>OX344848.2:19216818-21954318 GCA_947037095.2 Nycteola revayana | reverse complement strand
CCTAACCTAACCTAACCTAACCTAACCTAACCTAACCTAACCTAACCTAACCTAACCTAACCTAACCTAACCTAACCTAACCTAACCTAACCTAACCTAACCTAACCTAACCTAACCTAACCTAACCTAACCTAACCTAACCTAACCTAACCTAACCTAACCTAACCTAACCTAACCTAACCCAGTTACACTCGAACACGCGTTGAGCTAGCCACGTTTTTGACCCGCTCCGCAGTGTAAAATAGCTAAAAATAGGCAAAAAGTGCCGTAGCAAATCAAATTTAGTGCCAAAAGTGAGGTTTTAGTGAAGTGCTTCGTTTGAAATACCATCTGCCACCCGGACGCTCAGACCTTAAGTAGGTTGAGCTGAAGATTGAAAATTCGTCGACCCAAAATCAGTTTTTGGCCTGGCGCCTGGGATTTTGATCGACGACCCCCATTTTTTCGACCGGCTCACGAAGCTTCTGAAGGGTGCACACCTGCCCACCGAGTCTGCCTCCCATCGGCCCAAAAACAACCGAGATATCGCCAAAAAACAAAAGTTGTTTACGAGGCTATCTCGTCAGCCGAGGGGGTGCGACCACTTCTGACACAGGATCCACAGGGTCAGTGAGACCCTAAACACCACCCAGGGTAAGCGCCCCGAAAACCTTCACCCGAACACCGATTACCACGCTATTTGCGGTCAAAAACCTCTGACCGTGAACTTTGACCCCCTTTTTGACCAACTTCCCATCGAGGAAGGTGGCCACCTGATCACTCCACAATACAGACAAACTCAAGGAGAAAAGAAAACAGCTTTAGAAAAAATTTTTGGACAATTACTTTCTCTAAAAAAGTCATTATTGTAAAACAGTACCCTTTTCATCCATAACTTGGTTTTTTGTATGTACAAAAAATTTCATTATTTTAAATAATTTATTAGATTTTTTGGTCAATTTAGTTTACAATAGCTTTAATTAGAATTAACAAATTTATTTAGGATTTTATTATTGAGAACTGTATTTATTAGGACATTTTAAACGAGTGCAACTTTTTAAAGTACCGACATCCCCTTTTTAGGGAAATTCATAGGGTATAATATAATTTTAAAATAGTTTAGAAAATTATTAGTGTTAATCACTAACCAAAGGACCTCCTCGGAAAAATCCGAGCAAAACAACCCAAAACTGCCCCCTACAGAGCCATTTAACTTTGCAAAAAATTTTGTCATATTTTTTGAAATCTTAAAGATTTTTTATTTTCAAAAGTAGGTAAATTTTCAAAATTCTAAAAACGCCAAATATTTTTAAATCAGCTTCTTAATCAACACACTTTTTTCCAGATTTTACCTACCAAAATTCCAGGATTAAGGGCAGTTTTGGTAGTTTTTGTAATTTGACCCCCAAATTGTTTTTACTAAAAACGGGACAAATAAAAATTGTAAAAATAAAATTGATATGAGAAGAGGTCCCAAATATAATATATATTGTACCTAAAATCAAATTAGATTTTTAAGCCGAGGGGTTTTGAAGATACGGGGGTTTTCTTGAGGAAAGGACTTGCGCGCAAACCGCAAATAAGCTTGTAATCCCCATATCTCCGGAACCGGGGGTCGTAGAGCAAATCTGACAAATTTTATGTGGTCCCCCCCCCCTGACCCCCCCCCACGGTTTCAACAGAAGTGAAACCCTTCGGTACCACACCGATCATTTGGACAAAGTTTGGACCCCCTAGCTCAAAGTTGGGGTCTTGACATAGAAAAAATTTTTATTCGAAAATTTTTCGAAATTTTCTTCTAGTTTTAGCCATCTTGTCCAAGGGGGTGTGTGGGTATCGAGGGAGACACCCCAACCAACCCCAACTCAACCCCCAGCAGGGGTCAAATCTGGTTGAAGGTGGGGAAAGACGGGAGGCGGGACTTTAGCTGTGGTGGAGGGGGCCCCGACATTCTGCGACAGGAATTAAAGGAGTCATAGACAGATAACACCTTTGGCGGTCATTTTGTCCGCCATATTGGAAAATTAAACCCTCCGTAACTCCGGCACCCGTGGTCGTAGAGCGTCGGGACTTCTTCCATCGTGACTAGTTCTTCCTGCTCTACCTTTTGTAACATAGAGTGCGACTCTACGTAGAGTCCCCTTTTTATTTTGACTTTTACTTTTTATAACTTTCTTGACTCTAAGTAGAGTTCCTCTCTACATTGACCCCAAAAATTTTAAAAAATTTATGTTAAAGTGTGCGTTGACGTATATTATTTTTTAATAATATACACTAGTATTAAGTTAGTATTAAGACTGGGCTTATTGACCCATACTAGAGCTGTGCTCTAAAATTAAAAATAGATTCCAACTACGACCTAGTGGTCTGATATTGTACAAGGACGAGACAACACATTTAATCAAATAATAATTAAATAAATGAATATATAGATAAATAATAAATAAATAAAAAATATAAATAAATAAATAAATAAATAAAAATTTTAAAAAAACACTTACCTCCCGCTGCCCGTACCCGCGTAGTACTCCATCGCGCCGTACGCTCTGCACCTGCGGAATAAAATAAAAATTATTAATTATATACATTATATTTTACAATTGTGTTGACGTCCTCTTTTGCTCTTATTGAGATAATTAAGTTTTAATTTTTGAATTTTTAAATTTTTAAATTTTAATTTTTAAATTTTTAATTTTTAATTTTTAAATTTTTAAATTTTTAATTTTATGTTATTTAACTGTGTTGTAGAAATTGTTATTCTAGCCATATTAAAAGTGTAAAAATGTATGCCACTCCACCAAGCCACATCACTGAGGCAAGGAGGAAGAATAAAAGTCCCCCACCCAATGCCAATGCAGCGCCCCCAAAAGGGAGAGCAAGCGCCAGAACAGCCCGGGCGAGAGTTATTCTTCCTCCAAAAGTAGCAACGCCCCCACGACCTCCATCCCCTCCATCCCCTCCATCGCCTCCATCACCTTCACCACCATCTAGCCCTGAATATGTAGATACTGGCGAAGAAGGGCCTTGGCACATATACAAAAGCGCAAGAAGCGTGATGAAGTGGGCGAACGATAGTCAGGTGGAAGTGGAAAGAGTGGCTCAGATAGGAAAGGACGCTCTGGAAAGGTCGGGCAATATCAAAGCTGAAATAAAGAAAACGTTATACGAGGTCCTAGATAGAATTATAGATGTCCATAAGATGCTAGGATTTAATGCATACCATATGGCCAAGTGTGGTCCTGACGACGTGAGTGACGCGGGGACCCAGACCACCGGGACCGCCTCGATCAACCAAACCACCCAGACCATCGGGACCACATCGTCCACCCAAACCACCCAGACCACCGAAACCATCCAGACCAGCTCGGATGAGAACGTAACCCTCAGAGAGATAAGGGACCTGCTGGAAGGAATAAAGGAGGACACGAAAGACGTAGCGGAGTGCGTGCAAAATACGCGCACACTCTCGCAAGAAATACGAGCGGTGTCAACTCCTTTATCCCTTGCAGCCGGACCCGTCCACGCCGGCGTGGGCCAGATCTCCTACGCCAGAGCTGCGGCCACAAAAGCCCCAAACGTACCCCCGCCACTTCACTCCATTATCGTCTCGTCGGAAGACATTAACGATACCAGCGGGACGATAGTGGAGAAAATCAGAGAGGCGGTAGATGCGAGGGAAACTGGCCTGCGCGTGGACCGTCTCAGAAAGGCTAGGGACCAGAAGGTGGTCATTGGGTGTCAAAATAAGAAGGACCTGGAAGTAGTGGCAGAAAGATTGCGGAAGTCATCCGCAAAGTTAAGAGTGGAAAATACGGTCCATAAGAATCCACTCGTGATACTTATGGACGTACAGTCCTACAACACGGATGACGACATAGTGAGGTCCATAAAAAACCAGAACGGTCATCTGTTGGGAGACTTGCCCCCAGAGGAGGTCGCCGCCGCGGTGAAATACAGAAGGAGGGCGAAAAACCCACAGGAGCAGCACGTGGTACTAGAAGTTTCGCCCCCCGTGTGGAGACGCCTGATTGACGCGGAGAAGCTGCATGTGGATCTCCAGCGGGTACGGGTCTACGACCAGTCCCCGCTGATACAGTGTACGCGCTGCCTCCGCTTCGGTCACGGCAGGAAGTTGTGCACGGAGGACACGGACCTGTGTGCTCACTGTGGCGGCGAACACCTACGAACCGACTGCCCTGTCAAACAGACCGGGACCGGACCCAGCTGTAGGAACTGTGGAGACGCCAAAATGGAGAGCCGGGACCACAACGCATTTGACGGCGACTGTCCCATTCGTAAAAAATGGGACGCCCTTGCGAGGGCTAGAGTGGCATACTCCTAGCCCATCGCAAGGTATAGCGGGCGTCGGATGCGTTGTGGACCCTGGCAGTGCTGAAGATCTCCCCACACAAATGATTCAAAATAATTTATAGATTGCTAATCATGATGATAGCAAAGCGATAAAACAATCAATGTGGGGAAGATAAAAAGCTCAGCTAGCGCCATTAAACCCACGGAACCTGCAGATGGACCCGACTATTACACACACTCAATTATGGACCTCATTATGCGTCTCAGGATCGTACTCTCTATAGTCGGCCCTGACACAAACAAAACACACTCACACAAAATACCATACAAACAAAACACTCACACACAACTATTACACTAAACTCAATAAACAAACATATACACACACATAATAAAACACACACACGAAAAGAAGCAAACGGAACGAAACAAGAATATATATTTTGAGAAATATATACATATTGTTAAAGAACGAATAGATGGGAAAGGAACATGCACTAACACATAAACACAAAAAATTTCAAATTAATAAAAAGACACAACCAACCAAACTCAAATTCAACTTCAAAAATTTCCAAAATTCTAGACCCAAATAACACAAAAATTTTAAAATACACGATTAAATAAAAATCACAGACCAAACATAAACATTATTAAAATGAAGGAATAGCGACGAGAAGTCATTAATAAGAATCATTATATACACAAACCTACACAACATAATAAATTATTTATATAAAAATGGAATGAAACAAGAGAAAGGAAAAGAAACAATAATATACATTTTGACAAATGTATAGAACTGTTAAGGAACGAAACCATGGAACGGTACATTTAATTCATATATAACACATACACAGAATATATACACAAACACAATACTAAAAACTAACCAATTAAAAGGCAAACAAACAGTTTGGAAAGTAAAATATAAAGTTAAAATACATAAATTAAAAATTTCGAGAAAAGACATTCAACAAATTCAATACATGTCTAATTAATTCATAAACAGGTTTAAACTCACAGCAGCAACTTAATATAGAAATAACAAATATAAGGAAAATATATATGGAATCAAAATAAAAAGAGAATAATAAAACAATATATTAAAAATTTACTATAAATGGAATAAAATAATCATTGACAAAAGTCAAAAAATCTTTTGACAATCCTAATATAAAAATTAGCAAGATAACTTTAAAAAATAATATAAAAAAGGTTCTTGCTTATGGCAGGAGAGTTGCTGCAACCCCTCAAAGAAGGGGTTATTAAAAAAAAAAAAAAAAAAAAAAAAAAAAAAACCTAACCTAACCTAACCTAACCTAACCTAACCTAACCTAACCTAACCTAACCTAACCTAACCTAACCTAACCTAACCTAACCTAACCTAACCTAACCTAACCTAACCTAACCTAACCTAACCTAACCTAACCTAACCTAACCTAACCTAACCTAACCTAACCTAACCTAACCTAACCTAACCTAACCTAACCTAACCTAACCTAACCTAACCTAACCTAACCTAACCTAACCTAACCTAACCTAACCTAACCTAACCTAACCTAACCTAACCTAACCTAACCTAACCTAACCTAACCTAACCTAACCTAACCTAACCTAACCTAACCTAACCTAACCTAACCTAACCTAACCTAACCTAACCTAACCTAACCTAACCTAACCTAACCTAACCTAACCTAACCTAACCTAACCTAACCTAACCTAACCTAACCTAACCTAACCTAACCTAACCTAACCTAACCTAACCTAACCTAACCTAACCTAACCTAACCTAACCTAACCTAACCTAACCTAACCTAACCTAACCTAACCTAACCTAACCTAACCTAACCTAACCTAACCTAACCTAACCTAACCTAACCTAACCTAACCTAACCTAACCTAACCTAACCTAACCTAACCTAACCTAACCTAACCTAACCTAACCTAACCTAACCTAACCTAACCTAACCTAACCTAACCTAACCTAACCTAACCTAACCTAACCTAACCTAACCTAACCTAACCTAACCTAACCTAACCTAACCTAACCTAACCTAACCTAACCTAACCTAACCTAACCTAACCTAACCTAACCTAACCTAACCTAACCTAACCTAACCTAACCTAACCTAACCTAACCTAACCTAACCTAACCTAACCTAACCTAACCTAACCTAACCTAACCTAACCTAACCTAACCTAACCTAACCTAACCTAACCTAACCTAACCTAACCTAACCTAACCTAACCTAACCTAACCTAACCTAACCTAACCTAACCTAACCTAACCTAACCTAACCTAACCTAACCTAACCTAACCTAACCTAACCTAACCTAACCTAACCTAACCTAACCTAACCTAACCTAACCTAACCTAACCTAACCTAACCTAACCTAACCTAACCTAACCTAACCTAACCTAACCTAACCTAACCTAACCTAACCTAACCTAACCTAACCTAACCTAACCTAACCTAACCTAACCTAACCTAACCTAACCTAACCTAACCTAACCTAACCTAACCTAACCTAACCTAACCTAACCTAACCTAACCTAACCTAACCTAACCTAACCTAACCTAACCTAACCTAACCTAACCTAACCTAACCTAACCTAACCTAACCTAACCTAACCTAACCTAACCTAACCTAACCTAACCTAACCTAACCTAACCTAACCTAACCTAACCTAACCTAACCTAACCTAACCTAACCTAACCTAACCTAACCTAACCTAACCTAACCTAACCTAACCTAACCTAACCTAACCTAACCTAACCTAACCTAACCTAACCTAACCTAACCTAACCTAACCTAACCTAACCTAACCTAACCTAACCTAACCTAACCTAACCTAACCTAACCTAACCTAACCTAACCTAACCTAACCTAACCTAACCTAACCTAACCTAACCTAACCTAACCTAACCTAACCTAACCTAACCTGCTGGCGGAGACCTTCTACCCGGAGGACCAGGAGGAGGGGGAGAACGCTGACCACAAGGCTGTTCGGAGACGCGCCAGTCTGGCGGACGTGGAATCTGATGGAAATCACGATCCCCCGTTCACCAGACAGGAGCTGAGAGCGGCTGTGGAAAGCTTCAACCCCAAAAAGGCCCCTGGGGGGGACGGTCTCACAGCGGACATAGTCGCGCGGGCCATCGGGAACGATCCGGATGCATTTCTCGCCATCAGCAACAAGTGCCTGGAGCTGGGCTACTTCCCCAAGGCGTGGAAGAAAGCAATAGTGGTGGTGCTGAGGAAAGCGGGGAAAGAAGACTACACACTTCCCAAGTCCTATCGACCGATTGGGCTATTGTCGATCCTTGGGAAGGTGTATGAGAAGATGGTAGTAGGCAGGCTCAAGTGGCACCTTCTTCCGCGACTCAGCCAGCGCCAGTACGGTTTTATGCCCCAGAAGAGCACCGAGGACTCCCTCTATGATCTGATGAGTCATATCAAAGCGAAGTTAAAAGAGAAGAAACTCGTGGTTATGATTTCATTGGATATAGAGGGAGCCTTCGACAGCGCCTGGTGGCCGGCCATAAAGGCGAGGCTGGCGGAGGAAGAGTGTCCCACTAACATAAGGAGAGTCCTGTCTAGCTACCTAGAGGACCGACAGGTAGAGGTTAGATACGGCGGGGAGGCACACTCCATAAGAACGAACAAGGGGTGTGTCCAAGGTTCCATAGGGGGGCCAATATTATGGAACCTCCTCCTCGATCCGTTACTAAAGGGGCTGGACGACAGGGGTGACTATTGTCAGGCGTTCGCCGACGACATTATCATGGTAATGGACGGGGAGTCGGCTATGGAGATCGAACGCCAGGCCAATGCCGCTCTCGCCTATGTTCTGGAGTGGGGCATCAGAAATAAGTTAAGATTCGCACCGCAAAAAACACAGGCGGTGCTTATCACGAAAAGACTTAAGTACGATGTCCCGCGCCTGAGCATGGGCGGGGTCGGCGTTGGAATGGCGAAGGAGATCAAGGTCCTCGGCCTCACCATCGACGGCGCCCTGACATTCAACACGCACATAGTCAATATCTGCAAAAAAGTGGTGAATGTGTATGGGCAGCTGTCGAGGGCGGCCAAGGCGAGCTGGGGCCTCCATGCCGACATAATAAAGACCATCTATAAATCCGTCACAGAACCCATGGTGTTGTACGCGGCGAGCGCCTGGGCGCCTGCAGCGGGGAAGCTTGGAGTCGCAAGGAGGCTGAATGAACTGCAGAGGGGATTTGCTCAAAAGATCTGCAAGGCGCACCGTACTGTCTCCCTGAATGCCGCATTGTTGCTGGCCGGGATTCTCCCCCTTGATATCCGGATTAGAGAAGCCGCGGCTCTCTACGAGGCTAAGAGGGGGGTGCCCCGGCCGGACCTGGCGGGCAGGAGGGTCGAGCGACGCGCACACAGCCGCAGCAACGGACATCCGGCGGGGCATATGAGCCTGGAGTTCACAAAACTGGTAGACCGATCTACTCTTGACGTCAATTCCAACTTCGACGTCAAGCTATTCACAGACGGCAGCAAAATTGACGGTAAGGTCGGTGCTGCGATCTCTCAATGGGAGGGAGAGGCAGAGACCAAAGCCGTCAAACTTAAACTGCCGTCCTACGGAACGGTCTACCAGGCAGAGCTCCTGGCCATATGCCGGGCCACGAAAATTATTGCTGCGGTGGAGAAGCAGACTTTTGCAATTTATAGTGATTCCCTCTCTGCACTTCAGACGGTCACAAATTGCGAATCCAAGCATCGTCTGGCGGTCGAGGCCCGGGAGAACCTGAGGGGGGCTTTCACCCAAAGCAAAGCTGTGACTTTGTTTTGGATCAAAGCCCACGCGGGGCTCCCGGGAAACGAACGCGCAGACGCCCTTGCGAAAGAGGCAGCGCTCACACTCAGGACAGCCCCACACTACGATGAGTGTCCGGTTTCATTCATCAAGAGGCTGATTCGCAGGGAATCCATTGGTGAATGGAACCGGCGCTACGTAGAACAGAGCACGGCTAGCACCACCAAAGTCTTCTTCCCAAACGCCGAAAACGCCTTCTCCATTACAAAAACCCTAAAAATGGACAACATCATGGCCCAAATACTCACGGGGCATGGGGGTTTCTCCGAGTACTTAACACGTTTTAAGCGCAAGGAGAATCCCTCATGTATTTGCAGCCCGGGGGTACCAGAGTCCCTTCAACACATATTGCTGGAGTGTCCAAAATACGGAAGGAAGCGCTACGATGCGGAACAAAAATTAAACTCCAGGATTGAGAAAGAAACTGTCAGCGTCATAATGAGAGATAGAGAGACTCGTGAAGTCTTTATGGAATACGCAAGGGAGGTGGCCATGGATACGATACATAGGAATAAAACCTAAAAGAAGGGCAATACATACAAACATATAAATACACCTATATAAATATAGTACACACAAAACAGATACAAAATATTAACGCAACATACACAGACATCACACACCAACACACACACACACACACACATATACACTTATACATGCACAGATAAGAGACCACAGGAGACAGGACTGAGGGATGCACAATTTTGATTGTGCATCACCTACAGTGAGAATGTAGAGAAGGACGCACACACACTTAAACGCAAATAAAATAATACAAGTATTATATCATCTATTATATATATAAAAAATGTATCACAACCTATGTTTTGTATAAAGAGCAGAATAAAACTTTAAAAGTATCTATAAGGAAACAAGTAAAGATAATAAAAAGTATATATAAGAAAAATGTAATAGCATAAGTAAGGAAATAACATCTAAGAAACCATTGTAAAAGAAAAAAAAGGAAAGAAAATGTAAAAAGAAAATACGCAATAAGAAAATGTAAATTATATATAAGGAAATTAAAAGATAATATGCAAAAGAATATTAAGAGCATACACAAAAGATAAATAAAGAAAAAACTAAAAGATAAAGAATTAATAAAACATAAAAAATGACTCTGCTCATGGTAGAGGATGCAGCAATCACCAAAAAAAAAAAAAAAAAAAAAAAAAAACCTAACCTAACCTAACCTAACCTAACCTAACCTAACCTAACCTAACCTAACCTAACCTAACCTAACCTAACCTAACCTAACCTAACCTAACCTAACCTAACCTAACCTAACCTAACCTAACCTAACCTAACCTAACCTAACCTAACCTAACCTAACCTAACCTAACCTAACCTAACCTAACCTAACCTAACCTAACCTAACCTAACCTAACCTAACCTAACCTAACCTAACCTAACCTAACCTAACCTAACCTAACCTAACCTAACCTAACCTAACCTAACCTAACCTAACCTAACCTTTTTTTTTTTTTTTTTTTTTTTTTTTTTTTTTGGCGTGGTGGGAAATCTTTATCTTCTCGAGGAAGAGGAAAACCTCTTAACCTCGAGAAGGTCGACTGCCCGCCTTCTAAGGGTATAAAGAAGACGGGACGGTGCAGGGCTAACCCGCTAAAACCCACCACGGTAGCCTACCTCTGATGTTGGCGCCAGCGTCTCTGGGGTCACACTGAGTTCACAACCAGAGACGCTGAGCTACATCCGCCCAAAAGGGCCCCTCCCGGGGAAGCAATGAGCTTCCCCAGCGCAGCTGCGCTTGTGTAGGCAACCAGCGGCTACAACTGGTTGCCTCTTCCCGGGATTGCTGCCGTAAGCGGGCGGCCAGAGTCCCCACTCTGGTCCTCAGCAATCCCGAGGCATACTCGCACCAACTAAAGTTGGCGCGTCTGCGCCGAGCCTACACACTTATGGTGCAGGCTCGGCGCTGCCCTTTCTCGCCAGCGGAATCAAGTCCGCCGGCCGCGACCCCGCACCCTTCTGCGGCGTGCGGGGTCATTGCGCTCCCTGGCGCGTTCAGCGGTCTCCTTCTGAAGCATTACGGCTTCGCAGAAGGAGACCACTGCCCTCCATTTATCTCTTGCCGTCGTCATAGCTCCTACTACGGCCGACGGCGAGAGGTCTCTCCCTATTTCGTCTATAAGGACTCGACGCTCGGAGGCCCAAGCGGGGCACTCCTCCAAAGTGTGTTGCGCCGAGTCCCTGTCACTGCTGCAGTGATAGCAGCCCGCCGTGGGCTCTCTTCCGATGCGACTCAGGTACTCACCGAAACACCCGTGTCCGGTGAGTATCTGAGTCACTCTGTACGTGACTCCAGCGCATCTTAACTGGAGCCAAACCTCAAAGTGAGGAAGGACGGCACCGACGGCGCGCTGGCGCGAGTTCCGTGGCAATTCGAGTTGCTCACGCCAAATGCTGAGCGCCCGCCTGTGCGCGTCCCTCCTCACCCCTAGCGAATCCGGGACGCCTCCGTCCTCCTGGCGGGCAGGGAAACGGGTTCGGTCGTAGACCTCCGTGTCCATGCCCGCCAGGATGTCAAAGGGCGGAAAGCGTGCCAGGATCGTCGCCGCCTCGTACGATATCGTTCTGTACCCTCTCACGATCCGAATGGCCACCACGCGCTGCAGACTGTTGAGTATGTGCCTGCAGCGGGAGGCGCCCGTTAGCCGGTCCGACCATACGGGCGCCCCATAGAGGGCCATGGATCGTAAAACGCTGCCGTAGAGGCGGCGAATCTCTTCTCGCGGTCCCCCGAGGTTGGGCAGCAGTCTCTGAAGAGCACCTGCTGCCTTCTGCACTCGGGGAGCCAAACGCTCAAAGTGCGTAACAAAAGCCCAGTGGCTGTCCAAAATTAGGCCGAGATATTTCATTGTCGGCCCTATTGTGACGACAGCATCGCCCACTCTTATGGACGAGACGGGCGGCTCCACCCCTCGCCGAAGACCATGAAACCACAAGGCCTCGGTTTTGTGAGGAGCCACCCGCAGGCCCACTCTTCCGATGCTTCCTATTATTATTGCTACGCCGAGCTCGGCGAGTCTGACCGTTTCTCTGAATTCGGTCCCAACCTAACCTAACCTAACCTAACCTAACCTAACCTAACCTAACCTAACCTAACCTAACCTAACCTAACCTAACCTAACCTAACCTAACCTAACCTAACCTAACCTAACCTAACCTAACCTAACCTAACCTAACCTAACCTAACCTAACCTAACCTAACCTAACCTAACCTAACCTAACCTAACCTAACCTAACCTAACCTAACCTAACCTAACCTAACCTAACCTAACCTAACCTAACCTAACCTAACCTAACCTAACCTAACCTAACCTAACCTAACCTAACCTAACCTAACCTAACCTAACCTAACCTAACCTAACCTAACCTAACCTAACCTAACCTAACCTAACCTAACCTAACCTAACCTAACCTAACCTAACCTAACCTAACCTAACCTAACCTAACCTAACCTAACCTAACCTAACCTAACCTAACCTAACCTAACCTAACCTAACCTAACCTAACCTTTTTTTTTTTTTTTTTTTTTTTTTGACGTGGTGGGAAATCTTTATCTTCTCGAGGAAGAGGGAAAACCTCTTAACCTCGAGAAGGTCGACTGCCCGCCTTCCAAGGGTATAAGGAAGACGGGACGGTGCAGGGCTAACCCGCTAAAACCCACCACGATAGCCTACCTCTGATGTTGGCGCCAGCGTCTCTGGGGTCACACTGAGTTCACAACCAGAGACGCTGAGCTACATCCGCCCAAAGGGCCCCTCCCGGGGGTAGCAATAGGCTTCCCCCAGCGCAACTGCGCTTGTGTAGGCAACCAGCGGCTACAACTGGTTGCCTCTTCCCGGGATTGCTGCCGAAGGCGGGCGGCCAGAGTCCCCACTCTGGTCCTCAGCAATCCCGAGGCATACTCGCACCAACTAAAGTTGGCGCGTCAGCGCCGAGCCTACACACTATGGCGTAGGCTCGGCGCTGCACTTTCTCGCCAGCGGAATCAGGTCCGCCGGCCGCGACCCCGCACCCTTCTGCGGCGTGCGGGGTCATTGCGCTCCCTGGCGCGTTCAGCGGTCTCCTTCTGAAGCATTACAGCTTCACAGAAGGAGACCACTGCCCTCCAATTATCTCTCGCCGTCACCATGGCATAAACCACGGCCGACGGCGAGAGGTCTCTCCCGATTATGTCGGTCAGGACTCGGCGCTCGGAGGTCCATGCTGGGCACTCCTCAAGCGTATGTTGCGCCGAGTCCCTATCGCTACCGCAATGGTGGCAAGCCGCCGTGGGCTCTCTACCGATGCGACTCAGGTACTCACCGAAACACCCGTGTCCGGTGAGTATCTGAGTCACTCTGTACGTGACTCCAGCGCACTTGAGCTGGAGCCAAGCCTCAAAATGAGGCAGGACGGCACCGACGGCGCGCTGGCGCGAGTTTCGCGGCGATTCCAGCCGCTCCCGCCAGATGTTGAGCGCCCGCCTGTGCGCGTCCCTCCTCACCCCTAGCGCGTCCGGGACGCCTCCGTCCTCCTGGCGAGCAGGGAAACGGATTCGGTCGTAGACCTCCGTGTCCATGCCCGCCAGGACATCAAACGGCGGAAAACGTGCCAAAAGTGTCGCCGCCTCGTACGATATTGTGCGATATCCTCGCACGATCCTGATGGCCATCACACGCTGCAGGCTGTTAAGGAGGTACCTGCAGCGGGAGGCGCCCGTCAGCCGGTCCGACCAAACGGGCGCCCCATAGAGGGCCATGGATCGCACAACGCTGCCGTAGAGGCGGCGAATTTCCTCCCGCGGTCCCCAACCTAACCTAACCTAACCTAACCTAACCTAACCTAACCTAACCTAACCTAACCTAACCTAACCTAACCTAACCTAACCTAACCTAACCTAACCTAACCTAACCTAACCTAACCTAACCTAACCTAACCTAACCTAACCTAACCTAACCTAACCTAACCTAACCTTTTTTTTTTTTTTTTTTTTTTTTTTTTTTTTTTTTTTTTTTTTACGTGGTGGAAATCTTTGATAGACTTCCCACCGTCTTGGGGAAAGACGGTGGGGGAGTGTGGGACTCCTTCACTTGCACCCGGCTCTATGTAGCGAGCGAGCCGGGGCATCCGGTACCCACTAAAACCACCACGGTAGCCAGCCTCGGACGCATCTGCCGGTGGCCCTGGGGACTCGAAATGATCGACAACCAGGACCACCGCCATGCGTCTAGTCTCGAGGATCGAGACTCCTCTCGGGAGGGGCAATAATTGGGCCCCTCCCCTGCGCCTTTGCGCATATGTAGGTAACCAGCGGCTACGACTGGTTACCTCTTCCCGGGATCGCTGGGAAATGACGGCCAGAGTCCCCACTCTGACCGCCGCGACCCCGAGGGCAGCGTGTTATTTTGCTGCGAGGCATTCTCGCGCTATCTATTTATGATAGCGCTGTGGCGCCGAACCCAAGAATTAGATTCGGCGCCACACTTTCTCGCCAGCGACACTATGGTCGCCGGCCCCGACCCCGCACTCTTCTACGTGCGGGGTCGGAACGCTCCCTCTCGCGTTCCGCTGTCTCCTTCTGGAGCATGACCGCTTCACAGAAGGAGACCACCGCTCTCCAGGAATCTCTCGCCGCCAACATGGCCGTGATAACGGCCGGCGGCGAGAGGTCAGGCCCGATAGTGTTGACCAGGACTCGGCGCTCGGAGGCCCACGCTGGGCACTCCTCGAGCGTGTGCTGGGCCGAGTCCCGGTCACTGCCGCAATGATGACACGCGGCAGTGGGCTCCCTCCCTATTCTGTTTAGGTACTCACCGAAGCAACCATGTCCGGTGAGTACCTGTGTCAGCCTGTACGTAACCCCGACGTACTTCCGCTCCAGCCACACCTCCAGGCTGGGCAGTATTGCGCTTACTACGCGCTGGCGCGAGCAGCGTGGCAATTCGAGCCGCTCGCGCCACAACTCCAGCGCTCGCCTATGTGCTCCTCGACGCACCTCGAGCGGGTCTGTCGCGTCCCCGCCCTGGCGAGAATGGAACCGGTCGTAAACTTCCGTGTCCATCCCCGCCAAGATGTCGAAGGGCGGGAAACGCGCCAGAGTAGTCGCCGCCTCAAACGAGATTGTGCGGTATCCCCTCGCGATCCGTATGGCCACCACGCGCTGCAGGCTATTAAGTAAACGTCTGCAGCGGGAGGCGCCCGTCAGCCTATCCGACCAAACGGGCGCCCCATAGAGGGCCATGGATCGCAGGACACCGCCATAGAGACGGCGAATCTCCTCCCGGGGTCCTCCGAGATTGGGCAGCAGCCTCTGGAGAGCGCCTGCTGCCTTTTGGACTCGGGGGACCAAACGCTCGAAGTGAGCCTCGAATTTCCATAGGCCGTCGATGATTAGGCCTAGGTACTTAATGGTGGGCCCGATAGGCACCACCGCTTCCCCGATCCTCATCTGCGTTATTGGTGGCTCCCCCCGAAGGCTGTGGAACCACAGTGCTTCGGTTTTTTGGGGAGCCACCCGCAAACCCAGGCCCTCTATGTGGGCAACCACTCGTGCAACCTAACCTAACCTAACCTAACCTAACCTAACCTAACCTAACCTAACCTAACCTAACCTAACCTAACCTAACCTAACCTAACCTAACCTAACCTAACCTAACCTAACCTAACCTAACCTAACCTAACCTAACCTAACCTAACCTAACCTAACCTAACCTAACCTAACCTAACCTAACCTAACCTAACCTAACCTAACCTAACCTAACCTAACCTAACCTAACCTAACCTAACCTAACCTAACCTAACCTAACCTAACCTAACCTAACCTAACCTAACCTAACCTAACCTAACCTAACCTAACCTAACCTAACCGGACGATTTTTCTAACTGTTTTTTATCCGATTTAGATCATTCTTTTTGTGTTAACATCTTTAATTTGACTTGACTAGACGTACGGACACGAAATTTTCACACCCGCCCCCTCAATTTTTGAGAGAAATCGACTTTCCGATTCTCCATACATAATTTTTGTAAAATTTTATTAGATTTCTTGTTATAACTTTTAATTTTCCAAGCAGTGTCCCTAATTTTCCGCTGCTAACCAACAGCCCTGCTCAGTACCTACCCGTAGACACCGAATTTGTGGGGTTCGAGCCAAGGGGTAGTCGGCAAATTAAGGGTGCATACGCTGCGACAGTAAAAAACGGTTAAAATTTGCCCCGTCCACCCACCCAGTAGTGTAATACCGAATAGGGAGGGTCAAATTTTTTATTGCACCATACGATAGACCACCTCTCCAGCATCACAAATAGGTACTTGTAAGTGGGTCTAACGACTACTTTAAGTACCTTTCTTGAACCGAACCGAAACCAACTGTGCGAACCCGTGATGGCACCGTCTAGTGGCGATGTTTTGTCCCTTCCGGCGACTGCGGCAGATGCAATTAGTACCGAGTCGTGCATAAGCACGCTAAACAAACTCGCTGAGTGCATCACGGTTGCTATTGCTGAAGGCAAAAATGTTACGGCAGTCAATAAGCGTCTTATTGCTCATGCGGCGAATGAGATCCGGTGCGTAGTCGCTAAAATACCTACTTTTTCCGCCCCGCAGGAAATCTGCGCGTCCCAAGACGGAAACCTGCGACAGGAAATCGCTACTTGCGTGCGTGAGGAACTTAGTAAGCATCTCGCCACGATCGCGACACCACTCACGCCAGTACCGTTATCCAGGACTTACGCGCAGGCGGCGAGCGCCCCGGCTCCTCGTCCAGTGTCTAAACCACCTCCGCCTAATAAACCTGCACTCATCGTTGCGCCGCTGGATAATAACACGTCCCAAACACGTCAGGACGTAGTGCAGTCGTTCAAAAACGCAGTCAGCTTCCGCACCACTTCGTACGCACCGTCTAGAATACAGGCCGTGTCTAACAATAAGTTGCGAGTGGAGTTTGAGACTGAGCAACAGCGCGATGAAACACTCAAAAAGTTAGAAAAGTCCTCACAACTTACTGCTGAGCCGGCCAAGCTATTGAGGCCAATGATTATTCTTAAGGGTATATCATTGGACACGCCATCAGAAGAGCTGGTCGACGTCATTTGCGGCCAAAATGAAGAGCTGACTTCCCTTGCGGTTGATTGCGATGATTTACGGCTTGCATTCAAGCGAAACAACCGCAACCCGAAGTTGTATAACGCCGTCCTTATTGCCAAGCCCGCCATATGGCGCAAAATAATAGATTTGGGACGTGTCTGTGTGGATCACCAACGGGTACATGCAGAAGACTTCTCCACATTCCTCCAGTGCAGGAAATGTCTGCAGTTCGGTCACATTAAAACTAAATGTACTGCGACTCAGGCACCCTGCTCTTACTGCTCGGAAGAGGGGCACGTTACCAACAGCTGCCCTCTGCGCGAGAAGAAAGGCGCACCCAAGTGCTATAACTGCTTACAGCACAATATTAAATTTAATACCACCCATGACGTCGGACACATGGCCACCTCCAACATCTGCCCTCGAGTGAAATCAATAAAAACTAAAATAATTAACCGTACTGATTATGGACAAGCAACGCATTAAAATATTACAGTGTAACATCGATCGATCTAAAAATAGTCTACACGAATTTTTTACATATTTCTATAATGGCCAATACGACATCGCCTTGCTGTCAGAGCCCTATATAGGCTCTGGCAAAGAGGTGAAACCGATTTCTGGAATTGATATTTATCAGTACTCGAGAGGATCTAATGTTAAGGCGTGCATTCTTGTTAAGCGGGGGCGCGGTGTGGTTTTGGGGGAGTCTAGCCTATCGACTGCCAATCTATGCGTCATACAAATAAAGACCGGTCATCAAAAGCTGTACCTGGGTTCTGCTTATGTAGAACCAAATGACGATACATCGTCCACGCTAGAGGCTATCGACTACTTCCTTAGAACTACATCGCGTTACAAGTGCATACTTGGAGGCGACTTCAATGGCTGGCATCCAGCATGGGGGAGCACTAGATCGAATCCAAGAGGCAACGACCTAATGGAATTAGTCCAAATCAATGATCTGTACGTCTGCAACACTGGCGATACTCCGACATTCGAGACGGTGACGCATGGGCGCAATCGATCGTCAATCATAGATGTGACATTAGCGTCAGGCCAAGCCTTCGATATGATCGGTGAGTGGAGGGTCAACCTTGAATGCTGCACCACGTCACAACATAATGCCATAGATTTTCATATAAATATAGAAAAACCAACATCATCCGTAACAGGCAACGCTTCAACTTTCATGTTTAACACCGAAAAAGCGGACTGGGCAGCATTCAGGGATGCCGTGTTGCAAGAGGTGGCATTGTCCGACATACTTGAAATTGATGTTAGCAGCTTAAATAAAGAAGAACTCGAGGCTCTCATCGTTAGAATAACATCCTTGATACGAGACTGCTGCAAGGAAACCATGCCCATCAGAAGTGGTAATGCCAAGCAGAAACCTCCTTGGTGGAGTGATACGCTGCAACGGCTCAAGGGGGAAGTGATAAGCCTTCACCGGCAAATACATTCGGCAAAACGATCTGGCCAACCCCTTGATGCCCTGCTTGAAGAGCAGCTCAATAAAAAGAGAGAGTATAGTGACTCAATCAAAGCCGAATCCACTACCAATTTCCGCAAGTTTTGTGAGCTGCAAACCAAAGAAAATGTCTGGTCCCTGACTAATCGACTGCTAAAAGAAACTGCACCTAGAAGACCCCCCATTACTTTAAAAGTAGGAGACAGCTACACAACAAATGCAGAGGAAACTGCAAATGCTTTGCTCAAACATTTCTACCCTGATGACTCCCCAGACCAAACACTAGAACAACAACAGCTGCGCACGCAATTCAACAACTTTTCCATCAACACCCCGGACGATCTCCCCTTCACGGAGGAGGAGGTGCTTGAGCAACTCAACTCCATAAATGCCAAAAAAGCTCCCGGTCTAGACAATCTTACATCCGACATTTGCCTACAGTTCACAAAAATCTATCCCCGACTCATGACAAATATCTTTAATAGGTGCCTTTCACTCCAATATTTTCCCGGAGCATGGAAGGAGGCCTATGTGAAGATCATTCCCAAACCTGGGAAAGACGACCACACGGATCTTAAATCTTTCCGCCCCATAGGCCTGCTGCCGGTCTTCGGGAAATTATTGGAGAAATTATTTATCAGGAGAGTTGTCCACAAAGCAGAAACGGAGAATAAATTAAATAAAAACCAGTTTGGCTTTCGTCAGCAAATGAACACTACACTAGCTGTACACACCGCACTAAAGCACATCCGCCTAGCAAAAGAAAGCAAAAAATTAGCTATCGCAGTTTCATTGGACATAAAGGCTGCGTTTGACAATGCCTGGTGGCCTGCCCTCTTTCAACGTCTGGCCAAACTTGATATACCCAAAAACATCTACGGGCTTATCAAGGACTACGTAAGGGACCGTACTGTCACGCTGGATCATGCTGGAGTACGCGCACATAAATTACTTACGAAGGGGTGCATACAGGGGTCTGCGTGTGGCCCCGTTTTGTGGAACATGATCCTGGACGACCTCCTAGACATGCAACTGCCAGCGGGCTGCCACATGCAGGCCTTTGCGGATGATGTTCTCTTGATAGTCACCGCTGACAAACTACAAGATCTACAAACAACGACAAACACCATCCTAGCTGGCATCAGTAACTGGGGATCTAAAGTTAAGCTTAATTTTGGACCAACTAAAACACAAGTTATAGCTTTCACGCCGAAGGCCAAGTCTGTGCAGCTCCACATGGACGGCACAGACTTGGCATTCGTGCCGGAAATTAAATTATTAGGCATAATAATAGATGAAAAATTATTATTTAATCGACACCTAAAACACGTGATAGGTAAGGCCACGCGCATTTATAATAAATTGTGCTTTTACGCAAGGCCAACCTGGGGTACACACCCAGAAAATACTCGCACTATTTATCTTCATGTAATAGAGCCCATCATCACCTACGCTGCGGGAATATGGGGTCAAGTGGCAATGAAAAAGAGTGCACGCAGAGAGCTGGCCAGCCTGCAGCGAGGCTTCGCATTAAAGGCCATCCGCGCATTCAGGACAGTGTCCACCAACGCTGCACTGGCACTGGCGCAATTCATGCCACTTGACCTCAGAATCCTTGAGGTGCATCAGGTAGAGCAAACTCGCCTCACCAACACCACTTGCTTCCTGCCGGAGGATGTTAAGCTGGAGCGACCTACACCTGTCCGCGAACTACTACACCCAGCTTTGAGAGTGACAAAATCTGATCTAGACCATCAAGAAGCAGATGAAACACACCAAATTTATACTGACGGCAGCAAACAAGAGAGCGGTGCTGTAGGAGCTGCCTATGTGTGCTTTGACCCAGGTGGTTCAGAATTGCCGACCATAACTAAAAAATTAAAACTACATGATTCTTGTACGGTCTTTCAGGCTGAGCTCTTTGCCATCCTGGAGGCCTGCAAATGGGCGACTCACAAACATCAAAACACTGTCATTTACACAGATTCCCAAGCATCAATACTAGCAATAGCAGACAGAAGTAACACACATCCACTCGTCACACAGATACACAAAATTATACACACACACCGCGGCACAAAACAGATCACTTTAAAATGGGTCAGGGCACACAGGGGCAATGTTGGAAATGAGGCTGCCGATGCTGCGGCAAAACTGGCGACCCTGCTTCACAGGGCACCGGACTACAGCTCGTTCCCAATGTCCTATGTAAAATATAACCTCCGCAAGCGTAGCCTGGATCTTTGGCAGGAGCGTTACACGTCCAGCGAACAGGGTCAGCACACCAAAAGCATTTTTCCTAATCTAGCCGATATAGCACACTTCTGGAAACACACAGACATACACTTTTATACAACACAGATACTCACTAATCACGGCTTCCACAAGACATATTTAAATCGCTTCCACATCACACAAGACGACTGCTGTCCCTGCAACACCAACACACCCCAGACAGTGACGCATCTGCTGACAGACTGTCCGAGATTTGCTGCGGAGCGAATGCGGCACGAATCACTCTGCATATTTTATAATATTGCCCCATATAATGTGGCAGAACTAATCAAGAAAAAAGACGCGCTGGCAAGTTATACGAAACTTGTCAGCCATATTTACTCAAAACTAAAAGCCTACAATGGCACATGAACAAAATTATATAAAATACTTATATTTAATGTATCTAAAAATATTTTTATATCCAACCATAATTGATATCAAACTTAAAATAATGCGACATCATATGTTGCGACGGCAAGCGTATCAAATCGCGCGAGCCACCGCAACTAAACCATAATGCGAACCAAAACTTGACTTTATAAAAAAACCAAAAATTCAATAAAAAAAAAAAAAAACCTAACCTAACCTAACCTAACCTAACCTAACCTAACCTAACCTAACCTAACCTAACCTAACCTAACCTAACCTAACCTAACCTAACCTAACCTAACCTAACCTAACCTAACCTAACCTAACCTAACCTAACCTAACCTAACCTAACCTAACCTAACCTAACCTAACCTAACCTAACCTAACCTAACCTAACCTAACCTAACCTAACCTAACCTAACCTAACCTAACCTAACCTAACCTAACCTTTTTTTTTTTTTTTTTTTTTTTGTTTACCGGGGTAAAAATGCGCAACCGCACTTCCTCCCTGGCGCAGGGGTCACTATATACGTGATCCCTGCGCCAGTGAGGGGCATGTGGGGCTCATACTCTATAGAACGTGGTGCGCTGTCGCACCACAGAGAGTATGTACCCACTAAAAAAGCCCCCGGGTGTTCCTCCTTCTGTCGTTGGTGATGAGAGACCCAAGTACCGGTATAGGCCTTTGGTTATCTCTCCGACAGAGTACAACTATAACTCTCGCCCCGGTGAAGGGACTAGAGTTTCCTCCCCCTATGGCTCTATCGCGAGTGTTAAGCACCCGCGATGGATACCTTCCTACTCCTACAGGGATTGCCAGAACACAGTGGCATCCCCGACCTACTACATGAATGTGACCCTAGGGAGCAGATTCATGTTATCTGCTCCCCAGGGTCACCCCTTATGGCGGGAGACGGCGGATTTCGGCCCTCCGCCTCCGGCTAACGCGACGTCTACGAAGCGGATGAGAGCTGGAATCATCTTCTCTCACCCGCTCCGCGGCCTCCTTCTGTGAAACTACAGTCTCACAGAAAGAAGCCATCGACTCCCATGCTCCCTCGCTCTCGAGCATCCTCTTGATGATGGTCGAAAGCGAGAGGTCAATACCTACATGTGCGACGAGCGCACCGCGCTCGGCCGCCCAAGCCGGACACTCGACCAGTGTGTGTTGCGCCGTATCATCGGCGCAATCACAGTGGTGACAACGAGTGTCCGGCTCTCTCCTTGCCACTTTGCACAGGTAATGACCGAAGCATCCGTGCCCCGTCATGACCTGCGCAATGCGGAAGGTTACCTCGCCCCTTTTACGTCCGGCCCACTCAAGCAAGTGAGGCCGGATCGCATCTACCGTACGTAATCCGCTCAATGGCGGATCGGTTATCAGCCGGTCTTTCCATTCACGGAGGACACGACGCCGCGATTCAATACGCCACGTCGCCATGCCCTCCGGAAACGGATCACGGCCGTTTAAAACTCCGTCGCACCTCCGACGGTATGCCTCGGCCAGCTCCCTCGCCTCGAGTTCCCACGGAGGAGAACTAGAGAGAAGACAAGCCGCATCGAAGGATACCGTGCGGTAGGTACGAGCCGCCCTGGCGGCTATGACCCGCTGCGGCCGGCGCAGCAGGGCCACGTTACGCCTATCCAGTGCGTCCACCCATATCGGGGCGCCGTACAGCGCCATCGAGCGTATTACGCCCGCGTATAGTCGCCGGCAACTCCCCCCTGGCCTACCCAGGTTCGGCAGGAGACCACCGAGGGCTCCTGCCGCCGCTACTAACTTCGGGGCCAACCGATTAAAGTGGGCCCGGAAGTTCCACCTACTATCGAGGACGATACCCAAGTAACGCATCGTATCCCCGACTACAATGGAGGTGCCGCCGACGACTAAGCATGAACCTGCAGGGGGCGCTTGCCGAGGCCCCCGCTTATGAAAAGCGAGTGCCTCGGTTTTGTCAAGCGCCACCTGCAGTCCTAGCCTACGAATGCGAGCAACCACCTGAGCCACACCGGCTGTGGCCGAGATGTTCGCTCGCCTATGATCTGGACCTCGGGCGGTCACCAGAGTGTCATCCGCGTACGCAATGGCGGTGACACCCGGGAGCCGTGTGTCCCGAAGCGCCCAATCAAAGCCTATGTTCCACAGGAGGGGACCTAATACCGACCCCTGTGGAACCCCTCTAGAGACGGGCCAACGCCCCGTCCCGCCGCCTGCTATCGGGTACACTACCTCTCTACCGCGGAGATAGTGACCGATGAGTACCCGGAGGTATCCGGGTACCCTGTGGTATCTGAGGCCTTCCTCGATACAAACCCAAGGGATGGTGTTGAAGGCGTTTTTAATGTCTAACGACACCGCCATCAACACACCCCCCTGCTCGGTCGCGTCCCTTGATAGGTCTCGAAGCCGAGTGATGGCATCTAAAGTAGAACGACCCCTACGAAAACCAAATTGATCCTCGCAGAGGTCGGGACCTACCTCACTAAAATGTTTAGTGAGGCGGCCAGCGATGACCCTCTCCATCAGCTTACCCAATTCATTCAGCAGAACGATCGGGCGATAAGCTGATGGCGATTCGGCCGGACGGCCCTCCTTGTTAAGGAGGACCAACCGACCCGACTTCCAGGCCGAAGGGAATCGACCTTGCCGCAGGCAAGCATCGAAGAGGGCGAGCACAAAGGGCTCAAACGCCTCAACCGAAAGGGCCCAGGCACGTCCTGGTATCCCATCCGGACCGGGGGCTGTGACCTTGCCTGACAACTTGGCAATGGCCGCCCCCAGCTCCGCCTGTGTAACAGGCGGCACCTCAGTGTCCTCCGTTGGCACATCGGTGTGATCATCGGGCGCCGCCATAGGAGGCGGGACAAACTCCGATTCTTGGCTGGGGAATAACCCACCCACTACCGTTGTTATAACATCTGGCTGGAGGCTTTCCGTAACTGGTGGAGCCCACGGTCGCATCTTGCGGCGAACCCCTTTGTATGGGCGACCCCACGGATCGCGATCTAACGCCTCCAGCGTTCTCTCCCAGCCAAGTTCTTTAGCTTGCCCTATGGCAACGCCCAACTCACTCCGGCTCTCCCTATACTGGGCGTAGGCCTCCTGTATGCGGACCTCGTCCCTCGGCCTCCGACGCTGACAGCGAGAGTATACTCGGCGGAGGGCGGTGCACCGAACACGTAAGTGTTCGATCGCACCGCTCCACCAATACACCTGCCGCCGCGGTGGACACGGACGAAGACGGGGCATGGCCGTGTCACAGACACGAGCCATGGACTCCCCGAGTTCCTCCGCGGCCACATCTACGTCCGAGGTCGGGTTACACGGCCGCGAGAACCACGCCTGAACCAGGGCTGCCTCTAGTAGCAACTCCCGGTCCAACTGTCCGAGTGCCCACCGAGGGCCCTCTCGTCGAGGCAATGAAGCAGGACTGGCGGTCGGAACCGCGGGGGACGCGGAGATGTCGATACCAACATACAAATGGTCCGACAGCGTCTCCACGCCCTCTAAAACTCCCCACTGATGAACACGACGTGCCAGGGTGGAGGACGCAAATGATACGTCCACAATCGAGCCACCCTGTTGTCTCACGCACGTGTTCACCGAGCCACGGTTCAAAACTACCAAGCCCTGCTCCACTACCCAGTCCTCAAGGGTCCTACCTTTGGGGTCGGACACCGGACATCCCCACGCCGAGGACTTGGCGTTGAGGTCGCCCACGAGAATAACGTCGGCGTGATCCCCCAGTCCAACTAGCAGTCGACCGACCTCGTCGAGGAAGACCTCGAACTCGGCCAGCCCGCTGTTGGGTGAGAAATACACACCGACGATGGTGAGCGACCCCAACACCGCCTTTACAAAGCCTCGCCCTCTTTCCACGTTGAAAAAGGGCGGGGTGCCAACGGAAGGCGACGACACTAAGGTCACCAAGCCGTCCAAGTCCCCGACATAACACGGACGGTCGGGGATCATGTACGGCTCGGCGACTACCGCAACGTTACTCAATCGCTGCGCCATGGTCTGCAGGAGAAGGTCCTGAGCCCTGGCGCAGTGATTGAGGTTCGCTTGGAGAAGTCTGAACATGGGCCTATCCATTGATGGTCGTATCCATCTCCTCCTCGATCACCTGCCTAGCGGTGCCCTGTTCCGTAGTCGGAACTGAGGGCCTAAGTGCCTTGCGCACGGTCGGCGCCTTACACAATTTGGAGCCGATACTGTGATCGGCTTCCCTACCTGCCGAAGCGCAGACGTCGCACCTCGGCTTGGAGACGGCGCAGGACGCCGCCTTGTGGCCCGGCTCCGAGCAGCGGAAGCACAGACCGCTGCGGTCGGTGTCGTCGCAGCGACAGCCCACGTGACCCGGCACCAGACACCTGAAACATCTAAGTGGTCTCGGGTCGAGTATATCTACTCGTACCGAGACCAATCCTACCCTAACGCGTTCTACTTTCTGTAGACGCCTCGCCGCCGCGATCGGGACTGCACATATCGCAGTACCGGAACCGCGATGGTCCCGCCGTATATCTCCCGCCCTAATGGCGGAGACCGGACACTCCCCGACCCTCGCTAGAGCAGCAGCTAGCTCCTCAGGCAGAATGCAGTCGTCAATACTGCTGACCCTAACCCCGATCGTCTTCTCGGGACGAGTGATGGTAGCGACTGACGGGTCAATAAGTTTGACCAGAGCTTCCTTAAGGGACTCGGCCTTAGCACCACTATTAGCGCCGGGGACCTCCAAAATCCTACCCCCAGCTAACCCCACCCGGAAACGAACGCCCTGAGTGATGCCCAGGGCCTCCGCATCGACCTGATGGGCCTTGCGAATGACATCGCTATATGTGGTGCCACTTTTCTCCGCCTCCGGAGAGAGTGTCACCACGACTACCGACGAGCGAGGGGCGCGGAGCCGTCCGTGACGGTTCTTGCGACTACGCTTATTGGTAGCACCAACCTTTTTGGCGGCCTCCGCCCTGCGGGCGGCTTCTGCCGCGGCTGCCGTCTTCTTGCGGGCCTTCTTCTCCGCTGCGGTCTCCTTGCGAACGAAACCGTCCGCGTCGACCCTAGGCCCACCGGCTACAGGCGCGGGCACCGCTGCAGGCGCGGATACCGCTACAGGCGCGGGTACCGCAGCCGAAGTGGAAGGGACGGGCTGTACGGTCGGGACAGAGGCCGAGGCCGAGGCCGAAGCCGAGGCCCTGCCCCTGCCCTTCCCTTTGCCCTTTCCCTTACCCTCCGGCGGCGGGCCCGCCGCAGCGGCCGCGTAAGATGTGACGGCGGACGGTTTCGCAACCGCAACCGCCGCCTGCGCAGCTGCCACTCCCGGCGCCGATATCACCGGCGGGTTGGCTAACCTAATGGACAAAGCCACCGACTCCTTCTTCCTGGTCTCGTGGGCTAGGGGCGGGCGCGAGAAAGGGACATCTCTGTCCCTCTGCCTCTCCCACTCCACGAAACGTTTGTCCACGGCGGACATCAACCGATTCATCATTCTCTCCATATAAGGTTCGAATGAGTCCGGCTGATCTCCGCCGCGGACGCTCTTACTTGAGCCCTTCTTGGATGTTGACGCCGACGACCCGGAGACAGCCGCAGCACCCGCCGCGCCCTTCTCCATGCGGGCCACCGACTCCGCCATCCTGTCCAGCGTCTTCTGGAGAGCCGCCAGCTGACCCCTCAGCGAGGCGTTCTCCTCCCGGAGACGCTGCATCTCGTCGGTAGCGTTCATCCTGAGGGTAGAAGCTACTAACTGTTGCAGAGCATCCGCAGCCTCGTAGAGCTGCTTCTGCATCGTCCCTTTGAGGTTGCCGGAGACCCTGGCGACCTTTCTCACCGTCTCGGCGAGGTGGGCCGCAAGCTCCCGGCTCCCGTCGGCACCCAGCTCCGCGTCGGCGCCTCCCGCAGAAGAGCGCCCGCTCTGCACCTCCTGCAACTTATTGCGGAGTGCCTTCATCTCGTTAGACCTAACCTGCTCTTGGGTAAGAACAATGACCTCCTTGTTCTTACTGCCGAGCGGTCGGCCTCTCTTAGTTTTAGTATGGGGGGATCCGACCTGTTCCAGGTCGGAACCCTCCACACTACTAGCTTCCGTATCCGGGAATACCTGAGTGTCGCTCAGGCACTCCAGGCTCCGATGCGTCCCCAGCTTGGGGGCCTTGGCCTGTACTTTGACAGGGTCCCCAGCTACAGACGCGTCGTCGGAGTCCGAATCCACCAGATTGACACTCGGGCGGTCTCGGATACGCTTTCGCCCTATTGGCGAGCTACCCCTCACATCTACGTCCATCCTATCCAGGACGACGACTACCTCCTTAGAGACTCTAGGCGGTTGCGCAGGCTCTGCAGCGGGGCTCACACCCCTAGCCGCGTCACTTACGCTCGCCCTCCTCTCTTTGCCTATAGTAGGCTGCGTGCGCTCTGCAGCGGGGATCGAACCCCCTGTTGCCACGCTCGCCCTCCTATCCTTAATTACCGCTAACGCGTGCGCGCGATCCGCAGGGGGGCTCGAACCCCTTACTGCGTCTCTCGCGCTCGCCCTCCTCTCCTTCACTACGTCTCCGGTTGTTGGTTTTTTATATGATTGATCCATAATAAATCCCACGAGTAGGGCCGATATAAAAGGTCGACTACAGGGTGACGCCCATTCCCATAGCAAGGCGAATACAACCGGCCAGCGCCACGCTCGACCGGGGTGGTACCGTTAAAGACGGAGTAACGCCTCCGCCATCCACCTCTCGTCACGGTACGACAACTTAGGTTACGACATTTTTAAAGAGGTTTGCATCCTCGCGACCCAGGCGGTTAAGCCAAGGCCCTCGGTCCCCAAAACATGACTGAGGATTACGAGATGGGAGCAAGTTCCCAACCAGCGGTTAAGCCGGTCACCCTAGCCCTATCGTTTCCCGCAGAAGGCGGAAAACAAACAAACGATCCCGAGAGGTCTAAAGAGGTCCCTCGGCAACGAGACCCAAAGAGGGCCCCGCTGAATAACAACAATGCCACTGGAGCCCAGAAGGGGCAACAGTGACAGCTACACACAATAAATAAATATTATAATAGCGGAGCCAAGCAAAGACTCCGCTGTAAACTATAATTTAACTTAATATATAATTAAATAAATAAACTACTAGCGGAGCGCCCAAGGGGACGCCCCGCCCGCAGACCTCTAGTCGTTGCTACGACGAGGCCCGCTACTCTTGGCCAGCTGCTAGCCGCCGGTAACCAATTGAAGATTGGTGACCGTCGTTGCCCAGGGTGCACCACGGGGAGGTCGCTGCGCCATCGCACCCCCCAGAGGGGGAACCTAACCTAACCTAACCTAACCTAACCTAACCTAACCTAACCTAACCTTTTTTTTTTTTTTTTTTGACGTGGTGGGAAATCTTTATCTTCTCGAGGAAGAGGAAAACCTCTTAACCTCGAGAAGGTCGACTGCCCGCCTTCCAAGGGTATAAGGAAGACGGGGCGGTGCAGGGCTAACCCGCTAAAACCCACCACGATAGCCTACCTCTGATGTTGACGCCAGCGTCTCTGGGGTCACACTGAGTTCACAACCAGAGACGCTGAGCTACATCCGCCCAAAGGGCCCCTCCCGGGGGTAGCAATAGGCTTCCCCCAGCGCAACTGCGCTTGTGTAGGCAACCAGCGGCTACAACTGGTTGCCTCTTCCCGGGATTGCTGCCGAAGGCGGGCGGCCAGAGTCCCCACTCTGGTCCTCAGCAATCCCGAGGCATACTCGCACCAACTAAAGTTGGCGCGTCAGCGCCGAGTCTACACACGTATGGCGTAGGCTCGGCGCTGCACTTTCTCGCCAGCGGAATCAGGTCCGCCGGCCGCGACCCCGCACCCTTCTGCGGCGTGCGGGGTCATTGCGCTCTCTGGCGCGTTCAGCGGTCTCCTTCTGAAGCATCACAGCTTCACAGAAGGAGACCACTGCCCTCCAACTATCTCTCGCCGTCACCATGGCATAAACCACGGCCGACGGCGAGAGGTCACTCCCGATTATGTCAGTAAGGACTTGGCGCTCGGAGGTCCATGCTGGGCACTCCTCCAGTGTGTGTTGCGCCGAGTCCCTGTCACTACTGCAGTGATGACAGCCCGTCGTGGGCTCTCTTCCGATGCGACTCAGGTACTCACCGAAACACCCGTGTCCGGTGAGTACCTGAGTCACTCTGTATGTGACTCCAGCGCATTTTAGCTGGAGCCAAACCTCCAAGTGAGGCAGGACGGCACTGACGGCGCGCTGGCGCGAGTTTCGCGGCAGTTCAAGCCGCTCGCGCCAAAGAGTGAGCGCCCGCCTGTGCGCGTCCCGCCGCACCCCAAGCGGATCCAAGACGCCTTCGTCCTCCTGGCGGGCAGGGAAACGGAGTCGGTCGTAGACCTCCGTGTCCATGCCCGCCAGGATGTCAAATGGCGGAAAACGCGCTAAGAGAGTCGCCGCCTCATACGATATCGTGCGATAGCCTCGCACGATCCTAATGGCCATCACGCGCTGCAGGCTGTTAAGAAGGTGCCTGCAGCGGGAGGCTCCCGTCAGTCGGTCCGACCAGACGGGCGCCCCATAGAGGGCCATGGACCGCACGACGCTACCGTAGAGGCGGCGAATCTCCTCCCTCGGTCCCCCGAGGTTAGGCAGCAGCCTCTGAAGGGCCCCCGCTGCCCCCTGAACTCGGGGGGCCAGGCGCTCGAAGTGCGCCTCGAAAGCCCAACGACTGTCCAGTATCAGGCCGAGGTATTTAAGCGTCGGCCCGATACTGACTACAGCGTCCCCGACTCTGAGCGATGTTACGGGTGGCTCTCCCCCACGACGGAGCCCGTGGAACCACAGGGCTTCCGTTTTCTGGGGAGCCACCCGTAATCCCAGCCCCTCGATGTTGCGGATGACCATCGCTACTCCTAGTTCAGCCAACCTGGCAGTTGCCCGGAACTCCCCACCGTTAGCAACCACCAGGGTGTCATCCGCATAACAGCACATCTGCAGTCCCGGGGGAAGAGAGGTCCTCAGAACGGTGTCGTATGCGAGGTTCCACAAAATGGGTCCCAGCACCGACCCCTGCGGAACCCCGCAGACGACCCTTCTCGTAATCGCGTCCCCATTCCGGTCCACGTACGTAATCTGCCTGTCGCTGAGGTAGGCCCCAACGATCCTCTGCAAATACGGAGGCACGTTGTGTCGGTGTAGTGCCTCACGTATTGCCCGCCAGGGGAGGGAGTTGAAGGCGTTGACTATGTCTAAGCTGACAGCCAACGCCACACCTCCCCCCTCTACTACGGCCTCCGCCAGGGACCGGACTCGCCGGATGGCGTCGATGGTAGATCGTCCCTGGCGAAAGCCATACTGACAATCAGATAAGTCGGGGCCCACCCCCGACAGATGCTCGCCGAGGCGGGCAACCAGAACTCTTTCAAAGAGTTTGCCCGCCTCGTCCAGCAAGCAAATGGGCCGGAATGAGGACGGGGAATCTGCCGGTCTGCCGCCCTTCAGAAGGAGGACAAGCCTCGCCGTCTTCCACTCCGCCGGAAAGACCCCGTGTCGGAGACAGCTCGTGAAGAGCTCGCGAAGCTTGTCCCCCAAAACTGTCAGGGCTAAGGCCCAGGCCCTACCCGGTAACCCGTCGGGACCGGGAGCAGCGTTACGGGCCGCCATTCTTCGGACGGCCCTTTCAAGTTCACCCTCCGTCACTCCCATACCATCCAACCAATTTGGGTCGTCTGGGAGCAACGGGGGGCCCGCGTGTGGATCCTGAGCCCCCGGGAAGAGGGTATCAATTACCCTCCCCAGGAACTCGGGGTCCAGGGTTTCGGTCGTGGGAGGGACCCATGGGCGGAGCTTACCCAGGACCATTTTGTATGGTCGGCCCCATGGGTCCCTGTCGAGACCGTCCACCAACTCCTTCCAGGACCGGGCTTTTGCCTCCCGAATAGCAGCCTGGAAGGCTTTGGTGGCTGCTCTGTAGTCCGCGTAGGTCTCCGCGACCCGCTCGGGCGTCTCCCTCCGCCTTCTGCGCGCCCTGGTGTACTGGCGGCGCGCCCTGACGCAAGTCACTCGTAGTTGCGCCAGGCTTTCCGACCACCAGTACACCGAGCGTCCTCCGGTGCGCGACCTGGATCGGGGCATGGCAGCGTCGCAGACATTCGTCATGGCCCCCCGAAACCAGGTCGCAAAGGCCCCAGGGTCCTGAGGTGAATGGCCGTTGACCCAGTCGGCGACATGAGCCGCCGCCACAAGGAGGTCCTTGTTCATCTTCTTGAGGACCCAGCGTCGCGGGGCCCCTCGGCCGCCTTGGGCGGTGCGAGGAGCCCGACGAGCCCGGGAAACCTCAAAAAGGATGTGTCGGTGGTCGCTGAGGGTGGCTAGATGTTCTGCCACCCTCCATCCTGACACTGTTCGTGCCGCAGCAGGGGTTGCCCATGTCAGATCGACAATGGACTCCCCCTGCCACCGCACACAGGTGCTGACCGCCCCCCTGTTCAGGAGGTCGAGGCCACTAGAGGCAGCCCATTCAAGAATGGACTCCCCTCTAGTGTCGTCGCGGGCGTCGCCCCACTCCCTGGAGTGGGCGTTGAAATCGCCCGCGACAATTACCGGACGGGGATAGAAGCTGTTAACACAGTTCGATACCCCGTCCAGGTAAGCCTCAAACTCCGCACGGCTGCAATTCGGGGAGACGTAGCACGCGACCACGACACACTGCCCCCACTCCACGGCGACGAACCCTGCCGCCTTCCGAAGAAGGGTGCAGTGAGGGTCCCCCGATCCTCCCGCCCAATAGACAGCCACCGAACCGTCCTCCGCTCCGAACCATCTAGGATGGTCCGGCACAGAGTACGGCTCAGCTATCAGGGCTATATCAACCGACTGCTCGGCGAGCGTTTGGATGAGCAGATCCTGCGCCGCACGGCAGTGGTTGATATTTCCCTGCAAGACTTTTCCATTGGGCGGGAATGTTAAGTCTCTGCTGCACCCTCCTTCGGACCCTGGTCCGACTGAGCCGACAGCCCCTCTTCAGCCGGCGCATCCCGGGATTTAGAGACCCCACCTGTAGGGCCGCGAGATCCCTTCTTCGGCGGGGAGCACTTAGGCCCCCCAAGCCGATGGTTAGCGGGGAGTCCATAATCCCTACATATAGGGCATCTCGGAGTCTCCGCTTGGCAGGACTGTGCCTTGTGGCCCGGCTCACCACACACGTAGCAGAGTCCGCTGCGGTCCGACGGGCTGCTGCAGCCAGACCGGACGTGCCCCTGCTCCAGGCACCGGTAACACTGCAGCGGCCTTGTCCTCAGTGTCTCCACTCTGGACAGGCACCAGCCGACCCGCAGGCTCCTGCCGTCCATGCTGTGGATCGCTTCCAGGGGGCACTTCGCCCACACGGTGTGCATGCCGGATCGATGCCTCCGGATCTCGCCGACCCTGATGTCGACATTGGAGCACTGAGTGGCGGATGAAATAGCATCCGCCACCTCGCTCCTCGTCACAGAGTCGTCGAGATCCAGGATGCGCAGCTCCCCCATTTTTACCGGGCGGGCGATTTTCGCCCCCGTGTCGGCAAGCACCTCCCTCAGACGGCCCGCCAAGGCATCAGCGCGGCCCGTGCGGTCTGGCCCAGCCACCCTCAGGACCAAGCCCCCGTTTACGGCCCTTCGCTGGACGATGCCGCCCTCCAGCCCGAACTCCTTTAGGTCCACCTTGGCTTTGGCCGTCTTAACAATCTCCGCAAGTGTGAGCCCCGACTTGTCGGGGGCGGAGATTGTAACGGCCGCCGTTTTGGGAGCCTTCGGTGGCCTCATTGTGCCCTGTCTGGGCGCTCTGTCTATCGTGGCTGTCTGCGGCTTCTTCCCCTTCCTCCTTCCGCGTTTGGCGACTGTGGTCCATTCTTCGCTCCGGCCTTCGACCTCCTGGTGCCGGAAGGAGCTCCGGACAGGTTCCGGAAGAGCTGCAGGAGGAGGGACAGGGCGCGCCCCCTTCCTTTTCCCTTGCTTCCTCTTCTGGCTCTCCCCAGAGCCAGAAGTCGGCGCAGCCGGTCGTCTCACGTCCATTGCGAGCGAGGCCCTAAACTCGCTCAGCTGTTTGGCCATCATGGCGGACATTCTCTCCATGATGGCCTCGTCCGAGGACCGAACGGTCTGCTCCTCCGGGCGCGGCCCGGGCGTGCTCGCCTGCGTCCGCGGCGACGGCGGAGGCGGTTCCTCTGGAGGCGGTCTCGCCGGAGCCCTCGCGCCCGCGGGTCGGCGGAGCTGCTCCACCTCCGAGGACAGCGAGGCGAGCTCCGCCGTCAGCGCGGCGTTCGCCTCGCGCAGCTCCGCGACCTCCCGCTCGAGGCGCTCGGCGCTGACAGCCGCAGACCGCTCGTTGAGGACGAAAACCCCGGCCTGAATGTTTCGGATGTTGACCCTGATGACGTTCTTGAGGTCACCTTTGATGTTTTTACATCGGTCGGTGACCTTCTCCATCGTCATCAGGGCCTCCAGCGTCCTCGCGCCGACGTCCACCGTCGGCTGGTGGTGAAGCTCGGCGCTCAGGTCTTCGAGCCCGGGCAGGGCGTCCTTCGCGCGCGAGTCCGCGGGCGCGACCCCGGGGTCCAGGATGTCCCTGAGGTCTTGCTCCGGGTCCTCCTCGGCGACGACTCGCCGCGTGCGTCTCGTCCGGACGCTCGCCCGCGACGCGCTCGACAGGCCCGACACGCCCGACACGAACGACATCTGCGAGCCGTCGCTGTCGTAGTCGGGCTCGACCGTCTTCGCGACACTCACCGGGCGCTTCGCTCGCGCCGGCACGGCCGGGCGGGCGAAGGTGTCTTGCGCCGCCGCCGGGGTCCGGGCGCCTCGCGCCGCCGCCGGGGTCTGCGAGCCTCGCGCCGCCGCCGGGGTCTGCGAGCCTCGCGCCGCCGCCGGGGTCTGCGAGCCTCGCGCCGCCGCCGGGGTCTGCGAGCCTCGCGCCGCTGAAACCTAACCTAACCTAACCTAACCTAACCTAACCTAACCTAACCTAACCTAACCTAACCTAACCTTTTTTTTTTTTTTTTTTTTACGTGGTGGAAATCTTTGATAGACTTCCCACCGTCTTGGGGAAAGACGGTGGGGGAGTGTGGGACTCCTTCACTTGCACCCGGCTCTATGTAGCGAGCGAGCCGGGGCATCCGGTACCCACTAAAACCACCACGGTAGCCAGCCTCGGACGCATCTGCCGGTGGCCCTGGGGACTCGAAATGATCGACAACCAGGACCACCGCCATACGTCTAGTCTCAGATTGAGACTCCTCTCGGGAGGGGCAATGATTGGGCCCCTCCCCTGCGCCTTTGCGCATATGTAGGTAACCAGCGGCTACGACTGGTTACCTCTTCCCGGGATCGCTTGGAAATGACGGCCAGAGTCCCCACTCTGACCGCCGCGACCCCGAGGGCAGCGTGTTATTTTGCTGCGAGGCATTCTCGCGCTATCTATTGATAGCGCTGTGGCGCCGAACCCAAGAATTAGATTCGGCGCCACACTTTCTCGCCAGCGACACTATTGTCGCCGGCCCCGACCCCGCACTCTTCTACGTGCGGGGTCGGAACGCTCCCTCTCGCGCTCAGCGGTCTCCTTCTGGAGCATAACCGCTTCACAGAAGGAGACCACTGCTCTCCAGGAGTCTCTCGCCGCCAACATGGCCGTGATAACGGCCGGCGGCGAGAGGTCAGGCCCGATAGTGTTGACCAGGACTCGGCGCTCGGAGGCCCACGCTGGGCACTCCTCGAGCGTGTGTTGAGCCGAGTCCCGGTCGCTGCCGCAGTGATGACACGCGGCAGTGGGCTCCCTCCCTATTCTATTAAGGTACTCACCGAAGCAACCATGTCCGGTGAGTACCTGTGTCAGCCTGAAGGTGACTCCGACAAACTTCTTCTCGAGCCAGGCCTCGAAGCTGGGAATTATAGCGTTTACGACGCGCTGGCGCGAGCAGCGTGGCAATTCGAGCCGCTCGCGCCACAACTCCAGCGCTCGCCTATGCGCTCCTCGGCGCACCTCGAGCGGGTCTGCCGCGTCCCCGCCCTGGCGAGAATGGAACCGGTCGTAAACTTCCGTGTCCATCCCCGCCAAGATGTCAAATGGCGGGAAACGCGCCAGAGTAGTCGCCGCCTCAAAGGATATTGTGCGGTATCCCCTCGCGATCCTTATGGCCACCACGCGCTGCAGGCTATTAAGTAACTGTCTGCAGCGGGAGGCGCCCGTCAGCCTATCCGACCAAACGGGCGCCCCATAGAGGGCCATGGATCTCAGGACACCGCCATAGAGACGGCGAATCTCCTCCCGGGGTCCCCCGAGATTGGGCAGCAGCCTCTGGAGAGCACCTGCTGCCTTTTGGACTCGGGGGACCAGACGCTCGAAGTGAGCCTCGAAAGTCCATCGGCCGTCAAGGATTAGGCCGAGGTATTTTATGGTGGGCCCAATCGACACCACCGCTTCCCCAATCCTCATATGCCTTATTGGTGGCTCCCCCCGAAGGCTGTGGAACCACAGTGCTTCGGTTTTTTGGGGAGCCACCCGCAATCCCAGGCCCTCTATATGGGCCACTACCCTTGCGACCCCCAGTTCGGCGAGCCGCCGTGTTTCGCTGAAGCCCTTCCCCCTGGCCATGACTAAAGTGTCGTCTGCGTAGCAGATGACATCTAGGCCGGGGGGCAGTCTGGTCCTCAAAATCGCGTCGTAGGCGAGATTCCACAGAAGGGGGCCCAGAACAGACCCCTGTGGAACCCCGCAGCTGATCCTCCTCGTTATATCGTTGCCGTCCCTGTCGGTGAACCTGATGGTCCTGTCGCACAAATACGCCCCGACTATTTCGCGCAAGTAGGGAGGCACGTTATGATGATGAAGTGCCTCCCTGATCGCCTGCCATGGGAGGGAGTTAAAGGCGTTGACTATGTCCAAACTTATAGCCAACGCCACTCCCCCCTCCTGGACTGCCTCTTCCGCCAGGGAACGGACGCGCCTGATGGCGTCCACCGTTGACCTCCCCTGGCGGAAGCCATACTGGCTATCCGAAAGGTCGGGGCCAAAGCGCGACAGGTGTTCACTGAGGCGGGCAGCGATGACGCGCTCAAAGAGCTTGCCCGCCTCGTCCAGCAAACAAATGGGACGGAACGACGACGGAGAATCAGCCGCCCTACCGGGTTTCGCCAAGAGGACCAGACGGGCCTCCTTCCAGCCACTGGGGAAAACTCCGTTGCGAAGGCAGCTGGTGAACAGCTGCCGGAGTTTATCCCCCAAGATCGCCAGAGCCAACACCCATGCTCGTCCGGGGATCCCATCGGGACCCGGAGCGGTGTTTCGGGCTGCGAGCCGCCTAACGGCTCGATCCAGCTCCCCCTCCGTCACTCCGAGATCGTCCGACCAACCAGAATGGCCCAGACGTGACGGAGGGATCGAGGGACTGTCCTGGACCCTTGGGAAAAGAGCGTCCACCACTCTCTCCACGAATACTGGGTCCAAGGACTCGGTTAGAGGAGGGACCCATGGGCGAAGTTTGCCCATAACCATTTTGTATGGGCGGCCCCATGGGTCCCTATTTAGTCCCTCGATTAATTCGGCCCAGGACCGAGCCTTGGCCTCCCCGATCGCAATCTGGAAGGTCTTTGTGGCGACTCGGTACTCCAGATAGGCTCCGGCGATCTCCTCGTCTGTGGCTCGCCGTCTTCTCCGCGTCCTTGTAAATCGGCGGCGCGCCCTTATGCAAGAGGCTCGCAGCTCCGCCAGGCCGTCGCTCCACCAGTAGGCGGAGTATCTTTTCCGGCCTTTCTTGGCCCGGGGCATTGCGACGTCGCAGATCTCCGTCATTTTACCCCGGAACCAGACTGCGAAAGCCTCCGGGTGGGAAGAGATGTTCAATCCCACATCGACCCAGTCCACCACGTGGGCAGCGGCGACCAGCAGGCCTTTCTCCAGCATCTTGAGCACCCAGCGCCGTGGAGAACTGTTGCTTTGGCCCGCCGAATTCGGGGGGCTGCGGCGCGTCTGTGAGGCGACGTCGAAAAGTATATGACGGTGGTCGCTGAGAGTGGCAAGATCTTCTGCCACCCTCCACCCCGACACCAGCCGTGCAGCAGGGGGAGTCGCCCATGTTAGGTCAACTATGGATTCCCCCTGCCAGCGCACGCAGGTGCTCTCCGTTCCTCTATTGAGGAGATCGAGGCCGAGGGCAGCAGCCCACTCCAGCAAGGCCTCTCCCCTTGCGTCGTCGCGGGCATCACCCCAAACCCTGGAGTGTGCGTTGAAATCACCCGCGACGAGCACTGGACGAGGCAAATACCCCCGGATGAAACTGGCGAGCCCGTCCAAGTGCGCTTCATACTCGGTGAAGCCGCAGTTGGGAGAGATGTATACCCCGACCACAACGACGCCACCCCACAACCTAACCTAACCTAACCTAACCTAACCTAACCTAACCTAACCTAACCTAACCTTTTTTTTTTTTTTTTTTTGACGTGGTGGGAAATCTTTATCTTCTCGAGGAAGAGGGAAAACCTCTTAACCTCGAGAAGGTCGACTGCCCGCCTTCCAAGGGTATAAGGAAGACGGGACGGTGCAGGGCTAACCCGCTAAAACCCACCACGGTAGCCTACCTCTGATGTTGGCGCCAGCGTCTCTGGGATCACACTGAGTTCACAACCAGAGACGCTGAGCTACATCCGCCCAAAGGGCCCCTCCCGGGGGGGAGCAATAAGCTTCCCCCCCAGCGCAACTGCGCTTGTGTAGGCAACCAGCGGCTACGACTGGTTGCCTCTTCCCGGGATTGCTGCCGTAAGCGGGCGGCCAGAGTCCCCACTCTGGTCCTCAACAATCCCGAGGCATTCTCGCACCAACTAAGGTTGGCGCATCAGCGCCGAGCCTACACCCGTATGGCGTAGGCTCGGCGCTGCCCTTTCTCGCCAGCGGAATCAGGTCCGCCGGCCGCGACCCCGCACCCTTCTGCGGCGTGCGGGGTCATTGCGCTCCCTGGCGCGTTCAGTGGTCTCCTTCTGAAGCATCACGGCTTCACAGAAGGAGACCACTGCCCTCCAACTATCTCTCGCCGTCACCATGGCGTAAACCACGGCCGACGGCGAGAGGTCTCTCCCAATGATGTTAGTCAGGACTCGGCGCTCAGAGGTCCATGCTGGACACTCCTCAAGCGTATGTTGCGCCGAGTCCCTGTCATTACTGCAGTGATGACAGCCCGTCGTGGGCTCTCTTCCGATGCGACTCAGGTACTCACCGAAACACCCGTGTCCGGTGAGTACCTGCGTCACTCTGTATGTGACTCCAGCGCATTTTAGCTGGAGCCAAACCTCAAAGTGAGGCAGGACGGCACTGACGGCGCGCTGGCGCGAGTTTCGCGGCAGTTCAAGCCGCTCGCGCCAGAGAGTGAGCGCACGCCTGTGCGCGTCCCGCCGCACCCCAAGCGGATCCAAAACGCTTCCGTCCTCCTGGCGGGCAGGGAAACGGAGTCGGTCGTAGACCTCCGTGTCCATGCCCGCCAGTATATCAAATGGCGGAAATCTTGCCAGAAGAGTCGCCGCCTCATATGATATCGTACGATATCCGCGCACGATCCTGATGGCCATCACGCGCTGCAGGCTGTTAAGGAGGTACCTGCAGCGGGAGGCGCCCGTCAGCCGGTCCGACCAAACGGGCGCCCCATAGAGGGCCATGGATCGTACAACGCTGCCATAGAGGCGGCGAATCTCCTCCCGCGGTCCCCCAAGATTAGGCAGCAGTCTCTGAAGAGCACCTGCTGCCCTTTGCACTCGAGGGACTAGGCGCTCGAAGTGCGCCTCGAACTGCCATTTGCTGTCCAGTATCAGGCCGAGATATTTAATCGTCGGCCCGATACTGACGACAGCGTCCCCAACCCTTATGGAAGTTATGGGCGGCTCCTCCCCACGACGGAGCCCGTGGAACCACAGGGCTTCCGTCTTCTGGGGAGCCACCCTTAAACCCAATCCCTCGATACTCCGGATGACCCGCGTCACCCCGAGTTCCGCAAGCCTGGCGGTGGACCTAAATTCATCGCCGCTAGCCAGCACCAGCGTGTCATCCGCATAACAGCTAAGCTGTATGCCTGGGGGGAGACTGGTCCTCAGCACCGTGTCATATGCGAGGTTCCACAGCATGGGTCCCAGCACCGACCCCTGCGGAACCCCGCAGACGACTTCCCTGACCTTGACGTCCCCGCTCCGGTCCGTGTAAAGGATCGACCTGTCGCACAGATACGCCCCGATGATCCTCCGCAAATACGGGGGCACATTGTGATGGTATAGTGCCTCCCGTATTGCTTGCCAGGGGAGGGAGTTAAAGGCGTTGACAATGTCCAAGCTAATTGCCAGCGCCACTCCCCCCCCCTCAACTGTGGCTTCCGCCAGTGTCCGGACGCGCCGGATTGCGTCAACGGTGGACCTACCCTGACGGAAGCCAAACTGGCAGTCGGATAGATCGGGGCCAACGCGCGACAGGTGCTCATTGAGGCGGGCCGCTAAGACTCTCTCAAAGAGTTTGCCCGCCTCGTCTAGCAAACAGATGGGCCGGAACGAGGACGGTGAGTCCGCCGGCCTCCCAACCTTCGGGATGAGGACCAGTCTAGCCCTCTTCCAATCTGCCGGGAAAACGCCTGAGCGTAGGCAGTCGTCCAGCAAGTGGCGAAATCTTTCGCCCAGAACCGTTAGGGCCAACACCCACACTCTGCCCGGAATCCCGTCCGGGCCCGGGGCAGTGTTACGGGCCGAAAGCCGTCTAACGGCCTGGTCCAACTCTACCTCAGTTACACCCAGATCAACTGTCCATTCGACATCATCCGGGCGCAACTGAGGGCTCGAGAGACCGTCCCTTGGGAAGAGAGTATCCACCACTCTTCCAATAAACCCCGGGTCCAGGGTCTCAGTCGCAGGAGGGACCCATGGGCGGAGCTTGCCCAGGACCATTTTATATGGTCGACCCCATGGGTCCCTGTTGAGTCCCTCGATGAGGTCCTCCCATGCCCGCGCTTTGGCTTCCCGGATAGCCATCTGGAACGACCTGGTTGCGGCGCGATATGCCGTGTAGGCCTCTTCGGTCTCCTCGGGCGTAGATCTGCGCCTTCTGCGCGTCCTGGTGTACCGGCGGCGCGCCCTGACGCAGGACACACGTAGTTGCGCCAGGCTTGGCGACCACCAGTACACCGACCTTTTCCCTTTGCCCGGCTTAACCCGGGGCATCGAGGCATCGCACAACTCGGTCATAGTTCCACCGAACCAGGCCGCAAAGACCTCGGGATCTGCCGGAACCACACCGTTCACCCAGTCCGCGACGTGGGCTGCAGCGACAAGAAGATCCCTGTCTAGCTGCTTTAAGGCCCACCGTCGCGGAGCCTCCAGGCTATTAGGAGCTTCCCTCCTGGAGTTGCGGAGGGACTGAGCGACTCGGAAGATGATGTGCCGATGGTCGCTCAGGGTGGCCATGTCCTCTGCCACTCTCCATCCCGACACCAAACGAGCCGCGGAAGGGGTTGCCCACGTCAGATCGACGATGGACTCCCCCTGCCACCGCACGCAGGTGCTGACACTGCCAGTGTTAAGGAGGCCGAGACCGAGGGCCGCCGCCCACTCAATGACTGTCTCTCCTCTCGCGTCGTCGCGGGCATCACCCCACACCCTGGAGTGGGCGTTGAAGTCCCCCGCGACGAGTACCGGACGGGTAAGGTGGCTGCGTACACAGCCAGCGACCCCGTCCAGGTACGCCTCGAACTCAGCGAGACCGCAGTTGGGAGAAACGTAGCAGGCGACGACTACCATCTGCCCCCATTCCACCGCAACAAAGCCAGACGTCCTCTGGAGGAGAGTGCAGTGAGGGTCTCCGGATCCTCCCGCCCAGTAGATGGCAACCGAGCCGCCCTCCTCCCCGAACCAACGGGGGTGGTCCGGGACGGAGTACGGCTCAGCTACCAAGGCCAGAGCAACCGACTGCTCTGCGAGCGTCTGGATCAAAAGATCCTGCGCTGCGCGGCAGTGGTTGACGTTGCCCTGTAGGATGTTTCTGTGGGGCGGGAAAGCTAGTCCTTTCTTGCTTCTTCGGTCGGACCCTGGTCCGTTTGGGTCGCCTCCATTGGCGCCTCCTCAACTGCTGTGCCCCTGTTGTTCGGGGCGCGCGCGTACCTCTTCGGAGGGGAGCACTTGGGCCCGCCCAGTCGGTGATTCGACGGAACGCCGTAGTCTTCGCAGATTGGACACTTCGGGCCCTCTGACGCGCAACTCTGGGCTTTATGTCCAGGCGCCCCGCAGACATAACACAGCCCGCTTCGGTCGATGGGGTTGCCGCATCTGGCCCGGACGTGTCCCCGCTCAAGGCATCTGAAGCACTGAAGAGGTCTCACGTTTAGGGTCTCCACTCTGGCTGACGACCAGCCAACCCGAATCATCTTCCCATCTAATTTATGCACCGCTTCTAAAGGGCACTTGACCCACACTGTGTGCATGCCCGAGCGGTGCGGCCTAATCATTCCCACCCTGACGTTGTCTTGTACGCAGCCGGTCGCCCCCGCGACGGCCGCAGACACGTCAGAGGGAATGACCGAATCATCAAGGTCGATGATTCGGATTTCTCCCATCTTTATGGGTCGCGCAATTTTTACCCCCTCAGTTGTGATGACCTCCTTGAGGCGGGACGCTAGGTCATCCGCTCGCTTAGCGTTGTCCGGGCCGGTAATCCGCAGGACCAACCCCCCGTTGACTGCTCTCCGCTGGCTTATTCCCTGCTCCAACCCGTAGTCCTCCAGCTTGACTTGGGTTTTGGCCGTCCTGAGGACTTCTGCCAGCGAAGTGCCCGACTCTTCTGCCACAGAGATGGTGATGGCAGCAGATTTAGGGACTCGGGAGGGCCTTGGCTTCTTCTGAGCCGGTCTAGCGGGACCTTTTACTGCTGCAGCCGTTTTAGCAGCTTTTAGGTCCCTCTTCGCCTTTCTGCCGAGGACCTTACTCCAAGGCAGCTCCGTAGAAGTTGGGACAGGTTCTGTCTCCCTAGATACCTCCTCCCGTTGATCTGGTGCCGGACGTTGTGTACCTCCCACCTGCGGAGGTTTCTTCGCCGGCGCCTTCTTTGTCTTCTTCTTGTTCTTTTCGCCAGGGTTGTTTGCTGGCGCCATTAAAGAACCCTCGCCCCCAGCGACGTCAGAGATGGTTTTAGACGCTTGTCCTCCCTTCTTGGATGCTCTTTTCGGGGGTAGGGGCGTGCTGACTTTCTCTGGCTGCAGCTCAGCCTTGAGTTCCTCCCGGAAGGTCTTCAACCTGCTGTCCATCAACTCGGCAAGCTGTTCCAGCATGGAGCTTCCCCTCGACGGTGTGGCTCGCTGAGGCGGCGGCGTCGATGCTGGCGTAACTGAGGTGGCCCTGGTCGCTTCAGTTCTCGTCGCCGCCCTGCCTTTAGCCTGTTTGAGTTCCGCCAGCTCAGAACTTAGGCTGGCGACTCGTGCAGACTGTGCTGCGAGCTGGGATCGGAGCTCCTGGACCTCCTGCTCCATACGCTCCTTGTCCACGGCTGAGGATCTCTCGTGGAGAATTAGAGTTGCGGCTTCTGATTTTCTTACCGATCTCCTCAGGGTATTCTTCAGTTCGCCCTTCAAGTTTTTGGACACGTCCGAAACCTTCTCAATAGATTGGAGCGATTCCATAAGGGTCGCTCCAATATCAGCCGTAGGCTGGTTCCTCATTTCTTCAATGAGGTCATCGACGCTAGGCAGAGCGTCCTTGGTTCTTGACCTTAGAGGAGGGATGCTCGGGTTCATGATGTCCCGAAGATCCGACTCTAGGTCTCGTTCCTCCGTCTGACCTTTTTTCCTCTTCGCGCCTGTCCTCTTGCGCAGCGCCGACGATGCGCAGGAAGCTAGGGAGAACCCTGAGGCGAACGACGCCTGCGAGCAGTCACTGTCGTAGTCGACGACTCGGGCGCTCGATCTGCTGGCCGGCCTTCTCCTGACGGGAGTCATCGGCGGCGGGAGGGCCGAGGACCGCAACCTCGGACCCGCCAGTTCACCGTCCTCGTCGAAAACGATGGAAGGATGTATGGGCGCGAGGCAATCTTCCATAGGTTCCTCCACTCCCCGTGGGCACACAAAAACGGGTGTAGTCGCCCGTTCCTCCAATTCTGCAATTGTGGTAGCTGGGATTGGCTTCAGCACCACTCGCGCTTCGCTCCGGGTCTTTGGTGGAGTGCGCGGCAGTTCAACTCGAGGACGCGCAAAACTGGGCGTGCGCGGCCTCTCCACGACCTCCGTGGCTCTAACGAAATTGTTGCCCCCCCCAGAGACGGTGGGGCTGCCGGGTCCCGAGGGACCCGAAGGGGATTCTCCAGCCGGAGACCGGCTGGTACCCCCCTGGGGTAGATTTTTCTCAATTAACCTAACCTAACCTAACCTAACCTAACCTAACCTAACCTAACCTAACCTAACCTAACCTAACCTAACCTAACCTAACCTAACCTAACCTAACCTAACCTTTTTTTTTTTTTTTTTTTTTTGACCGGGGGGAAATGCAGTTACGCATTCGACCACCGCCGTTGTGAAAACAACAGCGGTGGGATATGTGGGGACTCGCCCTCTCCAGTGCGTGATATGCTACTCATACCACGAGGAGAGGACCCTACCGCCACTAAAACCCCCCGGGTACTCCTCCTTCCGCCTTGAGTGTGAGGGCCACCGGGAAACGCTGAGAAGCGCTAACATTTCCGGTGAAACCCCCACGGCGGCCGTCCGCAGCTTTATAGTGCCGCGGACTCTCCGGGGCCACATTGTGTGTGGCCCGTATAACCATAGACGGGACGCCCGGAGTACTCAGGCGTCCCTCCTCCGCACGGGTCGGCCTCTATAGGGAGCAGGGCCCATGTTCCCTACTCCCCGAGGCCGAACCTAAGGTGGCATGCGACGGGTCTCGGCCCGCCGTCTGCGGCCAACACGCCGCCTGCGGAGCGGGTGTGCACTGGGATCTTCCTCCCTTACCCGCTCCGCGGCCTCCTTCTGCGACATGACACGTCCACAGAAGGAGGCAACCGCCGCCCAAGACCCCTCACTCTCGACCATCTTAGAAATGATGGTCGGTAGCGAGAGGTCGGAACCCACGACTCCGATGAGCTCGGCGCGCTCACCGGCAAACGCCGGACACACCTCCAGGGTGTGTTGCGCCGTATCATCGGTGCCCCCGCAGTGGTGGCACCGAGTGTCCGGCTCCCTCTGTGCCACATTGCACAGGTAGTGACCAAAACAGCCATGGCCTGATACCACCTGTGCAATGTGGTAGGTCACCGCGCCCCATTTGCGACCGGCCCACTTTAAAAGGTGGGGCCGGATCGCCTCCACGACGCGCGATCCACTCCCTGACGCAGCTTCCAGCCGCTCTTGCCAACTCCGGAGGGTCTGGCGACGGACTTCACTCCGCCACCGTGCAATGCCCTCCGGAAAGGGGTCGCGACCAGAACGCGCCCCCTCACACCTCCGCCGGTACGCGGCGGCCAACGCCTGCGCCTCCAGGTCCCACGGAGGGGAACCCGCCAGGAGGCAGGCCGCATTGAAGGCGACCGTGCGGTAGGCGCGGGACGCCCTGATGGCTATGACCCGCTGCGGACGTCGCAGCAGGGCCACGTTTTGCCTATCCAGGGCGTCGACCCAAATGGGGGCGCCATATAACGCCATGGAGCGGATCACGCCCGAATACAATCGTCGACAGATGCTCCCGGGCTTGCCAAGATTTGGCAGCAGACCTCCGAGAGCACCTGCCGTCGCCACCAACTTCGGGGCCAACTGTGAAAAGTGGCCCCTAAAATTCCATCTGCTGTCGAGGACAATGCCGAGATAACGCATTTTGTCCCCGACAGCGATGGTCACACCCCCCACCACAAGGTGGGAGCCTGCCGGCGGCGCCCGCCGAGGCCCATGGAAAGCAAGGGCCTCGGTTTTATTGAGCGCCACCTGCAGGCCCAAACAACGAATTCGGGCGACCACCTGCGCCACTCCAGCAGTGGCCAGGATAATCGCCCGCCGATGGTCGGCGCCGCGGGCAGTCACTAGGGTGTCGTCAGCGTAAGCAATTACGCTGACACCCCGAAGACCACGCGCCCGCAGCGCCCAATCGAACCCGATGTTCCACAGGAGCGGCCCCAATACCGACCCCTGTGGAACACCTCGAGAGACGGCCCAGCAGCCCGTCCCTCCGCCAGACGTCGGGTACACTACCTCCCTATTTTGAAGGTAGTGACCCACTAGTGCACGTAAATACCCGGGCACCCCGTGATGCCTAAGGCCCTCCATTATACAGGCCCACGGGAGGGTGTTGAAGGCGTTTTTGATGTCAAGTGACACCGCCAACAACACCTCTCCCCGGCTGGTCGCCTCCTCTGACAATTCCCGCACCCTAGTAATCGCGTCCACGGTCGACCGACCCTGGCGGAACCCGTACTGGTCCGCATATAGGTCGGGACCGACCTCACTGAGATGTTTGGTGAGGCGGGACGCGATCACTCTCTCCATCAGCTTGCCCACCTCGCTCAACAAAACGATTGGGCGATAGGCTGATGGAGACTCCGCAGGCCGCCCGTCCTTAGGAAGAAGGACGAGACGGCCGGACTTCCAGGGCGCGGGAAAGCGACCCTGCCGCAGGCACGCCGTGAAGAGGGCAAGCACCACGGGCTCCAATTCCTGGATTGCAAGTGCCCAGGCACGTCCGGGCACTCCGTCCGGCCCGGGGGCGGTGTTCTTGACGGCCATTCTGGCCACAACCGCCCCCAACTCCGCCTGTGTTACATCAGGCGGAGTCTCTTCTTCGTCGTCGTCGTCGTCGGCGTCGGCTCGCCTGGCACCAGTCGGCCCGGCCATAGAAGGCGGCGAAAACTCCTCTTGACTGGGGAACAGCTCCTCCACAACAGACTGGAGGAGCTCGGGCTGGAGGCTCTCCGTTACTGGAGGCGCCCAGGGGCGCAGTTTACGGCGCACCCCTTTGTAAGGACGCCCCCACGGATCTCTGTCTATGGCCTCCAGCGTGCTCGCCCAGCCATCGTCCTTGGCCTGGCCTATGGCCGCGCTCAACTGGCGCTTGGACTCCCGATAGAGGGCGTAGGCCTCTGCAACGTGGGCCTCATCCCTCGGCCTCCGACGGTTAGTGCGGGTGTAGACGCGCCGCGCCGCAGTGCAGTCAGTGCGCAACTGCGCAATGGCGGCGCTCCACCAATACACCCGCCGCCTCGGTGGACACGGGCGAACCCGGGGCATGGAAAAGTCGCAGACGCGAACCATGGCCTCTCCGAGCTCACCCGCAACAGCGTCCACGTCGGAGGACGGGTCACAAGGACTTGCGACCCACGCCTGCAGTATCGCCGCCTCCCTCAGGAGCTCGCGGTCGAGGCGACCGAGCGCCCAACGCGGACCCTCCCTTCTGGGAGCTGGAACAGGGCGGGCGGTCAAAACCGCAGAGGATGCGGAGATGCCGAAGCCGATATATCGGTGATCGGACAAAGTCTCCACATCCTCGAGGACTCTCCAGTCCTGGACACGGCGGGCAAGGGCGGGGGACGCAAAAGACACGTCCACGATTGATCCGCCCTGTTGCCTCACGCACGTGTCCACGGAGCCACGGTTGAGGACCACCAGGCCCTGCTCCACCACCCAGTCTTCCAGAAGGCGACCTCGAGGATCCGACGCAGGACAGCCCCAGGCCACCGACTTAGCGTTGAGGTCACCCACCAACAACACGTCGGTGCCACACCTCCTCAACAGGCGACCGACCTCGCCGAGGAACACCTCGAACTCGGCCAACCCGCGATTCGGCGAGAAATAAGCACCGACTATGGTGAGTGACCCCAAAGCGGCCTTCACAAACCCCCGCCCTCTAACGATATTAGAAAAGGGCGGGGCGCCAACCGACGACGACGAGACAACAGCTACCAAGCCGTCCCGATCCCCGACAAAATTGGGTCTGTCAGGGACCATATACGGCTCGGCAGCGACGGCGACGTAAATCAACCGCTCCGCCATGGACTGCAGGAAGAGGTCCTGAGCCCTGGCGCAGTGGTTGAGGTTGCACTGAAGGAGATGGATCACGGACCTATCCATTATGGGTCGTGTCCATCTCCTCCTCAACCGACGGAGTTGGAGCCGCCTGTCTCACAGGTGCCCCAGACCTCGACGTCCCCTTCTTGGACGGTGCCCTACACAACTTGGAGCCGACGCTATGGTCGGCCCGTCTGCCAGCCAAAGTGCAGAGGACACACTTCGGCTTTTCAGCGGTGCAGGACGCCGCCCGGTGTCCCGGTAAGGAGCACCTGTAGCACAGGCCACTCCTGTCCTCATCGGCACACCTGCAGCCCACATGACCGGGAACGAGGCAGCGGTAACATCGGAGTGGCCTGGGCTCCAAAACATGGACCTGGGCCGACACCATTCCCACAAGGACGCGTTTCGCCCGCTGCAGTTTGACGGCTGCAGGCACCGGGATCGCACACACAATTGTGCCGAAGCCGGACGGCTCTCGGCGAACTTCGCCCGCCCTGATGCTGGCGACCGGACATTCGCCAATCCTCGCCAGGACCTCGGCAACCTCCTCCGCCGTAGTACAGTCGTCTAAACTGCTGAGGCGGACACGCACACTCTTCTCCGGCAATGAGACCCTTGCTAGTGCCGGGTCCAAATGCTCCGTCAGCTTAGCGGCAAGGGCCTCCGCCTTCGCCCGGCTCTCCGCTCCTGGGATCTCAAAAACTCGGCCCCCAGTGAGAGCCACTCTGCCCCGCACATCGGTGATGCCCAGGTCCGCCATCTTGACGTTCTGGCGAGCCTGGTACATCACCTCCGCGTATGTGGTGCCACTCTTCTCCGCCTCTGGAGAGAGGGTGACCACCACCACTGACGAACGGGGAGGACGGAGCCTCCCACTGCGCTTCTTTTTGCGGCGCGTCTTCGGGGCCGAAGGCACCGCAGCAGCAACGCGCTCGCGCTGGCGCCGCTTCCTCCTGGCACTCGCGCTCTCCCTGGTTTCCCAGCCCTCTGTATCGGGCCTGGGCTGGACCGGTGCAGGAGCAGCAGGAGCCGCAGGCGCAGAAGGCGCAGTCACAGAAGACTGTGCCGTCTTCTTGCCCTTACCCTTACCCTTTGTTTGGGGGGCTTGAGCAGGGGCAGCAGGTCTACCTGCCGATTTGGATGCCCCTAACCCAGGGGCCGATCGCTTGACGGTGGCGGCGTAGCTGGTGGAAGCCACTGGCTCGGCCAACGCTGCCTCTCTCCTTTTGTCCGCAGCCAGAGGTGGCCGCGGCGTCGGCTGCAGTGGAGGGAGCTGAAAGGTAGCCCCCACCCATTGCTTCATTTGGTCCATGAGTATCCTACTCATGGACTCAAAGTAAGGTGGAAGCTCTGCTTCCCCCGATACAGCCGCCGACATTGATTGCGGCGCTTGCGCCATTTGGCTACGGACCTTATCGGCCACCAGCTCCTCCGTCCGCCGCTCCAGAGCAGCAATGCGCTCTTTGAGCGAGCGGTTCTGCTCCCTGAGCAGGCTTACCTCCTCCGAGGCCGTTCGCCGCTGATAGCCTTCCAGGACATCCCGAAGGCCTTGGGCAGCAACCTTGAGGGCCTTTTGACATGTGCCCTTTAGGTTGCTTGACTTTTTCGCCACGTCTAAGATGGTCTCGACGTGGCGAGCAGCCAGCTCCTGAGGGTCCAGGTCGACCTCACCTGCAACTGGAGAGACAGGGATGGATCGCTGTCTCTCCTGTAGGTCCTCCGCAAGCTGCCTTTCAGCTTGGGCCCTCATTAGCTCCCGCTCCGCTCTAGCCAGATCCTGCTTGGCCTTAGCCAGCCCAACGTATTCTCCCGTCGTGGGAGGGCGGCCTCTTCCCCGCTTGCCCATAAGCTTGGGAGCTTTTGGTTGCCCTGGGGCAGGCCCTCCGTCCGAGTCGAACTCCTCCGACTCCGACGCAGTCAGGTTTGGGCTAGGCCGCTCCTGACTTCGCTTTCTCCCTAATGGGGAGGAGACTCTCTCCTCACCCTCAGTCACCGTTACCAGCGAGCTGGTAGACGACGCACTGGACAGCGTCTCCATCCGTGGAATGCGGACAATGGGAACACGCTCCCCGACCGACAGTAGGTCGTCAACCGTGGGGCTTACGCCCCGCGCGGCGTCACTGACACTCGCCTTCTTTACTCTACTTCCTCCTCTTGTCATTATTTTTGATTCAGGTTTTTCCATATTATACCCACGAGTAGGGTCAATTTAAATGGTCCACCGCGGGGTGATGCCCATTCCCGCGGTAAGGCAACTACGCCCGGCCAGCGCCACGCTCGACCGGGGTTGCACCGTTCGCGACGGAGTAACGCCTCCGCCATCCACCTCTCGCCACGGTACGACAGCTTAGGTTGCGGCATTTTTTAAAGAGGTTTGCATCCTCGCGACCCGGGCGGTTAAGCCAAGGCCCCCGGTCCCCAAAACATGACTGGGGATTACGGGTTGGGAGCAAGCTCCCCGACCGACGGTTAGGCCGATCCGCCGAACCACCAAAGGTTCTCCCACGAAAATGGGAGAAAACCAACGTATGTGGGGGGCCCAAAAAGACCCACCCACCAATGAGGACCAAAAGGACCCCATAAATAACAATAACAACGGATGGGCCTCAATAGAGACCCACCTGCCGCTGAAGCCCAAAAAGACTCCAGCGACGACAAACAACAATAAATAATTATTGGTGAGGCCCAATAAGACCCCACCCCAACAACAAAATAAAAACAACTGTATAAATAAATAAAATATCACAGTGTATGACTACGTGCAGGGGCGATCAATCCGCCACACCTGCCGCGGGTCTCAAGTATTAAAACGAGACCCGCTCCGACTGGCCAGCTGTTAGCCGCCGACCACCAACAAAAGATTGGTGGCCGACGTTGCCCAGGGTGCACCACGAGGAGGTCGCTGAAGCCATCGCACCCCAACCTAACCTAACCTAACCTAACCTAACCTAACCTAACCTAACCTAACCTAACCTAACCTAACCATCAAAATAATACATTTACGAATTGGCTGTTAATAAACATTATACACGATAATAAAACAATATAAACAGTATCTATTCAACATTAATTACACAAACTTTATTAACATGTAGTAAAACATAAACTAACAAATAAACAAAATTTACTTATCACAAATGTTCAAATTAAATATTACAAGACATAAACACGAAACTAGTACACAACTATGAGATGCCAGGCCAAAGTAGACTTTGTGCGTTAATATATAGGACACGGAATCGCCTGTCATCCATACAAATCTATAATACACAAATAAATTATAACACAAACACATTACACATGCATATATACACTAAATACAAAACTATTATTATAAATAACAATAACATTTGACGCAATCTTATGTTGCTATATACAAACAATTATAAAATAAATATAATACTAACACGCATACCTATAGAAGTTAAAACAATAAATATTATCATATCCTACAAAATTTCATTACAAACAATACTCATAGTAAACAATTATCAACTAAAAATCAAAATTCAACAGACACAATGATATAATAAAACTATTGCACAGTAATAGGACGCCAGGGGAGAATCGACCTTATGCCCTACGACATAGGGAACATAATCGCCTGCCATCCGTATAAACCTCAATTACCTTTTTTTTTTTTTTTTTTTAAACACATATATACACACATATATACAAAACACATATAATTGAACACCCAATATTACTATACTAAACCAAATAAATATTAACCAAACAAAATTGACTCAAACATTTATAAAAGTAAACTTATTCATGATAAAATAAAAAGAATAAAGATACGGGATGTCGGGCGGAAGTGGACCCTGTGTGTTACTGCATAGGGCACACAATCGCCCGCCATGCATACAACTAAATATTGACTATACATACAAATAAATTACAACACGAATATATATATACACACACAAACATTATTATTACAAAATATTATAATACATACCACAAATAAAAACAATAAATACAAAGAAAGGGGTCGACTGATCGAGCGGGTGCACGCCTTGGTGCGCGCCGGATTGCCAACCTTATGTAGTAAACATAAGGCGCATATTACGGCGTCGCCAGGCGTTCGCGTGGCCGGCCAGTCGGCTCATTATACTATCAAAACACTAAAAACACACCTTTAATAAATCATACAAACAAATAAATAGACAAACAAGCAAATAATTCACACCATAACAAACAAAATCGAATAAAATAATATAACATTCACACATCAACACTAGTTAAAACATACACGATATATACACCAACAAATACACAATACTATAAACTATATTTAAAAGAACGATTAGTAATTGCAAGCAGCAGGATTATATATTATAATAATATATATAACTGCAGTAGGAGTGATAAGAGGCCGAAGCCGAAATATCGAGATTAAATATTGAATAAGAGAAAGATGTTACACATAACTCACCGCTAGCGCCATCTATTGTATTGTATAAACTGTAGTCGCATTCGCTGTACTGTTCGTCAAATTAAAACAAATATATAAAATGTTAATTATAAGAATGTAATATTAACTGTAAAATTAGATGTAACTGTAAAACTTAGATGTAATAGTATTAGATGTAATAGTAACTCTAAAATTAGATAATAAAAATTGTAAATGTTTTTAACCAAACAAATATTAGAAATTGAGCCGAAAATGTAAAACTAAAAATAAATAAAATAAAACTATGCCTACAACCTGCTACACTCCCGCACACATACTTAATTAGCTAGTTAGTTATTTTAAAAATGTAGAATATGGGAATCCCACCCATAGTATGATAGTGATGAATGATAGAAAGATATAGGATGTAGAATAAAAGTACGAGAGGCATAAATGCGAGAAATGGAATGAATGAGATTAATAAGATTAGACATAGATAGCTAAGGTCTCTGCTCAAGGCAGGGGAGATTAGGAAAAAAAAAAAAAAAAAAAAAAAAAAAAAAAAAAAAAAACCATCAAAATTGTAGACTGTACAAGTGTTTTTGTGAAGCCCGGCACTAAATAAAACCAACATTAAAACAACATTATTACAACGATACAATTTGTTTGATACAAAAATAAGGCCGGGCGCACGTTAACATTTGTATAGTCAATAAGTATAAAAATTAGTTCGCGGGTTAGACTAATAATTAAATATTGATAACAAAACTCAATAAATCAATATTTCAATAAAGAGGTGTGACATAAAAAAATTTTATTCTGGAAAATAACAAATTAAATATAAAAAATTGACCAAATAATTATATATTGTAATACTATTCAAAGTAATTTTAAACATTTAATAGAAATACAATTTTTAATAACCATTTTAACTAACTTTTTAAAATAAAACATATGACTTACACAAAATATTATATTTAATAATATTACGACTGACAAACAACAGTGTGCGGGCACACCTTAGTGGGCGGATCGTGAATAATAACCGATAAACAAGAATTTATACAAACCACTCAAAAAGTGCCGGTCCCCGCAGGAGTCTCCGCACCTGTAAATAGGCACACAGGCGACCTACACACACACGGAAAACACACAAACACACTACACGGTTCCCGTAGGAACCTACACACATTACCGGTACCCGTAGGAACCTCTATCAAGAATTTTTGCACAGCCCACCTACACACTCTTAAAACACCATTGCACACCACACACACATCAAATCACCACACCGGTTCCCGTAGGAACCAAATATACGTTGATTGGTTTAAAACGCGCCTACCATCAGTGACGCAACGAACAAACAAATATCGCTAGGCACGCAATAATTAGCGCGCCGGTTCCCGTGGGAATCCACACAACTATACAACAACACACCGGTTCCCGTAGGAATCTACATACCACAAAACATACATACACACTTGTAACACACAAACGAACCACCAAATACTTAAAACACAACACACCGGTTCCCGTAGGAACCTCACATCACACAAATAAAAACATACAAACAAAAATACTCAACACACATCATACATACATACTATACATACAAAACATCACCCACACCGGTTCCCGTAGGAACCTCACACCACACAAATAAAGAGACACAAGCAAAAATACTTACACGCACCACACATACATCATACATACAAAATATCACTCACACCGGATCCCGTAGGAACCGATACAAGCAACTAACACAACATTCCACAACTATTCACACTTAGCAAACACCTCACACGTATAGTCGCACACAGACACACGCCGCAGCGCGAGCGTGCCTACATTCCACACTCCGACCGTAGCCGGTACCTATCGGCGCGCGAACAGACATTACGTAATAGTAGTAATATATTATAGTATTAAGTTAGTTTAAGACCGGGTTTATTGACCCAATACAAGAGCGGTGCTCTAAAACACATATACCTATAGATATTAAATACGACCGTAGTGGTCTGACCACAAATAAAAGACGTTATAAAAATTTATATAATATAATAGATAACACTTAGCATAAATAAAAGACATAACAAAAATTTTTTGTAGAAATACACGTAATTGACAGAGTTTATAACAACAATATTAACATAGAACGGCGATCCGGTTCCGCGCGCCCGTCGTCGCCCGCGCTGCACGTCGCACACCTGTTAAGCAAAAACAAATAACTATTAATAATTAATTCCTTATAGTAGTAAAATAAAATAGTAATTAAACGATTAAATCATATAAACCTTCGCGAGAAACTATAAACACAAAATTAAAATATAAAAGTAATAGTAACACATTAACACATTGGCAAAATCTGATAAGTAAAATAATAGCTTTAAAATTAAAGTACTAAACATAAAATCTAAATTATTTAACATCAATAGATAATACTTACGAGTGTCAATACTCACCTACATACGTACAGCTATCTCCCGGCGACGCGCAGGCGGCCCCTCGTCCCGCGCCCCGCGCTCCGCACCCCGCGCCGCATTCCTTTGTGCCGCGCGTACAACACCTGCGGAAATAAATATTATAACATTAGTTAAGTTATCAATATACATATAAATAGGTATACACTTAATCGACTGACAGACTGACGACACATAGGGCACAAGTTGGGTATCCTTTACAATACCCTCTTGTCAAATAGGTAATAGATTAGATAGATAGGTAACTCCCCTGCACACACAAAACAATTTTAACATGATGGGCATAAGGACCCCCGTAAACAGGTATGTGTGCAACACCATTAACAAAAGCCCGCCAGGCAAAAAACAAGACACGACTAGGGCCGGTAGCTATGGGCTAGACAGTGAGTCGGACATAGGGGAGCAGCGGAACTCGCTCTCACCCCTCACAACTCGTAGTCCACTAGACACTTTTGTCATTAAAAAAAGAAGATCAAAAAGCCCAAGGTTACCGGCGAAAAATAATAACAACAACCCCACCATAATGGAGGGAAGAAAATACCTAGTCAAAACAAAACAACAACTGGCGCTCTCTAAAAATATTAAAAGGGAGATTAAAGACGACATCGCGGCCTGTGTAGATAAGCTGTATCAGCTCCTAAAGGAATCCGTGTGGGACAGGGAAAACGCTCCCCTGACTATAGTCCCCCCCGCGGAAGAAGACTCTGCCCGGGACCCTCCCCCGACAGTACAAATCAATGCATGGGCCAAAACACTCGAGGATCACAAGGAGGCGATGCGGGAGATGACGGAGGCAGCTAGGAAGGTTTGCAGCGAGCTGCAGGCCGCCCCGGCTGCCATCCCGACCCCCGCAACGACAGCAACACTCCATAAGACCTACGCCGCAGCCCTGTCTACCCCAAAGCCAGCGTACATACCGCCGACATTACACTCCATCATCATAGCCTCGGACGATGTCGCAGACACGTCCGGGGAACTGGTGGAGAAAGTAAGGAAGGCGGTGAACGCGAGGCAGACAGGGGTCAGAGTAGACAGGGTTCGGAAGGTCAAGGACCAAAAAGTGGTCCTCGGGTGTCGGTCGGCGGAGGAACTCGACAGGGTTCAAAAACTTTTAAATAAAAATGCAGCGGGCTTAAAAGTTGAGAAGGCAAGGCATAGGAACCCGTTAATAATAATCACTAACGTTTTAAAAGACAATACGGACGACGATATTGTACAGTCCATCAAGGAACAAAACAAACATCTGTTGAACGGCCTGGGGGGGGGGGAGGTCGAAGTCGCAGTAAAGTACAAGAAGAGGGCGAGACACGAGCTCGAGCAACATGTGGTGCTCGAGGTCTCGCCCCCCGTGTGGCGGCGGCTGACCGACGCGGGGAGGGTGTACATCGACCTACAGAGGGTAACGGTTTACGACCAATCCCCTGTGGTCCAGTGCACCCGATGCCTCGGGTACGGTCACGGGCGCAGACACTGCACGGCGGAGCAGGATCATCATTGCTCATACTGCGGCGGCGACCACCTCCGCACGGACTGCACAGATAAGAAAGAGGGTGGCAAACCGCAATGCAAGAATTGCAAGGAGGCCAAAATGCCACAGACGGATCACGATGCGTACAGCAAAGTGTGCCCCGTCCGGGAGAAATGGGACACATTAGCTAGAGCTAGGGTGGCCTATCCCGAACGGACGGGGTCTGAATGCGGTGCGCATCATGGTCCGCCATTAAACGTGGGGTCACCGCTCGAGGACCGGATCATCGACTTAGTAAATTAAGTCAACTAATTTCATAAAATTAAGAATGATGCGGTCTCCGAACACGAGGCCCCCTAAAATATATAACAGCACCGTTCCATGATGGACTACAAGTACACATATATGGCACAAAGCACACAACACCACACACAATACATCACAACTAGGTACATACATCACACAAACACCACGTCAAATAATATACATAACAAACAAACTTAAGATAAATAGCAATAGGCACACCAAACAAACAACACAAATAACCGACACATTACAGCACCATACATATATACATATACACATATACAATAGAATGAACAGAACACAAACACCTGTATAGTTATAAACATACATTTCTCAAACAAAATTTAAAAACCATTAAAACCCGTGCAGTGCCGCTGGGGCCAGACGAAAGTCGACCCTATGCGGTAGCGCATAGGATCATAAAAACTGTAGCACATACAAACATAATAATAAATTACATAATAGCCATAAAAGTGAGCATGCAGCTATCATCATTTAATTTACTAAGTAAGCCTAAAACTGTTCAAGCCCGTGTGGTGCCGACCCTGCGCTGCACCACATAGGATCATAATAGACTGTGGCCCATATTAAAACAACTATAAAAGTACATACATGCAACTACTTACTTATTACTTAAAAACCTCAAAATAAAATATAATAAGGTGACCGGTCTAACAGGTGGGTGCCTTGGCGGGCGCTGGATTGCCAACCTTATGTTGTGAACATAAGGCGCATATCTCGGTGTCGCCGGGTGTCCATAGGCCTGGTCAGACATAGCCCGTATAATATCATACAAAATAAACTACTTATTAACTATACATAACACATTCACATCAAATAAATACATAAACACTAACACAACATAAATGAGGAAAATACACAAATAAACAAAATAATAAACACATATTTTAACATAATACAATCATTAGAAAGATAAAACAGGTATATCCACACACTATAAACCAAAACACTGAATATAAATATAAATAACGTACACAAATAAAGTAAAAATATACACATTAAACAAAGTAGTACAATAAACTTACACATATTTACACAAACATATAAGTAGTAGTATTACATATATGTACATATAACGAACATAATTGGCAGAAGTTAATATTAACCAAATAAAAATCAAACCCCGCGCCGTCCGCATGGTACCAGACGAATGTCGACCCTATGCGGTACGACACGGGGCACACAATCGCCTACGTACCATAACATTTAAACATAAACCATAACACAAACCATAACACGAACCATAACGCAAACCATAACGCAAACCATAAAACTAACATCAACAAAATATACAACAAGGCGACCGGCCGAACAGGTGGGCATCTCGGCTGCGCCGGACTGCAAAACGGTGTCGCCGGGGCGTCCTTAGGCCTGGTAGCAATAAATTGTACAACTTTCGCACAAGAAATGTTAGTTTCATCTGGTGGCGAATAAGTGAGTCGTACTTATGGTAAATCACACACTCACCACAATTATAATTGGAACCTTTACACACAACATTAGAAGTCACATTTAGTTAACATACAACAATAAAATACATATTCATGATACCTTCACATACATATATCAAATTATTATCTACAAATAAACCACAATACAGAAACATACAAAATACACAACATCAATCAAATCTAATATAAAAAACTACCTACTTAAAATAAAAATAAAATCTCGAAATCATAACACTAAAATAAAACATACACACAAAACAAAAATACATCCACAATCACACATAAAACTAAAAAACAACACAAACATACATATACACAAACATATATACTAAATCACCTCAAACTAATATTATATTACACCAGTTAAATTATAAATCAAAACACATATACTTACATTTATTATCAATATTACTAGTAAACAGAAAGGAATGTGAAGACTGGCCGAACAGGTGCACGCCTTGGCGCGCGCTGGAATGTCAACCTTATGTTGCGTACATAAGGTACATATTACGGTGTTGCCGGCGCCCGCATGGTCGGTCAGTCGAATCAAACTTACCACAATTAAATACATGATAACAAAACAATAATACAGTATTCAAGTAACCTTAAGTTATAAATAGAACCATATCAATAAAAAGTTAAAACAATAAAGTTAAAAAACACGTAAATATTACCACAACCGAAATGAGACAAAACACATACCTACATAAACAAAGAACAAAATATACTGTACAATACGCCACTATATATATAGACATACACATAACACAACAAATGAGTAAATACAACATCATTTTACATAAAACTAAAACTTGTAAATAAACATATAAAATAATTACCTCATGAGTAATAATAACAATAGATGCGTTTAAATGAGCAACACAATAAATTTACACTTAACAGTACTATACATACATACCTATAAAATCTACACATTCTACACATTTCAATCTGAACATAATAAAAATTATAATCCGAGCCGGGCCGTAGACCAGACGAAAGTCGGCCCTATGCGGTACGGCATAAGGCATATAACTGCCTGCAGTACATTTAGACCTACCTCATCAAGGAAGGTAAAACTGCTTTCTCAAATAAAACTACAACACAAGTACATCTATACGTAACATACACAACTAATATCTTATACTACATTACACGAAACACTATCCTAATTATGAATTAAATATATACTAACCATACCATAATACATTTACGAATTGGCTGTTAATAAACATTATACACGATAATAAAACAATATAAACAGTATCTATTCAACATTAATTACACAAACTTTATTACCATGTAGTAAAACATAAACTAACAAATAAACAAAATTTACTTATCACAAAAGTTCAAATTAAATATTACAAGACATAAACACGAAACTAGTACACAACTATGAGATGCCAGGCCAAAGTAGACTTTGTGCGTTAATATATAGGACACGGAATCGCCTGTCATCCATACAAATCTATAATACACAAATAAATTATAACACAAACACATTACACATGCATATATACACTAAATACAAAACTATTATTATAAATAACAATAACATTTGACGCAATCTTATGTTGCTATATACAAACAATTATAAAATAAATATAATACTAACACGCATACCTATAGAAGTTAAAACAATAAATATTATCACATCCTACAAAATTTCATTACAAACAATACTCATAGTAAACAATTATCAACTAAAAATCAAAATTCAACAGACACAATGATATAATAAAACTATTGCACAGTAATAGGACGTCAGGGGAGAATCGACCTTATGCCCTACGACATAGGGAACATAATCGCCTGCCATCCGTATAAACCTCAATTACCTTTTTTAAACACATATATACACACATATATACAAAACACATATAATTGAACACCCAATATTACTATACTAAACCAAATAAACATTAACCAAACAAAATTGACTCAAACATTTATAAAAGTAAACTTATTCATGATAAAATAAAAAGAATAAAGATACGGGATGTCGGGCGGAAGTGGACCCTGTGTGTTACTGCATAGGGCACACAATCGCCCGCCATGCATACAACTAAATATTGACTATACATACAAATAAATTACAACACGAATATATATATACACACACAAACATTATTATTACAAAATATTATAATACATACCACAAATAAAAACAATAAATACAAAGAAAGGGGTCGACTGATCGAGCGGGTGCACGCCTTGGTGCGCGCCGGATTGCCTACCTTATGTAGTAAACATAAGGCGCATATTACGGCGTCGCCAGGCGTTCGCGTGGCCGGCCAGTCGGCTCATTATACTATCAAAACACTAAAAACACACTTTTAATAAATCATACAAACAAATAAATAGACAAACAAGCTAATAATTCACACCATAACAAACAAAATCGAATAAAATAATATAACATTCACACATCAACACTAGTTAAAACATACACGATATATACACCAACAAATACACAATACTATATACTATATTTAAAAGAACGATTAGTAATTGCAAGCAGCAGGATTATATATTATAATAATATATATAACTGCAGTAGGAGTGATAAGAGGCCGAAGCCGAAATATCGAGATTAAATATTGAATAAGAGAAAGATGTTACACATAACTCACCGCTAGCGCCATCTATTGTATTGTATAAACTGTAGTCGTACTCGCTGTACTGTTCGTCAAATTAAAACAAATATATAAAATGTTAATTATAAGAATGTAATATTAACTGTAAAATTAGATGTAACTGTAAAACTTAGATGTAATAGTATTAGATGTAATAGTAACTCTAAAATTAGATAATAAAAATTGTAAATGTTTTTAACCAAACAAATATTAGAAATTGAGCCGAAAATGTAAAACTAAAAATAAATAAAATAACACCATGCCTACAACCTGCTACACTCCCGCACACATACTTAATTAGCTAGTTAGTTATTTTAAAAATGTAGAATATGGGAATCCCACCCATAGTATGATAGTGATGAATGATAGAAAGATATAGGATGTAGAATAAAAGTACGAGAGGCATAAATGCGAGAAATGGAATGAATGAGATTAATAAGATTAGACATAGATAGCTAAGGTCTCTGCTCAAGGCAGGGGAGATTAGGAAAAAAAAAAAAAAAAAAAAAAAAAAAAAAAAAAAAAAAAAAAAAAAAAACCTAACCTAACCTAACCTAACCTAACCTAACCTAACCTAACCTAACCTAACCTAACCTAACCTAACCTAACCTAACCTAACCTAACCTAACCTAACCTAACCTAACCTAACCTAACCTAACCTAACCTAACCTAACCTAACCTAACCCAGTACCGCCTCGCCTCCCGACCGAGTAGGCCACCAAAAGTAGTGCTCCGACGCTAAAATAATTAAAAAAATAGGTTTTTCTTACCGTAGAAAGACGTAGTGCGTGTCAATAGAAGCGTCTCGGCGTCGCGCATCCGCGGGTGAAAAGTTCATATAAAAATAAGTGCTGGAAAAAAAATTATAAAGTGATAAGTGTTAAGTGCTAACCTGCAAAACACATAAATGCTAATAACTTTGTCTGGCACTCACCTAAGAAGCAACATCTAGCATCGGAACAAGCGCCGCGCTGGCGCGCACACTTTGAGCCGACCAGCGATCACCCGTCTTCAAAATAGCCGGAGCTATTCAAGATACTAAAACCCAACCAAAAAATTTGCTCCACGAGGTTGGTGAAGGAGGAGTGCTAGCTACTTGTAACTTGGAGGCCTACAAGGGGTATACACAAAGATCATAAAACCACAAAGAAAAAAATTTTCACTCCACTGGGGACGGATAAAACACCATCACAAGAACTGAACTTCGGGTACTTATAACTCTGAAAGTTCAGGCAGACCACACTAGTTTCTCACGCGGATGAGCTGCGCGCTAACCATAGGAACGCGCCGCCACCAAGAAAACTGAAATCGGCCCAGCGGATGAAAAAAAAAATTACAGTTTAAGGTAAATCAAAAAAATTTGCTCCACGAGGTCGGTGAAGGAGAAGTGCCAGCTGCAAGAAATTTGGGGGCCTGAAAGGGGCACACACAACAAACACAAAACCACAAGGAAAAAAAATTTTCACTCCACTGGGGACGGAAAAAAACAACATCACAAGACCTGAACTTCGGGGCTTTATATCTCCGAAAGTTCAGGCAGACCATATCGTTTTCTTGCGCGGATAAGTTGCGCGCTAACAAGAGGAACGCGCCGCCACCAAGAAAGCTGAAATCGGCCCAGCGGATCTGGAAAAAAGGAAAGGAAAAAAAATAGTCTAAGGTAAATTTAAGTTTTTCTTACAAAAAAATAAATAAATGTTAATATAATAAATAAAAATAAAACCCTGTAAGCCCTTATAACAGTATACACTCCACATAGCACAAAAAAAAAAAAAAATTTAATAAAAATTAAAAAATAAAAATAAAAATTTTATTAAATATTTTTTCAATATCTTTTGACATAATATCCCATCAAATTACAAAATACATAATATTTCATTTATAACTGACATATAATTTCATTATTTCATTATTATTACTATTTCATTATTTCATTATAAATTCATTATTTAAATATTATTTCATTATTAATATTCTTTTTTTTTTTTTTTTTTTTTTAAAAAAAAAAAAAAAAGAATATATTTTGCTTTATTAATTCATATATAATCATAATAAGTTAAAAAAAAATTTTTCAATATTTCCAAAAATTTCTAACAAAAATCGACAATTTTTTAAAACCCTGTAACTCCCTGGGGGCAGCACCTAGGACTGTCCTGGCGATTTGTCTCGGGGGCTCAATAGACGCAGAATCAGACCTCGTAATCAAAAAAATTTTAAACTGCACCGAACATAAAAAACCACGCAGCAATTCACTTTTTTTTTGAAAATCGCTGCTGCGGAGGAATTTTTTTCGAGCAGCTGGTAACTATAAGACACACTCTGTGAATGCCACTTAGTAGTAAATATATCTGGCCATCCTCAATAATTCTTCCCCCCTCCTATCTTCAACCAAGCCTGATCCAGGGACCTGTTCCTCAAAAGGGACCCAAATCGCCATTCGCAATTAACGTGGTTTCCACCATATCTTGGAAACCAGAGCCCCAATCGCGAAAATAACAACATTTTCGTTCTCTCCTGGAGAAGCGATTATTGGGGCAGGGTACCCTTGGGACCTGGAGCTGAGCTTCCACCAGCATAAAACTTTACATTTCCTCTAGAATCTTTCCCCCCCAACGAGCTGGTGGAGAATCCACAATAGTTCTGGAAAACACTCTTGCCTACCTTTCATTTGACACCGGACTGGACCCTGAACTCCTCAAGTTCACGGCTCCGCAGGGCATTTCTCAGGCCCTATTCGACCAATAAAAAAAATTTCAACTGGAACATTCACAGACCGACAACTGCGATTGGATTCAGCGCTCTTCCCCCCCCCCCCACCCTTAGTTTTTCACCATAGTCACAGAGACCTGCGCGAGGGCTCGGGATAAAGAGCTCGGGGAGAGCTACACGGTGAGGCAGTAGAGAAGGGAATCAGGAACACCACATCTTTCCCTCCCCCCCCCCCCCAAAAAAAAAAATAAAAAATAAAAAAAAAAAAAAAAATGTCACAACCCCAAAAAGCAGGCAGTACGGCTCCCGCCCCAAGCATAACGACGGCTGGCGCAAGGAAGCCAGCAAAGACAGCCCCCGCGAGGAAGAAACCGCCTGTCATACAGGTGCAGGGCACAAGTAGCGCGGAGGGCTCCATCAAGAGCACGCAGGGAGGAAGCGAGAGCCTCGCTACCCCGGACCCATCGGAAGGGGGTCTCCCAGAATACGCCGATAGCCCCGATCTCATATGGAGCGACCTGACCAGCGTGACGGATACTCCGACGGAGTCCAGGCTGAGCATAGGAGGCAGCAGACGGAGGTCACTATGCTCTATTGACGTATCCACACAGAAGGCCAACGACCTGCTCAAGGTGGGCAAGGCGGCCCTGGAGCGCTCCCGCAATATGAACGGCGAGCTCAAAAATGAGGTGGTAGACGCGCTCCACGGGTACTATGAACTGGTCCAAGAGCTGGTGGCCTCCAGAAATCGACACAAGTCACACTTGGAGACGGCCCAGACACAGCACGCCAGGGAGCTAGTCAGGGTAGAGAGGGCCCACGCTAGGCTGATGGCTGACCAGCAGATGGCCCATGCCAAAAAACTAGACGAGGCCAAGATAGTCCTCGATAAAAATCAGGAGAGTGTCGAGGCAATCAGGCGCTGGCTGGGCTACGAGCTGGACCAGCCCATCAAGAATATCGGGGTGATCAGGGAGACCCTCCACAGCGTCTCAGACCAGCTGACCAATAGGCCCATCGGTACCCAATATGCACAGGGTGCAGTAGGAGACAACGAGGGGACCAGGAAGGGCTTGGAGGAGCTGGTCTCTAAATGTAACCACATTGTGGATGGGCTAAGGGGACTGAGACTGGACTGGGAGAAGTGGACGGACAACATAGAGAATAAGATAGGAGGGATAAGGGATCGTGAGGAAATGGAGGGTGTGGAGGGGGGATGGAATGAGGAGGACAGGAGGGTGCAGGGCAGGATTCTGAAGGAAATGGAACACATTAGGGGGTGCATGACAATGCAGGGAAGCGATTGGAAAGAAGGACTCGCAAACATGCCCAAAATCGAAGAAATAGCCAATGAGTGTCAAAAGGTCACAAAACACACACTGGACGGGCTGGCAAGGGTCAGGGAAAACTTTAGGGAGATGCGTGAGGAAGTGGCCGCAATGGACAGGGGGCCAGGCGCGGTAGCCGGCCTAGCTACCGAAATGGCTGAGGCCACCATGATGAAACAGGTGTCAGATCTGGTGGCCCCGATCATACAGAGGCTGGACGACCTGCAGACCAACTCTCCCACACCTAAAGATCGGGACCTTGCTGGCCCTAAAACTTATGCCCAGGCGGTCACGACACCCAGTTACCCCTTAATGGTGAGCTGCGACGACCCCACCAAGTCCGGAGACGAAGTTCTACAGGTCCTCCAAAAGAATATCGACGTGGCCGATATGGGGATCGGGCTGAACAGAGTCCGAAAGGTTAAGGGGCAAAAGGTGGTACTGGGGGTGGACACCGAGGCCAACAGGTTGAGTTGAAGTTTGGGCTGCTCATATCCAGGGCGCACAGAACGGTATCTATGGCCTCTGCTTTGTGCATCGCAGGCATTCTGCCCCTGGATTTGAGGGTGAGGGAGGCCGCCACTCTCTACGAATACAGGAGGGGAAAACCGATTGAGGAGCTGCCGGGCAGGGAAATAGAGCTACGCTCTAGCATCACCGAGCGACCACACCCGGCAGCCGTTCACCTCATCGGTTTTGACCTCCTTACCACACAGGAGGAGGCAAGTGCTCTGGAGGGCCTTGTCACTTACACGGATGGGAGCAAGATTGAGGGCAGGGTTGGCGGAGCGGTATCGGTATGGAGGGGGGACGATGAGGTCAGGAGCACCGGCTTTGGCCTGGCGGCGTATTGCACCGTTTTTCAGGCCGAGCTGGTGGCCATAGTGAAGGCGCTGCACCTAATCCAAAATATGGACTACAAAGGTGTGGCGCACGTCCTCAGTGACTCCAGGTCCGCCCTGGAAGCTATCGCTTCGCCCAGAAGCACCCACCCTCTTGCTCTCGAAACCAGAGAGCAGCTCCAGAAGTTAGTGACAGGGGAGGTGGATGTCCAATTCCACTGGATAAAGGCACACGCGGGTATTGAGGGCAACGAGAGGGCCGATCAGCTGGCCAAGAAAGCGGCTCTCACTAGCAAGACCAGGCCCACATACGATCACATACCAACATCGTACCTCAAGAGAGTCCTCAGAGAGGCCACTGTGCGGCAGTGGCAGGATAGGTACGCGGAAGCCCAGGGGGGCATAATAACTAAGCTGTTCCTGCCAGACGTCAGGGAAGCTCACAAAGTGGTAAGGGCCACACATGTGACCAACCTTACCACTCAAATGTTGACCGGACACGGAGGGTTTGGCCAATATCTGCACAGATTCAACCTAAAGGACAGCCCATCCTGTCGGTGTGACCCAGGGAGAGAGGAGGACATCCTGCATTTACTAACAAGCTGTCCTCGTTTTGGCAGCCAGCGCAGGGACGCGGAAAACGAAATAGACGCGGACATAAAAGAGGAAAATCTCGCTGAGATATTCAGTGGGAAGGATAGCAGGGAGAAGCTGTGCCGCTTCGCACACTATATCATCAGAATTATAGCCAGGGAAAATGGTAGCACCGTGGTTAAGTAGGACCCTGTCGGGCGGTACTACGGGCGTCGCTGCTGTGCCACGGCAGCGAGGCGGTACTGGGAGCACACTCTCCCTGCCATATTAATAATGACAATAATTTAGGTTCTTCCACACTTATACCTCTTCCCTTCCTGCCCCCATCCTCGGGCCTCGCATTATTATTATTACATTATTTAATCACTAGTAGCTCTACAATAATTAAATTTTTAGTCTATAGGAATTTTGAATATGGAATTTTAGCAATATTTAGGAATTTATACACATTTTATACATAGAACGCATAATTATACACATTTTACATGATTACAATATTTTAGTTTTAAGAATTTAATCAAGTTATACATAGAATACATAATTATACACAATTTATACAATTATACAATATTTTAGCTCTAAGAATTTAATACAACATTTTTTAATTTACATACCTAGCATATAATTATACACTTTTACATTTATATACACCATTTTAGTCTTAAGAATTTTACAATATTTTATTAATTTACACACCTAGCATATAATTATACACATTTACATCTATATACAACATTTTAGCCTTAAGAATTTTATTGTTATTTTTGTGAACCATAATCTAATCAAGCTGTACATATTTTATTATAATAAAATTGTCTTTTAGTAATATTAATCAATTTATACACCAAATTAATTATAAGGAATGTAATATTGATTAAGTAGAATTAATTAGTTAATAAATAGAATTATCGTCTAGATTAATTAGATTCACTGATTCTGCATGTAATTATATAATAAAAAAAAAAAAAAAAAAAAATAATAATAATAAAAAGAAAAAAAAAAAAAAAAAAAAAAATAAATAAATAAATAATGAATGAAAAGAAGGTTGGGTTGGGGGGGTAGGTTAGGCTAATATAAGCTATACAATGTAAGATACCGACATAAAAAGTGAGGGAAAGGAGTGTGCTCACAAACAAAAAGAAATAAAAATATAAAAAATAAAAAATAAATAGAAAAAAAAAAAAAAAAAAAAATAAATAAATAAATAAATAAATAAATAAAAATAAGGAAAATAAAAAAGAGGAAAATAAAGGAAAAAAAAAAAAAAAAAAAAAAAAAAAAACAAGGTATCATAGTATTAAGATATATAATAAGTAAATATAACAACAGTTAGTTTAAGTAATTAATAATATAATTAAATATATACAATAGAATGTTTAGTTATAAGTAAATTAGATATTAAGCCAAATGTAAAAATAAACAATATAAGAATAATATTATGTAAACTACTGCAGGGAATTTTATAAAAGGTAATAAAAATTAACCAGGGCTCAAGGACGTTGCAGTTGACAGCAACGGTACCTAAAAGTTATTTAAAAAAAAAAAAAAAAAAAAAAAAAAAACCTAACCTAACCTAACCTAACCTAACCCGGGAAGAATTATTTATTGCTGTGACTAGGTTCTTGAGATGTGAATCTCAATAGCGACTTATAACTTCTTTATCTAAGAGTCATCTAGTGAGAAGAGTCGGAAACTGAAATCCACAGATTAGTTTCGGAGTTTCCATAGTAGTCCTGTCTAGTTCTCGATAGATGGCGTTGCCTGTTTAATTGATAAATAAATTTATAACATTTGATGATTATTATGGTGATGGTGATAAGTGGTGATGATGATTAGTGATGAAGATGAAGATTTGAATGTGGCCAGTACCTGTACATATTTTACCCGAAAGTTCTTTACCCGAAATTGTTCTTCCTAGTCTGTCTAGTTCTCGATAGATGGCGTTGCCTGTTTAATTGATAAATAAATTTATAACATTTGATGATTATTATGGTGATGGTGATAAGTGGTGATGATGATTAGTGATGAAGATGAAGATTTGAATGTGGCCAGTACCTGTACATATTTTACCCGAAAGTTCTTTACCCGAAATTGTTCTTCCTAGTCTGTCTAGTTCTCGATAGATGGCGTTGCCTGTTTAATTGATAAATAAATTTATAAATTTGCAGAGCTGCAGAGTTTGTTTGTTAGAACGCGCTAATCTCAGGAACTACTAGTCCGATTTCAAAACTTCTTTCAGTGTTGGATAGTCCATTTATCGAGGAAGGTTATAGGTTATTTTATTAAAAAAAAAAAAAAAAAAAAAAAAAAAGTTAGATAACGATCTATAATTGCTATTTTGTAACCCTTTGTAAAAGCGAAAACCTATTTTTGCGTGCGCTGCAAAAACTATTGACATTAAAACAAAATGATGTACTACGGGTTTGTAGGTCTTATTAAGATCTACAAAACAGTCAACGAGAGCATCTGGGGGCACGGTAGTGCCCCCAGATGCTCTCGTTGACTGTTAAAAAAAAAAAAAAAAAAAAAAAAAAAAAAAAAAAAAAAAAAAAAAAAAAATTGACTGAATAATAATGTAAAACATGATTATGTTGAGAAAATATAGGAAAACAAATAAAAGCATAACAGATGTTTATTGCTACTGACATTATGAAGTTGAATGCTTTGGAATTATGAACCTTAGAGACAGAGTAGTTAGGAATTGTGATTGTTAGGGTGAATCATAATAAGATTCTGTTAGGTTAGCTGGTCAGCTAATTACGTAATAGCTTAAGGCAGAAGTTCCCTTAAGTAGGGATTGAATAAATAACCGACTTGGTATTATATAGAACACACAACTTTTTGCGGTAAAAGAACTGAATTACGAGACTTGGGTTTCTGACAAGTATGTTTTTGATGGCATTATATTTTTTAGGCCCGCGCAAAGTGTATCATTTTTGCGATTGGAACATTTGCATCTGAATCACTAAACTGTTCCGGAACACTGCTATGTTTCATTTGGAACATTTAGAACACCGGCACCGGCTCAAAAGATGCAATTGAATAAACATGCAATTCAAACAATATCATAAAACAACTGATCGTGTTTGTTTAAATTTGCGCAAACTTATACAATTCCAAAAGCTTTTTCGAAGTAAAATGATACCTAGTATTCTATTTCATACAAGAAACAACCTAATAGTATTTGATATGTAAGCACCATAATGGTTATTATTACGTGCATTGAATCAAGAGCCGCTGTCCGAGAGCTAGCGAGCGAGCGTATATGTATCCCGCTCACCGCTCAGCATTTTGTGTCTCACTCAAATCTCTCACTCGCAACTCGCAAGCGACGTCGCGTCGTTCACGGTCCGGTCGGTTCGCAAAGTAGTGTTCCAGATTCAGTGTTCCAAATGATGCATTTAAAACATTACTGACGTTTCAATCTTTCGAAACACTAAGATGTTTCGGAACAGTGAGTCGGTTCAGTAAAGAGTTACACACCTCTAATATTTTTGCGTAACACGTCAGCTTGTGTGGGGAGGGGGAGTATAAACTATTTAAGTGTACTACAGTATTTTAAAGAATATCTTTATTTAACTAATATCACAAATTGGTTCGTTTTGGCATATTACGACAATTGAACTAAATATTTACAATATTTTGGCAACAATCAGCTCGTGCAGAGTATATAGTCGGAGTCACGGGAGGAACCGATCTAATTCAAACCAATACCAGCAGGTGATACCTACCAGGTGATGTTGCATGATTTCGATACTATACTCCACACGAACAGTTCACAAGACTCGGGCGAGAGATCTGAACAATTGTATTCCACGAGACATCGTCTAGAGAGATAATAACAAAGAATTCGAACACGTATGTCGAGTGCCCATTTTCATTAATCTCGGTCTCGTCAGATCTCCGTCCGAGCCCCGCGATCATAAATGATTCGTATTAACATTTGTATTCCCCCGATTCGATGCTTCTCACGACGGTCCCAACCATCAGTATAATACACTAGATCGCCTACGCGGACACATTCACACGAGCACGGGCAGACGGCGGCGCTTGGCGCGCGGTTCGCGGGCGCGCTATAAGGGCAGCTCCGCGGCGACGATCGCGACGGCCACCGCGAGCGGCGGCGCGCCCGGCGCGCGCTCGCGACTCGCGTCCGGCGCGGGGAAGGCGGGCAGCCCCCCGCGCACGTCCGCCAGGCGCCGCGCGTCCAGCGGCACGCCGTCGCTCGCTCCGGCATCCGGGTCGCGGCGCGCCGGCTGCGCGGGACCGTTGCTCAGCTTCGGGAACGCGGCCGCGTCGTCCGTCTGCACATGTCTGTCCGACCAGCTCGTCCTCTCTGCGAAAGCGACGGGGTGACGTCAGTTCACGTCAGTGACTCGCGGCGGCGAGACGGGCGATCGAAGATCGCCGTCGACGGAGACTTTCGGATCCGACGCGAGCGTTACTGACCGGTGTCGTTGAGTGTGGAAAGGTCCGTGGAGGGCGTCAGGTCGGAGGGTCGCGGCAGCGGCGCGGCGCCCACGAGCGCGGCGCACACCGCGCCCCCCGCCGCCCCGCGCCGCGCCCCGCCCGCGCCCGGCGCCGCGCCCGCGCCACCCGCCGATCGCCAGCGCCCCGGCATGAGACTGGCGCGCACGTTGCGCTCCGGACGCACGATTATTATGTACAGCTGAAACGTTATCAAAGATACCGGTGAGACGAGGCTCGGGAGAGGAGCGTGTACGGCGCAACCGTACATTGCAATTTATTACGCTAGTCATCAAAAAATAAAATGTTCAAAGTTCCATTCATTTTATTGTAAGTCAGTTCACGTTCGGATCGCGTCATAGCAACATCTATCATTATCAATAGTTTTAGAAGTAGACTCAATATACGTATAAAGTGAAGTTCTCTAGTTTCATTCAGCATTAACAATCAATCATTATCAATCAGTCAAAGATATACGGTGAAAACTGTACATCTTTAATGGTCCTTCGATATTATTAATCAGTGACTATTTGGTGAAACTCAGTGACTATCGGAATTATCAGTGACTATCAAGAACTCTATCAGTGTATATCAAAAAACTCTAAAAGTGACTATCAAAAACTTTAAACTGTGTAGTGCTACTAGCAAGACAGGAGTACTACCCAGGTAGCAGCAGCATCAGTATACAAGTAAGATCGTTTCAATTTATATATATAAATTTGTTTACCATGGAAGCAATTCACGGCAACCAGGCCGAGATCTTCGAGGCTATGACTAAGCTAGGCGCCAACATCAGGAAGGATAGCTCCAGTCGCAAGGTTGGTGATTATTTTAAATGTCGTTTAGAAACGTTAGAAACTTTATGGGCAGATTTTCAATACAATCATGATCGACTTTGTACGGAAGAGAGTAGGTCTCACCCGTATTTCTTGAACAATGAGTATGAGCAGGCAGTAGAGTTGTACAGGTCTATCAAAACATTAATCAGTCAGCAGCAAGGATTTACGAAAGCAGGGCCATCAACTGGGTCGGATCAGGAGGAAAAACTCCAACAAGGAGATCAACCATCAGGTATTCGTTCATCACGTACGAGAGAAGAACAAACATCAAGGCGTTTGGCTCCAAACTTGGCATCAACGGGATCATCTAGCAAGACAGATGATATGCTCAAAAAGCAAGCGAATAACATCAAAGCATTCCAGCATACTGTCGCGAAACTTAATTTAGAGGAAATTTCCGAGAAGTGGGAAATGGAAGATGCTTTAAAAACTCTTCAATCCAGGTGGTGTGTGATTGATACTTTGCATTGCGAATTAAATGGAGAGTTAGAGGAATTCGATGAACAGTATGAACAAATGTTCTTTGAGCAGGAGAATATAATAATAACTTAAAACGGGCGATAAACAGCAAACTATGGTCCGTTGCACATAAAGTAAAATCAACACCGAAATTGGATATTCCTATCTTCAATGGATCTTATCAACAATGGACGTCCTTCAAGGACTTGTTTACAGAAACCATCCATAATAATTACTCCTTATCAAACGCTCAGAAAATGCAGCACCTGAAAAGCAAGTTGAGGGGCGAACCTGAGAAGCTAATACAACATCTAACTATATCGTCTGATAATTACAACGTAAGTTGGGAAATTCTAAATCAGCGTTATAATAACCTGAAGTTAATCTGTAGTTCTCATTTAGATACATTATTAAACATACCAGCTTCGCAACATGCTACTATCAACAACATCAAGCGTCTACATGACACCACAGTGGAGAGTCTAAACGCAATCAAGAACCTAGGGGTGGACATTAGTTCCTGGGATCCCTTGCTTGTTCATATTTTGTCCCCGAAACTAGACTCTGAGACTTACAGCGATTACGCCGATTCCATAAAAGATCCTAGAGCCCTACCAAAATTACAAGATTTCCTATCATTCTTAGAAGCAAAGTTTACCACAATGGAAACTACACGCAGGAAGCAAGAAAATCATTCATATAAATCGAATAACAATATATCAAATTTTAAGCAATCATCGTTCGGTACAAAACAATTAAGGCAGAACTTGCAACAAACATTTACCACACGTGCAGAAGTTTCGCAACTGACAAATTACAGAAACGCCAATTTGACGAAAAATTATAAGTGTTCTATTTGCAAATCAAATGAACACGGCATTTTTTACTGTCAGCAATTCTTGGACATGTTGCCACATATTAGACGAAAAGCTTTGTCGAAATTAAGTGTATGCCAAAATTGTCTTTATTCTCATAATGGTAATGCTTGTATTTCCACTAAAAGGTGTCGTGAATGTAATGGCAATCATAACACGTTATTACATGCAGCATTTTCGCAATCGACCAACACTTCCGTTGCAAGCACTGCAAAAGTCGCCGACAATACGACACGAGCCACGAAATCTGAAACGCCGCAACTGGCGCGTGGCAACTCGCACGTGTCATTACAACAACATTTACCGGAAGTTCTTTTGCCTACTGCGATGATTAAAGTTCAATCCGAAGACGGATCATATCAAATTTTGAGAGCACTTTTGGATCAAGGTTCGCAAATGTCTCTAATCAGTGAGAACGCAGCACAATTACTGGGCATTTCTCGCAAAAAATGTCCGGGCGTCATCTGCGGAATAGGCGAGAAAGAGACCAACTGCAAGGGAGTTATGAGTATCAAATGTACGGCACTTAAAAATAACTTTGAGTTTGAAGTTGATGTTTACATCATGAATAAACTGGTAAAAAATTTACCTAATCGTAGTTTCGAAAAACCATCATGGTCATATTTGGCTAACATAACACTAGCAGATCCCGACTTCAACATCAGCAGACCCGTTGATATACTTCTTGGTAGCAGTGTTTACTCAAAGTTATTGTTAGAGGGAGTCTGTCGAGAGACTGAAGAATCTGCGTCAGCTCAAAACACGCGAGTTGGGTGGATATTAAGCGGAGACATCATAGAATCTTTTCAGTGCAACGTCATCTTAAACAACCTGGACGACATTCAGAAATTCTGGGAAATAGAAGACATCACTGACAAAACATCTTTATCATTAGGGGATCAGCAGACAATCGAGTATTACCAGAAAACAACTACGCGGCAAGAAGACGGTCGGTATCAAGTAAGACTGCCCTTGAAACCTAATTTCTCAGAGATGTTAGGCACTTCGAAACCAAAAGCAATAGCACAATTTAAATCACTAGAGCGAAAGTTCAAACAGCATCCAGACATTCGAGATGAGTATCAAAAATTCATGGCCGAATATCAAGATTTAGGTCACATGAAACTATCTAACAGCAGTTCCAAACAAGATTGTTTTCTAACTCATCATAACGTATTGCGCCCGGACTCCACCACTACCAAACTAAGGGTAGTATTCAATGCATCCGCTAAGACATCATCAGGCTACAGCCTTAATGACGTGATGGAGGCCGGACCAAATTTGCAACAAGATCTGCAGTGCTTAATTCTCAAATGGAGACAATACCAATTCGCATACACGGCAGATATTGAAAAAATGTTTCGACAAATCATAATTCACGAAGATGATCAGCGTCTCCAGAAAATCATTTGGCGTGATTCATCATCATCATCTTCAAACATGCAGGAGTATCAACTAACTACTGTTACATACGGTACCAAAGCCGCACCTTTTCTCTCTATGATGACACTAAAACAACTGGCACACGATGAAAAAATGAATTACCCTTACAGCTCAGCATCAGAAGTCCTTGAAAACTCGTTCTACATGGACGACTTATTGCACGGGTCTCATTCTCCAGAATCAGCAAAAATTTTAACAAATGATCTAATTAAACTTCTAAGATCGGGAGGATTTAATTTACGTAAATGGAAATCAAATCTCCCGGAGTTATTGAATTACTTACCAACCGATAACAACACTCAAGATAGTTTTAATTTCAAGCAATCAGAACCAACAAAAACATTAGGCCTCATATGGGACCCTCAGGCAGATAACTTCAGATTTGAATTAAAATTCAATCCATCAACATCTCCCGTGACTAAAAGGTCCTTATTATCTGATATATCAAAGTTATACGATCCGTTGGGGTGGCTATCACCGCTATCCACAAAATTAAAGATTATTTTCCAGACCGTATGGTTACGAGATATCCATTGGGATGATACCTTGCCCGAAGATATTTTAAACGACTGGCTAAATGTCAGAGATAGTATTCATCGTGTAAATCAATTACATGTTGCTCGCTGGATTGGCACAAAAGAAAACAATAATATAGAAATACATGGTTTCTGCGATGCGCCACAAAAAGCATATGCATGCGCTATATACTGCCGTATCAAAGGGAGTAAGCAATCAACACCTGTACTACTAGTAGGAAAAACAAGACTAGTTCCGACCAGCAAATCAGTCTCTCTACCAAGATTGGAGTTATCAGGAGCTCTACTACTATCAAAAATTATGTTAAAAGTACAACAATGTTTATCAAACTACAATCTAAGCATTTATGGTTGGGTAGACTCTATGATTGTGTTAGGATGGCTGAATGGTGACCCAGCGAGATGGAAATCATTCGTAGCGAACCGTGTACGTCAAATAACTACAATCATGCCTTCAAGTCGCTGGCGCTACGTCAAGTCATCAGACAACCCAGCTGATTGCGCCAGCCGAGGTTTAAATGTGAGACAGCTTGAAGATCATGTCCTGTGGTGGAAGGGACCTTCGTGGCTATCCGGGTTTGACGCTGAGATGGAACCGAAATCATTAACTTTCACGACAGACGTAGAAATAAAAAATAACAACAAATTATTAGTTAATGTAGCACAGCAAAATAGCGAGCACAGCAGTATAATACAGTATCTAATATCAAAGTACAGTACATTCACAAAACTTGTTAATGTTTATGCTATGCTTTTGCGATTGTTTAGAAAATTACGATTTAAAGAAATACCGAGAACAAGATATTTGACATTACAAGAGATGAGAATCGCAAAATTAAAGCTTATTAAATATGTACAAGAAATAGATTTTATACAGGAGATACAGAAATTACAACAGGGAAAACCTATATCAAATAAGAGCAAAATATTGAACCTGAATCCGTTCCTCGACAAAGACGGAGTTCTTCGTGTTGGTGGGAGACTCAATCGTGCCAACATCGACTATCAAACAAAGCATCCTATAATCCTATCAAAACATGCTAGATTAACGGAACTTATAATTGATGAATATCACATTCGAAGCTTTCACGGCGGACCTCAGTTAACGTCAGCGTTTATACGTCAGAGGTATTGGATTGTTGGCGGAATAAGAGCAGTCAAATTCCAAGTGCGACGTTGCGTAAAATGTCGACGTCATAATCCTAGCAACCAGCATCAAATCATGGGAGATTTACCACCGGAAAGGACAAACCCGTCTCGCCCTTTTCAAAATGTTGGTGTTGACTACACAGGTCATGTCTTTATCAAGGCCAACAAGGGCCGGGGAATAAAGACGACGAAGGGGTATGTCGCCGTATTCATCTGTCTGGCAACTAAGGCAGTACACTTGGAGTTAGTCTCGGATTTGACGTCATCATCCTTCTTAGCAGCTCTTCGCAGGATGATTGCTCGAAGAGGAGTACCAAGTAATATATACAGTGATCAGGGAACGAACTTCATTGGAGCCAACAAGGTCTTACAAGATGAATACAAAGAAATTTGTAGAACCTTAGATCAAGAACTTCAGGCAGAAATCACAAGCATGGGAATCGAATGGCACTTCAACGCACCTTCGTGGCCATCAGCAGGAGGTCTATGGGAGGCTGCTGTGAAGAGCCTCAAATATCATTTAAAAAGGGTCGTAGGCGAGCAAAAATTAACCTTTGAAGAGTTTAGCACAATACTGTATCAGTTAGAAGCTTGTCTAAATTCCCGACCATTATGTCCATTAACTGAGGATCCCGCCGACTTAAATTATCTCACCCCAGCTCACTTTTTATCAGGTGGACCGAATTTAACCATATATGAAACGGAGAGAGATTTACGCACAAGGTGGAATCTATCTCAAAGAATCTATCAGGACATTTGGAAGCGCTGGCGTAGCGAATATGTGACATAATTAACTGCTAGAAGTAAATGGAGACGACCTCGAGAAAACATCAAACTTAATGACTTGGTGTTAATTCATGACGCCAACCTACCACCGGGAAAGTGGGCGATGGGACGGGTCACACAAGTGCATCCCGGCAGTGACGGTTATGTCAGAGTAGTCACGATTCAAACGAAAAATGGCCTTATGCGTCGTCCTATCATCAAATTAACACCATTGCTAGACTGCTCGGTAGATGTGGAAAACAGACAGAATTCAACTTCAGCTCAACAAGATAACTCAACAACGTCATCAGTTAATCACACTACAAGAAGACTCAATTGCTTTTCTACTATAATGTTTTTCGTATTACTTGTATTATCTGTGATATGCAATGTTCAAGGCGCATATAACATAACAAAGATTCAAGGAATCAGGCAATCTATTTCGACAAAATTTCAGAAATGAATCTCATTCAAGATCAGTGGAAAATTGTAGTTTATTACGACATGCAGCCGTATTGGCGTGGATCAAACATATTTAACATTTATATGAAACATCTTGAAACGCTTTGTACCCAAACAGAAAGAAGATCCCATTGTGACGTTATCATGTTGCAACTACGTCACGGATTCATGGAACTAGAGTACTACGACCGTATGTTGCTCAATCAGCACTTTGATGCGCGTTCGCGCACGCGACGCGGTCTTATCAATGGGATTGGTTACGCCGCAAACAGTCTTTTCGGCGTATTGGATGAGCGTTTCGCCGAACAGTACCAAAAGGACATCACGTTGGTTAGACAAAATCAAAAACATTTATCATTACTATGGCGTAATCAAACATCTATTATTGAAGCAGAAAACAACATGTTGAAGCGAATAGAACAGACCATGGAAAAGCAACACAAAATATTCAACCAGCATTTAATCAACCTAGACCAAGCTGTCACTAAATTAAAAAATGAGATACAGAAAGTGGGAGTGTCTGAAGATTTTATTCTATCAACCTTAATAGCAAATAATATCCTCAGCAGTTTGAAAAATATCCAAGATTCATTGCTCGATACGATTACCAACGTCCAACACTTCAATGTCCATCTTATAACACCGGCTCAGCTTCAAGATGAGTTAAATATTATTTCTAATCAGTTGCCTAAAGAATTATCATTACCGCTCGATAACATAGTAACAGAACTATACAAGATTTATCAAATAATGGGAGTGAGAGCACGTATGACACGCGAATACTTTATATTTGAAATAAAAATTCCTCTAGTGAACCGCGACAGTTATGACATTTATCACATGATTCCAATACAGCATCAAGTGGAAAGCAGTATGCTTAATGTTGTATTAATATCAGATTACATTGCTATCAATATTAGAAAGGACACATACCTACCTATTTTAGAAACTGAGCTCCAAAAATGCATTAGATTAAACACCAATACAAACCTTTGTCAGCTACGGAAACCAATTTATCAACGGGACTCAGATCAAATTTTTTGCATCAAAAATAAAAAAGGAGATACCTGTACAACTATAACTGCTACTTGCAAAACGACATGGACAGAGCTTAATACTATAAACACATTTATAATCACCTGTTGCGGCCATTGCACTCTACGGATCATATGCGGAGATCAGATTACAACTGAACAGGTGACCGGCGTAAATATAATAGCGCTCGGTAATAATTCTATTATCAAAGGTGAGACCTTCATAATTACGTCACATAAACAACATACAAATGATTTAAAAATCATGCCCGATATCGTCGCCGTTGAAATACCACCTGTAAATAATATTATCAATTTATCACTGCCTACCGTCGAGTACAAACAAGAAAACTACCAAACATCTTTGCAAAGTATCTTGGAGCAAATAGAAAAGATGAAAGCAGCTTCTGAGGAAGCATCTCTCAATGATGGTGTGACATATCATGACCTCCACCATTACGTGGCCATCTACCTCGTGGGGGCGGCAGGGCTAGCCTTCGCTGTGTATATGTACATACGTTCGCGGAGGCGCCACAGCGTTCAGCTGGTGCCTACACCAGCTCAACCACACTACCGTGCCAGTGCAAGTGATATGTGTGTGTGTGATGTGCCAAATCAAATCAATCAGTGCGCAAGTGAGATAATTCAAAGTGATCAGTGCTCGAGTGAAGTAGCCCATGTTAACAAGTGCGCGAGTGTAAAAACCAATTCGCGTGTGCGTGTAAAGGATAGGGCAACGTCACCTATTGTTAAAAAATATAGCTTTAAGATATCATAAATAACATAGCAATTTAAGTTCAATTGTTTCATCACCTTATATCATCAAATCATACTAACTACTTCATCAGCATCATTTCTCATCATCTGTCACTTCCCGCCCGGGAGTATGTACGGCGCAACCGTACATTGCAATTTATTACGCTAGTCATCAAAAAATAAAATGTTCAAAGTTCCATTCATTTTATTGTAAGTCAGTTCACGTTCGGATCGCGTCATAGCAACATCTATCATTATCAATAGTTTTAGAAGTAGACTCAATATACGTATAAAGTGAAGTTCTCTAGTTTCATTCAGCATTAACAATCAATCATTATCAATCAGTCAAAGATATACGGTGAAAACTGTACAGAGCGCGATCGCGAAACGAGAGAGTCGGCCGATCACCTTGGGAGAGAAGAGACACACGAGCGTGACGCTCGCGCTGAGCGAGATGGTGACGGCCATGCTGGTGACGCGGAGCGGCACGTGACTTGCCGTGCCGAAGTACAGCGGCACGAACGCCAGCCAGATCACGCACGTCGTGTACATCGTGAACCCTGCCGGGCGATAGCGATACATGAATGATTTGAATGTCGAAAGTGTCGGGAATTCGTACTGAATCGGGTGAAACGTACCTATGTGCTTGCTCTCGTTGAACGCCTCGGGGATCTTGCGCGTGAGCACGGCGTACACGGTGCACACGACGATGAGAACGACGGGATAGAAGAAGGCGATGGTGTAGGAGGCGTCCACGTATGAGTCGCACACCAGCATGTTGTCCTCGCGTGTCGGGTAGTGGTGGATGGCGCGCGCCGGAGATATTATCTGCCACACCACCACTATCACCACCTGACGAGATAATAAATAGTCTTACTGCGATCACCAATCCGCCAAGCGTAGTGATTATGGCAATACAGATACCAGGCTGGCTGATGACAGTACCTGAATTGATACTAGGACGAAGCAAATAAAGAGTTGCGATTTTGGAGATATAAGAGAAGGCCGGCGAGCCGACTGTTTGCTGGCGTCGAAGATACGCGCAATGCGGTTGGTCTTCGTGAGGAGCGCCGCGTACACCACGGTGAAACAGAATCCCGTGCCGAAGCTGGAAAAATGTTGTTTCATTTAAATTTGAAATAGTCCTTATCGGCTTTTGACTATAGCTGATAGGCAAACGATTCGAGTGAAAGAACACATACCGTTGCAATGAACAGAGCACATCATTAGGCCGGAACACAAGTGCGAAGGTGACGAGGTAGCACATCATGATGCCGGCGAGCAACACGAACGACAGCTCGCGGCCGCTCGCGCGCACCACCGGCGTGTCCCCGCGCGCCCCCCACACGCCTGCCACCAACCTGCGCACACATATCATTATATCTATGCATTGGTATCACAGTTGTCAGCCGATCAGGACTGTCCTGATTCCGTTGTACGCTTACGTTGTGAGCAAAATGCCCATAGAAGAGAAAGCCATGGCGCCGATGGCGGCGGGTGAGTCCGGTCGCAGGTACAGTTCGGGCACGGGCGCGCAGTGCGTGCGAGCGGCGCCCGGCAGCGTGCCCAGCGGACACTCCTCGCAAGCCGTCTCTTTCTCCGGGGACCGGATCTGTCGGGACACGCGACGATAGTAGATGAGCGAGTACGGAACTAGTTAGGGTGTACGCGAAATGTAAAGTGACGGAGCCCTCACCTCGTACTGTGTGCAGTTAAAGCAGTGCCAGCAACAGCTCTCGCCCTCCACGTACTGCTTGGCTTGTCCCAGCTCGCACTCGGCGCTGCACACCGACTCCGGCGGTCGACGTTCGTTCCATTTGAACTGTATTTCTAAAAATAAAAAAAACAAAAAAACTGTTAGTGAAATATGTATTTTCTGATATACTAACCCCCGATGCAATAATATGTATGTTAGAAGTTTGAAGTGTCTGTGTGTATTTGTGTTTCACATCGCAGCTCCTATGCAAAAAACGACTTTTATTTTTCATTTTTTAACTGTGCATAATAACTGTGCATGAGTATGATGACTTGTCTTAATTAGCCAACAGAATCTTACAGAGAGTATAGTTGAGTTGAATACAAAATTATAAAAAGTATGATGATCGAAACATAGTGACTAAGTGGAGTCAGTTAAACGCACCCTTCATGTCGAGCTCGAGCTCCCCGTCCAAGTAGCGGCCCACCTTTAACCAGCGGTATACTCCACGTTCCACTTGCTTAAAATGTAGGATATTGTACCGCGCTGGACCGTCGCCATTGCTGTCGAAATGAAATTCATCGCCACTGAGACCTGTAAGTTGTCTACTTTGATAATATGCACAGGTTACGTATTAAGATTTGATATTACATATGTACACAAGAGGAGACCTATGAAGCGCACTTGTCGCAAGTAGCGCAGCAGGATGGCTCCGCTGGCGGGGCGCATCGCTTCACACAGCCCGGGCTTTCCACCGCACAAGTCGTTATGCATGTCTCTGGAAAAAAATCATGAGTTGCAGTTTATTTATTCAGCGGCAATATAAATTTAAATGTAAAGTTATATAAAAACTGACCTGATGGCGTAGGCGAAAGCGAGGACCGCGTCCGTCACGAACTGCAACTGAGCTTCGAATTCAATATTGTCGGCGGAGAGACGTTCAGAGCCGGAGCACGCGCGGCCGTACTGCACGTTGTATGGAGTGCGCGCGCTGCCCGGGTACTTGCACTTGAAGTGGTCTTCCCAGAACTCTGAAACATTGAAACGCGTTATATAAAATACGAGTTGTTTAAAAAAGAAGCATCAGTTAGTTAAATAGTAAAAAAAATCAATTTACCAACAAACCAGGGATTCCTTCGATTGTTCTCGACGGTAAGATTAAGGAAGTACTCAGTGAAGCCGCGCACGGGGTTCGCTTGGGGTTGGACACTGATCGTGCCCTCGACGGCGGCTTCGTTGTTGTCGGACACGAGAGCGCGCGCGCTCCAGCCGTCCGAGCCCACCCAGCTGAAGGCGTCGGTGGCCCGCAGGCGCACCACCGCCGCCATCACACCAGCAACCTCCTGGTCCGACCCGAACACAATGACACCTGTTCCCAAAGCAGATACATGAACTTCTACTCATTCTCACGGCAAGGTCCCTGCACAATGACATAGTAGCAGACCTCTGGCGCGGGGACGCGTCAGCAGGCGCATCACGATGGCGTCGTACGCGTGCTCGTCGGCTTCCCCCGAGTCTTTCACCAGTCGTTCTTTCACTGCGATACAGATGTCGTTGCGTGCCAGAAGCGTCTCTAATTCTTCGAACGCCTGAAATATAATGTACCACAATATTATGCACCGGTTTGAAATGATCATTTATGTAGGTATTGTGAAGTTTTAAGTGGGAATTAACTAACTTTTATACCATAATTTGATTCTTCGTATATAATGGAAACGTAGCGCCAACCGAGTTTCTTGACGATTTCAACCATGGCGCGCACTTGGTGCAGGTCTGACGGGATGGTGCGCGTGAAGTACTCAAAGCGGGCCTTGTTTGACAGTTCGGGTGAGGTCGAGAAGAAGGAAACCTTTTGAAGAAAATAAGCACACGTAAGTTTAGAAAGTAAGACGGGCAGTTAGTCAAGAACTCATTAAAATAGAACCTGTGGTATTTTGAAGAGTCGCAGCAGGTTGGCGACCTGCACAGAGGTGACACTGGAGGCGGCGCCCACCACGCCGGAGATGACTTTGCGCACGGCGCTCGCGTTGCACGCGTATTCCGCGTCGTCGATGTTGCTGATCGATCCTGTATAAGTACGTACAAAGGTTAATGAAATAATAATGAAATTTATTCAGCACTTAGGTATTTACATACACTTGTACTTGTCAAAATTACACTGTATAAGACTATATCAAACAAAAGTATCACTTAAGTAGCTAAAAACATTGTTAAAATTATTTGATATTACAGAATTTTTAATCAGTCTGTCCGTCTGTCGTACGATAACAACAAATGTACACATTATAGTAAGATACCTTAGAGGTAACAGGTCTAAAAATTCCAAGAATCCGGCCCAAGTCTAAGCGACATCCACCCTTAAGGGGTTAGGACCATCGCTCGGGGTGCCACTGGAGTAAAGAGTAGATTAACGAACAGTGGTGGTGATCGCTGGCACGAGATCACAGTTCGGGGAATAAGCAACAACGCGGTCCTCGGTCATGCCGTCGAGGATCCTACACTAGCTAACCTGCAAACTTTCACTAGCTACCTAAGTGGACGAACCGGAGAAGAAAGGAAGAAAGAAACTCCGAGATTTTTTTTTTAGTCTCTTTTGCTGTTTCTTTTTTTTATGTCAAGTCTTTTAAGTGTCCTCTGTTAAGTGTCCTCGGGGCAGTGACCTCTAGTGACTCTGACCACTAGCACAGGGGGTGCAGGTAAGCGGTACCTTTGATGAAATCGAGCGCCATCTCCAGGCCGTAGGTGTCGTTGTCGCAGTCGTCGAGCACGTGCGCGCCGATGCGCACGGCGGGCGGGGGCAGGCCGGCGCGCGCGGCCGCGTCCAGAGCGAACAGCATCGCCTCCAGCGCCTGCACGCCGCCCTGCGCCATCACCGGCCCGCACGTGGCCACCTCCGACCGAGAGTGCACCTGACGCACAACACGTTATTACTACATAACACTATAGAGTATAAATACATGCTATCAAAATCATAACTTGTAAAACCGTTGTGGGATCTGTGTACTACCGAGTCGGTTAATTCCTTACCTTACGTAATTAGCTACCTTACGTAATTAGCTCACCTAACATAATCTTATTGCGACCATATCAGAATTAAAAACGTTTAAAATAATAGATTAACTTGGCCTTCTACTCCTCATGGGTCCGCGGCCTACTTCTGGAACATGACTCGAGCGCGCAAGCTACCTCGATCGGACGCTGTTATGATTGTTAGTGTCCTATGTTTCATAGCACTACTTCATGTCCTAGTCTTGCTTTTACATTCCGTAGCCTTTTTTTCTGTGTATATTTTTTTTCTTGGGAAATTAATCACTGCGTCGCGAAGGTCTCTCCGCTTGTTCAATTCACGAAAACGAAGCACTCGTTTTTTTTTTTTGTACGGACATAATATATTTAGTTAGCCCTTAGGCTTTTGCTACTTCGCCGGAAAGACGAGCTCCAGCCTAACTAAATGGTTTAAACACTACAAACTAAGCAACCTGCGCAAGAGGGCGTCCTCTGTGGGACTTGGACCTCGGCTCTGGGAGGTCGCTCAGTCGCTGACGGGGAGATTGAGGGATTATGGCTTTTAGTTTCTTTAGGGGAGTTTTGTGCAACTGTCGCTCTACTTTACAGTTCGCGGGCCTATCGGACTTCGGGTCTACGAGGGCATCGGAAGGTTCTTAGCAAACTAAGGGTCGGGAGGGAAATGGCGGGTCGGATAGAACCCCTGACTCAGATTATTTTTTACCTTGCCAATTTGACGCAAATGGACGAATATTGTTTTGACGCTAACGTCGAAAGCTGCTGCTAATTCAGTCGTAGATTGTGTATCACCAGCTTCCACAATCGCCTTTAATTCGTCATTGTCGACCAAAGTCTTCGGACGACCGCGAGGTTCATTTTTCAGGTCGAAATTTCCAGAACGGAAGCGAGCAAACCAATAACAGGTGGTGCGTTGGTTTGTAGTGTTAGCTCTGTAAACGTCGTTGATGTTGCATGCCGCTTGTGCCGCGTTGCTGCCACGACGGTACTTATATTATAAAATATTGAAATGCAATGAAAATGTAACACTACTCAATAAACAAATAACTACTTTTGGAAAAAAAATCCATGTTTTTAAAATAAAATTAATTTGAAATTAGAATTCTTAGCCAAACATAAAATATTTTGATTTGAAATGGCCAGTACTGCAGGACGGCAATTTCATAGGTAAAGACCTTGATATATTGTGTCAAATAGCTTGTCCTGTCTATATTAGGTTAGAACATTTGTCATTATTTAGGTAGACCATGAGTATGTACTTAACGGCGGACACGCTATAATGCTACCACCGGATCCAATACGCCCCAACTGAGAAGACCCGGCGAAACAAACTCAGTGGGTTATTCTACTGCCGTTTCTAACACGACCCACATGAGACGGTCCGGCGAAACATACTCAAATGGGCAAAACGTAAGTTGTGGTCCTGTTACTTTAACTATTTATTGGCATACACATTATTTGCCCGAACGGTTGTCTTTGTAATATTTGTTTATTGTGTTTTTATACTAATAGAAAAATAAACTAATTTGAGACAGAACTACCGGTCTATGAATATAATATGCCATCAAAAACATATTTGTAAAAAAACCCAAGTCTCGTAACGCAGTTCTTTTACTGTAAAAGTTGTGGTATCTATGTAATACCAAGTCGGTTAATTTATTCAGTCCCTACTTAAGGGACCTTCTGCCTTAAGCTATTACATAATTATTTCACCTAACAGAATCTTATAATGACCTTATCAAAGTTCAAAACTTTTAACAAGTATGTTTTTGATGGCATCTCATTTCTTTTTGTAGATAGTTGTACTTTTTACCTTTGCTTTACAATTACCATTATTTTTTTGAATACCAACAACGGATTTTACCACTCTGTTACTGTCTAATGAGCTTTCCAATTGTTGTAGGTTGTGTGCCTCTTTTTCTTTACCGGTACTACTTCTTGAACTTCAGCTACAGTTTTTCTCAAAGCCCACTGTCTGTATGGGTTTTTCTCGATATATTTGATGTAACAATATTAAGCATGTTTAGACATTAAATGCTTGGGTTCCGTACCCGAAGGGTAAAAACAGGACCCTACTACTAAGACTTAGCTGTCTGTATGTCTGTCACCAGGCTGTATCTCACGAACCGCGATACCTAAACAGTTGTAATTTTCTCAAATTATGTATTTCTGTTGCTATAATAGCATACTAAAAATAAAATAAATATTTAGGGGGGGCTCCCATACAACAAACTTTTTTATGACCTTTTTGCTCGATATCTATAACGGCAACAGGTAGGCACTTGAAAATAGTACGGAACCCTTAGTGCACGAGTCCGACTCGCTATTGGCCGGTTTTAGTCTATTGTATTCACAAATGGGGGTTTCCTGCCCTTTAATACTTCCAAAGTAGACTTAAATTAGATGTAAACCGTCCAGTTTCATTCGTTATAAATATTGTCAATGTACCTAATCGAAAACCCTACAACATCAAGCTTAACAGAGGATTAATATGAACTTGTGTATGGCACTCACGGCCTCGCAGTCAAAGATTTTTTTAAATTAGGATATTACTTAACTGTTTTTGATGGAATTTTGGTACAACTACATAATACATGTCCGATTCTGACTTTTTTTGTCGCGGTTCAAAGTAACTGTTAGTACAAAGTTACTTTTCCACGCGGATGAAGTCGCGGCCACAAGCTTATATGTACATAAGTAAATTTAAAGCTACCTAGATAACATCAAACTGTGTAAAAAAAAATTGACAAAATGATTATGTAAATACAATATTCGAAACTTTAAAGTTTTAAATAATAGATTAACTTGGCCATCGGATATAATTAGAATGTATCTCACAAGTGTTTATTGCGATGGCCAAGTCAATCTAATATTCATAACATAAAAGTTTTGAACTTTGATAAGGTCAAAATAAGATTCTGTAAGGTGAGATAATTACGTAATAGCTTAAGATAGAAGGTCCCTTAAGTAGGGACTGAATAAATTAACCGACTTGGTATTACATAGATCTCACAACGTTGTACGGTAAAAGAACTGCGTTACGAGACTTGGGTTTTTTTACAAGTATGTTTTTGATGGCATCTCATTTCTTTTTGTAGATAGTTGTACTTTTTTCCTTTGCTTTACAATTTACATTATTTTTTAAAATACCAACAATGGATTTTACCACTCTGTCACTTGATGATGAGCTTTCCAATTTTTGTAGGTTGTGTTCCTCTTTTTCTTTACCGGTACTACTTCTTGAACTTCAGCTACAGTTTTTCTCAAAGCCCACTCCATTTCTCTATGGGTTTTTCTCGATATCTTTGATGCAACAATATTAAGCATGTCTAGACATTAAATGCTTGGGTTCCGTACCCAAAGGGTAAAAACGGGACCCTATTACTAAGACTTAGCTGTCTGTCTGTCTATCACCAGGCTCTATCTCAAGAACCGCGATACCTAAACAGTTGAAAAATTCACAAATTATGTATTTCTGTTGCTATAATAACAAACTAAACATAAAATAAGTATTAAGGGGGGGCTCCCATATAACAACTATTTTTTGTCCTTTTTTGCTCGATATCTATAACGGCAACAGGTCCGACTCGCACTTGGCCGGTTTTAGTCTATTGTATTCACAAATGGATTATTCCTGCGCTTTAATAGTTCCAAAATAGACTTAAATTTGATGTAAACCATCCAGACTAGTAACTCTGTGCCCTTATTTACAAAATAACTTAACTTACGCACATATGAATATCCACGTACCTAGCTGGCATGGCAACACTCACCATATGAAACAAGAACAGATGCGTCGTATACTTTTTTATGCTTTATTGATATTCGTCGCACTCGTCAAACGTCATTTAAAATTAATCCATATGTAAAATTGTTATCTCTCATTGGTTATAAATATTGTCAATGTACCTAATCGAAAACTACAACATCAAGCTTAACAGAGGATTAACATGAACTTATGTATGGCACTCACGGCCTTCTGGCTTCCGGCCTGTCAAAGGTTTTTAAAATTACGAAATTGATGAACTGTTTTTGATGGAATTTTGGTACAACTACATAATACATGTCCGATTATGGCCTTTTTTTAAGACAGCTCCCGCACTAGGGAACAAGCTAATATGTACATAAGTAAATTTAAAGCTTCCTAGTTAACATCAAACTGTGTATAAAAATATTTGATAAAATGATTATATAAATATATGTAGTTTGTGTCAGATTAATAAAACGTGGTTTGTGTGTATACCTTCGATATCACAGTAAGATTTCTTAGTTGCTTGGAAGAAAGTGACCGTACTTCTGTGTTTCGAACGGGAAGCGTGAAAGCCGTGGTGTAAGTTTGTCCAGGGGAATGCAAGAATGTTACGCATCTCCTTCACTACTGCGGTGTTCCGGCACGGGCAGTGGGGTATGTGGGACTCGCCCTCTTCATAGCAGTGGAATGCTAATCATAACATGAGAGTAAAACCCCTGTTTACTCCTCCGACCACAATTGGTGAGGGGCCTAGGTACTGTTGCCTATCTGGGATACCCTCTGGCAGCGTCCGCGACTCAATTGGTGTTGCGGGCTCTCCTGCGCCCAAGTAACCAGTTTCAGGGACGCCCAGATTACACGGGGTCCCTACTTCTCAAGGGACCGCAGCCTCCTGCTGAGACATGGCTCAAGCGGGCAAGCCACCTCCATCAGACGCTGTTATGATTGTTAATATCCTATCGTTCATAGCACAACTTATGTACTATCTTACTTTTACAATCCACTGTTTTTTTTTTTTTTTTTCCTACGACTTTTTTTTTTTTTTTTATTACTTGTTAAATTAATCCCTGTGTCGCGAAGGTCTCACCGCTCAATAGATTCACGAAAACAAAGCACCCCCTGACTCAGTACAACTGTTTGAATTTCAGACGAATAATTGTCCCGGGTGGGAATCGAACGCAGAAAACCAGGTCTCTGAAACAACTAACCTAACCACTTAGACACCACCTTTCAACATAATTCCATCTAGGTCCCTATCTTTACCTATTCCTCCATTAAATCAAACATATTCATGTACACTGATTCACTGACTGCAAATGTTACTTTGTAATCCTATACATTTATAAGAAATAACAAAGTTATTAATGCAGTTGATGAAACTAAACAACTGGACCGAAATTGCAAAATGTTGGAATTTTCCCATGAGTTTTACACTAAACTCTCCTAATACTCAAAATTTGAAGCTTCTACGTGTGCTAGAAGTGCCTAAACATTTTGATGATCTGTCAGTCAGCAGTGAGCGAGTGACAAAATTACCGAAAATACCAAACTTTGACTAGTTATAATTCGTAAAGTACTGGTTCAAATTGAATGAAATTTGAAATATACTGTAGTTTTACAAAGCTTGTTTAGTTACTGAAAATTCAGGCTCCTATCTTTATCCACAACGAAGTTATAGGGGGTCGAAAATCGGCTGAGTTGCTTCGAGAAAAGATAGGTACGGCCGTGCACCTTTTTTTTTTTTTTTTTTTTTTTTCTTTCTCGACTTGGGGGGGGCACTGCCGTGCCCCCAGATAAACCGTGGTTTGTGTGTATACCTGCGATATCGCAGTAAGACTTGTTGGTTGCTTGGAAGAAAGTGACCGTCTTTCTGTGACGAACGGGAAGCATGGAAGCCGTGGTGTTTGTCCGGGGGGAATGCAAGAATGTTGGGCATCTCCTCCGCCACTGAGGCGTTCCCGCACGGGCGGTGGGGTATGTGGGACTCGCCCTCTCCATAACAGTGGAATGCTAATCATACCATGAGAGTAAAACACTAAAACCTCCGGTTACTCCTCCGACCACAATTGGTGAGGGGCCCAGGTACTGATGTCTATCTGGGATACCCTCTGGCAACGTCCGCGACTCAATTGGTGTTGCAGGCTCTCCTGGGCTCAAATAACCGGTTTCAGGGACGCCCAGAGTACATGGGGTCCCTACTCCTCAAGGGACCGCCGCCTCCTGCTGAGACATAGCTCAAGCGAGCAAGCCACCTCCATCTTATCTTGTTTTTTTTCTTTTTCTCTAGTTTTTTTTTTGTTATATTAATTCTCGTGTCGCGAAGGTCACACCGCTCGATAGATTAACGAAAACAAAGCACTCTCTGACTCAGTACAACTGTTTGAATTTCAAACGAATAATGGTCCCGGGTGGGAATCGAACGCAGAAAATCAGGTCTCTGGAGCAACTAACGTAACCACTCAGCCACAAAGTCAGTGACAAAATCACCGAAATTACCAAACTTTGACTAATTATAATTCTTAAAGTACTGGTTCAAATTGAATGAAATTTGAAATATACTGTAGTTTTACAAAGCCTGCTTAGGTTCTGAAAATTCAGGCTCCTATCTTTATCCACAACGAAGTTATAGGGGGTCGAAAATCGCCTGAGTTGCTTCGAGAAAAGATAGGTACGGCCGTGCAACTTTTTTTTTCTTACTCGACTTGTGTGTGCACTGCCGTGCCCCCAGATCGATACAACCGCTGCAAATACCAGCCGAAGGAATAAAGCTTGCGTAATTATTTAGCAGAGACTAAAAAAAAGATTTGCTTTGGTTTGTCAGTCGTAAAACCTTATAAAAAATATACTCGAAGCAGATGCAACAGCAAGCAGGACCGATGTGTGGGCCAAACATTTTAATGTTTCAAACATTTATAAATGCTTGTACCAATATTAACAAATAATCATTTGAAACATTTTCTTTTGAAGTAATGGCGTACACAATGTTCTAGGAAAATATGCTGAAGAGATAATTTCACTTTTTAAACAACCACTCGAAATATACTAGATAGGCTAGACCTCCAATAGTATCTGAGTTTGGAACATATTTTTAGGAGGTAGCCCTAAAATAAGAACATCTTCAGGGCTCCTACAGGACTTCTTCGCACGAGATGGATGACAAAAGCTAGTCTATATTATAATTCCATTAAAATATTTATGTTACAAAAACAATTTAAGATGACACAGTAATAAGAAAATGCGCAAACTATTCAGTTTAGAAAAAGATGATATAAGAAACCTCAGTATCATTTTTGATAGAGATGTATTAGGTACATTTGGGACTAGGTGCACCTATTCTTAGTATTTGATAATACCTATGCGATCCAGATACCTGTTCCACCTAATCCACCTAGTATCAATTATAACTTATCGAACGTGGTTATGGCGCACGTACTTAGTCCTTTATTCCATACTACGACGACTCAAAATATATAATTATAAAATCATTGATTTACGATTTTTTTGGAACGTATCTACGTAGATACATATATTTAGATTTTATTTATCAATTATCTACTTCTAATGATGGCACAATTTTGTTATGTGAGGAATTGATATCTTCCCTTCATACTTTCAGAGGCTTTTGTCAGCATCAGCCATCAGTGGTAGGACTAGGTAACGTAATTGGACTTCATACTAAGTATACTTCGTAATACTTAGTCTTGTCGAGACTAGTTGGTACTCATTCGCATCGAGTATTCTTGGATCGAATGATTACTGACTAGTCTCGAGTATTGAATGATAAAGATGGGAAGACTACGGCGTAGTACAAGACAGACAGACAGACAGACATGACGAATCCATAAGGGTTCCGTTTTTTGCCATTTGACTACGGAACCCTAAAAAGAGCAGGCGTAGCTTTGATTTAGGACTACCTACGATAAATTACACGCAACTTTCGAAGTAAAAACAATATTTTCTTTCGTTAGTGAAATAATATCGCCCAAAATATATCAGGCTAATTTTAAACTATATTATACCAACTGCTATTATATTTTTGTCAAACTTTTTAGTTATAACTTAAGTTACATAAATTAAAATAAGTTTCTTTATAAATATAATATAACTTACTTCTTAAAATTCATACCGATGTTAATTTATTTTTTGTTTTCACTATCTTTGAACGTCGGTAACGACCCTTAAAAATGTAACTGAAATAAATACTGAAACCTTTTCTCACCACCAGATGCCCTTTAAAATAAAAAAATAAAATAAAAAAATCGTCATAAATATAAGAAGTACCCTAATGTTTATAAAATGCCTGCTTGGTTACTGAAAATTCAGGTTTGTAGTTTTATCCACAAAGAAGTATAGGGGATCGAAAATGGGAAAAGGATGGGACGGCCATGCCACTTTTTTTTTACTTGACTTGGTGGAGCTCTGTCATGCACCCCGATTTGCGGCAAAACCAGTTTTCCCACTAATAAATACATTTATTTATGACCAAATTTTAAAACATAATTGGGAAATGTGACCAAAAATGTTTATGGCATCTATCAGTTTGTAAATTCGTAGCTAAGAAGTGCAGCTGTAAGGATCTCTCTTATCTCCATTAGACAATGAACCTACACCCGTGCTGACTTACTGCGACCAAATTATATTCAGCTGGGTTAATTTGGCCTCGTAACTTTTGTAGAATTGCATATTTTTAATTAAATAAACATTGTCAAGTTTTGCATTGTACAATATTTTGAAGTAATTTATACAACTACCAAAGTCAGATTACACTTATGTCTGTCTGTGTGTATTATAATAAGTTATACCATCATGAGTCCTCCGAGCACGATGTCCCCCTCCACGACGGCGGCGTGCTTGACGGGCCACACCGTCTCATTCACGGACGCCTTCTTCTTGGCAACCGGTCGCAACTCGCGTCGAGGGTTGTTGGACTCGCCAGGGGACATTTTTGTGATACTTTTGGACATACGCGACGCCTTCATTTTTCCTTTGCGCTTCGGTGTGGCACGCGGGTCCCGTGTGGACGCGGCCCCGCCGCTCTCTGTGGGAATGATCCGCGCCGGTATAGTGAACACGCTCTGGTAGCGAGTGGTCGGCTCCTCCGTGGAGTCAGGGTGTGCGGCTCCGGGGGCCGGCAGCTGGGACGCGTGCAGCGACGACGCGCTGGGGGTCTGCTCGTCCTCCGACCTACTTTTGTACTTTCTCTTCTTGAACATTTTTGATATGTCGAAAGTTCCTATGAGCGAGTGCGATCCTCTTTTATATCGCTGGACCTCGTACACAGTCGGTGCGAAGTTGTCGTCGTACAAAAGCAAATCTTGCGGTCGAAGTTTTGGCGATCGACGTTTTATAGTTTCGGAAAAGTTAAGTAAGTGGTACGCATAAGGATCGAAGGCATCGGTTTGAGAATGTGGCAGGAGCGATCGTAGAGGCGCCGAGCGGTTGTTGGCGGCAGCGAGCGCTAGCGCGAACAACAGAACAAAAGTGCGTGCGAGCGGCGCTCGCGCTTCCTTCCTCCCCGCCATTCTCTCACCGCGTATACGTTCCCCGCAGCTCGCGCGCTTCTCCGACATCACTGCGTGAGTTGTAACCGCACATCATTAATATTTTTTCCGGTTTATCCATAGATTTCAGTGCACAATAAGTATTTTTTATCACTACACATTCTGTCCATACTCACTTTGTCAAAAGTTTTATATAGCCGACTTTACGCGTTTGACGAAGCAAACTCGCGTGTTCAGATAGTGACAAGAAGAAACACGGTCCCCGCGATAGTTAGTAAACATCGCGCTCGAGCAGAGTTACGCGCTGGTCGGAGCAACACACCGCGGGACTACCGGTCGCGACGGCGGGCGCCGGCGGAGTGACGGCGGGCGCCGGACGCGTCGCGCGCCACTCGCCGCTCGGCGCTCCAACTACCAACTCCTTGCTATTCATGTCAATTTTCTAATGTCTACAAATAACATCGTAACTCTCAAAAGTTTTTACCTATGAAGTTGCTTTCTAAAATTACTTATAAAAGGTGCGGAACTGAGACGTCATCATTATAACTTGACCTTATATACTCTGTGGCTCAAAAGTTGTAAAGTTTTAAGGGCACTTTACGAATATTGCTAGTTTAAAGGGAGAAATTGTGTAGAATACATTTCACAGAGGGTTTTTATAAAAAGCGTTACGGTTTCTGATCGCAGCCGGCTAGAATATACATTGCTACGTGTACTACTTCTACTAGAATTCAATTCGAATCGTTGCTACGTCGTAGAGGATTGTTATTATGTTAAATGTTATGGACAACACAATCAAACCATAAATTCTGTGAAAGTTGCAAAATCTCCTTCCGATTGTATGTTTCTTGTTAAAAAGGGCCTTGAGCGAAGCCAAGGCTCTGGGAGCGAACCTCTAAGGTGTACAATTTATGTCTTTGGGAAAATCTGCAAAATACGATGCACCAGTTATATAATTATACTGTATTTGGATCACCCGTCAACTGCCTCGCTTCCCTCGCGTCGTCTAGTTCTCGTTAAAACGTCGTTTACACACATTATGGCTTATCAGAAGACGCCCAAACAATATTATTTTATTGGAAATGTAACAGCACTTTGACAGTTCTGAAGCGTCACTCTAACTGTTCTATCAAATCTATCGTATTTGTTTAACAAATTAATGGCACAATGATTTTTAATAGTCTATTCTGTACTAGTCGGTGAGATATATAACAAGTAATCGGTATAATTCCCCAGAAGGAACTATGGCCTTCACTCAAACAAACAAACAAGATCAGCATTTTCTGTGGAGGAACATCACCAACCGTTCCTCTACACCTCTCTTTTGTCAGGGGTCCCAAACCAAAAGTGTAATAATAACGTACTCGTATTAGACAAGAATTCAGCTGTAGCTGATAGAGTCAGTTGAGTGCGGTTATAAGAAGACATCTATATTTATGTAGTGATCCCGAACTCACAGGGCCGGATTTAAAGGAGGGCACCCAGGGCAACTGCCCGGGGCCTACACAATAGAGGGGCCCTCACAAAAGAGATTTAAAATCTTTCAAATTCTGACGAATAAACTCTACAACTTTTCTTTTATTTATGTTCTCGGCGTTGTAGAATCATGATTAATGTAATAGTTCTTAAATATTGTAATAACGGTTCTACATCTATACTTGTTAACTTAAATAAGACAATCATTAAAATATCAGAATTCAAATCGTCCTGAAAAGTATGTATATACTTCAAATTTTCTACACATTTAGTGGGAAAGTAATTTGTAGCCAGGGGGGCTCTTCTTCTTTTTTGCCCCGGGGCCTCCGGACTTCAAAATGCGGCCCTGCGAACTCAAATGTGATATTTACTTAATGTACCTTTTTAAGGTGAGCGTAGGGCGCGAGTGTAACCTTTTCCTTTTGTGTCATTTTACGAAGTTATGATGTATGGATGTAGTCCGTCGATGTATCAATGTAATGCCATTAAATCATTATTAGGAACCTTTGCTGTTCTTGTCAGTTGCTTTACCTCATTGTCAGTTATAACTGTTTTCGCTTTGTTTCTGATGCCGCTAATTTTCATTCACCGAGATAATATAAATTGCGCTGCAATCGGTCTATCTCGGTTCTATTGTTTTATAAGTGGATCTCAAACAGTCAGAAACAATGCATGGTCTATGAGAGTTCGGGTGTCGATATGTATGATAGCGGTAAAGGAGTTTGCAAGCAGAAAGGGACTATAAGTGTCATCTCGTAAGTAGGGCAAAATCATGGCTGGCAAATAAATAAAAATTTAACAGAGGAATACCTTTCCAGATAATAGGTATAAAATTGCTTGAGGTAAATGTACTCTATTACTAATAATCAGTATCTATATGCGGTTTATTTCTTTCAGAGCTCGTTGAATGGTGATCGGGACGATAAGAGCTGCCGGGTGAGAGCGACTAGCGACGACAGACTGCGACTGGCCTGTGAGGTGTGAACGCTGGCGCTAACTGCGGTACAATAAAATGATCGTTTGCGCGACTCTTTGGGCTCCGGCCAACTTGCCATTAACTGCTCGTTTAATCGTATGACTAAACTTACTCCGGTGGAACTTTTAATTGGTAATGTTGCCCGACCTCTGGCTCCTCGTGATAGATTTGTTACAACCCTGCATACATCCCGCGCGATGATGGTTACCGTAGCTTGCCATTTATACACACACTCACACACTTTGTATACTTCACTATATAATACAATATTTTTACTTGGCCGGGTTTTCCGTAAGACGCAAGTATTTCTCCAATCGAGCAGCTTATTGAGCGTACTAACGCTAACCACTACATGGGTTAACTAACATTGACTTGCGCACCGCTAGTTGCATAATCTGGAGATAAAAGACTTTAACTAAATGAAAAAGAAGTTAATTTAAATGTGGTTCGTACCACTGCATTGCTTGCTGTTTCTTATAAAAACATTTAAAAAAATAATAAAAACAAACAAACTTATGGTTATAAACAAGAAAATTGAAACACTCAAAGCCTATTTTGTACCTGTATCTGTCTAGACACGTCTGATCTTGAAGTAAGGTTCGATTATATCGAAGTAACAGCTACCTGTGAGATACAAAAATATCTTGTAAGATACTTGCACTACCGGTCCAAAAAGAATTGATAGTGACAGCATTGAGATATCGCCGGTCTGTACTATGTTGTTCTCTAATAAACATGTCGGGAGATTGTAAAAAATGAGTTTTTTAAAGAGTATTTCAATTCATGTACGACGATTCTTGATAGTAAAGAAGTTTAAATGAAAATCATCTCCTTCTGACCCAGGTAAGTTTCCTTCAAGGTTATTGGGCAGTGCCACTATATATTTTATATATATTTTGCAGTGCCACTATAAACTTGGATGTCACATGTTTTGTAATTTGTTATTTGACAATTCCACGTGGATGTTACATTTTTCCGTTCATTCGTTTTTAATGTCTGAACCTCAAAACCGAACCATTATAGGATCACTTATGTTGGTCTGTGTTGACTGTTGGTCTGTCGAGGGCCTGTGGAGGCTCAAGTTGTAATTTATACCGAATACTACACGATCATCTGCAGCTGCGAAAAAGACACAATCAGAAGTTCTGGTTATAAGCGTTGTTTGGTGTTGCGCGGTTTGTTGTAGACATCGCCCATATGTTACTCCGGGCACAACTGTCTATATCAAGTTACGTTATCATTATTGAGCTTGTGAGTCTGCTAGAAATTCCTCAGAGTTTTAAGAATCAGTGAGTCAGTGAGTGACAAAATTAAATCTCGGTCACAAACAATTAAGTCTTCTAAATCTGTGATTCACGTTACATGCCAATCTGTACTTGTTAATAATGGGACCAACGGAAATAGCAACAATAATAATAATATATATCAATGGATATATCTTCATAGGTTCAGCCATCTCACTTGTATATTAAAAGGTAACAAAGGCCTCTTGAATGTTGGCTTCGGCCCCATGAATGCTTTTCAAATGACCGGGTCCCCATGGGCCCGTGGCGATTATATGTACCAATATAATAATATTTATTTGTTCATATTAAGTACAGAGTAATTATATTAAGTTAAGTATTCTAGATGTTAACATTATTGTATGTACTCTAATTGTTGCTGCTTGTATAATAGGAACTAGAAATTCTCTGTCGGAATTAGCAATGTCCAGAACACGACGATATTATATCATATAAGGTACACATTTAACAGATGTCGGCTAATATACGTTTAAATCTGATTGGGCTATAACATAATTTAGCTTTGATGTGCGTGTAGTGTTCCTATACGCACTACTTGTTTAGTTGTTTACCCTATTGTATATGTTACGAGGTACATACTAACTGTGAGCCGCGGTTTGTAGCACTTCTGTTGACGTCCTGCTTTGTTCCGAATCTATTTGAAACTGGTGGAGGACATACGTCAAAAACATGAAAAATATATATATATACACTCTATTACAGATACTGACGTATAGATTATAATTATTATTGTTTGTGTGGAGTCGTACCTATTCATTAAACGCGTCGACAATCTCGGTACGTTCTATGGTGTACTTGCATAATCTCCCTAGAATTAATAACTCTAACGTGCAGTCCTATTTCATTTCATGGATTCTTTCTACTTTGAGATAATTATTTAGTAAATCATAAGAAGGTGTTGGTTTTGTAGTTTTTAATGTCATCAATTATTCATCTTAATTTTTTCTGTAAATTTTGCTCGAAATAAAATAAAATATCCGCTAAGACGATATTCTTAAAGCATCGTAGAACACTATTGGAGTCAGGGGGTTTACATGGAGACATCGAAATGTACTAGACTAAGTCACGACATCTATAGGTTCACTTTGGTTTACTTACTTAGGAACATATTTGTGTGCGACATTAGCGCGGCCCCAGAACGTGTGTGTGTCGCCTGGTGGTCGTGCGGGTGTCGTGTCGTGTCGGTGACAAGTAGGTCAGCGGTCGTCTTTGAGCGACTGAGAGTCTTCGCGCTTTCATACACGTCACCTGTGTGTCACGCCACGAGTGCTACACCTAGCCACATGTACACAGCACGCGTGCTTATGTACGTGTGCGGTTCCCACAGACCTTATGTTCCAGGAGAGAACTTTTCATTTAATGGTCTCTATGGTCATCTGGATCAAGTAAGAAAGTGATTCCGAAATGATAAAGTAGTTTTAGAGTTATTTTGTTGGAAACAATATAATAACATTAGTTTAGGCATGTTTTATGGCCGTTATGTTAATCTTAGTTCAAAACCACCTGTGTTCACTGTTCCGTTTCCCGGTAGGGTCGCAAAATACAAGCAATATATAGCCTCAAAATATTTGTAACAATCGATACCCACTACTACAGTCTGTTAGTGCTTTGCATGAATTAAAACTTGTCCCTAGTTGGAACCACAACGATGATGTGATGGGGACACTACGGGCGTGCTTGTCACTTACTAAAGGTCTCAACTTGGAAGTTGTGTTAGTTATGTAAACAAGTGTTCGAGTAGTCGGTGTTTGAGTTACCGACGATACTTGTGAGAGTTGTTCTAAGCATGATCGACGCGGTTTTACGGTATTATATCATGTAAAGATGTGAATGTATTTACAAAATTCACCCGTATTGATAATCTTGCTTCCCACGCGCTAGAGTTGCTAAGACAGAACAAACACGTATCTAATTGTAGTCCGTTCATCTCGTATCAACGGCGTCGAGTTACAAGCCTGTCGTGTTGTAGTACCTGCAGTCAATGCACAGAATACTATACTACGACATAGCGGTCAGAGAACGGCAATTAATTACTGAGACGGTATGTACTAACACTCACTTGAGACGGTGTGTGTATGTGTGTGTGGAGCTGGGACCGCGTCAGCGCCGCCGTGCCTAACTAATCGAGGACTAACGACGGATAGAGGTAATCACGCCGGCGATGACGTCACATATCGTTAGCCGATACATATATCTATGATGTGATATGTTACGTAGTTATCGGGTAACAATAACAGTAAAACGTGACGTCATATACACGAGATTTGCATATTTTATTTGATGGGGAATTGCGCTGAACGATATTCTGATAAGTATATTTTTAATTGAATTATATTATTGAATAAAATTTGAGCCAAAAGTGAATGGTGCTACGATTGACAAGTGGAAATGCATTTCCTGTGCTCTTTACGTCAGTAAAGTAAGATTACTAACTATGAACAGTATTTCGTAAGTAGGTAAAATCCTCAAGGAATTTCAAGAATTTTCTCAAATTAAATTCAAATTAGCAATAAAGATATGCTTAATCAAAAAAGCTTATTACACAATAAATGATTATTTAAATGATAGTGATGCTGGTCTCTAGGCTAACCAAGAAGTACAATGTGTTATTGGGTCCTAATCCTAATGTTTATATGTTTTTTTTCCTCTATGCCGTTTTGTTACGTTATTGACATACTTTACATTGTTTTTATGTATTTTCTGACATATGTTTTTTTTATATAACTTATTGGATTTTAAAAAACATTGTACTTACTTGATATTGTAAAACTCAAATGATATATCATAAAAACTTGCTAAACGATGGTCAACCTGGCAATAAATCAATGGATACGTGCTCCTAGCTGTAAGATCGTCATGCTCCCAATGAATGTCATGGCTTGCGGTGGCGGTGTGGGGCGGGTCGTCTCCTTCCCTCTAATATGGCGAGGGAGGCGATGGCTGCGTCACTCGTCATACTCGTGAACGGATGCTGCTTGCGGTGGCTGGTCGGCTTGTCGCTGGGGGTATTTGTTTTAATTGCTCTGGTTTTGCATTGCTGCCGTCTTGGTTGATCTCGTATAGCTTGTTTAGTCTTGTAAATGTGGGTGGGTGCACTTGCCGTTGGTTTATTACTTTAGTATGCAAGAGGTTTTCCTATTAGCTTGAGTAGAATAAATTACTATATTACAATTTAGTGACTAACGGTTTTGAGCATGCACTAGCCCACATCCTTTAAAATAAATAAATAATTAAATGTTATAAATAGAAAAAAAAGAGATAAAACAAGCAAAAGAAGACGGAAAAAAGAAAACCGGAGTTTCTTCTCCGGGCCGTCCACTTAGGTAGCTTGAGAAACCTGCAGGTTAGCTAGGCTAGGACCCTCGCCGGACAGACCGAGGACGCGTTGGCCCCCTGTCCCAATCCGATGATCCAGTGCCTGTAGTCCGTGCCAGTGATCACTCCCTCTTTTTTTTTAATATAATTATTGTCACAGTAATATTTCTCATAGCATTAGCGATGCCCTGAGCCGTGGTCCTAGCCCATTAAGGGTGCCCTCAGGTAAATGTCGTTTATAAGTAAAAATACTGTTTAAAGACGTGCCTCTTTCTATAGAGCTTAATTATAGTAAGATTTTAATTATATAATTAATTATTGTTATTACATGTATACATATGACGTGATACTAGACTGGCAGACAGACTATTAGCTAATCCGCAATAGATTTTAGTTGCGATAATTTGTATTTAATTATATTTCATTGTGTATAATTGACAAGTACAAGTGTATGTAAATACCTAAGTGCTGAATAAATATCTTTTAATTCGTTTAGGTATAATTAATTTAAATTGAGTTTCATATATTTGTTCGAAAATGAGATCATTATGAAAGTAGCAATTGCATCAAAAACATGAATGTGAAAATGAGAGCCAAGTTCACCGACAAAAGACTGGAAATCTAAATGGGTGCCAAATTTGTAGGCAATCCTGAAATTTATTTATAAGACCAAATAACATTATTAAGTGAATATGTAGCACAATTTCTTGACTTTTTTCTGCTACAATTTTTTTTATGTAAACATATGGCGTAACCGTTTAAACTGTGTTTATAAAATTTGGGGTTAAAGTTTATCATCTACATAACAAATTTGATGTTTATGTTTATGTAATAGTTTTAAATGTATACGGGATCAAAAGTAGCTCCAGCTCGCGTAACGCACACAAGTGCTGTTCGGCAGTTCAAGAGAACTGCCGAACAGCACTTGTGTGCAAACTAAGAAGTTTGAACTTGGCTTGACACGCTCCTGTGTATCTGTGATCAATTGAAAATGCCGCTTAATTTGTCTGAATATTTTAATGCGGTTGTCGATCAAAGGTCGCTTTATGATGTTTATTGTTTTGACCTGCGTCTGTTTGTTTGTATTGAATAATAAAAATTATTAATTAATTAGCTCATTGATTTGATCTCTAAAAAGTACAAAAAACTTCACTTTCCGCTGTCTGTCTGATCCTATGTAAGCTTGGTCTAAGCTTACATAGGATCAGACAAACACATACACATAGGATAAAACTACGCTACGGATTTTGATGCGTTTTTGATAGATAAAGGAAGGTTATATATACAATGTTTAATGCATCAGCATTGTGCCCATGCGTGCAAGCCGGGGCGGGTCGCTTGATTCCTCGGGGGGCCGGATTGCTCATGCGTACCCGGCCCCCGCCAACGGTGGATCGAAGGAGTGTCCGGGAGGTTTTAGTGGTGTAGGGTCCTCTCCTCGTGGTATGAGTTTAGCATACCACGCTATGGAGAGGGCGAGTCCCACATATCTCACGGCCAGCGCGCGAATACGCTGCAGCGGACAATAAATAAAAAAGGCTCGCTTGATTCCATCTCGTTCTATAGTACACTTTCACATTTATAACAAGAGTGTGATTGCTCACGCAATGTGTGACTCAGTGTATTTCTCAAATGTTTCATAATAATATAAATCGTCGGGTGTTTGGTCGGAAGCCGCATCCGATGTAACTTCCGTCAGACCTTAGATGACACGGCGCTGTGAAAAATGGGTTACTTTGCTACGCGCTCGTGTGACGTCATCAATCATACGAGGCTTACGTAATAATACGTAGGGGCTTATTTCATTCGTTAACGCACAATTTGCAGAGCTTTAGTTAAATAAAAGGCCTGTATCTTGTAATGTAATGACATCGATCTTCCATAAATTATGCGTATCGTGCGTAAAACAAAAAACCAACAAACATTGTCATACTGTCGTTACTGTTAGAAATGTGCCTCAAACGTTACAAAGCTTGACATTGCCAAAACCTGGTGGTTATCGACAAAGGGTAGAGTCGTGGTGATTGGGATGAAGCTCCGTAACGTTTCTTTCAAGAAACCTTCGACTTACTCATAATAATATGTCTCCGGGTCTGGTTTTATATTATACTAGCTTTCCACGCGCGGTTTCACTCACGTAGCTCCTGTCCCCGAGGGAACTTCATAATGAAATACCTAAAGCCTAAATCTGCGAACCAACACTGAATAACTAATCTAATCGGACCAGTAGTTCCTGAGATTAGCGCGTTCAAGCAAACAAACAAACTCTTTAGCTCTTCAGAGATTATGTTGTGTTCAACAGTATCACTGAAATCCTCGGTTGAAAACCATGCTCGAGCAAGGATTTACTAAACATTACTTATTTAGAACATTAGCGATTTTTCAAGAAATATGTATGTATGGTGAGTATAGGGTTTGCAGCTATACTGTTAAAAACAGTATTATATCCTGTTTTTCACTACATTATACTTTTTACTGTTGAACAAAAATAAATTATTCAAAATACTGTTTTGAGCATCAAAATGCTTAACACTACAGCACTTGGACGCTGACCCACTATGTCACATATTCAAAACATCAAGTATGACATGAAGGTACTTAATTTCTTTAAAAAAAAAATATATTCTTCTCAGACCGAAATAAACTTTATTGTTTTAAAAAAAAGTTGGCAACCCTAGGTGAGTACTAGTTTGTAATCAGCAACTTTGTATGTTTAATTGTTCCTCAGGAAGCAAGTAAGAGCCATCGGTATTGTACCTACTCTTCCAGCGGTCGTGTCGATGTGTGTTCGCATCGGATGTTGCTAGTAAATAAGTTTAGAGGCCACTTGTGTCTATGCAATCACTTTTAAATATATCCCCGCTATGCTATCTACAAGGGTTATGCTACCGAAAACCGTAAGAACAAATCCCTTGTTCAAAAGAAATCAACTAATGAATGCCAGTAATTTTTTCCCGCGTCTGTATTATCACGTATCCAATAATTTGCGTTAGCGATTTTCTGCTACCGATCGTTCCGCTGTAGTGACATTTTGTCTAGGCCCTGTGAAGTTTCAGCTGCGTAAAGTGTGGTCAACATCGGCCAGGTACACATTATTATTTTGCGCGAATATACAAAACATGGCCTCTATCTGAAGCACTCTCGCTCGCGTATTTCTGCTCGCCTCAGCATGCTGGGAGACAGAATAAAATGCTAGGTAACGATGACACTAATGAAAGCTTACTTTTGAACTAGACACTTCAGAGAGCCAAGTGGCGCGAACTGGAAACAACGTAAAATGACATAAATACATAGTAAGTGGGATGGTGACGGGAAGTTTTGCAGCGCAAGTTGTTGAGCGCTCGCTCGCACGCGGCGCGGCGCGGTGCGGCGCGGCGCGGCTGTCGGTCGGCCACTTCAACTTCAGTTAGCATTCATATGTATTATGCTAACTTTGGCAACAGTTTCGTGTTGCTTTTTACCTAGTAACGGCAGAATTTGTGCGCATTGTAGATTTATAACTGTTAGACCAGCATCGTTAAATCAATTTCAACAATCCCTGTGATTTTAAAGTTAAAATATTTTTGTATCTGTTCGGAACCAATAGTATGGAAAGTACTGCAGGATCTGAACCACAAGTACACAGAACACTATATTCTGTAGTTATTTCTCCTATGAATGTAACTCTGTGTAATATCAAAATGCGCAAGTAAGTCTAGTTAGTTCCTGACCCGGGTGCAAGCCGCCAGGCGCACGGGTGGACCGCTAACTATTTCATTCAGTTCAAGATGTGTAGTCCCACACTTTTTTTACAAAAAGTACCAATTTTTTTATTAACATTGTAATAGTATGTTAATCATAAATTTCTATAGAAAGGTGATTAAATAACGAATAATGTGTTATTATTTTAGAGAGTTTCTCATGCAAATGTGTTCAATATGACAGCTCGTGGTCGCCTCTAGTTCAAAGTAGTTTACACTTCATTTGATACAAACTGATTGTACTTTGTGATTTATACAATTGGTGGTGAGTCCAGTGGAGACAGCGTGTGCATCGTGTACGAAGTGTAGTTACATGAGCTCGCACATTCATGGCGGGATATTTGCGCACTCTTCTCACGTTTGGTGGATACACGTTTAAATTCCTCAAATACTTGAGAGCTCAAATATTTACAATACGACATACAGCACAATGTACAAATGTGTACACGTATAGAGAGCGACCGGAATATTGCTAAAGGAACGGTTCATACGACTTCGTGTAAGAGCGGTGCGGGATGACGGGTTACATTCACTTTTATGGAGTTCTCTGAAACTAAGTGAAGTGGAAAAATGGTAAAAGGTTAGCATTTTTCTACAACTTATAGTTGAACGCAAAGCGATTTACATGGACGGGTCGTAGTGGGAATTGATTAACAACAGCAAGTTAGAATTATTAGAGCCCGCGCATAACATTTTGATGGGTGAATAACAATGAACGATACTTCAGAGATTGTGTAAATACTTGGTGCATTTTAAATACAAAACAAATGATCGCTGTTTGTGTGCAAAATGATATAAATCTGGCTCTAAATTTAAAGCGGTCCAATTAAAAGCAATTACATTTTTAAAGGGGTCTTATAAAAAGTTTGGGAATCTGTTTAGTATCAGACGTCAATAGATGTACCTACTACTAATTAGCCTTAACAACAATTATTTACTATGTAGTGTCAATATTAAATTACAGGAATAAATGTACTGTTTGGATTCTTGATATAAAATGTCAGCGGCCGAATAGTATTGATACTAATATCGAATGAATAGTGTACCACCGGCGTCAGTCGGTCGCTCGCCGGTCGGTGCCCGTGGAGCAAGAGAAGTGGAGATCACTTGCTCCGCTGACTATTTCAATTAACCGTAACCGTTCCACAGAGGTATCCTCACCGTCTCCAATATTCGCTCAATGGAATTGCTTGCGGTTTCGTTTTCATGTCACGAGCTCGGCTCACAGGAGCGAGTGACTCAGCGCGGCGCCGGGAGATCAAAGCGAGATGGAACAAGTTTTAAGTAATCACTTTACATTCTGGCATTGTGTTATTCTGATTCATTAAAGACCAAATAACTTTCTTAACTCCGTTCGAAAATAACACTTATTTTCAGATTCCTATGACTTGTTTTAGAAGAATCTCGAATGTCATAAAACGTTGGCTGCTCTTATAGGTCGAACAGCGGCAAAAAACCTCTCGCGGAAAACGAATAGGTAACCGTATCGGGTGTTACGTCGCCTTCAAGACTTATTTTATCTTGTGGTCTGATACGAAAATGAAGTTAAAGACACGACTTTCTGTTTTTTGTGGAAAAATTTCCGTGCGCGGAAAACATTAGCAAATAAGATGAAACCGTTGCACTTCTACTGTAACTTTTAATATACACAAATAATTCAAAGTAATAAGTCATAACATAACATTGATTGTATATGTTCATTGTTTCGGAAGCATCATAACAATGATTAAATGTTACAAAGTACAGAAAAGTATGTAGTAGCGTTGTACGACGATAACGGGTGTTATCTAGTGACTAAACACGGCGCGCGGTTTCACCCGCGTAACTCTCGTTCCAGTAGGAACTTTATAATTAAATATAGCGCATAGCGTTCCTCGATAAATAGATTATTTAACACTGAAAGAATTTTGAAAATCAGTAGCCAGTAGTTGTTGGGATGAGCTCGTCAAGTGAACAAACAAACAAACTCCTCAGCTTTATGTATTAGTGTATAGATTCACTACATTATACTCATAATCAGGTATCGCTTGTGTTTTAATTAGTGTGATATTAAGAAAATTTAAAAAGTACTTTCACAAGCAATACGCATTAGCTGTGAGCACAATGTACTGAATCAGTAGATAACTAGCTCACGTGTTACAGAGTCAGTAATCAACTTTCTGTTGGAGGAAATCTCATTGTGCTGATGTAGTTGCCGACACGTTGGAACACAACGAAAGTGCACAGCTTGCTACATACTTCATCATACAATCACACCAACAGCCTTTGAAAACATCATTTCGTAGCAGTTTCATTACAGTTTTTTTCTTACACTAGCAACAACAATTACTCTTATACTATTATTAAATATATGTTACAGTTTAACCTTAGAACCGGTCAAAACCACTTTTGACTGAGAAAATTAGTTAAAATTAGTTGAGACTTTTAGTTAAACAATTTTTACAATTTTTCAAATTCAAAAGTGGTTCTAAGTAAGGAAAAAATGCAGAATTTTGGATAATATTATTTGTAAGTGGTAGTGGATTTATAGGTTTCGATTATTTTTTTAACCACCCCTAAAATTTGGTGTGCACAGTATTACAAATGTATGCAGGCACAACCACTTTTCAAAAAGTGGTAAATGGTCAAAAGCGGTTTTGATCGGTTAAGAGTTTTGACTGTAACATATTATATAATGATAACGATATTGATAAAAATAATGTTACAACTAGTTGTAATTATTCTTTTATACGCTGTCCTCTTGACACTATGCCAAAAACTTTGTTTTACAACTTTATATCTACACAATAATTATCTGCACGTTGCTCCTATCCATCCAAAGGTTGTCTGGAAAAAATAGCATAATGCGATAAGACCGCCCGCCGCCCGCATTGTACTTGGGCTTTTTTTATGTTCCAAATTTGTATTTTATATATAGATATGATATATTCTCTATACACACATATATGTGCGAACAATAAAGTGTTTTTATTATTATTAATGTTGTATATGTATTTTTTTGTAAAGGTCGGTGTAATGAGTACATGAACGTTAACTCGTTATCGCTCGGAACGCTCTGTCGCATACAACAGCTGAGCTCCGCTCGCTCATTTGCTTCCCTAATGAACGCGTTACTCACCGCCGGTGTTTAGTGCTACTACGTTACCTTGTGTTCCTACTTACGATGTAATTTGCATGCTTTTTGTTCAAAAATTAATTCGATAGCGGTGCGATGGAGAACTGCACCGAACAACGCGCAACGAAGCGATCTAAGAATATCGTAGCATTAGTAGTCTTTGACTTCCTAAACGTAGCTGTACTACGCCGTAGATATAACGTGCTACGACGTAGTAATAATTTATATGACTTTGTGTTGCTATTTTTGAAAGTAATGTGACGAGTATTAGTTATGTCTTAGATAAACTGGTAAACAACAAAATAAAACTAGTACACACAATGATATATTATTACTAGCGACGCCCTGCGGTTTTACCCGCGTTTGACTGTTACTCTGTTCTAGTGGGGCGTACCGTAATGTTATGTAGTAATATAATTATGTTAATATATCTTATATTTTTATATATAATGTTAAGATTGCGATCTATTGCTAGGAACTAATTGCTGAATACAGAAATTCATAAAATTTTGCTTTAATTGTTAGTGACGAGTTTCAGTCTAATTTTTATTTGTGTTTAATTATTATTACACACAACCATAATACATCTACTGACACTTATTGGGTTCTAATGGAATTGCCGAAATGAAGCCATTTGCATGTGTGACCTGGACTCAGAAACTCGTGAAGGTCAATTATTCTACCAATTAATGTTATGCCAATTAGCTCTAAAAACTCTTAGCAGCCTTGCATCTATAAAACACAATATAATGCAATAACATTACAATATGTTGATGGCATTTATAATCTTCATATTGACAGTTTTTTTTTCGTTGTTTTGTAACACATAGTCTTATTTCTTAGTGACCGAACCAAACAAAGCCACAAGCAACAGGTAGTATTTGATATTCAGCCCATTACTCTAAAAGTCAAAATGTGTTACTAATAGCATCCATTTATATTAATTTGCAAATTATCAGATCACAGTGAACATGATTTATTCGCGCAACAAAACGCGAACAACCATTTTAATGAATCCATAAATTAGTGGAGTGTACTTAGAGACGAGAGAGTAAACAGGACAGCATGAGAATTAACTTGTGCGAAAACAGTCATATGTTCATGTATGCCAATTAGCATAGTTTCATGGTGCTAGTTTTCAAGCTCGGGTACCGTCTCTACCTCTTGTTTAACTAGTTTCATTGTTAGACGTAGTAAACACCGGTTTGCCTTTTGTCGGCAGCTAGATATTATGCGTCATCATAAGTGAATGGTCAGAAAGGTTACTAAGTGCAGAACTCTAAAACCGCTCGGGATTTATTATATTATTTCTTTGGAATTCCTCGAGGAAATCACGTCGAGCACGAGCGAAGGATTTTTTAAATTCAATTACACGTTTTTGTTTCACAATTGTACGCTAAATATATCCAAGCTATGAATAAACATTATTTATTTGGTATTATTCCGTTTGTTTTTGTAACCATATTTATTTAGAAAAGTGGTATGTGTGCGAGTGTCAGTGAGTGAGGTGAGGTAGGAGCCACCAGTCTCGCAGCGACTGTCAGCAGAAGTGTGTGGGTGCGGTGCTGGTGACGCGCGCTCGCCTCGCCTCGTAAACAAAGTCAAAGTCAAAAATTCTTTATTCATATAGACACATTTAAAATATTTTAAATCATGTTCTTATGATGCGTCCCATTCTTTTACTACCACCAGTTCTGGACGTGGCAACTCTGAGAAGAACTGGCAAGAAACTCAGAGGAATCCTTTTTTTTAATAAATTATATTTTACAATGATTAATAAAGCAGTATTGTTTCAGAGCAACTCACTCCCAAGCAGTTTTGTCATTAACATAATCAGAAATTTTATAATAAGCCTTTTTACATAATTTATCTTTGACATATCGTTTAAACTTGTTTGTTGAAAGATCTCTTACATTATTAGGAAGTTTGTTGTAGAAGTGTTGTTGTAGATACATTGCCCCATAAAAGAATTGCTAATTTTGTGGAGACGTGTAGCATGTAAAACGAGATTATGCTTAGATCTAGTATTAACATTATGAGTGTCGCTTTTTTTCTTAAAACTATCTATATTCTTATGAACATATAAAAGGTTTTCATAGACATATTGTGATGCGAGTGTAAGAATATTAGTCTCTTTGAATTTCTCCCGTAGGGAAACCCGCGGACCAAGTTTATATATAGACCTTACAGCTCGTTTCTGTAGTACAAAAATGGTGTCAATGTCTGCACAGTTTCCCCACAGAAGAATTCCATAAGACATTACGCTATGAAAATAACTAAAGTAAACCATTCTAGCAGTATCCAAATCAATGAGTCGTCTCATAGTTTTAACAGCATAGGCCGCAGAGCTAAGTTTTCCTGATAGTTTCGCAATATGTAGGCCCCATTGCATTGCAACATCGCTTGTCGGGCTGTTTCACCGGAACACACTTAGTTATGTTACTTTTAGTTGTTTTAGTTGAAAGGGGCGGCAAGGAGGTTTGTATGGGACAACGTAATTCCTCGGTCCCATGTTCTTAAAATTTTGCATATACAGTCTGTTTCGTTGAAGGCCTACTCTCTGTGCCTCGGAAAGCATGTCAGGCCATTGGTCCTGATTAATATGACATCATCTACAACAAGCGTTTACCAGGTAACCGCTAGCAGCGTTTGCTTATAAGTAACATGATAACACTGCAATCACCAATCCACTCGCCAAGCGTGGTGACTATGCAAAATCGTCCCTCGGGATTCCCATGTTCAACCGTGGACATTATACAGGCGGGTGACGAAGATGATATAATCGTTGATATAAGGAGGGTCGCTAATGTTATATTTTTAAAACATTGTTGTTTCATTTGTTTGATGAGACCGAGCACTCTTCGGCGACTTTCTGGTCAAGTAGGATTCGCAAAGAGCAAGAACTTGTAACATCGTAAGTCACTGCGGACACACTACTAAGTTTATCGTAAGTAATTAGATGTGAGTGGTTTCATTAGCAACATCTTGCAGCGTTAATTAGTTTTCAAAATTATTCGGTGAAACTAATAGCTTCAATATGTAGTGCAGGCCTTGCCGTGTGGTTACCGGCCTAGAATCGACCACCGCATATATTCCCATGGTAATGGTGAGAAGCGACTAAAGGACATACGGCTGATGGATGGTCAGCGGAATCTATCAGCTGAAAGATACTCTCATGTTACTGTTATCACCAAGCAGCTTGGTGATCACGGCAATATCTCTTAAAGACCTTGACTGTTAGAGAGGAGGCTCACGCTCGCCTGTCGCCTGGAGGTAAATGAGCTGATAAAGTTAAAGTTAACTACGTACGTTTTATGTTATTTTTCCTTGTTTAGTTAATTTTAGAATATTAAACTCATCAATAATAATTTATTCTAATTTATATTTGATTTCATTTTAAAGAATCATAACCACTGTCATCGTCTTGTGGGTTTGACATTGAAGTCAATGCATGTAGTGGAGCGGCCGGTCGTCTTGTTGCCCAAGTCCGAGGGTGTCCGCCGAGATAAATGATCTGTACCCCTCTCCCCCTCCTCCCCCAGCCCCCGGTACCGGGGCTAATGGCCGTGATTATGAGAATCAATCACACGACACATGCTGACCGGCGACGGTTACGTTCTATTGCTACGAAGAAACACAATACACTCGACGGGTGGAAGGACTTCAACGCAACGAATTAACCTTGTTGAGTTACTTTTTAGATTGTAACACGTTCAAATGCTGGAAAGTTTTACGTTTATATGTAAATAAGTAACTGGAACGATGCGTATATATCCAACGACTTACAGGAAGACTTGACAGGAAGTCCATTATTAATTGTATATAAGGCTGGTGTTTATTTTTCGAATTTTAAATCATCCTCGGGGAACCTTGCGATTTTATAATATGCATCTGAATATGAAACAGGCTTTTTATGTTCTTTTTAGGCTTCCGTACCTCGAAAGGAAAGAACGGACCCCTTAAGAGGTCACTTTGTGGTTCGTCCGACCGTCTGTCTGTCTGTTGAGACCCTTTTTCTCAGGAACGCGTGGAGGTATCAAGCTAAAATGTATGGTAAATACTCAGGTCTACTGTCCCTTGGAGCTGAGACTTCTAAACCGACGCAATCAAAAGATACAGCCGTTTATTCCGCTCGACACTCGCAAGGGAATCAAAACCTACCGGGTACTTTCCGTGAACTCAGAATCTTGAGATTTGGTACGAAGCAACGTCTTATAGCACAGATAAAGGAAAAATTGCGAAAACCAGAAATTTTTAGTAACATCTTATTAATAAAATCAGGTTTGTACGGAACACTCGATGCGCGTGTCCGACTCGGACATTTTTTTTTAATTATGATTAAGAGGTCGCTACCAAATGCAAAAATTTTAACAAAATGCGTTGAGGAGTATTTGTAATGATGGTTTCCCTAATGTTTTATTTAAGATGAAATGGAAGATTACAGAATACATTGATTACAATCAATGAAAAAGAAAAGCAGCATTTACTTATTGATAATATTTCACTACCAAATCAAATATTGTTTTTTGCTTGGTTGAAAGAGTGAAGGACATCCACCATAATAACAGTTGTAGGTTGTTTCTTAAAAATGATTGATTCTTATATTTAAATTATGTTTTAGGTGTTTGTCTTTAGGTCTAAAACTGTTCCTTATGGTACCAATATAATCAAATTATGTGGTGGTCCGCCAAACTACAGTAAACATAATCTTAGAAGTGAGTTCTACCCTAGTGTATTTATTTAACATCTATTTCTAATTTATGCAATATTCTTTTTATTTTTAGCAGTATATGCTATAAAATATAAATAATGAAACTGCTTGCTTGGTGACTGCACTTCACCACGATTAACAAGTGTTGGGGAACGTAAGTGTGTATTATTTTTCTTCAAACTGTAAAAAGCGATGCGATGCATTATCGTTAGTGAAATATAAACGAGATGAGAGTGTCAGGGCGCAGTGGCGGTGATCTATCGAGTCGACGCACGCGACATTTATCTTAGCGAGTTCACCCATACTCGTATTTCACTATCGATGAGCTCCTCCCGACGTATTTTTCACAGCTTTCAGCTTCGCCGTTATAACTTGGGATGGAGATTTATCGCATTTGGATTTTGTTTTTATGTTTGTTTTATATGTTTTTTGTTCATAAATCAACTGTGCTATAGATATTAAATACGATTGAAAATATACAAATATTTACTAATAAAAAAACATTTACATTAGAGTGTTATTGATAGACGGTAATGTAGAGTGATATTCGAATTTGCTATTTTATTTTAGAGTAATATATCTTGTCAAGTGTATTTGGGCATTGATTGATGGTAGTTATAATTAATTTGATAAATTTTGCTAGAAATGTTTATTCGTGCAGAGCTCCCGCTTTTCCTCCATCTGCTAGTAGTGATCTATTAGTACCGTACGTTTTTGTAAATTCTAAAATCAATAAGTTAGTTGTATGCTTTAAAATGCTATGCAGCTCGACATTTACCAGATTTTTATTGGTATTAGAGTCCAAAATACCTCAATGCCTGAATTTGTGTTACCGTGCGTGGTCTCTTTCTGTGTACCTCATAATAAAGCTCAAAGTCGCTCTCCGAGCTATGGAAAGAACTATGCTCGGCGATTTCCTTCGTGATTGAATCAGATATCAAGAGATCCGCAGGAGAACGAAGGTCGCTGACATAGCTCAACGGATTAGCAAGCTGAAGTGGCAATGGGCAGGACACATAGCTCGAAGAACTGACGGCCGATGGAGCAGAAAGGTTCTCAAGTAGAGACCACGAACTGACAGGGACGACCGCCTGCACGATGGACCGACGACCTCGTAAAGGTCGCAGAGAGACGCAGTGGAGGCAGGTCGCTAGCAATCGTTCCACTGGAAATCGGTGGGGGAGGCCTATGTTCAGGCCTGATGATGATGATGATGATTAGAGCCGGTCTATTAATCTGATATTTACGTTCTATTTTGGTAGCTGTAGGAACACTGAAGTTAATGTTCAAGATAAGAACCTGATTACTTGGTGCCTCGCATTACAATTTGTTGGGTGGTTGATAATAATTCTCGCTGCGCTGCACAGTAAAAAACAACTACAAAATACAAACTAACAAACTAGTTTTTTAATTGAGTTGAAAATTACACAGTGCAGATACAAAGTCGACGAGTATACATAACCGCTATTGCTTTGTGGTTAATTATATTAATTTCCTTCGGGTGCAGTCGGGTAATTATGTAGCCATGGGATGGAAGTTATACTCAAATTAATACTCGTATGAATATTGCACCGCAGTGTAACTAAGCGCAGTTGAATACTTGTGAAACAGCGCACGTCTGCTCTGGAGCTAATTGAGAGTTCGATTCCCGGCGGGGTCAGTTCGGTAATACTTTGATTGTGTTGTTAATTAGTTGGCTGAAGCTTTGTGTCGGATGCTCCCTCCCCCCTCAGCCCCCCGAGGCACGCTGCATGCGATGTTTACTGCGTTATGTCTATAACATGATCACGTGATACCGCAGGGACTATTCCAAATGTTCTACAATTATTGTAGCTAATTTAAACTATGTTTGTCTAAAACTCCTTTTGGCAAGAAATACAAGTTTGATCGTAGCTTGCTTGTCACTGATCCAAAACTTGAATGTCCTACAATATCTAATATACACCTGAACAAGCCAGCTGTAGAGAGATACTACTGGAAGAGTATACAAAATTATATATTTTGTATTTGTTATTATTTGTTCATATGCATGTGACGTCCGAGTACTTACTACTGTCTAAAATGGAAACGAATAAAAATAGGGGAATTATTTAACGTTCAGTGCAAATATAATAATTTCGTTTTCACGACTAAGCTTTGCAAAAGCAAGTGCTTTCGCACTTGGTAGCTATTAACGAAAATGTTGTACTTAAAAAATTATCAAACGGTATTACTTACTTAACATAAGTAAGTTTCAGAAAAGCGTAATAAGGATAACATTGTTTTCCGGAATGTCGACGCGTCGGAAATTGATCGCTCTTCTGTTTTGTTACAAAAATGATCATTTCACAGATCGTTGGACGCGACACAGTTTACTTTGGATCGTGACACAATCTACATCAAATAAATTCCTTAAATCAATCTGAAAACCAATGCGGTGCGGTACTAGGATCATTAGTGTTGCAAGTTACAACACTCTTTGGTTGTTGTTTTGTGACGCAAGACGCGGTGTTGTTTTTGGAGGTGGTCTGAGTGGGTTGGCAACATACGTGTATTGCGGCTTGCTAACAGGCGGGCTGCTTGATTTTGCTGCGGAAGCCCTTTTTTTAATATAATGATTTTTATTATGTTTTTTATTCACCTGACCACTTAAATGATATTTATTAGCAAAGGGGTCCAAATATAACATGGACAGCTAGTAACACAAGAAATGAACTATCTACTTATTCTGTCGGCCCTTTCCTCTACTGTCTCGTGAGCTCTGGTGAGCGTACTAACGCACAGGAACTACTAGTTATTCTTCCTTCTTCAGCAGTCCGTTAACGTCCAATGCTGAACATGGATTTCTTGTTGGGTCCTCGTAACAGACCTCGGCAGGCTTGGCCGTGATCACAAATCACCAATCGCGGTCATAATGACCACGCTTGGTAGGCGGATCGCGAGAAGATGGGGTGGTAGTAAACCAGAAAACACACGGCTAGTGTGATCTGGCTGTGGTATTCTGTAAGGTCGAGTAGTCGAGCAGCTCATTGGGCGTACTAACACAATGCTCTACCTTTCTATCTTATTGAGATTACTACGCACAAACGCTCAACGTTATGCTCTATTGAGCAAAAGTAAGTGGCGTGTAATTGCTAAGTGATTCTAAGAGGATAAAAACTTACGTTTGAATATCTTAACTGATGAACTAAATTAGTATTCAAACTCAAGAGAGATATACTACACCCGTACCTCCTACCCGTACCCGTACTAGATAACTGACTATCTGAAATGCAAAGACAACTGTTTAATTTTTTATTGATGTTCCGAGCAACAAATAAAGAGAGAGAATAAAAGAGCCCTAAAAGGTTTTAAACTGATTTTTATGTATCATAGCAAAAACCCATAAAACACTACGAAAATATGCCGTTGCTAATTGCCGCATATAAACGAGTATGAGTTGGTAATACGAATGAAGATATTAACTGGCACACGACTCAATACTCAATGTATTGTTTTGTTGCTTAACCACGAAGGAAAACACATTTGTATTAGCAGTATCATCATCATGTATTACAGTTCGGGACGTGGAACAAATATTTTATCACAATAAGCATAATTAAAGTGATTGTTCCGCTTCTTATATTCTCTCTAAGATAATGGTGAGGCTTGAAACCTCTTCAGTAATGAAAAGTAAGTTTCCAGTTATTATTGTTTGAAAGCAGAGCGTTCACATTTGTAATGTTCCGCTGTGCGACTCGAACAATGCGCCAGCAGGCCGCGCCGCGCCGGCCGGCTCGTCGACTGCGCTGCGAAGATAAACTTATCATTAAGCTCTAGCGATGCAGCTCGATGCCTTTATTACAATGGAATATACGTTTTCAAACAAATAAACTAAGAAATAAATAAATTTAGGTGATTTAAAAAAAAAATTAGTATAGTACCGTGCTTTGCTGATGCCCGGCAACGGCATTACGTATAAATTGCTACCAGCAATGCCATCGCAACTCGACAACTTTGCACCGTGTATAAGTAAGCACATCACTTTGTATGCAAGGATATATAATATTGTAGAAGACGAACCTCGCGGAGCTCGGCTCGGGGAGATTTATCGACGATACGTTACTCCGTTATTATTCACACGTTGTTAATAATGCGAGTGTATCAATACACCCTTGTTGCTATCATTACTGTCTACCTTCCATGTTTATGGCGCACGCAACCATATCCATTAACAGAGAGGGGTGCACGGTTATGTTTGTTTGATAAAGATTAAACAAAGATACATAATCAACTCTGACACGTTGGATCCCTTTTGTATTTAATTAACCGCAAGTTATTGACTCATGTTTTAGTAGCCAGAAGATGTCATAAATAAATATGTATACCAACCACATACCACAGAACCAGTATATTGTGTGTTTCGCATAGATAGATAGTTCGCTACAATATAACATGGATGCTTTCCAAATTTTGAATTTAAAAAGAATTTCTAAAATTCTTTTCGCTTTAGATCGTAAATGTATACAGGAAACTGGGGTTATATTTTATCAAAATGTCCACAAGATCTGGGGCCGCGCGGAGGACAGAGACCGCACACGATGGCTATATTATAAAGGGAGTATATATTCACGGGTTTTTATTAAAAATAAGGTAAAATAAAATATCCATTTAATTAATTTAAACTTAGCTCATGAACATTACCTACAAAATACTGTTACTGTGAAAAAAAGCCGTAATGCTTATTAACGTTTCCTGAAAGAGCCGCCATTATACCGAACGTGAATTGTTCCCTCAGTTTTAATTACCTTTTCAACGAATGGGTTGTTTCTGCTGAGTATTAATTAAAATAAAATGAAGGTTTCACAGTCTTTATATTTTGCAATCGTTTCGTTGAAGCTCAGCGCGGCGCCTCGGGGCGCCAGCGTACACTCATTTCAAATCAGACTTTTGTCTCACATCATTACAATATGTAGAGAAGCAGCTGTTAGGTGTTATGGTGCCATATAGAATTTGTGAAACATCCAGCAACTATTCTATTCATTCATGCATATTGTAAGTTTGCTAAGAGTTGCAGCATAAATGTTGATTTGTTTAAATTCAAACTAATGTCTGCGTCAGACTCAATTCTGTAGGATCTGTAATTATCAAAGTGAACTATACACACACCTGTTGTTGTAATGAGTACCTCGTGTCGTGACGTCATACTCTTATGTCATCGTAAGGAAATTCATTAGTAGCATTATTATATCTTATTGCTTGTTTCGAGGGTATTTATTATGATAAAGGAATAATTTTCCTTTCATAGAGATGCTGAGACGCAATTTCATTTCTCAAATGTTTATCTTTGCACAATAAAGTATACAGTGTTAGTGCGAAGAGGTAAGCCGGCTGTATGCATATCTGCTAGCTTTGGATCTCCGCCAACATACTGCGTCAGGTACACGAGGTGCGTACCGCCACTCCCTTACCCTCTGAGATTATCTCGATCTCGTTACTATCACCTAAATAGTACTGCCAGACACTTGCCGTAGATATTAACTTGTGTTTAACTCATTACAACGTAAAAAATAATTATTCAAACTCAGTCTTTATTTTCATTAATATTTTGGGACTAATTAACTAACTTCTTCAAGCAAAGGTGTTCGATGGGTATCCATAAAAAAACGAGGCATTTGCTCATTCTCCGGGCATAAAAAAAAAAAGACCAAATAAAAATGTGAGTAGTAAAATATCGGTGCATTGGTGTAAAAAAAAGTTTACTAAAATTTGTTTGGATTATAAAATGTTGTCAAAATATTTTTGGCAAAACGGCAGGATACAAGTGAAGATTGTTTGCTAATAGTTGTCATGTTTGTGTATATTTGAATAGACGTCAGTCCGTTACAACAGCAAATTTCGGTATGACTATAAGTGCTACGACTATATTTTATATAATAAACTTCATTTAAAATGTTAAAGTTTTAATGGACCTCTAGTTATGTGGAAAGTTGAAATTGCGACAGCGTAATGTTCTGTAGTATAATGTAATATACAGGTAATATTCCTTATCTCATAACAACGTAATATGCAAACTAACATAATAAGGAGTTTGATACTCTAGTTCGAATGACGTTACCTCGATGGTCATTACCTCGATGTCTCTAGCTCGACGGTACACTTCACCGATGGGTCGTTACCTCGAAAGGTCAATACCTCGAAGGATCTCTTCCTCGACGAGTCTTTTCTTCGATGGTACATTTGATCGATGGGTTGTTACCTCGAAACAACATTTACTGTACAAATTTTAAGTATTTCTGTGTGTAACTGAAAGGTGTAAAAATACCAGTGAATTGAAATGAAAATCGATATAATCATAGAGGCAACATAATATTGTTCTGCTCCTCCTGGCTCCTCCTGCAGATCACATCTCCGCTACAACCTCTCCATAAAACCATTTTCTATTCCCGATCCTTTACTGTTCAAGCGGTCAGGCTATGGAACGACCTACCAATCGAAATAAAAAGTTGTAACTCAAGTGTTTCCTTTAAAAAACGAGTCAAGGAGTACTATCTCTCTATCTCATCCTAAGTTTATATAATATATAACGTAGCATATTATGTGGTTTATATTTATATGTATGTATCTAAGTATATATGTAATTATTAGTATGTATGTTTATTTGAGACCTACGCACACTATTCGTCTTTTCTTTTTCACATTTCTTCTTGCGGGTCTGCTGGAAGAGATTTCTTTTGAAATAAGCAGTACCTTTGTACAATTTCTTTCCTTATGTATAATTTTTTCTTTTTGTTTCTTTTGTGTGTTTGTACATAAATAAATAAATAAATAAAAATTGTGATCATTAATATAAGTAGGTACGCGTATTTTTAACATTTAAACAACAAGCTGTAATCAACTACATGTATTAATTATTTGCCGTGTGTTTTCCGGCTTAGAATAGACCACCCCATGTCCTCCCATGGGTGTCGTAAAAGGCGACTAAGAGACATATGGCTGATGGATGGGCAGCAGCATTTATTAGCTCAAGGTTTACATCTTACTGCGATCACCAATCCGTCTGCCAAGCGTGGTGATTATGGCAAAATCCCTCTACGATCCTGGCTTGCCAAGGTCTGTTAAGAGGAGGCCCATGTTCAGCAGTGGACGTCAATGGGCTGTTGATGATGGTGATTAATTATTTAAACAAAAATCATCAAAAAATGAAGCAAGAAATTGCAATCGGCAATTGCACAAATGACTAAGAACAGAGAACAAATGGAATTAAAAGACTTTTTGCGTTCTATTGCAAATTGCACAGCGCAGCGTTATAATATGACGTTGTAGTTGATCGCATTCTATTTGATATAAATAAATAGGTAATAATAATTATTAGGTTATTTAAGTTCATTAGTTTGATAAAAAGAAGACAAGTGTTTTAAAACACAGAAGAATATTAATTTCATTTTTTGATGATTTTTGTTTAAATAATTAATACATGTAGTTGATTACAGCTTGTTGTTTAAATGTTAAAATACGCGTACCTACTTATATTAATGATCACAATATTATGTTGCCTCTATGATTATATCGATTTTCATTTCAATTCACTGGTATTTTTACACCTTTCAGTTACACACAGAAATACTTAAAATTTGTACAGTAAATGTTGTTTCGAGGTAACAACCCATCGATCAAATGTACCATCGAAGACAAGACTCGTCGAGGAAGAGATCCTTCGAGGTATTGATCTTTCGAGGTAACGACCCATCGGTGAAGTGTACCGTCGAGCTAGAGACATCGAGGTAACGTCATTCGAACTAGAGTATCAAACTCCATAATAAGCAGGTACGTGGCTCCTCAGCCTGCCGCCAACAGTAAAAGGTAACAACCGCCGGAGCTGAGTGACGCCTCTGGCGCCCCCGGCACCCCCGGCACCCCCGGCGTGCCCGACCCGCGAACACAACGTTTTGCTGTGTTCCTAGATGTTCAGTTTGGTTGAATGGTTTTATTAGTAAGAGTTTACAGCATCCAATATCATAAATAGTCTGTAGGTATTTAATTGTTAATACTTTTGTAGCAGATAATAAAAACATACCCTAACTACTTGAACAACTCGATAATATAGAATGAATACATTATCTAAGAGCACGCCGGGTGTTTACTCGTGAAAATGCATGCAACCGATTATTTAATGTTGGTTAAAAAGTATTTTCGTATCTGGCCGTGCTCCCGCTAAGTCGAGCCTTCCCATCCTTTTATTCCTTATGGATTAAAGTAAATGCTTGAATTTTCAGTCACCAAGTAGGCATTGAAGACTGTATATTTCAATTTGATTTCAGCAAAAAGTTTAGGAATTATAATTAGTGAATGTTTATTAACTTTGTCACTCATTCACTGACTGACTAATCGATCATTCAAATGTTAAGACACTTCTTGTAGACATGTCAGATTCAAATTTAGAATACGATTGGTATTTAGTGTACAACTCAACGAAAAACTAAAATATTTAGCATTTTCGGTCCAGTTTTTAAGTTTCACCAATACTAAGCAGTATTGGTGAAACATAAAAACTACATTTACAGTTTTTAATTTTCAAAAAGTAAGTAGAAGGTACCGGATAGTTTTGTGAAAATGAGATGACATTAAAAAAATAACTGCAAAAAAACATCATTTATTACTTGTGAGATACATAATGTTTTTATGCGATGTCCAAGTTATATATAAAATTCTCGTGTCACAATGTTCGTTCCCCTACTCCTCCGAAACGGCTTGACCGATTCTCATAAAATTTTGTGAGCATATTGAGTAGGTCTGAGAATCGGCCAACATCTATTTGCCGGGTCAGCTAGTTTTTATATAAAATATAAAAGATTTTTAATATCGGTGCATTCTAAAAATCGTATTTTCGTTTGGACCAATGTCGTTTGTCGAAGAACGTGAGTCTGTGACCCGCAGCACCCACTAGTCGTATCGAACACGCTTTTACTCGAGGATCCTTTCCAACAAGTATCAATTTCCTCCGTTCATTCATATTTTAACGCGATATTCTGTGAGCGGGTATATAAAACCCTTGTGAGACATAATCGTCTTACGTTTACTGTCAAATAAGAATGTATTTTATTCGCATGTGAGATGTTTTGGAGTGAAATGATACGAGTACGCGTGGGTGAGAACCACGTTCTAAATGTACTATTTATATTGAGTGTATACACTCATTACTCATATACTTGATACTGAGTAGATACATCATTCAAACAATCTTTACAGAAAACCGATTTAGTTATGTGTAATTTTTGTTCAATTTCCATGAAATAATAGTTCTTCCTTTGACAATCCGTACCGTGAACTGGCAAAACCGATTGTAAAGAGAAAAAATCGAAGCAGAGCGATCGTTTGGCGGGGCGCCATCACCAGAGATTTAAAGGTTAGCGACGTCGGCACATTATGCTTTATTTATTTCACTTTTATCAATAAATGGGGTGTCATTTAAAGTTCCCGGAAAGTTCGCCGCCGCTATCAGTTCAGTCCTGATGAATTGCTACAATTACGACCGAAGCAGTTATCGAATGCGATGAATAATTATCTGGTGAAGTCATTTGTTCTGTAATCCTAACATAGTTTACTTTATCCAAGTTCGTTTACATGATTTTGTAGGACGATCGGGTAAATGTGCCCGAGTCTCTAAATTGGCTTTGGAAATAAAAAATGGCTTAGAATGTTAGCTCAGTTAGTAAGCTGGACTAATGAATCGTTTTATGTAATTTTAATGTAAAATCCCTGCTGTGTTCCTTCCTTATGTAAAACTTATGTAACTTTGTACGGTTTTACTTGCTTTTTTATCGTGAAATGATTAATGAGTTCAAGTTCAACGTGATATGATTGGTATTCTCGTGAAAATGATCAATCTTCGTCACCGAGCAGCACCTGTGTGGGAAGTATGGCGGCGTCTCGAATAATCTGATAATAACGAGGTATACGCTACAGCTCTAATTGGAAACAATATCCTAAAACAAAGCCTGAAACTGCTTCCTGAATGTCAGTGAGTAAGACTACTGGACCAATATCCGCCTATTATATTTGGTAGTGTGCCATCCAGGCAGGCTCTTTGTGGAATGCAGGACGAGTACTTGTGATGTATTCGTTTCACAATAGAGCTCTTGACAATACGACTAACATGATAATAATATGTAAAGTAACTCAACAGTCCGTTTAGTTGTTTAATAATTTGTTTTTACACAAAACAGCAATACCGTGTATGCAAATGTATGATTGAGGCTACGCCCCGCTTCGTAACAATATGTAAAATTTTCTTTTCATAGGTCTAACCGACATTTATCCAAATTGCTCGAATCGAATGTTTTTTGTTCGCTTAGACATATACATATACAAAAATATATTGAATAATTCAGAATATTTACAAAGGCACGTAGAAATGCCAGAGCATAATTAAAATAATTACGATACTCCGGCTACATTCAGACTACATCGTAAAGATTGTCAAACACAATCAATGTCCTGAAAATACGCCAGTTTCAGATATAAACGCGGAATAAATTAATTACAAAACGATTAAAATAGAACAGACTACACAGCTTAGAAAGATATGAAGAGAATCCCAACATATTGTTTGTTTTTTGTGAATGTAGACAGATGCGATGGTCTAGTCCGTAGTGCGCTGTACTCTCTGAGGTCGGACTAACAACTAATACGACACAACAAATAAAAGTGAAACTGACATGTGCAAACGTAGTTGACTAGCGCAGACCGCACTAGATTCGCGCGTGTATTCATTATATGTAATATGCATTTAAATACATATAACAATTAAAATTAACGGAAACTCTATGAATAGTTCTTTTCTTAATCTTTCTTTTATTTATTTTTTAAAAGATTACTAGCAGAGTTTTGCAGTCTACTAGTAATCTTGTTAACCCCTCGTGCTAAGCTAAAATGCTTGTGTTACGAGTGGGTTCACGTCGGTAGTGCAATGGGTGGGGTTCGAACCGGCGACTTCAAGATCACAAGTCCGACGCCCTAGCCATTGGGCTACAGCCGCTTGTTAATATGTAACTAGCGCCGAAGCAGACAGACTTTGCTTTATAATATCTAGAGATGAATAATTCTAATTGACTTTACTTATATTCTTTCAGGGATTATTCGTTAATATAAAAGAACTACCTTCCCGCTGCAGTTACACGCGCGTAACTTCCGTATCGCTTATAGCCTTCCCCGGTAAATAGGTTAACGCTATTTTTTTTTCAAACCGGTCCAGAAGTTCCTGAGATTAGCGCGTTCCAGCAAACAAACAAACTCTTCAGTTTTATATATTAGTACATATAGAAGTATAGATAAGTATTGCTATAGATTTATGTCAGTACACTGTTGTTATTAGGGCACCAGTTTGAAACACAATATTTGAGACACAAGTGATATCAAGATGTACTAGATATGCGACACGCGCAGTGTCCCGTGGGATCATGACGGAGGACACGGAGATACGGAGGAGACGATGTTTATCAGCAACTACTCAATAAATAACATATTAAATGGCTCATTGCTAACTCGGTGCTCAACACGAGTCTTTTGTAGGTACGTTTTTGTTATTGCTACGCTGCACAACGTTTTTATTGGTCTGCAAATAAAATTAAACATTAAACCAAACTTTAAAATATAATAAGACTAGCTCTCTTCTCCGTGGGAACTTCATAAAAATTTTAATCTGGGCTATCTAAAGCTGTAAATTTTTTTCAAATCTATCTTGTAGTTCCTGAGATTACCGCGTTCAAACAAAAACCTCTTCAGCTTTATATATGTAACTAGTATAGAAGTACAAATATTCATAATGTTAGAGTTACAATGTAATAAGATAAATAAAAAAAATAAAAACTTTAACTTACAGATTATTCTTTCTTAATGAAATATCCGACACGCAATAGCAGATCATACAAATCTGCAGACCACGTAGTCCGTCCGTCTTGTTATCCACAGCCGATGTTCACCGAAGTAGATAGTTTCGTGAGATTTTCTCAAAGTTCAATTCTATAATAACTATTGATCAATTTTCATTTTTTTTTTTTTTAATGACAACTCCCGCACTAGGGAAATAAATCCCTGTGTCGCGGGGGACTTTACAAACATTCATTTCACGGACACAAAGAACACCCAGACTCAGAACAACTGTTTGTGGTTCACACAAATAATTGTCCCGGGTGGGAATCGAACCCAGAACACCAGGTCTCAGAAGCAACTTCCGTAACCACTGAGCCACCGGTGCAGTCTCTTATATCGTATGTCATATCTAGTCTACTATCAATTAGTACTTTTTAATGACTCTTTCCCACGTAGAAGACAATGTTTAATCAATTTTGTAATATACGGTTATATCAACCGTTTGTGCAAACGAAATCTAGTCGGTCATGCCTATTTCTAGCGTTACGTTGTCTGCTACAGTGAATCTATTCGCGAACGCTAATATTTGCACTTTTTGCTTCTCTCTGTCATTGGTTTCATGTTTCACTATCGTACCGATGCACCGATGGTCAAAACGTATGGAAAATTACACTGTTTGTGCTTTCGTGTTACGAATATTGTTTCTTATAATCTATATATTATTTAGTAAACAATTAAAAATATGTTTAGATGAAATGGGGCACAGAGATCATTTATAGCACAGTTAATGCAAAACCCAACTTCAACAAGCACAAAATAAATTCTACGTGGCTGCAAGTAACATCTGTTTTGAGCAAATAATATACACAAATAAATAAAATTGCAGTTTCTGTTTGTAATATTCAAATAAGCGCTTTTTACTACAAGCACAGAAAAGTATATGGATACGGTACATATACCAAAATATTTTGTTTTATATTTTTTATCTGCCTGTCTGTTTGTTTCGGCTTATCTCTGGGAAGGCTGGACCGATTTGACAGCACTTACACTGGCAGATAGCTGATGTAAGAAGGAGTTAACTTAAATTACTTTTTTGTTAAATTCCACGCGGACGAAGGCGCGGGCACAGCTAGTTAGTAATATAATTTAAACGATTAACATCCCGGATACGAGCTACCTCAACAATAATCAACTCGACTGAAACATGACGTGGACATCGAATCGCTCCTATATATAGCCAGGGTAACGACCTAACGACCGACTATGGACATTCTCTATATCGTTTCTTCCAATTCAAGTATTGAGTGTGGTTTTGTTCACTCAATCCTCAATATGTATTAGATCGAAGGCCTTTCTGACAAAAAATGTCGGCGCCAATATCGAGAAATGTCGTCTGTGATTTGGTCCGATAATATGAAAATTCCCAGAGACCATTCATCTCTGTTGAACGTCGTCTCATTGTTCCGTCCTCTTCCTTACATACAAACTTTGCATATTTTGTTTGGCGTTTTTTACCAGTAATCAGTTTTATCTCAAACTAGCTCCGAAACTAGATCTAGTCTCTAGAAAGAGTAGAATCTAGTCTCAAAATACTGCCTTTGACACTCACAAATACTGTGGCTTCCTGTAAATTGTTAAGAGTTTTTTCAAACAATTCTGTCAATTTCAAGAGAAAATTCATATTGCAGTTAAGTTAATAAAACCTTGTTTGATTGGATTGTACAGAATCGCGGAGACTTGCGAGCGGTTCTGTGTACGGTGCCGTATTCCCGTTAGAGGTTCATGACTTTACCAAAACAACTTTATTGTAACTTAATATATAAATCAATTTACTATTTTTCTTTTCTAAAAATAAATGTATTTTCCGGACTCTTTGATCAAAATGTAATACACAAAATATAAAAGTATTGTGTATCGGCGGCGGCTGTCATGTCGTGTAAACAATAAGTGTAAGTCGTTCCGAGCAGCTGACTCGCGCGAGTATTACCGCCGCGCGCCACCTCGCGTACGACAAAGTTAAACTTTATGCGCTGCCAACAGGAAAACTTGTTAATTACAATATTAATTATATGGAACAAGGTCCACGGCGAGCCGCGACATAAAGGGACCTGAAATGAATGCTTTGATGTGTGTTGTGCCGACGAAGTGGTCACATAAAACGTTTTCTGACCAATCTATTCCTACTTGTAGCCCAAAACACGTCATCAAAAAACATCATCATCAAACGGCTCATGTTACTTTTTAACTATTAAACGTTGCAACAAAAACATAGAAACAATATATTAAACAATTTTCTTGTATGTTTAGTTGGATAAAAATAGAAATCTAAATTAAAAAGACAAAAATATCTAGTATTTTAGCGAAATTAACACTAGATATTTTTTGCCTTTTTTATTTAGATGAATATGGATTCCCGCAAGGAAGCGCCTTATTCTATTAATTTTAAAATTAGTAAAGCATGTGTACGCGCTTGTCGAGTCTCTTATGAATATTGTAAAGAGATAAGTGTGTACCGCGTTCCTCTTTGGTCCAGCGGTAATCTGTGTGTGTGACAAAAAAAATATCTTGAGAAAAATCGAAGCTTCAGTCCGAATTCAGGATATTGTTGTTATTTCACGTGCCTCGAAGTGGTCACGTTTTTAGAACCGTCACATCGGTTTCTGAGTAAAATAATTACAAACCTGTGTTTGCACACACTTGTGCACTACATGTCCTGCTCTTACCTTGGCTAATTTCTTTAGAGAATGGTTGCCATGGCCGCAATTGGTCGGGAAGGTTATATCAATATGTCCATTGCTGAACATGGGCCTCCTCTCGATGGAGAGCTTTTGCCATAGTCACCGCGCTTGGCAGGCGGGTTGGTGACAGTATTATGTTGTAGCACACAGGGAAACGCTGCTGCCCGTACCCTTGTACACGATTGTTATAGATGTTGTTATAACAATCGGGACCAATGGCTTAACATACTTTCTGAGGTACGGAGGTTAGTTGTTCAGACAACTAGACCCGCAAAGAAATCTTAGAATTGACACAATGATTTCTTGCCCAGCGTGGGGATCGAACCCACGACCTCCGAGACCCTCGCCACGGAGGTGGTCGTGGATATGTTCCCTACTGCTAATCATTTCTAAATTAAATCCTATTTTCGTACCACTTCGTACTACTGTTTGCACAGTTTCAGTGGATTTGATTGACACAAGATTAATTACTAATTACAATGCCTACTCTCAGTATTGCGCTAAACTCTAAACACACACGTTTGGAAGATAAATGAATACGAGAGCGCATTGGCACCGAGCTCGCCGTGATACTAACATGTGGTCTAATTAAATCTCACGTTAGAACATTCACTGTTTTGACGTTTGCTGTGTGAATGCGGAGTGGAATGTGTTGCGACAAGGCCCATGAGCTATTTACTGTGGTGAACCAAATCACAATTAATATATTATGTAACTGGGTAATTATTTTATAGCATTGTATTAACTTGAGTTCAATTTATTCGTTAATGAATACAAATAAATAACATTAAAGTGTTTATTTGTAACATTAATATTACATTTGTAACAGTAATTAATATGCAATATCGATAACAAACAACTATTTTTACTCGTTTTTATTTGTTGGTCAGTTTGTTAAACCTTCGATATGTCCTGAACGGTTGTGACGGACTTTCACGGGGAGATAGCTTATGTTACTATTAATGATATATAATCATTATTTTAGAAAAAAAAATCGCACATACAAATTAATACGCGAATGAAATCACTTTCAAGCTTCGTGTCGTGGATCTGGGGGCACGGAAGTGCGACCCCAAGTCGAGTAAGAAAAAAAAAAAAAGATGCACGGCCGTACCAATTTTTTCTCGAAGCAACTCAAGCGATTTTCGAACCCCTATAACTTAGTTGTGGATAAAGATAGGAGCCTGAATTTTCAGAATCTAAGCAGGCTTTGTAAAACTACAGTATATTTCAAATTTCATTCAATTTGAACCAGTACTTTAAGAATTACTAACAATCATAACAGCGTCCGATGGAGGTGGCTTGCTCGCTTGAGCTATGTCTCAGCAGGAGGCGGCGGTCCCTTGAGGAGTAGGGACCCCATGTACTCTGGGCGTCCCTGAAACCGGTTATATGGGCCCAGGTGAGCCCGCAACACCAATTGAGTCGCGGACGTTGCCAGAGGGTATCCCAGATAGACATCAGTACCTGGGCCCCTCACCAATTGTGGTCGGAGGAGTAACCGGAGGTTTTAGTGTTTTACTCTCATGGTATGATTAGCATTCCACTGCTATGGAGAGGGCGAGTCCCACATACCCCACCGCCCGTGCGGGAACGCCGCAGTGGCGGAGGAGATGCGTAACATTCTTGCATTCCCCCCGGACAAACACCACGGCTTCCATGCTTCCCGTTCGTCACAGAAAGACGGTCACTTTCTTCCAAGCAACCAACAAGTCTAACTGCGATATCGCAGGTATACACACAAACCACGTTTTATTTATCTTGTGAAATACTTTTTACACAGTTTGATGTTAAGTGTTAATCTTTGTGAAGTTAGATAAAGCGCGTGTATTCACCGTTTATGGCTCGTAAATTAAGTTTTATGAACCGTCTATGTTACATAACAAAGAGGCTCGTCCTCATCGAAGAACCTCAACATTTGAGACATTTCTGAAGAGATCTGTGCTATGTCCGTGTGACGCGAAAGTATCCTTTGATAAGTATATAAGCCTTACGTTTCTAAAGTAGAAAGGAGTATTCACAAGAATAGTTTGTGGAGTCTAGATAATATTGTCCCAGGTTTTTTTTTTATTCTGTACAGTTAAGTTGTTTAGTTGATTAAAACTACATTTTAGCAAACAAACATCCAGTGCTGGACCGAAACTCTCCCTAGCAACAACTTGGTGGCTAGTGTTGACCAGCATCTAGAAAATCTAGGTTTTAGTTTCGTAAAAATAAATCGCTTTTGCAATGCACGTCTAAAATAACACTTTTAGATATTTTTTTGAATATGAACTTGTTTGAAAAACATGTTCCCATTAAAACCAAACCATATCTTTTAAAAGTAATAATAGACCTGACACAATATTCTAAACTTTTTGAAATTCCGATCCATTTTTCCCAATTTTAGCGCACGGGACGCTGCTCTGATTAAAATAAACTCGCTGGGCTTAGATTGAAGCCGAAAAACATAAGCCTTGTAAAATGTTACTTTATTTGTAAAGTATTTACTTTAAGACGCGCATCAAAATTATATATTTTTATATGCGAATGAAAATGAAATCTCTATCTAATTAGCAATAGTCCTAACCGTAGCACTATGACGTAGTACTATGTAGCAGCTGAGCTACGACGTAGTACTATAAAACAGCTGAGCTACGACGTATTACTACTTCGCAGCTTTGCTACGCCGTAGCACCGTGATATTGGTCCGCGTCAGATTAGAAACTATGAATATTTTTATAAAAGAAAATTTGTCATTTCTAGACCTTTCTATTTTTGAGACTGCTATATACATATAATAGTTATTATGTCGGTCAGTCTGTAACTAAACTAAACTAAAATATAATAAATATATATTAAGTGTAAATATTTGCTACAGAAGTTAATTATTTGCAGTACAAGTTAAATTTTTGCTATAAATGCTGCGTAATTATAAAATCTGTATATTTTTATTATTTCAACGTTAATTTATATGATACTAGCGGACCCGACAGACGTTGTCCTGCATGAAAATATATTAATCTATATATATAAAAGAAAGTCGTGTTTGTTACAACACTTATAACTCGAGAACGGCTGGACCGATTGCCATGGTTTTTGATTTGTTGGATTTGTTTCCGTCCCGAATAGCAGAATGCATTTTAAAAACAAAAGAAAGTCGTGTCAGTTTCACTATTTATAACTCAAGAACGGCTGAACCGATTTGGCTGAAAATTGGTAGGGAGGTAGCTAAGAACTGGGAGAAGGACATAGGATACTTTTGGGTAGGGGTAGGGTAGGGTAGGGTAGGGGTAGGGTAGGGGTAGGGTAGGGGTAGGGTAGGGGTAGGGTAGGGGTAGGGTAGGGGTAGGGTAGGGGTATGGTAGGGGTAGGGTAGGGGTAGGGTAGGGTAGGGGTAGGGTAGGTGTAGGGTAGGGGTAGGGTAGGGGTAGGTGTAGCGTAGGGGTAGGGTAGGGGTAGGGTAGGAGTAGGGTAGGGTTAGGGTAGGGGTAGGGTAGGGCAGGGGTAGGGTAGGGCAGGGGTAGGGTATAAAAGTCCACCCGTGCGAAGCCGGGGCGGGCCGCTAGTATATATTAAATATGATTTGTGAATCTCAACCATCCAGGGCGCCACTTAAACGCATACAAAAATGTTCATTCAAATCGGTCCAGCCGTTTAGGAGGAGTTCAGTGACATACACACGTACAGCAGAATTATATATATAAAGATGTATGGAACTGTGGACGTATAGACTCGAAAACAGCTGAACCGATTTTCAAAGAATCTTTGTCAGTAGAAAACTACGGCATTCAAGAGGCTCATATAAATAGAGAAATGCGAACACAGTATAAACACTAACAGTGCTTAGAAAACCGAAATACAAAATACCGTCCTAATGTTGAACTAAGCAATTCTTAAATTGAGTGATGAATGTATACATAGAATTACTGGAACCTTGCCCCCCCTCTCCGTCCCCCTCAGGCCCCGGGGCCGCGTGTCCGCGCTCTAGCATACTAGTGAGTGTTTAGCGCGGCGCTTGGTATGCACGACGCACCGCGCGCTGACGAAAATGAAATTCATAAAGGCCCGGAATAAACGGGGAATGGAATAGATAGATTTACTCGCAAATTACAGTGCACTTGTCTGAAATTGAAAATGTTACTATGCTACAGTATAAGCGGCCGTAGCCCAGTGGCTAGGGTGTCGGATGTGTGATCTTGTGGTCGCCAGTTCGTTCCCCACATTGCACTACCGACGTGAACCCACTCGTAACACAAGCATTTTAGCTTAGCACGAGGGTTTAGCAAGAATACTAGTAGATTGCAAAACTCTGGTATCAATAGTCCTAACCGTAGCACTACGACATAGTACTATGTAGCAGCTTCTTAAAAAATGAGCGGGGTTCTTCGGTATTGGTTTAGTATTTACGTAATGCAATATATTATTATAATATGCAGTATTTTATGTGCAACGCAGTTTCCATATTATGATTTATTCATTGGACTAGCGCCGGCTTCGCACGGGTGCAATCCTGATGTGCATCAGCATTTGCATTGGGTATACATATTATTATTAACCTCCCTTTTGAATCACTCTCTCTATTAAAAACCGCATCAAAATCCGTTGCGTAGTTTTAAAGATCTAAGCACACAATGGACAGACAGACAGTAGGAAACGACGTCTTTATTAGTTAGATCGTGGTGAGAGATCGACCAGAAATTAATGTGTTCTGTTTGCCTGGCGGCACATGTTATTGTAATAACTTGATTGCTATTGAAATCTAAATGAAATTCCACCTGTGCGTAGCCAGAGAAGGTCGCTAGTTCATTATAAAGTTACACAAAGTAATATAAAACTAGACTGTTGTGAGGTCAGGTTTTAGTGGAGTTTGATACCAAGTGTCATATTTCCCTGTGAGAGGCCTCGTCGCGTCACTCGTCGTCGTCGTCGTCGGGTGCACGTGGCTGCTGGAGGCGGTCATATATTCCGTTGTGGTCGTGATGCACCGCTGCATAACTTAGTTTTACTTCAATAATAAATTAACGAAACCGATGCGGCGTATGGTTTGATAGTAACTGCTAATAAATCACGACGCTCTTTCGACCTGCGCGATAACTTGCAGCTTTATAGCACATTTATGACGCTCTTCGTTTTTGTCGGAGGTTAAAACATAGATTAATTGTTATATTTTATGATTCTGTGGACGCTAATAAAGATAACATGATCATGACATTGAAAAATTTACGGTACGATTTGTAACAACGTATTAAACCTTACATACGGGGTAAAGCGACATGAAACCGATCAAAATTTTAACTGTAGGTACACAATCGCAAGCATTTATATTTTATTTGGATCGCACGGAAGTTTTTTGTTTCGTTAGAATGTAAGTGGGAAATTTATTTAATCTATAGTGACGTAACATGGCAATATGACCAGTAGACCTGAGCTGATCGAACGCCTGCACAGATGTTCATAAATGTAGCTTAAGAACCTTCCGTCGAATTAACAAAACGCATCAAAATCGTTCGCACAGAAGACACGTATCATTTGAATCCAAAATATATGCCGTTCTTTTAGTCGCCTCATATCAGGTGGGTACAGTGATTATGGCAGGGAAGAATTTTTTAAGGAAAAATTTTATATAATAGTAGATTGTTTATCAAGGGAGCAAACAACTATTTTAAAGGCGAGAGTGTTTTTTTTAATCCTGAGCGCAGCGAGGGACTAAAAGTATGTCACTCGAGCTTAAAATAGTGTTGCTCCCGAGGTGGACACTCTACTTTTTATCACCCTCTATGAGAAAATAAGTAAGTGCAACTTATGAACAAGTATTTATTTACGTACAATGAAGAACCAGAAGACATAAATATAATTTCCATCAACTTTTTTTAAAATTTGGCGCGCTCGCAGTTTTTCAGCCAGTCACATATTCAATACATTGTTCCCGCATGGTTTGTGATTCACCTCTTTGCTGATTGAAAAATTATAAACAATATCCACATTCCAAATTCAAATCAATTTTGGTCCCTAAGGGATTAATGAGCTATTTTGGTCCCTGTTTACGAGGAATAAACTAGCTCTTTTTGAATAGATGTGATAAAAAAATATATTTATTTAGTAAAAAGTTATCGCCTTCTACTGGCTGTGCCAGTCACACCCGGCCGTTAGTCATCAGTACGATACTGATGACTGATGGCGGGTTGAGGGGGCATCTGTTACATCGACATGATCTTAATGATACATTGTTATGTACACACAAATTGCTTGTATTATGTATTGTAATATAACTTTCATTTAATTAAAATTTCAAAAAAATATTCATAGTTTTACTGGTTTTTTTTCGGACGGACATAATACTAAATGTTACGACGCTTTTGCTATTTCATACACTACTTATCTGTGGCATGGAATATTGTGGACCTTAGATACGGACACGTCATACTTACAAGTGTTTAAAACACAAAACCTTAACCTTCTAGCAAAAATTGGATCGCAGATTTCAAAAAATATCATAGACACCTTATATATTCCATAGCTGTAAGTAAATGAATTCACACAGCAAGGACAGTCTCGCAATAAATCGGTGCTCGATTGGCAGGCGCTCAATATCCACGCGTGAAATATTACTGAACTTACATAAGCACCAGTTACGAACTAATACGTGTGCGGAGTGCTAGTGAGGCCTCGGCGAAGAGCTGCCGTTAGTGATAGTCTACAAACTATATTTTTTTTAGAAAAGACAACTCAACAAATCCTTATGCCGCGGGGTCTTCGAAAAATACTCAATTCACGGACACAAAGCACACACTCACACACACACAGAAGAATTATTTGTGATTCTCACAAAATATAGTACCGGGTGGGAATCAAACCCAGGACACTAGTAACCACTGACCCACTGGTGTACTTTATCTATTCCGTGAAATTTGTTGAATTGAAATTGATTAAAGTTTTCATGTGAGTATTCCGGTACATTGAGTGCGGAATCTGGTAATATTTGAACATTCTATTTGTGCGATAGGAAAGGCCTAGTGAGCACCTAATGAAACGGCATGAAGCACGCAGCTCTCCACGTGAACATCGACGCTACTACTAAACACACAGCTACGGTCCGTACAAAATCTCTCTCATACTATTAGCTTTGCCCTCAGTTTTGCACGCGTTGTACTGTGCTGCACTGACAGCGTAAAAATCTAAACTTTTTTACAAAGATATAAAGCTGAAGAGTTTGTTTGTTTATTTAATCGCGCTAATCTCTTAAATTACTGGTTCGATTTAAAAGGTTCTAGGTATCGAGGAAGGCTATAGGTTATATTTGAAGAAGTAGTTCTTACGGGAATTAATGTTACGCGGGTGAAACCGCGGGACGCTAATTAATCTATATAATACTATGTTATCATTGATTGATGTACGCTGTATGTGGAAAGCGGTAATCAACAATTTCTGTGACAAATAATTGTATTTTTAACATAGCTAAATCAATACGCTGAACAATAGATTATTTTAAAATTGCCGAGTAAAATTTGTAAATCTAGACACAAGACTTTTATAATACATAGGTAATTCTTTTATAACAATATTAATTATATATGTGTATGAGGTAACACTCTCTAAATAATCTGGTTGTGTTTATAAATTTTCGTATTGTTATCCGCTTCTGTCTGTGTCACATTGAACTCCCTGCTGGTTCATATTTTACATAACATTCGACTTTATTAAAATGAATAATCCTCTTTGAAATTCTACGAAGATATTTTAATTAACATTCCCTTGTGGACTCGAGGCTCCGTTTTTATTTATGGGAATGATTTTTCATTGAAAGGTTTAAATAAATATTGTATGAATATTTTTAATCATCTTCTCTATCTTATCTTATCTACTTAAACGTTCTTATTGCCAGTAGACGTGGCAACCATCGCGATAGTAATACTTTACTAATAAATTTTAGAAATTCTCTCTGAGTAGTTTTGTGTCTGAGACGCGGTCACTCTCTATGTGCCTCATAAGAAAGTTAAGTCACTCATGGAGAAAACTATGCTCGGCATGGCGGTCGATGGAGCAGAAAGGTTCTCGGGTGGAGACCATAAACTGGCAAGCGCAGCGTGGGACGACTGCCTGCACCATGGACCGACGTCGTCAAAGGTCACAGGTAGCTAGCAATTGTTCTCGTTGGAAAAAGATGGGAGAGGCCTTTGTACAACAGTGGACGCTGAACATAGACCTCTCCATTTGCGCAATATAGTTAAAGCGAATGTAAATCCCAAGTGATAGTTTTTCTTTTCGGTATGTAGAAAATTTTCGTAAAAAGGGATTTAAATATAGGAAATTTCAAATTTGCAATGATAGCTCGGTAGTGCGGAAGTATACTCCACCGGATCACAGCAACAGGAATTGTAGATGTAACGTACAGACACCTATGTTTTGCGATTAGTCGCTAGATTTCGCTGTCATCTTTTTACGTAATCGCCATCAGTATAAAGGTTTATGCAAATATGACGCATAATGAACTTTCCAGATGAATGATATTGAATAGCGTGCCAACATTATTTAGAAGTTAACGGAGATACTGTGGCACGGAAACAGCGACATCGTGCACAGTATTTAGAGTTATAGCCTCGTGAAGGTGTAATGTGTTCGCCTGCAGCTAACGAGCTTCTAATAAACTACGAGTTTATTTTCCTCGAGGAAATACTCGCGGAGCGCCGCTTGAGATATTTCACTCGGTTAGTTTACCGTTTTAGAGGAAACGATTTTTAGCGACGGAAATTATTTGAATGTGCAGCGCGTGCAGTTGAACATGACGGCGTGTGTATAGCGACGTATTAGTACACTTGGTTTATTTACCACAGCCACAGCATTATTCACGTAGCTGTAGTTTCTCTAAACTTATATTAAAAATAACACTTTTCGTATCAACATCAGAAAGCTATTTTATTCATGTACAGAGTCTTTAGTTTACTTTTAAAGAAATCATTTGGTAAAAGGTAATATTGTTATTCATCTTTGTAAGAATTAAAACTAAATAGATATTTAGAAAGATGTGGTTCTAGATAATAAAGTGCAGCATATCGCATTAGCACTGATGTCGGCTGGTGTGAGGTGTGCGGCCACTTATCTGCGGTCGGTCACAAAGCGACGACGCCACGCCCATCACTTACTGCAGGAACTTGCTCGGGAATGCAATGAATAGCTTCATTAAAATACGGCTCCATCATAAGAACATTACACGCCGACGTTTCACATGCGAGTGAAACTGTAGCAAACGAACCATTATAATTTTATGCCAAAGCCTTTTATTTATATCTTGAACCGTATGAATAAGTGAACGCATTATTTTTAAAACCGTCTCTCTATTTTACAGTAGGCGGGTTTCTCAGATGATAGACACAGCGAAAGATTTATTCAAAGACATTGATAAAAATATTTAAGCCTTTTGTGACAAAACATAATATCAATGAGTTCTTACTCACTCAAGTTGGATAAAAATCTAAAAAAAAATCATACTTTGTATTCAAATTAAATTTTTTTTGGTTTCTATTTATTTATGTACACACACAAAATACAAAAAATTATATTGCTTGGCTTTGATTAAATTAAAGCAAAAAGTAAATTAACTGTTCGTGATGGGCTTCATTTGATTGTCATTTCTCACCTTCATGTAAAATAGGCATGGAAACTAAAAAAATATAACTAGTTAGATAACTAAAAATATTGGACACGTATTTTTATTTATGTATCAATAAAAAAATACGAAGATGTAGAGCAACAACAAACTATGAAGTTCAGGAGACTATAAAGTTCTGAAGGCTTGTGACGTCACTACTAGGTAAAATTGCACCTAGAAGTGACGTCACACGAAACTTCACCGCGCTGTCTTCGTTATGTTTTATGTTTGAGGAACGAAAAAAAGAAATACGTGTCCAATATTTTTTGGTAATCTAACTGGCAGACTAAATAGATTTTTTTATTCTTCATGCCTATTGGCGAAAAATTGGTTTTAATAAAGACAATAACACGACAGAGTGAACGCTCGCCGCTGTCTGTGGTCACCCCGCTGACCGCTGTGACACAAACAACATGATGACGAGTGATGGCTCGGTGCGCCACCCGCCCACACCACGTCGCGTCACGACAATGTTTGACACCTGCCCGATTTGCCTCACGTGTAGAGACAACGCGAGATATAGATCCGTTTTATTTAATATTTGAAGTTGGGTAGCATCCGTGATTGCAAAGATTTTTTTATTTTAACGATGTAAATATCTATAACCAATAATTTTACGATTTATTGCGATATTGCACTTACGACAATTGGCTTCACCTCGGCTTAACTTCAGACTGGTATCAAGTCAGTACAATATCGCTCACTTCTCATTAGTATCCTGTGGAATATAACAACGTGTCTTGGAAGTCAAGACGCAGTATTTAATTAATGCAGACAGATATTCTTAAGCGCGCCTTCTCAGAGTAATATCGCAACGCTCAGTAAAGTAAGTTGCAAATGATTCTCGTTTTCACAATGAAAATAGATGAATTCCGATTACTTTGAAATGATGATTATGTGAAGTCTAATATTTGATTGCGGAGAATTCTCTTCATTTTCTCTTTCTCTTTATTTTCAATCGTTTGCGAATCACGTATTTTTTTGCATTTCATAATTTAAAGCCCTTCATTTGTTTTAAAAATAAGATCAATACTTTACCGAACAAAAAAACATGTTTGGATTTAAAGATAATAAGTTTATTTAGTGATTATATTTGATTATCTGTGAGCCAAGGAGTGGCTATACTAAAATATTTAAAAATAATCGGATATATTACAGTAAACAACAAAGACAACCTCCGTAGCGTAGCGGTAATTGGCTCGCTTTAAATCTCGGAGGTCGTGGGTTCGATCCCCACACCGGACAAGAAATCTTTGTGTAAATTCTAAGATTTCTTTCCGGGTCTGGTTGGTTGAGGGACTACCCTCCGTGCCTCGAAAAGCACGTTAAGCCGTTGGTCCCGATTGTTATAACATCATCTGTAACAAACGAACCAGGGAACGGGCAGCAGCGTTTCCCCTGTGTATTACAACATAACACTGCGGTCACCAATCCGCCTGCCAAGCGTGGTGACTAAGGCAAAAAACCCTCCTCCGGGAGGAGGCCCATGTTCAGCAGTGGACGTTATACGGGCTGATGATGATGATTACAGTAAAAATTGCTTCGTTTCGTTTATTATGATTTGATGATGTTTAGTCTATAATTATGTACCTTAATAAAAGTCTTTCAACCGTGCCTGGAAAATCGTATGAAGGAAAAGCCTTAGCGAGCGTCGCAAAATCTCTTCGGGAATGTAATTGATCCGTGTGTCGGGCGTCTCGGGCGTGGTGTTCCGTCACGATGATTCTCTTTGTCACATTATTATTTCACCTCCTTAAATGAATTCGGCTCTCAAGTGGGAAAGCTCTTTGCGTTTGTTATAATTAAATTCTTATAAAATTGACTATTTCTTATAAAATTGACCGTTATAAAATTGACTATTTCTTAATTTGTGTAAAATTTTGGATTTTGTACATTGTGCCGTGACGTTTAGATGTGGTTTCTCTGCATTGTCTATTAGTTCTCTCTTTCACTATACGTTCTTCATACGATGAAGAAACTGTTACTGAACGAAAAGCCAAGAGCGTGTCGGGCACGCAAATATAGGGGTTCCGTTACCATGCATATCAAAAATGACTATTTTTCAATCGGTGCAGTAACTGCAGGCTCGTAGCCCGGACGGACAGACGGACGGACATGACGAAACTATAAGGGTTCCTTGTGAACTAAGCAACCCTAAAAACTATAACTATTTTATTCGTATACCTGCTGCCTATTAAGAATATACCACGTGTTATGACTATTTATCTTAAACTTACTTATATATAAAGATGAACAGTTTATTTTTTTGCTTGAATGCGCTAATCACAGGAACTACTGGACCGATTTAAAAAAATCCTTCAGTGGTAGCATATAATGAAGTTTGTATGTGAACGGGAACGGGAAAAATTGAAGCGACTTCATTCATATTCATGACTTAGTTAAAATGACTTTTTGGACAAACCAATTGATCTACTCACAAACATAAAAATATATTGCGAAGGAAAGAACTTTGAGTAAAGAGCCTCCCTACAGTATACGCTGACCTGCGTCACGAGCTAACAGCGCGGCTCGCGACCACTGTATTATCTGTCCCTTTCCGTGAATCTGTGTGATTTATAGTTGGAGGAATTGGTTGTCGCCATCCATTGTGTGATACGATCTATTGCGGTGTGATGCTCCTATTTACACGCCACCGCTGTGTGAACGGTTCCTTATCGTTACTCTGACTACGAGTTAAATGAAAACGTTGCACAAACCATGACGATGGTAATCTATACAAATAAATAAAAATTGAGTATCAGTGTGTAATATTGATAGAACTGCTTTTTACTACATGCATGTTGTGTATATTTATATGGTACAAAATCCCAAAATATTTTTTTTTACATTTTTTGTCTAATTCCTGGAACCGCTGGATCGATTTCGACGGGACTTACACTGGCAGATAGCTAATGTAATAAGGGCTAGTGGTAAATATGATCATAACATGAAATTAATGTTATGATATTTTCCACAATTTCAAATAAGAATTTTAATATGAAGTACCAAGACAATCAATAATGCGATCAGGCGCGTGTCTATGAGAGCTCACGGAATAATTCCAATGAACATGTTTGTACAAATAGTTTAGCAGACACATTCCAACGCTCGTGTCATACGCAAGGGAGCACTTGGCAAGTTGAGCCGTGAGCCTCACTAAAGCGCAGGCCACACCGCCAGCGGGCGGGCGAGCATGCTACGCGGGCGAACATCGTTTCACCTCTTTTAAATGCTTCGGTTCACACCGCGAGCTACCGACTAATATATTTGTTTGTATACTTTCCATCTCTCGCTTGCCCACTCGCTAGCTCGCTCCCCCGCCCGCTGGCAGTGTGGCCTGCGCTTAACTGTACTACGAGTGACTCGAGCGATCTCATCTTAACTATTGACGGTCGCCACCAAATTAATACTAAAACTTTGTCAATCAAACAACAATACAAAGGATTCTTGTCGCAAGTACAGGGAGCAGTACGATTGATCTAGTTTATTAGACATGGTGTTGGTGTTTATTGTAAACTAGCTTCTGCGCGCGGTTTCAACCGCATAACTCTCGTTCCCGTAGGAACGTCATAATAAAATATAGCTTATAGCCTTTCTCGATAAATGTGCTATCTAACACTGAAAGGATTTTTCAAATCGGACCAGCAGTTCTAGAGATTAGCACATTCAAGCATACACACACACTCTTAAGCTTTATATATTAGTATAAAATAACATTTAGTGTTTTTTTTAAGTAATAAACTCAGTGAAATAATAAACAACGCTTCGCGAGGCGCGTTCTAAAGAGCAGTCAAGCAGCTCGCGCATGCTTCTGACTGTAAGACCTTTGTCTGATAAAATTAATGTCGCTACAACTGCAAGAGATATTTTCGTCTTTGAGCTGAATAGTTTAATATTTAACAAGAGAACTTGTCTCCTCTGCGTCACAGTATGGTTCATGCAAATATTTAGTGGAAGTTATTCTCGATGTCACTATCTAAACATAATTGTATGTATCTACTAACCAAATGAGTCTCAGTTACTTAAAATAAATGTTATAAAAAATATATCGGTAATGGGAATCAACCAAAGATTCACCTTCATAATTAAATATAGCTTATGTTACTTCTGTATAACTTTTTACGAATGTTGAAAAAAAAATTTGAAAGTGATCGATTAGTTCCTGAGCCTAAAAATCAAATCTTTTCTCTTTGAAGTATTAGTTTAGATACTAGATATGTCTTTTTTTATATTTCGATACTAGGCGGCACCTATTCTCACTTTGACAGTATCTACGTAGTATCATGAAGTATTGCGAAATCACATTCACTCAACTATATAAATCTGCTTTACCGCTCATTCATGTTTGTCAAAATTATTCATTTGTCAGTCACTTAAATTTCAACCTTAATTCAAAGTACATACACAACAAGCGTGCGTGTCGCGTTACTTTTATAAAAGTAACGCGACACGCACGCTTGTTGTGCAAGAATATATTCTGTCCTTTTTTAACTACGCTATTCCGTAGTCTTCCCATCTTTATCTTTTAATACTTGAGACTAGTCAGTAATCATTCGATCCGAGAATACTCGATGCGAATGAGTACCAACTAGTCTCGACAAGACTAAGTATTACGAAGTATACTTAGTATGAAGTCCAATTACGTTACCTAGTCTTATCACTGATTGCTGATGCTGACAAAAGCCTGTAAAAGTATGAAGTGAAGATATCAATTTCTCACATAACAAAATTGAGCCATCATTAGAAGTAGATAGTTAAAAAAAAATTAAAAAATATCTACGTAGGTACGTACCAAAAAAATCGTAAATAAATGATCTTAGTAATTATTAATAGCTTTTGAGCACGAATATTTGTTTCTGAGTCATGGATGTTTTCTATGTATTTAAGTATTTATCTATCTATATAAGTATGTATATCGTCGCCTGGTACCCATAGTACAAGCTTTGCTTAGTTTGGGGCTAGGATGATCTGTGTGCTGGAGATCCCGCGGTACCATACTGGCCGCGGGTGCCGTCGGGGGGCCGGATTGCTCATGCGTACCCGACCCCCGCCAACGGCGGATCGAAGGAGTGTCCGGGAGGTTTTAGTGGTGTAGGGTCCTCTCCTCGTGGTATGACTTTAGCATACCACGCTATGGAGAGGGCGAGTCCCACATATCCCACCGCCAGCGCGCAAATACGCTGCAACGGTGGTGGGAATGCGTCAATGCATTTCCCCCCGGACAACAAAAAAAAAAAAAAAAAAAAAAAAAGGATGATCTGTGTGACATTGTCCCTAGGTATTATTATTATTATTATTATATATTATGTCGAGTCGAGTCATAGTCTGGATTAAAGGACGTGCACCATAACCACATTCGATAAGTAATAATAGATACTAGGTGGACTAGGTGGATCAGAGGTATCTGGATCACGTATTTTTAAATACTAAGTATAGGTGCACCTAGTCCCAAATTCACCTAGTACAACCCATCTCTATTAGATACATAATACTGCGGTCACCGAACAGTCTGACAAGCGTGGTGGTTATGGTAAGTCCTCTACGAGAGAAGTCCTTGTTCAGCAGTAGACTTTATAGTGGCTGATTAAGTATCATCCAGTACGTGTTATTATTGTTACAAATATGATTATCACTATTTCGATCAATAAATAACTGCAGTTAAGTAGTCGTCGACCTCATTATAGGCAATGAGCGGTACAGATCTGTTAACATTATATTACAAGTATGTGCACGTAGAGCTCTCATCTTAACCCTTGTAGTTCGCCGCATACTAATTACATGAAGGAAGCATTCACGCATATCATTAATACGCATGAATAATTTAATGATGGCTAACATTCTAAAGCACCGGGTTATCGAGGGTATGATTTAAATTAAATTACGATATATTTGCATAAATGCTTCAAGCGAAAAATATTCATGTCGGAGGAAAGTCCTGCGGTTGCCACAGCCTACAGGATAAACAGATTACCTCATAGTAATTGCAAATGTGACAAAGACGGATTATAGGGTGGAATGACTGATCTCTCTAATCTATGTCTATACCGCATAAGCCTAGCATAGAGCCATACTACTTCAATAGAGATGTGATTTGGTTTTGAATGAACTGTTATTACAGTAAACGTATTTTAGCTACGTTGTTCACAAATACATATCACTGGTTTAATCATTCAATGGATTATATGAGCCTTACCTAATTAATTGTTCATATTTATTGCGCAGCTTTTCAATTATTCATTTAAATACAAACCGTTCACAAAGTAGTGTATAATAAGAGTAATTCTCTAAATTCAGATTTTTCTCTGTAGAAAAAATAACTCAAATTAAAATCATTAAAGTATAAGTGAATATATATTCGTCATCGTAAAATTAACAATTACTTACCATTTTCAAAGTTAATATAATAGGTATAATAACTGCAACAAATAAACAATATATGTCTTAAGTTTTCCTTTCTGTGCACGAAGCGTCAGTCACTGGCCGCCGGAACATTTGGACAAAAAAGATAAACAGTTCAAAAGTTACAAAAATATACCTACCTATCAAAATAATAGACATTTCTTTGTGTCGTCAAAAACCATTTCATAATTCTTATTTGACTTGTGTTCAATGTTTAGCTATAAAAACGATTTATTGCTACCCTGTGGAGCCACCGGCCTCTAAGAATACAGTTAGTGTACCATCTATATATTAGTACGAGTAGTCTATGTACAAATCGTAGAAAGATTTTTGGTCCCCATTACATAACACTAACAACTTTAAATGGTCACCCCAATGATGTTATAGTAAAAAAGAGGTAGATACGGTACCCATGTTTGAAAAATGCCAGCACGAAATTGAGCTAATTGTCTATTGTACGTATGTCTGTCTCGTTTTTGCACAAGCTAATTTTCATGCTGTCCTATTTACTCTCTAGGGACAAAATTTGTCTTAACCAAACAAGAGCATGACGTATCTACCTCTTTTTTTATATAACATTATTGGTTCACCCGCGTATCTCCAGTTTCCATTAAAAACGTTTTGTAGTTTAACGTTAAATAGTGAAAAATCAGACAAGTGAGCCCATACACATTTATCATAATATAGATAAGCATAAGTATAAATAAAGCACATAATCTTTTTTTTTGCCACGAGGCTTTTGCTTCTTTACCGGACATAAAGGCGAGCAGAGTTCCAACCTTAATATTTTTGTGAAACTACAAACTAAAAAACCTTCCCATGATCGTTGATCGCGTCCCGTGTGGGACCTGGACCTCGGCTCAGGGCGCTGGGATTGAGAGATTATGACTTTTAATCACATAATGTTACCATCGACAGTTCCTCACTTCAACATGATAAAAACATGATATTTTTAGTGTTGTTTGATGGTAACACATAAGTTATAACTGAATGTATATCTCCGCCGCGGGGTAATATAATAATGATAATGATGTGATTTATATTCAGCGCGGTGTCTGTTGCTATGGAAAAGGCCAAAATATAGTCTATTAAATCAACCAGTTGCCAATATAAGATATAATTTAGAGCCTTAAATGAATAATGGAGATAGTAGATACAGTCGCGTGGCGATACCATTTTATACATACTTTTTGTGTTTTTAGATTTCATCTTATGAGTTAATACAACTCATTCCCTTTCAGTTTTGTGTACATAATTTTACTATTCAATACCGTTCATTTGATATCCACATGGAGGGCGTTGTTAAAAAATATATATTCTGCCATTCTGTGGCGGTGGCCATCATGGACCGATTTTCATCAAACATAGGTAAGAACATTCCCGACTTATACACCTTTCAAACTTCTTTCAAAGAAAAAATCACAATCGGTTGCTACAGACACACACACACACACAGACACGTCAAACTTATAACACCCCGTCGTTTTTGCGTCGGGGGTTAAAAATTATTTACGTTCACCTTGTCTATACGCTATCGACGAACATACAACAGAGTGGAGACTTTATACTGTACTTAATGTATAACCCATAAACTAAAATTTATGACAGTAAATAATGATGTGAAAGAAAAGTCTAGCAATAAATAACACTAAAAGTGCAAGTTTCACACAAAGCGACAAGAGAATAACGAGTCGCTAATAAAAATAAATAAAATGGTTCTGTACAAGAACTGAAATCTGAACGCGTGCCAACTCTCTGAGCACCAGCTCAAGATATAAGTAAAAGACAATGCTTTAAAATTGACTCAAACATAATAATTTTCCTAATTATGGTTTGAGGTACGTGCGGTAGAGGAATTACTTTTCTCTGTTCCTCAGAAATCACATAAAGCCACTATTTGTCAGTACAACGTCTTCACTGTAAAACCCCGCCTCAAGAGGGACACAAAATAGTTTAATTTTAGTAGCCATTATATGTTGGCCTCGAAGTTCTTAATATAATTAATAGAATCAGGCGTTACTTTGCGAAAATCCATATTAAACTAAATTTAAAAGATAAAGCATCTAGTGTTAATACCGCAAAAAAGTGTCTATATGCTGTAATTCAATTATCGCTTCTTCACGGGTGTCACCCTGATGATGCTCCGTGGAGGAGCACACGTGTCGGGTCTTCGGCTGGTGATTGTATTTTTGCATGTTGTTACTATCTCTCCTGCATTTTGTGCCGAATCTGTCTTTTTAATTTAACGCCAAGTTCTTGTATTTAACTTGAAAACGAATGACTTCTAAACGGACCTAAAGATTTGTAATAGGGTATTGTAGCATTTTACTGAATAATTGTGAGTCACAAGATTCAGTGCACTTAGTTAGATCACCTACTTGCAATGTTTCTTAACGAGATACATGATATTGTTTTAGCAATCTGACGTGACCTGCGTCGAGAGACATTTCAAGTGCTTTCATAGTAGGTACCTAGGCTTAAACATTATAGCTATTTTGAGTAAGACAGATATTTTTTTATTTTTTTTATTTATTTAAAACTTTAGCACAAACTATTGTACCAAGGTGGACTTAATGCAGTAGTAGGCATTATCTGCCAGTCGACCTTAGGGTGGTGATGAAACAACATGGTAGGTGCGCTGTAGTTTAGAAAAGATAAAATAATAATTTAACTATTAATTGATAAATTCTAAGAAAGCATATATATACAGCTATGACATACATAACATATATACACGTATACATATTTATATACACTCTAATAATAAATACATATATACTTATGATATATATCATAAAATTAATAAATTATACACTGATGAGAATCTATCCTAGCTCTTGAGAAGTTGTTGTTTCGCTTTCCTTTTAAAATGATAGCGGTTCTTTGCCATTCTGATCTCAGGTGGCAGTGCATTCCATAGAAGAATAGACTGCACGAAAAAGGAAGAATGAAGAAGAATTTTACTAGTTTTCTGTAACTCAAATTTATTAAAAACCTCGATCAGCGAGTCCGACACGCACTTGACCGGTTTGACCGGCCGTCTGAGATCATAACGGCTCTTTATTAAAATGCCCTTACAACCAGACAGTTTCCATCAACCTAATTTATAACAGGAAGCCAGACATTTGTAAACAAAGCCAATTAATAATTAATTGGGCTTTTCTTAATTTGCATCTTTCCAATTCGAATACATTTATTATTCGTGTGCCTGTCTACAGGCTAATTGTATTTTGCCATTAAAAAGAGGAAACAAAAGCAGTTTCCGCATCTCTTGCATTGTTGAACGTTTTGTTCTGTTCGTTTGTCTGATTGATGACAATCTGTGACACAAACACGGGAACGTGATAAATCATATTCAGAAACACACAAAGGACAACATGAAATCTGATTATTTGATTACTGATTGTGTGAGTGAGTCGTGTTGTCGCGTCACCGCACCACGGCGCCGGTAAATCAACAGTTTTAATTTCAGATCTACTTTTTTAATTATACGTTCCACCCGGTATTCTGCCACATTTCTTCTATAATTAACTATTTTATTCCGATAAAAAAATGCATTCACGTTCACGATACAATATATATCCTTTTTATTTTATTTTCTGTCTCCCGCTATGTAATGGAAGTCTTCCTTACTCCTCGTAATCTCTTTCTGATTATATTCATTGCGGGACTGAAGGCAGTTTAACTTGTTCGCGGTACTTGGTGAGCCTCGGTGCTCATTGCCATTTCTATTGTGTGTCACTGATGATTCTTGCTTACGAGAGTTGCAGTAGTGGGAATGGGGGAGGGATTAGTCCCATTTTATGATACCTGTTTATTTTTAATTTTATTATTATGTGGGGAACTAGAGATATTAGGTACACAATTATAAGTATCAAATATATACATTACAGAAAAGTATTGGCTCTATTTATAAATGAATAGAGTCTATCTTCCATTATCCAGTTTAACGACAGCCATCGTGGCTTTATTGAAAATAAAATACTTTTCTGAGAGTATCTCTCCAAAACTATGAGAACCTACAAAACTTAATTCCTTAATAAGCGACAGCAAAAATAGAACAATAGCGGTGTTCATTTAAATAGCGGCTGTGGCTGCGAGTTTGCTCACAATTGAAACTAAGAATGAAGCGGAGGCTCAAAAACCATAATGTTTGTAGCGGAGTAGTTAATTAAAACCAGGGCTCGGAAACGTTATTTAAAATAACGTTCTTAAAACGTTTCCAACCGTTACTTGCACAACATTGTGTTCGAACGAAAACGAAATGAGAACGTTATCGAAAACCGGTTTATTCCGCACCGCCCCGCGCAAGCCGTATGGCGTGCGCCGCGAGCGGCGTACGCGCTAGGTTGACGTGTTTAATTAAGCTTATTTGATTTGATTCTATCATTCATCCCGATGCGCTTGTTTACTGAGAACGCCGGACGCTTAGGCCAAGTTCGTTTACTTTCCTTCATATTAAAGATATGCCATCAAAAACATACTTGTAACAAAACCCAAGTCTCGTAACGCAGTTCTTTTACCGTTAAAAGTTGTGAGATCTATGTAATACCAAGTCGGTTAATTTATTCAGTCCCTACTTAAGGGACCTTCTGTCTTAAGCTATTACGTAACTATCTCACCTAACAGACTCTTAAAATGATCTTATGAAAATTCGTAACTTTTAAGTTTTAAATAATAAATTAACTTGGCCATCGGATACTATTAGAATGTGTCTCACAAGTGTTTATTGCGATGGCCAAGTCAATCTAATATTCATAACATAAAAGTTTTGAATTTTGATAAGATCATTTTAAGAGTCTGTTAGGTGAGATAGTTACGTAATAGCTTAAGACAGAAGGTCCCTTAAGTAGGGACTGAATAAATTAACCGACTGGGTATTACATAGATGTCACAACTTTTAACGGTAAAAGAACTGCGTTACGAGACTTGGGTTTTTTTACAAATATGTTTTTGATGGCATCTCATTTCTTTTTGTAGATAGTTGTACCTTTTTACAGTTGCTTTACAATTTACTTAATTTTTTTGAATACCTACAACGGATTTAGGCTGTATCTCAAGAACCGCGATAGCTAAACAGTTGACATTTTCACAAATTATGTATTTCTGTTGCTATATTAACAAACTAAACATAAATTAAATAATTAAGGGGGGCTCCAATACAACAAACTTTTTTGCGGCCTTTTTTGATCGATATCTATAACGGCAATAGGTAGGCACTTGAAAATGGTACGGAAACCTTAGTGCGCGAGTCCAACTCGCACTTGGCCGGTTTTAGTCTATTGTATGCACAAATTGAGGATTCCTGCGCTTTAATCGTTCCAAAGTAGACTTAAATTAAATGTAAACCGTCCAGACTCGTAACTCGGTGCCTTTATTAACAAAATAACTTAACTTACGAATATATGAATACCCACGTACCTAGCTGGCATGGCAACACTCACCATACGTAACAAGAGCAGCTGCGTCGTATACTTTTTTATGGTTTATTGATATTCGTCGCACTCGTCAAACGTCATTTAAAATTAATCCTTATTTAAAATTGTTCTCTCTCATTCATTATAAATATTGTCAATGTACCTAATCGAAAACTACAACATCAAGCTTAACAGAGGATTAACATGAACTTATGTATGGCACTCACGGCCTCACTGTCAAAGGTTTTTAAATAAAGAAATTACTAAACTGTTTTTAATGGAACTTTGGCACATGTCCGATTTTGGCTTTTTTTGAGACAGCTCCCGCACCAGGGAAATTATTATCTATGTCGCGGGTCAAAGTAACTTTTCCACAGAGACAAAGTCGCGGCCACAAGCTAATATGTCCATAAGTAAATTTAAAGCTACCTAGTTAACATCAAACTGTGTAAAAAATATTTGATAAAATGAATATGCAAATACAGTTTGTGTCAGATAAATAAAACGTGGTGTGTGTGTATACCTGCGATATCGCAGTAAGACTTGTTAATTACTTGAAAGAAAGTGACCGTCTTTCTGTGACGAACGGGAAGCGTGGAAGCCGTAGTGTTTGTCCGGGGGGAATGCAAGAATTTTACGCATCTCCTCCGACACTGCGGCGTTCCCGCACGAGCGGTGGGGTATGTGGGACTCGCCCTCTCCATAGCAGTGGAATGCAAATCATACCTTGAGAGAAAAACACTTAAACCCCCGGTTACTCCTCTGACCACAATTGGTGAGGGGCCCAGGAACTGTTGCCTATCTGGGATACCGTATGGCAGCGTCCGCGACTCAAATGGTGTTGCGGGCTCTCCTGGGTTCAAATAACCAGTTTCAGGGATGCCAGAGTACACGGGGTCCCTACTTCTCAAGGGGCCGCGGCCTGTTAGTATACTATCGTTCATAGCACAGTTGCTTTTACATTCCATTGAGTTTTTTTTTTTCCTTCGATTTTTTTTTTATTTGTTAAATTAATCCCTGTGTCGCGAAGGTCGCACCGCTCGATAGATTAACGAAAACAAAGCACCCCCTGACTCAATACAACTGTTTTAATTTTAGACGAATAATTGTCCCGGGTGGGAATCGAACGCAGAAAACCAGGTCTCTGGAGCAACTAACGTAACCACTTAGCCACCACCTTTCAACATAATCGCATCTAGGTCCCTATCTACACCTATTCTTCCATTAAATCATACATATTCATTTACACTGATTCACTGACTGCAAATGTAACTTTGTAATCCTATACATTTATAAGAAATAACAAAGTTATTAATGCAGTTGATGAAACTGAACAACTGGACCGAAATTGCAAAATGTTGGAATTTTCCCATGAGTTTTACACTAAATTCGACTAGTACTCAAAATTTGAAGCTTCTACGTCTGCTAGAAGTGCCTAAACATTTTGATGATCGGTCAATCACGTGTGAGCGAGTGACAAAATTACCGAAATTACCGAACTTTGAGTAGTTATAATTCTTAAAGTACTGGTTCAAATTGAATGAAATTTGAAATATGCTGTAGTTTTACAAAGCCTGCTTAGGTTCTGAAATTTCAGGCTCCTATCTTCATCTTCATCCACAACGAAGTTATAGGGGGTCGAAAATCGGCTGAGTTGCTTCGAGAAAAGATAGGTACGGCCGTGCACCTTTTTTTTTTTTTTTTTTTTTACTTACTCGTCTTGGGGGGGCACTGCCGTGCCCCCAGATATATTGTTAATACTTTAGTACCTTGGTTGTGTTTGTGCGTATTTAACAATGAAATAAAACATTAAAAATACTGTGTCTGTACATTGAATATATTAAAAAAATAATAATTGAGGGGGTTTAGAAACAGTAATAGAGCACGAATCCAAAAAAAAAACTGTCTGTTTGTTTGTACACGCTAATCTTCGGAACTACTGAACGGATTTGAATGATTTTCTTTTGTTGTATAGGTATTAAGTCTGGGCAACATATAGGCTATAATTTATCTTGGTCGCTTGAGCACCTGATGCAGAACCGTAACAGACCAGCTAAACTATAAGAGATACAAAAATTGTACCATAGCAAAAATTGTTCCATGTGATGAGCAATTTCTGCTGAGAGAATAAATTTGAAGATCTGGAATACCCGATGTTGAACTCCAAGAGCCCAGCTATACTATAACATATATAAGAATGACGTCTTAGCAAGAGTTGTTCAGCCCGATGAGCACTCTCTGTTGACGCATAAAAATTGAAGTTCTGGAACACCTGCTGTGGAATTCCAAGCGCCCAGCTACACTATAACATTTATAGGAATGACGTCTTAGCAAGAGTTGTTCAGTCTGATGAGCACTCTCTGTAGACGTATAAAAATTGAAGATCTGGAACACCTGTTGTGGAATTCGAAGCGCCCAGCTACACCATAACACATATAGGAATGACGTCTTAGCAAAAGTTGTTTGGTCTGATGGGCATTTCCTGTTGACTTATAATATAAAAATCGAAGATCAGAAACATGATTTCCACATTTGGAAATCAAACCTATCACTAATTTCACTGTATAATTATAAAATAACACAAGCTGGGAGTACCTCGACGCGGTGAAGGCGGTAACAGTTTAGGACTGATTTTCGATGAATCATTTAAAATTTGACTCTTCTGACTAAAACTCCCATTCATTTTTTTATTTTGTCGAATAAATATGCCTTCGGGCTTAGGTTATTTGAGTGTTTAATTTCCTTTTCCATTTATCTTCGTGACACGGTAGCCTACCCGGCAACGCAGGGGAGCAGTCACTTAGATTTTAATTGATCAGGTATCTTCAGAATAAAACTTTAACCATTCTTAGAAATAGGTCAAATTTTTCCCAATGTTCCAAAGGAGCTAAACGATTGAGGATCATCAAGACCCCAAGAATCTCCCGAAGAGCGTCAGGAGAGACTTGATGCTGTTCGAAACCTCTTCGGTGAAACCTCTCCATGGAAACCTCTTCGGATCGCAAAGCACGTCTGCGTTCTCAGCGTATTTACGTATCTATATCCAGGTCTCTAGAGACCAGTGAAGAATATAATGGGCGACTGACTGCTGATCGTGAACATCATACATTGTCTCGCGAGTTGCAGACGTTCACGGATAGAGAATTGCGCTTGAGTTCTCATCGTATCGACGAATCTGCTTCTAGGTCTCTAGAGACAAGTGCGGAACGTGATGCGCGACTGTCCGCTGATCGTGAACGTCACGCATAGTCTCGCGAGTCGGAGACGTTCGCTGATAGAGAATTGCGCTTGAGATCTCAGCGTATCTACGCATCTGCTTCTAGGTCTCTAGAGACAAGTGCGGAACGTGATGCGCGACTGGCCGCTAATCGTGAACGTCATGCATTGTCTCGCGAGTCAGAGACGTTCACGGATAGAGAATTGCGCTTGAGTTCTCAGCATATCTACGCTCCTGCTTCTAGGTCTCTAGAGACAAGTGTGGAACGTGATGTGCGACTGTCCGCTGATCGTGAACGTCACGCATTGTCTCGCGAGTCGGAAACGTTTACCGATACAGAATCACGCTTTGTGTAAGTGTTTAATTTCTTTATTGAGTTCTTAGCGTATTAGCTCATCTATTTACAGGTCTTTAGTCTTCAGGCGACTAACTGCTGATCGAGATTATCATACATTGTCCCGAACACGCACTCATCAAAATATTCATAATCCGTTAGAAAGTGAGAGAGAAAGAATTTCTGGAGTACGGCATGAAGAGACAGAAGAAGAGCGCAACGAACGTTTGAATTCTGATCGACTTCGACATTCTCTGAATAACTGTCCCGGGCCTTTGAATTCGACAACAGACGTTTCAGATCTTTGATTTTGACGATCCCGTTGTTGTTGTAACATTATTTTTGTGCAAAATTTAACAGTAGTGTATCTATAATTAAAACTCTGCTACATTTAAGGCACTAAATTAAATTCTTAGGTAATTACTTGGCAATATTTCCTGCTCATTTTTAATAAAAAATGGTTGACTATCTGGTAAATCGGTAATCGGATTTACATCCTCTACTTCAGTAAACACTGGTTGGCTGTCTGGTAAGTCTGTAATTGGATTTACATCTTCTACTTCAGTATACACTGGTTGACTGTCTCGTAAATATGTAAAGGGATTTACATCCTCTACTTCACAATACACTGGTTGACTGTCTGGTAAATCTGTAATTGGATTTACATCCTCTGCTTCAGTAAACACTGGTTGACTGTATGGTAAATCTGTAAAGGGATTAACATCTGAAATATCCAATTTACTTAAAACCCTATCATATTATTCAAAATTAAATACACCTTATCATCATTAACGTCCGCTATGGTTTGTTGACTGTTAAAGCAATTATTCGAATCTATACAAGGTGTAACGGAAAGGGTATATACATAGAAAGAGCAAGGCTTCTTTGGATCATAACAAACGATATGGCAAGGGTTTCAACTCAAAATAAAATACTACAAGAATTTTTTATTTTGCAAACAAAAAATAAAAATGCGGAACTCTTTATTCAGAATTACCAGGAGTAAGTGGTTTATTTTTAGTTGCAAATAGTTTGTTGACATCGATCAGCTGATTGAGTGCTAGTGATGTATTTATTTCAATTTGAAAAGTTTGGTTTCTGGTACCTATGAATTTAAAAAAACCGGCCAAGTGCGAGTCGGACTCGCGCACGAAGGGTTCCGTTTCAGTTACAAGTGCGTACCTATTTTTGATATCAAGAATAAATAAAAAAGCGTATGTTTATGAAATGAAATGTTATTTTATATTTTTATATTCGAGTTGATTGAATGAAAGCTAAATAGCGGTTTACAATTTTTGACGTATTAAAAAAAAACTACTTACAAGATCTCGTTCAAACCAATTTTCGGTGGAAGTTTACATGGTAATGTACATCATATATTTTTTTTAGATTTATCATTCTCTTATTTTAGAAGTTACAGGGGGGGGGACACACATTTTACCACTTTGGAAGTGTCTCTCGCGCAAACTATTCAGTTTAGAAAAAAATTACATTAGAAACCTCAACATCATTTTTGAAGATCTATTCGATGAAAAAAAATTTTTTGAGTTTCAGTTCTATGTATGGGGAACCCCAAAATTTATTGTTTTTTTTCTATTTTTGTGTAAAAATCTTAATGCGGTTCACAAAATACATCTACTTGCCAAGTTTCAACATTATAGTTCTTATAGTTTCGGAAAAAAGTGGCTGTGACATACGGACGGACAGACAGACAGACAGACAGACAGACAGACAGACATGACGAATCTATAAGGGTTCCGTTTTTTGCCATTTGGCTACGGAACCCTAAAAATCATTACTTCCGGACTTGTAGAGATAGCATTAAATAACCCTTGCCATATCGTTTGTTATGATCCAAAGAAGCCTTGCTCTTTCTATGTTTATACCCTTTCCGTTACACCTTGTATAATATTAAAACGCTAAGCGAAATCTTAATACTGCGGGCACGGAGAAGAGTGAGATTTGGCATAACTAAAGCGATTAACTGTAACCCGCCCAGCCAAGTTATCAAGTCCTATCTATACTTATACCTAATATTATAAAGCTGCAGAGTTTGTTTGTTTGTTTGTTTGAACGCGCTAATCTCAGGAACTACTGGTCCGATTTCAAAAAATTTGTCAGTGTTGGATAGTCCATTTATCGAGGAAGGTTATAAGGCTAAACTTTATTTTCAAAAAAAATTGGGATCCGTAAGAAAATTGCGATTTTGTAACCCAAGGTGTAAAATCGAAAATCTGGGGGCACGGCAGTGCCCTCCCAAGTCGAGTAAGAAAAAAAAAAAAAAAAAAAAAATAGGTGCACGGCCGTACCTATCTTTTCTCGAAGCAACTCAGCCGATTTTCGACCCTCTATAACTTCGTTGTGGATGAAGATAGGAGCCTGAAATTTCAGAACCTAAGCAGGCTTTGTAAAACTACAGCATATTTCAAATTTCATTCAATTTGAACCAGTACTTTAAGAATTATAACTACTCAAAGTTCGGTAATTTCGGTAATTTTGTCACTCGCTCACACGTGATTGACCGATCATCAAAATGTTTAGGCACTTCTAGCAGACGTAGAAGCTTCAAATTTTGAGTACTAGTAGAGTTTAGTGTAAAACTCATGGGAAAATTCCAACATTTTTCAATTTCGGTTCAGTTGTTAAGTTTCATCAACTGCATTAATAACTTTGTTATTTCTTATAAATGTATAGGATTACAAAGTTACATTTGCAGTCAGTGAATCAGTGTAAATGAATATGTATGATTTAATGGAAGAATAGGTGTAGATAGGGACCTAGATGCAATTATGTTGAAAGGTGGTGGCTAAGTGGTTACGTTAGTTGCTCCAGAGACCTGCGTTTTCTGCGTTCGATTCCCACCCGGGACAATTATTCGTCTAAAATTAAAACAGTTGTATTGAGTCAGGGGGTGCTTTGTTTTCGTTAATCTATCGAGCGGTGCGACCTTCGCGACACAGGGATTAATTTAACAAATAAAAAAAAAATCGAAGGAAAAAAAAAAAACTCAATGGAATGTAAAAGCAGGCCGCGGCCCCTTGAGAAGTAGGGACCCCGTGTACTATCTGGCTTCCCTGAAACTGGTTATTTGAACCCAGGAGAGCCCGCAACACCATTTGAGTCGCGGACGCTGCCATAGGGTATCCCAGATAGGCAACAGTTCCTGGGCCCCTCACCAATTGTGGTCAGAGGAGTAACCGGGGGTTTAAGTGTTTTTCTCTCAAGGTATGATTTGCATTCCACTGCTATGGAGAGGGCGAGTCCCACATACCCCACCGCTCGTGCGGGAACGCCGCAGTGTCGGAGGAGATGCGTAAAATTCTTGCATTCCCCCCGGACAAACACTACGGCTTCCACGCTTCCCGTTCGTCACAGAAAGACGGTCACTTTCTTTCAAGTAATTAACAAGTCTTACTGCGATATCGCAGGTATACACACACACCACGTTTTATTTATCTGACACAAACTGTATTTGCATATTCATTTTATCAAATATTTTTTACACAGTTTGATGTTAACTAGGTAGCTTTAAATTTACTTATGTACATATTAGCTTGTGGCCGCGACTTTGTCTCTGTGGAAAAGTTACTTTGACCCGCGACATAGATAATAATTTCCCTAGTGCGGGAGCTGTCTCAAAAAAAGCCAAAATCGGACATGTGCCAAAGTTCCATTAAAAACAGTTTAGTAATTTCTTTATTTAAAAACCTTTGACAGTGAGGCCGTGAGTGCCATACATAAGTTAATGTTAATCCTCTGTTAAGCTTGATGCTGTAGTTTTCGATTAGGTACATTGACAATATTTATAATGAATGAGAGATAACAATTTTAAATAAGGATTAATTTTAAATGACGTTTGACGAGTGCGACGAATATCAATAAACCATAAAAAAGTACACGACGCAGCTGCTCTTGTTACGTATGGTGAGTGTTGCCATGCCAGCTAGGTACGTGGGTATTCATATATTCGTAAGTTAAGTTATTTTGTAAATAAAGGCACCGAGTTACGAGTCTGGACGGTTTACATTTAATTTAAGTCTACTTTGGAACGATTAAAGCGCAGGAATCCTCCATTTGTGCATACAATAGACTAAAACCGGCCAAGTGCGAGTTGGACTCGCGCACTAAGGTTTCCGTACCATTTTGAAGTGCCTACCTATTGCCGTTATAGATATCGAGCAAAAAAGGCCGCAAAAAAGTTTGTTGTATTGGAGCCCCCCTTAATTATTTAATTTATGTTTAGTTTGTTAATATAACAACAGAAATACATAATTTGTGAAAATGTCAACTGTTTAGCTATCGCGGTTCTTGAGATACAGCCTAAATCCGTTGTAGGTATTCAAAAAAATTATGTAAATTGTAAAGCAAAGGAAAAAAGGTACAACTATCGACAAAAAGAAATGAGATGCCATCAAAAACATACTTGTAAAAAACCCAAGTCTCGTAACGCAGTTCTTTTACCGTTAAAAGTTGTGAGATCTATGTAATACCAAGTCGGTTGATTTATTCAGTCCCTACTTAAGGGACCTTCTGTCTTAAGCTATTACGTAACTATCTCACCTAACAGACTCTTAAAATGATCTTATCAAAATTCAAAACTTTTATGTTATGAATATTAGATTGACTTGGCCATCGCAATAAACACTTGTGAGACACATTCTAATAGTATCCGATGGCCAAGTTAATTTATTATTTAAAACTTAAAAGTTTCGAATTTTCATAAGATCATTTTAAGAGTCTGTTAGGTGAGATAGTTACGTAATAGCTTAAGACAGAAGGTCCCTTAAGTAGGGACTGAATAAATCAACCGACTTGGTATTACATAGATCTCACAACTTTTAACGGTAAAAGAACTGCGTTACGAGACTTGGGTTTTTTACAAGTATGTTTTTGATGGCATCTATTTGTGCGTGCGCTGCATAACTATTGACAATAGAACAAAATGATGTACTACGGGTTTGTAGGTCTTATTAAGATCTAAAAAAATTTAAATCAATTAACAGAATATAATTATACGAAATTTAGAGCGTATTTTGTAAAGATTTAAAAATATTCGACTATTTAGAAAAATATTGACAAGTAAGTCCTTCCTGAATTATCCATAGTTCTCTCTCTTATTCGATTATTATTGAACTTTATTTACCTATGTAAACAGCTAAGTATATTACACATAAACAATAGCAAACGAAGACACTCGACCACGAGCGTGGCAGTTAAATTTATATGTAATAACCTACTAACTAAATGAGAATAAGAAATGAATGAAATAAAACGGTTTTAAACTTTAAAAAAACCAAGAACGATATAATTTTGATCTTCTTCAAAAACGTTATTTTTAAAGTTCGGTTCGAACGTAACCGAAACATTTCGTTCTTTAGGTATTTTAAGTGAGAACCGTTCCGAAAAAGATTTCGTTTTCCGAGCCCTGATTAAAACAAAGTATGCAGCGCGGAGAGAACAGACGTCTGCGTCACGTGGAGGCGGCCTGCTGGCAGCCGCGCCGCCGAGCCGCGGGGCACCACAATTAACGAACCAAAATGTTCTATGTGAAACATTGCTCTTTGCTAACAGAAAAAACTCTTTTGTATTTGAATAGTGTAGATTACTTAAAATCTACGTAGCGTAGCGGTATTTAGCTCGCTTTAAATCTCGGAGGTCGTGGATTCGATTCGCACGCCGGACAGGAAATCTTTGTGTAAATTCTAAGATTCATTTCCGGGTCTGGTTGGTTGAGGGACTACCATCCGTGTCTCGGAAAGCACGTTATGCCGTTGGTCTCGATTGTTATAACATCATCTATAATAATCGTATATCAAAGCATGGGCCGCAGCGTTTCCTTGGGTGGTACACTAAATTCCCGCGCGCGGTTTCACCCGCCTAACTCCCGTTCCTTTTAGAATTTCATAATAAAATATATCCTATAGCCTACCTCGATAAATGAGCTATCAAACATTAAAAAAAAATTTTTGTTTAACCGGACCAGTAGTTTCTTCACCGCGTTTAAACAAACAAACAAACTTTCAGCTTTATATATTAGTATAGATAGTGAGTGTGCCGCAAGGTTCCACCGCGTTATCAAGTTTCATCTAAATGTCGAACTGTTGGAATCCCGTGGCCGAGGTTTATTGTTTCGGTTTGCAACGAATTAATTATAAAATTATTCATTACAAAAATGACACTTAAACTATTAGAAAAACTACTATTCGAGAGTTACAGATGTTATATTGTAAAACAAACATTTTTCTGAAATTAGAAATAAAAATTAGATTTAGAAGTTTAGGGTTTAGAAGGCGAACTGGGAAATTAATTCACAAATGAATAACCAATGTTCAAAAGGACATAACTCTCAAAAACAAGCCCTATGAGATGTGTCCTTTTCAAAATTGCATCTTTATGACTATAAAGCTGTAGAGTTTGTTTTTTTGTTTGCTTGAATCCGCTAATCTCAGTAACTACTGGTTCAATTTGAAAAATTATTTTAGTGTTAGTTAGATATTTAATTATGAAGTTTCCAAGGTAACGGGCATTACGCGGGTGGAACCGCGCGCGATAAGCTAGTATAAATTCGTAATAATTGATTGCCTTAAACGTCGGTTATATTGATAATGTGACTACCTAATAGTGACTTTATTCCTAAATGACAAGTCAGCAGTGAGTGGACAATATTATGCGACTGACAACAATGGCAGCGGCAAGAAGATAGAAACTATTGTAGTAACAAGTCACAAAAAGTGCTTCTCAAACAAATCAACTTTCAGCATTGTTGTTGTTCGGATTCAATAGACTATTGAATACAATACTAGTTCTACTTCAGCAACGTTTGCCGCAAGTCATTTGTACAAGAGGAAAATTGAGTTGTTATAAATAATACTGCGGCCCGAGATGTGACAAATAACTTCATTAATTATAGACGAAAAAATGACAAATTAATTACTTTACAGTTTTTACGACAACTCATAGAAATATGTCTACCCTCGAGACACGACGCGAGATTTATGATCACACAATTAAATTAAATAATATTTAGTACAAATATACATAAAATCTAGTGACAATTATCTAACTGTAACTTTCGAGTCTCTTAACGTTTGTTTACTGTTTCTTATTTACCTACGTGATATGTGCGCTTAGTTTAAAGCATTGTTTTCCAGTATCTGAATTATAAAATAAATAAAATAAATAAATAAAAATCATTTTTATTTACGTAAACCAATTACAGGCACTTGTAAATCGTCAAACATTATTTGAAAATTAATTATTATTTATCTTAAATTACATTTGCTGTTTATTTATAAACCTATTCAAATGACTTATAAATAAGTTAATTATTATAATTAATGTATATTGTCGCTAGGAGGCAAAATGCTTGTTCTGTCTATATTATGCCAAAACAATTGTCATTATTTGGGTGGACCATGAGCATATAACGACGGACGCGCTTTAATGCTACCACCGGATCCAATGCGCCCCAACTGAGAAGATCCGGCGAAACAAACTCAGTGGGTTACTCTACCACCGGTTTCTACACGGCCCACATGAGGCGGTCCGGCGAAACATACTCAAATGGGCAATTACGCGGGGTTTAGGTCCAGTTATTTTAATTTATATTTTAGTAGGCACACACATTTATTGCCCTAACGGTTGTCTTGTTATTATTTGTTTATTTTTGCTCAATAAGATTGAATGATATTGAGACAGAACTAGCGGTATTAATAGTTAAGGTAATTCTTTATGAGTAACAAGCTTACCGCGCACAGTTTCACTCGCGTAACTCTTGTTCCCGTAGGAACTTCATAATTAAATAGCCTATAGCCTTCCTCGATAAATGAACGATCCACTACTGAAAGATATTTTCAAGTCCGATAATAAATAAACAAACTCCCTAGCTTTATAATTGTATAGTAGTATATAGATAAAACTATTTCTATACCTAAAATATACACATTATTGCCGGTTGAAGACAACATTTAGTAAATTATAATATTATTATCAAAGATGATAATTTACACCCGCATTTATATATTAACAAGAAAAATAAGTAAATTATACAACAGCAAATAAACGAAAACAGTTAAATAGATAACAAGGGTTGGTCTGTCGACAGCAGGTAAAAAACCGGCCAAGTGCGAGTCGGACTCGCGCACGAAGGGTTCCGTTTCAGTTACAAGTGCGTACCTATTTTTGATATCAAGAATAAATAAAAAAGCGTATGTTTATGAAATGAAATGTTATTTTATATTTTTATATTCGAGTTGATTGAATGAAAGCTAAATAGCGGTTTACGATTTTTGACGTATTAAAAAAAACTACTTATAAGATCTCGTTCAAACCAATTTTCGGTGGAAGTTTACATGGTAATGTACATCATATATTTTTTTTAGATTTATCATTCTCTTATTTTAGAAGTTACAGGGGGGGGGACACACATTTTACCACTTTGGAAGTGTCTCTCGCGCAAACTATTCAGTTTAGAAAAAAATTACATTAGAAACCTCAACATCATTTTTGAAGACCTATTCATAGATACCCCACACGTATGGGTTCGATGAAAAAATTTTTTTTGAGTTTCAGTTCTATGTATGGGGGTATTCTATGTATGTACCCCAAAATTTATTGTTTTTTTTCTATTTTTGTGTAAAAATCTTAATGCGGTTCACAAAATACATCTACTTGCCAAGTTTCAACATTATAGTTCTTATAGTTTCGGAAAAAAGTGGCTGTGACATACGGACGGACAGACAGACAGACAGACAGACAGACAGACAGACATGACGAATCTATAAGGGTTCCGTTTTTTGCCATTTGGCTACGGAACCCTAAAAAGACGTACGGGTAGACCGAGCTGAAATGAAACTTTTATTTAGTTTAGTATCGTTAGATATAAGAGGTAATCTGCGGGCGAGCTAATTAGAGCCGGCCGCGGCGCTGTGCGCTCCGACACTTGTAACAGGAGCGGACAGGCGTTGTTTATGTAAATCACTTAATTACAGATTCAAATGTTTTTCAGCATTCGAAGGGATCTAGAGCGTAGCATTCAATGCACATTGTGTGTCGCGTGAGTGTCGCCATTTTGCATTATAGTCATCATCGTGGACGTATGTGTATGTCTAGTCATGGATAGTGCTTCTGTTGGCTCATACACACAGGAAAAGATAGAGATTATGACTTTAATTAGTTGAGAAGTTTTTTTTTTTTTTTTTTTATTATGTCCTCTTTTTAATATTAGCATATATGGAGGTCCGGTCTACAAGCGCCCTAAACGCTGAGAAGTTAACCATAATCTTGTATCTTTCAAAAGTATTGTCGTAGTAGAGGTGTGTAAACCACTCTTCCGATTTCAAAAATTATTTCCTTGTTAGATAGGTCCTTTTTATATGGGAAGGCTATAGGCTATTTTGAAATTCACATGGAAACGGGTGCTCCGCGGCTGACCACCGGAAAGCTAGAAATTTTATTTATAAGTTAACCATATTATATATTATTATACCTTAAAAGTAAACCATAGTCACTACTCCTGGGTAGTGACACAGGAGTGGTCAGACCAATCACTGAATTGGTGAAAGCTATACTGCTGTCATTTAAATGCTTCTAACCTTTATTATCACCCTATTTAATTATCGTTTCGATGACGGTGATGATGAATAGACGATGTTTATTTTGGTTCAAATTTATATGATCAAATGTAGAATTAAGATAAGTCTAAATACCAGCACGAAATAGTTAGTCGTAACGTAGACAAGTCAGTGCACAAACCTCGCACAGTCGTGAATTATTCCCAGTAACACACATGACCGCACGACACATAACAGTGTACAACGTATTAACCGTCTCACTCCGCGTCCTCGTTCCTGTTACCATTATGTCCTACTGATTACAAGGATGTTGAATTAGAAGATATATTAAAACAATGGATGTGTTTTTTAAAAGAATTTAATTTTACTACCAACTTTTATTTTGGAGCACATTTACAAAGCTTTACAAATACAACTTAGCCCAGCTTAATTATTTGTTCGGTTTGGATTAAATTCGCGAAAGCATGAGACGTTTTCACAAATGTTTCTTGTTCGTCGTGGCGATCGAACCCACGACCTCCTTGATTTACTACTACGCCACGGAGGTTGACCAATAATGTTCGTGCTTGTCGAAGAAATATTTCTGATTAAAGAAATAATTCGACATAATCTGTATCATACAATCAATATAATTCGAATACACGTTTTTATGTGGTACGTTGTTCTGCTTATGAGCATTGAGTAACATTATGAGGATTTTATCTATTAAAATTCGGTTGCATATAATTTAGTACCATTTAGGTTTTGAATTAACAAAATGTTATCATCAGTATTGTACACAAGTAACACATCACAAAATATAATACGTCTATCGGCATAATTCAAGCAGAAATACAACTAAATATCATTAGAGTAACCATTCCAAAAGGCGCATTACTCACGCAATATCTTGAGAAGATTGTATTACGTCCAAGTGTAGCTAAGTTGTGTTTTCTTCTGGAACTTTCATTCGTTTTATAAAATGAAAGTTGTACGAACGTGGAGCAAACCTTTTAGCTCCGTTTGTGCAATGCGATAAACGCGACACTTTACTTCGTTTCAACACGTTGTGTTCGTTTGTATTTAGAGAGAATTTTTGTCTTCTTCAATTAATAATTGAAAAGATTTTTCAGATCCATTCGGTAGGATTTAGTTTGAGAAAAGATATTTGGTCCACAACTAGATATTGCCTGCTTGACTGTGACATGACAACAGTGTCATGTTCATATAAAAATCATTTAGCTCGAAGGACCACGGTTGTAAGTTGTAAAATGACACCCGGAAAATTTGGTTAAATTATTAATTTAGTAAAAAGTTAAAAGCACGTCGAAAATTTATCATACAATTTAAAACTCAAAGAAATATTAGTATAATGACAAGAAAATGAAAAGGCAATGTTATTTATAATAATAGTTTCATATAATATCCGCATGTCTGATATCGCATAGGTGGGTCGCTCAAATTGCGATGTATTTCGAACGTACCAAATATGAATTCACACAACGCACCCTGTGCAGAGATCCGTAACTCGCTCGCGGCTACCACCTGTCACGTCAGCCGCACGACAAAGCTGGACAATAGAATAATTTGTTGTGTATTTGCGGTCCACTCGGTCACAGCGGACCGACACGGTACGGATTAGTTGATAGGAACATATAGTGGGACGCTTCGATTTAATAAATCGGAACTTCTACATTATTTAAGAAAGTGCTTTCACGGCGCTCGATCATCTGTACATGGTAAACAAAAACTGCTTAATAGTTTTTTACGCGACTTTAACTTATAAGTGTGCCACAATTTATAACAATGGTAAATTAATTGTGGTTTTAGTAGGAAAATATCGTCCGTACTAGGATATACAGTTCTGGATGGCGGATTGTCATCTTATGCAGTATTACGTACGAACTGTTCCCCGCCAACTCGTGCGTAGATTTGAGTTTTTCAAATAATAAAAGCGATTTTATTAAATAATGTAAATAAAAAAAAAATGAATACAATCGGACTATGCTATGTCCTGGAGTTATAATTGAGGGGTTATTAAGACGGTATTAATAGTAGTGGTCGAATCGAATTTGATTTCAACTAGTTTTATTAGACTCAGCGTTTTTTCCGAACGATAAGTTGCGTTATGTCTACAGACACAGTAAATTTCTTTTGGAAATACTTCAAAATGGTTTTGTCGGACAAAGAGTAAGTAAAGTGTTAATTTTATTTAAAAGTTTACCATCAGTTGTTACTATGATGTAACACGATAAAAATAAATACAGAGAGAATCTACATACAAGTTAAATGTACAACAAATTAAAGGCAAACACCGCATGCAACTGTTTCGTCTATATCATCACGTGCATTAATTCAACAACAATAGTCGGTGACATAACACCGAATCAGAAACGTGAGAGCACGTAGTTGATAGCACTTCCTGGTTGTCGCAATGTTTGGTGCGATCGCACGCGCTCGGGTGACGGTTTCTTTTATATCTCTTTGTATCATTGTTGTTACGAGCGAAGCCTCGCATTGTCTCACGAGATGATGTATCGTTTCTCTCATCAAAAGTTTCCTACGCGAGTAATAGAGTGTTGGGTCTGAATGGATTTGTTTCGTCCCTTAGTAAATTTCCTTTCAACCTGAAAGCCAATTTTCTGATGTAATACACATTTTCATTAGTTATGTAGATATTACCATTTATATTTATTTTCACATTAGCTGTACGGACAGAAGGTGTGTCTAGCTGTACCTAACTCTAAATATCATTAAGTAAAAAATATCTAGATTCTGCTGTTTTACTGACATTAAATTTTTATACTACTTCAAGAGGTCGTATCGCGATGTTTGATTATCGATCACCAACCCGCCTGCCAAGCGTGGTGACTAAGGCAAATACCCTGCCCCAGGAGGAGGCCCATGTTCAGCAGTGGACGTTATACAGACTGATGATGATGATGATAATGATGATGAGGCATTTCGTAGTATAACATTCGGCGTTAATGCTGCTTTAAAATTTTCTCTGAGCTTCTCGATCGCTTCACTTTCGTAGGCATTGGTTCGTTTTGAAACAGACAAACTGGTGACTGACGCATTGTTTCTGGATCGTATTGATAAATCCAGGATCCATCACCTGTCATAATGTCGTAAACGCTTAGAGATCAGCCAAACATTTTTTTGATCATGTCACGGCACCACTCCACACGGGCCTGCTTCTGAGCTTTAGTGAGGATTCGCCTCCTCACGCGAAGGTGTTCTTATAGAATCTTATAAACGCTTCCCGAACCAATCTGAAGAGTATGCTCAATCTCTTCGTATGTAGTTCGCCTATTTTCTTGAATTAAACTTCACTACCAACAAGTTCTCTTCGGTAACAGCCGTCGAAGGACGACCGCTTCTTTCTTCATGCCTTAAAGTAAGACGACCGCGCTTGAATTCGTTGTAGCAACGGTAAATGGTTGCTTTAGAAGGTCCTTCATCCATAAAAGCTATTTGAAGACGAACAAACGACTCGTCCGGTTTTAGGCCACATTTGAAATCATAAAAAATCTTCGCACGAAAATGTTCCCGACGCACATCCATTTATTTTTATGAGACACGTTATTTTAGTTTAGCCGTCCAAAAACTTGTGGAGGGAAATTCAAAATTCTAAGTACCTATGGGTTTATTCTTTTAAATAATTATTATCGGCTTATCTTATATACCTACAAAAAAACTTTTTTTCGCATTTTTTTCTGAGTTGCCTGGTATATTTAAAAAAATATAATTAATACAATTGTGTTTTTTTTTATCTTATACGAATATAAAATATAAAGCTGACAAGTTTGTTTGTTTGTTTGCTTGAACGCGCTAATCTCAGGATTTGAAATATTCTTTCAGTAGTTATGAAATAATTAAATAATGAATTTTTTCAGCACATAGGTATTTACATACACTTGTACTTGTCAGAATCACAATGTTACACAATTATTCTTATTCTATGAATTAAACTAGATACTTAATTAACCGGTAGCAAATTGTAGAATATTCCAGATAAAGCAGTCCGTCTGTTAAAAAAAAAAAAGGAATATTTATGCAAAATTCTGATAAACATTAATAATTTCTAGAAAGGCATGATTTGTTTTAGAGTAGGTTTTGTTAATTCTCGCAATGTGGTTCACTAACTGATATAATATATTGTTATGTTGCTCTGCAGACACTCAAAGCAATAAATTTTTTCATATTTAGTTTCCCAATATTGAACAAAACTCTCATTCTTTTTAAACAATTATAACCACATAGTCATTAATATAATAAATTATATTTATTATGGGATAACATAACATTGTAAATAATTTTATGACAATGACTTATTTCATTAGCATCTATATCAAATTCTATAACGAGATTAGCAAATTAATATCTTTATAACTTATCATATTTTTCTGAATTAGTATTGAAGGTAGCAGGTAACCTTCGTCAGTCTGAGTTTAATAACGATCGACTGACACCTCATTCATCAAAGTCGTACGATAAATGAATGAGTACCCGGTTGACCACACAGACATACCAAAAATATTGTTTTATATATACACAGGAAAAACTTTCTAGGACGAAATGTATATGTTACGGCTAATAGCCGAAGTGCGGCTACACCTAGTTTTAGCCGGCTACAACTAGGTCTAGCCGACCACATGCGGTTAAACTTAGGTTAAGGTCTCAATAAGTCCCTATTCAACTCTGCTGCTGCATGACACAAAAAGAAGTTGGGGTGGTTAAAAAAAAAAAACCTAAACCTAAACCAATGGAGTTGAACAGGGACTTATTCAGGTTGATCTGAGTTTAACCGCATGTGGTCGGCTGGACCGGTAGTCGTTGTAGCCGGCTAAAACTAGGTGTAGCCGCACTTCGGCTATTAGCCGTAACATATACACTCTTTCTCAAGAAAGACTGTATATGTTTGACGGCTGTGTGCCTGTCTGTAGTATCGTATCGACTAAATGAATACACATATTTTGGTTCGGGTTTCTTAATAGTTCTTAGCTTTCAACTAAGAAGTTCTGTTCTGATATTTGATGTTTTATGAGATCATTACGTGACTAAGGGATTGATAATGTTCACTGAATCTATTGATATTTCGCGGCATGCTAACCTTAAGCTTATTCGCTAGATAGTAACTATTCTCCTGAATTCCTCTAAAACTGTAGGATAGTAAAGCATGTTTGGTCTCATAAGAAAAGTATCATGGATGGGTTAGTTATAAAATGTTGATCAAACTCAAATGCTAATCGTAACTTAATCCTGTAGTATTAAACAGTTCGTGGAATCTCAACAAAGGCCACTTGAAAATGATTGGTATTACGGGTTTGACGTGCTGTTAGATAGACCTCGAACAAGAAAAAATGCTCAATTTTATTATTTTCACAACACGTCAAAGTAATTTGTGGTGCAATTTTTACATCAACAACATAAATTATTCATAAAGGGCAGCGGTTCACCAATATAAAGATATTTTCGCGAAAACCCAAGATATTGCTAAAAGAAAATTTAATAAGATATTTTTTATTTTTTATTTATCATCTTTATCTACTACTAGAGAATGTACGTTTTTTATCTTTGACCTCACCACTCCTTCTACTTGACTACTGGAAAAGACTTCTGTACCTTTTCTACAAAGTTGTTTATATGGCATAATAAATATAATAATATTTTTATACTTTTGTCATGAAGAGAGAAAAAATAGTTTAAAATTGCGAATTAGGAAGCTACCAAAAGAACCACAGACATTACATTTCATATTTAAAACTAGTTGAACTGGTGAACGTTGTATCACCTACGTAGTTTTTAAAAAAAATAGTACATCACTACCCATGATGATATAAATGTTTTATTTTCATCGTAGGACGCCGGCAGAAGACCGTGGAACGGGCTCGATAGAATTATTCCTCCTCCCACCCACACAGTTTCGTAGAAAAGGGACGCCTTGATGCTTCATGCGTCTCTAAACATGTATTAAATTAGCCCTGAAATAAAAGACAGCTGGCTCATAAGCACCGCCAGTGGGCACCTGATGTCATACATTAGCAGTTCCTGGTGCTCCCATTAAAGACGTTTCCAGGAACACCAGGGAGATTTTAGTAGGACCTTATCCTCGTGGTATGATTAGCATGTCATCACAATCCGACATACCCCACACTACGGTAGTGGGAATACCTCATCGATTTCCTACGGGGAAAATAATGGAAGTGATTTCCTTGTTACAGTTACAATTTGTTACGTTGTGACGAATGTATTACAATAACCGGAAATAGCTTCAAGTTTTGTGAAGAATGTGTTCTTGTCAAAACTGAACTGAGCCCAACCAAAAGGAATAAATAAGGCTTAGTATAAAAAACAACAAGAGAAGCACAAATTAAAATACAAATTCGTTACTTCGTTAACGACGTCAATCTCGGATGAAGTAAATTTTACAAATATAAATACAACCCCTGACGAATTTGAAGAATTGGAAGCGACCGAAATAAGTGAAGAAAGTGTCATCCGTACATGCAGACTCGACAAATCCGAACAACATTCCAACAGAACGCATGTTGTGTGTGATAGATTTTTATGTAGCTTGATAGCTCTTTCTAAGTTACTTAAAAATCAAAAAACGTATGACAGTGACAAATTATATTTTGAGCCTTTCATCTGGAAATGTATTTTGCAAACTGATACTTTTTTGCATTTTAATAATTTATTAGAAAATAAATTTAACGTTTTTAGTATATTTCTCGCAATATTTCCATATGTTCTCACCGTTTAAACCTTTCCTGTTCTTTTACAAACATTACAAATTTAGCTTCGTCGGTCCAGCCATCCTCGATATATACATTGATATGATACAAACAAAACCAGGACTATATTATAATTAGCTGGTGTGCTCTTCACGACTAGCTTAATTAAATCATATGCAGTCGGGCCCCACGTTGGGAGCCATTACGCAGTCGAGGCTACTCGTAAAGTGACTAAATTAATGAAATTGCTACAGCAACTTTATTTATGATCTAAAAGTGAATACCACCAATTTATATATAAATATACTAAGCAAAATGCTTAGCTGCGTACTCAGAGAGATCGCACCTTGGGCACCAATGACAAGTCGAGTTGTAGGTATATTTTTTATGCCTCGACATTTTTTTCTGTGTGTAAATAAATCTTTGGCATAACAGTTTATGTTAAATAAATGATGAAAACACTTTATTGATAACAAGTATAAAAAATTACATTAAAATATGATAAAGAAACCAAATTACGTTTCAATGAAGTGAGCAAGTCACGTATTTTCCCGGCGCGGTTGTGTTGTTGATTAGGTTCTATTCAGTGAAGTAATTCTGTGGACAATCCCGAGTCTGCCCCACCTTATCTGTCGCCGACACCGCAGCGTCACGAACAATTCATCACTTCACAATCACATGGCAGGAGATTTCCTCTACGGAGAGGAAATTATTTACAGCCCACCGACTTACCGACCGATGTCACATAATAGAGTCATCGTTCGGAAAATAGATAATATGTTCACACATGTCACATGTTATATGTGATGATAAATATGTAATGGTTTAGAATAGACGAACATACACGATCATCAGACATATGCCGTAATATGAGTTAAATACTTGTACGACATTTTGACATGACATAACAATATTGTGTTTAAAACAATATTATTATAAATTTAACAACCAAATAATAATGTCATAATTAACACTACGCCCAGAGTAACCAACTTAATCATTAACTTCGACTTTAGAGATGATGAAATAAAACTTACAATATAAACTGTTCTCTCACTGTCAACCTGGAGCTCAAGTGTCAAGTTGCACAGTGTGAAAGCGCTGCAGTTAATTGTGAAAACAAAACTTATTTATCTAACAAGATTAGTATGTTAAGTGTCTTATATTTAACCGTCACGATTATTTTCTTTGACATTTATGCTCACTGAGACTTATGTAAAGTGATGAATAATTGCAACACATAATTCGATTGCTAAAGTAAAGATATGAATGTAACGCTGTAGCCGTATGATCTTGTAGCTGGTGGTCGTAGCTCTGCAGGGCCCCTGACTCCTCGTCCTTCTCCTCCGAGAGTGAGATAACTCACTATAGCATGAAACACTCTATAACTCTTTTATTGATTACTTTATCCGTTCAAATACAATTTTAGTGTAATTTAAGTTCATATTTTGTATTGATAAATCAATCTTTTATCTTTATTGTATTTAAGCATAACATGTATGAAAACAGTTTTTTATTGCAGAAATCAAATTCAAATTCAAATTCAAAATTCATTTATTCCGTAAAAATGGTTACATTTGTTTGGAATCGTCATAATTTTTTTCTTACCGTGCAGTGCGTGACGTGGCGACTACTGAGAAACACTGCCAAAAAACTCAGTAGAACCCTCTTTTAAAATCTAATAATACATAACAATTTTTTATTAACCTCATAACAAAATACTTTATTTTACATTGAGATTGGAGCGATTTAATCCCAAGCATTTTTGTCACAAAGATAATCGGAAATTTTATAATAAGCCCTGCTGCACAATTTGGCTTTAATAGTCATTTTAAATTTATTTATAGACAATTCTCTTATACTATTGGGAAGTTTGTTATAGAACCGTATACATTGCCCCATAAAAGAATTACTTATTTTGCGGAGACGGCTAGCATGAACCACAAGATTATGCTTATATCTAGTATTTATACTATGTGTGTCGCTTTTTTTACAAAATGAGTCAATATTTTTATGGACATATAACAAATTCTCATAAATATATTGTGATGCTACGGTTAGAATATTTATGTCTTTAAATTTTTCTCTCAAGCTATCTCTGGGACCCAGTTTGTAAATAGCCCTCACGGCTCTCTTTTGTAATATAAAAATGCTGTTAATATCCGCGCAGCTACCCCAAAGAAGAATGCCGTATGACATTATGCTATGAAAGTAGCTGAAATAAACTATTCTAGCCGTATCAACATCAGTTAGCCGTCTAATAGTTTTTACTGCATATGCTGCAGAACTTAGTTTTCCAGATAACTTTTCAATTTGTGGTCCCCATTGTAGTTTAGAGTCAATGGTGACACCTAAGAACACAGTGGTATCCACAGGGTCTAAGCCATTTCCATTAATATGCACATCGGTGGAAACCTGTCTAACATTCGGGGTTGAAAACTTGATAACTTTAGTTTTTTTATCATTTAAGCACAGATTATTAATATTAAACCAATGAACTACTTTAGAGAGTGCATCGTTGACTTCGTTATAATTACTTAATTGTCTATTAATTTTAAATGTCAATGAAGTGTCATCCGCGAACAATACAATCTCATGTTTATCCCTTACGTAGTAAGGTAAGTCATTAACGTATATTAAAAATAAAAATGGACCCAGAATTGATCCCTGTGGAACTCCCATAACAACTGGTGAACCCGAAGATGTTATACCATTAATATCGACCTTCTGAATTCTGTACTGAATAGATGTAAAATTGTACTAACTTAAGCTCGTGTTACTAATATTATATAATTTAGTAACTCTAGAATATGATATTGTATAGGTACAATCTTTTTGTTTAAGGGAAGACACTAACCTCTACGACACAAGGAATCCTATTGTGGAGACTAGTGAATTACTAAAGTTATGTATTTTTAATTAATTAAAATTGATCATCTATTTCTTTGTAAATATATTTGTAAACCGAATACAGCGTTTAGGCCATTACGTCTCGTGACTCCATTAGTATAATTATGCCTTTGTACTTAAGATTACATTAATCCCAAGCAAGTCTAATGGAAGCTTAACAGATGACCTAGATCACCAGTTAAATTATAATTATATGAAATGATAATCGCATTAAGCACACACACAGACTGTAACTAGATACAGAGCGATCTCAATATTTAGCTGCAGAATATTTACTAGTTAGCTGCCGATATATCAATACTCTGCTAAATAAAATACTGTGATCTCCCCGACACACTTGTATCTCGCCTACATTTCGATCACAATAATAAATTCCGTGGAAGTTGATGTGTGTTGCTCTCACAACAACATTCGGAACGCGTTAGCTCGTACGTGTTGGTGTTGATGTGACGTCCATCTATCACCGGTAATGCGCTAACCAATATTTGCGGCGCCCGCCGGCAGGAGACTACGGTACAGGTGACTTCATTATGAACACTATATGAACGCGGATTTGTATTATATTAATGGATGAATAAAAATCATTTTTAATAACGTAAACTTATTATAGTCAAAACAATAATTTAATATTAATCTAGACATGTATAATGTTAACATTTTGTAAATTAGCATATTAAGCAGCTATTTCAGTTATTATTTTTAATTATGTTTTAGTCTTAACTTTATTATTACACTTTATTGTGCCCAATAGCTTGTTCCGTTTATAAAGCTTTTGTTATATAATCAAAGTAATTTAAGTGAAACACACTTTTACTCCTTTCTACAAATTTCGCGCAAACGGAGGAGTATGAAATTTACCCACTTATCTTTACTAGGATATAAGCTGAAGAGTTTGTTTTTTGTTTGTTTGAACGCGCTAATCTCAAAAAAATCTGTTCCGATGGCCCATTTATTGAGGAATGACACACTATTGCGAATTATGAAGTTCAGTAGTTCACCAAGTAGTTTATATAGAGAAGGAGTGCAGAATGCTGAAATTTAATCAAGGTCGAGTGTCTTTCTCTAGGCCACCATTAGTTATTGTTCTAGTTGAATATTCTCAAAAAAATTAGATTACTCCATTTGATTAAATTCCTTTTCATTCTCTTTTAAAGACTATTTCCGCGCGATAGAAATGAATGCCAGTGTCACGCGGGACTTATCAAAAAATCATTTCACGGACACAAAGAACACCCAGACTCGAACAACTATCTGTGGTTCTCACAAATAATTGTCCCAGGAGGTAATCGAACTCAGAACACCAGAACTCAGAATCAACTACCGTAACCACTGAGCCACAGGTGCAGTCAAATTGTGCATTTTATAGCAGCATCTTCGTGTGACATTGTCGCCTTCAATAATAAATAGTATGTGATAATTGAGAGCTTGTTTTCACTTGCATTTATGTTTACCAACTTTAAATATAAAATGAAGTGAAATTCTGTTGAAAGGACGTTTTTTGAAAAAGATGTTGCAACAAAAACGTTAGAAATAAAGCGTTATACCGCTCGAACATCAGGTATTTGAACAATGCTACTTTTTATTCTGGTAATCGGAATTGTTTGCGGTGGACGTCCCTCGGGCGATGCAACCAGGCGAAAAGGCGGAGCGACGTTAAGCAATGCACCGACTTATATGATACGGTCAAAACGTTGACTACGGTAAACACATACAAAGTGAATTGAATCCCATACGTAGCCGTGTGTTTGTTTAGTTTAATTGCAAAAACGTACACGTGTATAAAATATACCGTATCTATTATAAGTAAAATGACTTTAAAATGTTAGTATTATTTGGGCGAATCCTACTAATATTTTAAACGCAAAAATTTGTAAGTATGGATGGTTAGATGTTTGTTATTCTCTCTCACGCCAAAACTACTGAAAGAAATTGGCTGAAATTTTGGACCGGGATAGGTTATCCGCTGGATTAACATATAGGTTCCAAATATCACGCTCCGACCCACTGGAGCAGAGTAACGCAAGTAAAACGTTTTGTGCGCGGTATAACTAGTCCGGTCAAATTAGACCAAAAAATTAGAGTGAAGCTACATAAATTCCCAACAAGCTGAAAATCGGTAAGATTGTTTAAAATACAATAAAAAATAACATTTTAAAATTCCGAATCATTGCGATGCCTGGAAAAAAATTTATTCGAGGTCAAAGGTCAAAAATCTCGATAAAAATGGTTTTTCGCGATTTTCAGCAAAACGGTAAGTTTTATCATAAAACTACCTGACAAAAATTGTAGATCATAAAATTATCTACAAAAAATGTATGAATACTTTCTTTCTACGAGCCACCGTTTTTGAGATATATCGATTCAAAAAGTTGTAAAAGTTGTAATCGTCATAATATGCACACGTTTCCACGCTACCTATGAGATAGTGTACTTAGCGCGTTTTTTTAACAGTAAAGGTCTTTTAAGTCTAAATTACAATTCGAAAGTTACGACTCGGACGATTAAATTTCACTACTTTTTTTCAACTTAAATTGCTTTTATTTTTTCAATCTCTGCTAATATCCATTATTTTGCAATAGTTTCAAATTAAACAGGATCACAACTGACCTGTGGAATAGGCCTACTGAGGAAACCACGTTAAAAAAACGCGCTAAGTACACTATCTCATAGGTAGCGTGGAAACGTGTGCATATTATGACGATTACAACTTTTACAACTTTTTGAATCGATATATCTTAAAAACGGTGGCTCGTAGAAAGAAAGTATTAATACATTTTTTGTAGATAACTTTATGATCTACAATTTTTGTCAGGTATTTTTATGATAAAACTTACCGTTTTGCTGAAAATCGCGAAAAACCAATTTTTTCGAGATTTTTGGCCTTTGACCTCGAATAATTTTTTTTCCAGGCATCGCAATGATTCGGAATTTTAAAATGTTATTTTTAATTATGTTTTGAACAATTACACGCATTTGCAGCTTGTTGTTAATTTCTGTACCTTCCAATGCCTAGATTGACCGGACTAAACGTAGTTCCCGTTTCCGTAAGAGCTTCATAATACAATTTAGCCTATAGCCTTCTTCAATAAATAGCATAGCATTTAAATAATTTTTCAAATTGGACCAGTAGTTCCTGAGATTAGCGGGTTCAAGCAAACAAACGAACTCTTCAAATGTCACATATTGAACCGTAATGATAACACATCCATCTTTAACTTTTACCGTTGTAAATAAGATTGATATGATATAATATCGATGATACGATACCGTACAGTCTTCGAAGAATGCGTTAATAGCTCCAATAATGCTATGCATGTAATATCGACAACATTGCTCATACCGTTCAATGACATCCCGCTTCTGAACTCATATTTTCATTTCAGGGCAACGCTACCTCTCTTGTGATATTGAAGTGACGGTTCCTTTATTGCAGGATGCTGCGTCAGCACATTATTGCATCAAACATGGCCGTGATAGTCTCGATAGAAAACTCAATTTTATCGGCGCGCAAAAGACGTTTCAGACACTCAGTTAGGCTGATAGATATAGTACTGACCCCATGCCCCATAGGGTCACCTAAGCGTCATTGGGAACTAGACTTTTCAAATCTTTAACTACATTCTTCATTATAAAATATAGTCTTGAGTCGTGCTCGATAAATGGCCAATCTAACACTGAAAGCCTTCAAATTAAATCAAATCGGACCTTGAAAGCCTTCAAATTAAATCAAATCAAAAGTAGTTTTAGGTTAGGTTAGGTTACTTTTGACTGATTTTGCCAGTTAAAAGTACTTTTGACTGCAAAATATACATCATCGATGACGTTGGTGACACAGAATTTATATTAAATGTTATTTCCCAGTATGCACGTCTATCACCATCCATGTGTTATGAGATTATTTATAAGCATATACATATTTAGCGAGACATATTTTCCGACATACCCCCAAAATTTTGTTATTAAGATCCTAATTCAGATAAAATTTGTATGTATGACGAGTTTATTTATGTTTAGGGCAATTTTGATATTTTATGCGTAACAAGCGACCTCTCCCGACTTGCACGAGTGTACCATTTTTATTATTTTCCTTGTGTTACTTGTTATCATTTCGGAATAAATTCTTAGACTTAGTGGATACAGAAAATGTAGCGCCGATGTTTATAAAAAATATGTGACACTGCTAAGTGAAATAATGATAAAATATATATTTAGTACGTTTATATATTATAGTAGTTTTGATAAAATGACCTGCACATATTAAGTATTTAATTATTTATGTACATAACAGTAGTTTTAATGAAATTTCTTCCAGCAGACCCGCGAGTACAAAACACAAAAATAAAACAAGAATAGTGTGTAAATATGTATGTTGTTAGTGACGCCATCTGTATGTATACCTACAGAATACATCACAAATGATATGTTCTCAGTCTCATTTGAAAGATCATAATATTTTAATGGCACCTGCCGCGCTATTCCAGAGACTCGATGTCATAACTAATATATTTTAGTTCATCGTTAAAACTCGTTTCTGATATAAAATCGCAGCGAATCTAATTTACCTTCGTGTGAACCCATCTCCATAACATCTTATATGATGATATCCTTGTAGTTGCACTTCCCGCAGTGTTCTTAGTTTTATATCAGAAATGTTAAGTACGTCGTAACAATTTTTCATGTAATCTATTCTAATATATAAAGCTGAAGAGTTTGTTTGTTTGCTTGAACGCGCTAATCTCAAGAACTACTGGTCCAATTTGAAAAATTCTTTTAGTGTTAGATAGGCCATTTATGGAGGATACTTTATGTAATAATGAAATAATGAATTTTATTCAGCACTTAGGTATTTACATACACTTGCACTTGTCAGAATTACAATGTAAGAAGATAAATTAATTTAAAAAAAAACAAACCTATAACTAACAGATAATTCTTACTCTATAAAATATCCGACTAGGTAACTTACAGTAGTAGGTAGGCAATAGCAAATCTACAGATTGCGTAGTCCGTCCGTCTGTCCTATGGCATTTTTTGCAATTAACCAATCATTATTATTATAAGAAGAAATTAAAACCGCATCCAAATTGCAAGTGGTCACATTATATCTAAGTGGCACACACCTGAGGGCACCCTTATGGGGTGTAGGACCACGACCCAGGGTGCCACTGAAGTAAAAAAAAGGTAGATATATAAAGAGGATATGATCACAGGCACCGACTACAGGCGCTCAATTACAGGGCGAGGGTAGGGGCGCAACGCGGTCCTCGCCGGCGAGAATCCTACCCTAGCTAACCTGCAACCTTTCACTAGCTACCTAAGTGGACGACCCGGAGAAGAAAGGAAGAAAGAAACTCCGGGGTTGTTCTTTTCCGTCATCTTTTGTTGTGTTTTAGTATCTTCCATTTTTTTTTTTTATCAAACTTGTTAACTCAATCTCAGTGAATACATTGCAATTTTACTATGTGCGCTGATGTACGCTCTGAAACGTTTTCATCAGTATAGGCGAAGTATTTATTAGATATCCTCAAGCAAAAGAAAAATAACCTCTTGCACATGAAAACGGAGGAAACATCCACGCACATTTTTAAGGAACAAACTACACTATCACCTCAAATACATCCATCAGCAAGACGACCAGCCACCGCAAGCAGCACCCGTTCACAAGTATGACGTGTGAGCACACAGCCATCGCCTCCCTCGCCATATTAGAGGGAAGGAGGCTACCCGACTCACATCGCCACCGCAAGCAATGACAAACAAAGGGAGCATGACGAACTCACTGACAGTAGCATTTGTGGAGTCAATAATAATAAAAAATATCTAATCTTTAACTCAGCATAGCATGTTCCAATACAAGTGAGTTTATACAAATTGTAAAGTAAAGTTCCCATGAAAACGAGAGCTACGCGGGAGAAACTTCGCGCGGGTAACTAGTTGAAAAACATTTCTACGATTAAATTGATAATTTTGTTATGTTTATAAATATAATGTTTTTGTGGCATGTTTGTCCGGGGATCTTCGAACTAACGACATACATAGTCTGGCGAAGGTTTTTTAGTGTTCACTCACCATAAGTGTGTGTGAGCAGAGGTCAGCAGCTTCGGCTGCGAATATATCTTGCTGACGTTTTATTCATATCTGTCGTAATGCTAAGTATAGTCGAAATACTAACGAGAAAGGATATTTTATACATTTACTGTAAATAAATTTTATGTAAAAGTTAATCAAACAAAGTTTGCCGTTATATTTTCAGAAAAACAAATATTTTTATAATTTTGATTCAAATACAATACATGATATCGATACGGTATTTTTTAGGTTATATTTTTTTTCAGTTATCAATTGTTCAGTAGGTTTGTTACTAAAATATTGATCGTACTCATAGTCTGTACCTCAAAACGAAGTAGGATAAAGTTGCTGTCATTCTTCTTAGAAGTATGACAGCAACTTTGGATCTGTCACAATATTGTAATTTTGTAATGTTCTCAAGCGTGAACTGTACGTCTACTCGCGCGTGATGTATTATCATTTAAAACTTTATGTCACTAAGTATTTCTCTAAGGCCGAACTTGTGTTTACTTTGTATATTGATATTTTATTAAGGAATGACGAGGGAAAATGTTCAACTGAATTCTTATAAAAGTGATTTAAATATTATTAAAAACATGTGTAAAACATTGTACGTGCCTTTGCAATTTGAGGGTTTCCCTCGATTTCTCCGGATTCCACCATCAGATCCTGACTTAGTTCCACTGAGAATACTTCGGAAGTACACTCTCTCGAATAAAAAAATATATTTATTAATGATTATGAAAATCGGTGCACAATTTGACAGAGAAATCGGTGAATATACATTAAAAAAACATAAAACCTCCTCCTTTTTTGAAGTCGGTTAAAAGTGAAGATAATTCTGAGTGCGTTTAAGTATAGTATATACTTAATTAATATTTTAATAGCAACACACGCAGTTGAGGCTATTAAAAACAAACATGTCATCAAATCTCGGTCAAAACTGCTACAGACGAAATGTTGTTGGAAAACAGGATTTAATCTTTAACAATAAAATGTTATAGTTTACCACCGAACAAAGCTTTTATTGTAGCTCGTCAATATCTTAATGTGTTCGTCAGCGGCGCCTCTTGGAGGAATTGAACGGAATCCTTCAATCTTCTCATCGGGGCCAGATAAGTGTGGTTGGATTAAAGACTCAGGTAAAATAAGACAAAGCTTTGTGAATTAATTGTTATAGTTGTCATTGTGATTGCAGCAGAGTAATGGGAGATGTAGCATTGATTGAAGGATTTGCGTTCCCGCTTTGTATTATACTCTTGATGTTTGCTGAAATTCTATGAATGACAAATAATTAATCCAATAATAAAATGACAGATCCCGCGCTTTTAACCGCCGCACGCCTCTGTGTTTCGGCCTAGATGTTAACAAGGCGTATACTTATATAGACTGAACTACACCAATTTAATAAAAAAAAACATCCGTTGAGTCCTATCCAACAAAGAGTTACGAACTTACATATCAATTTACGTTTATATCTTTAGAGATTTGAATATGGTACTATGGTATATGCTTTTTTTTTAAATAATGATTATACTTGCACAATGGAAATTAACCCCAGTGTCGCGGGGGACTTTACAAAAACTCATTTCATGGACACAAACCACACTTAAACTTGAAGCAACTATCTGTGATTCACACTAATAATTATTCCGGGTGGGAATCGAACCCAGAATACCAGGTCTCAGAAGCAACTATCGTATCCTTTGAGCCACTGGTGCAGTCAGTGCTTCTATGTTCCCATTACATATCGCCTTCTTGCTTCTTCATATTCATCTTTATTCCATCCAAAGGTTTAGATGTGATCGCTAAGACCGCCAAAGAAGAGTATCTTCTCTTATGGAATTTCTTATCTTAAACGAAGCAAGTAAAAAGCAACGTTAATGAAAACAAAATATTAACATCAGTTTGAGGTCGGTCTCAGTATAACGATAATTAAAACCACGAAAGCGGGGCTCGTTACACAAGTGAGGGGAGTTTGTTCCATCATTGTTAGCCGACGTTTGGTTTAGACATGTGATTGCCGCAGGACTCTGATAAGTTCACGCACAATATTTAATTAAGTTCCTCAAATAACATGGCTATGAAATTACTTAATTAAATGTGTAAAATCATTGTTCGTCAATAAGTTTCACGCCCTCGTGGTGTCAACATGAGCCGTTGAACCTCAGTGCTCAGTCGATCTCGATTCATTTCGGTTATTGGTTTTTAACAACCTTATACTATAGTATAGAAAACATCCGTAGCGTAGCTTAGCGGGATCGCTTTAAATCTCGGAGGTCGATGGTTCGATCCCCACGCCTGGCTGGAAATCTTTGTGTAAATTCTAAGATTTCTTCCGGGTCTGGTTGGTTGAGGGACTATCCTCCGTACCTCGGAAAATACGTTAAGCAGTTGGTCCCGATTGTTATAACATCATCTATAAAAATCGTATATCAAGGAACGGGCAGCAGGGTTTCCTTGTATGGTACAACATAATTCTGCGGTCACCAACCCGGAGGAGGCCCATGTTCAACAGTGGACGTTATACGGGCTGATGATGATGATGATACTATAATCTCTGTCACTAGTTTTATTGTGTCACATACAATAGTGAAAAGCGTTTTTTATACTATAAATACGCGTGATTACCGTTCCCTTAGAACTTCTTAATAAGATATAGCCTTCTGCTATAAATGGGCTATTTAACACTGATATTTCGGGCGGTTAAAAGGTTAAATTAGTAACGATTTCAAATGACTCGATTAAAATATATGAGCACTTCACTTAGTCCCTAATTCTACTTTTGTATTTTCACCCGTTACTTTATTGAAAGCATTTCCGAGGATACTGATAAACAAACATTAATTTCAAATAAAATATGTAAGCGTATCTGTCGGTAGTGAAAAGTAACTGGAGGCGGTTAACCGCTCGTTATGTTCCCCGAGAGCGCGATGAAGGGGAACTCCGTAGTGTATTTATAACCGAATTCAGCGCATTGAAGCTTCGTCGGGGGTCCTGAACGACTGATGTCTAAGTGGTCTAATGGAAACTCATTGTTTTCACCTATTTGTGTAGAAGTAAACTTGTTATTTTGATACTATAATAGTGAAACTACAATTGAGTGTTAGGAGTCCAAATCAGAATATTGTATTAATCGAAAACATCAGTATTTATACTATGATATTTAAGATGTGAAAGCAGACTCATACACGTAGATCAACAGCTGTCGCGGTAAAATATTAAATAAAGATTCAATACATTAATTGTTGTCGCAGGCACGTGTAAAAACTAACATAGTTGCTGTTAGATTTGTCTTCCACACCTATATAAAACTGGTAGAGGTTGAATTCTGTATTTAGAAGACTATCTTCTACAGTTACACTAGGTAGTTACAGCCTAACTATCGATAGTTTCGCTATCGATAGTATCGATAGTATCGATATTTTTAAAGTAATACTATCGATACTATCGATATTATCGTTAGTATCGTTGCATTAAATGATTAAAACTATCAATACTATCGATAGTTTATAAAACTATCGATACTATCGAAGACCAACCCATGTTTAGGAGCAATACTGTCGATAGTATTGCTCCTAATCACAAATTGGTCCTCGATAGTATCGATACTATCGCTAATATCGATACTATTGATATGACGTCAACTATCGATAGACTATCGATTGTATATCGATAGGCAACACTACTATCTTCTCGCGCTCGTTTAGACCTGCCTAACTACCGTTCCCGTAGGAACTTCATTATCTAATATATTTTATGTAACTCCTGAATAAAGTAGCTTTCTCTAAAGGTGGAAGATTTTTTTTTAATCATACCAGATGTTCCATCGTTTAGCTCTTTCTAGCAAAATCTTTAGTTTTAGAATATTAGTATAGATGGATAGATGGAAGACTGGAACGCGTATCAGCCGAAACTTATAAATTAATTTAATGAAACTTGGTATGATTATAGAAGAATAACCATAATAGGATATTTCATATATTTTATTCCGGACGTTGGCATTGTTCCAAAACCCAGGATAAAATGTATGTAATGGTCCGGGGAGAGGATGAAAGTCAACATTTTTACATAGCTTGAACTACACGCACAAAGTAATTATGATGTAGGCATCCGCGTAGACAAGATTTTTTTAAAATCACTATGATACCGTGGTCTATAGTTTGTACCTACGGGGAAGTAATAATTTAAGGAAGAACTCGCGGGTAACTGCAAGTATTTACGAGGTACACCCTAAGTGACAGGACTGGTCGCTAGTCGCCTACTGCAGTAGAAAGAAGGTTAGTTTAAAATTAAGAAAAGTGCGATTTTTATTCACACACACACACACTATTTTTTTGACGGGCATATGTAGTCATCCACGAGGCTTTTGATACTTTACCGGACACAAAAGCAAGCAGAGCTCCATCCTAGATCAATTCACACACACACACACACATACATACACATCTATGACGTATTGCTGATGCAATTTTAAACGATGTATACATACGTAAGTCACGGAACCCAGTTCTCTTCCCACGGAGCATCCATTCAGAGCACGGAACATTAATCTTACAAAAACATCATAAATCAGTTGATTTGCTCAAACTTTCAACAGTTTATTGACAGTTAGCCGGTTTGTCACGAGACCTCGCATTAAATTTCGGGTCGTGGGGCTTTCTGGACCGGGACCGCGGTCCCGGATTCCACCTATATACGAAATATTTATTTTTCAGTAGTACTGGGTGGCGCAAAAGTAAAGACTCAATTTGATTCAGTTATAAAAAAAATTCTAAATTAGAAAACTTGATTCAGGTAATTTTAAATGTATATTTGTGCCATTAAATTTCGTACCATTAGGATTTAAAGATGATGTCTTTTAAATGGTGACCTCTAGAGTTGATGCACATCTGAGCCCTATTTATGACATTTTGCATAACTAGCCGTAACACTTCCTGCGATATGTTCCTTATTTCTTGATAAATGTTTTCTTTTAGAGCTGCGGGAGTCTGTGGCTTGTTCACATACACCCGAGATTTCAAAAAACCCCAAAGAAAGAAGTCTGGACTGGTCAGATCGGGTGATCTTGCAGGCCAAGGCAAATCGCCAAAACGAGAGATAACTCGGCCTGGAAAAGCGTCCCTCAGTAAGTCATCAACTCTAGAGGTCACCATTTAAAAGACATCATCTTTAAATCCTAATGGTACGAAATTTAATGGCACAAATATACATTTAAAATTACCTGAATCAAGTTTTCTAATTTAGAATTTTTTTTATAACTGAATCAAATTGAGTCTTTACTTTTGCGCCACCCAGTATTTTGGGACCACAATTAAAAAAAGTTAAGTATGTCTTACAAAAGTACGGTCAACCAAAAAATTTTGAATAAGTATAAATAAAACTATTTTTAGGTAGGATATTGTTATGTGCAATTGCGTAGATGTAAGTCATAAAAACATAAATATTTTTAATTGAACTGCTATATTTAATTTTTAAACATATTATCATATTAATATAGTATAGTAATTATATTATTAATAAGTACCTACATATTTTTTTATTTCAATAGAAAGCTATAATAGAAAATAAAAGACAATATATAATTTAATAAAAATAGTTTTATTTATACTTATTCAAAATTTTTTGGTTGACCGTACTTTCGTAAGACATACTTTACTTTTTTATTTGTGGTCCTAAAATACTACTGAAAAATAAATATTTCATTTATAGGTGGAATCTGGGACCGCGGTCCCGGTCCCAAAAGCCCCACGACCCTATATTTCAAATTCATATTCAAATAGCCTTTATTACTGATAGTAAAACATTTCTTTGCAATATTTTTTTTTATCATGGATCAATTTTATTATATCTTGTGTTAAATAATTTTGCAATTTAATACTATTGATATTTATTCTAATGCTTTGATATTTTACTTACTACAACACAAACTGCTAGCCTGGAACTGGTTGCCCTCGCTAGCTTAGCTCGACTTCCTCTCGAACAGAATCTCTCTATAAATCTATTCTCGTGGGAACTTCATAACAAAATATAATCTATAGTCTTATTCGATGAATGGGCTATGGTCTGAAATATTTTATTCAAATCGGACCAGTAGTTTGACATTAGCGCGTTCAAGCAAACAAACAAACTCTACGGCTTTATATATATTCGTTTAGAAGTATAGATAAACATTTAAATGAGTTCCGTTTTAGTAAAGTTTGCCAAGTTTGTAAATTTATAAATTTCTCAATTAAGTAAGAAAATATTGTGGACGCCTTTGCTGCTGCGATAATTTTCTTAAATACATTATAATCGAGTTGTCGAAGTGTGAAAAACACTGTAAAAGGTCAACAATTTTTGCTTAAATTAAAGTCAAAATAATTAAGTTAAAATTTTAGCACCGCTTAATGACGAAGACCATTTACTATTCATTATATTGGCACAATGTTCGACCGTAACTTGCTAGGTTTAAAGGTTCAAATCTAGGCCGTGTGATTTTATAGAAATTTTCTTTCGAGAAAAAACTAAGTATCAGTCCGAAGTCAGGAAGTATGTTTAGCTGTCGGTCGTCTGTCCTGTTCCTGATTTGTCATCGAACGCATCGGTGAAACGGTACCATCAGAATTTGGAAAGTGCATCTATCTGTGGGCGCAGGCGGCTTCGGAAGACTATACACATGTATCGGTAATATGCTATAGATTTAGCCAAGTTATTATTAAGAGGGCGGTAATATAAGCCATTTGCCATATTATGCGTTCACTGCTTTCCCTCGTTTTTGAATAAAACAATGCGAATTTACTCTATGTAGGCTCCAAATATCCAAAAAGAACCTAGATGTAGGAGATTCTTTGAAAATTGTATACCTAGTTTACCACATTTTATTCCAAATTGCTAATGTGCTCAAAGTTAGCATAACTATATATTCGTTTATATGTATGACCATGACGTGATAATTACCGTCACAATTTATTGACGTCGTTATACCATTGTTGTTAAATTGATTGTTGTTAGCCATAACATATAATTAAAAATACGTCAACCTTTTTTTGAGTCCGCAAGTCACTCATTAATATAGTTACTGCAGTAACTCCTACATTTGATATGATGGATGATTATTTATCGGAATTCTTAGAATAAATAATGGAATGATTTGTTGAGTTATTTTCCTGAAACGTATTAGAAATAATAAGTGTTTTCATTTCATTCCGATGGATATTATCCGTTTATCTATCGTGGTTAGCTGCAGAGTTTGTTTGAACGCACTAACCTTAGGAACTACTATCCCGATTTACAAAAAAATATTTTTTGTTAAATAGCCTATTTATCGAGGAAGGCTCAAAGCTATATATGTATTTTAGAATTACCTAGGCTCTGCGCCACACCTTCGTGTTCGAAGATTGATGCTATATATTCTTCAGCGTCTACTTTCCGACGTGCAAATGGATTAAGTTCCCGCCTCCTGATATCAACTTTTTCCATCTAAACTTATAGCAGAAGGTTATATGCGGGAGTTTACGTGAACTTTGTCATTCTAATTAAAATAATTACTTACCAATTTTATCAACAAGCTTTGTCACTTAGAATGTTAAATATTTAACGATCACATTGTGCTGAAGCTCTTTAATATTGATAATGTTTAGTGAACGAGTGGGACACGAGCGGCGCGCTGAGGGTAGCTGCGGGCGGAGTGGGGAACAAGTTGATTTCACATGTCTACCAAAAAATTGGAAAAGCTTCATTTTAGCTGAGTTTCATATAAGAGCTATGGAGTTGCTACCGGCATGAATGTTATACATATACAGAATGTATATTTTCAAGATATTGGAGGTTTAGTCTAGCGTGCTTGAGTGATATCGGGCGGTGGCGTGAATACACTATACACTTAGAAATGGTATATGCCTTAACTAACTAAAAAAAAATATAGTCGAAAGAATAAGAGTTAAAATTGTTGGTCGAAGTGGTATCACGCACTACTAAGACACTAGTTTTTAAAATACCTAAGTGCTGAATAATAATCATTTATGTCATTTTAACTTTCTGATTTTTTTAAATTTGAATCTGAAGCCAAGAGTCACCTATAAATATATGTCATGATTATGTTTGACATCAATAATGTTAATAAGTTAATTTCAATAAGTTTTGATATATTTTCTCTCGTGTAAAAATGAAACAACGTATTATAACAATATGATATTTTTAGAGACGAAGGCTGAGTATGATATTTTTTCAATTAGTCATCTGGTTTTGTTTTATTGTTGATTTTTCATAAAATATTGCCGTGATGTATCATAGTTTTGTTAATCCGGTTACAAAATGTGCCAATTTTTTATAGACCGCTGGTTCTAGCTAGTTATTTTTTATTTATCATATGGCAGTTGTCTGATTCTTTGAACACATCACACTGAAACTTTGTACGCTTGAAGGAAGTAAAAGTAACTTACTAACGTTTTATTCATAGTCCTTTTGACAAAAGCGGGACGCAGAAGTGTAGGAGCAGAAGGCACTTTCCCACCGTTTTTTTCTATACATATACTCGTATTTATGTCGGTGAGATATGAAGTCCACAAGTTTGAAACTTTTAACATAAAAGAAGTAACTTTCGAGGAATTCAGCTGTTGCCTAGATAGTCTTCAATTTTACAATACTGGGAAACACATAGTTTATACTTGATCTATAGCGGTATTGTAGAAAGAGAAATGTTATAATATATTTGTATTACATGTAAAACATTGAATATTATATCATAAGCCACTGTTTACACTAAAAGATGAGCAGCGTGACCGCGGAGCTTATTGTATAAGGTGTTTCAAGTAATTTACAATAAATTAAAGTGATCATACACTATTCGAGCCGCTCGCAAGCTTGAGTCTTATTTCTAATAAAATTCCACTATGATTTTGTCTTCATAATAAAGCGCTATAGACAAATGATGAGTAAAGGTCACTAACCTTAATATCAACGTAAATAAGAAGGCAGACTAAATAACTTTCATTCTTCGCCCAATTAATGAATTTGTTTTTAAAGAAAAATCTTTTGATGGTATTATTGTAGTATGATCATTTTACTTATTAATATTTTTTAATATATTTGTTAACGCACACAGCGAAATGCTACACACACACATACGCACCGTGCCCCCCGCCTGCTACGTTGACGCCACTTGCGGACCGACCACGCTACGCACAACATTCATTTTGTAATAATTGTTTAATTCACAATACATAGTAAGTAAAATAAGTTTGTGAGTGATTGAAGGTTTCAAGAAGTTATGTTACATCTATATTATTATCGATATCTATCAATAATATTAATTAAAAAGTACTTATTATGAAAAACGAATTCAACTAATTAATTTTGGAACTAAGAGGAGGTATGGATATCTACATTCTTAGATCTGGAAGGATTTTTTTTCGGACGGATCCATGTCACCTATGGAGGTGACATGGATCCGTCCGAAAAAAAATCCATACCAATGCCTATGCTCCGTAAGTAACTTAATAAACGTACCCGGAAGAACACGTAAAGCTACTCACCGCGCCTTGTCTCACTGGGGTTCACCATCATTATTCAGTGCTAATCATGAGCCTGCCTCAAAGGGGGACTTTGCACACGGGTTGGTGACCGCAGTGTTATAATAATATACAGTTAACGCTGTTACCTGATATACAATTATCATAGTTACTTCTCGCGTGTGTACTTCTGCGCGTTTCATCCGCGTAAATGCCGTTCCCATGGAGACTTCATAATAGAATATAGCCTTTCGCAATAAATAGGCTATCTAATTAATGGTTAAATAATTTTTCTAAACGGACCAGTGTATCCTGAAATTAGCGCGTTTAAGCAAACAGTCCAACTCTTCAGCTTTATATATTAGTATAAAATTATAAATGATGTTATGATAATTGGAACCAACGGCTTAAGGCTATGAACTCACGGAGCGGTTTGCAGCGGCGCCCGCCGCTATTTATGGCCTGCAGCTTCTGGAGCATGTAGATTTATATTCAAAAATGAAGAGCAAATTTCACGACGCGTTTTACAACAGTAGCACGCACGGTTGTTAGCGGGTCCCGCGGCACCGGCGGCTTACCGGTCTTGCGATCATCGCCCGCCAAGTTTGCGGGCGATGATCTTAACCGCGACCGCGCAAATCACCGGTCTTGTGAGTATAGAAATAAAATCGCAGTTCCAAGACCGCGGCGGGCGCGGGTGCAAACCGCTCCGTGAGTTCTTAGCGTTACAAGGTATTAGTTCCTCAATAAACAGACCCATAAAGAAATCTTTGATTTTGATAGGATGTCATACCCACTTCGGACTTATAATATTTGCTGATACGATAGCAGGCAGGCTCAGCGCCATGTCGGCCAAGCCATGAGAGAATACAATTACAATAGTATGAAAATACACAAGTTATTTATTGTGAGCAGGAAATTGCGTGAACTGCTATACACTTCTGAAAAAGTCAAGCAAACTTGTATTCTTACAAAGAGTAAGAGTAGGCACCATCGAAAATAGTATAATAGACACACAAGCAGGCAGACTTACAGATTATGTATAAGTATGAAGTGTCCTCGTTGCTCTCGTCAAATTAACAGTGCTAATTAATTTGTTAATTTGATGAGCGAATCGTGTTCTTTGTATTTGACGTACCTATTGTTTAGTTTTCACATAATTTTGATGTTTGAATTCAAATGATTAAGCACTGAATTTCGAGAAATGTACATTGAGCGTAATTCATAAAATTTCAATTTAATGAATTATAATTTGACAAAGTTTTATGAAAGCGAACTTAATGAAGTAGGTTATTATCATAATTATATGTTTATTAGTTTTATTTAATATGATTTTTATTATTTAAATTTAAGGTTTTAAATACGTTAATGTCAACAATAAGTTATGTTTCAAGAAAAAAAATCAAAACTTCACTAGCTCACATTAATTTGTGACGGATTACCTTTTTCTTCTATTTGTGTAAGTCTTTTTAAAATATATGCCTTTTATAATATAGGTACAGTATCATTGTAGATAGAGTAGAGACCTCAGTATATAAATTTCCGATAAATAATCAAATATTTGTAATATACATATTTATTTTGAATAAAGTTGTCCCTCCCGCTGTGCCACCTCGCCCTTGTATTTTTTTAAGTGATCATTTCACAGAAATTTCTTCAGTAACATAATCAATAGATGATACTATCTGGTGGAAAGGTATTTATTTTGAAAACACATTCAATACTTGCTCTAGGTCTTGGAGTATTTCGTGCTTAAAGGTTAATTATCATATGCGTTTAAAAAAATAAGTAAATGCATAAACTTTATGTAATTACTCGTAGTAATACAATTCCAACTTTAGTACGAGCTATTAGAGTTTCGTTTCTAATGGCTCACACAAAAGTTCTCCGACACCGATAACTGCATCAATGTAAGTGCCTGGTGACCGCGCGAGCGCGAACTTATATTTTATCAACAAACATTGTGTGGACTCGTACTACTTGTAACTCGTTAGTATCAAACGGGAAACTACCCTCTCATATACATATAATATTTCATTATCTACTTAGTTACAGATGAAAGTGCTGTAAATTAGTTTACCAACTTCTCTCAAAAAAAAAGAATGGTATTCACGTTTGTATAAAAGTTGAATGTCGTACATAATAACAACAAAATTTGGATGTAAAATACTATCGATAACTAAATATGTTCATATTTTTGACAACATTTTCTCGATTAATAATTAATGTATAATAATTATTTTAAATTAATATCTAACCTTTTTTTATATATTAATGGTGACTTTTGTAAATAGTGAGCATGTTGAGAGTGTTAGTTATTTTATTCATCAACCCGTGCCCCTAAACTTTCATACTTAATTTAAAATTCAATCAATATTTTTATAAATGCCCTCCTGCGATTGCAAAAACTTGCCATTCAACAAAAAAGAGAGACCGAATATATTTTGTTGAACAAAACACACACATATTAAAATGTTATCTCATTTATGTTTCATTACTACACGAAACCTTAATTAAAATCGCCCGCCTGACTATTTGTCTGTCTTTTCATTTAAAAAAAGCCATGCGCTATAACGATTATACTAAATCTGTTTTACGACTCTTCAGGAATTTGGCAATTTTACCATTGCCAGTTTGTTTTATTTTTTCAATTTTCACATTTAAGTGAAATATAAGTAGGATGGGAAAGCCTTAAAGAATGTTATATGAAATTTGATATTATGTAATGTGGATAAATAGATCAACATAATACTAACCAAAATTACTCGTTTGTGTTATATAGTTCACAATTACGAGTTCAACTTACCTACACTTGATCTTGCCGTGTGGTGTGCGGCTTAGAATAGACTACCCCATATTCATAAGAGGCGACTAAGGGTCATTTATCAGCTCAAACATACTACTGTAAACACCAATCCATCGTACCATTACGGCAATATCCCTCAATAACCCTGCCTTGCCAAGGTTGGTTAAAAAAGGGAGGGTCATGTTTAGCAATGGACGTAAACTGAAAAAGACACCTTATCAAGTTAGCATAAGAAATATACACTTATACACGTAGTCAATTCATTTTTAATATGAAGCAATTCATATCGACGACTCGTACAGTTTTATTGTATATTACGATAGAAATATGAGCGACAAGTTATGTTTACTGTATAGCGACAGTTGCACAAACTCTACTAATAAAAACGAAACGTCATAATCCCTCAATCTCATCGCCAACGCAGCGATCGTCTTGTGTCCAAGCCCCACAGGGGGCGCCTTCCTGCGCAGGTTGATTAGTTTGTAACTTTTAAAACATTCATTGAGCCTGGAGCTCTGCTTGCCTTTATGCCCGGTGAAGTAGCAGGAGCCTCGTGGCTACCTACGTATGTCCGGCCGAAAAAAAAGGTAAGTTTACAACAAGGTCATGGAATGATCTAGATGAGTATTCAGAGTTTTAAATGATTCTATATTACTAACACTAACATTTAAACAAAATAAAGCACTTGACGCCCGTGTCACGGTATCGTTTTGGAAAACTGGAATTTAGACTTAAAATGAAAACACCCAAAGTAGCGGTTAGATGTGCAAGCATTTCAGTAACGAGCTAAATTATCCACTGCCGAGGGGAGGGTAGATGCTATTTGCGTTCAAACGCTCGATGTACAGAAACGTTTTAGTGATATTATCGAGACAGGTGCTATATTTTAACTTTGATCGCATGTCGTTTATTCTCTAGTGCCTTGTTGGTATGTTTCGTCGAAATAAGTAAAATGAGTATTTCGGGTTTTCCGACGAGATATTCCTAGAAACAGCATACGACATAGTAATTAAGCGTATGTTCCATTGGAACATGACATGCGAGTAACTCACGAAATAAAAATATAACCCACATTTCTAGTAAAATAGTCTTCTCTTAAAAATGTGTGACACGTACATTGTTTTGTTTCTTTTTGTGACACGAGTAGTATATGTATATAAGCAAGGGCGCTATTTTCTATCTGTATTCGGTAGGATTATACATTTTTTAGGTATATCCGGTTACTTATTTATTATTAACTTTTGCGCACGATTTCAATCCCGTAACTCCAGTTCCCATGGGAACTTCATAATTAAATATAGCCTCTTCTTCCTGGATAAATGGGCTATCTAACATTGAAAGGATTTTTCAAATCGGACCAGTAGTTTCTGAGATTAGCGCATTCAAGTTGTTTGCTTGAATGCGCTAACCTTAGAAAAAATATATTCAGCTTGAAATTCCTCTGCTTGAAATAGGGATTTACCTGTGTTCTTGTGTTCTTTTAAAAGACAACTCCCGCACTAGGGAAATAAATCCCTGTGTCGCGGGGGACTTTACAAACATTCATTTCACGGACACAAAGAACACCCAGACTCAGAATAACTATTTGTGGTTCACACAAATAATTGTCCCGGGTGGAAATCGAACCCAGAACACCAGGTCTCAGAAGCAACTACCGTAACCATTGAGCCACCGGTGCAGTCAAACATCACATCATCATCAGCCTGTTGTCGTCTACTGCTGAACATAGGCCTCCCCCATTGATTTCCCGTGGGAACCATTGCGGCCTGCATCCACTGATTCCCTGTGACCTTCATGAAGTCGACGGTCCATCGTGCGGGCAGTCGTCCCATGCTGCGCTTGCCAGTTCATTTTCTCCACTCGAGAACCTTTCTGCTCCATCGGCCGTCAGTTCTTCTAGCTACGTGATCTGCCCATTGCCACATTGGCTTGCTGATCCGTTGATCTATGTCAGCGACCTTCGTTATCTTGCGGATCTCTTCATTTCTGTTTCGATCATCATCTTTTGATAGAGCATTTCCGATCGCTGAGCTTTCTTATGAGGCACACAGTAAGAGACCACGTCTCAGATCCATTTGTCATCATTGGTAACACACATTGATTGAAGACTTTTGTCTTCAGGAACTGAGGTATTTTGGACGAGAAGATCTCCCTAGGCTTCCCAAACGCTGCCCAGCCGAGTCGGATTCGACGATTTCCTCTTTCTTAAAGTTGGTTCTTCCTAGTAGGATCGTTTGACCTAGGTATACGAATTCGGTCACAACTTCGAGAATGGAGTTCCCAATGGCTAGAGTTGGGCACTACATGGGCATTATTTTTACTAGCTATATTTTAATGAAAGTTCCGTCTTAAGCGACATACATAGACAAACAAACAGACAGACAGACAAAACGCCTATATTATACAGCAGTCCTAAGACAGACATGTTTATGAGTTTTAAATGTATAAAAATTAATATGAATAAAATTGTAGTATTTAATTGTAATGGAAAAACTGTGTGTAAATATGTTCTGAATTCAATATTATTCAAAGTAAATTTTAAACATTAAAAGCGCATAAACATGTGTATTTCATTATATCAAAACGAATTATTAAACGCAGTTATATTTAAAACTTTGAGTGAAACTAAAATTAAAAAAATGTCGTGACTTGAGCTTTGACTTTAGAATCTAAAGTGTAGTACAATTTCAGTGGAAACTCCACGGAGCTTGGTCTATGATCTAAAGTTTAGATCATAGACCAAGCTCCGTGGAGTTTCCATTAATTATAATTATTGTTTGAAATATAACACGACGTAGTTAGTTTTACGTGATAATCTATACTAATATAAATAGCTGAAAAGTTTGTATATTTGCTTGAATACGCTAACCTCGGGAACTACTGGTTCTAAAACATTATTTTAGTGTTAAGTAGTCCATTTATCGAGAAGGAATAAAGGCTCTATTATATAAAGAACTCCCCGACAATGAGAGAGCGTGAGAATCCGCGCGCGGGACGCTAGTAAAAAAACATAAATGATATTGTGATAATCAAGATACGAAATACTTATCGTCCACATTGCGATAGTAAAGGTCGTGTTATAATTCGAAACGATGATTTCGATATGAAAATACAAAAATAATCTGAGAAAAATATCGTTTGAAGAGAAATTCCTCGTTGTAAGTTTTTAATAATCCTAACGTTTTGTCGCTGTCGCAGATATTACTTGTCGATAAATCTTTTTTCTCGGCAACCTTCCAGCTTTTCTAGTGTTATGTTGTAAGCAAATTCACGTCGAGCCGTTTTGTAAGAACTGAATTATACTATACCGACAGGTGACGCGTAATGTTGCTGCCTTGGGTGAGATATAAATATACCCCAAAGGTACAAATTTGATTTACGATAAAATGTTTGGTCAGAGCAAAATAGAAAAAATATGCAATTTTCGTTTCGATCGTGGGATCGGGATAGTTTTGGTCGCGATAACAGCATGTACTGTTATCGCGACCAAAAGTATGATCATGCCAATTTATATCATCGCTCAGGATATACATCTTTTCGCAGCGATTAAGAATTTATTAGGGTTTATTAAGGAATCCTAATTTTTTTGAAAATATATTATAGCCTATATTATCCGGGGATAGTGTAGCTTTCCAAAGGTGAAAGAATTGTCAAATCGGTCATGTAGTTTCGAAGCCTATTCAATACAAACAATAAAATCTATATTTTTTTAAATATTAATATAGATTATTATTACTATTCTTAGCCTAAGAGTTAATTAGCATAAAGTTAAAATAAACACGAGTAAATACTGTATCACGTGCAGCCACACTTTTCCCAAAAGCGACTCATTTTGCTATAATATCACAACTGCACGGAGACTACTTACAGCAGTAAAATATTTTGTTGGATATATAAGCTTTAAAAATCGTCTAAACGAAAGTGGTACGTCTGATGCTGTGTTCTGTGGTATAACGTGTAAGTCAGCAAACAAAAGCCGGAGTAATGAAACAATATGTATTGTTAGCTGCAGCGAGCGGCGCGGTAATGAGCTCAACAACGCTGGCGCACTGCTATTACTCTGTTAGAAACGGTTAATTGACACAATTCAGGTAATTATGAAACATTACATATGTGCCTTGAAAAGGGAAAACGAATCGTTATAGCAACACTTTAATGTGTGTTTGCTTGTTAACCTGCGATAGCTTAGGAGAAACGACGAGCTTCTAGAATTAAAGCTCTGGTACTCCGAAATAATAGTTTTAAGTAAATATTTACTTTAAAACTAAAAGTATTTTTGTGTCTTTAAAATATTGCATATCTGTCTTTACTATTGAATAGTTGACATGTTGAAGTCAATAAGTCAAAGTCAAAGTCAATAATATCTTTATTCATATAGACACAATTCAAAAATAATTAAATCATGTTCTTATGATGCGTCCATTTCTTTTCCTACCACCAGTTCGAAGACGTGGCAACTCTGAGAAGAACTGGCAAGAAACTCAGAGGAATCCTTTTTTAAATAATCAAATTATCATTTACTTTACAATATTGTTAAGCAGCAGTGTCATTCCAGAGCAAGTTACTCCCAAGCCATTCGGTCATTTACATAATCTGATATTTTATAATATGCCTTTTTACATAGTTTAGCTTTGACAGTGGCTTTAAATTTATTAACAGATAATTCTCTAATATTATTTGGGAGTTTGTTATAGAAGCGAATACATTGCCCCATAAAAGAGTTGCTTATTCTATGGAGACGAGTTGCAAGTACTACTAAGTCATGCTTATGTCTAGTATTCATATTATGTATATCACTTTTTTTCTGAAACTTATCTATATTCTTATGTACGTATAACAAATTTTCATAAACATATTGCGAAGCTAGAGTAAGAATTTTAATGTCTTTGAACTTCTCCCGTAGGGAAACCCGCGGTCCAAGTTTGTATATGGCTCTTACAGCGCGTTTCTGCAGCACAAATATAGTATCAATGTCCGCACAGTTTCCCCATAGAAGAATTCCATAGGACATAATGCTATGAAAATAACTAAAATATACTAGTCTGGCCGTGTCTACATCAGTAAGCCGTCTTATTGTCTTAACTGCGTATGCCGCAGAACTAAGTTTACCAGATAGATTTTTAATTTGTGGTCCCCATTGCAATTTGGAGTCGACAGTTATACCAAGAAAAACTGTTGACTCCACAGGCTCCAATCTCGTTCCGTTAATTAGTAAGTTGGTGGCGACCTGTTTGACATTAGGGGTAGAAAATTTGATAAGCTTGGTTTTTTTCTCATTTAGAACGAGATTGTTTACATTAAACCAATGCACGACCTTCGAGAGAGCATTGTTTACGTCGTCATAGTTAAGTAATTTTCTACTAATTTTAAATGTCAGAGAAGTATCATCGGCAAACAATACAATCTCATGGTCATTCCCTATGTGGTAAGGCAAGTCGTTTATATATACAAGAAACAGGAACGGTCCCAGGATAGAACCCTGTGGTACGCCTATATTAACAACGGACCCTGGAGATATTTTACCGTTTATACCGACCCTCTGAGTTCTATTACCCAAATATGAACTCAGAAGATCTAGAGCCGTGTTCCTAATACCGTAGTGGTGTAATTTCCTGACTAGCGTATCATGGTGTACACAATCAAATGCCTTAGATAAATCACAGAATATACCCAAAGCATCCTGTGATTCCTCCCAGGCCGCGAATATGTTCTTCAATAATTCGATTCCAGCGTCTACGGTTGAGCAACCCCTCGTAAATCCGAACTGTTTGGTGTGAAGGAGTTTATGTTTTGTAAAATGCCTAAGCAGTTGACTAAGAATAACTTTTTCAAAGATTTTACTCAGTGTGGGCAATATAGAGACAGGTCGGAAATTCGAGGGATCAGAAGTATCACCTGACTTAAACAATGGAATAACTTTACTATGCTTCATTAAGTCAGGAAACACACCACTACTTACACAACTATTAAATATATTTGCTAGGGTGGGTGCAATTATTTCTACAATATTAGCTATGAATTTTACTGAATGCCCCCACAAATCTTTTGATTTTTTCATCTCCATAGTTTTAAAAGTTTTTATTATATCTATATAGTTAATAAAAGTAAAAGTAAAGTCAGTATCACATTTACAAACATTTTCCTTCAAAAGTAATTCAGCTTCTATGGAAGACGAGTTGAGAAGTTCAGTTGTTACTAAAGGTATTTTTGTAAAAAAATATTCAAACTCAGTCGCGACATCCATATCAGCTTTAATATCTACATTATTAATATTTAAATTGAATTCTTTAATAACATTTTTAGCCCTACCTGTTTCATTATTAATTATGTTCCATATTTCTTTAATTTTGTTTGTTGAGTTTTTTATCTTATTTTTCAAATACAAAGCTTTAGCAGCATAACAGGTTTGTTTAAAAACTTTTGAATATTTACTTACATGATTTTTAAAAGTCGGACAATGATTATATGTCTTTTCATAATACAATTCAAACAGTTTATTGCGACTTTTGTAGATCAGATACCAGTAGTTGCCCATTAACTGAAACTAAAACCTTCACTGATCATCTTAGTTTTGAGTTTAAATATCCTATTATGCTCAGTTATAATTGTGTTAAAAAGAGAATTATAAAGTTGATCTGGATCATTGTGAGGGGGCAACTCCGATAGTTTGCGAAACAAACTTATTTTAAATTCATCAATCCGATGCTTACTAATAGGAATAAAACTTATATGTTTTCTCTGAGCCTTATTGTCTCTCTTAGGAAATGAGATTAACTGGCCACAATGGTCAGAGGGTAGACTATTGATTACTGACTTATGACTTGGTATTATGTTAGTAAAAATATTGTCAATGCAAGTTGCAGTAGAAGCAGTAATCCTCGTAGGTTCACAGAAAACATTATATAAGTTAAATGATTTAAATAGATTTAAAAAGTTAAGTGACACTGAATTATTCTCTAGTATATTTACATTGAAGTCTCCACAAATGACAACTGTTTTATGGCTATTGGTTACTTTAAATAAGGCATCCTCCATAATTTTAAAAAAAGCCTCTTTAGGCGCACATGGAGGCTTGTAAACACTCATAACTATGACTTGCTCCAGTTCAACGCATGCTATCTCTAATACTCTTTCAATAGAGAGGCTCACTATATCATTCCTTTCTTTAGATTTTAGACAATTCTTAATAATTATTAAAGAGCCACCTCTGATAAATCGGTCCCTATTGAAAGAGCTCACAATATGGTGGTTATTGGAACTGAAAATGACCTGGTGACTTTTGAGCCAAGATTCAGTTATACATAAAATGTCAATATTGTTACAGTTCAAAAACAGTTCCAATTCTAAGTCCTTTCCTATCATCCCCTGAATATTTTGATGCACCAGATGGATACATTTTTTTGACAATACAGAAGATGGGGATATCATATAATCATTTTTTCCTTTATTTCTTATACTAATACTGGTTTCTATAGCATTACCAGTAACTACATAGCCAGAGTTCAACTCTATTGTCCTAATATCTAATTTAAAGAATTTGGAACATATTCCAAATTATCATTCAATGTCAACTGCTCAATAGAGTCAGTATTGTCAGCCAACATATTGGCTGAATGTTTAAAAAAAAATGATAGCGAATCTGCTATTGGTCTTTTATATAAAAATGGAAGATAATAATTATCTTCTGTTCTAAAATTAAAATCTTTAATAAATATATTAATGTCAAATATTTGAAATTTATTATTGTACAATGTCAAAGTGTGCAATCTATCATTTAATTTATATCTATAATTATTTTCCGTCTCCAGCAACAAATTACTATATGGAAAAGCAAGGAAAATTATCTTTTTTACATTTAATTTAGATAATAAATCAAAGTACTTGTTTAACATATATGAGTTAGTGTTACCTCTCCTCCCGATAAAGATCATTATTGTTGAGTTAGGATGGTGGCTATTTTTAACTACTCTATTTAATATTTGTGTAAAAGTAGCACCTGGCATACAACAGTTGGTTACTAATTGACCAGATGACTCTAATAATAATTGACCCATGTTTTTACCTATTTCATCGCTGTACATTATAAACTTTGGTTGATTTGTAATGCTGTCTGTACCTGATGACAATTTCTGGAAGCGACTATCACTATTATCCTCAGACAAGTTCTGAGATTGTATTGGATCAGATAATAATACTGGAGAAGCCGCTGTCTGAAGGTGGCTCACACTGGATAATGATGTCCTGGTGATGTCATAGCGATTATAATAATTGGCAAGGGACACCAGCTTTTGCTCATTTTCCTTCATGTCAGCCACCAAGCCATCCATACCAACAGAGTACTCGTGTATTTGAGTCTGAGCTTCCTCATATTGAAGTTTAATTTTATTAAAATTACTTTCTAAAGATATTATGTCAGACTGTAACTTATTAACATGAACATGTGTTAAACGATTGTATTTAATTTAGTCAAATTAATATTGTTAAACAGATGACCCATGAATACAACACAACGCTTAACGTCACTGAGTAAGTAACAACATTCAGATGTATCAACTTCAACTATAAATGCGATTACAAACAAAGTTGAAGTTTCAGCCACACCGGCGCGTGTGACTCAGTTGTTGTTTCATTATTAGATTGCGGAATCAAAGTAAGAGGTTTCGAAGTGGCTCAACAGATTTAAATAAACATTATCTTTTTCTCTTTCTTTTTCACGTTACACTTTTTTTATAAAATTCCCGCTAATTTGTAATTTTGTTTTAATATCACAAGCAGAGACCTCTCATGCTAAGCTAAAATGTGTTACGATTGGGTTAACGTCGGTAGTGCATTGGGTGGGGATCAAACCGGCAACCAAATGATCGCAAATCCAACGCCCCAGCCAATGGCCCACGGCCGTTTAAATATAGATAAAGATTGAAAGTAATTTTTGTACCACTTGACGATCTACTTGACACCTTATAAGGTATCAAGTTCGAGTGACTAAGTCGCTCTCATGTCGGATGCATCCTCAAGAGAAGAACTTTTAAGTTTTAAATAATAAATTAACTTGGCCATCGGATACTATTAGAATGTGTCTCACAAGTGTTTATTGCGATGGCCAAGTCAATCTAATATTCATAACATAAAAGTTTTGAATTTTGATAAGATCATTTTAAGAGTCTGTTAGGTGAGATAGTTACGTAATAACTTAAGACAGAAGGTCTTTTAAGTAGGGACTGAATAAATTAACCGACTTGGTATTACATAGATCTCACAACTTTTAACGGTAAAAGAACTGCGTTACGAGACTTGGGTTTTTTTACAAGTATGTTTTTGATGGCATCTCATTTCTTTTTGTAGATAGTTGTACCTTTTTTCCTTTGCTTTACAATTTACATAATTTTTTTGAATACCTACAACGGATTTAGGCTGTATCTCAAGAACCGCGATAGCTAAACAGTTGACATTTTCACAAATTATGTATTTCTGTTGCTATATTAACAAACTAAACATAAATTAAATAATTAAGGGGGGCTCCAATACAACAAACTTTTTTGCGGCCTTTTTTGCTCGATATCTATAACGGCAATAGGTAGGCACTTCAAAATGGTACGGAAACCTTAGTGCGCGAGTCCAACTCGCACTTGGCCGGTTTTAGTCTATTGTATGCACAAATGGAGGATTCCTGCGCTTTAATCGTTCCAAAGTAGACTTAAATTAAATGTAAACCGTCCAGACTCGTAACTCGGTGCCTTTATTTACAAAATAACTTAACTTACGAATATATGAATACCCACGTACCTATCTGGCATGGCAACACTCACCATACGTAACAAGAGCAGCTGCGTCGTGTACTTTTTTATGGTTTATTGATATTCGTCGCACTCGTCAAACGTCATTTAAAATTAATCCTTATTTAAAATTGTTATCTCTCATTCATTATAAATATTGTCAATGTACCTAATTGAAAACTACAACATCAAGCTTAACAGAGGATTAACATGAACTTATGTATGGCACTCACGGCCTCACTGTCAAAGGTTTTTAAATAAAGAAATTACTAAACTGTTTTTAATGGAACTTTGGCACATGTCCGATTTTGGCTTTTTTTGAGACAGCTCCCGCACTAGGGAAATTATTATCTATGTCGCGGGTCAAAGTAACTTTTCCACAGAGACAAAGTCGCGGCCACAAGCTAATATGTACATAAGTAAATTTAAAGCTACCTAGTTAACATCAAACTGTGTAAAAAATATTTGATAAAATGAATATGCAAATACAGTTTGTGTCAGATAAATAAAACGTGGTCTGTGTGTATACCTGCGATATCGCAGTAAGACTTGTTAATTACTTGAAAGAAAGTGACCGTCTTTCTGTGACGAACGGGAAGCGTGGAAGCCGTAGTGTTTGTCCGGGGGGAATGCAAAAATTGTACGCATCTCCTCCGACACTGCGGCGTTCCCGCACGAGCGGTGGGGTATGTGGGACTCGCCCTCTCCATAGCAGTGGAATGCAAATCATACCTTGAGAGAAAAACACTTAAACCCCCGGTTACTCCTCTGACCTCAATTGGTGAGGGGCCCAGGAACTGTTGCCTATCTGGGATACCCTATGGCAGCGTCCGCGACTCAAATGGTGTTGCGGGCTCTCCTGGGTTCAAATAACCAGTTTCAGGGATGCCAGAGTACACGGGGTCCCTACTTCTCAAGGGGCCGCGGCCTGTTAGTATACTATCGTTCATAGCACAGTTGCTTTTACATTCCATTGAGTTTTTTTTTTTTTCCTTCGATTTTTTTTTTATTTGTTAAATTAATCCCTGTGTCGCAAAGGTCGCACCGCTCGATAGATTAACGAAAACAAAGCACCCCTGACTCAATACAACTGTTTTAATTTTAGACGAATAATTGTCCCGGGTGGGAATCGAACGCAGAAAACCAGGTCTCTGGAGCAACTAACGTAACCACTTAGCCACCACCTTTCAACATAATTGCATCTAGGTCCCTATCTACACCTATTCTTCCATGAAATCATACATATTCATTTACACTGATTCACTGACTGCAAATGTAACTTTGTAATCCTATACATTTATAAGAAATAACAAAGTAGAGGTTTGCACCGGAGCAGTGAGTACCGGAGAATCTCCGGTGATGAACCGGTAAAAGTAATCGGTTAAAACCACCGGAGATTAATCGATTAATCTCCGGTGAAATAATAAACCTGTATTAGTGTGTGATTATTCTTTATTTTTATTATTCGGTGTTAGTATTCGATACTCTTATCTATATTATTTTAAAAATATTTTTATTACACAATTTTATTCATTATTTTTTAAAGCCTCTATAATTTTTTGCATAATGTTATAACGTTTATTGCCAGTATATTGTTCAAGTTCATGCGAAATAAACTTACAAAACATTAGATATTGTGTGTAAGTGTACGTTTAAATACTTTACTGTACCGGCAACGTCAGTTAGATCAGAAACAGTCTTTTCAACAACAGGTTACATTCTTAATAACCGAAGAAATGTGCATGTTGCGTAATGACGCAGTTTTCATTTGAGTAGCTCGATCTATTCCCCAAACTCCTTAGTTCCGTGTGGCAAAAGTTCCAGTCGCATTTTTCCTCACTCGCTTTTTTTTCTGTTCGCGCATTTTACCAATCGCAGTAGTTCACAGACGTTTATTTCTCTAAACGTTTTTTTTCCACACGTATTTTTCTGAGAAACTATTAACGCTCTCCTTTTTTCGTTTTTCATTTTATTTATTGTTTGTATTATTATTATCAAATTATGAATAATAACTACTAGCGATTATTTTGAAGTCTTTGAAAGGTGTTTAAAAAAAAATATTTTTGTTACTATGTGAATCCATATTTTAGTTAATTAATGTGCTTAATTTTATTTGTACGAAAATGTTTTTGGAATTAATCTTCATCTTTTTCACTCATGAGCACTTTTACGTTCATTACCGGTCACGGGCCTCCTCTTAACAGACCTACAAGACCTGTTAAGAGGAGCTAGGATCCTTGAGGGATGTTGCCATAATCACCACGTTTGGCAGGTGGATTGTTGATCGCAGTAACATACGCTCAGTCCATGGCTACCCATCCATGTCGTATCTTACGACACTCATGGGAAGACATGGACTGAGCTATGGAATTGAGCTGACCATAAAATGAATGCTGTTCCAAATCCTCGCGGTGGTCTAAATTTATTATTCTTTTTCTTTTGCGCCTTTAAAATTATAAACAATATAAATAAATAATATAATATAAATAGTCAAATAATAACATTTATAAAATAAAATTTAATAAAAAAAACTATATAAAGGGCGCCCCCCTATTAAGTGCTTCCTAAAAAATACGTGTGGAAAAAAATTAGAGAAATAAACGTCTGTGAACTAATGCGATTGGTAAAATGCGCGAACAGACAAAAAAGCGAGTGGGGAAAAATTGGACTGGAACTTATGCATCACGGAACTAACGAGTTTGGGGAATAGATCTAGCTACTCGAAATGTTATGCTTTCTACATGAAAACCATAATTTATTAGAATTGTAAAATATAATAATTACTACGGAACATTTTTTTATTTAAATTTCATTACCTACGTCTCGCACTTGTCCAGTTTTTTTTATCTTCGTAAATATTTTTATGTTGATTAAACGTGTAATTAATAAAAGGTGTGTGTCATTATTTTAAACTCCGAATAAAGCCTGACCAAGAAATAAAAACACTTGATTATATATGCTATGGCTAATCAAGTTAGTTATAATTTAAATATGCTTTCATTCTCCGGTGATTCACCGGAGAATAACCGGAGATCGCTCAATCACCGGTGGATTCAATCGGTTGTCAAAATCTCGCTCCGGTGCAAACCACTATAACAAAGTTATTAATGCAGTTGATGAAACTTAACAACTGGACCGAAATTGCAAAATGTTGGAATTTTCCCATGAGTTTTACACTAAACTCTACTAGTACTCAAAATTTGAAGCTTCTACGTCTGCTAGAAGTGCCTAAACATTTTGATGATCGGTCAATCACGTGTGAGCGAGTGACAAAATTACCGAAATTACCGAACTTTGAGTAGTTATAATTCTTAAAGTACTGGTTCAAATTGAATGAAATTTGAAATATGCTGTAGTTTTACAAAGCCTGCTTAGGTTCTGAAATTTCAGGCTCCTATCTTCATCCACAACGAAGTTATAGAGGGTCGAAAATCGGCTGAGTTGCTTCGAGAAAAGATAGGTAAAGCCGTGCACCTTTTTTTTTTTTTTTTTTTTTTCTTACTCGACTTGGGTGGGCACTGCCGTGCCCCCAGATAATAAAATACAGACTCAAGTGCGTTTCTCTGTAAGAATATGAGAAACAATATTAAAGGCTTCATTTTAGGTCTGGTTAATTGTTTCTCTAAGTTTCTTTATGAAATAACTCAGAATTCTTGCTTTTCATAACATTTCGTAACACGACAATATTACTTCCTGCGCTGTCAGCGATAGTATTAAAAGTAAAGATTTATGGTAGACTCTCCACAAATGTCTCACAAAACTAAAGAAAACTACGAAATTAATAAAGAATCAGTTAAGTGTTTTCTTTACATACATTATGTCGAAGAAATCCGATCAATAACATAATATGTCGCTTATATAAGTTCCTGCACAAGCACAAGTAGAAGAAGTTAATAGAGAGGCAATGGGCCGACAGATATGAGGCCCTAATATATAGCGAGGTCACTCGTGTCCGGGACATTGGGTTTACTACTGTTCGTACACTTGGCAGGGTTCACGACAATCTTGTTGTTTCACATAAAATACGACTTATGGTCCAATGGAGATCTTAATTAATTGTGCGTTTGCCACACTCGGACGTTAAAGCGACCAAACTTTGTTCTGAAGCCTGGCAGCCGGACAGTGTCATTGTGGTCACATTTCCGAAACGTGCAAACACATGCAGCCTCATGTAGGTACGATTTACTCATTTGAATTTATAACTACTAGCTTCCCACGAATACACACGCGTAGCTCCCGTTCCCGTAAGAATTTTATAATTAAATATAATCTACTTCCTCAATCAATGGGCTATTTAACCCTGAAATTATTTTTCAAATTGGACAAGTGGTTTTGACTTTAGCCTGTTTAAATAAACAAACAAACTCTTCAGATTTATGTATTAGTATAGCTAAAGTAAAAAAAGTGCAGAAAGAAATTATGACATCTAGCATAAGAAATGTAGAAATTATTTTGATGGGACCAAACCAACCATTTACCTACTTTAAATTAACATGCATATTTTTAATTTATTGAAAACCTAAATTATTCTCTATACATCCTAGACTATAAATTACTGATTTTGTTGGCTTGTATGACATTTTGTATTCTCTACGATATGAATAACATTGTTGAGTCGTAAACAACACACAAGTGCTAAATGGGCCATAACATTTGCATAGAAGTTCCATTGATTTCCATACAAACATCGTTTCAGTTCAAAATATTAGTGTGTATTTGTTAAACGTTGCAAATTAATTAACTATAATATTCCAATATACAAAGAAATGCCAGTAAAATATTACGACATTCTATTGTACAGGACCTATGCCATACGGATACATGGAAACTCGACAAATCTATTATTTAGTATTACAATCTTATATTTCTTATGTAAGCTGAAGAGTTTGTTTTTAGTTTGTTTGCTTGAACGCGTAAATTTCGGGAACTACTGGATAGATTTTTTTTTAACAGTGTCACATAGCCTTTTTATCGAAAAAGGCTATATAATTATGAAGATTCCATGGGAACGGGAGTTACGCGGGAAGCTAGTAAAGGGATATATCAATATTTAAACGAGATTATCTCTTTGCATGGCTTGTATCGCAGATTGTTTTTATAAAATGGCATAGAATAGGTTCAGGCGCCACTAAGACTGATAAAATCTTTGTATACTGCAAAAAAAAAAGTTATAATCAAAATAATTGTGGAAATAAATCTCCACATTGCATTATTTGGGCACAATGCCAGCTTTATGAGGCATACGGAATTAACAACTACATATTACAATGTAGACAAAAATCGCAGAAACATCTGCAGAGCAATTTTTGTTTGGACCGGTTTGGTTTAGGAGTGTAATAAAATGTTGTAGCGACCCGTCATAAAGTTTAGTGATTTTTCGAATATGAATAATGCACAAGGCCGTCAAATGTTTTATTTATTTAAAACCGATTGAATATAATCGTTTTTTATACTGAATAGAATAATATATATAATGAAAAACTAATAGTTTTTTTTTATTATAATAATAAATGGTTTGGTAAAAGTTTCATGCTTTGCCATTAAATGTAGGTTGCATCACTCTATAATGCAATACAACAAATTCGAACAAAAGGTTTGTTAGTTTAATCTCTAAAACACGAACAGGAAACTTTACTACAAAATCTTCTGAATCCGCGCTTTGGCTCACCAGATTAAATTATCTAAAGGAATTGTCATACAACAGTAAGGAAGTAAGCAACGTACGGACACTTTAAATAAATTGTTCGCAATTTGTGCGTGTTACAATCAATATCCAATTAGTAGGTTCATAAGAGCGCAATATCAACATTTGTCAGACTGAGGGAAATTTAATTCATAATGGATGATTCTCTGCCTTTCATGATAAGTATAGTTCATGCATATTCATTTCATTAATACGCTGGAATCATTATTACTGACAATTGGAGTGATGGATATAATAATGTATTAGTTTTGTGATAATTCCACATGCTGTTCATAGCATAGTGATTTAATTGATGTCATGAATACACGGTCTATTTGCTAAATACACCAACGCTAATTTAATTGGGCAAGTTTACTTTTATTAGCATTTTCAAAACTATTGTATAAATATAAAGTTGTACGACAAGCGATTGGTAAATTTTGTATGCCCATGAAATTGTGAAAATAATTGGACCATATGAGAACTGAGTATGCTTCGCCGAATCATCTCGGTGAGGCCGCGCTACAACCAGCAGCAGATTAACTTATTGACTTTGTTTCGCCGGGTCGTTTCAGTTAGGGAGTATTGGATCCGATGGTAGCACTAAAGTACGTTCGTCGATATGCGTTATAATGTTATTGGATGTTACAGGAAACATCTAAGTTAATACATGTAACATATCATTAAACAAATTATAGTAATAACCTATTTGACGAAATATATTTATATAGTCATAATAGTTTTTGGATAATGTCGCGGAGCCTATTGTCGTCGCAATGATAACAATAATTTATATGTACACATTATGTGTATCTCACTAATATGCACGAAAATGCATATAGGCACACATTTACAACAGTTAATTATTCTAAATAAAAGTTTTAGAATAGCAGTATTTTATTAGCTAGTTTTTATTTAGATTAGTTACTTTTAGTTGTATATATTGTTGTATGTATTTTAATCAAAAATGTAAAATGTCGAGACAGAATATGGAATTTAACGTATTATTGAAAATGTACAACCAAACATAAATATTGTTTCATATGCAGAGAGAACAAAACCATTTACGCTTCTTTTCTCAACCCTTTTCATACACACTTAGCTAACAGCCGTCGTATCAGTTGGCAGCAGCGGAGCGCGCGCTATCAGCCGCGCGCAGTCGGAAGCGGATACGTGGTGTGCGCCGTACATCGTACACTAGTTGTACGACGCGCCACCGATACTCACAGGAAATTGAGTTTGAAAATGCAGTTAATGAGAAAAGTACTGATTTACTCTTCATGGGCCTCTTCTTAACAGACCTTCGCAAGCCATGGTCGTTGAGAGATATTCCCATAATCCTCCCACTTGGTAGGCGGTTTGGTGATTGCAGTAAGATGTTTCTTCTAAGCCAGGCCAGGTCACACCACACTTTTACTCTTAATATTGTGTTTTTCCCATTTTTTATCAGCAATTAACTTGAATAGTTATAATCTGATCTGATATTTTAGGTTTAAATGGTTGCCATTCCTTGTTGTTACTTGGAACTTTAGAATTGTTGAAGACGTACATCTAAGCTTTAAGGTTCTTTGTAGTAATATTGAATTGGGAATAAAACGTTTTTTTTATTCTAATGATTGTCATACCATGGGTTAGTTTCGATGGTCTAAGTGAAGTATTTGCCATCTTTTGAGGCCATTGACATTATCCGTGCTGTCATCAGTGTTATGATTTCTCAGCCAGTTTTTATACCTTAAGCTTGCGGTTTTAATAGTTTCTTTTAAAGTTTTTCTCTATTTTTGGTAAACCAGATTGCGTGGGATATGGTTCTTAATGCTATATTTTGAAATCTTTGTAGGATTTCTACATTTGACTTGCTAGAAGAACCCCATATATTTATGACCTTCTTCCTATAAGCCATGACAGGCTTTGAAACCTCAGTTTTGCCTCATTTCTTTTTGTTTTGATGTAATGAAATAAACTTAGTTTCTGATGCGAGGGCTCTACCCTCGTGTTCGGTATTAACAATTTTAGCAGTGACCTGGTAAATAATGGGTGGTGTTAGAAACAAAATGGTAAGTAGGTAAGCTGCCATATGACAATTTACTAAATGATTGCGTTAGATGACATAGACTCACTATTCTCACGGGTTGGAAAAGTTATCTTGTTTGCTATCGCGCGCGCTAATCTGTACAACCTTCAAAGTTTAATACGAATTTTTCAAACGTATCACTGCGTGGAATAATCTCTTATTCGATTACGTTACTTAATGTCTCATAGGAATACTTATACAAAAATCAGAAATGGTTACTACGAAGACAAAAGTTAATCAAAACAAAAAGTTATAAATGTATAGCGAGATGGAACCGCTATAACTCGGTGCGAGGCGACAGTCCCCGGACACACTATCCTCTTCATATTCCTTGACATGTAATCACAAAGTAATGACAAAGTATCTACGATTGTTTTGGTATGTGATCCGATATCTAAGATGCTGTTTATTTACACTACAATTACTTTAAATTCTCTTTTATCTCATGCAAATGATTCTGATTAACCGCAGTGCACTCAAAACAATATTAATTTATCAATGTTTATCGTGATTATACATTGTTTTAAAGTTACTTTGTTATTACTTCTCCTAAGAGGACTTCAATTTTGAACTGGCGATAAGAAACTAATTTGCTGTAAATTTCTTCATAGTCTATTATTTCGATTAACATTTGAGTAAGCTATCACAAGCCGTTCTTGGACCTATAAGTGCAAATAAGTAATCTCAAATTCAAATTTTAAGAATCCGATGCATCCAATAAAATAAGTATGTATTTAAACTTTCTATCTTACAGGTATTTAATAAAGTTGTCAGGCATTGCTTGCAAGGCGTAATGTAATTTTACTGACATGACCAGCGAAATATAATACCACTACTTTAACGGTATAGACCAAAAATATATGTAGCAACTTTGAAATATAAGTAGAGACAAACATTTAACTAGGTGAAAAGCCACGAGTTATTTATAAAACTTGTGTCTATGGCGATTAACACACGGCGGTGAAGCGGATGTCATGTCGCATTGGTCTCTAATAAATCCGTAGATGCCTAACACACGTACACCGCCCGACCGCGCGGGGACCGCTCAAAATCCTCTTTACCGCCACCGCGCTCCGCGGCGGTGCGCGGTGCCGTGTGTTAATCGCCTATCTCGCATCGTGTTGCGATCAACATCTCAACATGCGCCGCATAACCTTATTATTATTATATTGCAATATTAGGAATACGTATCGATTCAAAGATATTTCTAGCATGCGATGCTGATATTACTGTCAAAACAAGTAGATCGTACTTCTGAGGACCTAAGCAACTGAAACCTTTCTCAAGAATTCCTCTATCCATTGGTGCAAAATGTCAAATAATCTAAGTATTCGTTTTTGGGATCAGATGCGGTGAGGGTTTAAATATTATGTTGAGATTTTTATATTTTAATGCAAATGATAAGTACTGACTTACTTTAATGGCGATAAAGTCTTATACTTTCCGATAAAAAGCTACATATGAGAAGAGTTAGTATCTCAGCAGTACCTACGTGCGAGTCTGAAAAAGCACACAATTGAGTGCACTCGCCGAGTTCTGAGGAGCCGGGTACTAAGCTGATTTCCTATAAAGTTCTTTGCAGCACCGACTAACCGAAGTAACAACATTTTCAGTACCAATATATATATATATATTTTTTTTTTTATTGTTAAAAAGACAACTCCCGCACTAGGGAAATAAATCCCTGTGTCGCGGGGGACTTTACAAACATACATTTCACGGACACAAAGTACACCCAGACTCAGAACAATTATTTGTGGTTCACACAAATAATTGTCCCGGGTGGGAATCGAACCCAGAACACCAGGTCCCAGAAGCAACTGCCGTAACCACTGAGCCACCGGTGCAATTCCGTTTGGTTTGGAGGCCTAACTTCCCATGGGTATCGTAAGAGGCGACTAAAGGATATACAACCGATGAGTTGGCAGCAGCATCTATCAGCTACTTACTCAAAGATACTTCCATGTTATTGCGATCGCAAATCTCCCGGCGAAGTGTGGCGATTACGGAAGTATTTCTCATAGACCTTGACCTTGAAGGAGACCCATGTTCAGCCGTGGACGTAAATCGGCTGACGAAGGGATGGTACTGTTTACAATATTAATTATGAATAGTTACTGTGGCCTGGGCACGAGACTACGACAGTAAAGTATAAATCATATCGTAGTGTGATGTTGTAAAAACTTTAAGCCTTCCCCACGACGTTTCACTCACATATCTCGTGTATTATCGGAATCGGATAACTGTTATACATTTTATGAATCTTTAAAAAACAATTTCTTTATTGGTGTAAATGTAAAAGGGGTTTCAACAAAAGATTTGCTTTGAAAATAATTCAAATGAAGGATTCGACATAAAAATAAGTTACAACACTAAAGTTCTTGTTGAAAAACCCTTTCTTATTATGACGATCAATCAGTAATATTGAACTTAATGCGTACCGACTAATATATTTTACAATTATTGTACAAGAAATCAATTTGTTCCTGCCTCCGCCAGCATTAACGAAACGAACAAAACTGGTATTTAATTAATTACAGGCTTATCCGGGTGCAAGTCTGTTTGTTTACCATTTGTACCAGGAGCCCTTTCACTTTCACTTGCCCATTCGTTTAGTTGTCGATTAAGTAACGGTTCTGCTAACTCAGCATGACTTATTGTAATCTATAGTTTAATGTATTGTTATAAATAGAACGGTTTTTCTGTGGCTTGTAAATATTACTAGCTAGATTTTTTCCTTTATCAGATTGCCAGGCATTATGTAACATTTTTTCATCATAAAGATATTTTTCACGAAAATGAGATCGACGCCAAGAACTCTGCACGGAAATGGAAGTGGTATGTTAAACAATTTTTATAAATGTAAGCGACGCTTTGTTATAAATACTAATTAATTTACGGTTTAAAGACATTTTTTTATGTGTCATAAAAACTGATTACAATAAAACGCACGGTGGTGAATAAAAATAATACACATTTTAAACAAATGTGATCCATTTTGTTTATTTTTAAATATTTTCCGAGAACATTATAAATTTCATTTAAATTTAAACCAGGTTAAGCATTTGTGGGCTTTCAATACAATTAATATTGAAAGCCCACAAATGCGTAAACTGGTTTTAATTTAAATGAAATGCGCGGTCACATACAGACAACATTTATGAATTAATTTATTATTCACCATATTATTATATAATTGAATTGTAACATTAATCATAACAATCATTCAATAGTCAACCATATTAAAATAAATGTTTGTTTATATAAATATATACAAATACTAGCGGCCCGCCCCGGCTTCGCACGGGTAGACTTGTATACCCTACCCCTGCCCTACACTACCCTACCCCTACCCTACCCCTACCATACCCCTACCCTACCCCTACCATACCCCTACCCTACCCCTACCCTACCCCTACCCTACCCCTACCCTATCCCTACCCTACCCCTACCCTACCCCTACCCTACCCCTACCCTACCCCTACCCTACCCCTACCCTACCCCTACCCTACCCCTACCCTACCCCTACCCTACCCCTACCCTACCCCTACCCTACCCCTACCCTACCCCTACCCTACCCCTACCCTACCCCTACCCTACCCCTACCCTACCCCTACCCTACCCCTACCCTACCCCTACCCTACCCCTACCCTACCCCTACCCTACCCCTACCCTACCCCTACCCTACCCCTACCCTACCCCTACCCTACCCCTACCCTACCCCTACCCTACCCCTACCCTACCCCTACCCTACCCCTACCCTACCCCTACCCTACCCCTACCCTACCCCTACCCTACCCCTACCCTACCCCTACCCTACCCCTACCCTACCCCTACCCTACCCCTACCCTACCCCTACCCTACCCCTACCCTACCCCTACCCTACCCCTACCCTACCCCTACCCTACCCCTACCCTACCCCTACCCTACCCCTACCCTACCCCTACCCTACCCCTACCCTACCCCTACCCTACCCTACCCTAATTTTGTCTGAAAAATAAAAATAAAAATTTAGGGGTGGACTACCCCTAACATTTAGGGGGATGAAAAATAGATGTTGGCCGATTCTCATAGATACCGGATAAGCACAAAAAATTTCATCAAAATCGGTTAAGCCGTTTCGGAGGAGTATGGCAACGAAAACTGTGACACGAGAATTTTATATATTAGAAGATTAATTATTCCTATATTTCACAGTAGCTGATAGAACAATGTGTGAAATATGTATTTTATATGTTTAAATGAATAAGTAGGTATTATTTTGTATTTGAATTAAATGTTAAATCTTATTTATCATTCGGATTGTTGGTTTTCCGATTAAAAGTATTGGTTTTTGTAATAAATACATTTATTTTTTGGATAATGTATGTAATTGCGATGCTTCACAGTTCTTTTCTTAAACAAAAGTACCACAGTACGTGGTTACGTGGTTAACTTTCAGTCGAAGTTTGACGTACAATCCAAAATGCAACCAAAGGAGATTACTAAGAACTCCTCCGACTCCGGTCTAACAATACGTCATGAATTAATAGAATCAGGCGTTTTGAATTTGGCGTATTAATCTAATTTAAAAAGAAAAAAACCGGCCAAGTGCGAGTCGCACTCGCGCACGAAGGGTTCCGTACCAGTTTCAAGTGCCTACTAGTACTACCTATTTTTGATATCAAGAACAAAACCGGCCAAGTGCGAGTCGGACTCGCGCACGAAGGGTTCCGTTTCAGTTACAAGTGCGTACCTATTTTTGATATCAAGAATAAATAAAAAAGCGTATGTTTATGAAATGAAATGTTATTTTATATTTTTATATTCGAGTTGATTGAATGAAAGCTAAATTGCGGTTTACGATTTTTGACGTATTAAAAAAAAACTACTTACAAGATCTCGTTCAAACCAATTTTCGGTGGAAGTTTACATGGTAATGTACATCATATATTTTTTTTAGATTTATCATTCTCTTATTTTAGAAGTTACAGGGGGGGGGACACACATTTTACCACTTTGGAAGTGTCTCTCGCGCAAACTATTCAGTTTAGAAAAAAATTACATTAGAAACCTCAACATCATTTTTGAAGACCTATTCATATATACCCCACACGTATGGGTTCGATGAAAAAAAATTTTTTGAGTTTCAGTTCTATGTATGGGGAACCCCAAAATTTATTGTTTTTTTTCTATTTTTGTGTGAAAATCTTAATGCGGTTCACAAAATACATCTACTTGCCAAGTTTCAACATTATAGTTCTTATAGTTTCGGAAAAAAGTGGCTGTCACATACGGACGGACAGACAGACAGACAGACAGACAGACAGACAGACAGACAGACATGACGAATCTATAAGGGTTCCGTTTTTTGCCATTTGGCTACGGAACCCTAAAAATATCCAGTGCTAATTCCGCCAAAAAATTTTTTTTGGAAGAATTAGCACTGGATATTTTTTCTTTTTAAATTAGATTAATACGTCATGAAGCAAGAGCTCCGTAGTCACGTTACTTTCCCGCCTCTGTTACCACAAGAAGACTGTGAAGCGTGTCTATGGTGGAGTCCTCTGCCACTAGTCACAAGTGCGTCAAACAGCGCATCTTCAGAGTTTTCCTTATTGCGGAACAGAAAGCAAGAGTAGGCAAGTAAATGTTAGGTTATAATAAGATATTAGCTGCTGGGAACCTCTTTTGACGTGGTCTTAAAATATAGCCTACATTCTTCCCGCGTACGGTTTCACCCACGTAATTCCCGTTCCCGTTGGAACTTAATAATTTAATATAAATGGGCTATCTAGCACTAATAGACTTTTTCAAATCGGTCCACTAGTTCCTGAGATAAGCGCGTTCAAGCAAACAAACAAACTCTTCAGCTTTATATATTAGTATAAGATGACACTCTCGGTAATGTGCCTGTAATTGGTTTACGTAAATAAATATGATTTTTATTTTATTTTATTTTATTTTAACAGATTTTAAAAACACGTCCACGCGCTGTAAAATAGACGCTAAACTGAAACAGCTGGCGCTCCGGAAACGTTCGGCTCTTTCCGCTCAACGAGTGCGACGAGGCCAGCCAGGCGCGTTCGGTTTACCGAACATGAACGACGCACCGAGAGAGCACGGACGCCGTCGTCGCGTGTATCCCCTCCACGTGCTCTTTTTTATGCCCCTTAGCTCTTTCTCGAGCAAAATACAATTTAAAATATAAATTTTCAATTATTTTTTTCGACATGTTCCCACCACTATTATTGGCTGGCTTTTTTTTCCTAGCCTTTAAGAATAATAAACTTTAAGCACAAAAAAAGCCAGCCTTGTTCTTATTACCTAAAAATTTTTTTTTTCCTCACTTTAATTAAGCCTGGCGATACTTTTCCACCAACCAAATGACGCCAGATTTTTTTTATGTGCTTTGGGGAGGTAGGCAAACCATTTGGCATAAAAAGTAATCCTGATCACATTACCTTTTTTTTTATTTTTTTCCCACCACATAACTCCCACATCCACCACGCGAATCCTGCCAGGTCGACGTCTTTATGCTTAGAATGCTCCAGGTAAGCTGATAAATCATTTTTATGAATGATCAAATTACCTTGCCTTTTCGGTTGTCAGCTCTTAGTCCATAACGGAAAAACACAGTTCCCGCTTGTTCGTGTTGCGTTGCTTCGCCGTAGTAACATACTCGTAGCACGTAGCAGCGCAACTCGTAGCGCGGCGTAGTATAGACAGCGCTACGGAATCGGAGTGAGCACCGTTAAGGCCTAAAACACACACAAGCGACGTAAGGCAGCAGGCGTGGAACAGGCGTGGCGCAGACGTGCGCCGCTTCGTGTTTGCGTGTCTGCGCCGCGTCGCTTCAGTATAATTCAAAAACGTCGCCTGCATACATTTTGTATGAAATCGTTTTGAAGCGGCGCACGCCTGCGCCACGCCTGTTCCACGCCTGCTGCCTTACGTCGCTTGTGTATGTTTTAGGCCTTAGGCTGCTTTGCATTGAAGATGTTCTACGATGTTACAAAAGCTATGAAACTATGACCGTAGTGACATGTATTCCTTTCAGTGACAAACGCGGGCCTACGATACGTACTTTTCTCTGCACATACTCGCGAACAACCATAGCATGCTGCTAATGATGTGAAATAAAAGTAAGTAAGAAATGATCACATCAATGGTGATAGTAGTAATGTCTCTGTTATGTAATACGTTCCCTGGATGAAGTTGCGTGTTTAATGTTTACAAAAGTATAGAATCTGGGGGCACGGCAGTGCCCCCCCAAGTCGAGTAAGAAAAAAAAAAAAAAAAAAAAATGTGCACGGCCGTACCTATCTTTTCTCGAAGCAACTCAGCCGATTTTCGACCCTCTATAACTTCGTTGTGGATGAAGATAGGAGCCTGAAATTTCAGAACCTAAGCAGGCTTTGTAAAACTACAGCATATTTCAAATTTCATTCAATTTGAACCAGTACTTTAAGAATTATGACTACTCAAAGTTCGGTAATTTCGGTAATTTTGTCACTCGCTCACACGTGATTGACCGATCATCAAAATGTTTAGGCACTTCTAGCAGACGTAGAAGCTTCAAATTTTGAGTACTAGTAGAGTTTAGTGTAAAACTCATGGGAAAATTCCAACATTTTGCAATTTCGGTCCAGTTGTAAAGTTTCATCAACTGCATTAATAACTTTGTTATTTCTTATAAATGTATAGGATTACAAAGTAACATTTGCAGTCAGTGAATCAGTGTAAATGAATATGTATGATTTAATGGAAGAATAGGTGTAGATAGGGACCTAGATGCGATTATGTTGAAAGGTGGTGGCTAAGTGGTTACGTTAGTTGCTCCAGAGACCTGGTTTTCTGCGTTCGATTCCCACCCGGGACAATTATTCGTCTAAAATTAAAACAGTTGTATTGAGTCAGGGGGTGCTTTGTTTTCGTTAATCTATCGAGCGGTGCGACCTTCGCGACACAGGGATTAATTTAACAAATAAAAAAAAAATCGAAGGAAAAAAAAAAAAAACTCAATGGAATGTAAAAGCAACTGTGCTATGAACGATAGTATACTAACAGGCCGCGGCCCCTTGAGAAGTAGGGACCCCGTGTACTCTGGCATCCCTGAAACTGGTTATTTGAACCCAGGAGAGCCCGCAACACCATTTGAGTCGCGGACGCTGCCATAGGGTATCCCAGATAGGCAACAGTTCCTGGGCCCCTCACCAATTGTGGTCAGAGGAGTAACCGGGGGTTTAAGTGTTTTTCTCTCAAGGTATGATTTGCATTCCACTGCTATGGAGAGGGCGAGTCCCACATACCCCACCGCTCGTGTGGGAACGCCGCAGTGTCGGAGGAGATGCGTAAAATTCTTGCATTCCCCCCGGACAAACACTACGGCTTCCACGCTTCCCGTTCGTCACAGAAAGACGGTCGCTTTCTTTCAAGTAATTAACAAGTCTTACTGCGATATCGCAGGTATACACACACACCACGTTTTATTTATCTGACACAAACTGTATTTGCATATTCATTTTATCAAATATTTTTTACACAGTTTGATGTTAACTAGGTAGCTTTAAATTTACTTATGTACATATTAGCTTGTGGCCGCGACTTTGTCTCTGTGGAAAAGTTACTTTGACCCGCGACATAGATAATAATTTCCCTAGTGCGGGAGCTGTCTCAAAAAAAGCCAAAATCGGACATGTGCCAAAGTTCCATTAAAAACAGTTTAGTAATTTCTTTATTTAAAAACCTTTGACAATGAGGCCGTGAGTGCCATACATAAGTTCATGTTAATCCTCTGTTAAGCTTGATGTTGTAGTTTTCGATTAGGTACATTGACAATATTTATAATGAATGAGAGATAACAATTTTAAATAAGGATTAATTTTAAATGACGTTTGACAAGTGCGACGAATATCAATAAACCATAAAAAAGTACACGACGCAGCTGCTCTTGTTACGTGTGGTGAGTGTTGCCATGCCAACTAGGTACGTGGGTATTCATATATTCGTAAGTTAAGTTATTTTGTAAATAAAGGCACCGAGTTACGAGTCTGGACGGTTTACATTTAATTTAAGTCTACTTTGGAACGATTAAAGCGCAGGAATCCTCCATTTGTGCATACAATAGACTAAATCCGGCCAAGTGCGAGTTGGACTCGCGCACTAAGGTTTCCGTACCATTTTCAAGTGCCTACCTATTGCCGTTATAGATATCGAGCAAAAAAGGACGCAAAAAAGTTTGTTGTATTGGAGCCCCCCTTAATTATTTAATTTATGTTTAGTTTGTTAATATAGCAACAGAAATACATAATTTGTGAAAATGTCAACTGTTTAGCTATCGCGGTAGGTATTCAAAAAAATTATGTAAATTGTAAAGCAAAGGAAAAAAGGTACAACTATCTACAAAAAGAAATGAGATGCCATCAAAAACATACTTGTAAAAAAACGCAAGTCTCGTAACGCAGTTCTTTTACCGTTAAAAGTTGTGAGATCTATGTAATACCAAGTCGGTTAATTTATTCAGTCCCTACTTAAGGGACCATCTGTCTTAAGCTATTACGTAACTATCTCACCTAACAGACTCTTAAAATGATCTTATCTAAATTCAAAACTTTTATGTTATGAATATTAGATTGACTTGGCCATCGCAATAAACACTTGTGAGACACATTCTAATAGTATCCGATGGCCAAGTTAATTTATTATTTAAAACTTAAAAGTTTCGAATTTTCATAAGATCATTTTAAGAGTCTGTTAGGTCAGATAGTTACGTAATAGCTTAAGACAGAAGGTCCCTTAAGTAGGGACTGAATAAATTAACCGACTTGGTATTACATAGATCTCACAACTTTTAACGGTAAAAGAACTGCGTTACGAGACTTGCGTTTTTTTACAAGTATGTTTTTGATGGCATTATTTTTTACGTTTTAAATGTATGAACAATTATCCGTGGTTCACACAAATAATTGTAACGGTAACCGGTACCGGATCTAACGCAGAAAACCAGGTCGCAGAGGCAACTAGCGTAACCACTGAGCCACCGGTACAGTCAATATGAATATGAAAACTTGTATATTTCTGCAAACAAATGTTTATTGACATTTCTATTTGTTTACAAAAAATATGTCCATGTGCTTTTATTTTCACATTCAATGTACTTTACATAATAAAGTTAGCAAACTTGAATATAAAAGAGACATAATATTCAACATTTGTTAGGCAAATTAAATTACTTTGGGCATTATGATAATTGTTTTATGGCGAGGACAAAATTAATTTAGGCACAAAAGCATTCAGCTTAATACATAGTAGCTTAATATAATTAGACGAGAATAAGTATTATATTTTAATTGAAAATAGAAAACACGGCGGCCTTATGTGTGGAGAATACTAATGTATGTGATGCTAACCAACAACAATACGATCAGAGCGACAAACAACAACAGAATGAGGTAATGCGATCCGCAAACAGTGTGTACATATACCGTGTGTACATATTGTGAGTGACCCGACTGTATGACAAAATATTTTACATTTTGGTTTAATAGACATACGATAAAATATGTTCATTGACAACCTCTGTGGCGTAGCGGTATGAGGCTCGTCTTAATTATCGGACAAAAACTCTTATTGAAGCACCAAGAAAGTGTTTCTGGGTCTAGCTAGTTGCGGGACTACCCTCTGTGTTTCGGAAGGCACGTTAAGCTGTTGGTTCCGATTGTTATAACATCATCTATGACAATCGTTTACCTTGTAACGGACAGCAGTGGTAACCTTTGCATACTGTACACAATACTCATGTACGCGCCTACCAAGCGTGGTAACTATACGCTACTCTATAATAGAATACAATTTGAAATAGTTGCATGTATTCTATTGTAAGTTTATACTTATACATATTGGAAAAATTCCAATGATTTCGATTCACGTTATCAAACAAACTATTTAATATATTTAAAGCGGCCTCAAAGAACTCTTTTAATATTATAAAATATTTAATTTATTTCCTTTTGCATATAAAGTGCTTGCCTTGCCTTGGAAGCGAGCGCTTACATTGTGAAAATGCAAAGTTGATGGCGCGGCAACGTGTCGTTATTACTTACTTCACTTAGTTGTTAATTACAACGTTATTAAAAATCTTCATAACTAAATAAAAGAAGTTACTTTTAACTTTTAAAAGCATCCTATTTATTACATCAATTACACACTAAAAAGACCGAAACAAGTTAAAGTGAAAGTCTAAGTTAAATAATTTACGTAATGTTTGGTGGCAGGCGTCACCCATTTGTAAATTATAAATCTAAGAAAATATGACTGGATGATTGAACATCACTCAAATAATTTATATTTTAAAACGATTACTTTACAAATACGGTCAAATCAAGGAGGCTTGAATTGATGATGATTACAGCAACGTAAATTGTTTATGTTAATGATAGAATGAGCTCAAGTAACTATTAATACGCGATTATTTAGGTTTAACAGGAACTTCTCCTAATACAGTTATATAAATTATCTTTTTTAATGTTATTAAAAGTATGTAAGTACAATGTTTTAAAACCAAGAATAAATCATTTCGCTGAGTGGTGACACCCATTAAGAAATCACGGTGTGATTTCAAATCCCACTGACGCAATCTCAACTGTGAGTCAAATGTCAATCGATCTATCGAAGTAACGCTTTTCTATTTATCACTATGTTATATGTCGTTAGGGTTTCCATGAAGACGATGGGTTATAGATGCTGCCGATTTATAAAAAGTGTGTGTGATAGAGCGAGACATCTCAAGAAATATAAAGTAAGGGCTGCGACTTTAAGCCGTCGTTCAATACCGCGAGTTGAATTTGAGAACAAGTAGTCACTTACCCCGCTGGCCCCACTCCAACTCCACAAGGTATCAGATATACAACAAACATTGTTGTCCTCGTACATTAACAACATCCGTCGTACTGCAGCGATACTAATATGTTGTGACTGACTTGGACTTGCTTTGTAATGTTCAGAAATCGAAAAAAGAAAACTTGTTTACTCTTTTATTAATTGGTTATAAAAATATACTTTGTATTTTTGTTTTGCCATTATTATTTGTCTAGACTTACTCGACACGTGGAATCAAATCGAGTGGTCATACTCATTATGTCGGTGTTTGCAAAATACTGAAATATGTTTTCAAGTTCAACATTCGTTTTGGAAGATTAACCGACATTGTTTTAAAACTAATTATGACTTAGCCGGTGTTTAAGAACTTCTTACGGCGGTCGGCCGTACTATAAATTATAACCAAAACTAAGAACCTACGAGAACAATAATGTAGCAAAGATATAAAATACAAAAAAAAAACTTACTAACAAAAATGTGGACACAAGGCCGTGTTCAAATCAAACTGTCTGTCAGCCGTCGAATGTGAGCAGGCTCACTGTGAGCCCCAGTGAAAACGTGAAAATAAACGGTATTTTTCGTTCACAGTATGCTGACAATACGCTATAGTTTACGTCCGGCCGGCCAATCAGCGTCCGCGGAGCGTAGTGACACGCTATATTAATCGGCCGCCGAATGTTAGCGTCTACGCATAGCGTAATAACGTATCGTCGGTTAGATGTGAACGAAAAAGTGAATATGTCCATACATATTCAAAAAAATACAATAAACTGCGTAAGGTTCGCTCTCTTTCGGCGGCTGACAGTCAGTTTGGTTTGAACACGGCCTAAGACTGGCTTTTGCTACTTCACCGGGCATAAAGGCGAGCAGATCTCCAGCCTAGATAATTTTTTAAACACTAGATACTAAGCAACCTGCGCAAGAGGGCGTCCCCTGATGGACTTGGACCTCGGTTTATGGCGGCCGCTGGCGTGGAGATTGAGGGATTATGGCTTTTAGTTTTTTTTAGGGGAGTTTTGTGCAACTGTCGCTCTACTTTAAAATTCGCGGACCTAACGGACTTCGGGTCTACGAGGGCATCGGAAGGTTCTTAGCAAACTAAGGGTCGGGAGGGCGAGGGGTGGATAAGCCATATGATATTTATGCTAGCAGGCTCCAGACCAAAACCACATATAATGATCCTAACGATCGTATTTAAATGTAAACAAAGAAAAATATAAATTCAGAAAGCAAAGTCCGTACAAGAATCTCAATATCGTTTTCCTCCATTACTTATCATATTGGAGGTTTCAGCCCGATAGGAAACACAAAGCGATAGCGAGTCCAATCCAAAGGAGATTGGGAAAATATTGGCTGATTGCCTACTATTCAATATTCATGCAAATTTATTCAAACAGGAAAACGAAGGAGTCGGTTTTTCAGCGGTCCTTTTGTCTTAATGCCAACTTTGGCTTCTTTTTGTTGTAATAAAGTTGGCAGCGAACGCAATAAATTAATTGTAGCCTATCAAAGTACAAATATTACACAGTTCGACGGATTCACACAAAATACCTAAAAACAGATACAATTAATTATTTACTGTATATTGAGGCAGAAAAGATTTTATCTTTTTCAGCTGTTTCAAACAGCTGAAAAAGATAAAATTCGCCTATTCTATCTGTATCATAAAAAATACATATCCTTATTCGTCTTAGATATATTCAAAGAATCAACACTTAACGAAATCCCTTATCTTAAAGGTTGTCTGAAATATTATTAGTATTTTATTTTATTCTTTTGCTGAGATATTGTTTATAGGCAGTGTTTTAGGCTTATTTTGTATATACAAACCTCTCATTCTTAGTCTTAGCCGAGAAGTACATTTGATACCGTGATACAAGGACTACGGAACAGAGTTGAAACTAAGTCGTGATATCACAAACAAATAACTCGTTGCTATAAGTTATACGTAGAACATAAAACATATTTATGCGATATTCATGTTCGCCACCACTATTATATAAGTGTACGGTACTCATATAAATAATTCAGAACATCTGGATTTTTATCTCCGTATAAAATTCTTTTGTCAATATAGAATAGTATTTTACAATAAAAGTGCAGTGACTTTGTCAAAGGCATGCTTGACGAGCCTTTCTTACTACATATTTTATAACGACGCTTTTGTGAAAATGTCTCGGAAATCGATATCACCGGTAACTGCAAATCGTTAGTTTTTCACAAAAGAATCCTTTCATGAAGGAGCACCGGTCCGCTGCGAGCACCTCTTATCGGCGGTTCGTTGAAACCCTTTGCCTATAAAATGCTTCGGCAGATACACTTCACTAGAAATAGAACCGTAACTTTTTGCCTCCAGCTTTTAGAGCACAGTAATGGATTCGTTTATTAGCAACATTTACTAAGGGAACAGAGGGTTGCTACGAAGCTTCATTATTCGGTTTTATTTTCGTTGTAATGCTACTCTTTCTTTTTATTATAGAGATACCATATTGAAAATATTTGTATTTTTATGTTTGTTATTCAAACAAGCACTTGGTTGAAATTTTGCTTAAATACACTTTGGTAGCTGAAGACTACTATAAGGTAAGTATTAACAATTGTTATCTCTTGTTCGCCAGCACCATCAGTTTGCATGTATGCATTTTGCTACAGCCAACCTCCAGAGCCGAGCTGCAAGCTCCACAAGAGAGAGACCTTTTTATGCAGATTACTTTGTAGTTTTTAAACTATTTATTAAGGCTCGTTTTTACGCCCGGTGAAGTAGCAAAAACATCGTAGCTTATAAGATTTGTCTGTGCAGTAAAATAATCTATGGAGTTAGAGTTAGTTAGAGAGAGTAAATTTTTCCGTCTTGATTACACCGGTGACTAAAATAACAGAAAAATCCTTTGTTTATTAAACATCAAAGAAATGCGCGTGAATTCATCAAACGCGACGCTCAAATCAAAAGATCAAATTACAAAAGTTCTAAAAGAGAGCCGTGATCAAAGGTCTCTGCTTACTGTTTTGTGAACGTATAAACGATAAAGTCGTATTCTAATCAAAAAGTCAAATTTAATATTTCTATGTCGCTTTTTATTTGGATATTTATAAATTTAATAAGAACTTATGACTTTTAATATTAGTTGAAGTTTTTTAATTTATCAACTATATTATCATCCATTGTTCACAACGAATATAAACTATTATCAGAGTTTATTTAAGTTTACTTTGCGTTTATTTTCGCTTTACCAATATGAATAAATGAATTATTCTGTCTGCGTATTCTAAATTATTTTATTTAGGTCTGCAATCTATTCGTTGACAAAGGACTGTTTTAAAAATCTAAAATCAAATATTAAGAGTATTTACAATCACAAACGCTTTGACAATATTTGTATGGAATATACCTATGTAAATATTATAGGTATTCAATTTTGAATTTTATGGGCCCTTAAAATTAAAATAGTAATAAGTTTACCCAATAAAAGGCTGCGCAATTTGCGCAGCTGCGGTTTTACGCTACTTTTCTCCAGTGAGTCGTAGCGAAATGTTTATCCAGCAGACAATATCTAGCTTGTAAACGATGCCTTTGTCAAATATCGCTTGAGTAGTTGTTGCGTGGAAGAGCAACAAACATGAAAACCAAACAAACTTTCTCGTTTATTTTAGTTGTAAACTACGAGTATATCGACCGTGTTGTTATTATTAAGAAATAGAGATATAAAGCTTAAATTATCAGTTAGTTTATAAGTCTCACATGTTTGAAAGTGTACCGAAGAATAAGTTTCTCAAATCTAATCTAATACAAGTCATTAAATCGTCATAAAAATGTTATACTTACTTATGTTTATATACTTGAATTTTAAAGCTTAAGCAATGGAAATGTTGATTTCTTTTATGTTATTGAGTTTTCATCCGCTTGAGTAGAACAATTATCTTTTTTGTTTATTATTCTATGAAATAACTGTAAGGGGCGTGCTCCAGCCCACATACTGTGCAAACTGTATTAAAAATAATTATACATTAAAAAAAAAAGATACAGAACAAAAGAAGACGGAAAAGAATAAACCGGAGTTTCTTTCTGAGTTTCTTCTCCGGGCCGTCCACTTAGGTAGCTAGAGAAACCTGCAGGTTAGCTAGGCTAGGATCCTCGCCGGACAGACCGAGGACCGCGTTGACCCTTGCCCCTGTCGTGTGATCCAGTGCCTGTAGTCCGTGCCAGTGATCACGTCCTCTATATTTCTCTTTACTTCTTGCTTGACCGGTCATTGCACTCTAAAATGTGTTATAATATTTTATATATATATATTTTTTTTTTTTTTTATTCATAAAATGTTTGAATAAAATAAATATAGTAAATAGATATTAACGTTAATATTAAGAGCTTGTTTACTAACACAAGACTGACAGACTTCTAGCACACCTGAAGTAAATTAAACATAATTTAATAGTAAATGTTACCTATTTATAATTAATTTTATATGCATTGTAAATTTTCTTGACAAGTACAAGTGTATGTAAATACCTAAGTGCTGAATAAAAATCGTTTATTTCGTTTATTCTCATTACGGTATTATTTGTAAAATTGTTACCCTTACTACTTTTGTATTAAAAATAAATTTCATAAATACAAAGTAAGTAGTAGCAAGTATAATTCTCTAAACATGCATTTTAATCACTACATAGTATAAAACAAAGTCGCTTTCTCTGTCCCTATATCCCTATGTATGCTTAAATCTTTAAAACTACGCAACGGATTTTGATGCGGTTTTTTTAATAGATAGTGGGATTCAAGAGGAAGGTTTATATGTATAATACATCAGCATTGTACCCGTGCGGAGTCGGGGCGGATCGCTAATAATACATAAAACACTAACTTAACTAGACCAAACACTGGGAAAAACATTAACAGAATTAATAAGCAAATATAAATCCAGTTGAATGTATGTAAAGATATGTAGGTTGTAGCCTAAATACCGTCGGCGTTAGGAATTTAAACGTAACGTAGTGGACATTGCGGCGAGGCGCGGAAGTGGATCAGATGACGGCGGAATGCGGTGACGTCACCGCTCGACGTGCGGAATACACCGGACGACTCCATTGCATCGAGCCATCCTGCCGGTTAAGCTGCTAACATACTAGCCGATATGGTTGATTTACTGTAACAGATTCGACGCGCTTCACGAAATTCGATTGTTATTCCCTCGACATCAGCCAGTAGTGAGAAGAACTGGTTTAAGAGTTTTATCAAAACTAGCTTCCTGCGCGCAGTTTCACCCGGGTTACTCCCGTTCCCGTAAGAACTTTATAATTAAATATAGCCTTCAGACTTTTTCGATAAATGGGCTGTCTAACACTGATATGTTTTTTAAATCCGACAAGTATTTCTTAAGATTGTCGCGTTCATGCAAACAAACTAACAAAAATACAAACAACATTTTCAGCGTTATATAAGAGTATAGATATGTGAGCATTATATGAGTCACCTCGGTAGCGTATTGGTACAAATCTCGCCTTAAACATCGGAGGTCGTGGGTGTCATTCCCCGCTCCGGAGAACAATCTTTGTAAATAATCAAAAACTTATTTCCAGATCTAGTACGTTGATGAACTATCCTGGTAGTCCTCGGAGCACACTTCCCAACAATATGAACAATATATATAATCCATAGTTATTTCTCGTAATGTGGACTCGTTACGTCCAACATGGTTGGCACGGTTCTTATGATTCAATAACATTTCTTTAGTTTTCGTTTAAAATGTTGCCAAATACACATCATTTCCTGTAGTCGTTTGCTAAAATAACAAATGTTTAATCTTTTTTTAAGTAATATAAATGTAACAGTTTCTGTATTTTTTTGAATCTTTCTTTTTTTATAAAGATACCTAGCAGAGCGTTTGCACACTTCTATTATTCTTGTTAACCCCTCGTAGTAAGCTAAAATGCTTGTGTTAAGAGTGGGTTCACGTCGGTGGTGGAATGGGTGGGGATCGAACCCACCATATGATCGGAAGTCCAACGCCCTAGTCATATTACGGACTATGGCCGCTTAAAGCTTTAGATTTAGATGTATATATTATAAGGAGGAAACTTTTTGTCGCGGTACTAAAAGTTGTGGTCATTTTATCTCAACAATACTAATGAGTAACATAAAGCTGCGAATGACACGTACGGATGGATTCGTGCTCAACTCCTGACATTGACGCACGGTCACTCGCCGCTGGGAACACATCGCGTGTCAACTGAGCTCTAGGCATATTAAAAAAAACGTCAAGATACCTTCTAAAGGAGTGTAAACATAGCAATTCCTTGAAATGAAATGAAAACGTTTATTAATAATGTAGATGAATCGATCGTACTTATTTTAAATCAAATTCAATGATAATGACAAAAAAATCTTGACTAACAAATTAGTTTACATTTCAACGATAAAAATATTTTCAATTATTTTTTAAAATGTATAAAATGACGTTGAATAGGTAAAATATAGAGCAGTCGTATTCTTAACTAACTAATTGTTTGTATTACTTAGGAGACAAGCGCGCGACGACGACGACGCCGCCATTTATTCATCTCGGCATCGTTCGAACTGGGCCCTGATTCTACTAACTTTAATACACTTCAAAGAGATCGCGATGGAAGTCGGTAGACGGTTTTTGGTATTTGAAGTTAATCAATCAAAGGGATCCGCACGGCCCCGGTAGTACGCCATTCCATCCATTGCATTTAAAAAAATATTGGTATTTTACCCCTATATTGGGCCCCGTATAGCAGAATTGTTTATATCATAATATTATTTTGCATAATATTAATAGCATAACCTTCATTTCGCAGATGATAGTTTGGAGATCTTGATAAAGCATACATTCCATACTCATAATTATTAAAAATAATGATCATACCTCAGAAAGTATGATAATTATTTTGAATACAGTTACATAATCATCTATTATAATTATATATGAAATGTATGCCACATTTAATATATATATTTAATCATTTAAAGACATATGTCTTCGACAACAATGAAGTAAAAATGATTTTGACATTTTAATCTAATTATAAAATTGATTGAACCGTTTTCGCCACGGACATAACCTTAGTATGCATGTTATCACTCAATGAAACAGTTGATCGGCATGCAGCAGGTGTCACGTCACTGTCACGACTCAGCTCACAGGCCGCCTCGCCCCTCCGCGTCTACGCGGGCTTAAAATACACTGAGGGTAGGGCAAGACTACGTGGATCGAATCGTATGGTTTTGCTACAATTCGTTTTTATCACCAACTAATGAACTTGTAGCAGAATATTGCTTTTAAAGTTAAAAATCATAATAACATTTTTTTTATTGAAATAAACCGAGTGAAATAAAACAAGTAATCGTCGCTATAAATAAATAATAATATTATGTTGAACAATATGATGGAGGAAAGTTAACACTGCCAAATTTTACTAAAATTTTGCCATCTTTAAAATATGCCATGGTAAATTCGGACATATAAATTATTCAGCCAAGTTATAATTATAGTAAATAATGTTCATGCTGTAAAAATATTGAGTTAAAATAGGCTATGACAAGTGTATTATGCCAAACAAATTACAAAGCATTAAGATTTGACCAGGGAGAGGGAACTGTTCGATACAAGTGACCATACAGTTAAGTTATACCATTTACTAAAGACCTGTATATAATGTTAAAAATATTCTTCTTAATTAAGTAAATCAATAAAATGTTACTTAAATGTGTTATGCTTTGTAAATGACGTATAACAAGCGCGAATTATTCGTCTACTTTACATATAAACTACTTATATAAGCGGTCGTAGCCCAATGGCTAGGGCGTCGGACTTGTGATCCTGAGGTCGCCGGTTCGAATCCCACCCATTGCACTACCGACGTGAACTTACTCGTATCACAAGCATTTTAGCTTAGCACGAGGGGTTAACAAGAATACTACTAGACTGCAAAATTCTGATAGTAACCATAAAAAAAAAAAGAAGAAACTATGTATTTCATTTCATGTTTCTTTATTGCTAAAGTCCCAGTTTTCTAAAGGTACCTGTTGTATGTTGTTATATATTGCAGTAAAGCTTTAGCAGTATACCAAATATATAACAATAGCAATATAATTTGTACGTAATTTTACTTAAATTCCTCATTCGACAGCATTTACTATGCAATTACATCGCTTATTAAGCGACAATAAAAAGACGATTTCTGGTTACAACATACACAATGAGGGAGATAGGAGATGCTCCTGCGTTGCTATTAGATTGGACACAAAATTAAAATAGAAGGAGAAAGAAGGCTTTTTATGTTTATATAAACTTTTAATTGGAATAGATATATTCATTATACATTATATATTATAATTCGGTCTCACTTGGCCGTGTGTTAAAAATCTAAGAGATTCTTAATGTAGCTATTCTAAAACAATGTAATATTACACAACAAAATTTGAATGTATCAATTTTCGTTCAGAACTAACATCTAATTTTGTATAGAGTTTGAATTCAATTTAACTACTATTATTCATAGTGCTGATTAGAATTCTGTAGCGAACCCAACACTCGTCCTAACTAAATAGATTGCGGTTTTGTAGATAAGCACTTTGTGTCTGGACAATCTAGTTACCACACACTTGTCCTCTGAATAATCACAAAACCATTTAAATTGATAATGACAATCAACTCGCAATACAAACTCATTATAAAGTTTGTTAATTCGAAAACACGTTAACACAAACTTTTCAAATTGATTTCATTAGTAAACACATCCTTGATTTACGATGGCGAAGTATGACGGGCGATTTTTTTTTTATAAGTTTACTTGCAGATTTTTACTAGTATTCTTGCTAAGCTAAAACGATTAAATTACGAGTGGTTCATGCCGTTAGTGCAGTGGATGGGGATCGAACTAGCGACCACAAGATCGCAATCCTTAGCCATTGGGCTACAGCCGCTTGCTATCAGCTCTTGAGCTGTTGAGGGTCCATTGTTGTTGTTGTTAGTACAAGTTTGATATCACTATCTATAGGGTGTTATGTAATTGAACGATAGTTTAATTATTATTTAAAAGTGATTGAGAACTCATTTAGATTGTAGTGATAGAACTTTTTTATATTTTCTTTGTTCCAGTCACGATCCATTTTCAGTTTTGAAAGGTACAAACTAAATTCATAAAATACTTGTATCCCGCGCGTGGTTTTACCCGCGTAGCTCTTGTTTTTTATATATAAAAACCTTTCTCTTGAATCACTCTCACTATAAAAAACCAGCATCAAATCCGTTGCGTAGTTTTAATGATCTAAGCGGGACAGACTGACAGCGGGAAGCGACTTTGATTTATACTATTTAGTGATTTTACTAATAGAAAAGGTTTAATATTAATAGACTAGTAGGTATCCTCACTTTTCCTCACAGACAACGGGAGCATGACGAACGTCATGCCCTCGTTGTCTGTCATTGCTTGCGGTGGCGGTGTGGGGCGGGTCGCCACCTTCCCTCTGATATGGCGAGGGAGGCAATGGCTGCGTCACTCGTCATACTCGTGAACTAGTGCTGCTTGTGGAGACTGGTCGGCTGTTGTCGGGGATATGTAATGCTAATTTTAATTTTATATTATGTAATTCTTTCTTGTTATTGTTTATTAATTATTATTATAGGTAATAGGTATATCCTTTGATTGAATTTGTGTTAATTGTCATATTGTAAATGTGTGTGAATGCATCAGCTATTAGGTTTCTTTGTAGGAGATTGACTGTGCCCGAGCAAACTATAATATCTACATTATAGTATTGACAGTATTATAATATTTATTTTCTTGTCTTATTGAACACCTTGTCGGTATAAATTGACCAGGTAATAAATAGAATTGTGCGTGCATTCGCTCACATCATATGTATATACATTGTACAATATTACATGATTGTGATGAAAAACTTGACAAAAAAAAAAGAAACAGGGCAAAAGAGACGAAAAAAAATCTCGGAGTTTCTTTCTTCCTTTCTTCTCCGGGTCGTCGACTTAGGTAGCTAGTGAAAGGATGCAGGTTAGCTAGATTCTCGACAGCATGACCGAGGACCGTGTTGTTGCTTATTTCCCGAACTGTGATCTCGTGCCAGCGATCACTACCACTGTTCGTAAATCTACTCTTTACTCCAGTGGCACCCTGAGCGTTGGTTCTAATCCCTTAAGAGTGCCCTCAGGTCGATGTCGCTTAGACTTTGGCCGGATTCTTGGAAGTTAATTTTAGACCTTTCACTTTTAAGGCATCTTACTATAATGTGTACATTTGTCATTTATCGAACGACAGACGGACAGACTGATGAAAAATTCTGTAAGATCAAATAATTTAAGCTACCTACTTCAGTGATACTTTTGTTAGATTTAGTCTTATACAGTGTAATTTTGACAAGTACAAGTGTATGTAAATACCTAAGTTCTGAATAAATTTCATTATTTCATTACATTATGCAGTGGGGTATTTACTGTTGATGTAGTCTATCATGTGAATCTACGTGGTTGAAATAATTCAATATTCATTTAATAATGATCTGAGAAGTAAAGATACAAGCTTGGCTGGAATCAGGAACCTCAGAAACTTGGAACAAAAGCGAATGTGGATGAACAGTTAGTCGTTGAGCACTCACTTATGATTCGATTACGTAGTCGATAGGTTGCGGTCTAATGTGACTCGTTCACAAACAACCCACACTGGCTCATTGTCGTAATTGAGTGATTCACCGAGCGGTTGACGATGCTTCGGAAAATTTAATATTTAAAGCCGTTAGTGCCGTGTGTTTGTTTTTAAAATTAGTTTTTTATATATTCCTTAAAATAACGGTTTTTTTTCTTGTTTTCTTTGAAATGAATTGCTGTTACTGGCCACCAAGCGACATCGTTAGTTTAAATCAGACTTATATTGATGATATCATTATTAAATTGGCGCCAACACAAGTTTAAATGCCAAACCTTAGACTTCGAATGCTCAAACTTAAATAAACGAAATAAAGTAAACAACACGGCGTCGTCGAAACTATCGCAGCACTTGTTTGTTGCACTGAGTTAGTTCTGCAATACCGCAGAACTTGTACCAGTTACTAGTGAAATGGAAATGCTCTCAGCACAACTACGTACTGTATAATATACTCACCGAGACATGCTGAGAGGAACTAACTCGGTAACAGTCGTCGCCTGCGACAGCACATTACCAATCTACCCGACACATAAAATGAATGTTGACTTATTCAATGTATCTAGCGGCGGTGCATCTCCGTGTAGCACTTAAATGTGTTTTGTCATTCTCATAACGAAATTGCTGTATTTCTCCAATGTCTGTTGAGAGAATATTTTCTTATGATGTTAGTATATTTTATGAACAAGTTAACTAAACTTTTCTTCCTCATGTCAATTCAATAGAAGCATTTTTATGACAGCTTCACTTTACGTGACGTGAGATGACAATATTTATACTGAAAATCCCGCGAAACTCACGCGTTATTTCGTGTGATTTCCATAAACAAGATTCGTTTAACCTTGGGTACACGTCTTCAAGACGGTTAATTCGACTGGTGACATGTAAGTCACGTCAATGTACACTACACGATGTATTTGAATTCACTAGAGAAATGCAAATGTTAAGGAACACTTGAAACAATAATTTCGTTAAACTAACTTCATAAAACCGACACACATTTTTCTAAGTACCGAAAGCAACGACGCATTAATCCGTGTCCCCCCTGCATTTAAGCGATAACTATAGCAATATAAAAGAAGTTATAAGATATCTTAATACTTGTGACTATTACCTGATGTTCGCTTTGAATATCGATAGGACAGTAAAGCCGGAACGTGCAGAGAGAGAGCATTATTGATGGAATTAGTTCCACGTGCTGCCGGAGTCATTCCGCAGACTGCTAACGGTTTTATGGCGGCGTCGTTTAAGAACAGAACTGTAGCACTTTATAAAGTGCTACGTTTTATTTGTGTGTTGATTGCGGTTACGTATTCTATTGCAATTCGCTCACACATTGGAAGCGAAACTTTGTTATTGATTGTCTTAGTATTGTTTCATCAGTTACAAAGTAGTTTTATATGTTGTTTATAAAGGATAGCGAAGCGTTCTTCAGCGACGCGACTAAACATGGAGTGAATGTTGTACTTCTGAATGATAGAATATTTCACTTTAATTCAGCAATTAAAGTATTCGTATTTACAGCACAATACTACTATCTGACCTAGTAATCAATATAAACTCATTGCCTTAATATTTCAACATAAGCTAAAACAACAGAGAGCTTAATCAATAGATTAGTTGGCAAACAACCAACGACAGCCAGTCGGACAACCGCAGAACGAAGTCAAGTGAACTAAATTATTTACCTAGTTTAGTTAACATTACTGTAACGTATCAACATTCGCGGGTGGATTGTCTCGCCTGGCGCCTGGCGGTAATCTCAGAACAATTAAAAAGTAAACACGGAAGCTGTCGAATTATGCACTGAATAGGTATATAGTAATAGTAAAAAAATTGTTATGATTTTTCAAAGTACCCCAATATTATAGAAATAATGTGAAGCTACACAATTTGGCATTTTTCTTAACAATTAATGAAGTTCGTAATGACATCAAGCACCTGACGCTGCGACAGATTGACTGACAAAGTAAGGCATAGTTTTGATACCTACACGTTTGTGCAGAAACTGTGTATGTACGTGCCAAGGCGGAGTTTTACCGGCGTCAGTGCAATTCTCGCAGCGCTCCGTCTTTTTTTTATTTGGTGTGAGGCTGAAATTTGCGGCCGCAAAGCGCGCTTCGCGGTACGGTGAGCGGTAAACACAAGTAATAGGTAAGTATACTCTTATGCTTCAGATGCTATCAGTAAAGATCTCGTGTTGTTAAAAAATATAAATTCACAAGTAATATTAATAACGTGCCTAGAAAACGATTTTCAATTACTTTTGACTTGAAAACATATTAAAGAGTTATGACTACACATTGAACATACAAAGATTTTATATGACTAGAAATATTTTGTTTACTTCATTGTTAAGCATAAAGTCAAACATCCAGTCGCGTCATCCAGAACTCAAGTCATAAAAAAGTTACGAGTATAAGCTGAATCTTTTCCCAAACTCATGTAATTATATATAGGTTTAATTTAAGACTTACTTACTTACTTACATTATTCACAATACAAAGTTTGTTTTTCTTTTACAGTAATATTACGAAGAGGGATGATTTGTATTTTTGTCTGTACTCATACTGAATATTATAATGGGGAAAGATTTGATAGCTTGTTTGCATTGAATAGGCTCTGAAATTACTTATTACAACAATTCTGTCGACATTTCATGACTAAGTTTCCACGAGGACGGTAGGTACGTAGGTACATAGTTTAAAACAAATGTGATGAGTTTATTTAAACTTTGAGTGTCAGACAGATGAGTGATGAAACACTTAATTAGATATTCAAATCGAGTACAGTTCAATGTTGTACAGGTTATTATTTTTATAAATTACAATTTAGCTATAAACAAGGGACATGTTGTATTAATTGCTATCATAAATGTTAACGTTTTTTATTTATACGATATTACACTAATTACTCTTCATAAATATTCATTGAGCTGATTGCAGACAAATTTTTGGCAACTTATAATTAAAAATGATATAAACTATAAACCATTTAAGCCACCTGTTCAAAATTCATTTGTCACAGAGAGCTGCATTTCAGTTAGCCATCACTCAATTTTCACAAAGGATCAAGTGGAATTATGTTTGGTCATGTTTTTTTTTTCGGACAGACATATGTTTAAGCCACAACAAGGTTATTGCTACTTCACTGGTCGTAACGGCGAGCAGGGCTCAAGCTTTATTAAAAGGTTTAAAATAAAATAAAATAAAAATCATTTTTATTTACGTAAACCAATTACAGGCACTTGTAAATAGTCAAACATTAATTAGAAAATTTTAATTAATTATATTTGTTATTTATTTATATCTATAAAATTAATTATTTTTATATTATCATATATTTATATGTTATTATTATAATTTATTTATTTATATTGTTCTTAGCGACACAAAATGCTTGTTCTGTCTATATTATGTCAAAACAATTGTCATTATTTGGGTGGACCATGAGCATATAACGACGGACGCGCTTTAATGCTACCACCGGATCCAATGCGCCCCAACTGAGAAGATCCGGCGAAACAAACTCAGTGGGTTACTTTACTACCGGTTTCAACACGGCCCACATGAGACGGTCCGGCGAAACATACTCAAATGGACAAATACGCGGGGTTTTGGTCCAATTATTATCATTTATTTTTAGTAGGCATACACATTTATTGCCCAAACGGTTGTCTTGTTATAATTTATTTTAGTTTTACTCAATAAGATTGAATGATATTGAGACAGAACTAGCGGTATTTATAATTAAAGTACACCATGAAATCAATTACAGACAGTTCACAGAATAAGATACAGTTCTAATTACAACTACTGTACTTGGCTGTATGGTCCTCAGGGAGGTAGGTGCAAGATGGTACCGATAGCCAAACGTCTTTATCTTCAATATAATCCTGAATACTATAGTAACCTTTCGATATGAGAACAGTTTTAACATGTGTTTTAAATCTAGTATCAGGCAAGTCTGTGACATAACTAGGGAGTTCATTATAGAACCTAATACCATTTCCCATAAATGTCTTATTAGTTTTGCTAACTCTAAATCCTGGAACAGCAAGTTTGTGCTTATTTAAAACTACAAAGTAAGCAACCTGCTTAGGAGAACATCCTTTTTGGGACTAGCACCTGAGCTCAGGATGTTCGCTGTCGGGAGATAGATGATATGACTTTGAGGTAAAAATGATTGATATGACGCAAGAAAATTACCATATAAATACAAGACTAACTGAATATTTTTAGCTTGTATTCCTTGTTGACATCCAGCCAAAGCGACTGGATTTTTACCTGACTCAGGGCCCAAACCCGCTACCTGAATTGCCAGGTTTAACCGTTAAAACTTTTATATTAACAGAAAAAGTAAAGTGTTGAAATAATAAAACCCACTTCTGAAAACAAATTTGATCTTTAAATTCAGTGAGGTCATTAATACAAAGTGTTCTGGAAATTTTCAGCGCCATTGAAATAAAATCGGGATGGAATTGTATTCATTGGCTCCCAGCCCGCACTCAATAGAATGTTCTTGTAGACTATTGTCAACTTTTACGAATCTTTTATTGGGACTGTCTAGAACAGGGATTCCCAACCGATGGAGCGCGCGCTCTACTTGGGACAGCGGCAATATACAGATCTCAGGCAGCTCAAGGTTTTCAGCTGTCCGACTCCGAATGACGCGACAGACAGCGTTGTAGCTTCCGGGAGACATTTCACTAGCCTCTTACGCGTGGTTTCACCCTCGTAGCTCCCGTTACCGTGGGAATATAGTTATTAAACTTAGCCTATAGCCCTCTAGCATATAGTCTATAAACGGGCTATCTAATAATGCTGAAAGAGTTTTTCAAATCGGACAAGTAGTTCCTGATATTATCGCGTTCAAGCAAAACAAAGCAACAAACAAACTAACTGTACAGCTTTATATATTAGTATAGATTAACTTCTTACTACCCATCATTTAAACAAAAATACAAAGATACAAGAATAATAAGAATCAAAAAGAGCCTCTTAATTTCCTTTGTAAGGAATTAGAAAACAATGAGGCCATTTCAACAAATCTTTCTCAATTGAAAATCAGCGTTATTGAGGAATAACAAGCCATATTTTACCAGCGCGGTTGTTAGTTAATCATATTTTTGGGAGTATTTGGGAATAAGGCCGAGTAGTGTAAGTACGAGTATTTTAGTATAAAGGTTGAGTAAAGCGCACAGGACACAATGTTGGGAAACTCGGTCTAGATTGTGGTGGATAGTTGAAGCGGCATTACTGAACTATGCGAGAAGGTTGTCTTTTGGCATCGGTTCACTTTAGTGCACCGATGCCAAAAGACAAACTTATAGAGTCAACAATGATTTTGTATTAATTATAAGTATTTTACAGTAGAATGCTATTATTATATTTTAGAATACGATATTATCAACTTTTGTTGATCTTTAATATGACAGTGTTAGTAAAACCTTTATATTTAAAGGTTTGACTAAAACTGTGATATTAATGAACATAAATATCTATAAAAAAACTTCGGGATACCATTTGTCTAACTATACTACCATGTAACTATAACTACTTTTTTAAAGGAAAGTTAACAAAAACCAAACCATGCCTAAAATACCACGTTATTCATATTTTAGTATTAGTTCAAACATTTTCTTTATTTAAGACTGTTTCTGTACCTTTGTAATAAGATTACTTTTAAAATTATTGAAATATGTCATTGCATTCAAAAGATATAACGAGTTCTAAAATGTCAACCCAAACAAAATAGTAATAATAGTCGTGACACTGCAACAGAAGACATTTCTTTCTGTAAGATTTTCGATTTTGGGTTGGATCGTTGCTACAAGATTTTCAAAACCACGATCAGTTTGAGCCAATCATATAATATATGACTGGCTCGAATGTTTAAAGTAAAAGTCTACCCGTGCTAAGCTGGGGCGGGCCGCTGCGCTGGGGCCCGCCAACTTAGAGCTAACTATGATACAATGGCTGCACATGTGTTCCGTACATATTGGTATCGTCCTTAATATTAAAACTACGAATATTGAAGCAGGAACCGTCTTGTGTCGTCGTATACCTGAGATGCATGCGAACGTTCGGCCTATGTATTAATATTATATAGTCAACCTAAAAGTTTGAGATAATATTTTTATAATATATAGCATTGTACTATCTGTTTAAAGGCGTTTTAACATTTTATTAATACCACCCTCTGTAGCTATAATAAAAAATGATACTTACTCGACACTAGGTTATCAAGTAAGGTGTCAAATCTTATCAAATCAAAAACTTTAAGGTATGGTTTAGCGCCAAAATGTAGGTCCCATTACGCGCCAATTCTGATTATATTGATTGTTAAAATAATGCCATCAAAAACATACTTGTAAAAAAACCCAAGTCTCGTAACGCAGTTCTTTTACCGTAAAACGTTGTGAGATCTATGTAATACCAAGTCGGTTAATTTATTCAGTCCCTACTTAAGGGACCTTCTATCTTAAGCTATTACGTAATTATCTCACCTTACAGAATTTTATTTTGACCTTATCAAAATTCGATACTTTAAAGTTTTAAATAAAAGATTAACTTGGCCATCGGATATAATTAGAATGTATCTCACAAGTGTTTATTGCGATGGCCAAGTCAATCTAATATTCATAACATAAAAGTTTTGAACTTTGATAAGGTCAAAATAAAATTCTGTAAGGTGAGATAATTACGTAATAGCTTAAGATAGAAGGTCCCTTAAGTAGGGACTGAATAAATTAACCGACTTGGTATTACATAGATCTTACAACGTTTTACGGTAAAAGAACTGCGTTACGAGACTTGGGTTTTTTTACAAGTATGTTTTTGATGGCATCTCATTTCTTTTTGTAGATAGTTGTACTTTTTTCCTTTGCTTTACAATTTACATTATTTTTTAAAATACCAACAATGGATTTTACCACTCTGTCACTGTCTTATGAGCTTTCCAATTTTTGTAGGTTGTGTTCCTCTTTTTCTTTACCGGTACTACTTCTTGAACTTCAGCTACAGTTTTTCTCAAAGCCCACTCCATTTCTCTATGGGTTTTTCTCGATATCTTTGATGCAACAATATTAAGCATGTCTAGAAATTAAATGCTTGGATTCCGTACCCGAAGGGTGAAAACGGGACCCTATTACTAAGACTTAGCTGTCTGTCTGTCTATCACCAGGCTGTATCTCAAGAACCGCGATACCTAAACAGTTGAAAAATTCACAAATTATGTATTTCTGTTGCTATAATAATGAAATAAATAATGAAATAATGAATTTTATTCAGCACTTAGGTATTGACATACACTTGTACTTGTCAGAATTACAATGTAAGAAGATAAAATAATAAATAATTATAACTAACAAATAATTCTTACTCTATAAGATATCCGACTAAGTAAATAACAGTAGTAGCAAATCATACAAATCTGCAGACTGCAAAGTCCGTCCGTCTGTCCTGTGATATTTATTGCAATTAACCAATTATTATTATTATTATTATAAGAAGAAATTAAAACCGCATCCTAATTGCAAGTGGTCACATTATATCTAAGTGGCACACACCTGAGGGCACCCTTATGGGGTTTAGGACCACGACCCAGGGTGCCACTGAAGTAAAAAGGTAGATATATGAAGAGGATGTGATCACCAGCACCGACTACAGGCGCTCAATCACAGGGCAGGGGTAGGGGCGCAACGCGGTCCTCGCCGGCGAGAATCCTACCCTAGCTAACCTGCAACCTTTCACTAGCTACCTAAGTGGACGACCCGGAGAAGAAAGGAAGAAAGAAACTCCGGGGTTGTTCTTTTTCGTCATCTTTTGTTGTGTTTTAGTCTCTTCTTTTTTTTAAAAAAGCTTGTTAACAAAATCTCATTGATTACATTGCAATTATACCATGTGCGCTGATGTACGCCCTGAAACATTTCCATTAGTGTAGGCGAAGTATTTACTGGATTTCCTCAAGCAAAAGAAAAACAGCCTCTTGCACATGAAAACGGAGGAAACATCCACGCACATTTTTAAGGAACAAACTACACGAGGTAGATCTCTCGCCATAGAGGACACAAAACTACAACCTCAAATACATCCATCAGCAAGACGACCAGCCACCGCAAGCAGCACCCGTTCACGAGTATGACGTGTGAGCACACAGCCATCGCCTCCCTCGCAATAACAAACTAAACATAAAATAAGTATTTAGGGGGGGCTCCCATACAACAACTTGTTTTTGACCTTTTTTGCTCGATATCTATAACAACAGGTAGGCACTTAAAAATGGTACGGAACCATTAGTACGCGAGTCCGACTCGCACTTGACCGGTTTTAGTCTATTGTATTCACAAATTGATTATTCCTGCGCTTTAATAGTTCCAAAGTAGACTTAAATTTGATGTAAACCATCCAGACTAGTAACTCTGTGCCCTTATTTACAAAATAACTTAACTTACGCACATATGAATATCCACGTACCTAGCTGGCATGGCAACACTCACCATATGAAACAAGAACAGATGCGTCGTATACTTTTTTATGCTTTATTGATATTCGTCGCACTCGTCAAACGTCATTTAAAATTAATCCGTATGTAAAATTGTTATCTCTCATTGGTTATAAATATTGTCAATGTACCTAATCGAAAACTACAACATCAAGCTTAACAGAGGATTAACATGAACTTATGTATGGCACTCACGGCCTTCTGGCTTCCGGCCTGTCAAAGGTTTTTAAAATTACGAAATTGATGAACTGTTTTTGATGGAATTTTGGTACAACTACATAATGCGTGTCCGATTATGGCCTTTTTTTAAGACAGCTCCCGCACTAGAGAACAAGCTAATATGTACATAAGTAAATTTAAAGCTACCTACTATTCATCGGGGCTTGAGACAAAGTGTAAACAAAGAAAACATTGGTTCTCAAACTTTTTTCAATGTTTTTTATTGCTATTTAATTTAATGTAGGGTTTCCTATTTGTGTGTCTAGCAGCTCGGGTTAAGATAAGGTACTTAACTATGAAGATAATAAAATCATAAATCGCTCTTATTGAATTAATTATTCGGAGAATTAGGAGGATTCTGAAGAACTGTCGCCATCGGGAATAACGAAGCGGTCAACTATATTCAACTATCAATTATTCCATCAATTTTAAGCATAATTTGCTCTTCTTTTTCACATTGTCAATGCACTTTTGTCAAGCCTCTACTGTTATATTTTTAATTGCATCGGCTAGTAAAATTTGAACTTAACTTAAAGCTTTTGTTATTCTCAGCAATAAATCCTTGAACTTGGGCCCATATTAACTCAATAGGATTTAATTCACTATGTCCTTTTAGAACCTGTTTACTGTGGCTTGCGATATTCCCATAATTTCAGTGGTTTAATTGATACCTTTGTACGGATACGAATCCTTCGACCACGTTTCTTCTATGAGTTTGAACACATTAATAACAGCCACCTTTTCCGTTGAATGCGTTGGAGTTTTCTTTGATCGCTTTTTCTTTGGCGAAGAAAAAGTGCAAGCGTTGCTTGGTCCAGGTGCACTCATGTTTTAAGCTCGAAAACGTAAATACTTATAACAAAAACAAAACAACCAACAAATAACTTTAAACTTCATAAAAGATATAAATTCAACGAAAATATCTATAATAATAAATAAGCAGAACTCTCGTATCAACAAGTTGATCTATAGTAAAAATAGCGGATATAATCCGACCGATAACCAAACGTCACATTTTTATGTAAAATGTTCGGGAGTACCTGTGGTCTATAATTTAGTCGTATTAAAATGCATTCGAAGTTTGGGAATCAAGTCTTTTTTGGGTGTTTTTACATGTAAACGATTTAATAAATCATTATACTTCATAAAAGATGACATTCCTAGGGTTGTTAAGATTTAAACAAATGTCGATAGTAATTATCGACTTTTCTTACTATTATTTACGATAATGTAACAAATAATTGGGATTAATTTAATTACAAACGTTACTAAATTAAACAAATATTTTAATTTAAGATACATTTATACTCTCTGAAATCCAAAGTTTATTTTTAGAAATTGGATTTTATTTACTCGCTATTATTTTAGATCAAGTACGCGTACATATGTAAATTGTATTATGATACTAGAATATATAATAAAATTTAATAATTAATTTATTTTAAATTAAGTTTTATATAAAAATATCGATAGTTTATAGTCGATGGCCACGATGATTCATTGCCCATCACTTATTAGGTCGCCATGCCCATAAAATATAACATTGGCAGGTACTGTCTGTCAGTACTACTAAATTCAAAATTTCATAGGCTTGATTGTACTGACAGCTGTAATAAAATATATTCACTTCATCAATCGTGACCCTTAAAGTACCCTTTTTATGGTTTGTTTACATTTAATCTCACGCCTCGATGAATACGGTAAAAATATTTGATAAAATGATTATATAAATATAGTTTGTGTCAGATTAATAAAACGTGGTTTGTGTGTATACCTTCGATATCACAGTAAGATTTGTTAGTTGCTTGGAAGAAAGTGACCGTCTTTCTGTGTTTCGAACGGGAAGCGTGAAAGCCGTGGTGTAAGTTTGTCCGGGGGAATGCAAGAATATTACGCATCTCCTCCTCCTCCGCGGTGTTCCGGCACGGGCAGTGGGGTATGTGGGACTCGCCCTCTTCATAGCAGTGGAATGCTAATCATAACATGAGAGTAAAACCCCTGGTTACTCCTCCGACCACAATTGGTGAAGGGCCCAGGTACTGTTGCCTATCTGGGATACCCTCTGGCAGCGTCCGCGACTCAATTGGTGTTGCGGGCTCTCCTGCGCCCAAATAACCAGTTTCAGGGACGCCCAGATTACACGAGGTCCCTACTTCTCAAGGGACCGCAGCCTTCTGCTGAGACATGGCTCAAGCGGGCAAGCCACCTCCATCAGACGCTGTTATGATTGTTAGTATCCTATCGTTCATAGCACAACTTATGTACTATCTTGCTTTTACAATCCATTGTCTTTTTTTTTTTCCTAAGATTTTTTTATTTTTTTTATTACTTGTTAAATTAATCCCTGTGTCGCGAAGGTCTCACCGCTCAATAGATTCACGAAAACAAAGCACCCCCTGACTCAGTACAACTGTTTGAATTTCTGACGAATAATTGTCCCGGGTGGGAATCGAACGCAGAAAACCAGGTCTCTGAAACAACTAATCTAACCACTTAGACACCACCTTTCAACATAATTACATCTAGCTCCCTATCTACACCTATTCCTCCATTAAATCAAACATATTGATGTACACTGATTCACTGACTGCAAATGTAACTTTGTAATTCTATACATTTATAAGAAATAACAAAGTTATTAATGCAGTTGATGAAACTGAACAACTAGACCGAAATTGTAAAATGTTGGAATTTTCCCATGAGTTTTACACTAAACTCTCCTAATACTCAAAATTTGAAGCTTCTACGTCTGCTAGAAGTGCCTAAACATTTTGATGATCGGTCAGTCAGTAGTGAGCGAGTGACAAAATTACCGAAAATACCAAACTTTGACTAGTTATAATTCGTAAAGTGCTGGTTCAAAATGAATGAAATTTGAAATATACTGTAGTTTTACAAAGCTTGTTTAGTTACTGAAAATTCAGGCTCCTATCTTTATCCACAACGAAGTTATAGGGGGTCGAAAATCGGCTGAGTTGCTTCGAGAAAAGATAGGTACGGCCGTGGACCTTTTTTTTTTTTTTTTTTTTTTTTTCTTACTCGACTTGAGGGGGCCCTGCCGTGCCCCCAGATACAATGACAGTAAAGATTTCAAAAATGTATTTAAGATATCACAGTAAAATTACATTTTAATTATCTCACCTGGATTTTGAATCGATACTCGCATACTAAAACAGCAATTCATGAACTACCTACTAGCATGTAAATATGTAAGCGATCCGAAATTACTTTATGTATTCCATTTACATAATAAAGCCCAAACTGTTACACTGCTAATAGTCGCATAACTTCGTCGAAACTATGTTGATTCAGTTACTGAGTTTAAAGCGAATAATAAGCTCTTGGAATATTCCATGTATTTAAATCGGTACCGTTAAATTTATACACAACTCGCAACTCGCAACGCGTTACTTTGCTCCCGTGGGTCGAAGCATGATGTTTTGTAGCCTATATCCAGCGTATAACTTATCCCGGTGCAAAATTTCAGCCAATTCCGTTCAGTAGTTTTGGCGTGAAAGAGTAACAAACATCGATCCATACTTACAAAGTTTCGCGTTTTTAATATTAGTAGGATATTTTTGTGTACGAAGTTATATAAAGAAACGGTACTGTTTTAATTCACTAAGTACTACTGTTGTTTATTGCACCAGGTAAATAAGTACCCCTAAGTTTAAAAAATACTTAATTAACGGAAAAAATATACATCCAGACCCGGAACAATTGTTTGTGGAACAAGGAATCCAACTCGTAACACCTAATATAAAAGCAATTCCCGTCACCACTGAGTCACAAATACAGGAATCAATTTACAGTAATCTAGCTGTCCTGCGCGGTTTCACCCGCGGAGATCCCGTTCCCGTGGAAACCTTGACTTAAACTATAGCCTGTGACACTCACATATAATGTGGCTTTCCATTGGTAAAAGAATTTGCAAAATCAGTTCAGTAGATCCCCCTACATCCACACAAACTTTACTTCTTTATGATATTAGTATAGGTAAGAGACAACCTCCGTAGCGTAGTGGTATTTGGCTCGCTTTAAATATCCGAGATCGTGGGTTTGATCCCCACGCCGGACAAGAAATCTTTGTGAAAATTCTAAGATTTCTTTCCGTGTCTGGATGGTTGAGGAACTACCTTCCGTGCCTCGAAAAGCACGTTAAGCCGTGTTGGTCTCAATTGTTATAACATCTATAACAATCGTATACCAGAGAACATAATGCTGCGGTCACAAACCTGCCTGCCAAGCGTGGTGACTATGGCAATACAAAACCCTCCCTCGGGTGGAGGCCCATGTTCAGCAGTGGACGTTGTACGGGCTGATGATGTTAGATAAGAGATAAAAATCATTGAGATACTTGTGAACGGTATCCATCACAAAACTAAACTTTTTGTACCGATTTGTGACCTTAAACTATACACCTTAACTCTCCTGCTCCAAAATATGACGAGAATTAAAAAATAACATTTCACCGTTCATGTTTGGGTTATAAACGAAAATGTATATTTAATTCTGCTATCTCCACGGGCAGGTAACCGTGAGGCGGTCGTAAATCTGCGTACGAAGCGCCGCGAAGAACGTTTCGGTTGAATATTGATGATTTAGGATTTACTGCGTAAAATGTAGTCGTTGGAACCCCACAGGTATTATAGGTAGTGCGACTTTTTATGTACATTTTAAATTTCCTTTATAAGACACTTGTTTTAAAAGGCATTAGTGACAGTATTAAAAAACCTAAGACAGTTCCCTGCATATTCTTATGTACTTTTTATTAGGGTATATCATAATCGAATCTTAATGTCCTTATGTGTTTCCAAAATTAAAAAATGTTGGCTATTCCAACATTTATTCAATTTCAAACACTGAAAGAAATACGGTTAACAATCAAAACGGGTTTTCAGGATGTCAAGTCGCCGTTTCTAAGATGGACGAAAGCGAGAGTTCATGGAAAGCGGTGGCTTTCTTTTACGAATGCTTAAGGTCCTAGAAGGAGGCTGTGGAGTAGGTTCGGGACCATGACCTCTCTTTTCATCTACTCCGCCGTAGTCGCACAGGATGCAGATGGGGGACTTTGTGTCTGCCGTCAATGTGTCAGGCACCCATCATCGCCATCGACGTGAATCCTACATACCCTGGCGTTGTGGTGTTGGGATATGTCGGCATTTCCCCCCTGAAAAAAAGAGCCACCAAGTCGGAAGACAATTCGTTTCCTCTCCTTCATTAAGATCTACCATATTAGGTTATTATTAACCTAGGCAATGGTGGTGACTATAATAATACTATAACGTTTATTTCAAGCAACAAATTATGATATTTTTAGTAAAACTAAAACTATGTGAATATCATAATATGATTCGATTTGACATTAATTAATAATGATTCCACCATTCAATTAATTACAACATTCCATGAGAAACAGCACAGCAGTTCATGTACGCAAAGTCTATTCTGCTTCTTACTATTGCTATTATACTGTTAAAACTACCTCGAACTCTACTCATCAGATATGCATACATTTTGCGTATCGTAGTATAAAAACATACTCTCGCTTGAACGAACATTCCCGACGCGCTACAAAAGCGAGGAAGCCCCAACAACTCAACATTCTGAAAGCATTATTGTATAGGATACGGGAGTTATATGTGCGTATATTTACCCCAAAGGTTGCACGTATAAAATAATGTACAATAGGCTCTGAATAGTCAGATGACGCACGCAGTCAGAGACGAGCAAACATTATCGATAACGCCCTCCGCTCCCTTTCTAGATCAACATCATCGTTGACCAGGGATTAAGATGTGATCCAGATATCTGGAAGTGTTCACTCTATATATTAGAACACAATGCTGTTGTTCTACTTACTAGTGTCAAATAAAAAGTGAGAACTAGAGAATGAAAAAAGGCATTCTTTTCGTTTCTATCGTAGTGAATTTTTACGTTGCTAGAAGTTTGTGTTTTTTTTCTTGTGAGTACAACATTATCTTTTACAACTGGAAATGTCTGTTTCTAAGTAATGTTGGCCCTTTATATTCCATGGGTATATTTGGTACCTTTTAGGTGAGCTTTGTAAATGTTCGGGTAACTACAACGAGGTAGCGACGGTCGACAATGAAAGGGCGGTGCGCTGCGTGTAGGAGTGTCACCGGCTTTGATGTTTGTACTACTGCTATTGCCATTAGGTACACTTATTTATTCTCTGTAGTCAATTTGGTATTCTCATATTATTATATAGAAAGTAAAATCAAAGTTCAGCCATATTGCATGTTTGTGTTCTGCCGAACACTGTCTGTGTTGTTATAAAAGCATTACAAAGGTGAGGAAAAATAAAAAAATGGAAATGAATATGCCATTGCGAACATGCAACAGAAGATAAATTTTGAAATATCGGGATCTGGGGGCACGGTAGTGCCCACACAAGTCGAGTAAGAAAAAAAAAAAAGTGCACGGCCGTACCTATCTTTTCTCGAAGCAACACAGCCGATTTTTGACCCTCTATAACTTTGTTGTGGATGAAGATAGGAGCCTTAAATTTCAGAACCTAAGCAGGCTTTGTAAAACTACAGCATAGTTCAAATTTCCTCCACATTTGAACCAGTACTTTAAGAATTATAACCGGTCAAAGTTTGCTAATTTTGTCACTCGCTCACTGCCTGACTGACCGATCATCAAAATGTTTAGGCACTTCTAGCAGACGTAGAAGCTTCAAATTTTGAGTACTAGTAGAGTTTAGTGTAAAACTCATGGGAAAATATAAAATATATACACCGTGAAATTTTAATGGTTGTTTTCCCGAAGCAGAACAACTTGCCGTCGGTAGTACTATCGAAACATATTTTTTTTTTTTTTTTAGACATGTTTTGGATTTAAAATTATTAAAAAAAATATTAGACAACTCGAAAGCGTGATAAACAGTAGTAACACTAGACGGACCTTGTAGGTACTACTCGAATCGCACGCGCTGCTGACAAAGTAAAGAACGATCCATAAACGTTTAAAGCAAAATAAGAGCTCAACGCTTTCGATTTGTCTAATATTTTTTTTAATAATTTTAAATACAAAATATGTCTAAAAAAAAAATAAAAAATATGTTTCGATAGTACTACCGACGGCAAGTTGTTCTGCTTCGGGAAAACAACCATTAAAATTTCACGGTGTATATAACGAATGAGAGATAACAATTTTAAATAAGGATTAATTTTAAATGACGTTTGACGAGTGCGACGAATATCAATAAACCATAAAAAAGTACACGACGCAGCTGCTCTTGTTACGTATGGTGAGTGTTGCCATGCCAGCTAGGTACGTGGGTATTCATATATTCGTAAGTTAAGTTATTTTGTAAATAAAGGCACAGAGTAGTAACTCTACCTGTGCCTAATTAAAATCTACTTTGGAAGTATTAAAGCGCAGGAATCCTTCATTTGTGAATACAATAGACTAAAACCGGCCAAGTGCGAGTCGGACTCGCGCACCAAAGGTTCCGTACCATTTTCAAATGCTGTTGCCGTGACAGATATCGAGCAAAAAAGGCCAAAAAAAATGTTGTATGGGGGCATTCTAGGGCTTTAATAACATACTAAAAATATAATAAATATTTAGGGAGGGCCCCCATACAACATTTTTTTTGGCCTTTTTTGCTCGATAGTCTGTGACTAATCTAAGTCTTAGTAATAGGGTCCCGTTTTTACCCTTCGGGAACGGAACCCAAACATTTAATGTCTAGACATGCTTTATATTGTTACATCAAAGCTATCGAGAAAAATCCATAAAGACATGGAGTGGGCATTTAAATCTGTAGCTGAAGTTCAAGAAGAAGTACCGGTATAGAAAAAGAGGAACACAACGTACAAAATTTATAAATATATAAGATAGTGACAAAGTGGTAAAATCCGTTGCTGGTATTCAAAAAAATTATGTAAATTGTAAAGCAAAGGAAAAAAGTACAACTATTTACAAAAAGAAATGAGATGCCATCAAAAACATAGTTGTAAAAAAACCCAAGTCTCGTAACGCAGTTCTTTTACCGTAAAACGTTGTGGGATCTATGTAATACCAAGTCGGTTAATGTATTCAGTCCCTGCTTAAGGGACCTTCTGTCATAAGCTATTACGTAATTATCTCACCTTACAGAATCTTATTATGTTCATAGCAAAGTTCAAAACTTTTATGTTATGAATATTAGATTGACTTGGCCATCGCAATAAAATTAAACACTTGTGAGATACATTCTAATTGTATCCGATGGCCAAGTTAATCTATTATTTAAAACTTTAAAGTTTTGAATTTTGATATGGTCATAATAAGATTCTATTAGGTGAGAAAATTACGTAATAGCTTAAGACAGAAGGTCCCTTAAGTAGGGAAATGAATAAATTAACCGACTTGGTATTACATAGATCCCACAACGTTTTACGGTAAAAGAACTGCGTTATGAGACTTGGGTTTTTTTACAATTATTTTTTTGATGGCATATCCTTTTTCTGGAAAGTAATGCAATACTAAGATTAAAACCATAAATATAAGCAAATTAAAACAGTATAATTTTGCATCCAGTATATTTTGTAGCTACCCGGCTCACCATAGTCCGGGTATAAACTTCAACTTAAGGAGTTGACATTGAACACTGAACAGTACCGATACTTATATCGGGACGACACTACTCAAATATTTTACCTATTTCATTATAATCGTTTAAACATTCCCAGAGGTGGTAGTGAACGAACTTCGTTATACGGAGTTTGAATTCTTCATCCGCTGTTATATTCTGAACAAGCTATCCAGTGACAAACACTTCTAACTTATAAAATTCTTTTAAACGTTTTTTTTTACTAGTTTCTTGTAGTTAAAAATTAAATGTCTAAATCCTTACATATTTTTTCTTATATATATTTGCATATCTCATGCATTTATTTGTTCTTTATTGTACTCATGAAATTTGAGTAAAAACAACATTTAACGATTATGTACAATGGCGAGCTTAACTCATTAATAAGTTTTCTTCCAGCAAACCATTTTCAGAGTGTAAATTAAGGTAAAATGGGCAAGAACAGTGTACACGACAGACTTTAAATAAAACAATAATAATAAGTAGAGTAGATTATTATATATATCCGACTAATACATATTATTATACGCATACTAATACATAATAATATATACATACATACATCCAAAACATAACAATAAACTAATACATATTATAAAAACTACTAATGTGATAGATAATGTTCTTTTATTCTAGTTTTTAATATGACAATAGATGAACTTGCACGAACAGCATGTGGAAGAGAGTTTCAAAGGCGTACAGCACGAATAGTAAAAAAGGCATCAAAACGGCAGGAGGTGTGTAAAGGCATTCGAAGAAGAAGAGAGAAAGCTTGTCGACCAATTTTGTCCCGTCAATGCATCAATTGAGGTATTTACTTTTTTACCGTATTTTGTTTGTATCAATTGATCAGGTTGTAATTTATTCAAACTTACAAGTATCCAAACATTAACATTTCCTATATTGAGAATAGGCACGAAATAAATTGGCTTAATGCCTGGTCACGTTTTGAATGTAGGAAAAGTTCGTGTTTAACATAATCTGTCAAGTAAGCAAGCCATGAAACTGTTTGACCAAGTGAACTAAGTATTGTTAGTCTCACAAAAACGAAGTACCCTACATATAAGAGTGGGCATTCTACATAACGATGTTTGTTATGTTCTTCCGCAGCATTATCGTTAGGATGCCTAGAGGCCATAAAGGCAATCTATACTAATATTATGAAGAGGTAAAGTTTGTGAGTTTTTGGCGATGTAGAGGGTTTTCTTCGGATTTACGGAACCGTTCTGATGATTTAGGGGATAGTGTAGCTTTCGAACGGTAAAGGAATTTTTCAAATCGGTCCTGTAGTTTTAGAGCCTATTCAATACAAACAAACAAATAAACGAATCTTTCCTCTTCATAATATTAGTATAGATACTAATATAACGGTAACGTTTGTGAGGTTGAAGATGAAACTATCAATATTATATAATTATTACCTACTATTGTAATTGTGCTATTGCACCAGATAAACAATCTCTTCTTTAGTAACAAAACGACAAAGAAAGCTGAGTAGTAGAAATTTGTATGTAAATCATAATAATACACATAAACTCAGTATGAGCATTCGACCCATAACATCAGAGTAATGAAGCATGAAACCGCGCCACCCAGTGACAGGGATTCTCTCTACTTTGTAGTTTCATTGTCAAAACATTTCCAAGCACGCGGTTACCTGATCCGAATGATATTACATTAACTTCGTTTCGAATAACTAGACAATAAAGCAACGAAGTTAGTGTTAGGAAAGTTGGACTTTAAATAGGTTACATTTGTCTTTATTTTGCAAACATTTATAAATTAATTTAAGTTAATAAAAACTTGTAAACATGAGTTACTTTAGATTTGGATCCAATACCTGCCACAGAACCGCGCTTCTTTTTGGTGTAAATATGTATAGGTAGGTCTGCGAGCACGTTATCCTGTGTCTAACGTGGGGCTAGTTTTTGTCGAGATGCCATAGGATTCTTTATAAAGACTTGTTGGTCGGGGGAATATTTTTTTCAGGTTCCCTATGTTTATCATACATACATTAACGCCTCTTTACCACGAGGTAGGCAGAGACCACATCCTTCCAATGATCTTGACATACCACTTTCGCCTCTTTTAAATTCATTAATCTTCTCATGCATGTGCTTCGGTTTAGGGTAATTTTAACTAAGTGTTTCTTAGGCACGTTCTCGATTGGAACGTAAAACGTCTGTCTTGGTCTTCTCCTTCCAACACTTCCATTCACATTCACCGTATAAATTTTATTTGTAAGTCTCCTTTCATTCATTCTCTTTATATGTGCGAACCAATTACAATTATACAATTACATCTACTTTCATACTACAACGTTCCCTAATCACTCTGTGCTTAATTCTATCACTCAATTTCACTTCAATCATGCACGTTAGTGATCATTTCCACAGCATTTATTCTACTTCTGTCATACCCAGCTCTCACTTCCATACATTAGGGTTGGTACAAGCACTCCTCTATGCACAGCCAAGTGAGTCTTTTCAGACAGGCTTTGGCTGCTCATTAAGGTGTACAAAGCACCGTACATTTCCCTGACACACTCTTCTTTCAATATCACTGTCACATTGACCATCTCTCGTAGATCTTAGATATACAAACTCTGGCACTTGTTCTAATATTTCATCTGGTGAAGAGTTGCAGGAGGTGGTAACAGCAATGCATTAAGCTTTGAAATTAATGTAAAGAAGACGAAAATTATGGTATTTGAAAGGGAAGAAAGTATGACGTAATGTAAGATACGTATAGACCTTACACTCCGTCATACTTTCTTCTATATTTCTCCATCCCTTTCTTTCAAATTATGCATTGCTGTTACTATCTCCTGCAACTCTTTCACCGACAAAGCAAGTAAGACTTGATCGTCTGCGTAGACATTTGTCAAGTAACCCATTCTCAGTCCATACTCACTCTCTTTTAAATCAGTCGATTGGATGACGATATAAACTTCAAAATACGAATAATATTTTATGAAGATATGTGCACGTATTTATACTGTAAAAGTATGAAGAACTTGGTCGATCTCCGCGTCTGCTCGGTTGAAAACTATTCTACATATAAATGGCACTAATTAAGTATTCAGGTTAGTTACCGCGATGCGACGTATGTTCTGTGGAGCAAGTTTGTACGATTTCACGTACAAACGTTAACACACTGAAGATCTTGGCTCTTCATAGAGAATGACTTATTCACAATACTTATATACCTATACTAAAATATAAAGCTGAAGATTGTATTCGTTTGTTTACATAAACGTGCTAATCTCAGGAAATTCTTTCAGTGTTACATAGCCAATTTATCGAGAAATATTTAGTTGCGAAATTCCTACGGGAACGGGACATTCGCGGCTGGAACCGAGCATGGAAACTAGTCTATACTAATATTATAAAGAAAGATTTGATAGTTTGTTTGTATTGAATAGGCTCCGAAAATTATAGACCGATTTGAAAAAATATTTCACCGTTGGGAAGCTACCCTGTCCCTGAATGTCATGGGCTATATTCAATTATGAAGTTACCATGGGAACGAACGAAATGCGGGAGAAAATGCACGGGAGGCTTGTTTAAAAAAAAAGATCGTATGTTGCAAACGAAAAAACATCACAACTACTGAATCGGTTTCTAAATGCTGCTACTGCTAACAAAGAAATTAAACCTAAAGTTTGTGCATTCTAAACTTTATTGACTGAAGTTATCCCTCTGGGCAGGTGCACTGCCAACTGCCGTTCCGTGCGAACGGTTGGAACATTAAAAAACTGTAGATATATTTCATATTCTATGTTTTCATTCAATTTAAATATTTGGAACCCGTTAGATAGAAAGTCCACACAACTCAAGGGCTAGCTGGTAGCGAACTGAACTTTATACCAACTGAATAGTAACTGAACCAAACTTAATGTTACCACTGCTATTTAAACTTTTCGTTCCATTTCCCGTTTAAAGTTTAAAACACACCGTCCAGGTGCTCACAACTCCTAAACGAACTCCTAACGGAGAATTCAGCTAAGCTATCACCCGACTGCGGTTACACAGTTGTAATCCTGGATTTAACTAAAATGTGTTAAAATCAGAAAGTCCACACAAAGTAAGTTAAAAGTTTAAATGTTTGTGTGCCGCAAAGTGGAAGTTGTTTACGATTCATTTTGGATACTATGTAGCTAAAAAGTCACTATTTTCATGAGTATCTACTTTAACAACCTTCGCTGCGGATATTAATAAGATATTTTTGTTAAAGAAAAAAAAAACATTTGGAAGAAAGTAATTTATTTATTAATTCAAATAATTCGATCTATTTTTTTTTTACATCTCTTGCACTACGGAAATTAATCCTAGTTACAAGTGACACAAACTACACCCAGACTTAAAACAACTATCTGTGGTTCACACTAATCATTGTCTCGCATGGAAATCGAGCCCAGACCACCAGGTCACAGAAGCAACTACCGTAACCACCGAGTCATCGGTACAGTGATTTAATTTTCATGAAAATTTAAAATCATTAATCTTAATGAAATAAAACCCACTGATCCAACGCCGCTCAACACCGAGGGCGACGCCCCGCGCTTCCATGAATGAGTAAAAATTTTTGTATAAAATCAAAAACATTCAAAAGTGCACGACTCATAATGCTCATTCATTCGACGAAAAGAAGAAGAAGAAAATATTAATAAAAAAAAATATTTACTTATATATAGGTATATAAGAACTCGTGTATTATTTGTTAATTTTAGTTTTTCGTTAATAACAATTCAACGACGCTAAATAAGATAAATATTTTCAATTCCAATCTCCGCATAGCAGATCTAAAGCTAATAAAAAAAAATGATTAGATTAATTAATTTTTACGCCAGCTATCGTGTTTCAAACGAAAAAAAGTGTTGATTGACGGGGGTTTTTTTTTTCTATTTCTATATTTTTTTCCGGTTCTGTTATCTTAAATCAATTTTTACTAGTGACAGAATCATTCTCCATAAATTAATCTGGGGGCACGGCAGTGCACCCCCAAGTCGAGTAAGAAAAAAAAAAAAACAGGTGCACGGCCGTACCTATCTTTTCTCGAAGCAACTCAGCTGATTTTCGACCCCCTATAACTTCGTTGTGGATAAAGATAGGAGCCTGAACTTTCAGTAACTAAACAAGCTTTGTAAAACTACAGTATATTTTAAATTTCATTCAATTTGAACCGGTACTTTACGAATTATAACTAGTCAAAGTTTGGTATTTTCGGTAATTTTGTCACTCGCTCACTGCTGACTGACCGATCATCAAAATGTTTAGGCACTTCTAGCAGACGTAGAAGCTTCAAATTTTGAGTATTAGGAGAGTTTAGTGTAAAACTCATGGGAAAATTCCAACATTTTGCAATTTCGGTCCAGTTGTTCAGTTTCATCAACTGCATTATTAACTTTGTTATTTCTTATAAATGTATAGGATTACAAAGTTACGTTTGCAGTCAGTGAATCAGTGTACATGAATATGTTTGATTTAATGGAGGAATAGGTGTAGATAGGGACCTAGATGTAATTATGTTGAAAGGTGGTGTCTAAGTGGTTAGGTTAGTTGTTTCAGAGACCTGGTTTTCTGCGTTCGATTCCCACCCGGGACAATTATTCGTCTGAAATTCAAACAGTTGTACTTAGTCAGGGGGTGCTTTGTTTTCGTGAATCTATTGAGCGGTGAGACCTTCGCGACACAGGGATTAATTTAACAAGTAATAAAAAAAAAAAAAGTCGTTTGAAAAAAAAAAAAAAAACAATGGATTGTAAAAGTAAGATAGTACATAAGTTGTGCTATGAACGATAGGATACTAACAATCATAACAGCGTCTGATGGAGGTGGCTTGCCCGCTTGAGCCATGTCTCAGCAGGAGGCTGCGGTCCCTTGAGAAGTTGGGACCCCGTGTAATCTGGGCGTCCCTGAAACTGGTTATTTGGGCGCAGGAGAGCCCGCAACACCAATTGAGTCGCGGACACTGCCAGAGGGTATCCCAGATAGGCAACAGTACCTGGGCCCCTCACCAATTGTGGTCGGAGGAGTAACCAGGGGTTTTACTCTCATGGTTTGATTAGCATTCCACTGCTTTGAAGAGGGCGAGTCCCACATACCCCACTGCCCGTGCCGGAACACCGCAGTGGCGAAGGAGATGCGTATCATTCTTGCATTCCCCTGGACAAACTTACACCACGGCTTTCACGCTTCCCGTTCGAAACACAGAAAGACGGTCACTTTCTTCCAAGCAACTAACAAATCTTACTGTGATATCGAAGGTATACACACAAACCACGTTTTATTAATCTGACACAAACTATATTTATATAATCATTTTATCAAATATTTTTATACACAGTTTGATGTTAACTAGGTAGCGTTAAATTTACTTATGTACATATTAGCTTGTTCCCTAGTGCGGGAGCTGTCTTAAAAAAAGGCCATAATCGGACATGTATTATGTAGTTGTACCAAAATTCCATCAAAAACAGTTCATCAATTTCGTAATTTTAAAAACCTTTGACAGGCCGGAAGCCAGAAGGCCGTGAGTGCCATACATAAGTTCATGTTAATCATCTGTTAAGCTTGATGTTGTAGTTTTCGATTAGGTACATTGACAATATTTATAACCAATGAGAGATAACAATTTTACATACGGATTAATTTTAAATGACGTTTGACGAGTGCGACGAATATCAATAAAGCATAAAAAAAGTATACGACGCATCTGTTCTTGTTTCATATGGTGAGTGTTGCCATGCCAGCTAGGTACGTGGATATTCATATGTGCGTAAGTTAAGTTATTTTGTAAATAAGGGCACAGAGTTACTAGTCTGGATGGTTTACATCAAATTTAAGTCTACTTTGGAACTATTAAAGCGCAGGAATAATCCATTTGTGAATACAATAGACTAAAACCGGCCAAGTGCGAGTCGGACTCGCGTACTAAGGGTTCCGTACCATTTTCAAGTGCCTACCTGTTGCCGTTATAGATATCGAGCAAAAAAGGCCAAAAAATAGTTGTTGTATGGGAGCCCCCCCTTAATACTTATTTTATGTTTAGTTTGTTATAATAGCAACAGAAATACATAATTTGTGAATTTTTCAACTGTTTAGGTATTGCGGTTCTTGAGATAGAGCCTGGTGATAGACAGACAGACAGCTAAGTCTTAGTAATAGGGTCCCGTTTTTACCCTTTGGGTACGGAACCCAAGCATTTAATGTCTAGACATGCTTAATATTGTTGCATCAAAGATATCGAGAAAAACCCATAGAGAAATGGAGTGGGCTTTGAGAAAAACTGTAGCTGAAGTTCAAGAAGTAGTACCGGTAAAGAAAAAGAGGAACACATCCTACAAAAATTGGAAAGCTCATCATCAAGTGACAGAGTGGTAAAATCCATTGTTGGTATTTTTAAAAATAATGTAAATTGTAAAGCAAAGGAAAAAAGTACAACTATCTACAAAAAGAAATGAGATGCCATCAAAAACATACTTGTAAAAAAACCCAAGTCTCGTAACGCAGTTCTTTTACCGTAAAACGTTGTGAGATCTATGTAATACCAAGTCGGTTAATTTATTCAGTCCCTACTTAAGGGACCTTCTACCTTAAGCTATTACGTAATTATCTCACCTTACAGAATCTTATTTTGACCTTATCAAAGTTCAAAACTTTTATGTTATGAATATTAGATTGACTTGGCCATCGCAATAAACACTTGTGAGATACATTCTAATTATATCCGATGGCCAAGTTAATCTATTATTTAAAACTTTAAAGTTTTGAACTTTGATAAGGTCAAAATAAGATTCTGTAAGGTGAGATAATTACGTAATAGCTTAAGGTAGAAGGTCCCTTAAGTAGGGACTGAATAAATTAACCGACTTGGTATTACATAGATCTCACAACGTTTTACGGTAAAAGAACTGCGTTACGAGACTTGGGTTTTTTTACAAGTATGTTTTTGATGGCATTAAATAGTCGCGGAACCGAGGCAAAACGATTTTTTCGGTAGTAGAGCACTCTCTAATGCTTCGCATTATGAGTCGTGCAAAATCGAGTTTTAGTTGAATTAAACTTCGTGTCTCGTTGAATACCTGTATAAAATTGATTATGTCAAATGTTCATAAGAGAACGTATAGAAGTGTTGATAATGTTTGTAGCAACATTCTGCGGTCCGCCTACAATGTGGGGTGACTGGAGGCAATAAGCCTCTCGAGCCGGAATCCATTTAGTGGTCTTTGTGTGGATATGTACAAACAACACTAATTGTCCTATACTAATATAATGCAATACACGTGGAAGTAAATGTCGTGATATTTGAGAGCATGGATTTATTTAGTTAGATGTTAGTAATAATAACAATTTTACTAGCCTTCTATAATAATGAAACACGGATTTTTTTTTTCAAATCGGACCAGTTGTTCCTTAAATTTACGCGTTCAAGCAAACAAACTCTTCTGCTTCATATTATAGAATATATTAGAAAGGTGATTCAGATTCCATGTACAGCAGGTATATTGTCGGTGGTACTGCAATATCGCGTTAGTGACAATTACTAATAAGGTTGAAGATAAACTGTTGCCAATTGATATCTCGTCCGTTCTCGTCGTTTAGAACACACAACAGAGTATCTATCTACGATATCTATACACTTTACTAATAAACAGGGTTATGGGAAATGTGACGTGTTCCTTACGATGTTAAGGATGAGGTCAAAACCAACAGATTTTGTCATATCATGATGTGACCTGAACTTTTAATAATAACTCATCCTTTTGAAAGACATCTCCGCCTTTTTTGAAGTCCGTTAAAAATTAAAATAAAGCTCCTTAAACCTAAGCAAGAGGTATACCTCTTGCTGTATCAAAATTATGTTGACCCTTAAAAGTCCCCCTTGAAAGTCCCTAGAAAGTCCTTCTGACTTTCGTACAAGTTTTGCTACAAGGGTCACAGTACCCAACTGGCTTAAGCTTTATGAACTTAATTTTCCGTTAAGTTTTATTTAGTTTAACTACTAAATACGTTAGTAGATTAGGTGTCCTAAACAAATGTTATGTAGTAGCTTGGCGACCAGATTCCTATAAAGTGTAACGGTTGTTTTCTCTGGGCTCTTACTGAATATTACTATCCCTGCAGCTGCAATGGAAGGTATGTCCTACCCCGTAATGTTTTATGTTATCTAAACTTATACTCATATATAATAAAAAATAAAAAACTCAATATCTAGTGTTAATTCCGATCAAAAATGTGTCCAAATGCTGGGAAGCTACTTTGCACCGCCCACCCGTCCGCCAAAATGATCCAACATGCAGGAAGGACAATAAAAATATTTTGAATGTTTTTATTTTCCTTTTTGCATGTTGGACATTTTTTTTTTATTTTTTTTTTATTATTTTCTTGATTGCGTTTGACCCTAGTCTTGCCTGATGGTAAGCACAGACAGGGTCCTAGATGGAACACGCAATTCAAGTGACACCCTTTCGGGCTCTGGCTCTCACATACTCACTACGAAACTCAGTAAAACTGTTTGGCGCAGGCCTTACATGTGAGGGTGGTTGCTAGCCAGGCGGATAATTAAATCCTACCATCAAGCGTGCTGGGTTTTGTCGACTTTTACGCCACGCGTTTTTTCCCAACGTGCGGGGAGGAAGTATTTTACCAGCAGAAGACCCGACACATGTTTCGCTCCTCCACGGAGCATCAGGGTGGCATTAACGAGTCGACAATTTGACACATTTTTGAACGGAATTAACACTGGAAATTTAGATTTTTTTAATTTCAGAGGGTGTCAGTAACTAATGGTTCGATTTGCAAAAAAAAATTTAGTGTTTGATAGCCCATTTATCGAGAAAGATTATATATTTAATTGTACATTTCCTACGGGAACGGGAGTTACGCGGGTGAAACTGCGCGTGGAAGCTAGTGTAGTTCCTATTTACTCTCAAATCAACAAACTTTAATTAAATTATTGAGATAATGTATCTACGGAAATAACTGAACTTGAGTCCATTATGAAAGCTCAAATAGCTAAAGTTATAATAACAATTATTACAGCAGTTTGTAACACTTCACTATTTATATTAATTAATACTTTGACACTTGGCTTATTTGAGGAAATTGTTTAAGTCCTAAACTAAGACTCAACAAACATTAACTTTATGTAAGTAGACAAGTTGTGTATAAGTTATAGCTCTGATAGTACTCTTGAGAAGACAGGGTAAATCGTAATAAAGCTGGTCATTAACATCTACTTTAGATTTTTCTGTCCATATTAGGCATGAATACTAAAAAATTATACTTAGTCCGTCAGTTAGATTACTAAAAAATATTGGACACGTATTTTTTTATTTATTAAATCAATAAGAATTGGTAATGATGCAGAGCAACAACAAACTCTAACGTTCAGGGCCCTGAGTCTACTATCGTAATGGCGTGTCCATGAACTGTCAATGACACAATCCAAAAGACGTCATTATGGTGTCACCATGACGCCACGATGACATTAGCGTAGTTGAATATATTAACAAATGATACATTTATAGGTTTTGAAATCGCTTAAATAAACATTACGATCTCCCTAACCATCTCCCCTGCTACTTCTGTTGACGGCCTTTTTCTGCGGTAGCAACACAAACTGCCATTCCAGCGCCGACACCATGGTGAGATTAGTAGATTACTGTTTTTGGCATTATGATATCATGATGGCACTACGGTGGCACAATACTTAAAAAAATAGCAGACTCGGCCCCCTGGTGTGATGTCTACTACTAGGTAAAATTAAACCTAGAAATGACGCCACACGAAATTTCGACGCGCTGTATCTTCGTCATTTTATGTTTCACGAACGAAAAATAAACATGTCCAATATTTTTTGGTAATCTAACTGACGGACAAGTAGATTATTTTATTCTTCATGCCTTATTGGCGAGCACTGTATTATGTTTAGTACATGTACAGGTTAACTATTATAAAGAGGTATAGTTTGTGAGGTTCGAGGGGGTAATCGCTGGATCTATTAAACCAATTTTGTCGAGTGTCTTAAGCTATATTTTAAGTCAAGGTTTCCACGGGAACGGGATGAACGCGCGTGAAACCGGGCCGGAAAGTAAGTCTGGTATACACGATTGTTATAGATTATATTATAACGATCGGGACCAACTGCGTACTTTTAAAGCATGTAGAGTCATATCTCAACCAACCGGGCCGGAAATAAATTTTGGATTTGAACTCTAAGATTCAAAGCTTGTACCGCTATACTACGGAGATGTCACTATCAAAGCGACGGAGGTGATTATATGTTCGGGTTCTATTTAACTAGCTTCCCACGCGCGGTTTTACCCGAGTAACTCTAATTCCCGTGGGAATTTCATAACAATTGTTTTTTCAGATGGACATACGTAAGGAGCCACGAGGCTTTTGCTACCTCTACCGGGCATAAAGGTGAGCAGAGCTCCAGCCTTAATAAATGGTTTAAAAACTACAAACTAAGCAAACTGCGCAAGAAGGCGCCCCCTGTGGGGCTTGGACCTCGGCTCAGGGCGGTTGCTGGCGATGAGATTGAGGGATTATGACTTTTAGTATTCTATGGGAGTTTTGTGCAACTGTCGTAACAAAATATAGCCGTTTTTTTTTTGTGAGAGTGTGAGTGAAAACTAAAAGAGATTTCAAAACGAAACTTGGCACTTGGCACATCTCAGCGTATTCCGCTCGACACCAAGTTAAGTCGTATCCGCGTCGGTAGTTTTATTTATTTTTGAAACTAACTTGTTTTCCGATAACTTCGGAGTAAAGTCGTGTAAGTTTCGTCTAAAGTGGCGGAAGTTGTAGGTTTGATACCCTCGCTGGGTATTTTTTTGTGCACAATCTACCAACGAAAATCCTTCGTTAAGTTTAAATAGTAATCGTACGTTTGGTTGTTTGCCGTGACATAACTATTGACAACCTCCGTAGCGTAGCGGTATTTGGTACACTTTAAATCTTGGAGGTCGTGGGTTCGATCCCCACACCGGTCAGCAAATATTTGTGCAAATTCTAAGATTTCTTTCCAGGTCTGGTAAGTTAAGGGACTACCCTCCGTGCCTCGGAAAGCACGTTATGCCGTTGGTCCCGATTATTGTAACATCATCTATAATAATCGTATCGCAACGAACGGGCAGCAGCGTTTCCTTGAGTGGTACAATATAATACTGCGGTCACCAATCCGCCTGCCAAGCGTGGTGACTATGGCAAAGACCCTCCCTCGGGAGGAGTCCCATGTTCAGCAGTGGACTTTATACGGGCTGATGATGATGAACTATTGACATGTTATTTATACTAATATAATAATGCTGAAGCGTTGGCTTCAACGCGCTAACGTCAGAAACTACTGGTCTGATTCGAAAAAATATTTAAGAGTTAAATAGCCAATTTATCGAGGAGGGCTATAGGCTACATTTAATTATGAATTTCCTACGGGAACGGGAGTTACGTGAGTGAAACCACGCGCGGAAGCTAGTATTAATATATAAAGCCGAAGAGGTTGTTTGTTTGCTCAAACGCTAATCTCAGGAACTACTGACAAACAAACTGTAACTAAAACTCTTTATCAGACTAGACTCTTGTCCAAAAGTTACCGATTTGTTCTAAGTTGCCCATTGATTGTTAGAAGCTGTTACCTAATGATGGTGAGGATGACACCACTGTTTGTAGTTCAGTGCAAAAACGTCCAAAACAACTCGACCGCTCGGTGCGTACTGAGCATAACATAAATGGATTTAAGTAATAGACGAGAGATAGGCAGCTATATTTCTTTATTAAACAAGGGCGGTATGAATAATTCACATCGCATGCATTATGGACGAGGTTCAACCCACTGTTTACTACTTCACTAGTGATCACAAGATATTGATGCCCATTTATTACGAGTACTGGATCAGTATTCAGCTTCAATTCAATACAAAGCACACGCTGGAATTTATTATAATGAATCGTTTCTTTTGATATTGGATATTAGTTAACTACTTTACGCGTGTTTACCCGTATTTCAGGTTAGCCAATAGCCCACAGTCCACTTACTATGCTATACAAAAGGTGTATTTCACACGTTTTCGGACATTTAATGTGACCTTGAGCATACTGGAACACTTTTTATTTGACTGCGGTATACCGCTCTTAAATATTCCGGATTTATCATCATATGATTGTAAACTTTGTACGGGTATTTAAAGAAAAAAATACCGATAGTCAAAATTTATAATTGAGATTTATAAATTTAGACTACCGGCAGGATTCAAACCTGCCGTTTAGGTTTAGCTCCTTATGCCATAAGCAGTCGGCCAAGGTGGTAACCAAAGACTCGTCGAAATTTTTCATTTTTTTTAATAATATATTTCTATGGGGGACGTAGATGCCGTCCGTCGGCAATGATAAATATATTATTATAGGTAGACTACCTACTAGATAGAGAAGAAGCTGGAAACTATTAAATAAAATTATGGCTTCAATATGTTCTGCTGTGGGGGTCTATGTTCTTCAATGACCATGTTCAGTGAAGCAGTTTCCCCGCCGAGATCAATGCGTGTAGAAATTATTAATTAAATCTTGGTTTAAACGTTAAGTGTAGTTTAAATATTCGAAGAAATTATAAAACAAAAGCAAATGTGTCTACGGATGAATTATCAAAATAAGCTTTATCAACAATTCTTCCACAATATAGAAAATCTAAACGAATATGGGTTGGTCACGTACTACATTACAATCGAGGTGATTAAGATGTCGTGATCAAAGCAATTTCTTTTTCTCTTGTGTAATTGATTGTGATTAGAACAATGACATACTCGTGCCGTTTTCTTTTTATCTTCAGCTAAATAAAGGTCATGAAAATTTATAGAATACTCGTTTCGAAATTGAGTTTTGTTACATTTTTATTGTAAAAAGATAAAAAAAACGAAGTCATTAAACTTGAACAATGATTCAGTTAACTATCTATCATAAACTCTTTTTATACATTTTTAATGAAAATATTGTAAGAGATGGTATCGAGTGGTAAACCAGTAGAAGTTTAAGTGTTGACCCACTTCCACGGCGACTATTAATATATTAAGTTGTCGTAACTCGAGCCGGAGGTACTCAGATGCGATCAAAACTTTGTTGTGTACGATGAAGACTTACACAATTGAGTTATTGCAGGACATTAAGTGGTTTAAACTTTATGTGCACAATTTTATTTACACGATACAAACTTCTACAGTCACAATCAATTGTTTGAGTAGTTTAACTGTCGGTAAACAAGAAGTCTTGATTTTCAATACTTGGCTGTTTTGAACTGAAAGTTAAATTTATCTTTACTGTTGGCAATAAATTGAATACTTAATATCATAATTTTCCCTAGCATGACAAAATTCTTGACAAACAAGTGGACTGTGAAAGCTTCGCTTCGTGTAACTATTCTCGTAAACTTTTGTGGTAAATAACTTAACATTGTTATTACTTCGATTTTAAGAAATTTGCAGTAAAATTTGTTTTGATAACTACGCAGTTGTTGAAAGATGATTTTATGCGACGCGACGTCCTCAGTCTGTATAAAGATCAATTTCTTTTTATTTATATAAGATATTTCATTTCATTTTTGAAATGAAATCTCGATGCGTATTGCTATAGGTAGTGCCTATCTATAGCAAAACCCTTTTTTACGGAGTGGCCATGGGCCAAGGTGTCATGCTTTAAAACTAAGTTGAATGGTGTTTTTGATACACAGTTCCTATGAAATTATTTTTAGCAATTATTACTAACTACTTAACGTGCGGTCCAAGGCACGGGGGCGGGAATTCTCTAAACCAAACAAAATATCTGATTGCACATAATAATTTTACCCACTGCAGGAATCTAATCCACTACCTTTGAGTCAGACTTAAGGTGAGGTATACCGCTTAACTTATTTGGCAGAATTAAAATATGCTCCGTAGCATAGCGGTATTTGGCGAGCTTTAAATCTCAGAGGTCGTGGTTTAGATCCCCACGCCGCCACGCGTGGTGACTATGGCAAATACCCTCCCTCGGGAGGAGGTCTAGAGGATGATGATGATCAAAATTAGCACAAAATTTCTTCGAATGAACTTGCCCATCAACATCAGATTTTAATCGCTTAACGACTCCAGTAGTTTGTGTCGTACGTCAGTTACAACTTTATTGACAGACAGACAGACGTGACAACTGTTTTCAGCACACTGCACATCGGAAAGTCCAATCAGAACAATAATTTACATTCGACGTACTACAATTAATAAAGCATTTATTTTTTATGTCACCAAATATTTATTTCTTCTTCTTCTGCTTTTTATTGATGGCAATATGGCAGATGGTAACGACAATTCTGCCAATGTCAGATGTGAAATGGAAAAACGTGTCTTATCTCAAAAATTAAGTATCGCGTATTAGTTTTCTAATTGTGAATCCAATCATTTATATGATTATGTCCCGTGTAATATTTAGTTACGGTTACGGTCAATAAATTTCCACAGAACAAATGCTTCAAAGAATTGTGACTTATTATTATAAAAGCGAACAGGTAAATTTGAATTGATATGCACGTGTCAAATCTTTAAGAAAAAAAACCGGCCAAGTGCGAGTCGGACTCGCGCACGAAGGGTTCCGTTTCAGTTACAAGTGCGTACCTATTTTTGATATCACGAATAAATAAAAAAGCGTATGTTTATGAAATGAAATGTTATTTTATATTTTTATATTCGAGTTGATTGAATGAAAGCTAAATTGCGGTTTACGATTTTTGACGTATTAAAAAAAAACTACTAACAAGATCTCGTTCAAACCAATTTTCGGTGGAAGTTTGCATGGTAATGTACATCATATATTTTTTTTAGATTTATCATTCTCTTATTTTAGAAGTTACAGGGGGGGGACACACATTTTACCACTTTGGAAGTGTCTCTCGCGCAAACTATTCAGTTTAGCAAAAAATTACATTAGAAACCTCAACATCATTTTTAAAGACCTATTCATAGATACCCCACACGTATGGGTTCGATGAATAAAAATTTTTTGAGTTTCAGTTCTTTGTATGGGGAACCCCTAAATTTATTGTTTTTTTTCTATTTTTGTGTGAAAATCTTAATGCGGTTCACAACATACATCTACTTGTCAAGTTTCAACATTATAGTTCTTATAGTTTCGGAAAAAAGTGGCTGTGACATACGGACGGACAGACAGACAGACAGACAGACAGACAGACAGACAGACAGACAGACATGACGAATCTATAAGGGTTCCGTTTTTTGCCATTTGGCTACGGAACCCTAATACCACAAATAGGTATTTGTTTATCATTAAAATTATTTGTTTAATGTCTTAGCAATTATAAAAAAATCAAAGTAAAAAAATCTTAATATTTTTAAACATATTTTATTAAGGAAAACAAGCAACCGCTATTAAAATTGAGTACGTAACTTAATACTTGTTGTATTTTGTATTTCACACAAATCAAAAAGAACTGATAATGACAGAGAAAAGGCTGAGGCCAAGTTGAAAATTGATACTTCTCTAGGAAAGGTTGGTTTCAGATAAAACTTATTGAATTTCCAAGTGTCACAAAGCGCTAACTTAACAAGATGGCGGAAAATACGTAGAACTAAAATATCGCCCGGACGAGGAGATGTCTGATGTGAAAATTATGCTGAGATAAAGGCTTTTAAAACTTTATACTCGTTATTGTAATAGAATTTATATTAACCGTAAACCGGTTTGAGCCCTGACTCGGTATTTGAAGATTTTGATAACTGAAGCGATGCCTTGAGCCATGGTCCTAGCCCATCAAGGGTGTCCAGGCGTGTGTGACTTATACGTAAAAATATTGTTTAAAAACGTTTATCCTTTCTATAGAGCAGACTTAATTATTGTTATTAAGTATACCTATGACGTGATACTAGACTGACAGATAGATGATTAGCTAATCCGCAATCATTTTAGTAGCCATATTTTGTATTTAATTATATTAATATTATTTGTGTATAATTGGCAAGTTCAAGTGTATGTAAATACCTAAGTGCTGAATAAATATCGTTTTATTCGTGTGTATTTTATTGTTACGGCTAGATTAAATAAATTGTCTCTTTAAAGCTAAAATAAAAACACCTTCATGATATGCTTTCCCTCAAAATTTGATCCCTCCACATAAAACATGTATTTTGTTAGAAAAAGAAAACCGAAGTAAATAATCCATTGCATCACCCGGCGATAATTACGCGTACGAACATGTTACACAACTCCCACACAACACAATGTAAAGTGTTGGACGCGTCGTTTTATTTAATGAACGTTTGTCCACGAAACTGTCCATGTCAGACACTATTCCGGCGAGCGTTTCATCCCATTTGTGGCGAACATCCACTCACTGAGAGAGGTAGTTTAACGAGCCTTGTACCTTCATTTAGATCCACTTTGGCTTCGAGGGGCTTGCTCAGGAGCTCATAACGATAGTGTTAGATGGCCACTCACGTAGACTGGCAGACTTCTTAATTTTTTTATTTGGGTTACCTTAAAATTACAGAAGAAATGTTGTGGCTTCAAATGATTGTTTTCGGTTTGGTCAGGTGATCCGCTCTCAGTTTCCGTTCACCGAAGTCATGTAATGTCGACTTTTACGACAGTTTTGTACTGAATGCGTTTTTTTAAAGAAGCCGTATATTTCTGTAGCATTTTATCGTGTGGAATCTTGCAAGGTTAAAGCTGACAATTTGAAGTATTTCTGTTACAAGTTAATGTACTTAAATACCTTAGTGCAGAATAAATTCAATTATTTTATTATTTCAAGTCTATATATTCGTTGCGTAAAGCGTAAGCTGTTAACTGAAGCGAGTACTTACTAATTGGATGAAAACCAATAAACTGTGTTTGAAATTTGATAATATTAAGTTGTTTTGGGGTGAGGCTTTAATTATTTTGGCCACATATGAGAAAATTTAAATTTGTATTTACGTTAATAAATTGAATGTTACGCTAAGTAAGCATTCGTCTATAACTACGTCCACATCAGGACAAAGGCCGAGCAATTCTATTATAATAATTTAAACACTTATTATAATTTCCGCTGTGAAATGGAAAAAGAAAGAAAGAAGAAAAAGAAAATGCATTTATTTACGGCACATACAAGGAAATAAATCATAAGAAATGATTATTTCTACTACAGTTATATGCACCATAAATGGGCACTAGCTTCAGGATAAAGCCATGGCAAGACATAGGTGGTTCATTCCAAGCAGGTAACCACATAGCTGTAAGAAAAATAATGTTGAGGAAGGAACGGCAGCGGATCGCTAGTTTATAATAAACGTCAACAATCAGATCAGACAAAGTGGTCACTGAGTAAGCAGGTGCCACTACAACCCTGCACGTGTTATGTATGTTCATACGTAATGTATCGTATTGCATCGACCATGCGCCATGCAAGCGAATGGGCCGCCTATCGACAACATCTTCATATTCCTGTTATTTCGGATCGAATTGCTTACCTGTCGACGTGATCTATATGTTAAACGTCAACAATTCAGTAATCAAATTACTGTCATTTAGAAAAAATTGCAGCCCAACATTATTTCTACGTTAATAGTAGAAATTTGGATAATGTTGGTAAAAATATTATTTAAGAGGTACGCATTGGCATCATTCGGTCGATCTGACTCACTTGAATAACTTGGCCAATGGTGAAACAATTGTCAATCTTTATTTTTAAGTGTATTTATTACAAACAAAAGTACAAACAATCGATCCATTTCTTTTTGTATTATCAGAAGTCCGCGCCGTTAAACTTCTTGGTAATATAACTTTCACAAAAGTTGTTGTTATGTGTTGTTGCGTTTTATATGGGTTGTTTATACAAAACTATGCGTAATGTTGTCCATTAGTTCTGTGGTGTATTGCGTCAAGAAATAACTTCATAAAACTTGTTTGTTGAAACTGTAGTTCTATGTCGCGATAAAACATTATGAAGTTCTGCAGCTGGTAGGAGGAAATATTACTTTTTTGTATTCTGAAAACGATCGTGTATTGAATTGAAAATAACGATTTATTTTCGTTTAGAAAGCCTCTTATGCCGAAAATTATTTGTAGCGCAATGACTAATAATAGTTTATGAGTCTAATTCTTCAAACTACTGTTAAGCATAAAAAAAACATAGAAATTGCTGTAAGTATTGGCAAATTTGCAAAACCATTAAGAGTTGACGAACTTAATTTCACTTTCACAAGTCAAACCAATAAAGTTTGTTATTTGGTTGTGTGAATGTATGTTGATAAAAAATAATAGATTTATAAACTATTGTTAGTAAACTTAGGTGTTTTACGAACTCGCAAACATCAGATTTTACTAATGAGAACTCTCAGGCGTGATTTATTGTTTAAGTGGGTTGTTTGGTTCTACCAGCCCAAAGTACATATGTACTTTGGGCTGGTAGGATATGTATTCATCATGTTTTTATAATCATTACGCTTATTATACAGGGTGTCCAAGAACCTGGCGTCCAACTGGATTCCCACGATGCCCCAAGTTCTAACAGTACTCAGAAAAATATTTTAAAAAATCCACCCCATGTACTTACAGAATTATACTGATTTAAAAAAAAAGGGGAAATGAGCACCCTGTGACATACTTTTGAATGCTGTGACTGCTAATGCTGATAATTTCGATATTTCTTGGAGGTTTTGTAATCTAGGGTATTGCTGTGTCTAAATAGAATGTAAAAATAAAGTACTTATTGTACCATTTTAAAATAAAATATTATTTTAACTAAAGGTGATATGGAAAACTATTGAATTTCGCAACTTTGACCGACTGTAGTGTAAAAAAAATGTACCAAAATAGTATGGCAAGTGACGTCAAATTTTGACGCGTTTATTCCTCTTTTTAAAAAGGTATAATACTTACACATTAATTTGAAAAAAAAAATTTTGATAATATTTTTACTCAACAACCCAATTTTTACGATGTCTTACAGAATTCTTAGAAAGAAAAATTTACGACGAATTGAATCTAACCTCTAAAGAATTACTATTGTATGCTCATAAAAATAACAACAGGCCTCTCAAAAAACAGGTTAGACCGTAAGGGACGGTATGTGCATGCATCTCACCATAGTGATTCGTTATTACAACAGGAGGGAGCAAGACAGAAACTATCTTTGCGATTTGCTGGTTCTTCTTTATGGTACCCCATTATTCAGGTAAGAGTGAGGGAGAAAAAGGTTAGAGGTGCGAGTGAGATAGATAGTGACGCTATCTGGGATCGTGCTATTTAGGATAACAGTACGGTCAGTACGCGTCACTGCCTCCTGCCGTTACTACGCACCTCTCTCTTATTGTTACCATTGATCACGTACTACGATTTAAAGCTTTGTTTATTGGACTCGATTACTCTTTGTGCTCTGGACTTTGAAACGAACTCTTTACGACGACCTTTGCCTGTGTTTGGACAGTTTGTGTTTTGTGTGTGCTACCATGGCGACCTACACTCCGCAAGAATACGCAAATATGCACTACATTTATGGAGAATGTAGAGGTAATGGACGAGCTGCAGCGAGACTTTACAGAGAAAGGTATCCGAGGGCTACGCGATATCCCGACCATCGAGTTTTCATTAATGTGCACAGATCACTATGTGACGGGCGGTTCCCCAATCAAGTAGCTGGTGAAGGACGACCCGTAAATGACTTCATACGCGATGAAGTTTTAGAGGCGGTGTCGGCAAATCCAAGCATCTCTGTGCGAGGAATAGAAGCTGATACGGGGATACCGAAGAGCACAGCACACAGTATTCTCCAAAAAGAAGAATATCATCCGTACCACGTACAGCGAGTGCAAAGTCTTTTACCTCGAGACTATCCGAGCCGAGTCGCGTTTTGTGAAACAATCCTGCAAAAACATCGAGAAGACGAAAACTTTATCGACAAAATTTTGTGGTCAGATGAATCAACATTTAAGAAGGATGGCTACATGAACCTACACAACTTGCACGAGTGGCATGTGGAAAATCCGCACTTGATGCGAGAAGATAGATCCCAGTACCGGTTCAAAGTGAACATGTGGACCGGTATTCTCTGTGGGAATATTATTGGTCCATTTGAGATGCCCGAGAATTTGACTGGCGAATCATATTTAAATTTTCTTCAAAATGATTTGCCAAACTTACTAGAAGAGACCCCACCAAATATGTGGTTCCAACACGACGGCTGTCCAGCACATTTTCGCGTATCCGTTAGAGAGTTTTTGGACGAGCAATACCCGAACAGGTGGATTGGGCGATCAGGAACAATCCCGTGGCCAGCCCGCTCACCTGACTTAAATCCGCTGGATTTTTTTTTCTGGGGAACTATGAAGGAGCTCGTTTATGCGAAGCCCATTAATGACATCGCTGACCTTCGTGAGAAGATAACACAAGCAGTGCAGGTGATACGTCAAAAAAGTTACTCGCGAAACATAAAGCGGTCCTTTTTAAGGAGAGTGAGAGCTTGTATTGCCGCGGGTGGTCAACATTTTGAACATTTATTGTAATAAAATATCTTTAAACTAACATTCTTTGCTTTTATTCTACTGGGAACCCATCTACCTGTGTGTATTTCCTTCTTGCTCACTCTTGGAACCGAAGTAAATAATAGTAGTAACATAACAGTTTCTAAGATAAGAAAGGGTCCGACAGTTACCGTTAGTAGGTAGGCACTTCGTAAAAATTGGGTTGTTGAGTAAAAATATTATCAAAATTTTTTTTTCAAATTAATGTGTAAGTATTATACCTTTTTAAAAAGAGGAATAAACGCGTCAAAATTTGACGTCACTTGCCATACTATTTTGGTACATTTTTTTTACACTACAGTCGGTCAAAGTTGCGAAATTCAATAGTTTTCCATATCACCTTTAGTTAAAATAATATTTTATTTTAAAATGGTACAATAAGTACTTTATTTTTACATTCTATTTAGACACAGCAATACCCTAGATTACAAAACCTCCAAGAAATATCGAAATTATCAGCATTAGCAGTCACAGCATTCAAAAGTATGTCACAGGGTGCTCATTTCCCCTTTTTTTTTTAAATCAGTATAATTCTGTAAGTACATGGGGTGGATTATTTAAAATATTTTTCTGAGTACTGTTAGAACTTGGGGCATCGTGGGAATCCAGTTGGACGCCAGGTTCTTGGACACCCTGTATAATTCGACAATTTGTTATCAATATAATAACTCCCGAATCGTATTCAAAATTTTCTACGTGAACAGACATGTGATTATAAAAAAAAAATGCTATCCGGGAGACGGCAATAATAAATGTACAATGTACATGATAAAATGAGTTCTAATGCCTTGCAACACAACATTATCTAGTTTATACGTAGGGGCACCCCTAACATAGGCTTACAGACATTTTAATCTGTAATTTTAAATGTTATGGAAAAAATATCAATAATAAATCACTTTACTTTGTGTTTGTGAATATTTTGAACGAAACAGGAGGTGAAACTTATAACCGTATAGAAGTATCGACTCGTTTGGAAATATTGCAATGCTTGGAACCGAACCACTAATACAATATGATTGTTAGTTTTATTATTGAAGTTTAACTCCAACGCGTTGATTTATGTTATAAAATTATTTCGGATTAATAAATCACGAACAGAAAATTATTAAAGTTGGAAATTGAATCGAGGGTCCTGTAAAGTTTAAATGATTTTCCTCAGAACAACTTTGTGGTAATTATTTGTTTGAATTGTGAATTTATATTATTTATTCGAAATAGATAGGGTTATGATTCACCGCTCTAGTCATTATTTTATCTTATTGCTCTAAATATCAATGAATATTGAGACGGTTATAAATGTCTTCTTAACGTAATCAAGAACACATATTTATCTTTTAAATTATTATTTTTTGTGTTAAATACATTTTTATGTGATAAATAGCTTGAGTAAATGTCATGACTAACAAACAATTTAAGCTATTGAAACCGTTTAGTGAAAACGTGAATATCCACATTACGAAAAGTTGTTTTTAAGGGGTAGGTGTTAGTGTTGCCTATCAATAGTCGACTATCGATATACTATCGATAGTCTATCGATAGTTGACGTCATATCAATAGTATCGATAGTATCGATACTATTGATAGTTTTAATCATTTAATACAACGATACGAATAACAATATTACTTAAAAATATCGATACTATTGCTGTATTAGTTAATTTGTGATATCGATAGTATCGATATTATCGATACTAAAATAAATAAATAAAATAAAAAACGTTTTTATTTACGTAAACCTATTACAGGCATTTGCAAATAGTCAAAACATATTTGGCTCATATTTATTAATTTAGTTTAGTTATTATAGTTATAATAATAATAAATAGTTTGTATTAGATTTTTTATAGCTTTAGCGTAAAAGCTGTCAGGTATGAAAATAGAATTTTATTTTTTATCTATAATTTAATAGTCTAAAGTTCTGTCATTTGAGTATGTAATTATTTAGATAGACCATAATGTGTTATTTTTATGATTATGATTACAGACAGTACACAGAATACACTATCATGATCTTTCAGTTCACATTTCAATGCTTCATCAGCTATAGGGTATCCGATCTGGTGCACGAGGGTATAGCCTGCCATACATCTTTGTCATCTATATACTCTTTAATACTATAATAGCCCCTACTCATAAGGATGCGTTTTACATGTGTTTTAAATAATGCATCAGGCATGTCAGTAATATGAGAGGGAAGTTTGTTATAAAATCTAATGCAATTTCCCATTAGATTTTATAACAAACTTCCCTCTCATATTACTGACATGCCTGATGCTATCGATACTATCGATAGAACTATCGATATTGTTACAATTTTTCGAGGTCATCTATCGATAGCGAAACTATCGATAGTTGGGCAACTCTAGTAGGTGTATTATAAGGCAAAACAATAGCTTTGTCTTATAATTCAGTGATTTGCTGTGTAAGAAGACTGCACCGGTGTGTTGAACAAATCATGACTTATCAACAATGACGAAAGCACGTGTAATCCAGTTTTACTTAACAACTGTAGAACTGCCTGTAGTCAATTCATTGTCAAGCTTTTCTATTACCTACAAATTTAACAAGATACAAAGAAACATCACTCAACTATCTCTCACTCAATATATATTTAATGGACGGTTGCCAACACTGTGTCGACTATTACCCATTAGTTACCGAGGTAAGTCTCAACTAGGGTTACCACCCGTAGTATATTATATAGTAACGTACTATATTTCAGTCAAATGTATTATCTGGGGGCACGGCAGTGCCCGCCAAGTCGAGTAAGAAAAAAAAAAAAAAAAAAAAATGTGCACGGCCGTACCTATCTTTTCTCGAAGCAACTCAGCCAATTTTCGACCCTCTATAACTTCGTTGTGGATGAAGATAGGAGCCTGAAATTTCAGAACCTAAGCAGGCTTTGTAAAACTACAGCATATTTCAAATTTCATTCAATTTGAACCAGTACTTTAAGAATTATAACTACTCAAAGTTCGGTAATTTCGGTAATTTTGTCACTCGCTCACACGTGATTGACCGATCATCAAAATGTTTAGGCACTTCTAGCAGACGTAGAAGCTTCAAATTTTGAGTACTAGTAGAGTTTAGTGTAAAACTCATGGGAAAATTCCAACATTTTGCAATTTCGGTCCAGTTGTTAAGTTTCATCAACTGCATTAATAACTTTGTTATTTCTTATAAATGTATAGGATTACAAAGTTACATTTGCAGTCAGTGAATCAGTGTAAATGAATATGTATGATTTAATGGAAGAATAGGTGTAGATAGGGACCTAGATGCGATTATGTTGAAAGGTGGTGGCTAAGTGGTTACGTTAGTTGCTCCAGAGACCTAGTTTTCTGCGTTCGATTCCCACCCGGGACAATTATTCGTCTAAAATTAAAACAGTTGTATTGAGTCAGGGGGTGCTTTGTTTTCGTTAATCTATCGAGCGGTGCGACCTTCGCGACACAGGGATTAATTTAACAAATAAAAAAAAATCGAAGGAAAAAAAAAAAAACTCAATGGAATGTAAAAGCAACTGTGCTATGAACGATAGTATACTAACAGGCCGCGGCCCCTTGAGAAGTAGGGACCCCGTGTACTCTGGCATCCCTGAAACTGGTTATTTGAACCCAGGAGAGCCCGCAACACCATTTGAGTCGCGGACGCTGCCATAGGGTATCCCAGATAGGCAACAGTTCCTGGGCCCCTCACCAATTGTGGTCAGAGGAGTAACCGGGGTTTAAGTGTTTTTCTCTCAAGGTATGATTTGCATTCCACTGCTATGGAGAGGGCGAGTCCCACATACCCCACCGCTCGTGCGGGAACGCCGCAGTGTCGGAGGAGGAGATGCGTAAAATTCTTGCATTCCCCCCGGACAAACACTACGGCTTCCACGCTTCCCGTTCGTCACAGAAAGACGGTCACTTTCTTTCAAGTAATTAACAAGTCTTACTGCGATATCGCAGGTATACACACACACCACGTTTTATTTATCTGACACAAACTGTATTTGCATATTCATTTTATCAAATATTTTTTACACAGTTTGATGTTAACTAGGTAGCTTTAAATTTACTTATGTACATATTAGCTTGTGGCCGCGACTTTGTCTCTGTGGAAAAGTTACTTTGACCCGCGACATAGATAATAATTTCCCTAGTGCGGGAGCTGTCTCAAAAAAAGCCAAAATCGGACATGTGCCAAAGTTCCATTAAAAACAGTTTAGTAATTTCTTTATTTAAAAACCTTTGACAGTGAGGCCGTGAGTGCCATACAAGTTCATGTTAATCCTCTGTTAAGCTTGATGTTGTAGTTTTCGATTAGGTACATTGACAATATTTATAATGAATGAGAGATAACAATTTTAAATAAGGATTAATTTTAAATGACGTTTGACGAGTGCGACGAATATCAATAAACCATAAAAAAGTACACGACGAAGCTGCTCTTGTTACGTATGGTGAGTGTTGCCATGCCAGCTAGGTACGTGGGTATTCATATATTCGTAAGTTAAGTTATTTTGTAAATAAAGGCACCGAGTTACGAGTCTGGACGGTTTACATTTAATTTAAGTCTACTTTGGAACGATTAAAGCGCAGGAATCCTCCATTTGTGCAATAGACTAAAACCGGCCAAGTGCGAGTTGGACTCGCGCACTAAGGTTTCCGTACCATTTTCAAGTGCCTACCTATTGCCGTTATAGATATCGAGCAAAAAAGGCCGCAAAAAGTTTGTTGTATTAGAGCCCCCCTTAATTATTTAATTTATGTTTAGTTTGTTAATATAGCAACAGAAATACATAATTTGTGAAAATGTCAACTGTTTAGCTATCGCGGTTCTTGAGATACAGCCTAAATCCGTTGTAGGTATTCAAAAAAATTATGTAAATTGTAAAGCAAAGGAAAAAGGTACAACTATCTACAAAAAGAAATGAGATGCCATCAAAAACATACTTGTAAAAAAACCCAAGTCTCGTAACGCAGTTCTTTTACCGTTAAAAGTTGTGAGATCTATGTAATACCAAGTCGGTTAATTTATTCAGTCCCTACTTAAGGGACCTTCTGTCTTAAGCTATTACGTAACTATCTCACCTAACAGACTCTTAAAATGATCTTATCAAAATTCAAAACTTTTATGTTATGAATATTAGATTGACTTGGCCATCGCAATAAACACTTGTGAGACACATTCTAATAGTATCCGATGGCCAAGTTAATTTATTATTTAAAACTTAAAAGTTTCGAATTTTCATAAGATCATTTTAAGAGTCTGTTAGGTGAGATAGTTATGTAATAGCTTAAGACAGAAGGTCTCTTAAGTAGGGACTGAATAAATTAACCGACTTGGTATTACATAGATCTCACAACTTTTAACGGTAAAAGAACTGCGTTACGAGACTTGGGTTTTTTTACAAGTATGTTTTTGATGGCATATATTATACAAAAATAATGTAATACAAAAAGTACTATATTTTTTTGCGAAACTATAATTCACCGCATTTAAAAATTTAATTTTGATAAATATGAATACAATGAAAAATGAAAAAGTCTACTTCAAAACAGGCGGATGCCAAAAAAAAAGCTCGTTAAGCGACTCTGAGTCATTAAGAGGGGCCTCTGGACAGAATTGTAATACTGTATGGATCACGTCATGTACACGTGTACTATTATTTTTCCTGAATTTCCCAAAAGTACTATATATTTAGCTACTTTTTGTAAGAAGTACTATATTATGAAAAAAAAAAAAAGGTGGCAACCCTAGTCTCAACCCTACCGAACAAACCCATCTGCAGTCTTTTATAACATTTGGAGTTAAATATTGATGTTTCTAACCCTCAATTTGTCGAGTACGAAGCGGAGGTCGTTCGCACACCTCACTTTTAGCAAATGTTTTTACAGTGATATTCAAAGTCAACATCGTATTGTAATAATATTATATTAATTTTTTATAAACCTTACTATATCGGAAGTTTTTTATGAATGTTGAATCTTGGTTAGACTTTTATAGGTGTACTAAATAGTTAGTGTTACTTTTCCTATTATTTCGAAATGGGTGTCATTTTATTTTTTCACAATTATTTTAATGATTGTTATTTTTATGAAGTATATAAATAAAAGTACAATTTGGTAATTACGAATGTAAATCGATATCTGATAAGTTTCCACCACGAACACTGTTACGGATTCTTTTATCGATATTAGCGTTAATTTAAGTCGCTTTCATTCTGCTGTTCGCTGGATACAGAGCCAATCGAATTGATTACAGCCTTATACCTCAAAATTCCTGAAGTAATTAACGATATAGACTCGCCAATTTGTTATAATTTGCCAACACTATTATTTTTATAAAACTATCCTAAGCCATTTCTCAAACTTGACAATTAGGTGTATATAATATATTACACCTAATTATTTAATGTATTGTATAAATCGAATTATGTTTTAAATTTAATGATATCATCTTTAGCATATTTTTTCCCGAGTAATATTTTCATTTTATTTTTTATTATTATGTTGAATTTAATTGATAAATATTACAATGTATAATTTAATATAACTTCATTACCAAAATTTTATTATTATCATTATTAATGTTTTTTTTTTTTATCTGTTAAGACATATCTTTATTCTTTTTTCCTATGTCTAGACCGTAAATAATTTGTGCATGTGCTATATTTAATTACTACACTCAAAATGTCAATTTCAATGTTTGTATATTATAATTATGTGATAGTGTAAGTAATTGTTGGTTAACCGAATAAATAAATAATAATTTGTTTTGGTCAAAAAGTAAAATATATTTTATTAGATAAAATTTTACGAACGAATCGACATTTGTAAACGTGGTAGTGGTGGACATTTATTGGATATCATTTGTCATTCATAACTAGCAAACCTTACTTTTTTATTATAATAAAAGTGAATCATTGCTAAATCTAAATGTATTGTTTTATTTTGATTTACGAACCAAGGTTTTTGTTCAAACTCCCTTTATTTTGTAGGATTCAGATGTACTAAAATATTAATATGTCACATAATATAGTGAAAGTAGCACCGAATAGCAATCTCCATCCGATACGAGGTATAAATGCTAATAAATCCTTGCGTCTATTTACTATTCGACAGTAGGGTACGTCTGTAATGCGATACCCGCGTCAGTCGGGGCCTGTCCCCTTGACAACCGTACGTGGATGAGTGGAATGGTTCAAACGGTAGTTTTTCCATCAGCATGATTTTTTCTTTGTGTCTGGTGCATTTATTGGTTTCATAAAGGCAATCAAATCATCGATTTTGTAATAATTAAATAAATTGAAATATAGAAAATTATCTATATTTAAATTAAAACGAATCGCTAAAGTGTATGTTCGTCTCTGTCGTTATCAAGCTATGCGTAGCTTGATAACGAAATAGACGACGACAAAAAATAACGACAAAGAATTATCCAAATGGGTAAACCCGTTTGAATAATTATTTTTTTATATTATTCGTTATTATTGGGGTAGGTTTGAATGAAAGAAAATTTGGAAAATCTAGGGGAAATATCAAAACGACCGACGAGTACGGGTGACGCAGAGCATGAACAGCTAATAAATATTAATTTTATTATCGTAAGTGAAGCTTTATTATTGGAGTTTTATATATAATATACAACTAAAAGTAGCTAATTAATCGTATTACCTGAAAATAATACGAATCAACTTACGATTCTTATTATTTTCCGGTGACATATGTATATAAATATCTAATATATATTTAGTATAGTTGTAAACTGCCACAGTTTACACCTATACTAAATATACATATACTTACAGCAGACTTTATAAATACACAAAGCACACAATTAATTGCGCCGGAACCAAAACCCGGCACATCAGGTCACATAATAATAAGTATATAACTGATAAACTACACCAGCCACACTCAGACTACCATGTCGAGTGAAATCTTGGAAAAAGATCAACAATTTTGTCTCGATTGTGGCTTATTGAGAGCTACCTTGCCTCAGGCCAGCTTAAGCTGTCGTAGGGCTAAAGTTCAAATAAAACTTTTTTTTTTATTATTTTCCTTTTTATTCCCGTATTTAAGGACAATTCTTCCAAATTTGCCTGTGATGACTGGCACTTTTGAAGAAAACTTCCCTCTAGGGAGGACAACGAAGGTAACGGCTGTCGTCGACACTTTGACGGTTTGAGGAAGGCGTTCGTACCAAATTTGAAAACGAATTCGAAATAAGAAACGCTGTGATTGCATTTAAGAATATCACCTCCGTATGCGGGAACGACACTAGCGACTTATTAGTTACTAGGTAATGTCAGGTGTCACTTTGATGATTTCTATTACCATAGCAATAGAGTCCACGATAGTGAGACTTGGAATCCCCTTCATTATTTCGCATACTATTGTTAAAGACTTACTGAACACATCACGCGGTAGAGTAAGCATTTTTTTTATTAGGAGTTGCCTGCGACTTCGTACCGCGTCGATGTTGATTTCACCGTACAAACTTTGGATTCTCGGTTCAAGTTGTTGGGACATCCCTTTAGGAGGCGATTTTTTAAGCCCCTTTCTGATGATGTATCCGATAGGATACCTACGTCATATACAATGTGTTATTAAAATAACGCAAAACAAACGTGGTGATTGTGCACATGGATATGAACAACTTTGAATATGGGACCAACTTTGTAACTCGAAAAAAAAAAACTTATTCATACATTTTGGTCGAGTAGGTATTGACAATTTGTATGGAATAACTTATTTTTTTCTTCGAGATACAATGTTGGCCTCTTAGAAAAAGTTGTTCATATTCATGAGCATAATCACCACCCAAGAGGTTTTGCGTTATTTACTTCCACAACCTCCGTAGCGTAGCGGTAATTAGCTCGCTTTAAAATCACGGAGGTCGTAGGTTCGATCCCCACACCGGACAAGAAATCTTTGTGTAAATTCAAAAAATTCTTTCCGGGTCTGGTTGGTTGAGGGACTACCCTCCGTGCCTCGGAAAGCACGTTAAGCCGTTGGTCCTGATTATTATAACATCATCTATAACAAAAGAACCAGGGAACGGGCAGCAGCGTTTCCCCTGTGTATTACAACATAACACTGCGGTCACAAATCCGCAACTATGGCAAAAACCCTCCCTCGGGAGGAGGCTCATGTTCAGCAGTGGACGTTATTCGGGCTGATGATGATGATAGAAAATCGAAGTTTAAGTTTTCTACAACCAACGGTTAATGCTGTGCGTTGATCCTTCAGCCAATTATTTCAGGACAAAGTGTTTAATTAATATAGATTAAAAAGATGCTCAAGCTACTTTGAAGCTGACGTACGCAGGTCGTTAAGAGGATATTATATGGAACAAAAAAACTGTCAGTGAATCTAATTAGAACGATATAAATGACGGCTGGCGGTTTTGGAGCTAATTAGAGGCGTTCTTATTAAAGCAAAATGCTTTCAAATGAATTCACTTACTTTGAGTCCGCGGTAGACGTAGGGTTGAAACTTTATCATTCTTTTAAGGCGTTACGATAATAATAATAATATAGATGATCTTTGATTTGAATAATAATAACATAAAATTAATAATTGAGTCAGAGGCGATGCCAGCTAGCACTTGAAAAAACATTGTTGAAGCGTACAGATTCAACTTTACCTAGGCATTAAGTAGTTCCGAAGCTGTTCGTGTGTGTTTAACCCAAGTTCTACGAAACAGCTGCGTAGTTACGTAAGTTAGAAAGCACTCTTTAACTATATATACCTACGAAAGGAACTGCTTCAATATGATTTCGTATGTGAAATATTACGTTCAATAAATATTTCTCTATTTTTCTTTCATCATTTCGTCAAAAAATCCTTCGTAACAAGTGTATGATCAAATTCATAGCATCGCCTTAATTGTGTAGTAAGGCATTCCCTCTAAACAATTATTATTATTATATGAAATTAGCCATGACTTATAGTTTTACCCCAATTTGGCTACTGCTGTGTTGTTCTAGATTCCATTGGATATAAACTTTGTACGTAATGATTTAATGTGAAAAGAAGATTTACTCATGCATTCTCGTCTAGACTTCAGCTTTATGATATGTATTTGATGAACTCTGAACTATGCTGCCTTCACCGGTTCTTATACTCGTAGATATTGAAATATTTTTTTAATAACTTATATTTAGTATGAAATCGGAAAGTCGAACAAGCGACAATATTGAAAATTCCCACCTCGTATTTTACGAACAAAAGGTTCTTCTCTCAGTTACCTTTGATATGATAAGCATTAACTGTAGCTCGATCCTGCAATAATAATGTATAGTATGTTTGTTTATTCAACTGCGTGTAACATTTCCATGTCGGTTGGTACCTTTGATGTGAACTTTATTGCACGTATGTACTGTAAATTAAGTTTCATATTATTTTACAAGCCCGCTTACGTCCACTGCTGAACATTGGTCTCCTGTTTAACAGTCCTTGGCAAGCCAGGCTCGTTGAGGAATATTGCTGTAATCAACACGCTTGGCAGGCGGATTGGTGATCGCAGTAAGATGGGAGTATTTTTGAGCTATTTGTGAGTGCCGTGTGGTTTCCGGCTTAGAATAGACCACCCCATGTCTTCCCATGGGTGTCGTAAAAGGCGACTAAGGGACATATGGCTGATGGATGGGCAGCAGCATCTATTAGCTCAACGTTTAAATCTTACTGCGATCACCAATCCTGGCTACTCTACGATCCTGGCTTGCCAAGGTCTGTTAAGAGGAGGCCCATGTTCAGCAGTGGACGTAAATGGGCTGTTGATGATGATGATGATTTTTGAGCTGATAGATGCTGCTGCCCATCCGTCAGGTGTATGTCCCATAGTCGCCTTTTACAACACCCACAAGAAGATATGGGGTGGTCTAATCTAAACCGGAAACCACACGGTTAATTAAGTTTCATATGATTCAGGGAAATAATTAGCTGTCTGTTATTTATTTTAAAACATAGAAATTTTCACGACATACAAGTTTTTCTTCGAGAAATTTTATACAAAATAAAATAAGGATATTGCCTCATTTTAAAAGCACAATAATTGCGATAATGATACAAGTTTTCAGCGTAAATTTTCATCGTTGTATTCGACGAACTCCAAAAACTTATTTGAGATTAAAAAAGACGATTTATTCCGACAATTTTTGTCAAGGCAGTCCACTTCTCTCCCTTCCGTTGTCCCAAAAACCGTCCCCGAGTTAATGGATTTAGAGAGCATTAAACCTTTCTTTTAAATAAAGAACGCTTTTTACAGTTAGTTTCTGCGTGACTTCATTTGAAATTGCTTTTTAAGAATAAATGTAATCTGTGTTTTCAGTAGAAATTTACTTTGAAGAAAATTAAAGGCAAGTATAGACGAATACAAGCAATCCCTAGTAATACATCAGACATACGGATATGCGAAAGGGGTTGTAGGACAAGTATTAAAATGGTGTAATGAAAAACAATGCTTTTTAAATATCTTTTTGAATTGATGGTCCCATGACCGTATGATAATACCAAAGTTAGATTTATGAGCTGTTAATGATCAACGTCGAGTCTCAGGTGGTGCTGAATTACCCTGTGAGTTCTCACTAGTGGAAGATAGAAAGTCTCACTAAAACACCAACACGGTAAAGACTACATCAAATTGATGCTTGCCTGAAGGTTTCAATATTCAGCGATAATCTTGGTGAATACTGCAGATTCCATTAAAATTTATTGTACACTTATGGGAATGCCGTGTGCCGTACTATGTGCAGTCAACTATGAGCTTACTCGTGGCAGTAATATGAGTCTTAATAAAACCTAACTCGTATTTACCAAAGGACCATTGAGAGAAATTGAGATAAACATATTTCATAGTTTCGCTTAGCATATTATGTTCAAGTTACACACTACAACAATAATAACACTATGGCCTTCTACGCACTATGCGGCTAGCCGCAATGCGGTCAGCCGCACTGACCGTACTCAGATATTTGTACGAGAAAGTAGTTTTTATTCGCACTGTGATGCGGCAGCCGGTCAACCGCTCCGGTTGCTGCGGCCCGACTGACGGCCACCGTTTGCGACGGTGACCGCAAGCGCAACCGCGTCCTGCGGTTAGCCGGACGGCTGACCGCATAGTGCGTAGGGGGCCTTAGACTCACCTGTGTACTTAATATGTAAGCTTTTTGTTTATGGTTATAGTGACAAAACCTTAGAGACGTTCAAATTTAAAATTCAAAGCCAATATGTTCAAATTTCGATCAGTGAGTGACTAATTTAGTTAGACTTAAAATATTATGATGAAATAATATTTTCGTATAATCGTATAAACAAACATTTAAAATTTAAGAATCATAAATTCGGGCCACGGATTGGACAAATGTCTCGACCATTCGACCCTCGTTAATTAATAAGTTAAATAAAAGATTTAAAAAATATTCCCATCAACAAGGAACGCGTCAGGTTTCGGTCCGAAGCGGTCTAATTTCCACGCTAATGTCAACGTCAGACGTTTGTCAAACGCCAACCAACACAAAGGAATTCATAGCTATTTGTATATTTTACAGAGAATATTACGTATTATCATTGAACCGGAGTCTGAGCGGAATGGCGGACAATTTACCTTTGATACCCGAGAAAGGGTTAGTATTTTGTGATATTATTATGTATTACTATGGCTATAACTGCGCTATCAAATGCTTTGACTTTACTAATGATGAGAAAACAAAAGGTTTCCGTTTTATGTGTCCATTTATTTCAATAGCTATGATAAATGCGAAAGTTAGTTTGTTTTTCTGAGGCCCATTCTCGTTAAACGAACTTAAGTAATTTAAATGGTTTGTAGAAGAACGATTGGTGGTGTTTTTATACAGAAAATGGAAGAGTTTCTTTGCCGGACGAGGCTATTTGTTCTATTGCTCAGAACTTGTGTATTATGTTGATAACGACGTGTGAACGTGTTGGCGCTACAGAGTTTTAGAATTACAAAGAAATAATTAAAATAACAGGCTATCTGCGTGTTCTTAATAGTAAAATCGTACATAGGTCGTAGAAACACTTCCATGCAACATTATTATACGGTAAATATTTTAAATAATAATAAATACAGCATGGAGAACCCTTGTTTATTTATAATTTTGTTTCCTTACAAAATTCTACATAGCTATTGAAACATACCAAGGACTCTGCTGCCTGAAAGTCCACGTTACATTAACTTAGTTGAATTATTAAACCCTTTGTTGCAGAACTAACATTACATAGTTTACACAATGTAAACTATCTAGTTTCATACACAAAACCTAAACTTGTTCCCGGAACTGATACACATGACACATACAATACATTTACAACTACACAACAACATGGCGTTCTATAAAATATTTTTTAAATTAAACCCAAACAACATCGGATGTAAAGCATGTTTGTTGTTAACATTTATGATTAAATAAACAATATCTGTTTTATTCATTTGATTTTTAATTTATTCGTATTTATTCGTTTTAAGCGATAGCATTTTTTAAATTGTTTCATATACCAATTCAGACATACGTTTGAATTTAGCAACCGACAACAGCTGATTCGAAAATCTTTTTGAGCCTCTCAGATCAGTTGGTCCATATACAGATTGAACGGTCGATGCAAAGTTATCCACGTGAACACAAACTATGCAACTCCGCAGGACGCAAGTTCGTGTGCGTGGTCACACACACGGACTGGTCTGTTGGTAGCTATACCAATAGTTAAGTACCGAGACACTGTAGATGTAGATTGTGGAGCTTGTACACATTATTTCAACATTTATCAAACTATTTTGTAAACCTATTAACAGCTGTTGGTAATTTTCATCCACATAATTTCCCAGATCGTTGTGTGGCGACGTGCGGCCCGTGCTCCGCGCAGTGTTCCGGGAGATGGACTACCTGCCCCCTCTGACAGCGGAGGACACAGAGGTTGAACAAGTACGCCACGGGCAGGACGCCCGCGGGCTCACTGCACTACCTGCTAGTCATTGCGTTAATTATGTTAGTTAACCTCATTTTATCCTAATGGTAAATAAACGTATCTATTCGATATTCTCATCATCGTAGTTGTTGGTAATAATACTTCACCTGAGATGAGAATGAGATGAGAATGAGAATGAGATGAGAATGAGATGAGAGTAAAAATGAAAAACATATTAAACATTATGCCATGGCAAGCACCATGCAGATCAGCAGCGATCAAACGATGATGAGAATGAGATGAGAATAAGATGAGAATGCGATGAGACTGAGATGAGAATGCGATGAGAATGAGATAAGACGAGAATGAGATGAGAGTGAAAATGAAAAACATATTAAACATTATGCCATGGCAAGCACCATGCAGATCAGCAGCGATCAAACCTCAAAAATAAACGTGTCTTAAAAACCGCTACTCACAAACTATCTGATTGCGACTAGACTCGTGTCTCTTCAGAATACAGCGTTCAAATAAACAACTCTTGAACTTAATATTAGTGTCCTCTCGCAGTCGGCGAGGCATGCCGGCAGCTCTTTCAAATACGATCTTTATTCACTTGACTGAGACAAGTCTTCAAGAATCGTCAGAGTTCTTGGTAGCAAGCTCGCCCGCGAGCTATGAAAATAAAAACGATTACTGATAATGTACCTACCTACCTAGAAGAATCGATCGTATCTTCCTATAGAGATAGAATTAGTAGTAATGTCGCGTTTTATGATATATATATATATATGTATTTAAAAACAACCAGCACGGGTAGGAATCAGATGTGAATAGAATAGAATAGAATCTACCTAAATTGTGATACCCAGAGAAGAAAGACTATGAAAAGCATCTTTCTTTTTCTCATATACTGATGATTTTTACGGTCTTGAAAATAATAGGGCTTGATATGTATATGAAATAGATGTGTAAGGCATAGTTATTTAACTTTTTTTTTATTTTTACTAGCTTAGAGTGAAAATCGTAACCGTAAAAATGCGTACATTAGTAGTTAGTTACGCTATTTCGCTCCCTCTTTTCATTCATATTTGATTCCGGTCTAGTATTATAGGCACCTAAGCACTAACTTAACGTAACTAGTAGTAACTACCTAATTAGGTACGGTATGATTTTCACTCTATGTCAGTAAAAAAAATAAAAAATAAAACTATGCCTTAGTCTTAGACATCTATTTCATATAAATATTACATACCGTAAAAAAGTCACCCAGTATATACATCATCATCGTACATATTATTATATTAACCGCCACATTTAAACTGGATCTATAATGAAATTATTGTTATAAAAAAAATATATTAGGCTTCATTTGTACACAAGGTTAGGTGGTTGTTAGGTGAGTATTAAAAAAAATACTTTAAATGGAATTACCAAGTGAATAAGTGGGATTAACTTATTTTTCCAATTTTACCGTTTACCGGAACGATAAAACTGCAGTTAATCTTTTAACTGACTATTTAACCGAGCTAGTACAAATAAAGTCATTCCAAAGAACTCAATTTTAAAATTGTGTTTCAAAGTTTGCTACATTGTGTTTGCGGTAACAATTTAATCTTTGAACGTGTTTGTGCTTCCAAGTAAACTAAGCTATTGGTTTTAAGTCCAAACACCATTCCTACTTCTAGTAATGGAACAAAATTAAACTTGTGCTAAGGTAAGTCTGTTTTCAGGATGCAGGCAAACTTAATTGTTATTATCTGTCGTTAAGTTTAATTCCACATCATAATAAGCATCGGTTGCAGACAAACTCAGGTAATTCGATACAAACACGTTTCAGTATTTAGAACAGATGTTTATTTCCTTTTGTGAATATTCTCTTCTAAGAATGTTTGCTTCTGAAAGTGGGCACTAATTTTTGCCACTCACGTTGTTGCAATGAGACTTTAATAGCAAAGCGGTTATGTGGTTCACTTAAAATCGTTTTAAAATAAACGCTCGAGTAACAATTTTACTATACTGTATTCATTTCTAAATATTATTACAGACACAATAAGGAAATTACACAACGCATTATAATGTTTTTTATTTTATTTGTATGTATAAAAGTGTGCTAATCGTATGTATTTGTTTTGATAAGGGCAGTAGGTACCATGCAGTACTACAGACAATACAATAAAAAATAAATAATCTAACGCCCTGGCCAATTCATCGCGAAAAATAATAATATCATCGCAGCATCGGATAGCAAATGACAATTAACATATCACACATTACGCTACGAATAAATTTTCTGCTGGGGCTCAAAAAAGGTTATTTCTTGTGAATCTATTTTACCACGAATTTAAAGCAAGAGAAAAGCTAAAAGTAAACTTATTTTCATCACAGGGTTAAGAAATTATCATTAGTGACGAGAAAAGTGTTTCCATGAAAAAAGAGTTGGCCTTTTGAGAATCCCTCAATTATGTTCGTTGAAACTTTTCTGACACTTTTTTTATACTTCTTCGAAGGGATTACAATCTTTTTAATGTAGTCTAAAAGATTTGAACAAATTAATTGAAACCATTCTGTTGGAATATTAATTAAGGTCATTTCTGAATAAATTTGTATCCGAATAAGGTTTACTAACGACCGGGCAAAGGACTGTAAAGCTCAAGTACCAGTGTATTTATTGGGGGCATGCCTAGCTTCCGCACGCGATTCCACTTACGTAAATCTAGTTGCCGTAGGAACATCAAGTTTCAAGTCAATAAATTGAAAATAGCCTATTGAATTTGGACCAGCGGTTCCTGAGATTAGCGCGTTCACGCAAGCAAACTCTTTACATATTAGTATAGATTTTAATGGCAAGATAATCCCTAGATCTAATAGAAGTCACAGTTTATATTTTCTAAGTTCTATGCATAAAAATATAGACTATCCGCGTGCACACTATCAGCAAAATTCGTTCAGTAGTGTTTGCGTGAAAGGGTAACAAACATACATCCATACATCCTTAGAGCCATACATTCTTACAAATTTTCTCGTAAAATATTATTAGGATAAAGCTATCTCGGTTGTAACTAAACATTATATGAAGTGCTTTTCAACAATTGAATGACGTCATTGATATCATGTCGCTACAATGTCGCTACATTTCTTTAAAATGACCAGTCTCAGATAAATGATGCGCATTTCTTTAAAATGATGTTATAATTGTGTCTCAGATAAATGGCAGTCATGTAACTTGTAACAATAACATGTTTTTGTGTGAAACAGGAAGAAAAATATAAACAAGAGAGCCAAAATGTATGGGGTCAAGAACAGGAACTGCAACAACAGCATGCCAGGAGGATTGCGAAGAAAGGACAAGCTAACATGTTCAAGCTGCACTCCCCGAGGAGTGCGGCACCGCAGTGGACACTAGAACATGGTCTTATAAATAGATGTGATCTTGTACCTAGTATTGAGGAGGATGCTGGGCGTGAGTAGCTCTGTTTTGTTACTTGAATCAAAAATAATATATAGAAAATTCCCTACTAACATGATCATTGATCACATTAAAACTGATTTAATCTACTGTTTAAGCATATCTATATGTTGCAGTCAAAACTCTTAACCAGTCAACAGTACTTTTAACTAGCAAAATCAGTCAAAAGTAACCTAACCTAATCTAAAACTACTTTTGACTGATTTTGCTAGTTAAAAGTACTTTTGACCGGCTAAGAGTCTTGACATCATACATACATCTATTAATAAAATTCGAGTCTATGTTTCTAATATAATAATAACCACTTTTTACTACATATCTAGGAATGTATATATGGTACATACACCAAAATAAAATTTTGTCAATTTTTGTCTGTCTGTCTGTTTATTCCGGATAAACTCTGGAACGGCTGGACCGATTTTGACGGTACTTGCACTGGCAGTTAGCTGTTGTAATAAGGAGTAACGTAGGCTTATTTTAGTAGTGTTGATGTTTTAGTAAAGGAAATCGTTCAGCAAATATTGTTTAAAAATAAATAAATAAAAATACGAATTGCTGATAAAAATATATAACAAAAAGAAAACAAACTGAAATATTTTTTTGGTAAATTTCACGCGAACGCAGTTGCGGGCTAAGCTGGTATTTAATAAGCGCCTTACATATGGTCACACGATAACGGAATTATTTTAAATTCAGAAAAAACTGAATGTCTAATCATTCGCTCACCACATTTACCGCTTGCTATCTCTCCGATCGATTTGTTTACCCATGAATACTTATGTCTACATAACAACTTAATAACCTGCAATTGTAAGCCTATAGAAACCAATAAATCTGTTACATATCTTGGAGTAAAAATAGATCAAAGTTTCACTTGGTCTCAACATATAGATTATATTTGTAGTAAATTAAGAATATTACTAAGTAAGTTCTATCATCTAAGTTACAAGGTTCCTATTAATATATTGAGATGTCTATATTTGTCTTTAGTTGAATCGGTGATAAGTTATGCTCTTGACAGTTATGGATTGACGTTTAAAACTTATATAGATAAATTGGAATCCCTACAAATAAGATTTCTTAAATTATTAGTAACAAAAAAGACGAAAGAAAGTTGTAAAGGTGACTACCGAAAATTATTTAAGGTTTGTAACATATTACCAGTAAGCATCAAACATAAAGACCTTTTATTATTAAATCAACATGGCAAACAAGAGCATAGCCTATCACTGGTCACCAATAGCCATAACACACGGCTGATGACCGCTGGTAAATTTAATGTTCCCAGAGTAACAAACTATTACGGTGACAGAACATTAAAAAAACGTCTACCATATCTGTTGAACAGTTTACCAGCGGACATCAGACACGAAACAAGTAAACTAAAATTTAAGCAGAAACTTAAAAAATATATGTTAAATAATATGTAAAACAGGTGTATGAGGTAGCTACTGATATTAAAATATCAGTGGCTATTTTATACACTTGTCCCACTATATGCATAATATAATATACCAATATTGTTAAAAACATACATTATGTACAAACGACAGTTATAAAACTGCGACTCATCCACAGTCAAACCGTTAAACCGGTTTTGTGGAGCACTATGTAAAAAAATATATTGTCACACTTTAATAAATAAATAAATAAACGAGTTAAAACATTTAAATATAAAGGTGGAAACCTATTGTTAAAACGCGACGCGACCTGATGAAACGCGACGCGTGTTGAGTCGAATCTAATTTATTGTTTTCTATAGACCAGAATCACACTATGAACACGTCGCGTCGCGTCGCGTCGGGTCGCGTCGCGTTTTAACAATATGTTTCCGCCTTTAATGTGACTTGTTTTTGAATTTAATGTTGTTTAGTAAATGACAACGTTGAAACTCCTCGCACAGGTGACACAGCACTTTGGATAAAGAACACTTTGAACGTAAGTTCGTGTGACGTGAGTTTACACGAAGTACGTTCAGTTGCACCTGCTTCATTGCGTTACAACAAGTACTGCGACGACGACACGCTGCAGTCTCTTAGGTGAGTCTTACAGAGTTATATGTCCATAGAATAGGAACCACCTACCCGCCTGCCAAGCGTAGTGACTATGACACAAGCCCACCCGAGGGAAGACGCTCATGTTCAGCAGTGGACGTTATGGGGGCTAACAAGTACAGTCAACAAAAGAGATAGGTTTACACCGTCAGTATCAAATAATGTAAACAAATATTTTTTGTCAGTACCACAGCCGGTAATTCTTTTTGGGCGAAGAGTTCGCTGCTAGCAGTTTACATACATAATAGTGTAAATTGAAAATGCGTTTCACAGGGTGTAAAGCTATCTCTTTTGCTGACTGTACATTACTAGTTACGAATATTTAAGCTATATTTGAAGTTATACATTAAAAGTACTCAACTACTTACTTCCATTTTATTTTTTATGAAAATTTCTATAATACCGGATGGATCAATATATATTTTTTTAAGGTGCAACGTTTGCACGGAAAATTTGACTGAAATTTACATGTTTTGTGCAATAAAAAGACAATAACGGGTCGCTGTTTATAAAGGCCTAAAATTTAATTGCAGTAGTAAACTAAGGAATTTCAAGGCAATGCTAACAGTATAAAGTAAAAACGGGAGAAATTAACAATACCTTTTCAAGTGTTTGACCTAATGATAACTAAACATAGCATGAGTCTTTACCACGGAGTATGAGATTATTACCAGTCGTCCTTGGTACGAACATTTAAATTCCCTTCCCACACATTTTGGAATATGCAAATTACTAATACTCTGTACTTACGTGTTAAAGTCGGTCTTATTACTTACGGCCTCATTGTGCTCCGAATTCAATCATGTAGCTTTAACTTAAACTATACGTAATCTCGCACTCCTCCGCAATATTTTAAATAGATTTCCAAAAGTTTCCATTAAGGCAATGTTGGAAATTTAGGTATTTAACGGAGAATTTGACGGAACATTGCATATTATATTTGTTATATTATTAGATAATTCATTTTGTGAATGGAAAAGGTACAAACATTGCTATAGTACCGGGAGAATCAATTAAAATTACTTTTTTAAGGTGCAACGTTCGCACGGGGACACAACACCGAGTCTCGTTATTAATTCTTTAAAGTTTTTGACGTAATGATCTTTATACATAATAAACCTAAACATAGACAATCATGAAGACGTAATGAATAAACAAAACAATATATTATAATCAATTAATTGAAGATATAAAACGTCAAATGGTCCTTTATAAATCTAAAGTACGAACGTTTCACCTTAACTACTTCATGTATAATTGAAAAGATTGTTTGTCAATAGTATAGGATCTATAGTCCGGACGCAGCCTCCCGCACCGCGACACGTCCCTCAAACTAAACCTGCACCTCGGTACGTGGTGTGCATACCATCTCAACTCCAGTTTGTCAACTTCACTGTGGGAAATGTTTATGAGGTAAGGATTTAACAGTTCTATGAAGTAGATTTTAGTTGTAAGAGAAATCGATTTCGAAAGTAAACGCTGGGGCTCATTGCCTTGTCACTACATAGTTTACCAAGCAAACAAAGTCGCTTCCCACTGTCTGTCTGTACCTTTGTATGTTAGATCTTTAAAACTACGCAACGGATTTTGATGCGGTTTTTTTTAATAGATAGAGTGATTTAAGAAGAAGGTTTATATGTATAAAAAATAAATAAAAAGCCGGTGCGGGTCGCTGGTAGATAATATTACGAAAACCGGTATTCATGGATGACACACGATTCAAGACAAACAGTTTTTCAACCAAGCAGATCTAGTAAGACCTTCTCAGATTTGTAAGGTCTTAATTGACTGTAACATTGCATAGGGAAATATCACTATAACAACTTACAGCTTGATAACATAATAATATTGTTTTATATTAGGGAACACCAGTTGCAAGTTTTCATAATATGAATTTGATATCACTAGGACCTGTGGAGGTAATCTAGCTACAAAGCTTTATTTTCTTATTATCAGCAATCAATCCGGCTGGTAAACGTGTCCCAGAAGGAGCTCCGCCTATCTCTCCGTCCCCCTGCAGCTTCACAACTCCAGGTGACAATCTCCCCCCGGGGTCTGGTGGTGACGTCCGGCGCCAGTACCGAGCTCCTCGTGACCTTCACTCCGGGTCATGTGAGGACTGTGGAGGATGAGTTGCTGGTGAGGGTGTCGGTAGGGGAGCAGATCGTGGTACCAATATCTTGTTATATGCAGCCGCCGGTGTTGACTAGTGAGTAGTTTGACTTTACTTATTATAGTTGGTTGTTGAGCTGGTTTTGCGCAGTAAAGTAAATTGAAATGCCAAAAAATAATAATTTTATTTGATTTGTCAACCAAGTATATACATCAACACCGGGTTTTTACTTAATTGGTTTAACTTAGTGTGCGAACGTGGTTCGATATCGCAGCCATTTTATTGGATCGGCCATTTATCAGGCCCGTTAATTGGACGGCGACATTAAATGAAATGACTAAAATCTTCGTTTAAAAACAACACGATGGGTGAAACTTGTAAGCGACATAAAACCTATTTTCACAGTTTCAATCCCAGCGCCAAAATCTACAATAGCCACCATGCACGCGCTGGACTCGAACTGTGGACCGTCAGATAACGTACTGGACCTGGGAGCTCGACTGCTCGGCGACACGCACTGCGCCACAGTTGACATAGCTTGTGAGGCTAAACACGCAGAGTTCTTCGTGATCACTGAAGATGCTTGGCTGGAGTATAATATTGATGTGAGTTATATTCCTACAGTTGATTACAGGGTGTCCCAAAAGATTACGTAGCTGGGAAGGGGGGTGATAGGGATGGTCACAAGGGTCACCAGAAAAATATAAAAAATTCCCTCTGGGTGTTTAAAAAAATAAATGGCATTTTTTAAAAGACTAAAAATTTTACACCTTGTGCTAACTGTACCTACAAATATATCTGTATTTAAAAAAATGCTGTTATGTAATCTTCAATAACAACAAGGTCATCAACATCAACATCAAAAATAACAAGGTGTAAAATTTTAAGTTTTTAAAAAAATGCCATTTTTTTTTTAAATACCCAGAGCGGATTTATTTTTTTATTTTTCTAGTGACCATTGTGTCCACCCCTGTCACCCCCTTTCCCAGCTACTTAACCTTTTGGGACACCCTGTATAACCTCGGTATTCTAATACCAAAATTCAGTGGAAGCAACATGGCAACGAGGCGCCGCGCGCCGGCATCGCAGTCTGAAGCATACAACCGATTGTAAACTACTAGCTTTGTATGCGTTTGAGATAAAATAGAAACGTTTATTGATAATGTAGACGAATCGATCGTTCTTCTTATAAGTCAAAGTTTCCATTACGACGATAATATTATTAGTTAGATTTATTTATTTTTATTAGTTACTAGCTGGCCCGGCAAACTTCGTGCCGCCTCAAAATCTACGCGGTGTCCTACATCTACCCTACCCTACCCCTACTCTATCTCTACCCTACCCCTACCCTACCCCTACCCAACCCTACACCTACCCTACCCCTACCCTACCCCTACCCTACCCCTACCCTACCCCTACCCTACCCCTACCCTACCCCTACCCTACCCCTACCCTACCCCTACCCTACCCCTACTCTACCCCTAACCTACCCCTACCCTACCCCTACCCTACCCCTAGCCTACCCCTACCCTACCCCTACCCTACCCCTACCATGCCCCTACCCTACCCCTACCCTACCCCTAACCTACCCCTACCCTACCCTACCCCTACCCTACCCCTACCCTACCCCTACCCTACCCCTACCCTACCCCTACCCTACCCCTACCCTACCCCTACCCTACCCCTACCCCTACCCTAAAGTATCCTATGTCCTTCTCCCAGTTCTTAGCTACCTCCCTACCAATTTTCAGCCAAATCAGTTCAGCCTTTCTTGAGTTATAAATAGTGTAACTAACACGACTTTCTTTTATATATATAAGATGTCATGTGATAGGTTATAACGTCGCGTATTATAAAAAATTAAAATCAACCAGCACAGGCTGGGATCGGGTCTGAAACATAAAACGCGTCGTGAGTCTCGTCTCGCCTCGCGAGGACGACTGGACCCTATCTCAGCTTGCTACATGTCTTTCTCTATCTACCTACGTTGTGACAGCTGCAGAAGAAAGACTATAAGATACTCCAAGATCATTCTTTTTGTCATCTTTTAAAGTTTTGATCCTGCAACTTTTTACTTCTAACTCTATTTAGAACAACTTATAACTGCAATTTTTCTCTTTGTACAATTTTAGCAGGAATTGTATCGGTCTATTTTAGCGAGCATAGGCTACCGCTTTGTAAATTGGTAATTTGGTATTCCGACGGCACAGTGCGTATATCAATTTATTTTAACTGAGTCCGGGAGTCGCGACGTTTCTGCAATAAATCTCTGGGATTGCTCTTAGAGTCGCTTACTTAAAGAGCTTTTATTTTATGGTAGATAAAAATATTATATTAGAATTAATAACCTCAAAAAAGTTGATATTGTCTACTAAGATTTAGTGTAAGAATTTATAACATACCTAGGTACCTTAAATTTGATATGGGAATGTCACGATCACGTTTCATGTTGGTCATTACGGGCAGACTGAGAATAAATATAGCCTATGTTCTTTCTCAGGCTCTAGACTATATCTGTACCAAATTTCATTTAAATCGCTTCAGTAGTTATGGCGTGATTGAGTAACAGACAGACAGACAGACAGACAGGCAGACAGAGTTACTTTCACATTTATAATATTAGTAAGGATATTAGTAAGGATTACGAATAAAATAAAACAGTGTAAAAGTCACACTGTTTTATTGACAATCAGCAAATGTCAGTCCATTATTGTTCCATTTTTAGGGTTCCGTACTCGAAGGGTAAAAATCCTATTACTAAGACTTCGCTGTCTGTCTGTCACAAGGCTGTATCTCAAGAACCGCGATAGCTAGTCATTTCTATTGCCGCTATAACAACAAATACTTAAAATAAATATTTAAGGGGGGCTCCCATACAATAAACTTTTTTTTGACCTTTTTTGCTCGTTATCAATAATGAAGAATGTTATGATAGTGAATGAAGCGAAAGATGTGTGTAGGGATCGTAGCAAGTGGAGGTCCATTGTCTCTGCCTACCCCGCTGGGAAACAGGCGTGAGCTTATGTATGTATGTATCAATAATGGCAACAGGTAGACGCTTGAAAATGATACAGCACCCTTCGTGCGCGAGTCCAACTCGCCCTTGACCAGTTTTTTAATAACATGTCTCTATAATTTACCTGCGACCTGTAACTCTAAGCGGCTAGTAACATACATTACAAATTTAAATAAAACTGCTCATTAATTTTAATGCTGAACATAACCATAGTACACTTTCACTTTACCACTCTTTCAGCGCTAACTGCTGAAGTCTTATTGCAGTGTTTTTTTTCGGACGAACATTTTTAGCCACGAGGCTTTTGCTACTTCACCGGACATAATGTGTTGGCAGTGTGTGACGTCGGCGGGGTGCGTAGTGTCGGGTCCGTTCTCGTGGTGGCCCGTGTGGTGCGCGGGCGGCGGCGCAGTGTCCGGCGCGGTGAGGTGCGCGGCGCGGGGGGGCGGCGCGCACGCGGCGGCGCTGCGCGTGCTCAGCTCCACGGCTGTAGTGAGGGAACTGCACTTGCTGGCGGATGTCGTGTATTTCTCGCTCAAACATATCACTATTGTGGTACGCTGGTATTTCCATGTTAATACTAGCCTCTTGCGCGGGGTTTTACTCGCGTAACTCCCATTTCCGTAAGCACTTATAATTAAATATAGCCGATAGCCTTCCCTTCTGAAAGATATTTTCAAATCGGACCAGTAGTTCCTGAAATTAGGGCGTCCAAGCAAACAAACAAACTAAAGGAAGCAATCAGGTAAAATATGAAACTTATCAAACACTTATTGACCCTCGCTCGGTGCTCAGACGAAACATGCGACACACCTTCACCTTGCAATGACCAACTAATTACATAATTACCATATGGCTTATTACATTCCATTATTACTATATATAGCTATGTAATTTTTTAGTTGGTCGTGGCTCAATTATGGTTTAGGCTCAGAAACCGTGGGTCCGGTCTGCCCCGGAATAAAATGTCTCCTTTTATTTTGATTATCTGGGATGGGATGGTGACTGGCTAGTATCGTTTAACATTTTAACGTGTCTAAGGCTCTATGGCTGGCATCCTATAAACTAAATCATATTCAAAAAAAATACGAGGAAAGAAAAATATTGACACAAACTTCAATATAGATGAAAAGTATTTCATGTGAATAGCGAGCACTTCTGAAACATTGTATTATCGCGGAACATTTTAACTTATAATACCAAAGTTAAATTGCTATATTTTATTTAGTTTTGCAAAACTCTTCGCATGTAATACTGAACATTTGAACACTGGAATAATTTTTAAACTAAAGAGCTTTGCAGTTTATATGTTGGTCGAGAACATCAATAATTGGAAACGAGTAATATTTCCTTGGTTATTGCGCTCTCTACGATTGTACTATTTATGAGAAGCACAAACTCTGAGCCAAAACTATTGATACTTTAAGAAACCTTATAAAAAGAGGTGAAAGTTTGTCTTATATATCATATTTGTTTACGTGATTAAAGTCGGCCAGACTTTAATCACGTAAACAAATATGAACGTTCTTCTTAATCATGATTGAAAAGATGGCGCAGCTGTTACAATCCTCTTAATACAAGATTTTAATGCTTGGATCAATAAATTTATTAATGAGCTGTCATTTTATACATATTCCCTATTATTGCCTCTGTGTAGAATTTTGAACGTATGTTCGTATTGCGTGTAAAATAAGAATCTATTTACAGCTACAAATATCAGAGGAATCCCTCTAACATTTAACTAAGCAAGTCTGACAGACAAGCTGAAATAATATCTTATTATGAATATGATTAAATGTTGAATATTTTAGAATCAACTATCATTCTTGCAATTTTTTTTATTCATTTATAAATCCGTACTAAAATGTACTGTGGCACGCTCTTTTATTTTCATGCAACATTTTTATTAAAAACTAGCTAAAATGGAGCTCGTGAGTCGAAAACGGATTCTTTATTATTCTAGGAAGAAATATTGTTAAGTTATAAAAATGACAGACATAAGTGTCATATTTAATTAGTTATATTTTTATAATTTCATGTTATGGTGATATATTTGACTTTCCTTCACCAGGCTCAAGAGAAAGACTACGATATACTAAGCGATGATGACCCTGCCTGCGAGTACTATGTGCACCTGGGAACAGCATACCCCAACAGAAAACTAAGTGCCTCTGTGAAGATTGTCAACCACAGGTCTGATATTAACATTACTATAAAAATATTGTACAACATACCGTACCATTTATTCCTTTTGATGGGATCGTCTTTATATAAGCCTGTGTTACTCCTGAATAACATAGCTTTCGAATGGTGATAGATTTTTTTAAACTGAGTTCTGTTCTCCTAACGAGGATGTAACGTAACAAGTTATCCACTTAGTTTGCTTGAGAAAGCGCAGGTTATGGTCCTCGCCGGATAGACCGAGGGCCGCGTTGGCCCCCTGTCCAAATCCGATGATCCAGTGCCTGTAGTCCGTGCCAGTGATCACGCTCTTTTTATATAAATATTGGAATATTGGTATTGGTTTTAGTCATACCCTGAGCCGTGGTCTAAGCTCATTAGGGGTGCCCTCAGTCGTAAGCAAAGTCTGAGGGTACGTAAAAATATTGTTTAAAAACGTGTCTCTTTTCTATACAGCTAAATTATATTAAGATTTAAATTATAGAATTAATTATTGTAATTACGACCTAGTAATAAGACCTATGACGTAATACGAGACTGACGGACAGATGATTAGCTAATCCGAAATAGATTTTATTTGCCATATTTTGTATTTAAGTATATTCAACGGGGTAAGACTGCCAGCATTCTGGGAACCTTGCCAAGGCGAATAGATTTAGAATAGTAGTATTTTATAAATTAGTTATAGTTTAAATTAGCTACTTTTAGTTGTATATATGTATTTTATTTATGTAATAAGTTCATATTATATTAATACCTAAGCCAAAAAAAAAACTTTGTTTATAATTGACAAGTACGTAAATACCTAAGTGCTGAATAAATATCGTTTATTTCGTTTAATGTTATCTTAACAAAGTAATGTAGTAATATATACCTGCCTATTTCCACCTTTTGGATATACTACATCAACCGTGTATTTATTATAGAAGTTTCGCGTAGCCACAGTTATTGGCATGCAGCCGTTCTCTAAAAACTTTTTTCCAACAGTTGTCGTTTAGCGGCGGCTCGGCGGATATTGCTTGACGATATTGGATCAGGATTTCTGCAATACACTCGATTGTGGAAGTGGCGCCTTAAATAGTGATTGCAAACTGTCGATTCAACACAATCTCGTAAAATTTTATGAACGAAACCAAACACAATCATCGGATTTCTGAAATTGGACACGTGGAATTGACGTGAAAAATTGGAAATGAAATTAAAAATTGTAAAGATGAAATTTTCGTTTTTTAAATTGTGTGTGTGTTTCTGAATTCAATTTCCAGGACGTTCAACCATCACTGAGAGTTTTATGAAAAATATATTATCAGCAGCGTATATTGTAGTCGGAAAGTTTTTGTAATTGTATTTCAATGTTTACAAGATTTAAAGGACTCGGATCTATCGTGAAAAAGTATTTTTAATGTAAACCAACGATTGTTTATAAGATAGAAGACAGCTTTAGTCCGGGGACGGTTACCGTTACCAAAAAAATACCGGTAAAAGTACCAAAACATTTCGTTCCGTTACGTTAAATATTTAACGATAAAAATAACGTTTTATCGCAGGATTTACCGGTATTTTAATAGCGTTAGTCGTTACTAATAGCGTTATTTCGCTAAAATCTAGCAACGTCTGGTGCGACGCCAAACCGAAACGAGTGCCGCGCGCGCGCCGTGCATTGGGCGGGGCTTAAGCGGAGCGGCAACAAAAATATGAGTATGAGACGGCCCGCGCTCACGCGTGTCATTTTATTTTAGTGATCATAACAAACATCGAGTTTTTTTTTCGGATTGTTCACCACAAGGCTTTTGCTACTTCATCATAATCATAATCATAATTATGTATTCGCAGGAATAATATATAGGTACATTTGCAGGTGGTTTGACATACAAAAAATATAGATACAATAACACTGCGAAGTTTTTTTTTTTGACCTTACTAACAGCATTTTGCAGTCTACTAGTATTCTTGTTAACCCCTCGTGCTAAGCTAAAATGCTTGTGTTACGACTGGGTTCACGTCGGTAGTGCAATGGGTGTGGTTCGAACCGGCGACCTCAAGATCACAAGTCCGACGCCCTAGCCAGTTTAATAGTTACTTTGGGCTAACTCTGATTTTAAAAGATTCTTTATTGGTGCTCAGCTCGTATTGGCCTCAGTGTGCCATCATATAGCCTTCCTCTATTAATGGGCTATCTAATATTGAAAGAATTGTTGAAATCGGACAATCAGCATCGGACTTGCGATCATGTGGTCGCCGGTTCGATTCGCACGCATTGCGCTACCGACGCGAACCCACTCGTAGCACAGGTATTTTAGCTTAGCACGAGGGGTTAACGAGAATATAGTAATATATAACAGTAGTTTGCAAAGACTCTGCTAGTAATCTTTTATAAAAAAAATCAATCTTCTTCTTTATAATATTATTATAGACTAACTACGACCCGCGGTTTTACCCGCGTTACTCTGCTTCAGTGGATTGGAGCGTGATGTTTTATAGCCTATATGTTAATCCAGTAAGTCAACTATTAGCTTCCCGCACGCGGTTTTACCCGCGTAACTCCCGTTCCCGTGGGAACTTCATAATTAAATATAGCCTATATTTATCGGTGATAACTGATAATGTAGCATTCAAATGGTGAAAGAATTTTTTAAATCGGTCCTGTACTTTTTGAGCCAATTCTTTACAAACATATTTACGTACAAATCTTTCCTCTTTATATTATTAAGTATGCGTGCAAACTGTCAGACAAATGCGTTCACTAGTTTTTGCGTGAAAGAGTAACAAACATACATACATCCACACATACAAACTTTCGCATTTATAATATTAGTAGGATATTATTTCTATCATTGCCCTATTTGGGAGTAGTTATGTGGATTTGATTCGTTTTTCTATGGTTTTAAAAAACTAACACCCACTGGAGCGAACGCCTAATATGAAGCATTTTTAATTGTTTCTGAAATCTTTGAATGCTTTTGTTGGTTAGATGCGAGCTGTGTTGTATCTGAGTCGGTTTTGTTACTATATGAATTATATGAAAAAAAATATACATTTTTAGATAGTATAATGTACGTATTTGCGATGTTATCTGTTATTAAATATCATGGCAAACCAATGGTTATAATTTAACAATTAAATATGCGACTATTGGTTAAAATTTTATAAACTTAACTTAAGCTCATAAATAACGCAAATTTTGTATTTTATAGACTTTTAAAAAGTTACCGTACAGTTTGGTAGTTAATAAATTTTATATTGTAGTAACTAGCCTCGTTTTGATATAAGCTTTCTATCCGATCCACAGGAGAAGAATGCGCCCGTGATCGCGACTTGTCCTTCATCCTCCTGACCATTAGTTTGCAAAAAACACATCAGAGCTCCTGAAAGCGTGTGGATTACCGGTACTTAAAGTCTTTCAGAAGCTCTTAAATTCCGCCTAGCTTGGAGGCACCACGCCTAAAGCATGGAACAAAAACGACGTGGTGTTGTTCTTTAAGAGAGGCGATAACACCTTACTCAGGAACTACAGGCCCATCTCGCTTTTGAGTCATGTCTATAAGCAGCTGTTCTCCAGGGTTATTGCGAATCGTCGCGAACGAAAGCTTGATGACCTTCAGCCTCCCGAACAAGCCAGAATCCGAAAAGGTTATAGGTGTGTATCAGAATGGCGGGTGTAATTTCCAGATTTGCCTAAATTTATTACAGTTATTTGGTACCTTCTGTGTACCTTTACGTACCTCTCTTGAAAATCTGTGTACCTACACCCGTATGATGATATTTTAAAAATTAGGTACACCTGCCATCCTGATGTCAGAACCGCGGGTGTACTGCTAACCAATATATGTAGCCAAGCGTACTGTTTATGTAAATTTGGTACCTCTTGTGTACCTGCAGATAAAAGTATTAAATAAACGAAATACTGCAAGGTTGCTGCAAAAATAAAAAATAAAAATTTCTCGTAAAACGTATCTTTTAAAATAACAATCTACGTATTGATAACTTATCTTAAATATTAAAAAAAACTATATGTATACATAATTACAAAAACAACATATTGCCCATTTTAGAATTGTGAAGGATTTATAGAATTAGGATGTTTGTCTATCAGTGTTTCCAGAATCAAAATGAAACAAGAGACAGTTTTAAAGGATATATTAATTAATTTTCACGATAACGAAATAACTGTAATAAATTTAGGCAAATCTGGAAATTACACCCGCCATTCTGATACACACGGTTATAGTACCGTAGACCACATACATACGCTGCGGCAAGTAATACAGAAGACCGAAGAGTATATAACTTGCCGCTTTGTTTAGCGTTTGTGGACTACGAGAAAGCCTTTGATTCGGTCGAAACATGGGCCGTACTTGAGTCTCTCCAGCGATGCCGTATTGACTATCGGTATATCGAAGAGTTGAAATGTTTGTATAGAAACTCCACAATGTCGGTTCGAGTACAAGAACAGAGTACGAAGGCGATTCCACTAAAAAGAGGCGTAAGACAGGGAGACGTTATTTCTCCGAAACTGTTTACGACCACTTTAGAAGACACCTTCAACTTCTGAATTGGAAAGGACTAGGCATCAACATCAACGGCCAATACATCACTCACCTTCGATTCGCTGATGATATCGTGGTCATGGCAAAGTCGATCGAAGAACTCAGTACAATGCTCGAAGACCTCAACCGAGTCTCCCAACGTCACAACGGTAGGTTTTAAAATGAACATGGACAAGACGAAAATCATGTCTAACGTCCATGTTGTGCCTGCTCCTATAATGGTTGAGAATACGGTTCTTGAAGTTGTTGACGCATATGTATACCTAGGACAGAGAGTCCAATTAGGTAGGTCCAACTTCGAGAAGGAGGTCAATCGCCGAATCCAACTCAGATGGGCAGCGTTCGGGAAACTTCGCAACGTCTTTTCCTCCAATATACCTCAGTGCCTGAAGACGAAAGTCTTTAACCAGTGCGTGTTATCAGTGATGACCTATGGATCCGAAACGTGGTCCTTTACTATAGGCCTTTTGAAACAGGCTCAGAGTCGCTCAACGAGCTATGGAGAGGGCTATGCTCGGGGTTTCTCTACGAGATCGAATCAGAAATGAGGAGATACGTAGAAGAATGCGGGTTGCCGACATAGCTCAACGGATTAGTTCGTTGAAGTGGCAATGGGCAAGCCATATAACACGGAGAACAGATGGCCGTTGGGGCCGAAAAGTTCTCGAATAGAGACCGCGGATCGGCAAGCGTAGCGTTGGACGTCCACCTACTAGATGGACAGATGATGTGGTTAAGGCCGCGGGATCACGGTGGCTGCAGGCCGCTTCTAACCGCAACAAGATCTATGAGGGAGGCCTATGTCCAGCAGTGGACGTCCTACGGCTGAAATGCTGATGATGATGAATAATAAATTACCTTTTTAATGTAAAGGTATATTGTAATTTTTTTTAATCAATTTGTAATCTAATTTAATTATTATTATTATCTATTCAATATTTTATTTTAATTTTATTTGAAAGACAATTTTATCCAACTTAGTTTAATATGTTAATTGTATTGAAATTTTATAATAATTATTTTTTGCTCATATTATAGTGCATGCAGTGCTCTTCTGTAAGTAGTGAGACATTTAGACTTAAGTTTACAATATAATTGTTTTTTAATGTAACAGTGTACTCATTGTTGAAGAGCCAAATATCATCATCATCATCAGCCCGTATAACATCCACCGCAGAACATGGGCCTCCTCTCGGGGGAGGGTATTTGCCATAGTCACCACGCTTGGCAGGCGGATTGGCGACCGCAGTATTATGTTATACCACACAAGGAAACGCTGCTGCCCGTTCCTTGATATACGATTATAATAGATGATGTTATTACAATCGGGACCAACGGCTTAAGGTGCTTTCTGAGGCACGGAGGGTGGTCTCTCAACCAACCAGACCCGGAAAGAAATCTTAGAATTTACACAAAGATGTCTTGTCCGGTGTGGGGATCGAACACACGACCTCCGAAACTTAAAGCGAGCCAAATACCGCTACGCTACGGAGGTTGTCCCAAATACCGCTATGCTACGGAGGTTGTCGGAGAGCCAAATAAATAAATAAAAATGTAAACAAATAAAAATCTTTCAAATTACTTCTACAGTAGGATAGAGGAATTATTAAATAAAAAATCGGCCAAGTTCATGTCAGACCACGCACAATGCAAAGTTCTGTAGTTGGGACTAATTTACCCCATACAATATCTTATATCACCCACTAATTGCAACTTAGTGGACGATAGAAACCTAAGTTAAAAAAACGGGCCAAATGCGAGTCGGAATCGCGCACGAAGGGTTCCGTACTATTATCGCAAAAAACGGCAAATAAATACGTTTGTTGTATGGGAGCCCCACTTAAAAAATATTATATAATAAACAATAATAATAAATATATAATAAAAAATATTTTATTCTGTTTTTAGTATTTGTTGTTATAGCGGCAATAGAAATACGGTACTATCACGGTTCATGAGATACAGCCTGGTGACAGACAGACAGACGGACGCGGAGTGTTAGTAATAGGGTCCCGGTTTTAGCTAGTCGTAACTCGTACTAACACCAAAATATGCTAGTCTCCCCAACTTCATTGTTAGAAAGAGATAGGCGTATAAATTACCGGTATAACAATTGCAATTTTAACCGGTAATAATACTGGTAATTAGATAACGTTAACTGACCTATGGGTATCGTTATTAATATCGTTATTTTTTTATCGTTAACGTAACGGTAAATGGTATCGTTATAAAAAAAATAACGGTAATTCGGTCCCTGAGCTTTACACGACTTGGATTAAGAAATAGGCAACATTGCGTATAAGTAACATTTTTTTTTATACAACTCCCGCGCTATGTTAAATTAATCCCTGTGTCGCGGGGGACTTTACAAAAATTCATTTCACGGACACAAAGAACATCCAGACTCAGAACAACTATTTGTGGTTCACACAAATAATTGTCCCGGGTGGGAATCGAACCCAGAACACCAGGTCACAGAAGCAACTACCGTAACCACTGAGCCACCGGTGCAGTCAACATATACTTAGATAATAAATAACAAATATATTAAGGTAAATTATTTAACATCCTACTTATATTATAAACGTCAAAGTTTGCACACGGATAGTTCATAAGCTGGATGAGCATAAAGGCTACAAAATATCACGCTCCAACTCACAGGAGCAGAGTGAAACCGCGGGACGCAACTATCCATGAAATAAGGCAATGTGAATGAATAAAATTCATAGATATTTTAACATGAATTCATGAGTATGTATACATACATACATATTATTTTATTGCGGACATAAAACATTAGTTAAATTGAAAATTTACCTATTTCTGCAAAGAGCACTAATGACGAGTACCTACATTAGAATTGTTACGACAATGATATTTAATGCGCCGTGGAGGTTGAGACAGATTTAGCTTGGCTTTACAGGACTCGGTTCAGTTTCGTCTTGAAGACATTTTCCGTGAGAGTTACTCGTCGCTTCGAGCTTACATTGATCCCCTCGGTTGGCGAAGAGCTTTCTGTATGTCGTCTGTGTGTGGTTATTTCTCGCCAAATAGAATATTTTAGACAATTACAGTTTTTATAGTAAACAATTAAAAAATATATTATAGATTTTTAGGTAAATATCAAAACTGTATAGTAAATTTATACTCAAAAGTTCTCGAAGCAAATTATATGTTTTGAACGACATACATATTCTTTGTTTCATTTTATGAAATTGTGATTTTTAAGTAAGTCTAGTTTGTTTAAGTTTAAAATAAATACAGTTTATTATCAATTATAATTGAATTACAAATGACATCAAATGATCGTATTTTTATTAAATGAATTTTTAAATTTATCTATAAATACGTTAGTGAATTTTCTCAAGCAAGTACAAACGTGGTATATCACAATTGGAATAATATTGAACTACTGCCAATGTAATGTCGTTGCGAGACACAGTACATAGAAATACAATAAGAATATTTAAAAAGTAGCTTTCGGCATTATTATTATAATCAAAGTTCAATTTAATATAGAATTAGGACGTCTGACGGATCAGCTAGTTCTTTATATATGCTCTGCGAGTCAGACATTCGGCGAGCTGACAGATTTAATTTATGAAAAAAATATGGAAACATTGTTACAGTTAAATACATTGTCACCGTAACGTTACGATCGTAGGTCTGATCGTAACGTTACGTCAGAACGATTTAGTAATTATTACGTTAAAACATTGCTTTCCAAATCTAAATAAATCGCCAAAATGTATGTGCGCTCATAACTTTTTACGGCTTTTTTTGGTATGACTGTATTCCTAATTAAGAGGACAAGGTTTGTATGATAGAAGATTCAACCGGACCCCGCCTCCCGCTCCGATACCGGTTGTTTGTCATTTTTAGCATTGCCGTATTTTTCGTGTATTAACGTTTTTTTTATATGTATTTTCTTTGTGAATTCTAAGTTTATTCAATAAATTATTTTTCTTCCTTCTGTTTCTTTCAAATTTTGGAAAATTTACTGGAAATGTCAATATGACCGTCGTGAACAGTTTCTAATTAATTATTCGAATCGGAATCTACAGCAATTACATGTACAGGAGAGATCTTGTCCCTTTCCTTTTGACATTCAAAACCCTTATTATTATTTTTTCAAATTATATGTTGTTGTTACAGTCCTATATCATATAATTTCTACTGGATGTTCCGGCCGTGGGGCGTATGCAGTTGTTGGGAAGACGCTCAGCAGGCCGAAGACTTGGTAGTGAATTATGAAGAGGATGATCTCTGTTTAGGAGCAAAAGAAGCCATGAAGATTGCTGAGGATGTAAGTAATGATCTTTAAAAAACTCTGTTCTACCTAAAAACCTAAGTTTTGACCAGACCTAGGAAGAGTTTCATAAACTAAAATATATACCTAATTAAAGTAAAATACTTTAACTATAAATGTTATTATATTAAGTTAGCTTCTATATAGCCTATAGTGTTCCTTGATAAATGGGCTATCTAATACGGAAATATTTTTTCAAATCAGACCAGTAGTTCCTGAGATTAGCGCGTTCCAGCTAATCCACTCTTCAGCTTTATATATTACTATAGATTTAAGTTTTATTTATATATTTCAAAGCCGAAAATTACTCTTAATCGTGCATATTCTAGCGCTTTAAAACGTTATCAAATAGGGAATTGTTGACAAATTGGGTTTAAACAAAATTCTCGTTTTAAATGTAACGCCATAAGCGATTTTACTGTTATCTGATTGAGTGAAATGTTCAGTTGGATTGAAAATAGAGAGAATTGAACGTTTACAAACACAATATTATAGCAATTTATATGGTACTTGAATATATTGGTTGGTTTTAAAAGAAGAGGAGAGCATTTATGAAACGTCTTTATAAAATCTTATACGTAAAAGAGTTGAGAGGCTTTTCATTTTATGAATAATAATTCCAACTATTCTCATTTATTTAAAACTAGTTTCCCTTGCGTGGTTTCACTCGCATAACTTCCATGGTGAAAGTTTTTTGAAATTGGTCCAGTAGTTCCAAAGCCTGTACAATGCAAACAAACAGACATAAAAACAAACAATAACATCTTTCCTCTTTATAATAATAGTATAGTTATATTTCTCTTTTTTATATTATACTGACTATCAATATTGTGAATGTTTTCAATTTGTACCATTTAGAAAATAAACTCTGCAGCTTGATAAAATATTAGTTCATTTAAAACTAAAGACATCTTTAAGTAATAATATTCACTGGCACTCAAGTCACTACGTAGTATAAAACAAAGTCGCTTCCCGCTGTTTGTCCATATGTGTGCTTACATTTTGAGGTGTTTTTTATAGAAAGAAGAAGGTATATATAGGTTACGTAGGTTAGGATTGCTTATGCGTGCCCGGCCCCCGCCAACGGCGGATCGAAGGAGTGTCCGGGGGGGTTTTAGTGGCGCAGGGCCCTCTCTTCGTGGTATGAGTTAGCATACCACGCTATGGAGAGGGCGAGTCCCACATATCCCACCGCCAGCGTCCGAATACGCTGCAGCGGCGGTGGGAATGCGGAAATGCATTTACCCCCGGACAAAAAAAAATGTTAGGAAACTCATTTTATAATACAAATCAAAGCCAACATAACTGCTATTTTGGAATATACGAGTATATTTAGATCCAAAACCATAATGGTTTCTGAAAGCATTCAATGTTATCACTTAGTTTTATTGCCTTGTTATTGTCGGAAACGGACGAAATAGTCGTTTGTGATTTTCTTTCAATATTCTCCTTAATGTTACGCTTTTGTAACTTATTTCTTGGCTTGAAACTCGAAGATTTTCTACTAGACAATCGGATAACAGTTACTGTCAGTTCCCCGAGGGATTTATACTTGGTTTAGTCTCGCCTTCAACTTAGCATACGTGTTGTCTCACGGGGAGAGCAGTAGAATACCAATGTAGCGATTTCCATATTGTTGTAGCAGTATGTCGGTGTTCCGAGTGCATGAGGAATACCCTTCTGGTGCGTTAAATATTTATAGGTGACCCCAATATGGTCGAAATACAACTGCAAGTGTAAAAAGGGTTGGTCAAATCTGACATTTCGCTATACCAACATGGCTAGAGATATTTGAATTGTGTCTAATATCTTTATTATAGCTTCCCGCGCGCGGTTTCACCCGCGTAACTCCCGTTCCCGTGGGAACTTCATAATTAAATAAAGCCTATGTCATACGGGGATAGTGTAGCTTTCCAACGGTTAAAGTATTTTTAAAATTGGTCCAGTAGTTTCGGAGCCTATTCAATCCAAAAAAATCCTCTTTAAAATATTAGTATAGATTGCAGTATGGTAATGAATTATAAATGTCACATTCAAGAGCACATAAAGTTTTGTTCATTTAACTGGAAAATATATATTTACCACTTTTAAACAGAACTCTAGATCTACTTATACTTACTCCTATTACAAAGAGTAAAAAGACTTATAAGACTGAGGAGTTGCATAGACAACTCTTAGCAACTGCTGAATGATTATTTTTAAAGTTTCTTTTAAAAAGATAACTCCCGCACGCTAGGAAAATATATCCCTAAGTTGCGGGGAACTTTACAAACACACAATTCACGGACTCAAAGTGGGTGTACTTTGAGTCCGTGAATTGTGTGTTTGAGACTCAGAAAATCTATTTGTAGTTTACACAAATAATTGTTTTTTTTTATATTCTTTTTTTTAAATATTACTAGCAGAGTTTTGCAGTCTACTAGTATTCTTGTTAAGCCCTCGTACTAAGCTAGAATGCTTGTGTTACGATTGGGTTCACGTCGGTAGTGCAATGAGTGGGGATCGAACCGGCGACTAGACATGCGCAAAATAAATCTTATAAAGGAACAGAGATTTATAAATATTTTTGATAAGAAGATTTAAATCACTCTTATAAATCTTTTAATCCCAAATAACTCCCATCTTCTAAATAGCTCACTCACTCACCTAATCTTTCAATGTTTCTGCGGGTGAATTGAATCATTCACTTGCATTTTGATGGGCTAGTCAATCTATATTTTTTTCGAGAAGACATTTTAAAGATTGATGGTCCTACTACCTAATCTGGTAAATAATTATTTATTAAAAAAAAATGTTAAAAAAAATGTAAACAAAATCAACAAAATTATGAGCGATCCTAAGTTCACATTAGATTTAACACTTTGTGACCAAGATGGAAGAAATAGTTTTGTTCGTACATGCGAGATTCAATGAAAATTCCAAGGATCATTGTAGTACGCATACACAGACTTTGAACATACAAATCATTCTCCGTCTCGTTTTGTGTCGCCTAATCCTGCAATAGTCATTTCACTCTACATATTTTCATGTTCAATCAATCTGTAATGAACCTTAGAGTTAAAGATTTAAAGATGTTTTGAGAAAACAAGGGAGTTACTGATTTATACAACTTTTGTGACGGATTTAAATCTTTTTTACGAATCACTCCTGAGTGACACATCTCTACCGGCGACCTCAAGATCACAAATCCGACGCCCTAGCCATTGGGCTACGGCCGCTTCCAATATGTGTAGAACCAGATCTCAGCTTCAATTGTGGTAAAAATACATCAATTCATTTTCCATAAACAAAAGATTAATTTGTTTTCGCATATAGATACCGAGATGCGGACATTAGTTAGTAAACAACGGATTAAAAATTGTAAAAATTTAGCAACTTTACGAAACCAACTTTAAGTTTTCAATTCGATAAATGTTTTCTCTTCTAACGTTAATGGCATTACACCTCAATGGGAGCTGATTTTGCTAAATATACCTAAACTTATAACTATACTCGTTTCCTTATATTAAACTAACTATTTATTATTTACTTGTACTTTTTCTGAATATGAAAATGTCTTGTGGAATGCAGGATAATAGCGCACACAATGAGAATGAGTTCGGGAAGAGATCGCGTGTGCGCGTGGAGCCGGCGCTTGGCCGCGTGGCGCCGGGCGAGGCTGCGCTCGCGCAGGTGACTGTGGAGCGCGCGGGCGCCGCGCTTGGCGTGCAACGAGCTGTTTGTATGTAAGTTCGTTAATATAAATAACATTCTTCTATTCTCTTATATTGTGTTCTTTATCGGCCCTTTACGTCGGTCGTTGAACATGGACCTCTTCTACGCAGACCTTGGCCAGCTGTGCCTTTGAGGGATATTGCCATAATCACCATTTTTTTTTCAACTTATAGTAATTATAGGACAGCCTCCGTAGCGTAGCGGTATTTGATTCGCTTTAAGTCTCGGAGGTCGTGGGTTCGATCTCCATACCCGACAAGAAATCTTTGTGTAAATTCTAAGATTTCTTTCCGGGTCTGGTTGGTTGAGGGACTACCCTCCGTGCATCGGAAAGCACGTTAAGCCGTTGGTCCAGATTGTTATAACATCATCTATAACAAGCGTATACTAGGGAACGGGCAGCAGCGTTTCCATGTGTATTAAAATATAAAACTGCGGTCACCAATCCGCCTGCCAAGCGTGGTGACTATGGCAAAACCCTCCCTCGGAAGGAGGCCCATATTCAGCAGTTATAGTATAGTCATATTTTTTCCTAGACCTCCCTCGTCGATTACCGGCAGTAATATTATGAGTCCTGTGCTTAATCTCACGTCTTACAAAATAAGTAATAGAGGAATTCACCTGCGCTTGCGTCCAAACTTCAACATTATAATTTTGATCCTGCACATGTGCAAAAATGATCAGGCGCACAATATTATTACCTATTGATAAATATGTGTAGGCACTTACTATATCAGCCAGCTGTGGACGGCCACAGGTGAGCATTGGCAAGCAAGCCAGGGTAAATGAGGGGCTTGCTATAATCACCACGCTTGGCAGGCAGATTTGTGATAGCAGCTAGTTGGTGATGATTTTAAGCTGATAAACGCTGCTGCCCATCCACCAGTTGTATGCCGTACAGAAAAGTTTATTAGAGTATGATTTAAAAAACACGAATTAATGTTTTGATATTATGGATATTGTAATGCTTAGGTTGGTGCTGCAAGACATACCGAAGCAGAGTTTTCCTCCAAATTATGACCCAATGATTGTCAAGAGCAAAACATGTCAAGCAGATACGATACCTGGAGTTGAGGTAAATGTTATTCGATTTAAACTTTGTTTCCGTAGTTTATCATTTGCCATCATTAATACTACACACCGAAGAACAATAAAAAGTACTCGTACGCAAAACAGCTAGCAATAAACAAAGACAAAAAATATATAATTAGGCCTATACTGCCTAACACACTGCACGTGAGTATTCTAGAACATTCGACTCATATGCAGTGTGTATAACAATATACTGAATTAACTTGGTGATCATAAACAAATTTTGTAATCAACTGCAATGTATACTATAAATGAAAAAAAAAAATATTAGAATAGATAATGTTCCAAATAGGTTCGATTTGTTACAGTTCACGCACAAAGAAAAATAAGAATAATTGTAATAAAATCAGAGAATGTAGAACACCAAAAATTATAATGATATAATCCATATCACAAATCGTATGGCATGTTTCATTTGCATTGTACCGCTGTATATAAATCTAATTTCGTTACCCTAATGCTTATTAAATTAAGGGATAAAATATAATGACCACCAAAAATATATACTTGACACCAGAAAAATAAAGTCTAAAATTATAATAGTACTAGCTATTTTAGTCACGACTGCACTTCAAATTGTATTCGAACACCAAATGTAGTAAATGATCACCAAATCTTAGCGAGCAAATTATTGCGCTATTTCTACCTTAATAAAATCAATGAAAAATGACAATCGGTTAGGTTAGGTTAGAGCTGCGGCCATACAACGCACGAGCCGAGCGAGCGAAGCGAGCGGTGCCGCGGCAGCGGCCGGCGAGTGCCAGAACCGAATAGTAAATTAGTAAAACATTTAGGTACTTTTGGTGATCATTTACTACTTTTGGGTTAACAATGATTTATTTGGAGTCATTTTGCTTAAATACGATAGCGAAATGTTAAAACTTTGGTTACAATTTTACATTAAAATGCGAGTTTAATTTTGGTGATCATTTTTACTATATCTGATGGTAAGTTAAACATAAGCCTTAAATTAAGTGCCATGTTTTGAACCAATAATTAACTGAAGAACGTGAACAATTATTTACTGTGGGTGGTATTGGCTGCAAACACTCTCGCTTTATCGCCTTTCAGAGAGTGAATTCATTTTGGAACAAATTTTACTGATTGTGGAACTCGACACCATAAAGTGTAACACTTAACGAGGGGGACTCTCAATAAATATTGCTGTTTACGAGCGCCGCTTGAAACATTCATCTGTACGCTTTTAAAAACCATCAGCTTTCCTATTGAAAGAATTAATTGTACATTGAGCGGAAATATTCATGAGAGTTTGAACAAGCACAAAGGTAGCTTCGATATATTTTTTTATTTGAGGAGTGATAACAATATGGTAGTTATTAAAGAGTCATAGTCAATGAGAGCATTAAAACAAAATATTTGCTTTGTATGAATTACAGGAATACATCAAACACAAACTTTGTCAGATTCATATGGTGTGTGTGGACTGCTCAATATCTATATGTTTTTTTGTTACTTTAATTAATAAATTAAAAAAAAACAATGTTACTCGCCATTTTGTGTTGGCAGCCATCATAGCTCATTACATTTACAAAACATAGCTTTCGAAAACATTTTCGACTTATTCATCTTTCAAACAATAAAAACAAAATCAGCATCAGTTCATCAGTTCAGGAGGACACAGCGACACACACAGACTCGTAAAGGGCTAAAAATTTACCTAAATGAACAAAAATGCGTCAAATCGTATGTCGTAAAAATTTCGTTATGTTGTTTTATGTATCTACTTGTTGATGAAAAAGAAATATTTTATTTGATTATCCAATCAGTGCATGTTCAAAAATGTGTAGCTAACATATAAACAAAAACAGAGACCTTAAACATAAAATACTTTAAATATAATTACAACGCAATCCACTATTCAATTGGTCACTCAATTAATGCAGTGAGTTCAAAGAAAAGAATTTCATTTTTCCATCAATAAAATAACATTCATTTCATTTTAATTAATTATCCTATGATAATTAATTAAAATGAAATTGATGTTGGGCAAGAGGCCCTTCATAATACAATCAGATTTTATGTATTTTGTCTGTAGTAACTAAGTAAAACAATTTGATTACTACATGATCAGATTCCAGATCCCGCTTTGCGCTGGAGGGAATTTCTAATTAAATTCGATGCGGGATTCAAGATAAATGAAATAAAAATGAGCCTAACCCTAACAGCTTAGAGCCATCAATCAAATGAATCAGGTATTTAAATGACTAGGAGCTAAGTTTTTAATTCTCAGATATAAATTTTCAGAAGAGAAAATTAGCATTCCACAGATTTTGTAAGAAAATTCTGTTCAAATTTAAATTTATTCCTATGATAGAATAAGTTACAAAAAACATCCCTTAGTCATTATCCCCAAACAAAAGAAATATTTTTCAGTTTCAGCTTCGAGCTTCTGAATTCAATCAATTAATTTCTATTAATCGAAGAAGTTCATTTCACACGGTTATTACATGTTTACTTAATTTATATTATGTTTATTTGTTAAATGTGTATACTAAATAATTCCAGACGGTTGTTTATAAAGGGCCTGTTACATATTCTGACAGAGAGGCGGCGCGTTTGTTGAGGCGCGTTGGTCACAACTTTCCTTCGTAAAATACGATGTTTTTCAACAATATACTTAAGTTTTACATTTTAATTTGAAATTAAGTCATTCTCAGTTAATCTATACTAATATACAAGGTGTAACGGAAAGGGTATATACATAGAAACAACAAGGCTTTTTTGGATGATAACAAACGATATGGCAAGGGTTATTCAATCCTATCTCTACAAGTCCGAAACTAATGATATTTTTAAATTTATAGATACCAGAAACCAAACTTTTAAAATTGAAATAAATACATCACTAGCACTTAATCAGCTGATCGATGTCAACGAACTATTTGCAAGTAAAAATAAACCTCTTACTCCTGGTATTTCTGAATAAAGGGTTGAGCATTTTTATTTTTTGTTTGCAAAATAATACTGACTTTTTTATTTTATTTTGAGTTGAAACCCTTGCCTTATCGTTTGTTATGATCCAAAGAAGCCTTGCTCTTTCTATGTATATACCCTTTCCGTTACACCTTGTATAAATCTGAAGAGTTTGTTTGCTTGAACGCGTTAATCTCAGAAACTAGGTTCGATTTGAAAGATATTTTAGTGTTATATAACCCCTTTATCGTGGATGGTTATATAATTATTTAATTTTGAAGTTTTTACTGGAACGGGATATACCTACGCGGGAGAACCCGCGCGCGGGTAGCTATTGTTTAAAATACGACTATTTCTGTCTATTATGATGAATGTACTATGTGCTTTATTCGTGAAACGTATAAATTTATTGTTGCAAACAAAAAAAGTTTTTTCGCAAAAATGTACATGCAGCGTTGGTAACGGAAAATGTCATTGTTCTTTTTGTTTATTTAACATGTGTGTAGCCATGAGCCTATTGCTAGTTCAGTGAACAAAGCGGGAACTTTGATGAACAAAAAATATAGTGGACAAAATGTATACACATCCCTTATAGAGACTATAACAAACTTATTTAGATACCCGATCAGTATTCTGCTCAAAGAATATTACCTATAAGCATTAAAATTTATCCGCTCAATGAAGGAATAGACTGGGCAATTCCTTTCAAATACTTTTAATTATTGGTTAATGTTTTGATACTATGAGTAATGTTTCCAGAATTTAAAGAATAAAGGTCTGCAAATCGTGATGCCTTTGGTATGGCAAGGTTTCACATGCTACGGTAACCGATCACCATTTGTGAACCGCGTACGACTGTTTGCTGACCTAATGTTATAAAAACATATACAAATTCCGTATTTTTGGTTTGATAGGGGTTCGAAAGAGAGGTGTGCGATATAGTCTGTGGTCAGCTGGAGGTGTGGTGGGAGGTGGTGCCGGTGCGGTTCGTCATAGACCCGCCTGTGCTGCCGATATACCATTCCAGAAGGTACATAAATCTACCTTATACATTAGTTTTTTATAAAATTCTAGCTGTTGCCTGTGTCTTAATCCGTTTAGATTTTGATTTTCGTTCTTCGAAATCTACCTAAAAATTCCACTTTTAAGACAATATTTTTAAATTGATATGTCAGTAATTCAGGACGTTTATTTATAAAGATATACAGTTTTGTCTGTATTACTAAGCTGGTCATTTTTTTGTTGTGTATGGCAGTTAATTTTGTTAAAGTATCTATTATATGTTAGAAGCTCTTCAATATATTATATTTAACCTGTTAATTTGATAACAAACAGAGTGCAGTGCCTAAACGTAACACTTCTCCCCACTCAACTGACGGGCTCTGAGCCCGTGCCGGTGTCGTGGTGCGTGCCGCGTGCGGCTCTTTCCCCGCGTGCAGCTCTCCCCCCGCGCGCGCTCCTTACCTCGCAAACCCGTGACGTCACGATTAATATACCTCTACCCCTATCACAGAGTAACTACCCGCAAACTGATGTAATTAGGTAAATACTAGATACAAATTAAATTTACAATATTGAAATCGTCGGTGATACTCCAATATTGTGTGTGAACTAATTGATACTTCGCTCTATTAATAATAATAATAGCATTTATTTCGGGCTACGCCCATAATGTTAGTTACAATGGTCTTAAACACTAGTTAGTAGACCTAAATACCCACACAAAACATGTACTATTTAGTATGGAGTTTCATCCAATGTCGCAGCATTGGAGACTCCCATCTATCTGCGAATAAACTCGTGATACTGTTGGTACCGCCACGAAGACGAGCGAGCAGCGAAGCGCTTCTCTTTCCCATGATGGCCGCAAAACCATCTATATGCCTATCCGCAAACATTTTTGACGCGCTACATCGGCATGGCAGCCTCAACAGTATCCTGAGTGCGTTATTATACTGGACCCGTAAATCGCTGTATGCACGCAAACTATAACTAGTCCACAGGCTGCATGTGTAAAATGACGAGCATAAAGTTTTAAACAGAGTAATTTTGACCGCCTCTGAACCCATCTATTACTATACAAATGAAGAAAATGTTACTTGACAGATAAAATTAGGGTATTGCAGTATCACCGACGTTATGTAAATATAATCATGACAGAACGGTAACATTATCTTACTGGGTACATATTATTATAGTGATAAATAAATGGAGTCTGTTGAAAATGGATGGATAAATAAAATACACGGAGAATATATTTATTATCGCGTTGTTTGTTCGAAGCTCAAAACGGATTTTCCGTCAGAAAACCGCTCAGGAATTTTCGATTCTGAAAGGATTAGCGAACAAAGCTTATACCTGAAATGCATTTATTCGAAGTCTGAAACCTAAATTTCGAAATTCTATTGTTACTGTTTTTGTATAAAGCCACGGCCACGTATTCGTGAGCAAAAAATGTGGATTGCCATTTCTATATCAAAAGGATGGTGAAGAAGTATATTGCCCATTTGATAGTACACAGTAACCATAGATTATGAATTAATACGAACATTGAATTGAGAAGTCGGCTGAGTGGTTTCCGGCTTAGAATAGACCATCCGATAACATCCCATGGGTGTGGAAAGAGGTGACTAAGGGACATGCAGCTGATGGTTGGGCAGCAGCACCTATTAGCTCAAGCTTACTTTGGTAAGTAAGCTTGAGCTAATAGTATGGTTACTATGATGATCACCAACCTACTTTTCAAGCGTGATAAGTATTGCAGTATCTTTCAATTACCTATTTTTTTTTTGTCTGGGCAGTAAATCTTTATGTATCCCCTCCGCCGCTGCAGCGTTTCCACGCCGGCGAAGGGGTATGTGGGACTCGTCCTCTCCATAGCGGTAGTATGCTGATCATACCACGAGGAGAGGACCCTACACCACTTAAACCTCCCGGGTACTCCTCCGTCCGCCGTTGGTGAGGGGCCCGGGTTCACTGTATCTTTTAATGACCCTGGCTAGCCAAAGTCTGAAAGAGGAGACCCATGTTCAGCAGTGGACTTCCATACTACTTTAAAACTGTAATTTATCAAAGACGTCGTCTTTAAATATATGCATGTGTACTAGTGCTAATGTTTCGCTGTAGATTGGTGGCTGATAACGCCGAGTGGCAGGCAGAATGTCGAATCATACGTCAATGTACTATGCGCTGTCCCGCGTTGCGGCCGGCGCTCACGTGGCTCGGCGTAGTGTCGCCCGGGGAACACTTGCACACAGACTTACAAGTCCTCAACGATACTTATGAACATGTAAGTATATTACTTGTTGAGACACTATCATAGTGTCCTATACCATGTCCCATGTCATAACCAATTTCGACACAGTCGTTCAGCTGTAAGGAGATTAGCCATCTGCGCAAAATATATAGTACACTAGTAAGTACACAAGTGCTAGCGTGGGCAAACCTAAGCGCACTCTCTATTTTTTGAATCCAGTAGACCGAACATTGTCGTGAGATAAGATGATGCATCCATTATGTTATCACGCTTAAGTCAAATATAACTAACGTACCGCGTAAAATGCACGCTCTGTTACGATTTTTTGCACTTTGTACTGACACGCCGTAATACATGGTTACGAAATGCAAGTTATTATGATAAAATTGCTATAGAATAGCTGTTCAATTTCATTCTATCAGCGATATTTTGATTTGTATAGATTTACTTGTATTGCAACATGCTTTGATGAATTACAGTATTTCGTTTTCTGTAGCAAGCAGCAACGAGTTCGTTACGTTGGCTAAGTGATTCGGGTCACCTCATTCCCTCTAATATGGCGAAGGAGGCGATGGCAATGCACACCTTAATGGGTGCTGCTTGCTGTGGCTGGTCTTGCTGATAGATGTGTTTGAGCTTGTAGATGTGGTGACCTCTATGATAAGAGTTACCTCGTTTAATTTGTTTTGTTAAAAAATAAAAATCCATTGATGTTTCCGACATTTCTAAGTGTAAGAGATGGTTCTTCTTTAACTTGATGTTACGAGAATAAGTACTTAGACAGATGAAAACGTTTCAAAGGCCTACCGTTAGGATGGTTTTAAGATTTCGAAGTCAATGGTTCATTTCATCGTTCGATACGCGATGTGAAAGCTTACGAAAAGGCGGCGCGTCGCACGCGTCGTTGAAAAGCTTAGCTAACACTAAATTCAAATATATGCGACGCCCTCAAACTCCGTAAATAAGGCTGTAGCGCAAAATTAATGTGTATGTATTTAGTACAGTGGTTTGTGCAACGTGGATGACATAATACAAACTAGCCTCATATTACAATTGAAAGATTTGATATTTTCTTTGTAATTCATACTTGTATATACTATATACTATGTAGTATATACTATGTACTGTCAAACTACTGGGCTACAATAAAATGTCGTAAATTAAAAAGTTATTTACCATTCATAATTTCTTCTCAGTATAATGTATGGAGAGGAAGAAACTGTGAAGCAATACGGTAAAATTGTATATAGTTTATGGCAACAATATAAAAGTTTCTCTCAAAGCTTTCGACATTTATTTTCTCGTTTTGTTCTAGTTCAGTAGTCGTAAAGCGTATTAGTCCTATCAGCCGTGTTACATTTCCTTCACAATATTTCAGACGGTTTTGCGACAAACTATTTTATTTCAAGGACAGAACCCTTTTGTAGGAACATAAATGGTTTAGTCTATTGCTAAACCGTTTATGTCCCTACAAAGGGCTTTGCTGTCTTTATTATTCTAATTCTATATATAGTCGTGGTATTTATGGGTGTTATACCTTCGTGGCGTAGCGGTGTAAGTCTCGGAGGTCATGGCTTCGATCCCCATGCGGGACAAGAAAAGTTTGTTTTGGTCCGGGTTTGGTTGGTTTAGGTACTACTACCCTCTGTGCCTTGAAAATTACGTTTAGCCATCGGTACCGATTGTTCTACCGGGACAGCAGCGTTTCCCCGTCTTTGTTATAACATAATACTACGATAAACTTACCCGCCTGCCAAGCGGGCAACTAAGGCAAAAACCCTCCCTCGGGAGGAGGCCCTTGTTCAGCAGTAGACGTTGCACGGGCTGGTGATGATGCTTTTACATAGTTTAGTACTTTTTGGTTGTAGATTAGTATAAAAAACTAACGATATCTGTCTATAATAATAGTCCGTAACTAGAGAATATTGAAATAAACAGAGTCAAGTCTTCAGTACATGTGTGACTGTAGATTTATTGCAGAGAAACTTCTTTGTGAAAACGAAAGATTTATAGACGAAGCTAGTTGGTCATGTTGTGTGGAGCTTGCTAAGATATTGGTTCCGGTCACAATAACTTTGATATGTTCACCAATAAACTTGCAGCGACGTAGGAACGTGTTCGAGTGCTCCATGCTACACTAATTTATCAGGAAAGCTCAGACCAAATAAAAAGTAAATATGGAGCGCTGCATGTAATGCACTGAATCCGGTAAAAAACTCTGCTTTGGCCTTGGCCTTGTACACACACAGAAACGTGCACCAAAACTATGCCTTAATTTGTCAAACGTCTGTCGCAACGTCAGGTGTTGTCATCATTATTTGTTAACAAAAATGCCGAATTGTATTATGAAAAGGCATACAAATCAACGCTCAACATTATTTTTATAACAATGGGGTGCTGTGAAAAATCATAGCAACCATTTTACCCTCACTAATGCCCAAATAAACCCGTCTTCAGTGTATTTTTTGACAGCGCTCCGTGTTTTCTTTTTATTTGATCTGAGCAGGAAAGTGACAACAAAGTGAACCATGGAACATCCATCTTGTCCCCCACCTCATTAATAACACCGAATTATTTGTTTCGGCTAATCTTGTTATTGAAATAAATAATTTCATGTAACGGATCAGTTCGCATTCGATCATCAAGCAATCCGCGCGTTCTCATCAATCTTTTATCATTCATCAATTAATTTAGTCATTTTGTGTCAATACACTAATTTGAAACTATATCAAGTGCTTTTCCATTTATCAATCACTTCGAAATTTACAACATCGTACATGGTCCTTCCAGCCGGATATGATATATATTCCTAGCGACCTTATCTATGTATTATAAATTCTCTCATCGGTCGTTTTGGTAGAACCGTCCCACCGGTTTGTGAGGGTAAAGGAATAGAGAGTGCACCTGTGTTTGCGCACACATAAAACTAATTTCCTCAGAGATTGGCTCGGCCTCAGAGAACTATATAAAATAATTTAATGTATAGATTAGCTGGAGTGTTACCGGCTATGGATGGTGCGGGTACAACCCTCTCTCTCCCTCGTGTGTGCGTCACCCGTGTGCTAACTGCCGACAAGCGACGTGTACATGTGACATGTTGCGACCCTCGCGCGGCTCGCTGCAGCACAGAGAGGTGGCTAATGTGCATTATGATGTTAATGCACCGCTGGTTAGTACAATAATGAAATAAGTCTTGCAACATAAAGACTTATGCTAGCATAAAGACTATCTTCTTAATGTAAGAAGGAGAAAAGTAGCTTTTATTTGATCTGCCAGTCTTTTGGTTATTTTGACCACTATATATTTATGTTGTATGGGGATCTGGAGTTCTTAAATACAGGCTTAAGGTGCAAGTTGGAAGCGGGTGACGTGAGGCGGCGGCGGACGACGTGTCGCGGCGAAACTACTGGTTTGTATGTATTTCTATGAAATTCCCTTCGCAGTTAGTGACATGAAGCTAGCGACGCGTTTCATAGAAATACATACAAACCAGTAGTGTCGCCGCGACACGTCGTCCGCCGCCGCCTCACGTCGCCCGCTTCCAACTTGCACCTTTAGGCTTAGTTCAGATTCCAGATCTCCCACAACTTGTAAGTTACGCCTAATGTCTTGTCATCTGTAATTTATTACTCGTAAAAATGTAAGTCTAGTACAGATTACTAGTCGTAGTTTATGAGATATAGCATAGAGAAATCGTTCTCTTCCTCATATGTAAAGCCTTTGCAACACCATTAGTTACAATAAATTATTTTATTAAAAGTGCAAAAGACAATCAAACTCATACTTTATAATTGATTAATGAATTGTTTTACGACGCATAAAAATGCCGCAGTGACGCAAACAATCTTAAAAAAAAGATCCTTAGCTAACTTTCACATTTTCGGTTTGGGATAATATTGGTATTGTGTCGTTTTGTATGAGTTATTTACTACGCTCTGTTTGATGCGTGTTGTAATAAAAAAGCCTGAACCAATCGACAACAAATAAAGTTTTACGATAACTTTTGATTTTATGCCAATTCATACAAACTCTTTAATTTATACATTGTGTTTCTGGACGACCAACACGAATTGTTTAACGAAAAAAATCTTCCCTACGTTTATTATAATAATCTTTTTTCTAATTATATAACTATATAAAAAACGTACATTCAAAAACAAAGACTATTGGTATTCTTGATTGCTTAAATATACCTCCGTCATGACAAAGCATGATATCTCCGTCGCGCGTATAGCGGTATTTGGCTCGCTTTAAATCTCGGAGGTCGAGGGTTCGATCCCCACGCCGGACAGGAAATCTTTGTGTAAATTCTAAGATTTCTTTCCGGGTCTGGTTGGTTGAGGGTTTACTATCCGTGCCTCGGAAAGCACGTTACGCCGTTGGTCCCGATTATTATAACATCATCTATAATAATCGTGTAGCAAGGAACTGGCAGCAGCGTTTTCTTGTGTGGTACAACAAAATACTGCGGTCACCAACCCGCCTGCCAAGCGTGGTGACTATGGCAACTACCCTCTCTCGGGAGGAGGCCCATGTTCAGCAGTGGACGTTATACGGGCTGATGATGATGATGATATAAGCAATATATATTTTAAGGCAAATGTGTAAAGCTCAATGTTTACTGTCCGTAGTGCGACGGTCCGGTGGCTACTCTAGTGCAACTACGAAGTAACAGTGAAGACTTCGCGCAGGTATCATCAACACGTTTAAAGTAAAATTAAAATGTATGTTTGTATTTAATCCTCATATGACTGGAAGTACAATCATAAACAGAAAGTTAAAGAATAAGAGCCTTGCTTTTGCACTCTCAATGAGTTTTTCGACTGAGGAAGTAGGTACCCATCTTTACAGAATAACACAGTCAAATACAATTTTAGATTTTTGTAATGATGTAGTAAGGTTGACAGAGCTAACGGGGGAAAAGTCATAGGACTAGCACTATGAGGATGGCTAGTGCAGTTAGTACATCTATTGTAAGAAATGGCACTAGCTGCTTTTGTATTTGGACCCCTTTGCCACTTATCATAGGTGGATAGAATCATTTATCCGGGCAGACATCAAAATAAAGAAAAATTGTGAAATCAAGTTACATTTTAGTTATGTTTCTCAAGTTCAATACATTTTCAAACGACCGGTGTTATCCATATTAAATACTAGTATCCCGCGCACGGTTTCGCTCGCGTAGCTCCCGTTCCTTTGGGGACTTCATAATTAAATATAACCTATAGCTTCTTCGATAAATGGGCTATCTAATACTGAAAGAATTTTTCAAATCAGGCCAGTAGTTCCGGAGATTAACACGTTCAAGTAAATCAGTTTCATATGTTAGTATAGAAAATTAGGCAAATAAAACATCCCATTACACAAGAAAAGAGGTCTCCAATGTGTTTGAACAAGTGTTGTTTGGCAGGCGACCACCGCCGCGGGCGCGGCGTCGCTCGTGATGTTCCGTGTGGTGGCGCCGCGCGTCGTGCTCCGAGTGAAGCCATGTGAACAACTAGGCGGATGTGAGTACCAACAAATTATTAACATGACACATATGTTATAACTATAGTTACTATTAATTGTTATGCGTATGTTAGTGGTCTTCTACGTCAAAGTTGTAAGATGCAAATAGCTTTTATTTTTTAAATGAATATTTTAGAAATGGCATACGAGTCAGCTTTTTTCCTAATTTAGGAACATCATGTCATAATTTTGACAACCTCTGTAGCGTAGCTTTATTTGCTCGCTTTAAATCGCAGAGGTCGTGGGTTCGATCTCCACGCTGGACAAGAAATCTTTGTGTAAATTCTAAGATTTATTTCCGGGTCTGGATGATTGAGGGACTAGCTACCCTCCGTGCCTCGGAACGCATGTTAAGCCGTTGGTCCCGATTGTTATAACATCATCTATAAAAATATTATACCAGGGAACGGGCAGCAGCGTTTCCCTGTGTGTCACAATATAATACTGCGGTCACCAGCCCGCCTGCGAAGCGTGGTGATTATGGCAAACATCCTCCCTGTGGACAGTACAGATAAATATAAGTTATCATGATTGTGCTTCTCGCAGGTGAGTGCGGTGTGTGCACAGCTGGAGGCGGCGCGCTGCTGCGCCTGCGCGCGCTGCTCGTGTCGCGGCGCTGGTGCGGCGTGCTCGCGCTCAGCAACCTCACTCCCACACCCACGGCTGTACACTTCGACAGGGATATACGTGAGTAAACAATGAGGTTATCGTATACTAACAGGTACTAGCTTTCCGCGCGCTGTTTCACCCCCGTTACTCCTGTTCCCGTGGGAACTTTATAATAAAATATACCCTGTAGCCTTCCTCGATAAATGGGCTGTCGTCTAACGCTGAAAGATTTTTTTATATAATAATGAAATACTGAAATTTATTCAGCACTTAGATATTCAGATACACTTGTACATGTCAAAATTAAACTGTATTAGACTGAATCTAACAAAAGTATCACTTAAGTATAATAAGTTTTCTTTATCTCGGGAACCAGGACTGATTAGAAAAAATATTTCAGTGTTAGATAGCCATTTATCGACTAGGGCTATAGGTTTAATTATGAAGTTCCCACGGGAACGGGTTACGAGCTACTTCAGGGAAAACTGCGCGCGGGAAGCAAGTTGAAGTGACTATAGTCTGGCCATGTCTGCAGAAAGACGCGGAATCCACTTTAGGGTAGAGTGGATTCCGCGTCGTCTCGACAAACTTAAAGTACGACGTCGCTAGTGCCAGTCCTTATGCTAGTGGACAGATATAGGGTGATTGATATGTAACATAGCGTGTATATAAATTCTTATAGCTTATGTGCAGAAAAAAATTAAAACACTTCTCTTTTTTGTGTTAAATTATCACTTTTTTCAACCTTTCTTAGGGAAGTAATAATTATTGCCTTTGAAGCTCAAGAATTGCTTAAATTCTAAGTTAGCTTTCCCCTACTGAGAGTTCTTGTTTCGTATCCAATCGTCGAATATTTCATTAAAACAATTTTCGTTATGTTAGATGTAAATAAAAATTTTGAAAATAATAATTACGTTCCCCGGCAGGACAACGATTGTTCCCCTCAAAGACAGAAAGATAAATGTCGAGCCGCATGCCGGACGAGCTAGGATATTGGAGACTTACTCAAGCTGGCTGCCTTAATGGCGCTGCATATTAATTGAATCAATTATTTCAATATGATATTAATTCAAAAAGAAAATACATTGCGATAATTATAAGTAATCAATAATGAATTTTGGAGTAATGAATTTTGGAGTATGTGTGCGTGTGTGCGTGTGTGTGTGTGTGTATGTGTGTGTATGTATGTGTATGAGTATGTGTTTAATAAAATATAACCTAAAGCCTTTCTCCATAAATGGGCTATCTAACTAACGCTGATAGATTGTTGAAATTGGACTAACAGTTCCTGAGATTAGTGCATTCAAGCTAACAAACTCTTCAGCTTTATATATTAGTATAGATACTGCCAAAATATCGTCGGACAGCATTCACGACCGGTGAGAGATCAGTCGCAGGTTAGCAGGCAAAATAACCAACACTCCTACATCCGACTTATACTTAGTTTCAACTTGAAAGAAAATTTCTAACACATTTGTTTAGCTGACTTGTGGAGATTACACGACAACATTATAGCACATTTATTGCAAACCAATCACTTGTGAAAGTGGCACTTAGCGTCTGACGTACTGTAAACATTCCAAGTCTGGTAAATGTTTACTACAAAGTTGGAAGGTTTACAAAGCGAAAACACGCGTTTGGAAAAAAACAAAAGGTGAAGTGTTTTTGAACAATAAGAAACATAATAATATATCAAAATTATGCCACTGTGTAGATTAAATGTTATTTATGTTATACTAGATATGCCCGCGACTTCTTATTCTGATTTTTAATTGTTTAGGCTAATTATTTTACAAATACACAACTACACATAAATACTTTTATAAACATTTTGTAATGACTCCGTTAATATTACCTCAAAATAGCTCTAATATTTAGTGTCTTGTCACAAACTTATAAAACAATGCCATAAATATTTCATATTTCCGTACGAACTCTTATCCCCTATTGCCCATTATTAATTTACCCCATTGAAATTATTTTTTAAAATACTATATTCATCATAACTCAGTTTATACTATCTATGTACCAAATTTCATTATAATCGGTTCAGTGGTTTTGGCATGCAAGTTGTCGCATTTATAATATTAGTAAGGAGTAATAAGGATGTAGTAATGAATAAGGATATGGTTAAATTTGTAAACATTATTATTTGTCCCTCTCAACTGCAACGGGATTGTTATTATTAATAACCTATAGTTAGTAATGGTACAAAGCTACCATCCGACAAACGTTCAAAGTCGTAGACATTTGCTAAGTGTTCTTAGCAAAAATCTTCGACTGAGCACGACTTCTGTAGATACCATTGTAAAAACTTTTATCTTTAAACACCTTTAAGTAATCGGAACTTGTAATTCTCAAGGCGTAACTTAAAAGTAAGGCATTTACCAAGTTCACCGGAGGAAAAGTCAGAGATACAATGATAATTTATAGCTCCATCCCATGAACACATCGAAATAGTATTGTTCTCTCTGTATAATATTAATGTTAACCATGGATGCTTTGATTATCTAGATCAGTGTTATTTAATCTTTTTGCTTTCGTGACCCCTTTACTTCCACAACACAATCTCCATGGCGAAGCTTCATTCAGCTCGCTTCAAATCTCGATGGTCGTGGGTTCGACCCCCACGCAAGACAGGAAATCTTTGAGTAAATTCTAAGATTTATTGCCCGAATCAGATTGGCTGAGGGACGCCTCGGAACGCCAACGGCACGTTAAACCGTTGGTCCCGATAGTTATAACGTCATTTACATCAAACGTATACAAGTGAACGGGCAGCAGCATTTCCTGGTTACAATATAATATTGCGGCCACCAACCCGCCTACCAAGCGGGGACTATGGCGAAAACCCTCTCTCGGGAGGAGGCCCATGTTCAGCAGTGGATGCTCTACGGGCTGATGACGATCATGATGATGACATTTAATTACCAAAATAGACTTCATGGCAGGTATTAACCTGTAAAACAAAGTAAGTGAGCTTACCAAACTTTTGGGTCGATCACCCATATAGTGCATAGTCCACTTCTCTTGGAAATTTAAGCCGCATTTTCCAGTTCAGAAGGATTTGGTGGCAGATTTCAGTTTGACACTGGACTATTGCCTCCGGAAACAGCTATCGGGTCTACGCAGATGTAACCCTTTCAGGCTCGGTAATCCATGTATGAAATCGATCAGCATCAATATGAAATATATTCAACCCACGTAGAAACGTTACGCTTTGCATGTGAATAAAGTACAAATTGTGTGCTCCGAGGTTTTTACAAAATCGTTGAATATTTAAATTGTATCAGCAGGATGGTGGCGGAGAGCAATAACACTTGTTGTTCTAAATGACAGATAGAATACAAAATATTTGTTTTCCACCTGATGTTAAGTGGAATAGGGGTCCAAATACAAGGATAGGGATTATTCCACTTTGTTCACCTGGGTGATATCACCTAGGTGAACAAAGTGGAATTGATTAGTGTACTTTGATCACCTCGGAAATAAATCACCTGGGTGATATCACCCAGGTGAACAAAGTGGAATTGATTAGTGTACTTTGATCACCTCGGAAATAAATCACCTGGGTGATATCACCCAGGTGAACAAAGTGGAATTGATTAGTGTACTTTGATCACCTCGGAAATAAATCACCTGGGTGATATCACCCAGGTGAACAAAGTGGAATTGATTAGTGTACTTTGATCACCTCAGAAATAAATCACCTGGGTGATATCACCCAGGTGAACAAAGTGGAATTGATTAGTGTACTTTGATCACCTCGGAAATAAATCACCTCAAATCTTGGATCTCATGGGTAAATCAGTACTGTAAAATAAAACTCAATGTTAATAGGATAATGAATATGTATCTGTTGTTTTTGAGAGAACAAATCAGATAGTTTAAATCAGTAAGAACACAAAAATATGGCCATATGTCCATTGGCCATTTTCTAGAAAATCTCCGATAACTTTTTTTTTTTTTTTCAATTTTATAACAGATTGCTGTAGAATAAGTTATTTTTGTGTTCTTGCTGATTTAAACTATCTGATTTATTCTCTCAAAAACAATAGATACATATTCATTATCCTATTAACATTGGGTTTTATTTTACAGTACTGATTTACCCATGAGATCCAAGATTTGAGGTGATTTATTTCCGAGGTGATCAAAGTACACTAATCAATTCCACTTTGTTCACCTGGGTGATATCACCCAGGTGATTTATTTCCGAGGTGATCAAAGTACACTAATCAATTCCACTTTGTTCACCTAGGTGATATCACCCAGGTGAACAAAGTGGAATAATCCAAGGATAGATATTTTTATTTAATGTGTAGTACTAGCGACCCGTATCCTGTCGGCCCTTTCCGCTCCCCCCTCCCCGGTGTTTTCTAGAGATCTTAGCGTACAACGTCAACTGCTGAACATGGGCGTCCTCATATTTTACCATAGTTACCACGCTTGGCAGGCGGGTTGGTGACCGCAGTATTATGTTGTAATACACAGAGAAACCCTGCTGTCCGTTTCCCTGGTATACGCTTGTTATAGATGATGTTATATCAATCAGGACCACTTAATGTGCTTTCCGAGGCACGGAGGATACTCCCTCAACCAACCAGACCCAAAAAGAAATCTTAGAATTTACACAAAGATATCTTGTCCGGTGTGGGAATCGAACCCACGACCTTCGAGACTCAAAGGAGGTTACTTACGCACAGCATTAATCAATAATGATAGTTGGCTGTGGTATTCTGAAACTCCACCTTTCAGAATTTGTGTGCTATAAAACTACCTACCTTAATGCTACCTAAATATCTAGTTTTTCTACCGAAATAATTTTACCAATGTGAAAAATAAGCGTTGTATAAGCTCCATAAGAAATACTAAAGCGTTCCTTTTCATAATTTATATAAACATTCATAGGCGTTTTAAGATCAAAGTTTCTTTTAAATGAAATAAAACACGAAAGTAGATTGTTTGTTGTCATTTTTGCCCCGGGCCTTAGCAAAGTGCCCCTTGAGTTAGCAAAAATTTCATTACACGATTTTACTTTTACAGTAAATTGCACTCGACTACGTTCTAAAGAGTTCCATTCGGGGATAGGTATTACTGTTCTTTCGATGGAGAAATGAAATGAGCTTGTGTAAAAATAAAAATGAATTACTGATGATACGATCAGATTATATTGGGTTGGTTCCACCGACGCTTGAGAGAGGATGTGGTTTACATTCCGCTCGGCTGTAATGTGACGACAAACACATTACATAAAAACAAAGTATGCTAATGTGGAATTGGAGATAGCTTAAAAATACATTAGAGTCGATTCGATACAATGTTTACTGTTTCAGTTATAACCATAATAATGGATCATATAGTCATGTTGCTTGAAAGATATTTCGGTTATTATTCCTTTATAATCGTTGATAATATAATTGGATATTGCCGTCAGTATCACTATCGAGACGTAACATTAAACTTTAAAAAAGATAGAATAATTTTTTTAAACGTTTTCCTCAAGAAGACGACAATGGCAAAATAGCTCAACTGCCTTAAAATAAAAGTTATATCTAGGTTGTACGAACGGGCGCCCTTAGCACATGGTAGAAGTAATGTTAATGCCATTAAAAAAATTAAATATAAACATAGAACAATTATACTCGTAAAAATCAATAATTTCGTAAGTATTGACTTCGACATACAGAACAATTACCTACGTTGCCAAATATATAAAAATCTGAAAAATTACTATTAATCATTACTATAATAAGAAGTGAAGGGTGAAATTTATGGAATTTTCCTAATTTCGACCCAGACGTTGTTTTGTTTTTGAATAACTACAAATCTTACACAAAGAAAATCAAAGTGTTGTTCAAAATAACAAAGTGTTAAAAGTGTTATTTTGAACAATAATCGGTCGTTGAACGCGCTCGCTTAACGTGGGCTCAGAATAAAATTACGCAGAATAGCAGCTCTTTATGGTATATCAAAGTTCGTCTGAAAATAAATCATGTAATGAATGAATAAATAATGTTTTCTATTAGCTAAATAAGTTATTCGGCACAGAAATTGGAAAACACAAAGGCCCTTCATGTTAATAATTATATTATAATTAATGAAATGATGTCTTGAGTATTTCGTCTACGTGTTTCTAATCCATTGAATTATCGTTCGGCTCATGAATACAATTGAATTTATTAGTAAGTAATATATTTATTATTTAGTAGCAACGCTACTAAACCACGGGGTGGTTTTATCGGCATTCGATGTTTAAAAGCTAGAGCAGAACTCTGTTACAAACTGAAAAATCTATATTATTTATTTATTTATTTACTCATAACACCCTAAACTATCATTACAGGGTTTACCCTAATGCGACAGCTAAGACTTTAACTAAACCTAAACCATACAGTTTTAAAAAACACAACAATATTAGAAAATATTAAAGTAACAACATTATTAAAAAATCACATTATTAAAAAAAAACACAGAACCAGCATAATATAAACATAGTACAAAAATAAAGTTAAAATTAGATATTATTTCGCCTGTAACATAATACAAATACCCTTGCGAATTCACTAAAACAACTAAACACATCAGTCTGAGTCTGAAGATCGTTGATGGTACGGATAGCTCTGGTAGGGGGTGGCTTGGCAAGTAGGTTAGTTCTGGCTGTAGGTACCAGTAGCAGTGGCGGGCTGCGTCTACTAGTAGGTATTCTTGTAAACCCCCCGAGTTAACCTAAAATTCCTGTATGTCATACAATAGGTGGGGATCGAACCGGCCACCACAAGTTCACAAATGCGACGCCTTAGCCATTGAGCTAACGTTGCTTTTATATATAGAAGAAAAAGTATAGATTAAAAAATTTATTATTAGACAATGCACATCACAAACATAGTAAAACAACAACTGGGAGCTAGATCCACAAAAATATGCAATTATTTTGAATATCATCAGAGCCCTCGGCATGTCACTTTGATTGACGTCTAACGCAGAGCTCAAACCACAATTTTTGACTATATAATGGTAACGAATATAAATCTCATTTTATATATATATATTTTATATATACCCTAAGTCAATCTAAACCAAGCACGCTGAGAACAGAACAAATATCGGACTTGAGGCATTAGTAGTAGTAGTTATATTATTTCTAACATTAAGAAGAGAGACAAATAATATTTGTCTTGTTAAAATAGTATTTCCGTTAAAACTTAATATGGGCAAATCAGTTTTTATAGTTTGATTTAAGAATAAATTAGTTTGTGGGCCAAACTGATTTAGGACTAATGTGTCAATAATGTTCTCCTTATAGATTGAATATGATCGTTTTTCTTCGTCACACAATTCGTACGTTGAACACGTCGACACTAACGAGAGGATTTACTAAACTAACGAGCACTTAGATGTAAGAAAATATCTCATGTACATCGCTTACGTTTGACTATTAAATCAATTTGATTTTTTAAACTAAAAAATGTGTATGTACTTTTATTTTAGCGGAGGTATTATTCCAAAAAAATGAATTGACTATCATTTTATTTGATACCCGCATATTATAGGGAGTCTCGCATTGTTATAGATTAAGTAAATGTTTTTAAATATTGTATCGGTACATGATTTAGTAAATTTTAAAAGTACAATATAATGTATTATAACAATCTACTAAGAAACAAAAACAAAAGGTAGGATGTGATCTACGATGTAACAAAGTTTGAAGAACTCAGATCCAACCTGTGGTATTTCAATGTCTTTTGTGATCAGACCTTGTTATAAAGTTTATGTTTCCTTTTGATTCGAACGAAAACAACTGATATTTTGTAGTCAAAGTAAAATATGGATTATATAATAACAATATCTGTTAGATAAAATTATTGCCTTAAAAGTCGCAAGTTTTCGGTTAATTAATTATCAATCCAAATAAATAAAATCAGGCGTTAAATTAAAACCCAAATATCTAGTGTTAATTTAGTTTAACATTTTTGATCAGCATGATCACTTTTGTGTTTTTTATTAACATTATCATTTAAATTTCAAATGTTTTACCGTTTTAACAACAGGTTTGTTTCTTGTTGACCGTTACAACAACAAGGATGGTTCTTGTTGACCAATTCGACAACAAGGTTTTCTTGCTTAGGATCATATGTTATTATATATAGCACTAAAGAGCGGAATCTTTGCGTGATGAGAGATGAGTGACGTTTACATTCACACCGAACCGAAATAAAAAGAAACGCTTTGACACAGTCACACTGAACATACCATTTTTATTATAAAAAAGGGTCAGTTCAGTGTGTCTGTGTTAAACCGTTTATTTATTTGTTACAGATGACTCTGATATCCTTGATGTGAAATTTATTCCCAATGACATCAACATCGGGCCATACGAGGAAGTGGAAATACGCGTAAGTATATAAAAACAAACATATTTTTTATTTATAATAAAATTATTGATTCCTACTTCTTTGCTCTGCACCGGTAGCCGAATGGTTACTTCTAAGACCTGTTGTTTTGGTTCCATTCCCACTCGGGATATTTTTTTTTTTTTTTTTTGATAGTGCGGTCGTTTCCGTGAAAAGAGAGTTTGTGGCATCCCCCGCGACGCAGGGAGTATTTCCATAGTGCGGTAGTTGTCCCTTATAAAGTTATAGGAATACAATTTATTCAAAATACTTTACAAATTTCTGAACCGCGTTCAGAGATTTGTAAAGTATTTTGACAATATCGCTGTGCGATAAAAAAAAGAAAAAAAAAGTAATCTCTGGACAAAAATACAGATAAGCTCTCTATTTTCTTACACTTAAAATCTTTTCGGATGCCGAGATGACTTTTAAGAGATCAAGTGTAACACCAAAGTGCTCTTAGGAACAAAGGCCACATCTTCTCTGACTTCACATTGTTACTGAAATACATAATAATATTACGCTTTTTACGGAATCTGATTTGATCTTCGATGCAAAACAAACAAAACTGCATAAAACGATAATGATGCTAAAGCTTGTTGGTAAGCTTCCTATCTAAAACTTCAAATTAAATCTAAGCTAAGCACTTTAAAAGTTTGTTTCTTTTAATTAAAGCCTGCTAGCGCTTCTGCAGTTAAATCGCATTATCGCCATTAACGGATAACTAACAGCGAACTTTAGCTTTAGTGTAAATGAAAGGAGTGTCATTTATCTCCCTTTAAAACTTGATAACATGACTTTATTTTTTTGATCTAATTTAAAAAGACAAAATATCTAGTGTTAATTCCGCTAAAAATGCCGCCGCAAAAATTCCGCTAAAAATGCCGATTGCACACCTGCAAAAATTATGCACATGCATAAATTTTGCGGGCGGGAGCGCGGTGCAAAAATTGCATTATAGCATATAGACACATTTTTAGCGGAATTAACACTAGATATTTTGTCTTTTTAAATTAGATTAATATGGATTTCCGCAAAGTAACGCCTGATTCTATTAATTATATTTTCTTTTCTTATTAGATTAAACCCACATTCCTTTCGATGATCGTAATCAGAACAAAATTATTTAGTTGCAATATTTTATTTACAATTTCTGAATACATGTTAACTAACAAAACGATAGATTTCTTGTATGTGTATGTAACGATATATCTACAACACATAATGGAAATCCAACTCGCTACGAATCTTCAAGGACACGCAGCGACGCGTTACAAACTTGAGTGCTAAACAAAGGTCACCCTCGTATTCTTTTCGGAAGAACGTGGAAACAACTTGTGCTATTGTAGAAAATATTGAACTAAACGGGTGGAATCTCCGTTTAAATCCCCTCTAGCTCTGTGACTTCAATGCAATTTAGATGTTGTATAATCTAAAACAAACGAATGACATTGTTACTGGGAAACACACCATTTTGTCCGCTTTTCAGTAGTAACAATGTTGATATCGGCGTGCTTTGAAGAGCAAAAAGTGTAAGGTTACAAAATAGGGTGTTATTTTTTGTCTCCATTTAAAAATATGTTCTCACTCTTCTTGTGCATCTGAGGCTTTATGTTGTGTTTAAATATGGTCATGTATGAATTTGATATTCCCCGTACAAGATACGTAGAATATCAACGTTTTTACCCTTTGGGTACCGGAAGCGTACCTACTTAATTACTTTTATAATCCATCCACCTAGCATACATATTTAATAGTTGTGTTGATTGTGGTGTATTTCCTGACTTGATGAAGCATAGTAAAGTTATACCATTATTTAAATCCGGTGATAGCACTGATCCCTCGAATTTCCGACCTGTTTCTATATTGCCCACTCTGAGCAAAATTTTTGAAAAATTAATTCTTAGCCAGTTGCTCAGACATTTTAATAAATTTAACTTATTACACAAAAAACAGTTTGGGTTTACGAGGGGTTGCTCAACTATAGATGCGGGAACTGAATTGTTAAAAACTATATTCACGGCCTGGGAAGATTCGCAGGAATCCTTAGGTATTTTCTGTGATTTGTCTAAGGCATTTGATTGCGTTCACCATGACACTCTTGTCAGGAAATTACACCGGTATGGCTTTAGGAACCAGGCTCTCAATCTTCTGATTTCTTACATGGGCAATAGAATTCAGAAGGTTGATATAAACGGCAAAATATCACCAAGCTCTGTTGTATCCATGGGCGTCCCGCAAGGCTCAATCCTGGGACCGTTTTTGTTTTTGGTGTATACAGGGTGTCCCAAAAGGTTAAGTAGCTGGGAAAGGGGGTGACAGGGGTGGACACAATGGTCACTAGAAAAATAAAAAAAAATCCGCTCTGGGTATTTAAAAAAAAATGGCATTTTTTTAAAAACTTAAAATTTTACACCTTGTTATTTTTGATGTTGATGTTGATGACCTTGTTGTTATTGAAGATTACATAACAGCATTTTTTTTAAATACAGCCATATTTGTAGGTACAGTTAGCACAAGGTGTAAAATTTTTAGTCTTTTAAAAAATGCCATTAATTTTTTAAACACCCAGAGGGATTTTTTTATATTTTTCTGGTGACCCTTGTGACCATCCCTATCACCCCCCTTCCCAGCTACGTAATGTTTTGGGACACCCTGTATAAACGACTTACCTTACTATGTAGGAAATAATCATGAGATAGTATTGTTTGCTGACGATACATCCTTGACATTTAAAATAAGTAGACAGCTAAGCAGCTATGACGAAGTAAACAATGCAATCTCGAAGGTAGCCCATTGGTTTAATGTTAATAATCTACTTTTAAATGAAAACAAAACCAAAGTTATTAAATTTTCTACGCCTAATGTGAAACAAATTGATACGAATGTGCAAATAAATGGTATTCGGTTGGAGCCAGTGGAGTCAACTGTCTTTTTGGGAATAACTATTGACTCCAAATTGCAATGGGGCCCACATATTGCGAAACTATCAGGAAAACTTAGCTCTGCGGCCTATGCTGTTAAAACTATGAGACGACTCACTGATTTGGATACTGCTAGAATGGTTTACTTTAGTTATTTTCATAGCGTAATGTCTTATGGAATTCTTCTGTGGGGAAACTGTGCGGACATTGACACCATTTTTGTACTACAGAAACGAGCTGTAAGGTCTATATATAAACTTGGTCCGCGGGTTTCCCTACGGGAGAAATTCAAAGAGACTAATATTCTTACAGTCGCATCACAATATGTCTATGAAAACCTTTTATATGTTCATAAGAATATAGATAGTTTTAAGAAAAAAAGCGACACTCATAATGTTAATACTAGATCTAAGCATAATCTCGTTTTACATGCTACACGTCTCCACAAAATTAGCAATTCTTTTATGGGGCAATGTATACGCTTCTACAACAAACTTCCTTATAATGTTAGAGATCTTTCAACAAACAAGTTTAAACGATATGTCAAAGATAAATTATGTAAAAAGGCTTATTATAAAATTTCTGATTATGTTAATGACAAAACTGCTTGGGAGTGAGTTGCTCTGAAACAATACTGCTTTATTAATCATTGTAAAACATAATTTATTAAAAAAAAAGGATTCCTCTGAGTTTCTTGCCAGTTCTTCTCAGAGTTGCCACGTCCAGAACAGGTGGTAGTAAAAGAATGGGACGCATCATAAGAACATGATTTATTTATTTTAAATGTGTCTATTTGAATAAAGAACTTTTGACTTTGACTTTGACTTTGACATTTACGTCCACTGCTGAACTTTTCAGCCTTCTCTTTAATATACTTTTTCAAGCCAGGGTCATTGAGGGATAATGCCGTTATCCCCACGATTGGCGATGGCAGTAAGATGGGAGTATCTTTGAGATGTTTGGTGCTGCTGCTTCATCAGATGTATTTCTTTGTCGCCTTTTACGACACTCATATTATTATGAAGATATAGGCTGGTTTATTCTAAGCCGGAAACCACACGGTGGCTTACGTGCGCGAAAAACGTACCTAAAGCGTAAAAAATCAAGCGTTACCGACTATGTGACAGAACTATGTTATTCAAAACGCATTATCCTCTAATTATAGTTATAAATTATTAGGCACTTTAATTATTACCTAAATTTTATTTTACGTCCTTAATTTTTAATTTCGTGTTGCATTTATAATTGTAGACTATAAAGTATAAGTGTACTTTTACAAATAATAATCCAATACACTGGCGGCTTTTGAAATCATATTCTGTTGGTTATTAATCTAAACCATATGGCATTCCCGGCCACTCAAATAAGCCAAGATTTGTTCCAGACACGAACAGGCAATAATCACTGAAGCTCACCAAGTTTTACAGAAAACTTAAACCGCTTAAAACTCGTAATATTATAAATTATCACAAGAGAGTCAGCATATTTCCTTCACACTTTCGATTGCAAAAGTTGTTGTAATGGAATGAAACTTTGTTAGCGTCTAAAAACTATCTTCTAATTACTTTTATTTCATGTAAATGGTTCAATTTATTCTGTTTTATTATTCATTGAAGGTTTTTATCTCAAAGCTACATTAAATAATAAAACGTAAATTATAACAAATATTATTTATTTATGATTTCAAGAATAGCTTTTTCTCTCCTAAGGTAATTATCTCACCTAACTAATCTTATTCTGTATCATGTATCAACATTTAAAATATTTTATGTTTTAAATAATAGATTGACCTTGCAGTCACCAAAAAATAAATTCACTTAATATAATGGGTATTATTTGTGATTATATGCGATGACCACGTCATTCTGTTTATTCTAAACATTAAAGACTTATAATTTTGATATGGTCACAATTAAATTTGTTAGGTGAGCTAATTGCATCAGGAAAGGTCCCTTAAGTAGGGACTGAATAAATTAACCGACTTGGTATTACATAGATCCCACAACTTTTTACGGAAAAAGACGACACTTGGTATTTATTACAATTTATGATTTTTTAGGCATTGCTTTTTACCTCCTAATAAAATGTAGGTTCATTGCATGTACATATAACGATAAACATACATACATATAATCACGCCTTTCTCCCATGGGGGTAGGCAGATACTACAGAACGCCACCTGCTACGATCCTTACACACTTCCTTTGCCTCGTCCACGTTCATACATCTGGTCATACACGCACGCCGGTTGCGAGTACTACGCATCTGACCTTTCTGAAGAACATCCCGGCGTTTCCACTCACATCTGCCTTGAAAATACCTTTTGTTACTCGCCTTTCATTCATCCTTTCGATATGACCAAACCACCTAAGCATACTCTTTTCTATTTTTGTCACTACATCTTCTTTTAAACCGCAACGTTGTCTATGACGATAAAATAAATAAAATAAAATAAAAATCACTTTTATTTACGAAAACCAATTACGGGCACTTGTAAATTGTCAAACATTATTCTGAAAATTAATGATTATTTATCAGTCTTAAATTACATTTGTTTTTCATTTATAAACCTATTTTAATGAAATTAATTATTATAATTAATTTATATTGTCGCTAGCGACGCGAAATGCTTGTTCTGTCTATGTTATGCCAAAACAATTGTCATTATTTGGGTGGACCATGAGCATATAACGACGGACGCGCTTTAATGCTACCACCGGATCCAAACAACAACACACTCAGTGGGTTGCTCTACCACTGGTTTCATTCATATACATTTTCGTACAACTACAACTAGTTAATGTTATTTACGGCGAAGAATTCCTATGAGGAATAGCGGAATATACGCGGTACAATAAATCCTTTTAGCCGAGCCTTATTTACCTGGAGTTTCGTTTAGTTAGATAACATTTTCTAAACAAAGTTAACTCTCGGGGGAGGCTGTCTCTTTCTTATTATTTATTTCGTAATGGTAATGAAAGTTGACACTTTTGGGGCCAGAAAATCGATAGACAGAAATAGAACTGTTATTTTTAACAAAAAAGAAAATCCAATTCATTGATCTCTTTTCTATTAAAATCAAATCTGCGAAGACGTAAAACAATTAAGCGTAAGAGACTTTTTGTTTGTTAAATCTTTGTAATGTTTTGTTGGTACGTTTTAGTATACGTTTATCTGAAAATAAGCGTGATTTTACTTTTTATTTGTACAAAGAGAGACACAAACTTCAGGCGGAACATAATACGAAAGGCTTCGGCCTCCGCTTTTCGTAAATGCGATGTAAAAGCAATGTAACTGTATATAGTGTCTACGGCATAGGGCTGACAATTCCGAAGTCTTACAAAGATGAACATAAAAAAGAAAAAAAAAACGAATACCAAAACCGTTTCTCTTTCTCTGCATCACTTTAAGGTAGAGAATGCCTTTTGGCATTAAGTCCGGGTATATAATAATGTGTTGAGTAATACTAATTCATTATAATTGAATAATTTTGAATCAAGATATCTGCAAATACGATTAACAATTAAAATTACTGTTCTCTTTTGGAAGTTTTATAATTTCCAACAGTTGTTATACCAATTAAAGAGTCGTTTTCAGTTTTCTTTATTCTTTTGGCCAGCCCTAAAGAAACATTTTCGACACAGATGCCTCTTTATAACACTTTTAAATAATAAATTTAAAAGTGTTACAAAGAGTAATTGCGCATTAACTTCGCAGCGCATCTTTAGGTAAATGGATATTTTTATGAAAACAAATGGATAGGAAATCACATATAATATAACTAGCATACAAACGTTCGTCAAAAAAACATGTAAATAGAACAATTTTGAAAGAAAGAAACAAAGAAAGAATATACCTTTAATTCAGCACAACACACAAGATATTACCGCTACTCAACAGATAGAACGTGCTTAAGAAAGCACGTTAAGCCGTTGGTCCCGATTGTTGTGACATCATCTATAATAATCGTATATCAAGGAACGAGAAACTTACTTAGATAGCCACGAGGCTTTTGCTACTTCACCGTTAATACCTACCTATAAAACCTACCTATATAGGGTTATTTGTAAAACACCGGTAACCTCTCAGGACTCAGGTTACTAACATCATATCAACAACTTTTGTTCTATGACTTTTAGAAATTCATCATATTTTAATTCATCAGATTAACACACAAAAATAAAAATATTTAAATTCAACGCTCTAAATGTTACGAAGTCTATGCGAAGTAAAAGAAAGCGATAGTACCGACAATAGCGAGGGGAGCGGGGAATACAGAGTTGAAATGTGTTAGATAGGACAACGAAATATTGAAGGTTTGTTTTTGGTAAATGTATTATGTTTTGTAAAAAGTTGTAGAACAAAAGTTGTTGTTTATGATGTTAGTAATATAGTCCTGAGAGGTAACCGGTGTTTTACAAATAACCCTGTATAGACATTGTGAAATGTAATAAAGTATTGAGCTCTCAATACTCAAAACTGCTCTAGGAGCACTAAGCACTAGGTAAATCAGTTCACCCTGTCGAAAGTTCTGAGGTAACAGACATTGAGATAGAAATATAGTCGAATTGAGAACCTCCTCCCGTTGAAGTAGGTTCAAAATAACTTTTCACAAAAAGAAAATTGCCTAATCAGTCATTCACATCACAAAGGCTCGCAAGATGTCTTGAAGAATTGAATCTTTTAATTTACCACCGCTACTGTCCGTATTTGCTTAGTTTGCAGAGATGGCATAACGACGCCGGCGAGGCGTGTAGTGGGTAGCCTTGATTCAAACCCCAGGGAGCTCATAAGGAAAAGTATTTTGTTTTAATAAGGAAACTTATCTATATCGTAAACACATGTATTGACATCTTTACTGCCGTATGCGTATGTAATATGAATATCTCATATCTGCTATAAAAATCCTTGCGTGATTATGTTCATTCGTTAGATAATAGGTACTCTTGTAATGTTTTTCCATCGGGAAAAGCCAAAGCGATTAAATTTAAAGTTTAAGGCTTATTAAATGAATTCTGTAAAATGCAAGCATATTTAAAAACAAGCCAGCAGCAAACAATTTTGTTAAATACATCTCCCGTTCTCTGGACTTCTCTCATCTCGCAAGCAGCACCCGTTCACGAGTATGACGTGTGAGCACACAGCCATCACCTCCCTCGCCATATTAGAGGGAAGGAGGCGACCCGACTCACATCGCCACCGCAAGCAATGACAAACAAAGGGAGCATGACGAACTCACTGACAGTAGCATTTGTGGAGTCAATAATAATAAAAAATATCTAATCTTTAACTCAGTATAGCATGTTATCCTGTCTCGGATAACTTTATAAATATAACATTCTTGGACACAAAACACACTCGGACTCAGAACAACTATCCGTGGTACATAAAAATAGTTATCCCGGGTGGTAATCGATCCCATAACACTAGATATTAGAGACTACCTTCGTTAAGAACCAAGCCTCCTGTGCTGTAATAACACAATATGTTTCCTATATTAATTAAGTAGCTTTAAAACTAAACATTTATAGCTTTCCCGTAGGCTCCGATATTTTACTGATTGTCTAATTTAAGTGAACAAGAATAGATGAGTAACCGTTATTGCAATATTTAATAATGTTACATTAATCATGATTCTACAAAGAATCATGATTAATGTAACATATTAACATATCATATTAATGTATCATCACACACACACACACACACACACACACATACACACACCCACACATAAACTAACCAGACTTTTTTCTCTAACATTCTATGTATAATAATTTTTAAATTGTAATTATTCTCAAACAATCAGACATGCTAGGGGAGAACCTGGTGATCTGTAATACAGGCTTGCCTAGTACAGACACCAGTCTCTTGCAAACCATCATTATATTCTGTAATTCTCCATATGTTATAAATAAGAAAAATAACAATGTTTGTAAAGAGAAAATAAATAAATTTGTATTTGTATTATTTATATTACAAAGTACCTACTGTATATTAAGGTACAACACCGAAAAAATTAAGTTTACTCGTCAGAATTCGAAAGATTCGAAGAAAGGCCTCTACAATAGAGGGGCCCCCTCTATATCTCCCATAAATCCGGCCTTGAACAGATAAAACATTATTAGACTTCTACAAGCTGAGTATTTCAGTGTTATTTATAAGTAAAGCGTTTCTATAAATATATATAGCCTATGTCATCCGGGAATAGTGAAGCTTTCCAACGGTGAAAGAATTTTTCAAATCGGTCCAGTAGTTTCGGAGTCTATTCAATACAAACAAACAAACAATCAAAGTATAGATGAATGCTGTTCGCTTAAATTGTAGGGGGTAATCTCTATTGAACCGATTTTGAAAATTCTTTTACCGATAGAAAGCTACATTGTTAATGAGTGTCAAAGGCCATATTTTAAATCAAAGTTTCCACGGGAACGGGGTCGATGCGGATGATAATGGGTTGGGAGTATAATGTTACAATGTACACACAAAATATTCGTTTTGTATTTATCGTTACTAAATATTCTAAACCACATTAATATGGCAGGTGGTGCTTGAAGCGCGCGCGGTTTGTGGTCGGCAGTTGTTCGTGTACCGCGCGGTTGTGGAGCGTGCCTACAAACCGATATACCTCGCCGTCGATACCGCTATTATGGTAAGTCATCCTTAATATGACAAGTAAAAGCAGGTTTTTTTGTTTATTTGCATAAATGTTACATATTTTATATATGTTCAAAGCATTTTATATTATACTAGAGCCATTAAAAACGTGCGAACTGAGTCATAATTCATAACGTCTTAGGAATGTGACAATGCCGCGTCACTCGTTATCGATAAAGGGATGCCGCTCGGACGCAAGTAGCTAGGACGCCGCGGTCGTTGATTATTTAATATTTTGCACTATTTCCTTAACCTTTCTCTTGCTATTGACTATCGACAAATCCCTTTTCATTGTTACACACAACACTAGGAGTGCGAGCGAGAGTTCCGATATGCCTATAAGTGTGAGCGATAGATCAGATAAAAATGATGTATGACTTAGTTCGCACGTTTGTAATGGCTCTAGTATAGTACTTACCAGCAAACGTTTCACTTGAGTAACTCAGGTTCCCGTGGAAACTTTATTATTAGCGCATTCAAAAAAACAAACACTTCAGTTTTATATACCTATAGGGATAAATATAATCACATGCTATACAGGGTTATTTTTAAAACACCTACAACCTTTCAGGGGGTGAAAGTACTGATGATTATAAACAACTTTTACTATGAATAAACAATAAGACCTGTATTCACCACATTTATACAAATAAAGATTTATGATTTATGGGACCAACCATGAAATCGGGAAAAAAAAAACAGCTGTTCCATACATTTGTGTTCACTTACCTCGACAAAATGTATGGAATATGTTTTTTTTTTCGCGATTTCATGGTTGGTCCCATAATAAAAGTTGTTTATAATCATCAGTACTTTCACCCCCTGAAAGGTTGTTGATGTTTTAAAAATAACCCTGTATAACTGTAACTGCAAAAACCTTATCAAAAGTTAGTGTCGCGAGATACTAACTTTTATATAGGGTTAAGCAACTTCAGGGGTAGGTATATAAAACTGAAGAGTTGGTTTTTTTGAATGCGCTAATAATAAAGTTTCCTGAGTTACGCGAGTGAAACGTTTGCTGGTAGGTACTAATATAAAAAGCTTAACGGTTTGTCTGTTTGTTTGCTCTAACGCAATAATCTTATTATCTACTGATCCGATTTCAAAATTTATTTCAGTGTTAGATAGCTCATTTATCGAGGAAGGATATATGCTATATTTAATTATGAAGTTCTCATGGGAACGGGAGCTACGCAGGTGAAACCGCGCGCGGGTCACCTTGTGTTATATAAAGTTTGTTCGAATGAACATATTACCATTCAGTGAAACAATAAGCTTTCGATACTTTAACGGGCATAAAAGCGCACAGAGCTCCAGCATTAATAAATGGTTTAAAAACAACAAACTAAGCACCTTACTAACTAACCTACGCAAGAAGGCGCTTCCTGTGGGACTTGAACCTCGGCTCAGGCTCAGGCGGTCGCTGGTGAAACGTGTCTGTATTCAACGGGAACAGTTGTACTACAGGCCTAAGTTCCTATAGGTAATATGCCTGTATATTTGAGCTATCGAATCGTAATAGAACTGGAATTTGTTCCGTATTATTTTCAGAATAAATGATGGTTGAAACGAAACCTCCAGCCAGCGGGATTTTTTTTTATTACGAAGTTGCTCACGCTGAAATGTTGTTCTACAATTAGGGCTGTATTGTTGGGAGTTCCAATGGAATGAAAGACGTGTTTACTTTTAGTCGATGTATATTAGAATCCTTTATAATCTAACATATTAATAACATAAGTAGGGAAAAGGCGCAATGCACACTACACCTCCCCCGTTTTGAGAAAAAAAATACTAAGTAGGTATTTTTAAAGTAATAATTGACCAAAAAAAGTCTACAAAATATATGGTTCATTATCGATTAAATACAAAATTAAACACTACATGATTATATAACGATAATTGATTACAAATATAGAGAAAATAACCATTAACAAAACAAAAATAATTAATTATGTTACGCTATAATAAATGAAATTATTTTCACATTATTCGGGTGATCAGTCCGACTATTACAAAAATACTTTCACAATAATAGTAATATTATATTTCAATTTAGGTATGTAAATACAATTAAAAATATAATAACTATTTTTGTAACATCATATCCAAACATAACATTATAATTATTAATTTCATTCATCAGTCATTTAAAATCGCTTATAAGAGTGCAGGAACACTTGCGAACATGATCCGCGATGCTCAAAAAGGTATTCGGCATCACCTATCACATTCCAAACATCCGTACGAGTATGTATCACACCATTACCGTAGATACAAAACATTATAAAATTATAGTACAGTCGCAACGAAAAATCTTTGTCATCAAATGAATAATATAAATAAAAGAAAACAATTGCTCATTAAGAATGGTTAACATATAAACAATTCTAACCAGAAAGCTCTGTTATATCAAATATTAAATTAAAAATGACATGGGTTCAACATCATATTCCATACTTTTTCTTTACTTTCAATAGACAACCACTATAATATCAAACAATATCTTTACTTTCACTATTTGGGTAGGTACACATTTTTTTTTTATTTACTCATTATTTATTTAGTCTAACTAGACTCATTTTATCTTTTGTATATAATTTATTAGGGCTATTATTTGACACTTTCATTTGTCTCCAAAACTTTCACGGAGGAATCTCGTTCACACCATGATCAAGTTAAGGATAACCCCTAAATATATTTCAATGTGTACCGCTTCAACTTCATAAAACTCATCTCCATAGTATTCCCAATATATTACTCAATTCAAACCCAAATATCTCACACTCAACTTTTATCAAATAGCAAAAAATATTTCAATTTACGCCAAGAACAAAAAAAAACATTACACACTTTAAGAAATGAATAGACGGCTTAAAAAAAATACAATACATATTTGAGTCTAATTTTAATTTTGATGACTGTACTAAACATTACCAAATTTTAGAAGTTCAGAAAGCATTTTATTTACTTACAACTGTCGAAATTTTTAGTCAACGGGTGGAACCACAATTTGTCTTAATCACGGATTTATGCATAAAACCTTAACGAGTAAAATATACTTATTATTAGTAAAAAAAACATAAAAAATTAAGTCATTGTCTTTCCCATATTAAAATGAAAAATTAAACACCAACACGTCACTAAGAACTCCCTCGCACGGAATCTCCAAAGGCATTTTAATGAAAACAGGTGCCTTTCTCTATCCAGGGCGGCAACTTTCACATCCGAGTTGGCCACAAATTCATGGATGCCATACTGTGCCGTGGTCTTGGCAATACAGTAAGTACTTTTTCACATGACAGGATACTTATCCTGACGGGATCTTTTGACGCGAACCACACATACACGACAGAATGGTCGAAGTCTTTTCTATTCCAGGCCAGGCGCTGCCGACGCCTTAACGTGGCAGGCCTGGCAGGGTCGCCATGTATGGTTGGGAGTTCCAATGGAATGAAAGACGTGTTTACTTTTAGTCGATGTATATTAGAATCCTTTATAATCTAACATATTAATAACATAAGTAGGGAAAAGGCGCAATGCTATATGAACACATAAAAGCCAAAACAGACATGGGTTTCATTCATGAAATACATAAAAAACACGTTAAGTAAACATCTCTATTCAGCGAAAAACTTTTTATTTAAGTCAAAAACAAAATTCAAAAGCATATCATAAATTAGTGCTAATCATATAAATGATAAAAATCATAAAATTATAACATTAAATAATTATTTAAAGGTACTTATGCAGTTGCTGCAGTGCTGGTGAAGGGTTAAAATAATTTTATGACTTATGCTATAAAACAATAACTGCAAGGGAGTTCTATGCTTTAATGGAGTACAAAAATGTATTGAATGTGGCAGATGGTTTGTGTAGAGGATACTCATTTCATTTTCTATTCAGGTAAAAAACGCGGTTGGATTAAATCAGATTATTTTGACTGGTGTTGGATTATATTTAATTAAAGGTGTTTTTTATCATGCATTTGCCTTCCATGTTATCGAAAGCCTTTGAAAACTTTATCAGATTAAACTTAAAGTTACTTTGCAGTGTCTGTTAGAAGCAAAACATGTTTTCAGTGCGGCCAACTTTGATATTAATTTTTAAAAAGCTTGCAACTACTTAGCAGATTCCAACTTAAATTAGTTCGTGTTCAGTAGACCGCCTAACTTTTAATGAATATTGAAAAATTATGGTTTACTACCTGCGCCCCGCGGCTTTACCAGCGTAACTCTGCTCTAATGGGTCGGAGCATGACGTTTTGTAGCCTATTTGTTAATCCAGCTTATAAACTATTCGCGTGTAAACTTTCGGCCATGTCCGTTCAGTAGTTTTGCGTGAAAGAGTAACAAACATATATAAATACATTCTTATAAACTTTCGCGTTTATAATATTAGTAGGATTTATTATCTACATTTTTTTCTTCAAATTTTATTTGAAGCTTTGGTATTTGCATTTTAATTTAATTAAACTCATTGATTATAATAAAGCAGCTAGTAAATGATTTAATACATTAAAGTCAGATGTTATATTTTCAATAATAAAATTAGGGTTGCTATCTCTAAAATTTGGCAACCAGGACACGTGAAATTCCCGAAATTTAGAGCCCAGAACCCGGACATGTAAACGGGAGTCTTTAAACGTAAAGGCCCGGGCATTTGGCGTCTCTGTCGGCGACCCAGGGCTACAAATGAAACCCCGCCCGGACGCTCCGATCCGATGCCCTCTTGTACTGTAGCTCGTTTTTGTCCACTGCTGAAGATGGGCCTGCTCTTAACAAACCTTGGCAAGCCATGTTGAGGGGTGTTGCCATAATCACTCCGCTTGGCAGGCGTATTGTTTTATTTTTTTTATATATAGGCTTACGTTTGACCATAATCTCGCTGGATGGAAGACGAAGATAAGGCCTAAGATGATACACGCTTGCCTAAAAAAGTGTCTGTTCACTTTAGTCTTAAAGATATCCAGATTATAGCGTTCCCGAAAAACTGACCCCGGCAGAAAATTCCACTCCTTAGCCGTCCGCATTATGAAAGAAGAAGCAAATCGCTTCGTGCGTATTGAAGGAATATCTACAACAAAAGGGTGAAACCGCTCGCCGCGCCTATTCATCCGGTGATGGAAAGGTGAAGGTTATGCAGAAGCATAAAACACACACACACTCCCCGAAATGTAACCGATAAAAAACCGATAGGCAGGCTACTCGTCTACGGTGTTCGAGGCTCCGAAGACTTGCCTCCACAAGTGAGTTATTGCCTATGACTCTCTTCGCTCGGCGCTCCAATGAGTCCAGAGCATCCAGCTGATATCTAGCAGATCCATCCCAAAGATGAGAACAGTATTCCATTGAAGTATTTCATACTGGTGATCGCAGTAAGATGGTAAGTATCCTTAGAACTGATAGATACTGCTGCCCAACCACCTGGTGTATGTCCCTTACTCGCCTCTTACGACACCCATGGGAAGACTGGTCTATTCTAAGCTGGAAACCACACGGATCTAAACTAAGACAAATCTGGGGAAACCCGTATGGATTTTCAACCCTTAGCGATGTAATGATAACTTATTGAATTGGTTGGGTTTATATAATTATAATCTCAGAGCTGGCTGTGCAGACGGACGGAAGTGCGGGGTTTAAATTTCTCAGAGTTGAAGCATCGTTTTGCTTATAACATTTATTCATCTCTATTTTTTGCTATTCAGTTGTAGAAATGATAATATGAAAACGCGCGTCGAAGCATGGTTAAAGTCGTGCTGATTTAGGCGCGACTTATAAAATGCTGATAAGATTTGTTTTATGTAGTAATTACTGCACTAGCAAACATATTTAATAGTTGTGTTTATTCTGGTGTATTTCCTGACTTGATGAAACATAGTAAGGTTATACCATTATTTAAATCCGGTGATAGTACTGATCCCTCGAATTTCCGACCTGTTTCTATATTGCCCACTTTGAGCAAAATTTTTGAAAAATTAATTCTTAGCCAATTGCTCAGACACTTTAATAAATTTAATCTATTACATAAAAAGCAGTTTGGGTTTACGAGGGGTTGCTCAACCATAGATGCGGGAACTGAATTATTAAAAACTATATTCGCGGCGAAGGAATCCTTAGGTATTTTCTGTGATCTGTCTAAGGCATTTGATTGCGTTCACCATGACACTCTGGTCAGGAAATTACACCGGTATGGCATTAGGAACCAGGCTCTCAATCTTCTGATTTCTTACATGGGCAGTAGAATTCAGAAGGTTGATAGAAACGGTAAAATATCATCAGGCTCTGTTGTATCCATGGGCGTCCCGCAAGGCTCAATCCTGGGGCCATTTTTGTTTTTGGTGTATATAAATGACTTACCTTACTATGTAGGAAATAATCATGAGATAGTATTGTTTGCTGACGATACCTCCCTAACTTTTAAAATAAATAGACAGTTACGCAACTATGACGAAGTAAACAATGCAATCTCGAAGGTAGTCCATTGGTTTAATGTTAATAATCTACTTTTAAATGAAAACAAAACCAAAGTCATAAAATTTTCTACACCTAATGTAAAACAAATTGACACGAATGTAAAAATAAATGGTATTCGGTTGGAGCCAGTGGAGTCAACTGTTTTTTTGGGAATAACTATTGACTCCAAATTACAATGGGGCCCACATATTGCGAAACTGTCAGGGAAACTTAGCTCTGCGGCCTATGCTGTTAAAACAATGAGACGACTCACTGATGTGGATACTGCTAGAATGGTTTACTTTAGTTATTTTCATAGTGTAATGTCTTATGGGATTCTTCTATGGGGAAACTGTGCGGACATTGACACCATTTTTGTACTACAGAAAAGAGCTGTACGGGTCCATATATAAACTTGGTCCGCGAGTTTCCCTACGGGAGAAATTCAAAGAGACTAATATTCTTACAGTCGCATAACAATATGTATATGAAAACCTTTTATATGTTCATAAGAATATTGATAGTTTTAAGAAAAAAAGGGACACTCATAATGTTAATACTAGAACTAAGCATAATCTTGTTTTACATGCACAAAATAAGCAATTCTTTTATGGGGCAATGTATACGCTTCTACAACAAACTTCCTAGTAATGTTAGAGATCTGTCTATAAACAAGTTTAAACGATATGTGAAAGATAAATTATGTAAAAAAGCTTATTACAAAATTTCAGATTATGTCAATGACAAAACAGTTTGGGAATAGTTGGGAGTGAGTTGCTCTAAAACAATACTGCTTTATTAATAATTGTAAAATCAAATTTATTTAAAAAAGGATTCCTCTGAGTTTCTTGCCAGTTCTTCTCAGAGTTGCCACGTCCAGAACTGGTGGTAGTAAAAGAAAGGGACGCATCATAAGAACATGATTTAAAATATTTTAAATGTGTCTATATGAATAAAGAATTTTTGACTTTTGGCTTTTTTGACTTTTGACTGGAAAAATAGTTTGTAAATCTATACAATCTTATTAAACATACAAACAACATAGTTTTACAACAGACAATAAAAGCCACTTCTACAGGGTGTCCGGTAATTAATGGATAACCTTAAAATGGGTAATGGTAAAACTAATGACCATTCAGAAAAAAATACAAATAAAAAAAAATACAGTTGGTACCAAAGATATGATTTTTTTAATAATAATCGGTGTTTTTTGTTACCTTATTTCACATTTTTATACACCACGGCCACAAATTAAGGAATTCTATCGGTTTTTTTTTTGTTATAGTAATTTACGTTAACTGAGCTGATAGATAGGTAATAAATAGTATGACTACTATTACACGGTTTTTTTTTTAAACAACTTGAATGTTTGTTCTGGGGAAAATTTGTGAAAAATATTCAATTTGACAAAGTTTGAGCAACCGTAACTTAAAAAAAAAGTATCCAGACACAAGTGACCAATTATTTTAAAATATTATGTGCTTCAAGCCAATTTCAAAATGGTATCATTCATTATTGTATCTAATGTAAATTCTGAATTATTGCTATTAGTGTAGAAAATGTGTGAATTTTGGATAAACAACAAAATTTGCAATATTGGAATATTTATTTACATTGAATGTACCTGACCATTCGGGGTTAATAAAAACATTAATAGACGTAAGTAATGAATAGTAATAATTAAATAAAGTCTCTTTAAAACCAGAAATATTTTAACAAATACAAATTGGCTTTGCAATAAATGTCGTGTGTGTAAGTCGTGTGACCGCCATACTAGCTACCTGCGCGCACCCTGCACCACCCGTCTTTTGTTCATGTTAGACAAAGAGGATATGAGTTGGATGAGTGCGAGCGAGATAGTAAATGTAAAAAAACCGGTAGGGGACTAACAGAACTTACAGGAACAGGGACTTAGACTTAGTGCGTCACTCGACTTGCTCGACTTCGCATGTGTTTATTTCGTTTCCGGTTGCAATTGTTGCTAGTTACTGTGAATCAGTGTTAAAACGACGACCTGGCTATTTTACTGGACTATTCGTTTTGTTTACCGATTTGGACTTGTTTTGTGTGGTGATATTTGCGACGACTTGGCTTGTAACTGGATTGTTTATTTTGTGAATCAACATGCCACGTGTTGAGTATACGCCACAAGAATATGCAAACATGCATTTTATTTATGGGGAATGCAGAGGCAATGGAAACGCAGCCGCAGCTCTTTATAGGGAAAGATACCCTAATGCGCGTCATCCAGATTACCGCGTATTTATAAGAGTCCACGGTTGTTACTCAGAAGGAAGAATCCCTGGTACTGGTGTTGGTGGTACTAGTGGTGGAAGAAGCGCTCGTGCTGATGTAGAAGACGTGGTACTTGAGGAAATTGCGCAAGATCCTTCAATTTCTACGCGATCAATAGCTCGACGCACGGGTATAGGGAAATCGACTGTGCATGATATCTTAAAAAAGAACAAATTTCACCCGTTCCACGTTACGCGCGTGCAGACCCTTCAACCAAGAGATTATAATGCAAGATTGCGTTTCTGCCGAAAAATGCTGGGGAAGATGGAAGCAGACCCGCAGTTTTTTAATAAAATTCTATGGAGTGATGAATCAACATTGAAAAGAGATGGCTACATGAATTTACACAATCTCCATAGCTGGCAACTAACGAACCCTCGTGCTATGCGTGAAGACAGGTCACAGTACCAATTTAAAATAAATTATTGGACTGGAATATTAAACGGAAAAATAATAGGCCCATTTGAATTACCGGGGAACCTAACTGGCCAAAGTTATTTGGAATTCCTTGAAAATGATCTTCCAAACTTATTGCAAGAGGTGCCCGAGGTGGAGAGAGAATCATATTGGTTGCAAAATGACGGCTGTCCTGCGCATTATGATGTATCTGTTCGTGCATACTTAAATAGAACATACCCAAACAGATGGATTGGCCGCCTGGGGCCAATTTTGTGGCCCCCACGTTCACCAGATCTAAATCCACTTGATTTTTTTTACTGGGGCTGTCTTAAGGAAGAAGTTTACGCAAAGCCGATCCGTTCCTTGGAAGATTTACGTAGCCGTGTCCGGGCAGCCGCATCGAAAATAAGCGATCGACGCTATACGCGACTGCTCAGGAGAGCATTCATTCGTAGATGTAGAGCCTGTATCAGAGTGGGTGGCAGACAATTTGAACATTTATTGTAATTAATAACGAATACAGTTTTACTAATGTCAAATGTTGTTTTTTATTAAACTCCAATGGTCAGGTACATTCAATGTAAATAAATATTCCAATATTGCAAATTTTGATGTTTATCCAAAATTCACACCTTTTCTACACAAATAGCCATAATTCAGAATTTACATTAGATACAATAATGAATGATACCATTTTGAAATTGGCTTGAAGCACATAATATTTTAAAATAATTGGTCACTTGTGTCTGGATACTTCTTTTTTAAGTTACGGTTGCTCAAACTTTGTCAAATTGAATATTTTTCACAAATTTTCCCCAGAACAAACATTCAAGTTGTTTAAAAAAAAAACCATGTAATAGTAGTCATACTATTTATTACCTATCTATCAGCTCAGTTAACGTAAATTACTATAACAAAAAAAAACCGATAGAATTCCTTAATTTGTGGCCGTGGTGTATAAAAATGTGAAATAAGGTAACAAAAAACACCGATTATTATTAAAAAAATCATATCTTTGGTACCAACTGTATTTTTTTTTATTTGTATTTTTTTTCTGAATGGTCATTAGTTTTACCATTACCCATTTTAAGGTTATCCATTAATTACCGGACACCCTGTATACTATATAAAGTTGAAGAGTTTGTTGGTTTGCTTGAACGCGCTATGATTAGCGCGTTCAAGCAAACCAACAAACTACTGGGCTGATTGGAAAAACTCTTTCGAGTGTAACATAGCCCATTTATCGAAAAAGGCTTTATTTAATTATGTAGTTCTTACGGGAACGGGAGCTACACAGGTGAAACCGCGAGCGGGCAGCTAGTCTAATGATATAATAACTCCGTCAAAATAAACATTTGTGTGTCCGTTGTTGTTTAAAATACTAAACGGGTGCACAAATTATCTTCAAATAGACTTTCAACTTCGGGACAGTGTTGAAAACATTTATTTTGCAAAGAACCTTCCGATGCCCTCGTAGACCTTAAGCCGGAGAGGCCCACAAACTGTAACGTAGAGCAACAGTTGCACAAAACTTCCCCAAAAAACTAAAAGCCATAATCCCTTAATCCCCTCGCCAGCGAGGCCTGATCGCCCTGAGCCGAGGTCCAAGTCCACAAGGAACGCCCTCTTGCGCAGGTTACTTAGTCTCTGCTCGCTTTTATATTGTGCTTTTGCTATTTCACCGGGCGGTGAAGTAGCAAAAGCCTCGTGGATAAGTACTTCTGTGAACGTGTAGAATTCATCATAGTGGTTAGTTAAAACTTCAGCTTTGACTGAGTTACGAACTGGAATTAATTTCACGTTATACAATGCAAACTGTGACGTTATATGTTCTGTAACTACTCTGCTACGAAAACTTTGTTCACTTCTCTTTGTGGCTAACTTTCTACACTGGATTTGCACTGTTTTGCGAAATCTGTGTTGCTGTAAAATGTTCTGTCTGTTTGCTGTCGACTCATATGATGTCGCCGATTCGTAAAATTATTTCACATGTCACTTTTGCCTGCGTAGATTTAGTTTTTTTCATACAAACTTTGGCAATCGCTTTCGCCACATAGGGTGCGTTCCACTAAGCGCCCACAGCGATCAAAATGCTCCTTTATAGTAGGGGAGCCCACGCGGCTAAATGGGGATTTACTCGAGCGTCGTAGAGACCTATTGGGATGCAAAGCTTAGATGATAAGAAGAAAAAAATGTTATATGATATATACCTTTACATCGGTGGGGGAAGCGGCTATAGATTTTTAAATATGTAAAAAAAAACTGTTGCATGGACATCCTCGAGCGCGTCAGATATTGATAGCATCAATGCCCTACGTATTTTTATTAATGTACGTATGTTAATCTGATCGTTTGCATGATGCGGGTGGTTGTATTTAAGGGTTGAAAATGAAAAAAAAAAAAATTTAATCGAGCGCGTCAGATTTTCTAAGGGAGTGTTAAGTGCACCAAAAAAAAGCTCTCATTCACTAATCTGACGATTTCTATGGGACGCAAACTAGCGGCCATTTTCATAATGTGCAAAAAAAATTCGCCATTTTGAAATACTCAAGCGCGTCAGATTAAGATATATATGGTTCATCTTTATGTTCTAAACGTACTGTCTCATAATCTGACGATTATCTAGAGGGATTCGCCTGATCTGACAAAAAAAAAATTAGAAAAGCGGTTCACCTTAAAGGCCATCCCTGCAATTTCCCGCTAATTCCATTTCTGGGCGCTTAATATTGTACTTATGACATTTTTGAGCTCAAAATATAATTTATGTGATATTTTTAGCTCGCTGAGTTCAAAGAAATAATATTTCTATGCATTTGAGCTCTCCCAGCTCGAAAGTCTGATAGAAGTTTCATAGAACACTATTTTTGGAATTTTCAAACCGCAATAACTTTTGAATGGATCAAGCAATTTTCACGCGGTTGGCGGCATTCGACGCAGTTTTATCATCCTCATAAGTAATTTTGCAATTTTAATTGATCGAACCACAAATTTCGGAGTAAGCCCGAAAAAACACTTTTTCGGGTTTCTTTCGTTCACAATATCTTTCGAACGAATCAACCGCTTTTGACCAGCTTGGTGGCGATCGACGTGGTTTTTCAAGCTCAAAGGCGGATTAGTTTTTGAAGTTGATCGATAAAGCCGGTTAAAAGTTATACCAAAAAACCCACTTTCAAAAAAAAAAAATCTTATTTTTTTTGAGATTTTTCAAAATTTCTCAAAATCTTTCCAAAATATTAAAACGCTAGGTCCGAATCGGTTCAAATTCACAGGAAATCTAATTTTGAGGGAAATATTTAGAACGCCGTTTAGTAGATTCCGATCGGTTTAGTCGTTCAAAAGTTATAAGCGAGTCACACACACATACATACAGACATAGTGACAACATCACGGAGGTAGTCAGGGAAGCTTCCTATGACCTTAAAACGTCAAGATCTGATGAAAACTCGATTTTCGCAAAACGGGGTAAAACCAATAACTTCCCGAATTGTTTAAAATTTTTAATTTTTCTTATGGGGAAGTCAAAATTTTTTTTTTTTAATTCATTGAACTTAATTAATTGGAAAGCTCAGGAAATAGCATGCAAATAAATAAGTGTATGCTTTTTTAGTAGAATACATGTATTTATAAAAAAATTAGAGATATATAGAGAAAGAGTGAGAGAGGAATATAAACGCGGAGAAGGAAATGTAGGCATCACGCAGCTGCACGCATTTAACTTTATCGACGAATTTTTGTTATTTCGGCTTGCGGAAATCGTCAGATTATATATTTTTCATTATTCTTGAATTATTTCCATCAAAATAAAAAAAAAATTAGCTACGCTCGAGAATGTCGACATGACGTTTTTTTTTTACAACTTTGTTGTCCTCCCCTTTTTTTACGTCACTCTCAAATTGTCAGATTACTGGAATATACACTTTTTAGGATGTAATTAACTCACCCTACCTTAATCTGACGCGCTCGAGAATTTCTGATGGTCAATTTTTTTTTATTAATCTGATCCTGTATCCTTCACGGGCGGCCTTATATATGGGCCTCATGTTTTGTGGAGGTACTTAACCGGGTACAAGGTATCCACCTGTATATTAATCTGCCGCGCTTTAGTAAATCCCGAAATCCCCGCTTGGGCTCCCCAACTATTAGTCGCTCCACATAACGACCGCGGTCGTTGTGGTCGCGGCGAAAACGTCACTTATGACGTCATGACTTACGCTCACACGAAGCTCACGATGACCCATCTGAAAAGGTGGGTCGAAGTGATCGTTGAGAAAATGAGCGGCGTTTTCAAAACTCAAAACATCAAAAATGGCGACCGTTAAGCTTACGTTATTTCATGCGGAAAGAGATATTTTAGTAGAAGTGAATGTTTCTGCAACGTAAACGTAGATTAATTAAATACACCACTAATATTAAATATAAAAAAATAAATTATATATTTTTTTCAATATAAATCGATTCAAACAATAATTAATTGTTTATTTTCAAGGCTTACAGATTATAACCTAACCTCTTAAATCTTTTTATTAACTCGCCGTTTGCATTATTTACCTCCACGCTCATAACGCTCTATTATCCATTCCACTTGAGTATATATACGACAGTAAGGCTCACAAGCAAGTGGAACGGGAAAATCTGCGATCGTGAGCGTGATCGTTGTGAACGCTTAGTAGAACGCACCCATTAGGGGTTGAATTTTCAAAAATCCTTATCCTTCTTAATGTTCTCCTACGTCGTATCGAGACCCATCAGTATAGATCTGTGTGTTGATCGATCAGTCAGTCTTTTACTGCTTTTATATACAGGGTGTGGCGTAAGTAGTGGTCCACCATTCAGGATTCGATGAACCAGATAATTAACTATAACAATTAAAAATTTTAACCATTTTTACCCAAGGGTTCCGAAAATATTTCCTTTTTGTTTTTTATTTACGAAATTTCTACCTTTTATTACAAATTTGTTTGTAGTTTCAACAAAAACCATTATTTTTTCATTTTGATTTCTGTTAATTACTGCTGAATACTAGAGCTATCATGATAAATAATGTTTTCCTATGTAAATTCACCTCTTTTGAAGAAAAAGTTAGTTCTTCTCTAATTTTAACCCGAATTTTTAACATATCATCCAAGAACAAGGGCGATTTTTGTAAAAAAAAACGTACTACACTGTCAGTGCCCATTTATTTAATAATATGCTTACTAAATACCGATTTCAAAATGGTATCATTCTATCAAATCCTATAATTTAACAAAAAGATATTCAATTTTAATTGAAGCAAAGAAGATTTTCATTAAACTACTTTTTAAACCTTTATTGCGTAAATACTATTACAAAACGTATTAAAACTTAAAAAACTGATACAATGTAACTTTTTACATTTCAAATGTGATTTGTTTTTAAGCACAAACATGTCAGGTAAAGAACCCTGACCCTTTTTTTACCTGAGACATGTTTGTTAACAAAAACCCGTTGAAGCTCTCGCAGTCGAGTTACGCACAATAGGAGTGAAAAGATATGGTAGGGTATTGCTATCTCCGTCATTACTAACGTTGAAATCTCCAGATATCTCGAAATAATTTAGTACGATCTCGTCACTCGTGTCGTGCGTCGTATGCGTTTTGTTTTTATTCTGCCTGTGTTTACCTCCGCCATTTCTTTACCCCTGCCTGACCCCGGACTCTGTTTAATTTGCCTACTGATTGGACTTGTTGTTTTGGTGATCTCTGCGATATTGGCTACGTGTACTGGTGACTTTGGCTTGCTCAACGATTTGGACAAACGTGCAGTGCAGTGACAATTAAAAAATGTCTCGGTACACACCGCGCGAATATGCTGATATGCATTTTATTTATGGCGAATGCAGAGGTGTCGGCAGAGAAGCAGCTCGACTTTATCGGGAGAGATATCCCGATCGAAGACATCCAGACCACCGAGTTTTGTAAGAGTGCATAACGCATACACCGAGGGAAGGATACCCGGCACAGGCGTAAGCGGTGCAGGTGAAGGACGACCGCGACGACACAACTATGAAGAGGTTATGAATTTAGTTGCAGAAGATCCTTCAACATCGGTCCGTGTCTTAAGTCGCAGAACTGGCATATCAACTAGATCTGTACATCGGATACTCAAAAGACATGAACTGTACCCATACCACTATCAAAGGGTGCAGTAATTGCTACCAAGAGATTATCAATTGAGAGTAACATTTTGTAGAGTAATGCTACGCAGAATAAGAGAAGACCCGCAGTTTTTTAATAAAATATTATGGAGCGACGAGTCATCCTGCAAAAAAGATGGATATTTAAATCTACACAATTTGCATTACTGGCAGCTAGAAAACCCGCATCTCATAAGGCAAGACAGATCACAGTACCAGTTTAAAATAAACCTTTGGACCGGAATCATTAACGGACACATAATCGGTCCACACGAGCTGCCAGAAACATTAAATGCAGAAAGATATTTAAGTTTTTTGCGAATCGACTTGCCCTTGCTTCTGGAAGGTGTCGTTCCTGAAGTCCAAGAAGACATGTGGCTGCAGAACGATGCTGTCCCGCTCACTATGCTGTTAGAGTACGAGAGCACCTTGATACAGCGTATCCAAATAGGTGGATTGGGCGCTTAGGTCCAATATTGTGGCCACCACGCTCGCTAGATCTAAATCCCCAAGATTTATTTTATTGGAGTTGCCTAAAAGAAAAAGTCTATAGCAAAGAAATCACAAGTATTGACCAATTGAGGACGAGAATCCAGGCAGCAGCTAGAGAAATCAGCGAAAGCGGGTTTGCCCGACGACTAAAACGGTCGTTTATTAGACGTTGCAGAGCGTGTATAGCTGCGAATGGGGGCCATTTTGAACATTTCGTTTAATTTTAATGATTGTAATCATGACAAAGATTAATAATAAATGATAAATTATGTCATTTGTTTTTTTTTATTCTTTGTTCAAATACCTAATGTAACAAGTTAGGTCTAGGTAACTCTGCAATGGTAGTTTTTTTTTAAACAAATTGGCACTGACACTGTAGTGCATTTTTTTGCAAATATCGTAAGTATTAACGCAATAAAGTTTAAAAAGTAGTTTAATGAAAATCTTCTTTGCTTCAATTAAAATTGAATTTCTTTTTGTTAAATAATAGTATCTGTTATAGTGATAACATTTTGAAATCGGTATTTAGTAAGCATATTATTAAATAAATGGGCACTGACAGTGTAGTAAGTTTTTTTTACAAAAATCGCCTTTGAACTTGGATGGTATGTTAAAAATTCGGGTTAAAATTAGAGAAGAACTAACTTTTTCTTCAAAAGAGGTGAATTTACATAAAAAATCATAATTTATCGTGATAGCTCTAGTATTCAGCAGTAATTAACAGAAATCAAAATGAAAAAATAATGGTTTTTGTTGAAACTACAAACAAATTTGTAATAAAAGGTAGAAATTTCGTAAATAAAAGACAAAAAGGAAATATTTTCGGAACCCTTGGGTAAAAATGGTTAAAATTTTTAATTGTTATAGTTAATTATCTGATTCATCGAATCCTGAACGGTGGACCACTACTTACGCCACACCCTGTATATAGATATTTAGATAGATTAGAATAACTGACAACAGCGTTATCTTTTTCATTGATAGTAAAAAGTCACATTGATTATATTGTACCATGATGATTCCATGGTAACGCAAAGTTACGTAGGCAAAAACTCCATAAATAGAACGCCATTAGAAAACAAAGTTATCCAGAAACTATAAGACTAACTTTTGTGTAGAGCTTCCAACGGTAACGGTGGATTTACCCTCGTTGGCAAGTTGAAAACCTACTTGGTTGAAAACATACTTTTCAATTTTACAAAATAAATGACTTACTTTGTATAAAATAAGCCTAAGTGAAATCAACAAACAAGTATATTCTTCTGTGCCTTTAGAAAACGTAATGAATGGTGGCCATTCTGGCTGTGAAGTAGGTCGCGTCTCACCGCGCTGACAGATTAACTACATTTTCTAAGAATCTTCCTTCTCTCTATACAATTCAGTGAGAAACGCGGCTAGCCGTCATAATAAGTACTGAGCATTAACAAAAAATAAGGCTCGTTATATAGAGGGATTTCACGTTGGTAGATATTTCATCCTCTCTAGTAATAAAGCCTTTGTATGTTCTAGTTTTCTTAGATAAGATACGAAAGTGGTTAGATCGGTGATTTATATTTAGAATATTACACATGATACACCTACTTTTGCTGACAAAATAAAACAAAATAAAACAAAATTATTTAAATTAAAATTCTTTATTTTAACAAAATATATATATTGAAAAAATAAGTTAATTATAACTTAATGCTTTTAGAGACTCAACATGTTTCGTTAAATGTATAAGTATACTGCTGAACAACAAAATTACGCAACATACCAAACACGTCATAGTTTAAAAAAATGTAAGTAGTCGATTAAATGACTTTACTACATTTACACTCGATAATTTTATCAACTTTACTAAAATTGAAGAGAAACGCGATAAAACAGTATTTTTTTCATTTCGACACCAGCAGTTTATACTACGCCAACTCTTAAAACCCTACTTTACAGTAGAAGCTTACAAAGGGAAAAATGTGATTATGATTACATTAATTAAGATACTACTTTGAAATTTGGTACACTGTATAATAAATGTATTTATTACAATTCCCCATATTTACTTTTTCTTAATTATTTATATTTTTGGATTTAGCGTTAGTTAGCCGTATATGCACGTAATTGCCGAATAAAATTTCACATATAACACTCCGCTAACTAATGTTAGCGTAGTACATTACGGAGAAACATAATGCTCAATAAAGTTATTTTTATTGCGTTGGAATTATATTTCTTAAATATTTTTCAGCTGAATATATTTATTAGGTTTATACGATTATACATGAAATATAATATCGGTAAGTATTTCCCTAAATTCTAAGTTTTTAAAGTTAGCGTTGTTTAACAGGTAAGTGCGTGACAGGCGGATATCGTTTTAAAAGCCTTTAAATTATACATAGCCTACTATAGATTGACCTTTGCTACTAATTAGCGCATCATTTAACTTCAATCCTACTAAAAGGATTAAGTCGAAATTAAATTGTTTATTAAAACTTAAGTAACTACTAATTTATTAAGTGATCAGATCAAATCACAGACATCGTGAGTAAATTATAGGTATTTAAATCAAAATTATTATTGTACATAATATTACAAAAACAAATACCACATCATTTTTGAAATTGGCTATAGGGGTGAAATACATTTACGCATTCTCACCGCCGTTGCAGCGTATTCGCGAGCTGGCGGTGGGATATATGGGACTCGCCCTCTCTATAGCGTGGTATGCTAAACTCATTCTACGAGGAGAAGACCCTACACCACTAAAATCCCCCGGACACTCCTTCGATCCGCCATTGGCGGGGGCCAGGTACGCATAAGCAATCCGGCCCCCCGACGGCACACACTTACAGTGGCCCATTTGCCCAATTATACGCCTGGAGTGTAGAGGCGTCCCTACTCCTCATGGGTCAGCCTCGAAGGGAGCGGAGCCCATGTGCTCCACTCCCTGAAGCCGAGCCTAGGGCGGTAGGCGGCGGGTTTCGGCCTGCCGCCGACGGCCAACACGCCATCTGCGGAGCGGGTGGGCGGAGGGATCTTCTTCTCTCTCCCGCTCCGCGGCCTCCTTCTGTGACATAACTTGTCTACAGAAGGAGGCACCGCCTCCCACGACCTCTCGCTTTGGACCATCTTTGAAATTATGGTCGGCACCGAGAGGTCGTCTCCCACCACGCTAACGAACTCCTCCCGCTCGTTGCCCCACGCCGGACACTTCACCACCGTGTGTTGCGCCGTATCGTCGGCACAGTCACAGTGGTGACAGCGAGTGTCCGGCTCTCTCCGCGCAACGTTTCCCAGGTAGTGGCCGAAGCAGCCATGTCCTGTTACTACCTGTGCAACGTGGTAGGTGAGGTCGCCGTGACGGCAACCGGCCCACCCTTTTATATGGGGCCGAATCGCCTTCACCGTACGCAACCCGCTCCGCGGCGCGGCCTCTAGCCGCTCCTGCCATTTCCGGAGCGTTTGGCGACGGACCTCAGTCCACCATCGTGCAACACCCTCCGGAAAGGGGTCGCGGCCAGAACGCGCCTCCTCACACCTCCGTCGGTACGCGGCGGCTTAAACCTCCGCCTTAAGGACCCACGGAGGGGACCCCGCAAGGAGACAGGCCGCGTCAAACGCGACCGTAAGGTAGGGGCGGGATACCTTTTCTTATAAATTTACATTTTTACCATTAATTATTATTTATCAAGAGATAAGTTGCAGCTAGAAATGCGGGTAGGTACACGGTAATCGCCTCGCCCTATAACCGAAGTAGGTACGTATGTTTAGGCTACAGGCAATAGATTATAATTTACTAGCGACCCGCCCCGGCTCCGCACGGGTACAATGCTGATGTATTATACATATAAACCTTGCTCTTGAATCCCTCTATCTATTAAAAACAAACCGCATCAAAATCCGTTGCGTAGTTTTAAAGATTTAAGCATACATAGGGATATAGGGACAGAGAAAGCGACTTTGTTTTATACTATGTAGTGATGATAACAAAAAAAACCGACTTCATGCAAAATTAAGACTTATATGGTTCTCATAGAAGTAATTGTCAGAACTGGATCTAATTGAAATGGGACCACACGGGAAACACCAGCTGTCAAATAAAATTAAATCATCAAAGTCGGTTCACCCAGTCGAAAGTTCTGAGGTAGCAAACATAAAAAAATACAGTCGAATTAAGAATCTCCTCCTTTTTAGAAGTCGGTTAAAAAGAGATTAAACTGGCCCGGGATTCGAACCCTACCTGGCCCACACCACTAGACCAATAGACAAATTTTAATTAAGCTTCTTTTAAGTAGTTCATTAACGGACAAACAAGGAATACACGACCGCTTATATACTACGCTAACTGTGAGTTAGCGTAGTATACACGGGCTTTGAGCAAAACTTCTTAAATTTTCTAAAAAGTATGTAAAGTATGTAGCATTACTATTATACATATAATTTTGTAACATAATATACATTTAAATACATTTCAATCTTTTAAAACATTAAACTATCCTCTCTCGACAAATGAAAGTGGAATTTCATTACTGTTGTTATTATACTCCACCAGGAATTTTCGTCGGTTTTTGCTAATTCCACTAAATATTATGCCCGTTTTCTTGACATTTTTGTTATAATTTAAGTTATCTATCAGGGTCTATAAAATAAGCAGTAGCTGGATACCATAACCTATTATTTACTTATATAAAAATATAAATTCGCGCAATCACGCGCAATACAGCGACAAGTGTCGTTGGAGTAATGTAAACAAACAAGCGGCGCGTCCCACCCCCCGCGCATACGGCGCTAACAATACTTGGCGTAATGTAGATCGATCGACTTTCAAAATTATGTTTAGTTAGCGCTGTATACCATTTTTAACTTTTTAGTTTTTATTTTTTCTTCACATTTTTTTTATGCCACAGATAAAACACAATATTTTAAACAACTTTGCATTAAAAACATAATTTACCTAAATTTCGAGTTAGCGTAGTATAAATTGCTGGTGTCGATTTTAAAAATAACGTAAATAATCAATAAATAAACCAACGGGAGTGGCCTAATTTAGTTTGTCCACCAGCAGATATTCTGAGTTCGGAAACGTGTTACAAAATAGTTTTTGTTGAGAAAGTGGAACAGCAAGTTACAATTTATTGGCATCAGCTCAAATTTTGAACAATTCGGGATCACTAGCAATAAATTAGAAGCACTGTGGCACTGACAGTATCCAATCTTTTATATTTTAGGTGGAAGAAATGTGATTTATATATGCGGCGATCATTTATTATTAAATGAGTTTACCTTTGTTCAAAGTACACGTCAAAGCGGTTTACTACCTATAAACCACCTACCAAAATTCCCTTGAGGTCATCGCACTCTATACTGACACGGTAACGGCACGGCTACAAGCTAAGTACAACGCAGTAATTAACTTGTCATTCAAATTTGGGCAATAAAATGTGGTTGTATAATATATAATGTTACGGGTAATGCAAGAAGATGGAGTACCTAGGTCTACCCGAGTTTACTTAGTATTACCCAAGCTTTTTGGGTAAAGTCCGAATTACAATTCAAAACATATGTCAATTCGGATATTACCCATACTCACCTAGGTCTATCCAATTCTAGTTGGGTAATGTTAACTGTTGTGTCAGTTTTAGGACGTGTTACACAATATGGGTGGGTAATGTTAGAATTATTTGTGGCATTAAAAAACAACACTATGGTAACTTTTTTTAATAAAGAAAAATACAAAATAAAAACACTAGTTTTCTTAAGCATAGCAAACAGATACTTACATTATTTTTGGCAGACGACACTTGGCATACCTAATTAACAAGTGACAATAATAGTACCCAAACAATTGACAAGAATAATTCAGAAACAAATAATAAGAATAATTCACAAACAAATGACAATCATAGTTCACCAAAGACATGTTAACATATAGCTTTCACGTAACACCTAACATTACCCAACCAGAATTGGATAGACCTAGGTGAGTATGGATAATCTTCGAACCGAAATGTAATTTAAAATGTTATTCGGACTTTACCGAAAAAGCTTGGGTAATATTAAGTAAACTCGGGTAGACCTAGGTATACTCCATCTTCTAGCATTACCCGTAACATATATACAAACGTCCGTATTAAAAAGCCGGCGGCGTGTAGTAAACGCGCTTACTGCGATCGTTGCGCTGTATTTGAACGAACCACAAATTGTAAGCGCACTGACCACGTACTTACAGCACGCTGATTGCTAGCTGTTTGCGCAATGTTGTCTGAGACATGAAGACGAGCGAGCTGTCAGCACGAGCACTGCTAGCTTGCACCTCGTAAGTAACGCGTAGTGTGCGCTGGCGGCTAACGGTAACCTCGATTTCAGGCGACGTTGTGGATACTGGAGCTGTGCTGCTGCAGAGCCAATAAATGGCACTCTATTACGGCACCGTAACAACACGGCTCCAACCAGCAATCACCTTGTCATTCGATATAATACATGTTATAATATTATTATCAATATGAAAATGCGGTCAACGGTGGGCTGACAGCACGCTTGTCGCTACCATTCGGTTCGGCTAGCAGTCCGCTTCAAGCAAGTGGACGACGTTGTCCCAGCACGCCGTCTGCGTGCTTGTTGCGCGCGAAAACGTGCAAGTACTAGGCGTGTTCAACCTAAAATGCTATATAGAAATTGTGTTCAGCAAGTTTGCACCTCGTGGCCAACGCGGACTGCGAGCTTGTACCTCGTGGCTAGCTTGCACCTCGCAGACGATGGACTGCGACCTTGCACCTCGCGAACGACGCGTAGTTAGTGCGCTGGCGGCTAGCCGTAGCCTAAGTTCGAGGCGACCCCGTGCTACAGCAAGTAGCGTGTTACAGCGTTGCGGGATAGTGTAACATGACCTATATGGTCGAAATAAACGAAATAAACGATTTTTATTCAGCACTTAGGTATTTACATACACTTGTACTTGTCAAGAAAATTAACAATGCATATAACATTAATTATAAATAGGTAAAATTTACTATTAAATTATGTTTAAATTTATTTTAGGTGTGCTAGAAGTCTGTCAGTCCTGTGTTAGTAAATAAGCTGTTAATATCTATTTACTATATTTATTTCATTCAAACATTTTATGAATAAAAATAAAAAAATATATTTAAGCATATTTTAGAGTGCAATGACCGGTCAAGTGGCGAAGATCAGACGTCCTCAGGTCATCACACACATCGACACTACGCACCAGCAAAGCTCCAGCAGATTGTAATGAATCTTGGTATGATTTAGGGCATACTGTGCAGTAGGTTCCTACAAACATTTTTTACAATGAACAAAAAAATATTTTCCATTTCCGAATTAAAATATTTTAATCTAGCTGATTAAAATATTTAGGGCTTCTCTGGCATGGCGATAGCGACGGTATGAAAAAATTAAATTTGCTCATCATTCCTATATATTATGTATCCGTATGGTAGAGCACGGGCAGAAACCTTTATCTGTGTGCTGCGACATGATACTAGTGTTGCCTATCGATAGTCGACTATCGATATACTATCGATAGTTGACGTCATATCAATAGTATCGATAGTCTATCGATAGTATCGATATTAGTGATAGTATCGATACTATCGAGGACCAATTTGTGTTTAGGAGCAATACTATCGATAGTATCGATGATATAGCTCCTAAACATGGGTTGGTCTTCGATAGTATCGATAGCTTTACAAACTATCGATATTATTGATAGTTTTAATCATTTAATGCAACGATACTATCGATAATATCGATAGTATTACTTTAAAAATATCGATACTATCAATAGTATTATAATGTAATAGTATCGATACTATTGCTTCCAATCAATAGTATTAGTTAATTTGTGATATCGATAGTATAGATACTATCGATAGCACTATCGATATTGTTACTATTTTTCGAGGTCATCTATCGATAGCGAAACTATCGATAGTTGGGCAACTCTACAAGATACTGCGGTCACCAACCCACCTGCTAATCGAGGTGACTTTGGTAGTCCCCTCCGTTGGGAGAGGGTCCATGTTCAGCATGGCCGATGGTGCTCTTTTGTCTGTTTATGGAATTAAATTGCATTTTCATGTGTCCTTCAATATTGACTAAAATATTCTGTGATTATTTACTTATAAATTATATTCAAGTTTACGACTCCAGCTGGTTTCTCGTACGTTTATCTTTGCATATTGTGCATAGTTAGTAGTAGTGCATACATGCACATACATACCAAGAAGAATTCGTTGTTAGGAGAATTAACTAGATATTTAACAAAGTATACAACAAACGCAGGTAAACCCTTAGGATACAATTAGTGTGTAATAAAAATAATATATTAATATCACAGCTTTTTTCAAACTAATAACTTATCATTTATTTTACACAATATTTAATAGTAATTATTGCCACAATAATGAAATGCCACTGGAGCATACTAATGCTATAAATCTAATACCTTATCGTATTGGTAATACTAATTAATAGAATAATGTTCAATATTTAATATCGTCTATTGAATTCATTGTAAGGTCTATTTTGGTGAGTCTATGACGATCGCAACCGTTTGCGATTTATGAAGCGTGACTGTTTTGACTATACTGTGGTAGATTACTGGTGAGCTGCTTCTTATTTTGCAACGTAACTGATAGCAAAAACCTCCAGAACTGACAATCTCCGTACAGTTCAGGTTTCGAAGGTCGGGTGGGTCGAAGAAGGGCTCAGTCCCCACGCCGGACAAGAAATCTTTGTTTAAAATATAAGTTTTTTTTTGGGTCTGGTTGGTTGAGGGACATTCCTCGATGCCTCGGAAAACACGTTATGCCGTCGGCCGCATACCCGGAATCCGGCAACAGCATTTACTTGTGCGTTAATATATAATACTGTGCGTTAATATTAATATATAATACAGTCACCAACCTGTCTGACAAGCGTGGTGGCAAAACCCCTGGTTTATAAAAAAATATGACTAATATTCGTCGCACTGCTTAGAAGCATTGCCATATATTTACCGCGCTGAGCAGATCCAAGTCCCACAGGAGATGTCCTTGCCCAGGTTGTTTAATTTGTAGCATATTTAATTAAAGCTGGAGCCTCGCTCACCTATATGCCCGTTGAAGAAGCAAGAGCTTCGTGCGAAAAAAAAGTCGCCATAAATTTAACAAGTGCTAGCAAAATCGCTTTCACATAAAAACGACTCACTTCTAGGTACTCATGGAAGTGTACCCTAACAGTAATACTCAGAAATTGTTTGAAAGGGCAGCTGTTCATATTTCATTATTAGTAATTAATTAGAACTGGATGAATTGCCGAATGTTATTCAGATAACAAGTATAGATTTGATAGCTTAATGGGTTTGGGATTGTTTAGTTTAAATTAATTAGTATCGGTATCGTACAGCGATATTTGCTAATGGGTCAAATGACTATTATTGCACACCAGAGGGCTTAGACAAAACGTTACTACTGCGGAGCGATCACTAGCTTAAAATCGATTACACGCGGGTACATGAAATTTGTCACGATATTAAGAGGGTACGGAAAAAAGGACAGGCATTAATTGGTTGATTCTTCTTAGAACGAGCGATTAGTTCCTTCGGGTTTCGGTTTTATAAACCTTGTAGATAGCATAGCAATTTTTCAATGGTAAACTTATTTTTTATATATTTTATATGTATGTGTGTTACCAGTGATGACATATGGATCGGAGACGTTGTCTTTTACTGTTTGCCTCATAAGAAAGCTTAAAGCGAGCTATGGAAAGAACTATGCTCGGCGTTTCCCTGCGTGATCGAATCGGAAATGAAGAGATCCGCAGGAGAATTAGGGTCACTGAAATAGCTCAACGGATTTGCAAGCTGAAGTGGCAATGGGCAGGACACATAGTTCGAAGAACTGACGGCCGATGGAGCAGAAAGGTTTTTGAGTGGAGATCACGAACTTGGACGCACAGCGTAAGACGACCGCCTGCACGATGGACCGACGATCACATAAAGGTCGCGGGGAGTCAGTGGATGCAGGCCGCTAGGGATCGTTCCCGCTGAAAATCGATGGGGGAGGCCAACAGGCTGATGATGATGATATTTATTTAAATGGTAAACTTGTCTTAAAATATAGTTTTTCGTCTATTTAACTGTCACTGCATACCTCATAAAATGTATTACAACAACTTGAAGAACTGATTAAATCGCTCCCATACCTAACGGGGACTACGCGGGACAGGTTGTATACTACATGTTATGTTCATGATCACCACTTGCGATCTTGTGATCACCGGTTCGATCCCCACCCATTGCACTACCGACGTGAACCCAATCGTAACACAAGCATTTTAGCTCAGCACGAGGAGTTAACAAGAATACTAGTAGTAGAAAAGAAACTATTTAATCGATTTTGCAAGTAATTTTAACAATAGAAAGCTACATGATTTGTGAGTGTCATAGGTTATAGTTTAAGTCACGGTTTCCACGGGAACCGGACCATACGGTACATCTAGTTTACTAGCGCCTACATGACTATGATCACCACGCGGGGAAAATGCTTACCCCGCTTCAGTAGTTTCGACGGCGCTTGGATGCGACTCAAGCCAAGTAGGTAAACCTTGTTTGTAATCTTTCAGGGCCACCGCACCGTGACGAGCAACGGTTTTACAACAACAATGTTTGCCAATGAAAACTTATATCATGTTATACTGGAATTCGCCTTTAACTTGGTCCACATACAAACTTTTAACAAATTGATTTTACCCCATAATCACCATTAGCCCGTATCACATCCATCGATGAATGAGCCTCTTCCCGAGGAAAGGTTATGCCATAGAAACTAGATTTAACAGGCGGGTGACCGCAGTATTATGTTGTTAAGACTCAAGGAAACGCTGCTACCTTTTGCGATATCCCTGGTATACGATGGATAGTGTTTACGGCCAAAGTTTAAAAACTATTCTAATAATACTTGACTTTACGATCGTTGATAAAATGCAGATATCGTTATTTTTGACTAATTCGTGAAAAGCTATCGTTTGACTGTGTGGTGATTTATTGGCATTCAGCAATAGGAAATAACAAGTTGAGACGATTTATTACTATACTAGCTACTGTCCGCGACTTTGCCCACGTACAATAAGGATTTTATAAGCCATCGAAAAACCTAAGTCTCAACTAATCTATCGTTTTAGAGATTAGGCGGAATACGCGGAGAAACAAATCTACAGGCATAATACGAAGAAGTTATTGACTACCAGTTAAATACCGACAAAATCGGTCCAGCAGTAACAGAGATAAGCCGGAAAAAACAGACCCTCAGACAAACAGACAATAAATAATTGAGTTTTTGTTATTAGTATTCCCTATATACAATCAATCGTATACTAACGTGAAACAGCATAAAAGTTGTATTTTTATTTGAACAGTCCGAATCAGTTGGATTGTACCAAAAGTAGGCAATTTCAATACAAAGTTAGTAGTGAGTTGGTTTATTTCTGGACGACATTTATCTTGTTACCCACGAGGCTTTTTTTTTTGTTACTCAAGGTTGTCGCTGACGGAGAGTTTAAACGATTATGACTTTTATTGTTTAGGGGAGTTTTGTACAACTGTCGCTTAACGTTACAGTATGCGGGCTTACTTTCTATTGCCCGTGTAGACCCGAAGTGGAGGACTTCGGGTCTACAAGGGCAATAGAAAGTTCTTTGCAAGCTAAAGGTTGGGAGGTCGAGGGGGGGAGTGGATGGCTCGTGTTGCGATAAATAGGAAGTTTCCAAACAAAATAAATACAAACTGACGTATCTTATGAGTTAATGCAAACAAAGTCATGTAATTATAAATTAGCTCTTTTATTCGAAAACGTTTCTCTGGTGGTATAAATTAAGTAAAATACTGTTTATTTCTCCGAAATTATAAGCAAAGTTCCTAAAATATCAAATCTTTTTGAAATTTAAATATTCTTGTTTCGGAAAACTAATAAAAAGTCTTTAAATATAATAAAAAATACATATTGGAAAGTTATATTAAGATTGAAGTGAAAGTTTATTTCCAAGAAAAATGTAAAATTATTAACTTTTTTTCTAGGGCCAATTTTCCCTGCCTTATAATAAAGGTGGGGAAAATATAAATATTATAATATTTTTTAAACGACTAGACGCACTAAGCGAAATAAAATGCTTGAAATAAATTTTAGTGTCGCGGGGAATTTATAAACACGTTATTCACGGACACAATGTACACAAAGACTCAAAACAAATATCCGCGGGTCCCAAAAATAATATTAAGTTTACGATATTGTGATTGTTATATGTTCATAAAGAAAGTAATACGCATTTTTACCTATGTATTATCACGTTAGTGGCAACTTGTCTTTTGTGATAATAAAGAAATTTAAACCTAATAGTCCCGGGGGTGATCGAACCCAGACCACCGGATCTCAGAAGCAACTATCAAAACTACAGAGTCACCAGCGCGCTTAAAATTATTTTACTATTGTTTTAGGGGTTGGAGGTGTCATGCGAGATACCCATTGGAGGATACGATGAAAAAGACTCGTTTGTCATCATCAAGAGGAGTCAGGTGAGTTAATTATGTAGTTTTGTATCAATAAATGTTGCTTATAAATATACTGTCTTTTGTATTGAGCTTATCTTGCTGCTTTAAGTGTTAACGTATGCATAAGTAGAACGCATTGAACGATAGAATGACTATCTGGTTAAGGCCGCAGGATCACGGTGGATGCAGGCCGCTACTAACCGCAACAACTGGAGATCTATGAGGGAGGCCTATGTCCAACAGTGGACGTCCTACGGCTGAAATAATGAATGAACGATAGTAGGCCACGATCTAGGCCACTACATGCTAAGTATGTTACAATGATTTCAGTACATAAAACTGGAAGACGGATGTATAAATTAAATTTGAAAAATTTTAGTCTTACTTTTTGTCACCGAAAACACGATCAACCACTTTGTGACGTCATAGGTCTAGTAAGAAAAAAACTTTCTTTGCTGTTTCGCCTCGAGCTGCTATAGCCTTTTCAGCTTGTCAATTCAAATTTTTCATTTGTCTTTATATTCTTAAGTCAGTTTGAGAATATAAATTTGCACGCGATACTTTATTACAGAAATGACGTCATGACACAATTCATCCAAAACCAAGATTGGTGACACGGTATCCATCTCAATAAGTGATGTCAATTTTATTATTTTAGAGTTTTATCACTCAAAAAAGTACCATATTTATTTCTTGATATAGAAAAAACCATTCTTTAAAATATAAAAGTGTCAACTCGATTACGCAGGATTGATTACATTTCTCCCAAAAAATATTCATCGTTAACTTTTCTTCCCATTCATTATTAACTTTACCCTTTTCTGAAGAGTCTAAAAGTATTTTAGTAGGTAAAAGTGGCAGTAACGAACTTTATTAAGGTAGATTGATGAAAGGCAAGTAGTAATGAGTTAGTGGAACTACCGCCGCTGTCAGGGTCCATTTAATGGGCGGTCACTCTTTCGGACGTGTCCATTCAGAAAATCACTAATGAAGATAAGTTGTGTCATAGTCTAAGAGCCGTGGAAGATCGACCTTCACCCATCTGATAAGACATCATCATCATCATCATTTCAGCCGTAGGACGTCCACTGCTGGACATAGGCCTCCCTCATAGATCTCCAGTTGTTACGGTTAGAAGCGGCCATTATCTATTTTGAGGGGGGTTTGCCAATACTCGCCACGCTTGGCAGGCGGGTTAGCGAGCGCAGTATTAGGTGTTATAATCCGAGAAGACGCTGCTGCCCATCCTCTGGTGTATTTCCCTTGGCCGGGTCCTACGGCGCCCACGGGAGAAGATAGGGGGCATAATTCTTCTGATAAGACATATTTTTAGTCAATTATGATCTCTGTAAGAATACTTTATGATCTATACCGATACCCATTAATGAGCTGTAGCTCGCTTTATGCCCGGTGCAGTAGTGAAAGCCAGTTGGCTTACTGACTATACAATATGTCTGCTTACAAAAATCTGAAGCGATTATTTATTTAACAACTTTACATGGTGGAATTGATTGCTTGAGGCATATTCTCCCAACAACAGTTAATAACATAAATTTGGACTAAGGAAGCGGACATTATGAAGAAGAAACCTTTAAGGTAAATATAACACCGAGCTGCACGACTGGGAAACGTTTTTCACCTTCATTATAAACATGGCTATAATACCTATCGAAAAGTGTTTATGACTATTTTTATTGGATTAATTTTAATCAACTTTCTTTCATAACCTTCACTCTTTTCATAACCGAATGCATTTCATCTAAGTATGTCTCACCTGGCTATTAGATGGGTGAAGGAATCTTCCACGTCTCCTCCACTATTAGGCATTTTGGGACTCACTGTAATGTGCTTAAGTATTTGTAGTACAGATAATATGAAACTGTTACAGGGTTAATATTTAGGTAGTTAGGTATTCTATATTATATCTTCTTTATAATTCTAGACTTCAGAAGCAAAATAAAGAATGTATCATTATAATTCAAAAGCATTTGGTCGTTTGTGTATTTCAACGATAAGGGCACATACGACTAATGTTTCCGACTAAAAATGGCATTATACATGGGCTTCTGGGCTCTAGAACTATGTAAGATATAAATAGTTTGTTGACTGTATGTTTAATATGAGCCTCCAACCGAAACAAGGTTTGCCTTAGTTACCACGCTTGGCAGGCGGGTTAGTAAACATACAAAGATTCGCCCGTTCCCTGGTATTCAATTGCCATTGATAAAGTTATAACAATCGGGACCACCGGCTTACCGCCGTTTCCAAAGCACGAAATCCCTCAACCAATCAGACCTGGAAATGTTAGATTTTTATGCAAATATTTCTTGTCTGATGGAGATCTAACTTACGTCCTCCGAGGCTTAAAGCGAGATTTTAAACAATTACGTCACGGCACTTACACAAAATACCTAACAAAACGTATCTTCGTTAGGTATTATTTGTAAATTATTTTCCAAATTTAAGCAACAGATAAAGATATACCATTTCTCTAAATCACATCGTACACAAAAATGCGCCGATCGTTTACAGTTCACAACACAAACTCCAATGCGATCTTCGACTAATCGTTTGTTGGAACTTGGAATAACTATAACAATTTCGTTATTGTTTTCTTTGAATCTCTTAATATTGCTAATTCAAAAACATGGACTATTGTAGGTAAGGCTTATAAAAACATTTTACTTCAACGCTCACCAATATTTTTTTAGATTGAGTTAGAAAAGTCATGAATAAAAATTGTGAGGGGACCAAAAATTAAGGTAATCGTGTTATTCGACGTGGGTTGCTACGAATAGTTTATTATATTACATCTAAATTGAAAAATGTTTCTATATTACATTTTCAATTACGAACTAGATTTGACTTCTTTTTCTATTCAAAATTTTACTCCTGTATTTTATCTGAATAAATTGTTCCAATTCTTCAACTATCATCGTTACATTTCTGCCAATTCACAAAATAACATCGTGAATCCATAGTAGTAGGTATAAAGAAGAATAAATTGATCGCTCTTCCACTCTTCTTACTTGTTTAGTACCATTATTTGTATTGGTTTTGTATTTGTAACAACTTATTATACAGATGGTGTGCAATAAATGAATGTGAATATGACTGTATGAAACCTACACCTAAGCCTTCCATTGATTAAAAATGTAGCAAACCCTTCTGTACGTATTTTCACACAAATGTCTTCAAGTTATGTTCAGAATGAAAACAACTCGTTGGACCGTGCGCAGATGTTAGATAGCTATGGTTTTTCTGTTTGCTAAAGATATTCGTAGGTAGTTAGTACCATACGGTACTGTGTCGTTCTTGTTGCATAATATTTCAAGCTCTAGCATTAAACTATATTAAAGTCATAATTAACTAGTTTATTATAATAATAGCAGCTGGGGATCCCGCTCAGCAACTGTCCCGGGTAAAGTTACCTTCAAGTAGTTTCCTGTTTGTGTGAAAGTTGCAACCAACTTATCTTCAACTACTAAAGCCGGAATCTTAACTTCATTGAAGCTGCGTGGGATTTTGTACTTTATTGCAGACGATACATTGTTGAAAATCGCTATTCTTACATCAAAATTAGCTTATAAAATAATCAATGGTGTTTCAATAACATTCATTTAAATAAGCCTTGTGGTTATGGAACGGTTGGTAGTGTTGTTGGAACGGCACAGGTAGATCTTTGCCGGTTTTATTCGTCTTAAACAAGCAAGATTTGGATATATTTCGATTTTTGTTGGTTTGCGTGTGTGTATTATTTATTTATTTTTGTGCAAATAACACACAACCGAAATTATAAATAAGAAACACGTATACTAGAAGATATTGTACAAAGGTACTGTTTTAAAAAACATAACATTTGCGGTTGACTCTCAGCAGATTTGAAAAGAAAAGACCGATATTGTGCGTAGGTCTTAAATGAACATATAATACATACACATAGTGTGTCACACCGTAGGTGGATAGAGAAAGACTCGTAGGAAGCTAGGAATGGGTCCGGTCGTCCTCGCAAGGCGAGGCTCGCGACGCGTTCTTTGCTTCAGACCCGATCCCAGCCCGCGCTGGTTGATCTTAATTATATCTTATAATAAGCGATTATCACATGCCATAACAATATTGGTAAATTTTATTTAATAACATTATTGTTGAAATTTAAACTAATTTATTAGTTAAGATTGTTTTTTTTTTCCTTTTGTTTTCATTATCATTGTATTTGACTTATAATAAGTACGATCGATTCGTCTACATTATCAATAAGCTTTTTCATTTTCATATCAATATTTTGAAGTTGCCTGCCTTAGCCATGTGGCTATGTAGGCTATATTTGATTAGGAATTTCCTACGGGAACGGGAGTTAATCGGATGAAACCTCGCGCGGAATATAGTTCATAATATAGTTGGATATCAAAGAATATTTTAAATAAAAAAAAACAAACCAATCTCGTATCAAAAGCAAGTTTATTAAAGCCTCGTAAACTTGATACCCTATATGTAAACATAAACTATATATTTACTGTACCTTTTTATTAAAAGTTATGACAGACAAGTTTCCTCATGAAATATTAAAATCCATCAGACGCGGTTAATGCCAAGCTTACGGGAGATCCCTCAGTTTATGAACGTAAGGGCAAAGGAAAATACTTTGTGGCTAAATTTTAATAACTATGCGCTACGTTGGAACATGGTGATCATAAATTGTTTTTGACCCTTTTTAGGGTTCCGTAGCCAAATGGCAAAAAACGGAACCCTTATAGATTCGTCATGTCTGTCTGTCTGTCTGTCTGTCTGTCTGTCTGTCTGTCTGTCTGTCTGTCCGTCCGTATGTCACAGCCACTTTTTTCCGAAACTAAGAACTATAATGTTGAAACTTGGCAAGTAGATGTATGTTGTGAACCGCATTAAGATTTTCACACAAAAATAGAAAAAAAACAATAAATTTTGGGGGTCCCCATACATAGAACTGAAACTCAAAAAATTCTTTTTCATCGAACCCTTACGTGTGGGGTATCTATGAATAGGTCTTCAAAAATGATGTTGAGGTTTCTAATGTAATTTTTTTCTAAACTGAATAGTTTGCGCGAGAGTCACTTCCAAAGTGATAAAATGTGTGTCCCCCCCCTGTAACTTCTAAAATAAGAGAATGATAAATCTAAAAAAAATATATGATGTACATTACCATACAAACTTCCACCGAAAATTGGTTTGAACGAGATCTTGTAAGTAGTTTTTTTTTAATTCGTCAAAAATCTTAAACCGCAATTTAAGCTTTCATTCAATCAACTCGAATATAAAAATATAAAATAACATTTCATTTCATAAACATACGCTTTTTTATTTATTCTTGATATCAAAAATAGGTACGCACTTGTAACTGAAACGGAACCCTTCGTGCGCGAGTCCGACTCGCACTTGGCCGGTTTTTTATATTACATAAATTTATCGCTTCCTCCTCTCTTCTAACTTGCCGTGCCTGACGGGGTTCATACTTTGTACTGGTTTTGTAACAAACGTGTTATACATATAGTGTGTAATAAATGAATATGAATACATTAGGCATTTCTAAAGATTTTTTTTTTAATTTTTAGTTTACCGCGAATAATATAATGTGACAGTAACAGTCTGTCTGTTCAAATCTCTATATACGAATTGAAACTATTTCTTTAAATCAGACGAGGTTTTTATGAAAATCACCCTTTAGAGGCAAGTTTTTTTTCCGACGGACATAGGTACGTCGTTTAGTCACGAGGTTTTCCTAGTTCACCGGGCAAAAAGACGAGCAGAGCTCCAGCCTCAGTAAAGGGTTAGTAGTGCATGACATGTGTGTCCAAAGTTTGTTTGGAGAAATATACCCGGTGAAAGTTGCGGGGAGTGGCTAGCAATATTCACTTACTACCCAGCGGAGGGCAAGTAGCAGTTATCCTTTAAAACATAAAATGTTAGTGATTTTTGTAGGGCGAGCGAGGTTGCGGCTTTCTGTTATACCCTAACAATGTAATACAAATGGTTGACTATGTTCCTTTAAATGCTATGAAAGCATATTTATAAACTTATGTGACGACAGCCTCGGAAACCTTGGTTGATAGTAGTTGGTAGCAAATTAATTCTTAGTTCTTTCTAAATCTAAGTTCGGGTCGGTAGACTCTTAATCAATTGTAAATATTTCCTATAATATCATACTATATCTACCATTTCTTTGTTAAATAATTATAAGTTCTAAATCATTACTTTTAAGATAAAAAAGGTTTTTTTAAAGCTGATTGCCGAGTCCCTTTTACAGTTCGTTACACAGTCAGACCGATCTGTCACTAGTCACAAAACAGCCTAATGACTCTGGTTGTATGTGAGGAGAAGAAGTTTCCCAGCACAGCACGGTGCTATATTGACCTTCATCATCATCAGCCCTTATAACAATAGTGACCTTAACGGTATCTTTTCTCTTTTATAATATCCGCTACCTTTGTCCACCTACCACATATCCCTGCTCCACCGAATGGTTAACTGGGGGGAAATGCATCAGGCAATCAAGTCCACCAAGCACTTTCGAAGTGCTAAAGTTACTCAATAATAGCTTCTTGCACGGAGATTTACTCGCGTAACTCCTGTTGCCGTAAGAACTTCATGTTTAAATATAATTTATAGCCTTCCTTGTTAAATTCAATACCTAACACTAAAAGTATTTTTTGTATTTTGTTCCTGAGATTAGCAATAAATCAAACAAAGTATAAATATTGCGTAGTATGAGGTTGTTATGTGAATAGTTATCTTAAAGTTTGCATGTACAAGCGACACCGGGAACAACCAGCTAGTTGTCAATCTAATCCCTTTGGCATTATGCTCATTTAATACAAACGTAGCTGAATCCAATTTAGTTTAGTTAACGTATTTTGGTTAACCACTTGCCTATTCAATCTCATCCGGCTTAGCTATTAATGATCCATACATATGCATGTGTATGTAGAAATTATCGAATTGCCAAATGTGCAGATAACTGTACTATATACTTAGGTCCGTATTAATAAACCGATATCAGCGTAAGAGTAAGATCTTAAGACGCGGTTTGAGATCCTGGCATATAAATAAACAAAACTTAAGATGCGGTTTAATACTCTGTCATCACTTGAGATCGTGTTGTATAATAAACAATACTCGAGTTTCAAGAGCGGTATTAAGATGCGTCTCAAGATCATAATAGTTGAGTTCAGTCGATCCGTGACTTAAGATCGTGAACTTGTAGTGGCGGGAACTATGGACGTCGAAAATATTTTTTCCGAAATTAATTATTACGATTAATTAGACTATTATGATGATATTATATGGCCTTTTCTAATTCGATTACCTAAAGTTTATATAAGGGACGCGACAAATCCCTTCGAATTACCTCTGCAAAACTTTAAAAAACGATTTCGTTTTTACCAAGAATCAGTGCTATATATTGTATCGTTGATAAGAAATTATTTGGTGAAAATTTATTATTATATCTTTTTTAAAGTTATTTTTTTCTGTCGGACTAAATACATGTTTTTTCGAATTCATTTTATTCAAGTATTTAATAAGTTTAGCTATGTTATAAGTAAACAAATACAAAACACTTGACTGGTACAACCACAGATTATAATTATGTGACGCGTAATGACAGGCATAGGTATGCGTTTTGTTGACTTGTAAAATTCAATACTTTTTGATAATATTGTGTTTTTAGGGTTCCGTAGCCAAATGGCAAAAAACGGAACCCTTATAGATTCGTCATGTATGTCTGTCTGTCTGTCTGTCTGTCCGTCCGTATGTCACAGCCACTTTTTTCCGAAACTATAAGAACTATAATGTTGAAACTTGGCAAGTAGATGTATGTTGTGAACCGCATTAAGATTTTCACACAAAAATAGAAAAAAAAAACAATAAATTTTGGGGTTCCCCATACATAGAACTGAAACTCAAAAAAAAAATTTTCATCGAACCCATACGTGTATCTATGAATAGGTCTTCAAAAATGATGTTGAGGTTTCTAATGTAATTTTTTTGTAAACTGAATAGTTTGCGCGGAGACACTTCCAAAGTGGTAAAATGTGTGTCCCCCCCCCTGTAACTTCTAAAATAAGAGAATGATAAATCTAAAAAAAATATATGATGTACATTACCATGTAAAATTCCACCGAAAATTGGTTTGAACGAGATCTTGTAAGTAGTTTTTTTTAATACGTCAAAAATCGTAAACCGCAATTTAGCTTTCATTCAATCAACTCGAATATAAAAATATAAAATAACATTTCATTTCATAAACATACGCTTTTTTATTTATTCTTGATATTAAAAATAGGTACGCACATGTAACTGAAACGGAAACCTTCGTGCGCGAGTCCGACTCGCACTTGGCCGGTTTTTTGATAGTGTTTAAAGATTAAAAGTATGAATGCGATAAAATTTTCTAAAAATGTAATCGATATAAACCGAAGAAGAAATTTAATTCGTGCACACACAGAGTTAAACATTATACTTCTACTAAGAAAGTACTAAACGTAATGAACAAAAGATGAAATAGTTCGTTCATTGTGACGTAGTAAGTCTTAAGATCAGGATTTCATTGGGTGTCGAATTACGAATTTTAAGATCGTGGTCTTAAGCTCGGTATCATCTGAGATGCTGTTGATATGGGTTTATTAATTAGTGTCGACATTAAGATGCTGGTCCCATCTTGAGAACGTATCAACTGATGCCGGTCTTGAGATCACGTTTGAGACCTATCTATTAATACGGGCCTTAGATACCTATGTAATTTGTGTAGGTATTTACATAGATAAGAACATATATTACAACATGGTATTCGTGCGCGATTTTGCTCTTAACCCATTTCGGTTTTTAATCAATGTAATGCTTGGTAAATGAGACAGCTCCCCTGATAATAAAAGCACAGAATACACAATAGTATAGGGTAAGACGATATCGTAATAAAACACTTGCAATAGAAATTATCAACTCTTATAATAAAAATCAATGTTATTTGGCTGTGGTATTCTTTGCAGGTACGGTGCTTCTAGTACCACACATATGTATATATTTCATCAGCCCATAATAAAGTCCACTGCTGAACATAGGCCTCCTCCCGACGGAGGGTATTTGCCTTAGTCACCACGCTTGGCAGGCGGGTTGGTGACTGCAGTATTATGTTGTACCACACAAGGAAACGCTGCTGCCCGTTCTTTGATATATGATTATTATAGAAATGATATTATGACAATCGGGACCAACGGCTTACGTGTTTTACGAGGCACGGAGCGTAGTCCCTAAACCAACCAAACCCGGAAAGAAATCTTAGAATTTCAAAAGATTTCCTGTCTGGCGTGGAGATCGAAACCACGACATCAGAGATTTAAAGCGAGCTAAATATCGCTCCGCTACGGAGGCTGTACATATTTACTTACTGTTTATTGTATAAAGATTTTCTGCTGTAATATATAATTTGATTAAGATTAAGCCTTATTTACATATTTTTTTGCTCTATGTAAAATGTCGATTATATTGTGTGTTACTGACGGAAACGAATGATTATTAACTATGTTATGGATACTTATTAGCGATCGAAAAAGCTCGAGCCTTTTAGCCCTTTTTTAAGACTCGCCGCTTTATAGCGATGGCTAGAAGGCTAAAAGGCTAAATAACTCTTAAGCCCTCGAGCCTTGTAGCATACGCTCAATTGTCTTTTAACATAATTTAAAATGACTTTTTTTAAAGAAATAAGTATGAGTGGCCGAAAAGGCTCGAGCCTTATAGCCCTAAATTTAAAGCTAGCGAGTCTTTTTTAAAGGCGGACTCACAAAACAGTAGTTCTAAAAATGCTCACTAAAAAAGGGCTTGAGGCTTTTTTTAGGCCTAGGCTTTTTAAAAGCCTTTTTAGAAGACTGGCGTCGTAATTAGAGTTCTGGCTTTAAAAAAACTCTTAAGCATCTTTTGAGGATCAGGTTAATAGAAACGTAATGAATTATAAATGAAAGTTTTGTTATGTTTTTACAATTTATTATATTTTAAATCTAATTACGACGCCAGTCTTCTAAATAGGCTTTAAAAAAAGCCTAGGCCTAAAAAAGCCTCAAGCCCTTTTTTAGTGAGCAATTTTAGAACTACTATTTTGTGAGTCCGCCTTTAAAAAAGACTCGCAAGCTTTAAATTTAGGGCTACAAGGCTCGAGCCTTTTCGAAAGCCTAGGCCTAAAAAAGCCTCAAGCCCTTTTTTAGTGAGCAATTTTAGAACTACTGTTTTGTGAGTCCGCCTTTAAAAAAGACTCGCAAGCTTTAAATTTAGGGCTACAAGGCTCGAGCCTTTTCGAAAGCCTAGGCCTAAAAAAGCCTCAAGCCCTTTTTTAGTGAGCAATTTTAGAACTACTGTTTTGTGAGTCCGCCTTTAAAAAAGACTCGCAAGCTTTAAATTTAGGGCTATAAGGCTCGAGCCTTTTCGGCCACTCATACTTATTTCTTTAAAAAAAGTCATTTTAAATTATGTTAAAAGACAATTGAGCGTATGCGAATTATTGTTAAAAATATTAAATACAAAGACAGTAAAACACCTCGACAATGCCTATACCCTTATGACTAAGTTATTTTAAAATAAATAGTGTTATTAGTTTTATTCCTATCGTACTGAGTCTATATAAGTGGCCATGTAGGTACTTTATGTAAGAATATAAGCTGCTTATATTCTTACATAAAGTACCTACATGGCCGACTATCTTGAACATAAATGCCGTAACTGACGCGATACTATTAAGTACTTTATACTTTAAATGTACTGTATTACGGCATAAAGTGCAGTGTAGCTGAACTCACAAACATTGATGGTGTCTTTAATACTGACTTATGATATTATGCTCTTTTTGTATAAATATATATTAAGTTTCAGTGACCTCTATCTATCAACTCAATTCAGTTTTTATTAAAGGAAAAGTAAACCTTAGTAATATTAAAAAAGGACGTCCCTACAACGTCTGAGTTTCTGTTTGCAATAAACCCAAAAACCAACAAAAATCTGTTTAGTAAAAAAATATCTTGACCCAATCGATGAATAAATAATAAATTAGCAATAAGTAGGTATAGATATCGTAGCTTATCCTAAAAAATAAGTCGTAATTCCGCATTCGCTCCGCCAGCAACTGCCTTGACCTGGCGACCAACCGTTTAGAATACGTTTTCTTAAATTTATAACACACAGATATTAACGCGATAAAAAATATCTTAATATATTACCCGACGTTTCGATCAAGTTGCATTGATCGTGGTCGCGGGCAGACATATGTATAAAAAGGTAATTTTTATCGCGTTAATACCTGTGTGTTATAAATTATAATAATGATACGCGAAAGTTAAAAAGTTCATGTTTTCTTAAATCCATTAGTTTAAGATTCATTCTAAAATAAATAATTTATACAGAAGGTTAAAGTATAGATCTCGTAGGTTTTCTTACAAAAACGTCATAATAACGCATTCCCCTGCCATCAACGCGCCTTTTGCTGAGAACTAAGCCCGTAATGGGACATTCTTTTCCAATATTTACATAGTTTGAAGACTATTTCATAACCCTGAAGCCCAGCTCACCTAACTATGGTAAAATCTTTCGTCGTTCATCATTTTAATTATTATAATTTATGCGTTTTGTAAAGTTCCCTTTGATACGGGAATTTATTTTCCTGTCACAGGAGTTGTAGTTTTAACGCTATAAGCTACTTATCAAATTTATAGTCAAATTATGTATACAATTTTGAGACTATGAGCAGTCCGTCACATGTTTTAAATTGCTTTTTTTATAACATTAATTATTAACTTGCTGATGCCCGCGACTTTGTCCGCGTGGCGTTTGTTATATCTTTGGTTTTTTAACTATGCCACGGGAACTTGTTAATTTTCCGTGATTTAAAGTATTAAAATGTTGACCGGGGATGTAAGGTACCACCATGTAAAATTTCATTTAAATTGGTGCAACAGTTTTGGAGATTAACCCGTACAAACAGACAAACAGAAAAAAAATCAGACAAAACTAATAAATAAAATATACCTGGATGTGTTCTATTATACTTCTAGCATTCCCCTGACTCGGTTTCTAGCGTTTTTTTTTTCCATGTACAAACATTTGAACTCGATATGTAGAGATAGATAATAAATAGCGAAGATTGGATCATTTGTTTGCATTGAATAGGTTCTAGAGATGGATAACGTAGGGGTAAAAAAATTTTTGAAATCAGTCTAAGACAAGATTCTTCAAAAATCACACTAAAGAGATGAAAGGCCGTCCAGAGTTTGTTAAACCAAATCAAAATTGACGTAGACGAAGTCAGGCGACAGCTAGTTACAAAAAGACGTAGGTGTATAAAATGTTGTTACGAAATATGAAGCTGTTATCTAAGAGTCCACAAAGTAAGTCGATTGCCATAAAAGTTAAATGAGTAAAGTTCTCCCATTTCATTATTATTAACTTAATTTTGTTTATAATTATAACAGGACTTTGCTTGTTTACTAATTAGAATGAAGTGTAATTGGAACCGTTAAAAAAGCTTAAATTTAACCAACTTTGTATGCATTGCTTAGAGTTCTGATTGCCATCATTTGTTGAAGTATAAATATTAATATAGGTAAATGATGATAACAATCTTAAATGGTTTTATTTCATAATAATGAAACAATAACATTATTCAACACTTAGGTATTTACATACATACACTGGTACTTGTCAAAATGACAATGTAAAATTACTATAATTAATAAGTAGGTTATTAGGTATTCTTATTCTATAAATTAAACAGATGCTACCTGTGAGTGATTGTAATTGTAGGATATTACAGACAATGTCTGTCCCCTTTTTCTCCGTCCGTCCGTTTGTCATTAATTTCTCTACTCATAATATGTTTATTTTGCTCAAAATATGGCTGTATCAACATTTATGTTTCAGACAATTAGTCTACAGTGACATGCAACATCTTAACAAATTATGTTTAGCTTGCATTTATTATAGGCAACCTTCGTAGCGTAGCGGTATTTGGATCGCTATAAATCTCGGAGGTCGTGGGTTCGATCCCCACGTCGGACAGGAAATCTTTGTGCAAATTCTAAGATTTGCGGGACTAGCCTCCGTGCCTCGGAAAGCACGTTAAGCCGTTGGTCCCGATTGTTATAACATCATCTATAATAATTGCATATCAAGGAACGGAGAGCAGCGTCTCCTTGTGTGTTACAACATAATATTGCGGTCACCAACCCGCCTGCTAAGCGTGGTGACTATGGCAAATACCCTCCCTCGGTAAGAGGCCCATGTTCAGAAGTGAACGTTAAACGGGCTGATGATGATGATGATGATAAATTTATTATACTTTTTTTAGCAAACACATTTAAATTCAAAAATATATTTATAAATAATTAATCAATATATAAATAATAATAATGTCATCTCACTTTATTATATTTTATGTCAACATCGTGGTCGAAGAATTCTTTGATTTCATAAAAATACGATACGTAATTTGTTTTTACCGTTATTCATGAATTTGCTCATTTAACGTTAAATACATTTAGTAAATTACCAGAATAATTGAAGCCCTTTAGATGCTTTACTACTTGAGTTTCGTCAAAACAATTCTGAGTGTGTGATAACGAGAACAAGAAACGGTTGCACAAAGGTTTTCCGAATAAGTGACGTCACGTTCTCCAATTAGTGAAATTGTAACAGAGCTTGACGGCAATACGGAAATCTGGATTATATCCGGTTGTGTCGAATGCTACGAATTTATAGCCCATGTCGTTAACGAGTGATAACAAAAAGTCGGACATGGAATGGGATTCTGGCTTCTGTATCACTTTGAGGGATTTCATATTCGGAATATTGTCGTGTTTTTATTTTGTTTATGTTATGGGATATGTGGATTATGGTATTCAAAATGAAATAAAATATATGGTATGAAATAAAATATGGATATGTGGTGATTTAATAAAATAAAATGTTTAAGCGGCCGTAGCCCAATGGCTAGGGCGTCGGAATTGTGATGTTGATGTCGCCGGTTCGAACCCCACCCATTGCACTACCGACGTGAACCCTCTCTAACACAAGCATTTTAGCTTAGCATGAGGGGTTAACAAGACTACTAGTAGAGAGAAAATTCTGCTAGTAATCTTTTAAAAAAAATACAAAAAAATATATTAAAACAAAAATATATATATCACATTGTTAATAAGAATGTAAAGATACATATGAAATGAAAATGAAATTAAAACGTTTATTGATAATGTAGACAAATCGATCGTACTTATTACAAGTCAAATACAATGATAATGAAAACAAAAAAGGAAAACGCAACCTTGATTAATAAATTACTTTACATTACAACAATATTGTTATTAAATAAAATTTACCAATATTGTTACAGCATGTGATAATCGCTTATTATAAAATATAATTAAGATCAACCATACATTACACAACATACATATAAGATACATTAAACGAGGTTAGGAAAGGAGGTAAGGAAACGAGGTTTCCGGCGACTGGGACCGCCATTAAGTAGGACCGCGGTCATAATCGACGGATCCGTAAAAATAAAATAATTTTCTTCCGGCGACTGGGACCACTTATAAATGATAACTGAAATCAAAAAATGTACAGTCAAAGGGATAATTTTTAGATGTAATAATTGAAGAAAAATCCTTTTTGATTTAAAAACAACATTTATTGTTATAAAAAACAGCCTTTGACTCTACAGTTCTGTTATTTAAAACTTTCGACAATAAGAAGTTTCGTTCAAAATAGTCATCGCATCGACTCTGATTTTTACTGTCGCGTTGTAAACACTTTTTCTTGCACATCGCCAGACTTTTGAGCCATCTTTGTTTATTCTTTTAAGAATATATTCATAGCCAGCTCTTCGCAAAAGTTCACGTCCTCTTTGTGTGACATCAATATAAAACGACGAAAATTATCTATCACATAATCTTAACAGATGACAATTTTTTTGTGATATTAAAAAGTTTCATCGAAAATGAGAAGCGCTCTAAAGTAAAAATATTTGTAACCACGTCGTTTATTAGCTTGTTTTGTTTATAAATAAGTTAATAAAAAAATGTTTTACATACCTGACGACTATTAGATGAAGTCACAACACCACCACTCACATCACACAATTTGCAACAAACCTTCAGCGCAGTATCTTACAATGATCTAATATGACACTGTCTGATGCAAAACTTGACTTTCTTAAACTGATAAGCTTCTTGTCAGTGATTGACCGAGCCAGTCATCGGGCGATGCAAAATTTTCCGTTTATAACAAAAGGGCTACCTGACCTCGAAATCGACATTCAAAACGGACTCGAGTTAGAGAGGGATAGTATTATACAATCAAACAATGCTATTTATTCCCTTTGTGTGTGTTTACGTGCATGTGTGAATTATGTAAAAACGGGCTAGCTTAATCTAGTACAAAGCACATAGGATAGAATCATGTCTAGAACGAGTCAATGATATTCATATAAATAATTAAGATTTTTTTTCGTTTGACTGTACCGATTTTGGCTTGAATAATAGATTTTTTTAAGTTTTCTATGGGTGGTCCCAGTCGCTGGAAGAAAAATATTATTTTTTTACGGATCCGGCGACTGGGACCGCGGTCCAAGTTAATTGCGGTCCCAGTAGCCGGAAAACTCAAAAAAACCGCATCAATATCCTTGCGTAGTTTTAAAAATCTAAGCATACATAGGGACAGACAAACAGCGGGAAGCGACCTTGTTTTATAGTCTGTAGCGATATAAACGGGTTGTCTTAATGTTGCTATATTTCATGTGACTGTGTTGTTCTAGGATTTCGGCAAACGAATATAAATATTGGGTTAGAGCACAACCCAATATGGCTCACCGGAATCCTAAAGCATCAACGCCCTTGCCAAGTCACTAACTGTATGAATTTATAATAAATATACGGCAAGAGGTACACTTCTGCGCCAAGATGTGATATATTCAAATCCATATTCATTTATTGGACACTATATTTTATGTAAGAAAAGGGAGTTACAAAGTATAAACCAGTATGAACCCTATCAGGCAGATATAGAGCTCTTAAAAGAAGGTGTGAAAAAAGGAATCCTCTGAGTTTCTTGCCAGTTCTTCTCAGAGTTGCTACGTCCAGAACTGGAGGTAGACAAAAAGGGACGCATCATAAAAACATGATTTGAACTATTTTGAACGTGTCTGTATGAATAAAAAATATTTTGATTTGATTGATTGACTGAGTTTGATTTGATTGATTGAATATCGGTTTATTTACCTGAAGTTGTTATAAAGAGTTATCACCATTATCATCGCCATCAGCCCGTATCACGCCACATTAACATGTAGCTACTGGTGAACATGGGCCACCATCGAAGGAAGTTTTATCATAGTCACCACGCTTGGCAGGACTAGGGTATTATGTATATTCATAGCTACACGGAACTAGAATGTTTTTAATTGGCGAAATGTGCTTTCTGGGGCACAAAGTGTAACAAGTTATTAGTTTCAATTTAAAACAGTTTTTATATTTATATTTTGGTTCAAAATCTTACAAACCAATCCATATGAATAATTCTTACGAATTCTCTTTTACTCTTCCTAGAATATTTCCAAAGCCGGTTCTTCAAAGACTTGTAAATAAGTTTATCGATAACATGAAAGATACGATTCTCATATAGAATATTTTACGAAACATGCACTAACAAAATGTGTTTTTCTCAGCAAGAACAGATCCCAAAGGCAAAGAAGGAGGTAAATAGTATTGAAGATATATTCAAGGTGGAAGATATAGCAAGAGAATTGGTAAGAAGTAAGTAGAAATTGCATTTCCGTAGCTTAGTTGAATAACGACGCCTACATGTTGTGGTGCGGGATTATGCAATTTTAAATTCAAAGAATACTTAATTGAATGTTTTATTTCGAAAAGAGCAAACCTCCAATAGACAAGCCATGTGAGTTGTGCCCTTTTAAAAATTACATATTATTCAATTATTTTCCGCAGTGTGATAGGGATTGCTATCAGGAAGCAGATATTGCAATCAAACGCATAACCTATTACGTAACGCTGTTGGTGCAAACTTGGCATAACGTATCTTAGAGCACGATACCCACAAATATTTTATGGTATTGTTCATAAATATCATTTTATGTTCAAAAATATAAATACAGAACCGCGTAACTTCCGTTCCAGTAGGATCTTCGATAATTAAATATAATAAAAATAAAAAAAAGACAACTCTCGCACTACGGAAATAAATCCCTGTGTCGCGGGGGACTTTACAAACATTCATTTCACGGACACAAAGAACACCCAGACTCAGAACAACTATTTGTGGTTCACACAAATAATTGTCCCGGGTGGGAATCGAACCCAGAACACCAGGTCTCAGAAGCAACTTCCGTAACCACTGAGCCACCGGTGCAGTCGATAATATAGATAGCCCATTCGAGAAAGGTCTTTCTCGAATGGGCTATCTATCTGGTTAGGAAGCCAATCTGTGGTCATTTTCGACCAACTTGTCTGCTTAAAAGAAATATCGTACTAATATTATAAACTGGATGTATGTTTCTTACTCGTTAACGCAAAAACTGCTGAATGGATTTGGCTGAATGTTTGCACGGGGATAGTTAAGAAGCTCTATTTACAATTTTAAAGAATTACAATCCGATCCACTTGAGCCGAGTTACGCGGGATAATCTAAGTCTAAAATCTCTGTTTGTTTTACAACACTACATGTGTTGTAAAGTAATATAGTGTTCATGCAGCTTTTGTTAGCGAGTTAACACAAAGTTTTGTCCGACTCAGTTAGCGGGGAGCTGAGTGCATCGCTCGTTACTGCTGTACTCAATCTCGCCGTAATGGACTTTTGATTAGCAGCCCGTGTACCTACTGAGTAGCCTTTATGAATATTTACCTACTTTACTATACTTTTAGGATAAAAGGTAACCCTTCTACTGTGGTATTAGATCAGTATTTTATTTTTAATGGGTAATTCATATTCAGCAGGTTAAGTCTCTCTTTAAGTTTAGGAACTCTTGGGTACGATCCCCACACTGGACAAGATATCTTTGTGCAAATTCTAAGATTTGTTACCGGGTCTGGTTGGTTGAGGGACTACCCCTCGTGCTTTGGAAAGCACGTTAAGCCGTTGGTCCCGATTGTTAAAATATCATCTATACCTAACATTCACATACCAGGGAACGAGAAGAAGAGTTGTCATGTGTGTTAAAACATAATAATGCGGTCACCAACCAAGCGTGGTGACTATTGCAAAACTCTCACTCGGAAGGAGGCCCAAATTTAGCAGTGGATTATTTACGGGCTTATGGCGAACATATTTATATTTATATATATTTATAAATATTTTAATTCTTATGCGATACTTTTAATACCTACTGTAGTTTCGATTCATTGAGTCTTATAATGACTAACATTATAAGTATTTTGAGATTTCTAGAAACCCACAAATATACTATATCTGAAAAAGGATTTTTATTATAATACATAAAATATTTCCGTTACGTTTCTTTTGTACTTAAATGACAAGATTGATTGATTGACAAGGCTGTCAAGCAAACAATCTCATTATTCTTGTTATTTTCGTACCATCTATACGAATAATAAATAGCGAAAAGATTTGACTGACTGTTTGCATTGAAAACCTTCCGGAACAACTGGACTGAACTTAATTATGAAGTTAGCAAAGGAACAGGTAGCACGGGTATTATACATACAAACCTTCCTTATGAATCACTCTATCTATTAAAAACCTCATCAAAATCTGTTGCGTAGTTTTAAAGATCTAAGCATACATAGTGACAGACAAGACAGTGGGAAGCGACTTTGTTTCATACCATGTAGTGATGTCGGTATACATATTACCTTTCGTAATCGTCATATCATTAGACCATTGTTTTTAAACAAAGTTACTGAAAATGATGTTTACTTTACTTTCACAAATGATGTTAGTTTTTTTATAGAAAGCAATATTTTAAAACTTTTCTTCGGACGAGCATTATGTATTTGTCAGGGGGTCTACAAACTAAGCAATCTGCGCAAGAAGCGTGCCCTCTTGCGCAGATTGTGGAACTTAGACCTCTTGGGCTCAGGGTGGTCGCTGGCGGGGGATTGATTAATGATGACTTTTTGTGGTTTTTTTTTGCCATTGTCGCTCTATTTTACAGTTTACCGGCGTCTCGGGCTTCGGGTCTACGAGGGCATCGGAAGGTTCTTTGCAAACTATTACTACTATATTGATTTTTATTCAATAGTTCGCTATAAGTCCTAAACTTAGCATTCAAATACAAAAAACAGTGTGAAAATATTTTGTATGTCATTTATAAAGAGTTTTATATTACATTATATTTATTAATTTTCATTATTATTAGATTCGTCCATTGTACACTAGCTATGCACTTTTAATCAAATGCACTTTCATAAAGGTTTGCTGGAAGAAAATTCATGTTTTAATTAAACTCGCCTTTGTACAGGTTGTTTCCGTTGTATTAACTTTATGTTAAGTATTTACTGCATACAATAAAAAATTAATGAAATAAATTAATGAATAAAATACAACTTTCCCTTCCGCAATTTTAGCCACTTAGCAAACCTCCAATAGACAAGCCATGTGAGTTATGCCCTTTTAAAAATGACATATTATTCAATTATTTTCCGCAGTGTGATAGGGATTGCTATTAGGAAGCAGATATTGCAATCAAACGCATAACCTGTTACGTAACGCTGTTGGTGCAAACTTGGCATAACGTATCTTAGAGCACGATACCCACAAATATTTTATGGTATTGTTCATAAATACCATTTTATGTTCAAAAATATAAATACAGAACCGCGTAACTTCCGTTCCAGTAGGATCTTCGATATTTAAATATAGTAAAAAAAAGACAACTCCCGCACTAAGGAAATAAATCCCTGTGTCGCGGGGGACTTAACAAACATTCATTTCACGGACACAAAGAACACCCAGACTCAGAACAACTATTTGTGGTTCACACAAATAATTGTCCCGGGTGGGAATCGAACCCAGAACACCAGGTCTCAGAAGCAACTTCCGTAACCACTGAGCCACCGGTGCAGTCGATAATATAGATAGACCATTCGAGGAAGGCCTTTCTCGTATGGGCTATCTATCTGGTTAGGAAGCCAATCTGTGGTCATTTTCGACCAACTTGTCTGCTTAAAAGAAATATCCTGCTAATATTATAAACTGGATGTATGTTTCTTACTCGTTAACGCAAAAACTACTGAATGGATTTAGCTGAAAATTTGCACGGGGATAGTTAATAAGCTCTATTTACATAATTATATCCGAGCACTGGAGCCGAGTTACGCGGGATAATCTAAGTCTAAAATCTCTGTTTGTTGTATGTTTTACAACACTACATGTGTTGTAAAGTGATATAGTGTTCATGCAGCTTTTGTTAGCGAGTTAACACAAAAGTTTTGTCCGACTCAGTTAGCGGGGAGCTGAGTGCATCGCTCGTTACTGCTGTACTCAATCCCGCCGTAATGGACTTTTGATTAGCAGCCTGTGTACTGAGTAGCCTTTATGAATATTTACCTACTTTTTACTATACTCTAAGGATAAAAGGTAACCCTTTTACTGTGATCAGTATTTTATTTTTAATGGGTAATTCATATTGTTACTGTAATTAACATTTATCTATATTCCAGACAACCTCCAACAGGTTAAGTCTTGCTTTAAGTCTTGGAGCTCTTGGTTTCGATCCCCGCATTGGACAAGAAATCTTTTGTAAATTTTGAAATTTTATTTCCGGGTCTGGTTGGCTGAGGGACTACCCCCCGTGCCTCGGAAAGCACGTTTAGCCGTTGGTCCCGATTGTTAAAATATCATCTATACCTAACATTCATATACCAGGGAACAAGAAGCAGAGTTTCCCTATGTGTTAAAACATAATAATGCGGTCACCAACCAAGCGTGGTGACTATTGCAAAACTCTTACTCGGAAGGAGGTCCAAATTCAGCAGTGGATTATTTACGGGCTGATGGCGAACATGCGGCTAACAAATATTTTAATTCTTATGCGATACTTTTAATACCTACTGTAGTTTCGATTCATTGAGTCTTATAATGACTAACATTATAAGTATTTTGAGATTTCAAGGAACCCTCAAATATAGCGGAAAAAGGATTAGTATTATAATACATAATATATTTCCGTTACATTTCTTTTGTACGTAAATGACAAGGTTGACTGATTGACAAGGCTGTCAAGCAAACAATCTCATTACTCATGTTATTTTCGTACCATCTATACGAATATTATATAGCGAAAAGATTTGACTGACTGTTTGCATTGAAAACCCTCCGGAACAACTGGACCGACTGAACTGGACTGAACTTAATTATGAAGTTAGCAAAGGAACAGGTAGCACGGGTATTATTATACATACAAACCTTCCTTATGAATCACTCTATCTATTAAAAACCTCATCAAAATCTGTTGCGTACTTTCAAAGATCGAAGCATACATAGTGACAGACAAGACAGTGGGAAGCGACTTTGTTTCATACCATGTAGTGATGTCGGTATACATATTACCTTTCATAATCATCATATCATTAAACCATTGTTTTTAAACAAAGTTACTGAAAATGATGTTTACTTTACTTTCACAAATGATGTTAGTTTTTTTTATACAAAGCAATATTTTAATACTTTTCTTCGGACGAGCATTATGTATTTGTCAGGGGGTCTACAAACTAAGCAATCTGCGCAAGAAGCGTGCCCTCTTGCGCAGATTGTGGAACTTAGACCTCTTGGGCTCAGGGTGGTCGCTGGCGGGGGATTGATTAATGATGACTTTTTGTGGTTTTTTTTTGCCATTGTCGCTCTATTTTACAGTTTACCGGCGTCTCGGGCTTCGGGTCTACGAGGGCATCGGAAGGTTCTTTGCAATCTATTACTACTATATTGATTTTTATTCAATAGTTCGCTTTATGTCCTAACCTTAGCATTCAAATACAAAAAACAGTGTGAAAATATTTTGTATTACATTATATTTATTAATTTTCATTATTATTAGATTCGTCCATTGTAGCTATGTACTTTTAATCAAATGCATTTTTCATAAAGGTTTGCTGGAAGAAAATTCATGTTTTAATTAAGCTCGCCTTTGTACAGGTTGTTTCCGTTGTATTAACTTTATGTTAAGTATTTACTGCATACAATAAAAAATTAATGCAATAAATAAATTAATAAAATACAACTTTCCCTTGCGCAATTTTAGCCACTTAGCTAACGTTCCAGTGGGAACTTCATAATTAAATATAGCCTTTCATTCGGGGCAATGAATAGTGTAGCTTCCCAACTTTGAAATATTTTTTAAATCGGTCAAGTATGTTGTTTCGGAGCCTATTCAATACAAACAAACGAATCATTCCTCTTTATAATATTAGTATAGATGAAGAAAATGACTCAGTAATTAATACAGATGTTATATTAGGAAAATTTTAGGTAATCCTATTATTGAATATATTAGTTATCGTATATTATGATACCATACCTATTACTGGGTATTAGTCAAATATTAGTGAACCGATTTATTATTAGCTACTCTATCTAATATTGATACCTGCGTTTATTCTCCATAATAATTTATATGAAATACAAGATTCTCGCGAATATGCACTTTCATTATTTTATTCACGTATGCCTATTACAACAATCTAAACTCGCCTAACCTAATATTAATATACATGGGTTGTATTATAATACCTGTACCTATTACGAATATATTAGTCACATCTCTAGTAATTAACGCCTACACAAGTGCGTGACGACACTCGACAAAAAAGGTTTTGTTATATCTCAATCTAAACGATAATTCAATCAAAGTTGTTCGTGTCTCGGCCAAATTACACTCATTTCGTTAGAGATTACATATTGACATGTCTGTGTTATATTAATTATATCCGAGGGTTATTGCCGATTTCAATTTGTTCTGATATAAGTAGATAATACAGGGTCGAATAGATATATCTTCAAGTATAATTCAGTACTTATTAATATTATAATCCATTCATATATTATTACTAGATTCCCGCGCGCGGCTTCACCCGCGCAACTGCTGTTTCCGTATGAACTTCATAATTAAATGTAGCCGAAAGCCTTCATCGATAAATGGGCTAACACTGAAATATTTTATCAAATAGGACCAGTAATTAGTTACTACGATTAGCGCGTTCAAGCAAACAAACAACTCATATTATAAAAATATATAAGTAAAGATTTTTACCAGACATATTTACAGTTTTACATTACTGAGGACAGCTTTACATACATAGTTTAAGGTTTCTCTCGGTAATTGCGTTAGTGTTCTCTATGAATTAAATTATACTTAACGTTCAGTGTTGCGGTTCAAAGATCACTTTACACAAGTGGCCTCTTTTCAGATCATTTATGTTTATCAATTTGTAACTAGCATAGGCTAAGATTAAAAAAATATATTTAATCCGTCAACTACATTAACAAAAAAAGTTTCTCAAACAAAAAATGACGAACATACACCGCGTTCAAATTTTATGTGACGTCACTTCTAGGTACAATTTTACCTCTATATCTTTGTAAATTTTTATTGACATCTTTTTATAAATGAAAAAATACGTGTCCAATATTTTTTAGTTATTTAAATGACGGACTAAATATTTTTTTTAGTCTTCATTCCTATTATTAGCTTATTCTTTGTTACTCACTGGTATTATTATTAGCGGAATAAATGGCGCTGGTCTGAGTTCCACTAAAACATTTATTTTTACAACTAACAAATCAAAACAAAACAGTATAAAATATGACAAGTACACTAAAATTTATAATAGACAATAGTTTTCAAATGGGTTCGATTCGTTACATCGTCCATCATGAAGAAAGAAGAAAAAGGGAAATTATAATGATAATTTAACTGAATGAAATAGACTACAGCTCCGGAAATTAGTTACAGCTCCTGGAGTATAATTACAGGGTTATTTTTAAAACTCCAATAACCTTTTAAAGGGCGAAAGTACTGATGATTGTAAACAACTTTTACTGTGGGACCAACCCTGAAATCGCGAAAAAAAATCAGCTGTTCCATACATTTTGTCGAGGTAAGTAAACATAAATGTATGGAACAGCTGATTTTTTTTCGCGATTTCAGGTTTGGTCCCATAGTACTTACCACTCGGATACTTATCACTAGGCCGCTAGGCCATGTCCATCTGGAAAGCTTATTCTATGAATGACACTAACAGCTGCTAATGGTAGGATTTTACAGACAACGTCATTAATTCCTCTACTTTATATTATACTATAAAGTGTAACATTTAAGTGGTTAGCCAAATATACCTATATTTTATTAACTAGTGCTTTTAAGTAGTAGTTGCTAACACACATTCAACTTTGTGGCTAAATATTTACATGCATACCATATAATGCGGCATGCATAAACATAAAAGTGCACTCTTGTTGGTGAATATTACTTTTGAGGATACTGCAGGGGCAATGTATGAAGTTTTGTAATAAACTCTCGTATTATATAAAGCTTGCATATAAACCTACACAGTGGCGTAAATTTTACTTTTTCCAACCAATTTCGCATATCTTTCTCAGTACTGGTCATCAATAAAAAAAAAAAAATTCAATGTAAAATAATTATCTGTAAATTTTAGACTTATCTAGTAGTCCTTTGACTTAAAGTTTCACTTAAACATTACTAATTTTTCTGCAAAGTAAATAATCTACTAATATAAAATAACTTATTTTTTTTCTATACGACTCGACGGAGAAGAGGCCGCTCGCGCAAGCCACGCGTCCCTTCTCTCTCTCCTGACCCTAAGTTTGCAAAGAATTGCATCAGTTACATAAAACATCGCTAAAAATAAAAGTCATTATTCAATCCCTCTGCCAGAGAACGCTGATGAAATCCAATCAGGACGGAACCCTGCTCGTCTTTATGAGGTAGCAAAAGCCTCGAAACTAACTACATTATGTCCGCTCGAAAAAAAAGCAAAGCCTCAGTCTGTCGAGTCTTCACAAAGTCACTGTACAATACTAGGATACCGTCACACAGATGAGTTGAACTACCTTTAAAATTGATAAAGTAAACAAGAAGAATAAACCTTACTATAAAAAGAATTCCACAAATAAACCAGAGCATTAGACGACCGAAATCCGCATTCATTACTTTAACAAAATATGCAAAGCTTTTGTATATGCGAAGCTTGTTACGAGTCAAATTAAATTGTGTTCATATTACGTTTTGTCGTAAAATATTACATAAGATGTGGAGCGCGCTTCGTGCTCTCGTCTCCCATCCGTGAATCCGAAATATTACGGCTTTACAAATATAAACTATGGTGTTTTAAGTTTTATGCTAATGAAGAAGGCGACGAATGAATACTGAGATTGTGTGCGCTGGGGAGGAAGAACGAAATCAGGTAAATGGAAAAAACATAACATTTTTAACTGCATTTAGATTCATTTCACAATTATGCAACCTATATATAAAACGAGCATTTCTGTGTATTCACTTTCCAGATTTTTAAATAAATCTTAACATCTTAAAATCCTCGCATAAAAATAATCAAAGGATTTCAATTTTAACAAAATTTCCATACGGATCTGACGAATTTCAATTTAACTCCTCTGGTAATCTGATTGATATCCCTTAGTATTTTACCATATATTTAAATAGTGTAACAAATATTTAAATACTAATTATCATTGATTTTATTGTTTTTAACGATTCAGTGGTCTTATAAATACATATTTTTTTCTTTTAAAGAACAACTAGTAGTAAATATACTAGAGCAAGAGCCCGTGAACCCCAGACCTACGTAATTTTATAAAAGCTGAAACTTTGTCAGCGCATGCTCCCAACACAGGTAAGAACGATGGACTATTATGAAGTTTGGGCTACAGTGGCGTTGGTAGATGAACGTCACTCAAGGTGTGTTAAATACCGATCTAATTACATCAAATAATAAAGTGCGATTTTTTGGTATTACCTTTAGAATATTATTAAAAATCACGTTATTCATTGCCAGACACTTAACATCGTGGCAACCGCTTGCCAGACACCCTTAATGTTGCATGCGCTGACAAACATTCAGCTTTTATAAAATAACGTAGGGCTGGGGTTCACGGGCTCTTAGTCCATACTTTTTTTGGACTGATACTAGCAGTCTGGCAATTTCCACAATGTTCTCATATGGCTCAATATAATGAATTATATTTTCTTGCTAGTTTAGTTTAGTTTTCCCAAGGCAAACCGATTTTCTCGTTGTATATGAGGTTCTATCAAAACGAAAATATTTGAAACATCATAAATTACTTATTGGATTCAGCATTTGTTTTTTGCATATGCAAAAAATAAGTGCTGTATTAAATAAGTACTCTAATTTCTTAAGAGTTGATAATTGTTTTTTATGATGTTTCAAACAAAATCCCAAAATTCTAAAGCAAAGAATTTACTAGTATTCAGAGAATATTAAGACGTCGGCCGTTGTTAACGGAGTAGTTTATTGCAATTTCAGTATATTTCGTGATTCTAAAAAAAGATTCGGCGCGAGAAAAATAACTAAATAATAACTCAATTTACAAAACACGGAGGACAATATTTAAGGAGATAAGGCATCTGTGCTGGGAACATTACTCGTGCACTCTGGGAGGGACGGTTCAACCGACACGATCGGTGAGAGGTCAGGCGAAGTACCGACTGCATGACGTGCTCTCCAAGACACGGGTAAAACTTTACCAATTTCCAGGCTTCCGGCTGGTACTTAGATTTTCTAAATAGAACATTAATCTAGTATAACCATTTTTTTGACCGATTTGGGGATCGAGTCCGGGTCCTCGTTAGTTATACTCTATATAGTTAGTTATACAAATATATATTACTTTATGTCTATCAACGAGACAATCCAGTATCTATATTTAAAACTTCATTTTTTTACCACGAAAAGGATCAACAATATACTAAAATCGACAAATCAAAACGACTTCATTGGCCTGTTCATAATGCTGGCTTGCAAATATAATGCAACAACGTTTGTGTCAGGTGTAGCATGTAACTAATCCGGGCAGAGCGAGGTACTCAGCAAATTGAATTTGTAGAAACAAGCTTTTGTACCCAACGTGGCGTACTGGCGCGGGTTCAATCTCGGAATTGCGGTGTTGAGAACGACTTTACAATTTTATCTACTGCTTTTGTTTTCGGTATTGTGTGTGGATAACTATTTATTACTGAAATGTTGGTGTTTGTGGAGCGGGTTACGTGCTTTACTGTGAATTTTGGTAACTTTAAGATGTAATAAGTATATTTGCTTCTTCTTAACTTCTTTATCAGTTCGTTTACGTTCACTGCTGAACATTGGCCTGTTCAAGTGGCCATAACCACCATGCTTGGTAGGTGGATTGGTTATCGCAATAAGATGGTACGTGTATATCACTCTGTGCTGAAAAATGCTGCTGCCAACAATCGTGTAAGTCAAGTCAGAGTGTGTGTCCCATAATCTCTTACGACCCCCATTGGAAGACGTGGTCTATTCAAAGCCGGACACCACACAGCTCACACCTTGCGACACAGGAATTTATAGCAAAGTGAACTTTGGGGGAAAATCCGATGCAATTTTACTTGTTAAATGAAATTATTTTAGTCCTTTTTGCCTTTCAAGTAATTGTGAAAGGGATAAAGATAACAAGATGTCGCAAAATTATCAGATGTATAAAGTCAGTAACCCAATAAAGTGTTAAGAGCTATCAAACTTTTAATAAATTGTTATGTATGTATATTAACTATTATCATCTGTCTGCTCCAGTCGCTTCGAAAATTTAATTTTAATTAGAAAAGCTATTTCTATCTATGTATTAATTTGCATATAAATGGTAAAAGTTCTACAGAACAAATTGGGTAACTTTTGTCATATGAATTTTGTTTTGTCTTTGTGCGACGATTCAAGATTGTATAAGGTTTTCAATACCCTTAAAGTAGTTTGTTTATTTAATCTTTTGCACCACTTTTTTCTCAGCACCATGCTATGGCTGAGTGACAAAAAATGTCCCCAGCACTAAGTGCATCATGTACTTTTTCGTTAAGTGCATGCAGCACTAGCTGGTGACATTTTCTGTCACTCAACCATAGGATTATGCAGAGAAAAAGTGGCAAGTGTACAGAGGTAGTAGAAACTTGGATGAGAAATTAATACTGTATCGGTACATAAATTAACCGCCGTAGGCCGTAGCCCAATGGCTAGGGCGTCGGACTCGTGATCTTCTGGTCACCGGTTTGTTCCCCACTCATTTAACCCACAAGCATTTTAGCTCGAGGGTTTAACAAGAATACTAGTAGTCAGCAAAATCTCTGCTAGGAATCTTAAAAAATAAACTATATATATTCGTTTATACCAGCTGTGTAATGTCCAGCATAGAACAGACCACCCATGGCTGTCGTAAGAGGTGACTAAGGAACATACAGCTGATGGATAGGCAGCAGCATCTATCAGCTCAACGATACTCGCCATCTTACTGCGATCACCAATCCACCAGCTAGGCGTGATAGTTATGCCCATATCCCTCAATGATCCTCATCAAGGGCATTGGACATAAACGGTCTGATACAATAAATCAAATTTGCCACATTCTAATAATATCAAGATATATAATACTATTATAAAGTATACTATGCCTACTTAAAAATATAACACTCATTGCTGCGACGCCTCCAGGATTTGATGCCTCCTGTCTAAAGGTATGCTCGCGAATCTTATAGGAGAAACAGTTAATCTATCTTTATTTATGTAAACTGAAAGAGTAGTTTTTATTTCAACGCGCCTGTCTATTTCAAAAAGAAGAAGCTAGTAATTTCTTGTAAGAGAAAGGTTTTAAAACAAAGTCTGATTCTTTGTTTTAATTATTATTGTTGGAAGGCCTACGACTTCTCTTATCGATTGCCTAAGATTTGTCTACCTTAAAGGAGAATTTAATTTCTATCATCAACTATATATTTTATTCGTAACAGTATTGTTTTTGCTTAACATAATTATGAGCATTAAGGGGCTACATACATGTGTTTGATTACAAATTGACCTAAGTATGGATTCCGTATAATCTTGCACCATATATTTATTTTCCTTTCTCTAATTCATTTCTCGTCAAAAAATAATGCCCCGCGTCACTCTGCTCTTGTAAGTCGAAGCGTGATAATTTGTAGCCTATATGTTAATTCAGCTTATAAAGAACATTTTTTTTATGCATTTACATTTTTAATCTAACATGTATTATTGAAATTTGCTCTTGCGTATTCCATACAGTACGCTTAATATTTATGAGCTGATATTCTGAGGAAATGCAGTCGGTTTTCTGAATGTATGCTAGTGAAAAGAGGCTTACATTACGTTAGTTGCTATGTGCATTCAATTACAATATAATTAGTAGTTTTCGTTTTTTTTTCTTCATTTTTCTTTGTCAAACTGTTGCGTGTCGAACAATTATTCAAAAAACCTATCTTTGCAATCCCAAAAGTCGAATAACATACCATATTTTAGTTATTAAACGTTCCTATCAAGCATATTTGGCTAAGAGTTTTTAATAGAGCAAAATCTTAAAATCTTTTGCTACCTCGATGAAAAATATTTCATTTCATATTTTTCACCAAGCCTTTATGTCAAAGAGCGTCCTTTAAAATGTTAGGTATTTTTATTAAAACATATACCTAGTTATTTTCTTGTTTGACAGTTTGCCAAGATCTTGTACTCATATTTACAGCGTAGATAAAATTTGATCAATCAAAATATATTTTTCTAAAAATCTTTAAATACGTTAACAAGCCATATAATATGATCGGTGATACAGCATTACTATGTAAGTGACAGTTATTTTTTCGTCCGTCAGGAAATATTTTCTTTATTTGTGTTCAACTTCTTCTTCACCAGCTCGGTTACATCCATTGCTGAACATGAGGCTCCTCCTAACAGACCTTGCTTGATTGTTGAGGGATATTGCCATAATCACCATGCTTGGTAGGCGGATTGGTGATCGCAGTAAGACGCTAACTAATACTGCTGATGCTGCTGCCCATCCTCAGCTGTATATCCCTTAGTCACCTTTTACGAAACCCATGGGAAGATGTGGGGTGGTCTTTACTACGCCGAAAACCTCACGGCAAATATTGGTGTTGTAATAGACAACATTTTGCAGGTTCCTAGTATTCTAACCCCTAGAATTCTGACCCCCATAACAAAATGTGAACCGCCGTGCTAAGCTAAAATGCATGTGTCACGTGTGGTTTCACGACGGTAGTGCAATGGGTGGGGATCGAAACGGCGACCACAATTTAAGATCCCAAGTCCGACGCCCATTGGGCTACCCGCTTTTTTAAAACTTGATACATAAGATCTTTAACCTTATTAGCTATTATTATTTAGGCGGTATTGCAATATCACCGATAATACAATGATGTTTCAGCTGAATCTGACGAAATAAATTTCGTAAAATATCTAGTGATTTCTTTGTCTATTATGTTCTTGTCCCATTGTCAATATTGCTTCTTATCATTAGACTAACAAATATTTTTTATACAAGTAAATATACAATTCATTTAAGTCGCCGAAGTAGATGAGATCAATTATTATTCACTGAGTTTTCCAATAAAATATTTTAAGACTGTTCAATCAACATTGTTCAATCAATCTTGTCACGGATTATTCAATGTGCAGATTGAATTTATTCAAGAAAACATTTTTTAAGTTCGTTCGTTTCTTATTATTAAGAAGCAATGTAGAATAGGTAGGTACTTGGAAAAATGTTTTGATAAAGTTGTTCGTTACTTAAAAATATGAAAACATTATTTCTTTTTGATTCGTTAATCTAATAAATAAAATTTATAGAAGACATAGCTTAAAAATGAAACGCCGCGCTTTGGTAAATGGAAAAAAAAATCTCAAAGTTGAACTGCTTTTGAGACCCCGTGTGTATACCAAAAATAAGAATACTTATGATTTTTATTTCGGGCAGACATTATGTAGTAAGCCAGTAGGATTTTGCTACTTCACCGGATATGAGAATAAGTAATACACCGTAAAATTATGGAAAAAATATATAAACTCACACACTTAACCCTTGGGCTTCTAAGCCCAATCAAATTTTTGCAACGATAAAGCCCAATCATACGTAATAACGACGTTTAAGAAATAAGCCGCTGTAATTTGTATTTTTATTTTATTGGTCTGGGTATTGAGTTATTTATCTTTAATATACTCTATATACCTATTTAAATAAAAAAAAACACGTTTTAAATATTATATACTTTGTATTTATCCCTTTATAATACTATGTTTAGAAAAGTAACAAAGCTGAACGAAAAATGAGATAGATTGGGCTTCTATGGTTAAATGACATATATCTGCTACTCTCATTATTGTAATGAAATTGTGCCGGTGGCTCAATGGTAACGAAAACCGGGGAATAATATATAGTTGTTGTTGTGTCATAAATAGTTGTTCTGAGTCTGGATGTGTTTTGTGTCCGTGAAAAGTGAAGTGTTAGTAAAGTTCCCCGCGACACAGGGATAAATTTTATAGTGCAACCTAATAAGACTTGAGAAACATAAGAACTTTATTTAATACTATTGTTTGTAAATAATAAACTCAAATAATATGATCATAGAAATAACCATAAAACCTTCTTCTAAGTAGCTGAAGTCCAACTCGCCTTTATGCACGGTGAAGTAGCAAAAGCCTCGTAGCTAATAAATATCCGTCCGAAAAAAATCGACCGGCCCGGGAAGCACTGATTCATATCTTAATCTTATTGAAAAAAAACAAAGCAGTTGGCAGGTTTCTATAAACTTTTGCGATAACATTATATTCTTAATGTTTTAAATTCATTAACACAGAAAATGCTAACATCTCAAGCAGGCCCCAGCGAGTGTTAGTGTTCTTGAATAGCAATTTATGCTTTGTGCATAAACTTAATTAAAAACATTCTAAGCCTGACTATTAAAACCACCTGGGAAAATTATTTATAAAATATTAAGTTTTTAATTATCTTATTATGCTGCTTGAAGCCGTTTTAACAAAACTAATGAATAGGAGTACTTGATTGAATGTATGTAACTTTTATATTAAAAAAGAACTTATTTATTTACATAGAAACTTTTACTGTTTTGAATATCGTTGGTTAAGTTCTAAAACGCCGTATGTCGGAAGTTTCTAGTGATTGATTGGCATTGAATAGACTTTGAAATTTCAAAAAAATGTACACTATTAGAAAGCGTCGTTATTCAAGAGAAACATAGGCTATATCTAATGATTATGATCCCGCGGCAACAGGAGCTACGAATAACAATACTATGTATGTTACTTTTAGCTTTATGTTAAGTGTTTCTATTGGACGCTGCACGTTCTAATATAGGAGATATCTAGCACAATACGTAGATGTATAAATATTCCATATATGTATTAATATATTTATTGTTTTGTTTACGTGAAATAATAGCATCCCATATTACATCAATATTGTGTCTTCAGATATGCGTTTGAACATTTGCTTTTACTTAATTAAATAAAGAGCAATGATTTTTGCAGCATAAATGCCACTTTTCGAAAGCTTATGTCCAGTAGTATATAAAGTGACTTCTCCGTTAGTCTAGGGATGAGTTCTCTACAACCAGCGCAGTCCTGGGTTCGAGTCCCAGGGTATGTGTCTATTTATACTAATAACCTAACTTTCGCCATAAAGTACTTGTGGTTTATTAAAATCACTGCAGAGTGATTTTAATTAATTTTAATGTAACCACTGGCCCGCAATCGGGCCCGATTGCGCTTTGTGGAAATAACTGGTACCTATGTGTTTTTGTTTAACCTAATTATACTTAAATTAACATTCAGGTCACAAGTGACAATACAGGCAAGCTATTGAAATAAATGTTTCGTGTGTACGTGTAACATTCTCAATCGTTACAGATAACAAATGCAAGTGTGAAGTCACCATGAGTTACATTCCCCCATCGCCCGCGCCTCGGGCTCCGCAAGAAGAACCAGCCACTCCTGAAATAGGTAATAATCTTATTGTATATAGGTACATGCGATTGTATTGATTGCTCCTGATCATCAGTCCGTGTAACGTCCACTGTTGAACATGTGCTTTCCTCATAGGCAGTTTTTGCTATAGTCTTGGCTTTATCGACCAGCGACCAACCTCAAATGAGTTAGCACTTTTATTATTTTTTTATTATTATTCTTTATTGTACCCACATATTTAAAGAATACAAATATGGATCATCAAAAAATATTAAGCAAAGTAGAATGAGTGGTACTATACCATAAAGCGATTTCTTCCAGACAACCTTTGGATGGATAGGGGCAACATAATATTATAAGAGCAGTAGGTGTGCAACAATTAAACTAGGTATAATTTACCAGAAAAATATTGGAATATAAAAAGAAATCAAATACAATAGAAATAAAAAAAAGCAAAAAAAAAACATAGTAAGTAATTAATAAATACCATAATAATATACTTACACCAATACAGAACTATACCTACATAATTAACAAAAAAAAAAACATACACGCATAAAGTGTTTTCTTTTACTATTGTTTTTTTTTGAATCGTCACTGGTAAGTTGTTCCATAAATTATTGTTTTAGAAATTATTTTATACTAAAAACGCAAGTGCGAGTTGAACGTGGAGAGGGTTCCTTACAATGCCACAGTCAAATGTTTTAATACTTCCTGATATTCTTATTCGTTAAATCCTAACAAAGCTAAATTTGACAATGCACCGTATATTACCGGGAGTAGACATCTAGTTTAAAATATAAAATGGTCCTCTCACTTTTGGTTGCAACATCATATCCCAGTGGAGATTACTGTCAGACAAAATATTGTAGTGCACCCCAGTGGACGTAAAAACTCACTGAGTTCACTAAGGGCGAGGTTGTACTGAGAGCTACCAACGCTATTTTGTTTAAGAAGAGTTTTATGTAATTAAGCGACCGTAGCCCGTAGCTACGGGGCAACGGACTTGTGATCCCTGGTCGCCAGTTCGATCCCCACCTATTACACTACCGACGACGTGAACCCACTCGTAACACAATCATTTTAGCGTAGCACGAGGGTTAACAAGAATACTAGTAGACTGCTGACTGCCAAACTCTGCTAGTAATCTTAAAATAAAAGTCATATTCCTCAGTCAGAACTGGTAAATAATAATTAGATTGAAATGGAAAAAATATAATGTTTTAAATCTAGGTATATATCCGTAAAGTGAAATAAATGAGTTCTAGTTCAGCTATAGTGTAGATCAGCCGTGTGGTTTTCGGCTTAGAATAGACCATCTCATATGAAATGAAATAAATTAGTTTATTAGTAACGTAGGCGAATAATTCGCGCTTGTTAAACGTCATTTACAATGCATTATCATATCTAAGAACATTATTTTTATTTACTTAAATTAAGAACAACAATATTTCATATTTTATTATATACAGAAAGTTTTAGAAGGTATTAGTTAACTGTAAGTATATCATTTCAAATAAACAATATGTTAAAATAAAAATATTTGTTTAGTCTTATTTTTAAATTCATTAACAATAATAATAATAAAATAACGAGAAATAAAATAAAAAAATAATCGAGAACAAAATGAGTAGGTGTACAAGAAATAATAATAATTATAAGTCGCGTAGTTAAAGAAATTAGATCTACCAGCGCGGGCTGGGATCTAGTCTAAAGCCAAGAATGCGTCGCGAACCTCGAGTCGCGAGGACCACCGTCCCTATCCTAGTTTCCTACGAGAATTATTATTTTAGTCATCTTTTTAAAAATAACGTTATTCAATGTTTGTATTTTACAATTCATAACATTTCTACATCTAGGACAGTGCTTCCTATAAGCTAATGTTTAGTTGAAGATATAAATGAGTATGGAAAAATAACAATTTATCTAGTAATTTTATAGGAAGCATTCTCCTACATTCACATTTCCAATGTAACTTTTACATACACTTAGTCTGATCGATCGTATTAGTTAATGTAATTATTATACAAAGTCTATATGAAAACAAAATAAACATGTTACGGCTAATAGCTGAAGTGCGGCTACACTTAGTTTTAGCCGGCTACAACTAGGTGCAGCCGACCACATGCGGTTAAACATAGATCAACTAGGTTTTAATTAAATTAAACAATACCTATGCCCGGAACAAAAAGATGGTGGGGTTGATAAAAAAAAAACCTAAACCTAAGCCAATGGAGTTGAACAGGGACTTATGGCGGTTGATCTAAGTTTAACCGCACGTGGTCGGCTGCACGTAGTGGTAACCGGCTAAAACTAGGTGAAGCCGCTCTTCGGCTATTAGCCGTAACATACATAACTAGCGGCCCGCCCCGGCTTCGCACGGGTGCAATGCTAATGTAAGTATATCTATATATATAAAAGAAAGTCGTGTTTGTTACAACACTTATAACTCGAGAACGGCTGGACCGATTGCCATGGTTTTTGATTTGTTGGATTTGTTTCCGTCCCGAATAGCAGAATACATTTTAAAAACAAAAGAAAGTCGTGTTAGTTACACTATTTATAACTCAAGAACGGCTGAACCGATTTGGCTGAAAATTGGTAGGGAGGTAGCTAAGAACTGGGAGAAGGACATAGGATACTTTTGGGTAGGGGTAGGGTAGGATAGGGTAGGGTAGGGTAGGGTAGGGTAGGGTAGGGTAGGGGTAGGGTAGGGGTAGGGTAGGGGTAGGGTAGGGGTAGGGTAGGGGTAGGGTAGGGGTAGAGTAGGGTAGGGGTAGAGTAGGGTAGGGGTATGGTAGGGGTAGGGTAGGGGTAGGGTAGGGTAGGGGTAGGGTAGGGTAGGTGTAGGGTAGGGGTAGGGTAGGGGTAAGGTATAAAAGTCCACCCGTGCGAAGCCGGGGCGGGCCGCTAGTTATATATATAAACCTTCCTCTGGAATCATTATATCTATTTAAAAAAACCGCATCAAAATCCGTTGCGTAGTTCTAAAGATCTAAGCATACATAGGTACAGGCCGACAGTGGGAAGCGACTTTGTTTTATACAATGAAATAATGAAATAATGAAATAATGAAATTTATTCAGCACTTAGGTATTTACATACACTTGTACTTGTCAAAATTACACTGTATAAGACTAAATCACTAAAGTATCACTTAAGTAGCTAAAAACATTGTTATAATTATTTGATCTTACAGAATTTTTAATCAGTCTCTCCGTCTGTCGAGCGATAAATGAAAAATGTACACATTAGGTATAGTAAGATGCCTTAAAGGTAACAGGTCTAAAATTAAAATTAACTTCAAAGAATCCGGCCAAAGTTTAAGCGACATCCACCTGAGGGCACCCTTAAGGGGTTAGGACCAACGCTCAGGGTGCCACTGGAGTAAAGAGTAGATTTACGAACAGTGGTGATGATCGCTGGCACGAGATCACAGTTCGGGGAATAAGCAACAACGCGGTCCTCGGCCATGCCGTCGAGGATCCTACCCTAGCTAACCTGCAACCTTTCACTAGCTACCTAAGTGGACGACCCGGAGAAGAAAGGAAGAAAGAAACTCCGAGATTATTTTTTTTGTCTCTTTTGCTCTGTTTCTTTTTTTTTATGTCAAGTCTTTTATCACAATCATGTAATATTGTACAATGTATATATGATGTAAGCGAATGCAAGCACAGTACCATTTATTGCCTGGTCAATTTATACCGACCAGGAGCTCAATAAGACAAGAAAAAAAAAAATTATACAGTAAATACTATAATGTAGATATTAAAGTTTACTCAGGCACAAACAATCTCCTACAAAGAAACCTAATGGCGGATGCATTCACATACATTTACAATATGACAATTTACACAAGTTCAACCAAAGGATATACCTATAATGATAATTATAAACAATAGCAAGAATGAATTATCAAAATATAAAATAAAAATAACATAACATAACCCCGACAACAGCCGACCAGTCACCACAAGCAGCACCCGTTCACGAGTATGACGTGTGACGCAGCCATCGCCTCCCTCGCCATATTAGAGGGAAGGTGGCGACCCGCCCCACACCGCCACCGCAAGCAATGACAGACAACGGGAGCATGACGAACTAAAGTGGGGATATCTACAAGTCTATTAATATTAAACCTTTAGTTGAACAATGTTTAAACTGTTTCAATAACTGAGTTTATAATGTTGTCTGTGTTTAACTGATCAACCAAGCGTTATTGTCGTTTAAATAGTCATTTACTGAATAATAAGCCCTTTTTATTAGAATCCTCTTAACAGTTGACTTGAATCTATCATGAGGTAACTCTTGTAGGTGTACAGGTATTCTGTTATACATACGGACTCCTAATCCCACAAAAGATGAGTGTACTTTTTGTAGGCGATGGTATTCGGTGCAAAGTTTATGCTTATATCTAGTGTTTATTGTGTGTATGTCACTTCTTTTCTTAAAAAGGTTAATATTTTGCCGGACATAGATTATATTGGCATAAATGTATTGCGAAGCGACTGTTAGTATATCTATGTCCTTAAAAAAGTCTCTTAAGGAGAATCTCGTACTTAGTTGATAAATAGAACGAACTGCACGTTTTTGTAGTATAAAAATGCTTTGAATATCAGCAGCTTTACCCCAAAGCAGAATGCCATAGGACATAATACTGTGAAAATAACTAAAGTAGACTAAACGTGCAGTTTCTACATTAGTGAGTTCCCGTACTTTTCTAACCGCGTAAGCAGCTGAGCTCAATTTTCCAGCGAGACAAGAAATATGGGGACTCCATTGAAGTTTCTTGTCTAGTGTCAAGCCTAGAAAGAGGGTCGAGTCCACAGTTTCTAGAATAACATTACCCATTATTAATTTTGGCTCTACAAAACTTACATTAGGCATTACGAATTTGATACATTTGGTTTTCTTGGCATTGAGAACCAAATTATTAACCGTAAACCAATCGGTGACATGTGCGAGAGCATTATTAATGTCATTAAAATTATTCCTCTTTCTATCTACCTTAAAAATAAGGGAGGTGTCATCCGCAAAAAGTACCATATCACACATGTCTTTCAAATAAAATGGCAAATCATTTATATATACCAAGAACAAAAATGGGCCCAGTATCGACCCCTGTGGCACGCCTAATCTAACTGGTAAGTTTTGTGACTTTACTCCCCCAATGTCTACGCACTGAACCCTTTGGTGAAGATACGATGAAAGCATGTCAAGCGCGACGCCCCTTACACCATAATAATTTAGCTTTAGCAGAAGTGTATCATGATGAACGCAATCGAAAGCCTTCGAAAGATCACAGAACACTCCAATGGCATCCTTAGATCTCTCCCATGCATCATATACATGTTTTATTAAGGCTACTCCCGCGTCTGTAGTCGAACGTCCCTTTGTGAAGCCAAACTGATTATCGTGTAGGAGATTGTTAAGATTGAAGTGTCTGAGTAATTGTTTGAGCATTAATTTTTCAAAAATTTTGCTGAAGGCTGGCAATATTGATATTGGCCTAAAATTTGCGGGATCATCCTTGGCACCTGATTTAAATAATGGGATGATTTTACTACACTTCAATAGGTCAGGGAATATACCCATATCAATACATTCATTAAAAATAGTTGTTAAGTAAGGCGCTACTACATCAATTACATTTTTTATGATTCTAACAGAAATTCCCCATAAATCACCCGTATTTTTGGGCTCAAGGGTTTTAACAATATTTATTACATCATGTACTGTAACATGTTCAAAGGCAAATTGTTTTTTACATTCCGATACACTTCTACGTAAAAGGTGTTCAGCGCCAACATCTGAGGAGTTTAAGGAGCTAGTCGTCTTAGTGGGTATGTCTGCAAAGAAGTTATTAAACTCGTGAGCTATGTCATTCTTCTCAGTAATTATTTCACCGTTTATTATTAATTCTAGAAAATTTTCACGGGTAACATTTTTACCACATTCACGATTTATTGTATTCCAGGTGGCTTTTATCTTGTTACTAGAATGTTTGATTTTATTACTAAAATAATTGGCTTTAGCTTGGGAACATACTTTTTTAAATATTTTAGAGTAGTTACTCACATACGCTAGGAACTCGTCATCAAATTTATAGGTTCTAATACCATATAGCTCGTACAATTTGGTACGACTTTTATAAATACCTGGAGTAGCCCAATCATTAAAATTTAATTTAATATGTTTTGTGAAAGTTTTGATTTTAAACGTGGTTTGGAACTGAGTATTGATTTCATGAAAAACCGACGTGTAACTTAAATTAGGATTATTCAACTTCAACAATGTGGGATTCATTTTAACAAGAATATTATTTTTAAATTGATTCATTAAGTAGTCAGTAACTGGCCGGCAAGTAACTTCAGTTGATTTACATTTGTCAACGGTATTAAATATTGCTAATTGGCCACAGTGATCAGAGGTCAAACTATTAAGAATTTTGCTACACACTGATACACAGTTAGCAAATATATTATCTAAGCATGTTGACGAGTGTGGAGTTATACGCGTTGGTTCGTAAAACAAATTAATCAAATTGAACGATTTAAAAAGATTTAAAAGCCTACTACACGGTGATGAGGTTTCTAGGATATTAACATTGAAATCTCCACATACTATAATACTTTTCTTGGTAAAACTTAATTTTGTGAGGGCATCTTCTATGACAGATTCAAATAAGTCAAAGTTGCTAAGGGGGGGGCGGTAAACTGACATAATTACTTGTCGCTCAAGCTCAACACATGACAACTCAACAGTGCGCTCAATAGAGAGGTTTAGAATGTCTAGTCTTGGTTTACTTTTAATATTGTTAGAAACAATAATTAATGAACCCCCATGGATTGCATTCCTCCTCACAAACGCACTCTGAATCTTATAATTATCATTATTAATATATGACAACTGATATTCTTTAAGCCAATGTTCAGTCATACATAAAACATGAACATTGAATTTTTCAATAAATAAACTTAATTCTAATTCTTTGCCGGACAGACCTTGCATGTTTTGATGAACAACATTCAAACCATGCAGCCTATCCGTTGTCCTTATACCTAGTTTAAATTATTGTTGCTAGTAAAACTACTAGCATTAAATAACAATCTACTTGTATGTAGGTGGGAAATACCTATGTCGGTGTTAATATTAACATTAGTTTGAGTAGTAATTAAACTACTCTGTCATAATACATGATTATCAGAGTCATTATAAATATTAAATGCTAACAATTTAGCAAGTTGTTTTTTTAAATAAAATGGTAGGTACATAGTACCATTTGTCAAATTATATTTAAAATTATTTATAAAAATATTTGTGTCAAAATAAGACACAAAAGGGTTATGGTGACATATGTTATACATTGTCATGTTTAAATCAAAAATATATCTATTTTGCTCTTCAGTAAAGTTTGAAGAGTATGGCAGAGCACATAATAAAAATGTTAAATTATATTTCACATTAAGTTTTTTCATTTTATGAACTATGTCAACAATATGATGTCTACTTACAGATAAACTATCACCATAAAGTAAAATAAATTTATTAAATGTACCATGTTGACTAATTGAGACCATTTTCTCAGTTAATTGTTTATAACTGGCCCCGGGTAAACATTCATTTAGAATTGTTTGATCGGTGTACATATTCATTAAACTACTAAAATTTTTCCCTAGTAGGTCTGATATTAAACAGGTTCTATTATCACAGGCCTTTTTAATGGGATTACCTCCCTGTTCTTGAGAATTATTTAGAACTATAGCTGGCTTTAGCAGTGTGGGTTGCCTCAGTTTTGTGTTTACATCTACTGGGTCCCTCAAAGTGAACTGAGGGTGTCCTTGCTTGCTATGAGTGAGTGACAGTCGAGGACTTGATAATGATTCACTATAACTACAATCACCTACAGTATTTTTATTAATTATTGAGTTGCACTTATTGCATTTCTCATTGCTAATGACTCTAATTAGCTCATTAGCAGCTAGGATGTGCTCTTTAATTTTGCTCTGTGAATCCTCATATTTTTTTGTCAGTGAGGTTATTTTGTTATTTAAGTTATGTACAATGTCATTTAATTTACTTGTATCTGTATCATATTTTAAGTGGCTTTGGGTGAGCTGATTACTACAAATATCTAAATCTGATAATAACTCCCTACGCTCAATAATAAGTTTACTTACCTGATGATAGTTGTATCTTTTACAATAACTATATGATTTTTTAATTTTTTTAAGGGTCCTGTTAATCTTTAAGTATTTTTTGACATTTTTATGACTAGTCATGGGTGTATTCAGGGCCAAAGAAGAATTAATACTTTTGTTAGAGTTTGACTCGACAAGTATCTCATACAAGTTTTGGTTTGCATCACTCTTTTGAGTATCCAACTGTTGTTGTAAGTTTTTAATTGTATCTCTGGCCCTCAAAAGACCCAGATCTAGCTCAGTAATACGATTTAAGGCCAGCTCATGAGTGCTGATACACTCATCATATGTGTTAATTTTAATTTCAAGGGCATCACGTTCGTTACATACACTCATAAATTGGGCATATAGATTGGACAGCTGTTTTCTTAAGGAGGCATTGTCATCTAGTATCTTGGTTGCTTCTTGTTCATCATCTATGCGCAACTGTTCCAGGTATGTACAATGTAGTGATAGTGATTATGCATTATACATATCTTCCCATGGATGTCGTAAGAGTCGACTAACGGACACTCACCTGATAGATGGGGAGCAGCATCTATCAGCGCAAAAATACCCCCATCATGCTGCGATCTTCAATCCGCCTAGTAAGCGTGGTGAATATAGCAATATCTCTCAACGAATTAGGCTTGCCAAGGTCTGTTCAGAGGAGGCCCATGTTCAGCATCGGCTAATGTACAGCGTTTAGTGGGAACACACCCAGATCATAATCCGTTGGCATGTCAGTTTCAAACGACCGGAGGGAGCGGTAACCCCGTCTTCCGGTTTCAGGGAAATGGATATTTCTTGTCAGAAAATTCAGATTTACTTAGTTAGTGCTCTTCTGGGAATCAAACCCCGGTCCATATTATCAGTGTTAAACACACACACGGGTAATATGGATATGTGGATACATTATTACTACACAAACTAGGGCCGGTACTAATATGTTATGATGAAAATTCTACTTTCACGTTAATAAAAGCTGATAATATACCAGTTGAATATTTATATAAATTACCTTTTTTTCTATATAGATATCGGCTTGATTTCAAACTAGCAACCAGGAACAATTAGGGAATTATTTATAATTTATTTTTTCTTATGTAAGAGTATATAAAACAAAGTCGGGTTAGTTACAACATTTATAACTCAAAAACCAAAAAAAGTCAACAATCTTAAATTTTGGTTTTCAGTCTTAAAAATGGTAAAAGTTGACAGAAACGGAAATAATTACGCAATTTTATTTTCTCATATTTTTTTTAGGGAACAGGTTAATTCATACATGCGAGTAAAACCGCGCGGGTCGGCTAGTGTCTAATAAAATAATTCAATAGCTATTTATTCTTATTATTTATATTTTTTATATAAATAATACATTGTCTGTAGGTTCAAATCCACGAATCAATCAATCAATCCACTTTCTTTACGAAATATTTTCTGGCAAGAGAAACTCCTAATCCAATACACAATTATTATTATTGTTGTTCAACTGACTGAATAACACTGAATAACACTGAAAAACACTGAATATTAGCTAAGAGAAGCGGTGACGAAATATGAAAATTTCAGTTCTAAAATTCGGTGCAGATATAAAATTCATGAGTATGCGCTTTTGAAAAAGTGGCACAAAGTACGTTTTTACAATTTCCTCTCTTGCGAGTTAAACCTCCGAAATACTTAATATGATTTGCGTGTATGTAGCGTGCTTTATCCCCGTCTCGACGTAAAACTGTCGCACTTGATCTCTCACTGCACGTGTCGTCATCCCACCGGATTCTGACATTCACAAAACGACAAGTGCAGCTTTGGGTCCACATATTTATACAGTTTGCCCGACGCATTCGAATAATCCACCAAAAAGAAAACCTAAGTGTGTAGCCATTTGCTAATACATTAAAATTTCTTCTTTCTTTTTTCTTAGCTATAGGTTATTTTCTGATTATTTGTCCGTGTATTTCGCCTGATTTCCAAAACGGTAACCCTAATTTAGACGGAGCTTTCATTGTTAGCTAATTAAATTCTTATTTTACGCAGATGATGTCGCGTCCGTATACAGCAACTAATAAAGTAACAATAGTTATTTACACAGAATAATGGATCAGTGGAATTCCTAATTAACTATAAGAATATCACCATCATCATCATCATCAACAGCCCGTTGACGTCCACTGCTGAACATGGGCCTCCTCTTAACAGACCTTGGCAAGCCAGGATCGTAGAGGGATATTGCCATAATCACCACGCTTGGCAGACGGATTGGTGATCGTAGTAAGATGCAAATGTTGAGCTAATAGATGCTGCTGCCCATCCATCAGCCATGTCCCTTACTCGCCTTTTACGACACCCATGGGAAGACATGGGGTGATCTATAAGTATAAGAATATCAAATAAGCAAAAATTGTCTATCGGCACCATATTGCGATTAATTCTTTCTCTTTGAAGTCTATCAGTTATATATAAGTCTTTGTATCCACCGCTAACATTTAATTTTAGCCAAAAGGTTAACTACGAGATAATGGCTTTTGGCATTAAGTCCGCCTTATGTACAGAGTAGCATACAATTTCATTCTATATATAGGTATAAAAGAATCATGATCTCTCTTAGTAACGGCAGCACACGTGTGCGGAGGACCGATTTCGCTATTATTAAAAGAAGCGTGATATAAAAAAAAAACTTTAGAAATTTTAAGAAAACTTCAATATTATTTTTTTATTGAGGTTGATATTACTTTCAGTTGTTTGAAATAACTACCTAAGTGTCAATGATTGACAGAATGCCTCATTATTTGTGAGTGTTATAGGCTGAATTTCAAGGAAACGGGGTCGACGTGAAAATTAATTTTACAATGTTGTTTGATTGATGAATAAGCAGAATCGGGCCCAGCTATGGGTGCCTACAACATGTAACCGGGATAAGGATCATTATTCCTAACTATCAATCTTGTCGGGATCGTTAACTTTATAGCATCGGTCTATTTCAGTAAACGTTAAAACCTCGTGCAATCTATATTTTATGAAGTTCCATAGGTTTTCCATCCAACTGCGTTCTAGGGCGCGGAAAGCTAGATCCTTAAAAAAATAGTTAGCAACGAGCCATCATCTGACCGTATAGCGTCCATTGCTGAGCTTGGGCACTGGGCCTTTCTCGAAGGGGGTATTGACTTAGTCATCACGCTTTGTAGGCGACTTGGTGACTGCAGTATACAGCATATACAGGTATACCCTGCTTCTTGTTACCTGTTCTACATGTTATCTAGTTATTACAAAACTAATAAATATGAAACCAATATTAATATAAAATACTTTTATAGATATCACACCAGCCGTCCGTATGTAGTTAGCCACGAGGCTTTTGCTACTTCACCGGGCATAAAGACGAGCAGAGCTCAAGCCTTAATAAATAGTTTAAAACCTACAAACTAAGCAACCTGCGTTAGAGTGCACCTCCGGAGGGGCTTGGACCTTGGCTCAGGGCGGTCGCTGGCGATGAGATTGAGGGATTATGACTTGAACTGTCGAGACTCAGAATAACTGTCTATGGGTCCAGATGTAGGACACCGGGTAAACGTAGTCTCGCGGGACCAGTTTATTTTAAACAAAAGTTTAGGTCGTTTATCTATCGATTGAGGCAGTACGAAGTCTGCCGGGTGAGCTAGTAACATAATATTTTACTACATTATAATGAAACATAACTCCATTTTAAAATAACTCCGTCAACGTTTGAACAAGAGCGTGACCTACTTACAAAATAGCTGAATATAATAAATCCTAACAAATTTGTAGACCTCAGAAGTATAAGGACGTATGTACTATATACTTCAGAAGCATTTGGTCGTAAGTGCCAGTTTACGATAAAGGCACATACGCCCTTTTGCTTCTGCGTTCTAGAATTGTTATTTGGGCTTTGTGGTTCAGTACTCAGAGCGGATGTGTATGGAACCTTATTATTATAATATCGGATTATTTGTTAACTGAATTGGTTTTGAGGTCGTTAAATATCGAGGACTTCGGTTCAAACCTTGGGTCGCGAGAAAATGTGTTCCTATAATTCAGAAAGTTGACGGTTTGTTTTGTGTTTCTGTCGGCAACTTGTGCTTTTTGTAAAAAAAAGAAACACAGTCAGATATTTGCTTCAAATGATTTAATTTCATTTAAGGTTTTTATACTAATTCTTGATTCCCGCGCGCGGGCTCACCCGCGTAACTCCCGTCACTGTGAGAGCTTCTTCCTCGATATATAAGTTCTCTAACTCTAAAATAATTCTTCAAATTGTACCAGTAGTTCCTGACATTAGCGCCTTCAAGCTAACAAACTCTTCAGCTTAATATATTATTTATAGGCATAGATAGATTAGTATATATGAAGTTCCCACGGGAACATGAACTAGGCGGGTCAAACCGCGCGTTTTTACATAGATATCTAGAGCGGTGTTGCTAATCAGACTCGCGCTTAACCATCCTACGAATATTATAAACGCGAAAGTTTGTAAGTATGGATGGATGGATTTTTGTTACTCTCTCACGTAAAAACTACTACTCAACGGAATTACCTGACATTTTACACCGGGATAGGTTATACGCCGGATTAACAAGTAGGCTACAAAAAATCACGCTCCGACCCACTGGAGCAGAGTAACGCGGGTAATACCACGGGGCGCAGCTAGTATTTATATATTTCACGAGCGGAATATTAAAAAGACTTGGCGTTGAGTTCCTTTGAAACTGTTTAACATACATTAGAGGACATTTCAGCAAAATAAATTTCATACGTCGTACGAAACATGCATAAGAATCAGAGATGTTGTATATTCCATTTAATTTGTGTCAACACACTCAAAGCAAGAGTTATGGTTATGTTTCTATCTCAAATAAATAACGAGATCATTACTTTATAGCAGGGTTTCTTAAAGTGGGGTCCACGGACCCCTTAGAGTTCCGTAGCATGTAAATCAGGGGTCCACAGGAGGTTAGTCTGTTACCATATGTTATAAGGCGAATTCAATACGTAATCACTGGTCGCACTCTTAGTATCGAGCACTTGATTTGGGCAAAAGTTGGCACTTTAATCTATTTCAAAAGGTCACTGCATTGCATACCTTTGGACCCGGCAGTCAATCTCGTAAACATAGAAATTCAGTCTGTCGGTTAGGCATAACAGGTCAGTAGCCAATTATCATCGTTTTGGCTCACATTCCTCTACACAAGGATTTGTTACGAACCGATTGCACGTCGCAGATGGCACACATCTTGCATTGTCGAAGATTATCCCACAATTTAACATCCTCGTTGAGGCTAAATAGCAGCACCCTTCTCATTAAGTTAGTAGTCAGTGTAATAAAAGTACCAATGAAAGGATTTTTATTGATTAATTTAATTCCAAAAATATTTTTTAACAGCGGTCCGTAAAATTGTTTACATTGGCAGTGGTCCGTGACTGCAAAAAGTTTAAGAAATACTGCTTTAGAGCGGCAGTATTATGGCTGTCAATGGCAAAGGTTACATTGTGTATAGGCTAGCGTAATATCACACATAAATCCTGATACGAATACATTTTGGTTTAGATTTATTACAATCTTTTTTAATAGTTACGCATCTATTATTATGGCTGATGGTTGGGCAGCAGCATCTATTAGCTCAAGGTTTAAATCTAACTGCGATCACCAATCCGTCTGCCAAGCGTGGTGATTATGGCAATATCCCTCTACGACCCTGGCTTGCCAAGGTCTGTTGGTAGGAGGCCCATGTTCAGCAGTGGACGGGCTGTTGATGATGACTCTATGGAAATGTACAAAGGAGCGTATTTTACATAAGGTATCCAAAATCCCAAAATAAATTTCACATTTTAAGAAAACATCATATGGGGCGAAATTATTACATATGTAAGAGATTTCAAATTTGCAACATCGACATATGTGTTTTTTTGTGTCAGTGACGGAGCCGCCACCCATGACTCGCGTGTGCCCCTGCTTCACGCGCGAAAGGCCACTCCTGCCAGAACTACGAGAGCCCATCTGTTTGCAATTCATCGGAGTTCCACTACGAACTGGTAAGTTACTAGTTATTAAGTTCGATCCCCGCGCAGGACAAGAAATCTTTTGGCCATTTTTAAGATTTATTTCCGGGTTTGGATGGTTGAAAAACTACCCTCCGAGCCTCGGAAAGCCCGTTAAGCCGTTGGACCCGATTGTTACAACATCATCTTTAACAATCGTATACTAGGGAACGATCAGCAGCGTTTCCTTGTGTTGTGTTGTGCGTTCACCAACCCTCCTGCCAAGCGTGGCGACTATGGCAAAAACCTCCTTCGGGAGGAGGCCCATGTACATACAGCAGTGGACGTTGTACGGGCTGATGATAAAGTTGACTAGCTTTTGCCGTGACGTCTGTGTTGATTTTGCTTGTTGTGTCTGTGTGGACGAATGATGATTAGTGTAGCTTCCCAACAGTGAAATAATTTTTTACATCGGTCAAGTAGTTTCGGAGCATGTCCAATACTAACAAACAAACAAGCAAATGTTTCTTCTTTATAATATTAGTATTTATATAGACCTAATAAGGTTGGAGCCCTGCTAGCTTTTATATCCGGTGAAGTAATAAAAGCCTCGAGATTGACTAAATCAATGTCCGTTCGAAAAAAAACAGCCCCTTAAGAAGTAACCTCCCTATTTTACTTAATGCCTAAATCATTATTATAGCCTGTGTGCAATATAGTGCAGTCCGTTCGAATAGATAACACTCTGCTAAGTACCTTAGCGTTTAAACTTTGAAGTCGTCCTCTAGACTTAGCTGGAGATAAGCTATCTTTGCAGAATTATGGTGCGCTATCATAGGCTTCGGATCTGTGTTCTGCGAGAAGTATCAGTAGGTTTTAAATTGAAATTGTGCAACTAAAAATTGTTTGCACCAATTTAACGAATGAAACATTACCAAAAGAATCTTTTACTGTTTTGTATAACATGTACACTACGTCATGTTCCCCTAGAGGAAAAGACAATAGGCTTTGCCAAAAGAAGTAGTATACTCGACTCCTTCAATCATTTGTTTGCGCTCACAACTCGAAAACGTTCAAATTGGCGTGCGAACTTCTATATCGCGATGTAGGTATTTATTTATTGAAACATCTAGATGGCGTTGCTAGTTCACTTGTAGTTTTGTGCGGTTACTGTAGATGGCACTGCACAATATGTATTTGTTTGTGTTACAGTACATACTCGTACAGTGATTCTCCGCAACGAGTCGGTGTTGACAGCGGCGTGGAGCGCGGCGGTCAGGCGGTGGCCGCGGACACATACCAAAACACTCAATACAGGTACAAAATTCAAAGCTACAGTAAAATAATTAAGAATCAGTATATTAATTTGCAAAACTACTGTGATTGTGATTGTGTGAAAGCCGCTAAACTTAAGTGAGACTGGTCTGGACATGTCTGCCGCATGTCAGATGACAATTGGGCTAAAAGAACCACCGATTAGGTCCCAATAAACGCACGATGCTATCGCGGTAGGCCGAGACGAAGATGGCGGGACGAGCTTGACTCCTACCGTAGTAGGGACTGGCCGGCACTCGCAAAAGATAGAATTGTGGGGAAAAGGGAGAGAGAGGCCTTCGTCCTGCAGTGGGACAACACAGGCTAGTTAGATTAGATTAGACTGTAATTAATGGTGTTAAAAAGAACTATAAGATTCAATTATTTTGACCAGAATACTACTAATTTTATAAAGATTTAGAAATATTTATAAAAATTTACTGTCAGACACCTAAAAAGCCCTTCTTTCATTGTGGTTTGATACCGAGGCCCGTTTTGGCGGCGCTACGCTGATTGCCAGTGTTTGGAACGTAACGACATCTTCCAGCGAGTAGCATCAACTCGATCCGCGAGCTGGCCAATCACCGTGCGCGCCGCGATACGGTTCGCCAATCGGCAAATTCATTCGGTCTTCAAATTAAAACTTGTATTCAATCTCGCTATAACATTCGACCGCAACCGTTTTCTGTACAATTAATATATTCAAAAATAAATCGTTTTTAATAATTCAAGAAGTCGCCTCATTGAATACCGAATCCTGACACACATCAGAACATTTGGACCTTCGAGACGGATTCAAACTTTCAAGAATAGACAGTAAAATACATTTACGAAGAAACCAGAAACCGTTCCATACGTTCGAGCCAGTACCCACGAGGAGCAACGGACAGCAGCGGTCAGGTTATCATTCGCCCTTCCTTCCCTGTTAACCCGTTCGATTTGTGTTAATATGGTTATTTTCGTTTATAGAAGTTCGAGTGATTAATCTTGAGTTCGCAAGTTTGCCGCGCTTAGATTGACCTTCGTATCTGCACAACCGTAAGTACCTTCGCATTCTATTACCCGCCAAAATGAGTGAAAGTGAGTTTAAATCCGATTGTTCTGAAGATAATATTGCCTATCTCAAGAAACAAAGGGGTGTTATTAAAGGCAGATTAACGCTTTTTGTTAATTTTATAAATAAATTAGATATTTCATGTTTAGATTCCATAACAAAATCCCAAATTCAATTGCGAATACAATCGGTAACTATTTTCTTTTCCGAGTTTAATAGTATTCAGTCCAAAATCGAAAACAATGTAGATGAAGACGAATTATTAGTGCAATTAGAATATAGAGAAACGTTTGAGTGTCAATATTATTCCATCATGGCTAAAGCTAAATGTATGATCAACGACGAAAAACAGAGCGAATTGAACAATTCTAACGGTACGGGGGGTAAACCTATAAATGTTAAGTTACCTCAAATGCAACTACCTGCCTTCGATGGTTCATACGATAAATGGTTAGAATTTAGGAATTCTTACGTAACTATGATACATGATCGTCAAGATTTGAATTCTATACAAAAATTTCATTATTTAAAATCGGCACTCAGTGGTACTGCGTTGAATGTAATTAGTGCGTTGGAATTCACTGCCGATAATTATGATCACGCTTGGGAATTACTTGAGAATAGGTTTCAAAATAATCGATTATTGATACACAACCACGTAAAATCTTTGTTTACGGCGTCATCAATTTCTAAAGAGTCCGCAACGCAAATCCGAAAATTAATTGATACCGTTTTACGTAATTTACGTGCACTCAATTCGTTGAAGGAACCCACAGACTCGTGGGATACGTTAATAATTTATCTAATAGTTACAAAACTAGATTCCGTTACAGAGCGAGAATGGGAAAACTATAAAGGCACATTAATTTCGGATTCGCGTAAAGATAACACTAGTTTACAATTAGATGACTTGCTTACGTTTCTTAGGAATAGGGCGGATATGTTAGATATGATAAATTCAAGTAGCAGTAGAAATAATTCACATTCTCAATACAATAAAATTGACTCAAAGTCGTTGAACGATAAAAGGAATTCCAACACACAAAATGCACATAGTTACGTTGTAAATACGAATAAATTCAAAGGGCCCTCGGTAAGGCAAGATAAGCGCAGTTTTAATGTAACATGCCCGTTATGTAATGGTAACCATGCTTTATACTCGTGTGCAAATTTCTTAAATATGTCTGTTAGTGATAGGTCGCACATAGTTTTATCAAAAAAGCTGTGTTGTAATTGTATACGGACAGATAGCCATACGATTAAAGATTGTATTTTTGGCCCGTGTAAGTTGTGTCAACAGAAACACAATACGTTATTGCACACTGATAACGTTAGTATAAATACAGCGCTACGATCAAACGTTAATAATAATACGTTGCCACAGTCATCTGTCTCGCATTGCGTTAGCCGAACAGCTGATTGTAATATTATTGACGCGGGGCGCGGTGCGTTCACTACAAATGCGAAAGTGTTGCAGGCTGTTTTATTGTCTACAGCGTTAATTGAAGTAGCCGACATAGATAACAATTATCACACAGTGCGTGCGCTTCTCGACAATGGCAGTCAAAATTCATTCATTACTGAAACTTTATGTAAACGTTTAAATATTCCTAATATACAGTCCACAATACGTATCTGTGGTGTGGGTCAATCACATACACAGTCAAGTTATACATGCAAAATCAAGATGCGTTCAAAATTACATGATTTTAATACTGATTTGCATTGTCTCGTTTTACCTAGTATTACTTCTTATTTACCGTCTGTAAAATTAAATTGTAATACAATACATATACCTGATCACGTTCAACTCGCTGATCCATCGTTTAATATACCGTCTAAGATTGACATATTAATAGGCGCCGATATGTTTTGGTCATTATTAGACGAAAATAAAATTATTAGACTCAAGTCCGGACCATGCCTACAAGGTACTAGTTTAGGTTGGATTATATCCGGTCCAGTTAATAACGAACATTTAAAGAAATCAACTATAAATACAGTACAGTGTAATTTTACTCAGGTTGATTCATTAGACACTCAATTACGTAGTTTTTGGGAAATTGAAGAAATTAATGTGTCGCGTATGTTGTCGAAAGAGGAAAGTTTATGTGAACGTATGTTTATTGAGACAACAACACGTGATAACAATGGTAGATTTCAAGTCCGAATGCCATTGAAGTGTTCTCCCGACGTTTTAGGAGATTCTTATACTTCTGCAGAGAAACGTTTTTATGCGTTAGAACGAAAATTGGAACGTTTACCCCAATTTAAAACAATGTATTGTGATTTCTTAGATGAGTATGAAAAATTAGGGCATATGTCTTTGCTTTCTGACATTCAAACGTTACCTAAACCATATTATATTATGCCTCATCACGGTGTTTACCGCCAAAATAGTTTAACTACTAAACTGCGCGTCGTATTTGATGCGAGCGCGGCCACCACTAGTAATAAATCGTTGAATGACCTTCAGTACGTAGGCCCTGCGATTCAAAATGACATATTCTCAATATTACTGCGCTTCAGACAATACCTATACGTTGCATGCGCGGATGTTGAGAAGATGTACCGACAAGTTCTCATTCAAGATGACCAACGTCATTTACAGCTTATTTTATGGCGAACAAGTACTGATAAGCCACTTAAAGTGTATAGACTAAATACTGTTACATATGGCACTACATCCGCACCCTACCTAAGTATTCGATGTTTACGACAGCTCGCTCAGGAATGTGACGATGACGTCATCGCGCGCGTCATAAATGAAGACTTCTACGTCGATGATTTAATAACGGGTCATGACGAGTTGGATGTTTTATTAAATATATGTAATAAAACATCAAAAATATTACAGAGCGCTTCCGTTTTCCTTTACGAAAGTGGACGTTTAATTACGATGTGGCCCCTGAAGCTTGTCGGGACTTGAGTATAGGGGAGTACTGCCAATCGAAAACTTTAGGTATAGGCTGGTCTAACAAAATTGATGAGCTATATTTTACTTCTAATTTAGAATTATGTAACGATCGAGCCATTACAAAACGTTTAATTATGTCCGTAATTTCTCAAATCTACGATCCCCTCGGTTTAGTAGCGCCCGCGATTACTACAGCTAAGATATTACTACAGCGCTTATGGCTATGTAAACTAGACTGGGACGACAAGGTACCTAGTAACATCGCCACTGAGTGGCAACAATTTATGAATAGCGTTAAGTATTTACCTCAAATTAGGGTTCCCCGTTGTGCTATTGTGAACATGCAGCATAAAGAACTTCACATATTTACCGACGCGTCGCAGGTTGCGTATGGCGCATGTGCATATATACGTTCGTATAATACAGATAACTCGGCGATAGAAGTGCGTTTATTATGTGCCAAAGGCAAGGTGGCACCTCTAAAATCTGTTAGTATTCCTCGCCTTGAATTGTGTGGTGCACTAATTGGGGCAAAATTATATAATAAAATAATAAATGCTCTTCGGATAACTTTTGATAAGACATACTTCTGGACTGACTCCACAATTGTACAAGGCTGGCTAAAAATGGCTCCACATCAATTAAAAACATTTGTACAAAATAGGGTTGTACAGATAATAGAATTTACTGGTAATACTATTTGGCGACACGTTAAAGGTAAGGAGAACCCGGCCGATTTATTATCTAGAGGTGTTTATTTCGATTCGTTGAAGGTAGATAATATTCGTCTTTGGTGGTACGGGCCGAGTTTTCTTTACGAATCCTCTTCAAGGTGGTCAACTAGTACAAATTATGAATCTGATTTAGATTTACCGGATGTAAAACCTCAAACTATAAATTTACTAAGTACAGACTCGAGTGTTATTATTAATTTTGATAGGTTTTCGTGCTTTAATCGTCTTCAACGAACCGGTGCATATATGTTGCGTTTTATACATAATGCACGTTCGTCGCGCAATGGGCAGCCCCGCAGCACCGGCCCATTGACAGTTGATGAGATAAACAACTCGTTGCAAATGTTAATACGTTTAGTTCAAGAACAATCGTTTTATGACGCATATCTTAATCTCAAACATAACTTGCCAATTAAAGATAGGTCTGGGAAACGTTTTAATAAATTATTAGGTTTAAATGTATTTTTAGATATAAATAAAATAATACGAGTAGGCGGTAGATTACACAACTCACAGTTCAATTATGACAAAAGGCATCCTATTTTATTATGTCACAAACATCGTTTTACTCGACTGTTGTGTACTTACGAGCACAAAAGGTTACTTCATGCTGGACCTCAACATTTAGTATCTACTATGCGTGATAATTGGTGGGTGTTAGGAGCACGAAGCTTAGCTAGGCAAATAGTACACAGGTGCATCACTTGCACACGTATGAAGGGGAAGACGTTAACTCCGGTCATGGGCAACCTGCCGTCAGAACGTTTGGAAATCACACATCCTTTTATGAAGTGTGGTGTTGATTATGCCGGACCTATACTTATTTTAAACCGTAAAGGCAGGGGTTCGCGCTTAGTCAAGGCATACATTTGTTTATTTGTTTGCTTCACCACCCGAGCCGTGCATTTGGAGTTGGTCAGTTCCCTGTCTACTCAAGACTATTTATTGGCACTCAAGCGTTTCATATCGCGTCGCGGTAAACCTTACCAGATATTCTCAGACAATGGAAAGAATTTTGTTGGCGCTGATAGAGAGTTATCAATTATTTTTAAAAACACTAAAGACATTTTAGAGTTTGCTAGTAGCAACAACATTAAATTTAGTTTTATACCTCCTTACGCTCCTCATTTTGGTGGTTTGTGGGAAGCGGGCGTTAAGTCGTGCAAATACCACCTAAGACGCGTTGTAGGCAATGCTAATTTATCGTTTGAAGAATTTAGTACCGTTTTAACACAAATTGAAGCGATATTGAATTCCCGTCCTATGTCCCCGTTGTCCTCTGATCCCAACGACTATCTCCCGCTTACACCAGCTCATTTCCTCATTGGCCGGCCGTTGACTGCACCTGCCTGTGAAGAATTAGATCTGGAAATGACGACGCATTTGGGACGGTACGAGCGATTGGAGCAGCTAAGGCAGCACTTCTGGGCGCGCTGGTCTAAGGAATATGTGTCAGAGATGCAACGACGCACCAAATGGATGGCCAACAAAGATGACATTGCCCTCAACACTTTGGTTCTAATAAAAGAAGATAATCTCCCACCGCTTAAGTGGAGGATGGGAAGAGTGGTTCGACTGTTTCCCGGCAACGACGGCATATGTCGAGTGGCTGAAATACGCACTGCATCGGGCATCATTCAACGAGCATGTTCCAAGATTTGCCCACTTCCTGATGACTCCATCTGAAAGGCTAATCCAGTAGCAGTTGGAAGAAGATGCTCTTCCAAGGCGGCCGGTATGTTTGGAACGTAACGACATCTTCCAGCGAGTAGCATCAACTCGATCCGCGAGCTGGCCAATCACCGTGCGCGCCGCGATACGGTTCGCCAATCGGCAAATTCATTCGGTCTTCAAATTAAAACTTGTATTCAATCTCGCTATAACATTCGACCGCAACCGTTTTCTGTACAATTAATATATTCAAAAATAAATCGTTTTTAATAATTCAAGAAGTCGCCTCATTGAATACCGAATCCTGACACACATCATAACAGCCAGTAACTTGATTTTATAAAACGTGTATTGTTCTATAAAATATGTCTAATAGCACCCTGGTGATTACAATCTTATAATCTGTTTAACAGCAAAATCATAAATAAATCATTGTAAGTAAATCTTCTACTCGATTAATAAAATTGAAGTATTGCTCTCGGCTCATATGACAAGGTGTACCTTACTTAGTTTTTTTAATCCAACTTTTATTCGAAAATAGCAGGCTCGGGCAAATCGAAACAATCTAAAAGTAAAACAATTCACAACAGATACAAGAAACCTAATTTCTAAATGTTATTAAATATTAAAGCAAAGAGACTTTTCTTACTATAATTTATGTAAGTAAATAAATCAAAACAAAAAATATTGGCTGTACAAAACAGTGAAATATTGTAGGAGAAATGTTTTTGCTTAGATTAGGATGTCACAGACTACAGTCAGCGTCAGTAGTATCATTTGATTTATTTTAATAGTGACAATAGTACCAATAATATTTTTTTACAATCCTGTTGGTCATTCATCGAGCTATTGTATTATTTTCTGTATTTTCAGAATTTTCTTTTATAGAACCTTGTCCTCATAATTACGAACGCAATAAAAGAAATGAAGGCTGACATGAATTGGTTAAATCGTTCACAAGTTAAGGATATGTATTCGAATGCCTATTTGTTATTCCTCTTTACTTACAAATTATAAGACGATTTTTTTTCGCACTCTTTTATTATCCTCGTTTTGTTTAACCTATTTTAACTTCGTCATTTCTGTTTAATGTGAAACCTTAACAAAAGAGCGAGCTTCTGTGGGATATTCATTGTTATGTTATAAAATATGTAAGTATGCGTAAAGATTTTAGGGCACTTAACACACACCGGATTTGATGATTACCGATTTTAAGGTTTACGCAAAACGCGAAAAAATATATTAAGTTAAACGATGTTTGCTTAAGTTAAGCCAAATCGGCCATATAAATTAAGGAAAAATGATTAAAGGTCAGTCTATATCTTAGTAATTCATTATTTTTTTAATATTTTTTTAATATGAACCTGATAGGATTGGTGTCTGGGACTCCTCTTTTAATAAGTTCTCTCAAACTATTTTGTAATAATAGTAAAATACTAAAAAACTTCCAAAGAAAAAAGACTTCAAGAAACTCCATGGTTGTACTTTAAGTAATTATTAAAATTCGTCAACGAAATTGTTATACGTCTAACGGCTAACAATTAACAATGAACATACTTTTGTTTCTGAACTACCTACATCAAAAATGTTCAAAAGTACCCAGAAGAGCGCCGAATGTTTTTCCCAACAGTAATTATGCAAATAAATTGTCAATTTATGAATCGCTCCCTCAATAAGTAGGTTATTAGAGAATTATCGTTGGCTCGTAAAAGTTCGCTAACGACACTTTGTGAGCTCACAACTTGTTACTTTAAGAAATGAGGGTTGTTCCTGCGATTAATGCCAGGATCTTGAGCCGCATAACTAAGATTTATGTGGAAATACAATGTTCTAAAATCTGTTTTTCGCACCATTTAAGTATTTGTTAGTAGCCACTGCGTTAAGTGTTACCTACAGTTGGTACCAGAGTGAAGTATTTTATAAGTTTGAACAGACGGACGGACTATGTAGTCTGTAAAGGAGAATGCCCACGGCGCTATGGACAAATGTACTCAATTCAACATTTTTGTGTCTTCATCAAATTATCTTTAAAATACTCGATGGCATGTCTAAATACTACCTCAACAGATTTAACACAATCTACAATGGCATTTTCGAGATATTTACAAAAAAGAAATTACTATATTGAGGTTATGTTCGACCAAAAATTAGTTCAAAAAAACTATTTAAAAGGGTCTGAATGGGTTTACGGGTGAGCTTGGTGTCTTTGAAGCACATTGTTGTAAAATCCGTAACGGTTTAGCTCTGTCAGGTGGCTAGGTGAAGTAAAGGGCTCGACTCGAAGCACAACGTAACAAAAACAACAGAAATAACTGTAGGTATTGTATTGCAAAAATATGACAGACGCACAATAAATGTCAAATAAGGTTGCACCCATACTGATGAAAGATCGATTTTTATCGATTTTCGTAAACCAGCCAGTGGTATTTTACAAATACAACTTGGCACCGATGCCACCGTTTACAACCACTGATATTAAAAATACCAGCAAAAACATGTGATTTAGAACTCTGTTATTACCTTACAATAATAGATTGAACAATCAATACAAAATCGATTATCATTTTATTTTATGTAGGTTGGTACGCACATTACCCGCAATAGAAAAACCGGCCAAGTGCGAGTCGGACTCTCGCACGAAGGGTTCCGTACAAGTGCGTACCTATTTTTGATATCAAGAATACAACAAGTAGCATAGTATAAAAGTTCTTGTAGTTCGTTGTAACTTTGATCGATGTTGAATGAATGAAAGGTAAACTGCGGTTTACGGTTTATGACGTATTAAAAAAAAACTACTTACTTGATCTCGTTCAAACCAATTTTCGGTGGAAGTTTGCATGGTTATGTACATCATATATTTTTTTTAGTTTTATCATTCTCTTATTTTAGAAGTTACAGTGGGGGGACACACATTTTACCACTTTGGAAGTGTCTCTCGCGAAAACTATTCAGTTTAGAAAAAAATGACATTAGAAACCTCAATATCATTTTTGAAGACCTATCCATAGATATCCCACACGTACGGGATCGATGAAAAATTTTTTTTTGAGTTTCAGTTCTAAGTATGGGGAACCCCAAAATTTTTTGTTTTATTTATATTTTTTTGTGAAAATCTTAATGCGGTTCACAATATACATCTACTTGCCAAGTTTCAACATTATAGTTCTTATAGTGTCGGAAAAAAGTGGCTGTGACATACGGACGGACAGACAGACAGACAGACAGACAGACAGACAGACAGACATGACGAATCTATAAGGGTTCCGTTTTTTGCCATTTGGCTACGGAACCCTAAAAATGGACATCCCTAGCCTAGAATTGACAGCCGATAGTAAAAAATGGCGTACTATAACGTCGGAAACATAAAAGTACTAATTATTGTTAAAAAAACTATCCCAATATAAATATCAATCAAAGTCTTTTTAAAAAATATATTTTGATTTTAGATATTTCATGCCGTTCAAGGTTTTGAGACACAAGTCATTTATCAAGAGTACTGCTCCTGGGCAATCTCCTTTGTATGATTCGCTTTTGTTTACTAGGTACCGTTAGTTACCTAGTCGGATATTTTATAGAGTAAGAATTATCTGTTAGTTATAGATTTCTTTAAATGTATCTTATTACTATTACATTGTAATTTTGTCAAGTACACGTGTAAGTATGTAAATACCTTAGTGCTGAATAAAATTCATTTATTACTATTACTTATAAGCATATAAGAGAGGTAAAGCACATCTTTAGTATAAGTTCAATGAGCTGCGTGACTAGGGCAGTACTTCCACTCACGACCCACGACATTAATCAATAATGTAATTTGACTGTGTATTCCCACACTGTAGAATATCCAATGACCATTTTATTGATTAATATCATGTTCACGAGTAAGTAAGGAGACAGAGCTCATTAGTCGAAGGAGAAAGGAACGGTGCAATAAAGATGGCTTGTGTAATATACATAATCTAGTGTGCTGGCACGAGCTGTCCTTGTAGTTAGACCTTCATCGATAATTTGCTTGGTCAGGAATAATAAAAATAAAGCTTGTAGATATTTTAAGTTGTAAATATACAAATATTGCAGTAGTCTGTTCCCACAGCCAATTCTGCTGGAGATGAACCAACAGAATTGGCTAGCTTGTTGACGTAATGTTTTAATAACATCCAAAGTTTTCCCACATGGTCACAGCAATTTGCAAAACTTGCCCCAAAAGTGAAATAAAAATTTAATTCATTTACGTTACGCGTCCGTGTGTTCACAGAACTGCATACGAAATGTAACAATTTTATTGTATTATTAATTCACTTCGTATGAAGTGAATTGGTTATGACATACGACAGACGCACTCGGGCCTGTATGGACGCAGTTATTTATTAACGTTCAATACTTATAAAAGAGCATTTTCAGGCTGGCTTTTGTAAATATAATTTTTGGTTGTCACTCAAAATTATAGATTGCTGATTTTAGGAGCATATCAATCAAAGCTATTGTTAATAACGGTATCTTTTAATGAACAAACTGAGAGAAATAAAAAAGGTCATGTGTCATGTTAATACTCGTTAATGAATGTGACAAATATATTTGCATTGGAAATTACAAAAATTGCCACTTTTACTGCTGAGTGCTTAGTTTGCCTTAATGGAATAAATTGCTTTATATTTTAACATTAACGTTGCCGTGTATTTTTGTAAATCCAAGCTAGCGAACTAAAGAATGTTTCACTACATATTATTAGTTTATATATGACGAAGATCATTGCCAGACAATGTAAAACTAGTTTATATTGTTTAAGTAATAAGATTGAAATTGGTCTGCAATGCCGTCGTTTACTTATTGTAGACTTAAAACAAAGAGCTATATATTAACGGGTCCACTTATTCCGTCAAATTAGGAAATTTTTCACAATGTTCAGTGAGATTTAGTTTGCATTTGAGAGAATGGCAACCATTTAATGTTAAATGGGATATTTAGCGGATGTGAATTGGCGCGCGCTGGAAATTGATGGGCAAATGTTGAGACTGGATCGTATGTATTTATATTTCACGTAAATCGAGGCTTAGTGCTTGCTTCTTATCTTTGCCTTAATGCACGTTCGTGGTTGATGTATCAGTAGACTCTGCAACATCACGTTTAAAAGGGATATCTTTATTGCACAGGTTGCTTAGTTTGTTGGTGTATGAACCATTTAATAAAGCTGGAGCTCAGCTCGCTTTTATGCTCGGTAAAGTAGCATAAGCTTCGTGGACAACTAGAGGTATATAAACGTCCATCAGAAAAAAATAGCAAAAAGGATATAGTTATAAAAAATATTCTACATATCGAATCGTGTATATGAAAGACTTGAACAACGTGCAACTATCACTTTGTGATCGGACTGCTAGTCACTGATAATAGGTACATAATTTTTTACTGGGAATAGAATTATTGATTTACTCGAAACTGATTTGGAAACGATCCAAAACTTAAAGCGGGACGTATATCGCTAGTCCTCAGAGTTTATGATAATTACAGCATCCGTTGCCTCAAGCGTTAATTTCTTAATGGAAGTAAACCCCTTGTGTATAATTAATAGGAGCAATTACAAACACACCAGGGCTTCAGTTCCATTATCCTATACATAACATTGGATCGGCAAACTTTGCAAATTGCAAATTAATACACATCAACATAATCGAACTTATTACAAGCACATCGTTTACTCGGTTATATTACTCTAATGTTTGTGGGGGGGGGGGGGGGGGGTGTTTAATATCCTCCCGACGCTTAGTTCACAAACAGTCTTTCGATGCCTTCGCAAACTGTAAAGTAGAACGACAGTTGCAAAAACTCACATAAAAAACTAAAAGTCATAATCCGCACGCCACGGTTGGCTATTATCGCCTCTATCAGAGTTGCCTCAATATCGTTATAAACAGTTTTCAGATACATTTACATCATCTTGAAAAATCTCAAATGTTAAATAAACAAAACTGTCGACTTTTAAATATAATAAATCAGACTTATGTCATTCACTTAATCTACACTTATCAAACTACAATACGGCAGTAATTCTAATTGCTACTCAACAGTCATTAATGTACAAATAAAATCTATACCTTAATATAATAAGCATACAGTTTAGTATTGTTATTTCAATATTGTCTGTGACGCTGTTTTACAAATAAAGCGAAGCATCTCTACCGCACTGGTTTTAGAAATTTGAATTAGCTCTCAATAAAACGATCCTGCAAATTATTCCGATTGTTTGCTGCTGCGAACCAAGTATACTCGCTTTAATCGATTTCCCTATGTCTAATTAAATGCATGGCGGATAAGAGCTTTTAAGTAGTTTACCCTACTCCTCTAGATTCTATTGCTTAAGAGTATATCTTAAGGCGCTGTACCTAGTCAAAATAGGCTTCACAAAACAGTTTTTTAGCCAAATGTTTACATTTTAGAGCAGCTAAAAAAATATATGTTAATCTTGATCATATTTATGGGGGGACTAGTGTGTTCAAAACACGTTTTCGGTAAATTTTCTCGATAAAAAAAACCCATAAAATAACCATTGAAATTGAAATTGTAGCAATTGTAACTGTATTATTTATAAACAAATCTTGATAATATTAATAACAGTGATTTTATTTATCGATTGGAATAAGATATTTGCAAGGATTAATGTATTAAATAACTCGAACGAGTCGAACGAAACGTTGCACCATCGCAGCGTCTCTTCGCTTCTCTTTCATTTCTACGCGGAGCAACAGTGACAAAACTAATACGCAAAAGTCGTCTATTCACCGCGCCTTAAGCAATAGAACTACTTATATATAAAAACTCTAGCGAGAAAGATCTTTAATTGAAATATACCAACGGTACTTCCAAGGCAAAATTTGTTTAGGTTTATTAAGGTTTAATTTAATGTATGATTATTGAAACAAAACTAAATAGACAAAATTGTTATTTGATTTACCTAAATGAGGACTGTTCAATAGATTTATTTTAGGTAGATACTTTACCTATTTGTGACACCAAGAGTATTAGTTAAAACTGAGCGCAAACTAGATCTATACCCAAACTACAAGTGGCCAGTGAACTAAGTTTTAAATAGTTAAGTCATTTCCGAACGGATGAGGCTATTTGAGAAGTAAGCGACGACTATAAAAGTTTATAACTTATGTTTAGCCTTAACATTTTGCTAAACGGTAATATGTTTATTACTGTGATATCACAATGATATCAAAATGAGGTTAAAATTGCCGATGAATGTTTTTTTTTACCTAAATAATCTTTCTTTTGACATGTATTACTAGTGCAAATTTGGCACTTAACACAACCAAGGATCCAGATTAGCCTCATTAGAGCAGCAGTTTGGGGCAGCCTCATCTATCAGGTCAAGGTTACGCACCATCTTACTGCGATCACCAATTCAACCATGTTCACGGACGTTCTGTGGACGTTCTCTATCTGACGAAGAAGATCTTGCGCCCCTGCCGGCTTTATGTCAAATCAAAGGTCCCTTCTAAATTCCATTACAGAAAACGTGCTTAAAATTCATATAGAATCATGAAAAGGGTTAAGTAGTTACCAACTGGCAAGCCGGAAAGCTAAACAAAACATATAGACATGTCATGCGAGAGACTGGCGTAAAAACATATGAAACGTTGTATGGCTGGACTATTTCAGCAAAAACTATTTCCTGGTAAATTGAGATGGCAAACGTAGGATGGTAGCATTCAACATGTCTTGTTTTTGTTAGGTACCTAAATCTGTTCAACAGTGCTGAAACTAGGTCACGACTTTTGTAAAAGAGAACTACTACGAATGAGTTTCAAGCACGTTTGTATGACAAGTTAACGAATGTAATCTGTTGTATTCTTGTTATGAAATAACAATATTTTACTTCATCATGAAGGATGCTCTACTGAAAAGTTATATATCACTGGTCTGAATAAAAGTAAACAGTTTAATTGTTTTTCTTTGCAACTAAGTTTATTTATATTGTAAGTAACAATTTAAAATATTGAGTTTATTTAGAAAAAGGAAAAATGAATGGATGTTTGTTACTTTTTACGCCAAAACTACTGAACGGCATTGGATGAAATTTAATATACGCTGGATAAACATATAGGCTACAAAACATCACGCTCCGACCTACTGGAGCAGAGTAATGCGGGTAAAACCGCGGGTCGCAGCTAGTAATAAATAATGTGATTTTAAATTAAATTAGTTTTGTTTTCGGTGGCGCAGACACGCGCACAAAGGGTTCCGTATCATTCATTCAAAAATACGTTAGTTATAGGAGCCCCCCTTAAATATAAAGTTTATTTCGTTCTTCGTTTTTTTTCGTTTGTAGACAGACAGTGAAGTCTTAGTAGTGCACACTGCACCGACCCACTGGAGCGGAGTGACGCGGGTAAAACCACGGGGTGCAGCTAGTACAAACTAATGTGCAGTGAAACATTCTTAGGATCTCTATCTTGTAGGTAATTACAAAAATACACAGGAACGAAATTGTGTAGGAACATGCGGTAATTTATTCCACTAAAGCAAACTAAGTAAAGGCACTTAGCAGTGAAACTGGCAACTTTTATATTTTCCGTGTAAACATTGTAAAAGTGAGCTTGATGTTTAGCTTTAACTTTATTTTAATATGTCGCTAACGAGTATTAACATGTTTTAAGCCCCTAATGCCTTAACTAAGATGCAGGTTCGAGTCCAGCCGGCGGTCGAATTTTATAAGACCCAATTTTGAAACATAGTATAATATGGTAAATTTAAAAAAATGAGTATTAACATAACATTATTTGACTCAGTTTGCAAATGTATCGAGCGATATTTTTTTTTTTTTTTTACTTTAGTAGCGAATTACCATTATTACAAGGTATGCCTACATGTTTTATTATAATAAGTTAACTACAAAACTCTGCTACTTTGTAAGTAAAATTAAAAAAAAACCCATAATACTGTTGTAGTGAACTATAATAATGTTGTGCGAGCAAAGTTGAGCTCCAAGGCTTTATTACCGTAGCTCTACGTCAACATCGTCTATTATATTTTGATGTGATTGCCTGCATTTTTGCAAAATTTTAACGTTATCGTTGCACTTAACTTACCCTGTGCCAATTTTATTCCACCTTGAAATAAACTATTGTCTTGAAACTATTTTCATTTACCTGAATCTTAAATTGAAGTGTTCTTCTATAAAGTCTTCTTCTTCTTCTACAAATTGTTGAAATGTCTGCTAGGTTTTTACTGAATGCATTATCTTTGCTTATAATATAAAGCTGAATAATTTGTTTGTTTGTTTGCGTGAACGCACTAATATGAGTACAATTTCAAATTTTACCATTAGAAAGCTTTGTAATTTAGGAGTTACAAGGGCTATATGTTTAATGATGAAGTTCCCGAGGGAACGGGAGTTACGTGGATGAAACTGCGCGCGGGAATCTAATAAATGTATACAGAGTCCTAATAACGAAACGAATTAAAACGAATTAAACCATATTTATACAGCACTTAGGTATTTACATACACTTGCACTTGTCAGTTATACACAATTAAATATAATTAATATAATTAAATACAAAATATCGCAACTGAAATCTATTGCGGATTAGCTAATGACCTGTCTGTCAGTCTAGTATCACGTCATATTTTATGTATAGTAATAACAATAATTAACTATAGACTATAGAAAGAGGCACGTCTTTAAAAAATATTTTTACGTATAAGCGACACACGCCCGAGGGCACCCTTAATGCTATGAGAGCTATGAGAAATATTAACAAAAACACTTTTAAAAAAAATGTATGATCTTAATGTCTGTTGGGTCCCACTCATCTCAGTAATGGCTAGACCTGTTTGTACTGATCGATAGTTAATTTTAAGGTTCAATATAGGCTACTTTTATTATATCTGTTAGTTTGTATATCGCGCTTATCTCCAAAATAGTGATATAGATACTGATTTAGATAAGACATTCATTGTTAGATATTTTATAAAATATTATTACGCGCACGAAGTCGCGTGCAGCAGCAAGCATTTCTCGAAACTCTACTCCACTTTATTTGAGTTTATTCTATTGTACTAGGTTTTATTTGGAAAAACCGAAAACTGTCTAAATAAAATAAAATGTGGAATTCCAGATAGATTTACGTGTCCCAGGGGAATAAAGCCTTCACCAACGAGTGTGTGAAAACGCTACGAAGCTAGTTTAATTTAAAACTTTAAGCATATATTATACCTTGTGTTATCTATTCTATCTATACAAATATTACAAAGAAGTAAAGTTTGTATATTGTTTGTGAGGTTGTTGGGCGTAATCTCCGGATCTACTGAACCGATTTTGCGAAATTCTTTTACTAATCGAAAGCTACAATATTTGTGAAGGCTATTTTAAGTCAAGGTTTTTACGAGGTCGGAAAAATATTCACATATCTAATAAAACAATTGAAAATGTTGCCTAAAAAATATTGGAGATCCAAGTTCTAGAATTAGTAAAATGGAAGCCAGCCATTCAATCAAAACTTCTGCTATATCAATTTATATTTTTAAGTGATTGATATCTTTGACACCGTCAGCAACACATGTCTCTTCGAAATAATAAAAGTATCCAAGCAGGCGTAATCGATTTAGTCGAGATGATTTATATATTTTTGCAGTATGGTCTATTCACCTTTATCTATACAAATAAATAAAATAAAGTTTATGATTGTAATGGAAAAATAATGGATAGGAATCTAATAGGTTACTAATAACAATCAAAATATTATATGTCTGTCTGTCTGTTTGTTACGGATAATATCTGTAACAGCTAGATCGATTTCGATGGGCTTTCACTTGTAGATGGCTAATTTTATAAGATATAAAATAAAGACAACATTTTAATTTTGTTTGCACATGTATTTCGCTTAATTCTTTAAAAGGGTAGTATCGATTTAAACGGGACTTTCACTGAAGACAGCAGCAATTTTTTTTTTTATCACCGTTTCTTTTGCTCCTTCACCGGGCATAAAGACGAGCAGAGCTCCAGCCAAGATAAATGGTTTAAAACTACAAACTAAGCAACTTGCGCAAGAGGGCGTCCCCTGTGACCTCGGCTCAGGGCGGTCGCTGACGGGGAGATTGCGGGATTATGGCTTTTAGTTTTTTTTAGGGGAGTTTTTTGCAACTGTCGTTTTACTTTACAGTTCGCGAGCCTCTCGGACTTCGGGTCTACGAGAGCATCGGAAGGTCCTTAGCAAACTAAGGGTCGGGAGGGCAGCAGCTACTCCTCAATAATAGTAATATGAAATTACATTATCTACAATAAAAATTGCGTACAAGTGGCATAATATGGATAATGAGTGATACCATGTGTACTGTAGAATTACTTTTATGTATCTTTAAAATATGCGCACGTAGCAACTAACGCTGCTAAATAACCCTTTAGGGTAAATTCAGTAATTTTATAAAATACGTTAAAAATATTTTAAGCTTTTTTTACTAACCGTACATGTGTTGTGTTTCAATTTGGGCACGGGCTACATAAATATATGAAACAATGTTATAAAAATTTGCCAACTTAATTTTAGTGAAAATTTTGTAATGAGTTGAAATGAGTTCGAGGTTTTTTTATTTTTATAAACATGCTTTGAATTATCTATGTTAATTAAAAATATTAAGGATATTTAAACGCTGTTTTCTGATATAAAAATAGAATTTTATAAAGCCTTTTAGATCACGGTGTCGCTGTGTGTGAAACCTCCTGGATTCCGAAGAAGAACACAGGAGACAGTCTATATTAATAAAACGTTTGTCCTGAATGACTGACTGACTGACGGATCAACGCGCAGCCTACATTACTGATAGAAGAAACTTGAAACTTGGAGGTTGTTGACGTAGACATGCGATAAGAAAGGATTTTTAAAACTTGACCCCTTATTGGGCGAAAAGCAACAAGTCCGACTTCATTGGGTTACGGGCGCTTGGATAGACAGATAGAAACCGAGGAGAGTCTTAGTGTCATAACAATGATGTAAAGTAGGGAATGAAATTTGACAATAACTGTTTGTCTACGTTCTCGCAGAATAATATTTTATTCATAAACATTGACAACACAAACAATGATGTTATATTACTATTATATTCGTAATACAACTCTGCGCATTTTACCACCTTCTACGAATTATGAGATTGAACATTTTCATCACTTTTGAGACAAAACTGTGACAATATAATATATATTTTAATTAAAACATGGCAGCGTAAACAACAATAAAAGCAATTACTATAGTAACTACTACAAAATAAAGCATAGTTCTTTAAAGAGACATAAATGACTTTTTACACTTAACAAAGTTGGGACAATTGTTTTCGTCAGGATTTAAAATTCATGTTTTAGTTTTTGCAAGGATAAAAGTGAAGTCCATAATCTTTGAACTCTGGGTTATAAAATGAATATAACGGGAACTGTGTCGAGTCACTCACTTCAGCGTTCTTAATCCACTCAGTAATATACTTTTTCCAGATTTATTTATGAACAAATGTCTGAATCACCGAAATGTATTATTCTTCATTTATTTTTGTTTTGTCATTTTTTCGTTAGTCTTTGTGATCTTTATAAGAGATTTAGTCTACTTCAATGTTTAATTTAATAATTCAACATTTTGATAAATGTACGCCGAATTTTGAATTAAATTATAATCAATTGATATTCCGTTAAAAATTCATTCACTTGTTTTTTCAATAAAATGTCGTCCACTTCACGGCAATACTAGCGGCCACATTTTGATAGGCAACCTAGTAGATCTATATTGTCCTAATCATAAATAGGCGTAAAAAATGGATTTTAGCAAAAACTCGATGAACGCACTATTTCTGTAGCCGGATCTCTTACTATAAGTACACCGCCGTTTTAGAAGTATAATACCTTATATACCTTTGTAGACACCTACCTACTTTTCAGAATGGTAGGAGTTATTACGAAAACAGAAGTAAAAACTAACATCGTTGCTTAATTGTTCAAAACATAAAATGAATGAAGAATTGAGTTCAGTTGGTGTTCTAAGTGTTTTATTGTCTAAAGCATTCAAAAATGCACGACTATAAGAGGAAGTGTTTTTTTTCATTGAAGTTAACTGCGTCAATGATAATAAAAATTGGTAAAGGAAGCAACGCGAACTGAAAAAAACGGTTGAGGAAAAATGCAACTAACAATTTAGCAAACCGGAATTTTGGGAAACTGTCGTTAGGTGAAGTAGTTATAACAAACGTTATTAAAGACAAATAAACTACAAAGCTAAATAATAATCTATTCTAATTTTCTATAAGTATATTATCGGCGAAGCCTGAGGTCAGTAATAATCCGTACCATTTTCAAGGGCCGTTATAGATATCGAGCAAAAAAGGCCGAAAAAAAGTTTGTTGTATGGGAGCCCCCCCTAAATATTTATGTTATGTTTAGTTTGTTAATATAGCAACAGAAATACATAATTTGTGAAAATGTCAACTGTTTAGCTATCGCGGTTCTTGAGATACAGCCTGGTGACAGACAGACAGACAGCTAAGTCTTAGTAATAGGGCCCCGTTTCAAACCCAAGCATTAATTGTCTAGACATGCTTAATATTGTAACATCAAAGCTATCGAGAAAAACGCATGGAGACATAGAGTGGGCTTTGAGAAAAACTGTAGCTGAAGTTCAAGAAGTAGTACCGGTAAAGGAAAAAAAGGTATACACAACCTACAAAATTTGGAAAGCTCTTAAGACAGTGACAGAGTGGTAAAATCTGTTGTATGTATTCAAAAAATAACGTAAATTGTAAAGCAAAGGAAAAAAGGAAGAACTATCTACAAAAATAAATGAGATGCCATCAAAAACATACTTGTAAAAAAACCCAAGTCTCGTAACGCAGTTCTTTTACCGTTAAAAGTTCTGGGATCTATGTAATACCAAGTCGGTTAATTTATTCAGTCCCTACTTAAAGGACCTTCTATCTTAAGCTATTACGTAATTATCTCACCTAACAGAATCTTATAATGATCTTACCAAAATTCAAAACTTTTATATTATGAATATTATATTAATATGGAAGTCAGTAATAAAGCCGAGTCCCACCATCCTTTCTCAAAGAGCTAAACGAAAAACTAAAGTTAAATTTCAAAGTATAGAAGAAGCAGAAGGCACTTATGGATGTATATTATTAAACGAGTTGAGTTCAACTCGTTTAATAATATACAACCATAAAGTCACGTCACATGTCTTACGTGGTGTTAGTGACGTGCTGGTGTGCGGGCTGCAGCGAACATTGTACGTCACTTGAAGCCTTGAAGCCGTACCATTAAACATTTCTGAGCAAAGTTTTGCCAACCTTAGCCATCTACTTAAAACGACACTGTTGAACGACAGCATAGGGGGTTGTTAACTTTTTTATACTACCGTTATGCAGGTCTAATACAGACATAATACGGTAATTTTTCTATTCCAATTATTTACGACTAATTCTCGCGCGCGGCTTCATCCGCCTAACTTACGTTATAACGTTATAATTAAAAATCCTTGATAGAAGCCTTCCTCGATAAATGGGCTATATAACTCTGAAAGAATTTTTCAAATGAGTCCAGTAGTTCCTGAGATTAGCGTGATCAGGAAAACAAACTCTTCAGCTCTATATATTAGATATACGCTTATCAGTCAGGATTACCACTGTAGAGAAATGGGTGTGTTCCTCTCCACAAAGGAAAAATCTTCCAGGCCGGGCGAGATAAACGTCCCGTGTCAGCGGTTGTATTGTTCTGTTCGCAAGTTGCATGCGAACTTCTATTGCTCAATTAAGGAATCGTGACGTCATCTGACAGTTGACGTCTATCGTTACATTCAAAACGATATGACGTCATCTGACATTTGCCATCTATAGTTTCATTCATAACGATATGACTGACTTAGCAGTCTCTGAATTGATCTCTTTGTACTGTTATGATAAATGGATATTTCGGTCGACCCACTCGTCCCACAACCACACCACATCTCATTTCGTTAATGTTATCATGTTATATAGTTTTTGCTTGAAAGAATAACAAGCGTCCATACAAACTTACACATTTATAAAAATTTGCTTAACAGATGAATGGTCGAATAACATCCAGGCGCTGGGAGTTGGTATCGCGTGCGTCCCCTCTAAAGGTATGCTGCCATCTCGAGGGCAGGCTGCCATTGAAGTGCAAGTGTACTGCGACACCTGGGGGCTGTATAGTGACCAGATACTTATAAACGTGAGTAGGTACTTTATACAATGTGTGTCTGTGCTTAAAATAATTATTTATGCAGTAATGAAGCTGTTGATCAACATTACGACTTACCGACTGAAACCCATTCAGTTGCTGAATTTATTTTTGATTGTTTTAATGCATGTCCTGCCAAACAACGCCTTTTTTTTGTTTTCCGGGGGGAATTGCTTTCACCTATTCCCACCGCCGCTGCAGCGTATTCGCGCGCTGGCGGTGGGATATGTGCGACTCGCCCTCTCCATAGCGTGGTATGCTAAACACATACCACGAGCAGAGGACCCTACACCACTAATACCTCCCAGCACTCCTTCGATCCGCCGTTGGCGGGGGTCGGGCACGCATGAGCAAGCCGGCCCCCCGACGGCACCCGCGGCCAGTATGGTACCGCGGGATCTCCTGGACTTCACTTACAGTGGCCCATTTGCCCAATTATAGGGACGCCCGGAGTATAGAGGCGTCTCTACTCCTCATGGGTCAGCTACGATGGGAGCGGGGCCCATGTGTCAAACAACGCCTGCGTGGCGTCGTACGCTTGTTATTCTTGAATATGGTAGTTAATGTTAGAGTCTACCCACCCCAACCTACCTACCACAACCAAAACCAAAACCGTGCATTTTCTATGGAAAATGAATATTTTAATTAAGAATAAACATAGAAAGATGATTATTTTCAAAGCATGGAACTTTCCCCAAAGGTAATTAATATTTATGAATGTTGGCTGACGATAACAATACATCAATTGTTAAATTTGTACTATTAATTGTAAACCTGAAGCTACTAAATTGCATAACGAAGGAATCAGGTTGAGACGTCACCAGACACAATAGGTAAGTATCACGTGGTACCACAACGCCCATAGATTTTCGGTCTCCGGTGTTTCACGGCGTGTCGCTGTACTGACTATCTTTACATTGAAATTGTCGGAATCTCTAAAGATTCTTGCACAATCTTAGTACATGATTTTACTTGAAAACTTTAAGGTGTCTTTGTTCCCAAAGAATAAATTTGACTCTTTTTGTAGACCCAAAGAGTCTACAAATATTTGTTTGTAGAGATCAGAGTTCATTGAGAGCTTCTACAGCAATTAGCAGCAAAGTGAAAATGCATGTATAGGCAAGCTTTAACTTTATTTGGTTTGTGAAAAAGTAAAGCCCAATTATTTGAATAATGACTTTACACTATATTGAATTTGAGCTTCAATTTTAATTTAATTACGATAACTCAATTTAATAATAACCTCCTGGATTTAAGATGCTTTATTTAAATCTTACTCTATGTAGTATTTTACCAGTTTTCTATACAATTTTACAATCTAAATTAAAGACACAATATCTAGTAATAATTCCGCAAAAAAATGTGTCTATATACTGTCATGCAATTTTGTACCGCCATCCCGCCGCATCAAAACTGAATAACAATATGCAGAAGAGATAGTTACGAAATGCAAAAATACACTTACCAGCCAAAGACCCGACACATTTTTCGACTCTTCCATGGATCAGGGTGGTGTTGACGAGTTGAACGCTACTGCGCTAAAAAGCAAAGGTTTTTGCGCAATAGCGTTCCGCAAAGTAGAAAGATAGATAAACTCTTTATTGTACACTTTCACAAAAAGAAAAATACAGAAATGGTCTTAAAACTAATCGGCCTTATCACATGAAAAACGTGATTTCTTCCAGGCAACCGAGGAAGCAACCATACAAAGGAGTTGTTAAGGCCTGATACAAATTTTACAATTTAGAGTAAATGATTTTTGATAAATATAAATAATAATAGGAGAGGGTGGCAAACGCTGTGCGCATTCAATATCTTTATTTGTTAAATCCTTACTACTATTAAAAATGCCAAAGTCGGTGTGATGCTTTTATGACAAAGCGAAGATTGACGCAATTTGTCGAGAGAGGAAGAATTTTCATAGCATGATGATTATTTCTTTCCTGCAAAATAAGAGATACAGTGGTATGCAGAAACAATATTTGACTTTTAATTATTCACTTGAGTAAATAGTTTCTCACTGTCGAGGTCTTTATCGCTATGATATTAGAAATCATCAAAGTGACACTTGACATTCCCCAAGAAACTCATAGTCTCAACAGGCTCAAGTGTTTTCTTGTCGGGACTTAATCTTCTTGTAAAATTAGAAGCAATAAATATAGTTAATTGAACAATATTGTAAAAAAAAAAAATCTATTCCATAACCCGTGAGCTTCTGTATTCGATACCCGGATTGGAAAAATAATAGTCAAATTTTCTGTAAAATAAATCTAAGTTCCGATATGTATGAAAGTCGGTGGTTTATTATCCGTGCCTCAGAAAGAGCGTAGAGCTGTCAGTCTTCCGCCTGATATCTGACGGATCGCGTCGGTTTAACTACCGGATTTAAAAATGCACCTGAGTTTGCACACCAACGTATTATCTATATACATCCCGCGCATAAATCCTGATATCCCTCTTCTTAGAGTTTGACAGCCGCGTTGTGGCGGATATCAGTCGCGAGTAGGTACTATATCTACATAATTTATGTTAATGTTGTATTCCAAGAATGTAAGTAAGGGAAAAATGAAATCCACAACTAACTGACCGACTGACCGAGGTCCATGTATGCAATGTTCTAATTTCTTGATGGTGGCACGCTGCCAACTGTACTCGAAGAAAATTGTTGTTTGGAATAACACACATGATTTCAATAAACAATACTAGTGACATTTGGTCAATTTGTACTGTATAATCTATTCGAATATACTGTAAAGCTGTTTGTTTCACACAATATTAAAGTTACCTACCAAGTTATAGAGTGAAGGACATTTCTTCGGACGGACATACGTAGAAGTTTTTACCGTGCATAACGAGTGAAGGGCAGTTAAAGTTTCTTCATAAGGGAATATAATGTTAGTATTGTAGTTTAATTTTAAGTTCGTACAAAAATAGTTTGCAAATGATTTTATTTGCAGAGTGTATAATTTCTAAAAAGCCACGGTTTTCGCGTGTGTTCGATTGCGTGGGCTGTATTACATTCACCAGCTGTCTAATTAGATATTCTTTAAAGAAAATGTTTTTTTACTGGCAAACTGTTAGCTCGTTCAAGCAAAAAATACCGACAAGCTCATCAGCTTTACACATTAGTATAGATGGTTTAGTTTTCTGCCGTGTGGTTTCCGGCTTAGAATAGACCACCCCATGTCTTCCCATGGGTGTCGTAAAAGGCGACTAAGGGACATATGGCTGATGGATGGGCAGCAACATCTTTAAGCTCAAGTTTTACATCTTACTGCGATTACCAATCCGTCTGCCAAGCGTGGTGATTATGGAAATATCCCTCTACGATTCTGGCTTGCCAAGGTCTGTTAAGAGGAGGTCCATGTTCAGCAGTGGACGTAAACGGGCTGTTGATGATGATAGATAGTTTAAATATAATATTGAAATGTCATATTAGATATTAAACTTGACCTTCGTCCACCTAGTCGTCTCTATACATTTAACGGTAAATGCTATTAAAATAATCTTTTTCTAGCGGTTGCTTGCGTATAATATTATCTTATCCAATTTCATTTCAACCATATAAAGATAAATAATAAGTAAAATTTAGCTTGTAACTGTTACGTCATAATCCTTAGCCCAAAAAAAAAAAAAAAAAAGAATTGCATCTTTGTATCGGACAAGGCGTTAAATAGTTATTGCCTACAATGTATTAATTGTAAACATTTTGACTTCCACTACTGCTTGCGTAGAGCTTCGTTGCTGTCAAACGTCTGTCTTGACTGAACTTGTAAATGTCTACCATAACGTCTTGATTTTTATAAAATATTGATTAATTCAGCGACTTATAACATGAGTATACAATTGGTCTTACTTTCTACGGCCGCTTTATTGTAACAACAAATGAATGAAATATTGTAAAACGCTGACTCGAAAATAAGTGCACTAACTGAACCATACATCACTGTCCCAAGGGGAATATACCAAATCCGGGATACCATAAAAAAACAAAAGTTTTCCGTTAATATCGATAATTATATCCTTCAATTAGATTTTTCTAAGTCTTTATTTAGACTACGGCCTCCACAAGTTGTATGATATAATCATATATAGTTAGATAGAAAGCTTCAATCTACGAGTAAATATAATATTATGACAAAGTTTTGATAGCATTAATGTTTACTTTAATTACACGCTTGTTTGTCTTACAAAATAGATGAAATTAACTACTACGGTAGCGGTACACAAACATAGCGAAATACTTAACTATACGTTTAAATGTATGTAATGTAATATTATTTTAAAATCAAATGTATCTAACATTTAAATACAAAAAACCAAGTTTTGGATCTTATATATACATATCTCCACCAATTTTCAGTTACAATGGGTGCAGTATCGGTTAAGTACGAGCCCGGACGGACAGACGGACGGACATGACGAAACTATAAGGGATTCTTGTGGACTACGGAACCCTAAAAATGGCCTAGTGGCAAAGGTTCGAACACAAGGAGCTTTATACAGAAGATAAGTATAACACTAGACACCGTTATCCTGCAGGCCGCTTCATCCGCTTCTCCCCTCGTGAGCTCTGCCGAATTAATGTTATTTGGCTTTGGTAGTATGTAGTATTCTTGGACCAGCGGCGAAGCCTTTGAAAATGGGTAAACACGAAAAAGAAATAAATTAAGCCTATTGGAAAAGGAAGAAAATATAACAAAAATGATAAGAACAATTATTTTACGGGAGATCTGAGGTCGGGAAGTGGTAGGGGTGGGATTTTAAGGGATTTCCCGCAAAACTACAAGTCCTATGGAAAAACAGCTAAATGGCAAAGTTGTAAGTAATAAAAAGATCTACAACTTTTTTCAATTTACACTATTCCCCCTCACGTTACGTTATTACAGCAGTTCACAATGCAAACATTACATCAAATCATTATTACAAAATGAGTTAAAACAAACCAATAATAGAAGAAATATTTAAGGTATTTGCAGTGTACTAGTATTCTTGTTAACCCCTCCTGCTGAGCAAAAATGATTGTGTTACGAGTGGATTCACGTCGGTAGTGCAATGGGATCGCACTGGCGACCACAAGATTACAAATCCGACGCCTCTAGCCATTGGGCTTCGGCTGCTTTAGATTATAATATTTACAATCAATTTTATTTAGCTAGCTTATTTTCATCGCTAAAATTAAGGCAGATCCAACATAAGTACTATTGTAACTTATTGGGACTGCCTCAGATTGTGTATAACATGATTTTTGAGATGAAATAAATTTAAAATTGTTTCTTTTTAAATATAAATACTATAATTGAAATCCTCATGTACGAACCCGATTTCTCGTTGACTGGAGTAACTCAAGATTTACCAAGATATGCAGAAAGTTCTTTTATTATTCAATATAATATGCTTGCTGATGAAACTTTGAAAATTTACTGTAAATGGAACAAGACTTCAATACGATTTGCGCGTTACAGAAGTTAATTTAGCGGTCACTGAACAAGTTACTGACGCTTGTGAAACTACATGACTGTCGTTTAAGACTGGGTGTAGTGAGTTTGTCTGTGATATTGTCAGCTTAATAGAATTTCATCAGATATACTTTTATTAACATGTTTGAAACGTAATAGAAGTTTGTAATGTAACTTTTTTTTTTACAATTTATCTTATGTTTTTATAAATGTTTTTAAACTTTTGCGATTTTTACACATAATTTATAGTAGACGCGGGTCTCAATCGCGATATAATTTTAAGGCAAAAATAAAAATTATCACGTCCAAGTGGGGGTAGTTGCCGAAACCCGCGCTGTTCGAAGACGCCGTTGCGTCAGTCTATCCGTGACCACGACTGGTGTAACTCATGTCGAAACGTCGGATTATTAAAAAGTTAATGATTTGCCTTAAAATTATACCGCGATTGAGACTCGCGTCTACAATAAATTATGTTTTCATGTTGTTTTAAGATTCGTCTTTGATGAATTTGACTAATTTAGTGTGCGACTCACTGATTAACTAATTTGGAGAATAAGTTCATAAAATAAATAAAACAGGCAGAAACATACATTTTATGAACAAAATGTACACTTTTTTATAAGCCCAATAACATAACATATAATTTTATTTAACATTATTTAGCTTTATAAACATTACTTTTATTTTAAAATATATAGACGATGATTTATTATGTTTCATTAGTAGTATGACTATTATAACGTTCATTACAATTTTATAGGCTCAATTTTCAATCTGCATTATTAAATTATATTTCAATATGTGCAAAGTACAAAGCCAGCAAAGCACTGAAATTATTAATAATAGATATTCCACGTTGAAATGTACATCGTATGTGTGCTGCCGTGCTTATAGTTGACAAGCATCCGCACGCGGTTTTACCCATGTAACTCCCGTTCTCGTAGGCATTTCGTAATTTAATACCCTACCTATACCTAATACCTAATATACCTATACCTAATAGCCATCGATCATGGCAATGGGCTTATCCAACACTGACATAATTTTAAAAGCTTATATTTTTTCAAATCAGTTCAGTAGTTGCTGAGATCAATGGTTCAAACAAACAAACTCTTTAGCTTTATACATTAGTATTGATTACTGCAATGTTGGGTGTCTGCATACTATTATGTACTAGCGACCCGCCCCGGCTCCGCACGGGTCGGGTGATGTATTATACAAATAAACATTCTTTGTTGAATCATTCTAACTATTAAAAAAAACCGCATCAAAATCCGTTGCGTAGTTTTAAAGATTTAAGCATACATAGGGATATAGGGACAGAGAAAGCGACTTTGTTTTATGCTATGTAGTGATTATTTGCTTAAGATATAGTCAACGTAACAAAATACAAAACGAAAAGACTTCATCCTCATTCACCCAATCCATTTATTGTGAATTGCGATTAGAATCTATAAGATTAATGTGATCACTTGTTCACTCGGTGAAATTGTTTGGAATTGAATTTACATTAGAAAAAGCTATTTATCAATCAAGCGATTCATCAATATCATAGCAATGAGAGATGTCTAGACATCAACCATTTATCAAATTATGCTATTATTAATATGACGACTACAAATACTGTTGTATATATCTAATAGGGTTGTCGGTGCAAGCGCACGAAATATCGCAAGGATGGCCTTTGTATATATACTAATACATATATAAAGCTGAAGATTTTGTTTGCTCGATTAAAGCTCGGATATCCAATATATAACCTTTAAGACCAGTGAAATGTATACCCACCTAACGATAGCCACTGTTTATAACGTATGCGGCCGTAGCCGTAATCTTGTGGTGTCTGAACCCACTCGTAACACGAGAATTTTAGCTTAGCACGAGGGGTTAACAAGAATACTAGAACTAAATACCTATTTAAGATGAGTTCTGTGACCTATCGTCATTTTCTATTTATCGTCGTTCAGTCACAAATTGTCAGTACAAAAATGGTTCACTTATTCGCAAGTATTTCAATAAACAAGGTTTGAAACGAAAACTTTCACGGTTTCAATTTTATAAAATAAACAATTTTATTTTTAAATTGAACACAATGTCTGGCTGGCTCCCAACGTCACGCTTGTTGGTACAATTTAGCTTTATACTATCTATTACATTTATTTTCTGTGAACACTTAGACTTAGTGTAAGAGATGAAATTGTTTCTTAATAGAACCTAATAGTTTTACGACGCAGTTGAACGTTAGTTATATTAATAAATGAAGTTTGTCAAATGTTTTATTGTTATTTCTTTCCTTTTTAGGGTTCCGTAGCCAAATGGCAAAAAACGGAACCCTTATAGATTCGTCATGTCTGTCTGTCTGTCCGTCCGTATGTCACAGCCACTTTTTCCGAAACTATAAGAACTATAATGTTGAAACTTGGCAAGTAGATGTATGTTGTGAACCGCATTAAGATTTTCACACAAAAATAGAAAAAAAAAACAATAAATTTTGGGGTTCCCCATGCATAGAACTGTAACTCAAAACAAATTTTTTCATCAAACCCATACGTGTACACATACCCATCTATGAATAGGTCTTCAAAAATGATGTTGAGGTTTCTTATGTAATTTTTTTCTAAACTGAATAGTTTGCGCGAGAGACACTTCCAAAGTGGTAAAATGTGTGTCCTGTAACTTATAAAATAAGAGAATGATAAATCTAAAAAAAATAAATGATGTACATTACCATGCAAACTTCCACCGAAAATTGGTTTGAACGAGATCTTGTAAGTAGATTTTTTTAATACGTCAAAAATCGTAAACCGCAATTTAGCTTTCATTCAATCAACTCGAATATATAATAGATAATATTCATTTCATAAACATACGCTTTTTTATTTATTCTTGATATCAAAAATAGGTACGCACTTGTAACTGAAACGGAACCCTTCGTGCGCGAGTCCGACTCGCACTTGGCCGGTTTTTTTTTAGAGGTCTGTGTTGTATTCGTTCTTGGTATATTAGGCACTCCTGGAGGCCACTCGAGTCAGGGCCAGATCTACTACGTACATATAGGGCCCCAGCCGCTACTGAAAAGGATAGGCGATGTTTTGAATTAAACAACCCCTGTGAGCGTTTTTTTTTTTTTGAGAACAGTAATTAGTTGAATAGTTAGATGGGCCTCTAAGTAGTATCTCTGAGCCCTACAAATTCACGATCCACCCATGACCGGAGTAGTGCGTAGGCAGCTCGGTGCTCTCTCCAATCGGGGTACTTCTAGAACCACCCGGGGGCTCACAGGCTCACTTCTTATGGTATGATTATTATACCATTGCTAACGGAGATGGGCTAGTAATACATAGTAATGCGCAAAGACGCTGCGTTTCCCCGTAGTGGCGGAGGGATGCGTAAAGCGGAAAAAGGGGCCTATGTAAAGAAATATATTTTCTAGTTTCTGACGCAGTTACAAAATGTTTTATTCATTTGACGAGTATAATGTGTATGTTTATTATATAAAAATACCAAGAGTTTAGGAAATACTTGCCGTTTTATGATTCACTTCACCAGCCTGTTTATGTAACGTGGGCTGCCCATTAACAGACATTGAGAAAACAGGACTGTTGAGGAATATTGCCATAATCATCACTCTTGGCACGCGGATTGGAGATCGCAGTAAGACGGTAAATTACCTTGAGCTGATAGATGCTGCTGCTCATCCATCAGCTGAATATCCCTTAGTTGCCTTTTACGAGACCCGTAGGAAAACATACCTCATGTTAATTCTATTCAAAGCTGGAAACTATATGGCAAAAACTATGACACAATAGATTTTATCTACAGGTTTTTATAGTTGCAAGATTATAAAAACCTGTAAATAAAGTAAGTAAATAAAAGCCGTGTGGTTTTCGGCTTAGAATAAACCACCCCATGTCCTCCCATGGGTGTCGTAAAAGCCGACTAAGGGACATATTAGCTGATGGATGGGCAGCAGCATCTATTAACTCAACGATTACATCTTACTGCGATCACCAATCCGCCTGCCAAGCGTGGTGATTATGGCAATATCCCTCAACGATCCTGGCCTACCAAGGTCTGTTAACAGGACATGGGCCCATGTTCAGCAGTGGACGTAAACGGGCTGTTGATGATAGTTGCAAGATTTATTAAATAATTACAAATGCCACTATAACAAAGTGTAACTTGTTGTATAATAATATAATCAAAATGGACACGAACATAAAGAACACGAAAAACAAAAACTATACCGAGCGTGGAAAATTCTGCCTCACTTTCATAAGTAGTAACAGATTGCATTAAAACTTTTTATTACTCGGTCACTTGTAATTGGATATTGTTCACAACAGCGACCCACCAAATGCGAAATGCTGGATTTAATAATGTGAATGCAGCTTTATTTTATTGAAAGTTGGTTTCTGCAAAAATACTGTCGATTCGCTTGATATCAGAGCTTTATATTAAAAATTGAAGCCGTAAAATATAGGTTTAAGTTAAAATTGCTTTTTATTATGATACATATAATCCTACTGATATTATAAACGCAAATGTTTGGATGTATTTATGAAAAGATTAATGTGGTTGTATGCCGTGTGGTTTCCGGCTTAGAATAGACCACCCCATGTCCTCCCATGGGTGTCGTAAAAGGCGACTAAGGGACATATGGCTGATGGATGGGCAGCAGCATCTATTAGCTCAAGGTTTACATCTTACTGCGATCACCAATCCAAAGTCTGCCAAGCGTGGTGTTTATGGCAATATCCCTCTACGATCCTGGCTTAGAGTCGGTTAAAAGGAGGCCCATTTTCAGCAGTGGACGTAAACGGGCTGTTGATGATGATGATGATGAAAAGATAAATACCGATTTGTTTATCATACACACATACATAAGCTCACGCCTGTTTCCCAGCGGGGTAGGCAGAGACAATGGACCTCCACTTGCTACGTACTTACACACATCTTTCGCTTCATTCACTCTCATAACATTCTTCATACAAGCACGTCGGTTTAAGGTGGATCTTACCGACCTTTTGCGAAGATGTCTCCGCTTTTTATCAGAGAACCGTATAATCAATCACGGAGAATTGTAATACGGATCTGGAAGAATTCCTGATAACCTCTTTATTAGATAAATTTACAAATTTTTGCGCGGGTGGTAAATTAGTTAAGTTATATCGAAAACTTAAGAGAAACCTTACTGTTTTGGGTAGGCTTTGATGTCAAGTGATTTGTTTTCAGCATTAATGTATTAGTTCAAATTACTAATTCGCTCCATCTCAGTAGTGGCAATAGAAACACTTGAGTTTGGAGTGTCGAAGTTTCCGCGATGAGATGGAACAATAGCTCCTGTCCTCTGTGCCGTTTCTCATTTAATTAATATTCCGTTAACTTTAGATGTTGTCACGACACATCGCTAAGTAAATTAATTACCGGTTCGTTTCTCCCTCCGGGAAAATCTTTGTATTAAATCAAATATTAAGGGACATATTATGTGCCTTATAAAACTGGATTATGTCTCAAACAAGAGAATGAATAGGGAATTTTCTATGTGCGGTCGCCATTCCGCCTCCCAAGCAAAGTGTCTATAGAACAATAAACCATATCATCGGCAGATCTGGGGGCACGGCAGTGCCCCCCCAAGTCGAGTAAGAAAAAAAAAAGGTGCACGGCCGTACCTATCTTTTCTCGAAGCAACTCAGCCGATTTTCGACCCTCTATAACTTCGTTGTGGATGAAGATAGGAGCCTGAAATTTCAGAACCTAAGCAGGCTTTGTAAAACTACAGCATATTTCAAATTTCATTCAATTTGAACCAGTACTTTAAGAATTATAACTACTCAAAGTTCGGTAATTTCGGTAATTTTGTCACTCGCTCACACGTGATTGACCGATCATCAAAATGTTTAGGCACTTCTAGCAGACGTAGAAGCTTCAAATTTTGAGTACTAGTAGAGTTTAGTGTAAAACTCATGGGAAAATTCCAACATTTTGCAATTTCGGTCCAGTTGTTAAGTTTCATCAACTGCATTAATAACTTTGTTATTTCTTATAAATGTATAGGATTACAAAGTTACATTTGCAGTCAGTGAATCAGTGTAAATGAATATGTATGATTTAATGGAAGAATAGGTGTAGATAGGGACCTAGATGCGATTATGTTGAAAGGTGGTGGCTAAGTGGTTACGTTAGTTGCTCCAGAGACCTGGTTTTCTGCGTTCGATTCCCACCCGGGACAATTATTCGTCTAAAATTAAAACAGTTGTATTGAGTCAGGGGGTGCTTTGTTTTCGTTAATCTATCGAGAGGTGCGACCTTCGCGACACAGGGATTAATTTAACAAATAAAAAAAAATAGAAGGAAAAAAAAAAAAACTCAATGGAATGTAAAAGCAACTGTGCTATGAACGATAGTATACTAACAGGCCGTGGCCCCTTGAGAAGTAGGGACCCCGTGTACTCTGGCATCCCTGAAACTGGTTATTTGAACCCAGGAGAGCCCGCAACACCATTTGAGTCGCGGACGCTGCCATAGGGTATCCCAGATAGGCAACAGTTCCTGGGCCCCTCACCAATTGTGGTCAGAGGAGTAACCGGGGGTTTAAGTGTTTTTCTCTCAAGGTATGATTTGCATTCCACTGCTATGGAGAGGGCGAGTCCCACATACCCCACCGCTCGTGCGGGAACGCCGCAGTGTCGGAGGAGATGCGTAAAATTCTTGCATTCCCCCCGGACAAACACTACGGCTTCCACGCTTCCCGTTCGTCACAGAAAGACGGTCACTTTCTTTCAAGTAATTAACAAGTCTTACTGCGATATCGCAGGTATACACACACACCCCGCCGCCTACCGCCCTAGGCTCGGCCTTGGGGAGTGGGGAACATGGGCCCCGCTCCCTTCGAGGCTGACCCATAAGGAGTAGGGACGCCTCTACACTCCGGGCGTCCCTATAATTGGGCAAATGGGCCACTGCAAGTGTGGCCCTGGAGATCCTGCGGTACCATATTGGCCGCGGGTGCCGTCGGGGGGCCGGATTGCTCATGCGTACTCGGCCCCCGCCAACGGCGGATCGAAGGAGTGTCCGGGAGGTTTTAGTGGCGTAGGGTCCTCTCCTCGTGGTATGAGTTAAGCATACCACGCTATGGAGAGGGCGAGTCCCACATATCCCGCCGCCAGCGCGCGAATACGCTGCAGAGGCGGTGGGAATGCGTCAATGCATTTCCCTCCGGATAACAAAAAAAAAAAAAAAAAAAAAGGTATACACACACACCACGTTTTATTTATCTGACACAAACTGTATTTGCATATTCATTTTATCAAATATTTTTTACACAGTTTGATGTTAACTAGGTAGCTTTAAATTTACTTATGTACATATTAGCTTGTGGCCGCGACTTTGTCTCTGTGGAAGTTACTTTGACCCGCGACATAGATAATAATTTCCCTAGTGCGGGAGCTGTCTCAAAAAAAGCCAAAATCGGACATGTGCCAAAGTTCCATTAAAAACAGTTTAGTAATTTCTTTATTTAAAAACCTTTGACAGTGAGGCCGTGAGTGCCATACATAAGTTCATGTTAATCCTCTGTTAAGCTTGATGTTGTAGTTTTCGATTAGGTACATTGACAATATTTATAATGAATGAGAGATAACAATTTTAAATAAGGATTAATTTTCAATGACGTTTGACGAGTGCGACGAATATCAATAAACCATAAATAAGTGCACGACGCAGCTGCTCTTGTTACGTATGGTGAGTGTTGCCATGCCAGCTAGGCACGTGGGTATTCATATATTCGTAAGTTAAGTTATTTTGTAAATAAAGGCACCGAGTTACGAGTCTGGACGGTTTACATTTAATTTAAGTATACTTTGGAACGATTAAAGCGCAGGAATCCTCCATTTGTACATACAATAGACTAAAACCGGCCAAGTGCGAGTTGGACTCGCGCACTAAGGTTTCCGTACCATTATCAAGTGCCTACCTATTGCCGTTATAGATATCGAGCAAAAAAGGCCGCAAAAAGTTTGTTGTATTGGAGCCCCCCTTAATTATTTAATTTATGTTTAGTTTGTTAATATAGCAACAGAAATACATAATTTGTGAAAATGTCAACTGTTTAGCTATCGCGGTTCTTGAGATACAGCCTAAATCCGTTGTAGGTATTCATAAAAATTAATTAAATTGTAAAGCAAAGGAAAAAAGGTACAACTATCTACAAAAAGAAATGAGATGCCATCAAAAACATACTTGTAAAAAAACCCAAGTCTCGTAACGCAGTTCTTTTACCGTTAAAAGTTGTGAGATCTATGTAATACCAAGTCGGTTAATTTATTCAGTCCCTACTTAAGGGACCTTCTGTCTTAAGCTATTACGTAACTATCTCACCTAACAGACTCTTAAAATGATCTTATCAAAATTCAAAACTTTTATGTTATGAATATTAGATTGACTTGGCCATCGCAATAAACACTTGTGAGACACACTCTAATAGTATCCGATGGCCAAGTTAATTTATTATTTAAAACTTAAAAGTTTCGAATTTTCATAAGATTATTTTAAGAGTCTGTTATTACATAGATCTCACAACTTTTAACGGTAAAAGAACTGCGTTACGAAACTTGGGTTTTTTTACAAGTATGTTTTTGATGGCATTATATTAATATTTAACAATAGAGTCTAAGACATTTCTCAGATCTTTTTTCTTGGACTTCAAGTTATCAGATGCTTAGGTACGTGGAGTACCTAAAGGCTATAAATCAAGTCTCAGATACCTAACCCTAACTACGATGTAAACCTGTAAGCTTATATCATATAATTATGACACAGCTCTCGCGAATACTGCGGGTGAGCTAGATCGATTATACTTACATGCATATACATAGTTTTTTCTTAAAATACCTAGTATCTTCTCTCAACTCCATCATGTCATGAGAAATGAAGAATCATTTATTATATTTAAAGTACTATTCCTCGTAATAGTGTCTGTCTGGTTTAGTTTTATCTTTTCAAAAGATCTCCGTCAAATTCTATATTTTAAAAATATTCGTTTCACGTTTCTGAACTGAATAAAAATGTTAAAACGAGTTTTTATTAACTTGAGTTCTTTTTTGTATGTTTTTGCTGCGTAGTTAAAAGAAGCGAGAGAAAACCTATTCAACAGTCTTTATTTAGTTTCAGCCGTAACTGCACAAACTATGCAACAAATACACACAACACATTTCACTCACTAGCTTGCCTGTTTTTTGGGTTCCGTACCCGAAGGGAAAAAAACGGGACCCTATTACTAAGACTTAGCTTAGTCTATCTGTCTGTCACCAGGCTGTATTTTAAGAACCGCGATAGCTAAACAGTTGAAATTTTCACAGTTGAATATTTCTATTGCCGCTATAACATCAAATAAAAGTAAAAATAAAATAAATATTTAAGGGGGGCTCCCATTTAACATTTTTTTTTTTTATTTTTGCTCGAAATCAATAACGGCAACAGGTAGACGCTTGAAAATGGAACCCTTCGTGCGCGAGTCCGACTTTGATATAAGTATAAATTAAAAATAAAGACAAATTTGTATTTATTAGTGAAATGCCGCCTCAACGCATGCTCGGGGCCCGACAGTGGAGACATGAGCGGTTATAGTAGAAATGCTTCAATGTTTGAACAAGTTATTAATTTAGATATTCAGCTTACAAATAATATTCTTTTAATTTAAAGTGTTCGAAATCGTATTCCCATATATACCTTTAATAAAGCTCAAAGTCACCCAGCGAGCTTTGAAAAGAGCTCGGCTTTTCCGTGCGGCGTGAACGAATCAAATATCAAGATAAATGGTGTTGGGCAGGGCACACAGCTCGTAAAACTGACGGCCAATGAGTCAGAAAGGAAACTAGCTAGTGCAGCGTTGGACTACAACCTGCATAATAGACCGACTACTTAATAAAGGTCGCACGGAGCAATTTTATAAAGTCTGCTAGCAGTAGTTCCCGTTGGAAATCGATGAAGGATGATTGATTCCCTTAAGAGGCTCCCAGTCATAACCGAGCCAGCCACTGAGCAATGTTAAAAAATAATGAAGTTCTCCCTTAATCAGGTCACATCGGCAAACTTTTCAAGAACCAACTATGAATGTCATTCAGCAGACTAGTAGAATCGGTTTGAGCTTTCATCCGTTTGATAATGCATTCGAAACCAAATTGTGGGCACAAATATCCAATACTGCTTAATTATGTTTTCGTCGTAATTGTATTACTATAATAGCAAAATTGCGGCTTCTTAATTGAGAAAATCTGCATCCAAAAAATATCGTTGATTATCTAGGTAGCTGTGGTATGTCAGAAAAATACTTGGCTTTCAATTCTAACTTGAGTAAGTCTCTCTTCCTGCTGTGATCTCTATTGATATAGTAATAGAAATCATTAAAGTAACACCTGACATTCAAATTCTACATGCACTTTCATATTCAATTTTCGCTTGACGTTTTCAGTAATTTAATGCGATGATGTTATATTAAAAAAGAGATAGATACTGAGTAATATAGTAACCCTCGAAAAATTTTAGTAACTGCTAGTTGACCACTAAATCATTTTCTTAAAGTCATATTTCTATATAAGACTTTCCATGCAATAAGATCGCCGTTTTTGCTTTTGGTACGAAAGAACGCACGTCCGAAAATATCGAATTCAGTTTATTTGCGTATCTGTTTTAGAAAAAACTTGGTTCAGTTGTGCGCTATTCGCATATGGTACCTCCGTAAATGGTGTTTCTAAAAAAACTGGCAGATGCGCCTTTTCTTTTTCTTTGAGTATGCAAATAGGCCGTTTGTTGTCATATTACAATATAATAATATGCTGAAAACAATCCTTTATTTTTCGTTAGAATAGAGAAAAAGTTACTATAGATGGTAATTTTGGAGAATATGCGGATATTGTTTCAGACTTTTCCTACCTTTACTTAAAATTGGTTTTACCACTCCCGCACTAGTATAATCATGCCAAGTGTTGCGGTGACTAATTTAAGTGTTTGTAAAACACTCAATTCACGGACAAAACTACACCCAGAACAACCCAGTCCCGGTTTGTAATCAAACCCAGAACACCAAGTCTCAGAAGCAGTGCCGTAACGAATGAACCACAGGTGCAGTGCATTTTTAAATGTATTTGTTATTCATATATTCAAAAAGTACCCCAATTACAATTATTCTTCAACATTATAAATGTGCGTTGTACAAAAGTCGAGCCAAAATTGCCGTTTTACTGAGATATAGATGTCCATATTGGATATTACTTGGACGTCGTTAAGCAGAAAGGACTCAATCCACAATAAGTCACTTTTGAGTTATGGGCGTTTGAAGTTTCAGCTGTAATTTCGCTAATAAAAAGTTTTTTTTTTCTTCATCTTTGCCCGTTATTATTAAGAAGATAGTTTATATTTTATTTGTTCATCAAAATAGTGATATATTTTGCAATAGATTTCGAGATATTAAGTGAAATGTGGGTTGAGTCCTTACAATTAAACTTAAGTTTGTAAAGGCAGGTATTTTTTTTTACTTTATCAGAATGGACTCAAAGCTACCCATCAACTACAAAATGAGTTATAAAAATAAAAAAAACAAGTATTATTATAAAAAAGTTATATATTTATTGACCTTAATCATAAACTTACAAAATCAAGTAAAAACGCCATCATTAAAATTAAAAAAATAGAAAAAACAGCGCAAAAATCAGCGCTCATATTAATTTCCCTCATCCTCCAAGTCAAAGTCAAGTGTTGGCCCGTATCCATCAACATCCTCGTTGATACAGCTATTACCCTTAAGGTTATTATAAAATGCGTGACAGTCTTCGGGTATTAAAGTAAACATAGATTTGAGATCATCGAGCTTTGCTTGAGGAATGGCTTTTCCCTGGGGCCAAAGAACTTCAAAATCATCTTCTGAAAATTGGATTGAAACCCCTTTGTTTTTTTTCGACAAATCCAGCTTTTGAATATCTCCACTCTCTGACGTCATAGTAATTAAGTATGGTTCTTCTTTTTCCAATAAAATCTGTTTAGTTTTTAGCCAGTTTACTTTATTTTTATTTGTACATATTTTGCGGTTCACTATTTTTTTTTCGATTTTTTTTGTACTTAAAAAATCTTGTGTTTTCATCCTAGTAACTTGAAAGGGGGTTTTCTTTTTACAGATTTTCATGATATTCATGTATTCTTCTGCGGTGTAAATTCGCTCATGAAGCTTAAGCTCACATTCAATCTTGCTGAAATCAGTGTCATTAGGCAAAAAGGAATGTCCGGTCTCTAAATATTTAAAAGTTATCGTCTTAAGATTTGGGTGGCTGTGTAGTATAGTTTTTAGCATAAGGATTATTTTGATATTTCTATTTTGTCCCCCGCAGCAGTCGCTCCAAAGGGCTAAGTTCTCAACGCCATCCCTCAGACCGTTTTTTATGAAATAAATGAGACACGAGCCAACTTCTTGGGCTCCTCGTCCAGCTTCCCCTTCAACCCAGACATTGCACCGTCCTTGATTGTTAGAGCCAACGTGGATCCCGGCGTTATAAACCCATAACTGTCGTTTATAAAATACTATGTTAGTAGGTATACGGGGCAAAGGTAGAGTTTTTTCGAGATCATAGGTAAGACATTCAAATTTGGGATCTGTTTTAGCACGCGCCAAGTCTTGAGACATTTGATTACGAAGATCTTCCGCTCTCATTTGATGAATATCTCTTTGCTGGATCAACAGTTCTTTGTCTTGTGGTACACAACACTTCATAATCTCGAGGGCTAATGAATCGCATTTCTTGCAAGTATCCTTCTTCAAGGATTTACAGCGGAGATTGAAATTCGTATGAAATACGTGCTTCAGTGTAGCAAAAGAGACGTATTTCTTCTCGCTGCCGTACACTTTTTTGAATTCTGTTAGATAGATGTCGTAAATTTTTTGAATAGTCATACCTAGTTTTAAATATTGCGTGCCATTGTTTCGTTCTCTTCTGTAATGAGATTCGTATTTCGGGAGGGAATTAATGACATTTCTAACAAAATCGATATCTTCTTCAGGGGTCTTATTCCAACCACCTTGTGTTTGACCCCTCTTGTCCTTATAAGTTTCATCTATTCGCTTTTTAGTCAAACATATGTCAACTCTTTTAGACGATATTTGAAAAGTTTTCAAAAACATTTGCTTACAAACGACATTCTCGCAAATATAATACTTTCTGCTGTACTGTCTAGGTTTCTTCTTACCGGTTTTGCTTTTGGTTGAAGTATATGATCGAGCTTTTTCAGATTCTTTAACATTATTTAAAATGAATAACAGCTGAGCTTCGTATGACCCCAATGTTACAAAATTATGAAATTCTCGTTTTCGTGTTTCTGTTGGAACAAATAAGTAACAGCGTTGCTTGCAGGTGCACGTATAATCATAGAATACTTTCGATCTTACTAGTTTGTCTTTGACATGATATGGTAAATTCATGTATTTCCTATTCTTCTTCTCAGAGAGACAATATTCTGGGTATTTTCTTTTGCGTCCACGTTTGGAGCGGCCCATACTTTGCAGTGCGAGATTGTTTTCAGTAATGTGATGAGCAGTTTCAGCTTCGGGATGAACTGCTTCAGTATCAGAGCCCTGACACATTGAAATTATTTCACCAACCGTTGTGTCGTTGTGAACGGCATTTGTAACAATGAGCGGGCTTTCATTGTGTCGAATTTGTGTGGTTCTGTCAGTTCTAGTTTGATTATCGTGCACCATAGCAACATGTTTTTGAATCAAACCCTCTATTATGGTTTCATTCTCTGAACTGTCGCTCTCGGGAATTTCAAAATTCTTCCTTTTTTTTTGCTCTACAGATGAATGCAAAGTATCAGTTTCTTCTCGATCTCGTATCGATCTTACTAGTTTGTCTTTGACATGATATGGTAAATTCATGTATTTCCTATTCTTCTTCTCAGAGAGACAATATTCTGGGTATTTTCTTTTGCGTCCACGTTTGGAGCGGCCCATACTTTGCAGTGCGAGATTGTTTTCAGTAATGTGATGAGCAGTTTCAGCTTCGGGATGAACTGCTTCAGTATCAGAGCCCTGACACATTGAAATTATTTCACCAACCGTTGTGTCGTTGTGAACGGCATTTGTAACAATGAGCGGGCTTTCATTGTGTCGAATTTGTGTGGTTCTGTCAGTTCTAGTTTGATTATCGTGCACCATAGCAACATGTTTTTGAATCAAACCCTCTATTATGGTTTCATTCTCTGAACTGTCGCTCTCGGGAATTTCAAAATTCTTCCTTTTTTTTTGCTCTACAGATGAATGCAAAGTATCAGTTTCTTCTCCACTGTCAGGTACATAATCAGATTCTGTATCGTCGTCATAGTCTCCATCTTCTTTAAGGTCACTATAACTAACTCCATTAGTATGGCATCTTTTTGAGAAGTCTATAGACTCATGTTCAACTGTAGAGAAATCTTGACTGAGGGTTTCAAACAGCTCTAATGTACTCGGTGACATTGGTGGTATTGGTGAATCATTGTTTTTAGCTTCCTTCCGTGTAGCAAGAGGAGTTAGCGGAGAAAATGCAGGAGCAGCTGGTGATTCACCACCTGGTAAGAACAAGTAGAATAGCGCATCAGAGTCATAGCAGTCATTAATACCTTAGCCTGCTTATTTTCTTACATGTTTGAGTAAAAGAATATAAAATAGAAAACATTCTTTTTTGACTTACATGTTTCGGCTATGTCTTTTCGCGTAGTCACAAGTGGAGTCAGTGGAGAGTACACAGGAGCAGCTGGAGACTCTACATCTGGTTAAGTAAAGAAAGTAGGTAGTGAGGTATAGAACAGTAAGTTCACTTCTTACGTAAATTACTCCAATTACAATATTGTGCTACATAGTGTTGAAAGTAATGTACCTACCTGATCCCACAATTTCATTAAATTTAATAACAGCCAGAGTCGCGGAAGAGCACAAACTATTACTAGCATCTTGAAATCCGTCATCTGAAAATATAGAAAAGAGCATTAATCACTCAATTCTGCCACTCATTTAGGTTTCTAATTCATTTCTTTCAAGTACCTTCGCAGTTGATGTTCTTGGACGCATCTGCTTCAAAACCTGAAGGAGCCTCAGGTATATTTCCATCTAAAAATTGAGAGTTGTCATAGTAGAAACATAGAATTAGTAAATAGTGTTATGGGTACCAGTTAAACATAACTAAGGTGGAGGCTAGTCATACGTATAAAGGTTAGTAGGTGCAATTATATTAGACATTAGATATAAGGAATAAAATATAACAAAACCAACACAAAAGCAAAAACAAAAAAAAAGCATTTAGTACAGCAAAGTACCACAAACATTGAACCCTGTGCCCTTACTGCTGGACCATGCTTTAGTAATTGGAAAATAATCAGTATTAAAACAGAATTAATATTATCATGAACACCACAAACCAAAAAGGTGCAATAAGCTCATTAAAATGTGCCACAAACAATATCATACGTCACTAACACTTATGCAGGTAGATTGTGAATAATATTGACGAAAGTACCTAGGTAGGTAGGTAACTATATCTACTCAGTATGTCGATTGATCGTCACGTCAGTTACTGTTGACAGCTGGAAAAAAAAATATATCAACATCTTACTTTACTTTTTAAACGAATTCATTATCTGTTGAAAAAATAAGTTTGTACTTCATAGAAAATCTATGAAAAACAAAGTTATCTCTGCGAACATATCCCTTCGATTACGAAACCCTAAAAATATTTGTTAGCTATGTATAAAATAAAATAAAATAGGTAATGTATCTACCTGATAGAACTACGTCATCCTTTGCAGGCGCTAGCACCGGCGTCTTCGCCGCAGAAATCTCTTCCAAGTCGATCTCTGTTCATTGTAATAAGTTAGCTACATCAGATCGTTAGAACCAGTTAAAGTTATGATTAAAATGAAATAGTAATAAAGAATCTTTACAGTATCCTCCATATCGCCATTTACTTAGATATCCATATACGAAAAAGCAAAATAGTTTTGAGGTTAAGTGAAAAAACATTACTTACCATCTGAAAACTCAGTCTGTTTGTTAATCCCATGTCCCAAGGCACTAAACAAAATTCGATCAACTCGCCGCATCTTATTCACTTGTTTTTTTCACATACATAAAAGAAATAAAACAAAACACGCGTTTCACCAGGCAGTGTGCGAGAAAATGGCAGAGTTGCCAGTTTTTGAGAGTAATTTACCAACAAAATGTTGCCACTATAAAAAAATCACTGGAAAGTAATATAAGTCAAAAATTTTATACAATGCAAAACATATAAATTTTATTTCAGACAATTGTTTTCAAACTCGTTACAATACTTGGCCTGATTCACAAAAAGGAGATAGGTAGTTTGAGTCCTTCCAAATAAAATAAATATTGACTAAATATTACTAATACTTTTATCACTTAAATAACACAAATGTTTTAAGTCGTTTCAATTCAATTAAAAGTATTTGTATCAGTCATTACATATATTCCCTACAAACGACTCAGTCTGCTTGAGTCGGTTTAGGTTATTTGATATTAAATGTGCTGTTCATCAAAAGCTGTTTTGCTGAAATATGTCAAGTGTTTTGAGTCGTTTCTGCTAAACAAAAAGAAATATTTTATGTCAGTAAACCTATATCACAGAAACGACCCAACCTGTTTGAGTCGTTTCACTTATTTGATAAAAAGATATTGCCAATCAAAACTAATTCTTAGAAAGGATCCAAACTGTTTGAGTTTATTCTGGTTTATCGACTTTAAGAACATACTCATAGAAATGTCATTACTCAGAAACAATTCAAGTGGACTGAGTTCGTTCAGCAAATACATTGTATATGCTCTTCATACTGTGGGTTGAGTCGGGGTAGTGAGAAAAACTAGATTCCGTGTACATTTTAAAAATAGGGTTTTCACTACATGATAGATTTGACCCTCAGGAGTACGATGGCATACTTAACTCAATTTTGGCCAAAGTGTGGGTTGGGTCCTTTCTGCTTAACTACGTCCACTTATGAAACTGCCATTCCCATGGGAATCTCTTAAATTCATTACAAAATAAGAAGAAGATCCATAACATTTTATATCTCAAGTCACAAACATCGAGTTTTAGTAAGTGGATATTCTATAGCAAAGTGGGGTTGACCCGCACTCGCCTGCAACGAAAGATCATAAGCTATGATAATTAAATTGCTACAAGTATGTTTTGCAGAAAACGTTTTCCATTTCACTGAATGTCTTTATTCAATCGTCCCAATGGTCCTGTATGTAATAGTTATCGTTGTCGAATGGTCACGTCGCGTCGTCTCGTCGCTTTTCTGTGGCCATTCTTAACTCTCTAAGTGTTGAATAAACTATATTCTTGAACCAATTATATTTTAAGAGTAAAAATTCGTTTTTTATTTTGAAAGAATACTAGCAGAGTTTTTGAACACCACTAGTATTCTTGTTAGCCCGTGCTGACCTAAAATGCTTGTGTTACGAGTGGTTTCACGTCGGTAGTTCTATGGATGGGGATGGAACCGGCGACCACGTGATCGCAAGTCTGACGTCGTCGTAGCCATTGGGCTTGTTTTCGCTTTTATTTTTTGTTTTGGCAGATAGCCAACAGTACCTGGGCCCCACACCAATGGCAATCGGGGGAGTACCAAGGGAGTTTTAGTGGGTAGGGTCCTCTGGGATGCGTAACATATTTGCATTATCCCCGGACCAAAAAAAAAAAGGATTGCATTCTAATATCGGTTCAGTAGTTTTGAAGCCTATTCAATGCAAACAAACAAACGCTTACTCTTTATAATATTAGTAAAGAAATTGTGGATATTTAGATAACATTTGTTTAAAGCATGCTTTTCCGCCCACTAGACAAGTTCCTCTCAATACAGCAAGTCAAAAACATTGTGTATTCTGTATTTGCACCCTAATTTAAACTTTTCGTCAATCTTGTTTAAGCATTCCACTCAGTAGCTCACTCCATATTTGTAGCTTTAAATAATCTGCGCGGTGAAATTCAATTATTTTACATTCAAAATATTTGTGTCTCTCAGTCTCCAGAAAACAACGTTGAAAAATATAAATTTATTCTGTATAAGCAGACATATTTGGTATATTTTTCAAAGTACTTAACTCGCAAGATTAATGAAGCGAAAATCAAATACCTACTTATAATGTACTCGAGCAACTTCAAAAGAAAGCGGAAGTTTTCAGTTTGCTGGAATGTTATTTATTACGTTCTTGGTTAGACGAGAGTTTCGTTCGTTATTTTTACGTTCATTTATGTTTCATAAAAGTTGACTGAACAATAATATTAATTTTTTTATTTAGATTCTGATATTTTATGTGTTTGTTGATTAAGTATATAATAATTATATAAAGATTCAGATCCGACTTAATATGCCCAGAAATGAATGATGATGCGGACTGTAGGTAAAATGTGATGTCTGGGTAGAATGCGGAGCGGGAATGCAGGATTAGCCGTGTTCACACCAATTATATAATCTAACCAAACCAAGGAACCATGCACTCAACAGTAAGCCAGTTAATCAGTCTCCAAAGCAGTGCTCAGCAATAGACAGCCTCGTGGTTCAGCGCGATGATGGCGTAAAGTGGCAGGATCCAAGCACTTAATGTTTATGGGTACACCAGACACCAAGCGTTATCACACACACACGGTTAGAGTCCAAAATGTGAGGATAAAAGTAAAATGCGGTTAGAATGCAGTCGTAAGAACAGCGCGTTCACGACACCACACCCATTAGCGGTTAAATATGAACAGGGTGGGCATTCGGCATGCATAGCAACTACCAAAGGTTGGTCAACATAACCGAACTTAAAGGTTCGCACAATGCGTCCCCAGGTGGCGCGATTATACAATTGGTATGATAAAAACGGCGTAAACAGTGTTGTATAGTTGAAGAGTTAGTTATTTTGCTTGAAAATGCCCAGGAACTACTTACTGGTCTGATTTGAAATATTATTTCAGTGTTAGATAGCCCTTTTATCGAGAAAGACTATATTTAATTATAAAGCTCCTACAGAAACGGGAGTTACGCAGGTGAAACCACACGAGGGAAGCTAGTTAACATAATTATAATAATTATTATTGTACCGCGCCTATTATAGGCATAATTGACATGCTACATATACATGTGAACGAAAAACTTGATTGTAATAATGAAAGGTTTAAGCGACATCCGCCTGAGGACACCCTTATGGGGTTAGGACCAACGCTCAGGGTGCCCGAAGTGAATAGTAGATTTACGAAGTGGTAGTGATCGCTGGCACAGGATCCCAGTTCGAGGAAGGGGCAGCAACGCGGTCCTCGATAATGCCGTCGAGGATCCTATCCTAGCTAACCTACCTTAATAAAAATAGTTATCTTAAGAATTTTTTATTTAAAAGAAAATCTTCACCATTATTCGAGTTAAGAGAAACGGCAAAATACCCAATATAAAATTAAAAATAAAGACTTTCTCAAACTTTATCAATTATTTCGTAGTTAAGTAGTAGGCATCACAAATTGGATCTGACATCGTGACATCACCTAATTGAAACTGTCCCATGTCTAATGTGGCATGCAATTTGGACCACACTCATCTTTCATTAAGCTTTTCCGTCGGACAGTCCACATCATTAGTTAGCAAAGGACAGAGGCCTTAAGACACCAATTGATGATGGCAATAATATCTATGTTAAGATCATAAATTACCGTCTCTCGTGTGTCTTTGATTCTGTCTTGTTAATTGATTTGAAGCTTAAACTATCTCAGAGCAAATTCTGAGACTTTCAACCACTAACTAAACTAAACTAACTACTTCAACTTGGCTTTGGCTATGTAAGTTTCTATTTTGACCATCGATTATCAAAATAAAATGTTTTTTCTAAAATAAAAAACAATATTCGAAACAGCCAATTCAGTCGAGATTCTCGTACAGTTCGTTCTTACATGCGAAATAAAAGAAATAGTCGATATTTATTAAGCACATAGGTATTAACATACACTTGTCAAGAAAATTCACCATGCATACAGAATAAACTATAAATAGGTAACATTTACTATAAAATTATGTTTAAATTTATTTCAGGTGTCCTAGAAGTCTGTCAGTCTTGTGCCAATACATATTTTCTTAATATTAATGCTATTAAGTATAAGCATTTTATAAATTTATAATAAATTACACTTTTAAACGCCAAGTGTGGGAATTTATTGGACAATATTAAAGTAATTCGACTATTGTTATTTTCCATAGATTGAAAACCTGGAACCTTTCGTGTTTGACGTGTGGATAGAAGCAGTAGGTCCTCCGCTACAAATGGCTATCAAACCTTCACAATCTGAAGAATGGCCTACGGTATGGTATGTATAAATGGTACTTGGAACTATTATGATGTTTTGTAATCATCATCATCATCATGCCCGTATGGCGTCCACTGCTGAACATGGGCCTCCTCCCCAGAGAAGGTATTTGCCATAGTCACCACGCTTGGCAGACGGGTTGGTGACCGCAGTCATATGTTGTACTGTACCACACAAGAAAACGTTGCTGCCCGTTCCTTGATATACGAATATTATAGATGATGTTATAACAATCGGGACCCTCAACCAACCGGACCCGGAAATAAATCTTAGAATTTACACAAAGATTTCCTGTCCGGTGTGGGGATCGAACCCACGACCCCCGAAATTTAAAGCGAGCCAAAAACCGCTACGCAACGCTACGGAGGTTTTTTTGTAATGATATTTGTCTATTCTGGAAATAGAATGATCACCAAAAATTTTATTCGCTTCGTGAATATGTTGACTAGGTCAGAGATTGTCTCGTTTCATCAAACTTAGGTTGTAAAAGACTAGAAGCACCCCTTGGTATTGTATTACCTATTCGATTCCCGCTCTCGTGGAAACTTCATAATTAAATATAGCCTATATATGTTATTCCTAGATAACGTATCTTTCTAATGGTAAAAAGAGCTTTTGAAATCGGTCCAGTAATTTCGGATCCTATTCAATGTAAACAAATCAAATTAGTTATTAATTTTATTAGTTGGCTTAAAACTACAATTTTAGCCAAAATGAGACAAGCGGGCAACCCGGGGCTCAGGCTTATCTAAGCAGCACAAGGCAGTCGCATAAAGTGGAAGTTCAGGAATAATGACGTTAAACATTTTTTTTGTAAGGCACATTTAAATATGACGGATTAACATTGTATAAATGACCAAATACTTGATATCTTCATACCCTCGCTTACTTCCCCCAATCAATACTAAATATAAAACTGAAGAGTTTGTTTGCTTGAACTCGTTAATTTCTATAGCACAATACACACTGAGCCCGCCGGGCCGCCGATACAGCCCGCCGACACAACCCGGCGGCCTATATGAACAGAATCATGTCGGCAACATGCGTCCGCGCGTGTTGCCCGCCGACATGTTATGACACGACATGTCGTGATATGGCTTGCATACGCCTGCGCTCAGTTGCCCGGCGAAGCTCGACCCGTAGTTACTAACTGCCAAATAAATGTCTCATCTCAACCCGCCGACAAAATTTTCCGACTTGCAATAAGTGATGCCGTCAACTAGCCCGCCAACAAAAAGTTGCCGATATAGGTCGGCGGCCCGGCGGGCACAGTATGTATTGCGCTTATCGACCTATTAGTCCAATGTGAAAAATCATTCAGTTTTATATAGCACATTTATCGAGGAAGGTTATAGTCTATATTTAATAATGGAGTTCCTACGGGAACTGGAGTTACACGGTTGAAACCACGCGCCGGCAGCTAGTATATTATTATAACAAGTCTATAAATATAATTTCGATATTCGCAAACGATATCATAACAAAGAGATTACCAGTACAATAGACACAACTGGCAAAGAAATAGGAAAATCCAGCGATATTCGAAAGCCAAACGAAATACGAAACGCTGAAACTCCGAACGAGATCTTGTTCGGAACGACCTCGCGTACTCCCATTTTGTTCTCGATACCGCTATAAAACACAAAGCACTACATTTTTGTAACAAATACATATATATTTTGGCTCCAATTTCTAGTGATACCTTACTTAATATTATAAAGAAAGGAGATTTGTAGTTTTGTTTGCAACGAATACACTGAATAATTATTGATATCATTGTTTTTAAGACTTTATCTTACAGCTTTTTTTTCCAATCATAGAGACAACGAGCGTATTGCGTCCCGCATCTGAATCTATACTAATATATAAAGCTGAAGAGATTATTTGCTTGGAAAGCACTAATCTAAGGAATTACTGGTCTAATTTGAAAAAATCTTTCAGTGTCAGATAGCCTATTTATCGAAGAAGGCTACATTTTATTATAAAGCTCTTGCGGGAACGTGAGTTACACGGGCGAAGTCGCGCCTGGGAAGTTCTTAATTAAAATAAAATTGTTTCTCATGAAATTTCTCATACAACGCCATATGTTTCAAAACCGCTCGCGGGAAGCTAGTTTAATGATAAAAAATGGAAACATCCATGGAAAATGTCTCAGTTAAATGACGGGCGACTCCGGGCGACATTATTTATTTATTATTATTTACATTATAAACTAGCAACAATTCAATAGAGTACAGCATAATACATTCATAAATTAAGTAAGCATATTATCGTAGGTTATTGTAGAACACAGTTCAATATTAATGAGAAGTTCATATTCAATTATCGAGAGTAAACGAAATCACATCAGCGCAGGTTTTATTTTATAACTGGTTCGTACAATGTTTTAACGCTTTTCATTTTTCAATTTTATGTGGATTGGCAACAAGCTACAAGCTATATGAATTTTATAATTAAAAATCATGTGCAGTGGGTATTTATTTATATTTGTAGATATATTCAAGTAAACTTACTTCACAAGCCCGTTTAAGTCCACCGCTGGATATAGGCCTCCTCTTTGCCTTGCCGCGGCAGGGCTTTTAAGCGATATTGCCATAATCACCACGCTTGGCAGGTGGATTGGTGATTTTAGTAAGATGGTAAATAACCTTGACCTGATAGATGCTACTGCTCATCCATCAGCTGTATATCCCTTAGTCTCTCTTACGACACCCATGGGAAGACATAGGGTGGTCATGTAAAAATAGTCATATTTTTTTATTTATTTTAAGGCTTACCACTAGAATACATACTCGTTTCAAAACCGCTATTTAATGTACATACCGTACCTATTCCACTTTTGTATGGTTCCTTCCTCGGTTGCCTGGAAGAGATTGCGTTTTGTGATAAGGCCGCCAATTGTACCGATCTAATTTTAAGTTTAGATTTAAGTCTATTTCTGTATTTTTCTCTTTTTGAAAATGTATAAAAAAATATCTATCTATTTAATATTTTTCTCGATACCCGATTTTCAATGGTAGTTTTTTTAATAATAATTACTAACTTATGTAGATATGTATCTCGTATGTATTTATGTATGTACACATAAGACATGAAAATGAAATATAGAAAGACAAAGGCACAAAGATACTAATGATATCTCCAGATTCGACAAATACATAAAAAGTGTTGAGGTAGATAGAATTATGAAAAGGAAAGATAAAGCTGTTGCACTTTGCACTGAAATAATGATATAGCAGTAACGGATTGAAGCGGGCAGCAAATTTCATAATCTTTCCGCATGCTTTGTTAAGGAGTAGAATTAAAAATTGGATTTTCGTGAGAAGAATTTTTGTAAAAAAAAGCGACACACATAGTGTAAATACTAGATATAAGCATAATCTTGTGGCTCATGCTAGCCGTCTCCGCAAAATAAGTAACTCTTTTATGGGGCAATGTATACGGTTCTACAACAAACTTCCCAATAGTATAAGAGAATTGTCTATAAATAAGTTTAAAATGACTATTAAAGCCAAATCGTGCAGCAGGGCTTATTATAAAATTTCTGATTATATTTGTGTCAAAAATGCTTAGGATTAAATCGCTCTAATCTCAATGAAATGAAATGAAATGAAATGAAAACGTTTATTGATAATGTAGACGAATCGATCGTACTTATTATAAGTCAAATACAATGATAAAAATATACAAAGACAAAAAAAAAAAATCTTGACTAATTAATTAGTACTTATACATTTCAACAGTAATGTTATTAAATAGAATTTAAATCTACCAATGTGACATGTGAAAGTCGCGTATTATAAATATAATTAGAATCAACCAGCGCGGGCTGGGATTAGGTCAGAAGCATAGAACGCGTCGCGAGCCTCGCCTTGCAAGGACGACCGGACCCTATCCTAGCTTCCTACGAGTCTTTCTCTATCTACCTACGTTGTGACACCCGGAGAAGAAAGACTATAAGAAACTCCGAGATCATTCTTTTTGTCATCTTTTAAAGTCTTTGATTAATCATTTGTACATATTTTAAAGACATTTTTAGTATCTAGGTTAGTGATCCCCATACATCGATATGTAGGTACTCGCAGCACGAAATTGCTACGGAAACAATGAAAGTTTCAAGTAAGTATCGAGTATAGGGAGCACTCCTCCAGATTTACATATTTTTTTTTTACTTTTGGTACATACCTGCAGTCTGATCAGTTGTCTTACATATAGATTAACATTTACAAATTTATAAATTACATAGCATAGACTTTTAATTTAGTTGCAAATTCGGTGTGATAGCTAAAAGGTGCCAGTCTGCCGCAATGTAACCGATGGACTCATCCGCCAAACATCTCCATCATCCATGTACTCTTTGATATTGTAATAACCTCGAGTCATAAGGACCTTTTTTACATATTTTTTGAATTTATGGTCCGGCAAAGCTGTCACATTTAAAGGAAGTTTATTATAGAATCTTATACAATTTCCAAGAAATGATTTACTTGTCTTAGATACTCTGTAAAAAGGTGTAATGAGCTTATCTTTGTTTCTAGTATTAAAATTATGAACGTCCTTCTTCTTGATGAATTTATTCATATTTTTACGGGCGTAAACTATATTTTGGTATATATATTCAGAAGGTACAGTAGGTATATTTATTTCTTTAAATAGATTACGAAGAGAATCGCGACTTCCTTTTTTATAAATACCTCGGATTGCTCTTTTTTGTAATATAAAAATAGTTTGGATATCTGCGGCCGATCCCCATAGTAGGATCCCATATGACATTACACTATGAAAGTAAGCAAAGTAAACTAACCTAGCTGTTTCTACATCAGTCATTTGTCGGATTTTCCAGACTGCATATGATGCAGAGCTAAGTTTGTCAGCTAGTCTTTCAATGTGTGGTCCCCATTGCAACTTGGAGTCCAGAGTAATTCCTAAAAATATTGTTGATGGAGTTAAGTTTAATAGCTCCCCATTTAGTTCAACATTAGGAATGCTATTTGACACATTTGGTAATGAAAATCTAATACATTTAGTTTTACTTGCATTAAGAAGAAGATTATTGGCGGAGAACCATTCCGATATTAAGGTGAGTGTGCGATTTAACTCCGTAACACTTTTATCTTTTCTGTTTACATTAAATATAAGAGACGTGTCATCTGCAAATAAAACGATATCGCACTCATTCTTGACCACATTTGGAAGATCATTAATATATATTAGGAATAAAAATGGACCCAGGACAGACCCCTGTGGAACTCCTATTTTGACAGTAGAACTTTCAGAAGTTATATTATCAATAGATACTTTCTGTTCTCTATCTGTTAAATATGATGTTACAAGATCAACTGCTGAGTCAGTGAATCCGTAGTATTTTAGTTTCATAATAAGCGTGTTATGATCAACGCAATCAAACGCCTTCGAAAGGTCGCAGAAAATACCTAATGCATCCTGCGATCTCTCCCAAGCTTTAAAAATAGATTCTATTAGACTGGAACCGGCATCTTGAGTAGATTGGCCTTTCGTGAACCCAAATTGTTTGTTGTTCAAAAAATTATTTAAGTTAAAGTATGCCAGCATTTGATTCAATATTATTTTTTCAAATATTTTACTTAGCGCTGGCAGTATGGAAATTGGCCTATAATTTGAAGCATTATATGAACAGCCTGCTTTAAAAATGGGAACAACCTTGCTTATTTTCATTAGGTCAGGAAATATTCCATCTCTTAAACAAGTATTAAAAATATCTGCTAGAATTGGGGCAATACTGTCAATTATTGAGTTTATTGCTTTGGTTGACATTCCCCATATATCTCCAGTGCTTTTTTGCTTGATAGTTTTAAAGACTTTTATAATATCTACCGGATCTATAAATTTAAAGCAAAACTGAGACACATCTAAAGTAACATTTTTCCTCAACAGTTCGTCAGCCATTTTCGTTGATGAGGAGAGACATTTAGTCGTTTCAAGGGGTATATCCGTAAAGTATTTATTGAAAAACTCAGCGACAGCGAGTTTATCCGAAACTAATTTATTATTTATATTTAATGTTACTGATCCATCGTTAGTCCTATTTTTACCAGTTTCCTTATTGATCATTTGCCAGGTTGCTTTTATTTTATTATCAGAAGTAGAAATTTTTTCGCTAATGTAGGCAGCTCTAGCTTGAGCACACACGTTTCTAAATATTTTTGAGTATTTACTGACATAATTTCTAAAATTGGGATCAGGTGTAAAGGACCTCATGTCATATAACTCATATAACTTGTCCCTACATTTGCGAATACTATTTGTTGCCCACATACTAAATTTTATTTTAAAATCTACATTTCTATATTTTACTTTGCATTCTTTATTTTGAATTCTTCACAAAGTTTATGAAGCAACATGCTGTACATATCATTTGGATTTTCATAATTATAGTTTAATGAATATAGTGCAGCATTCACATTTTTACTAAATTTTTCTAAATTATTTTGGGTCAAAGGTCTTATCCTAATTTTAATATTTTCTTTTACAATGGAATCACAAAATTTTACCAATTGGCATTTATGATCAGAGCGGACCCCAGTAATTAAGGACTTTTCCTCTACTTCAAAATTAGTAATTATGTTATCTATGCAAGTGGCTGTTGATGGTGTAATCCTAGTTGGTTCATCAAATAAACAATATAAATTAAAATAAGTAAACAAAGATATAAAACTACATTTTTCATTTGATTGTCCCAATATATTTATATTAAAATCCCCACAGATAACTATTTTTTTGTTACTTTTAAACTTCTTAAGAATGTCTTCCATTGTGGACAAGAATAACAATAAGTCAGATGATGGGGGTCTATACACACAAAGTATTAAGTACATTTTAGTTTCTATGCATGCAGCTTCACACACTCTTTCAACGGAGAGTTGAGAAATATCTTTACGTTCTTTAAAAATAATATTGTCTTTAACTAGTATCAGTGTCCCCCCACCCTCTGCTGACACCCTATTGAACGAGCTGGCAACCCTAAAACCATTCACACCGAACCCCATGTAACATAAACAACCATGTCTCAGTAAAACACATAAAGTCTGGGTTATATTTCTCACAAAAAAGTTCAATATCTAATATTTTGCCAGAGAAGCGGTTTATATTTTGGTGTGTTAAGGTTAAATACCTAATATGCTTCTCTTTTGTCACACTTATTGGTTTAAATTACTGACTAAATTGATCTTAGTATTATTACTAATTGTAAAATTTGTCATATTACATATGACTGTGTATATACAATATGCTAACTGTGTAGCAAAGTCATGTAAAAATAATTTTGAGATAACTACACTATCTCTAGTCAACTTACATATATAACTGTTAGTGAAACAGTTTGTGTCAAAAAATATGAATTTGTCATTATAATGACTTGTTAGGAACTGTATGTGGCTATTTAATTTATGTATGTGTTTATTAACCTCTTTTGGTACATTACCTAAGTATGGGAAGGCACACAATATTATACCTCCACAGTTTAACTGTAACATGGAGGTAAAACAATCAGTAATATCTTTCTTATTCAAGTTTTGACAATTTCCTACAAGTAAAGTTATATAAGTTTTATTACAATAAGTTTTATTTATTAGTCTATGTACTATGTCCCTATAGTTTGCTCCTGGGAAACAGAAATTACTCTGTGTGTAGCTAGGGTTGTTTCCTAGCAGCGAACCAAAACCCTTACCTGTCTTATCTGTGAATAAGATATTATGTCTTAATAGGGTGTTATTATTATTAATATTTATATTATCACTGTAAGAGGTACTTGATAATGAAGTTATACAAGTATCCACTGGTTGAGGTAAGTTGCAGGTTATTGTTTTATTATTTATTTCAATATTGTCTGTAGATATATTTTGTAAACAATTCTGTTGAACTGATTCTCTTACTAAATCTTGAATTTTACTTTTTGACATTTTATATTTATTATATATACACCCTAAGTCTGCCTCAAGGTTCTTTATATTTAAAAGTAACTTTTGAGTGTCAAATTCATAAATTTTTTTACTGTCCTCAAGTTTAATTGCATAATTATTTAATTTACTTAAAAGAGCACAGCGTTCACTTTTCAATTTATCCAGAGAAATCCACCCTAGGCTTTTTACAAAATATTTATGTTTAATATTCAAAGTTTTGTATTTTTTTAATAATTTCTTAGTTTTAATGTATTTTTTTATTTTATTGTGGCTTAAGAAGTTAACATCAGAATATTGTGTACCTAAGTTATTGCTAGTCAGTGCATTTGTCATTGTTGAATTTTTATTATGCTCTGAACTACCATAACCACAAAATTGACTAAGCTCTTCATGAAGAGTTTGGTTCACTGCTAACGGGTAACATTCCATTTGACCTTCTAGTGTTTTTAATTTTGTGAAAGCACTGTTTAATTCACATTCTAATTCCCTAATCCTATTCAGTGCTTGTTCATATAATAAGCTACAATGAGAAAAGTTTTCTGTTTGTAGTGTAAGCCGGTCACGGTCTTCAACTGTTGACTCAAATTTTAAGTGGAGTTCCACTAATTCTCTTTTTAGTGATGTGTTCATGTCAATGACCTTTTTTACTTCAACCTCATTCTCTTCTTGTTCACTCAGCAGTTGGTGGTATTGATCTTTTTGGTCTTGAAGATCCTTGAGAGCCAGTTTTAATTTTTGCTCAGTAACTCTTAAATTTTGCTCGGCCGTCTCCTGGGCTGCTTGAGCTGCGGCCTTACGGGTCTGCATAGTGACAAGATGTGAGGTTGAACTGGAAAATGAAAATGGAACGGACAGAGAAAGAAGCCAACAAACAGTAAACAACAGAAGTCTTAGAGGGAAAAATTTAAGAAAGTAGTGTGAAAGATAGGTATTTTTTTGATAATTTAGTTACAAGAATAGGCACAGAATGTATAGATATATAGTATTTATTCTGTTTAAACCTTTTAACACATCAATACAAATACAAATATTTCTTTATTTAATTTTTTTTAAAGAGGGTAATGAAAAGTTTGAATTTATAATTTAGTTTCAATGTTTACTCCAAGAAATAGGGTATGTATTTAATGTAATGTAAAATAAAGTATATTGTCATTAGGTAAATAAAATATTGTGATATAACATATATTTTTAAAAAGAGGGTTCTACTGAGTTTTTTGGCAGTGTTTCTCAGTAGTCGCCACGTCACACACTGCACGGTAGGAAAAATATGACGATTCCAAACAAATGTAACCATTTTTACGGAATAAATGAATTTTGAATTTTAAGAAAATCTAAAGATAGTGTCATAGTTTATGTGACAGTTGACGGGACGATTGCGACTTGACCATACAATATTAGTTCAAGATATCTATTATAGATGGCATTGATAATTTTTTCTACAAGTCGCAATCGTTCCGTTCACGCAAGTACCAACTTAAGGTATACATTTTCGTGTTCGATATACCAATGTAGTCTCACCAATGGTGCAATAAAGTGGTTGAGTGGGAAATGTCGCTTTACTTAGATATCCAGAGCATCTAAATTTTATTCAGAGAGACTTCGAGGCCTACATCGAGCATCGGGAGAATATACAAAGGAAAACAATCACGTAGCGAAGCGATAAGTGAAGTAAATATAATTTTAAACGCCTTTAGGGCAGAACCTTCGTTAAAGGGTTGCTTTGTATTATTAAATTCTTAATATATATTATATTGTACTGCATTTATTCGTTGTTATTATTATAAAAGCAAAACAACGTTAAGAAGATTAAATCTCAAATCTGTGTTGTATTTCGGAAATTGGAAAGATTTCGTTGTTGACATTCATGTTGAGTACACTAGACCGTACTCTGGAGCTCCACGGAGCCTTTTGTTTATTTGCTCACGTAATAAATCTTATCCAATGAAAAGGGTCATAGAAAAGTAGAAATAGTTTTTTTCTTAGGAATAAACACAAAAAGCCTAATCAATTTGAAAAATCTTTCATGTATAGAAAACTACATTAATAGTGAGTACGATGTAAGTTATATTTCATGAAAATGAGTAACGCAATTGATACCTAGGTCTAGGTATGCTAGCTAATCAATAAAAAACCGTCTAAACATGCAGATAAAATGCTATGTAACAGATCAGAGCCGTACTTAGAGGTATGGACCGTTAAACAAAAATGGAATGGGGGCCTCTTAGTGACAAATATTTTATCTGTCGATATTTCTATACGAATATTATACGTAAATATTTGTATTTCTGTGTGTGTACTACGAATAAACTCAAAAACTACTGAACGGATTTTGGTATTCTTTCAACAATAGAAGTCTACATTATTTCTGAGTAACATAGGCTATATTTAATTATGAAGTTTTTACGGAAACGGGTGCTAGGCGGTTACAATCGCGCGTGAATCTAGTAAAACAATATAATCATGTTTCTCCAACGAAAATGAAGGTAAAAGCAAAACAGTGAAAAAAATACCAAAAGTAAAGTTGTTTACCGGTGTTTACCCAACGGAATCTGAAAAGTATTTTTTTTCGAAGTGTCGAATGTGGCCCTATACTACTTTAAGCCTTAAGCCCAGCCCTGTTCGAAATTGTACACATGAGCCGCAGTAATATTAGCTGGTTGAGCTTCTGATTAATTGGTATCGGAGCGCTGGGAGCGGAGCCGTTACTTACATCATATGTGAGCTACACATCAGATATATCTTCAGGCTCTTGAGTAATTAACTCTTCTGCTATAGATATTGTGTGAAAAATCTTTTTCAGTAGCAGAAAAATGTATTTTTGTTACACATTAATTACAGTAATTAGGTGGAGTAGAGCTTTCATGTGAATTGAATTATCAGAATGACTTAGAATATTCAATCTGAACTGGGTACTAAAGAGGCGTAAAGGCAGCTGCAAGTTGCTCTACTGCCATGAAGAGGTTACAAAAGATGAGGTTCCCTCGGAAACTTATACTGATAACTTTAACCCTTCTTCTATATGAAAATAAAGTATTATACATATTGTCTCTCGTTCTCGTAAGAATTTCATAATTAACTAGGTAACTAATCGAAAAAGGCTTCTCGATTAAAGGGCTATCTAAAACTGAAAGAATTTTTGAAATCGGGCCAGTAGTTCCTGAGGTTTCGCGTTCCAGCAAACAAATAAACAAACAAACTCTTTAGCTTTATATATTAGTATAGATAAATATAAGATGCCTAAATGCCTGAATTTATAAGGTATTATTGGGGTACTTTTAGCCATTCGTTGTTTCACAAACTGAAAACCGTTTCTGAACATACGCAACCAATAACGCTTGCTTTAATCAAAAACCTTGCCGCGGCAATTTCCGATATCAATATTTATGTGTAATACACAGACTGATGTGAAAGAAATTGGCTGATATCAAACGAAAATGGAGGTAGGCTGGAGTTGTTAGAAAGGGGCTTACTCGCTCCGGGATGTTTTATCTCCGTCAAATATGTTGTGTGTGATTCGGTTATTGAGGATTTTGTGCGTACGTGATGTATTTGTGTGGGTGACGACGATTGTTCACGAGATCTCCGACATTCAATAGTTCGAGAGCCGTGATGCTTTAACTATTCCCTATACACCGCCCGCTTTGAGCCGAGGTCCAAATCCCACAGATGACGCCCTCTTGCGCGGGTTGCTTAGTTTGTAGTCTGTAAACAATTTATTTATCCACACAACATATTTGGTAAAGGGACTATCCTCCGTGCCTTCGAAAGCACGTTGAGCTGTTGGACCCGATTGTTATAACATAGAAAGAAGAAGAAGAAAGAAGAAAATACATTTATTTACGGCACATACAAGGAAATAACAAATGGATTAACAGTAGGTATTACAAGTATATGCACCATAAATGGGAACATATATATAAATGGAGACATACTTAATCTATAATAATCGTACATCAGGGAACGGGCAGCAGCGTTTCCTTGTATGGTACAACATATGACTGCGGTCAGCAATCCAAGCGTGGTGACTATGGCAAGTACCCTGTCTCGGGAGGAGGCTCATGTTCCACAGTGGACGTTATACGGGCTGGTGATGATGATGATGACATCAGCATTGCACCCATGCGAAGCCGGGGCGGTTCGCTAGTATTGAGTATAGATGATAATCCCCTCTGATACGATGATACGTAACTTATGCATTACTAATTGAATTGCTTTTCAAATGCACTAATGGATTATGCATTATGCAAATGCTATTTGCATTCTGTCACAATATTTATGTTTGTGTACGTCTAATAACTGCGACGTTACTGCTACTACTGCGCTGAAAACAAGTTGAAATACAAGCTATTTGCTAAATTGTTGTTTTAGGTTTCACCCGCGTAACTCCCGCTCCCGTGGGAATATTATAAAGCTGCAGAGTTTGTTTGTTTGATTGCGCTAATCTCAGGAACTACTGGTCCGATTAAAAAAAAAATTCAGTGTTGGATAGTCCATTTATCGAGGAAGGTTATAGGCTATTTTATTTTCAAAAAAATTAGGGATCCGTAAGAATATTGCGATTTTGTAACCCAAGGTGTAAAATCGAAAACCTATTTATGCGTGCGCTGCAAAAACTATTGACAATAGAACAAAATGATGTACTACGGGTGTGTAGGTCTTATTAAGATTTACAAAAAAAGTCCGCGAGAACACATATCTAACCGCTTTTATGTTCATCAAATATATTAAATCGTAGAAAGAAACTACATTAAATGTGTATCGTAATATTAATCCTTATCCAAATTAAGCATTATTTTTTTAATCAAGGGTATTTATGTAGAAGTAAAATACTTTTTGTTTTATTCCAATCGGATATTTCGTTGAGAAATTATCACGAGTATAAAAACGCAAAGAATTGGTATTAATAATGAGTTTGCCATAATAGATAAAGCTGAAGAGTTTGTTTGCTTGAACGCGCTAATCTCAGCAACTACTGGTCCGATTTAAAAAAATATTTCAGTGTTAGATAGCCCATTTATCGAGGAAGGCATAAGCTATATTTTATTACAAAGTTTCTACGGGAACGGGAGTTAAGCGGGAGAAACCGCGCGCGGGAAGCTAGTTAAATATATATTTTTTTTAAATCGGCACTGTAGTGTTTAAGTTAATTCATTACATACAAACACACGGACAAAAGTACAAATCTTTCCTCTTTATAATATTAGTATAGATAAGTTGAATTTGTGCAAAAAAAATTTGCTATTATATATTTTACTCAAGTTCCCGTGGTAACTTCATAATTAAAATATAGCCTATGTTACCCAGAGATAATGTAGCATTCTAAGTGTGAAAGAATTATCGAAACCCGTCCAATAGTTTTTGAGTTTATTCGAAACAAACAAACAAAAATACAAACTTTTCATTTTTAATATTGTATTTTTTATTATAGTAAAGACTATCTGCCGCCCGCATCTATGTCTGCGTAAAATAGGGATATTATAACCTATCTAACGCTAAAAGTCCCGTGTAAATTGGGTCTAGTTGGATGAGGGACTGCCATTCGTGCCTCTGAAAGTACGTTTAACCGAAGTCATCTGTAACCATTTTATACCAAGGAACGGGTAGCAGCGTTTCCCTTTTGCATTACAACCATAATATCAGTATTATGGTCGTAATTGAAAAGGGAAGCGCTTAACGGTCACCAACCTACATGCCAAGCGAGCTGACTATGTCAAGTGACTCCCTCGAGAGAAGGCTAATGTTCAGCAGTGGATGATGATGACGACATTCTAAGATTTCTATCCGGTCTGGTTGGTTGAGGCACTACCCTCCGTGCCTCGGGAAGCACTTGGTGTTACAAAATAATACTCCGGCCACCAACCCGCATGCCAAGCGTGGTGACTATGGCAGAACCTGATGATGTCTTAATTTTTCTTTTCTCCTATTCTTTATTGTTTATACCCAAATTGATATTTGCTCCACATTGTTTCATAATTAATACAAGTATAAAATTACGGAGATGCCGAACTTCATTAACGACGTTATATTTTAACTTAAAACATAAGATAAAATTAAACTTTTCTAATTAATACCTCACGAAAAATGTTATTATCAAAGAAATATGGACACTAACTGGATCCTATTTAGTATGAAACTTTCATAATTAAACTTCTCTGGCTCTTCTGCTATAAATAGTAAAAAAAAAGAGACAAATGTTTTCGTTTGTCTATTTTTTTACTAAAGTAAACGCTGTAACCTCCGTGGCGTAGTGGTTCTAGGTACGCTTTAGATCTCGGAGGTCGTGGGCTCCATCCCCACGCTGGACAAAAAATCTTTGTTTACATCAATGTGTGTTACCAGTGATGATATATGGATCTGAGACGTGGTCGTGGACAATGGGTAGGACACATAGCTCGAAGAACTGACGGCGGAGGAGAAAGATTTGCGGTTGGAGACCACGAACTGGTTCCCGCTGGAAATCGATGGGAAAGGCCTATGTTCAGCAATGGACAATAACAGGCTGATGATGATGATATTCTAAGATTTCGAAACGGTCTGGTTGGTTCAGGGAATACCCTCCGTGCCTCGGGAAGCATTTGGTGTTACAAAATAATACTTCGGCCACCCTCTGTTTTCTCAATCCTCTACATTTCGTTGGCCGGAACCCACACAGAGTAATTTTTTTCGTTAGTTATCAAATAAAAACCATTTATTGATTTGAATTTGTATTTTCTATCTGGTTACAATGTTCTTACAATAATGTATTTTAAACTGTAATACGGCCAGTACTATTATAAACTATTTTCATCCAACCTTATTACACATAAAATTGGACAGTTTTCATGTCATTATAAAATGAAGAGAATAACACAATCCAGTGACTATTTACTCTGCAACGTTGCGGTTGCAATGCAAATTCATTTCAAAAACGCAAATATCGCTCGACTTGTGTAAAGCAAACTTTCGCTCTGCTCAGCCGTTTGGTTCACAGAATGTTAAATATTTCCACATCACTATTAGTTTATTCTGTTCCAGACAAATCCATCTTATGTTGAGTAGTAAAGGGGTCCAAATATGTAGTAGTAGCTAGCTAGTAACTCTTATCCTACTGGCTTTTTCTCCTTCCCCCATGAGCTTCGGGGTTTTTACTCACACACAGGCACTCAACATTAACCAATAAGTATTATTTGGCTGTGGTATTCTGTAAGGTGTAGGTAATTCCTCAGTCAAGCAGTATAAAGAGCGTTCTTAACTCATGCTCTTAGATGGTTATAGATCTCGAGATTAGAAATATTCGCAGTCTATATTACATTCACCTCTTTTTCGTATAAAGAAAGCATAAACTTCAAATTATAATTATACTACATGGAGGGAGAACATATACATTTAAACTACTAGTTTATGACATAGTTTAGTATGAGAGAGTTGGTAACAATGTTTGATGATTGATGACATGATTCCTGCAAGTAAAAATCTGATTTGAATCTGATATCGGCGTACCTCACAAATCAATCAAAGTGGTTGGCTCCGGTTATGAAATTGTTTAATAAGAATGGACTATTAATATTTTGTTTGCTGCATGATATTACGAGAGCATTACTAGATTTTCGCAAAGTATTGGTTTAAGGCAAGTGGAAAACGGGCCGGATTGCTCTTGCGTACCCGGCCCCCGCCAACGGTGGATCGAAGGAGTGTCCAGGGGGTTTTAGTGGTTCCTCTTCCCAGAGGAAGAGGACGAGGGAGAAGCCGACCGACGCCAGCAATGGGGCGTCGGAGTTGGAGTCGGGGTCGGAGGGCTCTGCCAGCTCTGTGGTGGTGCAGAGCAAAGTCTCCACTCCTATGCCGAAAAGGGGACGAGGTCGCCCGCCTACAACGGGCGAATACGTGGGCCTCCAGAAGGCCAAGTTGGCTACTCTGGAGGCAGAGCAAGACCTGCTCAAAGCGCAGGCTGAGCGGGAGCTGGAGGAGATCCACCAGCGTCTGCCATCGCTGACACCGGGAGGAGAGGCCTCCCTTAAAGACCTCGATGAGGAGGTAGAGGCGCACGCTGCGGTCATCCTTGAGGTTGCTAAGAAGTCTAGCAACCTCAAGGGAGCCAGCCAAAAGGCGTTGAAGGTCTCCGTGGCGGGGCTCAAGGAGGTGTTCCAGATCCTCCAGAGCAGGAACGCCACGGATGAGACGCGCCAATTGAGGGAGCAGAACCGCTCCCTCAAGGAGCGTATGGTGAACCTCGAGCGGCAATACAAAGAGCTGCGAGGGGAGCTGCTCCGCAGTGGCCGTAAGTCGCCGGCGCCTGTAGAATGCTCCTCAGACTTGCCCCTAAATTTCGAGGAAATGAGCCGCGAATTGATGGGCAGGATGAGGAACTGGATGGAGGCCAATTATGGGCCTCCTCCGAAAACTCCTAACATGAGGCCACCTCTGGCTCATGAGAAGCGGAGGGAGGAACCCTCCGATGTCGCGGTGGCGTCCACCAGCTGGGCGGACGTTGCCAAGAAGGGTCCGGCCAAACCGATCGCCCCTAAGCCGGTTGCTCCTGCCCCAGGCTCTTCTGGAAAGGGCAAGGGCAGGGGCAAAGGGAAGATGTCGGTGGCTGCGGCTGCTGCTGCTCCTGCTCCCGCTGTGGCGACGTCTGTGACGCCAACAGTAGTGGAGCCGAGGAGGGAGGGGGGCTGGGAGACGCACCTCTCTAAAAACGCTCGGCGCAAGGAGCGTCAGCGTTCGGAGGCATCTCAAGCCCCTTCTCGTAAGGGGCCTCAGGCCCCCAAAAAGAGAAGGCGTAGGGGGAAGCGCAGGGGTCAGCTGCGCGCCCCACGCTCGTCGGTGGTGGTACTCACCCTCTCTCCGGAGGCGGAGAGTAGGGGCACCACCTACGCCGATGTGATCCGCAGGGCCCAACAAACAATTAATGTGGCGGACCTGGGGATCACGGATATGCGGGCGAGGAGGGCGGTCACGGGTGGCCGCATATTTGAACTCCCTGGTGCAGATACCAGGGAGAAGGCGGACGCATTCGCCGCAAAGCTGGCCGAATGCGTTGACCCGGCGGTCGGGAAAGTCACCCGGCCTGAAAAGTGCGTCCGCGTTCGGCTTACCGGCCTCGTCGACTGTACGACGGAGGTTGAGGTCGTCAACGCGGTCGCCAGGGTCGGGAGCTGCACGGTGGAGTCTCTTAAACCGGGTGTGATCCAGAGGGATCACACGGGCCTCGGCACAATAACCCTCAGTGTCCCGGTGCCTGCAGCCGTCAAGCTACAAAAGGCGGAGCGTGTCTTGGTGGGGTTAGTCTCGGCTCGCATCCATTTGCTTGAGGCGAGGCCCCTGCGATGCTACAGATGCCTCGTCCGAGGGCACGTTGGCTGCAGGTGCGGCAATGAGGACCGGAGCAACCTTTGCTTCCGGTGCTCCGAGCCGGGGCACAAGGCGGCGCAGTGCAGAGCGCAGCCCAAATGTGTGCTCTGCCACATAGCGGGCAAAAAAGCCGACCATAGTGTCGGCTCTAAATTCTGCCGGGCGCCGCCCAGCAAGGGGGTGCGGAGGCTCGAGGATCTGCCGGGGCGAGTGGCTCCGGTGGCAGTGGTGGAGGAGATGGACACGGCCCTTAATGGATAGGTCCGTGTTCCGTCTTCTCCAAGCAAATCTCAACCACTGCGCCAGGGCTCAGGACCTTTTCTTGCAGTCCATGGCGCAGTGGTTGACTAATGTCGGAGTTGTCGCCGAGCCATACATGGTTCCCGACCGGCCCAATACGGTCGGGGACTTGGATGGCTTGGTTGCTTTGTGGTTGTCGTCGTCGGTCGGCACCCCGCCCTTCTCCAATGTCGTGAGAGGACGGGGCTTTGTGAAGGCTGTGGTGGGGTCGCTCTCCATCATCGGCGTCTACTTCTCACCGAATCGCGGGCTGGCCGAGTTCGAGGAGTTCCTCGACGAGGTCGGCCGCCTGCTGGGTCGTTGTGGCGCCGAAGTGCTGGTGGTGGGTGACTTGAACGCTAAATCCACAGCCTGGGGCTGCCCCGCGTCCAACCCCAAAGGGCGGACGCTGGAGGACTGGGCGGTGGAGCAGGGCCTGGTGGTCCTGAACCGCGGCTCTGTGAACACGTGCGTGAGGCACAATGGGGGGTCAATTGTGGACGTATCCTTTGCGTCCCCCCCCCTGGCCCGCCGTGTTCAGGGTTGGAGTGTCCTTGAGGATGTGGAGACTTTGTCCGATCACCGATATATCGGTTTCGGACTCTCCACATCCTCCGCGGTTCTGACCGCCCGCCCTGCGCCGCCTCCCAGGATGGAGCGTCGGCGATGGGCGCTGAGGCAGCTCGACCAGGAGCTGCTGAAGGAGGCAGCCCTGGTCCAGGCGTGGGTCGCGGGGCCTTGTAATCCCGACTCCGACGTGGACGCTGTCGCGGGGGGACTCGATGGGGCCATGGTAAGCGTCTGTGACGCATCCATGCCCCGGGTCCGCCCGTGTCCACCGAAGCGACGGGTGTACTGGTGGAGCGCCGCCATTGCGCAGTTGCGCACACAGTGCACTGCGATGCGGCGCGTGTACACCCGGTCGAACCGTCGGAGACCTCGGGACGAGGCCCGTGTTGCCGCGGCCTACGCCGACTACAGGGAGAGTCGGCGTCAGCTGGGTGTGGCTATTGCACAGGCGAAGGATGATGGCTGGGCGAATACGCTGGAGGCCCTCGATAGAGATCCGTGGGGACGACCCTATAAAGGGGTGCGTAATAAAATGCGCCCCTGGGCGCCCCCGGTGACGGAGAACCTCCAGCCAGAGCTCCTCCAATCTGTTGTAGAGGAGCTCTTCCCCAGCCAGGAGGAATATTCGCCGCCAACTATGGCCTCGCCAGCTGACGACGTGATGCCGACCGACGACGGCGACGAGGAGGAAACTCCGCCGGATGTTACACCGGTGGAGTTGGGGGCGGCGGTGGCAAAAATGGCCATCAAAAACACCGCCCCCGGGCCGGACGGAGTGCCTGGACGCGTCTGGGCACTCGCCATGGAGGAGTTGGAGCCCAGGGTGCTCGCCCTCTTCAATGCGTGCCTTCGGCAGGGTCGCTTTCCCGCACCCTGGAAGCCCGGTCGACTCGTCCTTCTCCGTAAGGACGGGCGACCGGCGGAGTCTCCATCGGCTTACCGCCCAATCGTTCTCTTGAACGAGTTGGGCAAGCTGATGGAGAGGGTGGTCGCGTCTCGCCTCACCACACATCTTGGTAGGGTTGGTCCCGACCTGTACGTGGACCAATACGGGTTCCGCCAGGGTCGGTCGACCATAGACGCGATCGCGAGGGTGCGGGAACTCTCGCAGGAGGCGACCAGCCGGGGAGAAGTGTTGTTAGCGGTGTCGTTGGACATCCGCAACGCATTCAACACCCTCCCCTGGGCGTGCATCGAGGAGGGCCTCAGGCACCATGGGGTGCCCAGGTACCTCCGGGCTCTGGTGGGGCACTACCTCCAAAGCAGGGAGGTGGTGTACCCGACGTCCGGTGGCGAAATTGGCCGGAGGACGGTCTCGCGCGGTGTTCCGCAGGGGTCGGTATTGGGGCCGCTCCTGTGGAACATCGGGTTTGATTGGGCGCTGCGGATGCGCGGTCTCCGGGGGGTCAGCGTGATAGCGTACGCTGACGACACACTGGTGACCGCCCGCGCGCCTGATCATCGGCATGCGACCATTTTGGCCACAGCAGCCGTGGCACAGATGGTCGCCCGTATACGCCGTTTGGGCTTGCAGGTGGCGCTCGGTAAAACCGAGGCCCTTTGTTTTCATGGGCCTCGGCGAGCGCCACCTGTAGGCGCCCACCTCATAGTGGGTGGCGAATCCATTGCTGTCGGGGACAGTATGCGATATCTAGGCATAGTCCTCGACAGCAGATGGAGCTTCGGGGCCCACTTCCAGCGGCTGGCCCCAAAGCTGGTGGCGGCGGCGGGTGCTCTTGGCCGGCTTTTGCCGAATCTCGGCAGACCCGGGAGCACCTGCCGCAAACTGTACGCCGGTGTGATCCGCTCCATGGCGCTCTACGGCGCCCCCATTTGGGTCGACGCCCTGAAGAGGCGAAACATAGCCCTGCTGCGACGTCCGCAGCGGGTGATGGCCATCAGGGCGTCCCGCGCCTACCGCACGGTCGCGTTTGACGCGGCCTGCCTCCTTGCGGGGTCCCCTCCGTGGGACCTGGAGGCGGAGATTTTGGCCGCCGCGTACCGGCGGAGGTGTGAGGGGGCGCGTTCTGGCCGCGACCCCTTCCCGGAGGGTGTTGCACGGTGGCGGACTGAGATCCGTCGCCAAACCCTCCGGAAATGGCAAGAGCGGCTAGAGGCCGCGCCGCGGAGCGGATTGCGTACGGTGGAGGCGATTCGGCCCCATCTAAAAAAGTGGGCCGGTCGCCGTCACGGTGACGTCACCTACGACGTTGCACAGGTAGTAACAGGCCATGGCTGCTTCGGCCACTACCTGTGCAACGTGGCGCAGAGAGAGCCGGACACTCGCTGTCACCACTGTGACTGTGCCGACGATACGGCGCAGCACACGGTGGTGGAGTGTCCGGCGTGGGCCAACGAGCGGGAGGAGCTCGTTGGCGAGGTGGGAGACGACCTCTCGCTGCCGACCATCATTTCGAAGATGGTTCAAAGCGAGAGGTCGTGGGAGGCGGTTGCCTCCTTCTGTAGACAAGTTATGTCACAGAAGGAGGCCGCGGAGCGGGAGAGGGAAGTAGATCCCTCTGCCCACCCGCTTCGCAGACGGCGTGTTGGCCGTCGGCGGCGGGCCGAAACCCGCCGCCTACCGCCCTAGGCTCGGCCTTGGGGAGTGGGGAACATGGGCCCCGCTCCCTTCGACGCTGACCCATGCGGAGTAGGGACGCCTCTACACTCCGGGCGTCCCTATAATTGGGCAAATGGGCCACGGTAAGTGTGGCCCTGGAGATCCCGCGGTACCATATTGGCCGCGGGTGCCGTCGGGGGGCCGGATTGCTCATGCGTACCCGACCCCCGCCAACGGCGGATCGAAGGAGTGTCCGGGGGGTTTTAGTGGTGTAGGGTCCTCTCCTCGTGGTATGACTTTAGCATACCACGCTATGGAGAGGACGAGTCCCACATATCCCACCGCCAGCGCGCAATACGCTGCAACGGTGGTGGGAATGCGTCAATGCATTTCCCCCCGGACAACAAAAAAAAAAAAAAAAAAAAAAAGGGTTTTAGTGGTGTAGGATCCTCTCCTCGTGGTATGAGTTTAGCATATCACGCTATGGAGAGGGCGAGCCCCATATATCCCACATCCAGCGCGCGAATACGCTGCAGCGGCGGTGGGAATGCGTCAATGCATTTCGCCCAGGATAAAAAAAAAACTTCGAAAACTGAAATGATCTCCAAGTGCATGCGATGTGTTCTTCTTTGGGGACCTACCAATGGGGCGTAAAGAACCACTGTGTTTTGTAGTATTTAGTCGATACAGTTATATAAATATGAACCGCGTTCTATTTTGCTGATTACAGATATTCAGCAAAATTATTTATTTTGGTAGTACCTAAAATTGGTCTATAAAGGCACCTATTTACTTTTTAATAGCGGAACAGATTCAAGTAACTTTAAATATGTGTTAGAAGCTCTCGTTTGAAACGTTCTTACGTCGTGTGTTGTATTCTAAGGCACTAGATCTTATTTTCAACCATAAAATTGCTAGTTATTTATCTACATTCTAAATTATAATACAGGTTAGTATTTTGACTATGGATCCCTCTTCGGGTAAAGGCCTCACCGAGTAGTTTGCCAGTTATTTCGCGCTATTTTTATTACGATGTCGTCCCATAGGACCATATTAAAAAAAATATTATTATTATCAAATCTGTTTCTTATGTTTTAACATTAATCTAACGTCAATAGTAATGATTAATTACTTTGCCAAATACAACGATTAAAAAAAACATGGTGTAAATATAGACGCACTTTCATAACGGTGAAAGTCGTCAGAAATCAGTTTTCAACCCACGAATATTTCACATCACGTAGACAGTCGCACGTTTTATGTGTTACCATTCGATTTTATTGGATTATAGCTCCCAATATTTGAGTTATTTCTGTTATGTCCATTCAGTCTTTGACGGCTTGTGTGGGTATGACTATAGCACTGAGGGAGGTACTTTAGTATGTCGTTTCGTTTATTTAATATTTTACTTCGATTTTTCTCCTATGTACGTAGGATAGAGCCCCTTATTTAATGGTTTATAATCTTCTAACCACCAGCGCAAGAGGACGCCTTCTGTAGGACTAGGACCGCGGCTCGCTCTGGCAAAGGGATTAAGGGATTTTGTCCTGTCGTTATGTAAAGAGTTTTGTGCAACTGTAACTTTACGTCCAAGGACATTGAAAAGTTCTTTGCTAAGCTAAGCGCCGGCAAGGAGAATTTGCCATGTTAATTTATATACTAATATGAAAAGCTGAAGAATTGGTTTGCTTGCACGCCCTATATGAGAATAGAACGTACGATAAAAAAAGGCAGCCAATTTATCGCGGATGGTTGTTAGCTATATTTCATTATGAAGTTCATATACGGACGGGATATACGCGAGTGAAACCGCACACGGAAAACTTGTTCTTTGATAAATGAATATTTACTTACGATTACTAAAAACTAGATTTTATGTATGAATTAAGGGCATACATTTGTCTGTATTTTAGGATATCACCTTCAGACCAACAGCGTGTGTTGCGCGGGAAGAATGTATCGCGGTCTGAAATCACTGTGCATGCCTACCTTACATCAAAACATGGTACGTTGCCTTGCCTTGTTACTTATAGTATTTCTATACAGGAAAATATAGATTTTGTGACATTTGAAACTCTACCAGGGAGAGAAGAAAAGCTTTGCTATAAAACTTCTTGAGCCGGTATTACGTTCACTGCTGAACATGGGTCTCCTCCCAAGCGGTGTTTTTGCTATAGTCATTACACTTGGTAGGAGGGTTGACAACCGCAATGTTATTAACATCATATAAAAACACAGGTATACGATTGACATAAATGATGTTATGTCAGTCGGGACCAACGGCTTAATGTGCTTTCCAACGCACGGAAAGCAGTTTCTCAACCAATCGACATCGGAAAAATATCTAAGATTTTACTTTTGGGGATCGAATTCACGTCCTCCGAGACTTAAAGTGAGGCTTATACCGATACGCCACAAAGGTAACACCTGTACGCTGGGCCACTTAATAACGGAAGTACCTATTATCTAACAATTATCTATAAAAATAATGCTTTCAATCTTTTTAACACTGTCGTTGGGTTATTTTTAAAACACCAACCACCTTTCAGGGGGTGAAAGAACTGATGATTATAAACAACTTTTACTATGGGACCAACCATGAAATCGCGAAAAAAAAATCCATATTCCATACATTTTGTCGAGGTAAGTGAACACAAATGTATTGAACAGCTGTTTTTTTTTCGCGACTTCAAGGTTGGTCCCATAGTAAAAGTTGTTTATAATCATCAGTACTTTCACCCCCATCTATACTTAACAGAAATAAGAAATATTCGATTAAATGTTTACATTTCAACCAACCACAGAAACTTAAGGTACGCCGTACGAGGGTAAATCGGCGCGGGCAACCTTTCGCAGTTCCAGAAAAGCGTTTGCTGTAGTATCACTATTCATAATATTACAACTGAGGCATTTCATGTATACATTTCTGATAGATTATATCAATGAAGAAATGATTAATGTAGTACCTATTCAATAACCATTCATTACGTTGTCCAATTTGCTATAGAAATAGATTTTCTTACCCGATCATTTTTCAACAGAATAATATAATAAATACGTGTTATTTGAAGGTGAAAGCCCCCAATATAAAAGAGTTGCTAATGGAAGGTAAAAGTTGGCAGGCAGGCTTTGAGAAATATATTATTTCCAAAGTTACTTTTATATAATGCTGGTATTTTTTTATTAACAAATAAAATTACCGTACTAAAATACATAACTATATAGCAAGCGAGCAAAGACAGCCTAGTAACCTAGTAGCTGTATTTGGTTCGCTTTATATCTCGGAGGTCGTGGGTGCGATCCCTACGCCGGACAGCAAATCTTTGTGTAAAATTCTAAGATGTCTTTCCGGGTCTAGTTGGTTGAAGGAGTACCATCCGTGCCTCGGAAAGCACGTTAAGCCGTTGGTACCGATTATTATAACATCATCTATAATAACAGGACAACACAACAAAACAACAAGGAAACGCTGCTGCCCGTTCCTTGCTATACGAGCAAGGAACGGGCAGCAGCGTTTCCTTGTGTGGTACAACATAATACTGCGGTCACCAACCCGCCTACCAAGCGTGGTGTCTATGGCAAATACACCCCCTCAGGAGGAGGCCCATATTCAGCAGTGGACGTTATACGGGCTGATGATGATTTCCAGCGACGTGTTTCCACTGACTCCCATTATCTTTATAAGGCCGATCGTGTGGGCGTACATTTAATGTTCTTTCTTTTTTGAAGCCTTCCCTTTCTATTAACGTGATGCCAAAATAAATGTTTTGTGACCTCAAGCAATTATAGTCGGTTCGTGTGTAGTCGGAGCTTGTTACGCTACGTTTCTATTTTATTCTCGTAATCGGTTTCTGCTAATAGCAACGGATTTTGCTGAGACTCGTCCATTATTGGTGAAACTTGGAAATATTATTTAAGAGTGGTATGAATAGTTGATCTGGTTTATAATAATGTAGCCTTGTGTAATGTGTGTATGTTTGTCAATCTCATTAAATTTATCTCTTAATTTAGGTGTCTAAAAACATGTTTTCTGCAATTCATTCATTCATTCATTTTATGTAATTATGTGTCGATTCTTTTGAAATTTTTGGTAATGTTATCCCGACATACCCAAATATTCCCAGTCGCCCCCGCGAGGATTGCCACCGGGCCACCAGGCAACTTATCCTATAAGTTGCCTCATCCTTTTATTCTCTACGATTGAGAAAGCAATGTACAGCGAAACTGAAGTGGGGGCATGACTTCCCAGTCGCCACCGGTGGAGACTGGGAAATTTTATTCCCATTTGCCTCCGGTGGCAATCCTCGCGGGGGCGACTGGGAACATTCGGACATACCTAGCTTGTCTTCAGAAGTATTTTTGCCTCAGTCAACACAGTCATAAAAAACTCTACATCAACACTCCTGAGCTAAGGTCCAATCCATCCATAATATCCCTTCTTTGTTGTTTATTGTTTGCAATTTTATAAAACATTCTCTGTAGCATGTTGTTCCAAACCTACGACCGACCGTAGGTTTGATGTCCACGCCACACAAATCGAATCTAATATTTTCGGGTTTGGTAGTTTGAAAGACTACCCTCCGTGCCTCGGAAAGCATGTTAAAACGTTGGTCCCGATAGTTATAACATCATCTAATAATATAAGCTAACAATGGCAAAACCCTCCCGGAGGTGGAGGTCAATTTTCAGCAGTGGACATTATACGGGCTGGTAACGATTCAATAAAGCTAGAGCCCTATCGCTTTCTTTCCCTGTAAGGTAGAAAAAGCTCGTGCCATACACATGAGGGGTCGAGCAAACCTTATAGACAAATATCTTTCACTTTATTCTGACTTTGAAGTAGGTATAGGTTCTTTGAAGTCTTTCTAAGTCTAAGTCAAAGTGACAATAAAGTGAATTATTATAAAAGAAATGAGTAACTTTTGCAATGTTGCCTGGACTCAATTTGTTCGTAATTTTCTTTATGATGTTAATTAATAGGTTGTACTGGTACTTAAACATCTCTTTGATACATTGTGCAAATCGTTTTACCTAAGTACCGAAATGAAATAATTTTCTCCTTGAATTTTGCATAAAATAAGTTGAAGATAACTTTGTACCTTTTGTAAAAACGGAATATTAAGGGATCTTTTGAATTTCATAGATTGAAAGGAATTAATTTGAATATTTGCTGGATCTGATTTTAATCGTAAAATTCATATTAAACGGATTTAAATGAATAAAATCACCTTGAACCAGACAAATAAGACAAATATAAAATGGAGATGATATGAATTTCATCTAAAGTAGATTTGTGAATTCATTTTTTGTAGCAATAGAATTTATTTATATATAGCAAGTTCTCTTCATTGAAACCATTATTATAATTAAAAATATAGTGAGCTCGTAATAAAACTGTTTAATTTCAGAGAATCCTGCTGATGACCTCCCTTTCCGAGTGTACCTGCGTTGGTTCGATGTGCTGCCAAAGATTTGTCCCTGTGTCACTGCGCATGATGGTAAGTTTTCTGTCTTTTGCACGTTATTTTAACTTGATATGATTAAACTCATTTTTTTTGTTTCTTGTCTTCTTTTCATTTCCATTAAATATTATGAACACAACTTTAGTTAAAAGTACTTAGTTAACTATTAATTTAGTGTCTAAATTCGTCACTATCTAGTGAGTCAGTTACATCTGTAACTGATCAAATTATCAGTAAATTGCTATAGAGATAATTAATTTCATATAAGTAGTAGTGATAAGCGTTGAATGAACGAACTAGTTAATTCGACCGTCGACATACTATAAACGAAACGACGGTTCACCGTTATACGATGGACTAGTCGAATCCGTAAACGCCTCAGAGGGCTAAACTGAAACTCGCAACGCGACGACCGACGACGCGCGACGGCGACGGCGAGACGAGACGGGTCTCAGTCGGGTGATATAAATTCATTTCTTCGTTGAAATATCGTGCAAACAAATTTGAACTCTAAATCTAGTTAAAGGGTGTTGATATTTGTTCGGGTCGAATGAAATTATTGTTGTGCTATGTGTAGAAAGGATGCCGAAGGAAAGGTCTATTTAATAAAAATAATGTAGATATATAAAATCAGTTGATGCTCTGAATACGCCAGAATAGTGAATAAAACTTTATAATTAACTCTATTCAGTATTCAGCCAGTCCTAAGCATACGGGAGGCTAGTCTAAGTCTACTGCCTACGTCGCCGTCGCCTCCGTAGACTTCTTCGTAATGTGTACCAAGTTAACGCGTAAACTAGTCGACGAATTCAACTAGTTGATCGACTAGTCGATGAACGAAATTGGACGGTCTAGTTTCGTTGACGTCAAATACGTCGACGACCCATCACTAATAAGTAGTAAGTTTTTATTGTCATTACATTAAGAACGTGTATTGGCGCACATGCTTCACATTATACTTTAAATAAAATATAGTTAACAAAACTTATATTTTTTTTTAAAATGGCCATACTGTGATACAAAAGATGACGAAAAAAAATCCCGGAGTTTCTTTCTCCCTTTCTTCTCCGGGTTGTCCACCTAGGTAGCTAGTGAAAGGTTGCAGGTTAGCTAGGGTATGATTCTCGCCGGCGAAGTCTGCGTTGAGCTCCTACCCCTGTCCTGTGATCCAACGCCTGTAGGCCGTGCCAGCGATCACTTCCTTTTATATCCATAAATCTGCACTTTTATACCAATGGCACCTCTGGGTTGTGGTCCTAACCCCATAAGGGTGCCCTCAGGTGTATGTCACTTAATTGCATGGTTTCTATTTTTTATTGTAAATACTTATTATGAGTACTTATTATGAGTAGATGAATTAATGACACACAGACAGACGGAGTACATTGTCTGTAATGTCCTACAATTAGCAGCACTCACAGGTTGCACTTGCTAGTTACAGCTACCTAAGTAATTTTATTTATAGAATAAGAATAATAACCTATTAGTTATATTTCTTTTTTATTATGATTTTGACAAGAACAAGTGATGTAAATACCTAAGTGATGAATAAATTCATTCATTACAAATCTATTTATTACTATTGATAACTACCAATAGCTTGTGCAATGGTGCATCTTTGTTTTAGATATGACACTATAAACACCGTATGAGTCCTCATCTAACTAAAGTCCTTAAGAGCTAGTAATGTATAAAGTGTCTCGTAATCTATTTCCTTGCCTTTACACAGCTTACAAAACATCTTAAATCATTTGTCGTCCGTTTCATTCCACAATAAATAGAACAATCCGGTTGCTAATTGGACCCACTCCGTAAAGGCACTCGGCCAGACAGTTGCAACTTAATCTCAAGTTAGGAGCACCCAGCCCGCAATCATCCTCCTATTCAACCAGAGTATTGTGTGGCAAACGTCTCACAGTATACGGAAACAGTGTTTGTGACTAGCACATTGTTATAGTTCATAAAAGATTATTTATTTTTATCCGGCATTGCAATAACAATCTGAATCTGTTTATATTTAGATTTTTTCCTCAGAACGCAACAGTAGTTTATCCTCCTGAGTCCGAGGATATGATATTGCCGTTTATGGCCTTGATTTTTGCATCATTGTATATTCTCATGATATAGATGGAAGGAAAAATAAAATAAAAATTATCACATTATGTAAAACTGTTTTTTTGCGATGTCCTAAATTTCGGACATCAGTTTCATACAACTATGATCATTAATTTTTGATGTTCCTAATTTAGGATATTCGTTGGTTGTTCTAAATTTAGAATTTCAGTGCTCAGGAGGTTAAATGTCATCTGTAGGTACCGTAAAAATTCCACTTCTATCACCTGAGTAATCTTATATATAAAATTCTCGTGTCACAATGTTCGTTCCCGTACTCCTCCGAATCGGCTTGACCGATTCTCATGAAATTTTGTGAGCATATTGAGTAGGTCTGAGAATCGGCCAACATCTATTTGACGGGTCAGCTAGTATGTTTATAAAAACACTTGTTTCTGGTAATTGTTTCACCCGCGTAAATACCCACTTCCCGCGGGAACGGGTCCCGTGGGAACTTCATAATTAAATTTATCCTATAGCCTTTCTCAATCAATGGGTTAAAATATTTGTTCAAGTCGGCCCAGTAGTTCTAGAGATTAGCCCGATTAAGCAAACAAATAAACAAACTATTCAGCATTATATATTAGTATAAGATAAGATGAGGTAAGTTGTTATTCGAAACTCAGAACCAAATTGATTTAGATAAAACCTAAAAAACTTTGATTTTGCGCAGCAAATCAAGGAGATAATGAATATTCGACAGGGAGCACTTACGAAGAAATGGACACGGCATTCGAATTATATCTGGCACAAGACTTTGGGATTCAAAATGATACACATTTTACAGTGAGTATAGCTTAGATAAATATTTAGAACTCTTGGAAAACTGAAGAGGTACGTATGTTCGGTTCAGTGGAGCCTCGAAATATTGGCGCATGGCTTTCGGAAGCTCCGCTTTAAACTGTCGATTTTGGACTCTGAATATTTAGTAAGTATTTAGCCGGATTTAACGCTATCGTACGATGCAATGCTAGTAGGATTTGGAGATTTTAGTTTCTAAACGACGATCTTCGACGATATCGAATTTATATTATTGCTGAAGTGCTAATTTGAATAGTTTTATTTAGGGATTTTTCCCATGTTTAAATCAGATTAGGTTTATAAACTTTGAAAAATGACTTGATTTATTTTTTGTTTTGAATCAATTCGAAAACGACCATTTCTGGTCGTTTTTTATTTGATTCTTATATATGGGTGGGATTGAAAACACACAGCATATATATGTATGTAGTTAAATTTTATTATAACATTGGCAACGGAACCTACGCTGGAAAAACTGCACAGAAGGTCTAGAATGTTATGAGTTTGTTACTGTGTTACGGAAAACCTACTGAACAGACTGCATAAAAAGAATTAGGAAATGCATTAGTCGATACCTCACTGGTAACGTTGTAACATTTAGTCAACATTATCAGTCTGTCATAACGTCCACTGTTGCACAAACCATTCCCTGATATTCGAATGTTAGAAATGATCATTAACATAACGGCTAAACTTAACGTGCTTTTCGAGGCACGGTGCGTATTCCATCAACCAAAAAGACCCGGAAAGTAATATTAAGTGTCCAAAAGTTTTCTTTTAGTTCTTGTCTAGCGCGAAATTCCTTTTAAAAAAAAACTTTTAGATATCGAACGGCCTGTTTACTGTGGCCTGTGCCACGGAAAACTAATTGCCGTGTTATAATATTTATACATTGTACAAAATTGTTGCCAAAAGAAAACCAATATATGCAACTCACCCGATTAATGAGCTTTTAAAATTTTATTTTCCTCATCAGGTAACGCCAAAAGAGTGTACAATAATGCCTGGAGAGACCATGGATTGGGTGGTGAAGTACACTCCACCAGCTGATGAGAATCCTCTCTGTGATGTCAACTTGCTGTTGCGTCTCAATCCTTGTAAAAATTCAGGGTGAGATTGCAAAATAATATAGACTAGTGGTCGCCCAGGAGTCGAAATTCGGCCAAAATGAAAAAAAAATTTGGTCTAAGGATAATCAATTCTTATAGGGTGGGATTTTGAAACAGGTTGATTTGATTTCTACCGCTTTTGGCATTATTTCTTATGGTTCAGCTACTAAGCCGTGTCTTGATAGCTCAATATTTAATCTTGTTATTTAAGAACACAAAGTAACTCTAGTATCTCTAGTAACATCTGTACACCTCTTATATATTTTCCAAAGCCACTCTATTTGTGAGCTTCGTAGACGATATTTTAAGCGGTTCCCACGGTGACGGGAACTCTTCTGTAAGGAAAACGTAGATGCTATCTATCTATTAAGGCTAGCAACAATCATTTTAGAGACGTTTTATTTATTTAGACGATCATTTAGGATTCACCGTGGCCAAATGGTCGAAGTATTACGGTCTTTACCTAAAGAAGCAGTACCTCAATAATGCAATAGTGATATTAAACAAAACCAACTAAACAAAACTATTATCACTACATAGTACAAAACAAGGTCGTTTCCCGCTGTCTGTCTGTCCCTATGTATGTTTAGATCTTTAAAACTACGTAACATTGCACCCGTGCGAAGCCGGGGCAGAACGCTAGTACTCATTAATGTGGGAAATAATACAATACCAAATACTTAACTCTGAGATATATTTAGGTGCTGCAATATTGAACAATATGATCGATATTGTACAGGTAGCATATGAATTGCAATTTAGCGAGAAATTTGCATTTCTAGAGCTCTGAAGCAGAATATCGGATGTGCCATTATACGTCGGAAACATTCGTCGTACGTGCCTTTGTTGTGCACTAGGACTTACGAGCCAATGCTTCTGAAGTATAATAGTTCATATGTCCTTATGCTTTTGAGGTCTAGATTTATGGACGAATAAACATAGGTTTCCTCTGTTTGATGTTTGTGTACGGGAGAAATTCAAAGAGATGTTTTATTTGTTCCCGTACGGGAGGAATTCAAAGAGACTAACATTCTTACTGTCGCATAAAAATATGTCTATGAAAACCTTTTATATGTTCATAAGAATATTAATATTTTTAAGAAAAAAAGCGACACTCATAATGTTAATACTAGAACTAAGCATAATCTTGTTTTACATGCTACACGTCTCCACAAAATTAGCAATTCTTTTATGGGGCAATGTATACGCTTCTACAACAAACTCCTTATAATGTTAGAGATCTTTCTACAAACAAGTTTAAACGATATGTCAAAGATAAATTATGTAAAAAAGCTTATTATAACATTTCTGATTATGTTAATGACAAAACTGCTTGGGAGTGAGTTGCTCTGAAACAATACTGCTTTATTAATAATTATAACATCAAATTTATTTAAAAAAGGATTTTCTGAGTTTCTTGCCAGTTCTTCTCAGAGTTGCCACGTCCAGAACTGGTGGTAGTAAAAGAAAAGGACGCATAATAAGAACATGATTTAATATATTTTAAATGTGTCTATATGAATAAAGAATTGTTGACTTTGACTTTGTAGCAGTAATACTTCTTGCTCTAAAAGAAGTGACAACGAAAAATTCAATTATGCAGCAGAAAGAGGCTCGCTTTAAACCTCAGAGGTCGTGGGTTAGATCTTCACTCTGAACTCCTGTCCAGAGTGAAGATCTAACACAATCTAACAATCTGCAAGCTTTTGGTTGTGATGTGGTTCCTACCACATCACAACCAAAAGCTTGCAGACGATGGTGCCGATTATAACATTATTTATAACAATCGTATACTTGGTATACGAATGTAATAATTGATGTAACAAACGGCAGCAAACAACGGCATGAACAAGCAGCAGCGTTTTCTCTGAGTGTTACGCGGTCACCAAACCGCCTGCTTAGCGTGGTGACTATAGCAAAACTCTTTATCGGGAGGAGACTCATGTTCAGCAGTGAATGTTACATGTACTGATGTTGACTACATTTACCTTCACCGAAGAGTTCCTTCAATTGCGATTAATCTATTATTTCCTTGCGAATTGAGAAAATGTGTTCTCACGTGATAAACGAAAAAATTAAAGCCAAAGTGGAAAAGGAAATTGTCAATCTCGTTGTGATATTGTTCAGTGTGTGTTTTATAATCTTGATTGATTTTATTCAGCCCATTTTGGTATCGGCCTGAACCTCCGCCACAAGCAGTGAGCATACGCATAGCACAACGCACGGGCAGCCTCTTAGTATCACGGCAGGAGATTTACATAAAAATGTGTGCGCTGGACTTGCCTTATAATGATAGTTTGAGGTGCGTATTACGTCTTACGTCATTTTATTAATCTGGTTAAGACCTCGGGATCACGGTGGATGTAGGCCGTTTCCAATTGGAGATCTATGAGGCAGGCCTATGTCCAGCGACATCTTACAGCTGAAATGATGATGATTTAATAAAAACTGCAGGTCTTTAATGAAACACCCAAAGGATAAACACAGGGTAAAGTAATAGGATACTGGAGATCCCGCGGTACCATATAGGCCGCGGATGCCGTCGGGGGGCCGGATTGCTCATGCGTACCCGAAAGGCGTCGTCGACGGCAGATCGAAGGAGTGTCCGGGGGGTTTAAGTGGTGTAGGGTCCTCTCCTCGTGGTATGACTTTAGCATACCACGCTATGGAGAGAGCGAGTCCCACATATCCCACCGCCAGCGCGCGAATACGCTGCAGCGGTGGTGGGAATGCGTCAATGCATGTCCCCCCGGACAACAAAAAAAAAGGTTAAAGTAATAGGTACTTGAATAGTTTCATTCTGAAGTCGTAAAAACACATAATGTGGTCTAGACTGCCCCAATACAGAATTATATCTCTCCTTTTACGACTGCGGTCTGAATGTTATTGTATATTATTATTATTAACTACAGTTGTTTGTTATACTAATACCTCATACTAATACCCATTATACTAAGGCCTCCTCCCGAGGGTTTTAACAACGCTTGATAGGCGGGCTGGTGACCGCAGCACTATGTGGGTAAACGCTGCCCGTTCCTTGGTATGCGATTGTTACTTATAATGTTATAACAATACCTACGGCTTAACGTGCTTACAAGCCACGGAGAGTAGTCCCTCAGCCAAACAGACCCGGTAATAAATTTTAGAATCTACACAAACATTTCTTGTTCACCGTGGTTATTAACTTCGCTAGTTACAAGTTTAATAATTAATCTCTTTAAATGAACTTATTCAATCTATGTAAATAAAAAAGAATCCCATAATTGTTTATTCGCTCATATCTTCTAAAAATACCCTCTGACCATTGACTCTTTTTAGCCGAATCTTTTTGATTATGAGGATAAGATTATCAAAGGGAACTTTGGCAAAATTCACAGAAATTTGATCATTGACAACAAAAAAGTGGCTGTTTTTTTTTACCGCGTATTTAAATCATCCAGTTACCACATTAACTTTAAAAAAAATATATGTTTCATCTAGAATCCGAAAGCGTTTCCACGTTATCAACACTGGTAATGGAGACATGTCCTTGGGAGCCAAAACATCTTCCCCCTGGTGTATCGTCGTTGAGCGGATGGGTGAGGGGGGGCTCGTGGCCACCGGCCTGGTGTCTGCGGAGATACGAGCGCTGTGTGGAACTGGCTCCTGCTGCTGTGAAACTAGAAGCACGGAACGGACATTCACAGCAACCTTGAAGCTTCCGTCCCTAAGTTCTACAGAGGTTATATGCGATTTTCGAAATTGTACTTATAAGTTATTAAAGCTAAAGAATTAAGTATGAATGGAAGAAAATTGGGTAATTGCTAATGCATAATTTCGACATATGGTAAAGATAAATGAAGTCCAATTTAAGATACTTGATTTTAATAATCTTTTATAGGGAAACATCTGAATGTGTGTGCATAAGTTACATGTATTGTGGTCCTATCAAATATCAACAGGCAGTCCACGACTGAACACAGGCCTTCTATACTTTGCCCAAGAACACTCTGTCCTCCGCCCTCCGCATCCAGTACACTTTGAATACCCTTCTCTGATCATTGGTCTATCTTGCAGGGAAGCATAATAATATGTAGATGAACGAGGTCCTATAGTTTTATGAAGATGAGTCAAAATGCAATAAAAATAATATATTTTCTAACTCACAGATATGTCTGGAGGTACTTATAAGAACATCAGAAGTTTGGCCTAAGGTGGACCCAAGTGTTTGTTCGACGCCCGTGTACCCAGAGCGGCAGATCCGTAAGGGCGAGCTATATTTCTATGATGTTAACAATATTTTGATTGTAAGTTGAACCTATTAACTTAGAAATTACAAATACTAAATTGTTAATACAATGATTTGAGTATTACTATTAAGACTAATTACTGTAAGAGTTATTAAGTATTCAACTGTAAGAGATTGGGGAAAAGAAGAATTTGCCTGTCAAAATATATCAGACTGGAAAAAAAATAGTCTTAGATCTTCATAGCTGCAAAATCATCAAAATTATGCTGAAATGCTCATTGTATAATGTCTACTTATTATTGGGCACTTGTAACCTTAACATTTCATATCATCTAGATGGACCCTATGGGCCAGCACCTGGGCTAGTCTAGGGATAGATATGAAAGGTTACAAGTTCACACTCGGACAATTGGCCTACATTTTAGGCAAATATTGTGGCCAAAATAAGTTGATTTCCTTACTAATATTATAAATGTGAAAGTAACTGTCTGTCTGTCTGTTACGCAATCACGCCTTAATTACAGAAGCGATTTAAATGAAATTTGGTACAGATATAGTCTAGAGCCTGAGAAAGAACATAGGCTATATTTTATAATGTATTTCCCACGGGAACGGGAGTTACGCGGGTGAAACCGCGCGCGGGAAGCTAGTTTAAATATAAATCATACTAGCTGTCGGTTTCACCCGACTAAATCTTGTTCCCGTGGGAATCTCTTTTAAAATATAGCCTCGTATTAACATTTTCAAATCCAGAGATTTCTCCCAAAGACCTAACAAACTTTCATCATCATCATCATCAGCCCGTATAACGTCCACTGCTGAACATGGGCCTCCTCCCGAGGGAGGGTATTTGCCATAGTCACCACGCTTGGCAGGCGGATTGGCGACCGCAGTATTATGTTTTACCACACAAGGAAACGCTGCTGCCCGTTCCTTGATATACGATTATTATAGATGATGTTATAACAATCGGGACCAACGGCTTTACGTGCTTTACGAGGCAGGGAGGTAGCGTTGCCAGGCGTCCGGATAAAGCCGGACATAGTTAGGCTTTTTGGTAGCGTGTCCAGCCAAAATAAACGTTGCCCGGCTTGTCCGGCTTTTGTTAGGCTTTTCACAAAGCCGCTTGGCGCATCAAAAAAGCTTGATTTTGCATTTGTTTTTTATGGTACCTATTAATAATGAGACTAAAGATCTTCAATAATGTAGGGTGTCCAGTCTTTTTACCTAAATGAACGGCTTAATTGGCTGGTCTGTCCGGCTTATAGGTTGGGCGACCTGGCAACCCTACACGGAGGGTAGTCCTTCAACCAACCAGACCCGGAAAGAAATCTTAGTATTTACACAAAGATTTTCTGTCCAGCGTGGGAATCGAATCCACGACCTCCGAGGCTTTAAAGCGAGCCAAATACCGCTACGCTACGCAGGTCGTCACAAACTTTACCTAATCTAATTCTATTATAGATTAAGACTATACTCATTGACAAATAAATAATTGTGTTTTAACTGCGCAGACTATGCCATTGGTTGTTGAACTGGTATTCCCCGTTATTCAAGTGAAGCCTGCGGTTATAGATTTCGGTTTTGTGACGGATGGTGACACGAGGAAGACTTATTTCTCCGTTTTGCATACCAGCCGTGAGTACCCATACATACTGTTAGAATCACAAACTGCAATAGTGCCATTATTTAGGTGTGGAGGCAAATATTGTTTCAAAGTTTAGATAGTAAATTTGAGAGACAAGGTCCACCTCTCAAATCCACAAAATCTTGACAAATGCTCGTAATGGTGACTGTGCTTAGTTATTTCTGGAACATCTCTTTTTGTGACTTAACAAGCCGATATCTGTTTTGGTTTTCGAAGAGCAATTTAAGATTAATTATTATTTTTATTTTATTAGATGATTGACGATTTTTGGCATGCGTGCCGTTCAGTCTGGGACTGGCAAGAATTCTAGCGCTGCCGCAATAATCTTTAGGCTGTCGATGTGGAATTTCGCTAAGCGTCCATTTATGATGCATATAATTATTGTGTATTTGTCATTGTACTATTATTATTTTCTTTATGTTCCGAAAATAAATGATTTTTCTTTCAACATTCACAATAGCATGGGTATGTTTTTTATTTTAATGCGGTGGTAGTAAGTTACCCCCCGCCCCGCATCTGTTGTCGAGTTCCTCAATTGAATCCTTGTTGTACATCAATATAATATTATATTGCTATGAAGGTAGGTGAAAGTCTTAAGAAATGTTAATCGTGTCAGAGCAATAAATTGCTAGCGTTTTCAGAGACATAATACAAAGTTTACTAGTTTTAACAAAACAATCATGTAGTCAAATGCTGAAAATTAATATACAAAATAATAGATTCGCGACTTTCACTACAGGCACTGAAACATTGGAATTTTTCACATCGTGGATCGGAGGGAGTGAATTTCAAATTTACCCGAAGTATCTGACTATAGCGCCTGGTGTCAGTAAAAAAGTATATCTGCAATATACTGCTGTGTAAGTATAAAATACTTACTACTATATTGTCATAGTAGCAGATACTGATTGCAAACTCCATTTTCACTGGAAAAAAGGAATTTTTAGAGTTTAGGAATGAGCGAGCCATAAAAGATTCGCTTCCAAAATATTAATATAAAGTGATTACGTAACAGACGAAATCTAAGGACACTAGTTGCTCTATATGCATACATATTCAATACTGTAGCTATGTATAGACATCATCATTAACAGCCCGTAACGTCCACTGCTGAACATGGGCCTCCTCTTAACAGACCTTAGCAAGCCAAGATCGTAGAGGGATATTGCCATAATCACCACGCTTGGCAGACGGATTGGTGATCGCAGGAAGATGTTAACCTTGAGCTAATAGATGCTGCTGCCCATCCATCAGCCATATGTCCCTTATTCGCCTTTTACGACACCCATGGGAGGACATGGCGTCTATGTACTATGTATAGTAATAGACACTTTTATCCTGCCGGCCCTTTCCTCTTCCCCCCGTGATCTTCACACACAGGAACACAACATTAATCAATAATGTTTTTTTGTAAGACAACTCCCGCACTACGGAAATTAATCCCTGTATCGCGGGGGAGTTTCCGAACATTAATTTTACGGACTTTGAGTCCGTGGCACATCTTGACTCAGAACAACTATTTGTGTGAACCACAAATCGTTGTGGGAATCGAACGCAGAACCCCAGATCTCAGAAGCAACTACCGTAATCACTGGTGCGGTCTGGCTGCGAAATTCTGTCTTGTACTTTATCTCATTGAGCGTACAATTCAATTAAGACAGGTAGAGCATATCGTTTCCTCTACCTCTCGCGATTGAATTAAATTTCGTAGATCACTTTCTGCAGGAATCTTTTCTTTTTCTATTCAGCTACCGCACGCTTCGCGTGGAAGAAGGTCATGTGATCGTCCGCGTGTGTTCCGGAGCTGGTAGGATGCGTCGCAGCCGTCCCGCGCCGGGTCGCAGCCGTCCCGCGCCGGGTCGCAGCGACGCCAGCTGTCCCGAGGACGGGGCGTGGTGTCGCGCCGCAGTGCAGGTGTTCGCGGCGCCGGCGCTGGATTACAAGTGCCATAAACCTTGCCATGATTATACTGATGACGCTCAGCTCCTACCGCCAGGAGTCGCTGAACTTTGTAAGAAATAGATGTTACTGTGTTTTAAATTATGGAGTTTTAATAAAGTTTTTGACGATTGTTAAGGAATTTCAATTACAATATTTTAATGTATTTAATCATACATATTTTAACTATGTTAGTATTTTATTACTGGACTAGCTGTTGTCCATGAATTCGTCCGCGTAAAATAAGGATTTTGTAAGTTATTTGACAATGATAGTCCCGTGTAAATCGATACTGTATTGTACTGTTTTGGCGATTAGCCGGAATAAATGGACACCAACTAAATAAACAGGGAAACAAAATAAAAGTTATCCACCAGTGAAAGTGCCGTCAGTTTTCATCCGTAACTGAGTCAGAACAAACGGAATCATAGATAGACTGACGGCCAAATATACAGTTTATAACTAAACATTCATGTCTTTTAAGTAACCTGTTATGTTTTCATAATAGGACTCTTGAATTTTCAAATCAAATCAAATTTATTTTGTATATAGTTATTTTAATTTATGATTGTTTGATGTCTATCACATATAATATATACCTTAAAATACTAAAACTAACAAAGCATCACTTAAGTAGCTAATCACAATATAAATAAAATAAAACTGTAGAGGTCGAATGTCTGTTCATAGAAACAAAAGGAAATAAACCGAGTCAGGGGGATGTTAGAAGTACAATAGAACACATCCAGCTTTGTATTTTTTTTCTTTTCTCTGTCTGTTTGTACGGGCTAATCTCCGAAACTGTTTGACTGATTTAAATGAAATTTTGCACGGTGTTACCTTACATCCCCGGTCAACTTTTACTTACAGAATTTATATTTGTACTTGTACGTTATAAATGTTTATCGATTATCAAATAAATAACAAATAACACGCGGATAAAGTCGCGGGCATTAGCTAGCATAAATATAAATTACACATTTTTCGGATTTTTATGATTCGTCCGTCCGTTTATCCTACAATTATTACAGTTATATCTATAACATTTATTTATTACCCGAATAATATTATTAAATGCTAAAGTTTCTTAAAAAGTTCTTATGGATCAAATCAATCAATCAGCCTATATTTGTCCACTGCTGGACATAGGCCTCCACCTAATTGCGTCATTATGACGCAATTAGGTGGAGGCCTAAAACATACTAACCGGGTATTAGCCCGGTTAGTATGTTTTAGTTTATATATAGTTGCACAAGCTGTTAACTAAATTGTAATGTCTCTCAAAAATACAGACATTTTCCCACTAATTTAAATACCAGTCTCTTAATGCTTTAAGGTGAGGTGAGAAAATTCCATTCAGTATATTTTCTACGAACTCGCTTTCTTTCCCGGTGCAAAACTAGGACAAACGAATCCTCTCGAGGCGGAAACCCGTTGCAATCGTACCAATTTTTTAAATAGTGTTTGTTTTGCAAAGTAAAATATCCCGCGAATTAATGGAATATCAAGTTTGTTTTTCAGTTTGACTTATTAACTTAATGGTAGACTCTTATTAAATGTTAAAAATTACAATAAAATCTTGTGATTTCCCTTGTGGTTTCCTTAAAATGAACCAACCCATAGGTATCTTTCCATGGATGTGTAAGAGGCGGTTAAGAGATAGCTGATGGATGGGCAGCAATATCGCTCAGCTCAAAATAACCTACCATCTTACTACGATCACCAATCCGCCTGCCCGTGTTAACTATGGCAATATCTTTCAATGATAGTTTGGTCACGTGGAAAGAATGGATGAAGAACGATTGACAAAACAGGTATACAAGGCAAGTGTGAGTGGCACAGTCGGGAAGGGAAGACCTCGACGAACGTTCTCTGACCAAATCGGAGACATCCTCGCAAAAGATCAAATAAGATCCACCCTAAACCGACGTGCTTGTATGAAGAATGTTATGAGAGTGAATGAAGCGAAAGGTGTGTGTAGGGATCGTAGCAAGTGGAGGTGCATTGTCTCTGCATACCCCGCTGGGAAACAGGCGTGAGCTTATGTATGTATCTCTTAATGACCCTGGTTTGGCCAAACTCCATGTCTATTAAGAGGAAGCTCATGTTCAGAAGTGAACGTTAACTAACTGTAAAAGAAAATGCATCGTACGTCCTAATAATCGAACTGTTATGTTTTGTAGATGGATGGAAATAAATTAGTCACTTTTTATTCTGATCATTTCGTACATTCCCCATTTTACCGACATCTAGTTTTATTTTATGGCATCAACGAAACAACCTTCGCCCTTACCCTTAAGTACAACAAGGTACATTGGCGAACCCTACCTCGTGAGGAGCTTCGTGACGTAGTGCTAGGACTGTATCGAAAGATGGCGCTGTTTACAACTACTTGAAAATGTAAATATGTTTTATTATAAATGTGTTTCTGTTTAGAGTATGCTAGTATATTATAATTTGTGAAATTGTAATTAATAAAAATCGAACTCAATTGACCTTATATTGATTATAGAGGGTAAGCGTACTATTAATACATTTTTTGGTAATGAAAGTAGCACGGCATGCTTTATTTAATTTAGTTGATACTGAATCGCTTAAAAATTATTTGAGTTAGGTGAGTCTATAAAAAGGATTTATTCTTCCTTACATAAAATGGAAATTTACTTAATTTTAAACCGCACTTCATTAATTTTCCAAAGAAGTCGATGAGGTCTACATTATGATTAAAGTCAAGTCCTCACAAAATATAATAGTCACAACCACCCAAATGTGAGTCGGAGTACGAACTCCTTAGTGGAAAGTCGTGACTACTTCTGAACTTCTTTAAAAAAAAATTTATTTCCTTTTTTCTGTACATCAAGACCAATTGTGATAAGTCTATTGGGGTTGTGGGCATACTCATTGTACCCACAAGAGAGGATCTGTCCATGCCTTCATATATGAAACCTCGTTAGGGATAATACCTTATATAACTTGCACTTAGTACATCACAGTGTAGGTAATGTTATAACAAGTACCTACATAGTAGAAATTTGAAACAGTTATCCACTCACTTAAAGTAACTTACAACTAACTTAGCTTGGCTTTAAACATTGTGTATGATACTTATAGTATAAGCTACTTGTTCCAAACTTGTTGCCACGGTGCATGGTTGGTAAGCTTTAACTTAGTAGACGGACGACAAAGTTACAAACGCAACATTGTTAGGTCACCATAATTACTTTATGGATTACGTTAAGACTTAAGACTTTGTACGGCGACTGCAACGAGACAGCGATTTCGTGAAAACAAACTCATATAGACATATGTCAACGGCCGCACTCCAGAAACAATAAGCGAAATATATTTGTTTGTAGCGTGCGCCGCGTCTCGCTAATGTCGGCCCAGATATTATCTCACACGGCTTTGGTGGAGTAATAGTAGCACAAATTCCGGCAAAGTTTTTATCGAATGATTCAAGTTCATCCCGCCATTTTGCTTGCAATGTATATAACTAGACCTCAGAAGTATAAGGTCGGATGTGTCATTATACGTCAGAAACATTCGTCGTATGTGCTTTGATCGTAAACTGGTACTTACGGCCAAATGCTTCTGAAGCCTAGATAAATTTTAGCATGGTATCTTTATTTGTGTAATAGAACGTAGCATACTGACTCGGTTTATAAGTTGATGCCGAGAACACTCCTTCCTATAGGTATCTGACAAACCTCTGTTGATTTGTGAAAGACCCAGGCTTAAGAACCATTGTATGTTTTTCTATTTATTATTTGACTAGCTTCCCGAGCGCGGTTTCACCCGCGTAACTCCCGTTTCTGTTGGAACATAATAAATAAATTCACTTCTTTTAATGAAACATTTTTTTTAATTGGACCGTTCCTTTCTGAGATTATTGTTCAATCAAACAAGCTTTTCAGTTTTATATATTATTATAGATTCCTAAAGCTATTGGTCAAACTATTTCTTCAAATAACATTTTGTAGGAAACTACTCTATTGTAAAAACTTTTCAAAGTAGTAACGACTTCTAAATTGAATAAAAACTTTACCAACACATAATTTTATCTTGTTTGTAGATTTAACAAGTTTCGTTTCTACATTGGTATTTTATTTTAGTTTAGCCATTATTCTCTATAATTACAGTAAGTAAACTCCGACAAGAAGTTCATCTCCACCTCCTGGAGCCTTTACTGTTTGGCTTATGAGGAACTTCCCCCCACGTACGCTGAGGTGTGGAATAAACTCCTTGATAAGACTATCCTCAGAACCAACAATATTAGGCTTTTTTAAAAAAAGGTGTCGGCAACTCTTTAGTGACACAATTAGTTTACTATCAGTTTCATGATCAGTCATCTTTATGTAAAATGACTGCGACAGAAATTACGGAACAGGTATCAAGCGATCAATCGCAAATCATCAAATGCTGTTGTACTGCCGGTTGATATCTAACTATATAAAATAAAATAACTATTCCTTAGATATTTATTTCATATACATATCACGCCCTATTATTTACAAGACCGTAAATAAGTCACCCAGTATACGTGAAGCAAAAACTTTCTACCCCTTTTTACGAAAAATGCTAATGAAGGTCGAATTCAACCATAATTTTAAATATTTTTTTTAAATTATGGTTGAATTCGACTACTGGGCGACCCCTAGTTACAACAAACATAGAATAAATGTCTCCAGCACTATGTCATCTAGACTGGCTCAGGAACAAACCCTCAATTTAACGTCGCCATATTAAACAGAGACCGGAACCCCGTCCTGAGAAATTATTATTCAATTACGAAATAACTGCCGCTCAAGTCCTTCCTCAAATTTTACCTTATATTTGTAAAAGACAAGTAAAGTTAAATAAAAATCAATAAAGTGATGATTTCATCAAAGCAGTTGTTTATGATATAAGACTGGTAGCGAAAATTTATAAAAGTAGCTCTTGGGAAAACTTCGTAGGTTACGCTGTCCTATCCATCAGACTTTATAGTTTAACCTTAATTGCTTACTGAAATCTGTTAGAACCGTATATACAATGTAATATAGTGGGAAACGTGAATGTGGTAAAAATATCACCTTGGTCTTGGCATGTTCATTTATGAAGATTTATTTTCTTTGTTCGTAAGATCTTCGAATTTATGCCTTCCTTCAAATGTATATGTGTGGATGAAATTGTACTCGACAGTATCAAAGCTCTTACTGAAGTGTGGTCATTGGTTCGATTTCCAGGGAACAAGTTTCGAAAGTCAGAGATTCTCTATTGGATCCAATTATTATATACCAAAAGAAAATTTTGCGTAGCTTTAAATTCCGGTTTATGTGGTTACTTGTGATCATCATCATACTGTATATTGTGATCATCAGCAACGACCTCCGTGCGGAGCGGTATAAGTCCCCATGTTGACTGTTGAAGTTGTATCTCTTGTTGATTGTTTGCTTTTTAATAATCAATGATTCTATATTTTATACTATAAATAACATTTTTGCGGTTCTTTTTCTTATTAAAATTTTGCGCAAATAATCAAATCTGGTATTCTGATCAGCCCAATTAATAGTAAAAAAAAAGTTTATTAATAAGCTTAGTCAAATGTAGTTCATAATTATACTATCACCATATTGACCTCCGTAGCGTATTATAGCGGTATTTGGCTCGCCTTGAATCTCTGAGGTCGTGGGTTCGATCTCCACACCGGACATGAAATCTTTGTATAAATTCTAAGATTTCTTTCCATGTCTGGTCGGTTGAGGGACTCTGTGCCTCGGAAAGCTCGTTAAGCTGTTGTTCCCGATTGTTATAACATCATCTATAATAATCGTAAATCAAGGAACGGGCAGCGTTTCATTGTGTTGTACAACATAATACTGTGGTCACCAACCCGCCTGCCAAGCGTGGTGACTATAGCAAATACCCTTCCACGGGAGGAGGCCCATGTTCAGCAGTGAACGTTATACGGGCTGATGATGATGATGATGTTATAAGTACCTACTCATAATAGTGATAAGAAATTACATTTTGAAAAAATACGTTTGGGGCAAGAATTCTTTGCATAAAATCTGAAATGTTTGCAAAGTTCGATTGTTTGAGTGACTGCCCTCTGTCCTCTGTGTTATATCATCATCTATAGCAATTGTATACCAGGAAATGGGCAGCAGTATTTCTCTGTATGTGTATTACGAAACCCTCTTTCGGGAGGAGGCCCATATTCATCAGTGGACGTTATATGGGCTAATGATGATGATGATTTTGATCATCAACAGATTAATAAGAACTCGTAGTAGTCTGGACATGAAATTAAAAAAATAATTAAAAACGATAGAACCTAGATTTTGAATCGATTTCAACAGGAGAAGTTTCTCAATTGGACTGTATTTTTATTGTATGTTTGTTACCTCAGAACTTTCGGCATGGTGAACTGATTTGAATGATTCTTTCTTTATTTGAAAGCTTGTGCTTCCATTTTAATTAGTCTAGTTCTGATTGTGCATATCCATGAGAAAACCAAATAAGTCTTAAATTGGCATTAAGTTTATGCGCTACAAATGAACTTATAACTCAAAATGGCGCCAACCAATTTCGATGATTCTTTTTTTAATTTTAACGGATGTACATACTTCAAAGCTATCTCGATCATAGTTTGGTTAGGTTCTGATAATGGGAATTCTTACTATTTATTGTGTATTAATTTGTTTTGGAAAAGCTTTTGTCTTTTAAGTCGGATTTATTTGTTGTTAAAAATTTTGTAAGTTTCCAATTATACAAATTACAATTTCACTTCAATTTTCACGCGGTAATTGGTTTGCTTGTGGTTTTGACTTCACATCATAATTGCGTTTTAAAACGTTAATGCAGTTGGAACCCGATGGTACTGCAACCCGGTTGTTTAAATATTACATTTGATGCAGTCAGCGCTCTGCTGCAGTACTGCTTCCTGTTTAGAATATGTTATTTACTCGTAATATTGCGAATTTTTGACTCAGAAAGAAATCTTTATCCACTTGGAGTTGGTTACGATAAAACAAAAAGGCAAAATAAGTAAGTTTTACTCTCGTTTATTAGGAATATTCTAGACGGTATTTTTTATTTAAGTATCAACTGTAGTCTTAAACTTTATTATGAATGAAACAAATAGGTATATATACACTTATGTATAGCAACATTGCCCGTTAGTATGCTCAATAAAATGTACATCCATAAGAAGAAATATCGTGGTCTATTCTAAGAAGAAACCACAAGGCAACACACACAACAACGATTCCTCTAAAAAACTTAACGTCATTATCCTTTAATCTCCCCGCCAGCGACCACCCTGAGCCGAGGTCTAAGACCCTCTAGCGCAGGTTGCTTAGTTTGTAGTTTTGAAAGAATGTATTTAGGCTGGAGATTTGCTCATCTTTATGCTCGGTGAAGTAGCAAAAGCCTTCTGGCTAAATACAAAATGTCCGTCCGAAAACAATCAACAGATATAGGTATTTGCTGGAAACATAAAAGTAATTGACGGAGACCAAACAAATAAATTTTAGAAATTAATAATCGGAAAGTAACTATAAATTTGGATCAAAACTATTCCATATCTAAATGGAACCACATTCGTAGTGTTTTATGGTGATTGCTTTGAAAATATCAATTTTGTTTACCACCTTTGTAAACTGATATACAATGAATTAACTTTTTAGGGTTCCGCATCAAAAGAATAAAAGCTTATTATCCTATGACTTCGCTGTCTGTCATTCTGTCTGTTTTGTCCGTTGAAATTGCAAAAGCTTGATAGTTTTAAGAAAAAAAGCGACACTCATAATACTAGATCTAAGCATAATCTTGTTTTACATGCTACACGTCTCCACAAAGTAAGCGATTCTTTTATGGGGCCATGTATACGCTTCTATAACAAACTTCCTAATAATGTAAGAGATCTTTCAACAAACAAGTTTAAACGATATGTCAAAGATAAATTATGTAAAAAGGCTTATAAAATTTCTGATTATGTTAATGACAAAACTGCTTGGGAGTGAGTTGCTCTGAAACAATACTGCTTTATTAATAATTGAAAAATAAAATTTATTTAAAAAAAAGGATTCCTCTGAGTTTCTTGCCAGTTCTTCTCAGAGTTGCCACGTCCAGAACTGGTGGTAGTAAAAGAAAGGTACGCATCATAAAAACATTATTTAAAATATTTTAAATGTGTCTATATGAACAAAGAATTTTTGACTTTGACTTCGACTTTGACTTTGACCTCGAGGTTAAGTACACATGTCCGTCCGAAAAAAATCATCTGTTTGTCTATTCTGTTCCCGCTTTAATTTTAATCATAAATAGGCATGCACGGAACTCTTCGTGCGAGAGTCCGACTTGCACTTGGCCGGTTTTTGATATTTTTCGGCAATTTTGACTGTAAGACATTTAAATTTGAGATTAATATAACACTACTGACAGTATTCAAATCTGCAACCTCAGTTAAAGAAGCAAGTGAATACGCACAAAATTCTTAAAACTTATAAATGTAAGAAATGCTTCTAGTCTTACATTAATAAGTTTTATCGCATACCAGAGAACTTGGCTGCACTGCAACTAATAATTGCACAAGTTTCTGCAACTACATTTATTATGTGAAACTTTTTCAATATACTTACTTTGTCGTTGTTTCAGTTTAAAGATATCGCTAAGTTTAAATTCGAGTTTGGATGGTTTTCTTCTTTTTTTTTTTGTTTTTACAGATTACTAGCAGAATTTTGCAGTCTACTAGTATTCTTGTTAACCCCTCGTGCTAAGCTAAAATACTTGTGTTACGAGTGGGGACACGTCGGTAGTGCAATGAAATTAAAAGAGAATTATATGTTTGTAATGGATAAACTCAAAAGTAAGACCGGCTTAGAAAAATATTCATGTATGGTTACAGGATAAACTAGTAACATCATATGCACTTGTTGTATGAATAGTCCGGTAAATTAGACCAAAATATAAAAATAAAAGCAAGTAAATTCCCATCAAGCTGAAAATGAGCAAAATTGTTTAAAACATAATTAATATTTGGCCTGATGGTCAAAAGTAAAAAAAGGGGGTTTTCGAAATTTTCAGCATAATGGGATGTTATAAACGGGAACGCCCCAAAAATGCCTGGAATGGACAGAAACTACTAATAGTCCTAAATTCTAATTAGAATAAAATATGCATAATGAATTAATAATTATCGGGTTTGTACACCTCGGACGAAAATACAACGACCTTTAAAATATTTCACTTGATATCCGTCTAATTCATTTTTATTTTATAATGGAAGTCTGTGTTTAGTCTGACATGTTCAATCGGCATTCAGCAAAGCAAGAATTATCAAATAATCCTTATCGAACAATTTTATAGAATTATTGTACAGTTATCGTTCATATAGTTAATTCGACCTAAATAAACCTAATCAAAGTAATATAGGCATTTCAATATTAATTAAAATGAAATTATTTTCAAACAAGAAAAGTATCGTAGGCTGCATGCATCACATTTCCTTTGCCTTATTGGCATTACTGCATTTAATTTTTCCGTTGAATTGTGGTTTTTAATTGATCGATTTACATTTTGCGTTTGCGACGAATAATGTATTAGTAGTTTTTAATGACGATTAAATTTAAATGCGGTTTTGTTTTTTCATTATTGCATAATAATCGTAAACCTCGACTTAACCTATATTTTTGAAAATATGCTTTTTACTCTTTGTGCCTCTGAAAACCCGATTGTCTTAACGTACTGCCAGCCAACTTTAGAGGGAGACCCAGGTTCAGCTGTGGTAGTTATACGGGATGATTTTTGTGTGTGGATCTTCTTAGGGTCCTTTAAACGCGACGCAACCGCGTTACTGCACCGCGTTACTGCAACAAACCAAAAACATTGTCTAACATCTGCGTCGTGTTACCGCATCGATAAATTAACTGCAGAAGAAACGTTTGCGCTGCGAATACGTTCATCTAAAACCTACATCCAAAGCCTAAACAAACGCTCGTGGAAGTTGTGGTGTAGGCGTTATAAATAAAAGACCGATACCGGGAGTGTGTAGGTTTTAGTGAATAGAGTAAAAATACCTTTGTTGTGATCCATTTATTATTTTACATGTATTGACTTTTATTTTCGTTCCTGAAATAGATAAAGCCCTTTTGAGCCGACTGTGCTCTCGTCTGGTATATTTGAAACTAGCTACACCGTGTTGTTTTAGTCGTATTGGAATGCTTTTGTGCATGCGTGGTCATGGCGTGAATTTGCTTTTACGGTTTCGATGTTAGCTATTATCCAAATTTGCGGTTTTTTCGGATAGACTTACGTAGGTAGCCACGAGGCTTTTGCTACTACACCGGGCATATCATCAAATTTGCGATAACCAAATGAAAGTTCTCAATAAAACAAATTTTCGGGCAAACTGGGAGACTTCATACGCAGATGGCCAATGGACTTTCAAATCCACATTTGGTTTTACAAATCTCAAAATATCACATATTAACAGGGTGCTACTGTCGACGAATACTTCAAGTGTGCTGCTGTCGGGAAGACATAATAGATAAATAATAAAATAAAACTTTTTTTATTTTCTCTGTTTACAAGGTTACCTTGAATCTAGACAGATGTGAACTTGTTAATATGAACGTTACATGTGAGAGACAGCTTTTTTGGCTGAGGTAGTTTTAGAAAAACCTTAATTACAGGTCACCAGGCCTCCTCTCGTTGTAATCATTCAAATCAACACATATCAACATGATATTTCATTGTAGTTTGTTAACAGACATAACATCATTATCAACTACATATTATTATGTACCCTGTGTAAACGTGCATGCTCTTTAAACTGACGCATTAGCTTTTGTTTAGCAAGCGTACTATTAAATAAGCTGCACGACTGATCGATACTAGCATGCTCAATTAGCAAACCTGTTCAGATACGCTAAAGGCACGCTCTATTCCACCCGCGCGGCAGGTATCATTCCCAAAAATCGCTCGGCTGTCGATTCTTGAGCATATTAATAATGGACACACATGCTTCTAATTAGCAATTGCTGAATAGTAGCAGGCCTTTTGCTAGTGGGCCGGATTGCTTATGCGTACCCGGCCCCCGCGGCGGAACGGCGGATCGAAGGAGTGTCCGGGGGGTTTTATTGGTTTAGGGTCCTTTCCTCGTGGTATGAGCTTAGCATACCACGCTATGGAGAGGGCAAGTCCCACATATCCCACCGCCAGCGTGCGAATACGCTGCAGCGGCGGTGGGAATGTGTAAATGCATATCCGCCCAGACAACAAAAAGAAAAAGGCCTTATGCTAGAACTCATCATCAACACCCCGTATAACATCCACTGAACATGGGCTTCCTCGCGAGGAAGGGTATTTGCCATAGTCAGCACGATTGGCAGGCGGGTTGGTGACCGCAGTGTTATGTTGTACCACACAAGGAAACGACACATACTAGTAATGAGCATGTGTAACTGTAGCTTAAGTCAAGTTATCCCCCTACTCGGCTGATTAGAGGATCATAAGAAACAAAATCTCCTTGTTGTAATACTAGTAACAGTCGCATACTTTTTCTCAAAGATATTTATGCAATATTTTATTGCGGCGCATAATGATTTATATCCACGCTTTGGGTGCACTTTCGTAAAGTATCTTTCTTACAACATTTGTAGTACAGTAGACCGACTAGTAGTTAACTGTGGAATGTGTTTAAATGTAACAGGATTGTTTATAGTCTTTCTTAATTGTGTGCGTAATATTAGTCTCATCCATGTGGTTAACGCGAAATGTTACTGAGAAAACCGGTACGTTATGTTTTCATTTAAAAAAATACGCATATTTATAGACAAGACTACCTTATATTATTTTCGCGTCTTTATGACAGTTTGTAAAAGGTGCCAGCCGAAGTGCAATAATTTTATAATGCTGGCGTTGAAGCAATTATCAGGAGTGCACCTATTTTCCAACGAAACAAACGGAAGAAAATCTTATTAAGCTGAGTCTCATGAAGTATTGTAAAAATTAAGCAATTTTCCTTTATTTTTCTATACGTTTTTATAGTTAATATCAGAACAAAACTTTACCTACTAATATTATAAAGCCGAAAAGTTTGTTTGTTCCTTGAACGCACTAATCTCATTATCTAGATCTGATTAGAAAAAATATTTCAGTGTTATCTTCACTGAAAGACCACTTATTTAGGAAAACTTTATATCATCATGCTAGTATCAATGGAAGCGAAGCACCAATAAAAATAATTAACAATGGGTGTTAGCACAAAGTATTTATTCCTCGCGAACGAAATCGCGGACACAAGCTAGTGTATAATATTTTATATATACTGGTAACATCTATTGTTCTATAGATGTTACCAGTATTTCATTTCACGACTTCTAGTTTACTGATTTTGTCAAACAATTTTTTTTATATCAAATTTATTATTTTATAATTATCCCAAGTGGGTCTATTAATTAGTCGAACCGTTACGTTTGGCATAAATCTGGTATGAAAGTCGTGGTACGACGTGTACAGACCCATCATTTACAAAACCATTTAAAATTACAGATGTAAAGCAACATCAATTTGGCTTTGAGCTTGTGACTGACATACAGCATTGTATCACTCGTTTTATTTTTAAATTCTAAACTTTTATATATTTAATATTAAAGTCCAATTTATTTTTTTACTCTCACTGCTAAAAATATCTCATACGAAATTATTCGACTTCAAAGCGAAGTAATCTATTTTTTTCATTACTTTTTCATTAAAACTCAATTATATTAAGCAATCCGGACATCAATTAAAATTATACTTTGTTAGTTTACTCTATGAAAACGAATTTTGATTAAATATTCGTTAGTAAAATTTATTAAGTACCTATATAATAATTTGAACAACGTTGGAAATATTTGATTAGTTCAACTTCATTACATAGGTAATCATTATTGGGATATATAGATAAATCTCCCGAGGGAGGGTTTTTGCCATAGGCACCACGCTTGGCGGGTGGGTTGGTGACCGCAGTTCTATGTTGTAGCATACAAGGAAACGCTGCTGCCCGTTCCCTGGTATAAGATTGTTATAGATGATATTATTACATTAGGGACCAACGGCTTAACGAGCTTTCCGAGACACGGAGGGTATTCCCTCAACCATCCAGACCCGGAAAGAAATCTTAGAAATTACACCAAAACATTTCTTGTCCGGCGTGGGGATTGTAATGGCGTGTACCAGGATCCTACGATGGCTCAGAGGATGATGGAAAGACTAGTGGACTGTATTATATTATAATCCTCGAAGGAATATCGTTACAAGGTGTTGTCGCGTCTACGAAATAACAATGTGATAGAAAGCGCGAGCGCGGGTGTGCGTCAAGACGTATTGCAGCTGACTGGCGCGGGCGGCGGTGACGGCGGCTCGCGCGGACGACCACGGCGGCTGGCCCCACCTCCGCAACCGGTTGTATCCCCCCGCGTGCTTGTTCGCCCCGCTGCCATCTTAATGTTGAGGAATGTCTCAACATACTCCCCCGTTGAAGTATCTTCAAAAACAGTGACTGGAAGAGGGCAAATGTTATTAAAAGCTCGCCGAATGACACCCTTACGTGTGCGGATGTCGGCGACCCTTGCGATGCCATCTCTACCAGGCAAAACTTGGATGATGCGTCCTAAAAGCCACATAAGGGGAGGTGTACCCTTATCCTTGATGACGACGAGCATTCCTTCCTTGAGTTCACCCGATGAACGGCACCATTTGGTTCTTTCCTGAAGCCATATAATATATTCATGAGAAAACCGCATCCAAAAGTGTTGCTTTAAATGTTCGATGCGTCGAAATCTTTGTAGATAGTTGATGTTATTGTTCTGTATCTGTGGATGTGGCAGTAAAATAAGAGATCGTCCAATTAAAAAATGAGCTGGGGTCAATGGAGCGAGATCTGAGGGATCATTTGATAGAGGAGTAAGAGGTCTCGAATTGAGAATGGCCTCCACTTGTATTAAACACGTCGCCATCTCCTCGAACGTTAAATTAGTTAAACCAAGGATACGCCTAAGGTGATGCTTAGTAGATTTAACAGCTGATTCCCATAGTCCCCCAAAATGTGGAGTATATGCTGGTATAAATGAAAATTTGATACCAGGATCGATAGAATTTAAATTTAAATTTTGTGAAAGGAGAGTAGCTAATTCATTGAAAGCGCCAACGAACGTTGTACCGTTATCTGAAAATATATTGCGTGGTTTTCCCCGTCGAGCAATAAACCGATTCATAGCGGCTAAAAAAGCTTCCTTCGTGAGATCTGACACCAGTTCGAGATGGACAGCCCTTGTAGCTAAACACACAAATACACATATGAAACATTTAATAAGTCTGCATCCTCTACCTTTGCGGTCAGCTATCATGATTGGACCTGCATAATCAGTCCCACAGTCTAAAAAGGGAAACTCTAGGTGTAGTCGCTGCTCTGGAAGGTTGCCCATGATGGGTTGGATAGTCGTGGCTTTAATTCTACAGCATTTCACGCACTGATGCGTGACCTTCTTTGCCAAGTTTTTGCCCCCGATAGGAAAATAGTGGTGACGTATCGTGGCAAGTAAAAGCTGAGGACCGGCGTGCATGAGTTTAAGGTGGTACATGTTAAATAATAATTTACAAATGATATGAGAGCTGGATAAAAGAATTGGATGTTTAACATTGTAATCATAAAAAGAATTATCTAATCTTCCACCAACTCGAATTAAATTACATGATGGATCAAAAAAAGGAGACACAGATAATAGTTTATTTTTGGCTGGTAACTGCTTGCCCGATAATAATAAATTATACTCCTCGGGAAATGAAACCTCTTGGCTAAATTTTAATAAAAGATTTAATGATTTGGTTAACTCTATATTTATGAGTGGACCACTTTCTGATGACTGCTTTCTGCATTTGTCCATGAATCGCATAATGTATGCCAACACACGCTGTAATTTATTAAATGATGAATATTTTTTAAATAACAAGGAAATAGGATTTTCATTAAAATAAGTAGGTTTAGAAATTAAATTATTAATGTGATAATTTGAAACAATTTCGTGTAAGGGTAAGTCATTTCGCAACTGTGCTTCAGCTAAAAAGGGCCACGAAGACGGTTCTTTGTGAAGAAAATTTGGGCCTGACCACCACAAGGAACAAGATATCAGCTTATCGGCACTGACACCTCGCGAAACGAGATCTGCGGGGTTTTCAAGTGACGGAACGTAACGCCACGTATAGCCACCCACAGAATCTTGAATTTCAGTCACGCGATGTCGTACAAAGGGCTTTAACTGTGTTGGTGATGTAGACAACCAACCTAAAACGATGGTAGAGTCGGACCAAAATGTTACTTCGTCTATATGCAAGGTGATAGACTGTCTAACCTTAATGTACAATCGTGTACCTAGCAATGCAGCACAGAGCTCTAGTCGAGGTATGGTGGTGGGCTTGATGGGAGCTACTCTGCTTTTAGCAGCAAGAAGATGAATATGCGGCTGCCCATCTTGCGATATACTATGAACATAAACACATGAACCATATGCCCTCTCTGACGCATCAACGAAAACATGAAGTTGTATAGACCTCGGTGACCCACATGAAATCCACCGGGGTATTTCAATATTATTCAAAAGAGGTAGAGTGTTTTGAAAAGCACTCCAAGCCTGCTGAATATTATTAGGAATAGGCTCATCCCATTTGCATTTAGAAAGCCATAGCTCCTGCATAATCAACTTGGCTTCCACGACACAAGGTGCTACTAAGCCAATAGGATCAAAAATCTGCGCTATAATTGACAAAATTTGACGCTTGGTAGCATTGTCAGTGGAAGTAAAGTTGATAGAAAAAGAAAATGTGTCACTGAGACATCTCCAGTTAAGACCAAGGGTTTTTGACATTTCACCTTCACTCAAATCTACAAAAGTAGTAGAATCATGATCAGAGACGGACAAAGCCTGCAAAACATTAAGTGAATTGGACTTCCACTTACGGAGATTGTACTTTGCAGATTGAAGGACAGCAATGACTTGACGACACTTGTTTACGGCTGCTGAAACAGATGATTCGCCTGATAAGTAATCGTCGACAAAGAAATCACGCTCCATCGTAAAACGTATCTCTGGATCATGACATTCTTTCGATAGCTGAATCAAACACCTAGTGGCTAAGAAGGGTGCCGATGCAGTTCCATATGTAACAGTGTTTAATGTGTAAGATTTTAACTGATCATTTGGGTCGGCGCGCCAAAGAATCTGTTGTAAAGGTCGGTGACCTTCATCAACAAGAGTCTGACGGTACATTTTCTCGATGTCAGCGCTAACAACGATCTTATGCTGACGAAAACGAAGTAATATTGATATCAAATCATCTTGTAGAGACGGACCAACCATTTGAATATCGTTGAAAGCTCTACCTGACGTTGTCTTAGCTGAAGCATCAAATACGACCCTTAATTTAGTTGTAGAGCTAGATTCTTTTAAGACGCCGTGATGAGGCAAGAAATGAGAACCTGTCGAACTCTGATTTCTGTCTTTACTAGGAGTCATGTGCCCTAACTCAATATACTCGTTCATGAAGTCAATGTAGAGGGTTTTAAAATAAGGTTCTCTAGCTAAACGACGTTCTAGTGACATAAACCTGCATTTAGCCATCCTGTATGAGTCACCAAGCACATTTGGTGACTCTTTGAGTGGAATGTTGACTACAAACCGACCATCTGGATTACGATAACTAGTGTCTACAAAAAGTTGCTCGCAAGCTCGCTCCTCTGACGTAAGCTTATGTTTTGCATCTACTGTATCGAGCTCCCAAAAACGCGATAAATCGGTTTGCTCGCTGTTAAGGTGCATACATAGATTGGGCAATGATTTATTTTCGTGTACTGCGCCCGAGATAAGCCAACCAAACTTTGATTCATGCAAGTAAGGTTTGTTTTTACCTAAAGTGATACGATTCGCGCCTATAATGTCCCAAAAGATTTCCGCACCGACTAGTATGTCGATTGAAGACGGTATATAATAAGAAGGATCGGCAAGACGAACGTTATCAGGTATATGTATGTTAGTTGTATCAACAAAAGAATTAGGAATTGACGATGATACCTTTGGCAAGACAAAACATTCTATACTAACCCTATGGTCAGTATTTAAAGACTTTAACGTCAGTGAGCATGCTTGCGAACAATTAGAGGATAGATTATTGATACCTATTACCTTTGACCTGGTATTGTACGCAGAAATATGGAGCTTACGCATAAACTCTTGCGATATGAAATTTGCAGTGCTTCCGTTGTCCAGCAAGACCCGCGCAGTATGACGGCCTCCTTTCGAGTCCATCACCTGCACGAGCGCTGTGGAAAGTAAAATGACCCGAGATGTAGAAGAATGATTAGCTGACAGTGCTATATTATGAGTGTTAGGATTATCACTATCAGGCTCAATGTGAAGTAAGGTATTGTGTTTCTCACAACAATACTTGCAATGACCTAACCTGCATCTTTTGACATCATGACCTGGACGGAGACAATTAAGACAAGTGTTTTTAAAAGTTTGAGCTTTTTTAACCCGGACATGTACGGGCAAACTTCTGAAGCTCTCGCAAGCAAAAACAAAATGATTGTTGTTACACATAGGACAACTTAAAACCTTACTTGTATTATCCGTACATACGACAAAACTTTTATTCGATTTATTACTAACTACATTACTATTTGACCACAGACCCCTGGACTCCTCAAGTGTCTCCAACAAATCAGCTCTATTACTAAGGAAACTCATAAAAGTGTCTAATGTGGGGGGTTCAGATAAAGAATTTCTATGCTCCTCCCACTCACGATTCGTCACCTGATCTAACTTACTTGTCATAATGTGTATTATCAGTGTGTCCCAATAGTCTACCGGCTGACCGAGAGTGGACAAAGCTCGCAAATTTTTCTTTGTAGTGTCAATGAGGTTGCGTATCGACGTACTTGACTCTTTGCTGATAGATTGCACACTGAAAAGAGCTTGTACATGGTTGTTGACAAGTAATCTTTTATTGTCATACCTCTCACAAAGTAACTTCCAGGCAGCGTCGTAGTTTTCAGATCTGAAGTCAAGATTATGTATAACCAGAGAAGCGCCTCCCTTTAAGGAAGCACGAAGATAGTGTAGTTTATTAATGTCATCTATGCTGTTGTTATTATGAATTATAGACAAGAATGTGTCCCTAAATTCTAACCAATCATGGTAGCTGCCGGAAAATGTAGGTAAATTAATTTTAGGTAAACGAATTGTAGAATGTTTATGTGTGTGATTAGAAAGAGAATCTACCTCGGACATGGCATCCCCCGAAGGTAAGCTCCGAGAATTGTTGATCAACTGGCGTGCAGTAGCCACCAAGCCGTAGTACTGCTTTTCAAATTCCTCACGCTCGGTATATTGGTCGGTGGGGTCGTCCATCAATTCCTCCAAATCAACCTGTAACGCATCATATTTGTCGTATAATTTTTCAAATGTAGTAAGACGAATTTCAATTTCAATGACTTGCACATCACTCAGCTTTTCACAAGATTTAGAAACGTTTAAATATGTAGAAAATTGCGTAAGCTTAGCTTTGATCGAAGCTCGTTTTTTAATCAAACTTTTTATGTCTGCCATTTCAAGTGATTAGCGAAACTATCAAGCGAAGTAGTAGCTGAAGCAATTTAAATTATAAATTAATGTTAAATGCAAAGAGAGAGAAAAAAAAAACGCAATAAGTTGAGCAAACTATAATTGCCTTTACAATTGAGCAGGCGTTTTTAAAGTGTAAAAATATATTGCAGTATAAAATATATAATCAATTAAAATCTATTAAATATTTAACTTAAAAACTAAAATGACTGTTAAGCAATTTGAAATTTAAATATGTTAAGTGAATGAATGAATGAATGAGTGAATGAGGCAGTAACGGTTAACACAAATGAAGTCGAAATTGTGGAGGATGATATGCAACTTATTATATAGGTAATGAAACTGAAGAAAAAATGATATGAATATGAAAAGAATGGAATGTAATTAATGGAAATGAAATGAAATTATTAATAAAATGATTATTATGATGAAACAAATGAGAAACAAAAGACAAAGAAATGGAACGATCTCACGTTTTTCTGGTCCAAACCACTGATAACAATAATGGTGTTCCAATACTCCTTTCCTTGTTGTTAATTGTTGTGGCAACGAATGAACTTTGTTCAAAAGCCGTTGGTTTTTAAATGTTATATGCTTCGTAGTCCTGAAGATCCCTTTTGTGTGGCAGAAATCGGCAATAGCGGCTGATATGTAGATATCCGTGCTGACTCCCGTGACGTCCAAAGGCACAAAAGCAGGCAGATCGCAGGTGAAGACGACTTGAACACGCAGCAAAAATATTCCTCGGTGTCCTCTTTGTTCGCTCAAAAGTTCTTAAAAGGCGGTAGAAGGATCATGTAATGGCGTGTACCAGGATCCTACGATGGCTCAGAGGATGATGGAAAGACTAGTGGACTGTATTATATTATAATCCTCGAAGGAATATCGTTACAAGGTGTTGTCGCGTCTACGAAATAACAATGTGATAGAAAGCGCGAGCGCGGGTGTGCGTCAAGACGTATTGCAGCTGACTGGCGCGGGCGGCGGTGACGGCGGCTCGCGCGGACGACCACGGCGGCTGGCCCCACCTCCGCAACCGGTTGTATCCCCCCGCGTGCTTGTTCGCCCCGCTGCCATCTTAATGTTGAGGAATGTCTCAACAGGGATCGAACACACGACTAGATTTAAAGCGAGCCAAATACCGCTACGCTACGGAGGTTGTCATATATAAACCTTTTAATATAATTAATACATCAACTGAATAACTAATATCAACTTATTATGAGTAAAGAAATTAATGACACACGGATAGACGGAGTACATTGTCTGTAATGTCCTACAATTAGCTGCGCTTACAGGTTGCACTTGCTAGTTACAGTTACCTAAGTAGTTTTATTCATAGAATAAGAACATTAACCTATTAATTATATTTCTTTTTCATTGTAATTTTGACAAGTACAAGTGTATGTAAATACCTAAGTGCTGAATAAATTCATTATTTTATTATAACTGAAACAAAAAAAAAATACTTTCAACATTCCCAAAATGCTGATAGCAATGCTCCATTGAATGGTAATCCTTATCACATGTGTTAAGTACCACTTGGGGGTACTGTTTTATTTACCTTGTATTAATATTATACAGACAAATAAAATTTATGTGTGTAAGTATGTTACTGATTAACTCAACATTAATAAAAGTAATTTGACAAAATGATTTTACTAAATTATGTACTTATGAATCTAACGTAAGCTTCATTTACAGCAAGAAACAGGCAAATTATTATAAATCTATTTCACAAAGATGTACCCACAAAATCGCATATAACACGAGTCAAAACACGGGTGCAAACTAGTAATTTTAACTACCTTTAAAATAAGGGAATTTTAGCCTCTACCACGATCATTTTGGTTACATCAAGCTCAAAGCAAAGAACAATTATTAAACTGTTTTACCTGCGTCACTAGAACCACATCAAAGGTCCAACAACGCTGCCATTGACGATAAAATAACCCAAAATAATTAGTAAAACGTTAGTAAAGCCGTCGATAGCAGGCACATTAGCACACGATACAAAGCTAATAGTAATTTAATTTATCCGGCCCATTGGGGTGTAACGTCCGTGAATGATCTACTGAACTCCGACTATAGACTTAACTTACAGTTCTATAAGGCTAAACGCCTAACGTTCAACGGACCCGACTGATTAATGATTCTGTTGGTACACTCAAATTATAACGCTTTTTGGACCATTTTTTTGAAGATTACTATCAGATTTTTACCATCTACTGTTAAACCCTCGTGCTTAGCTAAAATGTGGGGTCATGTCGGCAGTGCAATGGGTGGGAATCGAATCAGCGACCACAAGATCAGAAGTCCGACGCCCCTAGCCTAGACGTTGGGCTACGGCCATTGCAAAAAGGATAATCGTGTATCTACTTTTTAATGGTGTAACTTTCTAATTTTATGTAGGCAACTTTTTATGTGGTATCCTCTCGGGTAATTAGGTGAGCGAAAAAAAAATAACCCTATAGTAATGTATTGCAATTATTTTCCTTAGTTACACCAAATAACTCAAAAAAATAATAATATGTAAATAACAGTTAACATTTTAGGTCGACACAGTCCATTGTTTGTATATTTTGTTGTTTTTTTTTAAGACTGAAGACTGTGTTTCAAGATTCAGGTTATCATAGATTGAAAGGCAGAGATACTTTTATTGTACATATTTGTAGCAACAACTAAATATTTCTAAACAAACTCGTATCTACGTTACGCCCATCTATAACTTTTTAAATAACAAATCATTATTATCATTACTATTACTTATTTACTTTAAAAAACCAACGAATATTCTTATTAATGTGAACATGGCCTTTAATTGTTGTAAAAATATTTTTAATGTGAACGTTTATTATTTCTTTATTACTACATAGTATAAAACAAAGTCGCTTTCTCTGTCCCTATATCCCTATGAATGCTTACATCTTTGAAACTACGCAACGGATTTTGATGCGGTTTTTTTTTAATAGATAGAGGGATTCAAGAGGAAGGTTTATATGTATAATACATCAGCATTGTACCCGTGCGGAGCCGGGGCGGGTCGCTAGTTATTTAATATTTAGTTATTGAAATATTATCCCCCACCTATTGATAAATTGATTTAATATTAAATACGTACAGATATTTTGTTTTGGCGACTTACAATTTCAAATAAATTAAATTAAATTAACATTTAAAATCTAAGAGCGGCCTTGATAAAATGGCGGATGCCATATTTTATTACAACTACCTTTATATGAGTATCAAATGAAGGGCTGTAGAATAACTACTGGACACCATGATATACAATTAAATTTTAAATTGGCTACCGACACTAAATCTTTAAACTTCCTATGTAAGCGACAAATTTTTGTTCGAATATATCTAATTTTGATATTTGTTTCAATATGGGTAATGTGAGTAGTAAAATGAGTTGGAGAATTACTCTATCGGCACATTCAAAAATAACTAGTAAATAAAAACTTAATTCTAATAAACATTTACGGAAGGACAGCAATCTCACAAGGTTGACACCGAGGTTATTCTATAAATAACTAACCATTACTTACAAAATCAAGTTACAAAGAAACTGTCTACTCGCAAAGCCTTAAACCCTAACAAGAATGTAATAAAAATCCCAAAAGGGCTTTAATATGCGCTCGTTTGTAACTATAATGCTTTTGTATGTCCATTCTCTGGCAACCTGATACATTTCGCGTTGAAATTAATGTAAGCTGAATTCTTGGCGTTTCCGGCAAGTCCGGGTGTTCCGCTATTTACGGGTAGTTAAGTGAAATTAGTTGCTACTGTAACTGTAACTGAATGTAGTATGAATGCATCGTTCATTTGACAGGAATTCTGTGCAATTTATTTTGTTGAATAGTTTGCTCTTCATTGTAAATAATTCTAAGTCGTAGAATTTAGTTGACTACAGGGATTTTGGATCGCGACGCCATGTGAAGAGCGTCGCTTCACTATGTTACAAGCGTCGCGACGCCATGTTACAAGCGTCGCGACGCCATTTGAACAGGGTCTTTTAACTATGTTACAAGCGTCGCGACACCGTGTAAAGAGCGATGCACACAGGGGTATTTGGATTATCTAGCTGGCCAAAATTGCAATTCTGAGAATTAATATCAGGTAAAAAAAAAAAAAAAAACAGAGAAGCCAGGTAGTTGGGCGAGCCAACCCTATTGTTTTTATTTTACCCACCCCAAATTCCATAGGATACGATCAGTCGGAACTCAGCAACTGCTTGTAGTGGTTGTTCGTTTTCGACATTTCTGCTTTGCAACTTACATTTTGTAACGTAGACCCCACTATCACGTTGGGCCACTGTAACGTAATACGTGTTGGTGTAGCCAACCACGTGTTACATTAATGAAAAGAGATGAGTTTTATATAAAGAGAGGAAGTAAACACAGATCACTCAGTACACTATAGTTTATTTAAATTATAAGTAAGATTAACAATATTTAGAGCAGGGGGCAGGTTCTTAGACTCGGTTTGAGTAGGTGACCAGTAGGTAGTCACAATTAACACTTAGCTTGTTAGGAAGCTGGATGGTAGAAGTCTCGCTGACGCCTTATGTAGATAGTAGCGGCAGCGAGGGAAGCAGGGCTCGTCTCCAAGTCTCGTCCAGTCCGGATGGTAGCAGCCGGCTGGTGTAGGGTGTCGACCGCAGCGTAAGTAGTAGTGAGGTAGAAGAGAGATCGCGGCATCAGTGCGCGCCCTTTTATAGTCCCAGCCACCGGTCGGCGGCAGGGCTACGGGGTAAGGGGTACGGCAACGACGACGCATCGTCACAATTTTAACTGTTTTTTTATCTTATGTTGTGTTGTGAATACATTTATACTAACTATGGATTCTGAAACTGCTGGTAAGTGAAATATTTTACACGTTTAAAATATTTCATTCTATTATTGTAATACATTATATTTGGCTATTTTAAAAAAACACCGTTTTTAATTATTTCTTTTTCGTACTTTATAAGTTTTAAAAGCATTTTTGTTGTAGTGCCCGACATTACCCGGCTATGATTTTTATATTTTCTTAAAATATAGACATTATATTTAAAAAAAAATGGTTCCTACTAATTCCTACTCCGCCATCTGGAGCGATTTCATAAATGTAACTCGAAATTGTGATAAAAATATAATATGAGATTAATTTAGTTTTTATTGTTGCAGGGCCATCTGGAAGTAATATAATAACTCGAAAATAAGTATTTGAATTATTGAGATCACAAAATGAGCTCAATTTTAACGGTCAATTAGAATTTGTTGAAAATTACTTGATATCTCATAAAAGGTATTCTGAGGAACAAGTAACAGACATTAAGCATAATTTTACACGTTTAAAATCAGAAATGAAGAAAAGGTGGGTAGCAGCAAAATATAGAAGAGACCTGTTTGTTAAAACTAATGAAAAGTGGTTAAATGGAGTGTTTCATTTACCTGAGATGCCGACCAGAGCAGGTAGACCTAGTGTGCCTTTTGAAGAAGCTAGTGAACGAAGTAAAACTGAGAACATTCGTTTGTCTAATAGCCCTGAGAAATTAATCTATTTATTTATTTATTTATTTAATCTTTATGCACGTTAAAACTAAGCGTACAGAGGCGGACTTAATGCCAAAGGCATTTTCTACCAGTCAACCTTAGGGTGGTGCAGAGAAAAGAAGAAGAGTAGGTGCACATTTATTTATGACAAGGAGAATTTTGGATTGACTAACAAATAATATAGACATATACATACTATACTATAACAAAACTAATAAATATATTAGCCTATTAAATTCTAATACTTATAATATATTATTATACTACACAAATATATATATAGGCAAATATATATATATATATATATATATATTTAAATATATTATATAATTACCGATGTGATGAAACTGCCAGTAATCTTTTTAAAAATTCATCACGAGCCTTTTTCTTAAATACGTAGCGACTTTTGGCCATCCTGATATCGAGTGGAAGCTCATTCCATAAGAGGATAGATTGAGTGAAGAAAGAAGAATGCATGAAATTAGATCGGTGTAATGGACACTGGAGGAGACGGTTGTTGGTGGAGCGTAGATTTTTATTGTGGTTATCACAGAGAAATTTTAAGTGAGAAGATATATAGGAAGGAGTATTGGGTGAATCAAGGAAAGTATAAAGAGATGTAAGCGCTCGTAAAGATCGCCGTTCACGTATTGGTAACCATTGTAGTTGGGATCGATAAGAAGACACATGGTCAAATTTACGAAGATTGAAAATGAATCGAATGCAGTTATTCAGAAGTCGGTCAAGTTTATTGAGGTGATCTGCATTCAGGTCAAAGTAGCACACGTCACCATAGTCAAATACAGGGAAAATTAGGGCCTGCACGAGCATTGTTTTCGTCTTAAGTGGTAGGAAATTTTTGTGACGATAAAAGCACCGTAAAATATTTGTTACTTTTTGACTTACGCTCGCGATTTGATTTTGCCAACTGAGCGTGGTGTCTAAGAGCAAACCTAGATTTTTCACGCATGGGCTGAAAGGAATGGAAGTGCCATTTAATGTAATAGGTGGCAGTCTACCAAAGTCCACCTTTTTTACCATGCGAGAGCTACCAAGTACTATAGCTTGACACTTAATTGGATTTACGGTTAAGCCAAACCTTTCAGACCAATGATTTACAATTTCTAGGTCAGAGTTCAGCTTATCAATGACCTCATGAAGATCATCCGTAGTACCCTGAGCGTAAAGCTGCAGATCATCGGCATAAAGATGGTGCGCACACTGAAGTTCATGAGTTAATAAGTTAATAAACAGAGAAAATAAAAGTGGAGATAGAATACCGCCTTGCGGGACGCCAGTCTCCAGACAACGCCAGTCAGATGAAGATTCACCGACGAAAACTGATTGCTGGCGCCCGTGAAGATACGAAGAGAACCATTCCAGTGCTTCATCAGAAACCATAAGATGGGAGAGGATGGTTAAGAGGATTTCATGACTGACGGTATTAAAGGCATTGGAAAAGTCGATTAAAACCATGACTACAATCATGGTGTTTTCCATGCCAGCCCTTATATCGTCAGTCACTTTAAGGAGTGCGGTCGTAGTACTATGCCCTGGTCTAAACCCAGATTGGAACGGACTTAATAAGTCGTTCTTGTGAACAAAGTCCGAAAGCTGTTTGTGGACACAGGACTCAAGTACCTTGGATAGGAATGGAAGTATAGAGATAGGACGATAGTGGGCAGGAAGAGAGGGATTCGTGGATTTAGGGAGTGGACGGACAAAAGCTTTACGCCATGCTGTAGGGAAGCAACCAGTACTTAAGGAGTAGTTTACAATATGGGTAATTAAAGGAAGGAGTTGGTTCAGGATAGGAATAATCATGCGGCGGCCGATTTGATCGCATCCAACCGCATTAGATTTGATAGCGAGGATTATCTTTTTAATTTCCTCAGAAGAGACTGGAGAAAAGTAAAACGAGTCATTACAGGAGCGCGTCAAACCATTTATGTAAGAAATAGTGTTGCATATCGTCAGAGGATCCATGTAAGAAGTGGTGATGAAATGTTTGTTTAGATCATCTAATCCGATTGTGCTAGGGAGGTTTGATATTCGCGACTTACCAATACCAAGAGTTGCAAGAAACTTCCAGATGCTGGCAGGAGAAGATGAAGTAATATTATCAAGAATGTGACGGCGTTTAGCATTGCGCACCATCTGATTACACCGATTTCTAGCTAATTTGAATGAAGACCAGTTTTCGTCGGAGCGGTCCTTTTTAAATTTACGGAAAGCACGATCCCTTCGTCGCATGGCCATCTTGATTCCAATTGTCATCCATGGAGCTGGAGGACGCCGTAGCCTAACTTGTTTGACGGGAGCATGGACGTCATAAAGTTTGATAACTCCTTCATTAAGATAGTTAACTTTTTCGTCAAGAGAGACCGCTTCTAACAAAGGTTCCCACTGCAACTTAGCCGCGTCACTACACAATTTGTCTACGTTCATCTTTGCAAAAGAACGCACGTGCATGACCCTGGGTTTAGGTTTAGGAGGCTTAAGGACGTAGGATAGGTAGATTAGATCGTGATGGGAAAACCCAGGAGCAGGATATTGCCCATGAGAAGCAACTAAGGATGGATTGGAGGAAAGGATTACGTCAAGCCAAGTGTCATTACCAGCAGAATTCTGGTGTGTAGGTTGAAGAGGTAACACATGGAAACTGTTAGACTCAACGATATGCAGGAATTTACGGGTACGGGAAGAATTGTGGGTTATGAGATTGGTGTTAAAATCGCCCATGATGACGTGGTGATTGTACTCTGAACCCAAAGATTCAAGTACCAACTCAAAGTCAGTGAAATAATCAACATCAGGGGGACTGTATACGACACCTATGACAATTTTAGTTCCCTTGACTATAACCTCTAGAAAGATATATTCAGCAGAAGCCGAATAGTTCTGGTCAGAAACAGCCAGTATTTTATAGGGAAGGTCATATCGGAGGTATATCGCAACACCTCCTCCTCTTTTACCTAAACGGTCATTGCGGACAAGAATGAAGCCAGGAAGGGAACAAGTAGTGGACAGAAGATGTGGTTTGAGCCAAGACTCTGAAATCAGAATGGCGTGTACATTACAATTAGTAAAAACGTCATACAGGTCACTATAATGGCTAAGGATACTTTGCGCGTTTATGTGGCAAATATTTAGCAAGTTACTGCGATTCACACAAAACTTATCCCTTAATAGGTCTCCAAGGGAATCACCTAGGGAACAAAAACCGTCGCTGTCAGCTGAAGAAGATTCATTGGCAGAATAATAAATATCACCATCAGTTAAAATAGACAAAATAAAAAATAATATATATATATATAAGTATAAAAATAAATTTATTTAGATAAATAATAATAAAATTGTGCAAATATTAATAGAACAAAGCTTTTATTCTGCACCACCCGCCAGCGCACACGAGGAACTAAAAATTAAATTACTACACCAACACAAATGCCCAATAAAAAAGAAAAATACATAATACAACAAACAAGAATATAAACAAATATAGTTAGTTATTTAAAGAATAAAATGCCAAGAGTAAACAAAGCAAGCTTTATAAACGCCTACCAACCATTTCAATTTATTTATTACCTGTGGTAGAACAGCCTAACAAATGTCAAGATGTCAATGTCACTTGTCAATTGACATCGATAAAAAGTCAACATTAATCAACAGCTTTAAAAGTGAGACCTAACATTAAGCAAATACATAGTATTAATTTACCCTCACTCGATATAACAATCCGCAGTACACGAAATCAAGCAAAAAGTACATAGTGCAGGGTAAATATAAAACGAGTGCCTACAATAACAATATGGTTGAAGGAAAGTTGATCAGTAACATACTGATGGCTAATGCTAATTCCAACAATGGTAGGTTCTTATGAGTAATATAATTAGCATATTTATTCTGATATTAATTACAAGAGCGTAATCAACTAATATAAATCAAACTACTTGTTTTAGGCTAATTTACTGCTTAATTACCGACTTCGAGGAAGCTGCCGAAGAATTGCCCGCCGCTTTTGGAAACTGTTTGATGAGAGAGGCCAACTCTTCATCCGTGGTGATACGGTGAAAGCTTCCACTCGGTGAACGGACCACTACGACGCCACTTTGCGTCCATACAGATCTCATCCCGAAATGAAGGCGAGATTTAGCAAAAATAGCTTGCCGGGGCCTAGTCAGGAATTCCCTTATAGTAACCGGTGTGCCCTTCAACTTGGTTTTGGCCTTCCAAATGACTGATTTGTCACCAATGCTGAAGAAACGCACTAGTATGGGCCGATGCCGCTCGTTCATGGAAGATCCTAGCCGATGACACACCTTTATGGCAGACTTGTTTATATCCGTGAGGCCTAACTTCTTGTTAATGACCTCAAGAACTAATTGAAAGCAGTCTTCTTTATCCTTCTGCGGTATTCCAGATATAAGCACTGCCTTCAGGCGATTTCTGGACTCAAGGTCGTCAACCTGCTTGGAACACTCCCTGATTTGTTGCCGCAGTAGACTCAGGATACCAAAAATGATCTCCCGGAAACTCCGAAGCTCTTCTGCCACTTTAGCAACCGTATCCTTTGATGACCCAGCGTTTGTAATCTGGGCTTGGGTTGGTCATCAAACCTTTTTTTAATATTATCCTCAAGCTTGTTTTGAACCAAGACAACCTCAGCTAGGTTCGACATTTTGGTGTTTGGTTGGTGATGTGCAGTGCAAGTGAAGTGAAGTGTTAAGCTGGCAGGTGGTGATATTAACTATTTAGATCACATAAACAGTTTTTCTTATGTAAGTACTGTATTATTACTATAATTTACACAAAACTCCTACGTCAAAAGGTTTATATTTATTAAAATTTTATTTAAAATATGAGGAGCAGTTATTTAAAAACGTCCGAACTTTTTGGCACCTACCGCCGTTCCGCCGTTAATCTATGCTGCGCAAATGGACTTAAGAGCTACGAAAACTATGAGAAAAAGGCAACAACATTATTTTATGTAGGAAACGTTAGAAATGTTAATATGTGAAGAATTCTAGGTCTTTTTGTTTAATTTATATATTTTTTTATATTTATAGTCTACGTCATCTTATTTTACTTATTGTTTTTAAATATTATTCTGTGTAATAAAACATATTTTATAAATAACAGCAGGTTTTTTAACGCAAGTTTTCGTTCTTACATCTCAATTTACTTGCTATAGGGGTAGGGGACCCCTATATCTAGAAATAAATAGTAAAACACACTTGAATTTAGGTTTAAGTGACATAAATAATTTTGGCCAGATAGATAAAGCAAATACCCGTCCGTGCGTCGTTTCAGTATGCTACAAGCGTCGCGAAGCTATGTGAAGAGCATCGCTTTACTATGTTACAAACGTCGCCATGTTAGGAGCGTCGCTTCACCACGTGACAGGCTACCATTGAAATTATTATTTACGATATTAAGCTTTACCATACAAGCATAGATATCAAACAACTATGAGTATATATATTTATATTATCAAAGCTCATTGCACGTTAAGCTTATTAATTGAGCCCATTATCATAACAAATAAACAATTAGATTCATTATTATTCAATACACGACACATAATGTTACTTATCTCACACTAATTAGTGGTATCGGCAGTATTGTGCACAATAATTTAGATAAGAGCTAATAATATCTAAATAGTTTTCATTATCATAGGCATTAAGGCTTTATTCATTTGAAATTTAACTACAGCATTCATGGGAATCGGAACATATGCATTTTATCAACCTTACCCGGATTTTATAATATCTAGATTATTAAGAGGAAATTATTCATTGTTTGTTTGTATTGATGAGGCTCCGAAACTACTTGACCGATTAAACCGTTGGGAAGCTACACTATACCTGGATGACATAGGCTATTTTCAATTATGAAGTTCCCACGGGAAAAGGAACTATGCAGGCGAATCCGGGTACGGGAATCTAATAATGTATATATTAGATAAGACAAATAACACATAAAAAAGTTTTCAAAATATATAACAACTAGCGACCCGCCCCGGCTTCGCACGGGTACAATACTGATAATTATACTACATAATGTCTTTAAACCTCTAACAAACGGGCGAAATTTGGTCAAAACAAACAGAAACAAATTAATATAGGTACCTACTAAAACTCAGTGAAATAAGTAGGTGGGTATACTTTTATCGTATGAAATACCTATACTCTTCAGGACTAACAATACAACAAACACTAAATAAATAGGTAAGTATTCAAGTATCTATCCATCATAGTTACAACGAACACAAAACAAAAAAATTGCCCTATAATTCTTAAGGATCGAGCGCGCATAATCGCATTCGGCCTACCTCCGTAGCGTAGCGGTAATTGGCTCGCATTAAATCTCGGAGGTCGTGGGTTTGATCCCCACACCGGACATTAAATCTTTGTGTAAATTCTAAGATTTCTTTCCGGGTCTGGTTGGTTGAGGGACTACCCTCCGTGCCTCGGAAAGCACGTTAAGCCGTTGGTCCCGATTGTTATAACATCATCTATTATAATCGTATATCAAGGAAGGGGCAGCAGCGTTTCCTTGTGTGTTACAACATAATTCTGCGGTCACCAACCCGCCTGCCAAACGTGGTGACTATGGCAATACCCTCCCTCGGGAGGAGGCCCATGTTCAGCAGTGGACGATATACGTGCTGATGTTGATGATGACCTACTAAAACTCAGTGAAATAAGTAGGTGGGTATACTTTTATCGTATGAAATACCTATACTCTTCAGGACTAACAATACAACAAACACTAAATAAATAGGTATTCAAGTATCTATCCATCATAGTTACAACGAACACAAAACAAAAAATTTGCCCTATAATTCTTAAGGATCGAGCGCGCATAATCGCATTCGGCCTACCTAAAACACGCGCTGTTATTTTGCGATAACTTCTAAGTTATTCATTAAAAGTATATAGTGTAGAGGTAAAATAATCTGCATGAAATGCTTAAGAATATTAACTCATTTAAAATGATAAGGATAAATACTGAATCCGTCTGATTAGCTTTACAATTACCGCATTAGAAATTATCATTTTTCTAAGATATAATGGATATAGCAAGTTAACCTTGAAAGATAAACATATGCTATCGCAGACTTTTTTGTAGATCTAAAAGAGAAGAATATTTGCCACCATACATTGTTTTGTTATCTCATAGGGTTTTGGCAGCGTTTTCGTTGAAAGCTCCCAAATGGCTTAATTTGTTCCGACACCTCTGACAAATATCAATATATATATTAGTCAAATGTACACATAAACTAAACAAATCATATACCTAAACCTTCCGGAAGAATCGTTCTATCGATTGGTAACATCCGCATGAAAATCGATGTAGTAGTTTTTGAGTTTATCGCGAACAGACAGACAGACGCGGCAGGGGACTTTGTTTATAATATGTAGTGATGTAGTGATAGCGGTCGCCCGCGGCTCCGTGCGGATGTCGGTTACCGCTGCAAAAAGCCTACCCAGGAAAGACACGGTCAGCAAAATGATTCCCAGGTCAATTCACAGACACCGACATAAACATCGACAACGCAGTCACAGATTGTCTTTCTGTGGATGTTAAAGTTGTTAATGATGAAAATATAATTAATGATGTAATTAATAGGCATTTTAGGGATTAGGCATTTTAGGCATGTTCAAAGCTCTGAAAAGAACTGTTGTTTAGCTCTGAGATGAACTGTTGATAAGCTCTGAGAAGAACTTTTGCGTAGGTGTAGTTTTAAGAACGAAATCTAAAAAAAATCGCACGAAAATTATTATTAGACTTCGCAACGGGCCGTGCAGCAGAAATCGTTATATTTTAAATTTCGCCATAACTTCAAAACCAAACGTCCAATTTCAATCATTCAAAGACCAAATATTATCTACATAAACTGTACTTAGTGATGAAATAATTTATTTTGATAAGGATTAATAGCATGAGTAAAATAAACGCGTTTAAATGTAGTCCAAAAAAAAATTCAAGATTTCTAAATAAAAAAATGGTCGTTGTGCCTCACTCGACATAGATAGGTATAGTGTGTCGCGGACTTTTTTGTAGATATTTATAAGATCTACAATTAATTACAACATTTTATGGTTCTATCTTTTATAGTTTAGGCAGCGTACGCAAAATAAGTAACTTTTCTGGTTGATTTTTTACACCTTGTGTCAGAAAAACCCAAATATCTTACGGAACCCTATTTTTTTCCGAAATAAAATTTAGCCTATGTTACTCGTGGATAATGTAGCTTTTGAATGGTGAAAGAATTTTTTAAATCGGCCCAGTACTTTTTGAGCCTATTCATTACAAACATACAAACATACAAAAATAGGTACAAATCTTTCCTCTTTATAATATTAGTGTGTGTAGATGTAATCTTCTTAAAATGATTACGGCTTAAAATAACTTATCCGATAACAATCAGAAAACTTGTGGCTCAAATCTCTAATACAGTTTACTATCAAACATAGTTATGAGAGTTCATCGCCGGCATTGAATTAAACTCTCATCATTGCAAAAATATAATTTTGCTAGACATTTTCCTTCAACTAATGTGCGCCATAACACTCGGTCTTTCGCATCCAGCCTATTTTATCCTGGTCAGATAATGTCTTTTATAAATTAATTCAATCATAGCAAAAGTTCAACTTTGTTAGATTTTTTTTTCAATTAATTGGCGCCAAGTCTTTTGGTTTTTCGCATCCAGCCTATTTTGTCCTGATTACACTTTGGTCACATAATGGCTTTTATGAATTAAAGCTATCAAAAAATAATCTGTTTTAACAATTGAAGAATGCTAAACTATATTAAGAAAATAATTGTTCGTTGTAAAGCGTTTGTGGAAAAACTTAAGAAGAGCGAAATATAAACCAGGTGAACATCTCGAACTCGGCTAAAAGTTATAATCGAGTCATTAAAATGATGAATGCGTTGTTCGCCGCTATCTTGTAACTTTGAATCTTATCTTAATTGTTACGGCATTCCGCTAATTGTTACATCAATTAAGATTACGTGCGAAGTTTGTGAAAGAATACATTGTATATAAATAATTCATTTTTTATCCAACTTTAGGTATCTATAGAATTTATAGGCGAAAATCCTTGTGCTTACCTATTTTTCTGAAAAAACAGCGGACTGGAGATTGAGCTTTAGCAGGTTTAAAGTTTAAATTGAGTAGCAGTGTAAAATGATTTATAAATAAACATCATCATCAGCCTATTATCGTCCACTGCTGAACATAGGCCACCCCATCGATTTCCAGCGGCAACGATCCACTGACTCCCTGCGACCTTTATGAGGTTGTTGGTCTATCGTGCAGGCAGTCGTCCTACGCTCCGCTTGCCAGTTCGTGGTTTCCACGCGAGCACCTTTTTGCTCCATCGGCCGTTAGTTCTTCGAGCTATGTGTCCTGCCCATTGCTACTTCAGTTTTTTTCAGCTAAGTCAGCAACCTTCGTTCTCTTGCATATAAATATACGGCTCAAACTAAATAAAAAGTATAGAAGGAGTGCTGTCGAACAATGCACCGGTTTTTTTAGGCTTATGTTTAACTTACCATCAGATATAGTAAAAATGATCACCAAAATTAAACCCGCATTTTAATGTAAAATTGTAACCAAAGTTTTAACATTTCGCTATCGTATTTAAGCAAAATGACTCCAAATAAATCATTGTTAACCCAAAAGTAGTAAATGATCACCAAAAGTACCTAAATGTTTTACTAATTTACTATTCGGTTCTGGCACTCGCCGGCCGCTGCCGCGGCACCGCTCGCTTCGCTCGCTGTATGGCCGTGCGTTGTATGGCCGCAGCTCTAACCTAACCTAACCGATTGTCATTTTTCATTGATTTTATTAAGGTAGTACTAGCGCAATAATTTGCTCGCTAAGATTTGGTGATCATTAACTACATTTGGTGTTCGAATACAATTTGAAGTGCAGTCGTGACTAAAATAGCTAGTACTATTATAATTTTAGACTTTATTTTTCTGGTGTCAAGTATATATTTTTGGTGGTCATTATATTTTATCCCATTTTTTTATGCATTCGTGTGAGTAAAATGGTTGATATGATTTTTCACAGTACCTACCCCAATGTTATAAAAAAACAATTTGTTTTGCTTTGTACACCCTTTCATGACACAATTCGGTATTTTTATTAAAATTAAAACAAATCAAATGAAGTCTGTTATGACATCAAGTCAAGCACCTAACGCTGCGACAGAATGACAGATCCTACATTAAAATTTAAATAAACATTCCACTTTACAGCATGATGGATGTATGAACATGTATTATATTATGTATATGATTGGAGCCTTCAAATTAATCATGATCAAATTTCTATATATAGTGGACTACTGGAAAATTTCACGAAAACGTATCATATTTATTTTATTTATTTATTTTGAACAAAAATACATTTGTGTCGAATACAGGATTAATACAATAATAATAATCAATAAAAGTTACAATCAATAATATGGATAAAATGTCAAAATTAAAATAAGTAATAATCAAGAATTTAGTAAAAAATAAAAACACAGCTAGTCAGAAAAAAAAGAATAAAAGTTACAATCAATAATATGGATAAAATGTGAAAATTACTTTAAGTAACAGTCAAGTATCTAGTCAAAAAAAAAAAAAATAGAGAACAATCATTCAACTTAATCAAAAAATAACATCATATCTGGAATTAGACTTAAATATATATACAAGTTACACTGTGGCATTTTTTCGGTCTCTAAAAAACTCCTCTATACTATAGTAGCATTTCGTCAACAGGAATGAGTTTAATTTGAATTTAAATATTCTTGGTTTAATAAATACATAGTTGATGTTCTTGATTACTAAGAAAAAAGAATCTAAATATATCTTGAATCATTAATATCAGAAGCTTTTGGCCAAAAAGAACGAAAAATGAGTCTCCCATTTCATATTAAAGACTCTAATAGATCATACATGCGAAGTCATAGTAACTAAAGTATGATTTAGTTTGCCAAACCATACCGCATAGTAATATCTCCTGGCGCAGTTCCATGTGGGCTGCTATAAGGTTCAATCAATTATAGAAGACCATTCATTATGAAATACTGCGCATATTAGCTATCATAATTTAAGTTATAGGCAAAAGTAGAAATTGTATTGATAAAGAAAATGGCCATTTTGCAAATTTGGCTCATTTGGGGATAAGAAAATATTTTTTAAGCAATGGACCGCGGTCGTTTTTTAAACGAAATAAACAATTTTTATTCAGCACTTAAGTATTTACATACACTTGTACTTGTCAAGAAAATTTACAATGCATATAAAATTAATTATAAATTTATATAATTAATTTTATATATTTACTATTTAATTTTATTTCAGGTGTGCTAGAAGTCTGTCAGTCTCGTGTTAGTAAATAAGCTCTCAATATTGTCGTTAATATCTATTAACTATATTTATTTTATTTAAACATTTTATGAATAAAAATAAAAATATTCTTTCTGTACTGTAGTGTAGTGAAATATATAAATTTTGGAACGTTTCAATCCAATTGGTTGTAAATCAAACAGAATTTCATTGAAAAGTAAATGCGTAGATTCACCGGGAGTACTGGAAATAGTTGATTTCATTTCCACGTGGTTTTTCCGAATTTCTTCCTACAATAGGTGAATTCTCAAGAAGGTTTGTGTTAGTTGTACATATTTTAAAGTCCTCGCAGAAATTTATGTCCTCAGTGCGGCAGTTTAATAAACATTGCGTACTTTTATATCAGTAAGTGCCACAAGCTCTAAATTCATTACACGAAACTTATTGCAACGCGTTGCAGTCCCTTGCGCCGTAAAAATATATATGTGAGCTCACTACGCGGGTATTTATTTCAATGGAAGCTTACATAAAAATACGTTACATTCACTTCGCTGACCATGGTTTTCTAGGTTACCAGTGAGTTAAAGCTACAAACGTTTTAGAATAAATACTAACCTAAGGCAATAATACTGAATTGCTTTAACAAGACTACATAGAATCCACATACAGTTGGTACTCACATTAATTAAATTTATCAAATTTTCCGAACAACAAAAATTTTGAAAAAAATCTTTGATCTTCCAGTATGAAAAGATCTCTCATTCTATGGAACACATTTCTCTGATTTCGGAATTTATTTTCGTTAAACTTTTTTAGTATCACAGGACTAGTACTAAAATATGACTATCATTTTATCTAACATTCTGTATAATATACTGTGCTGAATCTTATTGTATATTTGTGACAGAGAGTGAAGTCTTTAGCGCAAGGAAAGATTTATTTCTAGGTAATCTGTGGGATCACATTCTGCTTTCTGATATACTTATATTTGCACAGCAAATATATATGACCGATTCATTCCTTTAGTCCATTCTTCATGGAAATTGAGAACTTGTATTATGGAATCGTATTTGCCGTGTCTGTTGATTTTTCCTGTTTACCTATATAATTCTAGACAGATCTTCAATCATGGTACCTTATTATAACTAATAATTTTCGTAGATAAGTGGAGTATTTTTTTTGTATTACTTAAACTTATGTTTTCAATAAAATTATCATTAATTTTGAAAATTGTTGCTAGAAAACGCAAAGTAAAAACGTAGGATTTAGTTATTGCAACAATGTGTAAATACAAAATGGCAAATAAAGATTGCCTTTGAACTGAACATGATACACAAAGTGTACTGTATCGTAAGCGTAGCTACAATGAACTATAGCCATATTGCTACTCAGCAGGACATTTTAATAAAAAAGAATATTAACTATACCAATATATTACCAATCGTATTTTCGAATGATAAATCTTTAACAATGATTGAGACTATCGTTTCATAGTAAAAACGTCCATGATTAATAGTAAATACTGCGTTTAGATCAACTATATTGATAAAGGTACAAGAAATATTAGAAGGAGTGAGTGGTTGCTTAAAAAAACATATAAAATAAGAAATGGTTAGAAGACGAATCGCAACCATTTATTTCATTGATTGATACTACAATTTATAAAAATGAAGAACGTATTTTTCTGCTTAACTGATTTATATAAAATCGTGAGTCAATTGTAAAGAAAAATGGAAACCTTGTTGATATCAAAGAACTCTGAGCTAATGGTGTCATTGAAGTAATTGTATGGTGAAGATTTTAACAATATTTACGATAAAACATAGCATTTCTTTAGTAACTTAGAAATAGACCTAAAACGCATTTCTACTCCTATGTTGCATCTTTTTGTAGGCTTTTTCTTAACGAAATACAATATTTATGTGAAAATTATATTTAACAGACTGTATGATCCATATAATGACGAAAATGCTGCTATTAAAAGAACTACATTTATACAAAAAATCTATTTATACAAAAATTTACATTAGTGTGACTACTACTAAGATTTCACTACATAAAACTTTAGGGATATTGCAAGTAATTGCGCGACAAATTTGTTTTCACGAAGTATTAAACTCTCCAGGTAGCCTGTATCTGTTTTATCTGTGTTATTACTCGCGAAATGTTTTCAAGGAATGCAATTAATTTCCAACACCATTTATTTTTTAACTGTTAAAAGATTATTTAATAAGATATTCAGTCCGTATATGTGTGTTTGAATTTTTATACTTTTCCAAGTTAAAATTCGAGTTTCAAATTATGTAACTTTTGTAAAGTATAATATTTTATTATAATGATAAAAAAGTGGTTAAACAAAGTTAATACTTTGCTAAAATAAAGGCTATATCGATTGTACTAACAGTTGATTAATCTTAATTTTGTGTGTGTAATTCTCAAGTTAATAACTTCACAATTTATTTATTTATTTTTATTTATTTATTTATGTACACACAAAAAATATAGTAAATAAAATGCAAAGAAAAGGCAATGTACAAAGGTACTACTTATTTCTAACGAAATCTCTTCCAGTAGACCTGCGAAAGAAGATATATCTTTAAAGATTTTATTTTATTATGCGTGCCTATTACTATTACGGCTTACACCATATTATAGTTACTCGAATTATTTTATTCGACTTCAACTCATTTATTTCCAAAATAATTTACTATCTCGATGTTTTTTCTTCTCGTTTGATTGTTTCGCAAGATGTTTCTTACTGTATAATTTTTTATTTTATTCAAACTCAGTTATAAAACAGATGAATTTTAAGGAAAATAAGAAAGGTAAATAGGGCTAGGATGATAATAATGTTAACTATTTGTCACTAATACATTTCTACAGTAAGCGAATACCTAGAACTAAATATCGCGACATACACGGCGTTTACAAGCTCATCAATTAGTATCTCGCAATGTAACTGTTTTGCCAATGTTGGCACATTTTGTACCTAGTTAGTGGAGCTCTGATGGACTGATTAGTCAATTAGCAAACATACACTGCTGGATGGCTAGTGGCGGACGAAATAAACATAGCTCCAGTTCAGGTGTTACTGTCGTACATTATCATCATCGTCATCAGCCCGTAAAACGTCCTCTGATGAATATGGGCCTCTTCCTGAACAAGGGTTTTTTCCATAGTCACAACGCTTGGCAGGCGGGTTGGTGGCTACAGTTTAATGTTGTAACACAGACAAACGCTGCTGCCCCTTTCCTGGTATACGCTTGTAATAGATGATGTAATAACAATCGGGACCAATGGCTTGCTGTGCTTTCCGAAGAACGGAGGGTAGTCCCAACCAACCAGACCCAGAAAGAAATTTAAGAATTAACTTATAGATGTTTTTATCCGGCGGCGTGGGGATCGAAACCACGGCCTCCGAGACTCAAAGCGATTCTCGTAAAAAATATAATAGTAGGCTTTCAGCATGCAAATTTTTACAGTTAAGTACATAATTTCACGTTTTATGCATTATAGATTTATTGATTCTACATTATTTCAAATTATTCTTATTTTATTCAATTATAATTGTAAGTCGGCAAGGCATTATACAGCGACGATTTTGCCATCTAATAAATAATATTTAATATCCTCCACTAAGAGAGCACCCTCAAGCATATTGTGGAGGTGCATTATTCAAATGCGGTGATTCTAAACTGTTAAGTATGACTTACGGCGTTTTACACTTCGTCCGCAACTAAAATTTATGACGCTAAGCTATAGTAACTACATAGGAAGAGATATCAAAAGTAACTGCACTTTTTCTATTGAATTTAATCTGGTTTAGTGCAGTTTACTGTAAATGGTAAGAGGAAACACATAACTGTTATAAATTGTAGGACAGACTGACGGATGAAATATAAGAAGACGCAAAACATGTAATTTATACATTGTGATTAGAGATGCTTTGCTAGGTTTTGTCTAAAACATTTTGATTATGACAAGTACATGTGCATGTAATTCAAGTGCTGGGTAATTTATTATTTTATTATGAAATTAAACAAGATTGTTATAGAAAATCTATATATTGTGTATACATATCTTAATTTCGATTTCATAAATTTGCCCTATCTTGTGTGGTTCTTTGTCTGAGGATAGACCACCCCTTGTAAGTTATAAGTAGCATCTATTATCTCTAGAACATGTACTTAATAACTATTAAATTAAACAAGAGGATGAATGGTAATAAATTACTTTTTTTTTCATGTCCGGGGGGAAGCAGCGTATCCGCGCATTGGCGGCGGGATGTGGGACTCGCCCTTTCCATAGCGGTAGTATGAAGGTAATATATTACCTACCAGAAAAAGATAATTATTATTACTTACAGATACTTTTGTTATAATGCTGTGGAAGTGGTTGCTTTAGCGAAATGCTGCGGTGCAATGACGCAGAGCATTAATGTCCGACGTCCGATAGTTGCGACTGGTGACTTACGACCTTCTTTATTGTGGTACGTTATATACTGTTTTTGTATGTCTTTTCATCTTTTAAATATTACGATAGTTTACTGCTTCGCTCGAAATGTTTTATCGTTATGTCTCAAACTATTCGTAAATAAATATATATTTATTTCGTAAAATAAAAATGGGATTAATATTAATCCAGTTTTTATTTTACCAGCGACCCGCCCGGCTTCGCACGGGAGCAATGCTCAATGCACATGTATTACATATAAATCTTCCTCTTGAATTATTCCTATTAAAAAAACCACATCAAAATTCGTTGCGTAGTTTTAAAGATCTAAGCATACATAGGGACACATATACAGCGGGAACAGTATTATGTAGTAATATTGATGCGAAAATCAAAATCTTTTGAATTACGAAAACCAATCAAAAAACATACAAATAAAAACTTACTCGATCTGGAAAGTTGCAGAGAAATACCTGCCTAATGGATATAATTATTTCTCTAAAAATAAAAGATAGATTTTGTTACTATAAGAAAGTTTAAAAAAGAACGATTTTTTATAGTTTTTCCTGTAGTTTAACTGTTTTAAAACCCGAACTAAGAGACCCTTCATCTTTAGAACATGGAAATAAATGTTAGTGCATTCATAAATTTCTTAAAGAATAACATTTATTCCGCGGTAAAAGTTGTCCAAGACTCTAGCTATCTTCATCTAATAAATGACATTACATTCACAACGGTATCTCGTTTAAATATAAGCATAATATTTAATAAACATGGCCAGAGCATTCTAGAACTGAAATGAATAAGAAAATGCATCTCATTCCATTTATTAAAGGACGTCGCCGCGCCGTTGAAATTATGAGCGGTCATTTGCACTATTGTCAACAACTAGGCTCCTCGAGTGATTTCACACTCTTGACTTTTTTCTTCTTTATTTCGGTCAAAGATTATGTGGTTTGCCGCGTTGCTTTTGTTGAACATGCCACTCATGGAGTGTGACCGCAGTATTATGTTGTAACACAGAAGGAAACACTGCTGCCCGTTCCAGGACATCTAACAAAAATTTTTTTGGGCAAGCTTGCTCCATCTTCGGCCTCATCTCGTCTCTCGCGGACTCGATTGGGGTCAAGAGTTAGCCCATGATTAGTAAAAAAAAAAAAAAAAATTATTGTTTCGCTCTATTGTGTACCTTAGATTGAAAAGTGTAACATGTATATTGTTTGTATACTCTCTGACGGCAAAAGCCTGGAGATCCGTCATACAGGTCCAGACCAGGTGCAGACTCACGCTCTCATAAAGGTTTATGCCATTTATCAATTTGTACTGTCTCAAAAATATTTATTTACCTACGTTTGTGAGAGATATACATTTTTTTTTTTTTTGACTGTACTGCAAATTAAAGACAGAGCATTTTCGATTACCTATTTTTTTCCGTACATCTCAAAATAATATTTTTTTAGGGTTAAATAATTGAAGGAAAAAGTTCGTTCTGTCCTCGTATCCTATAGTCCAAGTATCACGCTATAACAACTAAGTATATATGACATTATGTTAAAGAGACTATATTCAGAAATTCTCTTTATCTGCCTCCGAGGACACTGCACGGAGAACGTATCCCATCGCATCACACGCTAGGGATACTTACATTTTTATATCCTCTTATAATAAGAAATTTACGTAAAGATTTCGCGCTATTCTGTTTTATATAGTTAGATCAAAAACTGCATAAAATCTAGTTTGAGTTTACTTAAGCGAGATTTAAGAAAGTTTATTGTTTAATGGTCGGGTTTGGACATATTTTATTATAATACTTTGTTCATTGTTATAAATTTATGTTTAAAGACACAGAACATATCATTATTTTGGTATTTGTGTTATTTAAAGTGTTTGAGTATGGTTGTCGTCTTTAAAAAGTAAAAATAATGTTGAAATCCATCGGCTTTATGTAATTAGGGAGCACAATCACATAATAAATAAAGTAAACCAGCAAGTAAAAGATATTGTTGCCAAATTATGTTACAATTTACGTTGCCGTAATACGCAGTTAAATGCTAAAATGTCGTTAGAGCATAGAACATAATTTATTTGTGTAGTTTGTGGTATAAATGTACCCAGGAGGCGATTGTGATATTACAATTATGATAACCACCGGCGCGGCGACCCAACCCAACCTTAGTAACTAAGGTAAAACGCCTTTCGAGGGAGGCTTATGCTCAGCAGTGGACATTAAACATTCTGACGATGAGTAAAACATAACTGGTAGAGTAAATTTATCGTAATTTAAGGGTTGCTTTATTTGTAATCATCCAAATCACACCTGATATTCTCAAGCATGCTCATAGACTCAAATGATGTTCTTGCGTACGGGATTAGGGTAGGTATCGAGTTTTTTTTATCTATATCTAATAGTTAAATAGCGTGATAAGAGAACGATGTAGAGTGAAAGAGGACATGATTACGAATATAGAGAAGGGAATGTTGAGATGGTTTGGTCACGTGAAAAGAATGGATGAAGAAAGATTGACAAAACAGGTATACATGGCAAGTGTGAGTGGCACAGTCGGAAGGGTAAGACCTCGACGAAAGTTCTCTGACCAAATCGGAGATATCCTCGCAAAAGGTCAAATAAGATCCACCATTAACTGACGTGCTTGCATGAAGAATGTTATGAGAGTGAATGAAGCGAAATATGTGTGTAGGAATCGTAGCAGGTGGAGGTCCATTGTCTCTGCCTACCCCGCTGGGGAACAGGCGTGAGCTTATGTATATCTATAGTTATATCATAAAGAGGTAAAGTTTGTGAGTTTGTGACGTTTTAGGGTGTAATCTCTCGATCTACTGAACCGATGTTGAAAATTATTCTCTTTACCAGAAATCTACGTCATTTGGGAGTGTCATAGGTTATATTTTAGGTTAAAGTTTTCACGGGAACGGGATCTACGCGGGACAAACCGCGCGGGACAGCTAGTCACTTAGACTGAACACCTTTTGTAGCAATTATTGTACTTAAATATGTAAAATGGTTGTAAAAAAAACAAATACATTATATTATGAAGTACTTAATTTATTTATTGCTGCAATTTATTTGTCTACTGTATTGTACATTTACATTATAAATACAAAATAACTTATTAAATAACACGAAGGCACTGGTAACAATTTTGTTATTTACAGAATCCTCTTTGGTTCCGTTTATTAGTTTCATAAATAAATTAAACATTACTTTGAAGAATGCTTACAAAATCACTGTGCATTTCATTACATTTTCGATTTAAAACAACGAAAATTTGTTATTTACACAAGTTAAACTTAATTTAAGATTTTAAATAAATTGATGTGATTTACCGTAGACTTTTTTATCACAATATTGTATGTGGTATTTAAATACTATAATAATATAGTTGGCGATACTAACATTCCATGACAGTTGCAAATAAAGTTTAATTTCATGTGTCAAGAAATATTTTCTTATTATATGTCGTAAGGGACAAAAACTCTATGCTACATTTGATTTTCAACCTTATTTGTTATTGTCACTTAATTCAGTATCACCAACAAAATATAATCATTACTAGCGGAACTATGCGGTTATTTCCACGTTCAAATAATTTAAAAATACAAAAGTAATTGTCCAAACCATAGGGCCAAGCTGCATCAACTTAAGTTGGGTAGTTGGGTGTTTTAGGAGAAGATAGCGGAGATACGAATAGTCACAAAATCATTGAATATTGGCCGTTTAAAAAAAAGTAAAAATAAATAGTTAATAAGGTTTTTAAAGGCACTGGTAACCATTTTTTTTATTTACACTTTCTTTTTGGTATCCGTCTTTAAAAGAGTCACAAATAGGTATAATTTATTTTATAATTATGAATTAAACATCACCTTGAGTAATGCTAACAAAATCACTGTGCATTTCATTACAATTCGATGTTAAAAACTTTTTTTTTCATGTATACAAGTTGAAAAAAGGGCAACCGCTTTAAAATTATCTAAAAATAAAAATAAATAAAATCTTATAGTTTTAGATGTCAGGGTTGTATAATATGTTGAATAATCTACGAATAAGTTATCGTAACATTTGTTTACGAAGAAAGAAAATTAACTATTGGACTTTAAGAAAATATTTCTAAAATTTCTAAATAAACTTTATAATATGTAGTTAAAGTTATTACTGACCAGCGATGTAATAAAAACTTGAACAAAACTATTAAAATCACTTGGGACAGGATAAATGTTATAAGTTAAAGAATGTAACTGCCATTATCACTTCAATGTTATATTAAACTATATTACTAAGCAATAGAATTGTTTTCGTTATGACAAACTTAGATATTCTTATAGCAGTTTTTTTTACTTTTTTATGGCATCAGATAAATAAAAACTTTTTTCTTTCAAGTTCTCGTCGCAAGAGTTGAATAACCCAAGAATTTAAATTCTACAACATTCGAGAATTGAAAGAAATCTTTGCAAACTTAGGGCCGGGCAACTGAGGACTGTTACTAGCTTACTAGTATTCCGAGAAGCACCCGCGGCGTTTTAGTGGGTATACCCTCTTCTCTTGGTTTGATTAGCATACCATAGCTAATAGAGGAAAGTTCTACATACCCCGCCAATCAGGCGATGAGGATGACTAATGCATTTTCCACAGGAGAAAAATAAATTTTAAGGCCAAGTCCCCAAGAAATTATATTTAATTTTATTATAATTACCAAGTTTCTGCAGGTATCATAAATTAAATAAAAATCGAACATTTCACGTTTCAAACATAAAATGAAACTGATAGTTAAATTCACGCCGTAATTTTTTCTTTTTTTTTGTGAAAACCGATGCAAAAACTACACGCATTAACATAATCCCAACGCAACGGATGCGATAAAATTACAGAAACTGCGCACATATATCAGCAGCTGGCCACATTAACTTACGCCTGTTTCCTGAAGGGATGTGTAGAAAAAGTGGATTTGTATATAACTTGGACCCTTGTTCGACCGCGTTACGCTATGCGAGGTGAAACTATTTATCACAGCCATGTATTGTGAGACACCACTGAACACAACACCAGAGTACAAAAATGACATTGTTTAGTTTTTTGTTGCGGCAACCATATCACGATGTATGTGTATTATATAATATATAATAGTATATATAAGCAGGAAATATTTGGTTGGTTGCATTCAATATCCGGAACTACAGTACCGATTTCAAAAATTCTTACACCATTAGAGACAAAGGCTATATATAATTATAAGTTCGTACCAGAACAGGAATTATGAAGGTGAAACCGCGTGTGGTTTTAATTTATTTTTTATTTTTTTAAAGAGAAGAATAGAAAGGAACAATACACCTTTTTTGTTTTAAGTCGCCCCAATATATTTGCTGTGCTGACTGGGTATGGGGGCGAGACATCACTCAAAAAAAAGAAGAAAAACACAGAACTATCTCAGGGATAAAAATCACAAGGAAGATATAAAATTCACATGGTGTGGTAATGAAGCAATATGTAGTTGTATCGTTCAATGGTGTGTTTCACAATATACATGGTGACTGCAAGTCTTATCCCACATTGTCTTAATTATAATTATGACTAGTTCATTAAATTTTTTTTTTTTACATTAATATCAAAATTTGTGCTCATTTGTTAAGCTTGTTATCTTCTCTGGTGATTTCTTTTCTGCTTTTTTGACTCCATCTTCTGTGAAAAATTAGATTATAATCAACATTAATTTTAAGTTTGAATATTACTGTTAAATCGACAATTTTACCTCTGCCTTTAACATATCCATTATGTGGAAGTATACTCCAATAGTATTCTCCCACACCAAGGATATACGCAGTAATATTTCAACCTATGTGTATACTATTTCAATAAAATTAAAAATTGCAGATAATAATGACTTCGAATTTCGAAGTGGCGTCAGTTCGAAGTTTTAAATAAGCTTTTATTGCGAGGCACAGGAGTTCATTTTGTCATTTATATTTATCATTACCGTCTCCTTGAGTGCAACTTCAATGTAAAAACGTAATGTTAAAGTCAACTTTTACATTTTATTGTAACGTTTCCATAGTAAAACTGATGGCAAATCGTCCAGTCAATATTAAGCAAAGACAAAAAAATACAGTATATTTTCGACTCATACATAGTGTAAGTGTACCGTTAACCCCATTAAGATAATTTGTCACACGACTTTGTCACAATAATCTTTCTGGTATAACAAAGCCTTTATTAAACATAACTATAAAAAGTAACTTATTGTTATATATTTATAACACTGAAATTCTAAATTTTAGATTTTTGATATAATATTTCTGGAAATGTATTTCTCTTATAATGTCTGTTCCTATCTTTAACACAGTATTCATAACATAGCCATGAAATACGAACTTAAAATCAGTTTACAAAACCAATTCTGATCCAGTCACAATTGCTAACAAACATACTTAATCTTTATACGTTTAGTATAGATAAACATATAAATGCAAATCTTACCAATTGCCTGTTTAGATGTGTCTTCGTTCCACTCCTGAGTCTCGCCAGATATGAACAGTATGTAGAACAAGTTGGTCAAGAAATAGAATGCTGAAGATATGAAGAACACCTTACGCCAGTCAGAAGCTTCCGTCTAGAACCATACAGAATAGAGGATTATAGTTTAACACCACCTCCAAAGGTAACTGATAAAATGCCATATTGCAACATATTCTTAGTTTATTCTTTATGTGGCTAAGAAGTATATGGTAGAGGGTATTGGAGACCGGTCGCGTGTCCATAAATGACTGGTGTGCTTGTCGTACTCAACTCGATTCAGAATTAGAATCGTTTATTTTTAGGACATATGTTTTTTATGAATACAGCTAATCTAGATTTAAACGATAAGGTATCTAGTATTCATTCCGTTGAAATGTCTTCTAAGGCATTTTTGCATCGCCCTCTCGTTCGCAAAAAGTTTGCTCAATATGTAGAAGGGTGACATGCACAACCTTCGTGGTGTTACGGTTAAGTTTCGCTCTTAATCTCGGAGGTCGTTGGTTCGATCTCCGCGCTGGATAATAATACTTAAGTCTAGTTGGTTGAAGGATTACTCCGTGCCACGGAAAGCAGGTCTCGTTTGTTATATCATCATCAAAAACAATAGTTCAAACCAGGGAACGGTCAGCAGCGATTAGTTGTGTGTAACATAATCACAACTACGGTCACTAACCCGCTTGCCAAGCATGGTGACTAAGGCAAAACCCCCCGGTGGATGGCTAATGATGAACATGCGAATACAAACACCAGCTTTTAGCAGAATTAACACTAGTCAGTTTTTGTAATAGAGTTGAATAAGGATTTCCACGATTAACGATTGACAATTAAATGTAGCTAATTCATGAACAAAGTCTTTTCTCCTAAACTCACCTCATCAGTAACGACAATGGACACGGTGTAAGGAGCCAGGATAGAGAAGATGGCGCCGATGCCGTTCGTAAAGCCCATCATAGTACTCGCGTGATTCGGAGACAGGTCAATGTGTGACAGCTGGGAAAAAACAAACAAATGTTCATCATCATGAGCAACCTTAGAACCTCTGGGCTTAAGCTTGTAAGTCTTTTGGGTTGTGAGTTTGCAATACATAGATCTTTAAGTAATTTCAAAATGTTCAAAAACATGGGCAGCTGTTCTTGTTTTTGGAACCCTGTGCTACTCAGAACTAGGTGATTAGGGGTCATTGGCCGGGCCAGAGAAAATAAATGGCGTTTAAATACAAATTTATCAATTTCTCATTGCTCCTATTTTGGCAGAAACCCCAAAATTAATGAACTAATCATTCATTTTAATACCTACATCATGATCTAACATAACAATACATTCATGTTCCAAGATGACTAAAGATTGAAACAGTTTTATAATAAGATGATAGACATTTAAAAATCTTATTACTTACCATAAATCCTACGTAGTGGGCACCATTAAGTCCAACAGTGATGGTCAGAATGATGACAGCCAGTGAAAGGTTTCCCGACGGAAGGTACGCCAGAACCAGGAGTGCTATCCCGGGACCCCAATGCGCTGAAAGTTAAAAAATCAATTTGATATTAAACATTTTAAAAGGATACTCTTATAGATGTATGTTCTCGGCCATAACAGTGGTAGCGGCAGACTCTGGGGTGTGGTGATGTGGGTTCGAATCCCTATATCGAACAACTGAGAGTTGTTCTAAGTGTGGGTCGTGTGTTTTTTGTCCCTGGATGATGTGGTTATAAAGTCCCGGAGATTTCTTTTTGCAGATGGCTTTTAATATTTTGAGCAATTGAATTTAGAAGTAAATTGAAACAGTAAGACTTAAGTGCATTGTGCACTTAAGTCTACTATTACTTACTCACTATTTCCATTTTCAATATAACCTAAGTGTACTGGCTGTTAGATAAGCCAAATCTATACTAATATATAAAGCTTAAGAGTTGGTTTGTATGATTAAATGCGCTAATCTCAGAAATCACTCGTTCGATTTGAAAAAATCTTTTAGTATTAAATAGGCCATTTATCGACGTCAATCCGCCTGTCAAGCGTGGTGACTATGGCATAGCCCTCCTTTAGGATGACGCTCATGTTCAGCAGTAGACGCTATACTCAGATGATAAATAACATTAATATCTATTTCCCGTGAAATAGTTGAGTTGTGAAACGTATAATAAAATTAATTTAATTACAACTTATAACTCACTTATTTCCAGGAACTGAGAGGAAATAAACACGAAAGCTAGTACAAAGGTTGGCAAAGTATAAGCCCCGCGGCAACGAGCGGCAACACTGGCAGAAATACATTTAACTTAACGCTCTACTATATAATAACATAAAACTTTTTTAATGATATGAGAAGGATATTAAAACACTGTCTTGAATAAATTGTAGTAGCACTTTTTATTTATTTTTTAATGTTATTTGACTGTGTTTTATGGGGCAGAGGTATTTTCACCTTTTTTTGTTTAGATAGACAAATGAAGTTGGACATAAGACATTTGCTATTTCACTGAGCGTAAAGAAAATCTAAAAAATTAAGACTTATGCATTCGAGGATCAGTCTAATTATTAGGTGCTTTTTCACTCGTTTCAGAAGTTTATTTCTCGAACTAATACTGAAGACGCGTTCATTATGCATAAGTTTTATTAAATTTAATAGGTGCTTTTTCAGTGGAGAAGTTTATTTTTCGAACTACTACTATGGACGAACTCATTATTTGATCCCACGACCCTTTCGTCCTATGACAAAAATCGTATAAAAATTATTTTAATTGAGTCAAAAAACAGTGAATGAGCCCTCCCCGAATAATGATAGCGATGAAGTAGAACTTACCAACGGAGTTGAATATCTTTCTGGACGTGACGAGAGATACGACATTCCTGTTGACGAGGAAGTCGGCGAGCCAGCTGAAGAAGAAGCTCAGGAGGTACATGGCGATGTACGGCAGAGATGAGAGGGCACCGTTCTGTTACATGAAAGTTAACATTAAATAATAAAAATAAAAGTTTATAAGGGCATTTATAGTAATAAAACGTTTTGACTGACAAATCTACGCATAGCTTATATGTCCAAGTTTCAGGTCTTTACGGTCAGTGATCGTAGATTGTCTTATGACGTTAGGAAGGATTTTAAGAAAGTTTGTGTGTCCGACGCACAAGCCTTTGGGCCGTAGCCCACTGACTAGGGCGTCGGACTTGTCATCTTGTGGTCGCCAGTTCGATCCCCAACCATTGCAGTACCGACCTGAACCCACACGTAAAACAAGCATTTTAGCTTAGCACGAGAGGCGTTAACAAAATTGATATCAATTATAACGTTTATTACCCAAGAAATGTTACCGAATGTAACCTTGACAATATGGACTATTCGTTCAATTTACAAACGTTTCATTAGAAAGTATAATTATACAATTTGATTAGTGATGGGTAACTCATCATTTTTATATGAGGTTGAGGGAGTACCTCATTTTGCCTCGCGAGGTCCTCACGAGGTACCCCTCATTTGAGGCGAGGAGTCGTATGTCGGCGTATCTTACGAGCCGAGCCGAGCCCGAGCCGAACTCAGCCGAAAGTCCAAGGCAGCGGGGCGGACGGTTGCGTCGACTCATAAGTACTCACGATTCTGATTTTTACGTCTCCTTCACTCACATAATTTTCTTTCACTCATAAATTTTTGACGCGTGAATGAGTAGTGAGGTGGTTCAATGTAGAAATTCGAGTAACTCTTTCAATTTGCGATCACGAGTACCTCAAATGAGGCACCTCATGAGTGAGGGACACATCTCTAAATTTGATTAAAGTACCCGATTTAAAACTTTATTCTTCCCTTGTTTGTCCACTTACAAATTATCTTGTAATTAGTATTTATTAAAGCATTCCAACAGCGTCTTTTATATTAAAAAACACTTACACTTTTAATGTCGACGTTGAGTACATACTGCATGTACGAAGGCATCTCCGTGAGCAAAGTCCAGAAACCTAAGTTCTGACCGCAATGAGCAAGTAGAATGGCCCAGAAAGGAAGCGAGGTCAATATTTTTATCCAAGGCGTAGGTGCTCTCTGAAAATAACAAATGTAATTACAATTACGATAAAAAGACGATTGGATTGTTTGTTTGACTCCAAAACTAATTAACCGATTTAAATCTTTCACAAAGTTTCGTAATCAGAGATTAATGTAGGCTATATTTAATTATACGGAGACAACCTCCGTAGCGTAGCGGTAATTAGCTCGCTCGTCGTGGGTTCGATTCCCACACCGGACAAGAAATCTTTGTGCTAATTCTTAGATTTCTTTCCGGGTCTGGTTGGTTGAGGGACTACCCTCCGTGCCTCGAAAATCACGTTAAGCCGTTGGTCCCAATTGTTATATCATCATCAATAATAATCGTATATCAAGGAACGGGCAGCAGCGTTACCTTGTGTGTTACAACATAATACTGCGGTCACCAACCCGCCTGCCAAGCGTGGTGACAATGCCCTCCCTCGGGAGGAGGCCCATGTTCAGCAGTGGACTTTATACGGGCTGATGATGATGATATTTAATTATGAGATTCCCACGGTAACGGGACCTACGCGAGTTAGCTAGTTATGTATAAAGTTTTTCGGACTGATAGCCTAAACTTTAAAAATAGAAAGATGGGAATCTTTCTATTATTAAAGGTTAGGCTATCAGTCCGATCAATAGAATAGATATTATTATAAATTACCTATTTATAGACAACATTCAAATGATGTTAATATGATTATAAATAGATATTTTGTTGGAATACATTGCAATAATACCTATATTGACTGTATGATAAATCTATAATATAAAAATGAATCGCAAAATGTGTTGGTAAGCGCATAACTCTACAAAGCCTGGACCAATTTGGCCAATTCTTTTTTTTTAATGTTCGTGAAAGTTCAAGGATGGTTTTTACGGCGAGAAAAATTCGAATAATTGCCTGAAAACCCCTTAAAACAGCCTTTTTCTTTTTCCCATACAAACGTTTTCTAACTAAAGTGTAGAGTCAATTTGAGCTTTATTTTGTTAATTAAAAACTTGAATTTTTTTGCCAAGATTTTTTAGGGTAGGTGTAGGGTAGGGTAGGGGTAGGGTAGGGGAAGATTAGGGGTAGGGTAGGGGTAGGGTAGAGGTAGGGTAGGGGTAGTGTAGGGTAGGGGTAGTGTAGGGTAGGGGTAGTGTAGGGTAGGGGTAGTGTAGGGTAGGGGTAGTGTAGGGTAGGGGTAGTGTAGGGTAGGGGTAGTGTAGGGTAGGGGTAGTGTAGGGTAGGGGTAGTGTAGGGTAGGGGTAGTGTAGGGTAGGGGTAGTGTAGGGTAGGGGTAGTGTAGGGTAGGGGTAGTTTAGGGTAGGGGTAGTGTAGGGTAGGGGTAGTGTAGGGTAGGGGTAGTGTAGGGTAGGGGTAGTGTAGGGTAGGGGTAGTGTAGGGTAGGGGTAGTGTAGGGTAGGGGTAGTGTAGGGTAAGGGTAGTGTAGGGTAGGGGTAGTGTAGGGGTAGGAGTACCGCATAAACGAAGTCTCTACGGCCCAGTTTATTTTATACAAATGTTTAGGTCTTTTATGTATCGATTGAGGCAGTACGAAGTCTGCCGGGTCAGCTAGTAATTATAATATCATAATAGTTTCTGTAAAACAAAAAAAAATAATTATTTACATATTTATTTTTCTTCCTCAGTAACGTATTAACTGATAATATCTGCAGTAAAATAAAGTTCATAAAGGTACGAAGGCAATTGATGTAGGTACATAGTTTTATCTTAATTGAAAGCACAACTCTTCTTCACAAAATGTGAAACAAGTTAATTGAAAAGTTGTACTTAGTACACTTGATTAATAAGTTTCAATCTACGTAATTAAAATTATAATGAAGTTTATGTTTCTATAACTTATTTTAACTTTAGTTATGAAAATAGTGAGTTTATTTAAATTGTACAGATTCTACGACCGACTTTTACTATATTATTATGCTATATTATTTAACCCTACCCCTACCCTACCCCTACCCTACCACTACCCTACCCCTACCCTACCCCTACCCTACCCCTACCCTACCCCTACCCCTACCCTACCCCTACCCTACCCCTACCCTACCCCTACCCAAAAGTATCCTATGTCCTTCTCCCAGTTCTTAGCTACCTCCCTACCAATTTTCAGCTAAATCGGTTCAGCCGTTCTTGAGTTATAAATAGAGTAACTAACACGACTTTCTTTTGTTTTTAAAATGTATTCTGCTATTCGGGACGGAAACAAATCCAACAAATCAAAAACCATGGCAATCGGTCAAGCCGTTCTCGAGTTATAAGTGTTGTAACAAACACGACTTTCTTTTATATATATAGAAGATAAATAGACAGTAGAAATGATTAGTTCACATAATTCTGCTTTAAGTATTCATCAACATCAACAGCCCGTTTACGTCCACTGCTGAACATGGGCCTCCTCTTAACAGACCTTGGCAAGCCAGGATCGTTTAGGGATATTGCCATAATCAACACGCTTGGCAGACGGATTGGTGATCGCAGTAAGATGTAAACCTAGAGCTAATCGATGCTGCTGCCTATCCATCAGCCATATGTCCTTAGTCGCCTTTTACGACACCCATGGGAGGACATGGGGTGGTCTATTCTAGGCCGGAAACCACACGGCACCTTTGAGTATTAAATAGATTAAATTATGGATTAAATTCTTTTGGGAAACTTACTATCTACTACTTCAGTGCATACTGATCTAAGCTTTAACATCAATATTCATGCACAACTATGTTCTAGATCTACGTTCCTTAATCTTATCAATCCTATATGGTCCTACGAGCCGGAGTTAATAACAATCATATTTACAGTACTAATTATTCAATTGTGGTCAACTATTTACTAAATAACCATAGATACTTAATAAAAATATCGAAACATCATAAACCACAATTCTGAAAACAAGTCTATATTAAAATATTACCCACGAATAGCCAGATATTTAATAAAATTTCCACTAAGTGTATTCAACAGCATGGAAACCAAATTGCCGTATTTAATTATTGGTCAAATAATATTAAACACAAATAAAAAAATCGATGGGAATTGAGAGGGGAAACTAAAGGCCCGATCTCGGTCTAGTACAATATTATAAAATGAAAAACAATGTAGTATTTATACTATTCGTAACATTCAAGATCCAGTTAAATCCTATTCCAGTATTTCTTAATATGTTGTGAGCCGCAAACGAACTGTGATCGACCTAATAGTGTGCATCAACTCTAAGGGTGCAAGAAACGTCGATAAAGTCATCATTTGTTACTACAAAGATAAATTAATTGTTCTTGTTATATACAGGTCATTCAGAGTCAGTCAGTCAAATTTTAAATAATCATCATCATCGTATAACGTCCACTGCTGAACATGGACCTCCTCACGAGGGTATTTGCCATAGTCACCACGCTTGGCAGGCGGGTTGGTGACCGCAGTGTTATGTTGTACAACACGAGGAGAACTTCTGGCCGTTCTTTCATAAACGATTATTATAGATGATATTACAACAAATTACAATCAACATTTTAAATAATAATCCCTACTTATATTATAAATGTGAGTGTAAATTTGTTTGGTATGCTTTTACGCGAAAATTAATTAACCGATCTCCATGAAACTTTGTACACATATTCTATATATATAGGGATATTGGCTTTAATGCGATAATAAATTGACTCACCCCATGTCCAAGTTCGTTCGATCCGGCATGTGTCTCAATATATTTCCTCTCTTCTTTAGAGATCCAGCGACTGGTACCAGGAGTGGAGTCTCCCACGATGAACCACAAAATCGACCAAACAATGCAAGAGATTCCAGACACGTAGAACACGGAGGGCCAGCCCCAAGAACTTGAACAGAGAAAACCTGATAGTAGAAGTTCTACTATGGTACCGAGTTGAGCACCTGTGGAAGTAAAAAATACATTCAGTAACTATATTTATTAAATACTTAGATAGTAAAGGGTAAATACTAGCAAAATATGTTTATAGTGAGATAAACCCTAAACTCTAAAGAGTGCATACGCTTTAGAGGTTAGGGTTTGGGACGATTAAAAAAAAAATTCAATAGACATTGACAATCAAAATGAAAGCATTGTAAAACTGGATATTTGCAAGCCAAATGCGTATACGGCGGTACGTGCATAGATTCTTAATTATAATATACTAGCTGCGCCCCGCGGCTTTTACCCACGTTACTCTGCTCCAGTAGGTCGGAGCGTGATTTTTTGTAGCCTATACGTTAATCGAACTTAATAACTATCCCCGCGCATAGTTTCAGCCAAATCCATTCAGTAATGTTTGCGTGAAAGAGTAACAAACATTGTAAACAGATTTAAATCTTGAACCTGGAAAATAATTTACTTTAGTACCTATAGCAATTAATGCCTTTTTAAATATTTTATCAAGGTTTACAACTCAAGGAAAGTTCTCTGACTGGAATGTCTGTTCACATTAAGTTTAACAACTACTGAAGGGATTTTTATGCGGTTTCCACCAATCCGCTTGATACGCATAGTGACTGGCAAACCTCCTTAGAAGGAAGTCAGTCTTCTGTAGTAGATGTTATGTAGACTGATGATTAGTAAGACATACAAGTCAACAGATCTAACCTATAATTAAATCAAGGAGGACTATACTCTAAACTATTAAGCCACGCTGCGTCTCTGTAAATGCGGCCTTAGGCAGATCGTTTCGAATTTTAAATTTGATTGCCATTTTACTAATCAGCAAACCGTAAAGTTCACCAAAGAGCAAAACGCAAAATCTCAAAGAGCCCTATAATTGATTCAAACTCGCGGTAACGGAAATTACAACGTTTCCCATAAATTGTTTTAATTACTTTTATCCCACTTCAATACTAAAAGCACGTCGGCATAAAAAAAGCAATTTATCATTGAACTTTTTAATTGGACTAATTCTGACACGTCAGGTTCATTTAACGGAAGTTTTAATTTAATTATTCATAATTGATATTGGAATTATTATCCAATTCAGTAAAAAGTGAATTAACGATTGAAATTGTGAAAAAGCTATTAAAAGTTGGATTAGTGTAAGTTTGTTTTTGGGCAATTAGGATATGGCTTATACATATATACATAAGCTCACGCCTGTTTCCCAGCGGGGTAGGCAGAGACAATGGACCTCCACTTGCTACGATCCCTACACATCTTTCGCTTCATTCACTCTCATAACATTCTTCATACAAGCACGTCGGTTTAGGGTGGATCTTATTTGACCTTTTGCGAGGATGTCTCCGATTTGGTCAGAGAACGTTCGTCGAGGTCTTCCCCTTGCCACTCCGACTGTGCAACTCACACTTGCCATGTATTTCCACGTGACCAAACCATCTCAACATTCCCTTCTCTATCTTCGTAATCACGTACTCTTACACTCCACACCGTTCTCTTATGTGGCTTATATAGACTTAATATCGGAAGCAGGTTTAAGAGGCGTGGCATTTATCTTATATATTTTTCATCATCATCATCATCAACAGCCCGTTGACGTCCACTGCTGAACATGGGCCTCCTCTTAAAAGACCTTGGCAAGCCAGGATCGTAGAGGGATATTGCCATAATCACCACGCTTGGCAGACGGATTGGTGATCGCAGTAAGATGCAAATGTTGAACTAATAGATGCTGCTGCCCATCCATCAGCCATATGTCCCTTAGTCGCCTTTTACGACACCCATGGGAAGACATGGGGTGGTCTATTCTAAGCCGGAAACCACACGGCAATATATATTTTTAAATAAGTAACATTTTATTGTTACTATGAGTGAGTTCACCACAGCTAATTGGGAAAGAGAAAAAGTCCGGCATATTCGAAGTAGCTAGTGATGACTTAATATTACACCGGCACTAGTCGTTCTCATTTTTGGACCCTTCTGTCCCTTAACATGAGGGGATACCAGTTATTTCCTCAGATTCTAAAATGTAACAAGGCAATACAACATAATTCGCTTGGGCAGACAGAAGAATCATCGGGTACATTCGTCCTTTAAATGTTGACAAATTGACTCACCAGCATACACAAAGGTTCCGAATCGACTGCGTTCAGTGATGGGAGCCCATTGCCCCAAAACGCCGTGAAGACTGGGGTACAGGAGACCTTGCGTCAGCCCCATCAGGATACGACATGCGCACACCGCCATATAGTCACCCTAGAAATTAAAAGTATGCGTTAAAGAAACTAAAAAAGTAGTCAACATTCTACCTATCTTTTAGACGGACTTACTCGTATGTCATCATCATCATCATCATCACCAGCCTGTTGTAGTCCACTGCTGAACATAGGCCTCCCCCATCGATTTCCAGCGGGAACGATCGCTAGCGGCCTGCATCCACCGACTTCCTGCGACCTTTATGAGGTCGTCGGTCCATCGTGCAGGCGGTCGTCCTACGCTGCGCTTGCCAGTACGTGGTCTCCACTCGAGAACCTTTTTGCTCCATCGGCCGTCAGTTCTTCGAGCTATGTGTCCTGCCCATTGCCACTTCAGCTTGCTTATCCGTTGAGCTATGTTAGTGACCTTCGTTCTCCTGCGGATCTCTTCATTTCTGATTCGATCACGCAGAGAAACGCCGAGCATAGCTCTTTCCATAGCTCGCTGAGCGACTTTGAGCTTTCTTATGAGGCACACAGTAAGAGACCACGTCTCAGATCCATATGTCATCACTGGTAACACACATTGATTGAAGACTTTGGTCTTCAGGCACTGAGGTATTTTGGACGAGAAGATCTCTCGAAGCTTCCCAAACGCTGCCCAGCCGAGTCGGATTCGATGATTGACCTCTTTCTCTAAGTTGGTCCTACCTAGTTGGATCGTTTGACCTAGATATATGTATTCGGTCACAACTTCGAGAATGGAGTTTCCAACGGCTATAGAGTTGGGCACTACATGGGCGTTATGCATGACTTTCGTCTTGCCCATGTTCATTCTAAGCCCAACTTGTTGAGAAACTCCATCGAGGTCATTGAGCATCTGTCCAAGGTCCTCCAGCGATTCTGCCATGATCACTATGTCGTCGGCAAATCGAAGGTGAGTGATGTACTCGCCATTTATGTTGATGCCGTGTCCTTGCCATTCCAGGAGCTTGAAGGCGTCCTCCAGAGCAGCCGTAAAAAGTTTGGGAGATATAACATCTCCCTGTCTTACGCCTCTCCGTAGCGGGATTGCCTTCGTACATTGGCCCTGTACTCGGACCGACATGGTGGCGTTTTTGTACAAGCACTTCAGCACTTCAATGTACCGATAGTCGATACGACACCGCTGAAGAGACCTTAGAACCGCCCAAATTTCGACCGAATCAAAGGCTTTTTCATAGTCCACAAACGCCAAACATAGGGGCTGATTATACTCCTCGGTCTTCTGTATAATCTGCCGCAGCGTATGTATGTGGTCTATGGTACTAAAGCCTTTTCGGAAGCCGGCTTGTTCGGGAGGCTGGAAGTCATCGAGCCTGTGTTCGAGACGATTTGTGACGACCCTCGAGAACAGCTTATAAACATGGCTCAGCAATGTGATGGGTCTGTAATTCTTCAACATGGTTTTGTCACCTTTTTTGAAGAACAGAACCACCACACCTCTGCTCCATGATTCTGGCGTTTGTCCCTCGAGTAAGACGGAGTTAAAGAGCTTCTGAAGGACTTTAAGTATCGGTGTTCCACCCGCATTCAGAAGCTCAGATGTGATTCCGTCATCACCTGGCGCCTTGTTGTTTTTAAGCTGTTTAAGGGCCATCATAATCTCGTATAGGCTGATGTCCGGGAGATCTTCGGTATTGTGTCGGGTGAGCCTTGCTCTGGGGTCTTTGGCTTGGCTGTTAGCGGGCTTGACTGTTGAGGCATACAGCTGATTATAGAACCTCTCTATCTCCCGTAAAACCTCTGGCTTACTCGACGTCACTACCCCATCTTCCTTCTTCAGCTTTGTCAACTGGCTTTGCCCAATAGAGGTGTCTCTTGCGAACACTTTGGAGCCTTGGTTTCGCTCTATCGTCTCCTTAATACATTTTGTATTATAGGAGCGAATGTCGTGACGCAATGACGTTAAGATATGTCTATTGAGCTGCCTAAATGACTCCGCATCGTCTGGAGTCTGGAGCATCATCGTACATCGTTTAGCCATGAGGTCCCGGGTATTAGTGGATAGTTTCTGAGGTCTATTTCTAGGGTGGGGTTTAAAATATTTAAGCCCCACCGTATGCACAGTGTCTACTAGCCCGCTGCTGAGATCGTCCACAGATTCGCAGCTGTCTAGACATTCGAAGCGATTACTTAGTTCGATCTGAAAGCTCTCGGGGTTTTGGATGTGTGCGTTTGAAGGTCGGAGCGTAGACTTCATCAGACGGGATCGTTCCAATTTGACATTAATATTTAACGTGCCTCTAACTATTCGGTGATCACTTCCGGTTTTAACCCTGTGAATCACAGAGACATCATTAAATATTTGTCTTTTGGTTGTCATGATGAAGTCAATCTCATTTTTTGTGGAACCATCAGGGCCCATCCAGGTCCATTTCCTGTGAGGTGGCTTCTGGAAGAAAGAGTTCATCATATAGAGTCCCTCTTTCTCTAGGAAATCAGCCAACCTCTGACCCCTTCGGTTCCGTTGCCCATATCCATGCAACCCCACTCTCATCTCATCATCGCCTCGTTTACCCAGTTTAGCGTTGAAATCCCCCATAACAACGGTGTAGTGGGTCTTGGAGCTATGTATGGCTTTACTAATATCCTCATACATAGCTTCCACTTCTTCGTCTGAGTGTGTTGAGGTCGGTGCGTAAACCTGTATAGCCTTCATGGAATATCTTTTTGATATTCTGAGTATAAGGTACGCTACCCTGCTCGACACACTGTCGACGGCCACCAAATTGTTAATGAGGGACTTGCGGACGATAAACCCTACACCACCTTGGGACCGCTGTTCGCCCTCCCGGTAGAAGAACAAGTTGCCGGAATTCAGGGTCATCGTGTCCTGTCCCGCTCTTCGGACTTCTGACAAACCCACTATATCCCAGCGCAACTTGTCCAATTCCTCTTCCAGCTCTACGATCTTCTCGTCTGTCCTCAGAGTGCGTGTGTTGTGTGTTACCAGGGCCAGTTGTCGTGTGGGGTGGTACCCGGATTTTCGGAGATTCTTAGCACCCCCTGCTCCGCCGTTACCATGGCTGGTACCGTGGCCAGGACTAGCGGAGCGGCCGGGGACTAGGGGCCTGATCCTGGTATGTGTCACCATGAGGGGTGTTTTGCCAATACTCGCCACGCTTGGCAGGCGGGTTGGCGAGCGCAGTGGAGTTCTTTTGATTTGATCATCACAGGAAACGCTGCTGCCCGTTCCCTGGAATTTCTCTTAGTCGCCTTTTACGACACCCACGAGTAGAAATGGGGAGGTAACATTCTATGCCGGCACCCCACGGCACCCCACTCGTATGTAGGTAGATAGTTTTGCTACGCCATATAAGCGGTTATATAAGCGATTAAGGCCTTTCAGCCTTATGAAATGGTTTTAATACTACAAACTAAGCATCTTGCGTAAAAGTGTGTATTTGCATGTGCGTCCCCTGTTAATGGGAACTGTCGTACTACATACTTTTCTAATTTCGCTTCGTGTAGGTACTTAAAACTTGACCATTCTTCTTCTATGAGTTTTGACCTCATAGGAGAAGAACTGTGATCCAATATTGATGAAAACGTGTGGTTCCGCTAGTGTATTTGCTATTTATATTTATATGATCGCAACCTACATATCTGAGAGCACAACTGAGCGCCTCCGTGCATTCCCAATGCAGAGAGAAACTGAAAACTTTATAATTTTTTATCGTCCCGCGAGATCAAACCCGCGCCATTTCAGGACAAATGCTGCAACCGTTAAATTATGGATAAAAAACATCGTCAGGTCAAAATAAACAGTCTCCTGCGATCTATTGAACTTTTTATATTTAAAGGAATATTTGTTTTTTATTCGGCCTCGGTGACATGAAATGTTAATGTGTTTTATTTAAATTATTTCATGACTTCTTTCTAACTCGAATCATGTCACTGTACCCGAGAGGGTGCATAAACCTTACCAAATATATTATTATAACAATAACAACTTAATACTGCATTATGAAATGCAATAAACCACTGAGTATTGATAACTCTATAAATACAATATCTTTAAACGACATAATAAAGATATTGATTTGTAGGTATCCATTTTCAGAATTGATAAGACTGAGCCAATAGCGTTTTTGGTTAAATCATTTATTTACAAACTAGCTTCTCGCGGACGGACTCACCTACATTTCTCCCGTTCCCGTAGGAAATTTATAATTAAATAGAAATTCATAATAAATTAATATAACTACACTTACATTAATTTGAGTAATATGAAAGTAGCTTTAAGGATTTATTGAATCGTAAACATTAAACTAAGGCTAAATAATTGCCGTTTAAAGAAAATATTGTTTTTATAGAGATACCAATAGGTACTCAGTGGATTTTAGCATTTCATAAAACAGTTTATGGTTGTTATTGTTATATTATATATGTTGTAAGGTTTATGAACCCTCTCGGGTTCCCACTGCAACATGATTCGTGTTAGAAACATTAAATAATTAAAGCTACGGTGCCACAGGCAGACACACACATAGCGATCGTGGGATAAAACACATTTCATGTCACTGAGGCAGAATAAAAAACACAAAAACACATAGAAAAATACAAAGTTCAATAGATCGCAGGAGACTATTTATTTTTCGAGTACAAATACAAAGTAGAACATGAAAGATGCTTTGTGCTGTAGGCTGTATATTTGTGTATATTTTTGCCCTCTGGCACAGAGGAAATTGATGTGTGCCAGTCAATATGCAAAAATATATAAAAAAAACTTTTTACACATGCCGCTGTAAAATGGCGTCGACAATGTGTTGCTTTAAAAGTGTTTAAAATAAATTCTAGTTCGAGCTTTTCGAATTTTTATTTTGTACGACATTTGACGTACAAGGTTTTTTAACAACAATGCTTTGTTTTGTTTTGTTGCCCTTTTTTTTCTTTTTTATCCAAGTGGAAATGCATTTACGCATTCCCACCGCCGCTGCAGCGTATTCGCGCGCTGGCGATGGGATATGTGGGACTCGCCCTCTCCATAGCGTGAAATGCTAAACTTATACCACGAGGAGAGGACCCTACACCACTGAAACCCCCCGGACACTCCTTCGATCCGGCGTTGGCGGGGGCCGGGTACGCATGAGCAATCCGGCCCCCGGAACATACAAAGCAAGGCCCTCGCTGTATTAATATAAAAACCTTGTGTGTCAGATTTCGACTTTAATTATAAAGCTTGTCGTGTTTTAGGCTTAGAATTGACCATCCCCTTCCCGTGGGTATAGTAAGAAGCAATTTAGAGACATACAGCTGATGGATGGGCAGCAGCATCTATCAGCTCAATGTTCATTACCATCTTACTGCGATCACCTTAGGTATATTATATTAATGTTTAGTAATGGACGTAAACGGACTGTTGATAAATAAAGGAATCATCGTCAGTGACACTGCAATACCACAAACACAACACAGTAAATGAGAACAGCTAATAAGGTTGAAAATCAAATGAAGCACATAGATTTTTTACTCTTTAAAACATATATACTTACTTAACAAAAATATTTTTTGACACATGAAATTATACCTTATATAACAAGTGTCACTTAAGTGGTATTACAGTGATATAACAGTAGATAAAGCTACACAAACCGTGTGTGTAACAAAATCTTAGTTTTATTTTCGTACTTCGATATAATTCCAATTAATGACCCAATTTTTTCTCTCCCGTAAAAAGAATGTAACATTATTTGTTACAAAAAGAGGCCGTTTTCTTGATGCGACAGTAATGGCTACCATCAATAAAAGGTGAAACAGCTCGAAGCTAATTCTTTGATATATTTCTTTTTGAGTTACAAACAATTAGATGTTCTATGTGTTCGTGGCTTTTAACGTCGAAATATTGGAGCTGTGGGGACCGGGTGCTAAATTAATTTGAGCAAAGCGGCCCAAGTTACTACAGCACGTTCCCCGAGTGCTGATTTCTGTTTTTGCACAATAGATAAGCATTGCATTCAAGGGGGCAATGCTGCCAGCATTCTGGGAACGTTGGCAAGAAGATTTATAAAAGTTGGTATTTTATAATTTGCTTGTAGTTTAGATTAGCTACTTTTAGTTGTATAGTGAATTTAGCCCGCGTAGATCCCGTTCCCGTGGAAACCTTAACATAACACTCACAAATAATGTGACTTTTAATTGGTAAAATAATATGCGAAATCGGTTCATGAGATCCTGAGGTTACCCCCTACAATCTTACTAACAATTCACAAACTTTACCTATTTCCTTTAATAATATTTGGTAGTATACAGTTTCCGCCCTGCATCAGCCCTCAAGCGTTCGACCTCAATACCCAAGTTCCCGTTTGTATGATAGTATCTGGTTGAAAAATGGCCTCTCAGACAAACGCCTCTAATAAACCATCCTAATGTGGGATCTCGCTATTTGTCTTGGCTCCCAACTTACGAAGATGGAAATTTTCGCATTCCATTTCCGACTCACCGTTGAATTATTTTGAACATATTATTTTTATTCTGTTATATCTATGTTAATTACTGTTTTTAAACCAGGATGATTTTTGTCAGACTATATATTCAAATCTGTTTTTAATTAGCCCGTTTACGACCACGGGCCGAACATGGGTAGGTGGATTGGTAATCGCAGGAAAAAGTAAAATAGTAAATAACTTTGAGCTGATAGATACTGTTGCCCAGCCAACATCTGTATGTTCCTTAGTTCATTGCCTCTAGCAAAAAGGCGAGCAGAACTCCAGCCTTATTGAATATATTCAAAACTAAAAAGTATGCTACTTGCACTATGGGACTCATAGTGGACGCTGACAGGGATTGTAAAATGATAACTTTAATATTTTTAAGGGTAGGTATAAAAGAGATTGACTTAAATGACCCCGTTTGGGGTGAAACAACGAATATTCAATTAAAGCGTACCTAATAACTATAGCCAATCTCTGGGGTGTAGCGGGATAAGTCTCGTATTAAGTCTCAGAGGTTGTTAGGTCGTAGGTTCGATCCCCGAGTAGCTAGATCTATTGCCCTAACTCGTTAGTTCCGTAAAGCAAAAGTTACAGTCGTATTTTTCCCCACTCGCTTTTTTTTCTGTTCGCGCATTTTACCAATCGCATTAGTTCACAGACGTTTATTTCTCTTTTTTTTCCACAAGTATTTTTTCTAGAAAACACTTAAAAGGAGGGCGCCCTTTTTGTCGTTATTTTTATTAAATTTTATTTTGTAAATGTAATTATTTGACTATTTATATTATATTATTATTATTTATTTATATTGTTTTTACGAAAAAAAAATAAAAAATAAAGATTAATAAATTTAGACCACCGCGACGTGGTCTTTGGAACAACATTAATTTTATGGTCAGCAGCTCAATTCCATAGCTCAGTCCATGTCTTCGCATGAGTGTCGTAAGATACGACATGGATGGGTAGCCATGGACTGAGCATATGTTACTGTGATCACCAATCTACCTGCCAAACGTGATGATTATGGCAACATATCCCTCAAGGATCCTAGCTTACAAGGTCTGTTAAGAGGAGGTCCGTGTCCGGCAATGAACGTAAAAGTGCGTATGAGTGAAAAAGATGAAGCTTAATTCCAAAAAGACTTAAGACTTCAAAATAGTCGCATGTAGTTATTATTCATAATTTGATAATAATTATGTAGCGGGGTAATGCACAGAACGTAGAATAATAAAATACGGAAAATGTAAATAGGAATTGTATATTATAAGAAAACGGTAGTCATGACAGGATTGACAAAAAAAGGTGACATGGAAGATTTTTTTTTTTAAATATTACAAACTAATATATTTCTACCAAACCGTTAATAGTCAGCCAGATATAATTTACATTAAATTAAACCTATTTCAACACGCCCCCTTAAATTATATCTCGCACACGATCTAAAAACCCTTATATTTAGATAATGCCTAAACCCTCCATACAATAATAATGCTTTTCTTTAGGCAAAGGTTTGGTAAGTATATCTCCCAACATCATATCAGTAGAAATATACCGTAACACAATATTCTTATTATTTCTCAAAGTATCGCGCAGAAAATGATAAGTAATATCTATGTGCTTGCTGCGAGAATGGAAGACTGGATCCTTTGATAAAGCAATCGCTCCCTGATTATCCGCATGCAATACAATTTTGCCGAAATGTTCTAAACCGATTTCAGTAAGTAAACTATTTAAATAAATAGCTTCCTTCATACTTAATGCTAAACTTACATACTCGGCTTCACATGTGGAAGTCGCAACGCATTTCTGTTTTTGCGATTTCCATGAAATGGCTGCACCAGCCAAAAGAAATGCGTGACCCGAGCCATCTTGTAGAGTCATCGATAAATGTCACAAAGTATTTTGCGCCTCCTAAGGCTGTATTTTTCATAGGTCCTACAACATCGTTATACACTATCTTTAATGTCTCATCACAGGGTCCACAAGAACGGACCAAAGGGATGGAACTCATCTTACCACGAATACATGTTTCGCAACAATTTAGCCTATTGATGTTCGTCATATCAATATTCGCATCTAAATTGCAATGTTTCATGAGTTTTACTAAATCTTTCGCATTGAGATGACCTAAACGCTCATGCCAAACCTGAATGTCAACATTATCATTTGATATTGCAGAAGCTTGAGCACACTGTTCCTTTACACAGTACAAATTTCCCTTACGATAAGCTACTAACTTTACGATACCTTTGCAATCAGTCACTAGAGCCCTATCATCCCTAAATGTGACCACATGCCCACTATCGGTCATTTTTGCAACTGAAATCAAGTTAGTTCGCAAATCAGGAATATATAATGTATCTGTAAGTTGAACTACACTTTTAGAGTCGTCATTACATGCGGAAAATCTAACCGTACCTTTACCTTGTACAACAGTGCTTTGATTAGTCGCCAAATTCAATTTTCCACAAAAAGGTAGTAATGTATTTCCAAAATATTTTGTATCGCTATACAAGTGACTTGTACAACCACTATCAATGATCCAGTTTCCATTCCCGCAGTTTGCAGCATGACATTCATCTGAAACACAGGAAAATGTTACAAAACTAGAATCAAAATAGGTCTCACTTGTTTCTAGCACGCATTTCACTAACCCTTGTTTATTGAACTTTTTACACTCCGAAGCTATGTGACCTTTTTTGTGACATTTGAAGCTTGGCTTGATTCAGTTTCATTATCTCCAATCGTTTTGGTAAAATTAGATCTACGTGCATTCCGCTTTTTATAGTAGCCCTTATTCTCAGCTATTAAAGCGTTTTCACCACCGGCATTTCTAGATTTGCTTTCATTGAGGATTTTAATCTTCAAAGACTCGGGGTCTGGAAATGTATCCCTTGACTCGATCGCACATCTGAAGTTCTCGAAACTTTGTGGCAAGCTGTAGAGCAGCATTATTGACGCTAGATCGTCATGTATTTCTACACCCATGTCGTGCAGTTTATGCTTTGCATTAAAAAAATTTGGATAAATGCTCCTGAACATCATCGCCTTCGCTCATCTTGTGTATAGTGAGCTGCTTCAGTAAGGCAGCCTTTCTCACAGGTCCTTTTGAAGCATATGTGGACTCCAATTTTGTCCATACCTCTAGGGACGTCTTGCACCCTCTGACGTGCTGTAGTTCGCTCGGGCTCATAACTAAAATTAGTTCTGCCTTCGCCTTCGCGTCCTTAGACTCCCATAACGCCGTGGCAGGCTTAGGTTTTCTTCCGTCAACATATTCCCATAAGTCGTTCTTTATTAGGATCGCCTCGGCCTGAACCTTCCATGATTCGAAATTATTCTTATCAAGTAACTCAATTCTTACCGTAGTCATGGTGTTACTCCTCGCAGGACCCACCTACAGAAGAACTTTGGCCGCGATCACAAGAACACAGAACACAAGTACTCTTTTCGTACTGTTTCTCAATTATTATATAGGTGAAAATAGTCAAAATCGAGATGAGAACGAATCACCAGCAGAATTTATCGATTGTGAAGATTCTGTAGCCGCTGCTGAAGAAATGTCTCTACGGGAAGCACTATCAAGTCATGAGAGAAAACTATGGGAGGACGCTGTTATGTCAGAGATCCGAAGCCTAGTGAAGAATCAGACTTGGGAAATAGTGAAGAAACCTGCAGATCGAGATATAGTAGGATGTCGCTATGTTCTTACAACTAAGCTAAATGTGGACAAGACTAAGAAGAAGAAGGCAAGCCTGGTTGCAAAGGGCAACAGTCAGCGCTATGGCATTGATTATCGCGAAACTTTCGCACCAGTTATGAGACTTAAAACTGTTCGATTACTCGCCGCATTAGCTGTAGAAATGGACATGGAGATACATCAGATAGATATCAACTGCTTACTTGAATGGATACTTGGAAGAGGAAGTATACATGAAGGTACCAGAGCTTTTAGAACAGAGTTTAACAAAGTTGATGCAAACCGAAGAGGATAGTTTGGTCAAGGAAAAAGCAAAGAAAATGTTAGACGATTTAAAAGCGGGTGGTAATGTTTGCCGATTACGCAAGTCATTATACGGCCTAAAACAAGCCGGACGGCAATGGAACATAAGATTGGACGAGAAGCTGAAGAAAATGAATCTGAAGCAATCCTTGAAAGAGCCTTGTTTTTATTTTAAGGACGACGGTGGAACAAAACTCTTTGTTTGCGTCTATACTGACGACATTTCAATTGCATGTCGGAAAAGAGTTTGTATAGAACATTTTAAAGCTGAATTGGCCAAAGAGTTCGAATTGAAAGAACTTTGGCCGCGATCACAAGAACACAGAACACAAGTACTCTTTTCGTACTGTTTCTTCAATTCCGTATTTTTCTCATCTACTCCGATCTGGGCCCATAATCAGTGTAGCGGGGTAATGCACAGAACGTAGAATAATAAAATACGGAAAATGTAAATAGGAAATGTATATTATAAGAAAACGGTAGTCATGACAGGATTGACAAAAAAAGGTGACATGGAAGATTTTTTTTTTTTAAATATTACCAACTAATATATTTCTACCAAACCGTTAATAGTCAGCCAGATATAATTTACATTAAATTAAACCTATTTCAACAAATTATAGTAACAATAAATAAAATAAAAAAGGGGTCCGTTAATTGTTTCTCAGAAAAAATACGTGTGGTAAAAAAAACGTTTAGTGAAATAAACGTCTGTGAACTAATGCGATTGGTAAAATGCGTGAACAGAAAGAAAAGCTAGTGGGGAAGAATGCGACTGGAACTTTTGCTACACGGAACTAAGGAGTTTGGGGAATAGATCGAGCTACTCCGATCCCCACGCTGGATAATATTTTTTATAGGAATTAATAAACTTGGTACTTCGGAAAATCATTCCCACGTAAGGAGGCAGTGGAAATTTTACGAGCTGATGATGAACTAGCAATACCGACGGAGGATCAGGATCACGCGCGCTAAACGGGATAATAATGATAGCGCCCAAGACAATTTCAATTACTTATAGATTTTTACGTCAGCAACGTTTAATTAATTCGCTGTAAGTGGCAATTCCGTGACATTAATAATCACGAACCCACCGTCTGCTCCTTTAGGTACTAAAACTTAATGAAGTGCTGTCTGAGGCTTTTCTTAGTATTAGCACATTTACCAACTAAATTAATAAACGGTATATTAGCTGAATAAGGTTCTAACATTCGTTTTCATTTTCATTTGGAAGAGTTTAATAGTCACTGAGTCGCTATGGTTTATTCATAATTTGATAACATTAAAGTGAATTATTAAGTAATTACTAATGGAAGACTTTAATTATTTACGTCTTGTTAAGTACAAGTAATCTTAATTGCTACGCATTGTTTGATGAATGTTTGCGTTAATATTCCAATGGTAATAGGATTAAATTAAATAAGGCAATTGCTTTGCTAATTAGTATTTACTAGCAACCCCCCGGTTTCACACGGGGACAATGCTGATGTTTTATAGATATAGACCTTCTTCTTGAATTCAAGTCTCTCAACTGATCAGAAAAAGAAGGAATTTGTTGATTTTAAACACCTTCAGTAGCAAAGATCAAATCTACAATAAGCAATGAAATGAGATCCAATGCTTTTTACCAAAACGCAATCAAAGCTTCCTCTTAACAAAAATTAGGTATAGAGGGTCCTTGAGGGATTGCCATTATCACGCATGGTAAGTGGATTGATGGTTAGAAACCTTCAGTCTAAAGTTACTGCTACCTATCTATTTTTCAAGTATGTCCCTTAGTAGCACCATACGAAACCCATGGCAAGAAATAAGGTGATCTATTCTATTTAACTATCACCTATTCCTGCTACTACTCTTCTTGCTTCTTCTAATCCTTCATCATTCTATCCAAATGGTATCTTATCTTATCATATCTATCTATTCTATGCCGGAAGCCACACAGTACAGGGAACAACAGCATTGTAATTTCAGATTTTTTTAAATAATCTTTCACCCATTTCTAAGCTGGAAACTATTTGAAATAACATTTGGGTGTGAGCCAAATCTCCCGGCCGCTTGCGTCCTACGCCCCACATCGTTTCTATTACATCAAACAGCTTACCAGCCTCAGTTATTGCACTTGCTTCCATTTAATTCGGATTCAGCGCACAGGGTGTTATTAAAGTTAGTTCATTTGAATTTAAATGCAGCTTGGGAACAAGGTCCAATCGGATTCGTGCTTGAATTTACCTTCTACAATACAAATTGGAGGGTTTGTTAGTTGGTAGTTTTACAAAGCAAAGATGGGATATGATTAGCGAGTAATGCAGTAATGGATATGTAGAATATCTCGTTTAGAAAATAAATATGGATTTCAGTATTAGATCGTATATCAGATTAAATCGCAAAATATGTTTTGTCGACGACATATTAGTCTATAATTGAATTACCAAATAAAGAATTCAGTCCACATTGCGTTGCTCAAAGATGATATATTTTCAAAATGTTGTAAGCATGTTTTTGAGATTTGATTTCTAGTCAAAACTTATTTTTTGTCTCAAAATATTGTCATTTTTGAAATAGTTACCAAGTGGGTGTTAAAATTATGTCAATAAAAACTAAATCTCAAATTTGAATTTTCCCGAAACTCCGTTTGCGTGGAATAGTTACTTTTTTTTGCAAATTAATTTCAAAATGCGTCAGCTACATTTTAAAAATACTCACGTATTTAGCAGACAGCGGCAGCAGCAAGTTGATGATTCCAGTGACAAACATGGAGGTGAACATGAGGTACTTCCCCCCGAACCGGCCAGCGATCCACCCGGCCGGGATCTGCAGCACGATGTAGCCCCAGAAGAACGACGACAGGATCGTGTCCTTCGTGCTTTGGGACCATTCGAATGCCTGTGCAAGAAAAATATTTTCATTAAACAAGAATCGAAGAGTAATGACCGACTATAAAACTTCACGCGCGCGGTTTCACCCGCGTAGCTCTAGTTCCCGTGGGAACTTCATAATTAAATATAGCCTATGTCATCCGGGGATAGTGTAGCTTTCCAACGGGGAAATATTTTTTCAAATCGGGCCAGTAGTTTCGGAGCCTATTCAATACAAACAAACAATCAAATCTTTCCACTTTATAATATTAGTAAGTAAGTATAGATTCTTTCTTTACATAAACTACTAGCTGCCCTGCGCGGTTTCACCCGCGTAAATCTTTTTAAAGTAAAAATTTTGACTTAAAATATAGCCTAAGACACTCATAAATAATATGGCTTGCTATTTGTTTATTGGTAAAGCCATTTGTAAAATCGTTTCAGTAGATTCAGAGATTGTCCCTTACAACCTAACAAACTTTACCTCTTCATTATATAAGTATTGATAAGTATGCAAAATTTCATAAAACTGTCCGCGCAATTTTCTTAAAAATAGGTACAAAGGTTTGGCTTCACGTATTAACCCAGCCACACCCTCCGTACAACCTTCGTAGCGTAGCGGTATTTGGCTCGCTCCAAACCTCGGAGGTCGTGGGTTCGATCCCCACGCCGGAGAGCAGACCTTTGTGTAAATTCAAAGGTTGGTTGAAAATGAAATGAAAACGTTTATTAATAATGTAGACGAATCGATTGTACTTATTATAAGTCAAACTTTGATTGAGGTTGAGGGACTACCCTGCCTGCCTCGGAAAGCACGTTAAGCCGTTGGTCCCGATTGTTATAACATCATCTATAATAACCGTATATCAAGGAACGGGCAGCAGCGTTTTCTTTTATGGTACAACATAACACTGCGGTCACCAACCCGCCTGCCAAGCGTGGTAACTATGGCAAATACCCTCCCCCGGGAGGAGGCCCATGTTCAGCAGTGGACGTTTTACGGGCTGATGATGATGATAACCCAGCTAGTATTAATCATTTATCAAATCAAACCTCATATACATAGATGATAATCATCAAAATAACTTATTTAATATCCTCTCTATATGTAATGCACAACATATGTTCAATAAGTCGTTGCCGTACTGGTATTAGATTTGATTCGCGAGTCGGGTAAAGTGATATAGGCTTCAGTTGTCGCGGAATAACTTTGTAACAGCACGGACTCTGGATCTGTGCCAGGCAATAGCCTAGTCTCATTGAGACGTTAGTAAAATATGAGTATATGGTATCCGTTTGCCTTGATGGTAACGTCTCTGTGAGACATGATAACAATCTTTGTAACACGTTTTAATCTTTACTCTTCATATTATTATAAGAAAAGATTTGTTTGATTGTTTGTATTGAATAGGATCTGAAACTACTGGACTGACTTCAAAGATTGTGTCATCATGAGAAAGCTACGTAGGTTATACAGTGTGAGTATTTATAATGTGCACATATCGAGATGAATGCTTGGGAATCTATGCATAATTTTATCGGCGGCAAAAATATTTAAAATATATATTTATATTTTTTTGGACTTTTTATAAAAAATGATTGATTTTTGAACCCAGTGTGACTTGTAAACTAAATTATCTATTATGATGAAACAAACTCCATAATGACAGGAAGTAATTAGGCGTCGTCATAAAATTAAAATTATGAAAAAGATATACACAGTTTTTTTGGCAAAAATCTGATATTTTTTCATTATATTTTACAATTATTGTAATAATTGTAAAATTTCTCAATAACACGTCCAAATCACCTAACTTTTTTATTACTTTAAGTTATTCTAGATATTATTATTATTATTCTTCATTGTATTAGGAACCTAATGATAAAAATTGCATGTTTTTAACTCAACCCCAACAATCAACTGTCAAAGAAAAGCCCAACGCATAACTACGTACTATTGTATAGCGGGTACATAAACTTTTTTTTATATAATAATATTTTTGCCGGCGATAAAATTAAGCATAAAGTCCCTCATTTCGACTGTAATTAATGATGAAGTTGCCACCGCGCGTGGTAACCTAGTAAGTTGTAAAATAAATATGAAAAGATCATGATTGGTCATGTTAGGTAAATCTAAAGTAGAATACAAACCCTAAAGTAAAATATAATAAAATTATAGACATTTGTAAGTTTTTAAGTTGTATTAATAAATTTAATGAAGTTTATTTCGTCATCATTATTATTATTAAATATTTATTTATTTTATTTTATTTATTCTTTATTGCACACACAGTAAAAACATAACATATTTTATGTACTAGCTTCCCGCGCGCGGTTTCACCCCTGTAATTCCCTGTTCCAGTAAGAATTTTATAATTAAATATAGCTTATAGCCTTCCTCAATAAATGGGCTATCTAACACTGTACGATTTTTTCAAATCGGACCCGTTGTTCCTGAGATCAGCGCGTTAAAGCAAAGAAACAAACTCTTCAGCTTTATATATTAGTTTTTATTTTTTTATTTATGGAATACATTGTGAATCATGATGCAACCGACTATAAGAGAACAATTGTTGATAAAAAGAAACAACACTGATCATTACAGTTAAGTGAAGCACTAATCTCCAAATTACACGATTTTCCCACGTCGATCACTAACAATTACCTCGTTAAGCTAACTTGTAGTTTTTGCACCTATTTGTTAGGTTGGAGTGAATTAAGCTTTTTATTCTCGTCTTGTAATAAAGGTCATTGCTAAACGTTTATTTATTTATTTATTTATGTACACACACACACATATAAGATATAAATACAACAAGACAGACAAACAGCAATGTACAAAATTACTACTTATTTCTAAAGAAATCTCTTCCAGTAGACCTGCGAGAGAAGTCAGAAGTAGAAAAATTTTAAAGCGTGTAGGTACATACAATAAATACATCATTATATACATAAATACTTATATTCGCATATACAATGTTACGAAGAGGAGAGATAATATTCTTTTACTTTAATCTTGAATGATGAATTCGTTTTATATCTGTATAACTACGGACTTAAAATATTTGATGATGTCACGAACCGTACATAGCACAATAGTACGATATCATTTAAAACGAAGATCAATTCTATTCGTAATCTTATATCTTTAGCTTAGGTACTCTATTTTTCAAATGGTTCAGTAGTTTCAAAACATATTAAAGGCACACGTTTAAGTATAGATAGAACAAGCCTATACACAATTGTACACATTAATAAAAAACCCCACTGTTACACGGTACTATTTGTATAATTTATTAAAAACACTAAGTAAAATTACCAAACTATGTAAAAGTGAGAAATAAAAAATGATAAAAATGTAATTTTTGACAAGCCGTTACCATAAAAAAATATAGATATCAGAATAAATAACCCATTTTAATCCGCCCACGTCTTCTGTAGAACATGTGCGTTTTTAATAGGGTGTTGCCATAGTTACTACGATTGGCAAGCGGGTTGGTGACCGCAGTATTTTACCGCATAAACAGGTGAACGCACACTCTGTGCGGTCTCACCGTAGCTCCTCAATCCAAGATCGAGACTTTTTATCAGGAGTGAGTATCGAACCCACGACCCCGAAATAAAATAAGGGAAACAAAACATGGTCACCATCATTTATACGGAATCAAACATCTACAGATACCCGGTGAATAAGCAAAAGCCTCGTAGCTAAATACATAGATGTCCGTCAACCCAATGTTCAAACCTCTCTTCAGAACCTGAGTCAAAGGTTGTCGTTAGGTAAAATTGACGTCACGCTAACGCCGGCTTAAGCGTCCCAAATGGCAGAAACGTAGAAGCGATATCGTTTTTGCAAGCGTTTAATCTGCTAGCCACCTTTTTGCGACGCTTAGGGGTTTACACTTAGTGGTCTAGACGAGTTAAAGCTCTCAGAAAAAGCTGTACGATTAATTGTCTAAGCTTAAATGACTTTGGGTACAGTTTGTTTAAAGAGATTAGAAAGAAAATTGTATTCTTCTTCTTATAAAATCGCCTGAAAATGGCTTGCCACGGCAATCAGAGTATGTCTATGTCAGTTTTTTAAATGTTGTAATAATTATTAATTTATTATTCAAACATAGATAGTAAGCAAAGTATTTGACTCTTTGTACTACTCGATTGGGAAAGTGGCCGCCCAATGGCAAGGACGTCGGACTTGGGACCTTGTGGTCGCCGGTTCGATCCCCACCCATTGCACTACCGACGTGAACCCACTCGTAATACAAGCATTTTAGCTTAGCGGTTAACAAGAATACTAGTAGACTGCAAAAACACTGCTAGTAAAATTAAAAAAAAAGAGTCCACCTTACCGAGTTACTACACTGGCAGTACCTGATATTGTATTTGAAACCCTTTTGCCACTGAACATTTGAATAGGGGAATTCATTTCATAGTTATCTTATAGTGAAAAAACAACTTTTTGATAATTTTGCTTTCGACATGGAACCAGGCAACAACTCACATCAAATCCATCAGTATTATTGGTGGTCATGGCTACGATGGTGACGCTCATGGTGACTCGCGTGGCGTAGGACACGGTGGTGGCCAGGAACATAAGCAACGCCATCACGTGCCGCATTCCCATGGTGCTCTCTGTGGACAAACGTAAAGAACCATGTTAATTTATATTGTAAATTTTGACTTTAGCGGTGCCTCGATTCCCACCCTCGACAATTATTAGTGTGAACCACAGATGTTGTTATCTGCTGATTCTGGGTGTGCTTTGTGTCCGACAATTGAATGTTTTTAAAGTCCCCCTCGATACAGGGATTAATTTACCCAGTGCGGGAGTTGACACAAAACAAAAACAAATAAAAAACTAGGCTCAGAAGAATAAGGCTGAATGTGACATTATACGCCGGAAACATTCATACGTTCCAGGCGTATAATATTATGTCACTTATCAAACTTTTCAAGTGAATGTTACATCCGTCTTTATGCTTCTGATGTCTTTATAATAAAATGTCACATAATATCTGGATTCCTGGTATCAGTCTATCAATGACCACGACTGGTGTAACCCATGTCGAAACGTTGGCTTGATAAAACGGTTATGATTTGCCTTCAAATTAAACCGCGATATTTTAAATTAAGGGTTATAGTTGTTGCCATTCGTCGAATATTTCTACAGCGCTATTTCAAAGATAAATAAACTAAATTATTCAAAAGGCATTGTCACTAAAGTTATAAAGTTTAAAATAATCACACTAAAGTGACAAGTTCATTTCTATTTGTCGCGCAAAAACACGCATTATACGAACAAAGTTGGAGAAACAACCTGTTTATCTAAAAACTCATTTTACAACTGTCAGCCCAGCGACGACCAAGACAGTTTGCACCGACTTGCTCGAATTAACATTCTAGGGAACTAGGAGCAAATGTAAGGAGATATTATGAACTTTTATTTAACTTTTTTATATTGATTCGGGCATGTCTATGAGCTTAATTTTAAAGTAAATTTTTGGATGATTAATTGACTCAGTAACGTCAGTAAAATTGTTTGAAAATCTTTATTGCTTTTTAAGTTACTAGTTAAATCTTAATAATTGTTTTTATTATATTCATATGGTCGAAAATAACAGCCAATCAGGCACCTAAACGTGACTACCGCATTAGTCTAGCAGAAATATGTTCAACCGTCTTTAACAAGTCCCGGACTCGATCCCCGGGTAGTGCAAAAAAAGTGTTACTTGTTTTTTTTTTAATCAGAAAAATCCTATATAATCTCTACCAGTCCAAAATTTATAAGTTGAAGGATTCATCCGTGCCTAGGGGAGCACGTTAAGTTGTCGATCTTGCGCCTGGTCTCTCACCGATCGTGTCGTTGGATCTGTCCACATTTTTTAGTAAAAGAATAAACGGTGAATCTGTTTACGCTTGTGCACTATAATATGTCCTGTGCAGATGGCTAATCTCCTTAGTGATTAGTCACCGTATCCCAAAGCACTTGAGGACTACACTAGGCCTAATTTCCGGAATGGACACCGAGATAAAACGTAATTTATAGACGATAAATTACGATTTAAAGTTTGCCAAATATTACACACCTGGTTCTAAATATCTTCAAACGCTATAACAAACTAATTCAAACTGTGTGATACCAAAATATGTCTGACTGGGGACATCACCTCAACCGTTATTATGTCTAAGGACATATGTTTATGTTTGTGAGGAAATAACTATTGCTTCTAAAGAGGTTTGTGTTGTCTTACTGGTTGTCTTCAAATAAAAGTTAGAAGAAAGCTGTGAATTAATAATGTTGAGAAAAAAGGCTTTCTGTTGATAAATAACAGCGTTTAGTTTTGAGACAGAGTTTGTGTTGTGATGAACAATTAGCGACACAATCTTAAATCTGGAAAGTATAATTTCTAAATACAGGGTTATTTGTAAAACACCGGTAACCTCTCAGGACTACGTTACTAACATTATAATCAACAACTTTTGTTCTATGACTTTAAAAAATTCATCATATTATAATTCATCAGATTTACACACAAAAATAAAAATATTTAAATTCAACGCTCTAAATGTTACGAAGTCTATGCGAAGCAAAAGAAAGCAGACAGTACGCGGCAATGTATGTAGGTACAGCAAAATACAGAGTTGAAATGTGTTAGATAGGACAACGAAATATTGAAGGTTTGTTTTTGGTAAATGTTTTATGTTTTGTAAAAAGTCGTAGAACAAAAGTTGTTGTTTATGATGTTAGTAATATAGTCCTGAGAGGTTACCGGTGTTTTACAAATAACCCTGTATATACTAGCTTCCCGCGTGCGGTTTCATCCATATAACTCCCGTTCCCGTGGGAACTTCATAATTAAATTTTTAATTTTGTCGTAGCGACGAATTGACGTGATTTTTTAAGTGAAGATATTTGAAGGGATGGAGAGGGACAAAGGTTATGTCACTCTCCATCCTTTCAAATATCTTCACTTAAAAAATCAGTTTTGCCGTGAAGGACAGAACAAACAAACTGACACACACATACACTTTCCCATTTAAGTATATATTTCCCGGACAGACCGAGGACCGCGTTGGCCCCCTGTCCCAATCCAGTGCCAGTGATCACTCCCTCTTTTTTTTTAAATATAATTATTGTCACAGTAATATTTCTCATAGCATTAGCGATGCCCTGAGCCATAGCCCTAGCCCATTAAGGGTGTGTCCTAGCCCTCAGGCCTGTGTCGCTTATATGTAAAAATATTATTTAAAGACATGCTCTTTCTATAGAGCTAAATTATATTAAGATTTTAATTATTGTTATTACTATACATATGACGTGATACTAGACTCACAGACATACCATTAGCTAATCCGCAATACATTTTAGTTGCGATATTTTGTATTTAATTATATTTATCATATTTATTTGTGTTTAATTGACAAGTGTAAGTGTATGTAAATACCTAAGAGCTAAATAAATATCGTTTATAATATAAGTGTGAAAGTATGGATATGCTAATATAACATAACGCTGTAGGCAGTCTAAGTAAAAGAACAAAAAGCTGGTAAGAAGCTCTGCTTTTTTTTTTAATAATTATGAGTTTTTATATTATAATTTGTTTGTACTTAATAAAGAATAATGGTTTCAGAGCAACTCACTCCTAAAAAAATTTGCCAGTTACTTACGAAATCTACATTTACATACTAAGCTGAATAGTTTGTTTGTTTGCTTGCTTGAACGCGGTCATTTCAGAAGTTACTGGATCGATTTGATTGACTTTCATCATTATTAAACTACGTTATTGAGTTGTAACAACTATATTTATTTAGTGATACAGTTCTATTTTAACAGGGTAACTATTAGGTATATAATTAGCTTCTAACATAATTATCGTTTAATTTACAGACCACTACTATTTACATTTTAAATAGGTTCATTATTAAGAATATCAATGAGATTAAAGTTTGTGAACCAACAATTCGCTAGTCAATGAACGATCGACTAATTTACCATTCGTTTGCAATTCAAACAATCATGGCGGAACTAACTGTGCACAACACAAAGTTAAAATACGGCTTCACAAAATGGGACACAACACTGAGTTTAATTTCCATTGCGGTGTTAACGCATACGGTCGATTAGCAATCCCGCACTAAGCCCGCATTGTTTAAACCACAACTGAAATGTTTTAGTTTTCAATGTACGTAGATTGTGCGATGTGGTTTTGCTAATATTGATTGTGATAGACTTTTGTTAGAATTGATGTTTACCTACTTTAACAGCCCCTCTGCGTTCACACTTTAAATGAAAATGAAAACGTTAATTAATAATGTAGACGAATCGATCATACTTATTATGAGTCAAAGGAAAGCGGCCGTAGCCCAATGGCTAGGGGCTTGAGACTTGCGATCATGTGATCGCCAATTCAATCCAACTCACTGCACTACCGACGTGAACCCACTCGTAACACAAGCATTTCAGATTAGCACGGGGGGTTAACATAAATACTAGTAGACGCAAAAACTCTGCAAGTATGTTTTTAGATATGAATCTACATCAAATCTTTATAGTTTCAGCAATCAGGTTTTAGTTTTCGAACTTAGTTTTTAGATAAAATTACAATTTATATTCCATTTATTATTATCAAAGTGTTAGTTGGGTGTAACCTACCACAATGTTTTATTAAAGTGCAGCGAGAACAGCGTGTCGCAACCTCTATTTTCATGTTTATGAGTTTCGTGAAATATTTACGGCCATAACTTGGTCAACATTTATATAAGCGTTAATTTTTTATATTAGCTACTCACTCCAAACTACGGCCCGCGGGCCAAATCCGGCCCGCCAGTGCCAACAATTCGGCCCGCGAGACCTTAAGACTAGTGTCTCAATATGGTCCGCGACTGCCAATGTTCTATTGTTGAGTTAAGTTCAGAAAAAAACACAATATAATAAAATTATTACTCGATCGCGCACTTAGCGACTTGTGTAGAAATACGAGAAAATTAATGGCAGAAAAAATTAAGCAATTTTGGGCCTTAGAACATTAAGGCCCAGGCTTCACAGTTTGAAGACCCCTGATCTAACATTTTAAAGTGTAGCCTAATATCAGCATTTGACTGAAACATACATACAAAAAATCACTACTCTTTCCTATAGGAGTGAGACCACTTACTTCCACTTTCTTTCGCTACTTACAGAAAAATACCGGAGCCGAATAACAAAAAGGATAATATCGGGACCTTAGTACTGAGAATTCGCTATCCATCTCTGAGTCTGTCCGTCCCTCCGTCTGTCTGTCATTAGACTGTATTTCATGGACCGTGATAGCAAGCCAATTGAATATTTTGCAAATGATGTACGTTAACAACAAATTGTAAGGGGGAGTTTGCATTCAACAAGTGTTATTTTTTTCCGGTTTTTTTTTGCATGATTTTAATAGCGGCAACAGCTCGATGCTTGAAATATTCGCTTTAAGATACATAACGGCAATTTAGCCGAAAAAATATAAGAAGAGGTACTCTAATTTTACTATAATAAAAGAAGTTTGACTGCACCGGTGGTGGCTCAGTGGTTACGTTAGTTTCTTCTGAGACTGATATTATATGTGTGAACCACGAGTAGATTGAGAATTGTTCTGAGTCTGAGTTTGCGATACTGGGATTTAATATAATTCCCTAGTCGTGGGAGTTGTTTGTTTATCATAAAAATAAATCACAGACTGTAAATTCGCCGGCAAAACCTCTTAAGCCCGTATTTTTTTTATTATTACTAATAAGTGGTACAAATATTTGTTATCAATATCAGTACCTACATATATTTAGCATTATATTCTTTGTCTTTTAGTAAAAAAAAATCCTTCAAAGTGACGCCAAAATGAGATCTATTGCCTTGCACTCATGATGACCTGCATGAAGTTGTAAACAACTTCAAACAAAGGGTTGAAGTCATTTTCATCAACAATTTCAAATGCATTTAAAAAGTATATACATCGCCTTCCCGGCGTTTGAAACCCAGTCCGCCAATCAAACGCCGACATTAAATTGAATGCCTAGACCAATCGTTAATTGAACTAACATCACTTAACGTTTAACTAATTAGTTTGTAGTAAGCTAACCCTTTGAGTTTGGCTGACGGAACATCAGGCAAGTGATTTAAATTAAGTTAGGGGTTGGGTACTTTTTTTAAACATCCAAAATCAACAATTTGGAAAGTTGTCCTTTAGTGATTTCATTGAATGTCTGCGTCCAATTAACGGGCTAGCCTTCCCATTGAATGGCCGATCTAACTAGATAGTCGCGACATTTATTTACACTAGCTGCGCTCCGCGGTTTTACCCACGTTACTCTGCTCCAGTGGGTCAAAGCGTGGTTTTTAGTAGTCTATATGTTAATCGAGCTTATTAACTGACCCCGTGCAAAGTTTAAACCCAATTTATTAAGTAGTTTTTGCGTGAAAGAGTAACAAACGTCCATCCATCCATACTTACAAACTTTCGCGTTTATAATATTAGTAGGATCAACAACCAAGATATGGCCTAAATAATCAAAGGGCGTTACATCTGCGACATTCCGCTTTATGAGTATTGGATTGTTTTGATGTTCGGCAATGGGCAGACTCGTTATGTTCACGGCAAAACGAAAGAGTAACAGCGACACATCATTCATGCTCCAGAGTTCTACAGATATGATGTTACATTTTACACTGGGTATGTTTTACTGTCACTTGTATATATTGTACGACATATTCCTGAATATCGACGTATTTATTATTTTATAGTCGTCAATGGCGGATCGAAGGAGTGTCCGGGAGGTTTTAGTGGTTGGTAGGGTCCTCTCCCGTGGTATGAGTTTAGCATACCACGCTATGGAGAGGGCGAGTCCCACATATCCCACTGCCAGCGCGCGAATACGCCGCAGCGGCGGTGGGAATGCGTAAAGGCATAGGCCCCGGAAAAAAAAATAAAATAAAAATAAAGCCGGGTCTGGGTCTGCTTGGCTGAGGGACTACCACCCGTGCCTCGGAAAGCACGTTAAGCCGATGGCCCTGTATGTTATAATATCATCTATAGGGAACGGTCAGCAGCGTTTCCTTGTGTATTACAACATTATACTCTGGTCAACAATCCGCCTGCCAACCGCAGTCTTTTTGATGATATTTGCAGCACGCATTCTGACTATGTTATGTCAATTGCCATAAGGTTACATTAAAAAAGTTTATATTATATTATTATGTATATGACTATATATATAATGCACATTCGTTTTCGTAAACAGAGTTTTACAAATTTAATATAGTTACCAGGCGTTATACATTTCCAACCTAAAAAAAAATTAGGTAAGTCATATTTTGAACACATTGTATTTGATTAATATTATTATTCCACTGTGGTCCAAATCCTGGTAATTAAATATTGAAATGATCGCCTTGATACCTTTCATTGCTGCAATAGGGGCTCATTATTGGCTATTGTGTGTTTGTCATTTGGTCCTTCGAGCAAAATGAGGCACAATGAAGTTGTAGTCGAACTAGTCACGTTTGATGCTCGTCATTTATCCTTTTGTGATGTTATTGTGCTAGTATCAAGTTTGTTTGTTATGTGTTGTCCACAAAAGAACCGCGATTGCTAGACAGTTGAAATTTTCACAGATGATGAATTTCTATAGCCGCTATAACAACAAATACTAAAACTAAAATAACAATAACATACAGCAAATTTTTCCCATACTTTTTTTTTGCCTTTTTTGCTCGATGTCAATAACGTCAACAGGTAGGCACTTGAAAATTGTACGGAACCCTTCGTGCGCGAGTCCGACTTGCAATTAGCCGGTTTTTTTATTATATTGAAGCGAGTAATCTTTCGACGATTTTTTGTCATTATAATTGTGCCTATACTAACTCCACCCGCGTTGGACTGCTTTTCGGATCCAGTGGGTTAAAGCCTATACGTTAATCCAGCTTTTAAACTATCTATAAGCTAGATTCCAGCTAAATTTGGTCAGTCGTTTTTGCCGTGAAAGAATATCAAACTTTCATACAAACTTTTACGTTTATAATATCTATTAATAGGATGTCAACACTAGATAGATTAACGCCATAAACAGATTAATGTAAGCATGTTAACACTTCCTCACTTGTCACATGGACTCAATAATAACCAATAACGTTAAACCAGATAGGTAGACACCATGTATTGATTTTTTTTTAAATGTATATGATTTTGTATCATTAGGATATATTTCTCCAGTCAATAATCTCAGTTAATATACTAACATTACGCCTTACCTCTCTTTGATTTATGTCTACATAGTAGAGTTTTGCAGTCTACTAGTATTCTTGTTAACCTCTCGTGCTATGCTAAAATGCTTTTGTTATGAGTGGGTTCACGTCGGTAGTGCAATGGGTGGGGTTAGAACCGGCGACCTCAAGATCACAAGTCCAACACCCTAGCCATTGGGCTACGGCCGCTTATTACCTATAGCTTGTCGCAATTCAACTAAACTATAAATATAGTGGAACTGCAATTTTGGAATTGAAATGTTTCCACGAGCATACCAAAAGAATATTTACTCCCCAAGATCTATAAAAATAGCATTTCATAGACCTTTTAAGGATTCTTAAATTTCGTTCGTGTGAAAACTTCGGTATCTTCAATGCTTTTTACAGATTACATTGCATTATTTTCCACTTTATAGTTGAGATTCAAAGCAATAAACTCTCTGGAGGGCCATCGTAGCTGCGGCACTATACGGGGCAATCACAGTGAGCAATGGATAGTCTTCATGTATGCACCAGCCTTCGGGTGGGACACAGTAAACAATTAGCAGTAGGTATATTTTGTAAGTTTAAAGGAGTGTAAATGGTTGTATACTATGAAAATTGTCTACTAATCTCCCTGGCAAGCGTGAAAATTTTGGCAAAGACCCACGTCCAACAATTAAATTAATGGGGAATGAATATCTTCGCTATGGAGCGGGGTATCCTACATTGACGTGCGCTTCAACTGTTAGTCATTCCTACTATTGACACAGACATAACAGCTCACACAAAAATAGGACCCTTCATCATCAAACATAAAGTTAACATATCATTTGTTCAACTATGTATATATCCTGCCAGCGTAAGCTGGAGGGTAGTGAAATTTACTTTCCAACTTCCCATATACTTTTTGATTAAATTCGGTGATTCGGGATCAAAGACATTTAGATGTCTCTCCCAGCCTGAACCTAACAGCTTAGATCCTTTTTCGTATGTGTCGCTGTTGATCCTGGTTTACAGGAGATGCAGTGGCTGGAGTGTGGAAGGAATTAGTTACATTATTCATTTCCATCTAGAAAAAGGCTTAAGCTATATTATATGTATACTGTTTAGTGTACACTGTGATGGAGAACAGATAATAGGCTTGCTCCGTGTATGGACGCAACACTCTGCGGTAGGGTCTTGATTGATTCTCATTGACATACACTTCTATGCCGTGTGCTGTTCAAACATTTCAATAGAAATATATTTAACTACCTATCTATTATTTTTAAGGTTACAAATTGGTTTGAAATATTTAGCCTGTGCCTTTTAAGGTAGTTCAGTTGGAAAAGAAAATAATTAGAATCTATATCATATGAAAAAACAAGAATACCCTATTCTTGTATTATTATCGCTTCCTTCGATCTCTCTTCTAAATTGCCATGCTTGATAAGGTCCTCACTTAGTACTGGTTTTAGTACTTTTGTGATTAAGATTAGATATTAAATATGTTTTGGAAGCCCTATTTGGAAGCATCTCGCCTATGGCCTTGACTCTTTTATTTCATGGTTCTGAGAAGTTCCAGAACTTAATTATATCTATGGTAATTTGTTAGGACAAAAACATTGGGAAGCAAAAATACGGTTTTTTTAAGGAAAGTAAAAAAAGGCCTAAACAACCTTAGTTAAAAAAATTTGCAAAATTAATTTGGGCCAATATAATAGGAATTGCAATATAAAGCTAAATTTTTTGCAACAGTTTGAGGTTTTATACATTCACTTTTTTGCTAAACCAACAGAATATTGAATTTCGCTTTTTTACAATCAAAGTGTTCATTGATATTTTATATAATTGACGGAGTGTTTTGAATGAGTCATTGTTGCTTTTTTTATTAAAAACTAGAAAGTATACACTCATCGTAATCTATATATTAATACTTGATGCAAAAACGTTGTACCCCTTTTTAGAAAAATTGCGCAGACAGAGGAGCGTGTAATTTCGCTCACTTATAGTTTCTATGAAGAAAGAGTGCGGAACATTGTTTTTATTATACTTGGTATGGAATAATACTGATACGGAATATCGGCCATTGAATGATCACTTGGTATTATAGTTACCTGAATAATTGAACTTTTTAATTATGAAGATTATTTATATCGGCATGTTGTTATTTAGTTCATTAACTACAAGTAAACATACAGATCAATATTAATAAAACGCTTTGACCTGTCTGATTGACGCATCAACGCATAGCTTAAACCGCTGATCTCAATAAATTAAATTTTGAAGGGTGCATTATCCGCATGAAAGACGATGACAATGTATTTTGTATACTATTTGTAATAATAAAATAAATTATTTAATCTGTTTTTTAATGAAAACGTAAATAAAATTCGTATGAGACAACAGATTGGTAAATTGTGAATGCCAACTAAATAATAAAAGTAACTGGACCAAAACTTCTTGGACATGCCTATCTGAGTATGTTTCGCCGGGTCGTCTCGATAAGTAAGCGCTGAAACCGGCAGTAGAATAACCCCACTGAGTTTGTTTCTTCTCAGTTGGGGCGTTTTGGTCCAATGGTATGACTAAAGCGCGTTTGTCGAGATCCTTATGGTTTGTCTAAATAATAACATTCTCAAAGTACAGAACTTAGATTAAATCATAGATATAAAATAATATTGTATTTTCATACCTGACAGCTTTTAGGCTAAAGCTATTACATATAAACTATTATGCCATCAAAAACATACTTGTAAAAAAACCCAAGTCTCGTAACGCAGTTCTTTTACCGTTAAAAGTTGTGAGATCTATGTAATACCAAGTCGGTTAATTTATTCAGTCCCTACTTAAGGGACCTTCTGTCTTAAGCTATTACGTAACTATCTCACCTAACAGACTCTTAAAATGATCTTATGAAAATTCGAAACTTTTAAGTTTTAAATAATAAATTAACTTGGCCATCGGATACTATTAGAATGTGTCTCACAAGTGTTTATTGCGATGGCCAAGTCAATCTAATATTCATAACATAAAAGTTTTGAATTTTGATAAGATCATTTTAAGAGTCTGTTAGGTGAGATAGTTACGTAATAGCTTAAGACAGAAGGTCCCTTAAGTAGGGACTGAATAAATTAACCGACTTGGTATTACATAGATCTCACAACTTTTAACGGTAAAAGAACTGCGTTACGAGACTTGGGTTTTTTTACAAGTATGTTTTTGATGGCATCTCATTTCTTTTTGTAGATAGTTGTACCTTTTTTCCTTTGCTTTACAATTTACATAGTTTTTTTGAATACCTACAACGGATTTAGGCTGTATCTCAAGAATATAGCTAAACAGTTGACATTTTCACAAATTATGTATTTCTGTTGCTATATTAACAAACTAAACATAAATTAAATAATTAAGGGGGGCTCCAATATAACAAACTTTTTGGCGGCCTTTTTTGCTCGATATCTATAACGGCAATAGGTAGGCACTTGAAAATGGTACGGAAACCTTAGTGCGCGAGTCCAACTCGCACTTGGCCGGTTTTAGTCTATTGTATGCACAAATGGAGGATTCCTGCGCTTTAATCGTTCCAAAGTAGACTTAAATTAAATGTAAACCGTCCAGACTCGTAACTCGGTGCCTTTATTTACAAAATAACTTAACTTACGAATATATGAATACCCACGTGCCTAGCTGGCATGGCAACACTCACCATACGTAACAAGAGCAGCTGCGTCGTGTACTTTTTTATGGTTTATTGATATTCGTCGCACTCGTCAAACGTCATTTAAAATTAATCCTTATTTAAAATTGTTATCTCTCATTCATTATAAATATTGTCAATGTACCTAATCGAAAACTACAACATCATGCTTAACAGAGGATTAACATCAACTTATGTATGGCACTCACGGCCTCACTGTCAAAGGTTTTTAAATAAAGAAATTACTAAACTGTTTTTAATGGAACTTTGGCACATGTCCGATTTTGGCTTTTTTTGAGACAGCTCCCGCACTAGGGAAATTATTATCTATGTCGCGGGTCAAAGTAACTTTTCCACAAAGACAAAGTCGCGGCCACAAGCTAATATGTACATAAGTAAATTTAAAGCTACCTAGTTAACATCAAACTGTGTAAAAAATATTTGATAAAATGAATATGCAAATACAGTTTGTGTCAGATAAATAAAACGTGGTGTGTGTGTATACCTGCGATATCGCAGTAAGACTTGTTAATTACTTGAAAGAAAGCGACCGTCTTTCTGTGACGAACGGGAAGCGTGGAAGCCGTAGTGTTTGTCCGGGGGGAATGCAAGAATTTTAAGCATCTCCTCCGACACTGCGGCGTTCCCACACGAGCGGTGGGGTATGTGGGACTCGCCCTCTCCATAGCAGTGGAATGCAAATCATACCTTGAGAGAAAAACACTTAAACCCCCGGTTACTCCTCTGACCACAATTGGTGAGGGGCCCAGAAACTGTTGCCTATCTGGGATACCCTATGGCAGCGTCCGCGACTCAAATGGTGTTGCGGGCTCTCCTGGGTCCAAATAACCAGTTTCAGGGATGCCAGAGTACACGGGGTCCCTACTTCTCAAGGGGCCGCGGCCTGTTAGTATACTATCGTTCATAGCACAGTTGCTTTTACATTCCATTGAGTTTTTTTTTTTCCTTCGATTTTTTTTTAATTTGTTAAATTAATCCCTGTGTCGCGAAGGTCGCACCGCTCGATAGATTAACGAAAACAAAGCACCCCCTGACTCAATACAACTGTTTTAATTTCAGACGAATAATTGTCCCGGGTGGGAATCGAACGCAGAAAACCAGGTCTCTGGAGCAACTAACGTAACCACTTAGCCACCACCTTTCAACATAATCGCATCTAGGTCCCTATCTACACCTATTCCTCCATTAAATCATACATATTCATTTACACTGATTCACTGACTGCAAATGTAACTTTGTAATCCTATACATTTATAAGAAATAACAAAGTTATTAATGCAGTTGATGAAACTTAACAACTGGACCGAAATTGCTAAATGTTGGAATTTTCCCATGAGTTCTACACTAAACTCTACTAGTACTCAAAATTTGAAGCTTCTACGTATGCTAGAAGTGCCTAAACATTTTGATGATCGGTCAATAACGTGTGAGCGAGTGACAAAATTACCGAAATTACCGAACTTTGAGTAGTTATAATTCTTAAAGTACTGGTTCAAATTGAATGAAATTTGAAATATGCTGTAGTTTTACAAAGCCTGCTTAGGTTCTGAAATTTCAGGCTCCTATCTTTATCCACAACGAAGTTATAGAGGGTCGAAAATCGGCTGAGTTGCTTCGAGAAAAGATAGGTACGGCCGTGCAATTTTTTTTTTTTTTTTTTTTTTCTTACTCGACTTGGGGGGGCACTGCCGTGCCCCCAGATAATAAGTAGCAATAATTAAATAAACTTAATTAACTTAACACAGTTAATTGATAAGCCAAAATATGTTTTGACTATTTACAAATACCTGTTATAGGTTAACGTAAATAATTTTTTTTATTTATATACCACATTAGCTTGCGAAGAAAAAAGATTCTTAAAAAGTCCTTCTCTTAGAGGGTCACTACGCGGACGATGTCACAGCTTCGTCAAAACAACAAAAGAAAAATACTTTTTGTTCATGTTCTACATTTCTTTCAATCTAAACCCTTAATTCTATATCCTTAAGATAAATCATACACTGAATTTGAAAGCCCTTTTTAGTCGTCCCTTGTTCGTCGCGATGGGAGCCTTTATGTTCCGATGTCTTTCAAAGATTTTAATCTCTTATCTGTGCTTTCATGTGAAGTCAACTGTTAGGGTCACTTGATGTTTTAGGACTACGTCTATCTGTTTTACAAACCACTTAATTTTTAAAAAGGTCCAAAGGTCTGGAAAAGGGCCTGTGTATAATGTAAATCGGAATATATTTTTAATGCTATTTTTAGGTTTAGATTTTTGCCAATGTGTGAAAAGTACATTCCAGCACTTAGACTTATGCTTGTAGGTACTCCATTTCACATGTGTTTGACACTAAATCGAGAAATCAGGAGTTCACTGTATGAATATAATATAGTTTTCTAATAGAGGGTTTTTTTTATAAAGGCAACTCACGGACTTGGGTAAATAATTCCGGTGTCGCGGGGACTTTAATTTAATATGGTAAAAATGGTTGGCTTTAATCCTTGAATGGTTCTTTGAATCTTCGAGGTCGTGAGATCGACTTTCGTCAAATCTTTTTGTAAAATCAAATATTTCTTTCCCAGTTTGGCTAGGTGACGGACTACTCTCCGTGCCTCCGTTAGCCCATAAATCCGTTAGTCTCGAATATCATAACATTGTCCAAGACGATCGTTTATTAGGTAACGGGCATGTCGTGTCGTTCACAATACTGCGGTCACCAATCCGCCAAGAGTAACGACTCAAGCTACACTGTCTTGAAGGGGGGCCCATATTCAAAGGTAGACGACGTTACACGGGCTGATGATAATGGCAACGATGAAATTCGTTGCTATTACCAAGTAGAAAGTATAACTATAAACGCTAAAGCCGAATAAAATAATCTTATACGAACGGATAAAGTTTTAACACTTGACAATCCTCAAAAGTCGTTGTGCTAAAACTTTTTCTTTATATTCTGGATCATGTACCTACGGCAAGTTTTTAATGTAGTGTTCTAGAAAATCTCCGAGTAGTAGTAATAACTAGAAACATAGAAGAGGATTACCAGTTACATAAAAACTTTGTACGAATGGAGATTATACAACTATTCCAGTCGAGGATATTCGTAATATTATAAAGTAATATTTTGACACTTTTATATTTTGACGAAGAGAATTGTTAGTTGATTTACTTTAAGCTGTATCTTTGCGAGGTGAGTAACGGAATGGATGCGATTTCATGTTAAAATCTATTTCTTAGAATACTGAAATTCAGCAGGAACAGGAACCAGAAAAAAATGTGTATTTGCTTATAACGTAGGTTAGAGAGGCAGATATAGGCAGTTATTAAATAAATACTTACCATATTGAGTATGATTTAAAAAATGATAATATTTACTCAATTACTTATATTTCACATTTAAGACTTGCAATAAGAACATTATGATATAAATCATAAGATAACCTTTACTTTATAATTTGTTGAACATTCGCGTATCATAATACATTATACATAGGTATTAACGCGATAAAATTTTTATATTTCCCGACGTCTCGTATCAAGTTGCATTGATCGTGCCATTCAGGGCAATGCTGCCAGCATTCTGGGAAACTCGCCAAGTAGTATGGATTCAGAAAAGTAGTATTTTATAAGTAGGGACATTTTATTAACATACAATAACTTTAATAACAAAAAGAAAATGCTTAATTCTAAAATCTAAATTTAAACAAAAACTAAAAAGCTAATTTTAAAATCTTAAATTAAACTAAAAATAAAAACTTAATAACTAAGAAAAGAAAATAAAAACTATGGGATAAAAAATTAAAATAAGCTATACCTACAAAAACGACAACTACTACTCTACATAAGGGCTTAGGCGTGAAAGAATTTAATTTTTATATTTAAGTTAGTTTTAATATAAATTTGCTACTTTTAACTGTTGTATATGAGTATTTTATTCATTAATGTTGTGAGTAAATTAATGTAAATATAGAATGTTTTAGTACATAATTGCTTTCAAAACATATAACATCCATATAATAAGAGATAGTGTCCCGTATATAATAAGTGTGTATACGTATACTGATGACGTTACTATCATCATCATATTTTGTACATACGTAATTGATTCGCGCTCGTTTGTTATAATGTACTCACCGCCCGCGCGCCCGCAGTTGCTCTGCACTGTCATTTTTTTTTTCGGACTGACATATTATTATGTAGTTAGCCCTGCGGCTTTTGTTACTTCACCGGGCATAAAGGCGAGCAGAGCCTAACCTAGATAAATGGTTTAAACACTACAAACTAAGCAACCTGCGCATGAGGGCGTCCCCTGTGGGACTTGGACCTCGGCTCAGGGCGGTCGCTGACGGGGAGATTGAGGGATTATGGCTTTTAGTTTCTTTAGGGGAGTTTTGTGCGACTGTCGCTCTACTTTACAGTTCGCTGGCCTCTCGGACTTCGGGTCCACATCGGAAGGTTCTTAGCAAGTTAAGGGTCGGGAGGGCGAGGAGGGACGCGTCGCGTTCGCGGGCGCACTCTTCTCCGGCGGGTCGGTTAGAGTGGTCTCTGTGTAGTGCTGCTAGTTTCTTGCAGTCTCTGTACTGCTAGTTGGTAAGCTGTGATCTCGTCGTCCGGGTCGTCTAAGACGCCCCGAGGCCGACGGTGTTTACGACGCTTAGTAGGCAAAGGCCTGTAGTCGGATGCTGCAACAACCAACGGGTTTGGGTGTTGAGCCGCGGATTCAAAGAAGCGTTCCGACGCCTCTTTCATCCACTGGAAGGCAGTTGGAGATCAGAATGCAGGTTGCGATTACGAATGAACCACGGTGCCCCGGTGGCACGTCGAGTGAATCTACTTTGGACGGTATATTGCTAACGCACTGCATGTTTAGACAAGTTTCTTCTAAATTTTGATTATGAAAATAATTCAAATGCATAGAAAAATTCTTAACTTTTCTAATACAGAAGATGATTATGACCACTTAAATTATTGTAAAAGAAATGAAAATTATCTCCCTATACAAAATTTATTACTTGAGTATTCGGTATTCGGCCGAATAATATGTAGATATTCGGTATTCGGCCGAATATAATAAAAGCAGCTGAATAGGCCGAATACCGAATAGTAACCGAATATTTGTTGCAAGCCTAATTATAAGTGGTCGGCGCAATATGTCACCTTCCATTGTTCCTTATTAGACGTCCCTTCCATACCTTTCTGACACATGTCATGTTTCACACAGTCCATCCATCTTTTTTATGGCCTTCCTCTAACAATAAAGTATCCATCTATCTTCATATTCAATTTTTTTTCGCCATATGCATGTCATTCCTTCGCAGAACATTACGTTACTTTATCCTCCTCAATCCTGGTTAATAATTAATCTATTTAAAAGCACCGAAGAGAAGAACGGACGATAGGTAAAGTTGGAAGAAGTCCTAGAAACTGTCGCAGCATCATAACCTATACTCATAAGAGCACGCAAACAAGCAAAAACAGTTTTACGCTAGAAAAAAGGCAGCAGCCATGATATCGTTTACAACATGTTTTTTTCGGACCGACATAATACATATGTAGTTGGCTACGAGGCTGCTGCTTCTTACCTGGGCATATAAGCAACCAGGACTCCAGCCTTAATAAATTGTTGAAAAACTACAAACTAAGCAACCTGCGTAAGAAGGCCTTCCCTGTAAAACTTCGACCTTGGCTCAGAGCGGTCGCTGACAGGGAGATTGAACATTTCCTAAAACCATTATAAAATGATGTAGGCTTGTTAGAAATGCACCGGATGTCAGCAGTTTTTGCATGGTATAACATAAGCCCGTAAAATGGAAACTACTGAACATGAGCCTCCTCCCCAAGAAGGGTTTTGCCATAGTCCCCTCGCTTGGCAGGCGGGTTAGTGACACACATGGTTAAACATTAAGTATTTTTATAAATACTGAATATTATAACAAGTGGAACCGAAGGCTTAACTACACGTTATAGCAATAAAAATTTATATCGGAGTCTGTTTCGTCGATTACTCGATAGAAACAGCCCCGATAGAAATTTTCATATATTATCCCGCAGTTTAAGGACTTTTAGTGTAAAATTTCGTTTTTATATCGATTTGTTAATGTATGGAAATCATAACTATAACTTTTTTACAGAGAAAACATTTTTTTTTTTAAAGTACTCCCACTGCACTAGGGAAATAAGTCCCTGTGTCGCGGGGGACTTTACAAACATTTATTTCACGGACACACAGAACACCCAGACTCTGAGTCTGGGTGTTCTGTGTGTCCGTGACAACTAATTGTGGTCCACACAAATAATTGTCCTGGGTGGGAATCGAACCCAGAACACCAGGTCTCAGAGGCTACTATCCACCGGTGCCACCGGTGCAGTCAAAATATTGACAGTTATTTGCTTTTTCCAAGCGCAGTCTTTCGTCTCAACGAGAACGTTGCGTAAAAGTTTGTTCTCCCGATATTACTACAATATAAATACCTGAGTGCTTAATACATTCAATTTTTTGTTCTTTAATGTTGCTTTAGACGCGCTATTAACTTTAAGTACAGTTACGAATTGTAAGCACCACTGCAGAGGAACTAGACAAAGTTATGAAACCTCCCAAGTTACAGGTGCATTCGTTTACTTAAAGTTTCGGAGAGTATTGCCCACTAGGATGGAGCGTAAAGAAGGGCCTTGGAATATAGGAGTTTACGTTAAATGTAAAAAAAAATACGTTGAGATCAAGCTATCTTTTACGGAGTATAAGTTCAAGTACCCTCAACCGAAGGACATGGTCATGGACCTGGTCTTCCTTAAGAACGTCCCCGGTTCATATGTAGAACGTTCGTAAATTTATTCTACTTCCGTGCTTCTTCAGCTCTTACTTCTATACATTAGGATTGGCCATGCTAATATGTAACATTAAATGTATAAAAATATTTTTAAAAAAAGTTTTTGTTTTAGACCTGGAAATATAATTGTATATTTAAAATATATGACTATAGTCTTTCTTCTCCGGGTGTCCCATCGTAAGTAGATGGAGAAAGACTCGTAAGACGCTAGAATAGGGTCCGGTCGTCGTCGCAAGGCGAGGCTTGCGACGCGTTCTATGCTTCAGTCAGACCCTATCCCAGACCGCGCTGGTTGATTTTAATTATGTTTATAATAGTAGTGACTATTGTATTTGTATTGACTATTGTAATATTTAATAACATGATTGTTAAAATGTAAACTAATTTATTAGTCAAGGTTTATTTTTGTCATTATGATTGTATTTGACTTATAATAAGTACGATCGATTCTTCTACATTATCAATAAATGTTTTCGTTTTCATTCTTCACGGGTATAAAATAATACTAAGCAGGAGCTTAACTCCTGCTTAATATTATTTTATACCCGTTTCCAGACTAATTCATATTGTTATGTCTCCCGAATGAATTTCTCCTAGTTATGCTTATCCGGGTGAGCAGCTAGATCAGTTCCCCGAACTCGTTAGTTCCGTGAAGCGTGAATAATTCCAGTCACATTTTTCTCTACTCTCAGTCACTTTTTTCCAGTTCGCTTATTTCAACATCACGACATTGACGCTATTTTCTCTAAAAGATTAATTATCAATCGTTTATATTTTGGAGAAGTAATTAACATAACATATCTAAAATGCTTTTCAAAGGCATTTAATATTAAATTACATTTCGTCTGGCTTATTTGTTTTTTATGTTTTGGAAAAAAAAAACTTTTTGGGGTAGATTTAGTTCCGCACCAGCTGAATATGCAGTTCTATGTTAGGGTATAATAGAAGAGGACAGTTTTCACTTTGCCTCAAATACCTACTCAAAAATTTGTGACATTGCTCGGACTTTTGCCTTTAAGACTTTTTTGGCCAACAATTTACTATAATAATATGATATGATTTTTAACTGACTTCAAAAAAGGGAAAATTTTCTATTTACCATTTTATTATGTATGTTCCTTTATTACTCAAAGACTCCATGAATGAATTAGAAATTTGTAAACTAAAAGCCGCCCAAAGTACCCGTTCTTCGCGGATGAAGTCACTGGAAAAAGCAAGGTAAATACATGAGTAAATAATGGAAAAATCGCTGCTTTTTGCCGTAGATAACATCTATGTAACAAAGGGCCAGCGATGTACTGAGTCATGATATTAGCACACAACATGTGAGCATTATGCGTTATTATAGTTTTGTTCCGCGTCAGGACACATAATTATATATACTTATTTACTTAGTGCCCCGCAGTTTTGCATGTATAATGAATTTATGTTGGTAAGGTTAAAATTTAAATCGAGTTTAAAACCCGCGACGCACAGAAAATATTGGTGTTAAATCAAAGACCTTTCTGGATTCGATTCCTACGTCAAACAAACGATATTTTGTGTAAATCAGAGTTATTTCCGTTCTAATTTTAATTATTTCCTTGACCCACTATCCGACCCGCCGGAGAAGAGTATACATGAAAGCGACGCGTCCCCGTTCGCTCTATTGATCCTTACTTTTCAAAGAACTATCCGATTTCCTCCTAGACCCAAAGTCCGAGAGGCTGTAAAAATGAAGAAAAGTTGTACACTGCACAAAAATTCCCCTAAAAATCTACATATGACTTTAGTATTCCTCAAACCTCCCGAGCCAGCTACCGCCCTGAGCCGAAGCCTTGGACCTCCCAGGGACTCTTGCGCACGTTATTTAGTTTGTACTATTTAATATATTTACCGCTCGCCTTTATGTCCAGAGAAGTAGCAACAGCCTCCTGGCTAACTAAAACCGCGGCGATACTGGCGCTCTATACTTTTATGTACAATCTAAGCATATAAAGATTAAAAACTGTCATTTTGTTATTACAAACAGACATAAGGAAAATATGTTTAAGTGTAGATATGAAGGTAGGTACATAATAAATACGTGTCTTATTAGAAACATGTCATTTGCGTGTGTTAAAATTGATGTAAATTGTGATAATTTTTTACTACTTGTTGTAAATTGGAATTGTAAAATACATATAAAATCATGGGTGTGCAGCAATAATATAAAATAAGTCATACAACATTAGTATGTATGTAATTTTATACACTTATTTATTTTGGGAAAACAAACAGATACACATTCAAATCACAGCTAAAAAATATATAAATGTGAAGTTCACAACGTTGTCCACATATCGTCGCTGATACTGCAATACCGCGGAAGCAACAATAGCTTATACGGTTGAAAATCAAATGTAGAAAATTGATATTTTCTCTTATCTATGTATATACTACGAAAATATTTCTTGACAGAGGAAATGACACCTTATTAGCAACTTGCGTCTCATCGACGATATGTAAATTTGGGGCGGGGCCCAGGGGGCGTCCTCTTGCGCAGATTGCTTAGTTTGTAGTTTTTTAACCATTTATTAAGGCTGGAGCTGTGCTCCCCTTTATTTATAAAAACATAACTTCAAGAATTACTTTCAATTCACTACATTATATCTATAACAATAGTATAAGCACTTCATAGATAAAATAAAACTTAAACATAGCACGTGTCATAACAATAATTGAATTCATTACGTCACGGATTGTATTTCAAACGACTGCATAGCCTTTGGCTGCAATTATAGATTTCATTCCATTATTATTCAATTTATTATACGGTAGCTGGGGCTGATTAAACCTCGATGCTTCCTATCAAGCGCAAAAAATGTGTACCTTATCGACAGCCTATCAATTACAGTGCTGGATTAATAGCTAAAAATCGATTTTTCGAGATTAAAGCGGCCGTAGCCCAATGGCTAGGGACGTCGGACTTGCGATCTTGTGGTCGCCGGTTCGATTCCCACCCATTGCAATACCGACGTGATTGGCAGGGCAATAGTGTTGCCTATTGTCTATCGATAGTTGACGTCATATCAATAGTATCGATAGTCTATCGATAGTATCGATATTAGTGATAGTATCGATACTATCGAGAACCAATATGTGTTTAGGAGCAATACTATCGATAGTATCGATACTATTGCTCCTAAACATGGGTTGGTCTTCGATAGTATTGATAGTTTTAATCATTTAATGCAACGATACTATCGATAGTATTATTTTTAAAATATCGATACTATCGATACTATCGATAGTATTATAATGTAATAGTATCGATACTATCGATACGATTGCTTCCAATCAATAGTATTAGTTAATTTGTGATATCGATAGTATCGATATTATCGATACTATCGATAGCACTATCGATATTGTTACTATTTTTCGAGGTCATCTATCGATAGCGAAACTATCGATAGTTGGGCAACTCTACAGGGCAATACACACGAAGGTGGTTTGTCCCTCAACCCACTCCACCCGGACCAGACAATTTTGGATTTTGCACAAAACATTATAAGTACCCGATTTGGAAATTGGATCCAAAAAGTAAGGAGGTTATATATCTAGTGCGGGGAATGATAAATTATGTGTACAAATTGCTTAAGTTTACAAACTTTGGCGGTGTACTGTACCAAGTGGGCTATCTATACAAGTGAGTTGTATCTCAATACTTCTTACAACGTTAACATCTCACATTCCGCGCTACGCGACGGAGTGTGGTGCAGTAGTAAAAGTGCTTTAGAAGAGTAATTAAACTTATTCATATAATTATTTGCATAGCTTAAGTAATTAGTATCGAACATCTACAAGCTGACCATGATAATAACTATTGACAGAGTATCTGATAACATTATCATATTTACCTCTCACACCTTGTTCACATCGATAGACCCTTCAATATCACTTTAATTATAGAAATTGTGAAATTTCTTTGTCAATAAAACAAGTAGTTTGTTTTACAATCATAGCTATTTTATCATGTGTTATGGTCGTTGTTTCTTTCGACATAACGTTTTACAACTTCGATCTCTTATCATCATCAACAGCCCATATAATGTCCACTGCTGATTATGGACCTCCCTCGTAAGGGTTGACGCCATATTCACCACGCTTGGCGGACGGGTTGGTGACCGAAGTATTGTATAGATACAGCATATACATATAAACGCTGCTGCTTGTTACAATCGGGAGTAGCACGGAGCGCAGTCCCTCAATTAACCCGTAGGTGTATTGCGTAAAAAATGTGACAGCAATCGATAATTTTGCAAATTCATTCATATCATGTTTTTTTCTTTTTTCGTATGGACACTCTTAGGTAGCCACGAGGCTTTCGCTACTTCACCGGCCATAAAGGCGAGCAGAGCTCCAGCCTTAATAAATGGTTTAAAAACTACAAACTAAGCAACCTGCGCAAGTGAGAATTATGTGAAACAAATTGATACGAATGTGCAAATAAATGGTATTCGGTTGCAGCCAGTAGAGTCAACTGTCTTTTTGGGAATAACTATTGATTCCAAATTGCAATGGGGCCCACATATTGAGAAACTATCAGGAAAACTTAGCTCTGCGGCCTATGCTGTTAAAACTATGAGACGACTCACTGATTTGGATACTGCTAGAATGGTTTACTTTAGTTATTTTCATAGCGTAATGTCTTATGGAATTCTTCTGTGGGGAAACTGTGCGGACATTGACACCATTTTTGTACTACAGAAACGAGCTGTAAGGTCTATATATAAACTTGGTCCGCGGGTTTCCCTACGGGAGAAATTCAAAGAGACTAATATTCTTACAGTCGCATCACAATATGTCTATGAAAACCTTTTATATCTTCATAAGAATATAGATAGTTTTAAGAAAAAAAGCGACACTCATAATGTTAATACTAGATCTAAGCATAATCTCGTTTTACATGCTACACGTCTCCACAAAATTAGCAATTCTTTTATGGGGCAATGTATACGCTTCTACAACAAACTTCCTAATAATGTTAGAGATCTTTCAACAAACAAGTTTAAACGATATGTCAAAGATAAATTATGTAAAAAGGCTTATTATAAAATTTCTGATTATGTTAATGACAAAACTGCTTGGGAGTGAGTTGCTCTGAAACAATACTGCTTTATTAATCATTGTAAAATATAATTTATTTAAAAAAAAGGATTCCTCTGAGTTTCTTGCCAGTTCTTCTCAGAGTTGCCACGTCCAGAACTGGTGGTAGTAAAAGAATGGGACGCATCATAAGAACATGATTTAAAATATTTTAAATGTGTCTATTTGAATAAAGAATTTTTGACTTTGACTTTGACTTAGAGGGCGCCCCCTGTGGGCCTTGGACCTCGGCTCAGGGCGGTCGCTGGCGATGAGATTGAGAGATTATGACTTTTAGTATTTTAGGGAAGTTTTGTGCAACTGTCGCTCTACTTTACGATTCTCGGGCTGGAGGACTTCGGGTCTACGAGGGCATCGGATGGTTCTTTGCAAACTAAGGGTCAGGAGGACGAGGGGGATCATTCATATTACATCAACATATTTTGCACTAGATTCCGCTTGTGTAACTCCCGTCCCCGTAGGGGTTTCATAATAAATTATAGCTTACCTCGATAAATGAACTATATTTTTTTAAATCGGCCCTGTGGTTTCAGCGATTTGCGAGTTCAAGCAAACGAATCAAACAACCAAACTCTTCATACATAGCTTCCCATTAAGTATAGAATATCATAGTACCAACAAAATAAATTGTAGCTATAGTGGACAACACGCTACCAATTGTTGACTACTTTTTGGAACGAAGTTCCTTATGGTGCGGTGCGTTGCGGGTACCCTAGCCGGAAAAAAGGGTAAGATTTTTATGTATAGTCTATGCATGATGGCTATACAGTGTCTTGTGTATAGTCTACGTGATGACTGTTATTATTATTTTTATAAATCATTGTAAATAAAATAAAGGTGTTAAGATAATTTTGTAAAGAAGTTTCTTTGCTTTTTATCGATAAAAACATAATAATAAAAAATGTATACACCAATAATTATTTCCATTATACCTCGAATAGAACTTAAAATAAATATTTTTATAATAAGAAACTACGTTCCTATCCGGTGTCCCACGACACGACACGACTTTACTTTTACGTTTTACGATAAATCGAATAAGTAATAGTATTCGCATTTGTTACGTAATTGACCTGCGGGTTGCTTAGGACGCCCCGAGGCGAATTGAACGGCGAGCCAGCTCACTTATATATAAGCTGAAGATTTGTATGAGTAATCTATATATATAAAAGAAAGTCGTGTTTGTTACAACACTTATAACTCGAGAACGGCTGGACCGATTGCCATGGTTTTTGATTTGTTGGATTTGTTTCCGTCCCGAATAGCAGAATACATTTTAAAAACAAAAGAAAGTCGTGTTAGTTACACTATTTATAACTCAAGAACGGCTGAACCGATTTGGCTGAAAATTGGTAGGGAGGTAGCTAAGAACTGGGAGAAGGACTTTTGGGTAGGGGTAGGGTAGGGTAGGGTAGGGTAGGGTAGGGTAGGGTAGGGTAGGGTAGGGTAGGGGTAGGGTAGGGGTAGGGTAGGGTAGGGGTAGGGTAGGGTAGGGTAGGGGTAGGGTAGGGGTAGGGTAGGGGTAGGGTAGGGGTAGGGTAGGGTAGGTGTAGGGTAGGGGTAGGGGTAGGGTAGGGTAGGGATAGGGTAGGAGTAGGGTAGGGTTAGGGTAGGGGTAGGGTAGGGCAGGGGTAGGGTATAAAAGTCCACCCGTGCGAAGCCGGGGCGGGCCGCTAGTGATTTATAAATGACTAAGTATTGCTGAAAATACGATTAATCCTACAATACACCGATAGATGACTGAGAAAAGCTATAATAAACGACCTTTAACTTTATCTCTATACTATAAAGATGAAAATTAAAAACACCAAACATCTTACGATTATTTTTTTCAAAATCATATGAGTCTTATACAAATGAAAATAAGGTTGAAAATCATACAGCATCGTAATTCAAGAGCAATTTCTGTGAATTCTTGTAATTAATTGGTTTTCCCTTATACACATACCTGAAGCGATCAGCATTGTTTGGGGTGTGGTGGCAAAGAAATAGGTAAAATTCTTTAAAGTCTTCGTCGATTTAATTAATGATGAAAAATTCCAATATCGACTATTCTATTTATGTACTAGTATATCATCATCATCATCAGTCTGCATAACGTACGCTGCTGAACATGGGCCTCCTTTCGATGGAGGGTATTTGCCATAATCACCACGCTTGGCAGGCGAGTTGGTGACCGCAGTATTATGAAGCAACACACAAGGAAACGCTGCTGCCCGTTCCCTGGTATACGATTTTTATAGATAAGGTTATAACAATCGGGACTAACGGCTTAACGTGCTTTCCCAGGTACGGAGGGTAGTCCCTCAACCATCCAGACCCGGAAAGAAGTCTTAGAATTTACACAAAGATTTCTTGTCCGGCGTGGGGATCGAACCCACGACCTCCGAGATTTTTAAGCGTGCCAAATACCGCTACGCTGCGGTGGTTTTCTTTACTAGTGTTAATCTTTGTTAAATGAAAGCGTAACCATCCTATTCAATCATCATCAGCCCGTATATAGTCCACTGCTGAACATGGGCCTCCTCCCGAGGGAGGGTATTGCCATAGTCACCACGCTTGGCAGGCGGGTTGGTGACCGCAGTATTATGTTGTAACACACAAGGAAAGGCTACTGCCCGTCCCTTGATAAACGATTATTATAGATGATGTTATAACAATCGGGACCAACGGCTTAACGTGCTTTCCGAGGCACGGAGGATAGTCCCTCAACCAACCAGACCCGGAAAGAAATCTTAGAATTTACACAAAGATTTCTTGTCCGGTGAGGGGATCGAACCCACGACCTCCGAGATTTAAAATGAGCCAATTACCGCTACGCTACGAAGGTTGTCCTATTCAATAATGACTTCATAATTTAGTTAGTTTTACTTAGTTAATTATTGAAGGACTGACTAGAGCAGGTAAGTATATAAGATTTTAAAATAAAAATCGAAACGAATAAAAATAACGTTATCATTCTAAAACGTTTTCTCAAGAGTGAAAATTGGGACAGATAAAATGTAAAGATTTTTTTGACTTCAATCAACCATCCACTCCACGCCTGTAACTCCTGTAAGCCAGGATCAACAGTGGCACACACTAAAAATGGCAACTAGCACGAAAGTTCACCAAGTCTCGGGAAATATTAAAAAAAAATGAATACTTTACGGAAAACTTTACCGCTTATTAAATTTCAAAATTGAGATTAATAAATTTAGACCACCGGCAAAAATAGATTGATAAATTTGGGTTCCACCGTAGCCTAATTGGACCCTGTTATGCAGAAAAGATCCAACCAACGCTTTATTACCTTTTGGTTGGATCTTTTCTGCATAACAGGGTCCAATTGATACCGGGAAATAGTTAAACTGCCTTGGGACCTTTTTTCTTTGTCCGGGGGAAATGCATTTACGCATTCCCAGCGCCGCTGCAGCGTATTCGCGCGCTGGCGGTGGGATATGTGGGACTCGCCCTCTCCATAGCGTGGTGTGCTACCTCATACCACGAGGAGAGGACCCTACACCACTAAAACCCCCCGGACACTCCTTCGATCCGCCGTTGGCGGGGGCCGGGTACGCATAAGCAATCCGACACGAATTTAATCAGGAAGAGACCTGTTAAAAGTTGTGAGACCTGTTATTCTGTACTTTATATGTATCCCTTTAATCTGTATTTTAACTAGCTTCCTTGGCAGTAGCTCCCTTCCCCGTGGGTACTTCATGATTAAATATAGCCTATCTCACTTCTGAATAATGAAGCTTTCTAATGACATACGATTTTTTGAAATTGATCCTGCAGTTTCTGAGCCTATACAATGCAAAAAAAAACAATCACATCCTTCCTCTTTTCAGCTTAATTTATTAAAATAATGAATAAATTAAGCTGAAGGCCTGCTCGCCTTTATATCTGATTGAGTTTCAAACTACAAACATAATGTATTTTCGAAAAAATAAAACTTAAAAACATGAAAGCTTATTAAAAAAAAGAATTACTGTTCAAAAGTAACACAGGTTGTTTTCATGCTCAGGTTCCTACACTAGACCTCAGAAGCATAAAAACGGAAGTACTATAAACCTTCTTTGACAACCTTCGTAGCGTAGCGGTATTTGGCTCGCTTTAAATCTCGGAGGTCGTGGGTTCGATCCTCACTCCGGACAAGAAATCTTTGTGTAAATTCTAAGATTTCTTTCCGGGTCTGGTTGGTTGAGGGACTACCCTCCGTGCCTCGGAAAGAACGTTAAGCCGTTGGTCCCGATTATTATAACATCATCTATGATAATCGTATATCAAGGAACGGGCAGCAGCGTTTCCTTGTGTTGTACAACATAATACTGCGGTCACCAACCCGCCTGCCAAGCGTGGTGACTATGGCAAATACCCTCCCTCAGGAGCAGGCCCATGTTCAGCAGTGGACGTTATACGGGCTGATGATGATGATGATTACCCTTCAAAAGCATTTGGTCGTCAGTGTCAGTTGTTGATAAAGGCACATACGACGAATGTTTTTTGACGTATACAGGCACGTTCGACCTTATACTTCTAAGCTCTAGCATTGATTTCTCATATGAGCGAAACCACCAATTATATAATAAACCCCAATTTTCGTTAATATTTATCATTGTTTACCGAAATTAAATTCCAATCAACATGTTGTTATCAAGTGCAATCCAGTTTGCAAGTCAAACAATTATCTCGACAGAACGTGCCGCTGCGCGTGGCGGGAGGATTCGTGATTTTCAATGAACATAGATTAATTTACTGCAACGATAATTGCTAACTAAACTGTCGCAGAAACAAAGCGCTAAACAGATGATAAAGTGCAAACCAAAGTACACAATATTACATACCTCCCGCACTAGAGTTATCCGTGTGTCGCGGTAGATATTAAAAAGATATCATTTCCGAACACAAAACGAACCCAACATTTTTCTTTTGTGTACAACCTTTTTTTATACACTTACAATCTAGTTTGCTAGTATAACAATTAGCACAATAGAAACCTCTCTTTGTTAAATTTAATATATCTTGTTGGTCATAAAATAAATCATTTATGACTATTAAATTACAACCATTAAATGGTAGATTGTTTATCTAGGGAGCAAACAACTATTTTAAAGGCGAGAGTGTTTTTTTTAATCCAGAGCGGAGCGAAGGATTCAAGAGTAGAATCCCGAGCGGAGCAAGGGATTCTTAACTAGAATCCTGAGCGCAGCGAATCAACTAAAATCTGAATATGGATCAACTACGAACGAAAGCAGAATGCATTTAGTTTCGCGCGTTGTTTATTTTTCGTCAACTTTTTTTAAATTTGGCGCGCTCGCAGTTTTTCAGCCAGTCACATATTCAATACATTGTTCCCGCATGGTTTGTGATTCACCTCTTTGCTGATTGAAAAATTATTAACAATATCCACATTCCAAATTCAAATCAATTTTGGTCCCTAGGGATTAATGAGCTATTTTGGTCCCTGTTTACGAGGAATAAACTAGCTCTTTTTGAACAGATGTGATAAAATAGTTATTTGTTATACAAGAGTGCAAAGTTGCTTTTTAACCGCGTGTTCAATTTTGATGACCGAGCAAGCGAATGATTCTAAAATTAGAATCCTGAGCGTTAGCGAGGGAATCAAAAGAGCACGAGGTGAAAAATCTTTGCACTCGAGTGCAACACGTAACTTTTCATTCCACCTCAGCGAGGAAATGCGCATTATGAACAATTTCAGTGAATTCTGTTGGCGTCAAACAAACTTCCTCGTCGCTAGAATCACTCATTTTAGTTTTTTCACTTGTTTTCAAGTTTCTTGTTTTTAATATAAGGTTTAACAATGACGTGAAAAAATGCCGCGTACAAAGCAAATTGAAAAAAGAACACCAAGAAGGTTCCGAGTCTGAGTTTTTAACAAATTAAAAAAAAGTTGTATGATATATTCGGCACCATAGAGGTAGCAGTAAAAAGGTTTAATGTTTTTTTTTAATTCACAAACTTAGTGCACACGATGTTCTAAATTCAATTTACTTTATCCTCTAGAGAATAAAAACGGCTTTTCCACTCAGATATTGAAGATTAAAAATACTCTTTCCGAGATGGTGGGATGAAAATGTATTTTAAAGATTACTTTGAAATATTTTTATTAGTTCATCCTATAATGTAATGAAAACTCATTTATTCGTTTAAATTAGTTTGCTGTTCGTTTCTGTACATGCAATATTTTTTACTGGATTGTATATCATTTAAAATACATATTTTAAAATAAATTATATATCATATAGGATAAGGAAAAAAAAGCCAATGAGTTACTTAATCGATAGTATAATCATATTATCTGGGGGCACGGCAGTGCCCCCCCCAAGTCGAGTAAGAAAAAAAAAAAACAAAAAAAAAAAGGTGCACGGCCGTACCTATCTTTTCTCGAAGCAACTCAGCCGATTTTCGACCCTCTATAACTTCGTTGTGGATGAAGATAGGAGCCTGAAATTTCAGAACCTAAGCAGGCTTTGTAAAACTACAGCATATTTCAAATTTCATTCAATTTGAACCAGTACTTTTAGAATTATAACTACTCAAAGTTCGGTAATTTCGGTAATTTTGTCACTCGCTCACACGTGATTGACCGATCATCAAAATGTTTAGGCACTTCTAGCAGACGTAGAAGCTTCACATTTTGAGTACTAGTAGAGTTTAGTGTAAAACTCATGGGAAAATTCCAACATTTTGCAATTTCGGTCCAGTTGTTAAGTTTCATCAACTGCATTAATAACTTTGTTATTTCTTATAAATGTATAGGATTACAAAGTTACATTTGCAGTCAGTGAATCAGTGTAAATGAATATGTATGATTTAATGGAAGAATAGGTGTAGATAGGGACCTAGATGCGATTATGTTGAAAGGTGGTGGCTAAGTGGTTACGTTAGTTGCTCCAGAGACCTGGTTTTCTGCGTTCGATTCCCACCCGGGACAATTATTCGTCTAAAATTAAAACAGTTGTATTGAGTCAGGGGGTGCTTTGTTTTCGTTAATCTATCGAGCGGTGCGACCTTCGCGACACAGGGATTAATTTAACAAATAAAAAAAAAATCGAAGGGAAAAAAAAAAAACTCAATGGAATGTAAAAGCAACTGTGCTATGAACGATAGTATACTAACAGGCCGCGGCCCCTTGAGAAGTAGGGACCCCGTGTACTCTGGCATCCCTGAAACTGGTTATTTGAACCCAGGAGAGCCCGCAACACCATTTGAGTCGCGGACGCTGCCATAGGGTATCCCAGATAGGCAACAGTTCCTGGGCCCCTCACCAATTGTGGTCAGAGGAGTAACCGGGGGTTTAAGTGTTTTTCTCTCAAGGTATGATTTGCATTCCACTGCTATGGAGAGGGCGAGTCCCACATACCCCACCGCTCGTGCGGGAACGCCGCAGTGTCGGAGGAGATGCGTAAAATTCTTGCATTCCCCCCGGACAAACACTACGGCTTCCACGCTTCCCGTTCGTCACAGAAAGACGGTCACTTTCTTTCAAGTAATTAACAAGTCTTACTGCGACTCGCAGGTATACACACACACCACGTTTTATTTATCTGACACAAACTGTATTTGCATATTCATTTTATCAAATATTTTTTACACAGTTTGATGTTAACTAGGTAGCTTTAAATTTACTTATGTATATATTAGCTTATGGCCGCGACTTTGTATCTGTGGAAAAGTTACTTTGACCCGCGACATAGATAATAATTTCCCTAGTGCGGGAGCTGTCTCAAAAAAAGCCAAAATCGGACATGTGCCAAAGTTTCATTAAAACCAGTTTAGTAATTTCTTTATTTAAAAACCTTTGATAGTGAGGCCGTGAGTGCCATACATAAGTTCAAGTTAATCCTCTGTTAAGCTTGATGTAGTTTTCGATTAGGTACATTGACAATATTTATAATGAATGAGAGATAACAATTTTAAATAAGGATTAATTTTAAATGACGTTTGACGAGTGTGACGAATATCAATAAACCATAAAAAAGTACACGACGCAGCTGCTCTTGTTAAGTATGGTGAGTGTTGCCATGCCAGCTAGGTACGTGGGTATTCATATATTCGTAAGTTAAGTTATTTTGTAAATAAAGGCACCGAGTTACGAGTCTGGACGGTTTACATTTAATTTAAGTCTACTTTGGAACGATTAAAGCGCAGGAATCCTCCATTTGTGCATACAATAGACTAAAACCGGCCAAGTGCGAGTAAGGTTAAGCGCACTAAGGTTTCCGTACCATTTTCAAGTGCCTACCTAAAAGGTGTATTGGACCTAAAAGTTGTATTGCCACAAAAAGTTTGTTGTATTGGAGCCCCCCTTAATTATTTAATTTATGTTTAGTTTGTTAATATAGCAACAGAAATACATAATTTGTGAAAATGTCAACTGTTTAGCTATCGCGGTTCTTGAGATACAACCTAAATCCGTTGTAGGTATTCAAAAAAATTATGTAAATTGTAAAGCAAAGGAAAAAAGGTACAACTATCTACAAAAAGAAATGAGATGCCATCAAAAACATACTTGTAAAAAAACCCAAGTCTCGTAACGCAGTTCTTTTACCGTTAAAAGTTGTGAGATCTATGTAATACCAAGTCGGTTAATTTATTCAGTCCCTACTTAAGGGACCTTCTGTCTTAAGCTATTACGTAACTATCTCACCTAACAGACTCTTAAAATAATCTTATCAAAATTCAAAACTTTTATGTTATGAATATTAGATTGACTTGGCCATCGCAATAAACACTTGTGAGACACATTCTAATAGTATCCGATGGCCAAGTTAATTTATTATTTAAAACTTAAAAGTTTTGAATTTTCATAAGATCATTTTAAGAGTCTGTTAGGTGAGATAGTTACGTAATAGCTTAAGACAGAAGGTCCCTTAAGTAGGGACTGAATAAATTAACCGACTTGGTATTACATAGATCTCACAACTTTTAACGGTAAAAGAACTGCGTTACGAGACTTGGGTTTTTTTACAAGTATGTTTTTGATGGCATTCAAATTTTCAACAAACCTTTACTATGTCAAAAAAATGCCGTTACTGTGTCGACTTTATACTGTGTCATTGTGAAAGAGATAAACTGATCTATCTATTATTTATAAGTCTCGCATTATTTAAACAAACAATTCAATTGTTGATAGCTAATTGCGTGTGTGATTTTTTTTCTGCATTGTCACGTGTGGCGTTATGTGTAACAAAAAATATGTAATTATGTTTAATTTGATAATTATAATTGAATTATGACTGAACTACTAAAATCTGTTCAAATTCAGGGTATATGTTATTGTTCTACTTACTTAATTAGCACGATTACAATACTTTTTTTAGCTATGATATTTTCCGAAGGCAATGTTGTAATTAGAACTGTATCTTATTCTGTGAACTGTCTGTAATTGATTTCATGGAGTACTTTAATTATAAATACCGCTAGTTCTGTCTCAATATCATTCAATCTTATTAAGTAAAACTAAAATAAATTATAACAAGACAACCGTTTGGGCAATAAATGTGTATGCCTACTAAAAATAAATGATAATAATTGGACCAAAACCCCGCGTATTTGTCCATTTATGTATGTTTCGCCGGACCGTCTCATGTGGGCCGTGTTGAAACCGGTACTAAAGTAACCCACTGAGTTTGTTTCGCCGGATCTTCTCAGTTGGGGCGCATTGGATCCGGTGGTAGCATTAAAGCGCGTCCGTCGTTATATGCTCATGGTCCACCCAAATAATGACAATTGTTTTGACATAATATAGACAGAACAAGCATTGTGCGTCGCTAAGAACAATATAAATAAACAGATATATACAGATATATATAAATAAACAGATATATACATACAGATATAGAACGAAGTGGATGAGACAGGTAATAAAGTCTGTCCCTACCACTATATGGGACGCATATCCCGGTAGAAAGAGAAAGGTATACTTTAAATATAACATTATGACGATTCTAATGCAAATTTTGAATAAAGGCCATGTTTTTCGACACATATAATTGTCCTGAATGGGAATCGAGCACAGAACACAGAGATCTCAGAATCAACCGTAACCACTGAGTCACATAACATAGTAAAAGTAACCAGTTATATTAGTACCAAGGTCACGATAAATATTCTTCTCATAAGTTTAAAAGTCAATCGGAACTCGCTTCCTATATCCTCAGTATAAAATATCGTGAACAAACGTATGCACCTACCTTGAGTGCTCGCGTTTTGCATAACAAGTACCCAGTCCTGTTGTAGCTGGTTTAGATTCGTTCAACGTGTTCTTATATTGGTTAATGAGGAAATAAAATGGTTCTATTCATTGGTATTGTTATGACTACGTTATAGTGTCATCATTGCGAGATCATCCAACAGCCTTGAGGAGTAACATACTTACGTGCCCTGAGAGTAGCTTAGAATATAGTTTTTTAACTATTATTTTACTGGGTATGCCTAATGCATGTGTCCCAGATTTTTTCATTTACAAAATGAATAAAAGATACTGATTGACAGTTCAATAAAAATATATATAACTAGCTTCCCACGCGCGGTGGGAACTTCATAATTAAATATATTCCATGTCATCCGGGATAGTCAAATCGGACCAGTAGTTTCGGAGCCTATTCAATACAAACAAACAAACAATCAAATCTTTCCTCTTTATAATATTAGTATAGCTTGTGTGAACATTAAAATATTAGCTATTAGATAAAATCTTGGTTAGCCCAGGTAGCTTGGGTAAATCGACTACATTTACTTTAATTATTTTACCTACATTTTGGTACAAAATAATATCGGTCAGTACGCCCTCGACGACGACGACTAGATGGTTCAAGTAACTCGACTAAAATAATAAAGTATATAATTATATATACCTAGTTTATCTTATTTTAAATATACGTAAAAGACTAAATAATAGTTCAATTATTTCGAAAATCAACAAAAGTAGCTTATTCAAATTAAAACCAACTTATAATATACTAACTATTCTAAATATCTACATGACAAGTTGATCAGAATATTGGCAGCATTGCAATATTGAGGGAAATGCAGTCTAAAAGTATGTTTTAAAATATTTAGTTCCGTTAATAAGATTCAAATAAAAAAAATGATTGTAATGTAACTTGTTTTTTTAATATTTTTTGCCTGAAATGTGGAAAGGAAGTTTAAGTTTCCAACCGTAAAAATAAGGATAATATATAGACATCACACTTAGCACAGGAAGGGACCACCGCTTTTGTTGGGTGGGGGATAAATTATTTTCCTTTTGTGGATTGTACCTGAAGAATATTTATCACAGAAAATGTATTGAGATAAATGGTGGAAAATTATATCACGACTAATATTCACGAACAAGAGGTCACGTCCTGTTTGTAAATCTTTAGTAGGTTTGCCTTTCTATAGAGAGAGCCTAGACAAAATGCCACTATAGTGGACCGATCGCCAACATAAAATCGACTATGCTATCTACAAAGTTTAAGAAACCGAAATTCGAACTGTCTATTCGATCGTTTCAAATGTAGAAACAACCAAAGATTTTTTTTATAATTTTTTTTCATTGCACACAGAAAATTACATGAAATAAATTTTATAAATTGGAAACAACATGTACAAAGGCGAGCTTAATTCAATTATGAATACTCTTCTAGCAGACCTTTAGGAAAGAGATACATGATAATGAGTGCATAGCAAGTGTACAACAGATTTAATATAATTGTTACCAAATTGGTAAATACATATCTATAATCATACACACTAATAGTAACATATACAACTACATACTAATAAATATACCTGCTATTTATAATAAACATCATATACTAACTTATATGTCCATATTACATAATAAATAACTGAAAGAAAAAGTACCCAGTTGTCCTTTTTTTGAAAGCATAAGAGAATGAATGCCATATTTTTTAAATAGAATCGCTTTTAACAATGTCAAGTACGTTATTTGCATTAGATATTGTATGCTAGCGTTCGATCCGCTGCAGTGGTATTTTGTCTTGGAGCTAATTAATTATTATCATAATCATCATCATCATAAAATATTTTTTATCATATCTATTCAAAAAGAGCTAGTTTATTCCTTGTAAACAGGGACCAAAATAGCTCATTAATCCCTTATCCTCTTATTGGAATGTGGATATTGTTAATAATTTTTCAATCAGCAAAGAGGTGAATCACAAACCATGCGGGAACAATGTATTGAATATGTGACTGGATGAAAAACTGCGAGCGCGCCAAATTTAAAAAAAGTTGATGAAAATTATATTTTATGTCTTATGGTTCTTCATTGTACGTAAATAAATTCTTGTTTATAAGTTGCACTTACTTATTTTATCATAGAGGGTGATAAAAAGTAGTGTCCACCTCGGGAGCAACACTATTTTAAGCTCGAGTGACATACTTTTAATCCCTCGCTGCGCTCAGGATTCTAGTTAAGAATCCCTCGCTCCACTCGGGATTCTACTTTAGAATCCTTCGCTCCGCTCTGGATTAAAAAAAACACTCTCGCCTTTAAAATAGTTGTTTGCTCCCTAGATAAACAATCTACTAATTTGAAATCGGTGTTTATTGTATCGGATAGACGAATCATCATTATATCCCTGCCCTTATCCCAATTTTTTTTAAAACATTACTACCATATCTTTACTGTCTACTAGTATTCTTATTAACCCCTCGTGCTTAGCTAAAATGCTTGTGTTACGAGTGGGTTCACGTCGGTATTGCAATGGGTAGGGATCGAACTGGCGATCACAAATATTTGTGGTCGGCGGTACACGTTTTTTTTCTTTTATACTGGATTAATGAATGTGGAAGAGGCGAAAGTGGCATGTCAAGATCGTAGCAAGTGGAAGCAAGTGATCTCTGAGTTTATTCCCGTTCTCCCCTTATGCCGTATCCCCGTCACGGGGACAGCGGGACGTGATTAAATTTATTTCCCGTTGTCCCCATAACGTACATTCGTCTTACTGGGACACCGGGAAGTAAACGTTAAATTAAGTTACCAGTTTCAGTGAACGCGCATAATTATTGTAATTACTTTAACCAAACAAAACTTCAACTTCAATAAGTCCGGTTGAACTAGATTGATTTAGGTTTTTTTTAACCACCCGAAATCTCATTAGTTTATCAAATAACAACTAAGTTGATCTACTTGAAGGTGTACGGGGCATCGGGAAGTATTTTTAAATATTTAATTGAAGTACCGCTGTCCCTGTAAGACGGGGACACGCTGTACGGAGACAACGGGAATAAAGGATCTCTGCCTATCTCTATGGGTAATACGCGTGAATGTATGTGTGTATGTATTTAAATGTATGACGTAACACGATCTAGATTAACTTCCTATATTGTTTAACACCTAGCAACAGGTAGAACTAGTGAGCTACAAGGTGGGTTAGTGGACCTAGGTCACGTTTTTAAGGTTAAATTATTTTCGTTTTAATTTTTCGTCTGTATTCGAGTGCTTATTACTTATGTTTATCTAGCTGTTGTTTGACTGCAACAGAGTACTGTTACTCTGTTTCTGTGTGTATAGCATGATGTTTTATAGCCTATACGCCACATCTTAACCGCATTTCCACTCCCTATACGCCAAGCCGATCCAACCGGAATGTAATTATTTGTTCTGGCTGGTACTAAATTCCTCGAGAGAAAATTTCTAGTAAGTAAAACAATTTTGTAAATTCTGTAAAAAGTCATCCAGTATACATAAAAAAGCCTTCAAAATCCGATGCGTAGTTTTAAATATCTAAATACATAGGGACAGACAGACAGCGGTAAGCAACTTTGTGTTACTATGTAGTGATATTAAGCACTGGAACATTATATAAAATTTGTTTGAATAAATGTCAATACCACGAATCTGGGCTCAAAGCTATGTTTTTGAGTGCATTTCCAAACGTAAAGCCTCAGGGCTATAACATAATATATCGCATTCAAAAATAAATACGGAGAACAGTAATACAATAAACTAGCTGGGGTCTGCGACTTGGTCCTTAACCTTTCATTTTTCATTTTTTTTGATTATCTGTCTGTTTGTACGGGCTAATCTCCGAAATTGTAGCATCGATTTAAATGAATTTGCACGGTGGTGTCTTACATCCCCGGTCAACATTTTAAATAATGTTTATAACAGAAAATTAATGAGATACCAAGGGATAGTTAAAAAACTGAAGGAATAACATACACCACGCGGACAAAGTCGCGCGCATCAGCTAGTACCATATAAGAATGCAAATTTTTTTAAACTGTGTTATCAAAAACACAATTTAAAAACATATGCATTTAGAAAAACCGTCTTATTTTTCATAACAAACAGACACTTCAATTTAATTTCTTTGTATAGATTGTTAAATTTTAACGTATTAATTATTGTAGTGTTCAACATCTCTTTTGTTTGTGCTACTGACGTGTTTACGAATTAATATAAATTAATTGTAACTCTATTTACCGGTAGCCTTACTATATTTTATAACTAGTCTTTTTCCGTGGTGTCACTTGTGAAGCTTCATAATCCGTGTCAAGCTGCTATAGAAATAACTGTACGGCTTAACGTACTTTCCGAGGCACGGAGGGTAGTCCCTCAACCAACCAGACCCGGAAAGAAATCTTACAATTTACACAAAGATTTCCTGTCCGGCGTGGGGATCGAACCCACGACCTCCGAGATTTGAGAGTTGTCAACAAGCATCATCTAATTTTAACAAGTCCTAATACCCGATCAATCAACGCTAGTCTAATTAATTATGTTAATTATACTTCCTACAACGCAAGGACAACGATGCACTGAAAGGCAAACCGCTGTCCACTTCCTAAACTGTAATAGCTAATATTGTAATAGTTATTATCTGCAATAGCAGCACTCTTTACATTGTAATTACCTGCTGGGTACATAGTTTTATAGCTAGCGTGTTACTTGACCTCTTCATTTACATACATGCATTCACGCCTCTCTCCCAAAGGGGTAGGCAGATACCACTTCCTACCACTTGCTACGATCTTGATATACGTACGTTCATATCGGACAACGTCCGCAGCGTCTCGGTACGTGGGTTTGATCACCACGACAGGCAAGAAATCTTTGTGTTAACTCTGAGAATTCATTCCGGGTCTGGATGGTAGAGGGCCTACCCTCCGTGCTTTGGAAAGCCGGTGGTCCCGATTGTTATAACATAATCTATAACAATCGCTTACCAGGGAACGGGCAGCAGCATTTCCTGTATGTTAAAACATAATACACCGGTCACCAACCCGCCTGCCAAGCGTGGTGACTATAGCAAAAGCCCTCCCTCGGGAGACCCATGTTTAGCATTGCACGTTGTACAGGACGTTTAATGATGATGATAAATAAATAGTCTGAAGCAGACCCTACATGGGCACGTTATTTTAGCGTGGGGGGGCGATGTCGGGAGTAATGGGGACGGCTGTTCAGCGCTTACGTTGTTCACATGCTCGCCCAATATTTTGCTAGCCTAATTTACGGTACTAAATACTTGGCAACGCTTGTGGCCGAGCGGTATGATTAACGCCATAAATTTCAGAGGTCGTAGGTTCGTTTCGAGCGCAAATCTAGGAAAATTAAAGATTGCCATTGGGTCTGTCTGGTTTAAGAGCCGTCTGTACCGTATTTTACACATTATCATCAAACAAGAATACTTGTAGTGTCACAGGTCTTGCAAGACCTGTTAGTAAAGATGTATAAAATGTGTAAGATGCTTCTCATAGCTTGTTTTGTAAAGGCAGTTAAAAATGTATTTATTTTATTATTCATTTTCTAATAATTTAATTGCCAATTGAATGTTGTGTTCCTAATTTTGGAATTGGAGTGTTTAATATTATTGGAATTTCCTATGTAATTTCAATTAATTATTGTATTTTGGAACAATATTTAGTTCATCATCATCATCATCAGCCCGTATAATGTCCACTGCTGAACATGGGCCTCCTCCCGAAGGAGGGTATTGCCATAGTCACCACGCTTGGTAGGCGGGTTGGTGACCGCAGTATTATGTTGTAACACACAAGGAAACGCTGCTGCCCGTTCCTTGATATACGATTATTATAAATGATGTTATAACAATCGGGACCAATGGCTTAACGTGTTTTCCGAGGCACGGAGGGTAGTCCCTCAACCAACCAGACCCGGCAAGAAATCTAAGAATTTACACAAAGATTTCTTGTCCGGTGTGGGGATCGAACCCACGACCTCCGAGATTCAAAGCGAGCCAATTACCGCTACGCTACGGAGGTTGTGGAATATTTAGTTAGATATTGTATTTTTTTGTGATTTCATCTGTAACTTATTTATTTGTGAAAACTTGTAATTGACCGTCTTTTATGAACTGAGCAATTTAATTATGATATTGTCTCTAAGTTTTCCGAAAGTTAAAAATCAAATAATCAAAGATTAAAGCGTATTCATCGACTTCTACTAAGCGACAATCGCATGGAAAAAAATCATATTCATTTTTATTATTATAACTATCTCGTTTATTGAAAAGTCGGACAATTGCACTGATTCAAATATCCTTGATAAATAATATAATGAAAGACCTTGTTAAGCTTTTAGTTTGTTATCATATTTTTTGTGACGGATACAAAAGGTTGCTCCTATATTTATATATAAAATAGGTTATCAGAAACACCGACATAACGGCTAAGGAGTGGAACTCTGCCGGGGTCAGTTTTTCCGGAACGCTATAATCTGGACATCTTTAAAACTAAAGTGAACAGACACTTTCTAGGCAAGCGTGTATCATCTTAGGCCTTATCATCGCCTTCCATCAAGCGAGATTAAGGTCAAACGTAATCCTATAAGTTAGTAAAAAAAAACAAACATCAGTTTCTTCTTTTCTTGTCTTGCTGAGCTCCATGTCCTAAGGGTCCATTATAAGGAACTTAAGTTAGTTTCAGCGATTTGAGTACTAAGACTGGCCGGAAAGGGAGGGTTATGCCATAAGCACCACGTCTGGCCGGTAGGTTGGTTGTACCACACAAGGAAACGCTGCTACCGGTTCCTTGGTTGTTATAGATAGAGCTAATAGTGCTATAACAACGGGACCTATGACTCAACGTGTTTTCCAAGGCACGGAGCGTAGTTTTAGAATTTATACTACTAAGAATTTATATATTTAAACTAATAAGCTCTTAAAATTAAATTACTATATTCCGTCCTTTGCTGTAATTATTTCCGTGATCAGTAATATAAAATATAATTCTTTACGTTCTTATATTCCGCATGCCAAAAATTAAAAATACGTAAGTAATAAAAAATGTTTAATGAATTTCAAAACAGCACTCAAGTTCACTGACCTCTGTGAACTTGATTACTTAAATAACTCGCGTGATATTCAAAGATTTTGATAACACAAGTACTCGAATGATTGAGAAGAATGATTTGGTGTTGGAACAGGCCTATTCTACTTTACATTAGTGTTGCCTATCGATAGTCGACTATCGATATACTATCGATAGTCTATCGATAGTTGACGTCATATCAATAGTCAATCGACAGTATCGATATTATATTTCAAAATTGAGATTAATAAAATTCGACCACCGGCAGGATTCGAACCTGCATCTTTGGGTAAAGCCCCCAGTGCCTTAGCCAATTAGGCTACGGTGGAACCCTACCGATCATCGACATTTATTAATCTCTTTGTAACACGTCTCTAACGGGGACGGTAGTGCCATCTATCGAATTTTATTAATCTCAATTTTGAAATATTGTATAAGGTAATCTTTCCCATAAAGAGTTCAAAACATTTAATAATGTGAAAACGGGCGGTGTCATCGTTTAATATTTAATACCAAATGTAACTTTGGAGATATTTATCGAAGTAATGCGAATCATTACCGATAGATGGCACTACCGGCCCGTTTGAGACGTGTTACAAAGAGATTAATAAATGTCGATGATCGGTAGGGTTCCACCGTAGCCTAATTGGCTAAGACATTGGGGGCTTTACCCAAAGATGCAGGTTCGAATCCTGCCGGTGGTCGAATTTTATTAATCTCAATTTTGAAATATAGTATAAGGTAATCTTTCCCATAAAGAGTTCAAAACATTTAATAGTATCGATATTAGTGTTAGTATCGATACTATCGAGGACCAATATGTGTTTAGGAGCAATACTATCGATAGTATCGATAGTATTGCTCCTAAACATGGCTTGGTCTTCGATAGTATCGATAATTTTACAAACTATCGATAGTATTGATATTTTTAATCATTTAATGCAACGATACTATCGATAATATTTATCGATAGTATTACTTTAACAATATCGATACTATCGATACTATTGCTTCCAACTAATAGTATTAGTTAATTTGTGATATCGATAGCACTATCGATATTGTTACTATTTTTCGAGGTCATCTATCGATAGCGAAACTAAAGATAGTTGGGCAACTCTACTTTACATATATCCTGATGTTAACTGTCGGAAGACGATAAACGCAAAGACAAAAATTATTGCTAAGCTACTGCAATAGTCCTTAATCTACTGGTGAAATGATTCTTCATACATATCTAAAGAAAATAGTCTTAAAAAAATCATAAAGAATACGAGAGGGAAAGGATTTTTTCTTTCATTTATGCTGTAAGGTTTGTCACTAAGTTATCCTGTACGGTTTCCGTTTTGCAATTTTGAAAATCTTTTATCGACTTTAGAATAGTCATGATATATCTTTAGAATAGACAACGCCCTGTGAAGCCTTACAGTATAAGTCGCGCTTAAGTTGCGAAGGTGGCGGGTTTGATTTCCACGCCGGACAATAATTATTGACGAAAAATAAAAATAAACCGGGTCTGATTGGTTGTGAGACTGCTGCTTTCGTTCTTTCTAGGAACGTACAATAAGCCGTTTGTCCCGATTATCATAATAACAATCGCCAACCAGGTATAGTGCAGTAGCTACCTATATAATACTGCGGTCACCAACCCATCTGTAAAGCGTAGTAACCTCCTTTCAATAGAGTAGACAAGGTGGACATTAAACGGACTGAGAATTATTATAGCAGACATAGTAAGCGCTTTAGGCAATAAAACCTTGAACTTAAATATAACTTCACACAAGAATTACGTTATCCATTATCATAACAAATGATTTAGTATTACACTATTCTGTGGTCTAATGAGTGAAAACTAAGATAAGCAAAATACTTAAAATAATTGTTTACTATTAAGAAAATGAGGTTTGTTATAAATTTAGGTCAACGATGCAAACAAATACTCGACTGAAGGTCGAGCGAAGTCTAGAGTTGATGAGTTTTTGAAATAATTATTGTTAGGTATTTGACCTATATATTGATTGCTTTAACTATCGATAAGAGTGTCCATAACGTAAATTTTTATTATTGTATTTCTTTTTTTAGCCGTGTGGTTTCCGGCTTAGAATAGACCACCCCATGTCCTCCCCATGTAAAAGGCGACTAAGGGATGGCTAATATGGCTGATGGATGGGCAGCAGTATCTATTAGCTCAAAGTTTACATCTTACTGCGATCACCAATCCGTCTGCCAAGCGTGGTGATTATGTCAATATCCCTCTACGATCCTGGCTTGCCAAGGTCTGTTAACAGGAGGCCCATGTTCAGCAGTGGACGTTAACGGGCTGTTGATGATGATGATGATGATTTCTTATCTATACTAATATATCAATCTGAAGAGTTTGCTGGAACGCGATAATCTCAGAAACTACTGGTTAGATTTGAAAAAATATTTCAGTGTTAGATAGCTATAGACCATATGCTATGCACCGGTGGCTCAGTGGTTACGGAAGTTGCTTCTGGGACCTGGTGTTCTGGGTTCGATTCCCACCCGGGACAATTATTTGTGTGAACCACAAATAGTTGTTCCGAGTCTGGGTGTTCTTTGTGTCCGTGAAATGAATGTTTGTAAAGTCCCCCGCGACACAGGGATTTATTTCCCTAGTGCGGGAGTTGTCTTTTTAAAAACATAGTAAACATAGTAAAAACATAGTATTTAATTATAAACTTGTAACTGGGACGGGAGCTACGGGGGAGGTTGTTAATAGTAGCCAATAGTAGGTTCATTCGAAGATTGATTAAAAGCGTGCGCCGCTGGGTGCACCTCGTGGCTGATATAAATTTGAAAACTCGCATTAAATCGTTGAATAGACCCTAGAATCATCAACAACTTTATAGCTAGCTAGCTCGTGTGTGTTTGATTGGTGCATTATTCAAAAGGACTTAGTAAGTTCCAAGTGTCGAACCCCACTCGACTCGAACAGCTAAAATTGAGGGCTGGACATGAGCATCCGACGCCGTGGATCAAAAGCCACACAATTATTGCTTTTGTCTTTAATCTGGTGAATTCCACATCATAATCGGTTCAGTGCTCGATTCCCCCCAATGTAAGGTTTAGCGAACAGCCCCACATTTTTTTGTCCCGCAATTACTCAAGGATCCCATACCTATTTGGAATAAATTTTGACAAAAGACCAATTTGTTTCGATATTTTCTCGTATCAAAAAAGTTTATCCAAATGACAAACGAAGAGGTTTTGAAGTTAGAAAACACCCACACAATAATAATTAAATTAAAGTCTTTTGATAACTATAAAAATCATACAGCATTCTCATACAAAAGCAACATAGCTAAATTAATATTTACCTTTATTCGCCAACAAACTGATTTCGTGTGTAAAAATTTTGTTTACATTTTTCGTAACATATTCACGCTCCGCCATTATTGTTATTTACACACCGAGTTTATAAATAACGGATGTTTTAAAATCAGTCCAAACAATAAATTCATGTGCTTTTCGAAAAACATAAATTTTAAATATTAGTTTTGGTACTTTTTTCATTTCATCAGCTCAACATGGGTCTCTTAACAGACTGTGGCAAGTCAGGGTCGTTGGAAATATTGCCGTAATCACCACGCTTGGCGGACGGATTAGTGATCGCAGTAAGATGGGAATATCTTTGTACTTATAGATGCTGCTGCCCAATCATCAGGCGTACGTCTCATAATCACCTCTAACGACACTCATAGGAAGATTTGGGGTGCAACATTACGGCAGCCGCAACCACACGGCTTTATCTTTTTACACAGCTACCTAGGTATATTATGTGATAACATGTTGATTGATAATTAACTAAACAATGCTGGTATTTACTTTGCACAGTAGATAAGCATTGCTATTCAATCGAACAATGTTACCAGCATTCTGGGAACCTGCCAAGTAGTAGATTTAGATTACTTAGTATTCATAAGTTATATTTAGTTTTAATTAGCAAAACCAAACAATCCATGAGCCGATGACGAACTCAGTCCACAGTTGGACATGGACATAGACCATTCTCCAGACCCACTATACCATAACACGCGGCCTTACGAATCAGATTACTATGGCCTTTTTAATTATAATGTTCTAATTAAACAAACAGTAATCTGTTACTTAACTATTACAATAACATAAAATAAAAATATATATTTATTTTATAACATTATTATAGTTCTTTTATAATATTGCGTTCATTACTTTTTATTGTTATTAATTAAAATGCCAATATTAAACTTGAAATAAATGAAATAAAATAAAAAGAACGATAACTAATAAATAATAATTCTAACTATATGAAATATACATATATGAAACAGCAAATCTCAATTCAATGAACAAATCAAGCAAATCAAATCTACAGACTACTTAGTCCGTCTGTTTGTCCTGTTACATTTATTTCTTTTCACTAATTATTGTTTTTAGGTAGAAATTAAAAACCGCATCAAATTGCAAGTCAGATTATATCTAAGTATATATCATATCTAAGTATATAGTGCAATAAATAAATGAATGAATGAATGTATGAATATGAATTAATAACACGCATCTGAGGGCACCCTTATGGGGTGGGACGAGGGATGAAGGAGGACTTTCCCGTGGGAGCTTCATACTTAAATATAGTCTATATCATCCGGGGATAGTGAAGCTTCCCAACGGTGAAAGAATTTTTCAAATCGGTCAAGTAGTTTCGGAGCCTATTTAATACAATCAAACAATAAAATCTATCCTCTTTATGAGGTTGAGGCATGGAACATGATACATGGGATCGAGGTTCTAATATATTGTTCTTGGTCTAAGCTATGTGTCATAGAGGATGACCCGTAACAAACATACAGACAAACATCAGACTTTTTCTACCTATAGGATTTACCCGAAATGAATAAGGGGTTTTTAAATTAATTGGCAAACCACTTGTGATTGTTGATAAAAAATGTAATGAAGTTTTTTATCTGACTACAGAAAAAGACAATTATCTAATCGGATACGTTAGTTTTTGTTGCACAATTTTCCTGTCGTTCTGAGGGCTCACGCTCAAGTGATATCTGTCAGATTTTAATTGTGTTACATAACATTAATGCCATCAAAAACATACTTGTAAAAAAACCCAAGTCTCGTAACGCAGTTCTTTTACCGTTAAAAGTTGTGAGATCTATGTGATACCAAGTCGGTTAATTTATTCAGTCCCTACTTAAGAGACCTTCTGTCTTAAGTTATTACGTAACTATCTCACCTAACAGACTCTTAAAATGATCTTATCATAATTCGAAACTTTTAAGTTTTAAATAATAAATTAACTTGGCCATCGGATACTATTAGAATGTGTCTCACAAGTGTTTATTGCGATGGCCAAGTCAATCTAATATTCATAACATAAAAGTTTTGAATTTTGATAAGATCATTTTAAGAGTCTGTTAGGTGAGATAGTTACGTAATAACTTAAGACAGAAGGTCTCTTAAGTAGGGACTGAATAAATTAACCGACTTGGTATTACATAGATCTCACAACTTTTAACGGTAAAAGAACTGCGTTACGAGACTTGGGTTTTTTTACAAGTATGTTTTTGATGGCATCTCATTTCTTTTTGTAGATAGTTGTACCTTTTTTCCTTTGCTTTACAATTTACATAATTTTTTTGAATACCTACAACGGATTTAGGCTGTATCTCAAGAACCGCGATAGCTAAACAGTTGACATTTTCACAAATTATGTATTTCTGTTGCTATATTAACAAACTAAACATAAATTAAATAATTAATCCAATACAACAAACTTTTTTGCGGCCTTTTTTGCTCGATATCTATAACGGCAATAGGTAGGCACTTGAAAATGGTACGGAAACCTTAGTGCGCGAGTCCAACTCGCTCTTGGCCGGTTTTAGTTTATTGTATGCACAAATGGAGGATTCCTGCGCTTTAATCGTTCCAAAGTAGACTTAAATTAAATGTAAACCGTCCAGACTCGTAACTCGGTGCCTTTATTTACAAAATAACTAAACTTACGAATATATGAATACCCACGTACCTAGCTGGCATGGCAACACTCACCATACGTAACAAGAGCAGCTGCGTCGTGTACTTTTTTATGGTTTATTGATATTCGTCGCACTTGTCAAACGTCATTTAAAATTAATCCTTATTTAAAATTGTTATCTCTCATTCATTATAAATATTGTCAATGTACCTAATCGAAAACTACAACATCAAGCTTAACAGAGGATTAACATGACTTATGTATGGCACTCACGGCCTCACTGTCAAAGGTTTTTAAATAAAGAAATTACTAAACTGTTTTTAATGGAACTTTGGCACATGTCCGATTTTGGCTTTTTTTGAGACAGCTCCCGCACTAGGGAAATTATTATCTATGTCGCGGGTCAAAGTAACTTTTCCACAGAGACAAAGTCGCGGCCACAAGCATTAGCTTGTGGCCGCGACTTTGTCTCTGTTTACTTATGTACATATTAATGTACATAAGTAAATTTAAAGCTACCTAGTTAACATCAAACTGTGTAAAAAATATTTGATAAAATGAATATGCAAATACAGTTTGTGTCAGATAAAACGTGGTGTGTGTGTATACCTGCGATATCGCAGTAAGACTTGTTAATTACTTGAAAGAAAGTGACCGTCTTTCTGTGACGAACGGGAAGCGTGGAAGCCGTAGTGTTTGTCCGGGGGGAATGCAAGAATTTTACGCATCTCCTCCGACACTGCGGCGTTCCCGCACGAGCGGTGGGGTATGTGGGACTCGCCCTCTCCATAGCAGTGGAATGCAAATCATACCTTGAGAGAAAAACACTTAAGCCCCCGGTTACTCCTCTGACCACAATTGGTGAGGGGCCCAGGAACTGTTGCCTATCTGGGATACCCTATGGCAGCGTCCGCGACTCAAAAGGTGTTGCGGGCTCTCCTGGGTCCAAATAACCAGTTTCAGGGATGCCAGAGTACACGGGGTCCCTACTTCTCAAGGGGCCGCGGCCTGTTAGTATACTATCGTTCATAGCACAGTTGCTTTTACATTCCATTGAGTTTTTTTTTTTTTCCTTCGATTTTTTTTTTATTTGTTAAATTAATCCCTGTGTCGCGAAGGTCGCACCGCTCGATAGATTAACGAAAACAAAGCACCCCCTGACTCAATACAACTGTTTTAATTTCAGACGAATAATTGTCCCGGGTGGGAATCGTACGCAGAAAACCAGGTCTCTGGAGCAACTAACGTAACCACTTAGCCACCACCTTTCAACATAATCGCATCTAGGTCCCTATCTACACCTATTCTTCCATTAAATCATACATATTCATTTACACTGATTCACTGACTGCAAATGTAACTTTGTAATCCTATACATTTATAAGAAATAACAAAGTTATTAATGCAGTTGATGAAACTTAACAACTGGACCGAAATTGCAAAATGTTGGAATTTTCCCATGAGTTTTACACTAAACTCTACTAGTACTTAAAATTTGAAGCTTCTACGTCTGCTAGAAGTGCCTAAACATTTTGATGATCGGTCAATCACGTGTGAGCGAGTGACAAAATTACCGAAATTACCGAACTTTGAGTAGTTATAATTCTTAAAGTACTGGTTCAAATTGAATGAAATTTGAAATATGCTGTAGTTTTACAAAGCCTGCTTAGGTTCTGAAATTTCAGGCTCCTATCTTCATCCACAACGAAGTTATAGAGGGTCGAAAATCGGCTGAGTTGCTTCGAGAAAAGATAGGTACGGCCGTGCACCTTTTTTTTTTTTTTTCTTACTCGACTTGGGGGGGCACTGCCGTGCCCCCAGATTAAAACAAAAAACCTATCATCTGTTTATAATTTGAAAAGTGTTATGATATCGTTGACGTGATCATTACTATTAAAAACCTATAAAACCGATTATTCTGTTTTACTTACTATTTATGACGCTAAAGAACGATCTACCTATTCTAATATATAAAGATTAAGAGTTTGTTTCTTTGCCTGGGAGTGCTAGTCTCAGGACCTACTAGCCCGATTAATAAAAATGACAGGTGTTCGACAGTCCATTGATCGAGGAAGGCTATATTTTATTATGCAGTTTCAAGGGAATGGGAGCTACGCGGGTAAAACCGCGCGCGGGAATCTAGTATAGAATAAATATATTGCTCTTATTCAGTTAATCAATAGCTACATTAGTAATCCTAAATAATAAATATTGCGCTACGATAAACTTTATTAGGTACCTTATGTGTTGTAAATAAACTACATAAGCTGATAAAACTGATTTTACGTCATTTGATGTTTTTTTATAAGCCAATTCCAGCAATAAGTAAACTAAAACATTTTTTTTTCAAAATGCATTTACGCATCAACTCCGCCGCTGCAGCGTTCCCGCGCCGGCAAAAGGGTATATGGGACTCGTCCTCTCCATAGCGTGGTATGCTAGTCATACCACGGGGATAGGACCCTACCACTAAAGCCCCCCAGACACTCCTCTCTCCGCTGGTAAGGGCTGGATACGCTAGGCCAACCGGCCCAGATACACTTAAAACCTATGTTTTACTGACTTTGTACTTACGACTTTACGTCATAACAGTAAAGATTTACTGTTTTGACGCCTATATTGCAAACGGATAAGAGCATATTTCGACAAGTGTGTCGCTTACTATCTTACTGTTGTTACTAAATGTGTTTCTAAACCTACCTCAGGCACCAGTATCTAATAATGTTGCGTTCATATCAACCACTCTTAATATCAAGACCTAAGAAGCATAAAGGACGTATGTACTCTTATACTTCCGAAGCATTTGATCGTAAGTGCCAGCATACGATAAAGGCGCATACGACAAATGTTTCTGACGTGTGATGGCACATTCGACCTTATGCTTTTGAGCTCTAGATATGTGCATCCGCCTTCAGGTAAACATAATGAAGAGATAAAATTATAGAAGTTTTATTATTGAACATCCAAATGATCTTTTAGGTTTATTTTCGCTACACTGCAGCCAAATGAAAACTTAGAGGAATTGTGATGACAACTGAAGTAGTTATAATTTTATCACTGGCTCTTTTTTCTAGCGGTAATGTTCGACAATATTCTGTACCTTAGCTAACAGAATCGAATCGAATACCGTAGGTCCCGGGTTCGATCCTCGGGTCCGGCAAAAAAATGTGTCTAGTTACACAATTTGTTGCTAAACCCGAGGATCAATGGTGCTATTTAAAAAATCTAAGTAGCAGCTTGAAGTATGAGAGCACATTAAGCTCTAGGTCTTGCGCTAGATCTCTCAGCAGTCGTGGCGTAAGAAATATCCCACTAAATGTGGACAGTTAAGGAATAGGAAGTGAACCTCTGTTTACATAATAATAAATAAAACTATAAAATGTCGTGACCTTACACCGTACATTCTGTCAACGCGCGTAGTTCAAAATTATGAATTGAATATGTAAAGGGGTGGGATCCTGGTGTCCTGAAACACAGTCCTCGAACCTAGCTTAGGCACCCCTCTCTCACAATAAATACTATTACCTGAATATGTATTATTGTCGAATCCAACTAATTTATATTGTGGTGAGTAAAATAAAGTTATTATTATATTATATTATATTAATATGTTATGCCCAGATAGCGCTAATGACATTAGTGGGAGGTAATTTTACGATGGGATTCCTAGCGGATATTTAGATAAATACAATCGGAAGTGAATCAATAATAATGCCCACATACAATATAATATTTAAAATAGGTTTTTTAATTTTAATGATAATGGCATATCATCTTAACAATAATTTTGCTGATATAATTAGTTTTTGAAAAAATCACTGTAATCAAACACGGTGTTAAATTGTCATTAATAATAATCACATACGTTCTTTTTATGTTTTTTTTTTAATAATCTAATTATAAGTTCATGATTTTATAAATACACATACCTACATAAGTTAATATAAAGTAAAGAGGAATTGTTTAATTATTTTTATTTTGTTGCTTACATTTTTATTAATATTTATGCATCCAGTATGAACATTAATAATGATATTTAAGTCTCATTTAACAATTTAATCAAGTCTAATGTTATTCTAATCGTATATTTTAGTTGCATACAATGCAACTTATCATCGAAGGACATGTTTTTTTTTATATTAAAAAAGATATTATAGGTATTAAATTTATAAAATTTTCAGTTCTAACAAAAACCATATAAGGAAATAATAAAATAAATTAGATATACATAGTTAAGTTAATTAAAATTGTGTATTTAACTACGAACAAAGTATATAATAATATTTGTAATTAAAACTGAAACATTTTATAAAAAAGTGTTTTATGAATATACATATAATAAATTTATATCCACTTACCGGGTTTCGGGGCTGGGATCTCGGGTATTTCACTGGTAACCATTTTGAATCACTACACACACAACACTTTTCAAATTAAAACACAAAAAAGTCGTTTAAAATTTTTAACTTCGAATTTCGTAATAAAAAACTTTTTGAAATCGTAAAATTCGTTTCGAACAGTTTATTTTTAAAACTTTTAAATATAGAACGAACAACTGTCGCAAATTTTATGGAGGTGATACTAGTATATGAAAGTCAGTGTCACCAAGGCAAGGCGATGCAGGAAGTGACCGACGCACGCGCTCCTTGCCTATGCGGCTGCGCGCAAACGTGCACTGTTTTATATCTCGAACATAGAGGCATTACAGGGCCTTTGACAACAAAAAAAAAACAACATACTGTCATAAAAATAGAACAGATTTGGGTTCAAATTTAATTTAATATGTTGTCTATATATACTTCAGAAGCATTTGGTAGTAAGTGTAAGCATACGATAAAGGCACATACGACGAATGTTTATGAGCTCTAGAATTGTATATGAAATATGACCTTGATGGATCTAGATTAAAAGCAAGATTCCTTTTATTTGTGTATTTGTTTTTAATCTATATAAAGTCGTTGACCTTTGTCACCGAATGGAGTGCGTTAAGGTAAGGTCGCTGGTTTGATTCCCGCATTCAATATATTATTATATCGCATAACTGTGATATTTAGTATTTATACATAACTGGTTTCACCCGCGTAACTCCCGATCCCGTGGGAACTTCATAATTAAATATAGCCTATGATACTCCTGGATAACGTAGTTTTCTAATAGTGAAAGATATTTTTCATCATTCCGAGGCCGAAATTTTGAATTTTTTCCTTTTGTTTGCGGGAAGAAAGATGCATATTTCAGACTGCTCAGAATTAGTGACAGTTTAAAATTTAGTCTTTTTTTGTTTTAATTTTCTTCCCGTTACCTATTTGAAATAACTCATTACCATGGTAACCGTGCAGTTGTTATTGTTATTTCCTGTTCAATGTTTTTTTTTTCGCGTTAGATAGTAAATACTATTTTTCTTACTAAAAAAAATCAATTTTTAATTATCTCGAATATTAATAATAATATCTTTTAAGTATAAGAAGATTAAAACTATTAATTTGTTTTTTTCGACCCCCCACCGGGGCTGCACCCCGGACCCCGTCAATGAATATTTTGAACTACATTAGTTTTTCTTATACAAGGTGTAACGGAAAGGGTATATACATAGAAAGACCAAGGCTTCTTTGGCTCATAACAAACGAGGGTTAGGGCAAGGGTTTCAACTCAAAATAAAATAAAAAAAAGTCAGTATTATTTTGCGATCGATCTATATCAGCTGATCGATGTCAACGAACTATTTGCAAGTAAAAATAAACCTCTTACTCCTGGTATTTCTGAATAAAGGGTTCCGCATTTTTATTTTTTGTTTGCAAAATAATACTGACTTTTTTTTATTTCAATTTGAAAAGTTTGGTTTCTGGTATCTATGAATTTAAAAAAATCATTACTTCCGGACTTGTAGAGATAGGATTAAATAACCCTTGCCATATCGTTTGTTATCATCCAAAGAAGCCTTGCTCTTTCTATGTATATACCCTTTCCGTTACACCTTGTATTATAATGTCATTAAATATAGCAGGACATTTCAACCCACGCTTTTGTCTAATGTACTATTTAATCGGTCAATATTAGTTCCGGAGTCTACTCAACGCAAACAAACAAACAATTAAATCTTTCCTCTGTATAATATTAGTACTAACCTCATATTTTGCAATTAAATATACACATAAAAAAGATAATCGCTTGTAGTAATCGATTATTTTATCCGATATGTCAGTTTTTTATGGAAATTTTCCTGCCATTCTCTCATTAATACTTGTTATAGCATTATGTAATCGGAATATATTTTATCTATTATTAAATATAATGACTGCTCATCAAATATAACTCAGACTCAGAGCAGTCCAACTCGGATGGGTTTTATTTATTCAGCACTTAGGTAACATACAATTTTATTGTACTTGACAATTATACACAATGAAATAAGATTAATATAAGTTAATCTACACTAATATTATAAAGAGGAAAGATTTGTACCTATTTTTGTATGTTTGTATGTTTGTAATGAATAGGCTCAAAAAGTAATGGGCCGATTTAAAAAAATCTTTCACCATTCGAAAGCTACATTATCCACGAGTAACATAGGCTAAATTTTATTTTGGAAAAAAATAGGGTTCCGTAAGATATTTGGGTTTTTCTGACACAAGGTGTAAAAAATCAACCAGAAAAGTTACTTATTTTGCGTACGCTGCCTAAACTATAAAAGATAGAACCATAAAATGTTCTAATTAATTATAGATCTTATAAATATCTACAAAAAAGTCCGCGACACACTATACCTATCTATGTCGAGTGAGGCACAACGACCATTTTTTTATTTAGAAATCTTGAATTTTTTTTGGACTACATTTAAACGCGTTTATTTTACTCATGCTATTAATCCTTATCAAAATAAATTATTTCATCACTAATGACAGTTTATGTAGATAATATTTGGTCTTTGAATGATTACAATTGGACGTTTGGTTTTGAAGTTATGGCGAAATTAAAATATTACGATTTCTGCACGGCCCGTTGCGAAGTCTAATAATTTTCGTGCGATTTTTTTTAGATTTCGTTCTTAAAACTACACCTACGCAAAAGTTCTTCTCAGAGCTAATCAACAGTTCTTCTCAGAGCTAAACAACAGTTCTTTTCAGAGCTTTGAAAATGCCTAAAATGCCTAATCCCTAAAATGCCTATTACTACTACATCATTAATTATATTTTCATCATTAACAACTTTAACATCCACAGAAAGACAATCTGTGCAGCCTGCGGATAATGACCGCGTTTTCGATGTTTATGTCGGTGTCTGTGAATTGACCTGGGAATCATTTTGCTGACCGTGTCTTTCCTGGGTAGGCTTTTTGCAGCGGTAACCGACATCCGCACGGAGCCGCGGGCGAACGCTATCACTACATCACTACATATTATAAACAAAGTCCCCTGCCGCGTCTGTCTGTCTGTTCGCGATAAACTCAAAAACTACTACATCGATTTTCATGCGGATGTTACCAATCGATAGAACGATTCTTCCGGAAGGTTTACGTATATGATTTGTTTAGTTTATGTGTACATTTGACTAATATAGATATTTGTCAGAGATGTCGGAAAAAATTAAGCCATTTGGGAGCTTTCAACGAAAACGCTGCCTAAACCCTATGAGATATAACAAAACAATGTATGGTGGCAAATATTCTTCTCTTTTAGATCTACAAAAAAGTCTGCGATAGCATATGTCTATCTTTCAAGGTTAACTTGCTATATCCATTATATCTTAGAAAAATGATAATTTCTAATGCGGTAATTGTAAAGCTAATCAGACGGATTCAGTATTTATCCTTATCATTTTAAATGAGTTAATATTCTTAAGCATTTCATGCAGATTATTTTACCCCTACACTATATACTTTTAATGAATAACTTAGAAGTTATCGCAAAATAACAGCGCGTGTTTTAGGTAGGCCGAATGCGATTATGCGCGCTCGATCCTTAAGAATTATAGGGCAAATTTTTTGTTTTGTGTTCGTTCAGTTCGTTGTAACTATGATGGATAGATACTTGAATACCTATTTATTTAGTGTTTGTTGTATTGTTAGTCCTGAAGAGTATAGGTATTTCATACGATAAAAGTATACCCAACTACTTATTTCACTGAGTTTTAGTAGGTCATCATCATCATCAGCACGTATATCGTCCACTGCTGAACATGGGCCTCCTCCCGAGGGAGGGTATTGCCATAGTCACCACGTTTGGTAGGCGGGTTGGTGACCGCAGAATTATGTTGTAACACACAAGGAAACGCTGCTGCCCCTTCCTTGATATACGATAATTATAGATGATGTTATAACAATCGGGACCAACGGCTTAACGTGCTTTCCGAGGCACGGAGGGTAGTCCCTCAACCAACCAGACCCGGAAAGAAATCTTAGAATTTACACAAAGATTTCATGTCCGGTGTGGGGATCAAACCCACGACCTCCGAGATTTAAAGCGAGCCAATTACCGCTACGCTACGGAGGTAGGCCGAATGCGATTATGCGCGCTCGATCCTAAAGAATTATAGGGCAATTTTTTTGTTTTGTGTTCGTTATAACTATGATGGATAGATACTTGAATACCTATTTATTTAGTGTTTGTTGTATTGTTAGTCCTGAAGAGTATAGGTATTTCATACGATAAAAGTATACCCACCTACTTATTTCACTGAGTTTTAGTAGGTACCTATATTAATTTGTTTCTGTTTGTTTTGACCAAATTTCGCCCGTTTGTTAGAGGTTTAAAGACATTATGTAGTATAATTATCAGTATTGTACCCGTGCGAAGCCGGGGCGGGTCGCTAGTACAAAATATAGTAATAACAATAATTCTATAATTAAAATCTTAATATAATTAGCGACATTACTAGCAGAGTTTTGCAGTCTACTAGTATTCTTGTTAACCCCTCGTGCTAAGCTAAAATGCTTGTGTTACGTGTGGATTCACGTCGGTAGTGCAATGAGTGGGGTTCGAATCGGCGACCTCAAGATCACAAGTCCGACGCCATAGCCATTGGGCTACGGCCGCTTGATATTATGCTTGATATATATTTTAGTATTCATTATTTTTGGCCAAAGTTATTTTTGAAAGGAATTTTTTGTCATTATTAGTACTGGGTTGTTCATTGGTTGAAATTCCACCAAACATACATACATAAGCTCACGCCTGTTTCCCAGCGGGGTAGGCAAAGAAAATGGACCTCCACTTGCTACGATCCCTACAAACATCTTTCGCTTCATTCTCATAACATTCTTCATACAAGCACGTCGGTTTAGGGTGGATCTTATTTGACCTTTTGCGAGGATGTCTCCGATTTGGTCAGAGAACGTTCCTCGAGGTCTTCCCTTTACGACTTCCCACAAATCCACTCTCTTTATAAACTATAAGTGTGTGAGATTTCATTCTCCTCTGTCCGCGAAATTTTTGTAAAATGGGGTACAAAATTGTTGCTTCACGTATTAATATAGAGATATCTTGGTATGCGATTAAATAATAACCTATTTAATTAAACTTATATATTGTTTGAAATCGAAAGTGCTTCTCTAATAATAACTTTTTAAATAATAGATAGACTTGTAATTTTAATCGGAACAAATTAATCACAATGTAAAAATTGAATCAATCATCACATAGAAGATCACTACATAGTATAAAACAAAGTCGCCTTCTCTGCCCCTATATCCCTATGTCCCTTTGTATGCTTAAATCTTTAAAACTGCGCAACGGATTTTGATGCGGTTTTTTTTAATAGATAGAGTGATTCGAGAGAAAGGTTTATATGTATAATACATCAGCATTGCGTCTGTGTGGAGCCGGGGCGGGTCGCTAGTAGAATATAAACCAAAAAGTCAATTCACGCGGTCCGTTCGTCCCTTTGTATGCTTAAATCTTTAAAACCTCGCAACGGATTTTGATGCGGTTGTTTTAATAGATAGAGTGATTCACGAGGAAGGTTAACTTGTATAATACATCAGTATTACACCCGTGCGAAACCGCAGAAGGAAAAAAGTAAAACTTAATATTATTTACGTCTTAAATACCCATATTATTATGTCGAACACACAAATACGTAGTTACCCGAAGTAAGTTTCGAACCCACACCCCTAGATTTCATAACCATCTATCTTTACCAATGAGCTAGTAATAAAAGAATGAGTTAGTAAACAATGCTGGTATCACAAGTACACGCTACACAGTGAAGTGTCAACATTATCAACGATTGTAATGTTTTTTATTGACATTATCGCAATAACAACTGCTCACTGAATTGTATATACTTAAGGTAACCATTAGAATTAATACATCGCTTAGATATACGATTGGTATCGACTAGATACTGCGCTTACTAAAAAGTCATAGCTTTCAATAATCCTTACTATCCTTACTAATATCCTTACTATATTATATATTTTTATATTATATATAATATTATAAATGTGAAAGTAACTCTGTCTGTCTGTCTGTCTGTTACGCAATCACGCCTTAAATACTGAAGCGATTTAAATGAAATTTGGTACAGATATAGTCTAGAGGCTGAGAAAGGACATAGGCTATATTTTATTATGAATTTCCCACGGGAACGGGAGTTACGCGGGTGAAAGCTAGTTTAAATATAATTTTAATATTTAAGGTAATATTTCAGTCTGTAATAGACCGACCGTAACCATAACGTCATCGACCATTTATCAGTTTTTTATTTCTTTTCACAAAAATAAGCCGGTAAAAAAAAATGTATTAGGGTCAGAATTTTTAAATGTTGTCAATTACTGGCTTAATTAATCCAATGCTGACCACATATTTTCCGTCAACAAACCATTTCAGACTGTACACCTTCAAACATTAGTTTAAAACAAAAGTCATTTTTCCAACCGTTATTTTTCAAAGCAAACTTCGTTACTAATTAAATGTTCATCTTGTTAATTCTTCGAAAGCACACAAACGAATGTTGAGTTAATTCTTTAAAAGTCTCTTTGAGTTCTCCAATTATGGCGACCGCCGGGGATACGCTCCGGAGCTAAAGTGACGAAAAGTGTTAAAGAAAATAATTATACTTGAGCCAAATGAGAGATAAACGGAGCTATTTGCACTTACTGTAGTTAATTATGACCTTTTTGCTTCATCTATTGTCTCTCATCTATTAAAAATATATGAAGCTGATTAGTTTTTTGTTTGTTTCTTTGAACGCGCTAATCACAGAATCTTCATCATCATCAGCCCTTACAACGTTCACTGCTAAACATGGGCCTCCTCCCGTGGGAGGGTTTTTGCCATAGTCACCACGCTTGGCAGGCGGATTGGTGACCGCTGTATTATGTTGTGATACACAGGGAAACGCTGCTGCCCGTTCCCTCGTATACGCTTGTTATAGGTATCAATCGGGACCAACGGCTTAATGGAGGTCGTGAGTTCTATCCCCACACTGGACAAGAAATGGGAGAAAGAAAGAAAATGACCACGGGTCTGGTTGGTTGAGGGACTACCCTCCGTACCTCGGAAAGCATGTTAAGCCCATGTTCAGCAGTGGACGTTGTACGGGCTGATGATGAATATACACAATACTACCGTCATCAAACTGCCCATGGTAACTTTGCCCCCTTTTGAAGAAGGCCCATGCTCCCAGCAGTGGACACCATACAGACCGATGATGAATTTAATGATCCGATGTCATTTAAAAATTGTCGTCAACGACATTAAAATCTTTATTTATGATAACTCAAATTATTAAATGGGCATGAAGACTAAAAAATTCTATTTCGCCCGTCACTTAGGTTACCAAAAAATATTGGAAACGTATTTTTTTTTTCGCTTCTTAAAAAAAAAATGACGAAGATACAGCGCGTTGAAATTTCGTGTGACGTCACTTTTAGGTTAGGTATTTTACCTATTAATGACGTCACAAGCCTCCTTCTCCTGAACTTTGCTCTATAAGATATCTTTGTAATGTTTAATTGATTTGATAAATAAAAAATACGTGTCCAATATTTTTTAGTAATCTAACTGACGGACTAAATAGGGTTTTTTAGTCGTCATGCCTATTATACGAAAGATCGTGTATTTTATAAAACCCAAAATTAATTTGAAATATCGTTCTTAGTCACACTAGTCCTTAAACATTCATCATTACGATATTAAAGTTTCTGTGGTTCGCTCAGTAAACAAACCACTTACATTTAATCTTGCTAAGAAAATTCCCTAAGACGTAATCAATCTCATTAAAACACAGAACCTAACGCGAGTATTAACAGATATCTTTACATTCATCAAAGCAATCGATTTTCCTTAATAAACCATTAACTCGAGGAAAACGCGAAATCTTAGAGGAAATTCTGATAGAAACCTCTAAAATTGTAAAAGAGCTAACTAGTGCACTTAAAATTCGTCTTTGTTTCAAAAATGATAAGTGTGGTTTTAGAATGTATGCTGTTTGGAGTTAAGGCATTTGTTAGTTAAGCAGTAACAGCGTAGTGTCCTTTAGTTCCTTGAGCCAGCTGCTAAGAAACTAGACGGGAATATTAATTTTGCGGCGACCGTCATAGGATGGACTACGATAGTCTTGTCCGTCGCCGCTTGCTTAGTTTGTCGAGCGAAACTTGTGTCCTACTTGTTCGTCGATCAAAAGTTCCGTCGCCTTGCCGTTAATTGAGAAAACAATCTGTAGCACTAACTGTCGTCATTAAGTTGGAGCTTTCCTCATCTATAGGTCCAGTTAAGTAACAAAAGCCTCGTGGCTAATTACATATGTCAGTCCGAAAAAATCATCAAGCATCTGATGGTCGACACATCGTATATTTTTTTAATAAAAAATAAGCTTACTAGTACAGTTTTGCAGTCTACTAGTATTCTTGTTTGTGTTACGAGTGGGTTCACGTTGGTAGTGCAATGGGTGAGGATTGAACCGGCGGCGACCACAACATCACAAGTCCGACGCCCCTAGCCAATGGCCTACAACCGCTTCAAATTATTATTAATTCAAATGATTAAATATTGAAGCCTTAACACGTATTGAGTATATGTTTGTCGCAATTATGAGATAGATTTCATAACATATGCTATCATAATGAAATAATGAAATTTATTCAGCACTTAGGTATTTACAGACACTTGTAGGTGCTTGACATAATTACAATGTTTACGACTAAATCTAACAAAAGTATCACTTAAGTAGCTAAAATAATGTTTACATTATTTTGATCCTACAGATTTTAATTTATTTAATCGTCAGATAAAAAAAACTGATGAATATTTTGACAAATTTTGTATGGAAGTTATCTTGTCTACGTGGGTGAAACCACGCGCGGGAATCTATGTAGTTAAACATAATATAATACTTTTTGTTTAAGTGTATAATATAACCCAGCGATAAAGGTTCATTTCTGTGCATCACGGACAATCGCAGCTCCGTGCGATCAATCGTATACGGTATCAAAAGGTGATGGATCTCCTAAGCTACGCTGGCCGATACGCGGTCTCTATTCGAGAACTTTTCAAGCTTAACGATGATCTGTGTTGCCACTTCAACGAACTTATCCGCTCTTCGTACTAAGAGTAAGACCAATCGCGTGTGACTGCGATCAGCCGCAATGCAGAGAAATGAACCTTAAATAAATTCTACTTCACCGGTCATTAGTCAATTCAGTCATAAATACAAGGGCAACTAATCTGATCAGGGCGGAGGGCTATTTCCTTTCAAATAATTCGCAAACAATTTAGGCACCCCCAACCTGTAACAATAATATTCAGTGACTCGGAAATAGCTTTGGGCTACTTATATACTCAGTCACTTATCTTACATATACTAGAGTGGTTCTTAGGTTTAACTTTGCTACAAAAACGTTTATGCACGAAACCGACTATTAAGAGGTCGCATAAAGTAATTTTAGGTATTGGTTGTATTAATCTTTATCTAGGTTAGGTACCTACAGTCAACTAATAAAATATGTTTACACCTTCTCTATCAAATAATGTTGTTAGAGACCCTATACACTAGCGTCTTTTGTGCTAAGTCGACGTCGCGAAGTCGCGGGGCCGCAAAGCCAGCGCTGACTAGCTGCTGATCGCCAGGCTTGCGCAGCGCTGGCGGTCAGTTGGATTATGCATTGTACTTGTTGCCATAAAACGTTGAGCTGGCGCCGCAGACGCTGGCACGACAACGACGCTCGAAAAACGCTAGTGTGTGGAGTCTGTAATGTCAGTACGAGAGCTGGTGATTCATTATAGGCGAAGAGTTCGCTGCTAGTTGTGTAGAAATACATATAAAAGTAAATCTTCTGATAAACGTGAAAAAATACATTTAAAGTGAGTTTCACGAGGTGAAAACCTAAATCCTTGGACCACTGTACTAAGAAATAAAATTAAAGTGTCCAAAAACCTTCAGGGGGTGTAAGTACTGATAATTATATTACATTTATGTTCACTTACCTCGACAAATTGTATGAAACAGCAGATTTTTTTTTCGCGAGTTCAGGTTTGGTCCCATAGTAAAAGTTGCTGATAATCATCAGTACTTTCATCCCCTGTAATACTCAACGTACAACGTACAACGTACTAGGTACATGTAGTACAGTATGTAAATATTAAAATAAACGTACGATTATTAAGAGGTATGTCCAATATCCATGCATAAACCAGGGTCATGGTTCATGATTTTTTTTACTGCTTCCTTTATTACAAACAATATATTCACTACCTCCCGCTTATTTTCACTCCGAGATATTGCGTCTCGTGGTTTATTAAACAGATAAATGTTTTACATGTTTATTAACAGTAAATATTATACTAATAAAACATTTTAAATACAAAACGACCGTCTTTCACTTGTGAAATATATTCCTGTATCACAGGGGACTTTAAGAACACACAATTCACAGTTGCAATTTTTTATGTGTAATCATCATCATCATCATCATCAGCCCGTATAACATCCACTGCTGAACATGCTCCCGAGGGAGGGTATTTGCCATAGTCACCACGCTTGGCAGGTGGATTGGTGACCGCAGTATTATGTTGTAATACACAGGAAAACGCTGCTGCACGTTACCTGGTATACGTTTGTTATAGATGTTATAACAATCGGGACCAACGGCTTAACGTGCGTTCCGAGCCACGGAGTCCCTCAACCAAGCAGAGCCGGAAAGAAATATTAGAATTTACACAAAGATTTCTTGTCGACCTCCGAGACTAAAAGGAGGTTGTTATGTGTAATGGTCTTTAGTAATTTAATACAATATAAAATTATAATTTTCATTGAGTATTTCTAGTTTCAATTTAACACATTCTTCTTATTGTGGACTTGACAAAGCTAGTAGGGACAACGTTTATGATTTTTGCGAGTTATACCCGTATTTCCCAAGTGCAGAATTAGCATAAAATAACAATATTAATAAAATATCATAGATGCAGTCGTTTTACTTTAATATTTATAGTTACCAAAGGCCTCTTTAATGTTGGCTTCGGTAAGCATAAATGCATACTAAAGGAAAAGCAGCCCCACGGGCCAAGGAAAAATGCAACATGGAAATACTTAAATAATAGCTTTCTTGTGCGATTTTTCCCGTTTAGCGCCCCTTCCCGTGATATGGGTAGATTTCTAAGGCAATTCTAGACAGTTATTTGTGGGACGTACGGATAAATAACAATTTGGAGGTGGTGAAGGTTCATGAATTAGAATTTACAATAAAATATACGTTTTTAAGCAGAAAATGTTTGCCTCAAGGAGTCGGCAATGATAAATGTACATAGGAAAATCTAGTTTCAATTAATGGGCGTTTTTAACACAGTTTAAAAGCTGAAAAAGTATAACATTAAATAGATCGTACTACCAAAAATAAATACTTTAAAAAAAACCACGGTGTGTATATAAAATATTCGTATATCGTATAGAGACGTGGTCTCTAACTATGTGGCTCATAACAAAGTTCAGTCACTCGGAGAGCTATGGAAAAACTATACTACTATCGCAGGGAGTCTGTGGACGGGCCGGATTGCTTATGCGTACCCGGCCCCCGCCAACGGCGGATCGAAGGAGTGTCCAGGGGGTTTTAGTGGTGTAGGGTTCTTTCCTCGTGGTATTAGTTTAGCATACCACGCTATGGAGAGGGCGAGTCCCACATATCCCACTGCCAGCGTGCGAATACGCTGCAGCGGCGGTGGGAATGCGTCAATGCATTTCCACCCGGACAACAAAAAAAAAAGGGAGTCTGTAGAAGCAGGTCGCTAGCAATCGATCCCGCTGGAAATCGATTTAAATTATCTTTCGCTTTATCGATTTATATTATATTATCTTTCTATAAAATAATTATGTAGTCAGACGGTTTAAAATAATGAACTAGCTCATTACGTATTCTCAGGAAAGTACGAAGTTACAGAAATTTTAAAGTATAATAATTGTAGCATAATTTCCTAAGCGAAACAGTGTTAAACAAAGTGTCAAATATGACTTAATTTCTGTCCGAACATTTGTGCAACTTCGTAACGAGTTATTAATTAGTTTTCTTGGCACAACAGATTTCTTCTTCATTATCATCATCAATTTTCCTTAATTCCTTCGTTTTCCACTGTGATTTTGTTTCCTGTACTTCTTTTTTTATTTTTACGGTTTCACTTGCGTTTTATCCGTGAAAACACTTCATGATATTAAGTGGATTTTTAGTAACTATTAAATTATTTATTTAAACCTTGGCATTTAAAAGTACATGATGGTTTTAATACTGATGGAATTTTCTACCAATTAAACATAGGGCGGGGCAGAGAATCGGTGGAAGGTGCACAGAAGTAGTGAAAGTTTGTAAGTATGGATGGATGGATGGATGATTGTTACTCTTTCACGTAAATACTTCTTAACGGAATTGGCTGACATTTTGCACCGGGATAGTTTATACGCTGTTTTAACATATTGGCTACAAAACAGCACGCTCCAACCCATTAGAGCAGAGTAACGCGGGTAATACCGCGGGGCGCAGATAGTAATTATTTTTTTTTACAGATTACTAGCAGAGTTTTGCAGTCGACTAGTATTCTTGTTAACCCCTCGTGCTAGGCTAAAATGCTTGTGTTACGAGAGGGTTCACGTCGGTAGTGCAATGGGTGGGGTTCAAACCGGCGACCACAATAGGTATCACAAGTCCTACTCCCTAGCCATTGGGCTACGGCCGCTTTATAACATCATATATTCACACTGGGAAGATATGGGGTGGTCTGTTCTAAGCCGGAGACCACTTCATTATCATCATTAGACTGTTGTCGTCCACTGCTAAATATATGTCTGCATCCACTGACTCCCTGTTGCTTTATGAGGTCGTCGGTCCATCGTGCAGGCGGTCGTCCTACGGCATTGTTAGGCGGCATTGTTACCTGCGATGAAAAATGGATTCTGTTTGATAACCGCAAGCGCTCAGCAAGTTGGTTGGATCCTGGTTCAGCACCTAAACAATGCCCTAAACGAAAACTTACCCCTAGTAAAGTGATGGTCACTGTTTGGTGGTCTGGCGCCGGTGTGATTCATCACAGCTTCTTATCAAACGGGGTGAGCATTACTGCAGATGTGTACTGTGAAGAACTGAACACAATGATGGAGAAGCTGGCACATCTCCAACCAGCATTGGTCAATCGCTCGTCTCCGCTGCTCCTGCACGACAACACGCGACCTCATACTGCACAGCAGACGGTCTCCAAGTTTCAAGAACTGGGGTTAGAAGCTCTCCGTCATCCGCCCTACTCACCAGACCTTACGCCTACAGACTACTACTTTTTCCAGAATTTGGATAACTTCTTAGCGGGAAAAGAATTCAATACCCGAGAGGCACTACAAAATGCCTTTGAAGAATTTGTTGCCTGCCGTCCAGCTGATTTCTTTAAGAATGGCATCAATAAACTGCCACTGCATTGGCAAAGATGCATTGATTGCATGGGTGATTACTTCGATTAATACAAATAGGCAAGCGGGTATCATCTTAGGCCTTATCGCCTTTCATCAAGCGAGATTAAGGTAAAACGTAAGCCTATACTTAGTAAAAAAAAAAAAAAAAAGTCGGCAATTTCATAGGTAAAGACCTATTATTATAACAATCGGGACCAACGGCTTAACGTGCTTTCCGAGGCACGGAGGGTAGTCCCTCAACCATCCAGACCCGGAAAGAAATCTTAGAATTTACACAAAGATTTCTTGTCCGGTGTGGGGATCGAGCCCACGACCTCCAACATTTAAAGCTAGCCAAATACGGCTACACTACGGAGGTTGTCTATTCAATACACACAATCAAATGTTTCTTCTTTATAATATGAGTATAGAAAAACTTGGAAGAACTCACGTACTATTTTCCTATTACCTGTTTACATGCAGGCTTACCGAGGTTAGTAGCAAACATTAAGGATGATCATTAATTATTATAATAGATGGGCAGACGCTCCGGCCTTTTCCGGGATAACTTTGTACTATTGTGAACAAGGTTTGTTTACTAACTATTGAAGAAAGGCTAAAGAGAACTTGATCATATTCATGTGCTAGTCATTAACTATCTAGTCTGCTCCGTAGTAGGCTTTTTTTTTGTTGTCCGGGGGGAAATGCATTTACGCATTCCCACCGCCGCTGCAGCGTATTCGCGCGCTGGCGGTGGGATATTTGGCACTCGCCCTCTCCATACTGTGGTATGCTAAACTCATACCACGAGGAGAGGACCCTACAACCACTAAAACCTCCTGGACATTCCTTCGATCCGCCATTGGCGGGGGCCGGGTACGCATGAGCCATCCGGGCCGTCCCGTAGTAGCCCTGAAGATCACTCCCGTTTTCGTGGGAATTTCATTATTGAATATAGCTATTTTACTTTTGGATAACGTAATTTTATAATCGTTGGTTAATAAAAAAAGGGAAGTAACAGAACCCTAATAGGATCACTTTGTTGTCCGTCCGTCCGCAACTCCGAATCTAGAAATTTGGTACGAAGCATAGTCATTTAGCACAGATAAAGGCAAAATTGCGAAAACCGTTAATTTTAAGTAACATCTTATAATAAAAACAGGTTTTAACGGAACCTTCGGTGCGCGAGTCCGACTCGCACTTGGCCGGTTTTTTTTTATAGTGAAGCTGTTTCGAAACCTTTTTATATAGATTTTAAATGTAGCTACTGTACGCGACTTCGACGGCGTAAAAAAAAGATTGTACAAATTATCTAACTATGAAAGACCCGTCTTAGTCACCACGCTTGGCAAGCTAGTGGTGACCGCAGTATTATGTACAGAGTTTACGCTGCTGCCCGTTGCGTGATATATGATTGACATAGATGATGTTATGACAATCAGGAAAAACGGCTTAACTTGCTTTCCGAGGCTATGCTTTCTATAAGGTTTATGAAACCGAAATCCGAACGATCGAATTACTTGTTTTAAAGTTGTATCAACCAATGGATGCTCGTCATAATATTTTTAAATATAATCGCTTAATCACGTGACCAATGTCAAGTACCATACATTTGTGATAGCGATATTTTGCTAGCGACCGCTGTAATGGCATTTTGTCTAAGCCTCCAAACTCTGTAAGACATCTTTGAATTTACACATAGACTATTTGTCCGGGCAGGAATCGAACTCCAAACTCCGGAATTATACCGCTACGCCACAGGATTGTCTTAATTCATCATCATCATCATCAGCCCGTACAACATCCACTACTGATCATGGGCCTCCCCCTGAGGGAGGGTATTTGCCATAGCCAACACGCTCGACAGGCGGATTGGTGACCGCAGTATTATGTTGTACCACACAAGGAAACGCTGCTGCCCGTCCCTTGATATACGATTATTATAGATGATGTGATAACAATCAGGAACAACGGCTTAACGTGCTTTACAAGGCACGGAGGGTAGTCCCTCAAACAACCAAACCCGGAAAGAAATCTTATAATTTACACAAAGATTTCTTGTTTGGCGTGGGAATCGAATCCACGTCCTCCGAAATTTAAAGCGAGCCAAATACCGCTACGCTACGAAGGCCTTCTTAATTACTACTTAGTTAATACGTTAACTACATTAATTAGACGTATATTAGATAGTCCATAAAATCATGGGTGGCGGTAGGTTTCCGGGCCAATTCAATATGACCTCTTACCGCCATGTTGAATATTAATATTTTGACAAAGAGGACCCAGGTAGGGTGACCCTTGTTAATATCACAGTTTAATTAAATAACTTAATGAAAGTCTGGCTGTCATTCAGGAGTTATGATTAATTAGATGTTAAATATAGGTATAGTACGTCTTAAATCCTTTAACTAAAACTCAAGGTATGAAACGAGAGGTGTGCTTTTTTTTTGAGGTTCCGTACCCGAGGGTTAGAAACGGGCCCTATTATTACTAGTCTACGGTTGTCTGTCACCAGGCTGTATCTCATGAAGCGTGATAGCTAAACAGTTTTATATTTTCACATGACATATTCTCTGTTGGCGTTAGGTGTATCAACAGATCTTTGAGGCTGACCCATGAGTAGTAGGGACGCCTCTACTCCGGGCGTCCCTATAATTGGGTAAAAAGGCCACTGACAACAGCAAAAAAAGTTATATCAACAGATACTAAAAATAAAATAAATATGTAAGTGAGCTTTCATACAACACAAATAAATTTTTAGCTTAATATTAATAACGGCATGAAAGGTAGACGTTTAAATACAGAATATTTAGTTGTATATTTTCTTGTGAGAGTCCACTTTTGGTAGTTTTATATTTTGTGCAAACTCACCTACGGCAGGTGGTCAGTTTTACATTTTATTTTCGTCACACAAATATTTTAATTTGTAAAATTAAACGCGCGGTTGATTTAAGCGGAGATCGCAGCGTCAGACGCATGCGATCAACGGATGCACTCAACTCACGCTGCGCTTGGCGCTGCGTTAACTGCGTAAAACAATGGTTTGTAATTATATTACCTGATATGAAATGATGTGCGTTAATCGCACGCAGTGTTTATCGCATAAAACAACCGCGCGCTTTAGACTGTGTATGTCATTATGTGTTTCAATAAATAATTTCCTTTCTTATTTCTTTTGTAAGTAAAATCAATTTTGAATGAACCGTCATTTCTTCCTTCAATTTCAATTTCAAGGAAGTAACTGCCACTTTTCGTAGTTATATCAAAGCGGTGCCTCATTTCTTTTAGAAACGTATTAGTTCCTTCTTCACTTGCCGACGCGATTAGCCCATCATCTACGTACAAGGCCAGAATCAGTTTCTCCTTCCCCTCTCCTCTTTTGACTAAACAGGGGTCGCCCTCACATTGCTCCGCAAAGCTGGTGTAACTTTTGAAGCGGCCGTAGCCCAATAGCTATTGCGTCGGACTTGCGATCGAGTGCTCGCATGTAGTCATGTGGTCCTAGTTCGATCCCCACGCGATACTACCAACGTGAATTCGTAACACAAGCATTTCAGCTTAGCACGAGGGATTGACAAGAATACTATTAGTGTGAAAAACTCTTCTAGATATCTTTAAAAAAAGCGGCCAAGTGCGAGTCGGACTCGCCCATGAAGGGTTCCGTAGCAATAAGGAACATAAGATAAAAGTTCTTGTAGTTCGTTGTAACTTTGATCGATGTTTTAGTAATAGTTGATAGAATTAAAGGTAAATCGCGGTTTACGATTTATGACATATTAAAAAAAAACTACTTACTAGATCTCGTCCAAACCCATTTTCGGTGGAAGTTTGCATGGAATATACATCATTATATATATTTTTTTTGTTTTATCATTCTCTTATTTTACATGGGGTGGACACACATTTTACCACTTTGGAAGTGTCTAAGAAAAAAAAAAATTATTAGAAACCTCAATATCATTTTTGAAGACCTATCCATAGACATGTCACACCAATGTGTATGATGAAAAAAAAATGAGTTTCGGTTCTAAGTATGGGGAACCCTAAAATTTATTGTTTTTTTTTTTTTTTTTTGTGAAAATCACGGACATGACGAATCCATAAGGGTTCCATTTTTTGCCATTTGGCTGCGGAACCCTAAAAATAATGCTATATAACCTGGCTGAACTGATCATGAACGAATAACATTTTCCTTTAAGAAATAAACTGGAATAAACTACCTATACCTCGAGTGAGTATGACTTGAAAAATGTTTCACGAAGGAAACGTAAAATGGTTCTGTCATCCCTCGCAAGCCAAGATATAATAGCTTAGCGGCTCCCTAGGGTTGAAGGAACCGACTGGAAAATTATAAAATTGTTCTATTAAGATAGCACATTTATGATATAAATATCCCTCGGTAGAATAATGCTATTTCAGAAGACATATGAACAGTTGGCGTATCAGTTTGTGTGTTATGTCTATCACATTCCAAAATACTTGATAGAACAACGGAGAACAGATGGCCGTTGGGGACGAAAAGTTCTCAAATGGAGACCGCGGATCAGCAAGCGTAGCGTAGGACGCCAACCAACTATATCGACGGATGACCTAGTAAAGGCCGCGGGATCACGGGGAATGCAGGCAGCTTCCAACCGTAGTAACTGGAAATCTATTAGAGTGTCCAGCAGAGATGTACTATGGCTGAAATTATGATTGTAGAAAATTACTAATGAAGCGTTAGAGTTTTAATAGTAGATTGTTTATCTAGGGAGCAAACAACTATTTTAAAGGCGAGAGTGTTTTTTTTAATCCTGAGCGCAGCGAGGGATAAAAGTATGTCACTCGAGCTTAAAATAGTGTTGCTCCCGAGGTGGACACTCTACTTCTTATCACCCTCTATGAGAAAATAAGTAAGTGCAACTTATGAACTAGAATTTATTTACGTACAATGAAGAACCATAAGACATAATAATACTTTCACTTGAGGAAGACGCACTCATTTTTTATAATTCTAAAATCTGAATATGAATCAACTACGAACGAAAGCAGAATGCATTTAATTTCGCGCGTTGTTTATTTTTTATCAACTTTTTTTAAATTTGGCGCGCTCGCAGTTTTTCAGCCAGTCACATATTCAATACATTGTTCCCGCATGGTTTGTGATTCACCTCTTTGCTGATTGAAAAATTATTAACAATATCCACATTCTAAATTCAAATCAATTTTGGTCCCTAAGGGATTAATGAGCTATTTTGGTCCCTGTTTACGTGGAATAAACTAGCTCTTTTTGAATAGATGTGATAAAAAAGAACATTTTGTTGTTTTGTTTCCTTTGGGCGCATAACGTTCAAAGCGCAAAATGGTAATCACCCAGGAGCAAAATAGTAAAAGCGCAGAATGATAAAAAAATCAGTTACCTCGCTTATTAGCTGCCATGATGATAAATAACTTTATTTCAACTATGTACGAAATAGCTAATGGACGACTCGCCTACAGTTTATTAATACTATAAAGTAGCCTAAATAGCGTAGTCGCAGCCATGCTTTGCGGGGCTTAGGGCCTTAGGGAAGTAGCGCTCGCCGGCCGCTGCCGCGGTTGATCGCAGTTCTAACATAACCTAACTAAGCGAGGCAACTGATTTTTTGATCATTCTGCGCTTTTACCATTTTGCTCTTTTAACTTTGGGCGCTTTTACCATTTTGCGCTTTGAACTGTTTAGTTTGTGATGTATATGCTAACTATATGATAGTTGTAAATTTAGGAATGTATATTTATTCTGTTAAGTACAAAGAATATTAAATATCTACCACTACTAATTTAAAAAGCTGAAGAGTTCGTTTGTTTGCACGCACTAATCTCAGAAACTACTGGACCGATAAGAAGAAATCTTTTAGTTTTAATAGCCCATTTATAAAGGAAGGGTTATAACTTATGAAGTTGCTATGGTAACGATAGCTACAGCCAAAAATATTAGGAAGAGTCACTGTACATTAAAAGCTATAGAACGGTCACGACCTCCAATATCATGCTGGCTTAAAAACTAAGCTACAGGATTTGTCAAATCGGTTAACAAAACAATATCTATTGGCCTTCAAATTTGCCGCAAAATACCGCTACCGCACTGATTTGTAAATCCAAGTCTGCGGCGGCTATACAAACGTTGCGCGATTTATTGCGGCAAGTTCGAAGGCGCCCTTACATCTCAGTACTTTTATCACAACTGACAACTTAGGCCGGGGACGCACTAGTATGGAGACGTGACGATTATGTAAAAATAAAAATTCATTCATCACATATGTCAAAGTTTATTAGTTCGTAGCACCATACCAATGCGGCCCCGTCTAACTGTCTACGAGCTTTTGACTTTTTTCGTAATTGGTGAACCAATGGCGATCAGTTAAAGCCGATTCAGTCTTCAACCAGTGTAGCTGAAATTTTCTGTATACGACATATAACCTATGGACGACATTAAAGATGCTTGATCAAATAAATAAGATTGATTTAATATTTTAGCCGCTAGTCAACCCTAACCCCACCTGTTGCTCTTTTTCCTAGAAGCGCGGAAACGTGACACTGAGTGCATCTGAGTCCGTGACTGAAAGCTGAACATAATTAAAATGTTCATGTCTAGCGCCTTTGCCAAGTCCTGTGGCTAGAATAGATAAGACTCGTAGTAAAATGAGCGGAGTACAAAGACATATATTTATAAGTATACTGTAAGGAACTAAAATGATTAAATACTTTATTGCACACGCGGTTTCTAGCCCCGTCTTCACTTCAGTGCTGAAAATGGGTCTCCTCTTAACAGACCTAGGCAAACCAGGATCGGTGAGGGAAATTTTTATTACAATAATGAAACATCAAATTGAATCACGGTCGTGATGTTATCCGACCCAAGAGTGCGTTTTCGAACGCAACGCGTCTATCCTCGCCCACCCGACCCTTAGCAAGAGCCCTCCGATGCCCCCAAAGTCTAAGAGTCCCGCGAACTGTAACGAAGGGCGACAGATGCACAAAACTCAACTAAAAACTAAATGTCAAAATCTCTCAATCCCCCGCCAGCGACCACCCTGAGCCGAGGTCCAAGTCCTACTGGAGACTAATGTGCAGGTTGTCAATTTGTATTTTTAAACAGTTTATCTAAGCTGGAGTTCTGTTCGCCTTTATGCCCGGTGAAGTAAAAAATGGGATAGGCAGTCATGTAAATTAATAAAACACTTTAGCAGCCGCCAACATCTCCATACAAAATGTCTTTTTAAAATGACCCACATTCATCGCACTTACACAAGAAATCCAATAGTACGGGAGCTAGCAACGTTTGGAAAGTAATAATTTTAGGTCAGCTGATTTTGTGATATGTCGTCCTTCTTGCACTTTCGGTTAGAGTCTGGGCTATCTGGCTGGCGGTAGCGGTTGCGTTCTTTAGTGCGCATCCTACCTGTCCAGGTAATAATCCTGGATTTTAAAAACATTTTAGAAGGCGTAATTTTTAATTTTTTGTTTTTAAATAAGTCTACCTGACATACTTTTTTTATTGCCAGACATTTTTGACAATGCTAACTATGTGCCATACGCGATTTTTTTTTTTTAATAAAAATTTCAAAGTATTTTATAATGTCTGTAATTTTAATATTATGTTATTTAAAGATAAGAAAAACTTAAAATAAATTTGCCAGACATTAATTCGATTGTTAAGTCTTGAATTAAAATGAAAAAGTCATGAAAAGTATTGCAGTATAATGCTAGTAGTCCGAGAGAGTCAGTTGCAGAATAAGTCGAGAATGATACAGAGAACCATTACGAAAGTAAATGACTTTTCATTGTGCATATAATAAAAAATAATAATAATCATTCTAGTCCGAGCAAGTTTGAAAAAAATTTAAGCATAAAAAGGAATATAAAATTAGATTAAAATTTAAAAAACAACACTTTTTATTTAAATTGTTCTGATTACTAATTAAAAATTATAAATAATTAATATTAAGTTTTTCAAGTTGTTTCAGCCTTTAGTGACGTCACAAAAAAAAGAGGCATCTTCATAATCATCATCATCATCATCGTTGCTGTCTTTGTCAGTGTCATTCATATCATCTTCTTGGGAATTTTCGTTATCTTCTAAAACTCTATCATCTGCACAAAAACAAAGTGACAAAGTGAGTGAAGTGGAGTTACTGGCATAATCTGTTTCTGATGATGAATCACGGTATTTTGCCATTAAAGCAGTAAAACTACTATAACATTGTCTATGATATCTATCTGTCTTATTTATTTGCGTGGGCAGCTCAATGTTACTGTACTTTAATTTATATTTCACACGTACACTTAAAATTTGCTGACATTTTTTTAGTTTATCACTTACGAAAAGTATTATGTTATCGTTATGTCCTTTACAAAAAACACATTTTATTTTATCACTGGCCATTGTAATCAAATTAAAAAATAAACATTAAAATCAAAACAAAAACAAACATGTGACATTAGACTGACGCCATCTTGCAAACTTGCCTGTCGCGCCACTGTCGTTGTCTATCTCTCTCGCACCTTCAGCTGTCTCTGTCGGACTACTAGCATTATACTGCAATACTTTTCATGACTTTTTCATTTTAATTCAAGACTTAACAATCGAATTAATATCTGGCAAATTTATTTTAAGTTTTTCTTATCTTTAAATAACATAATATTAAAATTACAGACATTATAAAATACTTTGAAATTTTTATAAAAAAAAAAAAAAAAATCGCGTATGGCACATAGTTAGCATTGTCAAAAATGTCTGGCAATAAAAAAAGTATGTCAGGTAGACTTACTTAAAAACAAAAAATTAAAAATTACGCCTTCTAAAATGTTTTTAAAATCCAGGATTATTACCTGGACAGGTAGGATGCGCACTAAAGAACGCAACCGCTACCGCCAGCCAGATAGCCCAGATTCTAACCGAAAGTGCAAGAAAGACAACATATCACAAAATCAGCTGACCTAAAATTCTTTCTCGAAAACGTTGCTAGCTCCTATACTACAATATCTCTTTACTATCCCACAAACAATGCAGCCCCAATAATTGAACGCATTGTGACCGCGTTCGTCGGAACATATTGCACTATGCAATCAAAACGGGGCGATTCTCAACCGAGAAATGAAATTTGTTTTTCTATGTGGAATTGTAGGCGTGGAAAATTATTACAGCCTATGTTGTGTAAAGCGTTGGATGTTTTAAAAATATACTTTTATGGCGCCTTTTGAGCGACGCACCTCTTTCTACGGCATTGTACGCATTCTTTATTAATTTTTTTTTTTTTAACTTTATGTGCATAAAATGGTGCATGGGCGGATTTAATGCCTAAGGTATTCTCTACCAGTCAACGTTTGGGTGAACATGGAAGTTGCACTTTAGAAGACAAGAAATGAGATAACTAAAAATAGTAATAAGTAAACCTGATACATAATAAAATAAGGAACTTCGTTCCAAAAACTAATATAAATAATTCTTTAAATAAACTGATATAAATTAGATAATTACATACATACATGCATATAACATTTAATACAGCGCTTAGTAGAAAGTGGACTAATGCGATTCTACCAACGACCAACTCGTGTGTGAATGTCAAATTGTGATCGGATTCACAGTTACAAAGCATTCGTTAAATCCAAAAAATCCGGGACTCAAAGCCAGCCAGCCTAAAACTGTTCCACACGGCTACGGCAATATCACAAACAGAATAATTACTTACTGTTGTTACAATGTTTTTTTGCATCTTCTCAAGCATGTTTTTGACATTGGTTTAAAAAACTAGGGTATCCAAATTCAAGAAAAAAATATGCAAAAAGCAATTACCTTCGTTACACCTTGTACATATCTGCGCAAATATTTTCTCTTTGAAAAATGGGTTAGCGTCCATGATCTATTACTGTTCATAATATTATTTAATTACGCAACGTTACGCGACTGTAACGTAAGTGAAATATGAACGGTCATCTATCCTACTTACAGGGCTTTCATCTGGGAAGAAACTAGGATGTTTGTCCGTAATAAATCTTGCAAGAGCAAAGTAGTTTCAGGTCATTTTGCGCAAATATACCAAGCGTATGTTAGTAAAATGATTACGTCTTGTAGTTTAAGCTTACTTTTACTTCAGACAATTTTAAACGTTGTTGTACAAAAACAACTTTTATCTCCGTCCACTTACGTTTCGCAAGTCGTGGCTACGATTCTTAACACAGAAAGAAAAAGGTGAATGTTGGCAGAGTGATTATCCGTGCCTCAAAGATGACGTTAAGCTTTTGGTCCTTAATGTAACACTAGCTTTTCGGGTTTCATCCGCATAGCTCCCGTTCCCGTGGGAACTTCATAATTAAATATAGCCTATGTTACTCCTGGATAAAGTAGCTTTCTAATAATGAAAGTATTTTGAAATTGGTCTGTTTCCTTTCGTTTGTATTGAATCATCATCAACAGCCCGGTTACGTCCACTGCTGAACATGGGCCTCCTCTTAACAGACCTTGGCAAGCCAGGATCGTAGAGGGATATTCCCATCCATCAGCCATATGTCCCTTAGTCGCCTTTTACGACACCCATGGGAGGACATGGGGTGGTCTATTCTAAGCCGGAAACCACACGGCACGTTTGTATTGAATATGCTCCGGAAACAATCAAATCTTTCCTCGTTATAATATAAGTTGAGATAACATTATGTATGACATCTATTATGAGTAGAGAACTTATTATGAGTAGAGGAATTAATGACACACGGACAGACGGAGTAAATTGTCTGTAATTTCCTACAATTAGCAGCACTCACAGGTTGCACTTGCTAGTTTTAGCTACCTTAGTAGTTTTATTTATAGAATAAGAATAATAGCCTATTAATTACAGTTCTTTTTCATTGTGATTTTGTCAAGTACAAGTGTATGTAAATACCTAAGTGCTGATGAAGTGATGATATTATTACTATGTTCAAATTAATATTTTTTGTACAGCAGAAATTTTGGTATAAAAAAGTAGTGCATTATATCAGAAAAAAGTACAAATGGGGGTTTTATCGCTGCTCCGATCTATTTCAGACAACCTCAGCACGAACTTGTTTCAGTGAAATCAGAGCTAGGTAGTAGGGGTGTAGCATCAAAACTCTTATAACTAATTAATAACGCACAAACACATAGCTTGTAAATACATAATTATCTATATTAATGGAATTCATTTATAAATTCAGTCAAATTAAGAGCGAGAATCGTTTGGTTCCAACCGCGATTTCCAGAAATTCCATACAGATGAAAATTGGTTTAATAATAACGTCGAGGCTTACGTTATTACTTAATCCGTTGCGGTTTGAATTTAATAAAATAAAGGTTAGTTTATTTTTTGTTAATACCTATATTTTGCGAGTAGATAATTATTTTCTGAAGAACGTTAGCAGTAAGTAACTACTCAATTTAGTAAATGCACTTCATTCATATAATCATAGTAAGACCTCATAAGTCTTTGTTTTTTAAGGACCTTTATAAACCCATGAAAGCAATAAATAATAAGGCTAATCTAAGCTAGCCTGCGTTCTCCACCTCCACATGCTCCCACCAACCTTCGGGTTATATGGAGCGAATCACGGGAGATACGCGCGCTACTTGCTTTCGGCTCTTTCACGCGCGCACTTTCTTGACTCCCTACAGTTTGTTTTTTTACGTATCGGCTTCCCACTCTCCCCATTCTGGGGCTTAAACTATCTACGCGTCCCGTCTTGGGATATACGCACACACGACGAACTCGCTGCCAGGCCTGCCGCGTCGACTTCTGCGGTCCAATTGAAATCTCCGCAGCGTTCTTCGCGCTGGTCAGAACAGTGTACATGAGCGATTGGTAGCGTTTCTGGACAAAAACTGAGCATCTGATAACCACAATCATTTATTAGTGACTAGATTCCCACGCGCGGTTTAACCCACGTACCTCCCATATCCGTAGGAACTGCATAATGAAATGTAGCCTATATATCTAACACTGAATGAATTTTTCAAATCGGACCAGTAGTTTCGATTTGCGCGTTCATGCAAACAAACAAACAAACTTTTCAGCTTTATATATTACTATAGAGACTTGTACGAGAATATTATGTTCATTTTGGTGGATGAACTCCTATAGCGCGATGTAGAATTTATATATCTTTGTTGTTTTATGAACCAAAGTAAAAACCTTTTATTACATGAATAATACAATTAAAAGTAGCTAATTTAAAATAAAACTAACTTATAAAATACTACTAGTCTAAGTCTATTCTACTTGAAAAGGTTCCCAGAATGCTGGCAGCATTACACTGTTGAATGGCAACGCTTACCTGCTGTGCAAATTAAAAATTAGCACTCGGAAAATGTGCCGAACTAAAGAGGGCTGCTGCGAGGTATTTATAAATTCATTTGGCATTTTGGTTTCGACACCAAAAGGCACAAATCATAACCACTATCAAGGGTATATTTGCGCCTATTGAGGTTCTCCGCGGATTTAGCCGCCATACCAGCCTTACTCTGAGTCCCGGAAAGATGAGACAGCGCGAGGGTGTCGACGCACGTAGCGTCCCACACCAAAGGCCGTCCCATCCTCCAGAGCACCAGAGTCAGTCCGTCGGGAGTCTTAACTGATATTACTTGGTCCATACATACCAAGTAATATTAGGTGGATAGGAATCATTTGTTTGGTTTTTTATTTAGAGTCTAAATAATAACATTACAGTCAATTAAGAGCACTAGTCACTGCTCCTCTGCTCCTGCCGGCCCTTTTTCCTGCTTCTCTGAAGACCTTACTTCTGCCTAGGAAAACAATATCGTTTTTTTTGTGACAACAACTTCCGCACTGATAAAGTTAATCCCTATCTCGCAGAGGACTTTGTAAACACTCAATTCACAGACGAAAAGCAAACTCAGACCCAGGACAGCTATCCGTGGCTCTCACAAATGTTTTGTAGGTAATGATCCTAATCCAATTCTTAAACTCACTACACATCCACCGGCGCTGATCTGTCTAGTTAACGAGTGATGGTTTAATAAAACCTCTCTCTACTGTGTAACTAAAACACTCCAAGATTTTCACTGATAGAATTTTTCCTTCCCACATTTCACATTCTTTAATATAAATTCTAAACATTTTTCTTGTTAAAACATTGGATGTCTGAGGTTCTCCGAGAGTGGAGCACCAACTTCTCTAAACCGATTTCAGTCAAGCAAATAAGAAAACGTGGCCGGAATGAAATCGTCTTGTCGGCATTTTAGTTTTCAAGTATTTCTACAATTTTGAATTGAATCATCTACTTATAGAGGTAAAACATTGAAATTATTTGTTGAATCAGTAAATTGTACGCCGCTCCTAAAATACCACGGCCAAATAATATACAGATCTTTTACTGTATATCAAGACGTCAGAGCTCGTATGGAGGATATTTAGGGTTATTTCAGGGTAAGGATAGTGCTGTACAACCGATACACAAGCGAGTGGACTCCTCTGTAACCTTATATCAGGGGGGTTGGAGTGGGATAGTATTAACAAGCAATGGACAAGCGAGTGTTCTTCCGCTTCTTAAAATCAGGTGGTTTAGAGCATTTCAGCTGGACCTACATTAAATAAATGCTTATAAAATGCCAAGTAGTTCCATAACAAAGATGTCAAGATAACGTACATACTGATGTTAAAACAAGGCTAGTTCATATATAAAATACAAGATGATGAGAGATGTACACGTAAATAATTCTGCAAATATCCTCGACCCTCACAGCAGTTCGGAACCGGAACGATGTGCCACGTAGTGCGGGTTCGATACAGCGATACTCAATGAGGTTACATCGGCCATGTTGCACGAATTGTAATTCGTCACACGTATCTTATTTGGCCGCGAGCATTGAATAAAATAAAAACAGAAGTGATCTTCGATAAGTAAGACAGCGCTCTCGAGGCAGATGCGACGAGTTCTTTAACTTTTATTTCGTGAAATAATTTCTTGAACTTATTTAAGACGAGATTAAGCTTAGTAATTGAGTATTGAGTAATCAAACAAAATGACTGAAAAATTTGCTTCAAAATGACTGAAAAATTATGCTTACAAGAGATACACGTATTTATCGCTACGTTATAATATTAATTATTAGTTTCTGTATTAATTTGTTATTTAAAGAAAGAAGGTTTTAAAGTTTAATTACAGACGTCGTCGTCGTCCTGATGATTTGTGTAAAGTGTCAAAGATAATGTTGATGCAGTCAAAATAACAAATGACTATCAAAAATAATAATCTATGGATATAAAAAAGTCAAACGAAGAATGCATAGATAAAACTCTTTACGGTATTGTACAGTATTATTAGGCAACTAATGATATTCGTGTCTGCTCTACGTATTTACTCTTCTGTTACCCTCTTTGTGCTCAGGACACGTAAAGAATAGCTAGTCGAGGTAATGGTCATGTGAATTTTAAGATCAATAGTCTAATGCCAGTCCTAAGGACGTGTTTCTGCTAGATTCAATTTCTTTTAGACATCACGTAATGCGCGTTGTTTTTCGGAATACAATGTTCTAGAATAAATAAAGACACATTTTACATGAGTACAGTACAGAAAAATAAGGATCTGCTTTTTTTTGTGTATTCCTCTTTATCATTTAAGGTATTAGAGTTTTGTATGATGTTTGGGGTCCTATTTTTCTTTGAACTGTGCTGAACTAGTCGCACGAGGAAAAAATATCGTGAATATCATTCCGGGTATTCCAGTCCGTTTGGTATTTTGTTTATGTGATTAAATACATAAACGTGAACTCACTCATTTAAAATATTAGTACAGATTATTCATTATGGGGACAGGTGACTAGCGACCCGTCCGCAGGAAAGTGCTTTCAATCAAATCATATATGTTTTTTTATAGTATAACTCGTGGCCCGGCGCCCACTGGTTAATCCAGTGCAACCAGTCACTGTTGGTGAGTGGCGATACCGGACTCTATCCCCGGGGACACATACACACATGTACTCAACACACACGTACACACAGTGACTTGGCCCACACCTCTGAACTTACCTTAACCGGATGACCAGAGTGGAGTTGAAAGAGCGAATGTGGTATGTTCCAAGTAATTGTTGAGTGTACAAGGATTTTACGCCCCACAGGTTCACCTCTTGACTATTTAAGCTGTTTTAATATTGGTACCCCTTGACCGTCTATTTGTGACTTTGATAGGTGGCCCACCGAAGCTAACCCGTTGGATGGCGTTATCAAAAAATTACCTTCTGCCTCGAATTTTCATGAGTTTTCGGGATATATGCCAGATTTCACTCCATATCCCGGGTTTCCCGTCTGTTTTCATTCATATAGCCCAGACCGATATTCTGACTTTTCCGGAAATATTTTCGTATCTGTGGAGGAGTCTCTTTTTTATATTTCAAAGGTATGTCAAGGAATAGGCTTGATTTGATGCATCTCATCTTTTATAATAAAGGTATCAAAAGCCTCTGCAATGTTGGCTTCGGCCTCATGGCCCCGGTCAAGTCACCTGGTTCCCATGGGACCGTGGCGTGGATATGGATTAATGATTTTCTATATATTTTTTTCTCTATTTGGCCTATTGTTTTTGGTATAAATTAAAAAAAATACATATAAATATTTTTATGTAATTAAAACTATATTATATTGAGTAGAATATAATTGTTAGTAGGTACATCATATTGTAATGTCAAGTTTTGGAAGAGCGAAGTGCCCTAACACAGGCAATTGTTGCTTAAAAGGACACTTCTAACACTATATGTAGTACAAAAATTTGAGAATGGAAAATAAATTATTTGTATTATTATTTGTATTTGTATTTACATATCCTTTTAACCCAACTGGGTAACAGCACTCAGCATCAACAACTTATGCATTCGACTTTTACATATTCTTCAGTAACTTTATAATGTATGCCTTTGGTAGATACAGAATTTAAATGAATGCTTCCTTTTATCAAACCCCCTTTCCCACCAGTGTCACTAGATATAAATATTTAAAATTGCTCTGTTTTCTCAGTTCCACGCGATTTTCTCAATGCATTGGCAATGCATAGAACGAAGAAAATATGAGAATAGATGCTATTTATTTTTAAATGCAATGATTTATTTAACCCGCTATTACGCATTAGTGTTAATAATTAAATACAAGGTGCTGGTCTGGTCTTTTACTTAAAACCACCCTTAGTGCTTGTGTTCATCAAACCTTAACAATTTATTGTCCAAATTTGAGCACTCTGGGTCAATCGGCTTGGTCCATTTTCCCAGTCACGGTATTATTATCTGAATGGATAAGGCTTCAAATTTGTTTTAATGCATGGAAACAATGTTTTATGGAGCTAAAAGAACAAAGCTTATGTCCATTTCTCTGTAAATCCATTTCTGGTTCCAAATACTACGTATAATCGCTTCTAAACCTTCCTATGTCTATAGTTTGTAGTGTGACAACAAATACTCATTTGTAAGCGTATTGTTAGGATCGACTCTAACATCAGGAAAGTGCAAAACATTGCAGATTGCAGCTCTCGCACCTGAGGGCGTACAAATGCGAAGAGAATAATAAGTGTTGTCTAAACGTGCTGATGCGCAGACCTGTAGACTTGCAGTACAAATAAAATTGGAAACTAGAAACGTAGTAAATCACTACATAGTATGAAACAAAGTGGCTTACTGCTCTCGGTCCATATGTATGCTTAGATCTTCAAAACTACGCCAAGGATTTCAATGCGTTTTTTTGAAATGAAAACGTTTATTGATAATGTAGATGAATCGATCGTACCTACTTATTATAAGTCAAATACAATGATAGTGAAAACAAAACAGAAACAAAACAATCTTAACTAATAAATTAGTTTACATTTCAACAATAATGTTAATTAATAGAATTTACCAATATTATTATGGCATGTGATAATCGCTTATTATAAAATATAATTGAGATCAAACAGCGCGGGCTGGGATTGGGTCTGAAGCATACAACGCGTCGCGAGCCTCCCCTTGCGAGGACGACCGGACCCTATCCTAGCTTCCTACGAGTCTTTCTCTATCTACCTACGGTGTGACACTCGGAGAAGAAAGACTATAAGAAACTCCGAGATCATTTTTTTTTGTCATCTTTTAAAGTCTAATAATTTTGTACATTTTTTAAGCATTTTTAGTATCTAGTGCCCCAATACATCGATATGTAGGTACTCATACCAGGAAAGTGTGAAGACAACAATGATAATTTAAGGTAGGTATCGAGTACAGGGAGCGCGCCCCCAGATTTACATATATAGAAACATGCCTACAATCTGAAGATATAGTTAGAATGATTAAAGATAAAGGTATTAATATAATGGTTGACTTTTTTACCATCCTGATAAAAATGATGTATTGCGTAAGTGGAATAGAATTAATAGATTTGTACTAGTATTTCGGTAATAAGAGTTACCTTTAAAGAAACACTAACAAAGCTCGTGCATAATAATAAAATAGGTGCCTATATTACCTAGGCCGCAATCACACATGAATAAGAAACTTAGGTACGCATTTTGCCTATTTCAATTATGAATAGAGAAAATAATCTAACATATTACGGCCGATTATTTTCAAGACGGTAAAAAAGTCACCTAGTCTATAATACATCGGCATTGCGCCCGGGCGGGCCGCTAGTTGAAGATATCCGGAATTACATTGACAAGATTTAAAGATATCTTGTCAATGTAATTCCGGATATCTTCATCAAAATATCAAAATACGGGATATGTAAATTTTCTTTTACAATAGTCCATTTACGTCCACCACTAAACATGGATACTCTGGATTAGCTCCCGGATAACGTAGTTTTCTTATAGGGAAAGAATTTCAAAGTTAGGATGAGGTATGACTGATCTATACCAACGTCTATGTTCACGTCCATTTAAAGTACAAACCCCTGAAGATATGGAATTAGAAATAATAAACAATGATGTAAGTAATAACATTATTTAATATTTTTACAAATACAGTAAATTAACTCAGGTACAAATAAATAAGATCCAACGTTACTTTACGTCCGTTTCGTTTCACGTCGCTGACTTTTCAGGCGCTTTCATTTCTGAAAATATGACAACATAATCAATTTAACACGTCATACAATACTCAACCATATTTTGAATTCCAGAAGTTTAAAATTTGCTTACCCACGTCGTCGGTTTTGGGTTCATTCCACGGTTGCCTTTCCGATGTGCTAAAAAGTATGAAGAATAAATTTGTGAAAAAGTAAACTCCTGATGCTACGAAAAATACTTTTCGCCATTCTGCCGGATCGGTCTGTAACAGAATATTAAAATTGTTTTAGAATAGTCACTGGGAGTGCTAAAAATAAAATGATGAAAGAAAAATCAACTATGATGTTTCACTAGAAAATCGCGAAATGATCTTGAAACTAAAGCTGATAAAAGCTTTTATGATTTTCAGGGTTGATGAGTTTTATATTTCAATAAAGGAACACAAAATACATGACGTCACAATATACTGTGTGTGTAGTTCTGTAATGTTTAAATTTCAGTAAAGAAATTATAATAATTCACTATTAATTGATTTCTTATTGAATTCAATTTCAACGACAAAACGGCTCGGGAGTGACTTTCTTTGATGAATTACTGTTAAAATTATTGTAATATCGAAACATATTAAAAAAATAAAAGGATTGCTCTGAGTTTCTTGCCAGTTCTTTTTAGAGGTAGCTTGTCAGTTCTTGCCAGGTTCAGAACTGGTGTTAAAATAAAAATAAAGAGGGCTCATAAGAACATAATTTCAACACTATTTTTAAATGTGTCCACGTGAATAAATATATATTGACTTTGATTTTGACTTTATGATTATCATTCTAAGTTTCCAAAGATATCGTATAGATAAACTATGAATATATTATACCTCATCGTGTACTATGAAGCCGCAGACCAGGGGCGCGATGATAGATATAATGTTCGCCAAGAAGTTGGTGATGCCCATCAAGTTGCCACTGAAGTTTGGCGCCAAGTCTATGTGGACCAACTGGAAAAAGATAATTTAAAAATCTTAGTTTTGTTTTTATTTATTGATATTATAAACTAGCCTTCCAGCCAACACAGTTTCACCTAAATAGCATCGGTTCTCGATGAAGTAATATTATAAAAAATACATTACGTTTCTTTAGCGTTACACTGAAATAACGTAGTATTGAAAAAGTGAGTTATAAAATTGTCCAGTATTACGTTTATTCGTAACAAACTTAGAAATATGATATATCAATATAAGTGCAGATTTACACTATTTTAGTACTAAAATAGCCGTTTTGTATGGAAAAATAAAAATATTTTTCACAGACTGTAGGAATGGCATATATTTTTGGAGCAGCTCATATATTTGAATTACTTACCATATAACCTACAAACTGTCCCGCGTTAATTCCGACAGCAATTGTCAGCATCACAACAGCGAATGTCATGTCACCAGGGGGCGCGTACGACAAGCCTATCAACGCTATCGCAGGCCCCCAAAGTCCTGAATAAGTTAATAAGATATGTTACATGAAAATATTTAGTTAGATTTCAGGCAGCATAGACCAGGATCGATAATTTTTGAAACCAAAAAAAAAATATTGTATCTGCGGCCGGGAAGCCGTAAGGGGTGGGGGTTTTAAGGGTAAAAAACGGTTAATCTCGATTTCCGGCAAAATTACAATAATTTTATGGAAAAAAGTTAAATGGCAAAGTTGTAGGTAATAAAATGATCTATAACTTTTATGCCGACATCGAGTCAAAATAAGGTAATTTATTTTTCCTGTCATTTTTGTTATATTATCTTCATTTTCCAATGGGTTTCATCCTACTTCTTTTTCATTTTTAACCCTTTTTAAAGGCTTTGGCACTAATCTATCATCTTAGGGTGGCTAACTATAATGTCAAGTAAGATTTTATCCTTAAAACCAATCAGAATCTGAAACCAGAAAGGGCTAATTTGTGAGGTCAGGTTGTTCATTAATTAGCCACAAATGTATTTTAGGTAAGGTTTTTAAATCGACAAATGAATATAGTTTATTGTAATTAAGTCTGATAAAACGAATTTTAATTGGTTACTTATTCAGCATAAATTTGGCACAAACTACTTCTGAATACATAATAAACCGCATTCAATATTAATTAACCTACAAAGCAAATAGCAGAAATCAATATCCCTAGCAAAGTGGAGCATTTATGTTATGTAAACGGAGGTAAACATATGATAAACAAAGACACAAGAGAATCTAGCTATGAAAGGGAACAAACACGATATGAACAATGATTCGACTGACGTTATCAATAACATCAAAGGTAAGATATCGTTCTTTGACGCAAAATTATACTAAAGCATTATATGAATACACCTTAAACAATGGTTAAACCACTGAGATTGGTAAACATACATGAATTAACACCTGGCTTTTACAATGCTATAATTGCTGACAATATTTTAACTTATTTTTGTAACTCCGTAATTTACGTTGTCTAATATTTAAACCTTATTACCTCGTTTATTAAAATAAATATTATTATAACAGAAAACAAAGAAACTAAAATATATTTTTTAAATAAGTAATAAGTTCAATAAAAAAATATTATTAGCGTTTGATTTGTTTTAAAAGAAACAAAATCTATGTATCTGCTTTGAAGCTAGTCTTCTAGCAAGCTAAAATATAAAATGGATGTTGCTTATCACCCTTTGACCCCATCGTGAAATATCTAGCAATGCAAGACAATAGTTAAGTATATACCGATAGAGTTGAAGAGCTTTCTCGTGGTCGAAACGTTCAGCCACTTTTTTCTGATGATAACGTCTGTCATGGCTCCCATGACAAAACTTAGCAAGTACATAGCCAGGTACGGGAACGATGATAGGACTCCATTCTGAAAAACAATGTCAAATAAAAGGCTTTTTACATACAATTTTGTTGAAATGCCTGCTGACGTTGACACTATATTGCTTACGGAGGAGTAAGAATAATGCCTTGAGCACACCGGATGCGTATGCGTAGACGTAAGCGTAGACGTGCACGTACCGCTGAGTTGTAATGTATGGAACCGTATGAGACAGGACACACCGCTTGCGTAACGTAGACGTGCGCGTAGACGTAATGCGTAGCCCTACGCAATGCAGCTCCCAAGGCACAAACTGACTGCGTGACCTACGCCGTACCTTGCGCAGAGCAGAGCGGCAACGTTGCATGATGACATTGTATTCAATGGCGCGCCTTATTGGACGTCACACCGAGCAGCAAAGGTACGTGAGTGTACACGCACGTACCTTTGCTGTGCGTAGCCCTACGCGCGTAACTTGCAGTCAGTTGTAGTTTTTTACAAATATACTGGCACGTAGTGGTGTTTTGTATTGTTTTTATAATGAATAGAAAAACTTATTGAAATTGTGCGTATTTATGAATGTATCTACAATCCAAAAAGTAAATTCTACAAAAATGCATCGTATAAATATATATATTCCGCAGGATTATTCTGGCACAATAGTATTAATATTGCTTCTTCCTCGTCATGTCAGACATCGTGCACAACACAACCTTCGAAAACAGAATAAAATATGGCTGCCGCAGCCGGGTACGCAATAGGCCATGTGCGTTGCGTACTCGGCTCGGATGCGTAAGCGTATGCGTAACCCGGTGTGACATCGGGTTACGCCGTAGCTACGCGCGTGTCTACGGCGTGATTACGCCGTAGTAACGCATACGCATTTGGTGTGCTCGAGCCTTAATGCCTTGAGCACACCGGATGCGTATGCGTAGACGTAAGCGTAGACGTGCACGTACCGCTGAGTTGTAATGTATGGAACCGTATGAGACAGGACACACCGCTTGCGTAACGTAGACGTGCGCGTAGACGTAATGCGTAGCCCTACGCAATGCAGCTCCCAAGGCACAAACTGACTGCGTGACCTACGCCGTACCTTGCGCAGAGCAGAGCGGCAACGTTGCATGATGACATTGTATTCAATGGCGCGCCTTATTGGACGTCACACCGAGCAGCAAAGGTACGTGCGTGTACACGCACGTACCTTTGCTGAGCGTAGCCCTACGCGCGTAACTTGCAGTCAGTTGTAGTATTTTACAAATATACTGGCACGTAGTGGTGTTTTGTATTGTTTTTATAATGAATAGAAAAACTTATTGAAATTGTGCGTATTTATGAATGTATCTACAATCCAAAAAGTAAATTCTACAAAAATGCATCGTATAAATATATATATTCCGCAGGATTATTCTGGCACAATAGTATTAATATTGCTTCTTCCTCGTCACGTCAGACATCGTGCACAACACAACCTTCGAAAACAGAATAAAATATGGCTGCCGCAGCCGGGTACGCAATAGGCCATGTGCGTTGCGTACTCGGCTCGGATGCGTAAGCGTATGCGTAACCCGGTGTGACATCGGGTTACGCCATAGCTACGCGCGTGTCTACGGCGTGATTACGCCGTAGTAACGCATACGCATTTGGTGTGCTCGAGCCTTTATACGCAATTAATAATATTGTAACAAATTAAACGATACTTAATCTTTCTCAAATACTTATAAACAATCTTGAGAATTTATTAAAAAGGTTTTATTTTGGAAGAATAATAATAAAAATGTTAATTTAAGTAACCATTCCCGCAATGCAATTATCCCATACATAAAATGGCTTAGTACATTAGATGACGACGAAATACTTTGATTGGTTAGTAAATTTGCTAAGAAGCTACTTACACTTTTGAGGTTAACGTTTAGTACTTTGGCCATGTAGGTAGGCATCTCAGTCATGAGGGTGAAGAAGCCCCAGTTTTGCCCGCAGTGGGCGACGATCACTGCCCAAAACGGCAGTGAAGTGATGATACTCCTCCAGGGAGTTGGTATTCTCTGTAAAACCAAAAATTTAATTGGCTTGAGCTTGAGCTATTACGAAAGTTGTTCAAAATGCTTATGAGCACGTTTTTACTAAAGTGTAGACATTTCTTGTAAATATCGTTTAAATAAGTTTCCTCTTTATATGACTGTCTTCCAAATGTAGTTTTAATTATACTATATAATACAAAATGATTGACATGCGGCAAAACATAACAGAATATGAACCAAGAAAGTTTGTCACATATTTATCAACGAATCTGCATCTCCTGCATTTAACATAACGTAAATGAAGAAAATATGAAAATTTAAATTTACAAAACAGTTCATTTTCTTGCAGTAGAGTAATAATCTCAAAGTATTTTCCACTGTATATTAAATTTGAATTTTAAAAGCATTCTATGTTTCTAACAAAAGAAAGCATTTAATTTCCTGAATACAAATGCAGTGAGAATAGTTTTTCTTTATTATATTATTGCACAAAGTTGTCTCAGTTGAGATTCGCAAAGCAAGATTGTACATTAAGCATTTTTGATTTTATTAAAAGGCGAGACATTATTATCAAGTGTTGAAGTTTTAGATAAAAAAGATGATGGCAAAAAAGAAATGAACGCAAACTACTTTTTGACAGTGTTTCTAAGCAGTCGTGCACTGCATTGTAGGAAATAATATGACTTCATTATTTGGACTCATAATTTGCAACCGCTTTTTACGATACAAATGATTTATGACTCTCAATAACAAACCTTGCTTTCCCCACTCCTTCCCAAAGAAGTCTGAATGTACAAAACCTCTTCTTCCTTGATAAACCGAGCTCGTTCAGGGGAGTCAGCTCCGAAGATCAGGTAGAAGATAAGCCAACAGAGGCCCAAGGTACCGTTGGTGTAGAATATCGATTGCCAACCATAGGACGTTGCGAGGAAACCTGACGCCATTAGCTGAACTGCCAAACCTAATTGTCCACCTGGAAATATGTATTATAGAGTATTCTTACATTATGTAGATACTTTATGAAAGCGGGAAAAGTCTCGATTTCAGTCTCGGAGGCCATGGGGTCGATCACCATGCCAGACGAGAAATCTGTGAGTAAAATCTAAAAAAAAAATCCGGGTCTGCTTGACTAAGGGAATACCCTGTGTGCCTCGACCCCATTGTTATAACATCTATATCATTTGTATGCCAGGGAGCGAGCGTCAGAGTTTTATTGTGTATATTATTATTTAATACTGCGGTCACCACCCCGCCTGCAAAGCGTGGGGACTATGGCAAAAACCAAACTCAATAATAAGAATACTTAGCCATGGTTCAACACCAGGTCTTAGAAACCACTTCAATCACCTTTGTGTAACCAGTATAATGAAGAGGAGTGTACGGTTTTTTTTAACACATTTTAGTTAAGATTGGCTAACTTAATTAGAACTAATTGGCATGTACCTATGTTATCCAATTTTTTTTTTGCTCGAATAAAAAAGGAAAAGATCCTTCACTGGAACTAACTTGCATTTGCATGTACAAAAGAAAGAACTTCTGAATAGAAATCCTCTTGAGTTGGTCTAACTCTCTAATAAAAGGCTAATTTAAACCATAATAATTGTGCATACTAAGCAGTTGCTTTTAATAATGAAATGCAAATCTTGCTGCACACAGTAATTATAACACCATACAATTCCACCGTCAAGCCTGAATATAATGGGAACTTTGTTGTATAACAAAAGTAACTGACACATGAAGGGCTTTATTTATGTCACTGGAAAATAATAAGAATCGTAAAGTTGATCAACTTCCTAGTTAGTTGATAAACTAACGAGCTTTCGGGTGGTTGAAAAAAACCTTAACCTAAACCAATGGTGTTCAACAGGACCTATTGATGTTGAAGTTTTTTTTTGTTACACAGTTGCATAGGCCCGTTTGGTTATAATAATTAGGTAAATAATATAATAATTATGCGCGTTCACTCAAACTGGCAACTAAATTTTATAATATGAGTGGCACGAAAGTATTAATACCTAAACATTACTAGAAACAATTACATGTAACGTGTCTCAGATATTCTGTTTATCATATCATATATAACTGAATGGTTTTAATAATAAAAGTAAAAGATTGAAGATATAAATAGCGATTTAATATATGTAAGGAAAAACAGTAACAGACAATATTACAGATATAACAAGAAAGGTAAAGACAATACAAAGGAGGATATTGGAACCAAGCAGTATTTAAATAGTTTAGTTTACTAGTTCTAACAATAACAATCCACGATAAATGCGCCTCATTATCAAATTCTATCTTTTTTTTAAGTTTACTATTAATATTGGTTGATTGCAAAACTCTGCTATTTTGCAGTGTACTAGTATTCTTGTTAACCCCTCGTGTTAAGCTAAAATGCTTGTGATACGAATAGTTTCACGTCGGTTGTGCAATGGGTGGAACGAACCGACGACCACAAGATCACAAATAGCAAGAGCCTTTAGCCATTGGGCTACGGCCGCTTTATAATAATAATAATAATCATTAGATTACAAGTAACAAGACTCATAGTGTTAGTAACAATATATACTTACATACTATGTTAGTAAAACAATTACAGAGGCAAACACCAGACACAAAATCACTGTTGCAACGTTACAGACTCAGCCGAAATCTTGCAGCAGTGGTTTACGAACACACAATCCAGCCTACTTGCTATCATAGACAGGATGCTGTTGGCGCTGCCCCGCACCCTACGGACCATGGATGCACATGCACATGCGCTTTATAAAACCCGCGCAGATAGTTTAGCTACACATAATCCATAGCAATTACATCCTTCATCATCATCAGCGCGTATAACGTACGCTGCTGAACATGGGCCTCCTCCCGAGGCAGGGTATTTGCCATAATCCCCACGCTTGGCAGGCGGGTTGGTGACCGCAGTATTATGTTGTAACACACAAGGAAACGCTGCTGCCCGTTCTCTGATGTACGATTATTATATATGATGTTATAACAATCAAGACCAACAGCTTAACGTGCTTTCCGAGGCACGGAGAGTAGACTCTCAACCAACCAGACCCGGAAAGAAATCTTAGAATTTACACAAAGATTTCCTGTCCGGCGTGGGGATGGACCTCACGACCTCCAATATTTAAAGCGAGCTAAATACCGCTACGCTACGGAGGTTGTCATTACATCTTAGTTAATATGTTTTATACTGAAATTTGAATAGTAATGATCTTCAAATTACTTGCATGCTGGAAAGCCAGAGCGAGTTTAATTATGTTCACAACTCACGGTACCTATTGTACGAAACTTAGACATTCTATGCTATTTTAGTAGCTGGATCGTCTCGGGACCTTATCTAGTAGGTAGTGAAACACACAGCAACAGTACGGTAATAGAATAAATTTTATTTACATGGGAGCCTACTTAAGTACAAAAATATATTTACAATTGGTTGTGTTCCGAGACAGAATTTGACTAATCAGCGTCGACTTAAAACTTACTTACAACTAAACACAATTGTAGGTGGCGCACGCGGCGGCGGCGCAACGATTCGAGTGTTTGATGACTGATTTGTGCGATGCACTTTGTAGATTGCTATTGAAACTTAGACATTCTATGCTATTGTCGACTACCTCTATCGGTTAGTGGTACTACACACCCGCGTAACTCCAGTTTCCTAAGATCTTTATTAAATAAAGCCTATGTTAGTCAACGTAGCTTTGTAATGTTAAAATATTTTTTCTAATCGGACTAGTAGGTCCTGAGATGATTGCGTTCAATCAAACAAACTCTCCAGCTTTATGAAATTACTAAAGATAAGTCTGGGATGTAAAATCCAGCGCCGGAAAAAAATTATACTAATGTATAAAACTGAAGGGTTTGTTTGAACGCAATTGCTGAATCTCGGGAACTATTGGTCCTATTTGAAAACATATTTTAGTGTTAGATAGTACATTTGTCGAGGTGGTGCCCGCGGCTTGTAACGGTGCCTCTATCTCTCCTGGGTTAATTATTTTTTTGGCCCAATACAGAAACGCCTGAAGCGCCGACCGTCCCTATTAACTGGTTGGGCTATAGGGACAGTGATGTCCATGTTCCGCACACCCCGACGCCTAGCCTTGGGCGGCATACGGCGTTGATGGTGGGCAGCCGGCAGCCGTATTCAGCCCTACTGAACGGGTGGGCGAAGGGATCTCCTTCCCTTTCCCACTCCACGGTCTCCTTCTGGGACTCTGCGACATGACTCGCCCGCAGAAGAATGAAAATCGAAAGATCCTTATAAATCTTACCTGCGTAAACAATAGTGGTAAGTAAACCTTTCTCTTCTCTCGGCATCCACTGGCTGACGAGATGATGAGTGCACGGATATATGAAGGCTTGCGTTAAACCTTGGAGCACTCGACAGAGGCATACCAGCTTCCAGCCACCCTGGTTACAACAATATATAATGTATGTAAAATAATGAAATAATAAATCGTATTTATAAATATTATAAAAAACCGGCCAAGTGCGAGTCGGACGAAAAGTTCCGTACCATTGTTAAGTACTTACCTGTTGCCGTTTTTGATATTAAGCAAAAAAATAACACGTTTGTTGTATGAGAGCCCCCCTTAAACATTTTTTTTATTTTGTTTTTAGTATATGTTATTATAGCGTCGACAAAAATACATCATTTATGAAAATTTCAACTGTCTAGCTATCGCAGTTCTTGAGATACAGCCAGGTGACAGACAGATAGCGAAATCTTAGTAATAGGGTCCCGTTTTTACCCTTCGATAGAGACAGTTACCAAGAACTACTGGCGGATCATTGTCACCGATCAAAATATCACGGTTTTTATTAAAACACCACATTTAAATAAAAATAATAGATTCTAAATTTATTTTTAAGAGGAAACTACATATCGAATTAAATGACTTAATAACTGGTGCTATCAACGCAATTTAATTTTTTTGCGTACTTAAAAGGACATCTTTAGAAAGTACCAAATACATACTTCGATAATCAATATTTATAATAATTCCTTTTAAGCAGACGTTAAATTGTACTTACATAGGCAGCACCGGTCGGTAGCAAGAGAGATACTAGCGAGTTAACTAAAATGGAGGTGGAAAACATAATTTTTCCTCCTATTCGGCTAGACAACTCTCCGGCAGGAATCTGCAGGATGATGTAGCCCCAGAAGAACGAAGACAGGATGATGCTCTGCACGTGATGGGGCCAGTCAAAATGCTGGAAAGAAATTGATTGACTAAATGATCTACGCGGGTTGTACGGACAGCTATTTTACCCAAATTTTCTCATCATTTTAGTCATAAACTGTGTTGAATTTAATGGTAAGAAAATTCAGTTAATAATTGCAAAAAAAAACCGCCTTAATCAAATCAAAAAATTGTAACCTAAACAATCATACAAAATCGCAAACCAAAACCAAAAAAATTACGCCATAAAAAATTTTTACTATATTAGTAAGGATTTTTAATGTAATATTATAAATGCAAAAGTTTGTGAGTATGGATGGATGTTTGTTACTCTTTCCTGCAAAAACTTCTGCATGGATTTAGCTAAAAGTTTGCACGCGGATAGTTAATAAGCTCGAGTAACATATAGGCTACAAAAAATCACGCTCCAACCCAGTGCAGCAGAGTAACGCGAGTAAAACCGCGGGTCGCAGCTAGTAAGTAATAAAGTAATACTATAAAAATAATCAGACATTAAAAAGTTGAACATAAGTTTTTTTATCATGCATAAGACATAGATATGAGTCAAAACATATATTTTACAATTTTTACAATAATCACATACAATTAGGTTACGGCAGAATTTAGCAGCAAAATTAATGAAATACTTTTTTAAATAATTGACGGACAATTTTGTTCTTCATGCCTTTTATTTGTGTGAATGACGAATATTTGTTCTGAGTGTTTGCTCTGGGTGTGCTGTGTCCGTGAATAATGTGTTTCTAAAGTCCTTTTCGACTCAGGGATAATTTTCCCGAAAGAAGATTTGTCTGGCAACCTGCGCAGAGTGATCAATGGAGGGTAGAATGAGAAACTTTTATGATTTTTAGGCAAGTTTTGTGCACTTTCGCTTTACCGAAGCTTTGGAAGATTATCATATGAAGTATTGAAAACCAGCTATTTAAACAGATTGGTCGAGATTTGTTTAAGTTTATGAAGAATGTTACATTAAAGCGGTCCAGCCGTTTAGGAGGAGTTCAGTGACATACACACGTACAGTAGATTTTTTTAAATTTATTTATGTACACATACACACAGAAGATCTAGATACAACAAGACAGACAAACAGCAATGTACAAAGGTACTACTTATTTCTTAAGAAATCTCTTCCAGTAGACCTGCGTGAGGAGAAGTCATATATATTTAAAAAGGTATTTTTTAAAGATTACTGGTAGAGTTTTGCAGTGTATTAATATTCTTGTTAACCTCTCGTGCTAAGCTAAAAGAGTGGGCTCACATTGGTCTTCACTAATGGGTAGGGTTTTAACCGGAGACCTCAAGATCACAAATCCGGCGCCCCAGCCAGGCCAATGGCTACAGCCACTTCTAAATGTTGTTATGATTATATTACCAAATAATCTAAATATAACAAGAATTTAAATGTATTCCATCCTCTACCTCTCCATTGTTTCAAACTAATTCTAAAACACGTTTATTTACTACGTACTTACAATTCAAGCCGTAGAACAATAATATTATTAAATTGGTTCTAGCTTTCCACGCGCAGATTCACCGGTGTTACTACAATATAACTTAACCTAATTAAGGCAGCGTTCTAATAATTTAATGATGTTTGAATATACTGAATAATATTGTAACTAATTCTTAATTGGTTACGGGCAGTGCGATAGCTTTATGTTTGTGAATTTGGGCACCTTTTCTCACGGACACTCATTTATCTTATACTAATAAATCAATACTAATATTATAAAGAGGAAAGATTTGTATGTAAGTATGTTTGTGACGAATTGGCTCAAAAAGTACTGGACCAATTTTAAAAATGCTTTTACCATTTGAATGCTACTACTGCTGGAGAGAACGACAACGTCAAGAGTCCAAAAGATGTCAAATTATTGTAATAATTTTATAATAAATTAATTTTTGAGTGCATGGCCAAATTACAGCTCTTTATTAAAGTGTCCGTCGTGGGTACATATATCGTGCGCTGCTATTTCTGCCAGGATTTACCATTTTCATATTTTCTCAAAATTTCACGAATTTCCAAAATTTTTGACGTCGCCGCGTCCTTGGCAACAAGCTGTTGCCATGGCTCTAAGCCGTGGCGCGCCTCCGAATTACTAAAGATGGATCTTGAGATGCCTTCGTCATCGAATTATACAAAAACATTCCTGGTACTCCTACAACTCTCCTACTTTAGTCTGTGCTGTGTTTCTCTTTCTTATATTTCCTCTGTTGCTTTGGTGTTAATCTGTGTTTGTGAACGTTTTTTCTATTTATGTTATATTTTTTTAGTTTTCTTTTCATATTTTTTGGTTTGTATATAAAACTATTTTTATTTAACAACGGACATGCCACGTTGCGTTGAAGCGAACAACAGTGATCCTATAAACTATCATGGTGCGTCCCTGGAGGAACGAGTGCAGTGCAATGAATGTTCTCAGGTAAGATTTTTCAAGGGTCAGAGAGGGTTAAGAATTCACCAGGGTAAGTGCCATAAGAATGCCAATCTCCCCCTTTCGGCTCCAAATTCTAATGTAAATTTCAATACAAGTATTGTTCAGCCAATTAACCAACCCTATTGGAAAGTCCTTTCGCAAGCCAAAATTTCAAAACCCGTTCTGAAAAGAATTCCACGTGGTGCCCGCCTCTCAGTAGCTTTTGCTTTATCTCAAGCCTTGAAGTCTGTGATTACACAGAATACAAGTCTTGCCTGGGAACATTTGTTATATTTTCCATATGCTGTACTCCACGTTAGTCCAGAAAGGGATAATAAAAAGTCTTTAACAAGTCGTATCAAAGAGAACTGCGTGAAGTACAGTACTCTGGTAGAGCCAACATTAGTTTCGGATGAAAATTTGATCTCAATTCAAAATTCCAATTTAACTGTCAAACCCGCCACAGAGTCTGCAACCTACAAACTTGTAGAAAGCAAACTCGGTGACGGTGATATAAAAGGCGCTGCACGAATCCTCTTTTCCAGTGACACAAGAGCGCCTGCTACCCCTGAAACCCTCTTAGGTTTGGAAGGAAAGCATCCACTTCCCGCAGCTACCTTCCAACTACCTGTAGCACCGAGTGAGTCCGATGGCACCGTTGAAGCCACCGCCCTTGACGTGTCCGCAGCCGTTGCGTCCTTCCAGAAGGGCTCCGCTGGTGGTCTTGATGCTCTCACGCCGCAGCATCTTAAAGACCTTTTGTGCGGTGCTAGTGGCGAAACCGGTGAGGCCCTTCTTAAGGACCTGACGGCACTAGTCAATCTTATGTTGTCAGGTCTGGTCAACGGTGATTTTATTGAGATTTTATACGGTGCTAATCTTTGTGCTCTAAAAAAGAAGGACGGCGGCATCAGGCCAATCGCAGTCGGTACTACATACCGTCGCCTCGCGGCCAAAATATGCTGCAGAAAAACGGCACCTGAGTTGGCAAATCTTTTTCAGCCTATACAGGTAGGTTTCGGCTCGCGAGGTGGCTGTGAGGCTGCCGTGCATTCTGTTAGAACGTTCTTGAATCAAAATTGTGGAGAGGTGCTGCTGAAAGTTGATGTGAAAAACGCCTTCAATTCCGTAGATAGGGGAGCCTTATTAACGTAAGTGAAAGACAAAATTCCAAATCTTTATAATTTTCTCTGGCAATGTTATAGTTCTCCTTCAAAATTAACGTTTCTCGGCAACGAAATTATTTCTGCAGTTGGTTGCCAGCAAGGCGATCCGCTCGGTCCAGCGATTTTTAGCCTCGCCATCCACCCCATCATCCAACGCCTTAAATCGAACCTTAATGTTTGGTACTTGGATGATGGGACTTTGGGTGGTGACGTGGATACTGTCTTTAACGATCTCTCGCTTTTAATTGCCGAGTTCCGTGCGGTCGGCTCGAGCTAAATTTTTCAAAATGTGAACTTTTTATTTCGGACACATGCCCTGCAAAAGATTTGGTTATACGAAAATTTAATGGTTTGGCCCCCAATATAACAGTAATCGACAAATGTTCTCTGCGTTTGTTGGGCTCCCCTATTCTTGACGAGTCCTCTCCCGCATTTTATGAAGAAAAAATTCAAAATTTTACACAATGTTCAGACCGTTTGACCAAAATCAATGTACACATGGCTTTTACCATAATCCGGTATTGTCTTTTTGTCCCAAAATTTACATATACTATACGATGTTGTCAACTCTGGAAGCATTCAGAGCTTCTTAAGAGCTTAGACAACATCGTAAAAAACACTTTGGCTTCCATTTTAAATATTAATTTAGAAGAGCGAGAGTGGTTGCAGGCGTCAATGCCAGTTCGTCTGGGGGGCCTAGGCATCAGATCAATTTCTGGCGTGGCTCTCCCCGCTTTTCTGTCCTCGGTCCATGGTACTCTAAACTTAACAAAAAAAATACTTGCTACCTCTTTAGACAATAATTTTGACATAAGCTGTTTGACTGAGGCCAGAAATGCGTGGTTGTCAGCTTGCCCAATCTCCGATTTGCCCAAAACCTTGTCTTCGCAGAGGCTATGGGATGGGCCGCTCTGCGAGCTAGTACGGAAACGTCTTCTAAACACGTGCTTAAGCTCCGCAGACCGAGCCCGCCTCTTAGCAGCTGCCGAGTGGGAATCGGGTTTGTGGCTACAGGCCCTCCCTTCTCCAAACACAGGAACGCTGATTGATTCGTCAGCGTTCCGCATTGCAGCGGCGCTCCGCTTGGGCGCATCGTGTTGTGCCCCTCACCGCTGCCACTGTGGCTCTGCTGTGGACCGGCTTGGTCACCACGGCCTCTCCTGTAGCAGAAGTGCAGGAAGGATTCCGCGCCACTCAAGTCTCAATGACATAATCCGTCGGGCTTTTACCACCGCCAACTGCGCAGCCATTTTAGAACCCTGTGGCCTCTCGCGTGACGATGGTAAAAGACCCGACGGAATGACTTTGATTCCCTGGAAGATGGGGCGGCCTCTAGTTTGGGATGCTACTTGCGTAGACACCCTTGCTCCGTCCCATCTTCCAGCAACTAAAAATAGGGCTGGGGCGGCGGCGGAATCAGCTGAAAGCCTCAAAAGGCGAAAGTATAGTACCCTCGATATTGGGTACTTATTTGAACCTTTTGGAGCTGAGACGCTAGGGCCGTGGGGACCAGGCGCCCATCGAATTTATAAAGATCTTGCTGGGCGTCTGGTCGTAGCAACACGTGACCAGAATGCTGGCCTATATTTTGCCCAAAGATTAAGCATTGCCATACAACGTGGCAATGCTGCCAGCATTCTGGGAACGTTGCCAACCGGTAGTGGTCTATTAGATTAGGGTTTTTTTTTTCATTTTAGCTTTAATTGTTAATAATGCTTTTGTTATTGTTACTTTCTTGAATTGAGTTTTTATATATTTACTTTGAATGCTACATTATCACTGATTAATATAGGCTACATTTAAATATAAAGTTCCTACGGGAACGGGAGTTACGCGGGTGAAACCGCGCGCGGGAATCAATACTAAATATCGTGGGCTTTAGCCAAAGGGATGTATAAACATAACCCTTTCTTTTAAACTTTACTTTGAAAATATGTGCGTATACATGAAAGTAATTCCATATTAATGTGTAATGCTTGATTTCGTTGAAACTATTTAACAGCCCACAATATTGAGTAAAACATAAAAAATTGGCCCCTCTGGTTTGAAGCATGCTATATCTAAAATGGCCTTATGAACAGACTCAGAGTCGCTCAACGAGCTATGGAGAGAGGGCTATGCTCGGGGTTTCTCTACGAGATCGAATCAGAAATGAGGAGATACGTAGAAGAACGCGGGTTACCGAAATAGCCCAACGGATTAGTTCGTTCAAGTGGCAATGCGCAGGCCATATAGCACGGAGAACAGATGGCTGTTGGGGCCGAAAAGTTCTCGAATTGAGACCGCGGATCGGCAAGCATAGCGTAGGACGTTCACCAACTAGATGAACAGATTACCTGGTAAAGGCCGCGGTGGATGCAGGCCGTCTCCAACCGTAGCAACTGAAAATCTATGACGGAGGCCTATGTCCAGCAGTGGACGTCATACGGCTGATAATGATGATATGTAGTAAGCGTCAACACTTTTGCTTCGTTAAAGCTTTCTTTTAGTTTTAAACTGTGCCACAGGATTTTGAGAGTAAACCCACAGGTAAAGTACCTGTGTTTGCTCTGGGAACGCCAAGAACTATAATAATATATTATGTATACCTATATTTAAAATAATTTGTATTTTATTTTATTTTATTTTAAATTAGCTGCTTTTAGTGATGTCAGTGCAAAACATATTAACAACTAAAAAGCTCGTTTAAACTAAAATTAACTTTTAAAATGTTAACCTTTCTAAATCTATATTACTTGGCGAGGTTTCAAGAGAATTAAAGATCTTGACAGCATACACCATTTCAAAAGGCTCTTCTTGATTTATTGGGTGAAAAAGCTTACTATACAGTGAATGAGTACGTGGAAGACAAATTGTAATCTGATGACATTTTATTGGTTTAACATTTTAATTGTAATTTAATGACATTTATGTAATAATATGTATAACAGCTGATTTTTTGATGAGTACAATGGCCTCTTAAGAGGTTGTTGGTGTTTTACAAAATTAATAACCCTGTATATAAAAGTTTGATTGATTATTGAATTATCCCCTTTTCGTTTTACGCACAAACGAGTAGGTACCCAAAAAATATTGCTAGTGACAGGGAAACTTGAAGTTCTGACGATTAGGTCGTTACTGCCGAGAGAACTAGTGTTATGTTGTGAACGAAACCATATCGCGATTCAGATATTCTGAACAACGCCATCTATGGACGTTGGACGTAAACTTGTGTTACCCTTGGATAATATGGTGAAGCGTTTTGGAGTGTTTTTATAGTTAAATATATTTATTTATGTACAAATTTCTAATGTGAATATTATTAAAATATAATATGTTATGTGTACTATAAATATTTCAAAAGAAATATGTAAGAAAATGTGAAATATGTGAAAATATAATACGGACAGACATACGGATGTGTGTTTATAAATAATTATTACGTAGAGTATAATTTTTTTAGGAAGATAAACTACACAGTGCTAGTGTACGTATTTCAGTTATATTACAAAATAAAAGATTACTGAAACGATAAAGAGACCTATGTCTTAAATAACAAAACCATAACTATGACTCGACTGTCGTGAAGGGTAAACTTTTACTTATATAACCTACAGGTTTGTACGGAACCACGCCAGTTTTCTTATTTACTGATCGAAAAAAAAGCAGGAGTCCAATATTTTCTGGTTATTAAACTGACGGGCCAAATAAGTAGATTGTTTTAGTCGTCATTTCTATATAAAGCTAAGCTGTCTTTCTTTAATACATAAGATACTAGTGCTATTTTGAGATTCACCTTAAGATCGATTTGCAATTTATGAGCAACTACGGCGTGAATTTGCTGTCGCGATTCTATTACTACTTTTGGAAAAGCGAGCTGCAAAGTGATTACGTCGCCGTGCGACTTTGAATTAGTACGCACACGGAGTACTGAGTCATTAAGCTTCATTAAAATGTATGTTTCAAGGAGCAGAAAACTAAAACTTTGGCTTATGTCATTATTTCAACCACAGCACACAGTTGATTAAATTAAATTCGTTTGAAATGCAGATTTAACATGTGGCTAGTTACATTGACTTAGGTGAGCTGGTTACTCTCATTTAGGTGGCTATTTGACTTTTACTTCTTATTGCAATGGTAAGCTTGGATAGATTAGTGTTGGCTATTTAATTGACGTATCAATTGATTTTCTTGTGCCGTTCGCTGTCAAAGCATTGGAGCCGTGGTGGCCGGGAGCCAAATTAATTTCTTAAAATCTCCTTAATGTCGCACTTCCCCAGAGTGCTGGTATTTACTTTTCAAATTAGATAAGCATTGCCATTCAACGGGGCAATGCTGCCAGCATTCTGAGCAGAGCAGAATTTTACCAAGTGGTAAAGATTTAAAATAGTACTTTTTGGGTTTAGAATCATTTTACTTTTTTTTAGTCTTGCTTGTTGTTTGCTAATTATTTTGCACTGCAATTGCTATGCTAAGTTTGCTTATTATTTGCGTCCTACATTACATTGCCATTCTTCTTCGCGGGTGCATCACTTGACCAAACATGGATTCGTTTATTACAGCCTTGATTTAATTTCTGTCCATCTTGTTGGTGAAATTCCACGTGCTCGGGTGACTTTAACGTGTTGTTTTAGATTTCACCTCGGCAAGAAGAAAGCATGCCGAAGAAATCAAGTACATAATGGAAGATTGATGCCTAGTTCTTGGAGTATGAAAAGATATGTTTGGAAATCAGTCCGTGACTCCAAACATTCTTCATAGTATGTACCAGAACGTTTGTACTAGAAATTTATTGGAAAGAAATAAACTTTTCTTTGATACACCCTTACATAACCAGCGAGAAATTAATAGTAGAGATTCAATAACTTATATTTAATTTTATTTATCCCAACATGTACAGTGTACAGACCTTTATAAGCCAATTTTTTATCGCTTCATCCGCTCGTGTGCAAGCTGCACGTTACGAAGAGGGCCAACCTCAGATAACAATATGGGCGGGGTCGTACTGACCCCTAGGAATCACAGATGATAAACTTTCCATTCATATTGAGACTAGATTTATTGTTCAGTGGAATTTATTGGGAACCTAGTTTACAATAGAGAAAAAGAGTAGGCGGATATTTCGGTATTTTGTTCTGGACTTTAACGTATAGCTGCCGATAGATTAATAAGATCGTTTTAGGGTTCCGTAGCCAAATGGCAAAAAACGGAACCCTTATAGATTCGTCATGTCTGTCTGTCTGTCTGTCTGTCTTTCTGTCTGTCTGTCCGTCCGTATGTCACAGCCACTATTTTCCGAAACCATATGAACTATAATGGTGAAACTTGGTTAGTAGATGTATTTTGTGAACCGCATTAAGATTTTCACACAAAAATAGAAAAAAAAACAATAAATTTTGGGGTTCCCCATACATAGAACTGAAACTCAACTTTTTTTTTTTCATCGAACCCATACGTTTGCGGTATCTATGAATAGGTCTTCAAAAATGATGTTGAGGTTTCTTATGTCATTTTTTTCTAAACTGAATAGTTTGCGCGAGTGACACTTCCAAAGTGGTAAAATGTGTGTGCCCCCCCCCCCCTGTATCTTCTAAAATAAGAGAATGATAAAACTAAAAAAAATATATGATGTACATAACCATGCAAACTTCCACCGAAAATTGGTTTAAACGAGATCAAGTAAGTAGTTTTTTTTTTAATACGTCATAAACCGTAAACCGCAATTTACCTTTCATTCGATCAACTATTATTAACATCGATCAGAGTTACAACGAACTACAAGAACGTTTATACTATGTTACTTGTTGTATTCTTGATATCAAAAATAGGAAAGCACTTGCAACTAGTAGGTACGGAACCGTTCGTGCGAGAGTCCGACTCGCACTTGGCCGGTTTTTTTTTTAAGATTACCAACTGACTTTTACAGTCTACTAGTATTCTTGTTTACCCCTCGTGCTAAGCTAAAATGCTTGTGTTATGAGGCTCACGTCGGTAGTGCAATGGGTGGAGATCGAACCGGCAACCACAAGATGACAAGTCTGACGCCCCTAGCCATTGTGTTATGGCCGCTTCCTATTTCGTATTTAGATGTTCTTTTTTATTGCAAGATAAACTAACATAAGTATCGACCGATGTTGAACCCAAGAAGGCTGGCAATTAAAGAAGACGGGTTGACGAATTGTCTAATCTTATTATCACCCCCACATGAACTATGGCGTCCATTATTCTTTAATACTTCCCCAGTCTAGCAGATTATTTAGCGCATTCTCATTGATATGAATAAAAGTAATTTACTAGAAAGAAATATATACCTACATTACAATATATACATTATAATTCATTTATTTCAGCACAATACCACAAGACAGATGGAAATAGAAATACTTAAAAATATCACTAAATTTGAACGGACTTTGCGGCAGAAAGTTCACTTGCACGTTCTGCCGCAAAGTCCGGGGGGAAATGCATTTACGTATTCCCACCGCCGCTGCAGCGTATCAGCGCGCTGGCGGCGGGATATGTATGAGTCGCCCTCTCCATAGCGGTGGAATGTTTAATCTGGGTCGGCAAACACCTAGTGCTGGTTTTCAGTTGGCAACCCGAGTAGACTGACCCAAGGACGAGGCATTTACTAGCATATACTACGAAAGATATACTTAACATTATCTAAAGAAGTGTAAAGAACATTTAACTTCATAGTGATATTATAATAAAGTACCAATATTTTGAGAATAATGTTATCTAAGAGTTAAGTAAGAAGTTCCCACAGACATGTTAGCTGCTCGCTAGGAACCGAGCTGTAATAATCCATCACATATTTGAAAAAATTTTGAATAAAGAATATATTTAATGAGTAGCTGACTTCCTCCTCTTTCTTTTTTAAATTAACGTCCATTGCTGAACATGGGCCTCCTCCCGAGGGAGGGTAATTGCCATATCCACCACGCTTGGCAGGCGGGTTGGTGACTGCAGTATTATGTTGTATCACACAAGGGAACGCTTTTCACATTAAAAAAAAAAAAAAATGGAAGATACTAAAACACAAAAAAAGATGACGGAAAAGAACAACCCCGGAGTTTCTTTCTTCCTTTCTTCTCCGGGTCGTCCACTTAGGTAGCTAGTGAAAGGTTGCAGGTTAGCTAGGGTAGGATTCTCGCCGGCGAGGACCGCGTTGCGCCCCTACCCCCGCCCTGTAATTGAGCGCCTGTAGTCGGTGCCTGTGATCATATCCTCTTTATATCTACCTTTTTTTTTTTTTTTTTTTACTTCAGTGGCACCCTGGGTCGTGGTCCTAAACCCCATAAGGGTGCCCTCAGGTGTGTGCCACTTAGATATAATGTGACCACTTGCAATTTGGATGCGGTTTTAATTTCTTCTTATAATAATAATGATTGGTTAATTGCAAAAAATGCCATAGGACAGACGGACGGACTACGCAATCTGTATATTTGCTATTGCCTACCTACTACTGTAAGTTACCTAGTCGGATATTTTATAGAGTAAGAATTATCTGTTAGTTATAGGTTTGTTTTTTTTTTGTAATTAATTTATCTTCTAACATTGTAATTCTGACAAGTGCAAGTGTATGTAAATACCTAAGTGCTGAATAAAATTCATTATTTCATTATTTCATTATTTATTATTTCTGCCCTTTCCTTGATATACTATTATTATAGATGATATTATAACAATCGGGGCCAACGGCTTAACGTGCTTTCCGAGGCACGGAGGGTAGCCCCTTAACCAACCAGACCCGGAAAGAAATCTAAGAATTCACACAAATATTTCCTGTTCGGCTTGGGGATCGAACCCACTTCCTCCGAGATTTAAAGAGCCTAATACCGCTACGCTACGGAGGTTGTGTTGTTGTTTTTATTATTAGTACTAGCAAACTAGCCATAATCACTACGCTTGGAAGGCAGATTGGTGATTGCAGTAAAATGATAAGTATCTTTAAGCCCTGTTTTTTAAAATACCTGCCCCAAAAGTAGCATTGGAACTGAATTCGTACAGAACCTTCAAAAAATCAAATAAATAAGGTTCGAATATCGATAACTTTCTTTATATCATCATCCTTACTTCTAAACTTCTCTTTCAGTACCCAATGTATATTAAAGAAAATCCAGCAAAATGCAACCCATAGGATTTTTCTCATAAGGCAATGAAGTTAAAAATACGACCAATAAGGTCGCAAGGGGCGCCTATCTAGATTGTATGAGGTAGTACAAGATAAACATGAATTTGCTACTGTCTCATAAGGGACCCAAGGGTATTTATCGCTTTAAGGCGCAAAAAGAAAAACACTTTTTAAGAAAAAGAATATTTTTTCATAAAATTTGAACAAAAATAGGGCGTTATTATGTTATCTTTGACGTTATTTTATTTGACTAACGTATGTTAGCCACGAGGCTATCTCGGGGCTTCCTGACCAAGCATAAAGGCGAGTAGGGCGCGACCTACCTGCCCTAATTCAATAGTTTGTAAACGATAAACTACGCAACCAGCGCTAGAAGGCAGTCCATGCAGGACTCGGACGTCAGGTCAGGGCTGTCGCTAGAGCTAGACTTTTAAATTTTAAAGGAAGTTTTATACAAGCTCGCTTGGATCTTGGAATTTGGGTCTACTAGAGGTTTGGAAGGTTTTTTGCAAACTAAGGCTCGAGAGAGTTTATAAGTTTGACAAATTTATTTGATGGATCTGAGCTATCATGTACCATGATCTGTTAATTTGTTTAATAATCATTAGTTTATTTCTTAAAATTTGGCGTACTTTTCGGCAGTATTTTAGAGCTAAATTTAAAAAGATCCTTTAAAATTTATGTTATGAAAAATTTGTATAGTCAGGAGTTAGAAGCTTGACATATTAAAGACCTCGAATTCATACGATAGCATCATAGACAGCGTGTATATAATACATTTAATAAAAAATATTCAACAACTTTCTATTGTAAAATTTTATCCTGTGACTATATTGAGCACAAAATAACTTAATGTAGTAATTACTATGCATTTTAATGGTTGATCGTTGGATCAAATTTAAGGCCGCGGCCCTAAACTCCGCGACCTGTCGCACTCAGCGTGGCGGCAGCGGCCCCAACGCCGGCGCCGTTGCCGCCCCGCTGAGTCATGGCCGCGGCCTATGTGTCTACAAGGCGTTAATTCCCGCGGCATATACAACTTTGTATAAAATAAAAAAAAAACATATTTTCTGGTTTAGGCTAGCTAATGATCTCGGAGTTTCTTATAGTCTTTCTTCTCCGAGTGTCACACCGTAGGTAGATAGAGAAAGACTAGGTAGGTTTACGTAGGAAGCTAGGATAGGGTCCGGTCGACCTCGGCTCGCGACGCGTTCTATGCTTCAGACCCGATCCCAGCCCGCGCTGGTTGATCTTAATTATATTTTATAATAAGTGATTAATTACGAAAATGCCATAACAATATTAATAAATTTTATTTAATAACATTTTTGTTGAAATGTAAACTAATTTATTAGTTCAGATTGTTTTTTTTTTTTCATTATCATTGTATTTGACTTATAATAAGTACGATCGATTCGTCTACATTATCAATAAACGTTTTCATTTTCATTTTCAAAGAAGACATACATTTAAATAATAATGATATTTAGTAATCATTTGCTTAATACTATGAAACAGAAATTTGTAATTAAATAACTACAGGAGCTATTAAAAAAATTCTATTACCGGAAAGCAAGGTTATTATAATGTTACAAAATATATGTAATATGATGAGGTTCTCATGGGATCGGGAATAACGCTGGTGGAACCGTTCCGTTGCGCGTTCATTTAATAGGATCAAAAGACTTTATACCTAGACTCTAGAGAGATCGTTTTAATTAGCAGTAAAAGTAAGTAAATATAGGAGATAATTTAAAGGAGAAATCGACAAATAAATTAAAGACCTAAGGTATTTATCTAGGTTTTTTACTTAAGGGTAGTCAAAGACTTTCGTCAGAGGTACCAATATGGCACTTCCGAGTAAAAGGCTGTGACTTCCAAAATTAAACATGTCATGTATTTGTTTACTTGCTTCGTGGGAATTCAAAAAAGATAATCCTCAAAGGAATGAGGGCATCCTTTGAGGATTATCTGATTATACATTTAAAACCATTGTCAACGCAAAATTTTAACAAAGGCATATGAGACTATGTAAATGACGAAATGGCTTGAGAGTTGCTCTGGAATAACACTGCTTAATAACAATATTGTAATACAAAATAGTGATTATTAAAACATACGACAACCTCCGTAGCATAGCGGTATTTGGCTCACTTTAAATCTCGGAGGTCGTGGATTCGATCCCCACGCCGCCGGACAGGAAATCTTTGTGTACATTGTAAGATTTCTTTCCGGGTCTGGTTGGTTGAAGGACTACCCTCCGTGCCTCGGAAAGCACGTTAAGCCGTTGGTTCCGATTGTATTGTTTGTGATAATAATCGTATATCAAGGAACGGGCAGCAGCGTTTCCTTGTGTGGTACAACATAATACTGCGGTCACAAACCTACCTGCCAAGCGTGGTGACTATGGTAAATGCCCTCCTTCGGGAAGAGGCCCATGTTCAGCAGTAGACGTTATACGGGCTGATAATGATGATGATGAGTATTAATAAAAGGCTGATTCCATTGATTTTCTTAATAAATTGGTAAGGAAAGTAATGGATGCATCATAAGAAATATTTTTTTATCACATCTATTCAAAAAGAGCTAGTTTATTCCTCGTAAACAGGGACCAAAATAGCTCATTAATCCCTTAGGGACCAAAATTGATTTGAATTTGGAATGTGGATATTGTTAATAATTTTTCAATCAGCAAAGAGGTGAATCACAAACCATGCGGGAACAATGTATTGAATATGTGACTGGCTGAAAAACTGCGAGCGCGCCAAATTTAAAAAAAGTTGATGAAAAATAAACAACGCGCGAAATTAAATGCATTCTGCTTTCGTTCGTAGTTGATTCATATTCAGATTTTAGAATTATAAAAAATGAGTGCGTCTTCCTCAAGTGAAAGTATTATTATGTCTTATGGTTCTTCATTGTACGTAAATAAATTCTTGTTCATAAGTTGCACTTACTTATTTTCTCATAGAGGGTGATAAAAAGTAGAGTGTCCACCTCGGGAGCAACACTATTTTAAGCTCGAGCGACATACTTTTAATCCCTCGCTGCGCTCTGGATTAAAAAAACACTCTCGCCTTTAAAATAGTTGTTTGCTCCCTAGATAAACAATCTACTGTTTTCTTTGTTTTATAAAAGTTTAGGCCAATTCATGTTGGCCTGAGTCATAGTTTTATTCATAGATATTATTATTATTGAATCTAACACGTTTTCCATTGCGACATTATTGTCACGTTTACACTGCATATGTTTGTTTTCAGATTTATCGAAGAGTTAATCTTTAACCTATGTTACGTAGGTATATAATATTGGACCTTGGATGGATACATATACAGGGTTAAGTTTAAATCATTAACAACCTTAAAGGGGGTGAAAGTACTGATGATTATAGGCAACTTTTACTATGAGACCAACCCAGAAATTGCGGAAAAAAATTCAGCTGTTCCATACATTTTGTCGAGGTAAGTGAACAGCTGATTTTATTTTCGCGATTTCTGGATTAATGTTTTAATAATAACCATTTATAGGAACGGTACAATGACAAATGTGAAATGCTTTTCAATATAACATTACCTTAACGTGAATCCACCAAAATTGTTACTAATAGCATCTAACATTTAAATAAACTTTGCTGGCAGATTTTGCAAAATGATTAAAAACTTTCAGTACGACGTTAAAAGTGACGTTTTTCATTATATCCTTAACAAAAATGTCAATCATAGATAACAAAAACTATAGTTAAATGGCGGTCGAATCCCTTGTAGTCCGGTCAAATTAGACCAAAAAATAAGAGTGAAGCTACATAAATTCCCAACAAGCTGAAAATCGGTAAGATTGTTTAAAATACAAAGAAAAATAAAATTTGAAAGTTCCGAATCATTCCCCTGTAACGATTTTTTTTATTCAAGGTCAAGAAAATGTGTTTTTCGCGATTTTCAGCAAAACGGTAAGTTTTATCATAAAAATACCTAGACAAAAATTGTAGATCATAAAATTATCTACAAAAATGTATCAATACTTTCTTTCTACGAGCCACCTATGAGGTAGTGTACTTAGCGCGTTTTTTTTAACGTGGTTTCCCCAATAGGCCTATTTCACAAGTCAGTTGTGATCCTGTTTTATTTGAAACTATTGCAAAATAATGGATATTAGCAGAGATTGAAAAAATTAAAGCAATTTAAGGTGAAAAAAAGTAGTGAAATTTAATCGTCTGAGTCTCGAAACTCTCGACTCTCGAATTGTAATTTAGACTTACACAATCTTACCGATTTTCAGCTTGTTGGGAATTTATGTAGCTTCGAATGTCTAAATTGACCGGACTATTGATAGTGGCTCCCTTGTGTTTGTGCTTTTTAGCGTCTTAATATTAGGGCCGTGGGGATTGGTAACCAAATTGATTTATTAAAACCTCGCAAAGGATCTAGTTGATGCAGCACGTTCCCCGAGTGCTGGTATTTACTTTGCACAGCAGATAAGCATTACCATTCAACGGGGTAATGCTACCAGCATTCTGGGAACGATGACAAAATATCACGCTCCGAGCCACTGGAGGCACTGCCACTGGAGTAACGCGGGTAAAACCGCGGGGCGCAGCTAGCTTTATATAAAGCTGAATAGTTAGTTTGTTTGCCTGAACGCGCTAATCTCATTAACTACTCGTGCGATATGAAAAAAAAAATTATATATTCAGTGTAAGATAGCCCATTTATTGAAAAAGGCTATAGGCTACATTTTATCAATGGGAATGGGAGTTACACGGGTAAAATGTATGTCCTGTATGTTCACTAAAACAATGAAAATCATTACAAGAACACAAGCAGATTTTTTCGTAAAAAAGGGGCAATTGGTTTAGGTTATCGATGCCCCCTCTTTAAATAAAGTAAGCTTGTTAATACGTATTAAAAAAATGTTTTGTTTTCATCCTTATCATTTTTTTTAAGTTTGTTTTACGAACCAATTTGTACTTGTGTACTCTGATTAGATAACTCTTAGCACAAAGGTCAAACATCAACTTTTAGTTCAGTTGAAATTAAACATTTTGATGTTCAATAATCAACCTTTTACCCTCCTTTTAATTCTGACAGGTAGGTATACCTAAGTGCCTTTATAGTTGATGTCAGATTAGGATGTATTAAGCCACTTAGTTGATCTTGTTTTATAACTATCTGTTGTGTAGCAGTGGACTGTACCACTACATGGTATAAAACAAAGTCGCTTTCTCTTTCTCTATATCTTTATGTCCCTATGTATGCTTAAATCTTTAAAACTACGCAACGAATTTTGATGCGGTTTTTTTTAATAGATATAGGGATTCAAGAGTACGGTTTATATGTATAATACATTAGCATTGTACACGTGTGGAGCCGGGGCGGGTCGCTAGTACAAAATAAATGAAAGGCACATAATGAGTGAATATTAATCACTACATATCGCACGTCACAAACAATAGGGTATCAAGTCGAAGAATGCCATTTTTTTATTTTTAGCGTTTTGGAACATAGATTTTTTTTTCTTCAAACTGGCAAGACAATGGTATTTTTAGCGCAAATAGTTTTCGAGATATGGCAATACATTTCTTTATTGACCGTTCAATCGTGTCATTCACGCATCAATCAATATGGTCGCATTCTAGTTGAGTCAGTTGCCGCTCAGCGATCGTCGGCGTCACACGAATTATTTTCAAGTTACGACGACTTTGCGGAGCGAAACTATAAAATGTTCGTATTCTTTATAGTATTACTTTGACTTTAAACCTTATTGCCTGTTAGATATAATATAAATCGTAGTATTATTTTGACTTAATATCCTATTGCCCGTTAGAATAACGCAATTTTTTTATTTATTTTGAATTAATTCCGTAATGATTATTTTGTTTTGATGGATTTGTGATTTTCGCCGAAATTATCCCTAAATGATACCTTATAGCCATCGTTTTGTTTGAGATAATACTGTATTACACGTGAATTGTTGCGCGGTGACTGAGTGTTAAATGAAATGTTACTTTTTTGTCTGATGTTTCTTTTTACTTTTATTTTGTATTTTAGATTAATTCAAAATTATGAAGAGAAATAATAGGACAGAAAAAATGCTGAGGGCAGTTTATGATCGCCAAGAGAGCAACTCAAATGATGAAAATGGGGATCCTTTTGCAGATAATGATAATATGAATGATCCGACGTATTTTCCCGATGAAAATTGTCGGTCTCGATCCTGTGTGTCAGAATTCTCAAATATATTTCACAATGACTTCAATATTTCCTTTCACCAACCAAAAAAAGATCGCTGCGAAGTTTGTGTTTCATATGAAAATAGTAACAGAGAAGAGAAGATAAAATTACAGAAGAGTTTCGACGATCACCAAGCAGAGAAAAAATTGAGTAGATTAGAGAAAAATCAGGATAAAGAAAAAGTGACTATTATGTCGTAGCCTGTTACGATTTACAGGCCGTCCTTACAGCACCAAGAGGAGAAGTTTCGGTCTTTTATTATATATCAAAGCTCGCCACATACAATCTGACTGTGTCTGAACTGGTTACGGGTTTAACTACTTGTTTTGTATGGCACGAAGGCCAAGGCCAAAGAGGTGTCACAGAAATAGGGTCTTGCATTTTAAAATTCATTGAAAAGAGGTTGGAGAACGTTAATTCGGAAGATTTTGAGTTTGTATTCTACTCGGATAACTGTTGTGGACAGCACAAGAATAAAATGATGATAGCACTGTATATTTATGCCGTAAATAAATATAAAATCAAGAGTATTACCCACAAATTTTTGATAAAGGGGCATACCCAAATGGAAGGTGACGCCGTCCACTCTACAATAGAGAAAGGCATCAAAAGGTCTCTCAAGTCAGGTCCTATCTACAGCCCACAAGAATATGTCAGTATTATAAAAACAGCTAAGAAAAATCCACCGTACTACACGGTACAAGAGCTATCGTTTAACGACTTTTATGACATCAAAACAATGTGCGATAAGATTGGAAATAATTATTCCAAAACTAGCTGACCCGGCAGACTTCGTACTGCCTCAATCGATACATAAAAGACCTAAACATTTGTATAAAATAAACTGGGCCGTAGAGACTTCGTTTATGCGGTACTCCTACCCCTACACTACCCCTACCCTACACTACCCCTACCCTACACTACCCCTACCCTCCACTACCCCTACCCTACACTACCCCTACCCTACACTACCCCTACCCTAAAAAATCTTGGCAAAAAAATTCAAGTTTTTAATTAACAAAATAAAGCTCAAATTGACTCTACATTTTAGTTAGAAAACGTTTGTATGGAAAAAAAAAGGCTGTTTTAAGGGGTTTTCAGGCAATTATTCGAATTTTTCTCGCCGTAAAAACCATCCTTGAACTTCCACGAACATTAAAAAAAAAGAATTAGCGAAATCGGTTCAGCTGTTCTCGAGATTTGCGCTTAGCAACACATTCAGCGATTAATTTTTATATTATAGACAACGGATAACTGTCAAATAAAATTGGCAGATATAAAAATAATCTAAATTAGACGACGATCCACTGGCTTTTCATGTAAAAACATCTTATGCTGACGAAGACTTTAAACGTATAGAAATAAGAAAATTGAACACAAGAAAAACCGTATTCGCTTTTCCAGAAAGTTTGGATAATGCTTATTTTGAAAAAATGCAAGTCAGTTAAAAAAGAAGCAGGATATTTTAAAACTGGTCGAAAAACGACACATTCCACAAACCTATTACGATTTTTATAAATCATTATAATAATTTCATTAAGTATCTACTTTTTAATATTAACTTTACTTGATTATGATTATAAAATAATGAGACTGTTGGAAAACCATTGATAACAATATTTAATAACCAATCTACATTTAGCGTAAGATAATTTAACAAATTTTATATGATTAGAGATTGTTAAAAAATACCTACGATTTTTGTAACTCATTATTATGAATAATATAATAATTTTTATAGTTTTTTATAATTATGAGAAAATGAGAATAACTATATTTTTATAATTTGGTTCCTGTTTTACTGAGATTATTATTTAACTATTAAGCTCAACTAGATATTAAAGACTGATTATTTTTAATTGTTAAGCTAATTATTAATGTTCGATTAAGAATTCAATTCTTTTTCTTTTTGTAAAATGTTACCAAACTTTGAATTTTATACGGTATTACATTATTGAGCTATTAAGTTTAATCTTCTTTTAAATGTAACTGTTTTTGTTTTTTAAGTATTGTGATACTTACTTTAAGTACATTCTAATAAACTTGTTTTTAGTATTAACAACTTTTTTGTTTGTTAAGTTAAACCCTTACTTCAAGAGTAAACATCAAATTTAGTATTTATTATATGTATTATTTTATATTAGTACTTGATAATATCAGATTAGAGTCAATTTCGTCCGGGTTAGACAGTCGTAACTCAAAAGTTTTAGCAATTTGAACTGCTTATACAGTATTATCTTCACCCGACCATATAAAAGTGCTAATAAAATTAAAACTTCCACTGATACACGCGTAAAACTTACTAAAAATAAAGAGGGATAATGTACCATCAAATCTGTATATAAATTAAGACATTACAACCCTTACTTCAGGAGCTATGAATTTTCAAACTTTCAAAACGCTATATCTCAAAACACTGTTTTTGCAGTTAATCCCCTTTTGTTTGTGATGTGCGATATGTAGTATAAAACAAAGTCGCTTTCTCTGTCCCTATATATGCTTAAATCTTTAAAACTACGCAACGGATTTTAATGTGGTTTTTTTTATAGATAGAGTGATTCAAGGGAAAGGTTAATCAATAGAAAGCTGAGTTATCCAAGAGTAACATGGGTTAAAATCAATTATGAAGTTTTTATAAAAAAGCTAGCTACGTGAGTAAACCGTGCGCACGAAGCTAGTCATAGTATTAAATTTAACTTAATATTAGTATAAGGCTAATTATTTTTGAGGCGAACAACAACAACAATTAAAAAATAAATATTTTACAATTACATTATGTGACCAACAAAAGGCAAGGGTCTATTTAAAATAAATAATGGCTGCTACTATATGATAGCAAATATATTAAACAGCGCCAATGAAATAATAGGTGAGGTATTAAAAATAATGACTCGGCGGCTAATATTTACAGTGGGATATCAAACATTGTATTATTGGCAACTATTGGTTAGGTTAGGTTAGACAGGTAATTTTATAAACAAACTCGTTGAATAATTTATGAAAACCGATTTCGACTTTTTACCCGCCGTCAAGTTGTCGCCTAACAACAAATTCAGTCCACACCAAAAAATCACTGCCAAATTAACACAAATCTTACAACTCAAAATAAAGCACTTTATACTTGAAATGCTACTTCACTGTAGCTGTCAACTTATTATTTTTGCTAGCCATTTTAATTATTTTTAAAACCCTAAATCAGATTAGTTTGTCGCCGCCTTAAATACATGCCTTAGTATAACACTTACTGTTTCTTTCTTTTCGTCGGTCATGTCGACGATCGCCATACTGATGTTAACTCGCATGCTGAAGGCAAACAGCATGCCGAAGAATAGAAGTATCGTCTGCATGTGACGACAACCCAGCCCTTCTGCAAATTACAAAAATGAGCCATAGGTTTATGTTTAGGTATAAAGTTCAATTTAAGTAAGTTACAGTATCATTTCACTATTTAGGAGAGGAGCGTTGTGAAGCGATTTTTTTGAAGACACTGGCTAATAAATTTAAAATTTCTTCGCGACGTCAAGTTGATGCAAGCATTGTTTTAAATGTTTAACTTTAAAGCGTATTCTTCATCTACCTTCTCTCGGCCTGGCTCTTCAGCCTCGGTGGATCCTAAACGGTTGAATCGTCTAATTGAAATCTATCAATCTTAAGTTGTTATTGACTATGTTATTGACTATATTAAGTTCTATGTTATCTTGAGTTGTTGATCAAGTATTCCTGAGAATCGTAAAATCCTCCGAGATTATACTCGCATGATAATAATGTATTTTGGACGCTGGTGGACTACCGCGATGGTGAATTGCTTCCAGTATATTCAGGAAACCATACACCTATGACTTTCACGGCTATAGCCAAAAGACAGCAGAATAACTTCACGAACGAGTATGCTGTAGCCAAAACAGCATTTTGAAAGCAATTGCTGAACGCCTTGATAGCCTTCAATGAACACTGGATAAAAATAATAGATATTGTTTTGTAGTTTACTAACAAAGTGTTGATAAGTTAATGTTGTCCTTCAGTTTAGGGTCATTTTAACCTGGCCTTTCTTAAGAACGTCCTTGATTTGAACGTTGAAAGTCCGCCTTGGTCTTCTCCTTCCAACACTTCCGTTCACATTCGGCTAAGATTAGACTTGGCCATCACAATGTATCTCACAAGTATTTCACATTATATTCAATTAGATTTTTTATTGCGATGGCCAAGTCAATCTAGTATTTATAACATAAAAGTTTTTATTTTAATATGATCATTGGTCAAAATAAGATTCTGTTAGGTGAGATAATTACGTAATAGCAAATTATATAATAAAGTAACCCATTTGGCATTACATAGTACCCACAACTTTTAACGGTAAAAGAACTACGTTACAAGACTTTTTTACATTATGTTTTTGATGGCATAAATGTTACTTGTTAGTCTCTTTCCATTAATTCTCTCTATAATTATGTCCAAACCAAATTAGCATACAAACTTTTCTTAAAACTACATCTACTTTTATAATTTAACGTTCCCTTATTACTCTGTTCTTAATTCTATCACTCAATTTTATTAATTTCAGTTTCACCTATGTAACTTATGAAAAATTGGTATAATAATCTTTAAAAATCCTTCCAAAATACCTTAATTCATTTTTTACAAAGTTCCTCAGCCGTCATCAAGTCACGCTCTGCATACCGGCAAAAAACTAAGATTCTAATCAACATTGTAGGTCTTCAAAGAACAAAATAAATGCTGTCTCACGAATACTATTTAAACTACAACAAAATTTATAGTCTTTTAACAAACTTGGAAGTGGTTATTTAACATCTTAATAGAATAGTTATAAAAGTAGTTAACTTCCCTTCGTTTTATTTTATCTACATTGACTCTAAGTTGGTTACTTTTAAATGCTTCTGCGATATCAGTTTAAGCTTTTAATTACACAAGATTACGATGCAACAACCTCTGTAGCATAGCGGTATTTGACTCGTTTTAAATCTCGAAGGTCGTGGGTTCGATACCCACGCCGGACAGAAAATCTTTGTGTAAATTCTATCTAAGATTTCTTTTCGGGTCTGGTTGGTTGAGGGACTACCCTCCGTGCCTCGGAAAGCACGTTAAGCTGTTGGTCCCGATTGTTATAACATCGTCTATAATAATCGTATCGTATCAAGGAGCGGGCAGCAGCGTTTCCTTGTGTGGTACAACATAATACTGCGGTCACCAACCCGCCTGCCAAGCGTGGTGACTATGGCAACTAACCTCTCTCGGGAGGAGGCCCATGCTCAGCAGTGGACGCTATACGGTCTGATGATGATGATGATGACGATGCAACTTAATTAATAACACATTTGAATTAGTTTCATTATCACCACGCTTAGTAGACGGGTTGATGACTGCAGTATTATTTATACTAAAATTATAAAGCTCCTATTGAATAGGCTCCGAAACTACTTGCCCGAAATGAATGTGAATGGAAGTGATGGAAGGGGAAGACCAAGGCGGATGTCCACATAGTGCCTCAGTCAAATATAATTATTGATTAATATTATTTTGCGCGTGATTACGGTCGCCAGAGCTTACAGGGGGTAGGCCTGCGAGATAAGGGTGGCTAGAGCTATAAAAAGTCAGCGCAAGTTATAAAAGCCTTTTTTATGCAATTTATCTTAAACTTATCGTTTAAACTTATATAATTAGGAAGTAGGTTGTAGAGGCGAGGAGAGCGAGGCTGGAGATCCCACGGTACCATATTGGCCGCGGGTGCCGTCGGGGGGCCGGATTGCGTACCCGGCCCCCGCCAACGGCGGGTTGAAGGAGTGTCTGGGAGGTTTTAGTGGTTAGTAGGGTCCTCTCCTCGTGGTATGAGTTTAGCATACCACGCTATGGAGAGGGCAAGTCCCACATATCCCACCGTCAGCGCGCGAAGACGCTGCAGCGGCGGAGGGAATCCGTAAATGCATTTTAACCGGACAAAAAAAAAAGTTTGTAGAGGCGTATCTCTAAGTATATTTGTTATGATAGTCTTAATCAGGAAATTTGCATAAGTGTTTACATTCACATGATAGTCCAGGTCATGACCCCGTCTGAAAAGCTTGGTGATTGTACCTTCAATAGCACTTCCTCCAGGAAAGGCCCATTCAGACGTTGTAAAGGCTATTTACTAAGTTGGCCTCGGGGAGGAGGCATGATACCTTGTTCCTCATTGAGGCCACACTCATGATTTAGTTGGGGATGCCTTAGTGTTCCGGGTGTCCCCTTAGGAGTAAGTTTGGGTGCTGGTCTTTTATTTAATTATTTTTTTATTGTACACATTAAATCAAGAAATGCAAATCAAGAAATGCAAAATGAAAAGCAATTAAACATGATGTACAATGGCGAGCTTAACTTATTTATGAGTTTTCTTCCAGCAAACCATGTTAAGAGTGAGATTTGCGATAAACAGGCAAAAACAGTGTACTACAGTAGGGAGGTAGACTCTCTCTCATGGGAGTCCAGAAGTGCCCGTTATAATGATGTCACGAGTCCCGCCGCAGGGATCTCCAGAAGTCAAAAGGTACCTGGGCCCCTCATCATAGCCCCCCAGATAGGCCCCCTCCAGTAGCGCAACTAGCGCGCTACGGATTCTCTTTTAAGATAGTTAATTAGTCTATTTACTAAGTGTTGTACTAAGAAATCGAATCGTTGTAGTAAATATGTAATTAGTCAGTTATTTAATAACAATAAATAGTCTTATCAATACTAAAATTTATTTCTGCTTATTTGCGTTCGAAACAAAACAGATACAGTAGAATACATAAACTCGCCGAACTTTTTTTTTTGAGAGACATTTGTCAACAAGGCTTTTGATTTGATAACTTCTCTGGGCATAAGGCGAGCACGACTCCGGACTTATTGATAGTTTCAATGTTATTAACTTAACAACCTGCACAACCTGCCCCCTGTGGGTCTTCGATCTCGGCTCATTGAGGTCGAAAAATTATCATTTCTGAATCCCCCCTTCAGAAATTATGATTTGTTCGACTTAAGAACTCTAAAATTTGTATGTAGATTTATATTGTAATGTTTGTTTTTGTTTACAGTCATTTTTCTATACTAACATTATAAAGAGTAAAGATTTGATTGTACGTTTGTATTGAATAGGCTCCGAAACTACGGGACCGATTTGCGAAATTCTTTCACCGTTTTAAAGCTACACTATCCCCGGATGACATAGGCTATATTTGATAATAAAGTTTCTACGGGAGTTACGTAGGCGAAACCGCGCGCGGGAAGCTATATTTGATGAAATGAGATAAACATAATTTGTTATTATTGATCATCTTTATGTTATTATGATGATATATTGATGATTATCTTTATGTAAGTAAACATAGTATTTTTAAGTGACTCCGGTTCATATTTAAGATTGTTGTTTACAACATAATATTATAACATCATTTAAAAGAATGTTCCTTCTTTAAAACATAAGGTATGGAATTAAATAAATATAAATAATTTATTATATCCACTAAATAAATAATAATAGTCTATTAAGGATGGTAACCGAAGAAGGAACGGTAGAAAAAATACAACACATAAGTTTTTTTTTTGTTGCTGCAGTTCATTTCAAAACGATAAAGTATTATATTCTAGACCTCACGCATACTTTTTTTTTCTGGGGTGAAATCATTACCACCTCCGCTGCAGCGTATTCGCGCGGTGGCGGTAGGATATGTGGTACTCGCCCTCTTCATAGCGTGGTATGCTAACTCATACCACGAGTATAGGACCCTACACCAATAAAAACCCCCGGACACTCCTTCGATCCGTCGTTGGCGGGGGCCGGGTACCCGTAAGCAATTCGGCTCAGACCATAGCTCCAACATAGCTCAAATTTCATTAACTAACCAAAATTCCAACTCAATTATACTTACTGGGCTTTAAATTTTTCGTTTCATCGGGGACTCCCATCTTAAGGTCTACACACACTCGATCACAACCGCTCAAACACACAGGTCGGTGCAAAGTGTCTGTCCAACGCTAATCGTCGCCCACCGAAACATTGCCGCGGATCCAGAAGCTGTGGAGTCGAAATCGGATTATTTTAGTTTCTATCGTTGGGAAACTGTCGAGAATTAGGACAAGCTAGTTGGTGCGATGGATGATAGATGGCGCTGTTCTTAATGTTACTATCTTTTGGTAATGGCAAATAACTTAATAATAAAGGGTGTAGGTACTGTAACTATGTATCATTGGGCGTCTGGAGCACGTTATTGGATGTGTTTGTTGTCTAGAAGCTCGTATAATACATACACAGCAAGACTAGCATTTTGCAAAGAGTAAACGACCAGTTGTCAAACGAAACATATTATAAATCATACTAATTTCGATCAACAAATTAGCTTTTTTACACAAACCTAGCACTGATAATCATTATGAACATAATAGAGGCAAATCGACCAATATTAGAAGTTATTCTTTTATTTTTATAAAATACTAAATATCAGAATCACTTCATCAATTCGGGTTGTCAAAAAGTTTATTTAATTTAATATTTTTAATTATTAAATTATATTAAAAGTTGGAATGTTTAGCAAAATAACACTTGTCATAATTACAATCAATTTAAAAAAAACACAAAAACGTTTTTTTTAACGTCGCAAACGTAAGAATAGACGTTCAAATACAAAAGATAATTAAATAACTATACCTAACTAATTTATTCTACTTTGTTAAAATATTATATGTAATTGTTAAGGCCTAATGACATTTCAAACAACGCATATGTTGTATACTTATTGTTGTATTAAAACTGGCCGGCGGCGTAACAAGATACTTAAATTATGTACTTTAGCAAAAACCTGTTTTATAAAACATAATAATGATTATTATATTTTTTTTGGAAATATTCTAGGTTGTTATGTAATTAATTAAAGGCATTAGAATCAGGCGTTACTTGGCGGAAATCCATATTAATATAACTTAAAAAGACAAAATATCTATCTCAAAAAAAAAGTTCGTTTGTCTTTTTAAATTTGATAGTATGTACCTATTTAACCATGGCATTTGCTTCTTCACCTGGCATAGAGGCAAGCAGTGCTCCATCCTTAAAAAATAGTTAATGGCACTGAGCTGAGGTCCAAGTGCCACAGGGGACCCTGTGGGACTTGGAAAACTTTTTTTTTTTTTTTTCGGACGGACTTATCTAATTTGCCCTGAGTCTTTTGCTACTTCACCGGGCATAGGACTTGGACCTCGGCGGTCGCTAGAGCAAGATTGAAGAATGATGACAGTTGATGTAGTATGTAGAATGACGAGTTTCACAAAAACAAAATCTTATAATGTATGTATGTATGTGTTATGCTGCTAAGTGCAGTAGTTCTGCCTGTATCCTAATTGGTCAGTAAGTGAGCCGTTTCATATAAATTCAACCTGTAAAACTTACACTGTAGATTATACGTCGAAAAGAGGATTTTGGTGTACTTACCATGATTGGCAAACAAGTAGACAATGCCCATTGCAGTGAAGCAGCAAAAGCATCAGCAAGTTACATATGTACGTCCACAAAAAAGAATGGTTGGTGACCCCAGTAGGTACCTCTACTCTGGGTACCTATTGGGGTCTCTAGGTGCATCAATTTACCTTCTTTAAGCCACGGTTTATCCCGTTTCGAATGACATGGCACCGAATTTTAAAAATCGGTGCCATACGCCATCGGTGCCATATAATACGGATATAACATACACAAACACACCTCAGTTTACCAAATGTCTGTAGAAGGATCAATACTTCACACCACGTCACATTTAAAAATAGATATCCATTAAAAATGGGAAAGTGTATGTGTGTGTCTGTTTGTTTGTCCGTCTTTCACGCAAAAACTACTGAATGGTTTTGGCTGAAATTTTGCACGGGGATAGTTAATAAGCACGATTAAGATATAGGCTACAAAAAATCACGCTCCGACCCACTGGAGCAGCGTAACGCGGGTAAAACCGCGAGGCGCAGCTAGTATATATTTATACGTAAATATTTTCTAATCATTGATAATTACAACTTAAATTCAAATGTTCAATATACATTGGTGATATTAATTGTTAGTATTTAATAAAAAGTTTGTCATATTTATATTAACTATCCGGTTGTACTCACGATTTGTCATCATCGGATATGTCCGACTAGTTTCGAGTCATCCGATGCCCTCGTAGACCCGAAGTCCGAGAGGGCCGCGAACTGTAAAGTAGAGCGACAGTTGCACAAAACTCCCCTAAAATACAAAAAGTCATAATCCCTCAATTTCATTGCCAGCGACCGGCCTGAGCCGAGGTACAAGCCCCACAGGGGGCGCCCTCTTGCGCAGGTTGCTTAGTTTGTAGTTTTTAAACCATTTATTAAGGCTGGAGCTCTGCTCGCCTTTATGCCCGGTGAAGTAGCAAAAGCCTCGTGGTTACCTGCGTATGTCAATCCGAAAAAAAAATCTATTTTCGGGGGCGCCGCGCCGTCGAGTCGACTACTCCTTGAGAATGGACCTCGGGATGGTCTCGAAACTAGTCGGACATATCCGATGATGACAATCGAGAGTACAACCGAATAGTTAATATAAATATGTGTACCACTCACGAAAGTTTTATTTCTCAAAAATTTTGTCTTATAGAACCCTCTCCAAAGATTTCTGTATCATAATTAGTTTAACTTGAGTTTATCACACATATCACAGTTAAAGGTTATCAACAAAGGGCGCAAAAATTATAATCAACAATTTGTTCTTCACTTTTTGATTAACGCTACTTGTCCAATGGATTTTAGACTTTACTGCATCGCAATAAGAGGGATTCAAGAAGCATCGATAACAATTGTAAATTAGGCAGTTTACTTAAACTTTGTCATTGACTATGGCAGGTTAAGATATATTATTTATTTTTAGTCGGTTCTAGTAAACTTCATTGGTACGTATAAATTATTATATATGATATTATTTTTATACATAAACTTGTTAATTAACTGTATTGAGGAGAACATAGTACACACAGAACAAGTTCACATCACACAAAAAATATCCTGTAGGCTCGAAAATCTAAAATAATAAATATGAGAAATTCATATCTGAACACTTTCACGAATTACTAACCAGAGTTACTTTTGCATGCATAAGTATGGAATGACCGTGGGATCGATCCCCACGCCGCCGGACAAGAATTCTTTGTGTCGATTCATATTGTAGTGAGATTAAGGTTTTAATCGCTCATTACATTGTTTGACCGGTATGACGTTCTGGCTGCTAAAATATTTATTATTCGATTTAAAGTCTAATCCTAAATTGAATTTAAACTTTAAAATGTCAAATGTCAATAACATAATATTTTACAGAGAGATTTGTGCTGTCGAGAAGTTGAGACGTGAGCCCGTTATTAATTTATTGTTATAATAAAATGTGTTGTGTGTTTGTGTGTTAAGTCAATTTATAAAAGAGTGATAGTGTATAGTGTTCGTACCCCTCACACACCCTCTTCAAGGACCAAAAGCAGTGAGCCCTGCTGAACTATCGACCTCGCAGGCGTTACAATATCTTTCCGGGTCTGGTTGGCTGAGGGACTAACCTCCGTGCCTCGTTAAGCACGTTAAGCTGTTGGTCCCAATTGTTATAACATCATCTATAACAATTGTAGAGCTGGGAACGGGCAGCAGCGTTTCCTAGTGTTACACCATGCTACGCGTCTCCTATCACATTCGTCCCTAAGTTGTAAACGAAGGATGAATGATGAGAGAGCCGAACCTTTCGATCTCTACGTAGACTGTGAGCTGTGACTTGGGACGACAAAACTCACCTTTTTAGTGTCTCTCATTCTGCAATCCCTCTTTAGCGACTTGAGCCGAGGTTACAGCTCAAAGGGAGGCGCCTTCTTGCGAAAGTTGCTTAGTTTGTAGTTTTATGCCATGCAGTACGCATTAATCCCTGCTTTCTCGTAGTGGAGTAGCAAAGGCTTCGCCCCGTAACAAATATCCATCGAAAAAAAGATCTACCAATTTATGTTTTATGTGTCACATGCGTTCCCGTAGGAAGTTAATACTTATATATAGACTACGTTACGCCTGGACAATGTAGCTTTAAATGTTTTTTTTTATTTTTAGTCGGTCCTGTAATTCCATATTGAATAGGCATTCAATCATCATCATCAGCCCGTATAACGCCCACTGCTGAACATGTGCCTCCTCCCGCGGGGGGGGATTTGCCGTAGTCACCACGCTTGGCAGACGGATTGGTGACCGCAGTGTAATGTGATACCACACAAGGAAATGTTGCTGCCCGTTCCTTGCTATGCGATTATTATAGATGATGTTATAATAATCGGGACCAACCGCTTAAGGTGCTTTCCGAGGTACAGAGGGTAGTCGCTAAACTAACCACACCCGGAAAAAAATCTTGGTTTTACACAAAGTCCGACGTGGGGATCGAACCCACGACCTCCGAGATATAAAGCGAGACAAATACCGCTACGATACGGAGGTTGTCAATAGGCATTCAATACAAAAAAACAATAATATATTTTCTCTTTACAATATTTGTATATTTTTAAATAATGTTTTCTAACATAATATGTTTTTCTTTTATATAAAACTCCCTAAAAATATAAAGCAGTACTAATAAGATCATACTCATAATATCTTAATAATATTATAATGGTCTACAACGAGCATTACGCACGTTAACTACTTACGTCAATATTTATCCCGATAATGTAATGCGTAAGGAAGGCGAGCCCACATTGATAACAATATCATTATTATTAACATATAAATAAGGAAACGTACAAAATGTCGACCACATCGTTTCTACTATCTGTTTACAACATGGCTCCCACTCCTGTCTCCACAAAATTGGCAATACTTTTATGTATAATGCGAAACTTTAAGCGAAAGATAGAGATAACTTATCTTAAAGGCATATTATCTATATTTCAAAATTCAGATTAATAAAATTCGGACACCGACAGGATTTGAACCTGCATTTTAGCCCCTAATGCCTTAACCAATTAGGCTACGGTGGAACCACAGCCGGTCATGGAAATTTATTTATCTCTTTGTAACACGTCTCTAAAGAGGACGTTAGTGCCATCTATCGGTAATGATCCGCATTACTTCGACAAATATCTCCAAAGTTACATTTGGTATTAAATATAAAACGATGACACCGCCCGTTTTTCACATTTTTTTAAATGTTTTGAAGCATATTATCTGTCTTAGTGTACGGAATAATAGTAACGATACGTGGAAGCATCTTGCCAAACATCGCCGTTCAAGCCGTCCTCACATATTAGCTCTTCTGTCACCAGTGAGATATATGTACCTCATACTAGTGAAGAGTTTGAACGAAAGTCGTCCACTGCAGCGCTGCTATTACAGCTATTCGTCTAATTAAAAGGTTTAAACATGCAGCTCTAAAGCACTTCTAGTGCAGTGATTTCTCGCGTTCAAAAGGTCGGAAGCGCCGTGAATTTCATGGCGCTTACGCGTTTCGTTAGACGCCATATTAAATAAGGTGTACGGAATGCAGTACAGTTCAAGTGAACAGACTGTGTGTTCGGATCCTGAAATCATCAAAACCAAAAAAAAAAAAAAAGGTTGTGGTATGTTGCCTACTTCTAGGACTTCTTAATTAGAGACTAGCTTCCCGCGCGCGGATTGACCCGCGTAACTCCAGTTTCCATGGGATCTTCATAATTAAATATAGCCTATGTCACTGAGCGTGAATTTAGCTTTCCAATGGTGAAAGTATTTTTGAAAGCGGCACAGTAGTTTTTGAGTTTATTCATGACAAACATACACACAAACAAAAATAATTTGAAAATAATCAGCCCGTTTACTTCCACTGCTGAACATGGGCCTCCTCTTAACAGACCTTGGTCGACCAGGGTGTTGAGAGCTACTGTCATAATCACCACGATTGGCAGGCGGATTAGTGATCGCATAAAGATAGTAACTATGCCCATCCACCAGCTGTATCCATAAGCTTCGCCTCTAACGACACCCGTGGGAAGACATGGGGTTGACATTTTTACTATATGCTCTCAGATCATTAATATGTTGACCTTAACAAATATACAGCTAACCGTGATTACTTTTAAATTCAAGGACAGTCTCGTTAAAGTAACAAAACGACTAATCGAGGGACGAAATGAAAATGACAAATCAAAGGAAGATCAAATCTGGGTTACCCTTCATGTCAAAGTAACCCCAGTTGATGGTAATTTAACAATAATTATTATTTATCTTAATAATATTGTTTATTTTTAGATAACAAGGTCGGATTTAAAATAAGAGGTTACAACTCCGTGGCGTGTCAATGAACTTTTGCTTATTGACCTTTCTCTTTTAGGGTTCCGTAGCCAAATGGCAAAAAACGGAACCCTTATAGATTCGTCATGTCTGTCTGTCTGTCTGTCGGTCCGTATGTCACAGCCACTTTTTTCCGAAACTATAAGAACTATCATGTTGAAACTTGGTAAGTAGATGTATTTTGTGAACCGCATTAAGATTTTCACACAAAAATAGAAAAAAAAAAACAGTAAATTTTGAGGTTTCCCATACGTGGAACTGAAACTCAAAAAAATTTTTTTCATCAAACCCATACTTGTGTGGAATCTATGGATAGGTCTTCAACAATGATATTGAGGTTTCTAATGTCATTTTTTTCTTAACTGAATAATTTGCGCGAGAGACACTTCCAAAGTGGTAAAATGTGTCCTCCCCCCCTGTAACTTCTAAAATAAGAGAATGATAAAACTATAAAAAATATATAATGTAGGTACATTACCATGCAAACTTCCACCGAAAATTGGTTTGAACGAGATCTTAAGTATTGTAAGTAGTTTTTTTTAATACGCCATAAATCGTAAACCTCAATTTACCTTTCATTCAATCAACTCGAATATAAAAATAAAAAATAACATTTCATTTATATTCTTGATATCAAAAATAGGTACGCACTTGTAACTGATACGGAACCCTTTGTGCGCGAGTCCGACTCGCACTTGGCCGGTTTTTTATTTATTTCATGTGCAAATTGTATTTTTTTGTAAATCCTTAGTGTCAAATTATAATGTGTTGGTATTACAGACTTCGTAAACAGGCACTCATTAATTTATAACGATCTCTCACAAAGCCCATCTTGTACATAAATCTGTTGTCAATCCACTTACTTTCTATAGAGTAGGCACAGTACGGGTGAGGTCTCAGTTACAGCGGTGATAAATTCAAAATAAATTGAATGCTAAAATTGTATGTTTATTTAATTCATAAACATTTGCTTAAACTAAGATATTATCAAAAAGAACTAGTACCTACTTGAGTGTAGAAGTGTAGCAAATACTTAGGTATTGGTAATCTCCACTTACACCATCAAGGACTTATTTAATTACCATCATATCTAAAACGAAATGTTTTCAACCTTTCGATATCATCAAATTTGTAGCGGACACGGATCTTCATCATCTTACGTTTCGGATAAATTAACTATTTACTTTTCCGTATTTGCACAAACCAATTTATATAATTATAGCAGTGTATTTGTCAGACATCGTCAATTTTATGTCATAATTTACTTTATTTACCACATATATACTAAAATGATAATGAAAAGTCAGTCAGGAGCTCTTCAATGCCGGTTCAACAATATAACTCATCACCTTCGAAGCTTTTATTTTTATTCTGATTCTTTTACATCTAAACTTTATTCAAGGAGTCACTCGAGACTGCAATACAGGTTTATTCTCAAAACTCACTAGAATTCTGTCAATATATAATAATCCTGGGGCAACAATATCTTACAAATCAAAGAACTTGAGTTCAAACATTTATTGATTTGTGTACGCACACAAACGCAAATACTGGAAATTAAATACAAACTAGAAACACATGTTCAAAGGAACTACTTATCTCTGATAAATCTCTTCTAGTAGACCTGCGAAAAAAGTGAAAACAAATACATAAATACAATACTAAAACACATATATTATATGGTAATCTATTATGTGAGGAAAAAATAACCACAAATTGAATTAAATATTGTATCGCGCCACCTGAAGGTAAGCTGATTGATTATACTAAGGGCATTACTTCTGCCTTTATACTATAGTCTGTCTAATACTTATATTTTATTAGATAACACGCTATAACTGTAACTGCACCCGAAGCTTTATGTGGAATGAGGTAGCTTCACACAAAGGCGCTTCAATCAACGATCCAGGCTAGATCCTGATTCAAACGTGTTTAATTACGTCTCCAATCCCCACCGCAGCCGAGTCCATATTAAAATACTCTTCGAACAATAATATCGGTCTCTTTGTAATGAAAGGTGTTACAGGAATCTGTAGACGTAACTTTGAAGTTAGTTGTATTATTAAGGAAACATAAAATATCTGTTTAGGATATTCTGGATAAAGGAATTTGCTCGGTTTTCTATTACTTGAATATGTTTCGGTTTTGACGAATCATTTTTGTTACCTATATGTATTTTTTTCAAATACTTAGAAATAGAATCCTAATTTTTGAATAATAAATAAATTCTACGGTTCAGGACAATTTGGTATTATTGAAGTTTTAAAAGGCGCCCAACGTGGGGCTATAGAGTAAGCACTTAGTTCCTTATCAACACACAACACAGCGGCATTCACAGTTAATTGCACAAAATAATACACACAGAATAGATGCTGTCATTCATAAATAATGGATATTAGTAGCATTGGATGCTAACTCAAGCGTATTTTTGGTTACAAGCTTACTTTAACCGTGGGTTTTTAGGCATCAATATAAAACCAAACAATTTTTTTTTCTGTAACCACCGGTAACTTTGTCATACTAGAATACCATTAGGGAATTCCACGGACCAGTGATAGCTCTAGTGGCACGCAACGTAGGCCGCCTATTCTTCTTATTCTTGTTAACCCCTCGTGCTAAGCTTAAATGCTTGTGTTACGAGTGGGTTCACGTCAGTAGTGCAATGGATGGGGATCGAACATTATAAAGGTAGAAGGAGAGAGTATACCATAAAACAACAACGGTAGGTATATTTAATGTAATGATCACGTTAATTAATTCTTCCAGCCTAAAAGCATAAAATTAAAATACATATGTAAATCGTTGTTATAATTAAATAGAAGCCAATATACTTTCCTATATAATTCCTGTCGGAATATTAATTTGTAAAAGAAAATGATTTGTTAATAAAATGGGAAGTTATTTGGCTTTCGACACTGAAGCACCGATATTATAATTACATCGATAATTAATAAAATAGGTAAGATATAACATTGATTTTCATTATATTTTCGTACGTATTGCAATGTTTTAAGTATATTTGTTAGTAATTAAAATGCTCCGTGGCATAGAGGTCTATATGTCTCACTTTCGGAAATCGTGGATCCCCACGCCGGACAAAAATCTATGTATGAATTCTTAGAATTTTCCGTGCCTCAAAAAGCACTTTATCGTATACCAGTGAACGGGCACCAGCGTTACCCAGTGTGTTACAACGTAACACTGCGGTCGAGAACCCGCCTGTCAAGCGCGATGACCATGACAAAAATCCTCCCTCCGGAGGTGGTCTAAGTTCAGCAGTGGCTGATGATAAAACACAAAAAGTACTTCAACGATTTCAAGATTTTCTCATTAAAAACTCAGTAGTTTTTAATGAGAAAATCTTTCGATAGCAGTAATATGGGCTATATTATATTAAGCATAGTATATGGAGTATAAAACGACCAGTGAGTCCACGTTTTATATTAATAAATACGTTTTAAACTCCGCTCTCTTTCAACATTGCCATATTTATGCCATAGCGACCATTTTATTTAGGAATGTTACAGAGAGTTTTTCTATTATTAATAACCTAATGAAGGGTACAGGCAACGAACAGGGAATGTCCAAATAAGAAGATTTTAAGAAAATGCAATTAAAAGTTAAGCAAAAACAATATTAATACAACACGTACAATTATTCTGATTAGTTTATATTTATTTTAGAACTTAAAACGTTTTTTTAGGCCCCTCGGTATAGAGTAAGTTTATTTTATTTGATGTTAACGTATTTTACTTGGAACTAAGACCCTAAATTGTACCCTTTTTAGGGTTCCGTAGCCAAATGGCAAAAAACGGAACCCTTATAGATTCGTCATGTCTGTCTGTCTGTCTGTCTGTCTGTTTGTCTGTCTGTCCGTCCGTATGTCACAGCCACTTTTTTCCGAAACTATAAGAACTATAATGTTGAAACTTGGTAAGTAGATGTATTTTGTGAACAGCATTAAGATTTTCACACAAAAACAGAAAAAAAAACAGTAAATTTTGAGCTTCCCCATACTTAGAAATGAAACTAAAAAAATTTTTTTTCATCAAACCCATACTTGTGTGGTATGTATGGATAGGTCTTCAAAAATGATATTGAGGTTTCAGTGTCATTTTTTTCTATACTGAATAGTATTTTGCGCGAGAGACACTTCCAAAGTGGTAAAATGTGTGTCCCCCCCCTGTAACTTCTAAAATAAGAGAATGATAAAACTAAAAAAAATATTTAATGTACATTACCATGCAAACTTCCACCGAAAATTGGTTTGAACGAGATCTTGTAAGTAGTTTTTTTGAATACGTCATAAATCGTAAACCACAATTTACCTTTCATTCAATCAACTCGAATATAAAAATAAAAAATAACATTTCATTTATATTCTTGATATCAAAAATAGGTACGCACTTGTTACTGATACGGAACCCTTCATGCGCGAGTCCGACACGCACTTGGCCGGTTTTTTATAAATAGATAAGGTAATTTAAAATGAAGGTTCATGTATGTATGATATCATCGGTATTGCAACCGTGAAAAGCCGGAGCGGGTCGCTTGTATACGTAAAAATATTGTTCAGAAACGTCCTATAATATAGCTAAATTATAAATATTATGGTTTAAATTATATACATTAATATATATTTATTGTTTTTACTATAACGATGACGTGCAACTAGAGTGACAGACAGGTGATTAATCGACGAGTACAAGTGTATGTAAATACTTAAGTACTGAATATCGTTTAATTATTTTAGTCAGGAATTTATAATGAGAATTTTCTCTTTGTAATTAAAGAATTAAAAAAATGATATACCGAAACAAATTCAGTTTTTTAAGTCACCTTATTTTATGATTATACTAGCGGCCCGCCCCGGCTTCGCACGGGTGGACTTTTATACCCTACCCCTGCCCTACCCTACCCCTGCCCTACCCTACCCCTACCCTAACCCTACCCTACTCCTACCCTACTCCTACCCTACCCCTACCCTACCCCTACTCCTACCCTACCCTACCCCTACCCTACCCCTACCCTACAACAAATCCAACATATCAAAAACCATGGCAATCGGTCCAGCCGTTCTCGAGTTATAAGTGTTGTAACAAACACGACTTTCTTTTATATATATAGATTAAAGTAAAACCATTTTTAATTGAAACCCGAATTAAACATTTCGCTGCACTCAAGTAGTTTTGTATAAGTTAGTAGCCGCATCGGAAACTCGTGGAGCGTGTTAGGCGCCCGCATAGGGGTGTGTGAACCCAAATCACCAGTCAATTTACATTGGACTTCGTACACCTCTAGTGGAAGTTACTAACTAACTGTATGCTCTAAATGTTTTGCCAAATCTTGTTAGCATTGAGACCGTGTATAAAGCTATCAAATGTTAGAGTGCGAGAGAAACATGAGACGAAATTTTGTAGCATTTTTTTTTCTTTCGGATACGGACATTCGTAGTTTACGAGGCTTTTGCTACTTCACCGGGCATAAAGGCGAGCAGAGCTCCAGCCTTAATAAATGGTTTATAAACTACTAACTAAGCTACCTGCGCGGTCGTTGACGGGGAGATTGAGGGTTTATGGCTTTTAGTTTTTTTTTAGGGGAGTTTTGTGCAACTGTCGCTCTACTTTACAGTTCGCGGACCTCTCGGACTTCGGGTCTATGAGGGTATCTGAAGGTTCTTTGCAAACTAAGGGTTAGGAGGACGAGGGGGGATGCGTCGCGTTCGCGGGCGTACTCTTCTCCGGCGGGTCGGATGGAGTGTCAAATGTTAGAGTGCGAGCGAAACATCAGGCGAAATTTTTCAAAGTTATCTTTTAAAAGTCAATAAATAATTATTATTACCCTAATCAAGACCTTTATTTATGCATAAACACCTAAATGTTGATTTTTAATCTTAATAATTACGTGTATGAAGTATATAGCCAAAAAAGGAGGTACTTTCGTGGTTTTTGAGGCAATATTTTTCTTTTATTTGTTTAGCAGTTATTTCGTAACTAGCGAGTGGAAAGGTTCAATACCCGGATCGGGCAAAAAATGTGTGACTACCCTCCGCGCCTCGGAAAGCACGTTAAGCTGTTGCTGTACTCTTATCTATTACAATCGTATGCCAGGAAACGGGCAAGCATCGTTTTCCCGTGTACCTACATCATGAAACTGCGGTCACCAATAGGCTAGCTAAGCGTAGTGACTATAGCAAAAACCTGAGAGCGTTTATTGCCAGCTTTTAAGAAAATATTGAAGCATATTATTATGTTGTTTCTTTTAGTACCTTACCTTCTTGTGATTCACAATTCTATTAGATTTAAATAAGGTTTTTTTTCTAGTTATCATTGAAAAAATGCCCATAAAAAAAGTATTTGTCATGTTGCAATAAAACAACAGGCAACATTACCTAAAAACTGAGGACGGTCGCTAACGAAAGAACCTTTTACAGCTTTTCTTTGAAAGAAGTACACACATTCATTAGTTGGCGCCAGGGCTGTATTAGAGAGAGATGTTAAGGACCCCCCACACTTGTCGCGTTTGACGCGGCCTGCCTCCTTGCGGGGTCCCCTCCGTGGGACATGGAGGCGGAAATTTGGCCGCCGCGTACCGGCGGAGATGTGAGGGGGCGCGTTCTGGCCGCGACCCCTTCCCGGAGGGTTTTGCACGGTGGCGGACTGAGGTCCGTCGCCAAATCCTCCGGAAATGTCAGGAGCGGCTAGAGGCCGCGCCGCGGAGTGGATTGCGCACGGTGGAGGCGATTCGGCCCCATCTAAAAGATTGGGCCGGTCGCCGTCGCCGTCGTCACGGCGACGTCACCTATAACGTTGCACAGGTGGTAACAGGACATGGCTGCTTTGGCCACTATGTGTGCAACGTGGCGCAGAGAGAGCCGGACACTCGCTGTTACCACTGTGACTGTGCCGACGATACGGCGCAGCACACGGTGGTGGAGTGTCCGGCGTGGGCCAACGAGCGGGAGGAGCTCGTTGGCGTGGTGGGAGACGACCTCTCGCTGCCGACCATCATTTCGAAGATGGTCCAAAGCAAAAGGTCGTCGGAGGCGGTTGCCTCCTTCTGTAGACAAGTAATGTCACAGAAGGAACCCGCGGAGCGGGAGAGGGAAGAAGATCCCTCCGCCCACCCGCTCCGCAGACGGCGTGTTGGCCGTCGGCGGCGGGCCGAAACCCGCCGTGTAGCGCCCTAGGCTTGGCCTCGGGGAGTGGGGCACATGGGCCCCACTCCCTTCGATGCTGACTCATGATGAGAAGGGACGCCTCTACACTCCGGGTGTCCCTATAATTGGACAAATGGGCCACTGTAAGTGTGGCCCAGGAGATCCTGCGGTACCATATTGGCCGCGGGTGCCGTCGGAGGGCCGGATTGCTCATGCGTACCCGGCCCCCGCCAACGGCGGATCGAAGGAGTGTCCGGGAGGTTTTAGTGGTAGAAGGGTCCTCTCCTCGTGGTATGAGTTTAGCATACCACGCTATGGAGACGGCGAGTCCCACATATCCCATTGCTAGCGCGCGAAGGGGTAGTGTAGGGTAGGGGAAGTGTAGGGTAGGGGTAGTGTAGGGTAGGGGTAGTGTAGGGTAGGGGTAGTGTAGGGTAGGGGTAGTGTAGGATAGGGGTAGTGTAGGGTAGGGGTAGTGTAGGGTAGGGGTAGTGTAGCGTAGGGGTAGTGTAGGGTAGGGGTAGTGTAGGGTAGGGGTAGTGTAGGGTGGGGGTAGTGTAGGGTAGGGGTAGTGTAGGGTATGTATCGATTGAGGCAGTACGAAGTCTGCCGGGTCAGCTAGTTATTTTATATTTTCAACACTAAAAAGATCTATGTTCAGTGTGACATCTGTAAAAATATCGTTAACTTATGAGATAACATTCTAATATAATTCGCAAAAACGTAATAAAACAGTCTAAAGAGCTGTCGACGTACTAAAAATGTATTACAAGAGGGTTAAACGCACAACGCTTAAAAATGTAAATATCGAAGTATTCTTATTTATAGAAAATGGAATGCCATCAAAAACATACTTGTAAAAAAACCCAAGTCTCGTAACGCAGTTCTTTTACCGTAAAACGTTGTGAGATCTATGTAATACCAAGTCGGTTAATTTATTCAGTCCCTACTTAAGGGACCTTCTATCTTAAGCTATTACGTAAGTATCTCACCTTACAGAATCTTATTTTGACCTTATCAAAGTTCAAAACTTTAAAGTTTTAAATAATAGATTAACTGGTGTAAGTTTGTCCAGGGGAATGCAAGAATGTTACGCATCTCCTCCGCCACTGCGGTGTTCCGGCACGGGCAGTGGGGTATGTGGGACTCGCCCTCTTCATAGCAGTGGAATGCTAATCATAACATGAGAGTAAAACCCCTGGTTACTCCTCCGACCACAATTGGTGAGGGGCCCAGGTACTGTTGCCTATCTGGGATACCCTCTGGCAGCGTCCGCGACTCAATTGGTGTTGCGGGCTCTCCTGCGCCCAAATAACCAGTTTCAGGGACGCCCAGATTACACGGGGTCCCTACTTCTCAAGGGACCGCAGCCTCCTGCTGAGACATGGCTCAAGCGGGCAAGCCACCTCCATCAGACGCTGTTATGATTGTTAGTATCCTATCGTTCATAGCACAACTTATGTACTATCTTACTTTCACAATCCATTGTTTTTTTTTTTCTACGACTTTTTTTTTTTTTTATTACTTGTTAAATTAATCCCTGTGTCGCGAAGGTCTCACCGCTCAATAGATTCACGGAAACAAAGCACCCCCTGACTCAGTACAACTGTTTGAATTTCAGACGAATAATTGTCCCGGGTGGGAATCGAACGCAGAAAACCAGGTCTCTGAAACAACTAACCTAACCACTTAAACACCACCTTTCAACATAATTCCATCTAGGTCCCTATCTACACCTATTCCTCCATTAAATCAAACATATTCATGTACACTGATTCACTGACTGCAAATGTAACTTTGCAATCCTATACATTTATAAGAAATAACAAAGTTATTAATGCAGTTGATGAAACTGAACAACTGGACCGAAATTGCAAAATGTTGGAATTTTCCCATGAGTTTTACACTAAACTCTCCTAATACTCAAAATTTGAAGCTTCTACGTCTGCTAGAAGTGCCTAAACATTTTGATGATCGGTCAGTCAGCAGTGAGCGAGTGACAAAATTACCGAAAATACCAAACTTTGACTAGTTATAATTCGTAAAGTACTGGTTCAAATTGAATGAAATTTGAAATATACTGTAGTTTTACAAAGCTTGTTTAGTTACTGAAAATACAGGCTCCTATCTTTATCCACAACGAAGTTATAGGGGGTCGAAAATCGGCTGAGTTGCTTCGAGAAAAGATAGGTACGGCCGTACACCTTTTTTTTTTTTTTTTTACTCCACTTGGGGGTGCACTGCCGTGCCCCCAGATATTGGGATATTCCTAAATCCCATAAAAAAGGGAAAAATTTTATACGAGTTTGACTTATGTCTTTATAAATATTGAACTTGCGACCCGACCCGTATTAAACCTATAAACCTTTCTCTTGAATCTTTTTATTTATAAAAAAAACACATCAAAACCCGTTGAATGGTTTTAAAGATCGAAACATACATAAGGACAGACGGACAGCGGGACGCGACTTTGTTTTATACTCTGATATATATTTTAATCATTATCCAAATAACCCAAGCGATCATACAAGAAAATTTAATCATATACCAGTTGAATTCTCGTAACCTTCGAAAAAATGTATTTTAGCGTCATCATCATAATCATCAGCCCGTATAACGTCCTCTGCTGAACATGGGCCTCCTCCGGAGTTCTTGCCATAGTCACCACGCTTGGTGGATTGTTTGCAAAAGTATTATCTAGAAACACTCAAGTAAATATTGCTGCCCGTTCCCTGGAACGCCATTGTTGTAGACGATGTTGTTACTATCGGGACCAACAGCTAAATCAGCTTTTCGACGCATAAAGTGCGTATTGCCTCAACCAACCAGAACTTAAAGAAATTTCAGAATTGACACTAAGATATCTTATCCAGCGTATGGATCGAACCAACAACCTCCAAGACCAACCAAGATATGCATTAATCACCTTTGTATTAGTAAAGTCATAGTTTCATGAAATAAATAATAAATAATTATGATTATGATTAAGACGAGACTAAGGCCTCGTTTACGGAGGCGGGAAACCGCGCGGCGCAAACAAAATTATGGCGTTGTAGAGACGGTACGTCGCACGCGACGCGCGACGCCCCGCGTCTCCGTAAACGAGGCCTAATACTGCTACGCTTCTTTGTTAAATAATAATATGCAACTTTATTAACTACATCTTATTGCCTAAAAAACCATATTATCTATTTACATTTTTTTTTCTGATGTACATTTTGTAGTTAGCGGGGAGGCTTTTGCTACTTTACCGGGCATAAAGGCTAGTAGAGCTCCAGCCTAATAGTTTATAAATTACAAACTAAGTAACCTGCGCAAGAGGGCGTCCTCTGTGTGACTTGGACCTTGGCGATTGAGGGATTATGACCTTTATTTTTAATCCCTCAATGAGAAACACCAAGTTTTATTTATTCATTTATTTCTGATTGCGGCCCTGTTGTCACTCCTTTTATAATGTGTAACAAAAGCGTTAACAACAAAAGAAAATATAGTACAATACGTTACCGTTAAATATAGTTTATTTACATACAAAGAAAAAGGTATATCTCTCCGAGATATAGGAAGAGCACGACTATTCTAAAGCTGGGTCTGTCGCTCCTGGAGTGTGATCGTGGCCGCCGACATCTGTTTATATGAGGTTGTTTTCACGAAAGCCAGTGCGACCCTGGCCTTATGGTTATCCTATACTTACAATTCGTTTTCAAAAAGCAACTCTTGTTTTACCTCGCATGTGTTCTAAATCACTAAATAGTATAAAACAAACTGGATTTCCTGTCTGTCCGTCCCTATGTATGCACAGATCTTTCAAACTACACAACGGATTTTGATGGGGTTTTTTAATAGTGATTCAAGAAGAAGTTTTGCATCCGTACAAAGCCGGGGCGGGTCGCTAGTTATAAATATACACTAATATAAAGCTAAAGAGATAGTTTGTTTTTTTGCTGGAACGCGCTAATCTCGGGAACTATTGGACCGATTTAAAAAAAACATTTCAACGATTAGATATCCTATTTATTGACTAAGAATATATTTAATTATTAATTATGTTTATGAAGTTCTTACAGGAACTAGAGTTACGCGGTTGAAACCGCGCGCGGGAAGCTAGTTATACTTAATATAAAAATCTGAATTGTTTGTTTGTTTGCTTAATTCTTGACCGATTTGAAAAATTATTTCAGTGCTTGATAGCCCATTTATCGTGGAATCGTGACTTTCCCAGGGGAACGGGAGTTACGCACGAAACTAGTCTGCTAGAAAACAGACTTTATCAATGAAAATTGCTTCCAACTGAGATAAAGATCGGAAATATTAATCACTACCAGATAGAAGGTAGAAAGTCATCCATTATCTTTTAGTAGAGAACTTATATCCAGAAACTTTTTAATTTCTGTTAAGTTTGGCTGGAACAAGTGAGGCATTTCTTGGGGTCTTTAACTAAGACATTATAAAAGTTCATTAGTAGCCACGACATTGCCTCGTTGCTCGAAGTATTTTAACAAAGATATTTAAAATAAAAAGTCGTTGTAACGCAGAATGAAACATAATATTTAAAATATCTAGAGTTATTGCCGCTCAAAAATGTGTCTAAATGCTGGGATGCCTTATTGAACCGCCCTCCAAACCGAAATCAAAACCGAAGACTGTCTCAGCTGGTGATTGCATGTTTATTATATCCTTAACCAGATCATCCGTCCATCTAGTCGGTGGATGTCCTACGATACGCTTGCCGATCCGCGGTCTCCATTCGAGAACTTTTTCGGCCCCAAGGGCCATCTGTTCTCCGTGCTATATGGCCTGCCCATTGTCACTTTAACGAGCTAATCGCGGGATCACGGTGGATGCAGGCCGCTTCTAACCGCAATATCTGGATATCTATGAGGGATTCCTATGTCCAGCAGTGGACGTCCTCCGGCTGATATGATGATGATGATGATGATTATATCCTTGCTGCATGTTGTGCTGTTGTGCATAATTTTTGCGGGTGAGAGATCATTGCAAAATGGCATCCCAGCATTTGAACACATTTTTGAGCGGAATTAACACTAGATATATGGTATTTTAATCTAGATAAGTAGCTATGGATTTCTGCGAAGTTACTCCTGATTATATTAAATATGTTTATCATATTAGCGACCAAGATTAGACTTTTATTGACCTTCATAAACCAATTTAAACTCATCTAATTTGTTATATTAAAATGTTAGAGATAAAACGGAACCTTAATTTTCACATTCAATTAGATTATAAATATGTATAATAAACAAATTGAATTAGTAAATTTAATTATAAACATCATAATTTATTAATTATATTATTAACCTAGAACAAAACCTTACCCATTTCTCGATAACCTAAAAAGGTAAAATTTGATACTATGTAATCCGGGGATAGTGTAGCTTTCGAACGATAAAAGATTTTTTCAAAACGGTCCTGTAGTTTCGGAGCCTATTCAACACAAACAAACACATTCAAATCTGTCCTCTTTATTATATTCGTACCTATAGATTTTATAAAATAACGCGCCTTGCAGAATTATTAGAGCAAAATGTATTTTTACTTCGTCGTGGGAAGTAAAAATACGAATAAGTTACGTCTTGATAAAACATCGTTTTCATCATTTAATTCGATCATCATAATTGTCAGGTTTTTCATGCTTTTGTAGAATGCTTATTAAATTTTGAACGTTGATGGATTTTTCGTAATCCAACACTATGCATGGTCGAACACACAATAGGTCATGTTTTATGGGTATCTACTTTCGTAACACTATTAAATGGGAATGCAGATTGTTGGGAAATACTCTTAATGGAAGCCTTAAGAGTATTTTCCAACAATCTGCTAACTAATCCACCAATCCACCAAGTATGGCAATATCCTTTTTTTTTTTGTTGTCCGGGGGGAAATGCTCTTACGCTTTCCCACCGCCTCTGCAGCGTATTCGCGCGCTGTCGGTGGGATATGTGAGACTCGTCCTCTCCATAGCGTGGTATGCTAACTCATACCACGAGGAGAAGACCCTACACCACTAAAACCCCCCCCGAACACTCCTTCGATCCGCCGTTGGCGGGGGCCGGGAACGCATGAGCAATCCGGCCCCCCATGATATCAAGTAGAGATGGGTTGGATTAGTTAAAAATGATACCTAATCCACCTAATCCTAGTATTTTAAAATACCTGTTCCATTTACCTAATCCTAATATTTATTCAATATAGCTGGCCTGTTACCAATATTATGTAGGTATCGTATGTGGATTACGTAGGAAATATTCAGCATGATCGTTCCTGTTAAGTAATCGGGAAGTTGGCATATGAAAAGTTTATAATATGTTTTCACTCGTACTAATCATAAATTATGGTTGAAATTGAAGTACTTTCGAAATTAAATTTATAACAATTAATATTCTAGGTAGATTTTTATTAATTATTCCATTCATGGTAGAATTGAGAATTAGTCGAATAGAATATTGTAATTCACTTTTATTTTACTAACTTTGATATCGATACTAAATTAGATATATGTCATATTAGTTACGCCTTTAGCAATGACAGAGTATTAAAAAAAAATAAGGAATGTAAATTGTACTCTATGTAACGAATATTTTGTACCATACCTAATCCTCGACGCTTTTGATTAGGTACGGATTCGGATCGAAAAATACCTAATACACTAACCTATTCTAATATTTATGCCTCACGTCTAATATCAAGCACCTAACGCTGCGATAGAATTACATATCGACTGACAAGGTAAGGCATAGTTTTGGTACGCGTGTGTGCGTCTGTACACGCCAAGGCCGAGTTTTTACCAACCTCAGTGTGTTACTCGCAGCGCTCCGTCTATACTTTTCATTTGGTGTGAGGCCATAACAAACAGATTTACAAGCTTTTCGAGTTACAAAAACATACAATTTATTGGAAAGTTAAAAAGATTTTTTGCAAGTGTCTGATAAGTTTTTAACAAGAAAAGAAATAGAAATAATGTGATAATAGAATCGTTATTTGCGCTACAAAATGCTTTCTTTTTCGGATAAATAAGATCGTGTCCCTTTAAACCTTAAAGTTTATATTTTATTATGATAATAAAACCTGAGTTACATAAACCTTTTAGGGTTTTAGGACAAAACTTCGCAGCCTTTCGTAAATTAACATGACTGTAAAACTAAATACGTACTGTCAGTTCTGCACCCAAATGAGGCGTGCGTTTCAAAAATTTCTTTCCGAGTCCGGTTGGTTTAGGGCCCCTCCGTCTCGGCGAGCACGTTAAGCCGTTGGATTATTATTTAACCTCATCTAGCGTATGCCAGGGATCGGCCACCAACCCGCCTGCAAAGCGTGATGACTATGGCAACCCCCCTCCTCGGGAGGAGGCCCATGTTCAGCGGACGTTATACGGGCTGATAATGATGATGACAAGCTTGATTACATGAATGAATCAACTCTATTTAAAACCGAATAAAACTTCAATAAAATTTAGTTTATTCATGTTGGGTAGGCGTTTAATGTCTTGTTTTAAAATAACTTTAATAAACTTGTAAATTATATTAGGTGTTACTTAAAACAAAATAAAATATTCCGTTCGTTGATAAAAGTTCTTTGAATAGGTCGTGTGTATAGACGTATTTACTTACAATGGCGGCTACTGACATCGAATACGCTAGCTCACGATGTTACATTTTAATAAAGTAAACATTAGACTAGATTTTGATAAAAATGATTAGAAATGTAATTACCTATTATACAATAAGTATATAACTTCACAAGGGTGGACTATAGCCTATGTTACATGTAGCATCCTAATGGGGAAAGGATTATCGAAATCCGTCCAGTAGTTTTTGAGTTTATTCGAAAGAAACATACAAAAAAAACAAAATTTACCTTTTTGTAATATTATAATAGATAGAGTATGTAAAAATTAATACTTATTCGAAAAAATGGAAAGTAAAATTCGTTTTGACTTAGTCTTATATTGTTTTCTGATAGATTCGAAACATAAATCAACGGTAAGCTATAAATTTTACTTGAAAGCATCTTGGATTTAAAAAAAAGAAACCATATCTATATTATGTAGTCCAGTCATTATAGGGGGTTCACTTCGGAATTCGACATACTTAGCTATAAAATAAACTCATACAAACTTGTATTTTTACATCCCCACAACTTAAAAAAGCACTGGTCAAAGGTTACCCGCCATAATTGATAAAAACACAAGCTTTTATGGCGGGGTGAGTTTTCTTGAGTGAATATGCCTATAGTAGCAATGGCAAGACGCCAAGCTTGTAGTTATTCGTGCCACATTCAAACCTTAGCGTTTCTCTCATGATGAAAAAATCTTACAGCTTATTTTCATTTCTAAAGGTACCTAAGTAGTCTGTTACTTTTTCAAAGGCATCTGGTGTAGAATATAGATTGTTCATTTAGTGGAAGATATTAAAGCCACTTTGGTTACAAAACAAAAAGATGATAAGGAATAAGGAAAAATTTTTGCTTTCTTGCGGTGTCTCGTAGCTTATTAAGTCGGCCTATGATCGTGATTCTTAAAATTTTCTCCTGATAAAGTACGAGCTCGAAAAAGATCTCCTCGCCAGCGACTATTCTAAGCAGAGGTCCAAGTTCCCCAGGGGGCACCCTCTTGCGTAGTTTGCTTAGTTTGTAGGCTGGACTATTCACCTCTATGCCGATGAAGTAGCAAAAGCGTCGTGACTATAACACGTCGTGACGTATAAAAAAAACAGCTTGGAACTTTACGAAAGTTGCAGGGTAAGTGGGACTACTCGACAATACCATCATCATCATCATCAGCCCGTACAACGTCCACTGCTGAACATGGGCCTCCTCCCGAGGGAGGGTTTTGCCATAGTCACCACGTTTGACAGGCGGATTGGTGACCGCAGTATTATGTTGTAATACGCAGGGAAACGCTGTTGCCCGTTCCCTGGTATAAGCTTGTTATCGATGATGTTATGACAATCGGGGCCATCGGCTTAACGTGCTTTCCAAGGCACGGAGGATAGTCCCTCAACCAACCAGACCCGGAAAGAAATCTTAGAATTTACACAAAAATTTCTTGTGTGGCGTGGGGATCGAACCCACGACCTCCAAAACTTAAAGCGAGCCAAATACCGCTACGCTATGGATGTTGTCAATGACCTTAGCAATGGTATGTATACCAAAAGACGACGGCATACCCACTATAAACTCCCGGGCGCTCCGCCATTTGGGAGGGTTAGGCTTCAGCCAGGTTGATCATGCTGTAGCCATTTACCAACGCGAGCAACAGCTAGTTATGATATAAAAATCAGATGATAAAGTTTTTCCGTGTGGTTTCCGGTTAAGAATAGACCACCCCATGTCCTCCCATGGGTGTCGTAAAAGGTGACTAAGGGACATATTATGGATGATAGATGGGCAGCAGCATCTATTAGCTCAAGGTAAACATCTTACTGCGATCACCTATCCGTCTGCCAAGCGTGGTGATTATGGCAATATCCCTCAACTATCCTGGCTTGCCAATGTCTGTTAAGAGGAGGCCAATGTTCAGCAGTGGACGTAAACGGGCTGTTGATGATGATGAAAGTTTTTCCATTTATCTACATTTTAAGGCACAAGCTGAGCTCTGAATCTGTAAAGCTAAACTTTTACCAACAATTTTTCATACTCGGGGTAAAATTTGGTGATTTTCCTTTTTATCCCTTACCTAAGGCAAACACGACAGGGCTTAAGCCAATATGCAATATAACAAAATTAGGTGCAAAAAGTTATGTCGCTGCATCGAGATGTTTTGTATTAGAAATTAATTTCTTAGTTCATATAATAATAAAACTTCTGTATTGTAGTAACTGAATTTTAATAGGATGCCAATTACTGCGTCAAATTTGAATCTAAACCATCTAAAGACCCTTTATGACGGTTTCATATCGTGCTCATCCTCCTACGACTTAACATAATAATGAAATGTGAAAAATTACCAATGTGTAACAAATTCTTGTTTTATTCATCAGCCTGCTGACGTCCACTCCTGATCATATGCCTCCTCATTGAGGAATATTGCTATAATAACAACGATTGGCAGGTGGATTGACGATCACAGTAAGACGGTGAGTTTCCATAAGCTAATAGATGCTGCTACCTTCCCATTAGATGTAAACCCCTGAGTTGCCTCTTATGATACCTTTGGCAGGATATGGTGTAGTCTTTCCTAAGCCGGAAACCATATGGCATGAAATCATCCGGCCTCGTTTTCAGCGTCGGTAAATACTTATAAATATAATATGTTGTGTATATAGAGTGACTGGTAATTAGTGACCGATACCTAAACACATCATTGTGCTCATGATAACAAACAACTTTTACTATGGCACCAAACCTGAAATCGCGAAAAAAAATCAGCTGCTCCCTACCATGTTGACGAGTTATGTGAACATGAATGTATGGAACAGCTGATTATTTTTCGCGATTTCAGGGTTGGTGGGGGAACACAATCATGTGTTTAGGTATCGGTCACTAATTACCAGTCACCCTAAATAATAATGCGTCCATTTTTTTTTATTTGCGTATAATTTATTTTACTACACATTTTGTTAGACTATATTTTTTACTATATAAAGCAGAAGTCCAATATCAGCCGCCATGTTCGTCCGATCGGATATAGTGATATAGTAGGTAAACAAAATGTTTCACACACGGATTAGCATCGGACACTATTGTATTTGATTTTGTTTGAGGTTATGGCGCACACTTTGCAACTAATCTAGAAATAAGAGTAGGTATAGTTAAGAATTGAAAAATTAAACTAAAGAGATTTAATTTTTCAATCCTTAACTATACTCTTATTTCTAGAAAAGTGGCCCTTCGAACATATTTATACTTTATTTAATACTAGCTGACCCACGCGGTTTCACCCGCATGATCTATGCGGGTGAAACGGCGTGGGTCAGCTCTGGTCAGCTCTGGACTATATATATAAAATATAGCCTACCTATACCTGCGAATTCGTCGGCGTGGAATAGTGACTTATAGTTGGATTTGTGCATTTTTTTGCAAATGAGACATATACGGATATTGAAATGACTCCGTAAATATTACATCAGAATAGGTCTAATGTTATGTCTCTTGTCACGACTTATAAAACATTTACATAAATGCCTTAGGGCCTAAGCACACCACGTTTTTTAAACGCGCCGTCGACGCGCGTTCTAGAAACGAAATACTGACTTGCGTATCGCGCCTGTATGGGTACAAAAGTCAGTACTTTGTTTCAAAAACGCGCGTCGATGGCGCGTTAAAAAAACGTGGTGTGCTTAGACCCTTAGACCATATTCAAGCGTTACATAATTAATGCGACCGTTCGCGTTGGATTCATTTACCGAAAAAAAAGAGTTTTATTTATAAGGATTTATTTTTTAATTTAATTTTAGTAAAAGCTTTCAGGCAACTATAGTGAATTGCTTCCGAGACTGGTGCGCCATTGTTCCAAATTGCGTGCTACCAGTAGTGATGTTCGTTTCTTGTTTATTCCACTTTTTCCTCATTCCTTTTATTTGCTTTGATTTATTTTGTTTGGAAATATTGTCGTGATTTCTTTTGTATTCTTTTTTAATATTCGACACTTCCTCATTGATATGGAGGTGATTTTTTTTGTCAATGAATCACTTTTGTTGTGTGTAAATCAAATATAAATATTTTTTCGAACATTTTAGTGCGTACAATATGAATTTGATTGGATGTTTTTACCTTAATTAATGTTTGTGTGTTATATTTTATTCAACTTCCTTTCCTTTACAAACCTAGTTATATATATTTATAGTTATACATCATTATGGTTTTTTTTTTTCGGACGGACATATGTAATTAGCCATGAGGCTTTTGCTACTTCACCGGGAATAAAGGCGAGCAGAGCTCCAGCCTAGATAAATGGTTTAAACACTACAAACTAAGCAACCTGCGCAAGAGGGCGTCCCCTGTGGGACTTGGACCTCGGCTCAGGGCGGTCGCTGACGGGGAGATTGAGGAATTATGGCTTTTAGTTTATTTAGGGGAGTTTTGTGCAACTGTCGCTCTACTTTACAGTTCGCGGGCCTCTCGGACTTCGAGTCTACGAGGGCATCGGAAGGTTCTTAGCAAACTAAGGGTCGGGAACATCATTATGTTTAATAGTCCTTAATGCGCATCAAATGATGAATTTTTGATATACAGATATAGGTACTTTTTAATTATATTAAAACCCTCGCACCGGACCTCCTTAGTGCGGCACGTTCCCTCAGTGTTGGTATTCATTTTGCGCAGCAGGTAAGCATTGCCATTCAATGAGACAATGCTGCCAGCATTCTGGGAACCCAGCCAAGTAGATTTTTATTAATAGATACAGTGATTCAAGAGGGGGATTTAAATGTAAAATACATGCATAATATAGTAGAAAAACGCAATTCATTGTAGAGATTTCTAATCTATATATATAAAAGAAAGTCGCGTTTGTTACAACACTTATAACTCGAGAACGGCTGGACCGATTGCCATGGTTTTTGATTTGTTGGATTTGTTTCAAACCAACAAATAAAATGACAAAATATTATTAATGTATCGTCACCGCCCTATGGCTCGGTGTCAACGTTAATTATTAACATTTAATTTTCAACCTTGCAGTTTTAAATTTAACCGTTCGTGCGCCACTTAACTGCACTTTTAAGTTAAATGTTCTGAAATGTCAATTCTTTCAGCCATGAAGTTTAACTTAATTGGTGTTTGGTACTATGTTTATAGTTAACATATATATTTGCCGTGTGGTTTGCGGCATAGAATAGACCACTCCATGTCTCCCGATGGGTGTCGTAAGAAGCCTAAGATATATACAGCTGATGGATTGGCAGCAGCATCTATCAGCACAATATTAATTCACACAAAAACACATTTGAAGATGGATTGAAAGTGTACGCCGCTGAGTTCACCTGGTGGCTGATATAATTTTGAAGCGGCCGTAGCCCAGTGGCTAAGTCGTCGGACTTGTGATCGTGTGGTCGCCGGTTCGAACCCCACCCATTGCACTACCGACGTGAACCCACTCGTAACACAAGCATTTTAGCTTAGCACGAGGGGTTAGCAAGAAAACTGCAAAAATTCTGCTATCAATCAATAAAATAAAATAAAAACTGAAAACTCGCATTGTTGAATAGACCCTATAATCATCAACAACTTTAAACGCTGTGGAACAGGAGATCAAAAGGTTAGTCACACAATTATTGGTTTTTGCTTTAATCTGGTGAATTCCACATCATAATCGGTTCAGTGCTCGATTCCCCCCAATGTAAGGCTTAGCGAACAACTCTGCATTGTTTTCCGCCACCTATACGACTGCCAAGCGTGGTGATTACGACAATATTTCTGAACGACCGAATTAATTCAACAATTTATTACAGCCACATCATCATTATCATCATCATCTGCTCGTGTAACGTCCACTGCTGAACATGGGCCTCCTCCCGAGAGGGAGGGTATTTGCCATAGTCACCACGCTTGGCAGGCGAGTTGGTGACCGCAGTATTATGTTGTACCACACAAGGAAACGCTGCTGCCCGTTCCTTAATTGACATACGATTATTATAGATGATGTTATAACAATCGGGACCAACAGCTTAACGTGCTTTCCGAGGCACGGAGGGTAGTCCCTGAACCAACCAGACCCGGAAAGAAATCTTAGAATTATACAAAGATTTTCTGTCCGGTGTAGGGATCGAACCCACGACCTCCGAGATTCAAGGCGAGCCAAGTACCGCTACGCTACGGAGGTTGTCAACAGCCACATCAGCAACATTTATTAGCTAAAAATATGATTATATTTAAAAAATAATATATGACGCGATTTTTTATTTATTATATATAAAAAATCAAGCATAAAATTGGTGTGGAATGATATAGTAAAAACTAGCGACCCGCCCTGGCTTCACTCTGGTGCAACACTGATGTATTATACATAATAATATAAATCTTTCTCTTGAATCACTCTATCTATTAAAAAAACCGCATTAAAATCGGGTACGTAGTTTTAAGGATACATAGAGACAGACAGAGAGCGGGAAGCGACTTTAATTTTTACTATGTAGTGATTACCTTAAAAATGCACGAAATATATTGAGATGAATGAAAGGCGAGTAACAAAAGGTATTTACAAGGCAGATGTGAGTGGAAACGCCGGGAGGGGACGCCCTAGAAGGACATACAATGACCTCATAGGTGATGTTCAGAAAGGTCAGGTGCGTGTATAACCAGATGTATGAACGTGGACGAGGCAAAGGGAGTGTGTAAGGGACGTAGCAGGTGGCGTTCTGTAGTTTCTGCCTACCCCGTTGGGAGAAAGGCGCGATACAAATATATAATAATGTATCTTGATGAAACACAATTACCGCGAGAGCTCGGCCAAAGCAAACCAAAATTTAAACTTAATAACAAAAACCTAAAAGCTCTTGAATATTAAGGAAGTTACTAGGAGTTGTTACATGAAATTTATTAAAAAAACTTTAGATAAACTCGTAACGATAAACTTATGTTTGATAGAAGTTTGTGTGGGTTTACGAGTTGGGTACAGTCGGCCAAGGAGAAAGGTTTATTGTCCGAGAGTGGATCACGAACTGTGGAGGCGATCTGGCCCCATCTACGTAAGTGGGCCGGAGAAACATGGGGTGGAGTGTCCTACCACGTAGCACAGGTAGTAACGGGCCATGGTTGTTTTGGCCACTACCTGTGCAACGTGGCGCAGAGAGAGGCGGACCCTCGGGGTCACAATTGCGGCGCCGACGACTAGGCGCAGCACACGGTGGAAGACTGTCTGGCGTGGTCCGATGAGCGGCCAGAGCTCGGGGTATTGGGAAAGGTCCTCTCGCTGCCGACCATCACCTCAAAGATGGTTGAGTTATGTCCCAGAAGGAAACCGCGGAGCGGGAGAGGGAGAAATATCCCTCATCCCACTCACTCCGTAGACGGCATGTTGGCAGTCGGCTGTTTTGTGTATTTGTACAAAGCTAGCGGAGACCTCTTCACCCATGAAGAACTATCGGATGTTGTAGTGACATAAACTTATTCATTTTCATTAGTTGGTACAGAAGGTGTAAACCTGTTTCTTTGATCGACTGTACCTATGTAGAGTCGACGCACTCATGTGTAAGCTTTGCTTTAAACTTATGTAGGTATGTTCCACTACATAGTATAAAACAAAGTCGCTTTCTCTGTCCCTATATCCCTATGTATGCTTAAATCTTAAAAACTACGCAACGGATTTTGATGCGGTTTTTTTTAATAGATAGAGTGATTTAAGAGGAAGGTTTATTTGTATGATACATCAGCATTGCGCCCGTGCGGAGCCGGGGCGGGTCGCTAGTAATAGATAAAGCTGAAGAGTCTGTTTGCTTGAACGCGCTAATCGCAGCAACTACTGGTCCGATTTGTTGTGATCTTGAGGAAAAAAAAACTTTTGATTTCTTTTCTATCCTATAATTACCTCACACATCGTATTTCAAACAAGCAAATTAAATGGACAGAACTTTAATATCAGTGCACCTACACAGTAAATAAATACTGTTAGTATATAATTTAATTAAATATTAAATGCCATCAAAAACATAAAGTTGTAAAAACAACCAAGTCTCGTTACGCAGTTCTTTTACCGTAAAAAGTTGTGAGATCTATGTAATACCAAGTCGGTTAATTTATTCCGTCCCTACTTGAGCGACCTTCTGTCTTATGCTATTACGTAATTAGCTCACCTAAAGTCTATCTGTGACCATAGATCTTATTGTGACCATATCAAAGTTTAAAACTTTTATGTTCTAAATAAAAGATTAAGTTGGCCATCGCATAAAACCACAATGTATCTTACAAGTAATACACATGATATTAAATTAGATTGCTTATTTCGATGGGATACTACCACACGCCATGTGGTTTCCGGCTTAGAATAGACCACCCCGTGTCTACCCATGGGTGTCGTAAAAGGCGACTAAGGGACATATGGCTGATGGATGGGCAGCAGCGTCTATTAGCTCAAGGTTAACATATTACTGCGATCACCAATCCGTCTGCAAAGCGTGGTGATTATGGCAAAATCCCTCAACGATCCTGGCTTGCCAAGGTCTGTTAAGAGGAGGCCCATGTTCAGTAGTGGACGTAAACGGGCTGTTGATGATGATGGGATACTAATAAACCACGTTAAGCCGTTGGTTGGTATTGTTATAACATCATCTAAAACAAACGAACCAGGAACGGGCAGCAGCGTTTCCCCTGTGTACAACATAACACTGCGGTCACACATCCGCCTGCCATGCGTGGTGACTATGGCAAAAGCCCTACCTCGGGAGGAGCCCCATATTCAGCAGTGGACATTATACGGGCTGATGATGATAACTAATAATCCTTACTAATAATATTATAAAAGCAAAAGTAACTCTGTGTGATAAACTAGTAAACCGATTTAAATGAAATCTGTTAAACAAATAGTGAAGAGTCTGGAAAAGAACATATATTATGCTGATTTTAAAAGGGGATAATGAAGATTATATGGAAGTATTGTAATTTTTTTGATCATCTGTAATTGTCGTATATCAAGGAACTAGCAGCAGCGTTTCCTTGTGTGGTACAACATAATACTGCGGTCACCAACCCGCCTGCCAAGCGTAGTGACAATGGGAAATACCTTCCCTCGGGAGAAGGCCCATGTTCAGCAGTGGACGTTATACGGCCTGATGATGATGACGATGATGATTGTCATTTTTTAAACTACAACCTTGAACCTTATATTTAAGACTATAAAACGAAGAACGAAGACGATATTATGTCTGTAAAACGAATGAGGTAAAAATAAAAAATGATAAAACGAAAATTTATCAAATATTTATTTGTGTTGATAACAATTCCTATCACGCAGTTTTATTGACACTCTTCTCGGTATTTTCATCTGAAATAAAATTATATTGTTAATTTGAAATCAGATATAAAGAATATTAACAATTATTTTGTGTTAGGTCTGAAATGGAGATTCATGGGCCGTAAAATGTGTTTTTTTTTTTGGGACGGACATTTATATTGTCTGCTACGAGGCACGTCAGAAAGCACGTTTCTAGTTATTTAGGTTGTACGTCTATAGGTTGAATAGAATAGGAAAATATATATTTCAAAATTGAGATTAATAAAATTTGAACACCGCACCGGCAGGATTCGAACCCGCATCTTAGGTAAGCCCCTAATGCCTTAACGAATTAGGCTACGGTGAACCGCACCGGTCGTCGAAATTCATCAATCCCTTTAACACACTAAGGGGGACGTTAGTGCCATCTATCGGTAATGATCCGCATTACTTCGACTAATATCTCCAAAGTTGCATTTGGTATTAAATATTAAACGATGACACCGCCTGTATATCACATTTTTAAATGTTCATGAATACTTTACAAAAAGTTTACTATAATATGTTTCAAAATTGAGATTAATAAAATTTAACCCATATGTATGTCTGTACCGCGGAGAATTTACTAACACAATACAACAAGAGAACAATAATTAGTGTGATATCACATCAAAAATAGTGGTGAGGATCAAACCCAAGACACTAGGCATTAGAAGCAACTGTTATAATCAGTGTCATAATACTAAGCATAACGCCATCCTTGGCACCATGCTATCATGAAGAAATGCGTACCAGTGTGCGTACCATAACGACTGTCTTCTGTGGATTCATTCCATTTCTGCTTTTCACTAGTTCCAAATATCAAGTATAATGTATTGCCAGCAAAGTACACAACAGATGAAATGTAGAACACTTTCCGCCATTCATTGGGATCCGTCTGAAATTGACATACAATTTTATTTATGTTGTGATACCAACGCCTATACAGAGTAACGATTAAAGATTAGTCTTGTTTTAAAATAAGACTATTCCTTTATAATACTAAATAACCTTTAATTGAGTGAGAATGTCTAAAATTTGAAATCAACTAGCCAAGTGCGAATCGGACTCGCCCACGAATGGTTCCGTACCATTTTCAAGTGCCTACCTGTTGCCGTTTTGATATCGAGCAAAAAAGTGAAAAAAAAACCACGTTTGTTGTAAGGGAGCCCCCCTTAAACATTTATTTTATTATTTGTTGTTATATCGGCAACAGAAATACATCATTTGGGAACATTTCAACTGACTAGCTATCGCGGTTCTTAAGACATAGCCTGGTAACAGACAGAGAGACAGCGAAGTCTTAGTAATAGGGTTAACCCCAGGTAACAAGTGTTTGTTTTATACCTTATAATGGTAATGTCACGTGATAATTTTGTGTATGAGCACATCGTAGGGTTCCGTTGCAAAGGGAACAAACGGGGCCCTATTACTAAGACTCTGCTGTCCGTCTTGTGTTGTGACTGTATGTCATGAACCCAGGTAGACAGTTGTTTTTTTTTTCTAAAAACAGCATATATTAAATATTTGTTCCTCACAAACATAATTATTTTGCGCTGATTTGCTCGATTTTTTTAACGGCAACAGGTAGATTCTTGAAATATTCAAAAATCATTAAATTGGATATTTACTTTTTTTTTTTTAATTTAACATATAACAAATATTTTAGGGAGCTGATTTTTTTGTCTTCTTTGCCTGATATTAATATCGAAAAAAGGTACACCTTGCAACTAAAAATAATAAAGTGTCTGGTATGATACGGAACCCGTCGTGATCATTTAAATATCTTTATTACCTCTCGTTTCAGTTAGGAGTATGGTATTGTAATAGTTACTTACTTCGTCTTTTATAATAGCACCTGCAACCAACGGAGCAATGATAGAAACTATGTTAGCTGCCATATTGGTGATGCCAAGAAGAGTAGCCGCGTGGTTCGGAGACATGTCTAAGTGGACCAGCTAAAACAAGAACTTGTTCTAAAATAACTTTAATCTATACTGGAGTTAAACAGGTATTTATTACATGAACAAAATACGTTTATACAACTAAAAGTAGCTAATTTAAAATAAAACTAACTTATAAAACACTACTATACTAATCTACTTGGCAAGGTTCCCAGAATGCTGGCAGCATTACCCCGTTGAATGGCAACGCTTACCTGCTGTGCAAAGTAAAAACCAGCACTCGGAGAACGTGCCGCACTTAAGAGGGCCGCTGCGAGGTTTTTATAAATTAATTTGGTCCCCGGTCCCCACGGCCCCAATGTTTCGATATACTTATATCATGAACCTGAAGAGTTTGTTTGTTTGAAGAATCTTTGGAATGGCAGATCCGATTTGAAATTTTGGATCAGATAGACCATTTATCGAAGAAAGCTGTAGGCTTTGTCATCGCGCTGAAACTAATAGAAGTGGAGTACAAATGAAGATTATTTCAAATTTGGGATTTTTCCCAAAGTAACTATTCCACGCGGTTACGGAACGAGCATGTAGGTGTAACGAATCGAACCTATTTCGAACATAATTGTTTATTCCAAATTTTAGTGTGCTTGTCATATTTTATACTTTTTTGTTTGATTTTCTCTGTCAAAGCAAATATAAGCTATCGTAACCAAGACCAGCGCCTTTTTATTATCTCTAGTATATTACAATATTATATTAGTGCGTTACATTGTACCCTCCGGCTGTGTACGAATTCTGCGTTTCGTTGCAGGACACAAGACGGAAGACTTGTCTGGGAGCAGGCTAAGGCCGTAGACAAATCTTCATCTTTATTGCTAACCGCATACATTTTTTTTTCTTACAAATATTATAACTTTTTCGTTTGTGCAACCAATTGAAGATCAACAGAATTCCATTTTAAGTCAAAAAAATGACTTAAAAATTCAAGCCTCTAAGCTTATGATTTGAAACGCAATTTTTAGCCCACTGTGCGCCGCGGCCGCCCGATGGGACGCAGAGTTCGTTGCAGTTCCACCAACTAGGTTTAAAGAGTTTCCCACTTTTAGCGACTGTATTTTCTGGAACTAATCTGAATCTTACTAAATAAAATTGATTCGAGAACATACCATAAGTCCAGTCAAGTGGCCCACGGTTAAAGCTACCACTATTGTCTTCAGTACTATCGCCAACACCACGTCACCCGCTGGTACATACGACAAACCTATAAGAGCTATGGATGGACCGTAAAAACCTGAAAAATATGTTTATTACCTCTACAGAATATTTTCAATTTATTCAACTTTATGCATAAGGTGGTACAGAGGCAGAATTAATGCCAAGAATATTTTCTACCAGTCAACCTTAGGGTGATGCAGAGAAAGAACTGTTTGAAAATTGAATAAGAGAATCTTAATATCAGATACATATAATACTATAGAAAACAGTATATTTTTATTATTTTATAATGACATATTACATGGACAAAAGTGGCAACAAGAATGCTGAATTTAAGATATGATGGAAGAGGAAGAGAACAAAAAAGATGAAATGTTTAAAAAAGAAGGTGTGAGTATGGAAGAGACGTGTAATATGGAATAATGGAAACGTATTATATAAGTGCATTTTGCGTCGGCCCCAAATAATGGGAGAGGTGCAGGAAGATGATGATGACATGGAAAATAATAACTGAAATTAAACCTACTCATAAAGTTTTAAAACTTTAACGTATAAACTTAAAAGTTTTTGCTTTTTTGCATACCTATTGAGTTGGAAAGTTTCCTTGTGGCTGTCAAAGTAAGCAATTTCTTTTTCGGTAAGTAGTCACACATATATCCAAATGGAAAACTCAAGATGTACACAGATATGTAAGGCAACGCAGACATGGCACCATTCTAAAAACAAAAAATTGACTCATTTTAACAGAACTAGGGTCTCCTTCCGAGGGAGGGTTTTTGCCATAGTCACCACTCTTGGCAGGCGGGCTGGTGACCGCAGTATTATGTTGTAACACATAAGGAAACGTTGCTGTAAAACATTACGAGCACGGAGAGCACGTTAAGCCGTTGGTCACGTTAAGCTCGGGACAACGGCTTAACGTGCTCTCCGAGGCACGGATTGTAGTCCCTCACCCAACCTGACCCGGAAAGAAATTTTAGAATCTACACAAACATTTTCTTGTCCGGCTTGGGGATCGAACCCGCTACGTCAATGAGAAGGACACATTACATGTTAAATACAACATTTTCAGTTAAGACTTACCGCTTTAATATCGACGTTAAGCACTTGTTTCATATACGAAGGCATCTCTGTCATCAAAGTCCAATATCCCCAGTTTTGTGAGCAGTGCAACACGATCAGCGATAGAAACGGAACTGACGTCCATATTGCTTTCCACGGCGTTTTGTGTTTCTATAAAATGTTCTATGTTATAATGTTTCATCGAATTGTTTTTTTTTACTTTACAAACACATCATTCACGGACACCCAGCATTAAGCATACCCAGACTCGGAATAATATGTGAATTAAACAAATATTTTTTCATCATCCCAAGAACGAAAGTTTGACTTTCTTCCCTTGTTTGCGGGAAGAAAGATCCATATTTCAGACTACCCACCCGAGGCCGAAAGTTTAATTTCCTTCCCTTGGGACGGAAATATGCATATTTCAGACTGCTCACAATTGGTGACAGTTTAAAATTTAGTCTTTTATGTTTTAATTTTCTTCCCGTTACCTATTTGAAATTCATTACCATGGTAACCGTGCAGTTGTTATTGTTATTGTTATTTCCTGTTCAACGTTCAATGTTTTTTTGCGCCCGCTAATAAATACTATTTTTCTTACTAAAAAAAATCAACATTTAATTTTCTCGAATATTAATAATAATATCTATTAAGTATAAGACAATCAAATCTATTAATTTGTTTTTTTTTTCGTCTGGGGGGGCCTCGGCTCCGGGCCCCGTCAATTAATAGTTTGAACTACATTCGTTTTTCTTATATACAATGTCATTAAACTTTCGGTCCTAGTATGATGAAAAATAGTATACGCGCCACGGGAGGATAGCAGGACATTTCAGCCCACGCTTTTGTCACCCTCGCCTTCGGCTCGGGTGACAATATCGCGCGGGTTAAAAAGTCATACTTTCCTCCCTTGGCACGTAATGTACTATTACAGGATGGCAATAGAACCCTGAATACCCGGAATGAAGAATGCTTCTGATAAGAAGCAACTACCGTAAGCAGTAAAGCATCCGTGTATTTTAAATGTTCAAGATCTCATATACACTCACTGAATCTTTCAGATCATGTGCTTCTGCTTGCGTTTTTATTGAAACCATATAATTAAATACTAATAACAAAATATTTAATGTTACTATGAAAGTAAATAATATAATTTTTTTTATACTTTAAGAAAAAGTTTTCCGATTACTAACTTTCAAAATTCAGCTTAATAAATATCACCAGCAGGATTCGAACCTGCTTCTTATGTACAGCTACTAATGCCTTAACCATTCGGACACGGTGGAACCTAAAGAGGCAGGTTTAAATGCAGCCGTGGGGTCTAAATTTTTTCATCTCAATTTTAAAATTTAATATTATGATATCAATAAAAATGCGATTGTGTCCTGTATAAATACAAAGCATCTATAGTACACGATAAATTTAATAATTTTTTAAATCTTTATTTACTCTACTGAATATTATTCGGTATGTGATATCAGTATGTTTACTCTGGCAATTCAACATTGTGTATGTGTACAACAGTATATAAGTGTATCTAAAGTAAATAGTCAGGTAATGACAGTATATAGCTGTAGTATATTTACTTTAGAGTAAATAGTCAAGTCAATATTTAAGGAGATGTTCCGTGTCTTTGTAGTTCTTATCTTGAGTTTGTAATGTCTAAATTTACCTTTGGTGGGCTTAACTGTCCCAAAGACGTCTGAATATAAATCCGTTCCTCTTTACTAATGAACTTCGATTTTTGTGGTGAATCAGCTCCGAGGAAAGCATACAAAATCACCCATAATATTCCAACGACTCCATTCACGTAGAATATCGCTTCCCAACCCCAGGCATGGGCTATGAACCCTGACACCAAGAGTTGTATGGCGTTTCCAAATTGAGATCCTATAAGAATAATTTTTTGATTAGGTTACGTGTGTTGATTGAGTTAACAAACTCATTCAAACTTAATTATCATTTATACTATAATGTTAGAAAGAGGAAAGATTCGTATTTTTGTATTATGTTTGTAACGAATAAACTCAAAAACTATTGGACAGATTTTGTTAATCTAATTCAAAGTCAAAGTCAAAAATTAACAAAAATCAAAAAGTAGACACAATTCAAAAAATCATGTTCTCATGATGCGTCCATTTCTTTTCCTACCACCAGTTCAAGACGTGGCAATTCTGAAAAGAACTGGCAAAGAAACTCAGAGGAATCTTTTTTAAATTCGCCATTCGAATGCTTCATAATATACTAGAGTGAGAAGTGAACAGCAGCGTTGTTGTGTTACTTCATCATACTGCGGTCAACAATCCACCTGCCAAGCGTGGTGACTAGGGCGAAACCTCCTTCGGGAGTAAGCCCATCTTCAACAGTCACTGTTTAATGGGCTGACGAGGATTTCACAACAATATTACTAATGCATAAAGTTTTTTTAAAGCTATTTTTCTTCTTTAAACAATATTGTTACAAAAAATTGTCATTTCATTTCATTTGTCATACTAACTTCCAAGCATGGTTTTCGTTTGGCTTAAAAAAACTGGCCAAGTACGAGTCGGAATCGCCCACGAAGGGTTCCGTATCATTTTCAAGTGTCTACCTGTTGCCGTTATTGATATTGAGCAAAAAATCACGTTTGTTGTATGGGAGCACCTTTTAAATATTTATTTTATTTTTAGTATTTGTTGTCATAGCGGCAACAGAAATACATCATTTCTGAAAATTGCAGCTGTCTCGCTATCGCGGTTCGTGAGATACAGCCTGGTGACAGAAAGATAGACAGCGAAGTGTTAGAAATAGGGTCCCGTTATACCCTTCGGAACCCTAAAAACACGAAAATGTGATCGTAAGCTTTGCTTAATTTTATATTCCGATTCTTGAGCATAACGTTCGCTGGTGCACCAAGCCGCACCATCTGTCAATGACACGCAAGCTTCATATGCAAATTTGCGATGAGGAAGTTTTTAAAAATCCGATTTCCCAACGCCATATGCAATAGAGCACATAAATTATGAAATGAGATCCTGATATTTTACATATCGTTTAAGCAAACAAATAAACCTTGCAGTTTTATATATGAATACTAGCTGACCCGGCAGACTTCGTACTGCCTCAATCGATACATAAAAGACCTAAACATTTGTATAAAATAAACTGGGCCGTAGAGACTTCGTTTATGCGGTACTCCTACCCCTACCCTACACTACCTCTACCCTACACTACCCCTACCCTACACTACCCCTACCCTACACTACCCCCACCCTACACTACACCCACCCTACACTACCCCTACCCTACACTAACCCTACCCTACACTAACCCTACCCTACACTAACCCTACCCTACACTACCCCTACCTTACACTACCCTTACCCTACACTACCCCTACCCTATACTACCCCTACCCTACACTACCCCTACCCTACACTACCCCTACCCTACCTCTACCCTACCCCTACCCTACACCTACCCCTAATCTACCCCTACCCCTAATCTACCCCTACCCTACCCTACACCTACCCTAAAAAATTTCCCAGATCCCCTTGAACACACACAAAAAATTTCATCAAAATCGGTCCAGTCGTTTGAGAGAAGTTCAGTGACATACACACTCACAGAAGAAATATATATATAAAGATAGATTAGATATTTTTAAAAGATGAATTATAGATTAGTAGAATCCAAGGTTTTCCACTTAATATAGACTACTCCATTTCAGTCCATAAGTGTCGTAAAAGCAGCCAAGGGACATACAGCTGATGTATGGGCAACAGCATCCATAAGCTTAAGGTTACCTACCATCTTACTGTGATCACCAATCCCTCAATGACCCTGGCTGGCAAAAGTCAGTTAAGAGGAGGCCCATGTTATAACGGGCTGTTGATGTGTAAAAAGAGATGTGAATGTCTGTAAGTCGGTAGTTTTTAAACACGCTTAAGTTATTTTGCCGTGTGGTCTCCGGCTTTGCCGTGTGGTCTCCGGCTTAGAATAGACCACCCCATGTCTTCCCATGGGTGTCGTAAAAGGCGACTAAGGGACATATGGCTGATGGATGGGCAGCAGCATCTATTAGCTTAAGGTTTACATCTTACTGCGATCACCAATCCGTCTGCCAAGCGTGGTGATTATGGCAATATCCCTCTACGATCGTGGCTTGCCAAGGTCTGTTAAGAGAAGGCCCATGTTCAGCAGTGGACGTAAACGAGCTGTTGATGATGAAGTTATTTTGAGCTCCAAATAGGGATGTTATGTGTTCAGTGGACGTAATCAGGCCGTTTTTGTGTACAGCTGCACATGAGCCTCTTGACAGACAAGTCAGGGTCGTTGAGGGATGGGCCGGATTGCTCATGCGTACCCGGCCCCCGCCAACGGCGGATCGAAGGAGTGTCCGGGAGGTTTTAGTGGTGTAGGGTCCTCTCCTCGTGGTATAAGTTTGGCATACCACGCTATGGAGAGGGCGAGTCCCACATATCCCACCGCCAGCGCGCGAATACGCTGCAGCGGTAGTGGGAATGCGTAAATGCATTTCCCCAGGGATAAAAAACAAAAGGTCGGTGAGGTGTATTGCCATAATCACAACGCTTGGCAGGCGGATTGGTGATCGCAGTAAGAGAGTGAGTATCCTTGGAGCTTGAACATGCTGCTTTCCATCCATCAGGTGTATGTCCCTAAGACATGTCTTACGGCACCTATGAAGGGAAGACATGGGGTGGTCTCTTCTAAGCTGGAAGCCACACAGCTTTATAATGTGCATTTCTAATTAAATTAGGTCGTCTATTGAAAAACACAACCTGAAACATTTGAAAAAGTTGGATAAACCGTACAACCTAAACTAAGATATTACCTGAATGTATCACTGCCCCCATTCGACTCTTTTCCTCGATAGGACCCCACTTTCCAATAAGGTTATATATCGAAGGGACTATAAACCCTTGTGATAACCCTTGCACCACTCGGCACGCACACACCATTTGCCAATCACCCTGAAATCAAACAAAGTAATTAGTTTTCAGGGGGTTATATTTTAACCCTCTAACTCCCCTCCAACATACTTGGAAACTTGTCAGCAATCTGATATTTATTAATATGTTATGCATGCTACCTTTTTTTTAAATTTCTTGGTAGGCAGGAACTAAAAAAATAAAACTGTTAACCTACTACACTATATCTTCACCTTATGGTTGATTGTATCTACATAGTATTAAAGTTATGAAACAAAATCTATATACATACAAAATAATAATATTGGAGTGTCTGTTGGTTGGTACTATTAAAATAACCGCTTTTTATTACATGCATAATAACATTTTTTCAATTTTAGTCCGTCTTTTGTTCCGGCTAATCTTTGGAATGGCTAAACCGATCTTGACGGGGCTTTCACTGGCAGATAGCTGTTGCAATAAGGAGTAACGTAAATAATTGTTTTGCTTAATTGCACGCAGACGATATCGCGGGCACTGCCAGTAAATACATATTAAGAGTTGATCGCTAAACTCATATCAATTATTTTTAAGAAAAAATATCAAGCCCCAGGTTGGGCTTAACACCTATCTTAAAAGTACTACTTTTAAAGGATCAGTAATCACAAAAAATGCCGGTATTCCTAGAAGATGATTAAACATACGTTTAAAAAGTACACAACCTCAAGCCCTTAGCACCGTAATTAATCACGTTGTAAACTCCGTCATAATGAAAAAAAGTATATATATTTTTTACGATTACTAGCAGAGAGTATTCTTGTTAATCCCTCGGACTAAGCTAAAATGCTTGAACGAGTGAGTTCACGTCAGTAGTGCAATGGGTGGGGATCGCACCGGTGATCACAAGTCCGACGCCCCTAGACATTGGACTACGGCCGCTTGAATTATATGTTACTGTATTGTATTCTTTAACTATTAAATCAGAACAAAAAATAAACCTACATATAGCCAAATAATATAAGAAACTTACATAATGTGCGCTAAACGGTATCGCCAGTGATACCAATGCGTTTACAAAAATTGCAATGAGAATTAATCTCATTCCTCCAAACTTTGCTGCCATTTCTCCAGCTGGGATTTGAAGTATGATGTAACCCCAGAAGAATGAAGACAAGATTACACTTTGAGTCTGCATGCTCCAGTTGAAAGACTGTAATGTTACTATGTATTAAAAACATGCATATCATCATCAAACCGTATAACGTAAAATGCTGAACATGGGCACACTTCGGGAGGAAGGTTTTTGCGATCGCCACCACGTTTGGCAGGTGTTTTAATGACCGCAGTTGTCATTATGTTGAGAAAGCACAGGCTAAAGGTGCTGATATGATATAATGTGTTATAATCAAGACATCGACCCCACGAGCTTTTCAACGCGCCTAGGGTAGTCTCTCAACCACCCAGACCCGGAAAGGACTTACTTTGAGATATTTAGGAAAAAATATATAATTGTCGCATTACTGCAGAGGTTCTAGCTAAGGGTCAATAAGGATACATTACTTTTTGCTTCTATTTTTATACATTCAAATATTTATATATTGAATCATTACATAAATTACATAAATAAATTATTTGTATGAAACGCGAATAGTGGTTATGAGTCTGAGAGTGCTCTGAGTCCGTGAATTGTTTATTTGTTAAAACCCCCGCGACAACGGGATTTATTTCCCTATTGCGGGAGTTGTCTATAAAATATAAATAAAAATAAAGTTTATATACTAAGAGGGTGTGTTATAAAATTGGATTTCCTGTAAGAATGCTGAATTTAGAAAGAATTATACTTCTGTTTGCAATACCAAACTATAAGGCGCTGATATAGTCAAATATATGTCAGTACTAATTAATAAAATATGATACAATTAATTCGAACAGCATATTTATTTCAATTTTTGATATCAATAAGAATCTGATTTTAGATTTTAATAAGTGATTAATACAAAGAAACATACCTATTATGTTCAATCAATTGATTAAGGAGAATAACTTAATTTTGTTACCGATTTATGTTATGCCCGGTGAAGTATCAAGCCTCGGGCGTACCACCTTAAGTCCGTACGAAAACATAAAACGATTTATTTAATAGAAATGTTCTTGGTGTTTTGTCGACTAACACTCAATATCATATATTCTTGATTACTTGACCCTAAAATTCTATCTCAAGTCCGGCGCCAGTTGGTTAACGGGTTACGGTCAACGGATTTCGGAAAACCTTTTAGGCCGTTTAAAATTATTGATGTTACAACCTTTTCAAGAAAATTTAAAAATAGCAGAGGCGTAATTAAAATAAAGTAAAACACTCAAAGAGCAAGAGAGAATTATTAAAAAGTACAAAAGGCGGTGTTCGCAATGCGATCAACCCAGAACAAACTTGTTATAAAGATATCAGACCTAGGTGATGTATAGAACAGTATAGGAAGTAGTGGTCTGAGCACCAACAGGATTGTTAAAACACCCTTCTGAAAGACCTTTGTTTGATGTCGAAATATAAAGATGTAATAAGAATACAAACAATAACATTAACAATATAAAGTCTTACATTTTCGAGACTAGTGTCAGCCATTACTACTATGGCCATACTCATGTTGGCTCTCATTCCATAAGCGTTCACTAATGCTAGGAACAGCAACAGAGTTTGAACATGGCGAACACCAAATACACCTTCTGGAAAGGTTAAAACATTTATGCTTATTATAAAATAGAACGCGTCTGCACGAACGTGGAAAATTTAAAAACAATATATTTTTAAGACGAAATTTTTTGTAGCTAGTCAAAGCCTATTGCCATTACACCGGGCGTTAAGGCGAGCAGAGCTCCAGCTTGAATAAATCCTAGTAATATTATAACGCGAGAGTTTTTAAGTATGGATGGATGGATGTTTGTTACTCTTTTACGTAAAAACTATTGCATGGATTTGGCTGAAACTTTACACGGGGATAGTTAATAAGCTCGATTAACATATAGGCAACAAAAAATCACGCTCCGACCCACTGGATTAGAGTAACGCGGGTAAAACCGCGGGGCGCAACTAGTTATTTATAAACTACAAATCTGAGCTGGTTTTCACACAGTTGTCATCAACAGACAGACCGATTGAAGAAGAAACTAAAGGAATACAAACATGAAACTGTTGAAAGATTGGAGTGCCGGGTCCTTTGAGAATTCTAAATCCACACTAATATTATGAATGCGAAATTAACTCTGTCTGTCGAACCAATATTGTTGACATTTTGGACATAAAATGTCTCAGAATAGGACATAATAATATGCTACTTGTTATAGGACAAAATATTAATGTTATGGACCAGGTGATTAATGCGGGCATTATGAATAATGCCTAGCTCTATCGGGCTAAGGGACTAATACTATCTTAACTTCATTATTTATCACATTGCACGGTCATGATTATATATTTCGTTGCCGCCACCGTGTCGGTTAGGTTAGTAATATAATAATTGTGCGTATTTTATATGAGCAGCGCAAAAGGTTTTTGGGTAGTAAAATTCAACAATAACCTTAACCTAAACCAATGGTGTTCCATTGAACTTAGTAGTGTCAGTGCATTTTTCATAATGACCGGGCATTACGCATAATGCCCAATTTCTCACTTGGTCCATAACATTTATATCTCTACTAATATATAAAGCTAAAGAGTTTGTTTTTTTTTGGTTTCCATGACCAAGCTTATCTTAGGGATTACTGGCTTAATTTGAAAAATAATTTCAGTATTCGATAGCCCATTTACCATAGCTATATGCTATTATATTTAATTATGAAGTTATTATGGGAACGGAAGCTATACGGACGAAACCGAGCGCGAAAAACTATTAAAAAATAATAATAATTTATTAAATGTTTATGAACACTTTATAGAAAAGTTTACCTTATACTATTGAGATTAATAAAATTCGACCACTGGCAGGATTAGAACCTGCATCTTAGGTAAAGCCCTTTATGCCTTAACCAATTAGGTTACGGTTGAACCACAGCCGCTCATCAAATGTAATAATAATTAAATTCTAAAAGACGCTTAATACCCATACAGTGTAAATAAAATAATGAATAAATCTGTTTGTAACATAAAAAAAGTTTTATGAACTTACTGGGCTTAATAATATCCGTTTCAGTTTCACTGTCCATTGTGTTGGGTGTACACTACAGTTAATTTAACTGAATTGAATAACATTAATAATTCGAAGTATATATTATTCGATAAAGATGTCAGTATCGTGTTATGTATGGATAGTGTCACCGAAGATCAATTTTTTAACGATAGATAAGATATTTGAGATGTTACGCTAGTTACGTCGTTGGTGGCCACTTCAAATACAAACAATAGTGGATGAATTCGTAGTATTGGTAAATTCTTTTACGGATGGACGTATTAATTTTTTCATGATTTTACCTTCTTTTGATATTATTTCATGTTCCATGCCCATCGTGACATTTCCCGTAGATTTCCCAAAAAAATCTTTTATACCTCAACCGCCCACTTTATTAGACCCGCAAAGAAATTTTAGAATTTTCACTAAGATTTCCTGTCTAGCGTGGCGATCGAACCCACGACCTCCGATATTTAAAGCGAGGCAAATACCGCTACGCTACGGAGGTAGTCCATTGAAATTAAATGTTTTAAAATATTCTAAATTAATAAACAAAATATCGTTTACCTATGCTGCCACCCGCAGGTAGAGTGCCCAAAACACTTCACAAAATAATAAGAATCGTAAGTTGATCAACTTACTAGTTAGTTGATAACCTAACAAAATTACGGGTGGTTGAAAAAAAATAACCTAAACCTAAACCAATGGAGTTGACGAATATAACTCATTGATGTTGAAGTTTTTTGTTTGGTAATGAAATGAAAACGTTTATTGATAATGTTGACGAATCGATCGTTCTTATTATAAGTCAAATACAATGATAAATGATAATGAAAACAAAAAAGAAAAAAAAAACAATCTTTACTAATAAATTAGTTTACATTTCACAATAATGTTATTAAATAAAGTTTCAATTTTAAAAGAACGCGTCACGATCCTCGCCTTGCGACGACGACCGGACCCTATCCTAGCTTCCTACGAGTCTTTCTCTATCTACCTACGGTGTGACACTCGGAGAAGAAAGACTATAAGAAACTCGGAGATCATTCTTTTTGTCATCTTTTAAAGTCGTTGATTAATAATTTTTGTACATTTTTTAAGCATTTTAAGCATCTAGGTTAGTGATCCCCATACTCACGTAGGCACTCATTCCAGGAAAGTGTTAAGACAAAAATGATAATTTCAAGTAGGTATCGAGTACAGGGAGCGCTCCACCAGATTTACATATATAGAAACATTGCCTACAATCTGATCAGTTGTCCTGTGTATATTTTAAGAGTTCGCAATTTATAAAGTACATAGCACAGACTTAATTTGATTGCCAATTCGGTGTGATAGCTAAAGTATGCCAGTCTACCGATGGATTCATCCGTAACAGTAGCTATTATATTCTCGTGTGGTTAAGTTAGCTCAAGTGTCATCATAATTAAGTAAATAATTAGGTATGCGCGTTCACTGAAACTTGCAACTAAATCTAACAAAATGAGTGGCACGAAAGTTGATCAACTTACGATTTGTATTATTTTCCCGGTGACGTATACACCTAAGCCAGAAAGCGTAATACACAAGTTTTGATATGTGTGAACTTGTTACCAATTGTCTGATTAGTGATTACGTCATCATTAACAAAGTGGAAGGAAATGGATGTGCAGACTGCATAGCGCTTTATTATCAAACTAGCGACGCTGCGCGGTTTTACCCTCGTCACTCTGCTCCCGTAGGTTGGAACCTATATGTTAATCCAGCTTATAAACTATCCGAGTGCAAACTTTCAGATAAATCCATTAAATAGTTTTTGCGTGAAAGAGTAACAAATATACATTTTTTTTTGTCCTGGGCGAAATGCATTGACGCCTTCCCACCGCCGCTGCAGAGTTTTCGCGCGCTGGCGGTGGGATATGTGGGACTCGCCCTCTCCATAGCATGGTATGCTAAACTCATACCACGAGGAGAGGACCCTACACCACTAAAACCTCCCGGACACTCCTTCGATCCGCCGTTGGCGGGGGCCGGGTACACATAAGCGTTCCGACCCCCCGACGGCACCCGCGGCCAATGTGGCACCGCGGGATCTCCTGGGCCACACTCACAGTGGCCCATTTGCCCAAATATAGGGACGCCCAGAGTGAAGAGGCGTCCCTACTCCTCATGGGTCAGCCTTGTAGGGAGCGGGGCCCATGAGCCCCACTCCCCGAGGCCGAACCTAGGGCGGTAGGCGGCGGGTTTCCACCCGCCGACGACGGCCAACACGCCGTCTGCGGAGCGGGTGGGCGGAGGGATTTTCTTCCCTCTCCCGCTCCGCGGCCTCCTGTGACCTTACTTGTCTTCAGAAGGAGGCAACCGCCTCTCACGACCTCACGCTTTGGACCATCTTTGAAATGATAGTCGGCAGCGAGAGGTCGTCTCCCACCACGCCAACGAGCTCCTCCCGCTCGTTGGCCCACGCCGGACACTCCACCACCGTGTGCTGCGCCGTATAAACTTTCGCATTTATAATATTAGCACAAATATTAGTAGGATTAAATGGTCGATCGATCGACGGTCCACGCGTCAAATGAATCATCGCGGCCAACACCACAGCTGATAAGATGCAAATATACAGGAAGTTGCTGGAACAAAATTAAATGTTGTGATTAAAATGTAGGTAGGTATACCGGTATGTAGAAGTTATTTGTTGTGTGATTATTCATTTTTATTAAATATATGTGTTTAAAACTAATTACCATCAGTGTCTTGCAATATGAGAGAATCAAGGTGGTATAAAATGGCACCCCTTTTTTTTATTTTTTTTATTATTTTTATTATCTGACATACCAATACGCAGTCCTTAATTGCATTATATTGTAATATAATATAGTTTGGTTAAGATATAGTAAATAAATAACTAAAAAGTTATTTCGCTGCGCACTGAAAATTGAGTGGCTAGTTATTTTTATTAACATTTGCTAATCTGAATTTATTTCAAAAATAAAAATGAATGACATATTTAATATATTAATGTATTGTTTTTTTTTTAAGTTTTTAAGTTTTTTTGATAAGACGTATTTATGAAAGAATATTTTACATTCATCATCATCATTTCAGCCGTAGGACGTCCACTGCTGGTCATAGGCCTCCGTCATAGATCTCCAGTTGATGCGGTTAGAAGCGGCCTTCATCCACCGTGATCCCGCGGCCTTAACCAGATCATCCGTCCATCTAGTAGGTAGACGTCCTACGCTACGCTTGCCGATCCGCGGTCTCCATTCGAGAACTTTTCGGCCCCAACGGCCATCTGTTCTCTAATCTAACTAATCCGTTGGGCTATCTCGGTAACCCGCAATCTTCTACGTAGTCCTTCATTTCTGATTCGACCTTTAGCAAGTATCTTTTAGATACTCTGAGTGTTATGTATGCCACCCTGCTAGACAAACTGTCGATGGTAATTATGTTGTGACCGAGAAACCCGACACTACCTTGGGATTATCGCCCTCCCGGTAGAAAAGCAGGGTGCCAGATTTCAGGGTGATCGTGTCCTGTCCCTCTTTACGGACTTACGGTAACACCAGATTATCATATCTGAGCCTACTCAATAGCACCCGCTACACCGTAGCCAAGCTGGGGACTCGGGGCCGTGTGTTTTTCGAAATATGCATTTCTCATGATGGGGGTTTGCCAATACTCGCCACGCTTGGTAGGCGGGTTGGCGAGCGCAGTATTAGGTGTTATAAACCGAGAAGCAGTGATGGGCGTAACTAATTACTAATGTAATCTAATTAATAATTGAATTACATAATAATTTGATTAAAATGTAATCTAATTACAAAATATTCAATTACATTGTAATTAGATTACTTTGGATGTGCTATGAAATTAATTACAATGTATTTGATTACAAAATAATTTGATTACAATGTAATTTAATGACAAAGTAATCAATTATATTGTAATTATAATAACGTTGAATATGAAAAAGTCCGAGAGGTGGCACCAATTTTTGGGTAGGTATTTGAGGCAAGCTGAAAAGCTGTCACAAACCTCTCCTATTGTACCACAACACGGAATTGTAGACCTGGCTGGTGAGTAGAGGTAATTCAAAAATGACAAAATATCTAGTGTTAACTCCGCAAATAATGTGTCTATATGCTGTAATGCTGTAAACTTTTTTTGCAAAATGCTTTTGCACTCGTCTGGCAATAATAAAACCCCGATTGAATCTTCTGGCTTATTTTTTTTAAATTATTTAAACATTAAACTATAACATATAAAAAAATATATTGCTTAAAATACATTTTTGAAAAACAAAAAAAAAATGTGTTTGATTTATCCCCACTACTCAACAGTCAGGTCGGGAGTTCCGTGTTCGGGTATAATATGAGAGGTTTGTGAAAACTTTTCAGCTTGCCTAAATTACCTACCCAAAAATTAGTGCCAGCTCTCCTGCTAAATGTCGCATGTTTGCATCGCATGGCTAGGTACTGCAAGTTAGACCCGTACGGCGTCATCGGGAAGTAGTAAGGATAATGTGCGGGGGTGCGGGGAGGTTCTACGCATTGTGCTCGTGCTGGTGCTGCCATTTCACATCCAAAATATTTTAAGTTTAAGTGGACATCATTAATTGGCCAGTCAAAATATGGTATAGTCAAGAATTTATTAGTAAAAGAATAACATTTTATCAGATTACTTATGTAATCTGTTATAATGTAATTAGATTAACTTGCAATTAAATTACTTTGTATTTAATTACAGTAAGTACTCAATGTAATTAGTTACTTAAGTAATCTGTTCCAAAGTATTTTAATTACAAATTACAATGTAACTGTAATTTGTTATTATTAATCTAATTACTTTTTGCCCATCACTGCCGAGAAGACGCTGCTGCATCTTCTGGTATATTTCCCTTGGCCGGGTCCTACGGCGCCCACGGGAGGAGTTGGGGGGCATCATTATTGCGCCAGCGCCCGCGGCATACGTTACATTAATGAATAAAAAATATTGTATAACATCTGTACTAATAATATCACGTATTGTGAGTCTAATAAAAAGTGTGAAAATATTTACATTTAATTTTGTTACATCGCCGCGTCGGGTTTTGTTACATGGCCTCGGTATATAAAGTCTCGCCGCTCGGTCACCATCAAAAATGCGAAAAACAGTGACCGTAGAAACTTCAAGTGGATTAATTCTCAATAATAATAAGGTAAATTGATTATTTTTATGGCACAATACTAATGTATTTATATATAGTCAAAACATCTAGTAATGACTTTAAAATACTCTTAATTACTGTTGTTATAGACGATAATAGTTCTAACCTCAACTTTTCGTCGCAAAAATATCATATGAAGTTTTAACTAAAGTCATAATAAGCTATATTGACTGTTTTATATTTTTTAGTAATTGTTGTACCTATGTGTATTAGTGAAAATAATGAAACCGTTTGTCGTTAGACTTCAGTGTTCATTTATAAGGTGTTGACTTGTGAATGTGCGCGTGCATATATCATATGTGATCCGATGTTCATTATGTTATGCAGTCATATATATATATACAGACATAGTAAGGCTGTCTGGTCAAAATAAACGGTGTCCGGCTTTTGTAAGGTTTTTACAAATCGTACCCAAGTGCTGAGCGTAACCGAGCGACTGTTGGCCGCTTCCGCAGTCCGCCGACCCACCTGTTGGTCCGGCTGTCACCTTTGGCGACCTGGCCACCCTATATGCGTCATTAACTTAGTGATATTTTAGTATTTGGGAAACCAAAACTATGCAATAAATCTATTTATAAAGACTAAAATGATGTTTAACAAAGGCGAGTGCTTGAAATAAAACACTGAATGTCTCAACAGTATGCAAACAAATGCGTGTGAGATGCGGCGATGATTTCAGCAGGCGGTCAAGTTTATCACAAACAGGTGCTCGCCGCGACATCATAGATACAAAATGTTGTATAGCCTTTTTTTTGTCCGGGGGAAATGCTATAATGTTACGCATCCCCTCCCCCGCGGCGGCATTTGCCATAGCGGTGGTATGCTAGTCAAAGGTACCACGAGGAGCAGACCCTACCCACTAAAACCTCCCGGGTACTCCTCCGTCCACCATTGGTGAAGGGCCTAGGAACCCATTGCTTTGTGGAACATAGTTGTGTAGCCTGAATGATTAAGATTAGTTACTCTTTGTTGCTTAGTTTGAAATTGTGTTGATTTACAGTCATCATCATCATCAACAGCCCGTCCACTGCTGAACATGGGCCTCCTCTTAACAGTCCTTAGCAAGCCAGGATCGTTGAGGGATATTGCCATAATCACCACGCTTGGCAGACGGATTGGTGATCGCAGTAAGATGTAAACCTTGAGCTAATAGATGCTGCTGCCCATCCTAAAGCCATAAGTACCTTAGTCGCCTTTTACGACACCCATGGGAGTACATTGGGTGGTCTATAATTATTCTAAGCCGGAAACCACACGGCTTTTGGTTTACAGTATTAAAAGGTTATTTCAATCATTAAAAAGACTCTTCCTAACTTAACCAGTGCTAATCGATAACTTTACTTAATCTAGTTACAAATGTAAATTTACTCAACATTTTTGTTGAGTAAATTTACTCAACAAAACTGATGCCGTTAAATAAAAATGTTATAATCTGTCTACCCTTTTAGAGATAAGGCACAGACGGACAAACATTCAGACAAAATAAATAGTAGCTTATATTATATCTGCATTTTAAAATTATCTATACACCAGTGAAAACCCAAAGTGGAGATTATCTGGAACAAACAAACAGAACAAATCAATTGTGTTTTTCTAATATGTGGCCTATATTCATTCACAGCATTTTTTTTATTTTTTTTTTACAGACTACAATGGGTCCACTGTGTTAGTAACAATACAACTTAGCCTATGTTAGTACTTAATAACTAAAACAGATCTGGTGCGATTAGTTAGCGCCCACACTAGCGGGCTATCTGCCCGGGCTGCATAGTGCAGGATAGTGTTAGGACTGCCGCGCAGCCTGTGAAGTAGCGAGGCAGATTTTTTTCAAATTTAGTAAAACCTGTATTTTTACAAATACAAACAGACGCTGCAATTTTTATTTTTGTAAATGTTATCATACATTTAAAGTTTTGTATTAGGTGGTAGGATTTTTAGTAGTAGGTATATTTCAAAAAACTAAAATTACTATATATATATATTTAATAAACTGTAACGATGTATAATAAAACTTACATATTTCCTTTATGTTTTTCAGAACTTGAGTGCGAGCCAGCATCAATCCAATATTCCCGAAATTTCATCCGAATGGGATTTTGAATGGTCTCCTACTCCACTTAATTCAGGCTTTGACTTTCTGCCAGATGAAAATAAAATCATAATTCAAAAGACGTTATGGGCTTTATGCCATATTATTGCCTACAAATTCTGTAAATTACCATTAAATTTGATGACATACAATGTGCGGACCAAACTTGTTGATATGCGCCTTAAAGAACTGGAACGACAGTTAAATGAAAGAACATGGCATGTGGTAGGTATCAGCGAAGTCAAATTAAAGGGGACAAAAATTAATATAGTCACAGATTCAGGAAATAAATTTTACTACCAAGAAGGTGATCAATATTCTGCAAAAACCGGTAAAAGTATTTGTCATGGTGGTGTAGGCTTTTCAGTTAACAAAATCATTGCAGATAACGTTATTTGCTTCGATAAAATATCAAATCGTGTAATATATATAACTTTAAAAGTTAATGATCATGTAACTATTAAACTAATTCAAGCATATCTACCTACTACTACGTACAAAACATCTGATTACACATCCACCCTTAAAGATATACAAACTGCAATTAAATGTAGTTCTACAACTTATTTCATAATCATGGGTGATTTCAACGCGAAAGTTGGAAAGGAAATAGTTGACAGTGAATTTGTTGGGCCATATGGATTCGGAGATAGAAATGATAGAGGGCAAATCCTTGTTGATTTTGTCGAGCAACAAAAACTATTTATAATGAACACCTTTTTCGATAAAGTAATTCAAAACAGATGGACCTGGTCGCATCCTAATAAGAAGAATAAAAATGAAATAGATTATTTTTTGGCAAATTCTAAATATATTTTCAAAGATGTATCAGTTAATATAAATATAAATATAAAAAGTGACCACAGACCTCTAGAGGCTCCTTTAAGTATACCAATATTCTGGGATGTATTGCAGTGCTGGTTATACATTATTGTTTTTTATTATTGTGCTACTGATTCATTCGAAATTATAGAGTAAAATAGAGACATTTCCGATATTAACTCGAAACAGGTTTCATAATAAATTTGTTGTTTAATTGTTTTCATAAACTATGTATTATCGGTTCTACTTTTTTTTTTTTTGTTAACTAGAACTACAAAAACTACTCAATATATTCAACTTTTTTTGGTTTTTATTATATTTTATTTGCATACATCTTAGTGGACTAGGCCTACTGGGGATACCACTTTAAAAAAACACGCCTAATTCTTAACCTCATGGGTGGTGTGGAAAAAAGAACATAGGTAATTGTTAACAATCGAATATACTGTGTAACCTTTACGATGGAAATCTTTAACACAATATTTACTTAATGTTGTTGTTGATTCTGGTATTTTAGCTTCTTCTCTCACATTAGGCATACTGTTTGTGTTTACTTGCAATATCAGATCGGTTGAGTATCTTTTACATGACAATGATTTCGCAGTTTATATCGTATCATTAAACATTTAAATATAAATCCTTCTGTGAACTAAACAACTTACACCTTTGAATCAAACAATGGTATCTAGTATATTCCTGTTAGCCCTGGCTTCGCACGGGTACAATTCTGATGTTTTATACATATAAAACTTTCTCTATCGATTAAAAAAAAACGCATCAAATTACGTAGCGTAGTTTTAAAGATTTAAGCATACATAGGTAGTAGGTACAGACAGACAGTGTGGAGCGACTTTGTTTCATATTAATAATCCGACGTTTCGACATGGCTGGTATCCATATCCATACTTAATATTATAAATGGGAAAGTGTAGGTATGTGTGTGTCTGTTTGTTTGTCCGTCTTTCACGGCAAAACGGAGCGACGAATTGACGTGATTTTATAAGTGGAGATAGTTGAAGGGATGGAGAGTGACATAGGCTACTTTTTGTCTCTTTCTAACCCCCCTTTTCGTAAAATGGGGGGGGGGTGGAAGTGACGCGGGTGAAACCAAGCGCGGGAAACAAGTTTATTATAAAAGTGACAAAATGTTATTCCTGAGTAATGTACACACAAACTTTTTATAATATTAGTATGTTTAATGCTTTTATAATATTAAGTAATTAATTACAAAAATAATTGCTTTGATAGGTAAGGATACATAATATCTATAATATCTATAATTAAATAATTATTTATTATTCTACATCAAAAACACCCAATTAATTATCTACATCAAGAGGTTTAACATTCAGACACACTCTCAACACCAACACAACTATCTTATTTCTTACACCCACACAAACACAACATAACACACATACACACACCATCACAATCATACAACATACATACATACTTGGTAAGCTATTTTTTTCTTTGTGTATTAGTATTATTTTTCTAGTAATTGATATATTAATTTAAAAAAATAATAATAATTGTAACGTATAAATGTATACGGAACGAGGGATCCTGGATCTCACGACACAGGGAATCCTAGTGTGAGTTCCAGGAATCAATGCATTTGATTGTAATTTTCTTAAATAATAAATTATTCTTATTCTTATAAAGTATCTAAGTATATAAATGGACGAATGTAACCCAAAATAAATGATTTCGCTGAGAAGAAGCAGCCGTTAAAGATCACGATGTAATAAATATGTTATTATGTAAACAATTTGTGTTTAATATATTTAGATTATGAAATAATCTCATATTTTTAAGATACAAATTGTTAAAACTAAATACCTACTTTTACCTTTTGTCGAATGAACTTAAATGTTTAAAAACATTATACCTAATTAAGAACATTAAACCAAATCAAAGCTATTTTTTAATTACTTAATGTCATCATCATAAACAGCCCGTTTACGTCCACGGCTGAACATGGGCCTCCTCTTAACAGACCTTGGCAAGCCAGGATCGTTGAGGGATATTGCCATAATCACCACGCTTGGCAGACGGATTGGTGATCGCAGTAAGATGTAAACCTTGAGCTAATAGGTGCTGCTGCCCATCCATCAGCCATATGTCCCTTAGTCGCCTTTTACGACACCCATGGGAGGACATGGGGTGGTCTATTCAAAGCCAGAAACCACACGGTACTCGGAGTCAAATTAAAGGGAGAAAAAATTAATATAGTCACAGATTCAAGGAAAAATTTTTACTACCAAGGTGATCAATATTCTGCAACAACCAAAAAGAAAAAAAAAGGTAAAAGTATCTGTCATGGTGGTGTAGGTTTTTTTAGTGAACAAAATCACTACATTACAAATTAAAATGTGATAAACAAGTTTTGATATGTGTGAACTTGTTACCACATGTCTGATTACGTCATTGTTAACCAATTGGAAGGACATGGATATGCAGACTGCATAGAGCTTTCTGATATTATAAAATTGAATGGTCGATCGATCGACGCGACGCGGCGACGCCACGGTCCACACGTGAAATGAGTCATCGCGGCCAACGCCACAGCTGATAAGATGTAAATATACTAGAAGTTTCTGTAACAAAATTAACTGTTGTGAATAATATGTTGGTATACCGGCACGTAGAAGTTATTTGTTGTGTGATAGGTTATTATACTTTTATAGATGCCTTTAAAACGTATTGCCATCAGCATTACCAACTAAATATAAGGTTATATTTTAAAATAAACTTATTTTTATTATTTCCTCAAGGAAGCTGGACAATGGTCATTGCTTAATGAGCTCTAGTGTCTTACAATAATATGAGGAACTCAAGGTGGTATAAAAGGGCACCCCAAGCACAGGGTATTATCTGACCTTTCAATACGGTTATAACGCAATCATTCATTGCATATATTGTAATAATATTGTTTGGTGACGATAAATACATAAAGAGTCACTGCTTCGCAAACAAACTTGGGTTGCTAGTTTTTTTTTAATTTACATTTCGTAATTAGATTTTATGTCGAAAAAAAAATTACATACCTATTTAATATATTAATAACTTATCCGTCCGTAATGTTTTAAAATTAAACATGTGTACCAATTCTCTCACAAATCAGTCTTATAAGTACACAAAATCAAGTGTAAATATTTTAACAATTTTTAACCACATTTGTGTTAAAAATATTTACACTTAATTTTGTTACATCGCCGCGTCGGGTGTGGCTTGGTATAAAAAGGAGCGCCGCTTGGTCAACATCAAGAATGCTAAACTCAGTGAACGTGGAAAGGTCGTGCGGATTAATTGTCCATAATATTAAGGTAAAATTATTATTCTGGCAATACTATTATATATAGGTAGGTAAATACACTCAAAACCTTTTGTAATGACTTCAAAATACCCTTTACTACTAAGTATAACCTCAACATTTAGTCGCAAAAAATCATATGTAGTTTTAAACTAAACTATAATTAGCTATAGTGACTGTATTATAATAGTTGGATATTAGTGAAAATAGTGAAAACGTTTATCGTTCAAATTCAGTGTTCATTTGTTTAGTGTTAACTTGTGAAAGTGCGTAAATAGGTATGTCATGGGAAAATAATACAAATCGTAAGTTGATGAACTTCCGTGCCACTCATAATATTGTTAAATTTTGTTGCCAAGTTCAGTGACCGCGCATAATTATTATGTTATTAACATAATTAATTTGTATGACACAAGTGTCTCGTTTGGTTAGGTTATGTCAAGACAAGAGACTCTGCGACTTTGTAACAAAAAAAAACTTCCACTTTAATAATTCAAGAACCCCATCGGTTAAGATTATTTTTTTTAACTATCTGAAACCTCGTAAGTATATTATATCAAATATCTAGAAAGTTGAACAACTAACGATTATAACCAAGAAATTAAACAAAAATGATCCGATGTTCATTTTGATATGAAGTTAAAATTGTGGTATTAACTAAGTGATATTTTAGTATTCGGGCACTCAAAACTCGATCGATCGGTCGATCGATCGATCGACGCGTCGGTTGAGTTATCGCGGCCGAAGCCAGAGCTAATAAAATAGGAATAAATATACTGGAATTTCCTAAAACGCCACTTCGTCCGCGTTAAATAACTATTTAACTAATTTTCTACCGTTTGAGAGATTAGGCACACACGGATAATCAATCAGACAGACAAAATAAAACGTAGCCTATCTTATATCTACTTTATAAAATTAGCTTTACCAGTGAAAGTCCAAAGTAGAGGTTATCTGGAACAAACAAACACCACAGCATAAATAAAAACCCGGCCAAGTGAGAGTCGGACTCGCGCACGAAGTGTTCCGTACAATTTTCAAGTGCCTTCATAAGACATTCAGCAACAAAAAGTTTGTAAGCCCCCCTAAGATATTTATTTTATTTTATTTTTAGTATTTGTTGTTATAGCGGCCAGAGAAATACACAATTGAAATTTCAATGTGAAAATTCCACCTGTCTAGCTGGCACGGTTCTTGAAATACAGGCTGTATTGGTGACAGACAGACCGACAGCTAAATCTTAGTAATAGAGTCAAAAACCTGTTCTTTTTCCATTACAAACAGACGCTTAAATTTTATTTATTAGTAAATGTTACGAACATACATTTGAAATTTTGTAGTAGGTAGTAGCTGTTGTAGTAGTTGGTATATCAAAAAACTAAATATAGTAGTTATTAAACTGAAATTGTTCCAAAACTTATATGTTTCTTTTCCGTATTTCAGAACTCGAGTGCGAGCCAGCATCAAACCAAATATCCCGAAACTTTATCCGAATGGGAGCTTGAATGGTCTTCTGATCATTCAAACTACCATTTGGATCGTCAAGCAGGTGAAGCAGGAGCTTCACTTTATCCAGGCTGTGAAGATCTGCCAGATGAAAATGAAATCATCATTCAAAAGGCATTACAGGCTTTATGCCAAATTATTGCCTCCAAATTCTATAAATTACCGTTAAATTTGATGACATACAATGTGCGGACCAAACTTGATGGTATTCGCCTTCAAACACTGGAACGGCAGTTGAATGAAAGAACATGGCATGTTGTAGGTATCAGCGAAGTCAAATTAAGGGGGGACAAAATTAATATAGTCACAGATTCAGGGAACAAATTTTACTACCAACAAGGTGATCAATATTCTGCAACAACCGGTAAAAGTATCTGTCACGGTGGTGTAGGCTTTTTAGTTAACAAAATCATTGCAGATTACGTTATTGACTTCGATAAAATATCAAATCGTGTAATATATATAACTGTAAAAGTTAATGATCATGTAACTATTAAACTAATTCAAGCATATCTACCTACTACTAAATACAAAACATCTGATTACACATCCACCCTTAAAGATATACAAACTGCAATTCAATGTAGTTCTACAACTTATTTCATAATCATGGGTGATTTCAACGCAAAAGTCGGAAAAGAAATAGTTGACAGTGAATTTGTTGGGCCATATGGATTAGGAGATAGAAATGATAGAGGACAAATCCTTGTTGATTCTGCAGAGCGACAAACACTATTTATAATGAACACCTTTTTTGATAACGAAATTCAAAACAGATGGACCTGGTCGCATCCTAACAAGGTGAATAAAAATGAAATTGATTATTTTTTGGCAAATTCTAAAAATATATTTAAAGATGTATCAGTTAATACGAATATTAATATAAATAGTGATCATAGACCTCTAGAGGCTCTTATAAGTATACCAATAATTATTGGTTGTATTTCAATGCTGGTTATGCTTATTGTATTATTGATTATAACTATACTGATAATAGTTAATGGAAGAGTTAATTTTCGAATATATCAGAAAAATAGAGATTTTTCAGATATCAATTCAAATTCTTAATTTAGTTTTTGTATAATTGTTTTTATAAAATAGGTATTATTATTACTATATTATGTTTTCTAAAAACCAACCAGAAAAAAACTAAATAAGCATCTCAACTAACAACAGTAATTGCATGCCTACAACTGTCTAAGTGGACTAGGCCTACCGGGGATACCACTTTAAAAAAAACACGCCTTGTTCTTAACCTCATGGGTGGTGTGGAATAAAGAACATAGGTAATTGTTAACAATCGAATGTACTGTGTAACCTTTAAGATGAAAATCTTTAACACAATATTTATTTATGTTGTTGTTAATCAACAACAACATAAATAAATATTATGAACATTCTGGTATTTAGCTGCTTCTGCCACATCATACTGCTTGTGTTTACCTGCAATATCAGATAGCTCTTCGTTGTACCATGTGGAGTGTGACACACCTCACCCCTTAATAATTTGCAACTGTTTCAAAACTTAAAAAGGTAGGTAATAGACGTTATGCCGTTCAAAAGGTCCTTAAATGACGCGGAACATGTACAAAATGTCCTACTCCCATATATATGAAGCTCGATGATTTGGAACCCTGTGTTCTCAATTAAAATAAGTGTTTACTAAATTTAACTACTGTTTAATTAATAATTTATGCTTTGTTGATTCCTAGATAAAAACAATTGTTATAAACACAAGCAATGTAAACTTAGTGCATAAAGTAAAATATGTTATACTTAAGAAAATAAAGGTTTTGTTTGTTTTTAAAATTTTGTAATTTAAATTAATACAAATTTTGAATTACTTATGTTTTTTATTTAAGAGTGGAAGTTTTTGATGTATAAATAATACTTGCTGCATAATAGTCACCAAAAATGGTACTGCTGCCTGCTAATTTTATGACATTACAGTCTGGGGTTTGGCACACGGAAGGTTAAATGTCAATGATTTTGTTCTTTATAACGTAGCAATAAACATCCTATAAATATTATAAACGCGTAAGTTTGTAAGTGTAGATGGATTCTCAATGAGGTCATCTCAAGTTCAATGGGTCTGTTATACGTTTTATTAACTTTAAAAAATTATATTTGCATATAATTTTAATGTAACAAAATCTTAAGAGTCACTTTTAAAATTGTGGAATTCATAAATAGTAGTAAAACACTAAGTACGAATCATTACATTCCTGGCTCATGTGTAACAGCCAAAACCACCCTTCGTACATCAGCCAGTTTTGTTGTACTACATAAAATTATGTTAATTTTTTAATATGTATATTGATTTACTTTTATTATTTCATGATATTTTGAATCAACAAAATAGAATTTCATGTTAAGTTATCAATAGGATTAATAGGATATGTTATGATAATAGGATTAAACTTAACATTGAATTCAGTTTCGCCCGGTCTGTCAATTTAATTTCACCTGATCACAAACAACTGGCAAATATTACCTATATATTGATTAGCATTGCGTTCCTGTGCATGAATTATGTCACCAAAGGTACGTAAAGTTGGCACTAACTATATAATAAGCATTCGCACTCCTCTATTAAAAAAAAGGTTAAAATTAGTAGATTGTTTCGCTGACTGTTTCGTGTTGTATGTTGTAGATTGTCTCGCCTTTAAAATAGTTGTTTGCTCCCTAGAGGAAGCAAACAACTGTTTTAAAGGCGTGAGTGTTTTTTTTAATCCAGAGCGGAGCGAGGGATTCTTAACTAGAATCCTGAGCGCAGCGAGGGATTAAAAGTATGTCACTCGAGCTTAAAATAGTGTTGCTCCCGAGGTGGACACTCTACTTTTTATCACCCTCTTTGAGAAAATAAGTAAGTGCAACTTATGAACAAGAATTTATTTACGTACAATGAAGAACCATAAGAAATAATAATACTTTCACTTGAGGAAGACGCACTCATTTTTTATAGTTAACTATAATTAATTCTAAAATCTGAATATGAATCAACTACGAACGAAAGCAGAATGCATTTAATTTCGCGCGTTGTTTATTTATCATCAACTTTTTTTAAATTTGGCGCGCTCGCAGTTTTTCAGTCAATCACATATTCAATACATTGTTCTCGCATGGTTTGTGATTCACCTCTTTGCTGATTGAAAAATTATTAACAATATCCACATTCCAAATTCAAATCAATTTTGGTCCCTAAGGGATTAATGTGCTATTTTGGTCCCTGTTTACGAGGAATAAACTAGCTCTTTTTGAGAATTGTTCCCTTTATGTCGAGTCCCGTTATGTCGAGTCTAGGAGTCTATTGTTCTCCAAAATATTGATATTTTACGCTTTCTATTCCCGTTATGTCGAGTTTGGTGAACAGGTACAGTCAGGATGGTATTAAAAGACAGTGGCATTAAATCATTATTATATTTTAAACTCGCCACGGACATTGCACACATAGTGGGTATGGGTTTCAAGTCTGTCCGTACGACATTTTTACATTGATTAAACTTTTTTTCAAATTCTTTTTTGTAATATGGCAAACTAACATGATCTCGTGCTCCATTCCTTAGAATGTTTGCTTCCTTTTCATCTAAAGTTAAGGTAGCTATAACATTTTTTTATTTGTGCAGTACCAAATTGAGGAGCCACATTTATTTATTTTATTAATGCGGTACCTGTAGCCAACCAACATTTTGGCTTTCGACGAAAATTAATTTATTATCAGTATTCCTTCATGAACTGCGTCCAAGTTCTTGATTCTCTTGGCTACTGCCGTCATGAGGTCTTACTTATGTGTTAAAATTACCCCATGTGCTGCAACCGGGTTCTTGATTATATTCATTTTGAGGTGTTGATGTGCTACATTCGGGTTTTTGAATTATATCTACACTGGCGATATTTTGTTGATAGAGATTTAATTTTGATTTTGTTTTGGTGTTGGATAGTTTCATGTATACTTCCATCGCTTACTTCAGCATTAATGTCGCCTGTTTCATTGCCTTCCAAAATATTGATTTTGGTAATTAAATCCATAATTGATATTTGTGATTATACTTCATACATGTCATCCTAGACATGTGTATATGTGCGAAAGAGAGGTGACATCTAAGACTTTATACCTGATATTTGAACTTGAGTTGCGCTAATGTACCTACCTAATGTACATATTATTTTAGTCTTAAAACTGCTAGTATAGCTTAAGCTAGTACTTCATTTATGGAAAATCACTAATGCGTCATTGCATTTCGGTTAGTCAATATAGTCCAATACGTATAATAAATGAACTTTTTATTTTAAAATATACTTTTTCATCTAACTGTACTTCTAAATATGATATTATTAAACTCGACATAAAGGTAATAGAAGCGTGGTAAAGAAACTCGCCATAAAGGGAATAGAAACGGGACAGAAAACTTTGACTCGACATGGGGGTAATAGAAGCGAGACAAGATTTTCGGCTCGACATAACGGGACTCGACATAAAGGGAACAATTCCTTTTTGAATAGATGTGATAAAAAATAATAATTGGATAAACAACATGACAGATAACTATGTTATGTTAAAATACGTATTTGGTGGCCTAAACAAATCATTTTAAACCTGCAATCTGTTGATCAACTAGATTTAATAATGGTTTTATTTTAAACAGCTTCTTTTGTCTTTTGAGCAAAATATAGCTGGTATATATGAAATCTAGCACCTTCTATCTAATTTTATCACTGCATTACCGCACTTATGTGATGAATAGTCGGGACTGCTCCGTAAGTTAAAATTGATGTACTTAGGTACGCAAAATATTACGTATTTCAAGATATTACTACGTGTCTCTTAACATAAAAAGAGAACTGTTGCGGTTTGTTGTTAACCATAAAGATGTGGACTTATGCTATACAATATTTATTGAGTTCACGGTTTGAAAACGTTACAATATTTTGCTAAAATTGCTTGTTGCTTTGGAGTTTCTGTATGTGAAGCCTAAATTTAACCATAGGTCAGCGCTGGCCAAAGCCGGTGTCAGATGAAAATATTAAAAGGAAAATGATAAGGTCTTTGCTTTTGCTACTTCACCGGACATAAATGCGAGCAGGACTGTTTCCTTATGAAATGGATTAAAAGCCACAAACTTGCGCTAGATGGTGCCTCCAGTGGGACTTTGACTTCGGCTTAGGTGGTGGAGTGATTAAGGAATTATGAGGTAGATAGCTAACAAGTGCAACTGTCGCTCCACTTAACAGTTTGAGGGCCGCTCTGACGTTTGGGTCTACGGGGGTATAGAGATGTTTTTTTATGCAAACCCTTACTTTGCAAAGAACATCGTGATAACCAGAGACTATGGAGAGGGCAAGAAGACGAGACTGAGAATGATAGAGGACAAATCCTTGTTGATTCTGCGGAGCGACAAGAACTGTACACAATGATCTACTTCTTTAAAAAAGAAATTAATGATAGATGGACCTTTTTTTTTTTTTTTGTTTTTTATTGTCCGGGGGGAAATGCATTTACGCATTCTTACCGCCGCTGCAGCGTATTCGTGCGCTGGCGGTGGGATATGTGGGACTCGCCCTCTCCATAGCGTGGTATGCTAAACTCATACCACGAGGAGAGGACCCTACCAACCACTAAAACCTCCCGGACACTCCTTCGATCCGCCGTTGGTGGGGGCCGGGTACGCATGAGCAATCCGGCCCCCCGACGGCACCCACGGCCAATATGGTACCGCGGGATCTCCAGGGCCATACTTACAGTGGCCCATTTGCCCAATTATAGGGACGCCCGGAGTGTAGAGGCGTCCCTACTCCTCATGGGTCAGCCTCGAGAAGGCGGGGCCCATGTCCCCCACTCCCCGAGGCCGAGCCTAGGGTGGTAGGCGGCGGGTTTCAGCCCGCCGCCGACGGCCAACACGCCGTCTGCGAAGCGGGTGGGCGGAGGGATCTACTTCCCTCTCCCGCTCCGCGGCCTCCTTCTGTGACATTACTTGTCTACAGAAGGAGGCAACCGCCTCCCACGACCTCTCGCTTTGGACCATCTTCGAAATGATGGTCGGCAGCGAGAGGTCGTCTCCCACCACGCCAACGAGCTCCTCCCGCTCGTTGGCCCACGCCGGACACTCCACCACCGTGTGCTGTGCCGTATCGTCGGCACAGTCACAGTGGTGACAGCGAGTGTCCGGCTCTCTCTGCGCCACGTTGCACAGGTAGTGGCCGAAGCAGCCATGGCCTGTTACTACCTGTGCAACGTGGTAGGTGACTTCGCCGTGACGGCGACCGGCCCACTTTTTTAGATGGGGCCGAATCGCCTCCACCGTACGTAATCCGCTCCGCGGCGCGGCCTCTAGCCGCTCCTGCCATTTCCGGAGGGTTTCGCGACGGACCTCAGTCCGCCACCGTGCAACACCCTCCGGGAAGGGGTCGCGGCCAGAACGCGCCCCCTCACACCTCCGCCGGTACGCGGCGGCTAAAACCTCCGCCTCCAGGTCCCACGGAGGGGACCCCGCAAGGAGGCAGGCCGCGTCAAACGCGACCGTGCGGTAGGCGCGGGACGCCCTGATGGCCATGACCCGCTGCGGACGTCGCAGCAGGGCCATGTTTCGCCTCTTCAGGGCGTCGACCCAAATGGGAGCACCGTAGAGCGCCATGGAGCGGATCACTCCGGCGTACAGTTTGCGGCAGGTGCTCCCGGGTCTGCCGATATTCGGCAAAAGCCGGCCAAGAGCACCCGCCGCCGCCACCAGCTTCGGGGATGATAGATGGACCTGGCTTCATCCTAATAAGAAGAACGAGAATGAAATAGATTATTTTTTGATTAAATCTAAAGATATTTTTAAGGATGTATCTGTGAATAAAAATACAAGTTTATCAAGAGATCATAGGCTATCTACTACAAGCCCTAATAAATATATCGATAGGAGACGCCATCACGGTCATAATTATGATACAGTTTTTGGTGTTCTTCATCATTTAATTTCGTACATTAACTCTAAGAACATTATTATTTAAAGTATAAAAAAACACCATAGATTACACAGGTCAACAAAATTTTACATTTTTAATGTTGCAGAACTTCTATTTAAATTTTTGTATTAATCAGAGTTAGTTAAAATCTGAACAATAATTACAATATATATATCACCTTATATTTTTGATATATTTGCTTGTAAATATATAAAAATATGCTGATTTAGCTATATTCGCTACTTTATTTAGAATAGTAAAATATTGTTGTTCCTTAACTTAATATATTAGATTGATAGTCCAACAACCGAAATTTTTAATACAGTTTACAAAAAGTTTCTAAGTTTTTCTAATGCAAAGATATTAAAGATTTAGTTGGTCTTTATTTTTCTCATACATTTCAATAGAGTCATTTTGTATGGAGTTTTTACTGATGGCACTCAACTGTTAATATTTTCACAAAAGAACATTACAGCAACAAAATCATAAATGTTAATTGGAATTCAGAATAGCTACTTACAAAATCAGTCATTATACAATTATACTAATGGACTTATTAGTCTTTTTACCTGTGTTTAAAAAAGGCTTAAATGCCAATTTTCTAATTTTTATTGTCAAATATCTCTAAAATTAGAGGTGACAGAATATTTTTAGTGATGAAACAATATCCATCATCCTCTGAGATGACAAATAAATGTGTGTTTTTCTGTGCAACAAAAACCTTGTTGACCTGTGTTATTATTGGCTACAGCTGATTTTTAAATAATTCATGTTATTTATTTAAATTTTTTATTTGCTTATTAAAATCTTTTATTAAACTGTTTATTGTTTTAGTTTTCTTTGTTTTATTTTAAAATAACGTTTATCTTAACATATTGTTGATATAGGTGGGTATGTGGGAAGTAGCCCCGAAAAATAGTAAATGTCATTCTGAAAAACTTTATTTTATTGCGAACACAATCCTATCTTTCATGTTACAGCGTATCTTTCATTTGGCACTAGATGTAATAGCAGTTACAAATATACGAAACTTTTTTTTATTTATTTTTATATTTTAGTAATAAATAAGTTGAAGTGTTTAGTTAACACTTCAACTTATTTATTACGATTACTACTCAACCCATTTACATTCATAATATCGCACCCCTAGATGAACACTCCGGCAACTCAAAAAAACCTCATTTTTCAGAAATGATGAAAAAAAGTTTTTAGAGTATATAAGAAATATATCAAAGCTACTAACTCAAAACTCGTAATTTTTGAGTTAGCGGAGTCTTCATCTAGGTGTGCGATATGTGTTTTTAACTGAATGTTATTGGCGACTCCGTTATAAAAAATCACGTAGTATTTTTAATCATCATCATCAGCAGCAGCAGCTCGTATAACGTCCATTGCTGAACATGAGCCTACTATTGAGGGAAGGATTTTGCCATAGTCACCATGCTTGGCAAGCGGGTTGGTGGCCGCAGTATTAAGTTGTGATACACTGAAAAACGCTGCAACCCGTTCCCTGGTAGTAATACGCTTATTATAGATGATGTAATTACAATCAGGACCAAAGGCTTAACGTGCTTTCCGCGGCACGGAGGGTAGACCCTCAACCAACCAGAACCGGAATTAAATCTTAGAATTTACACAAATATTTCTTGTCCGGTGTGGAAATCGAACCCACGACCTCCGAGACTCAAAGAGAGAGACTTGTACCGCTACGCCACGGAGGTTGCTAAACGAATTAAACTACATTTATTCAGCACTTAGGTATTTACATATATTGTACTTGACAATCATACATAATGAAATCAGATTAATATACCTAATCAAATACAAAATATGGCAACTAAAAGCATTTGCGGATAAGCCAATTATCTGTCTAGTATCACGTCATAGGTATAGTAGTAACAAAAATTCAAATGTTAATATAATTTAGCTCTACATAAAGGAGGCCTTAAAGCTCTTGTTAAGTGTGAAAAGAGTTTAAAAGCATAATTGAATACCTTTATTCTAATATTTTTCAATTCATCTATTATCAATATTTTTATTAATTACTGAGAATCTTCTGAATAATACTGAAAGTTATTTTTAATGATTTTTCTTCATTATTTAACTAAACCTATATTACTTACTATATTTATACCTAAATTTAAATAGGTTTAGTTAGTTACCACTTAAATTTATTTACCGTAACCGATAAAAACCTATGAAATGAATCCTTCAATTGAAGTACTTCAGTTGAAATCACTCTATATCTCTTTCGTTCAGTACAGATTCATTTACTTCAATAGCTCAGTTTAGCCCATTTAGTTCCAAGTGTTAAAATACTTATGTTCAATATTATACGGACACAATATTAATTGATACTTTCAAACGAAAGCGATATCTTAAATTAAAAAAAAACCTTTCTTAAAGAAATTTTACAAAATAAACATTTCATTCTCGTTATTCTCGCACGTTCGATGATTGTTTGAATGACATGCGAAAACTGATTCAATTGAATCTAGTTCATAAACTGAACTAGTGAAGTAAATGAGTGTTATAGCTCACTTATTTCAAATGGGGTTTATCACTCTTTTCACTTCAATCACACATCTTGCGCATGTCGACACCACCTACACAGAGACCACTCTATCAGACCCGACGGAGAAGAGTGCGCCTGCGAACGCGACACGTCTCCCCTCGCTCTCCCGACCCTTAGTTTGCTAAGATCCTTCCGATGCCCTGTTAGACCCGAAGTCCGAGAACCCCGCAAACTGTAAACTAGAGTCACAGCTGCACAAAACTCCCCTAAAAAAAACTTAAAGCCATAGTCCCTCAATCGCCCCGTCAGCGACCGCCCTGAGCCGAGGTCCAAGTCCCACAGGGGGCGCCCTCTTGCGCAGATTGTTTAGTTTGTAGTGCTTAAACCATTTATAAAGGCTGGAGCTCTACTCGCCTTTATGCCCGGTGATATCGCAAAAGCCTCGTGGCTAACTACATAATGTCCGTCCAAAAAATAAATAAAATAAAATAATGCTTTTATAAAGTACTTAGTATATAAATGGACCCAGAATAAATGATTTCGCTGAAAAGAAGCAGCCGTTAAAGATCACGATGTTATAAATATGTCATTATGTAAACAATTTGTGTTTAATAAATTTAGATTATGAAATAATCTCATATTTTGAAGATACAAATTGTTAAAACTAAATACCTACTTTTAACTTTTGTCGATTGAACTTAAATGCTTAAAAACATTATACCTAATTAAGAATATTAAACCAAATTGAAGCTAGTTTTTAATTACTTAATTTATAAATAAAAAATATCCCCTAGGCTGCTACCCGCAGACGGGATGCCCAAAAAGAACTGGATCGGCAGTTGAATGGAGGAACATGTGTACTAGGCATCAGCGAAGCCAAATTAAAGAAAAGAGAAAAAAATAATATAGTCACAGATTCAAGGAACAAATTTTACTGTCAAGGAGGTGATCAATATTCTGCAACAACCGGTAAAAGTATCAGTCTGTTATGGAGTCAATCAAATCACTACATTACAAATTAAAATGTATTTGCCAGAAAGCGTTGTAAACAAGTTTTGATATGTGTGAACTTGTTACCACATGTCTGATTACGTCATTGTTAACCAATTGGAAGGAAATGGATGTGCAGACTGCATAGAGCTTTGTTGTAATATTATAAAATTGAATGATCGATCGATCGATCGACGCGACGCGGCGACAGTCCACGTCAAATGAGTCATCGCGGCCAACGCCACAGCTGATAAGATGTAAATATACTGGAAGTTTCTATAACAAAATTAACTGCTGTGAATAATATTTATATCAATAATACAATATTTTAGAATGTGCTACATTTTTCAAAGAACATAAAAAATTGTTCTCAAAAGCTAATGAGACATTTCCAAGGAGTACCAGGAATCGTAATAGAATAGTTTTGGCGAAAATTCCAAAGACAACATTTTATCATAAAAGTAGGTTTGTTAGCTGTGGACGTGTATTTAATGCCACCAGACCCACCCTAACAGAAATTTGTCAAGATATTGAAAGCCTGGTTGTGGAAAAAAATTTTTTATTCAATAAATGAATTCATAAATAATAAATTAAAATGAATTAATTGTATTAAAAACATATTCGCATGTCACTTCTATGACTAAGTGTTAAGGATCTATGCACCGAATTGTAGCAACACTTAATGTAAATTAATATATTCATTCATTCACTATGTTAGTATACCGGCACTTAGAAGTTATTTGTCGTGTGATAGGTTATTATTCTTTTATAGATGCCTTTGAAACGTATTGCCATCAGCATTACCAACAAAATATAAGTTTAATATTATAAAATGAACTTATTTTTATTATTAACTCAAGGAGGCAGGACAAAATTGGGTTGCTAGTTTTTTTTAAATTTACATTTTGTAATTAGATTTTGTGTCGAAAAATAATTACAAACCTTTTTAAAATATTAATAACTTATCCGTCGGTAATGTTTTAAAATTAAACATCTGTACCATTTCTCTCACAAATCATTCTTATACACAAAATCAAGTGTAAATATTTTAACCACATTTGTGTTAAAAATATTTACACTTAATTTTGTTACATCGCCGCGTCGGGTGTGGCTTGGTATAAAAAGGAGCGCCGCTTGGTCAACATCAAAAATGCAAAACTCAGTGAACGTGGAAAGGTCGTGTGGAAATAATAAGGTAAATTGATTTTGAGTGCACATTACTATTATATTTAGATGAATACAGTAAAAACCACTTGTAATGACTTCAAAAGACGCTTCATTACGGATAGTTACCTAAAGTTAAGTATAACTTCAACATTTAGTCGCAAAAAATCATATGTAGGTTTAATCTAAATCATAATTAGCTATATTGACTGTATTATAATAGTTGGATATGAGTGAAAATAGTGGGAACGTTTATCGTTCAACTTCAGTGTTCATTTGTTTGGTGTTGACTTGTGGAAGTGCATAAGTAGGTATGTCACGGAAAAATAATACAAATCGTTAGTTGATGAACTTCCGTGCCACTCATATTGTAAAATTTTGTTGCCAGTTTCAGTGAACGCGCATAATAATTATGTAATTAACTTAATGAACACACACTTTCTAGGCAAGCTTGTATCATCTTAGGCCCTTCGCCTTCCATCAAGCGAGATTATGGTCAAACGTAAGCCTATATTTAGTAAAAAAAAAAAAATATTATGACACTTGACCTAACCTAACCAAACGAGACTGTAACCAAAAAAAAAACTTCCACGTCGATAAGTCCTGTTGAACCCTATCGGTTAAGGATTTTTTTTTAACTACCTAAAACCTCGTAAGTATACCAACTATCTAGAAACTTGAACAACTAACGAGTAAGTTGATCAAGTAACGGTTCTTATAGGTATCCAATTATAACCAAGAAATTAAACAGTAGTGATCCGATGTTCATTTTGACATGCAGTTATAATTGTGGTATTAACTATCTTAGTGATATTTTAGTATTCAGGCAACCAACACTATACCATAAATATATGAATACCCAAATACTAAAATGATCTTTAACAAGACTATTAAGTCTTGTTAAACATCATTTTAGTCTTTGGCTATTAAGCATGCAAACAATTGTGTGAGATGCGGCGATGATTTCAGCAGGCGGTTACGTTTATTACAAGCAGGTGCTCGCCGAAACATCATAGGCACAAAATGTTGTGTAGCCTTTTTTTATACGGGGGAAATGCTTTAATGTTTTGCATCTCCTCGCCCATACGGAGGTCAACCTGCGAAGGGTAGCGGTATTTGGCTTACTTTAAATCTCGGAGGTCGTGGGTTCGATCACCACGGGGAGAAAACCCTCTCGGGTACCGGGTACTCCTCCGTTCACCATTGGTGAACGGCCTAGGAACCCATTGCTTTCTGAGACATAGTTGTGTAGCCTGAATGATTGAGATTACCTACCTTATTTACTACTTACTCGTATTTGCTTAGTGTTAAATTGTGTTAATATTCGGTATTAACAGGCGTTTTCATGAATTTTAATTAAAACAAAAACTCCCTTTTGATATTGCAAGTCAATAACTTTACTTAATCTAATTAGATTTGTTATTTTACGCAACATTACAAAATGTAGTTTAGAATAGCTGAAATTGGAAGGATTGAGTGGTCGATCGATCGACGCGTCGGTTGAGTTATCGCGGCCGAAGCCAGAGCTGATAAGATAGGCATAAATATACTGGAATTTTCTACAACGCCACTTCGTCCGCGTTAAATAACTATTTAACTAATTGTCTACCGTTTAAGAGATTAGGCACACACAGATAATCAATCAGAGAGACAAAATAAAACGTAGCCTATCTTATATCTATTTTATTAAATTAGCTTTAACAGTCCTAAGTAGAGATTATCTGGAACAACAAACACCACAGGATAAATAAAAACCATCCGATGCCTTCGTAGAGCTGAAGTCCGAGAGGCCCGCGAACTGTAAAGTAGAGCGACAGTTGCACAAAACTCACCTAAAGTACTACACGTCATAATCCCTCAATCGCCAGCGACCACCCTGAGCCGAGGTCCAAGCCCCACAGGGGGCGCCCTCTTGCGCAGGTTGCTTAGTTTGTAGTTTTTAAACTATTTATTAAGGCTGGAGCTTTGCTCGCCTTTATGCCCGGTGAAGTAGCAAAAGCCTCGTGGCTAACCACGTATGTCAATCCGAAAAAAAAAGATAAATAAAAACCCGGCCAAGTGAGAGTCGGACTCGCGCACGAAGGGTTCCGTTCAATTTTCAAGTGCCTTCATAAGACATTCAGCAAAAAAAAAGTTTGTAAACCCCCCTAAAATATTTATTTTATTGTATTTTTAGTATTTGTTGTTATAGCGGCCAGAGAAATACACAATTTGTGAAAATTCCACCTGTCTAGATGTCATGGTTCTTGAAATATTTTATTTATTTGTAAATGTTACCAACATACATTTAAAATTTTGTAATAGGTACTAGGTTTTGTAGTAGTAGTAGTAGGTATATTTCAAAAAATTTAATTTACTGTATTTACTAAACTAAAATTGTTCCAAAAATTATATGTTTCTTTTCCGTATTTCAGAATTCGAGTGCGAGCCAGCACCGATCCAAATATCCCGAAACTTTATCCGAATGGGAGTTTGAATGGTCAGGAGACCATTCAAACTCCCATTCGGATAAAGATCGTCAAGCAGATGAAGTAGGAGCTTCACTTCATCCAGGCTGTGAAGATCTGCCAGATGAAAATGAAATCATCATTCAAAAGGCGTTACAGGCTGTATGCCAAATTATTGCCTCCAAATTCTATAAATTACCGTTAAATTTGATCACATACAATGTGAAGACCAAACTTGATGGTATTCGCCTCCAAACACTGGAACAGCAGTTGAATGAAAGAACATGGCATGTGGTAGGCATCAGCGAAGTCAAATTAAAGGGGACAAAAATTAATATAGTCACAGATTCAGGGAACAAATTTTACTACCAAGAAGGCGATCAATATTCTGCAACAACCGGTAAACGTATCTGTCATGGTGGTGTAGGCTTTTTAGTTAACAAAATCATTGCAGATAACGTTATTGACTTCGATAAAATATCAAATCGTGTAATATATATAACTTTAAAAGTTAGTGAACATGTAACTATTAAACTAATTCAAGCATATCTACCTACTACTAAGTACAAAACATCTGATTACACATCCACCCTTAAAGATATACGAACTGCAATTCAATGTAGTTCTACGACTTATTTCATAGTCATGGGTGATTTCAACGCAAAAGTTGGAAAAGAAATAGTTGACAGTGAATTTGTTGGACCATATGGATTAGGAGATAGAAATGATAGAGGGCAAATCCTTGTAGATTCTGCAGAGCGACAAAAACTATTTATAATGAACACCTTTTTTGATAACGAAATTCAAAACAGATGGACCTGGTTGCATCCTAATAAGGTAAATAAAAATGAAATTGATTATTTTTTGGCAAATTCTAAAAATATATTTAAAGATGTATCAGTTAATACGAATATTAATATAAATAGTGATCATAGACCTCTAGAGGCTCTTATGAGTATACCAATAATTATTGGATGGATTTCAAAGCTGGTTATGATTATTGTATTATTGATTATTACTATGGGGATATTAGGTAATGCAAGAGTTAAATTTCAAAAGTGTCAGAAAAATAGAGATTTTTCAGATATAAATTCAGATTCTTAATTTATTTTTTGTATAATTGCTCTCATAAAATATGTATCATTGATATTATATTATTTTTTTGGAAACCAGTATAAAACTAAATAAGCATCTAAACTAACAACAGTAATTACATTTTATATGCCTACAACTGTCTAAGTGGATTAGGCTTCCTGGGGATACCACTTCAAAAAAAAAAACACGCCTTGTTCTTAACCTCATGGGTGGTGTGGAATAAAGAACATAGGTAATGGTTGGCAATCGAATATACTGTGTAACCTTTACGATGAAAATCTTTAACTTACTATTTACTTAATATTGTTATTGAGTCTGGTATTTTAGCTGCTTCTGCCACATTATACTGCTTGTGTTTACCTGCAATATCAGATAGCTCTTCGTTGTACCATGTGGAGTGTGACACACCTCACCTCTTATAATTTGCAACTGTGTCATAAACTTAAAAAGGTATGTAGTAGACGTTTTAAGTAGCTAAAGACGTTGCTGCTCCGATTTGCGCCATTATGCCGCCAAAACGTCCTAAAATGACGCGGATATGCTCAAAATGAAGGACAGAAAACTAAATACACATGTACAAATTGTCCTTCTCCCATATATATGGAGTATGCTGATATTGGAACCCTGTGTTCTCAATTAAAATAAGTGTTTACTGAATTTAACTACTGTTTAATTCATAATTTATGTTATGTTGATTCCTAAATAAAAACAATTGTTATAATAACAAAAGCAATGTAAACTTAGTGTATATCGTAAAATATGTTATACTTAAGAAAATAAAAGCTTTGTTTGTTTTTTAAATTTTGTAATTTAAATTAATAAAGATTTTGGATTACTTCTGATTTTTATTTAAACGTGGATGGTTTTAATATATAAATAATACTTGCTGCATAATAGTCACCAAAAAATGGTACCTACATGCTAATTTTATGGCATTATATTCTGGGGTTTGGCACACGCCACGCCACAACGGGGCAGGTTGTTTAGTCACCTGGTACACGGAAGGTAAAAAATCAATGACTTTGTTCTTTATAACGTAGGCATGTACATAATTATAAATATAAATCCTCCAGTAAACTAAACGACTTAATCCTTTGAATCAAACAAGATGTTAAATTAAGAATATATTAGCTACCATTTTAATATATTCTTAATTTAACATCTTGACATAAAATGTTCAAAACAGTATTACCGTATAGAATACAAATACTGCTCTTGTTCCTGTTTGAGACAATCATTATTGCCTTTCAAACTTTTTCCTTTCAACTGGCTTTTTGCCTATTAACTACGCAGAGAGAATTCTCAATGAGGTCATCTCAAGTTCAATGGGTCTGCTATATGTATTATTAACTTTAGAAATTTCCATTTGAATATAAAATTTAATGTTTAAAAATCTAAATGCCGCTTTTTTAAATGTGGTATGAACTAAGTAAATAAGTTTGTATGTATACTACTAATCATTATATTACTGGCTCATGTCATCATCATAATCATTATCATCATCAGTCCGTACAACGTCCACTGCTGAACATGGGCCTCCTCCTGAGGGAGGGATTTTGCCATAGTCACCACGCTTGGCAGGCGGGTTGGTAACCGCAACATTATGTTGTAACACACAAGGAAAGGCTGTTGCCCGTTCCCTGGTATGCCATTGTTATAGTTGATGTGGTAACCATTGGGACCAACGGCTTCACGTGCTTTTCTGAGGCACGGAGGTTAGTCCCTCAGCAAACCAGACCCGGAAAGAAATCTTAGAAATTATAAAAAGATTTATTTTCCGACGTGGGGATGGATACCGCTATGTTACGGAGGTTGTCATGTGTAAATGCTGATAAATAGAGGTCAAAATCACCCTTTGCAGAAGAACCAGTCTTGTTGTTTAGAACCTACATAAATCATTGTTAGTAGATATTTTAATTTATTCATTAAATTTTATTATTTCATGATATTTAGAATTAACAAAACGGATTTTTATGTTAAGTTATCAATAGGTTTAATAGGGTATGTTATGATAATATGATTAAACTTAACAGTGAATTCAGTTTCGCCCCGTCTGTTAAGGCGCTGTACTTAGTCAAAATAGGCTTCACAAAACAGTTTTTTAGCCAAATGTTTACATTTTAGAGCAGCTAAAAAAATATATGTTAATCTTGATCATATTTATGGGGGGACCATTGTGTTCAAAACACGTTTTCGGTAAATTTTCTCGATAAAAAAAACCATAAAATAACCATTTAAATTGAAATTGTAGCAATTGTAACTGTATTATTTATAAACAAATCTTGATAATATTAATAACAGTGATGTAATATACAATAATAAAGGGAACTGTTGTTTTTATTTATCGATTGGAATAAGATATTTGCAAGGATTAATGTTTTAAATAACTCGAACGAGTAGAACGAAACGTTGCGCCATCGCGGCGTCTCTGCGCTTCTCTTTCATTTCTACGCGGAGCAACAGTGACAAAACTAATACGTAAAAGTCGTCTATTCACCGCGCCTTGATTTAATTTCACCTGTAGTAGTATCAAAACCAACTGACTATATATTGACTAACTGACCCGACAGACGCTGTTCTGTCTGAACTAAAACTCTATATTAAATTGAACTTTTAATATTAGGTGATATATAGCTCTGAACTAACCGTGATGTGCCCTAAGAGCAGCACGCATTCTGTCAATGTTATGTCAAACGCCATAAGATTACATTAAATAGTTTATATTGTCAAAAGCGCTAAGGTAATAGAGAAAACGTAATATTGTGGTTAAGTTTTCTTAAATTTTCTAATTTTCCGCGCAATTTTCTTATTTTTTTCTTTCGTAAGAATCTTCTCCCTATAATAACATACCTACACAACAAAAAAAGAATTAGTGAAATCAGTCCAACCGTTCACCCGTGATGCCGAGACCAAGGAAAATAGGGATTCATTTTTATAATACAGTATGTTAACTAACAGAGGGCGTTCCCGTTAACCCGCAACAGTATGGTACAACCCGCTCGGCATGGTGCGCATGCGACGTTGCCGGTTGGGCAATGCTAGTACTACGTTAGGTACTTAGGTACTATTCCGCGCTACTATTTTGATTTTAAACAGGAGGTTTCGAATTTATTACCAATTATTTATTTTTTTGAATTCGGATTATTTTATGCTTATTTTTCTATGCTGATATTTTTGTTTTAATCTATTAATGATATAGATTAACGAGTTTAAGTGAACGCCCTCTGTTATTTAACATACTGTATATATATAAAAATGAATCCCTATTTTCCTAGATAGATAAGAATTGCGTTCCTGTGCATTAATTACCAAATGACGCTGCCTACAGCTGCTGTGTCAGGTGAAAACATTAAAAACTATAAAGGCGAGCTGATATAAAAGCGAGCAGAACTGTACTCTTATGAAATGGTTTAAAAGCTATAAACTTAGCAGCTTGCGCAATAAGGCGCCCTCAGTGGGACTAGCCGAGACATAGGTGTTGGAGTGATTAAGGAATTATGAGGTGGATAGGTAACAGGTGCAACTGACGCAATACACTTTGAGGGCCTTTCTGTCTTTGTGTCAAGATGTTCTTTGCAAAGTAATGGTGGAGAGGGCGCGAAGACTTTCTGTGGTTTGATGTTGCATAATTGTACTAAACTGTATAGAAACCAATGCTCGTTTTCCTTAGTAGCCTCCCGACCATTAGTTTGCTAAGAACCTTCCGATGCCCTCGTAGACCCGAAGTCCGAGACGTCCGCGAACTGTAAAGTAGAGCGACAATTGCACAAAACTCCCCTACAGAAACTACCATAATCCCTCAATCTCCCCGTCAGCGACCGCCCTGAGCCGAGGTCCAAGTCCCACAGGGGACGCCCTTTTGCGCAGGTTGCTTAGTTTGTAGTGTTTAAACCATTTGGAGCTCTGCTCGCCTTTATGCCCGGTGAAGTAGCAAAAGCCTCCTGGCTAAGTACGAAAAACAAAAAATAATAAGTTCCTTAGTAGAAAAAAATATCTACTTATGCGTCAATTTCGTACATGGGCTTGCATGCAAACGTAATCGCAATTCAGGCCACGGAATCTGATTGGCTCATTTGAATTTAGAGTGCTTTCTAAGTATATCTCAGCACAGTATTTTTTTTATATTCGACTTATAATAAGTGATAAATAAAAACCGTAATTATTATGTTTTTTTGTAAAACCTAAATCAATTGCCGTTCGAGTCAATACTAACCAATAATTTCAGTGCATTTGATGCATCTCTTTTTTTAACTGCAATATTTATACGATGCTTGTTGATATTGCATTAAAATGTTTACTTTTTTAACGTGGCATTCATTTAGGTACACTTGTTTTACTTTAATCCTATCTTTATTAATATTATAAAGAGGAAATTTGTGAATTGTTTGTGAGGGTAGGCGGTAGGTAATCACTGGGTCTACTGACTGATTTTGTAAATTCTTTTACCGATAGAATGCCACAGAATTTGTGAATCTTGTGTTTACGATGGTGAAACCGTGCGATGGTGAATCTCAATGTAAAATAAAGTACATTTTGTTATTAGGTTAATAAAAAATAGTGATGTATTATTAGATTTTAAAAGAGGGTTCTACTGAGTATTTTGGCATTGTTTCTCAGTAGTCGCCACGTCACGCACTGCACGGTAGGAAAAAAATTATGACGATTCCAAACAAATGTAACCATTTTTACGGAATAAATGAATTTTGAATTTGAATTGAACGATTAAATTAAATTAATCACAAATATTTTCATTTTAAATTAATATATTTACCCGTTTTTACTCGATAACATCAAAAAGGATAATGCTATTAATGATAGCGCATATATAATCATCACCCAGAGGTAAATATGTTTGTTTGAATTAACGGATCTTAAAGATTGATTTGTTTTAACGGTCCGTGTAACATGATATATATTATCTATCATCATTGAAAGTTACTATAAATTTTTCACGGGCAATCCCTTTTTCGCAACTCATGTTAGCTTATCTTTTATCAAATGATTTGACGATACGGTGTATGTATGTAATGTTGTTATTTTGAATACACATAAGTACTTACCTACTTATATAGGAGTCAAAAGTAGAACTTAAGATGTTTAATTTATCTATTGTTTATTTTAAGAAAGATATATATACCTGCACTTTAGGCCACGTAAACTAATATTTTGGCTGCTGTGACCGAATCGGTTGTGATGACTTTTGTAATAAATAACAATCTCAATTAAAATCATGCTCATATTGATAAAATGTCGAAGTACTTAGGTATTTATAATTTTTTTTATAACGGAAAACGAAGAATCAGAAATGAATAGCGGAAAGGGGCCATGTCGCAGACTAATAACGCTTTCAAGTTTGCCAAGACGAGAAGCGAATACTAATGCCGCTGTGATATAGTATTTTGTCAAGTTAGGTCGCTAAAGATTGTCAAAATCTGTTCAAAATTGATCTCTTAGTAAGATAAACTTGAAATCTGTTTTAAATTGGTGGAGCGTTCAATAATTCAGATATAAAAAAAACAGTAAATAAAATCCTTGTTACCAGTTAAAACTGATACGTGTTAGGACCTACAGTGCCAAGACATAGATTCTTAAAGCTGCGGCAATCCTTAAGTTCAAAGTCGCTTAGCGAGCTATGCTTAGGGTTCCTCTGAATAAACTTCGCAATGAGGTTATTCGAAAGAGAATAACAGAATACGCAAGTCGAAGTGTTAATTTATGAACTGCCAGCCGTTGGAGGACCCGCCTTAGAGAAGAGACTGGGATTAAGGTAGAAAGCCCCCGGCGAGATGGACCGATGTCTTAAAAAGGTAGACAGAGTCGACTGGATACGGACGATGGAGAACCAAGTATTATGGTGCAAATAAAAAAACTATGTAGAATGAGATGGATAGTAGGCTAATGGGAGGTCTATTCTTCAAAACTGAAGAATACGGCAGTTTGACGGTTGATTTGATTGGTGTTTACGATAAATCTAATAAGAAACTTCTAGTTAGAGAATAGGTACTTAAAGGCGGATAAACGTAGAAAATAACTCTACCTCTATAGTAAAAGTTCTAATTTTGGGTGGTTGGAAAAAAAAACAAAAACGTCCGCTACGAGTAACTAGCTATACCTATGTATTCATACATTAATATAGTGACTACCTACCTAATCAGCCATTATTTGTTTTTCAAATCCTATCGTTTGTAAGTCGATCTAATATGATTGTTTAAACTAAATCGGTGCCTAGTAACTTTTATGTAGCAAAAGCAAGTGGGCCTGCAAAATTATCGGCCTTTTTATTTAACAACAAGAATAAGGGTTCCATGAAATATAAAAAAACTAACTTTTACCCGCGACTTCGCTCAAATTGAAAGTATCCTATGTTACTTCTATTATCTCCACATATGTGTAGAATGTTTCATGATAATCGGTTAACTAGTTTTCACGTGAATGCGTAACAAAAAAACTTACACTCACATTTACACGAGTGAAAATGGGCGGGACAGCTTGTTGGTCAGAATATAAACAAAGTAATGGAAGTTTTAGAAAACACGTTCCAAGTCCACCTAAAACAACCTTTTATACGCAACATATGTTTAAAACTAATTTCAACTTTGTGGGTCACCAGATTACACAAATTTCCATACTTACACGGAATATTAGTTCATAGAATAGAAAATTTAAAAATATCTGTATATGTTAGGGTATTTTTACTTTACTTTATTTTTACTCTATAAGTATTTTATTCTAAGTACAAAGTAATTATTTATATAATAAAGTTTTTTTCTGATTTTCTGTTACATATAAGTACATTTAAGCGGGATTTCAGATGCAACAAAAATATTAGCAGCGCCTACTACTTTGCGCATAGCTACACATAACAAAATGAAAGTATTTAGAATTCATATTTAAGGCGCAACGTTCACACTTTAAATAACTGTATTTATCGATGAATAATATAATTAGCCTTTGAAGATAATAGCATCAGTAGACCAAGGAATATCACTACAATGATAAAAGTATAAAATTTAGATTACAGATATTCACAAGGCTTTTTATATGTTTTTGACGTAATGATGAATTAATTATTGCCGTGTGGTTTCCGGCTTAGTCCTCCCATGACCCAGACCACCCCATGTCCTGCCATGGGTGTCGTAAAAGGCGACTAAGGGACATATGGCTGATGGATGGGCAGCAGCATCTATTAGCTCAACATTTGCGTCTTACTGCGATCACCAATCCGTCTGCCAAGCGTGGTGATTATGGCAATATATCTCTACGATCCTGGCTTGCCAAGGTCTGTTAAGAGAAGGCCCATGTTCAGCAGTGGACGTCAACGGGCTGTTGATGATGATGAATTAACATAGATCTGGTATTGCCAGTAACTTTCGCAAAATAAATAATCTTTAAATATATCACATAAGGAATGCCACTATCCGACAATTTCTCCGTTAAATACCTGAAGTTTGAACGTTTTCACTTTTTGTAGGTATATTCTAGTGTTTCATTTCATTATAAGCCAAGTTTGAAGTCAGGTTTATTACACCTCAGTAGCATATTTTTGATGTGTCGTGTGGTTTCCGGCTTAGAATAGACCACCCCATGTCCTCCCATGGGTGTCTTAAAAGGCGACTAAGGGACATATGGCTGATGGATGGGCAGCAGCATCTATTAGCTCAAGGTTTACATCTTACTGCGATCACCAATTCGTCTGCCAAGCGTGGTGATTACGGCAATATTCCTTAACAATCCTGGCTTGCAAAGGCAAACAAGGCAAACAAGGTAAACAAGGTCTGTTAAGAGGAGGCCCATGTTCAGCAGTGGACGTTAACGGGCTATTGATGATGATGATCATATTTTTACCTACCTATATAATATTGAGTGTCTTAAATTTACTGCGTTGGGTCAACTTGAGGTACCAAATAAGCATCCAAAATTAAATTCAGCATTCAAAATATTATAAGATATAATATAATGCTATTGTTGGGTTATGAAATACAAAAACAATACACATTTTATCTTATAGTATAATATAATATTGAATTATTAAATAAATACGATTGCTTAAATTACTTTCTCCGACTTTTTGTCCGCTACTGAAAAAAAAAAAACATTTTTTAAACTCTCGAATTTGTAAATGTTAATGTTTTATAAAATTTATAATTATTTGAGTCCTTAAAAATCTTTTTTTTTATATCACCCATACTTTAAGACATGTGGTCGTTAATTCGATCCTCAAGTTGGACAAGAAATCTTTGCGTACATTTTAAGATTTCTCTTCGGGTCTGTTCAGTTAGGGGATGATCCTCCGTGTCTTGGAAAGCACGTGAAGCCGTTAGTCCCGATTGTTTTAACATTATCAGCCACAAGCGTATACGAGGGAAAGACAGCAGTGTTGGTTACAACATAGCAGTGTGTTTCAACCCGTTTGCCAAGCGCTGTGACTATGGCAAACCCTCCCTCAGGAGAAGGCCTATGTTTAGCAGTAAACGTAAGGGTTGATGATGATGACGACAATAGGTACTTACCGATAGCACTTTCTTTATCGAGGCTTAGTTCAGATTCACTTGGTTGGTTCCATGTCTGCTGCTCGCTGGTTCCAAAGATTATGAAGATAGTGTTAGCCGCTACGTATATTGCAGAAGAAACGTAAAATACTTGCCGCCATTGTGATGGGTCTGTCTGAAAAAAAATACGAATACAAAATACAAATGTCAATTTCAAATAATGTATTTCTGTCCCTTTAACAGTAGGTAGTGATAACGTCACAGAATAATCTTTTCTATACGAATATTATAAAGAGTTGCCGTGTGGTTTCCGGCTTAGAATAGACCATCCCATGACCTCCCATGGGTGTCGTAAAAGGCGATTAAGGGACACATGGCTGATGGATGGGCAGCAGCATCTATTAGTTCAAGGTTTAAATCTTACTGCGATCACCAATCCGTCTGCCAAGCGTGGTGGTTATGGCAATATCCCTCTACGATCCTGGCTTGCCAAGGTCTGTTCAGAGGAGGCCCATGTTCAGCAGTGGACGGAGTAAACGGGCTGTTGATGATGATGATTATAAAGAGGAAATATTTTATTGTTTGTTTTTAGTAAATAGGCTCCTAAACTCCTTGACCGAATTGAAAAATTATTTCACCGTTGGGAAGCTAATCTATCCCCGGATGACATAGGCTGTATTTAATTTTGAAGCAGCCGTAGCCCAATAGCTAATGCGTCGGACTTGTGATCTTGTTGTCGCCGGTTCGATCCCCACCCATTGCATAACCGACGTGAACCCACTCATAACACAAGCGTTTTAGCTTAGCACGAGGGGTTAACAAGAGTACTAGTAGAATAAAAATACAGCTAGAAATCTCAAAAAAAAAAAGATGTTTGTACGGGAACGGGAGTTGCGCGACAAAAACCGCGCGCGGGAAGATAGTTTTTAATAATCCATCATGTGGAAATAATCTAAACGATAAATAATTTTCAATTGCAATGGTAGGGAGCACAAAGCATGCCAGATTGCTCATGCGTACCCGGCCCCCGCCAACGGCGGATCGAAGGCGTGTCCGGGAGGTTTTAGTGGTGTAGGGTCCTCTCCTCGTGGTATGAGTTTACCATACCACGCTATGGAGAGGGCGAGTCCCACATATCCCACCGCCAGCGCGCGAATACGCTGCAGCGGGGGTGGGAATGCGTCAATGCATTACACCACGGAAAATAAAAAAAAAAAAAAAAAATGGGCCACAGAACATAATACACCAGGAGGCCTGAATCCAAAACATCAAATCTCAGAAGCAACTACCGTGAACACTGAGTCACTGGTGCAGTCACGGTTAAAATTAAACATTTATCTAGTTTGGACCTCCAGTGTCATCCTGTTAAAATATTTCTTGGAAAAGAGACTACGCAAATTGACCAGCCTATTTAAAAAAAAACAAGATTAATATTAGAAAACTATTTTTAGTTTTAAGATTAAACAGTGTAAATTATTGTTGTTGGCGGCATATTTTGCAAATTTTATTATTCATTTTATTCCGTGTTTTCTACGACCATCTTTTATTTCAATTGTTAATTGTTTGGAGGTGAAACGTTCGCACTTTGGGTAACAGATAATTTGACCGAATATGGCTTTTTTTACCTCCGTAGCGTAGCAGTATTTGGCTTGCTTTAAATCTCGGAGGTCGTGGATTCGATCCCCATGCCAGACAAGAAATCTTTGTGTATATTCTAAAATTTCTTTCCGGGTCTCGTTGGACTACCCTACGTGCCTCGGAAAGCACGTTAAACCGTTCATCCCTATTGTTATAACATCATCTATAATAATTGTATATCAGGGAACGGGCAGCAGCGTTTCCTTGTGTGTTACATCATAGTACTGCGGTCACCAAACCGCCTGCCAAGCGTGGTGACTATGGCAAATACCCTCCCTCGGCAGGAGGCCCATGTTCAGTAGTGGAAGGGGCTGATGATGATGATGGCTTTTCTTATCTCTTTACTTATTAGATTATTTGTGTTGCGAATGTAAAATGCAATAATAGACCGTTGTTATGCGGTCTAAAACCTGGAAAGGGCTTTATGGATATCTCCCGTTCATTTTTTATACCGTTAGCATTATATTAAAATTCCTTAGTCTGCTACTGTAATCTGGGGACACGGCAGTGCCCCCCCAAGTCGAGTAAGAAAAAAAAAAAAAAAGAAAAGAAAGGTGCACGGCCGTACCTATCTTTTCTCGAAGCAACTCAGCCGATTTGCGACCCCCTATAACTTCGTTGTGGATAAAGATAGGAGCCTGAATTTTCAGTAACTAAACAAGCTTTGTAAAACTACAGAATATTTCAAATTTCATTCATTTTGAACCAGCACTTTACGAATTATAACTAGTCAAAGTTTGGTATTTTCGGTAATTTTGTCACTCGCTCACTACTGACTGACCGGTCATCAAAATGTTTAGGCACTTCTAGCAGACGTAGAAGCTTCAAATTTTGAGTATTAGGAGAGTTTAGTGTAAAACTCATGGGAAAATTCCAACATTTTGCAATTTCGGTCTAGTTGTTCAGTTTCATCAACTGCATTAATAACTTTGTTATTTCTTATAAATGTATAGGATTACAAAGTTACATTTGCAGTCAGTGAATCAGTGTACATGAATATGTTTGATTTAATGGAGGAATAGGTGTAGATAGGGACCTAGATGTAATTATGTTGATAGGTGGTGTCTAAGTGGTTAGATTAGTTGTTTCAGAGACCTGGTTTTCTGCGTTCGATTCCCACCCGGGACAATTATTCGTCATAAATTCAAACAGTTGTACTGAGTCAGGGGGTGCTTTGTTTTCGTGAATCTATTGAGCGGTGAGACCTTCGCGACACAGGGATTAATTGACAAGTAATAAAAAAAAATCTTAGGAAAAAAAAAAGACAATGGATTGTAAAAGTAAGATAGTACATAAGTTGTGCTATGAACGATAGGATACTAACAATCATAACAGCGTCTGATGGAGGTGGCTTGCCCGCTTGAGCCATGTCTCAGCAGGAGGCTGCGGTCCCTTGAGAAGTAGGGACCCCGTGTAATCTGGGCGTCCCTGAAACTGGTTATTTGGGCGCAGGAGAGCCCGCAACACCAATTGAGTCGCGGACGCTACCAGAGGGTATCCCAGATAGGCAACAGTACCTGGGCCCCTCACCAATTGTGGTCGGAGGAGTAACCAGGGGTTTTACTCTCATGTTATGATTAGCATTCCACTGCTATGAAGAGGGCGAGTCCCACATACCCCACTGCCCGTGCCGGAACACCGCAGTGGCGGAGGAGATGCGTAACATTCTTGCATTCCTCTGGACAAACTTACACCACGGCTTTCACGCTTCCCGTTCGAAACACCGAAAGACGGTCACTTTCTTCCAAGCAACTAACAAATCTTACTGTGATATCGAAGGTATACACACAAACCACGTTTTATTAATCTGACACAAACTATATTTATATAATCATTTTATCAAATATTTTTATACACAGTTTGATGTTAACTAGGTAGCTTTAAATTTACTTATGTACATATTAGCTTGTTCCCTAGTGCGGGAGCAGTCTTAAAAAAAGGCCATAATCGGACATGTATTATGTAGTTGTACCAAAATTCCATCAAAAACAGTTCATCAATTTCGTAATTTTAAAAACCTTTGACAGGCCGGAAGCCAGAAGGCCGTGAGAGCCATACATAAGTTCATGTTAATCCTCTGTTAAGCTTGATGTTGTAGTTTTCGATTAGGTACATTGACAATATTTATAACCAATGAGAGATAACAATTTTACATACGGATTAATTTTAAATGACGTTTGACGAGTGCGACGAATATCAATAAAGCATAAAAAAAGTATACGACGCATCTGTTCTTGTTTCATATGGTGAGTGTTGCCATGCCAGCTAGGTACGTGGATATTCATATCTGCGTAAGTTAAGTTATTTTGTAAATAAGGGCACAGAGTTACTAGTCTGGATGGTTTACATCAAATTTACGTCTACTTTGGAACTATTAAAGCGCAGGAATAATCAATTTGTGAATACAATAGACTAAAACCAGCCAAGTGCGAGTCGGACTCGCGTACTAATGGTTCCGTACCATTTTTAAGTGCCTACCTGTTGTTATAGATATCGAGCAAAAAAGGTCAAAATCAAGTTGTTGTATGGGAGCCCCCCCTAAATACTTATTTTATGTTTAGTTTGTTATTATAGCAACAGAAATACATAATTTGTGAATTTTTCAACTGTTTAGGTATCGCGGTTCTTGAGATACAGCCTGGTGATAGACAGACAGACAGCTAAGTCTTAGTAATAGGGTCCCTTTTCACCCTTTGGGTACGGAATCCAAGCATTTAATTTCTAGACATGCTTAATATTGTTGCATCAAAGATATCGAGAAAAACCCATAGAGAAATGGAGTGGGCTTTGAGAAAAACTGTAGCTGAAGTTCAAGAAGTAGTACCGGTAAAGAAAAAGAGGAACACAACCTACAAAAATTGGAAAGCTCATCATCAAGTGACAGAGTGGTAAAATCCAATGTTGGTATTTTAAAAAATAATGTAAATTGTAAAGCAAAGGAAAAAAGTACAACTATCTACAAAAAGAAATGAGATGCCATCAAAAACATACTTGTAAAAAAACCCAAGTCTCGTAACGCAGTTCTTTTACCGTAAAACGTTGTGAGATCTATGTAATACCAAGTCGGTTAATTTATTCAGTCCCTACTTAAGGGACCTTCTATCTTAAGCTATTACGTAATTATCTCACCTTTTAGAATTTTATTTTGACCTTAGCAAAGTTCAAAACTTTTATGTTATGAATATTAGATTGACTTGGCCATCGCAATAAACACTTGTGAGATACATTCTAATTATATCCGATGGCCAAGTTAATCTATTATTTAAAACTTTAAAGTTTCGAATTTTGATAAGGTCAAAATAAGATTCTGTAAGGTGAGATAATTACGTAATAGCTTAAGATAGAAGGTCCCTTAAGTAGGGACTGAATAAATTAACCGACTTGGTATTACATAGATCTCACAACGTTTTACGGTAAAAGAACTGCGTTACGAGACTTGGGTTTTTTTACAAGTATGTTTTTGATGGCATTAACTATTATAAGTTAATAAACATAGACCCGTTATTGCCTTTTACATTCGCAAAATAAAAAATCTATTAATAAGTATATCGCATTAAAAATGCCATTTTCTAACAAATATTCTGTTGCAATGCTGCCAGCATTCTGGGAACGCTTCCCATTTTAGAGTAGTATTTAGTTTTACGTTAGTTTTTTAACTTTTGGTAGTTTTTAATTCAATTAAATTGCTAATATCGGATAATTTTATAAATAAATATTCTGTTATATACCTAAATTGCAAACGGTGCATCTGAAATAAAATTTGTATGGTGCATCTTAGTGTCAGTTCGTGCCACTCGATGGCCTGAGACGGCACGTCACATTTGAATTGCAAAAAAGGTATAAACATGTTATAAAAGGGGTACCTCATCTTGCAAGATAAGTCCAGCAGTAAGTGGGGCAATAATTGAAATAATGTTGGAGCAGCAATTCGTGATGCCCATCATCTGCCCCGCGAAGTTTGGCGCCATGTCGATATGCACCAGCTGGAAAGATATTTATTTATATTATATGTGGATATATTATCATGAGAGCAGATCCAGCAGTAAAAGATGGTAATTCGTTAGATAGTGTTTTATTTTCTTACTTTACTTCTAGATACTTTTTATGTGCACGTTCATTCAGGTCCTGTTCACTCATTCCGGTATCCTTAATTTCATTCAATCGGCTTATTCCACTTTGAACACCCAGGTGATATCACCTAGGTGTTCAAAGTGGAATGAAACAGTGTCCTCTGATCACCTACGAATCAAATCACCCAGCTAGTATCACCCAGGTGATACTAGGAGACTAAATTGGTGTCCTCTGATCACCTGGGAAGCAAATCACCTAGGTGATCAGAGGAGACCGTTTTTATTATGTTCTGAACCTTGATCACCACCACGTTCAAATTGGAATAAACCTACATAAAACATCATGCCCAAAAGGATAGAAAAAACTACACCAACTATCTTTTCCTGGCACACCTCTTTCGTTTCTTCCACATTCATAAGTCTCTTCATACATGCTTACCGGTTATAGGTACTTTTTATTTGACTCTTTTAATAGATCGACAATATGGTTGACGTACTACCTTAGAGAATACAAAATGGTTGGACTCATTACTCAAAACGGCAGCATAATTCAATTACGATGGAAAAATGCTGAGTTAGAAGAAATATATGTAATAAATTAAACAAAACGTGCAGTATCTATAAAAGTACACAGTAGAATTCGTAAAAATAAAATACCAACCATAAATCCTGTCATATGTCCAGCATTAAGTCCAACTACCAGAGTCAATAAAGAGACGGCTAGTGTTATGTTGCCCGATGGAGCATACGATAGCCCGATCAGAGCTATCGCTGGACCAAATTGAGCTGGAAACAGCAATGTATTGTTAATTGGAATTAAGTCATATAGGTAATCGCGATGCGATCAAATGGTCACCGATTCAGTCCCCATCCATTGCACTACCGACGTGATATATTGGACCCCAAAAATGGGTATTAACTCATAATGTGACAATTAAACTTTCAACTTGCCAGCATGTAATGGAAAAGGACATGCTAAATGACCAAATATTAGACATCAGACACAAAACTAAAGCCATGCACATAACAATGCCCTCTTAGACCCGAAACCCGAGAGGTATAATCCGCGAACTGTAAAGTAGAGCGACAGTGCACAAAACACCGGCAGAGGTCCAAGCCCCACAGGGGGCCTTTTTGCGCAGGTTGCTCAAGTCTGGAGTTCTGCTCGCCTTTATGCCCGGTGAAGTAGCAAAAGCCTCGTGGCTAAATACGTATATCTGTCCGAAAATAAGAACATAACAACTAAAGTCGGAAGACTGGTGACTGGAATGTGGAACAGAGAGGCCCAATAAAGATCTGGTTGGAGGAGGCCTTTGCCGATTAGCAAAGGGATATACAGAAGATTAATTAATAAACTTACATGATGTTTAGGTTTAAGATTAAAAAGTGTAAATTAATGTCATAAGAAAGATCAAATCATAAGAAATAAGAAAGGTCAAAAGGTAGATATTATAAAGCTGACGAGTTTGTTTGTTTGCTTGAACGCGCTTATCTCAAGAACTACAGGTTTAATTTGAAAAAATATTTCAGTGTTTTATAGGCCATTTATTAAGGAAGGCTTCATTTTATAACGAAGTTCCCACGGGAAAACTGGGTGAAATCGCGCGATTAGCTAGTTATAATTATAAAATGATAACCACTACCATTCATATCCTTACGACTTACCAATAGAATTAGATATCTTCCTTACAGCCGTCGTGCTCATCAAGTTCTTGTTCAGCACATAGTCAGCGAGAACTGCACATGGGAAACTCAAGAGGTACATGCACAAATATGGCAGAGCTGACATCAAACCGGTCTGTAAATAAAAAATAATTTATATACAACCTAGAGACTGACAATGCCTTGTGGTTTCCGGCTTAGAATAGATCACCCCATGTCTTCCCATTGGTGTGTCCAAGCGACTAAGGGACATATAGCTGATGGATGGGCAGCAGCATTAGCTCAAGGTTTACATCTTACTGCGATCACCAATCCGTCTGCCAAGCGTGGTGATTATGGCAATATCCCTCTACGATCCTGGTTTGCCCAGGTCTGTTAAGAGGAGGCCCATGTTCAGCAGTGGACGTTGACGGGCTGTTGATGATGATGAGACTGACCCAGCTTCGCATGGGAAGTAAAGCATAATTTTACCAAAGCCTTACATTACTTTTTTTTTTTTTTTTATTGCACACATGAAATTTTAGTAAAAAACAAAATTTAAAGATGATGTACGATGGCGAGCTTAACTCATTAATAGGGCATGCAAAAACCGGGTCGTTTAAAAAAACCGTTTTTTTCGGAGTTTTTGTTTACAAAACCGGTGAAACCGGTTAAATCGGTTTTTTCGGGTTTGTTTTTAAATTTATATTAAATAAAAATGAAAATGCTGAAGTCTAACCAAAATATGTATTTTTTACGGATTGAAATAAGCTACAGCCTACAACTACTAACAAACAATACAAAAAGTTTATTTTCTTTATACATAAAATAGAATAATAGTCATAAAGCTTTAGAATTAGGAAAATAACATATTCTTTAAAACTTAAGGTACCTAACATAAAAAATTAGGAACATTTGGTAGACCAGGTATACAAAGGTCTAAAATCACAGAATATTAAAAAATAATTAACTGTCACAAAATACGAACAGGCAAAATCAACAGCACGTAAAATGAGATCAAAATAATGTTTGAATATCGCATAAAATAGAAGTCTTATTCCTAATAAACCTAAACAAAATAAATCAGTCATTCTTACAGTGAGTCAAAATAAAAATTAAATAATAATTAAATTATTAATTAAAATTAAAATTACAAAGCTAAATCGAATTCCTATTTTTTACATTAATAGAATGATCGTAAGGATACAACAAGTGCATCAACAGAGTCATCATTAAGAGTACTACGGATTTTACTCACTCACTCGCTTGTATCTAAAAACACACAGACTAAAAAAGCACAGAATCAAATCAAAATCAAAATTAAAATTATAAACTAACAAACAAACTCAATAAAACAAACAAACTCTTCCGCTATACTGCATAGGCTATATTTTATTATGAAGTTCCCAAGGGAACGGGAGAAATGAGAGAAAAACCGCGTGCGGGAACTAGGGAATAAAAATAAAAATAAATAGGAACTAACGCCGTCTCAACGTCCTGTACACGTTTGGCAGTGATTTTAATATTTTGTTTGGGAAAATCAAAGTTTTATTAAATCAGACACAGGAGAAACGTAACCGAAAATACCGAAAAATCCGGTTTTGTTATCCTAAATAATCCGGGTTTCAAATCAGTCGGTTATCCGGTTTTTACGGTTATCCGGGTATCCGGTTTGCATGCCCTACTCATTAATGAGTTTTCTTCCAGCAAACCATTTTCAGAATGTAAATTAAGGTAAAATGGACACGAACGGTGTACACGACAGACTTTAGATAAAACAATAATAATAAGTAGAATAGATTATTATATATTTCCGACTAATACATATACGCATACTTATACATAATAATATGCATACAAACATCCAAAATATAACATTATAAACAATAAACTAATACATATTATAAAAACTACTAATGTGATAGATAATGTTCTTTTATTCTTTTTTTAAATACGTCAATAGATGAACTTGTACGAATAGCATGTGGAAGAGAGTTCCAAAGGCGTACAGCACGAATGGTGGAATATACTTAATCTAGTAGTGAAAAATATAATATGACTTTTAAAAAATAGCTTGTTTATAAACACGTTATTTTTTCATTTATTCATTTCTAAATTGAGGCTACCGTGGGATTTGAACCTGCATCTTAGTAGTAGTAGAACTCCTAATGCCTAAACCATTCTGCCACAGTGGATCCTAACCAGCCGTCAAAATATATTCAATCTCTTTGTAATATGTCTAAGGGGAATGTGCATGCCATCTATCGGTAATAGTAAGCATTACTTGACAAATATAACTATGATGACGATCCGACCTATTTTAGCCACGGCGACTGCTTCAACTTCCGTGTTTTTATGGTTGTATATTTTTTGAAGATAGTGGGACCCAAAATCAAACGCTAGAATGCGCATTTACGATGCAAAGAATTGTTGAGTATTCTTTATCTTTATCTTCAATTTTCTTTTTTTGCATAAATTCTAAGATTTCTTTCCGGGTCTGATTTATTGACGGACTACCCTCTGTGCCTCGAAAAGCACGTTAAGCCGCTAGTCCCGATTGTTGTAACAAACGTATAACAGGGAATGGGCAGCAGTGTTTCCCTGTGTATTACAACATAATACTGCGGCCACTAACCCTCGCGTGGTGATTATGGCAAAATCCCGCCCTCGGGAGAGCCCTTGTTCAGCTGTGGACGTTGTGCGGGGTGATGATGATGATGATGATGTGCCGTTTCTTTCTTTCCATAATATTATTCAAAAACTTACAGACTTAATATCAACACCAAGTATCTGCTTCATAAATGATGGAATTTCCGTCAGCAGAGTAAAAAAGCCCCAGTTTTGTCCACAATGCGCTATTATTAGCGAAATGAAAGGAAGTGACGTCCAAATAGACCTCCACGGCGTTTTCAATTTCTATAAATAAAAAAAAAATATTTTAGTTACTATTCCCACCCACGCTCTTACCACGGCAACTCCCGTAAGCCAGGATCAATAGTGGCTCACACTGGTAATGGCAATAAGTACTGAGGGTCACCAAGTCCCGAGAAAAAGTTAAACTGCCTTAGAATTGCAACGAATTTAATCAAAAACAGATAAGAGGAATAAGAAATACAATTTAGTGTGTTTTAAGCATTCTAGTTGGGTTTTTAAAACAAATCACGGAATCAATAAAACGATTAATATATTATTAATGTTTAAAGCCCAGAAGTTGGACACTCCAACATTTATACTCCAATAAAAAACGGGATAAAATATAATGACCACCAAAAATATATACTTGACACCAGAAAAATAAAGTCTAAAATTGTAATAGTACTAGCTATTTTACTCACGACTGCACTTCAAATTGTATTCGAACACCAAATGTAGTTAATGATCACCAAATGTAGTTAATGATCACCAAATCTTAGCGAGCAAATTATTGCGTTATTTCTACCTTAATAAAATCAATGAAAAATGACAATCGGTTAGGTTAGGTTAGAGCTGCGGCCATAAAACGAATAGTAAATTAGTAAAACATTTAGGTACTTTTGGTGTTCATTTACTACTTTTGGTGATCATTTACTACTTTTGGGTTAACAATGATTTATTTGGAGTCATTTTGCTTAAATACGATAGCGAAATGTTAAAACTTTGGTTACAATTTTACATTAAAATGCGGGTTTAATTTTGGTGATCGTTTTTACCATATCTGATGGTAAGTTAAACATAAGCCATAAAAAACCCATCAGTTCAAATAATTCAGCAACTAGCTTCTGTCCGCATTTTAATAGCTGTTTTGTGCCAACATTTTTAAAAATGTTTGTTTAATACTCAGTTTTGTTGGCAAACGTTCTTAAAGCCTCCATGATTTTTTGAATATAAATTGTAATTTTTATCGTGTGACATAGTGCGAGTGTTATTATGACTACCTATTCATTTCAATTGAGTATAACTTGGCGCATTTCTATTTATATACTTATGTACACCTTTAATATTTACCCATGTTTGTTTCAAATAAAGTTTTTATTTTTTAATCTTGAAAAATAAATTCACAAAATTGAGGCTTCTCCATCGAATTGTTAAAGTTGTGCGTTGTTTATAATTCAGACAATCAGTCACGGTAAAGTTTTTGAAATATATAGATTAGTATATCCTATCTCAAGTTATCAATTCCACAATATCCTTGTTCAAATTCTAGTTAAAGCCATTACAGATACCGTCGATCCACCGATCGATACACACCTTATCGCTGGGATGGCTATTAGCATCATCTGCTCACTGTTAACATCCATTGCTCGTCATTTACGCCCTATTAAGTTATCATTAGTTACATAAATTATACCACAAATCCCGTCCGCTAGATCCTAAGTTAACAGGGATTTAATAACTACATAGAAATTAGAATTAACTAGTGTCTATCATAATGGTTTGATGGAACTTATTTTTTTTGTAGCAAACATATATAACACCAACCAATTGACATTGGAACTTCTTTGCTAACCTGATATCATATAATACGATACATTAAACTATAGATATAGCGCAGCCACCTAGTCAAATCAGCCATTTAATAGGACGGCCAGTCCGCCAATCAAACCCCCACATTTAATTGAATGCCTAGGCCAATGGTTGATTAAACTAACATCACTTAACTCTTGACTAGTTGGCTTAAAGGAATAGATCCTTTGAATTTGGTTGACGTAAAATCAGGCAGGTGATTTAAATTTAGGTTTTTTTTAACCACCCAAATTCAATGATTTGGCTAGTTGTCCTTTAGCCATTTTAATAAATGTCAGCGTCCAATTAACGGGATAGCCGTCCCATTAAATAGCTGATTTGATTAGACGGCTGAGATTGATAAACAAGATGACAAATAATTTAATATAATGTGACTTGTGTAGCCAGCTACATAAGGTTTAGTGATGCAAGCCAGACATGTCGAGAAAAACCGGGCAAATGCGAGTCGGACTCACGCACGAAGGTTTCCGTAGCATTTTCAAGTTATATCGTTAATAGTTTGTTGTATGTGAGCCCCCCATAAATTTTTTTTTTTGTATTTGTTGTTATAGTGGCAACAGAAATACATCATTTGTGAATTACCAGACAGACAGAAATCGAATTCTTAGTAATTAGGTCCCGTTTTTAACACCTTCGGGCATGGAACCCTTAAAATCACCCAAAACGCTTGACAACTAACCAAAATTTATAGGGACATTGGTCCCCTAGTGAATACATAAATACTATTACATAAAACGCACGAAAAAAGGAACATAATGTCCTGCTTCGTACCTTCTGTTCTCCAACTTGCCCTAAGGACATTTGTATATACAACCTTTCTTCTTCGCTTATCATTTTAGAACTTTGCGGGGAATCAGCTCCAATGAAAACATAAATGGCCGTCCAAATTGCTCCTGCAGTCCCATTGACGTAGAAGATTGAAGGCCATCCCCAGGAAGAAGCGAGTAAACCCCCGGCCATCATTTGTAGCCCATTGCCAAGTTGTGCACCTAAAAATAAAAATGTTATAAATTTAAATTCTATAAAAGAAACAATAGAAGTTTTACAAATTTAGACAAAAAGGGTCAACCTATTTTTATACCAATTACACTACTGCGAACTTCATTAATAGATAAAATAGAATAATGACGTTCAAAGAGTAACTGGTCAGTAGTATATTATTGGGCATTCTAGGCCACTTTCGGCAAATCGCTCGGCGAGTACGCCTCGCTGCCGAAAGTGGTCTAGAACGCCCAATAATCGGTAATCGACTCGACTCGTTAATTTGTTCATTCGTTCGAGTTCTTAGCATTCTGTCCCACAGATCGCTCGTACGCGAAATCTGTTACTGTTTCAGTTTATAAATAATGTTGTAATAAACACATGCACTCATTGTTAATCAGTTTGTTGACAACAGTAATCATGAAATTTGTAAAACAACCACAATCACTGCATGTAAGCACTATTTGCGATGATTTTTGTAAAACTAGATCTCGTCATGGAGAATTATTACCTAATTCAGTACGATGTATCATTTGCGGACCATCGAATTGTGGAAAAACAAATTTACTTATTGGACTTCTTATACATGAAAATGGTTTACGGTTTCAAAATGTTTATGTCTATTCAAAAACCTTACACCAACCAAAGTACATTTTTTTAGAAAGAGTTTTACAACAGGTACCAATTATCTCATTCCAGAAATATCAAGGGAATGAGGAAGTTATAAGCGTTCAGGACGCAAAACCCAACTCTGTGATTATATTTGATGACGTTGCTTGCGAGAATCAAACTAACATGCGTGATTATTTCGCAATGGGAAGGCACAAACACATCGACTGTTTTTATCTCAATCAAACATATAGCAAAATCCCTAAACAGTTAGTAAGAGATAATGCTAACTTAATTATATTATTCAAACAAGATGATATTAACTTGAAGCATGTTTATGAAGAACATGTTAACACTGATATGACATGGCTTGAATTTCGTGAAATGTGTTCTAAAATATGGAGTGAGCCCTTTAATTATGTTGTAATTAATAAAGATTGCAACAAAAATAACGGATGCTATAGAAATAAATTTGACACTTTTGTAGTCTTTGATTAGAAATACAAATATTTAAGATATGGTACTTACATGATATCATTATTCCTTGGTCAACTCTTCATCGATAACTATTATAGTCCGTAAAATCGTAGTAATGGAAAAATCACTGAAAAGGCAAATTGTTGATGCTGCAGAAGCTGTAAAGAAAAAAGTACGAAAGATGCGAGATTTGGAGACTGAAAATAAGCAAGCATTGGAATCAGTTTTTAGACCTGTAACAGAGTCTCTAAATTTTTTAGCTGACACCAATAAGCAAACTGACCTGTTGCGATCTAAAGAAGTTGAAGAAACAAAAGTTTCGTTTAAAAACAATACTTTACAGAAAGACAGTTCTAATAACGAAGAAGATAGTAATGTAGAAGAAAATGAATGTGATACCGACAGTGATGAGTCGTACCAATCATTAGGAGACAATAATCAAGAGCGTAATACATCATCCTGGTCAGTATCTGCGGAAGCACTAACAGATATTCCATTTGGTGTTCGAGCGGAGCGAGGACAATTGATGTTAGGTTCTGCTGTCATAATGATCAGCGATGATTACATCACCGTTACTGGACGGAAATATCGAAGTACTCCAGGACTGAAACAATTATTATTGAAAAAGGACGTAGATTTAAGCACAGTTACAGAGTCTGATATGCAGAATTATAAAATGATGTTGATTGCCACAAACGCACATCGTCGAGACTTTGATTCGAACAAACCAATAAAAAGTAATAAGGGACAAAAATATTTGCAAGTTATAAAACCTCTTTTCAAACTGTCGAATACTATTCAAAACAGTCAAGCAAAGGGGAAAGGGCTACCCTTGACAAAAATGTGGAAAAAAAATATAGATTTTGTATATTGGAATGATCCTAATGAACTTGTGGATAGGTTAAAATTATTAATTGCATCTCGAGACGCTGGTAACACTGGATTAGACAACGAAATTATATCTATTATTGAAGAACTGCGTGAAAGTAAAATTATTAAGTAATAAATAATTGATATAAATTTTTCACCGTTCATTTTATTATCAACCTTTAAATATAATACACCTTAAATATGAATGTAGATAAATTTGGACACCATATTCATAAGAGATTGCGTTTCTCTGAATTATTAGAGTTCAATGAAAATGCATTGCTAAAATCTGAAAGTGGTGATTTTGATTTGAAAAAATCTAGATTAAGAGGAATTAGATCTCCTGTAGACATAGATGATGCTGTAAACAAAGATTACGTCGATCGATTGTACGATCAGATAATAAAGGAAGAGAATAGAGTGATTGGATTGTTGCGTGCTCAAATCATAAAAGAGGTAAAAATAACAGTCCAAGCCACTTTAAAAGCGAAGATACCTGAAGTTTTAGTTCAGTTGGAAGATAAGTTTTATAACAAAGCAGAAGTCCAAAAATTACTTGAAAAAACTCCGTGATGGCAAAGCAACAAATTGTTAATGAACTTCACAAAGCAGCACGAAGAAACTTTGTTAGACGTTCAGTTATTTTAAAAGGCATTGATGACTTATGGCAAGCTGATCTGGTAGATATGCAAAATCTAAAAAAGTTTAATAAAGGATATAATTATATTTTAGTGGTAATTGATTGTTTCTCAAAGTATACCTGGACAGAACCACTAAAATCCAAATGTAAACTTGATGTTACTCGTGCATTTGAGCGAATACTAACTACGAGTAATCGAAAACCTGATCATTTACAAACAGATTCTGGGACAGAATTCTATAACGTAACATTCCAAAAGCTTATGAAGAGCTACAATATTAACCACTACTCTTCGTATTCTACCAAGAAAGCTTCGATTGTAGAACGGGTTATTAAAACGATTAAAAATAAATTGTATAAGTACTTTAGTCTCTTTGGGAATTACAAATGGTTAGGTTTACCATTAGAAGTTATTCTAAAAACCTATAATAGTACAAAACATCGTACCATCAAATTTAAACCATTCGAGGTAAATAAGTTGAACGAGTCAAAGATAAGAGAAAATATTCAAAAAACTCAGAAACTTACATCACGCCGATGTCAACCTAAGTTCAAAGTAGGTGAAAATGTTCGGATCAGTAAATACAAACATATTTTTGATAAAGGTTACACTCCTAATTGGACAACTGAAATATTTACTGTAAAACAGATTAATAAAACCATACCAGTAACATATCATTTAGAAGATCATCGAAAGCAAACCATTAGAGGATGTTTCTACGAACAAGAACTTCAAAAAACTAGCTATCCAGATGTCTATTTGATAGAAAAGGTTCTTAGAAGGAAAGGAAAGAAAGTTTACGTGAAATGGCTTGGCTTAAGCAACGAAGAAAACAGTTGGATTGATAAAGATGCAATTATGAATTAGGATTATGAATATATAACCGTGTTTGTAAGGATTTTTTCATTCATTACACTTTTGACTATGCAAGGCGGTGGACTAGTTAATAGTGTGATTAATAATCTGCCGTTCGAACTTCATTTGCCTGGTTATAACTATTGCGGACCGGGTACAAAACTTGAGAAGCGATTGTTGCGAGGCGATCGAGGTGTGAATAAACTAGACGAAGCTTGTATGCATCACGACATTGCATATGCAAATCACACAGACTTATCTAATCGTCACAAAGCGGATTTACAACTTTTAAACATGGCTAAACAAAGACTAAAATCAAAAGATGCAGGGAAAGGTGAAAAACTTAGCTCATGGATAGTGAGTAAAGTAATGAAAGCCAAACTAAAGTCAGGTGCTGGCATTAAAACATTCAATGCTTTTGTGTCAAAAATTAAGTCAAAAATTAAGAAACTGAAACCTAAAAATAGTAAAACATTAATCAACATTGCTTACTCAGCTGCAAAAAAGATATTTCCAGACATTCAGAAGATTCGCATTCCCCGAGTTATACCAATACCAAAGACAGGAGGAGTCTTACCTTTAATTCCAATTTTCGCTGGATTATCGGCTTTAGGAAGTTTAGCAGGCGGTGCAGCTGGTATTGCGAAAACCGTAAACGAATACAAGACAGCTCGTAAAAGCTTGCAAGAATCAGAACGACACAATAAGACCATGGAAGCTTTAGCGTTGGGCAAAGGGTTGTATATCAAGTCTCATAAAAACGGTAAAGGGTTGTTTATAAAATGTTCAAAAAACTAAATAAAAAGCTGCCTAATCGTCCTTTAACTAATATCGATATCAGTGAGCATGCACGTGACATCCCATACTTTCGAGGAGTCTATATGAAGGATCGGTTACCAAGAATACCAAAACGCATTGAATGTGGTATCGTTAACTTAGACGATTCACAAAATGAAGGAACGCATTGGGTAGCTTATGCTAAAATAAACAATTATTGTGAATACTTTGATAGCTTTGGCGATTTGAAACCTCCGATGGAATTAATGCAGTACTTTAAAAATTGTAATGTTTTTTATAACTATACTAGATTTCAAAAATTTAATACAGTAAACTGTGGACACTTATGTTTAGAATATCTACGGAAATTTTGGAATAAATACGTATAAATATTATGTATTTCTTTTATTTCAATCATTTTCATCATGTCACTCACCTTGTCGATAACTGCAAACTCGTCTGATTTATGTACATATTATCCTAATACATTACAACTTTATGGATCTTATGAGTGTGCCTTATTGCATTTCACAACATTTAATTCAATTCCAAACATTGACGAAACGAATAATAAGTTATATTACGGCTCTAACGAAGTTCTTGAAATACCTGAAGGCACTTATGAATTACAAGATATCAGCGATTATTTAAAATCGGAAATAAAAGATTGTTCAATAAAAGTACAGTGTAATAACAATACTCTAAAAACTTTGATATACTGTACCAAAGATATCAATTTTACTAAAGAAGGAACATTTAGGAGATTATTAGGGTTTAATAAACAGATTTTAAAAGCCAATAAATGGCATGTGTCTGAGTTACCAGTCAACATTCTGCCTACGACTGTGATCAGGATAGAATGTGACATTGTAAGTGGTTCGTACATAAACGGAAAACCCAGTCACATTGTGCACGAATTCGCACTCAATGTGCCACCTGGATATAGAATTATAGAAATTCCGAAAAACGCCATATACTTTCCAATCAACCAAAACAACATAAGCTGTATACATATCAGGCTATTAGATATAAACAATCGATTAATAAACTTACGTGGTGAAGAAGTGCAGCTATATTTACATCTTAGAAGAAAAAATGATTGAGTACAATAAATATGTGCATCAACAAATTGGGAACGTCAGTTCAACTAAAGTGATCAAGCAAATAAGACCTCGGTCTAAGAAAAAAATAAAATTAACAAGAGACAATAAGGAATTTCTTAAAGCAATTGGTTTGCTAAAATGAATATCTTAGATGTTTTATCTGCTCCAACTTACGACAACACTGTTGAGGGAATTGAATTTCATTCTTACAAACCCTACGTAACAAGCTTCAACAGGAACGATGAAATCCGTATACCTATTAATCAACAGGATCTGTATATATTACCGTCAGCAAGCACTTTGTATTTGGAAGGAACTATAATCGTTAGCAAAAAAGATTCAAAAGATAAAGCGAGTAGTGTTTCTTTAACAAATAATTTTCTGCTCTACTTGTTTCAAGATATAAGATACGAATTAAATGGAGTGGAAATTGATAAAATAAAAAACGCTGGTGTGACTACTACGATGAAATCATTAGTGTCTATGAATGAGAGTGAATCGAAGATATCTTATGCATGGGGTTGGAATATCGATGGTATAAAAAATATTAATGGAGGTAATTTTTCTGCTTCCATACCCCTTTGTAACATTCTCGGATTTGCAGAAGATTTTAAGAAAGTAGTGATAAATAGTAGACACGAATTGATATTGTTACGAAGCAATACTAACCTCAACGCTGTAAAACTGAATACCGGTGAAGTCGTAGATGATGTTCAGATAAATAAAATTGTTTGGCGTGTACCGCATGTTAAAGTGTCAGATAAAGAGAAAATTAGTTTGTTAAAACTGCTAGAGAAAGACCGACCGCTCCAGATGATTTTTAGAAATTGGGATCTGTACGAATATCCCACATTACCTAAAACAACGAAACATACTTGGTCGATTAAGACTTCATCGCAAATAGAGAAACCGAGATATGTCATTATCGGTTTACAGACAAACAGAAAAAACAATGCAAACTCTGATATGTCTCTGTTTGATCACTGTCATATTCGTGATGTTAAAGTGTACCTCAATTCAAACTACTTCCCATATGAAAATCTTAATGTGAATTTTGCTGATAACAGAATTGCTTTATTATACGAGCAATACACTAGATTTCAGCAGTCATATTACGGACGCCGCGCGGAGCCTTTGTTAAGCGAAAAACAATTTAAGGACTTGGCTCCGCTCTTCGTTATTGACTGCTCCAGGCAAGCAGATAGCTTGAAAGCAGGCCCTGTTGTGGACGTAAGAGTGGAAATTGAAACTGATTCGGTTATACCTGATCAAACTTCGGCATACTGCCTTATATTAAACGACTGCATAATTGAGTATAAACCGTTAAGCAATACCGTGAGGAAAATATCATGAATCCTGAAACTATAATAGTGGACGTTCAAGGCTTTAAGGACCTCTTCAACAATTTTATAGTAAAAGAATTAGCTTTGGCCACTCGTGATTACACACAAACCTTCTTAGTTAAGCCTCCATACTTGTTCAGATACTTAACAAGCAATGAACAGAAACAAGTCAAATGGCTAGAAAGAAACAGAGGCATTTATTGGAATGAGGGAAATGTTGACTATAGGGAATTCCATCGTATTATCGTTCCATACTTACAAAATAAAGAAATTCTTGTCAAAGGCTTGGAGAAGGTGCAGTGGATAAAGGAGCTATGTGAAAATTGTAAAGTATCAGAACTTGATGAGAGTCTGTGTCCTAATTTATCTATTTTGCATAAAAAATACTGTAATATAGATTCGAATTTAAATTGTAACAATCATTTAAAGGAATGTGCACTTAAAAATGTATTATGTTTAAAAAAATATTTAGAGTGGTAATGGTAATTAATATGTAACTAACATAAAAGGTTATTGTTATTTTTTAAATAAAACATGTTTCTCTGGGTTGTATAACAAGTACTGTGGAGGAAAAATAAATAAATTGCAGTAATCTTTTTTCATTGTGCTCGAAAAATGTGTTGTGTATTAAAAAAAAGGATTTAAATGAAAATGTATTTTAGGTTTATTAAATAAAAAAAATAATTTAATCTTAAATATGTGTTTATTTCATTAGTTGACCTGTCTAATTACATTGTTCCACAATAAAAATAGTTAAATTAAAAGAGTTTATCAAAAATAACTTGAATTACATAACCATAAATTTATACACATATAATTAAAAATACTCCGCCCCCCTAAGACTACCCACTGACCTAACAATCAGTAAACCCAAAAAATATAAAATTAAAAATCACTGTCTATCAAAGTTTTTGAAATTTTTTTAACTAACGATTCCGTATCGTCCATAACACTATCAATAGCATCTTGAACAATGTATTGTGCATTTATTATCACGTTCTCACTTTCACTATCACTGTCACTAGTGTTGTTATTGCAAAGATCAACAACTGATATTTTTATCAGTTTTATCCCGCGTCGATGTAGTTTACTCATCACGAAAGATTTTGTTGGTTGTTTCTTATGGGAAGGCTTTTCCCGACGTTGTCGCCGGGACTTCTTTTCTTTTGTTATTTGACTGCAGTGAGGAGGTTCGTTGCAAATCATCTCAGAAAGTCCTTCGTAAGGATTCTGAGCGTACTGGCTGAACTGAACTTCTGAGTCGTAAATCTGAAACAAAATGATTAACATCCTAATCAGTGAAAATATTTGGTACCTACATTAAAGATTTTAAATTAGTATTATTAGTTTTATATTAGTATTAGTATATTTTACTTACCGATGACATGATTATGACGTACACTGATAGACCAAAAAACTATAATATTGTACACAAGTACTCGGTGAGAGTAATATTTTATAAATAACCTAAATACGTACTCTGATGGTTTTAATTATATTAAAATATTTAATTAATTATTGCTAACCATTGCTAGTTTACGATAGTGAAATGTTAATAACACTATAAATGCAAGCTTGTTATTTGTTGAGGTTTGAGTTTATACATGCTGCAACAAAGGTTAACCTTATGAGTATGTAGATAAGATTTACTTTCAATAATATTTTACAACTGATATTTAAATAAATAATGACGAACGTCGAAACGGATGTTGTGATCATATTACATTCTGGATGAAGAAACTTCAACGAGTCGAGGTTTCATTACCTATTATTTAACCAACTTAAAAAAGGAGGATGATGTTTTTGACCAAGTTTCTGATAAATAAAACAAGTACATGGTCACACATTTTATTTATATTTCTGCAATCAGTAACTTATTAAAAGTATACTTAAGTATAATATCTATGTATACACTATACATACATAAGTTTACATTTACATTTATTTATATTTTCAAACAATTATTAAAATTAAAGTATACAATTTTATCTAATTTAAATCTAACACTAAACTTAATCACATTTAGGTAAATATTTACCTTATTTACAATTGCTTCAAATTAGTTGAGTGACCCCAGGCCTGCGTTGATATTTTGTTTGCAGATATCGCTCGTTTGTCGTCGTTGTTTGATAAGGCAATTTTATTAATACTTTGGGTAAAAATTTCGTGCTTGATAGATTTAAAAATTATATTTTTTTTACGAATCACTCCACCATTAAATAAAATATGTTTGTAGTTCGTAATGTCTAAATCTCTCACTACGCATACTTTTACTCCCTTTGCTTTTTTTATAATTTTATCTGGGGTTTTTATAGAATAAAGTTTTGATCTTAATCCAACAAATTCAGAAATATATTGTCCACCCATTTCATCTTTGAATAGCCCCGGAACTTTTTTGTTATTGAGAGGGATATTAAAAACGTTTTGTTTTTGATAATTGCTGGTATCAAAATACTGCAAAAAATTCAACTTGAGATCGGTATAAAAATCATCAGTATATATTTTGTAGACAAACGAATCGGTATCTGTATAACACAACTGTACTCGGTCTTCATAAAAGGGTTTAATAATATTGTAATGATAGTTGTACATATGTGATTTAGAAAGCTCTAATACAGTGAAACCGATATAAATTGGTTTATCTAGAATAATTTGGTCTGGTTTCATTTGTATTGCAACTAAATTTTCGGATAGAATAGATACACTATGGAAATAGGGGTTGGCTATAAGTCTCTCAGCGGATTTAAATTTCTTAGTTCGATTAAATGTGTCATTCCATTGATTAACTAAATGAACGCTTACTCGGTTTTCAGTATTTTCTAATGTTTTGCCGAATACGCTGTTGTTTAACAACTTAAAAAAGTCCTGTTCGAAGGAACTTTTAGCGTTTTGTCTTAACTGTGTATTTAGATCTATATACTGTTTTAAGTAAGGACTTTGTCTAAACGTAATAACCCTATGAATCTTACGAAGTATTAAACCGTGCTCAAGACACTTTTTTAAATGAACATAATGTATAACGTACCTATACTTATTATATAAATTAGCAATCAGTTTTTTTGTTGTACCTCCAGGCGGTATACATTTTTCAGGACAAAACGGCAACTCATTGTGAGACTTATGTAAATGTTCAGGATACAAAAGATCGACTTCCAATATATACCCCCATTCAGCGTTGTCCTCAACATGCTCTACACATAATTGATCTATTTCATTTTGGATGAGAAATCTAAAACTAGAATACGGTAAATATTGACACATGCTAAACCCATACAGATTATTACAGTCTAAGTATACTATGAAAGATTGAGGTTCTGTTGCATTACACTCAGGCATATATTTATGATTCGCTTTTGCATATCGATGGGAACACATACACAACCCACCACGTATACCGCTTTGAATCATTCGAACCATGGCTAAATCCGACATGAGTTCTAACTGAACCCCTGTCTTAAACAACATTGCGTCGAACGACAAACTAGGAGCAGTTATATAAAACGCCGGATCTAGTTTATAATGCTGTTTACATGTTTTTCGGAATTGTTCGAATATATCAGTTAATAAAAGCACATCTGTTTTTAAATATAAATCTGTATAGTCACCCAAATCGTTAATACTGAACATATTCCAAACGGTTTGAGCATGATTGTAATCGTCATGGCTAATATCTTCGTTGGTTAAAGAATTATGAAAATAACATTTAGGTGGTAACGATTTCTGATCGTAACATTTCCAATCTGACATGTAATCATAAGGATATATGCCTTTCCTTGTTAATAAACTAAATTGTCTTTCATCAGGAAATTGTGATTTTAGATAAACGAAATCTGGTGACTGTAAAGTTTTTGCGAGTTTGTCTAAACTTGCGCCTAAAAAGTTGAACGAATCTAAAAATCTTAATTGTATATACTCATTACTAGCAATAGGAATAAACTTTGTAAACGTTGTGTATTTTTCCTTAGTCTTTGGTATAATTCTAATTTGCCCAGGAATTTGACCTAATTGTTTTATAAATAAATGACAATCATAACCAGATAAATTATGAAAAAATATTGGCACAAATTTAGGTACTTTATTTTGTAAGTTGCAATGTCGATGTGCTGCACCACGATAACGTCCTGAAATATGACAGTGATCCCTTACCCGATCGCTTAAGAGTAAATTTTCACATATATGACAGACAACTGCGTGTCTGAAATCATAAGAATCATTTTTAGTAAATAACATAGGTTCGTTTTTTGTTAAAATGGTATGTAGTGCTTTAAGATCGTCAGTTAAAAATTGTATGAATTTGGAAACACAATCAGTACCTCGATAACATCTATACCCATTATTGGTATTATTAGTAGATGATACGATATTGTAAGCGAACGCAGCAGGCACATGGCGCTGCAAGTTTGATGTCTTGGCGTTTTCGGACTCGTTGTAAGAAATCGGATACAGCAATGTTTCGAAATCAGCGTATATGACAAATGGAACGTCTTGTTTTCTTTCATAATTTTTGAATTTTAAAAATGAACCCTCATCGGGTAATATTGTAACAACACCACCACACGAATGCGTTTCAATTTGATTTAAATTAGGAAAAAATAATAAGCACGTCTCGCAAAAATATAATTTACTGTGGTGTCTGGTTATCTGGTTTCTAACTAATCGCGGTAAATCTTTAATTAGACAATAATGAGTGTTTGTATTATTTTCTAAAAATAAGAGATGGATGCTCTTAGATTTCTTATTAGTAGTTGCGTACAACGGTCCAACAATCGTCTTATTATTTTTTAATCCATAAACAAAAATATTTAAGACAGGGTTATTTTTCTCAAATACGACTATATCAGAAAATGTGATTGGAAATGTTAAATCGCTAATATTTAAAACATCTTTAAAATGGGGATAAGACGTTACTCGGTTAGGATGTTGAGTTGTGGGGTACAAGGCAGCCACAACACACCATAAAAAACAATTTTCATCCCTATTTTGAATATTTAAACATGCTTTTTTGTTTTTTATAGCATTAGGCAAAGGAATAAATCTAGACCCGCTGAGAGGTTGATGTTTATTAATGTTAACTTCTAAATGAGAATTACTTAAAAATGTCCAACCACTATCTCGATGCTCAAATTCTTCTATTTTCTTTGTCAGTATCTCGACTACTGATTTATAAATAAAATCAAAGTTATAATAAAAGTGAATAACAAAGTTTTTGGTAGCAAACGACTTCAATTCCTGCTGATCATTTTTAAATAAAAGGAAATACGAAAAAAGTTCAAAGTTAATCTTAACAGTTGTATGTTTTATTAGTAACTGATCTATTAGAGTTTTAACGTATACCTTTACACTGTTGAGGAACATTTCTGGAAAATTAATTGTTTGTTCGTTAGTTGCAGTGATTCTGTAACTCGAAATTCTCCCTTTAAACGAAGAGTTTATAATTGAAACGTTATCATGCAGAAGGGTCGTACTACTGTTTTTATGTACATTAGTACGTAAATGACTTGACCACCGTCGATTATCTACAGACACATTACAAACTGTACAGTATGGCATTATTATTTGTTATCGTTTGATTCACAATAATAAAGTCGTTCAATAAAACTCAAGTAAATACGTACTTACTACTAATATTATGGATCTTATACAGATACGTTGCTTTTGGGTTGATACTTCACGCGTCGACGTTGACAAAAGTCGTTCGAGACTAGGTCTAACTAACTCTTGTTTCCTGTTCGTATTGTACCATCACATTAATTGGTAAAATAAGTTAGACATTATATTTCTGAAATTAAACAATATAATGATAATCGGTAACCACTAGACACAAATGCTAATAAAAGTAGAAAATATAGGTATTGGCTTCATATCTTACCTAGATACTTCGTGATTCGACGTTGACAAAAGTCTTTCGAGACTAGGTCTGACTTGCTCTCGTTTCCTGTTCGTATTGTACCATCAAATCAATTGGTAAAATTAAGTTTACTATTATATTTCTGAAATTAAACAAATAGAATGATAATCGGTGACCACTAGACAGAATGCTAATAAAACATAATAGAAAATATAATGAATTTATATCTTACCAACAAATAATTGTGTTTTATAATTTTCTAATCGACGTTCATTTTTAAGAAACCTTGGAAGTCAGAATGTCAATATTTTTGTATTTTTTAAATTTTCTTTATTTCAATGAAATTTGTGAAAAATTACGAATCTTTATAGACAATTTATTTTATTCTCAATAAAAGAACGAGATATACAATGAGTAATCATGAGGTCTTAGTCAATAATGCTTTGAAATACCTATCAAATTTGGAACCAAATAATTTTATATGATATTGCGTAAAAATTACACGTGTGCTCAACCTACTTATTTTTCCAGTAAGTTGACACTTTTATTTGTCTAAGCTATTTTACCTAAGGTTACCACGAGTTTACATTTATGCACTCGAGCACATTAAAAATGTTCGATAACTAATGTAATCGGTGTGACAACCCTGAGCGCTTTTACTACATCAACACTAATCAACGTCGATGCTCCTGAAATATCACCTAGCCAATTATTTTTCGTATGTGTATAATACGACCAAGAAAAAAGTTGTTCTTTACATAGTTATTTGGTCAGTTGTACATATTCTGAATATAGCGATATTATTGTAAGTTTCTGACTTATAATCAGTGTGTTATCGGTGTGCTCTATACAATCGACTCGACGAGCGTGCCAGTAGAAATCTTCAAGACTCCAAGTACTTATCAGTGATAGTTAGACAGTAGCTGCTCACTGCCACTGTATCAGCCATCCGACCCAACGACATAGTCACTGTGCCTGCCGACCGACTCTTCAAACTAATTATTTGGTATTCCTAAATAATTAAGTGAAAATGTAAGTATAAAAACCATCATTCTCCACAAACTTCTGACCCTGCATGGTCAACCAAACATTTTTTTAACTTTATGTATTTATTTCAGGTCAGACTCTGAGTACGAAACCAACCTATCAAGTGTTGTGATGGAGCACGACTCTAAGTCTAACCGCAAACCAACTCTACCAGTCCCTAGGAAACGGAAGTCAACAAAGCAAAATTTGACGCATCCAAGGTAAACTTTACGATTTATTTGCTTCATTGTTTTGTCAATTAATTGCATATGACAGTCGCTTGATGCAAGCGACTGCTATGCTGATGTCGCGGGTTCAATGCCGGATCGAGATTAATATGTGTACATGAATTTAATTAATAGCAATGATTTTTTATGTTCCTGTGTATATAAAGTAGTATGTTTTTACTAATAAACAGTATTTAATTGTAATGTATATCCGCTGTCTACTATTCATAGGATGTGATTCTATTCATGGTAGCGTTGTGTAGTATGTCTCGTCTCTTATTCTTGTATATTTTGTTTTAAAGCACATTCAGGTTAAAACTATAAATAAATTTGGGTGCAAATTAACAAGAGATCAATTTGTTTGTTTCAGTAAAACATCGAAATCTGACGTCGATATATTTGGCATCAGCCGCAAACATAACAACGGGAGGGCAACAGCGAACAGCGAAACCTCTTCTCTCCCGTCATACTTCGTGAACCGAGTGGCCCACGGCAGTGAGCGGCGAACGACAAGCACGAACGGCGAGTACTACATCGACTGTAAAGTATACAAAACTGAGGACGCGCGCGTCACCGACTCGTTGGAGCTGTGGAAAAAGGCGTTGGTCCGCATTAAGGTCCAGACCGACATCAATTCTATACAATGGCGTAAACTACAAGAGTTTATTATATCGACTGATGCTTTATTTCCCGAACCACCAACATATTACGATAAATAATACATTGTTTATCAACGGAATTATAATATTGTAATTTGTGTTCACTAAAAATAAATGAAACTCATTAGCATAAGTGTTTCATTCAACCTACATACATGTACCATCCACTATTGTGATAAGGTTGAAAATCTATTAAAGAAATTTGATAGATTCAAAGCGATGGTGAAATCGGTTCGCCGAGCGATCTGTGGGACAGAATGCTAAGAACTCGAACGAATTAACAAATGAACGAGTCGAGTCGATTACTGATTATTGGGCGTTCTAGACCACTTTCGGCAGCGAGGCGTACTCGCCGAGCGATTTGCCGAAAGTGGCCTAGAATGCCCAATAATATACTACTCTGGTCATATAGGTTTTGTGTATAAAATATATTTATCAGAGACAACCTCCGTAGCGTTGTGGGTTCGATCCCCACGCCGGGCTAAAAATCTTAGTGTAAATTCTAAGATTAGTGAAGCCGCTGGTCCCGATTGTTATTACATCATCTTTAATAATCGTATAGGTACCAGGTAAAGGGCAGCAGCGTTTCCTTGTGTGTTACAATATAATACTGCGGTCACTAATCCGCCTGCCAAGCGTGGTGACTATGGAAAAAGCCGGAAGGAGGCCCATGTTCAGCAGTAGACGTTATACGGGCTGATGATGATAAAATAGATTTTGGACATTTATGTTACCGTAAATTTCAACTTCTAGTAGATTTGACTCGTTGTGACCGTTTTTGTTTCATTTTACACTTTTCAAAACTGACAGGGCTTAAAAATATGATATCCATTAATTTTTCATTCTGAAATGCAAACGTTTATCTAAAGGTTGCCTGGATATTGCATTTATTACTTTCAATTGTATGAAAAAATATAAATATTATTATATTAATCCTTGTACAAGTAGCGGTTAGAATTTTGCTTTGTGTGTCAAAGAATCGAAAATTCCGGGACGGACATTTAATCTTCGTGTATAATAAAATATTTCATTAGCCTGAATGATTGAATGACTGCCTACCGTACCTCGTAAAGCACGTACAACCTAGGTTCCGATAATCTTTTTAGTAGGTGACAAATATCCTGCGATACGACTGCACCGGTCTCCAGAGGCCGGACTAGTTTTGGGTTCGGTTCCCACCCAGGATTATTTGTGTTAACTTAATAGTTCTTCTGAGACCTCCGCGACACAGGGACGAACTCCAACAGTTAGAGAGTGGTTTAAAGAAAAAAATACATCATACATTATTATAGTATAGGAGTTAACGCGTAGAAGCATTTGCTTATATAAGACTCCATATTACTGCGGTGCTACCTTCCAATGCCCTCGTAGACCCGAGTCCGAGAGGCCCGCGAACTGTAAAGTAGAGCGACAGTTGCACAAAACTTCCCTTAAAGAAACTATAAGCCATAAACTCTCAATCTCCCCGTCAGCGACCGCCCTGAGCCGAGGTCCAAGTCCCACAGGGGATGCCTTCTCGCGCATGTTACTTAGTTTGTAGTTTTTAAACCATTTATCTACGCTGGAGCTCGGTTCGCCTTTACTGTGAAGTAGCAAAAGCCTCAGGGCTAAGTACATATGTCTGCCTGATAAGTGTGGCAATACCCAGGTGGGAGAAGTCCTACAATGGACGTCACAAGTGCTGTCATGTAAAGTAAAATGTGATATTGACCGTTCATTGATATATCAGATTAAATAACAAGAAATTTGAAGTGGCAAGTTATCTTATCCACTTGCGTAGGTCCAAATACAATCCTTTATCGAGTTCAATGTATTAAAGAAAGTTTAGTGAGATTAAGAGAATAACTATGCGTTAATATGTAAATCAAAAAATTATAAAATCTGTAAAGTGCCATAACATAATACCTATTATCCGGGCATTTATTAAAATACATATAGCAATAGGAGACTTGCCACGGGATTAATATATCAATATCAATAGGATGGGATATATATCCCATGCAGGTGGCAAGTCTCCTATTGATATTGACTATATAGTCCACAAGTGTTTTAGCAGGTGCACACTCTATATCTTTTACTCTGCTATCGTTTACATTCCTTAAATCCAATGACATGGTTCTCAGACACAGTTGGTAAGGGACCAGTCCTATGACCGACAGCCTCATGTGTTATTCTAGGCTCGGGTAAAACACCAGATACTTCATGACTTCGGGCTGGAACTTGAACTGGGACTAGTTAACACATTTTTTTACCTGACCCGGGGCCTCGGTAGTTACGGTCGAACATATAACCGCTACACCGACGGCAGTAAAAAGTTGAAATATATTATAGATACAATAATATTGACAAGTATAAAGTGCGAACAAATTTTTATTACATCGATTTAGTGGTCTGAAAATATCTTTTTATCACATCTATTCAAAAAGAGCTAGTTTATTCCTCGTAAACAGGGACCAAAATAGCTCATTAATCCCTAGGGACCAAAATTGATTTGAATTTGGAATGTGGATATTGTTAATAATTTTTCAATCAGCAAAGAGGTGAATCACAAACCATGCGGGAACAATGTATTGAATATGTGACTGGCTGAAAAACTGCGAGCGCGCCAAATTTAAAAAAAGTTGATGAAAAATAAACAACGCGCGAAATTAAATGCATTCTGCTTTCGTTCGTAGTTGATTCATATTCAGATTTTAGAATTATAAAAAATGAGTGCGTCTTCCTCAAGTGAAAGTTTTATTATGTCTTTATGGTTCTTCATTGTACGTAAATAAATTCTTGTTCATAAGTTGCACTTACTTATTTTCTCATAGAGGGTGATAAAAAGTAGAGTGTCCACCTCGGGAGCAACACTATTTTAAGCTCGAGTGACATACTTTTAATACCTCACTGCGCTCTGGATTAAAAAAAACACTCTCGCCTTTAAAATAGTTGTTTGCTCCCTAGATAAACAATATACTATTTTGTTATATTTTCCTTGTAATGCAACTTTTTGGGTGTGTTAAAATCTATAACGACATCGATTTTTCTTAAATATTTTATTGACATAGACAGACCAAACTTGTGACCAGGTACCGTATCATTAAGACCTTCACCGTAAGCTCAAAATAAACTTATTGATAAGTCCAGGAATATTCTGGTGAAGAATGGTAACTGTACCTATTTTTATGGAATTTTTAGTCACGGCAAAATGATTATGTAGAATTGTTATTATTATTGAGTCTTTGTCAAGGTTAATTATGCTATTAGAGAAGTAATGATCTACAACGTAAGTAGATCCTCTCTTAAAGGACGCCTCAGATACTTGAATATAAGTTAGTTGATATTATCATATGACTTTGTAATGGACAAAGTTTAAGTATCGACTCTTTAAAAGTAATGTGGAATTGTTCCTGTCCTATAACAAATATCTGTTTTAGCTTTCTATTTCAAATTAATACACCTATCTTTTATCCTTACTTCCTTACTAATATTATAAATGTGCAAGTAACTCAGTCTGTCTGTCTGTCGGCCTCTCACGCCAAAATTACTGAACCGACTTAAATGAAATTTGGTACACAGATAGTGTGTGTTTTAAAGCGAAAAAAGGGGTTTAGAGGGTGTAAAGGGGGGGATTAAAATTGTATGAAACATAATTAAAACTGATACTCAAAATTTTGGCCATTAAAATTGGAGCGATTTAATCCCAAGTATTTTTGTCATAAATTTCATTTGAAACTTTATAATAAGTCCTGCTAACTTATTTATAGATATTTCTCTTATATTATTGGGAAGTTTGTTATAGAACCGGATACATTGCCCCATAAAAGAGTTACTTATTTTGCGGAGACGGCTAGCATGGACCAGAAGATTATGCTCATTTTTACTATCTGTGCCGCTTTTTTTACAAAACGAATAAAAACAAATCAAAATGAATCTAATCGAAATTAGATAGATATCGAAAATCCGGCACTTACTCACACTTACCATGATGATTTTCCTTATCATCTCATGAGATGGAGGAAACCTCAGAGATTTTATCACACACACTTGTCTAATATTATCGATCCAAATATCAATATTTGACACTGCTCGTGACTGTAATCAATGTCTGAGGCTTTTAAATAAAATAAGAGATTTGTTATGCCGTATCTATTTAGTTATCATTATATTTCCTGCTTTTTGGATGAAAATCAAATACATATAGTTAATCACGAGGTTGGAGGGTGCTTTGTGGAAACCTCCTTTGCAGTCACCAAAAACACTGACATAAAAATATTTTTTACGTCATTGGTAAAATTTGAGGGTAATAAAATTAGGTCAGGTCTCGTACTTGCATCTTAGGTTTAGCCCTAATGCGTTAAACCTTTAGGCCACGGTGGACCCCAACCAGTCGTCGAAATTTATCAATCTCTTTTATAACACGTTTCTAAGGGGGACGTTTCTTATGCTTGTTTAACATTGTAAATTCATTTTCTGTTATTTTATTAAAGAAAAGGGCTTTGTAAATACTTTACGTAAAGAAATATGTAAACACCTAAGTTGTTTCCGCGTCCCATTTCTCCCTGTGCACAAAATTCACAACGTTGGGTTCCGTAATCTCTTACAGCTTTTTTACCAGGCTCAAAGGAGGCATGGTTCTAGTTTTTTTTTTTTTTTACTAAAATTATAATAAACCTATAACCGCTAATTAACTTGCGCAAGAGGGAGCCTCCTGTGTTGTATAGACAGCGGGGGTTTTTGCTGAATGATATCTGCGTTAGATTTAGGGCAGGTTTGTGTAATTATCGCTCTACTTTACAGTTTGCGGGCCTCTTGAACTGTGAGTCTACGAGGGCATCGGAATGTTCATTGCAAACTATTAGGTTAGCAAATCGATAGCCACAAACTATGTTTTCACTAATACGGAGTACAAATACACTGCTACTATGAGATTCGTGCTCTGCTAAAGTAGCATTCTACATTTCAAAAGCTGACAAAATGGCAATTTAATTTATATACAGTACTCGAAAAATGAAGGGGGAAAAAAATTAAAAAAAATTTGGGTGATTTTCAACAGGCTCTATTTCAGTGAAAAATAGTCGTATAGAAAATAAAAAATAAAGCTTAAAAATTCTTATTTTCAGATTTTTCTCATCATCGCTTCATGCACTCCTGCATGAAGCACGAGAAAAAAATTGACCAGTAGTTACAGAGATACCGGCAGTTGAATGAAAAAGGCTTTTGCATTCAAAATTCGATATCTCAGAGAGAAATAGTCGTATCGGGGTCCTGAGAAAAGCATCTTGAAGCTGAATAAACAGGCTATGCGACCCATGTTGGTGTAGCTCAAAAAAAATCCATAGGCCATAGAGTACGTCCTTCCTGCAGGATTTCTTGAGAACCGGAGCTCTTAAAAATGTTTACCTAAAAAATCTGAAAACTAGTTTTCAAGCTTCAAGAACTTTATTTTTTATTTTCTGTACGATCATTTTTCACTGAAATAGAACCTGTTGAAAATCACCTAAAATTTTTTCTGTTCCCTTAATTTTTGCGAGTAGTGTATATTGTAAATATTTATGTAGGTGTTATTAGTATACAATTAAGGAGACGCAAATTGTTAATTTCAGTCATTTCACGCCACCCTTGTCATAATATTTATTCCATTGGTTGGTTGTTATTTTAACATATTCAGTCATTATAATAAATTTTTCGGGTGGCATTTTGACATAGCATTCAAACAATTTGCTTCAGCTATGCTTGCTAGGTACTACTACTATTATATTCGTGAATGACAGATACGTCAATGTTTTTTAACATTGCCAAGTGGTATTTTTAATTTTTTAAATGTTTGTTAAGTCCCACAAGATTATTTTTATCAATTACCAGCTGTCTCGCACAGTTCCACTTTTTTCTTTTATAAGAAACTTCTTCTGACAATAACAAACAAAAGAAAAAAGAAATGGCACAATCGGTTCAGCCAATCGCGCGTGATGCCGTGACCAAGAAAATAGGGATTCATTTGTGTATATGTCAATATATACACAAATGAATAAAACATAAATACACATAATATAAAACAAAGTCGCTTTCTCTGTCCCTATATCCCTATGTACGCTTAAATATTTAAAACTACGCCACGGATTTTGATGCGGTTTTTTTAATAGATAGAGTGATTCAAGAGGAAGGTTTATATGTATAATACATCAGCATTGTGCCCGTGCGGAGCCGGGACGGGTCGCTAGTATAGTATAAAACAAAGTCGCTCCCCACTGTCTGTCTGTACCTATGTATGCTTAAATCTTTAAAACTACGCAACGGATTGTGATGCGGTTTCGATAAAGTGTCTCAAGAGGAAGGTTTATATGTATAAGACATGCATAAAAGTCCACCCGTGCGGAGCCGGGGCGGGCCGCTAATAGATACTTCGATAGAAAACATTCTATTATATTAAACTAGACTAATATTAAAAAGGGGAAACTTACAAGACCGTTTTTTACAATTAATGAGCATCGAGTACGTTATCCTGAAGTAATACTTATAATTCACTTAAGCAATTTCTTGGTCGATCACTGTCTCTTAAGATACAGGTCTCCTAGTTTAAGAGACAGGGTTCATAAATTTGCATGCATTGAAATTCTGTGAACTTACTCTGTATAAACTAACCTATTATCATGCTCAAAATATTGTACAATTTGTTGTAAACTTTATCTGTATGCGTTTTCTTTCTTTTATTATATTTATAATGAGGTTTAAACAAGAGCTAGATGGTTAAATCCGTGCTAGAAATCCGATGTTACTATACGACACGTATATATAATTTCAGACTTTGCCTATTCATTCAATAAATCTATTAAAATAATATATTTTGAAAGAAAATTGTGAACAAAACATGTATGTATTTTAAACTATTCTTAATTGATATATTTAAAACTACATATTTGAATTTTATTGTTAGTATATGAGTTCGTATTGAGCCTATACGCCTCGCAAAAATAATTCCTTATAGCTCATACATACCTCCATAAACTATGGTGCCTAATCTGCTCTTTTCTTCTAAGGGAACCCATTTGCCCAAAAGGTTGTGCATACTCGGGAATAGAAAGCCTTGAGACAGGCCCTGTACAACACGGCAGGCGCACAGCAATTTCCAACCTCCCTGAAATAATATGAATAGTTAAAATATTTTCTAATTGAACATGGGCCTCCTACCGAGGGAGGGTATTTGCCATAGTCACCACGCTTGGCAGGCGGGTTGGTGACCGCAGTATTATGTTGTACCACACAAGGAAACGCTGCTGCCCGTTCCTTGATATACGATTGTTATTGATGATGTTATAACAATCGGGACCAACGGCTTAACGTGCTTTCCGAGGCGCGGAGGGTAGTCCCTCAACCAACCAGACCCGGAAAGAAATCTTAGAAATTACACAAAGATTTCATGTCCGGTGTGGGGATCGAACCCACGACCTCCGAGATTCAAGGCGAGCCAAATACCGCTACTCTAAGGAGGTTGTCAGCGTTAATATGTATTATCTATCTAAATTTTTTTTCTATCCGACCCGCCGGAGACGCGTACGCCCGCGAACGCGACGCGTCCCCCCTAGCCCTCCCAACCCTTAGTTTGCTAAGAACCTTCCGATGCCCTCGTAGGCCCGAAGTCTGAGAGGCCCGTGAACTGTAAAGTAAAGCGACAGTTGCAAAAAACTCCCCTAAAGAAACTAAAAGCCATAATCCCTCAATCGCCCTCTTGCGCAGGTTGCTTAGTTTGTAGTGTTAAAACCATTTATTTAGGCTGGAGCTCTGCTCGCCTTTATGTCCGGTGAAGTAGCAAAAGCCTCAGGGCTAACTACATATGTCCGTCCGAAAAAAATAACCTACATTTTTATTGTCTTTCAAATCTTATCGGCATTTAACTAGCCAATTAATTACCCGTAGCCCAATGGCTAGGGCGTTGGACTTGCGATCATTGTGGTCGCCGGTTCGATCCCAACTATTGCACTATCGACGTGAACACACTCGAAACACAAGCATTCTTAGTTAAGCACGAAGGGTTCACAAAAATTCTGCTAGTAATTTATTTTTATTTTTTATTAAGTTAAATGATTTGAACTTATACCTAGCTGCGTCCTGCGGTTTTACCCGCGTCGCTCTGTTCTTTTAATTCAGCTTATCTACTATCCGCATGCAATTTTTCAGCAAAATCCGTTCTGTAGTTATAGCATGATAGAGTAACAAACATGCATCATCACATTGTTACAAACTTTCGCGTTTATAATATTAGTAGGATTTGGCATTCAATTTAGACTTAAAAAATATAGTCTAAGATCCGGCTGCAGAATTAGTGCGCTCATTGAGAACTAGAAACCAAATTTTTACGCATGTTTATGATTAGGAGAATAAAGATTTACTAGGTTGCCTATCAAAATATGGCCGTTAGTATTTTTAATTAAATTAATCTATCAAATAAGACGACATGATCAAATTTCTCATTTTCATAAAAATCTTGGTGCCAAGTCTCATTACCTACCTTCTTTTCTATCTTCTGCTCATGCCACTAAAGGTTTGTACCAGAACATAATAATAAACTTTATCGGTAACAAACCTTTGGTTGGCATTGACGAAGCTAAGGATGCCTGATGATGCTGTTGGTCTGCAGCCTGTCCGAGTGAAGCATTCCCACAAAAATTACATTCGCAGCGGCAATGGTACGAGACGCTTTAAGTTAACTCAACCGTCACTTATAACCTCGGCATCAGATAACAAAGAACGAGCCCGTTTCCTTGCTTTTGGAGAGCAAGAGTCAGGTTTTTGGCTTCAGGCGGTTCCCTTAACCAAAATAGGAACCCTACTTGATGAAAAGTCATTTTTCATCGCCGTAGGTCTATGCCTGGGCATTTCCCGAACTGAACCCCACACCTGCCACTGCGGCGGAATGGTAGACCATTTGGGTCACCACGGCTTATCATGTCGCCTTAGTGCGGGTCGCTATTCCCGCCATGCTGCTCTTAATGACGTCATCCGTAGGGCCCTTGCCAGGTTACCTGCCGACTATTTTAGAGCCGAACGGTATCTCCCGTGACGATGGTAAGTCCGATGGCATGACGTTAATTCCATGGAGCAGCGGTAATCCGCTGGTGAGGGACGCAACTTGCTACGACACACTGGCTGCCACCCATGTTACCAACGGTTCCAGGGCAGCCGGTTCTGCTGCTGAAGCAGCGGAGGGCCTTAAGCGGGGAAAATACAATTATCGTAGTGACGGTTATGTATTTCTTCCGTTTGGGGTTGAAACCTTGGGTCCGTGGGGGCCCGAGAACTGTCCAGGCTCATTGATTCGTCTAGTGATCCGAGGGCTGGCGCGTACCTCGAGAATTAGCATAGCTATTCAACGTGGTAACGTCGCCAGCTTTCTGGGCACCCTTCCCGCAGACGGTGACCTGAGGAGGGTTTTTTACTTGTTGTTTTATTTCATAAGTTTAGTATAATATGAATAGTTTAGTTTTTTTTATATTTTGCAATAAAATATTTTGTTAAGGTAATTAAACGTGGTTTTAATGACATATTGTTAAACCATAATGTTTAAAATTTATAGCCTGTATTTTATTTTGAAAATAAATATTAACTTTCTGTAAAAAAAAAAATATAGGTATTTAAATCTTATAACTATACTAATATATAAAGCTGAAGAGTTTGTTTGCTTGAAACGATGCGTAAAATCTCAGGAACTACTGGTCCGATTTGAAAAATTATTTCGGTGTTAGATGGCCTACTTACTGAGGAAGGCTATTTAGCATTAGCGATGCCCTGAGCCGTGGTCCTAGCCCATTAAGGGTGCCCTCAGGCGTATGTCGCTTATACGTAAAAATATTGTTTAAAGACGTGCCTCTTTTTATAGAGCTAAATTATATTAAGATTTTGATTATAGAGGTAATTATTGTTGTAACTATACATATGACGTGACGCTGGACTGACAGACAAGTCATTAGCTAATGCGCAAAAGATTTTAGTTGCGATATTTTTGCATTTAATTATATTAATCATATTTAATTGTGCATAACTAACAAGTGCAAGTGTATGTAAATACCTTAGTGCTGAATAAATATCGTTTAATTCGTTTCGTTTAATTATGAAGTTCTTACGAGAACGGGAGCAACGCAGGTGAAACCGCGCGCGGAAACATGTACCTCATTATATGTGATTAAGTAAACATTATTTAAAGAGTTATGAACGTCGTACAATGTATGATAATGACTTTAGTTTACTGCAAAACTATTCAACAATTTATTAACAGTTACTTCCTGTTTGAGAACAACATTATGGTTTAACAATATGTCATTAAAACCACGTTTAATTACCTTAACAAAATATTTTATTGCAACAGTAAGTTGTTAAAGAGTTAGCACTATTAAAATAGTCTCAAAGCGGCCAATATATACTAATATATAAGGTTGAAGAGTTTGTTTGCTTGAAACGCGCTAATGACAGGAACGAACGGTCCGATTTAAAAAAATCTGTAGTGTTAGATAGCCTATTTATCGATAAAGGCTATACGCTATAGTATATAGTACTTCATAGTAAACTATGAAGTTCCCACGGGACCGGAAGCTAGGCGGGTAAAACCGCACACGGAAGCTAGTTTTGTGATAAATTCATTTTTGCCTTCAATGCAATACAATGCCTCTTTAGCCTAAAATACTTAATAATACTATAATGTGTTTTTTTACTGCACCATGTTGTTATCGGGATGTGCGAATCGATTTATACTCTAAACCAGTGGTCTCCAAACTTTGACGTCTTAGGGTCATAACGATTTTCAATATGTTCGAAGGGCCAAAACTGTTTTAATTTTTCTATCTTATTGCTAGACTAGTGGCAAAGTGCGCGACCGAGTCATTATCATATTGTGTTGTCTTTTTCAAGTTATCACAGCAATAGTAACAACAATAAGACATTAGATGCGCGGGCTAGATTGATGACACTAGCCTTTAAGTTGTCGCGGGCCGGATTGTTGGCACTGGCGGGCCGGTAGCCCGCGGGCCGTAGTTTGAAGACCTCTGCTCTAAACCATCTGTGTATATTTCTTTATCCGATGATCAGGAGTTTACGCCTTATTGTTAACTTTTAAGTATTTGATGACGCGGGGATCGAACCCACGACCTCCGAGACTTAAAACGACAATACAGCTACGCCACGCAGGCCTAAAAGCATCTTATTAAAAAAATAGTTAAAAGAAATACATACATAATAAGCACAGATAGGTATCAATAAAGATACAGCAGAATTGACCGATAAGCAGATGGTGATGAGTATCATTCCTCCAAACTTAGATGCCAATTCTCCAGCAGGTATCTGGAGCACCACGTAGCCCCAGAAGAAGGACGATAGAACGACACTTTGCGTCTGCATGCTCCAGTCGAAGTACTGCAAAAATATAAACATATAATCATCATCATCATCAGCCATCAGCCCGTATAACGTCCACTGCTGAACATGGGCCTCCTCCCGAGGGAGGGTTTTGGCCATAGTCACCACGCTTGGCAGGCACACAGAGACACAGAGGAAACGTTGCTGTTCGTTCTGTGGTTCGTTTGTTATAGATGATGTTATAACAATCGGAGCGTAGTTCCTCAACCAACCAGACCCGGAAAGAAATCTTAAGAGTTTACACAAATATTTCTTGTCCGGTGTGGGGGTTGAACCCACGACCTCCGAGATTTAAAGCGAGCCAATTGCCGCTACGCTACGGTGATTGTAAACATACAAACTTGCGTGTAAAGCTGACAAGTATATTATTATCTTTATCACAGCCATTACTCTTTCCAAAGCTCTTTGAAAGAGCTAAACTTGGCATTTTCCTGCGTGATCGTGATCTAATAAAAAATTAACAGATCCGCAGAAGATCGGAGGTCGTTGACATAGTTCATCGAAAAGGAAGAGCTCGAAGAACTGACAGCCGATGGAGCAGAAAGGTTCTCGAGTGGAGACCACGAACTGACAAGCGTAGCGTGGGAAGACCGCTTGCACGATGGACCGATGACCTCATAAAGGTCGAAAGGAGTCAGTGGATGCAGGCCGCTAGCAATCGCACCCGCTGGAAATCGATGAGGGAGGCTTATGTTCAGCAGTGGACGACAACAGACTGGTATGATGATGATATCTTTATATCTACACCGCGTAATGTGATGTCTTAGTAACGACTAAGTAACTAGGCTGTGTAATTAGCCGCTGTGTACCAACGGCTAATACATAGCGAATTAATTTATTTATGATAGTACAATCGATCTATGTATATACATTTTTATTACATAAATAAAAATAAAAATCTTTTTTTTTTTAAATAAAAACGTTTTTATTCACGTTAACCTATCATAGGTAAATAGTCAAAACATATTTTGGTTTTTAAATTTACTGGGTATGTTGAATTAATAATTTGATTATATTAGTTTACCTTATTGCTTTTGCCTAAAAGCTACAAGGTATAAGAATACAATATTATTTTATTTATTTTTATATCTTTGATTGAGAATTGTCTACTTTCTGACCTTTGAGTATGTTATTATTTAGACGGACCATAAGTATATAGACGAACGCGCTTTTTAGTGCTACCACCAGATCCAATACGCCCCTAACTTAGAACACCCGGGGAAATATTTACGTAGACCTCATTACATGGATATACATGGTTTATCAGCTATGGATCTAATACCTACACGTTGTAAAACCTTTAGTGACTTACATGCTCACTGTCCTTATCAGTCATAGACACGATGGCCATGCTCATGTTGACTCTCATGCTGTAGCTGAGTAGCACAGCCAAAAATAGCATAAATATCTGCAGGTGACGTATACCAAGTATTGATCCTGAAATCAACAGTCACATGAACATTTAAAGGAAAAGAAAGGAAAAGAAAAAGAAAACAAATATAAGAAACATTTATTCCTTTCTTTTAAGTTAAACGAGCAAGTACTCTGCGAATACGAATTTAAGCGACACACACCGACAACACCGACAGGACCCGTGCCTTCTATTTAGATGTGTGCCACAATAATTTATATAATTATTTTCATAAAACCAATTAACTTAACTGAGCGGCCAAGATTTTAGCCATCATAATAATATTAATGTTTGTAGTCATCAACAGAGACTGTTGTTTTCGGTGCAATAACCTAATCACATTCGATAGTGCAGTAATGCATTTCCAATGTAACCAGTAATCAAGCCTAATTACTATCGACACTAACTTCGTAAATGATGATAAGGCTGTTATTGAGGGTAGTAGTTCACTTCCTCATACGTAATAGTCACGCCTCTTGTAATGTTATAAACGTAGATGATAAATGACGTCACAATTATCACGTAACACTAAAAATAAGTAAAAGGCTAAACAAAACGAGGCAGTTAAGAGCTGCTTTTACAGAATTACCACAGCCAAATATAAATATTGATTTATGACGTTTTCTATTCGTGATTAAGTTCATTTGAACTTATGGGGGAAGAGGCTCATAAATTTGAATACAAAGACAGTGTAGTAGATGTACTACACTGTCTTTGTGTTCAAATTTATGAGCCACTAAGGAAAGGAATTAACACCTCCTGTAATGTTTTAGATGCTGCTGATAAGATTCATCATACAAGTGTCTAGCGCAGTGTTGGTTTATGAGTGAAGTAGCAAAAGCCTATATAAATTTCCGCCCCAAAAAAAAAACAGTGGTGAACCGCAAACAATTTTTTAAATAATATTTAAACTAAATAAATTGTGCAAAAGCCCACTGTTCGTCTACTTTACAGTTAGCGTTCGTGACAGTTTTTGGAAACTAAGTTCGGGACTTTGACAGGGTTTAGCAACACATACCAAATATTTCTTTAAAAATAAGCATTTTCCGATTTCCCCTCTTGTCCGATTTCCGAGGTCCAAGAGGCCTGCGAACTGTAATGTAACAGTTCCCTAAAACTCCTCTAAAAACTAAAATACATTTATTCATAATACATCAATCCCCTCTACAGCAACCGCTCAGAGCTGAAGTCCAAATCCTACAGAGGAGGCCCTTTTGCGCAAATTGCTTCAATTTTAGTTTTTAATCCATTTAATAAGGCTCATTGTTATCTTATATGCCCGTTGAAGTAGCAAATACCTCGTGGTTACCTACATATGTCCATAAATTATTATCACTAACAATGGCACTTGACAGGTGCAGTGTTTAGTTTGGAGTCAAGTTATAAAGTAAACAAAATGATGGACTATTACAATAGGTAGGTAATAAGGTATTACTTCAAACTATACGTCACCGCGCTATGTAGACGGGTTGGTAACCTGGTATAGGATCGTCATAGATGATGTTATGTGATAGTCGGAATGAACCTGTTTTAGAGCGTCAACCATAGAAAGACATTTTACACAAACATTTCTTGTCCAGCGTGGGGATCGAACACACGACCTCGGAGACTTAAAGCGAGACTTAAACCTATAAGCCACGGATGTTGTACAACCGGTTGTAAAATCCAGCCAAGTTTAAATCCTACTCGCGTGCGAAGCTTTCCGTACCATAAATTATTGTAAGACTGAAATAAGGAACCATTTCTAGCTGTTGCCGTTATTAATATCGAGCAAAAAACGGAAAAACACACTTTGTCGTATGGGAGCCCCCTCAATTATTTGTTTTATTTTAATCTAATTAAAAGTACATCAAGCGCCTAAAAAAACACATACACTGCAAACAAATCATATTTGTTATATGGAAAAGCACCCCAACACAAAAGCATTCACGATTCAAGAGGTACAGCTTGATGGTCAGAGACACGGACATTTTTTTTAACAGGCACCTAAATAGTCTAGTCTATGTCTACTAGCCTTTTGCTACTTCATCGGACATAAAGGCGAGCAAGCCTCCAACATTATTAAAATATTTAAAAACCACAGAATAGAATAATAGATAACACTTTTACTTACGTGGCTTTTTTATTTCCATTGCTTTTTCTTCTTTCATATCCATATCAAATATTTAATTCAAACTATTACAGTAGTATTTTATAAGATAGTTTTATTTTAAATTAGCAACTTTTAGTTGTATATATATATATTTTATTCATTGACATGTAAAATGTTTTTTATAAATAAAGTTCAAACGGTAACATAATTTAAACAAAAAAAAAATCTCACTAACTTTTGAATAAAGAGCACATAGCAGCGGTTGCGCGCGCTTCTTTACACTACTGCCTACGTTTGTTTTTTTTTTCTTGCGGCAAAGGAACTGATATCGATGTACGGTATCGATGTCTACAATGATCGTTATGCATCTGTCATTATTCTTAATCGATTTCTTGCTAACGTTATGATATATTGTGAGTAAATAAATGTGATTCTAGTTTTAATGTATACCGCTATTTGTGACATAATATTGTGATTGTTATATTTTTTGTAGAACATAACTACGTACCTACCTACTTATTTACTAATTAGAACCTGTTTAAGTAAACTTGGCATTCCTAATTGTTCCTATTTACCTTTTCGAGTTGTGTGTTGTATATTTCCTTAAATTGTTTTATTAAAATTGTATTTATTATCAATACGCTTTAAGATTTTTTTTAATTTTAAGATCTAATTTTTACTATTTTATACAGTTTTTGTTTAATTATTTTACAAAAATATTTATATAATAATAATATATCCATAAAGTCCAAAAATAGATATATCCATAAAAAAATATCTTAAAAAATAGTCTTATCGTAATTACAATGGGTTTCACATAAAATTAGTGCTATCAAAGAAGAATTTTGAGTTAGTTTCCTGCCAATGTCTTCTGGACCTTGGGTTTACGAGGGCATCGGAAGAATTATTGCAAAGTATTAAGAGGAATTTCTTTTCAGTGTTGCAATTTTGTTGACTGAATCTAGTTTACCTACACCACTGCTTGGACGCCTAGGTGAGCGTTAGTTCAATTTCCGTTTCGGCAAAATGTAAATAATCTTTAAACCTACCTATTCATTCAGACTTTTATTTGAAAGTTTGTGATGTCTCTTCTGTGCCAATCCTATGATTCAAACTTAGCAGTAACGTTGAAAGAATCGATACCTGTCAGAATGGTCGTGGTATTATTTTTAGCTCATAAACGAATCAAATGATTTTTTTTCAGCACTCAAGTACTAACATTCATCAATTCTTGACAGATTCAAAATGAAATAAAATAAATTTAAAAAATCTATAACTAATAGATAATTCTTACTCTATCTATGTAATATCCAACCAGGTAACAGTAGTAGACAACAGTAAACCTTGCAAATCGACAGACTACACAGTCCGTTCTGTGACATAATATTCTTATTTTATTATAATAATTAGATAGAACTTAAGACCCGCTTAAAAATCAAAACTATATCTATATCTAAGTGCCATGCACCTGTGGGCACCCTTATGGGGTTTAGGACCACGGACTCACGGTATCACTAGAGTAAAAAGGCAAATATATAAAGACGATGTGATCACTGGCACGGCCTACAGACGCCGAATTACAGGGCAGGTGGTAGGTGCGCAACGTGGTCCTTGCCGGCGAAAATCCTAACATAGATAACTAACAACCGTTCACTACCTACATTAGAAGATAACACGGAGGAAAAAGGAAAAAAAGAAACTCCGGGATTGTTTTTCATAAAAATTGTCAATCCCTTTTTAATACAATAATAAATTTCTTAACCTTTAGGTAGTCGCGTGGGGTCCATTAGACCCCAAGTGAGTTATTTTGTGTCATAATTCGCCAAATATTACATTTAAGTGGCTTTAGTACATTTCTAACTCACCCGTCTCTCTCGTCTCAGAGTCACAACGTCCATCACAAATGCCATTCGGATGCGTTTGGGGTCAAAACGACCCCGCGCGACTAATGGTGTAAGTATTTAGGCGCTGCTGGCTAAAGGTTAATTTATTGTTTCATTTAGATTTAGAAAACTAAGTTCTTTAAGAAACCCTTTATATAATTCTCATGACCTTCAACATTTTATTCGTAAATTTTTAAGGGTCGCACCGTATAATCTCTTATTCCGAAATTAAAACAGCAATTATTATTTACAAATTTTTTATTTCATACAACATTTATCTTCGATATTTTCAATTAAAATTAAAAGATCTTCATTAGTATTTTTCTTCTCCCGTGCCTGCTTCTGCAATAAAGAGACAAAAACTACGATTAAAAACATATTTAATTTTATGACATCACCAGGTAAAAACCCTTTCCTAATTAACAACCAACGTGTTTTGTGAAGATCATCAGATAACATAATATTTATTATGTATCAAAATTACTGCCTAAAATTACCAAAACTCAGGAGAGATACTAAAACCAAAATGCAATTAAATAAATTAATCATCATCATCAGCCCGTATACCTTTCACTGCTGCTGCCCGTTCCCTGGTACCGTAGACCGGGGTTAATTTGACATTCTGGGTAACTTTGACAGTGATGGTGAAACGAAATCTGAAGGGAGACAAAACGCCAAAATGGCATGAGGAAATGTGCTCCAGTTCGTGCTAACGAAAGCTGGTGAATTTAGTAAAGAGATCCTCCTACCATCAATTATAAGTATATTTACACGGCCAATGTTACCCTGAATGTCAAAGAAACCCCGGTTGACCGGTATTCGATTACTATAGATGATGTTAGAACAAAAGGGAGCAACGGTTAAATATGCTTTCCGAGGCATAGATGGTAGTCCTTTAACCAGCCAGACCCGGCAATTATTATATAAGATTTATACTAAGATTTCTGGTTTGGGGGACGAACCCTTGAAGCTCCGAGACTTAAGTGAAACCTTTACCGTCATGAAGACTAGCATGTCATGAAGAAGTACTACTAAAACACTAACAATAATATATATATAGATATTTATTTACCAATTTGGTAAAAAAATATATTAAACCTGTTGTACACTGGCTATGCACTCATTATCATGTATCTCTCTCCTAAAGGTTTACTGAAAGAGAATTCATAATTGAATTAAGCTCGCCTTTCTACATGTTGTTTCCAATTGATACTATTTATTTAAGAATAAATAAATAAAAATGTTTTTGTACCTGTATTATTTTTTGACTCTTTGGGTTCATTCCAAGATTGTCGTTCACTGGTACCAAAGATTACGAAGAAAACGTTAGCAAGTATGTAAATTGCTGAAGACACGTAGAAAACATTTCGCCATTGTGTGGGGTCCGACTAAAAAATAATAAAACCAACATATAAAAATAAGAAAAAAAAATACTAGCAGAATTTTAGCGCACTACGTGTTCCTATACTTTTTTAACCCATTGTGATAAGCTAAAATGCTTGTGTTACATTGTGGTGGGGATCGAACCGGCGACCATATGATCGCTAGTCCGACGCACTAGCCATTAGGCTACGGCCGCTTATATTTAAATTTGATTGAAATGTCCTAGTTTTAAAATTTGTTTTGTTTTCAGTTTTAAGCCTTATTTTACATTCGTAAGTAAACCATAGATAAAACAAATATTCCAGTTATGCATTTCCACGATAACATTATGTTAGACCGGAATAACGCACCTCATCACGCAGTATAAGTCCAGCGACGAGCGGAGCGATGATAGAAACGATGTTAGCAAAGAAGTTGGTGATGCCCATCATGGTGCCCGCAAAATTAGGAGCCATGTCAATGTGGACTAACTGTAAAAATAAAATATACATTAAAAACGCCACATTGATCAACGAAATGGAAACCATTGAGAATACACGGATAAATAAACATACAAACAAAATAAATATATAAAGAAGCCTTTATTATACCTTTTAAATTAGCTATTTACCAGTGAAAGTTTCGTCAAAAACGAGTCCAGCCGTAACTCAGATTATCAGGATCAAACAGAAACATAGACAGACAATAGGTTTATTTATTGTGTTTTGAGTACCCAAACACAATACATGCATTCAAATGCTTTTAGCAAAAACTGTTATTTTTCCATTAGGTTTGTTTGTAATAGAATAAAAACAGATTCTTCTTAAATTTTATTTATTTTTAAGTAAAATGAACCACAATCATCTTTGTAGTTCATTTATAAAAGCCGTCGGATTGAGTTTCTGTGATTTCGAGACCGAGGAAAACTAACTTGAAATGAATTATTTATTCTCGGATTGCTAATACGGTTTGAGAGTGGTCTAATAACCAATCAGATGATTGGCATCTGAAAACATGTGGAGCTATTGTTTTTGATTGTTCAGTTTTTATCCATCAGATATTGGCCGTGTTGTTTTCGGCTTAAAAAGACGATCCCATATCTTCCTAAGGGTGTCCTAAGAGGCGACTAAGGGACTAACAACTGATGGAAAGGCAGCAGCATCTATCTATGAGCTCAAAGATACCCCCCATCTTACTGCGATCACTAATCCGCTTGGCAGGCATGGTGATTACAGCGATATTCTTCTGCCAAGGTCTGTAAAAGGGGAGGCCTATGTTCAGCAGTGGTCGTAAATGCGCTGATAATGAAGATGCAGACATTATTTGTAATGAAAGACAAGACTAAAGTCATGATTCAAAAGATATTGGGTTGTCTTCATTAGGGTGAATGCAAGCGGTCAACTTGCCGTCGCACACAAAGACTAAACCATCAAAATTACTTGATCCTTATGGGTCTAATCCCTTCCACACTCGCGTCTCTGTAATCTAGGATCAACAGCGGCAAACACGGAAAAGGCTTTAAACTATTACGCTCAGGCTAGTCCCAGGATACCTAAATGTCTGATCCTGCATCGAATTTAGTCAGACAGTAAATTGGAGTTGGAAAGTAAATCTTATTTCCTTCCAGCGCTAAGCGGGAGACATAAATGAAATAATAAGATATTTAACCTCAGGGACAGAAATTTACTATTGGATAATCCAATTGCAAAGCACCACGGACATTATATTTGTCTTATATCAAATAATCTTAATCTTATATAAGTAATGTTTTTAAAGGTTGCGAACCTTTAAAAACATTACTTATATAAGATTCCCACTATAATTTATATTCTCACGTACTCGTATACTATGAGAATTGACATCTAACTTACCAGATATCCTGTGATATGACCGGCATTTAGACCAACTACTACGGTAAGAAGTCCCACCGCTAGAGCAATATTACCAGCAGGTACGTAGGACAGGGCGATTAGGGCTAGGGCAGGACCAAATTGACCTAGAATTATACAATCAAATTGTCATTGCTTGCTATAAAATCTTGAAATCTAAAATTTATTTTCAGGTCTACCTTGCCTGGTTGGTTGAGGGATAACCCTCGGGTACCTCGAAAAGCATGTGAAGCCGTTGGTCCTAATTGTTATAACATCATATTAAGCAATTGTGTACTACGAAACGGAAGGCAGCGTTCTTATGTGTGATTGGTTACTTAAAATATATATAAAGCATCCTTATGGCGCATCCACACATGCCACCGGGTTTGCTGCTTTCCTAAAGATCCTAAAGATGTGCGTGCCGGAGGCCGCCGGCCGTGCCGCTCGGCATGCGTGGATGCACCATTAGACTGGAATAAAATTGCAATTATTTTTTAAATTGCGTTTCGCCTTTTAAGCTTGAACATAATTATCAGAAAATTTGTAATATTTACCTGAATTGAATTTAGTACCTTAAAGCGACCTAAATCATTTATTCGCTTGCAAACATGGGTAATAATTACAAAGATGTTTTCTTTTTATAATAGTGCTCCATGTAAAGTAGTAGTCCTAAATAAATGTTAATGATTTATTAAAATGATATCTTAGAGATTAGTATGAAAAGACTTAAACTTATTAAATCATTCGAATGATGTAGGTACTGTAGGCCACAGATTACCCTTTTTTAAATAAAACCTTCGGCGAAACATAGTCACTATTTTCATTTGTCTGATACTTTGTTGGATGATTATACTTTAAATTTTTGCATTTTGAATTTATTTATTTTCTGCCTTGATGATGCCTATGGGGTAGTCTATTCTTCCGGCTTAGAATAGACTATCCCATATCTTCCTATAGGTATCATTAGAGGCGGCCGAGCGACGTACAGCTGCTGCTGATGCAAAAGCAGCAGCATCTATCAACTCAAAGATACTCCTATCTTACTGCGATCACCAATACGCCTGCCAAGCGTGGTGATTACGGCAATATTCCTTAACGACCCTGGCTTGCCAATGACTGTCAAAGAGGAGTTCTATGTTCAGCAGTGGACGTGAACGGGCTGAAATAGTAAGTCGTTTGCCCGTGGAAACTTAGAAATAATATGTTTATTTATTTTGAGAATTTTCGCGAATGCTATCACCACAGAGGACCATATAATAGTGACTAAAGTACAAACACAGTAATTAATAAAAAATCTTATTCACCTATAGAATTAGATGTCTTCCTGCAAGCACTAATGCTCAGCCACTTTTTCCTCAAAACATAATCTGAGATGAATCCGAACGGGAAACTTAACAGATACATGCACATGTATGGAAGTGCTGACATTACGCCATTCTGAAACAAACAAAACAATTTTATATTTGCATTGCTGAAAAAGTTGGTGCACTTAGTAGTTTGCTGCGAGTCTATCTGCATCTTGATGACTTCGAAGACCCGAAGTCAAATCATACAGCAAAGAAGAGTTATAGTTGAAAAAAAAAACTCAACTAAATATCTAAAACTCCATATTTTGCATTTTTCCTGCAACACCCTGAGATAAAAACCCACTCTTGCGTTGATAGCTTCTTCTGTAGTTTTTAAGCCATTTAATAAGGCTAAAGCCTCGTGGCCATCATCATGTGACCGATGGGGAAAATAACATGGGTTGGTATCATATTTAACAGTGAACGATACGTAGTCGTACCCTTAATACCACTTATGTCGGGCCCAAATATATGGAGAATGTATCTAGATAAAAAATTCGGTACCATCATTAATATTATTAAATAAGATGCATGTTTTGTCTTTGTTTTTGCTCAGTAGGAGCAAAAATAAAGACAAAACATGCACTTGCCTTGAGCTTATTTTTTATGTTCATAAAAACACACTGCAAGGCGAATGAATATTAGTTATAATATTTGACATACAATAAGTATTCGTAATCCTATTGTTTGTAGAAGCATAATACCTTCTCCTCGTTCGTTTCTTCAATGCTGAAGATCGTGACACCTTCACTTGGTCAGTTATTTTATTAAAGTTTGCCAAGCTTCCCGATCTGCTGCACTGTTTAATGCTTGGTAGAACTATAATATACTTTTAGAAGCTCGACGATCGAATCCATTCATCTCGCTGGTCTTCTACTACGTGGAAGAGTCCTATCCACTTTGCCTAATAGAATATACGTCTCTAAGTTGGAAGGATCCCATCGTGCCATGTTTCAAACAGAAGCATCATACATCAGTTATTTTCTATGAATTTAAAGTGATCCAAATTTATTGTGAAATATCATAATCGGATTTAAACATAATTAAAATAAGAAAATCATTTTCAAATACGGTTCATGTAGCTTTAATATCCTATAGGAGAAGTTTTTGCTCAAGTAGTGTGATATTAAGCACCTTTTTTGAAATGTAATCTTACTCCGTTTTACTCACAGCTTTAATGTCGACACCCAGCACTTGCTTCATATACGATGGCATCTCAGTCATGAGTGTCCAGAATCCCCAGTTGTGTCCACAGTGGGCTACTATCAGAGATATGAAGGACAAAGACGTCCAAATGTCTTTCCAAGGTGTTTGTAGTTTCTGAAAGGGCAAAAATAATACATTTATTGTGTCACTCAATGTAGAATGTTTGGCAATAGCTTCCCGTGCGGTTTAACCCGCGTTACTCCTAATAAACCTATAGCCTTCCTCCATAAATGGGCTATCTGATACACATTTTTCAAATCGTACCAGTAGTTCTGAGATGAGCGCGTTCAAGCAAACAAACTATTTTTAATCTATACTAATATATGAAGTAAAGTATGGTAAGTATTAGACGCTAAAAAAATAAAATATCACTTATAATAGATGTAACTAACACCAATTAGTATTTCAAATTGACTGCCCTTTTTATAAAGAAATTATTTAAATACCATTTTCATAAGAGCAAGAGTGTAATTAATAAGGTAGTTCAATTGTCATATTTTAATAATATGTTTGCAAATTGTCTTTAGATATATTATTTAAATAAATATACGGATATGTCCCTACCTTTTGTTCACCAACTTGTCCTAACGAAGTCTGAATATAAAGTCTTTCTTCATCTCCAATCATTTTCGACTTTTGCGGAGAGTCTGCGCCCAGGAATATATATAAGACCATCCATATCAGACCAAGAGTGCCGTTAATGTAAAAGATTGCTTGCCAACCCCAGTAGTCGGATATGAATCCAGATGACAATAACTGCATTGTGGTTCCAAATTGAGCGCCTAAAAACTCATGATATTAAGTTCTATAATATTTGAGAAGCACCATCACACCCATCGCAAAGCGCTTTACCATGATTGACTGCTACACTGTAACAGAACGTTGCGTAATATACCTATTATAGCCTAATTGTTAATCCATAAATAAATCGAGCCTGTGCAGCAATCAGCAAAATTGGTAGAAGTAATTGCGTGAAAGAGTATTCATACGCCCATCTGCACAAACTTTTTCATTTATAATATTAGTGGCTGTTGATGCCTCGATGAAAAGAAATCTTGCCATTGCCAAAAACCTTGGTAAGTAGGTTAGCTAGAGCTGGAAATACCTGCTTCACGTGTTCAAAATTTCAATACACGGTAGAAGTCTCTCAACCAAATAAATCTGTAAATAAATCTTTACTTTGTGTCCATATGGGAATTGAACCCAACATTTCTGAGGCTTAACGCGAGAACTAATTCCGCTTTACTACGGATCTTTATGTTTGGATATCATAATTAAAATATATTTTGTGTGTACCTCCATAAATGATAGTGCCCAATGATGATTTTTCTTCTAAAGGAATCCATTTCCCTATAAGATTATGCATAGAAGGGAAGAGGCAACCTTGAGATAGACCCTGCAAGACTCTGCATGCACAAATAACTTGCCAGCCTCCCTGGAAATTGAAATATGAGAGATTTATCACCATCATCTACACAAAAAAAGAAGAAGATCCTCAGCAAGTATGAGGAGGCATTTTGCAAATGTATGGGATGATCTGTTTGCCCAATGCTGTGTAAATTATAGTATAATAATGTAATTCTATGACACCTGGAAGTACCCATTACAATGTTTTCAGAAACACCGAGCCTTAGCAAGACTTTCTGACTCTTTTCTCTTAATATTTTTTTGAATAAATTTGTTGTAAATCCTAAGGTATTATAACTTTTTCTCGGTCTTAGCATTTGGTTTTCAAAGCATCGAGCATCACTAAGTCATGGAAACAATTGAGGTGTGTGCTATGGTCGACTTTTGTTTACCAAAATTGCAGTGGTGAGGTAGAAGGTGGCATCCCAATAAAAAAAAACACAGAGCGTCGCCCTATCAGCAAAATTCATCAATATTTTATTTAAAATATGGATGTTCCATGTAAGGAAATTGATCTCATGACCTTTCAAGGCTTTAGGTTAGTAGTCCTGGGGTCTCCAAACTACGGCCCGCGGGCCAATTCCGGCCCACCAGTGCCAGCACTCCGACCCGCGACAGCTTAAGACTAGTGTCATGAATCTGGCCCGCGATAGAGTATAACTTATTGTTGTTACTATTGCTAGGATAAGTTGAAGAAGAAAACACAAAATGCCGAGTAATAATCGGTTTTATTTTCTTGAAAGGCAAAACTTAAAAATAACTGTTTTGGCCCTTGGAACCGGTATGTTCCAAGGGTCAAAACAGTTAAATTTGGAGACCCATGCTGAAGGCCTCCGTTTTTTATTATTTAAAAAAATGAAGAATATTATGATGGAGAGATATGTTGGACGAGGAAGGCCAAAAAAAGATGCATGGACTGTGTAAAAGAAAACATGTGTGAGAAAGATGTGAGTATGGAAGAAACGTTTAATAAGGAAAAATGGAAGAGGATGATATATTACGCCGACCAAAAGTTATTTATTTATTTATTTATTTAAAAATAAGCACACCAACTGCATGATCACACAAAATCGTACATACTATTATAATACTAACAATGTATAACATAGAAGGGATATAATGGGAGCAGGGTAGGAAGATGATGATGATGATGAATTAAAAAATAACTCTTTACTTACATAATAAGCTCCTACAGGAATCATCAGCGAGACAATAGCGTTAACTGTGATACAAGCAGTGATTAGGATTCTTCCACCGAATTTCGCTGCCATTTCCCCACTGGGAATTTGTAGTACGATATATCCCCAGAAAAATGACGACAGGACCACACTCTGGGTCTGCATATTCCAGTCAAATGACTAAAAACAGAAACAAAATATTGATTTGTAATTTCTTATACCTATGTACATTTAATAATATTAATATAATGATATTTTATTTATTTTCTCACCAAAATATAACGTTTACAATGTATAGTTACAGATTACAGTTACATATAATTAGTTATTGTGGGAGACTGGTGCCTAAACTAGGCGTTAGCATGTATTTCAGGTCACCAGGCCTCCATCCCAAATATTCTTACAATTTTAAACAATTTAGGGCATTTTGTACCTACTATTATATCGAGATTTACTTTAACTAGTGACGTCTGGGTTAGTGTTTTATGTGTAGGTGTATGTGTGAGGGTGAGGGTGTGTTGTGTGTGTGTGTGTGTTTGTTGCGCGAGTGATTTTTCTACGGCTAATATTGTAAATCTCGCGTTTATGTTAGGTACAATAACCTTATACCGATTAAGATGTAGGTATCGGTTTACTTGACTCAGGAATCGAACCTAGGATTAGGCTCCACAGTCGTATATCATAAAATGGCTTTCCGCGCGCGGGTATTATTTAATCCCCGTAGCTCCCGTTCCTTTGAGAACTTCATCATTACATCTACAATCTATAAATATAAAAAGAAATCCCTGTTTTCCTTGGTCACGGCATCAAGCGTGATCGGCTAAAGCGACTACGCTAATTTTTTTTTTGTTGTGTTTATAATTATCAAGAGAAGGTTCTTATGAAATAAATTGAAAAGAATATTACGCGGAGTTTGAAAATAAACAGTTTTTTTTTATGTGTTTGACATAACAGTTGTTATAACACTCAACGATTGACGATAGTCAATTTATTTGTATTTTAAGACAAGGTTCCCATGATAACGGAATCTATGCGTGTGAAACCGGGGGGGACAACTAGTAGATTTATACAAGTTCCTCCTGGATAAGGTAAGCTATCTTTATGATGGTAAAATATTTTTTTGTTCTTCATAAGATTTTTCTATTTAAGTATCATTTTTTTTTTTTTAAAGATAACGTGCAATTTTTTTTGCTGTCTACTAATATTCTTGCTAACCCATCGTGCTAAGCTAAAATGCTTGTGTTCCGAGTGGGTTGACGCCGGTAGTGCAATGGGTGGGGTTCGAACCGGCGACCACAAGATCACAAGTCGGACACCCCAGCCATTGGGCTACGGCCGCTTAATATAATTTTTACTTGCAAATAAGTGATTACAGAAAAGTGTACATCTGTATGTGCTACTCTGTTTCAGTAGTAGGTAGGTACTTATGTACTCTAACTGCGTCACAGTAATAGCAATTAAATGTCATGTTCCATGTCACGTTTCTGACAATAAAAGGCTGTTATTTTGCCATTCAGTACAATTTAGAAATTGCAACTCCAATCGTTGTGGTTATCATAGTACGTGACGTTATATGACATATCTTACAGCACGATATATATGTATAGGACAACTATGTAGAACACTTGTTATCTACATTATTTAAATGTTTTGAACTCTTTATGGAAAAGATTACCTTATACTATATTTCAAAATTGAGATTAATAAAATTCGACCACCGGCAGGACTCGAACCTGCATCCTGGGTAAAGCCCCAACTTGTTATCTAGTAGTTTTATGTTACTGACTACACTTCCAATTTAGCCAAGATTTCGAACTGCAGTAATATTCATAAATTACAATATTTTGCCTTACTTAAAACTTTAGATTGGAGCTACAGTTACACATGCTCATTACTAGCATGATAGCATGATAATATTAAGTCATTTGTGTCGAAATATTGCTAATAACGAGCATGTTTATTTCGAGTATGCTCAAAAATTACAAAAGCCGTTCGATTTTGAGCATGCTACATGCTACGTGCCTTTAGCGCGTCTGAACAAGCTTGCAGTCGTCCAGCTTATTTCAAAGTACCTATGCTAAAAAAAAGCATGCTAGACAAAAGCAAATGTCTCAGATTAAAGAGCATGCACGTTTCAAGCATACTAATAAGCATGTCATTTTATGAGTATGTGTAACTGTTTCTTTAACTATATCCATATAATATATAATTATACTGTATCTATCAAACTAATTCTTCAGCTTTATATATTAAGTTTAGATTACAAAAAAGTGTGGGCGTTCGAAACAACAACAACAATGACATTTCTTTGATAAAACATAATCTAATCATATCTCATTCACTTTTATTTTGAATGTCAGGCTTAAAAATTTGAGTATTTCTTACAAAACGTCACAAGATGCAAAACAATATTGATCTCATAACGGTTTTATCTGACTCCCTGTAATCAATCCTTATGATCTGTACTTGGGGCACACTTATAGATAAGTTATATACAGTGTGGTTAGGGTTGCCACCTTTTTTTACAAGGATATTGAACAGTATTTAAAAAAAATTAGAGTATGGACATGTCACACTTGATGTTTTAAATATTTTACATTAAACATTTTAAAAAATCAACCTCCAACTTCCGTAGCATAGCGGTATTTGGCTCGCTTTAAATCTCGGAGGTCGTGGGTTCGATCCCCACACCGGACAAGAATTCTTTGTGTAAATTCTAAGATTTCTTTCCGGGTCTGGTTGGTTGAGGGACTATCCTCCGTGCCTCGGAAAGCACGCTAAGCCGTTGGTCCCGATTGATGTGCGTGTGGTGTGAGGGCCACTTTGTTAAAACTCTTTGAAAGTGTGCTTAGGATTTAGTGAACATTCCCAAAGAATTGTGAAAGTTGGAATCAGATTTTGTGAAACTCAAAGAACCGAGTTATGGACTGTACAGTTGGGCCCTCAGTTCTCACATAGAGGATTGAGGGCCCACCTGAACCTGATTAACTATGGACACTACAGAAAAAGTTATTATGCCAAAAGCTAATGCCAAACAAAATTTGTGATCACAAGATATTATCGCAAAACACTGTACTACTTTGTATATCTTCGTACAAAATGGGCCCTCAATGCTTACACACGTCAAACTTTATTACGCAAATTAAATGAAATCATTAACTTTTACATTATGTCATTTTGACGCTCGAAACAGTATTTGTTACCCATATACTTTAATACTATAAAATATAAAAGTATAAGGTACCTAGTCAAAAACAGTATAGTACTGGTTTTGACAGAATAGTTGGCAACCCTATGTGTGGTAGATAAGTTATATAGATTAGTCAGTATGGGCAAGTCTGTAGCAAATAACCTTCCGATGTCCTCGTAGACTCGAAGTTTCGGAACGCGAACTTTAAAGGAGACCGACAGTTGCACAAAATTCCCCTATAAATCGAAAGTCATCATCCCTCAATCCTCCCCCCCCCCCCTCCAATGTTTAGTTTCTCCGTCACGACAATTTTTTTTTAATTAACTTTGTGGTACACATTTTACAATACTATGACAACATAGTAAGTAACTTGAGCGTTGACTAAATAGACGAAAGCGCCTTGCTAATTATAATAATATGTATATTAATAAACTTTTATATACACTACCTGTCACCTCAATCATAACCTTGAAAGTATTACTACTTTAAAAAAAACCTATCCTCTATTCGACAAGCATATTTTTTCCTTTTTTTTAAACATTACCAGCAGAGTTTTGCAGTCTACTAGTATTCTTGTTAACCCCTCGTGCTAAGCTAAAATGCTTGTGTTACGAGTGGGTTCACGTCGGTAGTGCAATGGGTGGGGATCGAACCGGTGACAAATATTATCTGTAAACATAAATGTATTATTATGTAATATTCCTCTTTGGTGGTGATTTCCAAGGACACTACTTAAGTCAATTATATATAAAACCAAGAATACTCTATGGCAGTGGTGGCCAATTTGTGGCGCACATACTTAATGCAAATTGGCTTATTTGGTTTTCTTATGGATGCCATAGAACTAAAGCATATTGAAATGGGACCACAAGGGAAGAACTAGCTTTGAAATTAATATCGGTACATCCTGTCGAAACTGAGGTAACAAACACAAAAAAAATACAGTCGAACTGAGAACCTTCTCTTGTTGAATTCAGTTGATAACCTCATGAGACCAATCTCAATAATTTGTCAACGTAATGTAATTGTCTGTCAAACTTATCTGATCTGTTTTCTTCCCTACAAAGTTTATACCAACAGCAATGATAGTCACTTTGTAGGTAAGTAGTATCAAGTCACTGGATAACATATCAGGTTGTCCATCCGATTATGCCTAAACCTTACAATTCATGATAATATTGTTATTTAACTGACTCGGTAGCGTATTTTCCCATGTGTGCGTAATACAATTGTTGGTCATATTGACAACCTCAGTAGCGTAGCGGTATTTGACTCGCTTGGCGTGCACCGGACAAGAAATCTTTGTGTAAATTCTAAGATTTTTATAATCTTTATAATATTAGTATAGATATAGACTAGCGTGATAAACACAATTCCAATATACATTGATACTATCTACACTTTTAGACTACCTCAGCTTGGACGCGAGTCGCAGGTTCACGGAAAGGCAAAAGTAATTTAGTTGCACATTATTTAAAAAAAAAAATCTTGACATAACTTCTTTTTTCATAAACAAAAGTAGTTTTTTTTTTTCAAAGTTTAGATATTTAAAATGAGGTGCTAAGATGAATGTAGTTGTCTCGTAAAGCCTTAAATGGACGGTTTAAGATCTGTAGTCGTATTGTATTGACATATCACCTTCATCTGTGCAAAAAAAACACAAAAACTCGAAAATGCGACATATCACCTTCATCCACTCACGTCTTTAATTATTAAAAAAGAAATGTTACGATCACAAAAAATGTTACCAAAACGACTCCGAAATAAATATTTAAATTTATAAGATACAATTCTGGCGCGCAAATTAATCCAGCGACCGGCTGCGGACGTCCAAATTAGCATATATAATGATAATATTACATAATGTAATGGGCATGCAATATCTGAGACAAAATAAATACCTATGAGCCTTTGTTTTTCGCCCGCGAACGCGACGCGTCCCTCCTCGGCCTCCTGACCCTTAGTTTGCAAAGAACCATCCGATGCCCTCGTCTCGTAGACCCGAAGTCCGAGAGGCCTGTGAACTGTAAAGTAGAGCGACAGTTGCACAAAACTCCCCTTAAATACTAAAAGTCATAACCCCTAAATCTCATCGCCAGCGACCGCCCTGAGCCGAGGTCCAAGCCCCACAGGGGGCACCCTCTTGCGCAGGTTGCTTAGTTTGTAGTTTTTAAACCATTTATTAAGGCTGGCGCTCTGCTCGCCTTTATGCCTGGTGAAGTAGCAAAAGCCTCATGGCTACATACGTAAGTCAAACCGAAAAAAAAGCGGCTTTTAAGTACATTTTTCCCTAATAAGTTGGCAAGACGATTTGCTATTAGTATCTAATCTATCTATCTCGACAACCTCCGTAGCGTATCGGTATTTGGCTCGCTTTGGTATGATAGTAGGTACTTAAATAAAATACATATACCTACATATTTATAAAAGACTGCTTAAACTTTCAGTAAGATTACAAGTTATTTTAATTATACAGAAGTACTACTGCAAGTTTTTTTTTTGTATTAACATGATTTTGCACTGCATTATTTTGATGTAATAACACCAACGGCTTAAAGTGCCGAGGCACAAAATGTAGTCGCTCAACTAACCAGACCCGAAAGTAAATCTTAGATTTTACACAAATATTTCTCGCTTGACATGAGAATCGAACACACGACCTCCGAGGCTTAAATCAAGACTTATACCGTATCGCTACGGAGGTGTACCATTCATGATTAATTTTAATGAGTAATCAACGTTATCGTGATAATCAGATTAATCTAATGATAGCACTGATTAATGTAGTTATAAATGGGTTAATCACAATTCTTAAGATTTATATGCTACTTCATCATCAGCCCATATGACGTCCACAGTTGAACATGGGCCCCTCCTGAGGGAGGGTTTTTGCCATAGCCAATATTAAAAATAAAAATCATTTTTATTTACGTAAACCTATTACAGGCACTTGCAAATAGTCAAAACAATTATTTATTATTAATCTATGTATAATTTTAACATTTATAAATTAGCATATTAAGTAGGTATTTTAATTATTGTTTTTAATAATTTTAGTCTTAACTTTATTATTTTACTATATTGTGTCCAATAGCTTGTTCTGTCTATATAAAATTATATTAAGAACAATTGTCATTATTTGGGCGGACCATGAGTATATAACACTTCATGCGGGTTCTTGATCGCAGTATTATGTTGTTACACACAAGAAAACGCTGCTGCCCGTTCCCTGGTATATAATTGTTATAGATGATGTTATAACTATCGGTATCAACGGCTTAACGTAGGCACTCTCCGAGGCACGGAGGCTACTGTAACTCAAAACATTCACATAGATAATCAACGATACTTATAAATACTTTAGATAGATATATAACTTTGCGCTACCATTACGCTTAATCGTTCACGATATGCACTTTACTCCTCCGTTATGCATTCTAGGTAAGTACCCTCACTTTGTGTCCGCAACCATCCGTGACAGTTCACTGCACTTAAGGAAAATCATCTTCAATAATGTACAGTCAACCAAGGAGATAGGTTTACTACGCCAGTATCAAATAGATATGATACTACGGAACACTATTCCAAGTAGTAGTGTTAATTGACAACATTTCAAAATTCGTAACACTCTAAAAGAAAAAGACAGTTTTTTAATTTTCTAATTCTGATCCCAAGTTTTTTTTATGGCTATTTTTAGAGTTTCCGAGTGCTCTTTTCTAGTGTCACTTCGGACAAGCAATCAAGGTACGCACGAGAAAATTATAATTTTGCTTTTTTGGAAACTCAGTTACAAAAAAATAAAATTTAGTGAGGCTCATCCCAAATGGACGTAAGCGCCGGATGACGTCATTATACTAAGACTTCGCTGTTTTTTTGTCTGTCACCAGGCTGTATCTCAAGAACCGCGATAGCTAGAGAGTTAAAATTTTTAATTATTTTATTTTATTTTAAAAATAAAATAAAATAAATAAAAATTTCAAGTTTTTTTATGGCTATTTTTAGAGTTTTATTTTATTTTGATTAGCAGTTTATGTCCCTCTACTGGGAAAAAGCCTCACCCATATCTTTCCAAGTGCTCTTTTCTAGTGCCACTTCGGACAAGCAATCAAGGTAGGTACGCGCTAGAAGATTAAAATTTAGCTTTTTTGGAAATTCAAAGTTTTTCTTTCACAAAAAAAAATAGTTAAGCTCATCCCAAATGGACGTAAGCGCCCGATGACGTCATTATTACGGTTGAAATTGAAATTTCTTGGTCAGAGTTGAAAATTAAATAATAAAAACTGACATCAGCTAATGCTACAACGTAATACTGCGGTCACCAACCCGCATGCCAGAGGTGATGATAATAGCAAAACTCTCCCTCGGGAGGAGACACATGTTCAGCAGTAAATGAGTTACGCGTTATACGGGCTGATAATGGGTTCAGAAAAAAATCAGTTCCCATTCAAATTTTGTCATATTTGAATTTTAGCTTTTACACCCTATTATACTAAGACTTCGCTGTTTGTCTGTCTGCCACCAGGCTGTATCTCAAGAACCACGATAGATACTTGAAATTTTCATTTATTTTATTTTATTTTAAAAATAAAATGAAATAAATATTTAAGGTCCTTTTTAATTTAAATATTAAAGGTTATTTGTGCTCCCATACAACACTTTTTTTGGATTTTTTGATTGTGATTAATAACGGCAGCAGGCAGGCACTTGGAAATGCTACGGAACCGTTCGTGCGAGAGTCCGACTCGCACTTGGCCGGTTTAAAAAAAAGCGGTAAATATTGTTTTTAGCAATGGTAAAATCACCGAAGGTTCTATATAATGTTTTTCCCTTTAGCAACATATGGTTTCCTCCGTGATGGTTTAATTTAATACTGTCAAAACAAAACGTAAGATTTTAAGGAAAATCATGTTTAATATGTGCACAGGTTTCCCAAGGAATATAAATTACCTATATAATTAGTTTCCTTTGCACCTGGTTGTCTGTAGGTACTATAGTCATTTGAGAATGTGTTTATAGTATAACGCATTCGCAGTTGCATTCGCGAATATTCGTTTGATTTATGATATTCGCATTCGCAAATATCTTTGAATAATTTGCGAATGCGAAGAAAAATGCAGAATGTGAAAACTATATAAGGTTTTTAAATTAATCATTTTAATATTAATTTTATATATAATTTGCATCCGCAAACGTGAACAACGCATTCGCATTCGCGAATGTGAACAATGGATATTCGCATTCGCATACGCGATATGCTCAAAAATTGTCATCCGTTACATCACTAGTTTATACACCATGTTTTTCATGTTTAAGATTATAAAACAAAGCTAAAATTTCACGAATATCGGTCAAGCCATTTCGGAGGAGTTTAATTACAAACACTCTGACACGAAAATTTTATATAATAGAGATTATCAAGAGGAAAGATTTGATTGTTTGTTTGTATTGAAAATAGGCTCCGACACTACTGGACCGATTTGAAAAATTCTTTCACCGTTGGAAAGCTACACTATCCCTGGATGACAAAAGCAATTTTTAATTATGAAGTTCCCACGGGAGCTGGAGATACGCGGGTTAAACCGCGCGAGTGAATCTAGTCCACAACATGTATTTATTAATAACTTGTAACTGTTCCATTACCAAACAGACACTTCGATTTTACTTTTTGTATTGATGATATTTTTTTCAATTTTTTATACTCACATTGTCACTAGCCTTATCGGTCATGGCGACGATGGCCATGCTCATGTTGACCCTCATGCAGAAGCAGTTGACCATCGCGAAGAACAGCAGGAAAACTTGCACATGTCTCACACCAAGCAAGCGCTCTGTAATCATTTAAAAAAATCTGTTAACCAAGTACGAGGAAAAATAATCAAATTAAAATATAGCCTGCTGGCTGTGCCCGTGACATCCAAAATTTCGATATTTCTATACAATCTTTCCCCCCCCCTATTAACTACAACCCTTTTTCGCTATAATAAGTAGCATATGTCCTTTCTAAGGTTCTAAACTAGTAGTTTTGGCGTGAAAGGCCGACAAACGGAGTTACTTTCACATTCATTATATCATAAAATATAATGATAATAAACATAATAATATAGTAAGGAAGATCGGGGATTGAGCCGGCTACCACAAGAGCACAAGTCCGACGCCCTAGCCGTTAGATATTGGAATTAATCAGGCACACAGGTGGAGTAGTTCCAGAGTTTGTGGTCCAGAGGTCCACTTGAATGCTTATAAGTTTCTCTGAAGCAACTATTGTGACCACTATGTCATCGTCACTACATAATTAAGGTATGATTGGAAAACCATTTTATAAAATGTGCTGCATAATGTGACGATGCGAGAATCTTATTATGTTTTCATACAATAGTCACAGCAACTTGTTATTATAAAGGTTACGTTAATCTGTACCATGATTAGGTACTTTTCTTAATAATTAAATATCTAATGAAAGTTATCTTTGAAAAAATTATGCTCGGCCAAATGCTGGCTCATTTTAATACAAATGGGATATTGCACGACAAGCAGTTCGGATTCACAAAGGGTCGTTCAACTCAAGATGCGGGATGCGTTTTGATTAAGTCCATATTGGAGGCTTGGGAGGGATCGCAGGATGCCCTAGGAGTCTTCTGTGACCTCTCCAAGGCATTCGATTGTGTAGATCATGAAACGCTTTTGCTAAAGTTAAAATATTATGGTATTTGTGATAAATCACTTGAACTTGTAGTATCCTATTTATCAGATAGGAAACAGATAGTATCTATAGACGGCGTGAATTCGGAGGGACATGTTGTTAAAATGGGGGTGCCCCAGAGATCAATCTTAGGTCCTTTCCTGTTTCTTGTTTATATAAATGATCTCCCATACCTAATTAATGAACTATCAGACATTGTTCTGTTTGCCCATGATACTTCATTGATTTTTAAAGTTAAAAGAAAAGTTACCGATTTAATTGACCATAATAGAACACTCGGTTTAATTGCAAACTGGTTTTCCGCAAATAATCTTTTACTAAATGCAGGAAAAACCAAATGTGTTAAATTTGTACTACCTAATGTTATCAATTCTACGCGTGAAGTTTCATTAAATGGAGAAACATTTGATTTAGTCACGTCCACCGTATTTTTAGGAATTACCTTAGATTTTAAACTACAATGGGGCCCTCATATTGAAAAACTCGCTGGTAGATTAAGTTCAGCTTCGTATGCTGTGTGGAAAATTAGACAGTTGTCCGATGAAGCCACGGCTAAGCTAGTGTATTTCGCGTACTTTCATAGCATTATGTCTTATGGAATCCTGCTGTGGGGGTCAGCCGCCGATGTAAATACTATATTCGTATTACAAAAACGAGCGGTCAGGGCCATATATGGATTAGGTAGTCGCGACTCCCTACGTAACCTTTTTAAAAATATAAATATACTTACCGTGCCCTCTGAATATATTTACCAAAATATAATTTTTATTAGAAAAAATATTGATAAATATAGTAAAAAAAGTGACATTCATAATATTAACACAAGAAATAAGCACAAACTTGCTGTTCCAGGATTTAGAGTTAGCAAAACTAATAAAACATTTATGGGAAATGGTATTAGGTTCTATAATAAACTCCCTAGTTATATCACGGACTTGCCTGATACTAGATTTAAAACACATGTTAAAACTGTTCTCATATCGAAAGGTTACTATAGTATTCAGGATTATATTGAAGATAAAGACGTTTGGCTATCGGTACCATCTTGCACCTACCTCCCTGAGGACCATACAGCCAAGTACAGTAGTTGTAATTAGAACTGTATCTTATTCTGTGAACTGTCTGTAATTGATTTCATGGTGTACTTTAATTATAAATACCGCTAGTTCTGTCTCAATATCATTCAATCTTATTGAGTAAAACTAAAATAAATTATAACAAGCCAACCGTTTGGGCAATAAATGTGTATGCCTACTAAAAATAAATGATATTAATTTGACCAAAACCCCGCGTATTTGTCCATTTGAGTATGTTTCGCCGGACCGTCTCATGTGGGCCGTGTTGAAACCTGTAGTAAAGTAACCCACTGAGTTTGTTTCGCCGGATCTTCTCAGTTGGGGCGCATTGGATCCGGTGGTAGCATTAAAGCGCGTCCGTCGTTATATGCTCATGGTCCACCCAAATAATGACAATTGTTTTGACATAATATAGACAGAACAAGCATTTTGCGTCGCTAAGAACAATATAAATAAATAAATTATAATAATAACATATAAATATATGATAATATAAAAATAATTAATTTTATAGATATAAATAAATAACAAATATAATGAATAAATTTTTCTAATTAATGTTTGACTATTTACAAGTGCCTGTAATTGGTTTACGTAAATAAAAATGATTTTTATTTTATTTTATTTTATTTATATCAGCACTTAGTTATTTACATACACTTGTATTTATCAGCATCACAATGTGTAAGACTAAATCCCAATTACTAAATAAGATTTTATAATCCGTCCATCCGTCTGTCCATGTATGACAAAAATGTGTAAATATTATCGTAAGATGCCTTAGAGGTAACAGGTACAAAATTAACTGCTAAAAATCTGGCTAAGGTCTAAGCGGCATCCACCTGAGAGCACTCTTAAGGCTCGAGCACACCAAATGCGTATGCGTGACTACGGCGTAATCACGTCGTAGTCACGCGCGTAGTTACGGCGTAACCCAATGTCACACCGGGTTACGCATACGCTTACGCATCCGAGCTGAGTACGCAACGCAGACGGCCTATTGCGTACCCGGCTGCGGCAGCCATATTTTATTCTGTTTTCGAAGGTTGTGTCATGCACGATGTCTGACATGACGAGGAAGAAGCAATATTAATAATATTGTGCCAGAATAATCCTGCGGAATATATATATTTATAAGATGCATTTTTGTAGAATTTACTTTTTGGATTGTAGATACATTCATATATACGCACAATTTCAATATTTTTTTCTTTCTTATCTCTATTCATTATAAAAACAATACAAAACACCGCTACGTGCCAGTAAATTTGTAAAAAAATACAACTGACTGCAAGTTACGCGCGTAGGGCTACGCACAGCAAAGTTACGTGCGTGTACAAAATTGTTCGGTGTGACGTCCATTAAGGCGCGCCATTGAATACAACGTCATCATGCAACGTTGCCGCTCTGCTCTGCGTAAGGTACGGCGTAGGTCACGCAGTCAGTTTGTGCCTTGGGAGATGCATTGCGTAGGGCTACGCATTACGTCTACGCACAGGTCTACGTTACGCAAGCGGTGTGTCCTGTCTCATACGGTTCCATACATTACAACTCAGTGGTACGTGCACGTCTTCGCTTACGTCTACGTATACGCATCCGGTGTGCTCAAGGCATTAAAGTTAGCCTTAAATCTCTTATACCTACTTCATTTATACTAGCACTTGTAACCCACCTTCGATTCGCCCGTGTGCAATGCTAATGAATTATACATATAAACTTCTTGAATCATTAATCTTCAATCATTCTTTAAGCATAAAAAAACCGCATAAAAATCCGTTGCGTAATTTTAAAGATCTAAGCATACATAGGGACAGATAGACAACGGGAACTTTGTTTTATACTATGTAGTGATTGTTCTTACCATTTCCTTCTTAATTATCTTTCCTCATACAACATCAATACAATTTTGAAATGTCATTTTATCATCTGTAATAAAGGAAGTACACAATGCGTCCGCAACAACTGTACTCTTGTTATTGGTTAATGAGCAAATTAATCACTTTAAATAGGTCTTACTACAATTCTAAGTACTTTGGAGGTAACATAGAACATACATAGTAACCAACCAATTTCACACAGTGATAAAATTTTAAGGAGTTGGGTAATCTTGGCAGGACATATTCTTCCCGACAGACGTTGTCCTGTTTCAACTAAAACTCTATATAAATTGAACTTTTAATATGAGGCGTGATAGTTTTGTAAAGAATAACGATAATTACGATCAAACATACCTACTATCGCTGGAGCAAAGAGACAGTATAAAATTGAAAGTTTTTGACTAAGAATAGACCCCCATGTCTTCACGAAGTTTGACACCAGATGTATGGGCAGCAGAATCTATCAGGTCAAGTTTAAATATCATCTTACTACGATCACCAACCCGCCTGCCAAAAGTGGTAATTATGGCGATATCCCTTAACAATATTGGCTTGCCAAGGTCTGTCAAGAGGAGGCCCATGTTCAGCAGTGGACGTTAATGGGCTGTTAAAAAATAAGAATTTGACAAGCAACAACTGTTAGTCTAAGATCCGAACCTACATCTACCTTCACCGAACTGATAATAGGATGAAACATCTTTTATAATAAATTAAGTATATTAGAAAGTATATAAAAAATGGGTAGGCTAAAAAAACCCTTGACAATTAATTATTATTTAAAAAATGATTTTTATGAAATGTTAAAAAGATAAAATTAAATTAATGCAAAAAACAGCGCTTAAGTTGTTATAATTTTGTATAATAATATATTATCCAATCAAGTGAAAGTAATTGTCATCTACACACCTTTTTGTACCTGGCAACTCAGTAGTTCGTCCAGGTCCAACCCTGTTGGGTTGGAGGTGAACGTTCTATACGTTTTATACTTTTAGTCAGTTTATTTATTTATTATCTTATCTTTTTTTTAATGATTTTATAATTAACTGTTGCAATCATTAAATTAAAAATCATAAAAAAAATTAAAAATAGTCTGTCTAGGATTACTTTAGCCCACCCATTTTTAGTGTATTTTATAAGATACTAAATTCATTATAAAGCATGTTTTATTCTATTATCAGCTAGGTGAAAGTCGATGTAGGTTCGGATCTTTTACTACTTTTTTTTTTTTTCTTTCCGGGAGGAAATGCTTTGACGCATTCCCACCACCGCTGCAGCGTATTCGCGCGCTGGCGGTGGGATATGTGGGACTCGCCCTCTCCATAGCGTGGTATGCTAAAGTCATACCACGAGGAGAGGACCCTACACCACTAAAACCTCCCGGACACTCCTTCGATCCGCCGTTGGCGGGGGTCGGGTACGCATGAGCAATCCGGCCCCCCGACGGCACCCGCGGCCAATATGGTACCGCGGGATCTCCAGGGCCACACTTACAGTGGCCCATTTGCCCAATTATAGGGACGCCCGGAGTGTAGAGGCGTCCCTACTCCTCATGGGTCAGCCTCGAAGGGAGCGGGGCCCATGTTCCCCACTCCCCAAGGCCGAGCCTAGAGCGGTAGGCGGCGGGTTTCGGCCCGCCGCCGACGGCCAACACGCCGTCTGCGAAGCGGGTGGGCGGAGGGATCTACTTCCCTCTCCCGCTCCGCGGCCTCCTTCTGTGACATAACTTGTCTACAGAAGGAGGCAATCGCCTCCCACGACCTCTCGCTTTGGACCATCTTCGAAATGATGGTCGGCAGCGAGAGGTCGTCTCCCACCACGCCAACGAGCTCCTCCCGCTCGTTGGCCCACGCCGGACACTCCACCACCGTGTGCTGCGCCGTCGGATCTTTTACTACTAGCTTGTCAAAATCTTGTTCATCTTGCTCAACCTATTGGTAACAGACCCCAAAAGAAATCTTAAAATTTACACAAAGATTGATTGCGGGACTTGTACCAACGACGTAAGAAACTTATATAATTACAGTGGCACTAGTATAAATACGGTCGAGATGGCCTTTGTTTCAAGTGCTTTGGTTTACATTTTTAATCATAAGATATATTACATTCTTCAGGGACATTATTTATCCTTATCTACTGACGAGAGGATGGATGAAGCTTATCAGCTTCAATATCTTTGAAATTTAATATCCCCTGCTAAGGAGTAGGTACATGAAATACAGTGCACATTTTTATGTTACGGCTAATAGCCGAAGTGCGGCTACACCTAGTTTTAGCCGGCCACAACTAGGTGCAGCCGACCACATGCGGTTAAACTTAGGTCAACCTCAATAAGTCCGTGTTCAACTCCATTAGTTTAGGTTTAGTTTATTTTTATTTTTTTAACCACCCCAACACCTTTTTGTGCCGTGCATAAGTATTGTTTCATTTAATTAAAACTAGTTCTAACCTAGTTGATCTAAGTTTAACCGCATTTTTCAGTTTGGCTGCACCCAGTTGTAGCCGGCTAAAACTAGGTGTAGCCGCACTTTGGATATTAGCCGTAACATATACACTTTACTATATGTATTATTAAAGACACGATAGATGGCAAAAGTTAGTTAATGCCTGGTTTTTAGTTTATTAATTATTATCTTAAATTTTAATGAATGTCTTGACTTTATTTTCAATTGTTAAAAGTTGTAAGGTCATTTTAATTATATCGCTTATTTTTTCATTAAAGTAATTAATAATTAAATTATTAGGTATATTGTCGCGGTCTTTTTGTGGGTGATTTAAAGTAATAAATATAATATCTTATATTATAAATAGATAAAGCTGAACAGTGTGTTTGTTTGTTGGATTAAAAGTATCTAATAATCTATGGAACTACTAGACTGATAAAAAATAGTACATTACTATATTAGTGCGTTATGATTGCGTATTGGTTAAAACATGCTCGGCTCAATTACGCCCTCGCATGTTATAACCAATACGCACGTATATCGTACGACGTTTTTTAACACATTTGCGAGGAAACAGAAAAAAAAACATTTTTCACAATTCAAGTACAAAGAAAAGAAAATTTGAGAAAAATGGCGCGAGGATTATTTTCTGCCGTAGCTGCGTGAAAATGTTGGCAAAGACGTTAGAGCATGCAGCCAAGTTTTTAAATTACCGAATAAACTGATTTATTTTATTTTAAATAAACTGAATCTGTGAATGCACACTGTTGCTTTTCCGCCATTTTAACAGCGCGCCAGCGCTGCCTACTGACTGGCGCCGCGCGGCGATTAGTTCGAAATTTGAATAGCAACAGCGCGCGAAATGGCAACTTTATATATTTAAAACCGGTGGAATTACATCAGCTTTACGAGCAACGGTGTTAAAAATATATTTCTGTGTTAAAAAGCCCTTTTATCGAGAAAGGCTATATGATATATTTAATTTAAAAGTTTCCACGGGAACTGGAGTTATGCAGGTGAAACCGCGCGGGAATATAGTATATTATAAACAACTTGAATCATACATTGACTTTTACGTCAATATGATTTGAAATGAAGTTCGTTCGGTTACGTTAATTTGTCATGGCAGGAGATTATTGCTGGTGTTTAGTTTCAGACGGAATTTAACCTTGGACACAGATGTTTTATAATAATGCTCTATGGCTATACTATTATTGTTTTTTTTTTTAATAAATTTTTGATTTAATATTATACAGTTTTGCATGCTGACTCATATAAATAATATTGATTTTTTTTTAAAGTTTTACAGTCTACTAGTATTTTTGTTAACCCCTCGTGCTAAGCTAAAATGCTTGTGTTACGAGTGGGTTCACGTCGGTAGTGCAATGGGTGGGGTTCGAACCGGCGACCTCAAGATCATAAGTCCGACGCCCTAGCCATGGGGATACGGCCGCTCATTAATAAAAAAAACAAATCTCTTTATTTACTTATTCGCTTACGATTTCTTTCAAACGGTCAAAATGCGTTAGTTAACTTTTAACTGCCATTAAGACATCGTATTTTTTTTAATTTTACTTTTTTATTACAATACTGCCCCCGAATTCGTCCGCGTGGAATTAAGGGTTGGGCTAACCCGAAACTGTGAAACTGTATTCATGGTGCTCCACTCCTATTTGGTCTTAGAGTAATAATGTTGCCTAAAGCGAACCTTCATAAATAGGCTATTTTTTACCTATGACATATTTTTTCATACGGCTGGGTATACCTGAGATTAGCTCGTTCAAACAAACAAACTCTTAAAATATATTTAATGAAATCGGGCGTTACTTTGCGGAAATCCATGATGACACTTCGTAGAGGAGCGAAACACGTGTCGGGTCTTCGGCTGGTTATTGTATTTCTGCAAGTTTTATTTTTCCTTCCGGGAGGGCGGAGCAAAAAAGTCATCCCAGCATTTTGACACATTTTTTAGCGGAATTAACACTAGATATTTGGTTTTTAATGTAGATCAAACTCTTTAACTTAATATTATTAGTATAGATTCAGGATGCCTAGTGCTTAATGTATATAAATAATAAAATTAAAAACTCATCTAATAAAATAAAAGAAATATGGAATATTATTAATAATGAAACAGGTAGAGCTATAAATTGTAATAGAGACTTTAATTTAAAAATAAAAAATGATAATATTTCGGCAGATATGGAAGTTGCAACTGAGTTTGAGAATTTCTTCACTAACATACCTCTAATAACAACTAAAACTCTAAATTCATCTTCAATATCTGCTGAGGCGCTATTAAACGAAAGTGTTTCTGCATGCGTTACCGATTTTAGTTTTAATTTAATAGACTATAAAGATGTAGTTAATGCATTCAATACCATAGAGAAGAAAAAAACTAAAGACCTATGGGGTCATTCTGTGAAATTTGTATCTAATATTATTGAAATAATAGCGCCTTACCTAGCATACATATTTAATAGTTGTGTTGATTCTGGTGTATTTCCTGACTTGATGAAGCATAGTAAGGTTATACCATTATTTAAATCAGGTGATAGCACTGATCCCTCGAATTTCCGACCTGTTTCTATATTGCCCACTCTGAGTAAAATTTTTGAAAAATTAATTCTTAGCCAGTTGCTCAGACATTTTAATAAATTTAACTTATTACACAAAAAACAGTTTGGGTTTACGAGGGGTTGCTCAACCATAGATGCGGGAACTGAATTGTTAAAAACTATATTCGCGGCCTGGGAAGATTCGCAGGAATCCTTAGGTATTTTCTGTGATCTGTCTAAGGCATTTGATTGCGTTCACCATGACACTCTTGTCAGGAAATTACACCGGTATGGCATTAGGAACCAGGCTCTCAATCTTCTGATTTCTTACATGGGCAATAGAATTCAGAAGGTTGATATAAACGGCAAAATATCACCAGGCTCTGTTGTATCCATGGGCGTCCCGCAAGGCTCAATCCTGGGACCGTTTTTGTTTTTGGTGTATATAAACGACTTACCTTACTATGTAGGAAAGAATCATGAGATAGTATTGTTTGCTGACGATACATCCTTGACATTTAAAATAAGTAGACAGCTACGCAGCTATGACGAAGTAAACAATGCAATCTCGAAGGTAGTCCATTGGTTTAATGTTAATAATCTACTTTTAAACGAAAACAAAACCAAAGTCATTAAATTTTCTACACCTAATGTGAAACAAATTGATACGAATGTGCAAATAAATGGTATTCGGTTGGAGCCAGTGGAGTCAACTGTCTTTTTGGGAATAACTATTGACTCCAAATTGCAATGGGGCCCACATATTGCGAAACTATCAGGAAAACTTAGCTCTGCGGCCTATGCTGTTAAAACTATGAGACGACTCACTGATTTGGATACTGCTAGAATGGTTTACTTTAGTTATTTTCATAGCGTAATGTCTTATGGAATTCTTCTGTGGGGAAACTGTGCGGACATTGACACCATTTTTGTACTACAGAAACGAGCTGTAAGGTCTATATATAAACTTGGTCCGCGGGTTTCCCTACGGGAGAAATTCAAAGAGACTAATATTCTTACAGTCGCATCACAATATGTCTATGAAAACCTTTTATATGTTCATAAGAATATAGATAGTTTTAAGAAAAAAAGCGACACTCATAATGTTAATACTAGATCTAAGCATAATCTCGTTTTACATGCTACACGTCTCCACAAAATTAGCAATTCTTTTATGGGGCAATGTATACGCTTCTACAACAAACTTCCTAATAATGTAAGAGATCTTTCAACAAACAAGTTTAAACGTTATGTCAAAGATAAATTATGTAAAAAGGCTTATTATAAAATTTCTGATTATGTTAATGACAAAACTGCTTGGGAGTGAGTTGCTCTGAAACAATACTGCTTTATTAATCATTGTAAAATATAATTTATTTAAAAAAAAGGATTCCTCTGAGTTTCTTGCCAGTTCTTCTCAGAGTTGCCACGTCCAGAACTGGTGGTAGTAAAAGAATGGGACGCATCATAAGAACATGATTTAAAATATTTTAAATGTGTCTATATGAATAAAGAATTTTTGACTTTGACTTTGACTTTGACTTTGACTACAAAACTCGCCTTAAGTCTGTACATAGGTGATTATTCCTGGAAAATATTAATGTCAAGTAGAATAATTCTAGAGCTCACAATCATTCGTCGTATGTGCATTTATCGTAAACTGAAACTTAAGACCAAATACCTCTAAAGTATAATAGTACATATGTCCTTCTGCTCCTGATGTATTATTCCTTTCAGGCCTAAAATGTACAGCTGATGTATAAAATAAATTTTGAGAAAAACCCCATTAAGTTAGTAAGTAGGTATGATGATTATCGTTTCGGTTTCTCTATTTACTATTTTTTTTAATTTTTGATTTGGTATTAAAGCGGCCGCAGCCTAATGGTTAGGACGTCGGACTTGTGCTATTGTGGTCGCCGGTTCAATTCCCACCCATTATCGACGTGAACCCACTAGTAACACAAGCTTTAGCTTAGCACAAAGGATTAACAAGACTACAAAAAAAGCTCTTAAAATAAAAAGACAAAAACCCGATATTGATATGTTTCCAATAAAAAATAAAAATTGAGACATTCTCGATATCATCAGTTCTTTTTTCTTTTTTTGTTTGATTATTTTGGCATAAAAGTTAGTACATTACATAGTAGATTTTAAAGTAAACCTTTAAGGGTACATTTTTGTAACAATTCATATAATAAAGTTATGACATGAATACTCACTTGGCTTCAAGGAATCAGCTGAATTTTCCGTTATGGCACCCATTTTCCTAAACTTAGCACCGAGACACAATAAAAAAGGATGATTTAAAAAATATATTATTCTTTTAAATTCTTCAATTTTAATTATCAAACAAAAATATTTTTATTTATTTTTAATTTACGTCATTTTTTATATTGTTTTTAAATGTAAACGGAGTGTGCAGGTAACGCGACAGCATGCGCGCGCGCAGTCAATGAATAATGAAGCATGTATTTTTTTCTTAAGCGAAGGCATTGTCAATGTCATGGTCGATAATAAAACAGCTGACTTTGTTTCTATTAGTTGCGATAAATGTAAGGCTTAATGTAAGTTTGTTGTGCGGAAGCAATAATTATAATATATAGTTATCTGCTTTTTAACCGATTTAAAAAAAAGGAGGCTTTCAATTCGACTGTATTTTTTATTTATTTGTTTCCTCAGAACTTTTGACTGGATGAACCAATTTTGATAATTCTTTGTTTATTTGAAAGCCGGTGCTACCCATGTGGTCCGATTTCAATTGGTCCGGACAATGGCATTTATGAGAAAACCATATAGGTCTCAAAACTTTCATAAATTATGTATGCGACTAATGGATGCATAATAATTTTTGATCTCGATTGACTAACATAATAGCCCTGAGGCTTTTGCTACTTCACCGGGCATAAAGGCGAGCTGAGCTTCAGCCTAGAGGTCTTTTTAATGAAAAGGATGAACTTCAGGCGTAGTTTGATGAGAGTTTGGTAAGTTCTGATTTTTTACTTTTTATTGCATATTAATTTGATTTAGAATGTGTTTTTTCTTTGAAGTCGGTTCTTTTATTAAATAGTATGTTTATTATAAATCTAATCTGTAAAATAAATTGTTTTATGATAATCAAATTAATATTAATGGTTGAGGTTTATGATATATTCCTTGACCTACCTCTATATATTCTTTTATAAGATTACCTTCACACCATATACAGCCTCCGTGGTCCAGTGGCATAAGGCCGAAGTCGCAAAGGTCGTGGCCGCGCCGGATAAGAAATCTTTGCATAAAATCTAAGATTTTTACTAATGGTCTCGGTTTGTTGCAGAATACCATTGTTGGTTGATATATAGTTATGAACATTTTTATTTATTATTGACGTTTCCTTTTTTTCCGGATGAAAAATTCATGTTGCCACGAGGCTTTTGCGACTTTACCGAGCATAAAGGCTAGCAGAGCAGTTCTAGCCTTATTAAATCATATACCAATGTAAAGTTAAAGAGTTTGTTTGTATGCTTAATCTTAGCAATTGCCCATTTATCGAGGAAGGCTAGGCTATATTTATTTATGAAGTTTCCACGGAAACCGCAGTTACGCGGGGGTAACCCTCGGGAGCTAGTGATTTATAAACTACAAACTAAGTATCAAAATTGAGATTAATAAAATTCGACCACCGGCAGGATTTGAACCTGCATCTTAGGTTGAGCCCCTTTTTTTTTCCGGGGCCAATGCTTTGACGCAATCCCACCGCCGCTGCAACGTATATTACGCGCGCTGGCGGTGTGTGGGACTCGCCCTCTCCATAGCGTGGTATGCTAAACTCATACCACGAGGAGAGGACACTACACCACTAAAACCTCCCGGACACTTCTTCGATCCGCCGTTGGCGGGGGCCGGGTACGCATGAGCAATCCGGCCCTAGGTTAAGCCCCTAATGCCTTAACCAATTAGGCTACGGTGGTACCTACCGGTCATCGAAATGTATTAATCTCTTTTTATAACACGTCTCTCAGGGGGACGTTAGTGTTACAAACTAACTAATTAACTAACGTTACAAACTAAGTAACCTAAGAAACCTGCGCTCGACCGGCGCCTCTTGTGGGACTTGCATCTCGGCTCATGCAAATCCCACAAGGGGCGGAGGCGGGGGTGTTGCTAACGGATGTCCTTATGACTCGTGATTTGATTTAACTCGTTGACTCTGAGTTTACTTTGTGTCCGTGGTATATATGTTGTACAGTTCCCCATTGTGTATTTAAAAGAAGTTAGAAGTAGTTATTTAAATTACATTAACAATTCAATACCCGCAGCGGTATTTGGCTCAAATTAAATCTCGGAGGTCGGGTTCGGACAGAAAATCTTTGAGCAAATTGTAAGATTTTTCTCCGGGTCTGGTTGGTTGAGGGACGTTGGTCCCGATTGTTATAACATCATCTACAATAATCGTATCAAAGAACGGGCAGCAGCGTTTCCTTGTGCGGTACAATATAATACTGTGGTCACCAATCCGCCTGCCAAGCGTGGTGACTATGGCAAATAGCATCCCTGGGAGGAGGCTCATGTTTAGCAGTGGAGGTTACACGGGCTGATGATGAATTTACAATTCAATCCATAACCCTATTTGTGGCTATGACAAATGTTCTATGATATAATTGCTTGATGTTTTGCGATTAGCCTGTAAAATTATCGCTTTCGCATTAATTTACGTAATTGTAATACGGAGTTAGGAAATTTTCTGTATCATGAGGGGAAATCCATTCGTCCTAGATATTTTATGACGAAATGTTGACTGAGTTCACAGCAAAGTATGTTGCTTTTTTTGTATTTTGGTGATGTTGGTTTATGCGTATTTAAGACTAATAAGTTAATAAAAAAACATTTTATTCACATTAACAGGCATTTGTTAATAGTCAAAACGAATGTTGGCTTTTTCAAACAGTATCTTAATGAAATTAATATTATATTTTTATTTTTTATAATAGCTGCCTTTCATATGGTTTATATATTGCTTTTGCCTAAGGAGTTTATAAGCTATCTAACTATGAAAATACCTTCTAAATCGGGACAACCGTTTGAGACATTAAAAATAAAATTATAGCCTTTTTATAGCATATAAAATTAGCTATCTATCAGTGAAAGTCCCGTAAAAATTGGTCAAGCCGTTACTGAGATGCCGAAACATACAGATAGACCGACAATTATTTATTATTGTTTTTTGTTATTATTAATCATCATCATCATCATCACACTGCTGAACATGGGCCTCCTCCCAGGGAGGGTATTTGCAATAGTCACCACGCTTGGCAGGCGGGTTAGTGACCGCAGTATTATGTTGTACCACACAAGGAAACGCTGCTGCAAGTTCCTTGCTAAACGATTATTATAGATGATGTTATAATAATCGGGACCAACGGCTTAACGTGCTTTCCGAGGCACGTAGGGTAGTCCCTCAGCCAACCAGACCCGGAAAGAAATCTTAGAATTTATGGATAAAAAAAAATGGATTACTATAATACCTAACACATATTGCACACGCGCGTAAATGATACATATTATTATGCAAGTTGCGTCATTAGAATGCACTGCGCAAGATCATTGCAGACCAATAGTTATTAGAAAGGGTAAATTACTTCTTGTACATGATGCAATATTTTGTCATTACGCTCTTGTGCGGCTTTAGTACTATAATAATGCGTAGATCAGAACTCAACTCTATTCGTATTGATATAAGAAACAATTTTATACTGATTGAATAAGTTTGATATAACATTTAGAGACTGAGAACAAGAATAAGGTTAAGAGCCATTTTCCTTTTAACTGTAACTAAAATTTAATTAGAAAAGATATAAAAGTATTTATTGTCATTCTGTATAGTGAGTGTTTAAATTAGGTCTTAAGGTGCAACGTTCTCTTTTTAGATATTTAATAAAGTTTTTTTTTTTTTTATATTACTAGTTGAGTTTTGCAATCTTTGCAAAACACAACTAGTAAAGTAAACTAGTAAGTAGTAGTAGTGGTTTCCGGCTTGCCGTATGGTTTCCGCCTTAGAATGGAACACCCCATGTCGTCCCATGGGTGTCGTAAAAGGTGACTAATGGCGGAAACATATTATTAAAATGCCACGCCACCCAACGACTTGCCACGCGTGTTGAGTCGAATCAAATTTATTGTTTTCCATAGACCAGAAACACACTATGAATACCCGACACGACGCCACGCGCGTACTAATGCACATGTGTTGACACGTGGCGTAGCGTGGCGTTTTAATAATGTGTTTTCGCCTTAAGGGACATATAGCTGATGGATGGGCAGCAGCATCTATTAGCTCAAAGTTTACATCTTACTGCGATCACCAATCCGTCAGCCAAGCGTGGCGATTATGACAATATCCCTCTACGATCCTGGCTAGCCAAGGTCTGTTAAGAGGAGGCCCATGTTCAGCAGTGGACGGGAACGGGCTGTTGATGATGATGATGAGTTTTTCAGTCTACTAGTATTCTTGTTAACCCCTTGTGTTAAGCTAAAATGATTGCTTGTACGGGAAGTGGATTTTTTTTATCTATTATCGGATAGTCTATCCGTAAAACATGTCGAAACGTCGGTTTTATAGAAAAGTAATGATTTGTGTAAAATGTACCGCGATTGGGAACCATATCTATTATAAATTATGTGTATACAAATCGCAAAGGCTTAAAAACATAAATCATTATCGCATTTGTTGACAACCTCCGTAGCGTAGCGGTATTTGGCTCGCTTTAAATCTCGGAGGTCGTGGGTTCGAGCCCCACTCCGGACAGGAAATCTTTGTGTTAATTCTAAGATTTCTTTCCGGGTCTGGTTGGTTGAGGGACTACCATCCGTGCCTCGGAAAGCACGTTACGCCGTTGGTCCCGATTATTATAACATCATCTATAATAATCGTATACCTACAAAGGAACGGGCAGCAGCGTTTCCTTGTGTCATGTGTGGCACAACATCATACTACATACATCATATGGCAAATACCCACCCTCGGGCGGAGGCCCATGTTCAGCAGTGGACGTTATACGGGCTGATGATGATGATGATTCATAGTTCTGTTCTATTCATACTGTACAAAAACGTAATAAAATGCATTACTATAATATAATACGCGTCTTCTTTTTTACAATGATGAATATTTTTCTACAATGGTCAGCACATACTTCATTTCAGATTATTAAGTTAAAACTACCGGCAGGATTCGAACCTGTGTGTTTGTAGTTTGTTTTTCAAGATTATTAGCAGAGTTATACACACTACTAGTATTCTTCCGATAATAAGATAAAATCTACTTGGAAAATGATTAATACAGAAACTGGGAAAAATAAAATCATGGACATATCAATCCACGTTAATATTAATGATGAACTAGTTTCAGACAAACTCACCATTGCCAATTTTTTTGCAATTTTTTTTACTAATATTCCCTTAGATACCACCAAAAGTCTTGCATCTTCCACTGACGAAGCTGAACGACTTCTAAACAAAAGCATAAATAATACAATAATTCCCGAATTTAGTTTTCAATTAATTACAGATATTGATATAATAAAAACTTTTAAGACTATTAAAATCAAAGGCACAGAAGATTTATGGGGATTGTCCGTGAAGGCTGTTGAACCAATTATACAGAATATAGCTCCGATCCTAGCGGCCATCTTCAATGGCTGTATAATTGACGGAGTCTTTCCTGATTTGATGAAGATAAGTAAGGTAGTGCCCATTTTTAAATCAGGCTGCTCTAATAGTGCTAATAATAATTATAGGCCAATTTCTATCCTACCTACTTTAAGTAAAATATTTGAAAAAATTATGCTTAACCAAATGCTGTCGCACTTCAATGAGAATGGGATACTACACGACAAACAATTTGGATTTACTAAGGGCCGTTCTACGCAAGATGCAGGAAGCACTCTAATCAAGACCATACTAGAGGCTTGGGAGGGATCACAGGATGCTATGGGAATCTTTTGTGATCTCTCCAAGGCATTCGATTGTGTAGATAGACGGTACGCTCGCTGTAAAGTTAAAATACTACGGAATTTCTGGTACGTCCTTGGACCTTGTAGTATCCTATTTATCTGGTCACGAACAAGTAGTAGCCATAGACGGAATAACTTCGGAAGCTTCTCCCATCAAAATGGGTGTGCCCCAGGGTTCAATACTAGGTCCGTTTTTGTTTATATAAATTACCTCCCATATTTAGTAGATAAAATATCAAATATAGTTCTTTTTGCGGATGACACATCCTTGATATTTAAAGTAAATAGAAAAGATAAAGACTTTATTGGACACACAAACACACTTAGCCTAATCTCAAATTGGTTCTCAGCTAATAATCTATTGTTAAATGCAGGGAAAACTAAGTGTGTTAAATTTGCGCTACCAAATGTAAATAATGTCACACCTACTATTTCACTGAATAATGAAACGTTGGATCTTGCTTCATCCACGGTATTTTTGGGAGTGACATTAGATTCTAAATTACAGTGGGGTCCTCATATTGAGAAATTATCGGGTAGATTAAGTTCTGCTTCTTACGCCGTATGGAAAATAAAACAATTGTCAGATGAATCCACGGCTAGGTTAGCATACTTTGCTTACTTCCATAGCATTATGGCTTATGGCATTTTGCTCTGGGGGTCAGCTGCTGATGTTAATACTATCTTCATCCAACAAAAGAGAGCGGGCTAGGTGGCCGCGATTCTTTGCAAACCCTATTTAAAGATATAAATATATTAACTGTGCCATCTGAGTATATCTACCAGAATATTTTATTTGTTAGGAAAAACCTAGATACATTTAGTAAAAAAAGTGACTTTCACAATATAAATACTAGGAATAAGGACAAACTAGCTATGCCGTGCTTTAGGGTCAGCAAAGTTAGTTAGTCATTCATGGGAAATTGCATTAGATTTTATAACAAACTTCCCTCTCATATTACTGACATGCCTGATGCATTATTTAAAACACATGTAAAACGCATCCTAATGAGTAGGGGCTATTATAGTACTAAAGAGTATATAGATGACAAAGATGTATGGCAGGCTATACCCTCGTGCACCAGATCGGATACCCTATAGCTGATGAAGCATTGAAATGTGAACTGTAAGATCATGATAGTGTATTCTGTGTACTGTCTGTAATCATAATCATAAAAATAACACATGTTCTGTCTCAAAATAACTTTTCTGATCTGTTAAATTAGCAAAATAAAAATAAAAGTTGTATAAAGACAGCCGATTGGTAAATTGTGTAAGCCAATTAACTAAATAAAGACAGTAACTGGACCTAAATAATGTTGACATGCCCATCTGAGTATGTTTCGCCGGATCGTCTCAATGAGGCCGCGATGAAACCGGCAGTAGAATACCCCACTGAGTTTGTTTCGCCGGATCTTCTCAATTGGGGCGTATTGGATCCGGTGGTAGCATAAAATCGCGTCCAACTATATGATTATGGTCTATCTAAATAATTACATACTCAAATGACAGAACTTTAGACTATTAAATTATAGATAAAAAATAAAATTCCATTTTCATACCTGACAGCTTTTACGCTAAAGCTATAAAAAATCTAATACAAACTATTTATTATTATTATAACTATAATAATTAAACTAAATTAATAAATTAAATATATTATATTAATGAGCCAAATATGTTTTGACTATTTGCAAATGCCTGTAATAGGTTTACGTAAATAAAAACTTTTTTTATTTTATTTTATTTATTTTACTTGTTATCCCCTTGTGCTAAGCTAAAATTCTTGTGTTATGTGCGGGGTCACGTCGGTAGTGCAATGACACCAATGATGATTGCAACTCCGACGCCCTTGGACTACGGCTGCTTATTTAATGTAAAGCCTCTTACGTATTTATCAATACAGCCTTAGTTTGCATAGCACTTTACAATGCGACCTGCGAACTGCAGAGCGACAAGTTGCACAAAATAACTTTCGCATTCCTAATATTAGACAGATGTAGGCAATAGATCTGAAGATCAAGATAAAACGAAACTGTGACATATCTGATAAAAACAACTTTGTATATTGATTGATTGGATCATCTGCCTGTGTATCTGCAGGTACACGTGCCACAGTCCAATGATAAGATATAATACAGAATAATCTTTAAGATAATCTGTTGAGGAAAGTATAACCTAGATGACCTATATCAAATTATGTTACCTTAATGATTATTTCTTAAGTTCAAAAACCACAAAGTCTTGAGGCACCTAAATATAATAATAGGGATAATGACTAAAAAACGATAACCTCCGTGGCGTAGCAGTATTTGGCTCGCTTTAAGTCTCGGAGGTCGTGGCTCCACGCCGGACAAGAAATCTTTGAGTAAATTCTAAGATTTCTTTTCGGGTCTGGTTGGTTGAGGAACTACCCTCCGTGCCTCGGAAAGCACGTTAAGCCGTTGGTCTCGATTGTTATAACATCATCTATAACTAACGTATACCAGGGAACGGGCAGCAGCGTTTCCCTGTGTATTACAACATAATACTGCGGTCACCAATCCGCCTGCCAAGCGTGGTGACTATGGCAAAACCTTCTCTCAGGAGGAGGCCCATGTTCAGCAGTGGACGTTGAACAGGCTGATGATGATGAATGACAAAAAATTTGGTCGAGTAAAAAATATTGGACGCGTATTTTATATTTGACCAATAAAAGTTGACACAGATAAAGAACAATTGAGTTCAAGACAGGGGGGGCTTATGACGTCACCTAGATAAAATTGTACCTAGAAGTAACGTGATGTACAATTTTAACGTATCTACGTCATTTTTGTTTACGAAACGAAAATAAAAATTATGGATTTTGTTGTATCGTTGTATCAGCAAAGGTTTATTAAACTGAGAAACGGGTGTTAGGGCCTATGCACACCACGTCTTTTTTACGCGCCGTCGACGCGCGTTTCAGAAACGCGCGTCGACGGCGCGCTTTTATCCTACAGAGCAGTTTGTTGTCGTTTGTATCGATTCACACGCGCGTTAGCAATTGGGTGGCTTTTGCATCGCGTCTGTATTGATACACACGCGCGTTTGTATCGATTCATAAGCGTGCAGGTGTGCAAAGGTCTGCTGGCTGCGTCTGACTCGCGTGCGTATCGCGTCTGTATCGCTACAGACGCGCTGCAACGGCGCGTTTAAAAAACGTGGTGTGCATAGGCCCTTAGTGTCACTGTACACAAAGGGAAGATCATCCTGGCCGGGCGAGGTGATATGCCTGGTGACCGCGGTCCATTTGTTCGTAGTTCCTCTCGGTAGTTTTTAGGCGCCCGTAAGAGTGCAGGGAAATCGGCGTCGGGGCGGCTTGCCCCCTGACCGAGGTGTCAATCGCTGCCTGATCCTAGGGACATGAGCCCGTGGTCTTACTCACGGGCTCATGTACCTAGGGATTGGTTTTATGTGTGGGGACCCGGTTATCAGCCAAGGGGGGGGGGGCAATCACGGGGGTCCAATTGTTCGTGTTGAGACTAGTTATACTGTGCTGATATTGCCTAGTTGCGTGCAAACCTCTATAGCGCGATGTAGGATTCATTACGTCATCTGACGCTTAACCAATATCGCAACAGCACCCATTTTAGATCTCTTCAAGATTCAATTCTGCTATCCTTACTAATATTATAATGGCGAAAGTTTGTAAGTATGGATGTATGGATGTTTGTTACTCTTTCACGCAAAAAACTACTGAACGGATTTCGCTGAAAGTTTGCACGGAGATAGTTTATAAGCTGGATTAACATATAGGCTACAAAATATCACGATCCGACCCACTGGAGCAGAGTGACGCGGGTAAAACCGTGGGGCGCAGTGTTTAATAAAATTACGTACATTCATCGTCCGTTTCCTTTAAATCGACCGATATTTACTTGTTTAAAATTTGGCAAAAATAAAATTACTTAAATTCTACCATAACGTAGGTTCCAGCCTCTAGGGAATGTGAGGAGAGCAAAAAAAACGTAAAGAATCATTGTAAGATTAAATAACATTTTCCCATATAAACCAAACGTCCAAAAACCGTCTGCTATTGCATACACATAATAAATAAGCAGAATGATGGCCCGGATATTGTTCTTCTATACCAGGGGTCTCCAAACTTTGACGCCTTAGGGCCATAACGATTTTTTCAATATATACGAAGGGCCAGAACTGTTTTAATTTTTCTATCCTTAACCTATACTCTTATTTCTAGACTAGTGGCAAAGTGCGCGACCGAGTAATTATCATATTGTGTTGTCTTTTTCAACTTATCACAGCAATAGTAACAACAATAAGACATAATATGCGCGGGCTAGATCGATGACTAGTCTTTAAGTTATCGCGGGCCGTAGTTTGGAGACCTCTGTTCTATACTAATATTTTAAAGAGGAAATATTTAATTGTTTGTTTGTATTGAATAGGCTCCGAAAGTACTGGTCCGATTAGAAAAAATATTTTACCGTTGGAAAGCTACACTATCCCCGGATGACATAGGATATATTTAATGATAAAGTTTCCACGGGCACAGGAGTTACGCGGGTGAAACCGCGCGCAGGAAGCTAGTTCGACTATAAATCAATAAATTTGGTCGAACTGTATTAACATACATATAGCTAATATTTACAAATTAGTTATAGTGAATAAATTCATTGCAATTATATCGTTATTCAAGTTATAAAATATTTATGTACTTTTAGTCAATATATCATACATTATTATATGAATGTTTATTCATTGACATTATGTAAATAAATTTAATGGCAGTACGAGTAGGTACATGTATGTTATATTAAAATAATAAAAAGTTTTTTACTAAATGCATGTATTAAAACTAAATAATTATATTATTATATTCAAAATTTGATTCAATCCAGATTGTTTTTCCTTTACTTATTTTTTTTTTTTGTAAATTTTACTAAAAATATGTATAATGCATATTCTAAATTTTTAAGATTAATAAATTTAGACTAACGGAATGATTCAATTTACGTACTTCGGAAAATTTGTTAAATTTAAGGTAAGTAAACAATCTTGCTGTAAAGAGTGAAAGATGATAGTTAAGTAATACACCAGCTTGTCCATAATAATATTATAAAGAGAAACGATTTGATTGTTTGTTTGTTTGTATTGAATAGGCCCCGAAACTACTGGACCGATTTGATAAATTATTTATCCGTTAGAAAGCTACACTAGCCCCGGATGATATAGGCTATATTTAATTATGATGTTCCCACGGGAACGGGAGTTACGCGGGTGAAACCGCGCGCGGGAAACTAGTTATTTAGGACGAGTTAATTTCGACGAAAACATTGTCATCATCATCATCATCATCAGCCCGTTTAACTTCCACTGCTGAACATGGGCCTCCTCCCGAGGGAGGGTATTTGCCATAGTCACCACTCTTGGCAGACGGGTTGGTGACCGCAGTAATATGTTGTACTACACAAGCAAACGCTGCTGCCCGTTCTCTGCCCGGAAAGAAATCTTAGAAAATACACAAAGATTTCTTGTCCGGCGTGAGGATCGAACCCACTACCTCCGAGATTTAAAGCGAGCCAAATACCGCTACGCTACGGAAACATTGTATTGTAAACAAAATAAAACAACAAATGAAGATGACAATATCTTTTTTTTTTAATACATAAACAAAGCTTTCTTCTGATTTATGTTCATCACCACGATTCTATCATTAAATGAAGAGTTTTGTATTTAAACGAAACTATTAATTAATATTGCCGTGTGGTTTCCGGCTTTGCCGTGTGGTTTCCGGCTTAGAATAGACTACACCATGTCCTCCCATGGGTGTCGTAAAAGGCGACTAAGGGACATATGGCTGATGGATGGGCAGCAGCATCTATTAGCTCAACATTTGCATCTTACTGCGATCACCAATTCGTCTGCCAAGCGTGGGGATTATGGCAATTTCCCTCTACGATTCTGGCTTGCCAAGGTCTGTTAAGAGGAGGCCCATGTTCAGCAGTGGACATCAAAGGGCTGTTGATGATGATGATGATGATGATTAATTTATACGCTACAACTGTTAAACTTATAATACATTTTGCACACGTAGGTATGTAAAGATTATAATTTGGAATAACATAAAGACTGATACAGCTAAAACGAACGAAAATTTAAGATGTATTTATGTATGTTCTATAAGAGTTGATACAATGTAAGTGATCCTCTGGTATAGTCAGCATTTATGTCTGCATGCATGTTTCTTGACTTGATTACTAATACAATACAATACTAATACTTATCAGGGTAAAAAGTAGACGACTCATCGCAAATTTTAGATAATCAGACTAAATGACCGTCTACATAATATCAGTTGTTTAGACGCCTGTCATAAGTTTCAACGCAAACGTAGGTGACATTACTACACTATGCGGCACTAACTTCCTTTCCAAAAATTCCGTAACTAAGGAAATTTTCAGGTAACCTTAACCGCAACTAAAATGTATCACTCGATGCAATATCAATTTTAGTGGTTTTCACAACTGAGAATGTCAGGTTCCAATGGACTTTCATAACCTCGTCATTGTATTAAAATTATGTAAAAAATAGTCGTTTAATCTTATCAAGAAGTAATCTGAAGCACAAAGATAGGAAAGAATAAAGAAAGTAGAAATGGCAGTGGTTTTTTTGGCATTAAGTCACCTATTCTCATGCAAAAGTCAAGTTTTAGAAGCTTACCGCAAGTGTGTCGATATCCTCTGGCTGCTGGAATATCGGCCAAATCCGCGGAGAAATACAATATCCTGGCATTTTCGGCCCGGCCCATAGCCTGACTTGTGTTTTTAGGTGTGCAAATATTGCAAAACTAAATTAATTAATATCTCGCAGCGGCTCTCGTTAATACGACACGTTCAATAAGTGCTAGTATTTACTTTGCACAGTAGATAAGCATTTACCCTCGTAGACCCGAAGTCCGAGAGGCTCGTAAACCTGTAACCTTTAGCGACAGTTGCACCATATATCCCTAAAAATGTTAATCTCTTATGCCCAGTAAAAAGCAAAAGGTTCAAGTCTATTCCTACCTAACTAGGCATGGGAAACTATATAATATGTAGACATATTCCGCCATCCAAAAAAAGAAAAAATCTGCATTTTTTGTTGCTATTGATTCTAATAGCAATCTTGCAGGTTTTAAGTTTATTCGTTCCAAACATACGAATAGCAGAGCCTGCCTGCCTGTTGAAATTTAAGTACAGATTTAACACGAAACTCATTACCCTGAAGCATATTCACAAAATACACACTCTATAATGCAGATGATTCGATACTAAATCCGGTCCGAAGTAAAAATTAAATTGGAATCGATTTCCAATCACTAATCCATTCCCAAGCGGCTGCGTCCCACTTTATTCCGAAGCTCTCCATTCTTAATCAGAGAAATATTCTCTTCATGACGGTTTTAAATCAGGATAAAGGGAACTAAGGACAAACCGTCTATCATACTTTATCGCCTATTGCAAACCTAATAGGTAGTAAGGTTTACACATGTCACCATATAGTTAACAATTTGGTTGAACATGTTACATGAACACACACTAATATGAAATACGAAGGATGCTAAAATAATGAATAGGAAATATATTTTTAACCTTATCAAAATCATACACATAAATTTCATGATAAGCTTTTTTACATAATTGTTTACTTTGATATCGTTTAAAGTTTATGTTTATAGAAAAATCATCATCAGGAAGCTTGTTGTAGAAGCGTAGGTATACATAGCCCCATAGACGAATAGCTAATTTTGAGGTGAAGGAACAAGATTATGCTTATTACATGACATTATGAGTGTTGCTTTTTTAACTATCAAGAGACTTGTTTTCGTCTTGATTTTTAGGCGATTTAGCTGCTCTTTAGCCGTGTTCATATATTTCATTCCATTAACAAACCTATTTATTAGCTGACCTAGCCTTGCTTTACAGGCGTTCCCGTAAAAGTTCATAATAGTATTTAATAATTTTAAAATATTTTTTTCGTTCTTCAAATAAATATGACGAATATACATCGCGGTGAAATTTCGCGTGACGTCACTTTTAGGTACAATTTTACCTAGTAGTGACGTCACAAGCCTGAACTTTATAGTCGGTTGTTACTCTGTATCTTCGTCATCTATGGATTGATTTGAGAAATAAGAAAATACGTGTCCAATATTTTTAGTAATCAAATAAACTAAACATATTTTTTTAGACCTATTAAATATAGGCTATATTTAATAGGTATGAAGAAGCATGTTATCCGAGGATAGTGTAGTGTAGCTTCCCACCGGTGAAATAATTTTTCGAAATTTTCAAGTAGTTTTGGAGCCTATTCATTACAAACAAACAATCAAATCTTTATTCTTTATAATATAAGAATATAATATATATGACCCTGGATATTAGATCTCTATATTATAGAGATCTAATATCCAGGGTCACATTGAAATCGCGTTCACTTTAAGTTACCCAAATCACTAGTAACGATAATAGTATTTGCTTTTCTTGGACAAACCAAAAAGATCTACTGTCTCCGCCAAGTTGTAGCAAAGAATAAATATTGGGCGAAGTACTGCGAGTACCTAGATAAATTTGACAATCCATGAATTATTAATGGAAATCCTCATGAAAAATGTAGATTCTCATCATCATTCATCAATGAAATAAGAATGTAAACTATTGTATTGTAAATTGATTTTCTGTTAGAATGGACTTATTTTAACGGTATTTTGTTAAAGTATTACTCATACTACGTAGCGTTTCTTCTGTTTTCATATTGACTTTGTGTTAATATTGCGATCGCCCTCGTAGACCCGAAGTCCGAGAGGTACGCGAACTTTTACGTAAAGCGACAGTTGCACAATACTACCCAAAACAACTAAAAGTCATAATCCCTCAATCTCCCCTCTGGTGACCGCTCTGAGTCGTGGTCCAAGTCCCACAGGGTACGATAGTTTTTAAACGATTTATTAAGGCTGGAGGTGAAGTGGCAAAATCCACGTAGAAATAATTATTATAAAGACCGTCCGTAAAAAAAACCTTTTTTTTTTCGGCCCAGATTGTCTCGCTTACGCACATCAAAGGGTTCCGTAGCCATGCATATCTAAAATGCAATTTAAAAAAAAATGTATATCGTTAAATTTTATTTTGTGATCGACTTCATACATTTTGTTGGGACGACTGTAACTAAATAAGTTGGTCGAGTTGTATAAAAGTAACTATCTATGATAATCAGTCGCTATAATTTTAGTTGAAAGTACTTACTTAAAGGTATATATCAATTTTTCAATTTTTTTTCAGAATGATTTTAGTAATATTTCAAAAGTCAAGGGACGCTTTAATTTTAACTTTGTATTAGGTTATCTCGAGACTACATAGTTTTTGTTGCATTTCAATCAAGAGACCTTTCCAATGATACCCTACACGATGGGGTTATACTTTTTTTTTAATTCAAATTTCTTTGTATATGATAGGAGGTGATAAAAAATCTTTTTTTCCATAAAATGAAATGAAAAGGTTTAGTTGGTGTATTACTGTTTCAGAACGCATGTACTTTTCAACTACTTGTAAATATATTTTTGTAATTAGAAATACCATTCCGTAAATATAATTATCCGTTATGTTAAGGAAGCTCTAAATTTTACAACGACCCTCGAAGAAACCGTGAAGACATTCCATTCACTAAAATATAGGAATATCCTAGTTGAATGAAATATGTTTGTAACGAAGAAAATACTGAAATATTAAGGAAATAAATTTTAGATTTTGCACAAAGATTTCATTTCAACTCAATAAACTTTTTATCCGTCGAAATAAAGAAATCATAATATTAGGCATTTGATGACTTATTTCTTTTGCGATGTTTTGACTACAACACATCACAGAATCACTGTCGAGCGGAGATTAGCAGTGCTACGTAGCTAAGAGCGTTTCGTTGGACACAGCTCGTAATTCATACACTTGATGTAGATTCATTGCATTCGCATTCATTCAGCTGTTTCCACATGACGCAAACACAACAGACTAACATTAAAGCAGATAATCATTTCAGTGACTACGCTAACGTGTTTAGTTAGCCGATTATAAGGGATCTAATTTATTTGATTACAATATTTAATGACTTCAAATCCTCCACATCGTCTCGGAGAGGGGTTGTAGGTTTGATTCCCACGGTGAACCCGGAAAAAAATCTTAGAATTTATAAAAAGAAATTGTATCGCATCATTGTTCTAGCATCGACTGAAAGTGTATTAAGAATTATACATAATACCTAGGTATTATGAGGTTGTCTACTTATATAGCTTGTGCAAGGTTACAGATTAGCTCGCCGATCCTAGGGGAAGCCCCAACCTATGATCCGGCGCCTGTAGACGGTGCTAGCGATCGGCACCACTATTCGTAAATCTACTTTTAACTCCAGCTGAGCGTTTGTCCTAACCCCTTAAGGGTTAATGGCCTAATTCTTGGAAGTTAATTTTGTACCTGTTACCTTAAAAGCAACTTACAATAATATATAATGTGTACATTTGTCATGAAATACATCGCAAGACAGACGGACGAATCAAAAAATCTGTAAGATCAAATAATGTAATCATTGTTTTTAGCTACTTAAGTGATATTTTTTTTAGATTCAGTCTAACAAATTGTAATTGCCAAGTACAATTTCATTATAATACTAAATTGACATATTCTAAGAGAAGTGATATAATAATTATCAAAGGAATAAATTATTAAATTGACATATTTGGTATGTCAAAATACAATTAATGATTTCCTTTGATAACTTTCATGTAAGGATTGAGCGATTCTCTCTTAATAGTTTAAATATAATAGAAGGTGGTTCAACTCATTCTTTTTTTCAACCATCTTTGTATTCTGTGGATATCATTATATCCTCGTAACGATACCTTCAATGAAAAGATAAGTTTTTATTTTGAAGTTAAAACAAAAACGGTTTCGGAAAATTCAGACAGCGGCCTTTGAAACAGATCTGTTAGGCTTCATAATGAAATTCTTCCGTCGAAGGAAATTAATCGTCTTTTTTCACTGCCTCCTTTTCATCTGTTTGTTTCGCCTCTCAAAAATATCAAGAGAGAAATGTTTTAGATGAAGAAACTTTTTTAATTTAAATTTTGGTGGATGTCTTAGCTAATGGCTTGCTTGAATCAGATAATTTTGAATGAATCATTTTCTAAATAGTGTTTTAAATTTGTTCTTATTTTAAATTATTGCCATCTTTGTCGTATCTGTCTTAATTTTTATCTGTGTAATTCTTTTACATCAGATGCACATTGTTTGAAACATTATTTGCGTCTAAATATTGGAGCTATCGAGACCTACACCCAAATTAAATTTAAAAAATCGCCGCATTGGATCTCGTCAAAAACAAAAAGTTAATACCAGCACTCGCGGTACGTGTGTACCGCGAGTGCTGGTATTAACTTTGCTCAGCAGAGAAGCAGTGCTCTTCACCCCTTGAAGAGCACTGCTTCTCTGCTGAGTAATGATGTCTGCATTGTTATAACGTAAATTTAGAATTGTAAGTATTTTATAAGTTTAGCTACTTTTAATTGTATATATGTATGTATTAAGGTTGGATATTTATTTATATTCAAATTGTAAATGATCCCTAACAATTATACTGCCTAATTTTAATCGTCAAATGACCCGATATTTAATCATCATGTGTCTTACATTAACACAGTTAATTAAATATAGTCTTAGTATTAAAGATATTTCTCCATTTACAGTTATGAATCAATTTATTTTAACTGTTGTGACGTTATCATTTAAATCCTCAATGATTTAGTAGCCTGCCATAAAGCTTTAAATGAATCAGAACTGATAAAGTCCAGATTAGATGCAAAAACTCATTTTAAAATCTTATAAGTCTAGATGAAAAAATATACAAGCATCTCATGCATTTTTGAAATAAAAGTCACGAACAAAACAAATAGAATTTATTGATAGGTAATTAATTTACTATAAACAATAAATTACATTTTAGTACTAGTTTCTACTTACTCTAAGCATTATATAAATGAGAATTTTCATTAAGTTAATTTATTTTTATTTTTCTAATACCCATTATCGCTACTATTATCCGAGACAGAGTGGGTACCTTATAGATCTAGCTTATGCTGACTTGTGACTTTTTTAACAGGATCCGTAGACACATTATCAGTAATTACGGACAATGTGTCTATTGTATTACATTCTTCCATTTTACTTTATTCTTTTTTGTCATATCTATACCTCTTCTATATTAATCTATCAACCTGAAGAGTTTGTTTGTGTGTTTGATTAAACGCGCTAATGTTAGGAACTACTACGGGTCCTATTTGAAATATTCTTTCAATGTTTGATAGCCCATTTATCGGAACAGGTGTTACGCACGGGAATCTAGTTTTCTAATAAACGTGGTAATTCACTGTTTTGTTTTTCTATTCCTTCGATTTTTCTACCATCGGTTGGCTTTCTGCATCCAGATCTTTTTGTTCCTTAGGTGGGTCATTCCATTCTGCCTTTTCGGAAGTACCCAATATTACGTAAAGCAAGTTGGTGACCAGGTAGAAACCAGCAGCCACGAAGAATACCTGTCGCCATAGAGCAGCACTTGTCTGTAAAGAATAATTTCATAGGTAATTTATATAGAATGGGCAGACTCATGAAGACTATTTAGTCCGTCAGTTGGATTACTACAAAATATTCGACACGTATTTTATTGATCAAATCAATTAAAATTGACAAGGATACAGAGCAAAAACAAACTTTAAAGTTCAGGAGAGGGGGGCTTGTGACGTCACTATTTGGTAAAATTCAATCACACGAAATTTCAACGCGCTGTATCTTCGTCATTCTTTGTTTGAGGAACAAAAAAAAAACCTGTCCAATATTTTTAGTAATCTAACTGACGGACTTAATATTTTTTTTTTATTATTCATGCCCTTTACTGGCTGTCATACTGATATAAAGATATTTATTAACTATTAACTGCTACAGAAGGTACCGCACTGATAGGATTAGAATGTACAAACTTAGGTAAAATCCCTAAAGCCTTGACCAATTTAGACACGGTAAACTCTAAATGGTTGTTTTGCTTTAATGATTAATAAATACAGTTTAGCTGATAACCTCTCTGAGGATTTGGCCATTTTGCCGGTGTATTTGTCGCGGCCAGATAGTGTAGTCCGTCGTGTTACATTACGGCTAGCCGTTATCAAACTGGTTCAACAATCTGCGGGATTCAATGCGGCTGAATAAAAAGTCATACGTTTTTTAATACGGCTAGACGTAATGTAATACAGCGAGTAAATAGCCGCGTTAGATTACACATACACGCTGCTTGTCACAAACGCTATTCGACATGTACGCAATTCGTCTTCAACTATCTCATTTACTCGGTGCGCCAAATTCGCGTTTGGTCACATACGCGGTTTGCCATAATCGTGATTCGTCTTATACGCGGTTATTCATGATCTCAATAAGTCTTATACGCGGTAAGTCATGATCTCTAGATTGGCAGGATTGATTGTGAAATTTTTGGCAAATACCTCAGTTTATTTCTAATAATCTTGCCACATTTGTAAGGCAAACGCAGCCGCAATCTATCAATATTCCTAAACATAAGTCGACCAATATATCCGAAGTTGCATTTTATGCACGAATGTGAATGAAATTGAAACCGAAAAATTTCTTAAGTAGTGTTATTTTAGAGGTTTGCAATTTTTTACAAGGATTGAGAAAAATACGCTAAATTAGTTTGGACATATAGAGAGAATGAATGGAAGGAGACTAAGAAGTAAAAATTATAGGGCGAATGTGTACGGAAGTGTTGGAAGTGGAAGACCAAAACGGACGTTTCACGTCCTTAAGAAATGCCAGGTTAAAAGAAACCTAAGCCCAAGGACATGCATGAGGAGATTAATGAATGTGAAAGAGGCGAAAGTGCCTATGAGAATATGGCGTGAATATATGTATGTATGATTTTTTTTTCTTAATTATGTTATATTGTTTGTAAAAGAAGTTAAGTAAAAACCACTTCAAATGCATGAACTTACCACATCAGTGAGAATTAAACCCATGACGATTGGAGCACATGACGCGCCGATGTTAGAAATGAAGTTACTAATACTCATCATCGTTCCGGCGTAATTTGGTGATATATCGATGTGATTTATCTGTAAAAAAAGAACTTAACATTAAAAAAATCAATAAATATACTACAAATTTCTAGACAAGTGAAAATAAAAGCAAAAAAAAATTATCATATTCTAAAGACAAACTAAACAAAGTTAATTTAAATGCACTCAAATATCGAAGTTTTACAATAACTTTTTAGATTAACGTGTAAAAAAGCTATATGTGTGTAGAAAATATTCTAAATAAGCAAATATTCCTATAATAACATAAAATATATAAGAATTTGCTTTGAAGACCTCGACAATAAACATTCTCTGACCAAATCGGAGACATCCTCGCAAAAGGTCAAATAAGATGGATCCTAAGCCTCGTATTCATGGTAAACATTTGTCGAACAACAGTTAATAAGCATTGTTGATGAAACGTGGAGAATGCTGATTAAACTTTGTTTACATCACTAAAGGTTGTCCACACGCCAGTCTGCGTTAAAATGTTGCCCGATGAAGTTGCAATAATTTTATCATTGCTCCAAAGTACTGCCATGTTTATAAACTGTTGCAAACACGTTCACACAAGTCAACATTTGTTGCTAAACTGATGTATACGCTCGTTGGGCGAGAACTTGTCAACATGCCGTTGTCGACTCCAGCAACTCTGCAACGCATTGATTCAACTCTGTTGCAAAACAAATGTTTACCATGAATGTGAGGCTTTATTTGACCTTTTGCGAGGATGACACAACATTAGGGTGGACCCTAAACCGACGTGCTTGTATGAAGAATGTTATGAGAGTGAATGAAGTGAAAGATGTGTGTAGGGTTCGTAGCAAGTGGAGGTCCATTGTCTCTGCCTACCCCGCTGGGAAACAGGCGTGAGCTTATGTATGTATGTATGTAATTTGCTTTTGATCTCTCATTCCATCTAGTATCTATGTAATGTCTAACGTCTAAGTGTGTTTTTTTTAAGACAGCTCCTCTATGCAAAGAAGTTTCTTTGTCGCTGGGTACTTACAAACACATGTTATGGGCACGAATCACACCAAGACCAAAACAACCATACAGCCCAAAACCTGATGTTTTGGGTTCAATTCCCATTCCGGTCAACAATTTGCCGTGAAAGTTGCGCTGACTGTTCCAGAGGCAACTCAATAAATAAGCAAATGTAGTGTAGTCCAATTTAATAATCCAATCAACTTACGCAATCTAATCTCAGAGCTTTCAAAACAATTACCAAACCATTCAACATAGAGCCCTCATTATTATAAACAGTGTAAATGCATTGAATTATCAATGGCTTCACATCTGATTTGCTCATATACAAGTCCATTTAGCTTTGGGCGCTTAGCAGATTTATTACTGGCTGGCCGCACAAAATAAATAACCCTGTTAAAATTGATTCATGTTACAGCAGTACTAACACGAATTAATTAAGGGTAAATAAACAATAACACATGTATTTTAGAACTGATGGATGGCTTAGCTCATCTAGTTTTGCTTGTCATATTTAATTAAGCGGTTGTAGCCCAACGGCTATGGCGTCCGGCTTGTTACCTTGTGGTCGCCGGTTCGTTCGATCCTTTGCCATTGCATTAACGACGTGAATATTCGTAACAAGCATTTTAGCTTAGCACGAGGGGTTAACAAGAATACTGGTAGAGTGCAAAACCTCTCGGGTGTCACACCGTAGGTAGATAGAGAAAGCCTCGTAGGAAGCTAGGATAGGGTCCAGTCGTCCGCGCGAGGCGAGGCTCGCGACGCGTTCTATGCTTCAGACCCGATCCCAGCCCGCGTTAGTTGATTTTATTTATACTTATAATATGACATATCGTTGGTACATTTTATTTAATAACATTACCATTGAAATGTTAACTAATTTATTTTCATAAATTGAAAAAAAGAAAATTTCATTTCATTTAATTGTGTGGGACGCCCGAACACAAAGGCGCCCGTCCTTACTTACCCTGGCTCCTGGTTTGAAAACAGGTCTTATAATGCTCCAAAAACTTTTAGGCTTGGAACTTCAGAACTATGAATAGACAAAAAAGGTAAGAAACTCACCTGGAATCCCAAATGCGCAGATATTTTGAAGGCGCAGGTAATGATAAGTATTATTTCCACTACTACTACATTTTTAGGAGCGTAAGCCAAAGCTATGAGGCCAATTGCCGCAGGTATGGTCCCTGTTAAAAAAATATCAATTAAAACATTACCAAAAATCGTATAAACTAGTTATTATTTGACTTTAATAATATGAGACGAATTAAAAACGAAATTTTATTCTACCGTGGCGTAGTGGTACAAGTCACAGAGGTCGTGGGTTCGATCCCCGCACGCATCTTTATGTTAATTTTACGATTTCTTGATTGTTTGAGACTCAGTCAACCTTTTCTACCTCAGAAAACCTCGGAAACAAGCGTTTGTGTGTTACAACATAATACTGCGGTCACCAACCCGACTGCCTAGTGTGGTAACCATAGCAAAAAACTTTCCTCAGGAAGACGCCCATGTTTAACAGTAGACGTTATATGTGCTGATGATGATGATGATTGCAAGTATAAACAAATAATTTGTTTTTTCTTGTTGTCGATAAACCCAAAATTAAATTTACCGATTTCATTTTTTTTTACTTATATTAAATTAGATTCACTTCATCAGGGATTAACGTAAAATCAATTTTAACGGCAACTGGATTAACGCGGTGATGGCTGCAGGAAAGAGCCGGTATTTGTTTGATTACACTGCCTTACTCTATATTATTTTCTATCCTAATATTAGTAGGGTTATAGATAAACGATATTACCTAAAGAATTCGCTAGTTTTCTGGTAGTAGTGACGCTAAATATCTTCTTTACAATCAGCATATCCGTCATCCAACTAAAGAAAAAGTTGGTGAACCACATCACCAAGAACGGAAGAGCAGTTAAAAGTCCATTCTGTAAAAAATAAACAAAATCACAATCCAAATACTAATACAAGCAGAAATATTATTGTAGTAGTTCAACAATAACATTTCTGCTCTTTAACTGAACTACTGGTAATTCCGAAGCCGCTAACAAAATAATTGATGCAGATCAATTAAAAAAATATTCCATTAAAAACTATAAAATAAAAAAAGTTTTTATTTCGTGAACTTATTACAGGCACTTGCAAATAGTCAAAATATTGTTGGCTCATTAATATAATGTATTAAATTAATTAATTTATTATAGTTATAATAATAATAAATAGTTTGTATTTTATATTTATTTATAGCTTTAGCGTAAAATATAATTATAAGTAACTATAATTAAATAGTCCAAAGTTCTGTAATTTGAGTATGTTATTATTTTGATGGACCATAAGTACATCGTCGGATGCGATTTTATGCTACCACCGGATCCAATATGCCCCAACTGAGAAGACCTGGCGAAACAATTATATATTAATGCAGCTTTCACCCCGTTGGCGATTATGGCAAAAACCATTTTGGGTGAGGTCCATGTTCAGCGATACCAGATCAAATAATAAGCAGTTCCTCTCCGTGATCTGGTATATGATTATTCATCTTCGTTAGTAGTACAATCACGACAACTTTATTTTCTAGATAAGAAAAGATGTAGAGTAACATATCCTTAAGCCGCTTTTATTTGCATGAAACACTGGAAAAAATATCCGACGTCTTGTACTACTAGATTACGGATAGGATACTATCAAGGCCGGATTTAAACTAAGTGCCCTATCACTGGAATTTACTAAAAGCTTTTTTTCCTTTCTTTGACGGTACGGTGAGGGTAAATCCACCACTGGATTCTACTACACTCGCTGATTAATGTTATTTCTTATTACCTGACAAACTGAGTACATGTCACAGCCAGATTGTACAATCCGCCGCATTACATACGGCTAGCTGTTTTCAGTCAATAGGACCGCGCTGAACACCATTGATTAAGGTAAAAAAAATTTACCACTCAATAAATCCGCCGTTTTATAATTTGCCGTATGTAAAGCGGCGGATTGTACGATCTGGCTGCGACATGTATGTTATCTTTTCCAAGATACTTACTGCTTTAATATCGACATTTAATATTTTATCCATATACGCTGGTACCTCCGAGTACAAAGTGAGTTGGCCCCATGTTTGACCAAAATGTGCTATAATAATGGCATACACCCCTTTATGACGCAATATTTTCGACCAGGGCACTGGAATTTTCTGCAAAAAGCAACCGATGTATTCGCAACACAAAAAATATTTTAATTTTTTAAATAAATTGTATCAACTTTTTACGTAAACTACGATCGTGGAAGTCATTAATCAGAACGAATAATACTGAATCGGTAGTCATTAATAAAACTTTGTCATTCGACATAAATAAATTCGTTAAGGTTTGGAAGAAAATTTCCAACAAATAAAATAAATATAAACAATAAACACCTTTATTTATTGTGTTTACTATGCCGTTGTAATTTGTTTTACGTTTAAATTTATGATCAATTACGCTTACTAATTTTAATATCAGAGTTATTGCCAGTGAAACAGTGTAGCATTGTAGACTCACACATCTACTTGGAGAAAAAATTCCTCAGTGCCCCATTACGTATACTCCAACCAACTCACCTTATCAATAACTGTTCCCAAATCATTTTCTATGTATTCTCTCTCTTCGACAGATATTTTGGGATGTTTTGCTGGAGTGTCTGCAGCAAACCACCATAAAACAACTGCTACTATCCCGGATAATACTCCGTAAAATCTGAAGATACCAGGCCAGCCCAAAGGTGATGCAGATATAAAACCAGTCATTGGTAGCCCAAATACTGTCCCTAGAGCTTGAGCTGCAAATTACGAAAAATATTATGTTATAAAAATAACGTTGAACTTTGATTTGAACATGACACAATTGGGATTTGTTGCTAACAAACAAAAAGTTTGTTATGATATCAAATACCTAACGCTGCGATAGAATGACATATTGACTGACAAGGTAAGGCATAGTGAATACGCTAGTGTGCGTAACCTGTGTATGTACACGCCAAAGCCGAGTTTTAACCGGCTTCATCAGTGCTCACAGCGCTCCGTCTGTACTTTTATTTGATCTCAGTTGACTATGAAAAATAAAGGTATTAAGTACCGACCGCACAAGTTCAAAGTTAATAAGTAAGTACGATAAGATACTAAAACTTATAGAAACGATGAAATATCATACGTGAAAAGTGCATATGGGTATGACTCGTGCGTTATTATAGAAGTTAACGTACCTCCGTAAACGAATGCAGAAAGTCTTCCTCTTTCATTAAGCGGTGCCCATTTACCTAAAGACGTGTGTAAACCAGGAAGGATGCATGCTTGACTCAGTCCTTGCACGACTCTGCATATTACTGTGCAAACCCACCCACCCTAAAATAATCAAATGTATTTTGAATTCTAAAGTATAAATTGTTAGTTCCGTGGTAAAATTCTAAGAGATAATAGGTATTTTATTATGTACTAGCTCCCCGTCCCGTGGGAACTTCATAATAAAATATAACCTATAACCTTCCTCGATAAATGGACTATCCAACGCTGAAAGATTTTTTGAAATAGGACCAGTAGTTCCTGAGATTAGCGCGTTCAAACAAACAAACTCTGCAGTTTTATAATATTAGTATAGATGAGCAGATCAATGATCTACTACCCACCACATGTTAAGTGGCATAGGGGTCAAAATACAAGTCAGCTAGTGCTGTGCAGTAAATGTGCAGCACTAGCGACTCTCTATACTTCCTTATGCTTCGTATGAAGGACTTTATTAGGCGTGGTCAAGTAGTCCTAATATTTTTTCCGTCGTCAATTCCTCTATCGTTTCTATAATCTACATATACTAATATTTTAAGAGGAAATAATTGTATGTAAGTATGTTTGTAATGAATTAGCTCAAAAAGTACAAGACCGATTTAAAAAATTCTTTCACCATTTGAATGCTACTTTATCCCTGATTAATATAGGCTATATTTAATTATGAAGTTCCCACGGGAACGGGAGTTACGCGGGTGAAACCGCGCGCGGAAAGCTAGTCTATAATCTATACTAATTACTAATAATATTATAAAGCTGCAGAGTTTGTTTGTTTGTTTGAATGCGCTAATCTCAGGGACTACTGGTCCGATTTAAAAAATTCTTTCATTGTTGGATAGTCCATTTATCGAGGAAGGTTATAGGCTATATATTATTTTCAAAAAAGTTGGGGATCCGTAAGAAAATTGCGTTTTTGTAACCCAAGGTGTAAAAGCGAAAACCTATTTATGCGTGCGCTGCAAAAACTATTGACAATAGAACAAAATGATGTACTACGGGTTTGTAGGTCTTATTAAGATCTACAAAAAAGTCCGCGAGAGCATATATCTAACTATCATAGTTTAGTCACAATAACCGCTTTTATGTTCATAAAAAAATATTAAATCGTCTGAAGAAAGAAACTACGTTAAATGTATATCGTTATATTAATCCTTATCCAAATTAAGCATAATGTTATTAAGGGTATTTATGTAGAAGTAAAATACTTTTTGTTTTATTCCAATCGGACATTTCGTTGAGAAATTATCACGAGTATAAAAACGCAAGGAATTGGTACCTAATAAAGAGTTATTTGCCGTAATAGATAAAGCTGAAGAGTTTGTTTGCTTGAACGCGCTAATCTCAGTAACTATAACTGGTCCGATTTGAAAAATTCTTTCAATGTTAGATAGCCCATTTATCGAGGCTTTATTTTATTACAAAGTTTTTATGGGAACGGGAGTTACGCGGGTGAAACCGCGCGCGGAAAGCTAGTAATATATAAAGCTGAAGAAAGACGTTTGTTTTAGGAACTACTGGTCCCGATTTGACAAATTATTACAGTGTTAGATTGTTTATTTATTGAGGACGGCTATAGGCTATATTTCATGAAGTTTTTACGGGAACGGGAGTCACGCGGGTGACACCGACTCGAGAAGAAGAACCGCGTGCGGCAATATTTGGACGGGCATGGGTGTATGTAGTTAGCCACGAGGCTTTTGCTACTTCACCGGGCATATTTGCGGCCACTGGCCTTTCGGAAAATATAGGAATAAAATCATTATATTTACGTAGTACGTAGCAGTAGGCAGGAGAATTGATACAAAACAGTTGATGGCCATTGCTCCTGTTAGAAGAAGCCTGGAGCCAAACCTGTGGGCCAGCTGTCCAGCAGGAATTTGTAATAACATGTAGCCCCAGAAAAATGACGCTATGACTGTGTCTTGAACCTTCTTAGTCCAGTTAAAATGTGGATACTGAAAAGTAAAAATATTAAGACGGTTTAGTATCGAATTAAAAAAACTTAAGTGTTTACCAGAAATTTGTTACTTTGAATACAATTTAATTTTAAAATAAATAATGAAAAATTTATTTATTCACATCTCACTTGGATTTCACAAAGCAGTAATTTATATATAATTCTTATATTAATTCCTTGTGAGAGTCTTGAGTCTGAACTAGGTCGAAACCGAGTAGGTACTACAGATCTCCAGAAATCCAGAAATGCAGTATTACATTACGGCTTATGTTTAACTTACCATCAGATATAGTAAAAATGATCACCAAAATTAAACCCGCATTTTAATGTAAAATTGTAACCAAAGTTTTAACATTTCGCTATCGTATTTAAGCAAAATGACTCCAAATAAATCATTGTTAACCCAAAAGTAGTAAATGATCACCAAAAGTACCTAAATGTTTTACTAATTTACTATTCGGTTCTGGCACTCGCCGGCCGCTGCCGCTGCACCGCTCGCTTCGCTCGCTCGGCTCGTGCGTTGTATGGCCGCAGCTCTAACCTAACCTAACCGATTGTCATTTTTCATTGATTTTATTAAGGTAGAAATAGCGCAATAATTTGCTCGCTAAGATTTGGTGATCATTAACTACATTTGGTGTTCGAATACAATTTGAAGTGCAGTCGTGACTAAAATAGCTAGTACTATTATAATTTTAGACTTTATTTTTCTGGTGTCAACTATATATTTTTGGTGGTCATTATATTTTATCCCTTACATTACTTTAATTTGCGCTATTTATCGGAAATCCCTTCTATAAAAGAAGAAACTTAGAAGTTTATTTAGGCTTTCAATGTGTCCAGCAATGTTTTAAAGAACTCTTAAAATAATATTTTAAGTTTCATTTTAAGGGTACATTTTATAAATATAAAATGTTCAAAACATAATTTTTTGTTTAAATTTTTACAACTCATCAAAATAATGTTAAAAATAAGTATTTTGTACATATGTTTTATTGGACTGTTCTAACAAATGATGGAGCGTCATAATTCACCAGTTATCCGTTTGGCTCGTACAAGGATTTAGCCAAAAAGTTGCTGGTGATCAAATGTCGAACATTCCTTCATAAGTTTATGAAACTACTGAAAGTTACCGACGTGTTTTAGATTGGCGTTATCGCCGTTTTATTTCAATTATTATTAATGCGTCATTACATGAAACTGGCAGAAATTGTTGAATAAGTCGGCTGATTGCGATAAAAAAATAAAATGTACCTATGCATGATGTGGTCAGTGATGAACATTTAAGTAATTTAATAAAAATAGATTTGATGTGTTATATTGCTTTAGTTATGTTGGTAGCATTATACATATAAAATAAATAAATAAATTATTTAATAATAAAATAAAATATTAGATATCATTAATTTGTCAATTAATTAAGCGGCCGTAGCCCAATGGCTAGGGTTTCGAACTTGCGATCATGTGTTAGCCGCGCCGCGCCGGTTCGATCCTCGCCTATTGCACCACCGACGCAAACCTAATCGTATAACAATAATTTTAGCATAGCACGAGGGGTTAACAAGAATACAAATATTGTGCAAAAGCTCTGCTAGTAATATTTAAAAGTAATGAAGTTTTTGTAATAGAAATACTCGCCAAATTTGACGTAGGACACTCGGAGTCACATACGCGCTCAACTACAGTAAAGTTAATACCAAGTTTCTTACCGGTGGCAATATCATCAGACCACTCCACATGCTTCCTTGCTGGATCTGCGTACTGTTAATTTCTTCTGCGGCGTTGTAATCTGTCATGGCTACTAGTGATACTCCCATGCAAGCTCTCATGCTGTAGGCTACAGTTAACGTTAGGAAGAGAATGAAGGCTTGCTGATGCCGGTAGCCATAACCTTTGGCTGAAAAACAAGTAATATACATAATAAAAATCAAGAAACTTATTAAGACTAATTAAAAATACACCTGAATTTCTTGACCGTGGATGAGTTGGTAAAGGCACATACGATTGCTAGTTTTAATCACACTGCTGATCGGAAAAAAAACTTTCTTCTTTATAATACTGCGGTTTTACCCGCGTCACTCTCCTCCAGTTAGTCGGAGCGTGATATTTTGTAGCCTATATGTTAATCCAGCTTATAAACTATCCGCGTGCAAACTTTCAGCCAAATCCAATTAGTAGTGTTTGCGTGAACGAGTAACAAACATCCATCCATCAATACTTAATATATAAAAAAATATCCAAGAAATTTATTTTTTTCACCTTTTCGTCTGCATGTCTTCTTTTCCCGTTACAATTTCATAATTAAATATAGCCTCTATAAAAAGGCTATTATATAACACTGAAATCATTTTTGAAATCGGACCAGTATATCCTCAGATTAACATGTTCAAGCAAACAAACAAACAAAACTCTCTAGTTTTATATAGTATCCATATAAAAAAAGAACTGCCTGGATATCGAAGACACGAGATCTTCAAAACGATACAAAAATCTATCTATCTTTACACATAAAAATGAATCGCCAAAATGTATGTACGCGCATAACTTGATAACCTATATACTTAATACGACCAACGAGAGACGAGCACGGGTGACGCAGAGCATCAACAGCTAGTATGTATACTATATATGTTTTTACTTAAACATATACAGCCATATACTTTAAGTTATTTAACTACAGTCTTATAATGCGTACTTGTACGCGGAGTAAGTCTGCACATATATATATTCTATCCTAACGTACACCTTTTGCTACCCTACTTCTTCTACTCTTTGGTCCATCCACGGCATACGGTTGCCTGGAAGTGATTGCTTTTAGCGATAAGTCCGCCAATTGCAAAATATGTATTACTGTAATAATAATTAATGTTTGTGTTACTATTTTATTTTGCAATAAAGTGTGCTTCATTCATTCATAATAATATAAATTTTCAATTACCTTCAAAATTGATTTTATCCATACTTTTGTCCTTGTGGTTATTTTCCATGATTGCGTCACCTATCACTTACTCTAATAGCATTACAAAATAAACAAATAGAGAGATTTTACAATTTCTAAATTATGCAATTCCCAAATTTTTAAATTTACATTCCAAACTTACGTAACAGTAGTGTACTATGACTACATTAATAGAAACTAGTTCTCACTACAGATAATTATGTAGTTAGTTTGCACTATAGGGCTTTGCTTATATCTATAGCCTTTATACTAATGTACGTGATTATTATCATTGAATAAATATTTAATTATACATACACTAAATGTTACTGATGCGTCATGAGGAAATGTCTACTTTTGCACATCTTTGTCCATCATAATAATTATAAAAAATGCGAGTGTATGAATATCATTATTTTAATTAACAGGTTTCATAACAGGTAGCCGTAAACTTTCTGTCTTATACCACCCCATATCTTCTTATGGGAGACGTAAGAGTTGACTAAGGATATACCGCTTGCCAAGTGTGGTAATTATGACAATAGCTCTCAACAACCCTAGCTATCCAAAGCTGTTTTTGTTTATGCTGTTTATGTGTATGTTTACGTCCACAAGTAAACGTAAACATGGGTTATTTTTTGTTGTCCGGGGTAAATGCATTTTCGCATTCCCACCGCCGCTGCAACGTATTCACGCGCTGGCGGTGGGATATGTGGGACTCGCCCTCTCCATAGCCCCTCTCATACCACGAGGAGAGGGCCCTACACCACTAAAACCCGCCGGACACTCCTTCGATTCGCCGTTGGCGGGGGCCGGGCACGCATAAGCAATCCGGCCCCCAGACGGCACCCGGGGCCAATATGGCGGGATCTCCTGGGCCACACTTATAGTGGCCCAGGGATTGGGCTTCCTCTTTAGTAAAAGTTTAACGGTAGAATCAAATAAACTGTATTAACACATCCATCCATCAGTCATCTCAGTGCACAGCTGGACATAGCGCTCCCTAGATTTGTGCCAAAATACTCGGTACCTGACAAGAAATCTTTGTGTTAAATGAAGGGTTGAAGGATCCTTCGTGCCTCGGAAAGCAAGTTAAGCCGTTGGTCCCGATTATTACATTACAATCAAAACAATGAGTGTTGTAAGTAGTAACCGTAAAATAAAATGAAATAAAAATCATTTTTATTTACGTAGACCTAATTAGAGGCACTTGTTTGTAGTCAAAACGTTTATTAAAGAATTTCTTTAAGTTGTATATATGTATAACTTTAATTTACACCCATTTTACATCAGTCTGTGTTTAACATGAATAGTTGTCATTAAATTGGGCGGGTGACCTATAACGACCTACTTTAGGTATTTTGTGTACCTTCAACGAAGTTAATGTAACATATAATATAATATATTATTATTAGCTATAGTTAAATTAATACGCTCTATTTAATTTACGCTACACACAACAACAATTCAGTGTTTTTCATAAACAATTTAAAATAGGAAATCGACCCCAAAATATATAAATATGAATAATTTTACGACATGCAACCAACCAGTGAAATTAAACAAGTTTAATATTAACTGTGTTTAAACATAAACCAAATTTATTTCGTCCCAAGTATGAAATATTAGAAATAATAGTACCGTGTTATTAAAAGTAGTGCTGCTGTTTGGTCTAAAGCAGTGTTTTTCAATATTTTTAATCTTGTGACCCTTTACAGGTTGAACAATTCTGGCGACCCCCCTTTTGACATAGATAAATAAATAATTTATAACACTATGTAAATGTTTTCTGTAACAAGCCGCAAGAGTTTTAAATAAGCAAGATGTAAGTTGCATAAGCCTTTTTTTACTGGCGACTTGAGGGGAGTTTGATTTGGACTCACAGATTGAAAACCACTGGTTTAACGAATATAATTTATAATGTCACTAAGAGAAACGATATTACAATAATATGTAAAACATAATAAAGTATTTTAGCGACAACCTCCGTAGTCTAGGAAAGTCGGAAAAAAAATCTTTGTGTAAATTCTAAGATTTCTTTCCGAGTCTTGCTTTCTGTGCCTCGGAAAGCATGCTAAGCCGTTGGTCCTGATTGTTATTACATCATCTATAACAAGCATATACCAGAATGTGGGCAGCAGCAACCAACACGCCTGCCAAGCGTGGTCACTATGGCGAAAACCCTACCTCGGGGAGAGATGTTCAGCAGTGGACGTTATATTGGCTGAATTAACGAGCGATTACGATCTACCTGCCTCGGCTTCGTAGGGATGCAATTCTGCAATTCAATTCTGATTATACATATAAACTTTTCTCGTGAGACATATCTAAAAACTAAAACTGTGCGAAATTTTAATATCCTGTGTCCGCGGAATGTTTGAAGGGGTAGAAAGTTTTTGCTTCGTGTTTTAATATTTAGAATAGTTTCCACAAATTCTAAAATTTCTTAGCATTCGCAATACCTATACATGATACTATCTACTGTGTAAAGAATAGCATATATTTTTTAACCAGTTTTAACTACTTTTATATTGTGTTCCAAAATACACAGTTAATTTCCATTACAATATTTTACTAGTGACTTCATCATTGCTTCTTATTGCGCAACATGCCGACCCATTTCAGTATTCGACAACTTTGTTTATCTGCAGCAAACAAGTTGTAGGCTTCGCTCAATTACACGAAATACTAAAATACAAAATATTTAAGGTATTTAGGGCTTTCGGATATAATTCTATGTTAGGAATTTTATTTTTTAATGGAAAATAGGGACACTGGATAGGTCACTGCGGAAATTCGAAGCGTCCGTAGCCCAATGGCTAGGGCGTCGGACTTGTGATCTTGAGGTCGCCGGTTCGAACCCTACCGACGACGTGACTAGTAACACAAGCATTTTAGCTTAGCACGAGGGGTTTACAAGAATACTAGTTGATTTCAAAAATCTGCTAGTAATTTTTGCATAACCTATCCATATTAAGGTATTTTTAATCAAATATAATTTAAGCACATTTATTGGAATATCAATTTTATTTTATGCTACAATCTCGACATAAATGGATCTAAAAAAAAACGATATATATATATATATATATATATATATATATATATATATATATAAGTCTGTATGTATTTTATTTCAAATTATGAAGGTGAATCAAACAAATGTGTTGCTCTGAAATCAAAGATTTTTATTGTAATTGATATGATAACTAAACTAAAACAAAATAAACAATATAATCCTATAACAATATGTAAAACTCATACCTGAAATCAAAGAAACGACATTAAAGGTTTATTATCCGTTCCTTCACAATTTTGTTAAGATTATTTTATATTTTTATAATTAACAAATTAAACATGAATGTGAAAATTAATATTTGACATCTTTATGTCAACCACAAAAAAAGCAACTAAAGAATCATAGACAGCGCTATGCGCGAAATATAAACTTAAAGAAAAACTACAATCTTTTTCTTTACATCTCCCCCCTTTGGGAAAGAAAATATACAGAAGTAAATTTTCTTTAATAGAGCAGCCCCCCTTCTTCTATTTCGTTATCACTTGCATATTCTGTATGTGTCATTGGTACTGGAATTAATTTCGTTATATGAAAGAGATTTGACTCTATCTTTTTGTGTCCTGTGTTGATTCTGTATATTGATTTTGAAACTTTCTCAACAATCTGAAATGGTCCAATTTTTAATTCTTCCAGTTTTTTCCTGTTTAGTTTATTGCCATTTTCCACATACACCATATCACCGACATTAAATTCGTGGTTTTTTCTATTTTTGTCAAATAATGTTTTGTTGTAATTATGTGATTTAATTGTATTCTGAAGTGCTGTAGTCCTATCTCTGATCCAATCATTATGTGTGTTCTCTTGTATTAATTCCTTGGGTAAAACCGTGACATCTGTACCATACAAAAGATAACTTGGTGAGAAGCCAGTTACTGAGTGAATAGTTTGATTATACTTATTCACACATTCATGAGCTACTGTTGTCCAGGCTTTCTTATTTCCATCTTCATTCATTTTGCATCTGATTTTGTTAACTAGTGTCTGATTTAGTCTCTCATTTAGACCATTTGAGAATGGTGCATTTACCGCCGTAAATACCATGGTTATCTGTTTGTGTTTTAAAAAGTCCTTGAATTCTTTCGAATTTATACCTGGATATTGATCCGTCAGCAGCATATTAACGTCTTCTGTTTCTATTACATTAGTGACTAGTTTTATGAAGTCATTTGCACTCTGATTTTTCGAAGTCAAGATAAAAGCGTATCTAGTAAAGTGATCCACTAACAAGTGCAAATATTTTTTTGTAGATCTTGAACCTCCGAAGCCTCCTATTGTATCAATAGAAATTATTTCAAATGGCCTTGTAGCTGGACCTAGATGAGACATAAATCCAAATTTGTGTTGTCCTCTTGATTTATTTCTAATACAGATCTTACACTCTCTACATATCTTTTTAATATTTTTCGTTAGATTTCTTGCTATGTACAACGGACTTATTGTCTTCTGCATTTGGTTTGTCCCAATGTGGCAAAGATTCTCATGTATATTTCTTAATAGTTTAATACTGAATTCTTCAGACAAAATTATTTTTTCTTTCTCTCTAACTTTTTTATAATATATGTTTTGTTTGTATGTAATATTTTCCTTATGCTTTTGTATTTCTTCATTCTTATTCTGATCTAATATAATATCTTCCAGATTAACCAAGTTCACAATCTTAAGTTGTTCGTCTGCGTTTTCATTTGATTCTAATACAGGGTTTCTACTAAGGCAATCTGCTTCTAAATTTTGTTTTCCCGGGGCATATTTTATATTAAAATCGTATTGTGATAAGTAGTATGTTAGGTCACCTAGTTCTTCATCAGTCCTCGATTTTAAGTTCATGTTTTCCAGCGGCTTATGATCAGAATAAACTGTAAATGACTTACCTATTAGCCAATACTGCCAGTATCGTAATGCTTCCTTAATGGCTAAGCACTCCAAATATATCGCTTTTTTCTTCTTTTGGGTCCCATTTAGTTTCTTAGAAAAGTAAGCTACTGGTTTTTCTTTTCCATCTGGCTGCGTCTGTTTCAAGATAGCACCAACACCCTCTAAAGAAGCATCTGTGTAGATTGTTATCGGTAAATCTTTATCAAAAATTTCTAACACTGGTTGAGAGCACAAAAGGTTTTTTATTTTTTCAAATGCTTTTTGACATTGTTCAGACCAGAAGAATGGTTGATTTTTCCTCAGTAAATTATGTAGCGGATCCAATATTATCGCACTTCTTGGTATGTACTCATTATAAAAGTTGATCTTACCTAGAAACTGTCTTACATTTTTCTGTGTTTTTGGAATTGGGAAGTTTTTTATCGAAATTAAATTATCTTTCAGCGGTTTAACTGAATTATTTTGAATTATATGACCCAGATATTTAACAGAGGCTGAGGCAAATGTGCATTTCTGAAATTTCAATCTAAATCCCTCTGTTTTAATTGCTTCCAATAATCGTGTTAAGTGCTGAATATGTTCGTCAAAAGATTTCGAGAATATTAAGATGTCATCTATATAATTTACAGCAAAATCTGTAAGTTTGTACTTTCTTAGTATGTTACTTAATATCCTCTGAAAAATCGCCGGTGCTGTTTTAAGTCCAAACGGTAAACAGGTCCATTGAAAATGTCCATCTTGTGTTACAAATCCAGTCTTCTTTCTGTCTTCTATTCGTAATGGAATTGACCAAAAAGCAGAATTTATATCTAGAGTTGTATAAAATTTGCAATTTCTTGTTTTAGTTACTAAATCCTCAATTAACGGGAATGGTTGGGCTTCTGGTACTACTATTTTATTCAAATCTCTGAAGTCTATGCATAATCTTGATTTTTTATTTTCTTCTTTTTTAAAGGCCAGTGTGACAGGTGCAGCAAAGGGACTATAGGATTCTTCTATAAGTTTATTATCCAACAATTTTCCTATTTGTTCTTCTATTTCTTTTTTATCCTCCATAGTGCATCTATATGGTCGTTTACTGCAATATTTATCTAAAAGTAAATCTATCCTAGCTTCATATCCATTAACAGTTCCAACATCATATTTGTTCTTTGCAAAAACAGCATTATATCTATTCATTAGATTATTTATTTTTGACTTTTGAAATTCATTTAAATGGCTTATATTTAATTCGAAATCTTCTTCTTTAACATGTTCGTTAAAATTAATTCTGTATTCGTTTATAATTTTCTTTTTATCATTAACTTCTTGCTCATTCTTTAGCTTTTCATCGTTCTTGTTTGTATTTTCTATTATTTCTTCTTTAGCATTAGCCTTTATAATAATTTTAGTACTTTCTTCTACTTTTTCTTTATTTAAGTTCTGTTTTTGAGTGATTTTTAAGTTCTCATCCTGTATTAATTTGAACTTTGTTATTATGTCTAATCCAATCAAAAAATCATATTTGAAATTTTGTTCATCTATAATATACACTTCAACATTTTCTTCTATGTTAAAAATTTTAATTTTTAGGTTCGTCAAACCACTTGTCTTTTTGACACCATTAATCGTCACTAAACTGGCTTTATTCATAATGTTCCCTTTGCCTTTTAGTTTTAATAACTTCGAATTAATCAGAGAAATAATCTTAACAAAATTGTGAAGGAACGGATAATAAACCTTTAATGTCGTTTTATAAGTCTGTATGTATTTTATTTCAAATTATGAAGGTGAATCAAACAAATGTGTTGCTCTGAAATCAAAGATTTTTATTGTAATTGATATGATAACTAAACTAAAACAAAATAAACAATATAATCCTATAACAATATGTAAAACTCATATATATATATATATATATATATTCAGCACTTAGTTTTTGTCAAGAATATTATCAATGCGTATAATAGTAATTATAAATAGGTAACATTCGATCTAATGGTCGTAGAAGCCAGTGGATGCAAACCGTTAGCATATTGTTCCAGCTGGAAATTGATGAGAGCGGACTATGATCATTAAAGGATATGATGATGAGGATATCCATATCAAAGCAATATACTCCGACCCGTAACTGACGTGCTTGTATGAAGAATGTTATGAGAATGAATGAAGCGACAGATATGTGTAGGGATCGTAGCAAGTGGAGGTCCATTGTCTCTGCCTACCCCGCTGGGAAACAGGCGTGAGCTTATGTATGTTTGTATGTATAAACTCCGACCACCCTTGTTTTCAGGCACTAAAAATAATCATCTCCGCCGTATCGACGGAGTATGTGGGACTCTCTCTCTCTCCACAGCTATGGTATCTTACTCGCACCATGAGGAGATTTTACGCACTAGAACTTTCAGAGTGCGTCTGCCGTAAATGAATAAAGCCACATATGTTATTCTGATATTTTTTATTAAATAAATGATAAAACACGGAAATAAATCTTTATCGGTCTTTATTTTCACTTTTTAATGCAGGTACTTGGTCTTCGAGACATATATCTGCAACAAAACAACAGATCTTTTTTTAGATATAATAATATTTAAATATGACTGGAATCCTTACGAAAATTGTTTTGCATATGTTAAGCAATAATTAAATCGTAAATGATAATTTGAAAAAAAAAAAAAATATTCCAAGACATAAGGCCTTGGAATAGTTTTACCCCGATTTTAAAATATTCTTATTTCATTGGTGACTTATGTCACACAATCATTCCTTTTGTTTAATATTTCTCGTTTTTTTTAGCGTTTTCCAATATTAATTGAAATTGAATTTAACAATTACCGCTATCATCATTTGAATCATAAAAACATTAAGCTATAAGTAAATAAATTCATAAAAATATAAATAAAAAAAAACTATATACCCTTTTCATCTTTAAAGTTCCAGGGTTGAAGGTCAGTTGACAAGAATATCACGAATATAATATTGGTACTGAATGCCAGTCCAGCAATGATGAAGAACATAATCCGCCATTGCACTATGTTATACTGAAAATAAGGAAATAAATATTATTAAACCGTTAAAACTAAACGAAGTGTACCTAAATTTTGAATTGTAGTTATGTTTGATTTCCGTGAATTTCCACCTTGGTAGCGGCGCGCCATACATTATCATACTCTGCGGTTGGCTACGATTCACGAAATTAAACCTTTATTGAGATTCCATAAATCTGTTTTTTTTATGACTCACTGAGTGTCACTATATTTACAAGGATAACGAAAACCTGATGGAAAGTAGTTATTGTGGACTATGGACGTCTTCACTAATTCCATTTTTTTACATCTCACTTTCACCGGTTCAGAGTGCAAATGTGTGGATGTAGCATAAACCTGAAGTTAGCCATTTATGGTGCCCAAAATATATGATATTATGTTAGTACCGGAAAAAAAGCACCCGGGGGTTTTAGTGGGTAAATCCTCTCCTCGTGGTATGATTAGCATATCTTTGCTATGAAGAGGGGAATCCTAAATACCCTGCTGCGGCGGTGGGGACGCCTAATGCATTTCCCGCGGAAAAAAATACTTCAGAAGTTACTAATTTAGTGCATTCTAAATACCTAAATATTTTTCCTTCATTCTTTAAAATCAAGTGTTCATAAACAAAGATCTTACCACATCAGTAACAACAAACGATACCAGTATAGGACATAAGACATTTATAGAATTCGCCATACAGTTTCCGATAGCCATCAATGTCCCAGTGAAGTTAGGAGCTAAATCAATATGATTTACCTGCAAAATAAATTTAATTAATACAATTCCCAATTTCCTCAAAGACGCTAAGTCCAAAAGGCCCAAAACTCCCCTACAAAGTTAAAGGTCATAATTTCTCAATCAAATACCCTCGCCAGCAATTGCCGTGAACACAAGTCACAAAGTATTTTTTATCAGTCCATGGCTGAATATGGGCTATTTTTTATCAGACCTTGGCAAGCCAGGGACGTTGTGGAATATTGTCATAATCACCATAATCACAAGCGGATTGGTGATCGCAGCAAGATGGTGACTATCCTAGAGTTGATAGATGTTGCTGCCCATCCATCCATAGTTTAAACCACACAGCAGTCAAGGCAAAGCCCAAATCCCATAGTTTTTTTATCAGTTTATCGCTGATAAACTGATAAAAAAACGCTTCTTACGACATCCAATTTATTGGAGAACTCTGTTTTAAAATATGAATAAATTATGAATGCATTTATTTACCATCCATCCCGTATGTATGGCAGTATGGCAGCCCATAGCCACTACTAGGCAAGTCACAGCCACTAACGTGCTTGTTGTGAATGATACACACACCAGACACAGAGCCATACCGATTTGTGCTGAAAGACAAGCAGACATATATTTTACTTTAAATTATAAGATAGTACAGTCATCATCTGAATCTGGGCCCTCGGGGTATTGCCATAGCCCCACGCTTGGCAAGACTGTTGTTACCTGCAGGATTTTGTTTAGATAAAACTTGGTATATGATTTTTATACATATGATAATCGAGTTCAACTATTTTATTTGTTTTTGAGGCACGGCGGGTACACAACTAACGAAACCTGGAAAGATATCTTTGAATTTATACAAAGATTTTGGTTTTGGCACAGTAATCGAACCCGGATTCTTAGATTGTATGCGAGCCATTATACTACAGTAATTTTGCTTATTAACTGGAAAGAAAAAAAGCTATCGGTCATCGGTAAACAATCTCTTCCAGATAACAGATTGCATTTAATGGACCAATTTGCAAAAGCACAAAGATAGCAAAAAGCATACGAAAAGTTTTCATGTCTCTATATGATTCGAAATAAGCTGCCCCATTATAGGTAAGTTCATATTTAAACGGTCTATATAAGATATGAGAAAAATATAAAAAGTTTTAAATAATACATTGTATCTATTCTGGGTTCATAAACAATGTGACTCACATAGCAATCCCAACAAACAAAGAAACGAAACAAACCCCAAAAAAGATGTAAAAACAAACTCGATTCTTTCTAACTTTTTTCAATACGCAAGTCATTAACCTTAGGAGCTCGCGTTTTGTTCGAATATCTCAGAATGTTATCTTATCTGTTACAAAGTTAAAAATACATTGAATACACACGTAATACACGACTGATGGGAGGCTTAATTGTTACAAAAATATTTCAATCTTTCAGATTGTAGATAAATTAAGAACTGTATTGAAATATTCAAGCGAATTGAGTAAAATGTTAAATATTTCTATTCAATACGTAATATATGAGTATGAGATTGAACAAAGTACTTAAGTTATAGTTAACATAAATATAAAGTTTAATTATTTCTGAATTTCTTGTCATATCTTCTCAAAGTTACCACATACAGAATTGGCGGTAGAAAAAAAAATGGACGCAGCATAGGAACATGATATACAATATTTTAAACATGTCTATATGAATAAACAATATTTTAATTTGATTGGATTTGAAAATATTACTTGTAACAATCGTAATAATAATTTGAATTTAATTAGATGGATTTTTTAAAATGAATCACTGAATCATTATGAAATTTCACAATACAAACAGCTCTGGCGTAAATAATTCAAGTCACGAATAGTAACATTGTTACAACTATTTAGGACTACACCATAACTAATCGAATAAAAAGAAAAGTGGCTGAATTTATAGAGATCTGTAAAGAAATCATTAAACTGCAGGAATGTAATAAAGGAACACTGTTATTAAATCAAACCGCTGCGGGAAAGAATCTGTAAAATTGCAGCAAGTTAGTGAAGACTATGTTAATTGTTATATTTTAAAATCATACTTACAAAAACTATTGCTAATCCTTCTTGCACTTTTTAAACTAAGCAGTCCTTTATTAGTGATATAATCGTTTATCGATCCATAAGCTATGCTTGTAGCTATGGCAGCGAGATAAGGCAACGAAGAAAGTATACCACTCTGGAAATAAAACATACTTTTATTGTTAACGAGTCTGTAAAGCTGATAAAAAAAAAAACATTAGATTACATTATTTTTCGTGGTCTGGTGAAAAAAAAAGTGGAATATGGTTTTGATTATGGAAGACAAATAAACAAAAATAGCTACTTACACTCTTGACATTGATACCTAAAATACAATGAATGTAAGTGGGGACTTGTACGAAATAGAAGACAAAGGTAGCCCCGCTGCCGATGTGAGTGCAGAAGTTGGCCCACGCCTTTCGGGAACTAAGAATCCGTTTCCATGGAGTTGGTAATCTCTGTAAATATCATCTTAAATGTACACAAGTTGCTGTTTCTTGGTGTCATCAAAGAAATTGTAATGAAAAAAGAAATTGCTCATTGCAGTTACAAACACAACAAGAAATCAGTCAAATTGGACGAGGCATTCTAAAATATTGTGGAGTACAAATTTTTGGCGGTTAAGTTTTGTGAACATGTATGTATCTATGAATTAAAATAAACGATGCTATCGTATAATAATATGTTTTGATGATCAAATGGATAAATGTTACTCGGTTAATTTTTATGACCAGTTTCTACTAGTTTTCCTAAAAGAAAAAGAAGAAAGTAAATCCCGAACAAACCATCGCTGGTCCATCATAGGATCAGTCAACCTCGACCGATGGTTCAAATACGTCGATAATTGACATATTGATTGTAAAAGCGACGTCGATCAGAGTAAACGATCGACTGCTTAGGTATTTCAGTGACAAGATGCAGAAAAAAGAGATTTTCAAATTCCATGATTATGTAAACAGTTTAATGTTTATGAAGTATTTTAAAGTATTAAACATTTTCCTAATCCAGTGTTCATCTTATTTTTTTCAATAACTGTCCTTCAGTTTCTAGTCTTGATTTTAAAAACTGATTTAAATTGTTATACGTACAACACCTACCTTTTTACTACCATCATCAATGCGACCCAAAATATAATTCTTTTCTTCTTCACTTATTGATTTGTGTACTGTTGGAGAAGATGCCCCGAAAGCACTCAGCAAAGCAAAGCTAATTAAACATATACTTCCTACTACCCAGAAGGTAGAAGGCCAACCCCATCTGGTCTCGGCAAGGAAACCAGCTAGTTGAAATGCTATGACCGTCCCTAACGTTGTACCTGAAATGAGACATTTTGAAACTATATTTTTTATATAAAGTTTATACAAGTAAAAGCTGCTATCAGGTATACGATTATCATACATAATATCCTCCTGACAAAGCAAATACCCCATATCTATTTGGTGTTAAATGGCATAGGGGTCCAAATACAAGGACAGCTAATACCAACAAAGTGGTTGTATACAGTAGTATACAACCGGCCGGCAGGATGGCTTATTTAATTGTGGTATTCTTTAAGGTGAAGGTTCCCCATTTGAGCATCTCATTGAACGTACTTATTCTATGCTCTTCTTCTTCTTCAGCAGCCCGTTTACGTCCACTGCTGAACATGGGCCTCCTCTTAAAATACCTTGGCAAGCCAGGATCATTGAGGGATATTGCCATAATCACCACGCTTGGCAGACGGATTGGTGATCGCAATAGGATGTAAACATTGAGCTAATAGATGCTGCTGCCCATCCATCAGCCATGTGTCACTTAGTCGCCTTTTACGACACCCATGGGAGGACATGGGGTGGTCTATTCTAAGCCGAAAACATTTCTTAAATTGCAAATCAAACGACTTACTTTCTTACAACTCTACTACGCCACCGTAAAAGAACTCACTCTCTTCCAGACACAAAATCAAATTTATATCGCTAGGCCACGGAGCCTGATTCAAATAATCAGCTATTCTTTTGAAAATAATCGAAAGTAAATCAGATAAAAGCATTTAAAATGCAAACAAGCTACATTCGCACGTGCGCTTATCTTATTTGTATATGAATTTTATATTAACATTATGATTTGCAATTACGTTAGTATGACATGTTTATGTTATAAATAAACAATGGATTAAGTTCTTTCCTACCTGTCAGTTATCCTTTCATAATATTACGTGTTAAGTGGCAATTATTTATCAGGCAAACAAAACAGAAGTAGTATATTATATATACATATATATATGGTATGTATTTTGTATAAGTATTGTATGTAAATATTAGCATGTAAGTATATGAGCTCATAGATGTTTACCAGATCGGTAAACTAGATTTGTTGTACACTAGCTACCTTTTTATTAAATATCTGTCCTTCGATGGTTTTCTGGAAGATAATTCATAATTGAATTAAGCTCGCCATTGTATATGTTGTTTCTTGGTCTAAAAAGTATTGTTACTTGTTTTTCCCCCTAACTCTTTCAAGTCTTATCTTATAACTAACTTCCCGCGAGCATTTTCATCCACATAAATCCTGTCCCCGTAAGAACATCATAATCAAATATATTCTGTAGCCTTCCTCGATAATCAATCTATCTAACACTGAAATATTTTTTCAAATCGGACCTGTAGTTCTTGACATTAGCGGGTTTAAGCAAACCAACAAACTTTTCAGTTTTATATACGAGTATTAACAAAAGGAACATTCCATAAATGGATCACAACCGTTAAAAACATCACAAAATAAAGGTTTTATTGGCTCGTGCAACTGCTGCCTTAAAGTCTCGGAGAATAGGATATTCTCTAAGATGTTTAAACCTTACTATATATCATGTATCTGGTCTTTCAGGTGTATTTTACCCGATAAAAATACCCTGGTTACTCTTCTACCACTGAAGGTCCCTTTTATTTCCTAATAGTGGTATGATAAGCATACCATCGCTATGGTGAGGACAGTCCTACATATTCCACCTTTGTGGTGGGGTTGTCTAATTTATATTCTTTTTACAGGTGAAGTGAAGAGAAGCTACCTGTGATTGTCATTTGGCGTCCAGCTGGTGGTTCAAATTTAGTACACGACTCACTGCGCAAAGATGAAATTAAAACAATAATAATTTATCTAACCTGTATACACGTAACTGGATAGAGAACTTCGTTCACTAGTGGGCACCCACTTTGCCAATAAGTTCTGAACACCAGGAAACGTTCCAGCTTGAGAGAGACCTTGTAAAAGACGACAAGCACACACTGCTTTCCATCCACCCTGAAAACATTTACAAAATAAAATTATATTGATTTCTAATATAAGAAGCTTTCTAAATATATATCTAATTGATATGATATATATCTCTGTACACTGCTGGCATAAGCCTCCTCTAATTTGCGCTATAGCACCACGTCATTGGCCCTTCGCATTCAGTGAAATCTGGCTACCCATTTCAGGTCATCGGTCTATTTTGCCGGACTACGTCCTACTTTAAGTTTGCCGTTACGCAGTCTCCACTCAACTTCTACTTCCCATTGCTACTTCAACTTGCTTGATCTGCGGCTATGTTGGTTTATTTAGCTCTCTGTCAGATAACCTCATTGCGAAGTTTATCCTTCAGACAAACTCCAAAATTAGCTTGTTCCATAGTTCGTTGAGTGACTTTGAATTTTAAGTATTTTAATGAAACAAATTTAATGATAAATTAAATTATAAATAAATAATAAAACAATCATACCCAATAAGTAAGCCAGGGTGTCGCAAAGGACACTACACTATTTACTAATAATGAAATTTGTAACGGAACAATGCCTCCAAATCGCTGTGCTATTAAGCCCATAGGGAATGTCATTATAAAATAACCCACGAAAAAAGCCCCTAAAATCATTTCTTGAGTTGATTTAGGCCAATCGTATGTCTGCAAAGAAAACAAACAATGGTGTATAAGCCTAGGCGTACAGTTCAGATTAACCGGCGTTGCTTAAATATCCATAAAAGCTTCATACAACCATATTATACAATATAGCTTATTAATATGCTACTCTCTAACTTAGCTTTCTCAGTGAACTTTTTGATAACAAAAATTCGGAAATTACATTCTGCCTTTATAGTCCTCCCGACCGTTTTCAGCCGCGGCGGCCAATGTTTAAGGAAATAAGCCATATGTGTTAGTCATAATATTGTGCAGAAGTATGTGTGGATACACAAGAGCACTCTCTATTACTTTATTTCTAAATCCGGTGGAATCTTCAAAATAACATGGCATTAAAATTGGTTACAGTTAAGCAATTAAAATCTTCACCACTTCTCTTTACTAAATCTATCATCAATCATCATCAAGCCTATAAAACGTCCACTGCTGAACGTGGGCCTCCTTCCAAGGGGTTAAGCGATAGCTACCCGCATGACAGCCGGGTAAGTTACTGCAGTACTATGTTGTAACTCACAAGTAAACGTTGCCGCCCGTTCACTGGCAAACGCTTGTTATAAATGATGTTATGATGATTGGCACTGACGGCATAACGTACTTTTCGATGCACGGAGAATCGTCGAACAACTAACCAGAGCCAAAAGGATATCTTAAGATTCACACAAAGATTTCTTGTTCAGCGTGGGGATCGAACCCATAACCCCTGAGACATAAAGTGAAACTTATATCGATATTCCACTGAGGTTGTCATATTCACTTAAGAATGCTAAAACATATTTACAAATTCAAGCCACATTAATGAACAATGAAATTAAATTTAGCATATTTGGTCTCACCATTATTTCTTTGGCTACATTTTCTGCTGTATTATTAATGTCTGCTTCCACTTCATAAACACTTATATTACCATTTTGAATAAAGTCTGTCACATTAGTGTTATTTTCAGCAAAAGTAAGATTTTGTTCTATTTTATCATTCACCATAGCGACTATTGTGACTCCCATATGACCTCTTGCTACAAAAATTACCGTTAAACTAATACCAAGTAAAATGAGTTGGTAGTGCCGAATTCCAAATCCATAGTTAGAGGGTATTTCTCGTTTTTCTGAAAATTCAAAAATAATATTATGTTAAGCATTGATTATATTGCCTTTAATGTTATTATTTATGGTTTAGGTGGTAATGATTCTACTGTATAGACTTGTCTGATGATAAAAAAAATGTATAGTTCAACAGGAAAATCAATGTCTTCTGATGATCCTGCTATATTATGCATTATTTCTTTAGATTGGATATCTATAATATAAAAATGAATCGCTGAATGTGTTGCTAAGCGCAAATCTCGAGAACAGCTGAACCGATTTCGCTAATTCTTTTTTTTTTATGTTCGTGGAAGTTCAAGGATGGGTTTTTTTAGAAAAATTCGAATAATTGCCTGAAAACCCCTTAAAACAGCCTTTTTCTTTTTCCCATACAAACGTTTTCTAACTAAAATGTAGAGTCAATTTGAGCTTTATTTTGTTAATTAAAAACTTGAATTTTTTTGCCAAGATTTTTTAGGGTAGGGGTAGTGTAGGGTAGGGGTAGTGTAGGGTAGGGGTAGTGTAGGGTAGGGGTAGTGTAGGGTAGGGGTAGTGTAGGGTAGGGGTAGTGTAGGGTAGGGGTAGTGTAGGGTAAGGGTAGTGTAGGGGTAGGAGTACCGCATAAACGAAGTCTCTACGGCCCAGATGATGACATAGATGTTTACATGTGACATGTAAATACATGAAACATTGTATTTACAATTTTACCACACATACTAAATTATAAAAAAAATCGAGATTAATACATTTTGACCATCGGTAGGATTTGGGATTTGTTGTTTCTTAAAACGTTTGGGATCCACCGTGGCCAAATGGTCGACGCATTAGGGGATTTATCTAAACTGTAGGTTTAAATCGTGCCAGTGGTCAAAATTTTATTAATCTCTATTTTATTTATTATTTATGATTATGATTAAACATAACCTAAAGAAGATGTTACATAGACGAAACAAGTTCCCACCATTATCGCTGCTAGTTTTTATTGGATTATATTCATATTCTGATTTTGTTTTTTCAGTCATTTTAAATTATATTTATGCACAATACTTCACAACGGTAGTTACACTGTAACAGTAAACGTATAATCATTAATGTTATATTATACATCGTGTTATATCGTAGTTTCAAACTTATGAATCTAATAGACGTGCCATTTTGATTTAAGTGCGATTTTCAGTTGCTCGTTTATTTATTTTCTTTCTGAACATTGTTATGTCTGTACGCTAGGGTCGATAGTAAACCAATAGGTTTAGAATAGTGCCAGATATTTTTTCTTGAAATATTATAAATAAAGTAGCTATAGTGTTAACCGGTATAGATCTTCTATATATATAAAACAAAGACGGGTTTGTTACAACACTTATAACTCGAGATCGGCTGGATCAACTTTCATGGTTTTTGCTTCGTTGGATTTGTCTACGCCCTGAATAGCAGAATACATTATTTGTAATTAAAAACAAAAGAAAGTCGTGTTAGTTACACTATTTATAACTCAAGAACGGCTGAATCGATTTGGCTGAAAATTGGTAGGGAGATAGCTAAGAACTGGGAGAAGGACAAACTTTTGGGTAGGGGTAGGGTAGGGTAGGGTAGGGTAGGGTAGGGTAGGGGTAGGGTAGGGGTAGGGTAGGGTAGGGGTAGGGTAGGGGTAGGGTAGGGGTAGGGTAGGGTAGGGGTAGGGGTAGGGTAGGGGTAGGGTAGGGTTAGGGTAGGGGTAGGGTAGGGCAGGGGTAGGGTAGGGCAGGGGTAGGGTATAAAAGTCCACCCGTGCGAAGCCGGGGCGGGCCGCTAGTAATTATATAGAAAAAAGCAACAGCATAACGTATATATTTTTCGATTTTTTAAGGGAGTTTAGTGCAACCGCATGGGACGCCTTCTTTTGCAGATTGTAGTGTATAGTGTTTGAACCATTTCGCTTACTGTACTTAGGCCTATAGTCGGATGCCGCAACAACCAAAGGGGATTCGAAGAAGCGTTTCGATGCTTGATGGGCGGCAATTGGAGATCGAAGTATAAGTTGCGATTACGAATGAACCACAGTGCGCCGGTGGCACGTCGAGCGAATCTACTTTAATAATAATAATAGTTAATAAGCGGTTCTAATTTCTAAACTCTGTAAGAGCGAATACGGTGTACGCGTACGTCGTAATCGGCAGTATACTAATGTAGTGTTAATCCTAATCTAATTGTCAAGTGATAGTTTGCTGCGTGCATATAAACAATGTAGTCTACTTAGCGTAAGTGACGCCCGTGCACAAACGGTTTCTACATGAGCTTTGAAGTTAAGCTTTAGGGTAAGGATTTCAGCAATAAGTTAAGCTTGTCTTTATACAATATATGACAACCTCCGTAGCGTAGCGGTATTTGGCACGCTTTAAATCTCGGAGGTCGTGGGTTCGATCCCCACGCCGGAGAGGAAATCTTTGTGTAAATTCTAAGATTTCTTTCCAAGTCTGGATTGAGGGACTAACCTCCGTGCCTCATAAAGCACGTTAAGCCGTTGGTCCCGATTGTTATAACATCACCTATAACCATCGTATTCCAGAGAACGGGCAGCAGCGTTTCCTTGTGTGTTGCTTCATAATACTGCGGTCACCAAGTCGCCTGCCAAGCGTGGTGACGTGAAAAGAAAATAATTTATATTAATTTAAAATATAATAGAAAGCTGAAGAGTTTGTTTATTTGAACCCGCTTATCTCAAAAACTACTGGTCCGATTTGAAAATTTATTTCAGTTTAAGATAGCCCATTTATCGAGAAAGGTTATAAGCTATATTTCATTATGAAGTTCTTGCAAAGACGGGATTTATATGGGAAATAATAAATCTATACACAAATGCATTTTTACTAGGAAGTTTAATTTGCCATGTCTATTTTCTTTGTTTCACAACAGTCTAGTGTTATCTAAATTAAATTTGGCTATCACATTTAAATCATATCACTACTTGTTTAAATACTAAATCTACCCAGTAGTTATATATTTACAAATATTTACATAACAATCTGCAGTAGTATATAAATATATAAACAGAACACGCATTTTGCGTCGCTAAAAACAATATAAATAAATTATAACAATTAATTTTGTACATATAAATAAATAACCAATTTAATTAATACAATTTCTTATTCATGTTTGACTATTTACAAGTGCCTGTCATTGGGTTACTTTTTTTTGTATAATGACTCGCATCATTTTTCGTAAAATATACAGGGTGTTTGGAGGGTGAGTAGCCATAGGAAAATGGTTGATAGGTGATGCTGTTGGCTACTTGTTGCGCCTAATTAAATAAATTTTTGCCCAAAGTCCAAAGTGTAATAATTTTTTTGCTATTTTTCTAGAAAATACCCATTATTTCTGTTAAAACCTTTTTTTTAAATTAATTAATGCTCGAGGTGCCAATAAAATGATTTATTTTTTTAGTCTAGTGTTGTCTTATTCAGATTTAATCATAATTTCATACAAACATCTTGAAATAAACCTAACAGCGTCCAATCAAACATCCATAAATCAAAAAGAAAAAATGTTATGTCCATTTTACAATGTAAAATAAATAAAAAATCACAAAGTGTGGGATTTTTAAGTGTTATTAAAAACTTCTCCAGTTTATACACTTTGCAACGGTATGCAACATGCACCATTAATAATCAGATAACTCAACAAAAAACCGGTTTGTCTTCAAGGATGCCTTAAAAGGTTGACGACAAAACTATTACATTGAGCAGGTAAAATCTTTTGTCTCCGATACTGTAATGAAAAAATGCAATAGGTTTAGCCGTGTCTATGTTAAATTAATTAACACAGCTCAACACATTGCACTTTTTGTACTACTACGGGCTGATTAAAAAAGAATTAAATCATTTATTTTAAATCTTGTTCAAATTGGTGTCCATTATTTCTAATACATGCGTGACATCTCTTTCTTATTTCCGTTGTGGTATGGTTTAGTCTAATTTCTTGCTTCATTATCGCAAATGCATTGTCTATTTTTTCTATTAATTGCTCTCTTGTGTCAATCGTTTCCGTATACACTAGATCTTTAGCACGGCCCCAGACATAAAAATCAAGCGGTGTCAAGTCCGGCGATCTTGCAGGCCATGGGATAGGGCCATTTCTGCCAATCCAAGTGTTGGGAAATGAATTATCTAAGTGTTCCCGGACTGCTAATGTCCAATGCGCCGGGCAACCATCTTGTTGGAAAACAATGGTTTCTTCATTTGGAACTCCATCCATGAGTTGGGGCAAATCATTTATTAAAAAATCTAGATAATTATCTCCATTCAAATTGTCTGGTAGATAATGTGGACCAATTAGCGTGTTGCCAATTAGCCCTGCCCAAACGTTTACTGAAAACTTCCGTTGAAATGTCATCGCTCTTTTATTTTTTGGGTTTCGATCCTTTGGGGCCCAATGATGCAGATTATGAAAATTCACAATGCCTTCCCTTGAAAATTTTGATTCATCCGTCCACAGGATACTTTTTAAGAAGTCGCGATTATCAATATCCATATTTAGCAAGAGGCGGCAAAACTGAACGCGTCTTTGGTAATCGTTTTCTTCAAGACCTTGCACGGGAGTGTAATGAAACGGATGCTTTCCATTGGCACGAAGAACAGACCACACTTTCCATACGCTTAGATTTAGCGTTGCAGCTACATTGCGGATACTTGTTGTGGGATCTTCATCAAAAGCTTCGAGAATACGTTCGTCATCAGCAAAATTACGTTGTCTGGCAACTCCAGGTTCACGGCGAGTTAAATTACCAGTTTCCCTTAAGCGTCTAAAGGTCGTCTCAAAAGTATGACGATTAGGTTGACGTCTATTGGGAAAACGCTCTTCGTAAATTCTTTTTGCTTCTCGTCCATGTCCATCAGCTTTGCCGTATGCCATCAACATATCGGCGTATTCTTCGTTAGTAAAAGCAGCCATTAAAATAGCAGTAACAACAAAATAACGAAACTTAACAAAACAGAACGATAACAAAAACAATGCGCGGAGCGGAGGTAAAAACACGTGAAGTAGCAGAGAATAACCAATCTCGACTAAATAAATGCACGACACGGCAGGCGAGGGCCGATAGGAGTATTGTCAACCGATGAAAGAGATAGCACGCTATTTTTAGCTGTGTTAGAATGAGCCAAAAGATTTTACCTGCTCAATGTAATAGTTTTGTCGTCACCCTTTTAAGGCATCCTTGAAGACAAACCGGTTTTTTGTTGAGTTATCTGATTATTAATGGTGCATGTTGCATACCGTTGCAAAGAATATAAACTGGAGAAGTTTTTAATAACACTTTAAAATCCCACACTTTGTGATTTTTTTTTATTTTACATTGTAAAATGGACATAACATTTTTTCTTTTTGATTTATGGATGTTTGATTGGACGCTGTTAGGTTTATTTCAAGATGTTTGTATGAAATTATGATTAAATCTGAATAAGACAACACTAGACTAAAAAAATAAATCATTTTATTGGCACCTCGAGCATTAATTAATTTAAAAAAAAGGTTTTAACAAAAAAAAATGGGTATTTTCTAGAAAAATAGCAAAAAAATTATTACACTTTGGACATTGGGCAAAAATTTATTTAATTAGGCGCAACAAGTAGCCAACAGCATCACCTATCAACCATTTTCCTATGGCTACTTACCCTCCAAACACCCTGTATAATACGTAGAAAGTGGTGGCCCCAATGGGGCATGACCACAAATTCTAATGGCACTACACTACTTATGAATCATAGGGTTGATAATATCTGGACAAATAAATGTCACATAGATCACGCTATTTATAACTAAAGAGTTTGTCGAGTTGCTCCCACATTATTGCTACGAGTCTCTAAAGAGAAAAACTGCGCATAAAATTTAAACTTATTTTATTTGTATATTTTTTTGCTTTTTAAGCAGAGTTTTGCAGCTACAATGCTTGTGTTACGAGTGGGTTCACGTCGGTAGTGCAATGGGTGGGGTTTGAACCGGTGACCTCAAGATCAAAAAAGTCAGCGATGTTAATTGATGCATTTTTAAACTACGTATTCGACATAAAATACTTTGTAATGACACTACAAACGGACTATTATTAAGACCGTGTCATAGCAACCGTAGCGTAGAACACACTGTGATTAAAAGAACAGATTTGAAAAGGATATCATCATCATCAGCCCATATAACGTCCACTGCCGAACATGAGCCACCCGAGGGTGAGTTGCCTTAGACACCACGCTTGGCAAGCGGGTTTGTGACCACAGTATAACGTTGTAACGTTAATAAGCTGCTGCCCTTCCTTGTTATAGATGATGTTATAAAAATCGGGGCGGACGACTTAAAGTGCTTTTCGAGGAACGGAGCGTCCTTCAACCAACCAGACCCGGAAATAAATCTTATAATCTAGACAAAGTTTTTTGTCCGGCGTGGAGATCGAACCTTTGAGATTTAAAGCGAGCTAAATACCGCTACGCCACTTAGGTTATAGAAAAGGATAATCGAGTAAATAAATGACGATGAGTTTGAGTAGGAAACGAAAGGGGGAGAACCGAGTCCAAAGCTGTGTCATCATCATCATCAGCCCGTACAACGTACACTGCTGAACATGGGCCTCCTCCCGAGGGAGGGTTTTGCCATAGTTACCACCCTTGGCAGGCGGATTGGTGACCGCAGTATTATGTTGTAATATACAGGGAAACGCTGCTGCCCGGTATACGCTTGTAATAGATGATGTTATAACAATCGTGACCAACGGCTTAACGAGCTTTCCGAGGCAGGGAGGGTAGTCCCTCAACCAAGCAGATCCGGAAAGAAATCTTAGAATTTACACAAAGATTTTTTGTCCGGCGTGGGGATCGAACCCACGACCTCCGAGACTTAAAGCGAGCCAAATACCGCTACGCTACAGAGCTGTGTACTAATAAGTTAATAGATAGATTTAAGAATCACTTCACGATAAATGTGAGTTTCACTAATTTACTGAATAATTACATTGAATATTGACGTATCATTCTTGTATTCTGATACAGAGTTAGTTGGTCAAAAACTTGTTATGCATGATTGCTTTACCTCGACAAATTTTGTAACTATCCCGAAGATAGAAAAAACAACTTAAGAGACGTGTTACAAAGATATTTATAAATTTCGATGACCGACTGTGGTTCCACCGTAGCCTAATTGGTTAAGGCATTAGGGGTTAAACTAAGATGCAGCAGATTCGCAGGTTAGAATTCTGTCGGTGGTCAAATTTTATTAATCTGAATTTTGGATTATAAAAAAAACATAGTTCTCATATTCGAAAACAATATTGATTTTATCCAATTTATAAACGCATAAAAAAAATATATACCTACTTTGAGGTACAAATTCCCTTGTTTGATATAATATGTTTGTGTGTATGTAAAGAAAAAATCACTTCGGTTAGTTGAGAGATTACGTTCCTTAGAAAGTATTCACATAAAACAACATCATGCATTATCTGTTTATCCTTATATCTAAATCTGATGTGTTTGTTTGCTGCATTATTGAGGCTGGTGCTATGCTCGCCTATATGCCCGGTGAAGTAGCAAGAGCCTCGTAGCTAACTACGTATGTCCGTCCAAAAAACAAAAGTTTTCTCAACTATGATGTAAAAATTCTTTCGGTGTTAGAAAGCGCACTTATTGAGGAAGGCTCTAGTTTATTATGAAGTTTCGCAGGTACAAACACGCGCGGAAGCTGGTAATTACTATAATACTCCAGCTTTCTAATACATATGGCATCACTATGTAACAAAATAAAATCTTTAAAATCATGACTGCGCTTGAGGCTAAATGGCGGAGGTAATTGCATTTGAGTAAAAAAAAAAAAAATGAAAAATATTTTATGACGACAGAGACAGATTTAACATTAACGATTGAGTGTACTTTGTGTCCATTAATAATAGGTATGTCAAGGTTTTATTTTCCTATAAAAAAGAAAACAAATGTGATAATGGTAGCACAACACCAATTATACTATAGGCATTGGTTTGGTTTTCATTTCAATTTCATCAGATAAAGCAAAAAATCTGATCAAAACTTCTGATTGTGCTTTATTATTGTGTAGCTAGATTTTTGTGTAGCTCTACTATTAAGTGAACAAGATTTGTATTTGAATTATCATCATCATCAGCCCACATAACGTCCACTGCTTTACATGGGTCTTGTCCTGAAAGAGGGTTTCTGCCATAGTCGCCAAGCTTGGCAGATGGATTGGTGACCGCAGTATTATGTCTCAATACATAGGGAAACGCTCCTGCCCGTTCTTTGGTATACAATTATTACAGATGATGTTATAACAATCGGGATTAACTTGCTTTTTTATACCGGTGATTACAGTTGCCACACAGTAACAGCCCGCAGCCCAAGTGCTTTTTTTAAATTAAATATATTACTAGCAGAGTTTTGCAGTCTACTAGTATTCTTGTTATTCTCTCGTGTTAAGCTTAAATTCTTGTGTTACGAGTGAATTTACGTCGGTCCTGGGTGGGGCGAATCGAACCGGCGACCACTAGATCACAAGTCCGACGCCCTAGCCATTGGGCTACGACCGCTTAAATACCTCTGTGTATTTATGTACACTTAAAGGCTGTAGAGGAACGGTTTATAGTGTTCCTCCCAAGAAAATTACGATTTTATTTGCCGAGCGAGGTGGTATGCCCGGCGGCCAGCGGCCCAATTGTTACTGATCAGAACGTGTATATGTTCGAATTGGCTTGCAAACTTGGTTTGCGCGATACAGGTTAGTTGCGATGCTAAGTGCTAGATGGCGCTGATCGTCTCCCTGTATTTTGTGCGGCTACTGTAGATGTCCTTACAAGGCCTTGACAGATTGATAGACTAATAGACAGGCTAGACTATTAACCACCCTGACTTAGAAGTAGTTATGATATAAATACGTTATGATTTAGCAAGCATACTTATTTGGTAAAGTCTCTCTTTATTATATAAGTATACCTAGAAGTTTATGTACATAGTATAATTATGCTTGATTAACCAATTTTTTTTTAAATCTTTAGACAGGTACGGTATGGGGGACAAGTATCAACTATGTAATCGTAGCGATTTCTACGGGAACAGGAGCTTTGCCAGGAGAATGCTTAGAAGGGTAGTTATAAATAAAAATTAAAGCGGTCTTCAATTTTTTATTTCCAATTCTGGTAATGCATCAGCTTTTGGTCACATCTTCTATATGTTGTTTTTCTTTGCATTTCTTATCTTCAATTACAGCCAGTTCGTTTTCAGTATCTGTAAGTAAAAATACCTAAATATGAATCATTATAATCACCCGCATAACATATCTTGCTAAAAATTGGCCTTTCAGGTCACTACGATGGTTACGGATGGTTAATTACAGTAAACTCGGGGCCAACGGGCTTTTTAGGGTACAGAAGGCATTTTCTTTTTCATTTTACGTTATGCATTATCAGCTACCATTTCCGACTGTAACACCTAAGTGAACAATCTAAAGAAGATACTTAGATTCTAAGAATGTATATGTATTTAACTATAAGTGTTTATATTTATTTAACAATTAGTTCTAAATTAAGTTGAATTAAAATTGTAAGATATCGGACACTCCTTATATGAAATCTCTCGAAAGCTTGAAAATAATGTTTAAATGAGTAAAGATCGCCTTTGTGCATGTTCTTTTATCGGTAACTATTGTATGCAATAAAAAAGAAAATTATAAGAAGACGTTTTTGAAAATTTGATCTTTATTTAATGGGTCAAACGGGGATCCAATTTTCTATGCAGAAATTATATCGAGGGGTGAAAGGCTATTTGTTTGAAGCGACATTTTGGACGATATGGAGTTATATACATATTCGGATTCAGCGAATTTTTCCTGCGTCGTCTGAGCCGGGTTTCGTACAATTCTGAGCACTTTTAAGGCGCTTAAAACAATGCCATTTTAGTGCATAATTCTCAAACATGATGTATGATCAGACTTCAAATTTGCCATATTTTTTTAGTATATCATTTAAGCTGTATACAAAAACAGAGAATCGGATCATAAGCCGTTATTCCCTTCCTAAAATTTTAGTTCGATGGCAGATAAATCGTTTTTCAATGTAGCTATCTTTAGATGAAAAGTCCCTTCAAACATTTTGCTTACGACTACTTACTCTGTGCAATGTCGCTTCAACCAATTTGCCGTCAGCCAAATTCATTGAGACATGTCGTCGGTTCAACCCTTTCGCAACAACTGTTTTTCACTCTGCTTAGAACAACCAAGTTATATAACTCCTTCAAAATCTGAGACATCAAACAACTCTTTAAGAATGTTCATCGTTGCTTAAGCCAACTTTCCTGAATCGTTAACAAAACCCAAACCCAAATTGGTAGTTAAACAAAATAGCCTATTCCTATTATTATTGAGTAACGTCGATTCAATCATTTTGCTTTCTCCTGCATAAGTACTGTAAAGTCACTTAAACCATTTTGCCTGCTGCTGATTAGTGACAATGTTGGAAGTTGAATCATTTTTCTTTACTCTAAAAATAAGGTGATACAGATCATTTTGTATTAAGCGACAATTTATCTTATACTCATAACTGTTTTTTAATTGAAAATTATACCAAAACATTAAGGGATTTTTTTTCAATAAAAATTTGCGATCCCCATTATAGAAAGAGCACTAGTTTTTTCATAACGATTTTTTTTCCAAATTTTGAATCTTTAAATGGCTCTCCTGTAAAGTTCGTAAAATGTCGCTTCAAACAAATAGCCTAATATACCTAGTGGAATTATCATTGTGTAGTTTATATTTGACTCTGAGATCGTCGTCATCACTCCCTTATTGGGCAGCTGTTCAATTTCAATAAATAAATTACAACAATTTACCATTTTCCTCGTCTCCATAAAAATTCCATGGCTGAACGGTTCCTTTGACGAACGTAACAAATATTATATTTGCCACAAATTGGTAGCCGGCAAATATAATAAACACAATTTGCCATTTATGCTGATTTGTCTGAAGAAAAAAAAAACAAAATTTAAAACTAAAGTTGCTTGATATCATTACATTTTATAAAGCTTTATAATGATCTCAAAGCAAGAAGTTATAAAGCTCCACTTACTACATCATCGTTAACTATGTTTGAAACAATCAGAGGTACTAGCAAAGTGTTCAGAGCTCCGATACCGTTCCCTAAAGACATTAAAGGTCCAGCAAAGTTTGGAGCCAAGTCGATGTAATTAACCTGAAAATAAATGTCATTTCAAATTAGTCCCAGTAATCAAATTCCGAGATTAAAATCGTTATCTTTAAAGGCGCGTCATAACTAATTGCTTCTCTAGCTACTGTCAAACCCAATTCGTAGGGAATAGAAAATAGGTAGTTAAGTAGGACATTCATTTATTATAACGACGATTGAACGCCGATATCAAGTCGTACAGAAAGTTTATTTCGATTCGAATTTAGAATACTTAAAAGTCAAAGCTTGTTTAAAACCAAAGCCCAGTAAAAAGCAAAACATAAATTTAAAAAGGATTCAGGCAAAATAGTTGGGAATAGATGTAATGAAAAACGTAGGTACTCACATGAAATCCTACATGAACTCCCGCATGAGTGCTCAGTGTTAGAACCATGAGTATTATAGCCAAATTAGTACTTTGTACAAAACCAAACGCTACTAAAAAAAAACCCGATGCTCCCAAACCTGAAACATGATTAGAACAATTCTTATTTCGCATATATGTCTATTTGAAAAAGTAAAAAATAAATATCTAGATGTAGTATTCAATATTTTCTTTATTATAGCAACCAAATAAATTATAGCTTCTTACATTAACGTGTATTTATAACTACAAACAGAATCACTGAGAACGTTTAGAATAGATTACACTATAAATTATGAAGATCTCTACAGATGAAAATACAATTACCTATACTGTTAGCCATGCGTCGCACGTTCGCAACTGACATAATCTTTCTGGCAATCAAAAAGTCAGTTACATAACCGAACACTATAGTAGTGAAATACATAGCAATGTATGGAAGTGAGGAATATACTCCATTCTGAAACAAATAGAAAATAAAAGATTAAGTTGTATCAACATATTATAATACTTTATCCATTTCAATCTTCTTCTATTTCTTTATGGCAGCCTCCTCAGCCTCCGTGGCGTAGTGCTATTTTGTTCGCTTTAAATCTCGGAGGTTGTGGGATCCGGATAAAATAGCCCATTTATCGACAAAGGCTATATTTTATTATGAAGTTCCCACGGAAACGGGTAAAACAGCGCGCGGGAAGCTAGTTTGGATACACAGCTACTAATATATCTAAAACTTCTGGAATTTTTATATTATATATTTTTTTAATTTCAAATATATTTTAAGGTAAGAAAATTTTATTAATCTTATTAGCGACCGACCCCGGCTTCGCAGGGGTGCAATGCTAATGATTTATACATATAAACCTCCCTCTTGAATCTATCTATAAAAAATCCGCATCAAAATCTGTTGCATAGTTTTAAAGATCTAAGCATTATATAGGGACAGACAGAAAGCGGGAAGCGACTTTGTTTTATACTATGTGGTGATACTCACTCGTTTGATATCAACTTGAAGTACATTGTTCATATACAAAGGTATCTCAGTCAAGATTAACACGTATCCCGCAGCGCTGCCCGCGTGGGAGACGACGGTGCCCCACACAGCAGGGCTACTTATAATGTGACGCCACGGAGTTCTGCGTTTCTGTGGAATACCAGCATTAAAATATCTATTGCACTCTGGATCAAGGCATTGACTATAGGCGTATTATTATAATGAGTGTCTTCAACAATTATGTTATAGAAAATATAAAAGAGGTAGATACGGCACCACGAATGTCCGTCTCGTTTTTGCACACGCAAATTTTCTTGCTGTCATTAACAAAATACGAGCATGACGTATCTACCTCTTTTTATATAAGATAATTAAAAGTCCGAGGGACCATAATGGGACTTATTTTTTTTAAGTATACTAACAGAGCTGTAGCACACTACATCTTATTGTTAACCACTCGTGAAAGCTGAAATGCTTGTGTTACAAGTGGGTTCACATCGGTAGTGCAATAAGTGGGGATCGAACCGGCGACCACATGAGCGTTAGTCCCACGGACTAGCTGCGGCCGCTTTATAATTGATTATATTACATTGAAAATATAGATAATAATAAATATAAAATATAGATACCTATTTCTATCAAAATTACATTACTTGAGAAAATGTTATCAAATATGCTTTTTCTGATGGTTTTGTAATCCAAGTCATTTTTTATCTTAATATACTTAGGATTAGATTATTGTATCGTATAATTATATTACCTTTGGCATTACATCAGCTGCTCCATCATTCATGATATATGCAAGTTCCTCAGTTGTAATCCTTGGATGCTCATGAGGGGTGGCTGATCCGAAGAAACCGAGTAAAACGCAGCTGACTAAACTTAAGGTACCAAACAGCCAAAATGAGGAAGGCCATCCCATAGGACTACTAGCTAAAAACCCAGAAAGTTGAAAAGCTAAAACCGTTCCGAATTGAGATCCTGAAATTGAAAAACAAATGTAAGATGTAATTAAAACTTTGGTCCAAGAGTTAAATAGAAGTTAAATCAAACATTGTTCAAAGATAGTATAAATGAATTTATTTCTATAAAATAATTATAACTTAGTGAAGAAAGTTCTTAGTTATAACTTAATTTGCTAACACATTGAAAATAATTGTAATTATAGAAGAAGTACCTAATAGTTTGTTTCAAACAATTCGTTTTTCTGAACAACTTTATGTTCAATTTATTTATCTTCTGTAGAAACCAATTCTAATAAATAAAGTTAAAGTGGAGGTGAATGGGAATAATAGTAGAAAGTTGTGTCTGTTCATGAATAGTGTAAAAAGAATGCCATCAAAAACATACTTGTAAAAAAAACCAAGTCTCGTAACGCAGTTCTTTTACCGTAAAACGTTGTGAGATCTATGTAATACCAAGTCGGTTAATTTATTCAGTCCCTACTTAAGGGACCTTCTATCTTAAGCTATTACGTAATTATCTCACCTTACAGAATCTTATTTTGACCTTATCAAATAGTAAAACCCCTGGTTACTCCTCCGACCACAATTGGTGAGGGGCCCAGGTACTGTTGCCTATCTGGGATACCCTCTGGCAGCGTCCGCGACTCAATTGGTGTTGCGGGCTCTCCTGCGCCCAAATAACCAGTTTCAGGGACGCCCAGATTACACGGGGTCCCTACTTCTCAAGGGACCGCAGCCTCCTGCTGAGACATGTCTCAAGCGGGCAAGCCACCTCCATCAGACGCTGTTATGATTGTTAGTATCCTATCGTTCATAGCACAACTTATGTACTATCTTACTTTTACAATCCATGGTTTTTTTTTTTTCCTAAGACTTTTTTTTTTATTTTTATTACTTGTTAAATTAATCCCCGTGTCGCGAAGGTCTCACCGCTCAATAGATTCACGAAAACAAAGCGCCCCCTGACTCAGTACAACTGTTTGAATTTCAGACGAATAATTGTCCCGGGTGGGAATCGAACGCAGAAAACCAGGTCTCTGAAACAACTAACCTAACCACTTAGACACCACCTTTCAACATAATTCCATCTAGGTCCCTATCTACACCTATTCCTCCATTAAATCAAACATATTCATGTACTCTGATTCACTGACTGCAAATGTAACTTTGTAATCCTATACATTTATAAGAAATAACAAAGTTATTCATGCAGTTGATAAAACTGAACAACTGGACCGAAATTGCAAAATGTTGGAATTTTCCCATGAGTTTTACACTAAACTCTCCTAATACTCAAAATTTGAAGCTTCTACGTCTGCTAGAAGTGCCTAAACATTTTGATGATCGGTTAGTCAGCAGTGAGCGAGTGACAAAATTACCGAAAATACCAAACTTTGACTAGTTATAATTCGTAAAGTACTGGTTCAAATTGAATGAAATTTGAAATATACTGTAGTTTTACAAAGCTTGTTTAGTTACTGAAAATTCAAGCTCCTATCTTTATCCACAACGAAGTTATAGGGGGTCGAAAATCGGCTGAGTTGCTTCGAGAAAAGATAGGTACGGCCGTGCACCTTTTTTTTTTTTTTTTTTTTTTTCTTACTCGACTTGGGGGGCACTGCCGTGCCCCCAGATATATATTTTAATAGTTATGTCTCTGCCCATTAAGGGTAGTCAATGTGTATGTGTTAAAAAGTCGTTTCACTGTCTACCAGGGGTGGCCAAGGAGAATAATCCAAAAGCTTGTATTACTCTCTCCCAATGCTGGACCGAAAGAACTGTTTTTTTAACGTGTCACTGTCTAATGATTGGACAAAAAGTTTTGTACACAGTCCTACTAAGAATCAGGGACAAACTTCGAGAGTACTAACAATAAATGTCAAACTTTGAAAACGAATTAGTGTCTGTAATATCCTACAATTTGCTGCTGCCTGTTTACCTAGATACATTCATAGAAAAGAATCCATACTAATATTATAAATGGGATAGTGTATGCTCTGTTTATTTCTCCGTCTTTCACGGCAAAATGGAGCGACAAATTGACGTGATTTTTTAGGTGGAGATAGATAGAACAAGTTGAAGGGATGAAGAGTGACTAGGCTACTTTTTGTCTCTTTCTAACCCCCCACTTTCCTACGTGGGTGAAACCGCGCGCGGGAAGCTAGTTATGTATAATGATGTAACAATTCGATTATGACAAGTAGAAGACGTGTTACAAAGCGATTAATACATTTCGATGACCAGTTGTGGTTTCACCGTATCCTAATTGGTTAAGGCCTTGTGTATGTAAATACCTACCTAAGTGCTGAATAAATTCATTATTTTATTAGGTTAAGATTGTTTATGCAATCCTTATATTTACTATCCTTACCTCCTTACTAATATTATAAATGCGAACGTAACTCTGTCTGTCTGTCGGCTGTTTTGTTTGGCCAAAAGTACTGAACCGATTTAGCACAGTTAGTAGCTGATTACAGCACAAATAACACGATCATTTACCTTTATAATTTAGAATAAGTTAAAACAAGTTTGAATAAATGTCGCAAGATTAATCTTGGTAATGTGCAGCCCTGTGATTTATTAAATGACTTAAGAAGCTTTACCAAAATGCTCAAGTTTGGATAAGTTGCGACATACTTCTTGTCGAGCCTTTTATTTAAGTAACTTAGTGGGTTTAGTATGCGTGAGAGATTAGTGTAGGGAAACGCTTTTATTACAAACAGAGTAACGTTTTTATCATATTTATTTTATATTGTGACATGAATGTGTAAACATTTATTTACTAAAACTTGAAAAAAAATACTACAATAATTGCCGCCTCATTACGAATCGTACCATCATTTTTAAATGTATTTTAATCATTGCAATAAATTTATTTTTGTTTCCCTGCGTCATCGAATCAGAAATGAAGAGATCCGCAGGAGAACGAAGGTCACTGACATAGCTCAACGGATTAGCAAGCTGAAGTGGCAATGGGCAGGACACATAGCTCGAAGAACTGACGGCCGATGGAGCAAAAAGATTCTCGAGTGGAGACCACGAACTGGCAAGCGCAGCGTAGGACGATGCCTGCACGATGGACCGACGACCTCATAAAGGTCGCGGGGAGTTGGTGGATGCAGGTCGCTAGCGATCGTTCCCGCTGGAAATCGATGGGCCTATGTTCAGCAGTGGACTACAACAGGCTGATGATGATGATGATGATGATGAATAAATTTATTTGTATTTCCCGTATCCTGTATCTTCATGGGCGACTAAGGACACGATACATTGGATGGGCAGCACATCTATCAGTTTCAGGATACTTACCATCTTAATGCGATTACCGATTCGCCTGCTAAACATGGTGATTATGGCAATATCCCTTAACGACCCTGGTTTGCCAAGCTCTATTAAGAAGAGGCCCATGTTAAGCTGTATATTCTTTAGTCGCTTCTTACAATACCCATAGGAAGTCATGGGGTGGTCTATTCTATGTCAAAAACAATACGGCCAAAGTAGGATCTAATCATTAATGAGTTTTAGTTATCCCTTTTCGTATATAGCCGCCAGAATTAGAGTTGGGTGATAAATAACGTCACAGTGAAAAAATCACTGTGCTCCGCTGACTAAAGTGGTCACTGTGATCTTTCAAGAAGGAACAACGTTCCAAAGTAACGTGTGTCATTCCGTGTCACACCAATTGCGCAGCAAGTCTCTCTCCCTCTTGTATCTTGCATTTAGACTTTTAATACAATAGAAAAGTGCAAACCATTGCCGAATGACAACCTGTAATTGAATCGTGTGCCCAATCGTGATCGGAGTGACAACTGTGACGATAACTACCTAAATGGAAGGAACTTGTAACCTCAGAAGCATGTATTTGTAAGGAGAGTGATTGACGGTGCAAAGACACGATTATTTTTAACGGTTACTTTCGAGTCACTGGAACGACGATCACGGTGACGGAAAAGTAACAAATTTGCACACCTCTAGTCAGAATTATCTTTTTCATAATATTTTTAATGAAATGAATTAACATTTTGTTCACATACCTGTATAAATATAAGAACAGAGTCGTCCTCTTTCACTCAAAGGTGCCCATTTGCCTAACATTGTGTGTATGCTGGGATATAGCGCCGATTGAGTCATGCCAAGTATTAAACGGCTTCCTGCCATTGCTATCCATCCTCCCTGCAAAATTATTTGTTTGATAAATTCTATAGTAATGTATAAGGCTGAAAAGTTTTTTTGTTTGCTTGAATGATGTGAAAAATTCTTTCAGTGTTAGATAGCCCTTAGATATCTTTCAGTGTTTGTTTTTTTTCATAGAATTTGCGTTCTTTAAGTGAAACCAAACCACTGGTTTCAAGGATAACGCTGTTTACCCTAACACCCTGTATATAATAATCAAACATTTTGTTATAATGCATACAAGTCTCAGAGTTCATAGATTCGATCCTCACGTCGAACAAACAATCTTTGTGTAAATTCTAATTCAATTTCCGGGTCTTGTTGGGTTAAAGGCTACCTTCCGTGCCATGAAAAGTACGCCGCTTAAAGCCGTTGGTCTCCATTGTTATAACATCACCATCATCAATGGGCAGCAGCGTTTCCTAGTGTGGTACAATATACTACTGCGTTCACCAACCCGCCTGCCAAGCGTGGTAACTATGGCAAATACCTTCCCTCGGGACGAGGCCCAAGTCCAGCAGTGGAAGTTAAACGGGCTGATGATGATGATGATGATTTTATATTTCGCTTAAATAAAAAAATTATAATTTACTTCCGTACCAACAATGGTATCCACGGCATACATATCGACATGATGCCATTGATCGCCAAGGTAACCATGATAGGAATCTTTCCTCCGTACTTCTGTGCCAGTAAGCCGGCTGGTATCATCATACTAGTATATCCAGTGAAAAGTGCAAATGTAATTATTTCTTGCATCGATTTGTTCCAATCGTATGTCTAAAACAGTATTAATTGAAAATGAAATGTATTGAAAATGAAACCGTGTCTTAACACGGTTTCATTTTCAATACATTTCATTTCAAGGCACAACGTTCGCATTTCAGGTATTTAACGGAGAAATTTTCGGAAAGTGGCATTTCTTATCTGATATTTAAAGATTATTCATTTAGCGAAAGTAAATGGCAATAACAGACCTATGTTAAGTCATCATTACGTCAAAACATAGAAGCCTTGTGAATATCTGTAATCTAAATGTTGTACTTTTATCATTGTAGTGAAATTTCTTGGTCTACTGCTTTTACTGCTAACTTTTAAAGCTTATTAACAATAGACCCGTTGTTGATTTTTGTATTCCCAAAATAAACAATTAATTTAGTATAACAGTTAAAACTTTGCGCCTTAATCTGTAATTTTTAATGCTTTTGAAAATGTTGAATTAAAGATCACAGTGTATCTACTATTATTGTTTGAATAATTATAAGCTTACGAAGATAGAGAAGGGAATGTTGAGATGGTTTGGTCACGTGGAAAGAATGGATGGAGAAAGATTGACAAAACAGGTATACATGGCAAGTGTGAGTGGCACAGTCGGAAGGGGAAGACCTCGACGAACGTTCTCTGACCTAATCGGAGACATCCTCGCAAAAGGTCAAGTAAGATCCACCCTAAACCGACGTGCTTGTATGAAGAGAAGAGAGTGAATGAAGCGAAAGATGTGTTTAGGGATCGTAGCAAGTGGAGGTCCATTGTCTCTGCCTACCCCGCTGGGAAACATGCGTGAGCTTATGTAATTATAAGCTCATTTTAGCTCAGTTAATTTTAGGAACATTATTCTTCTTTACCCCATTAAAATTTGCGGTCGGCATAAAATTCGGAATACTTCGACTATAATGCTCGTAGGTACATATTATAAATTCGGTTTGGTAGTTTCCAAAAGCTTGTTAACAAACTAGCGAGAATTACTTATTATTAATCATTTTAATCCTGAACATTATCTTATATAAATGTACTAACTAGAGACCCGCCCCGGCGTCGCACGGGTGTAATGCTGATATATTATACATATAAACCTTCCTCTCGAATCACTCAGTCTATTAAAAATACGCATCAAAATCCGTTGCGTAGTTCAAAAGATCTAAGCATACATAGGTACAGACAGACAGCGGGAAACGACTTTGTTTTATACTATTTAGTGATATTTAAAGAAAAAGTATTTCAGTGTCAGATAGTCCATTTATTGACGAAGGATATAGGCTATATTAAAATACGAAGCTCTCACATGAACGGGAGTTACTATTAGGAAATACTTACGCGATAAATGTTCCATTTATTCATAGTCGCATTAGAATTATTACATTCCGCTACCGTTTCATCATAAGTGGTATTAGTTTCTACGGCACACGTGGTATTATGATGGTTGTCCACCATAGCGACCATAATGACACCGAGTTGCGATCGCATAGCAATGCCTATGGTCAGGCATATGAACAATATAAGCGTCTGAGTGTGGCGGACGCCCAAACCTTTTGGGCATGGCGGTGGTAACGGTGTGAGATAGTCTGAAAATAAATTGTTATCTTTACTAGTATTCTATGTTTATTACAGATGTTTACTGGCATCTGCTATGACAAGATTTAAATATGTAAATGATCATCCTCTAAAAATATGAAACAAGTGTCCAAAGCTGTTATAAAAAAAAAAAAAAACTTTTCACTTTACACGTTGTAGGCAACGACAAATCTATACTAATTAACGAAATAAACGATTTTTATTCAGCACTTAGGTATTTACATACACTTGTACTTGTCAAGAAAATTTACAAAGCATAAAATTATGGCGTGCTAGAAGTATGTCAGTCTTGTGTTAGTAAATAAGCTCTTAATATTAACGTTAATATCTATTTACTATATTTATTTTATTCAAACATTTTATGAATAAAAATCAAAAAAATATAAAATATTATAGCACATTTTAAAGTGCAATGACCGGTCAAGTGGCGAGATCAGACGTCCTCAGCCAAATTCTTTTAAATTTAAGCGATACACGCCTGCAGTATTATAAAGAGTAAAGATTTGATCGTTTGTTTCTATTGAATAGGTTCAGGAACTACAGAACCTATTTCAAAAAATCTCCTTCTTTCACCATTAGAAAGATGCATTATCCAGGAGTAAAAAAACTATATGTATTGATGAAGTGGAGGAACGTGAGCTATGCGGATGAAACCACGCGCGGGAAGCTAGAAAATAATAAAAATACAATCAAAGATAGCTTAAACGCCCTAACAATACAAAAATAGAGACAACAGAAAAGAAGAATAAATAATGACTTAGTGTCATTTATTTATCATCTGCAAGAATTTAATGCGATTTTTACAAAACATGACAGTCAAATAACTATAAGTATAGGCTAGGGACGTCGGACTTGTGATCTTGTGGTCGCCGATTTGGTCTCCACTCATCGAACCACCAATCAATGTTAACCCACTCGTAACACAAGCATTTGGTCAGCATGGGAGCCAAAATACTTGTAGATTACAAAACTCTGCTAGTACCTAATCTTTAAAAAAATTGTGTTTTGGTGGACAAGCAATATTACCATAGCTCATATACCTAGTTAATTTAAAGTTGCTAACCCGAGAATGAAGAGATCTATGCAGATACCAAGAAAGGAATGACAAACTGCTTAGGTTAGGCTATGATAACTCGAGACCGAAAAATACGATAGGGTTTTTGTAGCATAACCACAAGCTACTTGGCGCTTTATCTGAAAGATTATTCCCCACGAAAAAAAAACGCTATGTTAATATCTACTTACCACCATAGGAATCATCATCATCATCAGCCCGTATAACGTCCACTGCTTAACATGGGGATAGATAGAACACTTGTTACTACGCTTGGCAGACAGGTTAGAGCCTAATACCGTAACGCCACAGAGGATATGCTTCCGTAAAAGTTATAAGACTAGACTTTAGTTCAGAATTTGTGAGCTTAACCAAAATATACTTCTTCTAATAAGATCTTTGAATTGTAGAAGATTATTTAATCAGGGCTACGGATAACAAGCTTAATATCAATGAATGAAAGTCGTATACGCTTAATCCGTCTAATTGTGGCAAAGCTGCGTTAAAACGAAATATCTATAGGATTATAACGGTCGGTAAAATTAGATAGTAGCCGTGTGAATACTTAAAGTAAAAGTAGGAAGTAGATTCACACGATATGTAACGAAATGACTACTTCAATAAAGCCTACCTTGTGTATGAGAAGGGTAAAACAAAGTTGGATGGACCGTTTGAAAGATGACATGTGTAAGAAAGGTGTGAGTATGGAAGATACGTCTAATATCAAAAATGGAAAAGAATGATATATAGCGGGGACCAAATAATGGGAGAATGGCAGGCAGATGATGATAGTATTGAATGGAAACATTTAGTTTGTGTTGTTTCAATGTGAAAAGCTGTATTTAAATTCGACTGTACACGGTAATTAGAAAATAAAAATTAATCCCAATGTTATTAATTGTTAGTGAGCGTAGTTAAAAATCTCGCAGATCGTGAGTTCGATCCCCACGCCGGATAGGAATTCTTTGTGTTAATTCTCAAATTTCTTTCCGGGTCTGGTTGGTTGAGGGACTACCCTCCGTGCCTCGGAAAGCACGTTAAGCCGTTGGTCCCGATTGTTATAATATCATAATCGTACATCAAGGAACGGGCAGCAGCGTTTCCTTGTGTGGTACAACATAATACTGCGGTCACCAACCCGCCTGCCAAGCGTGGTTACTATGGCAAATAACCTCCTCGGGAGGAGGCCCATGTTTACCAGTGGACGTTATACGGGCTGATGATGATGATGATGATGTAGTTAAAAACCTCCGTGGCGTAAGTAATTCAGGTTGATGATGTACTTAAACACTTCGTTGCATAAATGCTCAAGCATTAGTGTAACGAAGTTGATATTTTGAATCTATTTTATGAATATTGCAATCACGAATCACTATAGGGTTTTGTAATTTGTTATCTTTAAAGTTTTGCTTTATAACATTTAGTGGCTGGAGCTTTGCTCGTCTATTTTCCCGATGAAATAACAAAAGCCTCGTGGCTACATAAAAATCCGTCCGAAAAAAAAACTAGATTTAGAATAAGCATCCCTAAGTTTTAAACGAAAAGATTATATAACTTTGAGTGAGCTACACGTGTTGTATTTAATTTAGTTTATAAAAAAAGAAGTAAAATTAATTAGTATATTTCAATATTTTAATTGAATTGTTCAAAATAAATTTTACATTTTCTTTGAACTGACCTCCATTTTTTTCTTTTTTTCGAATAGACCCGTATACCACCGTGTCGACTGCCATTTTAACACTGAGATTATTAGCAATGTCACAATGCACTAGTAAGATAGACAAAGCATACACTAGTAGTACAATAGGGCTTATATTGTCACTTTGCTGATTGAAAAGTCCACATTCAGATTACGTTTGCTACAAATAACATGATCATACAGTTTAATTTATGAGATATATGATCATCATTATTGTCAACCTGTATAACGTCCTTTTTCTGTAGTCACCACGCTTGGCAGGCGGATTGGCGACCGCAGTATTAGATGCCTACACACTCGCTCCATTGCTTCTTATAGAAATATGTTTGATAATCTAATTAGCGGCCCGCTAAAATATTACTATAGACTAACTTAAAGGGCTTTTCTTAAATATATTTTGAATTGTTTGCCATATAAAATATGGCTCATATTTACTGTTATAAAAAAACCGCATCAAAATCCATTGCGTAGTTTTAAAGATCTAAGCATACATAGGGACGTTGTTTTATACGAATGCGACATTCGAATATAAACGAATTAAAGTGAGACAGCCTTGTAGACGAGACTTGCTTCTTTGCGGTACGCTGCTGGGTTGTAATAGTCTAACACAAAGTTACAACTATTGTTAACAGCAGTAAATCAACAACCTTAAAGAATGACGTATGAAAAGTGTCGTCAATTCTGCAATAGATAACAATATTGTGGTTGTAACCGGTCTATACCTTATCTATTTACATACATTGTCAAACGATAAACATTTCAAGATATAAACAGCTCATACAGAGAACATAAGTGACAAAAAACAGTCATTATCAGCCCGTACAACGTCTGCTGAACATGGGCCTCCCTCGAATAGGATGTTGCTGTAGTCACTGTTGGCAGGCTGGTTAGTGACCGCAGTTACTTCATACGCCCGTATAACGTCTGCTACTGAACATGGGTCTATAGTACTATAGTCACCACTCTTAGTATTTTGGTTGGTGACCACAGCTGTAGTTATGTTGTGATACACAGGGAAACGCTGCGCCCCGTTACCTGGTAATCGATTGATTTAGCTGAAGTTATAACAATCGGAGCCGGCCATCACGAAAGTAGTCAAGCTCCGGAAATAAATCTTTGATTTAAAACAAAAATGTAGTATCCGGAGATATCAAATTCACGACCTCCGAGATTTAAGGAGAGACTTAAACCGCAACACCACACTTCTGTTCCTTGTTATGTATACATACTAGTTACCCGCGCTCGGTTACATCCACGTATCCCCCTTTCCAATGGGAACTTCCAATCATTATCATTATGGCCCTTGCTACTCCTTGATAGCGAAGGTTTCTAATGGTTAAACATTTATCGCACTGTGGCCGAATGGTTAAGGCATTAGGGACTATACTTAAGATGCAGGTTCGAATCCTGCCGGTAGTCTAAAATATTAATCATCATCGTTATCAGCCCGTATTATGTCCACTGCTGAACATGGGCCTCCTCCCGAGGGAAGGTACTTGCCATAGTCACCACGCTTGGCAGGCGGATTGGTGACCGCAGTGATATGTTGTACCACACTAGGAAACGCTGCTGCCCGTTCCTTGATATACGATTATTATAGATGATGCTATAACAATCTGGACCAACGGCCTAATGTGCTTTCCGAGGCACGGAGAGTAGTCCCTCAGCCAACCAGACCCGGAAAGAAATCATAGAATTTATTTAAAGATTTCCTGTCCGGTGTGGGGATCGAAACTACGACGTTCGAGAGGTTTTCTGGCAATTTTTTAATATCAATTATTGAAATTAAAAGAATTCTTGTCCAGCGCGGTGATTGAACTCACGACCTCCGAGACATTAAGCGTGAGATACTATATCAAGAAATTGTTTGTATTTCAACGGAATAAAACTGCAGCGACTAAATTTTGCAATTCTTAGTAATTTTCCTAAATTTATTTTTGTATTAATTGATATGCCTAAACAAATGTTAGTTCATCTGGTGGGCAAAATGATAAACATTGATTGTGTAAGAGTGATGATGCACAATATCACAGTTTCCGTGAAATAAGTTTACTGCCTTCATTGAGCAACAAACTGTGCAAAAAGCTTCTTTATTACATGGGCATATAAATTATTCAACACAGCCAATAAGACAGCCTCCGTAGCGTGGCGGTATTTGGCTCGCTTTAAATCGCGGAGGTAGTGGGTTCGATCCCCACGCCGGACCGCCAGATCTTTGTGTAAATTCTTAGATTTCTTTCCGGGTCTGGTTGGTTGAGGGACTACTCTCCGTGCCTCGGAAAGCATTTTAAGCCGTTGGTCCCGATTGTTATAACATCATCTATAATAATCGTATATCAAGGAACGGGCAGCAGCGTTTCCTTGTGTGGTACAACATAATACTGCGGTCACCAACCCGCCTGCCAAGCGTGGTGACTATGAAAAATACCCTCCCTCGGGAGGAGGCCGGGATGTTCAGCAGTGGACGTTATACGGGCTGATGATGATGATGATATAAATTATTTTACTTTGGTTGGTAATGGTTTTAGAAAAAGTATAGGAGTGACCCTCTAATATAACAGTATTTTATGGGTGAAAGATATTGAAAATATAATGAAACTAACATTTCATCCGTGTAACTCCTTAATGACTTTATTTACTGTGTCCAAAAAAGTATTTGTCAGTACTCGAACCCGCATCTTAGGTTAAGCCCCTAATCATGCCTTAACCGGTGACCGGTAGGGTTCCACCGTAGCCTAACGCATTAAGGGCTTAACCTATGATGCGGGTTCGAGTCCCGCCGGGGTGGTCGAATTTTATTTATATCGCTTTTGAAACTTACATATATGGTAAACTTTTCCGTAAAGTATTCAAAAACATTTAAAAATATTTGTCAGTAGTGATATTTTGCTTTTTCTATCTTTATTTTCACTTTAATTACAGTTTTATCGGCACTTGCAAAGTCTTGATGACGTCATCCTATGTATTTGCTACCTGTGATTGTACTTCGCTTGTAATCTGCACTAATACATACATTAGATACATTGCTGTTGGCCGCTTCTTTGCAAAATCCTCCAAAGGACGTGACACCAATCTCTCACATATCATCTGTTCTTGTACATATCTTGTCCTCAGATGCATAAGGACTTATATACTATTTTCTTCAGAAGCATATAGTCGTAAGTGCCGGTTTACGATAAAGGCACATACGACGTTGTTTCTGACGTAAAATGGCACATCCAACCTTATGCTTCTGAGCTCCAGATATTAATATTATTATGTCAGTGGCCCGTAATACATCTACCTGAGATGCAAAAGCTCATCAAATTAAGTGCCAAAAACTCGATTACAATTAGTCATACGTAGCTTTTTTTTGTGCCCTCTCGACCCTTAGTTTGCTAAGAACCTTCCGATGCCCTCGTAGACCCGAAGTCCGAGAGGCCCGCGAACTGTAAAGTAGATCGAAAGTTGCACAAAACTCCCTTAAAAATACTAAAAGCCATAATTCTTCAATCTCCCCGTCAGCAACCGCCCTAAGCCGAGGTCCAAGTCCCACAGGAGATGCCCTCTTGCGCAGGTTGCTTAGTTTGTAGTGTTTAAACCATTTATCTAGGCTGGAGCTCTGTTCACTTTTATGCCCGGTAAAGTAGCAAAAGCCTCGGGGCTAACTACGAGATAAAAGTCCGTCCGAAAAAAATTGTGGCTTTTTTTGTCTTTTAGATATGGTACAACAGGAATTCGTGATTTTTTTCTCTGTAAGCGGCAAGATCTGGAAAGGAAATAAATGATTTACAAAACTAACGTAACCCAAAGAAGTACAAAACCTTTTCCTTTTATTTATTGCTATTTCCGAGATGGCAGTATCTAACGTGCACTCTTTAATTTAGCTCTGAACAAAGGGCTCACTGTAGCAAGTTGTGGCATCAAACTCTCTTTGTGCTCAACGATTGTACTCGTCTTCCAACATTTGCTTTGCTGTAAAGAAATCTCATTTACTTTTAAATTTATGAATATATTTTTTAAGTATTCCTTTAAAGTAGATGTTCTTTGTAAATATTTAAAAACTTCTTTCCTAACTACACCAATATAATAAGTATTTTACTGGTTGCCTCATTATGTGTTAATTAATTAACGAGAAGAAAATTACTTGAATACATAAATGCCTTGACCATTCGTCTACGGTGACTCGCAACCGGCCGTCAAAATTTATCATTTCTTGATAACACCTCTCTAAGGATTACGTAGGTGACATGTCATTCTCGTCGGTGAATTTGATTGTTCTAATATTTTAATACAAGTTTTAATTGCAGTTAAATTTTGTTTCGATAGTTTTATTTAAGTGCTTCTGACGGCCATGATCTAAAAGTTTGTAATGTTAAATATGTGATTGATAATTGGTCTGCCACCGCTCACAAAATTGAAGAGGATATCCTTATGAAATGTCATGTAACGTGTTAATTTCGCTGTAAAGTATCAAGCGTAGAACATAATTCTGAAATAAACTATTGTACTGAACAATTTGACAGTCCCCGTGGCGTGGCGATTACGTCTCGGATTTGATCCCCATACCAGACAAGAAATCTTTGTGTCAAATCTAAGATTGCTTTCCGGGTGTGGTTGGTTGAGTGAACGAGTTAAACCGTTGGTTCCGATTGTTATAACATCACCTATAGATAAAATGTATACCAAGAAATGGGCAGCAGCGTTTCCCTGTGTATGAGAACATAATACTGCGGTCACCATCCCTCTCGGCAGAGGCTCATGTTCAGTAAGGGACGTTGTACGGGCTGATAATGGCGATCTACTTAATTGGATAGAGATTAATGCAGTAGTGCTTAAAATCGCTTCGTTAATAAGCCATTTTTTTTAAAGTAAAGGTAATAGACATATACTATCCCGGACTTTTCTGTAGACCTTTTTAAAATGTACAAAACTGTAGTACATCATTTTGATCTATCTCGTAAGGTTAAACCAGCGTTTGCAATGTAAGCGCAAAAAAAATGTTTTATTTTACGACATCACATTAGAATCCTTTAAAATGATGATCACACTGATAATCATTCTTTACTATATTGTGCATATATTATACATATGAAAAAAAAAAATGTTGCGCCGACCCCAATCAAATTGGGATAATGGCAGGAGAATGATTTTATACATGTAAACCTTCTTCTTAAATCATTAAAAAAAACCGTATCAAAATCGAATACTTGCGTAATTTTAAAGATCTAAGCATACGTACGGACAGACAGACAGCGGGAAGCGACTTTGTTTTAGGCTATATAGTGATAAAGTACTCAATCCCTGTAGACTTGATAACCTTCGAAAATATCGTCCTTATCAAAGCTGGTATATTTATGATTCTGTTCTCGATCTTACCATGTGTATATCAGGGTCCTGTTTTGACAAGCAAGCAAGTAATTTTATCTTTAGGATTAAATTAAGCTTATTCTGTGAGAGATGAATTGAATTGCTGCAAATTAAGGACGAACTAAGAGTAGTGTGCGTTACGGTCAATTAATTTAGGATGAATTTAGACTACCTATATAAGAGGCGTAGCGTAGGTAGTGGTATATCTACCTTAGAAGCATAAAGACAGATGTACTATTTTCTTCAGAAGCATTTGGTCGTGAGTGCCAGTTTACGATAAATGAACTAAACCTTTCTTTTTTAACAATTCAAATTTATTTCGATTTACTTAACAAATATCTAGTTGATTAACTTTTTAACTCTGCGTTAAGCTGGTGATACTGGCGAGTTTAATGTCTTTAGTATGCTCCACTCGTAATATTGTAAATACAAAAAACACATTGGACAGTGCACATATATCAAATTGCAATCAGATTGTTTATCGTTAATGTACGCAGGGCCGGATTTAGTAGTCCGGAGGCCCCGGCCCCACAAATTAGTTTCCCTCTAAATGTGTAGAAAATTCGAAGTATGTATTTAATTTTCAGAACGATTTGAATTCTATTGATCGTCTAATTGAAGTGAACAAGTATAGATGAATACTTAACCATTATTACAATATTTAAGAACTGTTACATTATTCATGATGACAAAGTACTGTATGTAAAAGTACAACGCCGAAAAATAAAACAAAAGTTGTAAAGTACCTACTCGTCAGAATTTGAAAGATTTTAAATCTCTATTGTGGGGGCCCGCCATTGTGGATGCCTCAGGGCAGTTGCCCCAGATGCCCTCCCTTAAATCCGGCCTTGAATGTAACCTTACTGTAAAACGTGTTGAAACGTAATCTTACTGTAGATGCTTAAAGCGTACAACTTGTCTTAGCCGAGTCTATTCGATTTGTCACGAAGGTAAGAATAATAAAAATTCAGTTTTATCGCTAATATTGAATACGATGATTAAATATAGTTTAAATTACTTTAATTTTATCTGTCCGTTTACGTCCACTCCTGAACATAGGCCTTCTCTGTAACAGACCATGGCAAGTGAGGGTCGTTACCCGCCGCCTACCGCCCAAGACTCGGCCTCGGGGAGTGGGGCACATGGCACCGCTCCCTTCGAGGCTGACCCATGAGGAGTAGGGACGTCTCTACACCTCGGGCGTCCCTATAATTGGGCAAATGGGCAACTGTAAGTGTGGCCCAAGAGATCCCGTGGTGCCATATTGGCCGCGGGTGCCGTCGGGGGGCCGGATTGCTGGATGCGTACGGCGGATCGAAGGAGCGTCCGAGGGGTTTTAGTGGTGTAGGGTCCTCTCCTCGTGGTATGAGTTTAGCATACCATGCTATGGAGAGGGCGAGTCCCACATATCCAACCGCCAGCGTGCGAATACGTTGTAGCGGCGGTCCCACCGCCGCTGCAGTGAGTTGAGTGTCATTGTCGTTGAGGGACACTGCCCGATTGGTAATTACAGTAAGGTGGGAGTATCTTTGAGCAATAGATTCAGTTACCCATCCATCAGGTGTGTGCCCCTTAGTCGCCTCTTACGACACTCCTCGAAAAATATGGTCTATACGGCCAAAATATTGTTTAAAGATTGTAAGATCCGTTCTGGTTAGATGCGATGCGACCGTTTGGTCATATGATCGTAAGATGTCATACAATAAAAGATCGAGAAAAGGTTTATTTTTTATTTCTTTTAGTAATCACAACATTGAGTCGATCGTTTGTTTGTCATGTGAATATGTTAACTTGGCTTTATCGTAGCTTTCCAGTTGTACGTTGTTGATATCTGAAACAGAAGAAATAGTTAAATCAAAAAACGGTCAAGTGCGTGTCAAACATCCTCAACAATGGTTTCTAACCACAGTGACATACAAAATATAATTATACTAGCTTCAATTGCGGTTTTATTTGTATTTTATAGCTCCCGTTGCCATGGGAACTGCATAATAAAATATAGCTTTTCTCGATAAATGAGCTATCTAACATCTGAAATTAGCTTTTATATGAGTAAAGATATAAGTAAAAATAAATCCTTAAAATTTAGCCCATAACTTGTAAATATTTGACTAATTTCGTTTACATACATACATACATATAATCACGCCTTTCTCCCATGGGAGTAGGCAGAAACTACAGAACGCCACCTGCTACGACCCTTACACACTCTCTTTGCCTCGTCCACGTTCATACATGTGGTTTCGTTTGTAATATAGAAATTGTTGAAAAGCCACGGAATATAATATAATAGCTCAGATTATTTTGAAAACGTCTCCAAGCACGAACTGACAGTGGGATTTGCACACTGATGGTCAATAAAATTAGGCCACCTACCAAACATGTAGTCATAACTTCTAAGTTTTTTTACGATTTAATAACTTTTATATAACTTGATAATTTTATCAATATTCCTTCACTTAGATTGAAAGAGAAGGTAAAAAAAGTTATTTTATTTTATTTTAAAAAAATGTAATGATTTAATAAATCATACAGATAGGAGTGGCCTAATGCGATACACTCATTCTTTATTTCCCAAATTAAAAACCTAAAAAAATATTTCAAAAATACTAACCCATGCCAGCGTTTTGGTGGCCAAAACTCAGTTTGTCAGTGATGTGGTCCCACCGCTGTCGCTTGTGACTACCAAACAGAGTGAACACAACAGCCGACACTATGTACAAACTGGCTACGATCAGCTTAATAATACGCCATCTATTGGAATCCCACTGTGGAAAAATGACATTACAAATTTAGACCTCAGAAGGACGGTTGTACTATTATAAAAAAAAAACAATATTACAATAATAAACCATTATTAAAAAAAAAAAAAAAAAAAAAAAGCTTCAGAAACATTAAGGTCATAAGTGCAGGCACAGAACAGGGAATATCTAAATAAATAGATTTTGAGAAAAACGCAATGAAAAGTTAGGAAATAGGTATGTCGATTTTATTGAGATGATCTATTTACTTCTTTTCAAGATTGTGATGGGGCTTTAACCCCTTTTCTTTGCATGTACCCTTCAATCAAAAATTTCAGACCCGCAGTCTGGTTGGATAAGGGCCTCTGTACTTTAGAAAGCAAGTTAAGCTATTGCAAATGATTATCATAACAGCATCTATGACAGAAACCCATAATATCCCAGCAGCGACTGCCTGTCAAGGAAAACAAAATCAAACTCCTTTTATGGGAGGTCCATGTTCAGCAGTGAACGTTAAGGCCCTTATAACATCTACTGCTAATGTTTGTGACTTACAGATTTATCAGCCAGTATCAAGCCATTGACGAAAGGTACTGCTGATGCAGCCAAGCTGCTCACAGTACAAGATATCAGCATCAAACTCCCCGAATAATTTTCGGACATATCTTTAAAAGAGCTCTGCAAAATAAAATAAAATAAAACATTTATCAACAATAACACATACATAAATACATCTAAAATTATAACTAACATATAAATATTTACAATTCAAAATTCTACTTGTTGCCAGCATTTTTAGAACTTGGCGACATTCCCAAAATGCTGGCAACATTGTCAAGTTGTACAGCAATGCTTTTCTGCTGCAAAAAAAAAAACCGGTGAAAGTACCGTATTAACGAGAACCACTGCAAGGTACAAAAAATAAATAGAAATATTTATAAACAGATTTAAATGAAATGGTACTATGAATGTAAGGTTGTTTTGACAAAAGAATTGAATTAGATGTCCTTGATGCTAATTAAATTAAAACGAAACAGCGTTGAGTGCTGTTATAGTTGAGTTAATTTTATGTAATTACAAAATTGGCTGCTTTTTTTCAAATTATAATTAGAGTGGAGACCATGTCACGGCAAACATAAAGTATGATGCCCCCTTATTTGAGGCACCGATGATTACAAAAGGCTAGCCAATTGGACGCGGAAGACGGAGAAATGAGTGTTATGGCGCTTTTGTCCAGCCGTGGACTGAGATAAACTGATGGATTGGATTCAATTTCAACTATTTTGCTTTACATTATTTGTAAGATCGGATCGCCGAGCTTCTAAAAATATAAATCTACCAAGCATTACACAGAGCACCAGATCGGGATACTTGGCGAACTTCATCGAACCAAGTGAAGTCGATCTGCAGCATTGAAGAAACGAATAAGAAGGAGGAAGATTTGCAAGACTAAAAGCGTTGAATTAAATCATTTAAAAAATATATCTTAGTTTATCTAGCTTAAAACACAATTGCTTCAAAATTTAAATTGGTAAAATAATCTCGAAATCGCTCTCATCTGTGCTGAACGCAACATAAATCACTTTGCTTTATTTTTATTACTTTTTGGAAAGATAAATGAAATTAATTGGTTTATTAAAGTAATTTATAGCGCATTTATAACTTACTAGAAATCCGCAAAATTGGAAGCCAAGTAGACCCAATATTGCTATGAATATACATATTGCGGCGTTATTCCAACCATCAACGTCATTCGGCCAAGTCATTAAGCCCACAACAATACCAAGAGCACCTGAAATAAATAAAATGAAATACATAACAAAATATTGCTTTCTCATTATAAGTACCTATCGGTTAATTTACCATTCAAGTCTAGTTGGTTTAGAAAACGAATTCACACTTTTGAAAGCACGATAAGCCATTGACCCTACTTATCATTATACCATTTATGACAATCGTAGTTCTCTCAACTCTGCTGCCCGTTCATCCGTTATAGGAACGAGCAGAAACTTTAAGAGAGATAATTTAAGAGTAAGACACACTTATGGGCTTCGTTCGAAACATGAGACAAAAGATCGCGAAGTGAGAATGCCCGCAAAGCGTAGTAAACACTGTCAGCCTCAGGGCGTCCTAGACGACCCGGACAACAAGCTCGCAACTTACCAGCTAGAAGTATAGAAACTGCAAGAAACTAACACCACTACACAGACTACTCTATCCGAACCGCCGGAGAAGAGTGCGCCCAAGAACGCGATGCGTCCCCCTCGCCCGCCCGACCATTAGTTAGCAAATAACTATCCGTGTTGGTTTTTTTAGCTTTGAACTATGTTTAATTATACCTAAAGCTAATTTAATACACCTAATTTTGGTTAAAGCTGGCTTTAACTTTATACTGCGGTAATTAACGAATCATTTTACTAAACGTGGAAGCCTGAAGACCTTTATCCAGTTTTGGATAAAGGTTAATATCACTTAAAATTTAACTTAAGGTCTTACCTAAACCATTAGTAACTTTTCTGAGCAAACTATTATCTATAATTAATCGTAAATATCTCCAGTTACTGATCCAGTCAATTATAGGGCTTAGAACAAAGTACGTAACAGTCATCGCCACAAATGGAAAAGGCGTACTTGAAGAAACCTGAAATAAAAACCAATATATTAAAAAACCGGCCAAGACCATGTCAGGCAGGAAAGGAAAGGGTTCCGTAGCCATGCATATCTAAAATGCCTATTTTTAAATTAATAAAGTTAAATTTCATTTTGCGGTCGACTCCATACATTTTGTTTGGACGATTGTAACTGCATAAGTTGGTCGAGTTGTATAAAAATAATTATCTATGATACCGAGTCTGAGATATTTTTAGTTGAAAGTACTTACTTAGTACTTTCAACTATATAATATCACATTTTTTTCAGAATTATTTTAGTAATTTTTCAAAAGTTAAGTTCTAATTTTAATCTTGTATTAGGTTATCTTGAGACTGGGGGTTTGATCTGCATAGTTTCAAGGTAGTTTTGTTGCATTTCAAGAGGCCTTTCCAACGATACATACCACCCTACACTGTAGGGTTAGTCGAATTTAATTTTTTAATTCACTTTTCGTTGTATGGGGTGCTAAAAATAATATTAAGAAATAAAATATAATTTATTTTCATAGTGGCGTAGTTTCACCGATCATGTAGTATATCAGGCTTTGCTGATATACGAATTAGTGATACTATTTATGGTGATACAACGGGAATGCTTCTAATAGTATGTCTATCTAACTCAATAATTTTGCTACGTATTATTTAAATACAATATTTATCGTGTAACTAATACATTTCAAGTCAAAATAAAAAATAAAAAAACATTTTTATTTACGTAAACCTATTTATTACAGGCACTTGCAAATAGTCAAAACAATAATTTAGTATTTAGTATTATTATCTATAATTATCATGTTTTATAAATTTTCAAGTTAAAGAAGTATTTAAGTTATTATTTTACTTATATTTTAGTCTTAACGTCTCTGTTTAATATTTAACTATATTGTGTCAATTAGCTTGTTCTGTCTATAGTAGGTTAGAACAATTATCATTATTTAGGTGGACCATGAGTATATAACGACGGACGCGCTTTAATGCTACCACCATATCCAATACGCCCCAACTGAGAAGATCCGGCGAAAAGAAGAGGTTAGGTTATTTACTCACACTTTCAACAGACCGCGTTACAAGCATTAGCCACTTCGGTGCCAATACCAAGTAGAATACATAAAGTATATTGCTTGCTACATGTGATCCAACTGCAGCCCAGAAATGTGAAGTTTTTATTATTTGCCGCCAAGGAGTTTGTAGACCTTTCTAGAAACAGTACAGTTTTAAAATCAAAATCCGCTTTATACATAACAAACACGTCTTAATATTTTAGAATCATGTTCTCATCATTCCACTCTAACAACGAAAGTCATTTTAAATCGGTACTTTGAATTTGGAGATTTAGGGACTAATTACACTTATTCAGCTCAATTCAGCTTATGTCCATAGAAAACGCCAGTTTTGTACGGGATGCGTACGCGTCTGTTCAGCGGAACGCGTGCGTACGCGCACCCCCCTACAAAACTGGCGAAAACCTGTTATATTTTAATTACAAACAGATACTATTATTTATTTGAATATATGTACTGTTCAATATTTACAAATACATGCAATGGAACGTATATACGGCACATACCAACTAGGTACCTAAATATTAATATTTTTTACAATGTTGGTTATCTCTGGAATGGCTGAACCGATTTTGACGGGACTTTCACTGCTGATGTAAATAGTAACTTAAACAACTTTTTTGCTTTATTCCATCTGGAGGAAGCCACGGGCACTCATTTCAGTATTACCTTTCGATAGCAATCCAAAGTATCCTTGATGAAAGCCTTTTCATTGTCTCCCACTGCTTCATGATCATCAGGTGTACTAGCAGTTAAGGCAAAGGTGATAACAGCCATAGACAACGCTATCATCGACCATGTGTAATACACCAACTCCCAACCTAGCCGTTCTCTTGCTAGAATGCCAGATACAGCTAAGCCTACGATAATTCCAACTTGAACTCCTGTAAATAAATAGAAAATGAATACAGACTATTCGCCCTTCGAACGAAGCATGCTAGGAGTCACATTAAAACATGGAAAAAGGGCAGAAGAAATTAGTCACACTTAACAAAAGTGGAGGACATTATTAAGAAAATAAGACAGTTAAAATGGCGCTGGACAGGACACATGACAAGAGAAAGTAAAACAAAATGGACAAACATTTTAATAGAATGGCAACCACGAGGGAAAGAAGAAGAGAGAAAAAGTGGTAGACGGGTAAGAAGATAATATCTAGGGGATAATAATATAATATCTAGGGACAATGTCACACAGATCATCCTAGCCCCAAACTAAGCAAAGCTTGTACTATGGGTACCAGGCGACGATATACATACTTATATAGATAGATAAATACTTAAATACATAGAAAACATCCATGGCTCAGAAACAAATATTCGTGCTCATCACACAAATATTTGCACTTACCGGGATTCGAACCCAGGACCACCAGCTTCGTAGGCAGGAGCACTACCAACTAGGCTACGGTGACCGTCAAAAAGATAGTCTGATGATATCAACAATATTGTAGGAGTTAGATGGTCAAGCAGCTGGAAGAGGCCCTGTGTCACAAGACATGATGAGCACTAAACTGGGATATCCGATGTTCATACATCGTTTTTTTTTATGAACTGTCGTTCTTCGGTAGCCATGAGGCTTTTGCTACTTCACCGGGCATTCAGGCCAGCCTTAATTAACACCATAATAATAATTTTAAAATGTTTGTAATATTATTGTTTAGTATTCAGCAATAACAGTTTGGTCAGTGGGTAGTCTTATGTATATCTTCCTATGGGTGTTGTAAATGGTGACTAAGGGATATTCAGCTGATTGTTAGCCAGCAGCATCTATCAGCTCAAAGTAAGTTACTAACTGCGATCACCAATCTGCCAAGCGTGGTGTTTATGGCAATTATCCTACCATGGTTTGCCAAGATCTATTAAGAGGAGGCCCATGTTCAGCAGTGGATATAAACGAGCTGTTGAACTGAATTATAATTCTGGCAGATGATAAAATATCTACATTTTATCAGATATCCAGCAAGGTATAACCAAATATGATGATATAATTTCCAATCATTTAATTGGACCTTACTTTCTCCCTGATAAATTTAAGTGGGGAACACTATGTTAACTTCCTGAGCGTAATAACTATAAAAAAATCATGATATCTAGCGCTAAGTTTTCAAATTATATCATTTTTTTTTTACTTGACTACCCTTACTACTACGATGAATAAGTTACAATACATCAACACTCAACTTGACGCGTTGCTTTTGTAGTAAAACACCCGAATATGTCAGTCACATATCCATAATGTTTATCATTCGTTAACCAAAATTGTTTGTTTACGCTAGACTCATAAATTGATTGCGCCAATCGTATGCGGTCAAACGTGGATTGAATTTCATATATAAGTAGTAATTTTGAAACAGTAATAGGTGGGTAAATAGTGTTTAACTATAATCTTGTACTGTATTCAGTAAACATACTGCAATAAGGGATAAAATTGCAAAGTTTTAACGCGAGAAGCGCCACTAGTACAATACACGTATGATATCTTATGATATTTTTTCATCATCATCATCATCATCATTTCAGCCGTAAGGCGTCCACTACTGGACATAGGCCTTCCTCATAGATCTCCAGTCGTTACGGTTAAAAGCGGCCTGCATCCACTGTGATCCCGCGGCCTTAACCAGATCATCCGTCCATCTAATAGGTGGACGTCCTATGCTACGCTTTCCGATCCACGGTCTCCATTCAAGAACTTTTCGGCCCCAACGGCCATCTGTTCTCCGTGCTATATGGCCTGCCCATTGCCACTTCAACGATCCGTTGGGAATATATATTTTTTAGGTACTGTAAAAGTTTGTTTACACTTGAAATTAATTTAATATCAGCTACAAAATACAAAATTCTAATATTAAATGGCCTCTGACGGACTTAAGAGAAGTAGTATGTCCACCTTACAGAACATAACAGTCAAATAACGTGTTTCTGAGGGTAAGTTAGGGCACCATAGCTCACGGAGCGAAGGTAGAAAGGGCTGGCAGTATAATGGTGGTGCTGTACATATCTAGTGTAATGGCACTAGCTGTCATTGAATTTGGAACCCTTATTACTAGCATAGGGGTGTGGGTCTAGGAGTGTGGGTCTAGAGGTGTAAGTCTAGGGGTCTGGGTCTAGGGGGTCTTGGTCCAGGGGATCTTGGTCTAGAGGGTCTTGGTCTAGGGCGTCTGTGTCTAGGGATCTGGGTCTAGAGGTCGAAAGAGGAGTAATTTGCCTGGTCAGATCAAAAAAAATATGCTGAAAATACGGTAGTACTTACCTCCATAAACGAAGAAATTGAAGAATTTCCTCTCGTTGGGTGGGAGCCAGTGGCTGATCAGTGATCGGTTCACGGTGAACAGGCATCCATGAGACAGGCCCATGATCAACTTAGCGTTACACACTGCTATCCAACCACCCTGAAATAAACTTGATTTGTGAGGTTAATTCTTCAAAACTAATATTTAAAAAACATCAATATTTGTAGCTTTCACACGCGTCACTCTTGTTTCCGTGGTAACTTTATAATAAAATATAACCCATAGCCTTTCTCAATAAATAGTCTATTTAATACTGAAATATTTTTTTAATCGGACTCATAGTTCTTAAGATTACCACATTAATGCAAACAAAGAATGTCTTTAGCTTTATATATTAGTATATATAGATGTACATATAAAAAAAACTCGTTTTCACATTATCATCATCTTTAACAATCGTATGCCAGCAAACGGGCAGTAGTATTTCCTTGTGTCTTACATAATACCTATTTTTACATTATTGCGGTCACCAACCCATCTGCCAAGCGTGGTGACTATAGCAACAACTTTCCTCGGGTGAGGCTCATATTCAGCAATGGACATATTCATCATCATCATCAACAACAGCCCGTTTACGTCCACTGCTGAACATGGGCCTCCTCTTAACAGACCTTGGCAAGCCAGGATCGTAGAGGGATATTGCCATAATCACCACGCTTGGCAGACGGATTGGTGATCGCAGTAAGATGTAAACCTTGAGCTAATAGATGCTGCTGCCCATCCATCAGCCATATGTCCCTTAGTCGCCTTTTACGACACCCATGGGAAGACATGGGGTGGTTTATTCTAAGCCGAAAACCACACGGCGGACAATGGACATATTATTATATGATAAATGGACTGATGATGATTATGCAAAGTACCTTATTTACGATCGTTGGCATCGCAGCTGCTAATGCCCCATTGACGATAAGTATGAGAGTCATGAGCCACTTTCCTCCAATTCTCTTCAAGTATAACTCAGCAGGTATCAACATTACAGCATATCCGAAGAAAAATGAAGATAACACTGCTCCTTGAATTCTTTCATCCCAATTATGAATCTGTAACAAAAAAAAAAGGTTGAATACTTTACGGAAAAGTTTACCTTTAATTGCTAAAGACGTCTTGTAAAGAGATTCGACGTCTCGAGAAGAAGAAGAGATTAATAAATTTCGACGACCGGTCGGGTTCCACCGTGGCCGAATGGATAAGGCATTAGGGGTTATACCTAAGATGCAGGTTTGAATCCTGCCAGCAACGGTCTAAATTAATTAATCTTATTTTTGAAATTAATATTTTTCTGTAGAACACATAAATTTGTCTTTCAGGTGCCCTCGTAGACCTGGTCCGAAACGTATAGCGACAGATGCATAAAACTCCCCTAGGGTTGGTCCCATAGAAAAAGTTGCTTATAATCATTAGTAGTTTCACCCCCTAAATGGTTGTTAATATTTTGAAAATAGCCCTGTATATTTAAATTATAAGTTACATGCACCTTAGGGCACCCTTAAGGGAACCACGGCCGCTGAACCTAAGAATAAACTTATCAAGAGTGGATATGGTCGCTGGAAAGGGTCAAAGGCACGTGATTGAGGTCAGGGAAGATAATATATAAGTATAGATTTACCTCAATATGAGTCGACTCAGAATTTGCCGATTTGCGCTGGTCCACTGTGATAGCCATAACTGCCATGCTCATGCTGCCTCGTATGAAACCAAACACCAATGACGTCATCAACATATACATCATCTGAATATGTCGGACTCCAATCTTGAATTCTGGAATATAAACCATAACGTTAAGACATTTTTTCTCTGACCCACATTTGTAATCAGCCACGAGGCTTATGCTATTTCACCAGGCATAAAAGATTATTTCGTCAAACTTCACCAAAGGATGGGAGCCCTCCCCTTAAATATTTATTTTATTTTTAGTATTCGTTGTTATAGCGGCAATAGAAATACACCATCTGTGAAAATTTCATCTGTCTAGCAATCGCGGTTCTTGAAATACAGTCTGGTGACAGATAGACAGACAGACAGCGAAGTCTTAGTTTTTTACCCATTTTTACCCTTCAGGTACGGAACCCTATAAAATAACTCAAAGCTAACCCATCCGTGTCGGATGGCTCCGAGTAATTTTAATGGCAAATCGTCCTACCAATTATTACTACGAGTATTTCGGGCGCAGGAAATCCTAAAAAAATTAAGTTGTAATTGAACCAGACGTTCACGAGCTATAAATGGTGTTACCAACCCGAATATGTTGTATTAGTATACGAATGTAAACGAATACAAATTACGAAAATATATTATTACCACTTTTACCTCTATTATACATCCGACTGTGGTAACATTTTCCGTCAGCTTTTTAGTTAAATATCTCGGGCAGTGGTCATTATCATAACAACGTATTTACCACGATATATTAATAAACTTTTCAAGTTGTATACCAGGGTTACATTACAAAGATTTAGTAAATAAGATAATGAATACAAATTATTCAAATGAGTCCTGCATAGCATTACTGGTAGGCAATTGCAAAAACTTAACAAAAAAAGATATTACAGATAGTTTCACAAGAATGTTAGACTTAAAATGCTATAAAATAATACTGTGTGCCTTCCCTTATTTAGAAAATATGTCTGACAAAACTAATAATTATATTCACATGTTGAATAATCATGTACAATTTCTAGTTAGTCATTATAGTGATAGGTTTACATTTTTTGATGTAAATAGTTTTGCCATTAGTTGTAGGGTGACCAGGAATACAGTGTATGTCCTAAAAAAATCATTAAGTTTAATTGCTAAATTATTAGCATCCAATATTAACACAGTCATACAAAGTATGACAAAGCCTATATTTTTACATTGTTTTAGTAATATTACTAAAATTAGTCTAGTTATTAATTTAAACCATTAAGTACGACAAAGGAGAAGTGTAATAAGTTTTTGGTCTTATCGCACCAGAATGTAAACCGCTTCTCTGGCAAAATATTAGATGTAGAACTTTTTAATGAAAAATATAATATTGACATTGTATGCTTTACAGAAACATGGCTGAAAGCACACAAGATGGGTTTTAATATAAATGGCTATACGGTTGCTAGTTTCAATAACAGGGTCTCTGCTGAGGGTGGAGGTGTACTTATATTAATGCGAGATGGTTTGAAATTTAAAGAACGAAGAGATATTAGCAGTATGTCAGTAGATCGGATTTGTGAGGTCGCTTGCGTTGAAACACAGCTTTACTATATAATATGTATATACAGACCACCTTCGTCAGACTTCCAACATTTTATAACTACAATGGAAGATATACTTAAAAAATTCAAAAGTAATAAAAACATATTGATCTGTGGTGACTTTAACATAGATATATTGGTAGATTCAACAGAAAAAAATAGTTTTCTGGCTCTTTTTATGTCTTTTAATCTAAACTGTTTGTATTCTGAGCCTACTAGAGTCACACCAACAACGGCCACCTGCATTGATAATATTATCACAAACTTTGAGGTAGCCGATAAAAGTTTGGTAACTGGTGTTCCTTCTGACCACAAGTGCCAAATTGTTAAAGTTAGTAACGCATTGAATATAGAAAAATCAATTATTAGTTTCAGACCCCTCACAAAGAAAAATCTAGATAAGTTTAGTCATAATTTAAAAACGAGATTGTGTCAACAAACTTTGGATTCAGGCAGTAGTTCTAATGCTATGTATAATACATTAGCTCAATCAATTCATGAGGAATTTGAGAGAGTTTGTAAAATTAAACGTTTATAAATCGACCCCAATAAATTAAAATTTAATACTTGGGCTACCAAAGGTATAAGACGGAGCCGAGATGTTTTGTATGAATTATATAATGTAAGGTCCTACACAACTGATGACAATTTTATAAATACTGTTAGGACATATTCTAAAATTTTTAAACAAGTTTGTATTCAGGCAAAGTCACTGTATATGAGTGAACTAATAAGAAAATCGGATAACAAAATAAAGTCAACGTGGAAAATAATTAATACTGAGACTGGTAAAAACAAAATTAAAGATAAAACTATAAACTTAAATATCAGTGATAAGTTAGTCTCAGATAAAAATATTATTGCTAATTTTTTTGCTAATTTTTTTACTAATATACCAATGGATACCACTAAATACCTATCATCTTCCCCTCAGGAAGCTGAAAGACTATTAAAAGCGAACATTAAATCAGACGTGTCTAAATTCGGCTTCCGGACAATAAATGATGTTGATATTGTAAAGGCATTCCGAACAATTAAAATGAAAGGCACAGAAGACTTGTGGGGACTTTCTGTTAAAGCTATTGACACAGTAATACAAAATATCGCTCCTATTCTAGCGGCTATCTTTAATACATCCATAACTGATGGAGTATTCCCTGACTTAATGAAGATTAGTAAAATAGTGCCGATATTTAAATCAGGTTGCTCAAATAACGCGACTAACTATAGGCCTATCTCGATATTACCAACTCTAAGTAAAGTATTTGAAAAGATTATGCTTAATCAAATGTTGACACATTTTAATCTAAATGGGATATTGCACGATAAGCAATTTGGATTCACTAAGGGCCGGTCAACTCAGGACGCAGGATGCACTCTGATTAAATCCATACTAGAGGCTTGGGAGGGGTCGCAAGATGCTCTTGGAGTCTTCTGTGACCTTTCCAAGGCATTCGACTGTGTAAATCATGAGACGCTCGTTCTTAAGTTAAAATATTATGGAATTACTGAAAAATCGCTTGATCTTGTTATATCCTATTTATCTGATAGGAAACAAATAGTATATGTAGACGGCGTTGCTTCAAAAGAGCATTTAATAAAAATGGGCGTGCCCCAAGGATCTATTCTGGGTCCTTTTCTGTTCTTAGTTTACATCAATGATTTACCATACATCATAAATAAACTGTCAGATATAGTTCTTTTTGCAGACGATACATCATTAATATTCAAAGTCAATAGAAAAGATACTAACCTTATTGAACACAATAAAACACTAAGTATACTTTCACATTGGTTTTCTTCAAATAATCTTTTATTAAACGCGGGTAAAACTAAATGCGTCAGATTTGCGCTACCAAATGTAACTACCGCTAAACCAATTGCTTCACTTAATGGAGAAACGTTGGACCTAGTTCAATCGACAGTTTTTCTAGGAATAACATTAGATTCAAAACTGCAATGGGGCCCTCATATTGAAAAATTAACTGGTAGACTCAGTTCCGCATCTTATGCTGTCTGGAAAATTAGGCAATTGTCAGATGAAGCAACTGCTAGACTAGTGTATTTCGCGTACTTTCATAGCATTATGTCCTATGGAATACTGCTTTGGGGTTCAGCCGCTGATGTCAATAGTATTTTTATATTACAGAAAAGAGCAGTTAGGGCTATTTACGGTTTAGGTAGTCGCGACTCCTTACGTACCCTGTTTAAAGAGATAAATATACTTACCACTCCTTCTGAGTACATATACCAAAATATCATTTTTGTTAGAAAAAATATAGATCATTATAGTAAAAAAAGTGATATTCATAATGTTAACACAAGAAATAAACATAAAATTGCCATACCCGGTTTTAGAGTAAGTAGAACCAATAAATCATTTATGGGAAATGGTATTAGGTTTTATAACAAACTCCCTAGTCGTGTTACTGATTTGCCTGATACAACTTTTAAAGCATATATTAAACGTGTCCTTGTATCTAAAGGTTACTATAGCGTTAAGGACTATATTGAGGATAAAGATGTTTGGTCTCATGAACCATCCTGCGTAACACTTCCTAGAGACCCTGTATCTAAGTAAAATAGTAAGCATAATAGTGTGATGTTCTGTGAACTATCTGTAATCGGCCTAATGAGTTACATTAATAGACCGCTAGTTCTGTCTCAAATTAGCTTCTTTTATTAATATAAAAACATTAATAGATAATCAAATATTATAAAGACAACCGTTCGGGAAAATAATGTGTATGCCAAATAAATAATAAAAGTAACTGGAACAAAACCCACGCTCTGCCCATTTGAGGATGTTTCGCCGGACCGTCTCATGTGGGTCGTGTTAAAACCGGCAGTAGAATAACCCACTGAGTTTGTTTCGCCGGATCTTCTCAGTTGGGGCGTATTGGATCCGGTGGTAGCATTAAAGCGCGTCCGTCGTTATATACTCATGGTCCGCCCAAATAATGACAATTGTTCTTAATATAATTTAATATAGACAGAACAAGCTATCGGACACAATATAGTAAAATAATAAAGTTAAGACTAAAATGATTAAAAACAATAACTAAAATACCTGCTTCATATGCTCATTTAAAAATGTTAAAATTATACATAGTTTAATAATAAATTATTGTTTTGACTATTTGCAAGTGCCTGTAATAGGTTTACGTAAATAAAAATTATTTTTATTTTTTATTTATTTTAAATTAAGGCATGGACAACTAAAGCTTTACGGTGGTTTATTCCGATTCCCAACCGAAGTCCCTCCCGACCCTAAGTTTGCTAAGAACCTTCCGATGCCCTCGTAGACCCGAAGTCCGAGATGCCCGTGAACTGTAAAGTAGAGCGACAGTTGCATAAAACTCCCCTAAAATACTAAAAGTCATAACCCCTCAATCTCATCGCCAGCGACCGCCCTGAGCCGAGGTCCAAGGCCCACAGGGGGCGCGCTCTTGCACAGTTTGCTTAGATTGTAGTTTTTAAAACATTTATTAAGGCTGTAGCTCTGCTTGCCTTTATGCCCGGTGAAGTAGCAAAAGCCTCGTGACTATCTACGTAAGTCCATCCGAAAAAAAAAAACAAAAAAAAAAAAACAACCGAAGCAGTGTTATTCAAACGGATAATATATGTACTTAGTCTGGTTGTATAATGTGTCCGTTAAATATGTGTTTGTAAGTCTCCGACACAAAAGCTGTGTCGTTTCTGACTTAGAATATACCACCCCATATCTTCCTATGCGTGTCATTAGAAGCGACTAAGGGTCATTCACCTAATGGATGTACAGCATCATCTATCAGCTCAAGGATTCTTTCATCTTCCTGCGATCACGGCATGGCATTCATAAAAATAACCTTCGAGAGATGGTTATGGCTATCGGTTATGCTTGGGATGGAATCAGAAATGAGGAGATACGTAGAAGAACGCAGGTTACCGCACAGCCCAACGGATTAGTTCGCTGAAGTTGCAATAGGCAGGACATTTAGCACGGAAAACAGATGGCCGTTGAGGCCGAAAAGTTCTCGAATGCAGACAGCGGATCGGCAAGCGTAGCGTAGGACGTCCAACAACTAGATGGTTAAGGCCACCGTAATAATAAGGGAGGCCTATTTCCAACAGTAGACGTCCTACGGCTTAAATGATGATGATGATGATTTATACAAATCTGTTCTGTCGTTTTGGCGAAACTGAGTAATTAGCTTGCAAACAAACAACAACACCAAAAGATACTTGCAAATTTACATACATACATACAAACATACATAAGCTCACGCCTGTTTCCCAGCGGGGTAGTCAGAGACAATGGACCTCCACTTGCTACGATCCCTAAACACATCTTTCCCTTCATTCACTCTCATAACATTCTTCATACAAGCACGTCGGTTTAGGGTGGATCTTATTTGACCTTTTGCGAGGATGTCTCCGATTTGGTCAGAGAACGTTCGTCGAGGTCTTCCCCTTCCGACTGTGCCACTCACACTTGCCATGTATACCTGTTTTGTCAATCTTTCTTCATCCATTCTTTCCACGTGACCAAACCATCTCAACATTCCCTTCTCTATCTTCGTAATCACGTCCTCTTTCACTTCACTTGCAAATTTAGATTATCAATAAAGAATAATAATGTATGTAATCTTAATAAAAAACAAAATCATCTCACCACTTTTAGTAATAACTCCATAGTATCCATTTTCGAACTGATACCTCAAAAATTCTACATCCATTTTGTAACACTAATACTATTGTTATAATGTCAGACCACCGTTTGCATGAACAATGTTATGAAAAAAATATATTATCGTATGTCGCGCTGTTATCAATCCCACAATTACTGAAACAATAAATAATTAACTAGGAATAAACAAACTTAATTTACTAACTAAACATAGCTATCTCTTGAAGGTTACTTGTATCATAATATTGCATCTCAATATAAACCTTTGCACTTGGAATTAAGATTCTTTTTTATCTGATGAAAATGTTCGTGATTTCAGATTGCTAATTGTATTTTGTTAGGTACTTCTGAGATTTTATGACATATAACGTGATGATTATCAAGTAGCAGGTATATACATAAGGATCTATGATGTCTGACTGAGAGCTGTTTTGTCTCATTTTGTTCCTTTGTTAAAGAAACTTATTTGCACACACAGAATACTCGTATGTAGTTATTTTACTCATTGTCATATATTACGACAGCCTCCGTAGCGTAGTGGTATTTGGCTCGCTTTAAATCTTGGAGGTTGTGGGTTCGATTCCCACGCCGGACAGGAGATCTTTGTGTAAATTCGAAGATTTCTTTCCGGGTCTGTTTGGGTGAGGGACTGCCCTCCGTGCCTCGGAAAGCACTTTAAGCCGTAAGTTAGTCCCGATTGTTATAATATCATCTAAAATCATCGTATATCAAGGAACGGGCAGCAGCGTTTCCTTGTGTGGTACGACATTATACTGCGGTCACCACGCGGTGACTATGGCAAATACACTCCCTCGGGAGGAGGCCAATGTTCAGCAGTGGATGTTATACGGGCTGATGATGATGGTACATTACATGTGAGATATATGTGTGTGAGATATAATACAGCTTGCACCTATCCCGCTGAACATGGAATTATCTCGAAGGGTAATGCAGAAGTCGTAGTACAGAAGTCATCGCAGACCAAACAAAACGACAGTTCCACGAATGTTCTATTAACCCTAGAGTAATAACCCTACTAGGAATAGCGTTGAATGTAACCTTACGCTTCAGAGGCGCACGATATTCGATGGATGATTTTGAAGGCTAATTATTATTTTAACTACTTTTTTCTACTTCATAATCAATTTTGTTGCCTAATGTATAAATGAAACCAGGTTTTAATTTAATACTTTTATATTTTGGAGAAATAAAATTACTTTTTCACTTATATCTAAAAATAACAACAAAAATCAACAGTCTTTAGATAATGGCATCTTACAAATGAACAAAAATAAAAAATATCAGTTTTCTCCTCTTATTAATCAAATCACAGTATAATCAGACTAAAAAAAATAAATGAGATCAAAAATTAGTGTTTATAAACACTCATGGCACACATTATTTTTGTGTTCGCCACAAACAGTCTTTTTGCACTTCATGCAAATAAAATAAAATTTTTGACATTCTCTTTTTTTTACATGAACAATAACTACAATATCGGCGTTTCTTATCCGGGGGTTCGTCTTCATTATCACCTTGACTTTCTGTAGTAGGTTGGGTCATAATATTTGCAATTTTACTTCTGACGTGTCTAGGCAAAGATGGGGCATCTAGTCTTTTATTCATCCACGGTGCAGTTAATTGTTCGCTAAGTTTCTTCATATATTCTCTACGACTCAAAGGTTTATCCTTTGCGTGAATGTTATGGCAATAAAGTTCTGTAGATCCAGAGATTACCCCCTACAACCTCATAAACGTTACCTCTTTATAATATTAGTATAGATGAGGTTCCCATGGGACCGAGAGTTACATAACATAGTTATTCATATATTTAGCCTTAAAGTTATGCCTTATCTGTATATACATGTGGCAAATTTTGCTACATAACGCTAAGCCTATTTTGTGATAAAGTTTGCCAAATTTGCTAATGAAATCATAAGGGATAATAATATAGAAGGTTTGTTAATACTATTGCGTTATTAGTTAGTAGTATAAATTAGTATTATAATAAAAGTACATTGGTCATTGCACTCTAAAATGTGTTATAATATTTTATATATATATATTTTTTTTTTTATTCATAAAATGTTTGAATAAAATAAATATAGTAAATAGATATTAATGTTAACATTAAGAGCTTGTTTACTAACACAAGACTGACAGACTTCTAGCACACCTGAAGTAAATTAAACATAATTTAATAGTAAATGTTACCTATTTATAATTAATTTTATATGCATTGTAAATTTTCTTGACAAGTACAAGTGTATGTAAATACCTAAGTGCTGAATAAAAATCGTTTATTTCGTTTATTTCGTTTACAATAAATTTTGTTGTATGTCTGTCTGCCTGCTTGTAAAGGCTAACTGCTGGCTGATTTTGACGGGACTTTCGCTAGAAGATAGTTAATTTTAAAAGGTATAATATAGGCTACTTTTTAAGTTGTTTGTCCGGCGTTCTACCTAGTAGGTATGTATGTACAGTAAAAGCTCTCTATTCGCGGGGTATACGTTCCGTAAATATACCGCGAATACAGAAACCGTGAATATGGAATGGTAATTTATATGGGATTATAGGGGATACGTTCCTAGGAGACAGTAGATGGATCAATTTTCATAAAAAAATGTCACGTTTCCAGTGTTTGTTCCACATGCACTGGAAACGTGACTCTCCAAAGCGTAAATGATCAAAGCATATCTATTTTCACTTAAAGCTGTAATAAAGATATTTTTCGTGTCGAAAAACTTATTTTTAGTCGACATTATAAGGCACAGAACGTCTAATATGTGGCAGCATTAAACAAAAACTTAAGGCGTAGTCGTAATATCACTATAATCTTCATTTCTTAGTCCAGTTACCGACACGTTTATAAAGGAACCCGAATCCTTTCTATTAATATATGTATGTATGTAGTGATGTACCGATTAGTTCCGCGAATATGGGATTTTTTTGCCGCGAATACAGGAATTCGGTCGCAATTTTTTAATCCGCGAATAGTGAAAACGCGAATGAAGGAAGCGCGAATAAGGAGCTTTTACTGTATATGATACATACTACAGTATATAGCTCCAAAACCATCATCACCATCATCATGATCATCATGATCATAATCATCATCATATCAGCCTGATATCGTCCACTGATGAACAGAGGCCTTCCCCATCGATTTCCAGCGGGAAAGATAGCTAAAGCTAGCGGCCTGCATCCGTCCAGGTCCATCATGTAGGCGGTCGTCCCACAAACGGTTTAGCCGGGAGTTTCTTTGTTAGATAGTTTATGAAATCCTTATTTTATGGAGACACAGTGAGGAGCAGCTAAGTAGTAAGAAATAATGTTATTCATCATCATCAGCCTGTACAACGTCCACTGCTGAACATGGGCCTCCTCCCGAGGGAGGGTATTGCCATAGTCACCACGCTTGGCAGGCGGATTGGTGACTACAATATTATGTTGTGATACACAGGGAAACGTTCCCGTTCCCTGGTATACGTTTGTTATAGATGTTGTTATAACAATCAGGCCGTGTGGTTCCCGGGGGCCGTGTGGTTCCCGGCTTAGAATAGACCACCCCATGTCCTCCCATGGGTGTTGTAAAAGGCGACTAAGGGACATATGGCTGATGGATGGGCAGCAGCATCTATTAGCTCAAGGTTTACATCTAACTGCGATCACCAATCCGTCTGCCAAGCGTGGTGATTATGGCAATATCCCTCTACAATCCTGGTTTGCCAAGGTCTGTTAAGAGGAGGCCCATGTTCAGCAGTGGACGTAAACGGGCTGTTGAAGATGATGATGATGATAACAATCAGGACCAACGGCTTAACGTGCTTTCCGAGACACGGAGAAAGAAGATTTCTTTACGGCTCTGGTTGTCTGAGGGACTACCCCCTCAGACAACCAGAGCCGTAAAGAAATCTTAGAATTTACACAAAGATTTCTTGTCCGGTGTGGGGATCGAACCCACAACCTCCGAGACTTAAAGCGAGCCAAATAGCGCTACGCTATGGAGGTGGCCAATAATGTTGTTATTGTTATATAATTAACTAACATAAAATACCTTAAATAACATATATATATTAATGGGTAGGTATGAAGTAGGCTTAAGCCTCACTTTAACTTAAGAGAAGAAAAATTTTGGTGTGGAAGCAAAACATTTCTTTCCGGGTATGGTAGGTTGAAGGACTATCCTCCTTTCCCCGAATAGCTTGCTAAGCCATCCCCATCGTCATCAAAACATTCGTATATCTACTTAAAAAACGGGCAGTAGCGTTTATCAACTAATATTACATTTTATAAAATTTTATTCATAAAAAAAAGACATTTTCTAATTTTTAAATTAATTTATTAAGCTGCCTAACTTACAGTATTGTTATTAGTTACACATTTTTCGACTAATCTGCAGCTCATTCGCTGTTTCGTCCCATGACCTATTCGTCCCTTAAGATGTGTCCTAGAATTTGAATAGTTTATCATATGATTCCTCTCATAGGACGATAGGGTCGAGGGAGTAAATGCGTCGTGGCAATCTGTTCGCCTTTTTGCTCGGTGACGTAGCGAACGTTTCGACTATATACATAATATGTCCGACCAAAAACAGATATTATACACTGAGTCGCAAATCCGAGATCGATGCTGGTCACTATTCAGCCCTTCCATTGCCGAAAAAGTATGTTCTAAGATATCTCAACTTTTAAATCTAAAATAAATAAATTTATAAGCTCATTTTACGATGCCTACCTCCCGTTCCCGTAGGTACTTTATAATTGCATCTAGCCTTTCTCGATAAATGTTCCTGAGATTGGCGCGTTCAAGCAAACATATAAACAAACTCTTCAGCTTTATATATTAGAATAGATTCATCTTCAATGTTATTTACAATCATAAATACGACAAAACGTCATTTTCAATCTCAAAGACCCTTGCTGCAGTTTTTATTGGAGTGTCTTTGTTGTTGTTCAATGTTATCTTGATTTCTTCTTCTATTATATTTCTATCACATATCTAATTACTAATATCCTTTTGTGGCCTTTCATCGGGTATGGTTAATATTCTCATTGAATTCAGTAGAACTTTGATTTGCTTCCAACTCCTTCTGTTTTTTCTTGTCCAATGGTTTCATTTCCTCTGAAAAAAAAAATATTTTTGATAAGAAATTTGTTCTCATATAAATATTATGCCGTCAAAAACAAAACTTTGAGAAAAACCAAGTCTCGAAAGTCAGTTCCTTTATCATAAAATATTTAATTTAAAGTAGGTTTATAAATACCAAAACTATCAAAGTTTTGGTATTTATATAGAAAACATGTTAACTATTCCAAGATATTTGATTATTACATTATACATTTTATTTCATAGTAAGAACCTATTTTTTTATATGTCATAGTTTTTAAATAGCTACCACTATGTTATATAAGTATCACCAACGTTAATTAATCCACCTCGGTATATTGAAGGAAGTTAATCACATTACAATAACCAAATATCTAGTACCTAAATGTCTTAAGATTTAATCTAGGTCTTCTAGGTTTGCTTTTTAAGAAAATTTCCATTTTAGAATAATCCATAAGGAAAGTAAATTTTATTAAGGGTGCGCTTGCAGACGAATCATTGTGTTTTGTAAGTAATACATAATTTTATCTCAGTACTAAACTGAAAAGCATCGACTACTCAATCTTATTTTGAAGGTATATTATTTGTGGTTGAGGGCATAATTTTCCCACATAATTACCTGGATCAGCTTTCATTCTATATTTAAAGTCTGGACTGTCCCAAGCTTGTAGATCTGAACTTCCAAATATAACGTAGATAACGTTAGAGAATATTATAATCCCAGCGGTGATTAAGAACATTATTCTCCAACGACTAAAATCCGACTGAAAAATAAAATAAATGATGTATTATTATCAGATTTCATTACACTTTGCTATGTTAGGCACTCGATTGAATGGCGCTACCGGTGCGACAGTGCGATTAAATAAACAAGCGACTGCGACATCAGAGCAGATGGCAAAAAATGTCACGGGGCTTAGATTATAATCTTTATTTACTATAAGACGATATGTATGGTGTAAATAGAAGATGTAAGCATACATAATATTTTTCCATGACGCGTTTCATTTTTATGACGTGTTAACAATTGATAGTATGTAGTAAGATATTAACTAATATTATGATTTCTGTTGTCTCGTATTTTCGACGATTTTCGATCGTTTTGGTGCAACCGTTACTCAAAGTTCTTTTCTAGACACGCACGGAGCGAAATAATAAAGCGAAGAATATAGAAATAAAATGTTACTTGAGACAAAATAAGTACATAAAGGTATACTAGGAACAACAAAATGGATTGCAATAGAATATTGCACGTCCTTTTCTTATTAAGTTTTTCTGATCATTGGCCTACAGTAAAATGAGGAAGGAAGCAAATTTTATAATAACGAACTCATAAAAACAAGTTTCAAATTTTGCATAAAGCTCCCCTTTAGGCCGTAGGTGATAATTAAGGCAGCTTATATAATTTATATGTGTAGGTACCTAATAAAATTTAATTTTAGTCTAGAATCCTAACTATAGGTTTCCGCACAAAAAATAAAAACACAAATGCGGGACAGCTATAGTTACTATCACTCATCATCAATGTATCACTTTAGATTACTGTTAATATATTCAAGTTATTACTAGTAATTTGTTAGTTATTAAAATTGTTTCTACAAGAATGGAAATTGTCGGCTTGGCACATAATGTAATAGAAAACCAGTTTCATAAGTTAATACCACAAAACAAATAATAACACAATAAAATCTTACCGAATCATTTCTAAGAATAAAACTGGTAAGGACTGGGGTCCCAATCATGGCAAAACCTCCAGCACAGTTGCTTATAGAGAGCATTACCCCGGCGAAATGTGGAGACAAATCCAAGTGATTCACCTAAATTAAGGAAAATAACATTAAACAAGCAATAACTCAAAAATACTATCGCACACGCATTCATAAAACGTTTACTGATATTGTAGACGAATCGATCGTACTTATTTAAAGTCAAATTATATGATATATTGTTGCTTTTCTGATCATAGCTTCTCATAACGGAGCTCAAGCTTGGGAATTGTCGTACATATTGTATACGACATATACATCCAGGTAAATGCTGGTTCCCGTTACCTGGTATACGATTCTGATAGATGATACAATCTCTCAGTTAAGAAACTCCTAATTACAAATAAGACTTACCATGTATCCAGCATTACTGAATCCGTACAAAGTGAGAATTATAACTAGTAGAGCGATGGCGAAGTTTTTGCTATCTGGACCCAAAAACGACTGACATATCAGACCAAGACCACCACCAAGTAAAGCTGAAATAGAACAAAATATGATTAAGTTATACAGATATACTTCTGTACTTGTTTTATAAATACTGAGAAAATTACTGTACCAATAGTAAAAAAATATTTCACCACCTCCGTAGTGTAGCGGTATTTGGCTCGCTTTAGGTCTTGGAGGTCGTGGGTTCGATCCCCATACCGGACAAGAAGTGTTTGTGTACTTTCTAAGATTTCTTTCCGGTCTGGTTGGTTGAGGGACTACCCTCCGTGCCTCGGAAAACACGTTAAGCCGTTGGTCCCGATTGTAATAACAGCAACTATAACAAGCGTATATCAGGGAACGGGCAGCAGCGTTTCCCTGTGTATTACAACATAAAACTGCGGTAACCTATCCGCCTGCCAAGCGTGGTAACTATGAAAAAGCCCTCCCTCAGGAAGAGGTCCATGTTTAGCAGTGGACGTTGTACGGGCTGATGATGATGAAAAAGCTGTTTCTCGGTAAGACCAAGAACCGTGTCTTACGTGGTGGAAATGGGCTTGGAGCGATTCTGGAGCAGCATAGAGTTATGTCGTTAAAGATACAGACTACGTAAGAAAACGCGCGGCCGTCGATCGACACCTGGTGTCTATTACATGTGCTTCAATATTTTTGCCAATTTAATTTCAAAATAGTTGAATACTTTCGCTGCGGCTGACGCTCCACAAGATTCTAGTTCGGAGTCGCAGCCCATTAAAAACAGCTGAATTTTGTAACACGTTTCTTGTAGATATACTAGGTGGAGTAAAAGTGCACAGGAAGTCTGAATATAATCTTGTTGCCCATAATGGCACTACATACTTATGGAAGTAAATATCTTTCTGCAAGTTCCTACAGAAAGCCATCCTCGGTTGTAGATCTGCTCACAAGTTATTGCTGACAAAATATTGCCAACTCCCATTCCTACGTACGGCAATGCTGACAACATGGCACTCTGCAATCAAAATAGGTTTCATAATTAATTTTTTATTTAATAACTTACTTTGTAAGGGACAGTCGTTAATGTTCTACGTTCTTTATTAGACTAATAAATGTAGGTTGACGGGACTGACATTTTAACGGAACTTTGTCTGCTTTTGTCTTCTTTACCGGATGGACATTATGTAGTTAGGATAGGAGGTTAGCAGGTGACTTTTATTACTTCACCGGACATAATGGCAAACAAAGCCCCAGCCTAAATAAATGACATAAAAAATCAAAATGAAAGATCGTTCCTTATCAGGAACGATCTTTCATTTTGCGTTCAAGCAAATAAACAAACTGTTCGACTTTATAATATTGTATGTATGTTATTTCATTCGCATTATGTAAATTAAAAAAACATTGTTTATAATTACTATTTTATAATAGAAAATTTGAACTTCTTGATATGAAAAATTCTACAAAATAGATCCACCAATGAAATCTTAAATATACTCACGTCTTTTAAAGAAATATTCATTGCCCTTTCCAAAAAAGTCGGCAAGTCTACGAAGAATAAAATGAAAAATACGGTACCGCCTACTTGCGCTACCACTATAGCCCACAGAGCTTTTGTTTGCAGCATGGCGCGCCAAGGTATAGGAGAATCACCCGTTCCCTATAACATTAATAAAACAACAATTTATTAAATTATTCGGAAACATTTTAAGCAGAAATTAGTTATCATACTTATAAAACCCTCCTAATACAGTTTAGAATATATCACGTCATGTAAATATTCGAACCTACCCTGAGCGCACTTCCACTGATTCCCATTTCAATGTATATCCGTTCTTCTTCCGATATTAAAGAATGTTGCGCAGGAGTACTCGCTGAGAACCAGTACCACATGGCACTCGTTAGAAACACTATTGCTGATATCACATAAAAAATCATCTTCCAACCTGATTCTGTTCCAGCTAAATATCCTGACAGAGGCATGGCAATTATGGTTCCAATTTGCGGTCCTGTAATTTTTTTTTTTTTTTTTTTTTTTTTTTTTTATTAGAAAAGATTACTAGTAGAGTTTTTAAGTCTACTAGTATTCTTGTTAACCCCTCGTGCTAAGCTAAAATGCTTGTGTTACGCGTGGGTTCACGTCGGTAGTGCAATGGGTGGGGTTCGAACCGGCGACCTCGAGATCACAAGTCCGACGCCCTTAGCCATTGGGCTACGGCCGCTTAAAATGTATTTGTATAATGATCGTTATATATAATTCCAGCTTAGCTTGCAAATTAGCCATCATAATCTGCTTTTTATAAGACTCTGCACGCAAATCACCGTGATTACATTCGTTGGAAGTGGAACTATGGCCAATATTTCCCATTGTGTTTCAAAATATTGTTACAAAAGGTCATGCAATTAGGGATACTTGCCTGAGTAAACAATGCCAGTATATGTAGTCCTTTCATTAGACGGTAACCATCTGCCAAGTAGTGTATGACTGGCAGGAAACAGACACGCCTGAGTCAACCCCATAACTACACGCGTCATGCATACCACGGGCCAGCCACCCTAAAACATTAATATCCAAGTTTGAATCAGATTAAATGGGTAAAAGGGCTATCCTTGGAAGATCCGGAAATCGCAAATAGTTTACAAAGTTGCGGGAAAGTTTCTAATTTCAATTAAATTATACAGTTACTGGAGTAACTTAAATTTAAATATTAACTAGTTACGATTTGTCAAAGAAGTGGTTATTTTATATTGTGATTGCTATTAGTTTTGAATGATTTCTATAATAAATTTTATGAGCACCGTAAGTGTAAAAAGCATAAAATACATAGTTTTACTCACAAATTTAACCAAAGTTGGGAAGAGCGCGGTGATCAGTCCGTTTGTTAGTAAAGCAACCAACAATATAGGTTTACCACCAAACTTTTTGGCCAACAGACCAGCAGGTATCTGCATCGGCATGTATCCCCAGAAGAATGATGACAGAATCAAGCCTTGAATATTTTTGTCCCAGTTATATACCTGGAAATAAAGATAAAAAAATTGGAACAATTTTTAAAGTTAGCTACAATTTCTAATGCAATCCGAATACTAACCATGATGTCATATTTAAATGGCTTATGTTTAACTTACCATCAGATATAGTAAAAATGATCACCAAAATTAAACCCGCATTTTAATGTAAAATTGTAACCAAAGTTTTAACATTTCGCTATCGTATTTAAGCAAAATGACTCCAAATAAATCATTGTTAACCCAAAAGTAGTAAATGATCACCAAAAGTACCTAAATGTTTTACTAATTTACTATTCGGTTCTGGCACTCGCCGGCCGCTGCCGCCGCACCGCTCGCTTCGCTCGCTCGGCTCGTGCGTTGTATGGCCGCAGCTCTAACCTAACCTAACCGATTGTCATTTTTCATTGATTTTATTAAGGTAGAAATAGCGCAATAATTTGCTCGCTAAGATTTGGTGATCATTAACTACATTTGGTGTTCGAATACAATTTGAAGTGCAGTCGTGACTAAAATAGCTAGTACTATTATAATTTTAGACTTTATTTTTCTGGTGTCAAGTATATATTTTTGGTGGTCATTATATTTTATCCCTATTTAAATTAGAACAAGATTATTTTGAATACTACTTGTTAACAGGTTTCTATAATGACTGAAAATTGAATTGAAATTAATTTAATGTTTGATGCATGGTGTGATTTTCTATAATCGGAAAAGCACAAGATTTATTTTATAATAAAGATCTTTAAATTTGGTGATGATTTGGTGTAACATAAAATATATGCAAGACTTATGAACAAATTTCTACAAGTTGGGAATAATGATTCCATGAAATTGAGGAGTAGCGATACGTATGCCCCTAATCATTCGTGTAAAAACCTTGTGGGGTTTAGTAAGTAGATCTAACTTTCGAGGTTTAATTAGAATATCATACTATGGAAAAGTCTTACGATCCCCTCACTGTAGCGGTGCGGAAGCCTAATGCATTTCTCCCCGAAAAGAATAAGCAATAGCGATAAAAAAAGGTACTTACCTCGGCGTTATTACTATTGTGGTGTTTGATGTCTGTCATGGCGAGGATTGCGACACCCATACTACTGCGTGCCATCAGTAGAGCCACCATCGTGGAAAACATGCAAATCATTTGTACGTGCCGGATACCGAACCCAGGATCTGGTATTGAAAAATATGAATATCTATCTAGTTTTTGTTTTAAGTTTATAAAATAAAAGGAGTGGATGTCTGTCTTATGGTCTGTTTAATTCTTTAAACGCGTAGCACGTACGCCATTTTTTTTAACTGTGTATGATTATAGTGCATTTTACGCAATAAGATCTCACTAAAATTTTAAATTAGTATAATTATTTTTTGTGGCGTTGTACGTTTAGAATTATACTAGCAAACTCGCGCACATTCTTGACAACTAACATATTGCGCTGAAATTTGGCCCGCAGGCACATAAGATTCTTTAATATTTCATATGGTTAAATATGACATAGGGGACCTTTTACTTATACAAAGAAACGGGCAATACATACTATAAAAATTACAATTTTTATTTGTAATTAATAATAAACTATAAACACTTACTTTTTGAAGATTTGCCATTCGGTATTTTTACAGCAACTTTTTCCATTTTCTTGCTTTCAGTCATTTTTTTATTCACCTATCGACACTCCACATTCCGCCTTATTGAAGGAATGAAGACGCGGAGTCTCCGTCTATTTATTAATATTGCTAAGTTCAGACACAACTATTCCGAAATAAATCTTATATCTTCAACAATGGGGTCGAAAATAGATTGTTACGTTTGTACATATTTGAACAGTAGCAGTTTGACTGACAGTTGTTTAATACTGTTATCACAAAATATATAATACTAGTATTAAGTCTTAATTAACTTTGTGATATTCAATAGCTATATTTGTACGCACCAAGACTTAGGATCTTGTCACTTGAGAAATGATAAAAATATGTCCATTTGTTAAAAAAAAAGTAGCAACTGCTTACCCTATCTTTTTATCAGGATTAATAAAACACCCCTCTACATAGCGATGGTACGTTAATATTTCCCACAATAAAATCCTGGTGCTCCTCTGAACGTCGGTAATGAAAGTACCGCAGGATAGCAGATGACTTCTTCTTCTTCGTTCCCTTATCCCACGTTATGCAGGGTCAGTTCTTCTCAAACGTCTGCACCAGGACGCTCTGTCCTGGGTTGTCTATACGGACTTGACGGCTTCCTTCAGGTCCTTTGCTATTTTATTCCACCAGGTGGTTGGTGGACGACCTCTTTTTCTTTTCGTCTCTGATATATTTAGCGCAACCTGTACCACATTATCGTTTTCGCATCTCTTTACATGGCCATAGAAGCGTAGTCGGCGTTCGGTGAGTTTTTCAGCAATTGGTGCTACTTAAATAGATAGCAGGATAGCAGATGACATTTAGTAAAATTGCAAAAGAACGATTCGTTACCCTCGTTCCGGAGATTTCGTTTCTGCGTAAAATAAAAGTCTGTTTCTAGGCTGAATTAGTGAATAATAAAGAGGGTAATCTCTTTCAAGTCCAGTCATACCAAGTTTTTTGCCATGAAAGGCAGATTGAGCCGAGAAACGGAAGGAACATTTACCTGTGTCTTACAATTTACATTTTATTTGTTAACTTAATACTGCGGTAACCTACCCAATCGCCGTGACTGTGACTATTGCAACACCTCTGTTAGGGCAGATCCATTCTCAAGTAGATGTTATACTGTTTAATTGTTATGGATGACAGGTGATCATGACGCTCAATGATCTGCTGCAGAATACCACAGCCAAATAACATTATTGATTGTGTGTTTCTTTGAGTAAGAGAGGTCACCGGATAGCGGAAAGGGTAGGTGAATAAGGGTCATATGATCAGGAATAAAACGAATAAAAAGCGAAAAACCATGTTGTACGAGCAAACAGTGTGGCCTATCCTTTATAAACAGTGTTTACGGAAATTTTATGACAAATACTATTGACGTTGTTTGGTTAATTCCAGCACTATTTTTATAAAATGGTGCATTCACTTTGTATGTCTAAAGATACTAAAAAGGTGCATGATTTTAAACATTTATATAGTGCCTATGCAATACTGCTCAACTTCTTCTTTCTTTGCCGGGAAAGGTGGTATGGCCATTTGTCGTTGTTCAGAAATTGTTTGTGTTTTAATCTGCCTGCGAACTTGTATTTTGAGATACATGTTAGTTGAAATGCTAGGTGCTAGATGGTGCTGTTATAATTATCATCATCATCAGCCCGTATAAAGTCCACTGCTGAACATGGGCCTCCTCCCGAGGGAGGGTATTTGCCGTAGTCACCAAGCTTGGCAGGCGCGTTAGTGACCGCAGTATTATGTTGTAACACACGGGGAAACATTGTTGCCAGTTCCTTGATATACGATTATAATAGATGACGTTTTAACAATCGGGGCCAACGGCTTAACGTGCTTTCCGAGGCACGGATGGTAGTCCCTCAACCAACCAGACCCGGAAAGAAATCTTAGAAAATACACAAAGATTTCCGATCCAGCGTGGGGATCGAACCGCTACGGAGGTTGTCTGTTGGTGTTATAATATTAATTAATATTATTCGTAATGAGCATGCATACAAAAAAATAATTCTTTCTTTTAATTATTAAAGGTAAATTTGTTTTTACCCTTAAACGATCACTCGTACGTGTATCCGTCCGTCCGTCAAATCAAGTGAAATTTGGTAGGACCGTGTAACCAGTAACCCTAAGACTCAAACACAGATGTGCCAAGTTTTTTTTTAAATAAATTTTAATACATCTTGTTTCATTTCTTTTTACTTCTTATTATAAAATTACATTCAAATTTCTTCATTACCCTACGATATTGGGGTATGCTGCCAGTACAGCTTGCCAATTTTATTGAAAAGGAATATATATTTGATAGATTTATCTATTGTGAAGAAGAACAAAAATGTTTACTAACATTACCACCTCTAACTATACGTGTCAATATCTTCTGCTTAAGGGATGGTATATATTTATTAAGCACCTTATATGGTAAGTGTGGTATTTAATACGTATTAGTTGTAGGTACTTAACATTTTTGTCACTTACTTTCAAAAGTCAAATGCGTTGATATTATATGCAGATGATTACCAATATAAATATAAATAGTCTGTCAGTTTGCTATTTATTCACATTGGAACCGTATGTAGATTCATAGATTGCATATTTTATAGTACATATAGGTATTACATAGTTTAGTATATTTTAATATGTATAATTACTAGTTTCCCCCGCGCTAGCCAACTAAGCCAGCTTTGCGAGTCATGGGTATGTTTTTGTGTCATCATCAGGCGTTACTTTACGGAAATCCATATTACGCAGTAGCGTTAGTCGTCAACACCACCCTGATGATGCTCCCTGGAGGAGCGAAAGACTTATCGAAAAGAATTGATGACATTTGAGGTAATAAAACATTTTGCGTGTATTTTGTTTATCACAGAAACGGCTAACTAATATAATCTAATTAACGCCATCTAGTTTCAAAGATGTTACTTATTGATCTGTTAATGTCACATAGTTTGATTGAGGGCGTGGGTGTCCCTTATTTAAGTTTGTTTGAGTGGTCATTGAATTATCGCTTTCCATAAATTCAAGTTATTTATAGAAACCGATAACAGTTCTTTTTCAAAACACAAAACGCAAATTAATTATTGCTTATTCCTGTTTTTCTGTAGAGTGGAGGTTTCAAACTACCATATTAAAATTCCATTCTGTTTGGGTAAAAAATGTGATTTCTAAGTTTTTTGTTCGTATATGTAATGTTGGGTGATTTGTTTTGGTGGAAAAACTTTGTCTAAAAGAAAAACTTATGATATGATTGGGTATTGTTTTAATGTAACCACACCTGAGATATCTATTCACCATTAGGTGTTGAAGTGGATGCTGTTATGGTGCAGGATTACTGATCAGGATCTGGATTCTAGTGTTCAAGACAAGATAGGTCTTGTCTAACCCAGAGAAATCAGATACCCTTAATCATAAAAGTTTGGTGGTGAGCCATTCTGCGTTATATCTAAATATTATGACTGTCAATAATTTAGTTGTATTAAATAGGTATATCATCATCCCCTCACGATTCCCTTTTCTTATCACTAATTCATTTCATAATTGGTAGGTCTGAATGCGCTGCCGATTCCAGCTGATGATAGCTCCCGAAGCTAGAGCTCCTGAAGATGACTATAAGGCAACTCCACTACAAAGGTCAGCCCGTCTTGAACAAATAAAATAGGATTTTTGGAAGCGGTGACAGCAAGAATATATTTTTGAACTTCAACCACGCACTAAATGGAAGACCGATGCGTCGAAACAACCTAAATATCGGAGATCTTGTTCTGTTGGATGAAGACACTGTTCCAACACTGAATTGGGCCTTCATACGTGTTACCAAACAAGGAATTTAAGGTTAAGAGAAGAGCTAAGTCCTTCAACTGGGAAGTTTATGTTGAAGCGCCTGCTTGAATTGTAGCACCAACGCAATTCTCACACAATGGCATTTTAAAGTTTAAATTAGAGTTAGGGAAACAGCTGTTTTTGAAACTTTTTAGTACTTACCAAAACTCGAATAAATTGCAATTTATTTTTTCTATTTTTCTTCTCTCCTCCCGAGGGAGGGTATTTGCCATAGTCACCACGCTTGGAAGGCGGGTTGGTGACCGCGGTATTATGATGTAACACACAAGGAAACGCTGCTGCCCGTTCCTTTGTATACGATTGATTTAGATGATGTTATAACAATCAAGACCAAAGGCTTAACGTGCTTTCCGAGGCACGAAGGGTAGTCCCTCAGCCAACCAGCCCCGGAAAGAATTCCGGTGTGGGGATCGAACCCACGACCTCCGAGATGCAAAGCGAGCCAAATACCGCTACGCTACGGAGGTATGTTAATCTATACTAATTTATAAAGCTGAACAGTACGTTTGTTTGCTTGAATGCGCTTAAACCAGTAACTACTGGTTTGATTTTAAAATTTATTTCAGTGTTTGATAGCCCATTTATTGAGAAAGGCTATATCCTACTTTTTTACTATGAAATTCACACGGGCACGGGAGCTACGCGGATGAAAGCTAGTATAATAAATACTACACTTTACTTATCTACATCAAGGGTCTTGAAATAAATACACACTTCTCATTAATATAATTTACTTTGAATTTGCTCACAAATAATTAAGCACCAGAGTTTACTAGGCTGTACCTACAAAATTGTATGAAAGAAGTCTCTAGAAAGATATTTGACATATCTCGAGGTGCAATTCTCATCGATCTTCTTAATTGCGTTATCTATAATCCATACAGTCTTTTCGTTTTATTATCTTTACTAATATTATAAAGAGGAAAATGTTGTATTTTGTGAATTTTGTTTCGAATAAACTCAAAAACTACTGAACGGATTTCGATAATTATTCCACCATTAAAAAGCTATATTATTCCTGAGTAACATAGGCTATAAAATTCCACCCGGGGCAGGTCGCTAGTATATCTATAAGGCAGTCTTCAAGTATTCACCGTTTCGTGCTTCAACCGTAGGAATGGTGGGAGGTTCTGACTTTGCTGGAGGTCGCGGTTTCTTTTTACCACCTAAAAAAACACGTTAATCATTATCATCATCGTCAGCCTGTATAATGTCCACTGCTGAATATGGACCTTCCTTGAAGAGGGTATTGCCATTGTCACCACGCTTAGCAGGCGGTTTGGTGACTTCAATATTATGGACATCAAATACACAGGTAAACGCTGCTACCCATTACCTTATAATAATAATTCAGCCAGCATTTTGTTAAATTTTGCTCCTTAGTTAAATTATTAATACCGTTATACTATTATTATATATTATCTATCCCGCAAGATAGTAAACTGGCGAGATATTATAATCAATTGGAATGAAATTTGTTATAGCATCGTTATGGTCGCAGTTATAACTTAACCTATCCTTTGTACGCTGTCGGTCGGTTGACGGTATGCTTCGGTTCACAAGCTCTCGACAGATTACAATCTCGCGAGATAGATTATAAACTAACGCTATTTACGATATTATGGTGACAAATACAATCGTCATAGAAAATGTTATGACAACCGGGACTATTGGCTTAACATGCTTTCCGAGGCCTACCCACTAGAAACCCCCAGTCGCTCCTCTGATCTGTCAACTTCATGACGGCCTCAGGTATCTTAATAAGCCTAAAATGGCATGTTTGAAATGAAACAATATCAATTAATTTTGAAACCCATCTCACCGTTTATTAAAATCTTCTGAAGAGTTGAACAGGGCGCATCAATGGTAATGCACAAGATGAAGGCCGCTACGAATGTGATCGTGATGTCACTCATAAATCTATAAATCTAAAATAAACAAAAAATATATAAATCACTTTCATTGTTTAAATATTTCAAAAGTTTTTTTTTTTTTTATAAATATTTATTTTCTTTTTTATCCTAGTAACTAGCTGTTTTGACAGTGTCAAATTCGTTTCCAAGAAGAATTTACAATAACATACAGACTATCCTACATCAGGATAACTTTTAGACCTATTATCTCGACGGTCAACAAGATGTCCCGAATCGTTTTAATTTTTTTTCGACGTTGGTATAAAAGACCAGCCGATAAAATAATGTTTAGAATTTAATACGGTTATATTTTTTGTTCTGCGAATTATTTCCAAATATATCAATAATAAGCTTTATTGTCATAGAAATAAATAAAAAGGGATATTTTTGATTAAATGAGGGGTTCCTAAAATGGCGTCCACAAGGTGGCAGCACTGAGACATCAGGTCCAACCGTGAAAGTATCTTAAAATCTTTGTATCGTAAATAATCGAGAACGATTCGATATTTTTTGTAGACTTGAATAAAGCTATTATTTGCTACTTTTTCAAAAAAATAATTATAACGTAATAACAATACAAAGAATTATCTCCTAGCAAAGCATGACATATATTTTAAAAGAATTATATAGATATAGATAGGGAACATAATATTAATAAGATATTATACGTACACTTTCGCCATCGCCGAAATAGTGAGTTTTGACCCAGCTACCGTTGGCAACCATCATAATTGATACGTGGATCAAATACATGGCGTAAGACATACGTGCTGGAAGCTTCCACATCGACAGTGAGAGGAACCAGTTGATGGGTCCTGCAAAACCACAAATAAATTTAAACTTCTTATAGTTAAATATATATTTCCAAAAACCAAAAAATAATAATAATATCCAAAATGGCGGAAGATACCTTCACAAATAAACAAAACGAACCAGAATTATTTAATGCCTTGATATAAATTTGGGTTACCTTTAATAATGCATAATTAGTTAATCTTAATGTCTTACCACCATAGCCCTGAACACAGGCAAAGATCAGCCATCCCAGACCTGCCGCCCAGATAGCGCGCATGTAAGAATTTAAGAAATTGTCGAAGACCTGATTGTCATGATCTAGCTGCATCACAGGATAGATAGAAAAGATGCAGAAAGCCATCATTGCGAAAGACAGGATCCATAGGAAACACGAGTTCAACTGCAATGAAATAAATAAATAAAACAATATTAAATGATTTTTACAAGATACTTCATCTCGTTTATGTGCATAGCTGAGGATGAATCTACTCTTAACCGACTTTGGCTAGCCAAAGTAGTTAGCTGACATTGCCATAATCACGCTTGGCAGCTAGATAGATCATAGTAAGGTGGCAAGCTTCCTTGATCTTCTAGATGCTGCTGTCTCACAAATAATCTAACGAATTCTTAACAATATTATTGCAAATGAGTCAGTTATAATGGATAGGAAACAACTTACTCTGGAAATCCTGATTTTCTTGCCCTTGAATTGAACCAGCAAGTATCCATATATGACCCCTACGTAGAACGGCGAGGCGCGCGTCAGTGTATTCAAGTAGTATTTCTGGACGTATTCGTTAAATTGTAATAAGCGGCTGAAAAAAATAAAATATATGTTATTATATAGTCTCACTTTGAATGTTAGAGGTCGTGGTCTCGCCGGACAAGAAATCTGAATAAAATCTTATATAAATTTCTGGGTCCCGTTGGTTGAAAAGCTGCCGTCAGTGCTTCGAAAAGCACGTTAAGCCGTTGGCCCCTATTGTTATAACATCATCTGTAGCAAGTGTATACCAGGGAACGGGCAGCATCGTTTTCTAGTATGTTACAATATAATACTGCGGTCATCAACCTAACCGCAAAGCATAGTAACTACGGCTAAACCCCACCCTCGAAAAGACATGGGTTGGAGATAATTAATTTACGCATTTACAAAAATGGAAAGTATAATTTTGGCAAAATTTACCTAGGATTACCCAGTGCAGCACTAAAGTTGTTTGTCATACTGATTACAGAAGAGAACACCAAGGACACAAGAAGAATGAATGTCATCGCGATCCAAGCCACAGTTCTTCTTCCAAATAAGAACAGAAGTAAGATTGGAACTGTCATGTACAACTGCATGTCTACTGATAAATACCATGATTGGACGAGGCACTGAAATATAAAATATTGAGCATTTGAGCCATGTCAACAAAATACGATATTGGCTTATGTTATTTACAACACGAATTCCTTAAATTTGGATTGCCTATAATTTAAGAGAGATACAATTGATTAGATTTTATCATTCAGCTTCCTATTAGTGGGATTGATATCCCACGATATATTATATGACAGTAATTTTATATCGTATGAACCTTATTTTGCTGTATCAAAGCCATCTTTCGTTGAAAGCTTGTGTACTCCGCTGCTAGTTTTTAATATGTTTTTTTTTAACATAAATCGGATATCATATTTGAAACATAAATATTCCCGCAATATGAGTTCAGAAACATGTAGGGTGCAACCCAATAGGCATTTACCATGCACACAAATCGAGTTGCTAGATGGGAAAATGTAATCTCACTTAGTGTACTATAGTGTATAGTATGCAATCGCATATACGACACTGCTATTACGTTGATTGAATTAATTTGGATAAGATTTTCAGGTTCACTGGTAAGCCTATTTGTGGACCAACGAGACATAAAATAGTGTAAACAGAGCGATTTCTTTTTAATATACGACAAGAATGCTTAAAGCTTATTTGTGTTTACCCGTCTGAAAACGATTTGAAATGAAACACTGAGAACTTCAACAGATGGTAACGTTGTAGACAGTAATAGCGAAATTGTTTTCACAATTTTATAGTATTTGTAAAATTATCTCTATTTCTTGTAGCAACAAATTCGATAGCTTAGGTTGTGATCTTCTTCCAAAAGCAGTTTTGTAACCAATACTTATAGTTTAGAAACTCTCCGTGCCTAAAAGAGCACCAGTTGTAATAAAATCATCTATTACAATCATATACTCGTACTGTCTCGTACCAATGCTTATCAGACAGACATCACCATGTCATGATCTAATACACAGATGTGTAACGTGACTCTTACAATCGCTATATCTCAGAAATGGTGATTCTTAGAAAAAAATCATACGGATCATTTTTGTAGATAATTATTAATTAAACTTTGGTCTGAGGTATTTTTCGATAAAATTTACCGTTTTCGAAAAAAATCCAAAAAACCTCAAAATTTGACCTTTGACCCCGAATAACTTTTGTATCGCACATGGGATTAATGGGGACTTTTAAAACTTCCTTTCTCATGGTAAACTCAAGCTCTCCACGAAGTTTCAGCTTCCGGGAATTAAAGTTATTTGACTACTATTTTTATGTCTAGATTGACCGGACTACTATGACAAAGTCTGCATCGGATGATATTTAACAGAAGTCGGTGATGAGTCTGTAGCGACATCTACAGTAGCCGCACAAAAATACAAGACGACGAGCAGCGCTATCTAGCATGTAACATTCCAACTAACCTGTATCGCGCAATACAAGTTCTCAAGCCAATTAGAACATATACAAGTTCTGAATATCAACAATCGGCCATCGGTCGCCACCACAACACCACCAACCGATCCTCTACAAGTCAATGCGTTATCTTGAATATAAATTAGCTACGCACTTTTAAAACCAAATTATAATTTACTACATTACCACAGTCTGGCTTTAGAAATGAGAATATTATGAATATTATATTGCATTAAACCAAATTTAATTTAATAAGGGATATAAATAGTTGACTTGTTTTAAATAAATAAAAAATCTTTAGTTATACTCACAACTTCTAATGTGTTTACATAATTTTGTACATATAATAAGGCTGACCACCAATAAGTCCTGCAGCTTTCTGTCGCTTGAGCAACATTCATCCAAAATGGTCCATCAGAGACATGGTTGAGCACGGAAGCCTGTAGCAAGATCATAGCCGCAAACAGTGGGAGCATTCGGAGATATCGGTTCAAGATGAACAAATGTATAGATCTAATGAAGCGATCTGAAAACATAAAACGTAATGATGATTTTATATTCATGACACTGTATTAGGCAGCCGAAGCTCAATGGCTAGGGCGTCGAACTTGTGATCGTATGGTCGCCGCTTCGATCCCCATCCATTGCTCTACCGACGTTAACCCACTCGTAACAAGAATACTGGTAGTGTGTCCTAGTGTATAAGGTAGGCAATGTAGGTAAATTTTCACTAAAAGATGTAATACAACATAGAGCGCTAATGTTATAGTTAAAACATTTAGAAGACCGCAGAACGCTTCATTTTTGCCTACGAATAATATTAAACCGTTAAAAAAATGGTTATAGAAAATGATTCTATGGTTTCGTAAACATGTCTTGTTTTTCCAGAAATGATTTTCTGATTTTACGAACCAAGTCCAAGAGGAGGGCACGGTATTTTTCATTCTCTTTTACCACGTATTTTTGCATCTAGACTATGCTTATTCAAAGCAAATTAAAACTCAAGTACTTCCTTTGTAAATATTGAGATTGTCTTAGCATACTTATATTAATGCTATAGTATTTGAAGCACAAGAATCTAATTTTTAACTGGAAAATAAAAATAATTGCTTAGACCAAAGCGTACGTTCCGAAAAATCTTATTTATTTGTTAGTTAAATTAGACAGACATTCTTATAATACTTTGAAACCTTGGTCTATTTTGAAATCAATGCGGAATCGCTAAACAAAATATAATAGTATTAGTAAATATCTGCAAATCAATTACCTTTATCTAATTGTTAATACATCATTTTGATAAGATGTCTGTTACTGATAAGTAATATTTTGCGATTGATTATAGATTATGTGTTTTTAAAACTGGGTAGTGTTTAAGGCTAGTCTTTATTTTTTTGGAAATAGTTAAGAATACTTCTTATAATTCTCGTTATTGGAATTTTCATCTTGGTAATCTTTTAGTATAATCCACCAAGTCTACGATGTATCTGTGGAAGTCTGGGGCTCAAACTCAATACAAAAAAAATGCGTAGACAAATGGTTTAAAATACCTTATTTTAGAAAGTATGATTGCTAGAAAATTGTGTCTGGAATATACTCTATTTGTCGTTCAAGTGTTATGATCCTCCACAAAGAGGCCAATAGTATAGCACACGTTTATGTGGTAACTATGACGACGATAATTAACATAAACTCACTTTTGCTGATCTTTCCTAGTGTAGTATACACAGCCAATATACCAGAGATCATGAAGAAAGTGTCCACGGTTATAGGTGCAGATATGATCCAAACACTTCTGAATGACGTCATCCACTGTAACAAAAATATACGAATTAGCATGTCAACCCAGGATGACATAGCTTTCTAATAAAAATATTTATGTTTTGTATTTATTTAGTGAATTTTATAAATGTTTACTTTACAAAGGTAATTAAAACACAGATTCAAATTATACTAACATTGATGGTATCGCTCATATTATGAATGAATCCGAGCAGACTCATGCAGAAAGTGTGACCGACAATGACCCACATCATAGATAAGGCTCTGATTCCATCCATACATTCTATTGCGTCCGGTACTGAATTGAACGTCAAAAAGCGACGAGTGTTTGTATAAACAGAGAAACAACAGAATATACTGTTTATTTGTGATGAATCTGCCAAAAGAGAAGAAAAAAGGTTACGTTATAACAAAAATATTTAAGGTTTAAATTAATGAGTAACCCGATAAATGCAGTGGTCCTATATTTATCACTAGCTTCCGTGCGGTTCCACCCGCATAACTCCCGTTCCCATATCAAATATAGCCTATAGCCTTCCTCTATAAATGTGCTAACTAAGACTGAAAGAGTTTTTCTAGTCGGATCTAGTTCCTAAAGGCAGGCGTTCAAGCAAACAAACAAACTCTTCAACTTTATATATTAGTATAGATAATTACACGACTAGACATGTACAAAGTGTTTAATCACACTTAGTATTATCTCCTCCAAGATTTAGTTACTCATCAATTAAATCAAAGTCTTTGTTATGTAAATATAAAAATATGCTTGTCTAGATTGCACATTATTTTTTATCTAGATTAATTGGAAACAGTAACAGAGCTAAAATAAAAGAGAAGGATTCAAATCGAATATTAAAAAGCAAACGAAAATTCGTAAATTTTGATTTTAGTCTACAATAGTATTAAGGTGATAATGCCTATTTAAAAGAGTAGAATAGAATAGAATAGAAAGACTCACCATATTTAAAATAAAATTGACACAACAGATCATACGATGTACTGAGGATCAGAAGCAACCCTATGAAAGAAAAAATTGCTCTGAAAAAGAATAACGATAGCGAATTACGATACGCTTGGCATAGTAATTTAAATCTTATCTTTTTATTAACATACAATGATTTAATATACCACTGCTATAAGGACAATAATAATAATAAAACAAATGTATTTATTGCCAATCACAAAAGTTAACTTATGCTAAACTTGAACAGTAATAAAGTGGTACGAAAAGAACTTTGTAAGAGACTGGTGCCTGACGTAGGTTTGTGAAAAGCAATACCCGTGTTACAGGTCGCAAGGCCAGGAAACATAACTTCAAGGGTACACCTAACTAAACTTTATCCTTATATATATGTATTAATTATATTAGTATCCTCTTTATTACACTACATATAATTTAATGCACAATGCCTTACTTACATAGCGGTATAATCTGCAGCTGAAAATGGCTTGTCATTTGGTAAGCGACAATAGTACTCGTTAAAATCGACACTCAGTAAAGGAAATTTCGATTGTAAATAATTAATAGCTTCGGTTGCAGTGCATACTTTGGGTACACACACTCCTATCAACATACGCATCTGTGCGGCAATGACCATGGGAAATATTCTGAAAAAAAAAGAAAAAAAACTCGGAATAAGTAAGTTGTTATACTAAGAATATCGTTATTTGGGATTAGACAGCAATATATTTTCCAATTGTGATGGCATTATTAAAAAGGATTACTATTAGAAATTGAAACATACAACTGCTTTTGTTTGTTGATAATAATGTGAAAAGTTATACAGGAAATACTGCACTAACATTCAAATGAAAAATTAGCATTGTGCAATTCCATAAAACTTATTTTTGAAACAGCAATAACAATGAGTAAGTTTCAAAACTTTTATAGCCACTTGTTGCTGATTGTGAAATTTTGAACACCGAACACTGGCACGACAAAAATATATTAACAGTTTCGTATCTTGCAGTATCAAATGTCGTTGAATTTAACATTGTACATTTTAAGAGGCATAGCTTAGCTTTAGTTGGCTCAGATATCTACTGGGGAATTACCTCCACCTTACAAAAAATACCACAGAAAAACTACATACTATATTGAGTAGAGTTAGTGTTCCTGTGCTTGAGTAAAGCGCCAGAGTTAAAGAGGGGGAAAGAAAAAGGACCGGCATTGTAAGGGCAGCGTTTACTATACATTTTAATAGTACTAGCTGTCCTTGTTTTTCGACTCCTCTCCAACTTAACATTAGGCGGACAGATGTAATTTGTCACCATTAATGGTTAATCAAGCTTTTAAACCGTATTTGTCAAACTAGCGATTTAATTAAAGCGGCCGTAGCCCAATGGGTAGGGGCGTCGGACTCGTAATCTTGTAGTCGCCGCGCCGGTTTGATCCTCACCCATTGCACTACCGACTTGAACCCACTCGTAACACAAGCATTTTAGCTTAGCACGATGGGTATAAGAATACTAGTGGACTGAAAAACTCTGCTAGTAATGTTTATAAAAAAAAACAAAAGAATTCTAAAACTTACCTTGAATCTACAGGATCACCTAGTCCAGCCATAGCCCGACCATACCTTTCAACTGCTCCAAATCTTTGAGCTAATTCAAGCGTATTTTTGTTTCTTTTAGGCCAAGGAATATCAGGCCATTCAAAGTCTGGCCACTCCGGCCATTCGAAGTCTGGAGTATCTGGTATTTGAGTAAAATTCTGATCCAATGGAACTGTGACAGCGCAGTATTTTCCCTGTAGTTCCATATTGTCAATTACTTCATTAATGCCAAGACACTGGTAGTAGTCACCCAAGTCATTCCAATTGCCTTCTATGATTCCGCTGGGCAATCTTCCACTGGCGTCGAGGACTGAAAAATATGCTCCTTTTTAGTTTCACTCAACATAACGTAATAGAATATTTATACTGCATATCAAGACTTAACAAAATTATTTTATTGTGGATTTTGGTCAATAACTGCCCGACGCGTGGCTAAATCGAACGGTTTATAACCTTTAGCCGAATCTACATTCATTTATTTATTATTATTTATTTATTAATTACAATCAAACACCTGGGTTACCTTTGACTGACACTTTTGTGTTTTTATTTTGGTTGTTTATTTCACTTTCAGAAATCAATAACCAGCTGATCTAAATCTGTTGACTATACATTTCTGTTGTTATTTACTTATATATAGGTACTGGTTACTTATAGATTGCATTCGTAACAGTCATCCCACGTTTTGCAATAGTCGTATTTCAGAAGGACATTTATGTCGTCAGCCACGAGGCTTTTGCTACTTTACCGGCTATAGAGGCCCGCAGGGCTCCAGCCTTAATACATATTTTACTAACTTAAAACTGAGCAAACTGTGCAAAAGGACACCCTGTAGAACTTGGACCTCGGCCAGACAAATCAAGTAATAGAATTAAATACATTCAGCGTCATCATGACTTAAATTTACATCATCATCATCATCAACAGCCCGTTGACGTCCACTGTTGAACATGGGCCTCCTCTTAACAGACCTTGGCAAGGGTAGAGGGATATTGCCATAATCACCACGCTTGGCAGACGGATTGGTGATCGCAGTAAGATGCAAATGTTGAGCTAATAGATGCTGCTGCCCATCCATCAGCCATATGTCCCTTAGTCGCCTTTTACGACGACCATGGGAAGACATGGGGTGGTCTATTCTAAGCCGGAAACCACACGGCAAGCCGGAAACCACACGGCAAGCCGGAAACCTCACGGCAAATTTACATCATACCTATAATATTTTGCAAAATTGCAATTTATTATCATAAGGAAAAAACTAAATACTTTAATTATAACATCGCTACTTGTCACATCTTAACCATGTGAGTATATTCGCACAAATTATGCTTCTAATTACTTAAAAAACGAATTGAGAGTTATTAAAAACGCGATAATTAACTTCCTAAATAACAAACAGTGTGATTCACACCTGACATCATATCGTTTGTGGTATCAATTTTTATCTACACCTTAAATACTTTAGATAATTTACGTGATTTACAACTTTACAATAATCATTTTAAATTACTTTTAATTTGCTTAGTTATTGACCTGTGATTTAATTAATTCTTTACATATTTATTGCTCACTATTCAAAATTTAAAAATTAGTTTTTATCCAACTGATTATCAATAATTCATAGTTATTTATTGACAATATAAATTCAAAGTAAATCGTATACATTACAGTAGATATCTTAGACAAATATGTCAGTTAATACAGAAAATATAAAAAATGTGATGAGATTGAAATGTCATAAATTCGTCACGACTTTAAAATGCTTCCTCAACAACTAGTTAGTTGAGTAAGCATTGCGCGTTGTCGAGTCGTAAAACTTATGAGGTTTTTTTTCGGACGGACATATGTTGGTAGCCCCGAGGCTTTTGCTACTTCACCGGGCATGACGGCGAGCAGAGCTCCAGCCTAGATAAATGGTTTAAACACTACAAACTAAGCAACCTACGCAAGAGGGCGTCCCCTGTGGGACTTGGACCTCGGCTCAGAGCGGTCGCTGATGGGGAGATTGAGGGATTATGGCTTTTAGTTTTTTTTAGGGGAGTTTTGTGCCGCTCTACTTTACAGACCGCAGGCTCTCGGACTTCGGGACTACGAGAGCATCGGAAGGTTCGTAGCAAACTAAGGATCTGGAGGGCGAAGGGGGACTTACTAGGATAAGGTACAAAATATACTATCAGGCAAATTAACTATTGTCCTCGTAACATGCCTTAATTTTGTGGACTTATGATGGATGGAGGTATATCTAATAATAATTTATTACTGTGCCGGGTGCAGTATAAGTGAACGTCGTCGTTTTGTTTCGCATATTCAGCAATCAAGTAAATTATTGCAACGGGTGCGGTTAGGGTAAGTAGCTTGGAAAGTTATTAAAAAATGGCCGAACGGACTTATTCTGCGGAATTTGTATGATAGTTTGTAGCTTGGCTTTGTACTAAAGATGTATTGTCGCAAAATTACACGCACGCAATTCACTCTTATACACTATTCGACCTATTCTGGATTCTCGGAAGTGCATGCTTAGCTTCTAAGAACAACTAACTATAACAGCTAGATAACTATTGTGAATATTATTTATATAACAATTTCTAGCATTTGTCGATTTCAAATCAATTCAATCTTTTTGTAAATTCAAGTAAAATAATCCTTAGTCCATTTGATACTTATAATTTTCTCTGTGATATACATGACGACGCAAAACGTATAAAATGTGTTTAATTTTGATTGAAATCAAGCCCATTCATATCATCACTACATAGTATAAAAAAAAGTCGATTTCTCTGTCCCTATATCCCTATGTCCTATCCTATATCCCTATGTCCTATATATCTATGTATGCTTATATCTTTAAAACAACGCAACGGATTTGATGCGGTTTTTTTTAATAGATAGACGGATTCAAGAGGACGGTTTATATGTACAAACATCAGCATTGTACCCGACCGGAACCGGGGCGGGTCGCTAGTATCATTTATATAACTAGTTCGAAGCATTATTCAAAGTCTACTTGAATCGATCCATAGATGTCACCAATGCGGCCACATCATCAGCGTACATATGAGCATCGATTACACAAGGTGGATGGTTCAAATGCAGGGAGGATAAGAGAATGGACACTGAAGAACCTTGGACTCATATCTTAGATTGTACGGGATCTGGCCGGTTAGTACCTCCAAATCTCAACAATATTTGTGACCTGTGTTGCATTAGGTTTGTCAAAAGTGCAGCCATACTATCGCAGTGCAAAGAAAAAACCGAAATAGCCGAAATGCTTCTTGCTTTCTCAAGCATTCACTGTGTATTAGCTCACAGGTAAAGGATATCTTGGACGGTCTCCGTCTCTATTGACAAGAATACTTTCGTCACAGTGGTCATAATCTACTACTGATGCCATTCTAAAATAACATACGCACGTCACGTGTGGTACCTCGGAATATTTTCAAAAATAAACTTGCTTGATGTGTTATGAATCATTGCATTTAGTAAAAAAATAGTATGTTGTTTTTAGGGTTCCGTAGCCAAATGGCAAAAAACGACACCCTTATAGATTCGTCATGTCTGTCTGTCTGTCTGTCTGTCTGTCTGTCCGTCCGTATGTCACAGCCACTTTTTTCCGAAACTATAAGAACTATAATGTTGAAACTTGGCAAGTAGATGTATATTGTGAACCGCATTAAGATTTTGACACAAAAATAGAAACAACACAAAAAAATTTGGGGTTCTATATGGGGTATACTTAGAACTGAAACTCAAAAAAAAATTTTTCATCGAACCCATCCAAATTTTCCATCGTACTTGTGGCCTATCAATGGATAGGTCTTCAAAAATGATATTGTGGTTTCTAATGTCATTTTTTTCTTAACTGAATAGTTTTCACGAGAGACACTTCCAAAGTGGTAAAATGTGTGTCCCCCCCCCTGTAACTTCTAAAATAAGAGAATGATAAAACTAAAACAAATATATGATGTACATAACCATGCAAACTTCCACCGAAAATTGGTTCGAACGAGATCAAGTAAGTAGTTTATTTTTTAATACGTCATAAACCGTAAACCGCAGTTTACCTTTCATTCATTCAACATCGATCAAAGTTACAACGAACTACAAGAACTTTTATACTATGTTACTTGTTGTATTCTTGATATAAAAAATAGGTACGCACTTGTACGGAACCCTTCGTGCGAGAGTCCGACTCGCACTTGGCCGGTTTTTTTTTTAATTTGAGGGACAGTTATTGGACGTGAACGAAAAATTTGTATTTCGAGAAGTCACTTTTTGGCCGTCCCTTTCTTGTTTGTTTAAAATGGATTTAGGTCTTAACTTACACTTAAATTATCACTTACACTGCCATCTCAGCGCATTGTCATCTAAAAACTCCAACTGTCGCTGGCATTCTACAGAATCCAATACATTTTCATATAAGTCTTGTTCAAACGCACTCCGAGGATCCACAGCATATCCTTCATTCACTTTAGTAAAACCAGTAACTACGTTCAAAACTGTCACAAATAAAATATAACTTGCTTTTATTCCAGTCATCGTGACCAGTTCTTAATTATGCTTGACTGGAAATAATTCTTTATAAAAATATTTTCGACTACATATATTTAATCAATCCACTGATAATGAAATTAATGTGATTGTAGCAGATTGCGGAATTGTCGATTAGTCATAATTTCGTTTATCTTTGTGATATGGGTTTAGCTTATGACGCGTTAAGTTTTTGCAAGTAACTCATCATCAGCAGCCCGTTACAATGTCCACTGCTGAACATGAGTCAATTCTCATCCTACCTTAGTCACCACGCTTAGTATGCGGATCTGTGACCGCAGTTATATATGTTGTAAGACGCAATACTGCTGCCCACTTCTAGGTATACTAAGGTTATACCATAAAGATCAAAGTTTTTAACGTTAACAAATATTAATTTAACAGATGGCCGTTGGGGCCGAAAAGTTTTCGAATCAAAACCGCGGACCGGCAAGCGTAGCGTAGGACATCAACCAAATAGATAGAACGATGATCTGGTTAAGGCCGCGGGATCACGGTGGATGCAGGCTGCTTCCAACCGCATCAACTGGAGATCTATGAGGGAGGCCTATGTCCAGAAGTGGACGTCGTACGGCTGAAATTATGATAATGAATATTTTATACAAAGATTTGTTTTTCAGCGTGGGATCTCTAAGACGATATACGATCTCTAAGACTTAAAGCGAAACTTTCACCGCGAAAAAATGAAGATTGCCAGTAATTTAAAATTTTGTTAAGTTGGACATTATACTAATGATTACGATCTTACGTCTACGTTTAAAACTGTCACAAATAAAATAGAATATTTTATGCAAAGATTTGTTTTTTAGCGCGGGGATCGATCTCTAAGACTTAAAGCGAAACTTTCACCGCGAAAAAATGAAGATTGCCAGTAATTTAAAATTTTGTTTAGTTGGACGTTAATTGGACATTTTACGATCTTAGCTGTAATTGATAAAAATGGATCAACGCTGAAGTTACGTAAAGGGAAGTTGACTTGTATAATACTATACACTATGTCACATTCCAAACCTAAGATGACTGTCAGTTATTCAGTCAGCTATGCTAAATATTACCGACAACCTCCGTAGCGTAGCGGTATTTGGCTCGCTTCAAATCTCGGAGGTCGTGGGTTCGATCCCCACGCTTGACAATAAATCTTTGTGTAGATTCTAAGATTTATTTCCGGGTCTAGTTGGATGAGGGACTCCCTGCCTCGGAAAGCACGCTAAGCCGTTGGTCCAAGTTGTTATAACATCATCTATAACAATTGTATATCAGGGGTACTGCGCAGCGTTTCCTTGTTTGTCACAACATAATACTGCGGTCACCAACCCGCCTGCCAATCGTGATGACTGTGGCAAGAACCCTCCCACGGGAGGAGGCCCTTGTTTAGCAGTGGACGTTGTACGGGCTGATGACGATGATAATGATGATGATAATATTTAGCATAACTAACTTACGGCTACGCTCTAAAACACAGAGTAACGTTCTAGGTTTATACACCTTGTATATACGTTTAAACCTTAAATACCACTAAGGTATGATTTTTTTAAACTTACTTCCTAAAAAGATAAGGATATCAAAGTGTGAATAGAAATATATCAATCTATGCCATCGAAATTTTGGGCATAAGATAACTTTCATTCAAGTGTTGATATTCACTATTATGAAACAAAATTCAAGAAGAGTTACAACAAAAAAGAAAACAAATATTGCCTAGCCGAACAAGATGTTACATTTTTGGAACAAAATGTTATATTTTCGTGGAAAATATTTTTTACGCACATTTTTAGAGAGCGTTACCTAGAATAACAGTTTTTTTAGCAACCGTGTTGATAATAACGATCCCCTGGGAAATCCATTTTATTTTTAGCGGAATAGTTTTGCTTTCGATAAAATTCTGAAATAGTGCCTCCTATGCTTCTGCGGGTGATTTGAAACAGGTTGAGGCAGTTCATTACTTGCTACGGGTATATTTTTTTATCATTAGAGCGCACTGGAATAATTTCGTGCTAATGCTAGCAAATTCTGGCTACCGTAGTGTTGCTTATTTTTTATTTAGGTAAACATTAAGGACCACTACGTGTACTATATACGTTTATATTGTTTTGTATTTTACCTTAGTAAATATACATTTTAATTTGATTCAATTTTTGGTTCAAAAATTCATAATTTGAATTATTTTCATAATAGGCACAAGTAATTTCTTAAATATTTTTAACCGTATACTTTTATTACACCTGATATATTAAATATAATCAGGCGTTGCTTAAAGAGAATCTATACATATCCTAATTAAAACACAAAATACCTGGAGTTCATTCCGCTCAAAAATGTGTCTTAATGCTAGTGAACGAAAATTGTATACAAAATGTGCAGGAAGGAAAATAATAACATCCAAATATACATTTCCCCTCCTTCCCTCCTATGTATATTTGGCCATGGCCATGGCCCCGTGATGGTCTCAAGGGATATATAAAAAGGACACCACGGCCAGCGACAAAGTGGCAACCACCGTTCGTTATATGCTTTGAAAATGACGTCGCGGCACTCTTAACTTAGTGCCATGGCGTTTCTAAATGAGCGTCGCAGCGATTCTGAATTAGCATTGCGGCCCTCCTAACTTAGCATTGCGGGGCTTGGGACTTAGTAAAATAGAGTGGGTAGTATTTTTTTGTCTTCCTCAGGCGACAAAAGACCATGCTACGCCACTCTGTGTCTTCCTCAACGACCTATTTTTTTTAATAATGCGGTAAGCTTTTTACATGTCCATACAAAAATGAGAAAACGGAACCAACATCACGCTTCAGAAGCAATCAAACCCTTGTGAAATCAATCAAATCACAGCTAGTTAAACATTATTACTATTTAAAACATTTTAACAGCCTTGTATTAAGTACAAAGAAATACAAATAGAAAACAACATTTATTTTGGCTTTGATCCGAAAAATGATTTTGATCCCAAAATCCAAATTAAATAAAACAAACATTCTTTGTCTTTCAGTTTGATAGAATTTGAAAACAAATGGATATTTAATTCGTTCATTCCTTAATACTTTTTGAACGATTTTGTAACAAATGTTTTCTTGTAAATCTATTGTTGTAACTGAACAATTATTTACATGATTCAAATTAAATTTTTAACTTGAAAACCAAAAAATGACTTTTATAATTATATAAATATCCTAATATTTTAAATATTTTTTTTTTGTTTAGAAAAGACAACTCCCGCTCTAGTGAAATAAATCCCTGTGTCGCGGGGGACTTTACAAACATACATTTCACGGACACACAGAACACCCAGACTCAGAACAACTATTTGTGGTTCACACAAATAATTCTCCCGGGTGGGAATCGAACCCAGAACACCAGGTCTCAGAGGCAACTACCGTAACCACTGAGCCACCGGTGCAGTCGAATTATTATACATGCAATTATTTAATTAATACCTAATAGCTCGCTTTAAATTTGTATACATTTTTATACAGTTGATGATTAAATTATACATGTAAATAGATGGAGAGGGAGACGAAGGCCAAAGAAAAGATGGCCATCCATCTTGTCTGTATGGTCTGAAGAGTGATATGAAAGAAAAAGGAGTTAGTGATAGTGTGACGGGTGACAGGACAGAATGGAAAAAAAAACAAACGTGTTGCGCCGACCCCAAGTAATATGGGATTAGGGCCGGAAGAAGAAGAAGATGAGTAAATTATGATCTTGATCAAGGAACTGCGTCCTTAACGATTGGTATTAAACACATGGATATGGGAACCGAAAACACGATGAATGATTATTCATCGTGTGTTCGATTCCCATGCCAGAAAAGACAAAATGTCAAAACTGTCTTGGGCATAACCCTCCTCCCGGGAGACCCATGTTCAGCAGTGGACGTCATACAGGCTGATAATGATGATAACCAGCCTTTCTGAAGTAACTAACATAAATAGGTAACATATATATCAGTAACAGTTACTTGGCAGTTAAGGTGACCGCAACATGAAGTTTGAATCTCAAGTTATTGCCACAGCCCGTCTTATCATATCTGCTTTATGAAATAATAAAAATAATTATAAAATAAATTTATTTCTCTCAAAAAAGTACATTTTAATAAATTTACAAATTAGTTACAGCAATATCTACTTATAATACTATCTATCTACTTATACTTATCTACGTATATTATGGTTTCCGCAGCCAAGATTTTTTAGGCATGTTACCTTTTATAAAACCTGAAACAGAGAGCTAAACTATGATTCTAAATTAACGACTTTTCGGAAATCTAACTAAAACCCATTTTTTTCTGACGGACATTAAGTGGCTAGCCAGGCCTTTCTAACAAAATACCACCACCGGTTAAATAAGAAAAACCCACGACATGAGATTTTTAACGACATTTGCACATACATATTGATAAACCACGAGGCTTATACAGGGTGTCCCAAAAGATTACGTAGCTGGGAAGGGGGGTGATAGGGATGGTCACAAGGGTCACCAGAAATATAAAAAATTCCCTCTGGGTGTTTAAAAAAATAAATGGCATATTTTAAAAGACTAAAAATTTTACACCTTGTGCTAACTGTACGTACAAATATGGCTGTATTTAAAAAAAATGCTGTTATGTAATCTTCAATAACAACAAGGTCATCAACATCAACATCAAAAATAACAAGGTGTAAAATTTTAAGTTTTTAAAAAAATGCCATTTTTTTTTTAAATACCCAGAGCGGATTTTTTTTTTATTTTTCTAGTGACCATTGTGTCCACCCCTGTCACCCCCTTTCCCAGCTACTTAACCTTTTGGGACATCCTGTATATATTTTTTAATTAAATTTTCTTATTGTGTGTGGAACAATTGTTGGCGATAAAATTGATATACCACTGTCCGTTTCACGTAGAAAATTGTTTTAGTTTAGTGGTTTATATGAAAAATGTTTAATCAAAATAGCTTAGTGCTCTGAACTTATAATTAATGGCCAGAACCTTTTTTATTTTAGGATTGTTTGTAAACCAAAGGATGACCCTTGATAAATTCAATTAATAGCAATGTCTGCGATGGCTAGACAGAATAAATAAAAAGGCTTTTAGAAAAGCGGTGAGGGCTTAAATAGTAGATTGTTTATCTAGGGAGCAAACAACTATTTTAAAGGCGAGAGTGTTTTTTTTAATCCAGAGCGCAGCGAGGGATTAAATGTATGTCACTCGAGCTTACAATAGTGTTGCTCCCGAGGTGGACACTCTACTTTTTATCACCCTCTATGAGAAAATAAGTAAGTGCAACTTATGAACAAGAATTTATTTACGTAAATCCGCGTCCTGAACGCCAGCAGGCGGAGCGGGCGACGCGGTCGACGGCATGCGCGTCTTTATCAAAGTTCATAGATTTGTGTGAAGCTGTTCACGACGACAGCGGTGCGGGCGGCAGGTTTTCCTTAGGCACCGCGCGCACCGCCCGCGCCGCACGCTGGCGTCCAGGACGCGGCCTAAGTCTCATGTCCTACTATAGACTTAAAAATTTGTTACAGCAATACCTACTTGTATGCAATATTGTAGTGATAATATGATATTCGCGGCCAACGCCTTTACTAAATAATCATCATCATTATCATCAGCCAGTACAATGTCCTCTGCTGAACATGGGCCTCTTCCCGAGGGAGAAGGCCCATGTTCAGCAGAGGACTATCGCATTTTGAGAGCAAAAGAATATTGAGTGTACCTGTGTTAGCGCGCACATAATATGTTCACTTAAATATTTTTTGTGCATATGGCAAATCTCTTTAAATTTGGCCGCCGTGGTCAAAGTCAGTCGGAAGGCTTATACTTACTATACTTATATGTTTTAAAATCATAGTACAACTACTTAAACTCCTTCACTAGATTTAAATGAATTTACAGTCGCGCCTAGTATTTAATTAACTTCCTCGAGTTGGAACCCGAATACAGAGCCACGAAACAGTAACGAAATTTATGATTATCTTTGTTACAGTAAATGTGCACTTTACACAACATAGTTGCAGCGTTTACTGTCGCTAATAACGTAGGTAAATTGTATTTAAGCCTATTGTTATTGTAACAATTAGATTCAGTTCAGGTGTTCATCATAATTTCGTGAAATTCAGATGTTATCATTATCATAAGTAAAAATTACTAGAGCTTGAATAAGGCTACTTCATTATGTGTTAAGTTTGTTGTAGCTATAACATTCGACAACCTCCGTAGCGTAGCGGTATTTGGCTCGCCTTGAATCTAGCAGGTCGTGGGTTCGACCCCCACACCGGACATGAAATCTTTGTGTAATTTCTAAGATTTCTTTCCGGGTCTGGTTGGTTGAGGGACTACCCTCCGTGCCTCGGAAAGCACGTTAAGCCGTTGGTCTCGATTGTTATAACATCATCTATAACAATCGTATATCAAGGAACGGGCTGCAGCGTTTTCTTGTGTGGTACAACATTATACTGCGGTCACCAACCCGCCTGCCATGCGTGGTGACTATGGCAAATACCCTCCCTCGGGAGGAGGCCCATGTTCAGCAGTGGACGTTATACGGGCTGATGATGAAAACATTCAAGCCCGGCAGCTTAACGTGCTTTTAGTCTAGTCAACAAGTTCAAATTGGTGAAAAATAGAGATAAAGCTCCTAAAAATATGAGTGATACCCCATTGGATTCGGAATGACGTCTAGAAAAATGATTTTGAAGGAATAATTAGCACGCAAAAAATTACAAAAGTTATTAACAGATTAAGGTGCCAAAAAAAAGGATTTCATTGTTTGTCAATAACTCCGAAACTATTCATATTTAAGAATTTTAAAAAAAAAGTATCTTAAAGAAGAATAAATTTACAATTTAATAGTCCCAACTTTTGGAGTTCTATCTCCATTATATATAATTTTAATTTAACGCTGAAAATAGGACTCCGCGCGGCCGATACGGTATGCGCGCGCCACCTCAAAAGTGAGTACCCCACAGAAAATAAGTTTTTATAGTATTAAATATCAATTAAAAAAATGAATTAATGGCCCGAAAAAATTATGCTAATAAACAATATCCTAACTTGTTAAAAATGAATTTTAAAACTTTTTTCCAACGGATTTTTTTTCATTTAAGCGTTCAAAATACACCATAATTAATTCAATTTTTTTTATTGATATTTAATACTATAAAAAATATATTTTCTGTGGGGTACTCACTTTTGAGGTGGCGCGCGCATGCCGTATCGGCCGCGCGGAGTCCTATTTTCAGCGTTAAGTTAAAATTATAAATAATGGAGATAGAACTCCGAGAGTCAAGACTTTTTTACTGGAAATTGCTTCTTCTTTAAGATGCTTTTTTTAAAAATTCTTAAATATGAATAGTTTCGGAGTTATTGACAAACAATGAAATCCTTTTTTTTTTTTGGCAACTTAATTTGTTAATAACTTTTGTAATTTTTTGCGTGCTAATTATTCCTTCGAAAACATTTTTCTAGACGTCATTCCGAATCCAATGAGGTATCACTCATATTTTTAGGAGCTTTATCTCTATTTTTCACCAATTTGAACTTGTTGACTAGACTATTTCCGAGGCACGGCGGTAACCTTAACCAACCATACCCGTAAATAAATTTTAGATTCAACTTGACTTGGACTTTGTTCAAATCCAAGTTCAATCCAAAGTTGATAAATATGGCCAAATACTTAGCCAAGTCCAAAAACAATGCCAAATCCAATTGCAATCACGTATCACCCTGTTGGCGACAGATTTTGTAACTTTATTTTATTAATTTCTTTACACCGCCATCTTTTATCCATATTAAAAATTGTTACCGACAGTTAATAAATATGATGCTTTGGTACATTTTATGACCTTAGATCGATCCGTCACATTTTAATTCTTCTATAACAAAATAATTCAAAATGTGTCTTTGTCATGTGCTAATACATAATAATATATATTTTGTAGCATAATTTATCAAAATTTGATTTGAACGTATGAGCTCTAACGTAAGCTGCACCTTTGGTCGTTACCAAATAAAAACTTATTTCGTTATTTCGTTTCGTTATACACCCATTTCTGTGTAACATTTTCATAAATTTTAATATTTAATAACCTTTGTTACTAGTCAATAACTAAGCGTTTCTCTTTATGATGTAAAACCTAAACTATGGGATTTCTCAACAAATTAAAAAAAAAACATAGAGGTAAAGATATAAAACTACCACTTTTCTGAAGTTGAGGTCACCAAAAACGTCCAACTAAATATCGGAGCGGAATACGTGTCTCACATTTGAAACCATGAATTCATACTCGATGACAAATATCAAAGTTGTGTTTTCGGGAAACTAGTGGACTATTTTGCATTCGCTCTCCGATAAATATATCAGATTCATTACCTACTTCAAACAGTACTGCGTAGTTAAACTCGCATTACAGTTGTTCAATATGATTTAGCAATTTCTCCCACAGGCCCACATTAAGTGGTAATGCTAAATATTGGTAATGCATCAATTCATAAGTGCGTTAGTTTACAGTCAAATAGCTAACATCAGCATAAACCAGAATAAATTATCAATATAAATGTGAACCTTATCAAAATTGGATCTGCATTCACTTCTTTTTTTGACCGATTCGATAAATAGATTCGATATTGAGGGTGCAGATCGAATTATTGTGAACTGCGGGTAATCACTTTACAACAGGGAAATTGCACGGTGATGATTAAATCTCAATAAATGGGCTATCTAACACTAAAATAATCTTTCAACTGTGGGGGCGGGGGTAACGACGTGCGCTCTCATTGATGTTCGCGCGGCACGTAGTATTATTAACATTTTACTTGGTGACCACGCAGAGCGGATAATTCCTTCGAGTAAATTATAAATTATGAAAATTTTAGGTATCGTTTTTTTTTCAAAATTGGTGTTAGTGAATGATACCTAATGCCTAGAAAAAATTTGGCTGGTGACTAACATTTCACCCTGTATATATAAATATTAGCATAGATTATAGTACCTAGTCAAATGTGGTTAGCCGCAACTACAAGTTATTCTACAGCTGGTTGGTAATGCGTTTGAGACCACACCGTGATTTGAATGGAAACCTCACCTTATAAGTCAGTGCCACTTACCACTCGACATAAGCCGAGTACTCACCAGGGAATTGTAAATGTAGGCGTTACAGCGTTACACGCATAATATCCCGTACCGTCCTGAGCTATCCAAATATTATATGAGCGCTATAACTGTTTAAGGTAACTGTAAAAAAAATAAGGTAGTATTATTTGACCTTAGATTATTTTACTGTCATCACTATCCCGCATGACGTCCCCTGCTGGTATACCCGCGATATAGATGATGTTATAACCAACGCTGTCCGCTTCGACTTTATGTTTTTTTTTCTCATGATTGGCTAACTCTTGACCCCAATTGAGACCGCGACAGACGAGATGAGGCCGAAGATGGAGCGACTGACTTTGAAGAGACCCGGATTATATGCACTCGGGAACACATAAGCAGGCAAAGAATTCCACTCACTGGCCGTGCGCATAATAAAAGATGATTTAAAGCACAAAGAGGGATCTATCAACCAACCAGACCCGGAAAGAAATCCTTGTGTAAATTCTAAGACTTTTTTCGAGACTTAAAACAACTTATACCACTCGCCACAGATACTTTCTTTTATTTTTTCTGTGTTTAGCTGTAAGTTTCCTTATTGAATAAAAAGCGTGCGGATAAAATACATGTCCCTACTAATTACAGTTACAGCTCGTTAGTGTGCACCCAGCTTTACTTCATCGTTATCGCTATATGTCGATAATATATTGTGCGGGAAATGCGCCATTTAGGACTTATGGCTTTATTTCTAGAGGGTGATCTTTCATTTTGTATGATTTACGACTTGTGTGATTTAATAGCACGCTTGTCGCACTTTATTAATATTATATTAATAATAAAACGCCTAATTTTTGGTGATGTTATCAAATAAACAAAAGTTATTTGTTTACATAAATTCAATTGTATTAATAAAGCCTACCTTAGCTCATTAAATAGCCGATAAATGCATATGGCTTACGTTAATGTTGCACTTGTATACATGCGCACACACATACATACAACCACAAAACACTCACACATACCCATACTCACAAACACACACACCCACATATGTTTCTAATCTTATTGTTGTTTTGGGACATTGTTTTATAGCTGCAGCTACTTATGAGGACTGCAAGCTCAGACTCCAGCTCTCAACAAGGTTCTGTATTATGCTGTATCTATATAAGAATAACAATAAACAATATTTATTCATTTTACATATGAGTCTTATTATAATGTAAAATTAAGTTTAAAACTATTTTTTATGGATGCAGATGTAAATATTCCTTAACACTCATCAAATGCTCTAGACAAGTGGCCCAAAGTTTGTGACAGAATAGAATCGATTACCTATGAGTTCAGTTTTATTTGTCACGATTTTGGGAATGACATTTAGTAAGGTGTTATCGTTGTTGCTGGAATTGAAAACGAAACCGTTTAGAATAAGTTATTTTGGCTAGTGCAGAAACGATTTGACCACCAAACCTAACCGTTTGCGATGTGTAGGCCTGAGTTACATTTGCGGAAATTCAATTGCAACTAAAACATTTTGAAGGTCACAGTTTAAACGATATGTCAAAGAAAAATTATGTCAAAAGGCTTATTATAAAATTTCTGATTATGTTAATGACAAAACTGCTTGGGAGTGAGTTGCTCTGAAACAATACTGCTTTATTAATCATTGTAAAATATATTTAAAAAAAAAGGATTCCTCTGGGTTTCTTGCCCGTGCTTCTCAGAGTTGCCACGTCCAGAACTGGTGGTAGTAAAAGAAAGGGACGCATCATAAGAACATGATTTAAAATATTTTAAATGTGTCTATATGAATAAAGAATTTTTTGACTTTGACTTTGACAGATTAACGCTTTAGCTCGTTCTCCTAATTTAGGGAAAGCAAAGAGGCACACAATTTTTATATCCCATTTTTTTCACATTAGGACGTAACTTAAGCATAAAAACGACGTAAGGCGACTTGATGTCCCTTCAAAAGGTTTTCATACAAAATGTACGTAGGCATGTGTCGACACGTGTGTAAATTATACAAAAACTAGCGGCCCTAACCCGGCTTGTGTAAATGTGAAAAATAATGTCTAGCTCCATTAGATACAGTCTGATGTACAGACAGACAGGCCCGTTCTTACCCTTTCAGAAAGAAACCCTTAAAAATTACCTGTCCAGCAAAACCCGACAACGTAGCCCTACGTTAGCTGACGTTCACTCGTGTTAGAAGAAATTTGTCTTCTAGTGACTCTTCAGAGTCGCCGCGTCCTCAACTGGTGGTAGGAAAATAAATGGACGCATCATCTATAATAATATAATATAAATATGAATCCCTATTTCCTCGCTAATTTTTTTTTGTTGTGTTTGTTATTGTCAGGAGAAGGTTCTTATGCAAGAAAAGTATAAGAAAATAGTGCGGAAAATTTGAAAATTTAATTTTTAAATTTTCTAATGATTTACTAATGTAACCTTTTAGCGCTTTGACAATATAAACTTTTTAAATGTAATCTTATGGCGTTTGACATAACATTGACATAATGCGTGAATGCGTGCTTTAGTGTGACTAAGTTACGGTTAGTTCAGAGGTATCATCATATTGCTTGGACCTTCTGCTGACAACTGATCCAGACCGCTACTCAGTGTCGGTCTCTTCACCTTTAGGTAGTTCCGACCACTGTCTGGTGAAATCTGTATCTGTCTACTCCCCGCCCGATCCCTGCCCAAAAGGCACTCGGCGGATGTGGCGATACAAGTCAGCAGATTGGGATGAGATGCGGTCCTTCTTTGCATCTTATCCTTGGCAACCTGTCTGCTTCTCTTCTGGTGATCCTACCACCTGCGCCAATGCTGTGACCGATGTGCTACGATTAGCAATGGAATATTTTATTCCGTTCACTGACGTACCGTCATCTGGCAGAGATCGCCCATGGTTCGGGGCTGAATGTGGACGCGCTGAGGCGCGCAAACATCAGGCATACCTGGCTTGGGTCGATGCTCGTAGGCGCAAGGCAAAGGATATACACGCAAAGAAGAGAATTTTTAACAAGGCTGCCAAGTCCTGCAAAAAGGCTCTACAGAAGTCTCGCTTTGACCATATTAGCCGAATAGGGAACAAACTGGCTTCGTACCCCGCGGGTAGTAAAGCGTTTTGGTCCCTAGCTAAATCAGTCGAAGCAAACTTCTGCCGCCCCTCACTGCCTCCACTGCAGAAGCCTGATGGAACACTGGCTCACACTGCTGAAGAGAAAGCCAACTTGTTTGCTTCTCTGTTTGCGGAATCTTCACGACTAGATGCTGGAAGCGCGATTCCTCCTAACGTTCCAGGAAGCGAGATAGTCATGAATGACATTCACATTCGCCAAAAGGAAGTTCGCAAAACGCTTCGTAATCTTGACGTGAATAAAGCCAATGGCCCTGATAGTATATCTGCCATTATGTTGAGGACATGTGCACCCGAGTTGACTCCTGTCTTGAAACGCCTCTTTCGCCTCTCTCTAGAGACTGGACTGGTGCCGAAGTCTTGGAAGCTAGCAAATGTGCAACCCGTGCCCAAAAAAGGTAGTCGTGCTGACCCTTCAAACTACAGGCCTATCTCCATCACCTCCATACTCTGCAAGAGCATGGAGCGTGTTATCAACACCAGGCTTTTAGCGTACCTAGAAGCTAACAACCTCCTCAGCGATCGACAATACGGTTTCCGCCAAAACCGGTACACTGGGGATCTTCTAGCGTACGCTACCTACATCTGGAGTGAGGCCATCGAGAGACACGGGGAAGCGCTTGCCGTTTCTCTGGACATCTCGAAGGCCTTTGACAGGGTTTGGCACGATAGCCTTATTGGCAAGCTTCCTGCATACGGTCTACCTGCTGCATTTTGCGCTTGGATTTCGGATTTCCTGAGGGATCGGTCATTACGAGTGGTCGTTGACGGCTGCTCGTCTGAGCAAATGTCTATCAATGCCGGTGTTCCCCAGGGGTCTGTACTCTCTGCGACGCTTTTCCTGCTGCATATCAACGATCTGCTGAAGCCCGGTACCTTTGGGTATGCAGATGACAGCACGGTCGTGGAGAGCTACACTTCCAATGCGCGGGCCAGTGGGCCGGATATAGAGTTGCTCAGAGAGGCCATGGTTGAACGCTTAAACTTGTCCCTTAAGGCAGTCTCCGATTGGGGCGATGCCAACCTGGTTCAGTTTAACGCTAGTAAAACCCAGGCGTGTTTGTTCTCCGCAAAGAAGAGGCCGTTTTGACTGTCTCCTTCTTTCCGAGATGTATCCGTGCAGTTAACTGACAAGCTTGAGCTGTTAGGCGTTGATCTTTCATCGACTCTAAATTTTGGCTCATATATTGAGTCAAAGGCCCAAATAGCCTCCAAAAAGCTTGGCATCCTCTCGAAGGTGAGAAAGTACTTCACACCAAATCAGCTGCTCACATTATACAAAGCCCAAGTTAGAGCATGTATGGAGTACTGTTCTCATCTTTGGGATGGTTCCGCCAAGTATCAACTAGAGGCACTGGAGTCGATTGAGAGGCGCGCCAAAAAGTTAATAGGCAGCGTAGCCGAGTCTCAGCTGCAAAGCCTTGCGCACCGACGAAGGGTTACCAGTTTGTCGGTTTTTTATCGGATACATTTCGGAGAGTGTGCTGAGGAACTGCACAACTTAGTTCTGCCTTCCCCTTTCTTCTATCGGACAACAAGACACTCGGAGAGGCGCCATCAGTACATGGTCGATATTCCCAAAATACGTACGAAGCGCTTCGAGTCCACGTTTTTTGTACGTACTGCGAAGATGTGGAACTCCTTGCCGGGGTCTATATTTCCCGATAAGTACGATATGGGTCTCTTCAAATCAAGAGTAAACCGGTTCCTTCTAGGTAAGCGTGCTCCATCCTAGGCTATTCCGATGCTTAACATCAGGCAGGGTGTAGTCAAACGCTAATCTATTTCTAATAAAAAAAAAAAATAAAAAAAAAAATCACTACTAATATTAAGGCCGTGTTCAAACCAAACTGACTGTCAGCCGCTGAATGTGAGCAGGCTCACTGAGAGCCCCAGTGTAAACGTGAAAATAAACGGTATTTTGCGTTCACATTATGCTGACAATACGCTATAGTTTACGTCCGTCCGTCCAATCAGCGTCCGCGGAGCTTAGTGACACGCTATATTAATCGGCCGTCGAATGTCAGCATCTACGCATAGCGTAATAACGTATCGTCGGTTAAATGTGAACGAAAAAGTGATTATGTATGGAAATAAAATAAACTGCGTAACGTTCGCTCACTTTCGGCGGCTGACAGTCAATTTGGTTTGAACACGGCCTAAAAGTTCAATGTAGTAAAAAGTTTCAGTTTAGATAGAACAAAGTCTGTCGGGTCAGCTAGTAAGAATATATTTTGAAACATTGAAATTGTGTCTATATGAATACAGAAATTTCTACTTATAAATAACTAGCGACCCGCCCCGGCTCCGCACGGATACAATGCTGATGTATTATACATATAAACCTTCCTCTTGAATCCCTCTATCTATTAAAAAAAACCGCATTAAAATCCGTTCCGTAGTTTTAAAGATTTAAGCATACATATGGATATAGCGACAGAGAAAGTGACTTTGTTTTATACTATGTAGTGAAGTGCACAAAAATCCTAAAGTTACAAATTAAACAGCAGGTTTAAATGCGAAATAGTCACTTAATTGCATTGTCAGGTCGCGACAGAATTTAAAGAGCTTATTTTGTAGTCCGTATTTGCATAGTCATTATCAAGAGGACTTTAATATTTGTTATGTATGAAATATTTTAGCATTTGTTGCAGATTTGCTCCGTGAAAATGTAGGATTCGTATTCCCGCAGCGAAGTTATTTTGTTTTAAATGTTTAAGTGACCTTTACTACATCTTTCGGATCCCGTATCTTAAAAGATAAAACCAATGTCTTTTAAACTCACTTGTTTCTTTGTCTGTCTATCAATTTGTCATAATCTATATCACAGTATCGCGTAGAGCTATCAAGTAGTATTATCATCATCAGCATCATCAACCCACATAATGTCCACTACTGATCATGGGCCTCCTCCCGGGGGAGGGTATTTGCCATAGTCACCACGCTTGGCAAGCGGATTGTTGACGCAGTTTTATTTTTTACCATACAAGGAAACGCTGCTGCCCGTTCCTTGATATACGATTATTTTACATGATGTTATAACAATTAGGACCAACGGCTTAACCTGCTTTCCAAGGCACGGAGGGTCGCCCCTCAACCAACCAGACCCAGAAAGAAATATTTGAATTAACACAAAGATTTCCTGTCCAGCGTGGTGATTGAACCCACGACCTCCGAGATTTAAAACGAGCCAAATAGCCGAGGTTGTCAAGTAGTATACTTATTATTATTATTAAAACTGGTTATTAAGCTATCTTGCAGCAAAAATTCAGCTACTCAATTCTTAGTCAACGCAATCGTTGACCAAGAAGCTGAAAAGCTAACAAGACATATAGACAAATATGTTGAGATTTTTGAAGAAATCGAAGTTAAAAACTAAATTAAAATCCAGAGAGTATTTTTGAATTAAAACTTTCGTGGGTAGTACACATATTTATATTAACTATCCGGTTGTACTCACGATTTGTCATCATCGGATAAGTCCGACTAGTTTCCATCCCGAGACCATCCCGATGATGTCAAATCGTGAGTACCACTGGATAGTTAATATAAATACCTAGAGAGTACTTCCGGTTTATCTCTAATCGTGAAGTTCTAGCGTACAAAGCAAGCTCTTACCAAAAATCCCTAAAATCTTATTTTCGTCTCCTACTATCATTGCATGCGCTTCTTCAACTTCAGTAGTTTATTAGAGCCTCGAACACCGTAGACGAGTGGCCTGCCTATCAGTTTTTTATCGGTTGCATTTCGGGGAGTGTGCGGAGGTTCTACATAACCTGATATCCCCTTCACCCTTTCATCACCGGACGACTAGGCGCGGCGAGCGGTTTCACCCTTTTGTTGTAGACATTCCTTCAATACGCACGAAGCGATTTGCTTCTTCTTTCATAATGCGGACGGCTAAGGAGTGGAATTCTCTGCCGGCGTCAGTTTTTCCGGAACGCTATAATCTGGACATCTTTAAGGCTAAAGTGAACAGACACTTTCTAGGCAAGCGTGTATCATCTTAGGACTTATCTTCGCCTTCCATCAAGCGAGATTATGGTCAAACGTAAGCCTATATGTAATAAAAAAAAAAAATAAAAAAAATAACGTTCACTGTTGAACACAGCCCCCCTATTAACAGACCTGCCAAGTCAGGGTCATTGAGGAATATTGCAATAATCACAACTCTTAACATGAGGATTGGGTGTCGCAGTAAGTTGGTAAGTAACCTTGAGCTGACAGTTGCTGCTACCCATCTATCTGTATGACCCTTAGTCGCCTCTTACGATACCCATGTGAAGAATTTATGCCCAGTGGAGTAGCAAAAGGCTCGTGGCTAAATATAACATGTCCGTCCGAAAAAAAAATCATGCGAAGACATGGAGGGATCTATACAAAGGCGGACTTACTCAGAGCTTACAAATAAATAAAATTCAAATAAAAAAACCTTTTATTTCCTATTTATATAATATTTTCTTACACTAGTACTTAATTTTAGAGTATAGTATCTGCTTATTTAAGCAGATGTTTATTGTAATTACAACATTGACTCTGCGCTTAGCAATCTTAAATCTTAACCAATCGCGAATACTCACTCCACTATATCAATGTACAGTCAACAAAAGAGATAGATTTACACCATAAGTATAAAATAATGTAATGTTTATGTCACTACCACAGCCGGTAATTCCTTATTGGTGAAGAGTTAGCTGCTAGTTGTGTACAAATGCCTATTAATAATCGCTTTATATTTAAGAAAAAAGTTCGTGAACATGTCACTAAACATGTCACTTAGTCTTAACAACTTTTAGAAATTATGTATATCTATTATGTGTATATATTTATTTATTGAATGTAGTTATGTATGTATAGTATGTATAATATATTATATATTAGAATGTATTTCTATGTTGTAAACTTATTATAACTATATATTTACCGCAGCGGTATCTATTCTCCATACATATTTCTACTACCTTAGTGCACCTACGACACTGCCTCTGCATCACCCAATGGCAGACTGGGAGAAACTGTCTCAGGCATTAAGTCCACCATGTACTATCTTAGTGCTAAAGTTATAAATAAAATAAATAAATAAATGTATATAATAGTAAACTCTTCTCAGTGTACATATAAATTTGAAATGAGTTTCACAAAGTGTAAACCTATTTCTTTTGTTGACTATTCATACCTACCGAAGTTACTTTCTATGTTTCTCACAAACAATAACACATTTCTCATTATATTTTAAAATTAACTTTCCGACTCCGCGAATAAAATAGCACAACCCAAAATATGAATTCCTCATACAATTTCTGCGATTTAGGTATTCACATGATAAATTTTAACGTAGCCGGCTGTATTTGATTTATGGTCTGTGTCTAATTGTAAATGTATGCGAAGAGATTGTGAATTTATATGATTTAATTTTGGGAATAAGCAAGGAGAATAGTGTTATGCTGGAACACTATTTAATTTGGTAGAAATGTTGTCCTCGCTTTAGTTGTTCGCTATCTTGTTTAATTTTAAGACCACAAATGTAATTAAACGACTTTACATTTTTGGACGGTTGGATTAGTTTGTTAATAGTCTGAACAGTTGATGCATGCTGAATGTATTTGGAACCTTGGTAGAATTAAAGCGCAGCATTTAAAAGAACAAAATGAAGAACTAGTAATGTTTTTTTTTTTTTTAATTTAAAACTTAAGCACAAACTATTGTACCAAGGTGGACTTAATGCCGTAGTAGGCATTATCTGCCAGTCGACCTTAGGGTGGTGATGAAACAACATGGTAGGTGCGCTGCAGTTTAGAAAAGATAAAAGAATAATTTAACTATTAATTTATAAATTCTAAGAAAGCATATATATACAGCTATAACATACATAACATATATAATAACATATATACACGTATACATATTTATATACACTCTAATAATAAATGCATATATACTTATAATATATATCATAAAATTAATAAATTATACACTAATGAGAATCTACCCTAGCTCTTGAGAAGATGTTGTTTCGCTTTCCTTTTAAAATGATAGCGGTTCTTTGCCATTCTGATCTCAGGTGGCAGTGCATTCCATAGAAGAATAGACTGCACGAAAAAGGAAGAATGGAGAAAATTTGTGTGGTGGGAAGGACATAGTAGAAGTCGGTTATGAGAAGATCGGAGTGCTAGTTCAAACCCTTTCTTTTCGGATGGACTTACGTAGGTAGGCTTTTGCTACTTCACCGGGCATAAGGCGAGCAGAGCTCCAGCCTTATTAAATGGTTTAAAAACTACAAACTATGCAACCTGCGCAAGAGGGCGCCCCTGTGGGGCTTGAGCCTCGGCTCAGGGCGGTCGCTGGTGATGAGATTGAGGGATTATGACTTTTAGTATTTTAAGGGAGTTTTGTGCAACTGTCGCTCTACTTTACAGTTCGCGGACCTCTCGGACTTCGGGTCTACGAGGGCATCGGATGGTTCTTTGCAAACTAAGGGTCAGGAGGACGAGGGGGGAGGTTCGATCCCCGCCCATTGCACTACCGATGTGAACCCACACGTAATACAAGCATTTTAGCTAAGCACGAGGGGTTAACAGAAGAATACTAGAATACTAGTAATGAGCAAAAACTCTCGACAACTTTTTGTAAATAGTTTCCTCGCATAAAGTTATGTACTTAGCATTTTCCTCATTAAATTTCAAGTCTTTGATAACAATTGTAATAACATCTACATATTATGTTCTTCATATTATTATCGGTCTCATGTTGAAACCGCCCCTAAAATATGTCCCACGCAAAACGGAGGAGGAAGGGGGCAAAAGAAGGTGACGATCTCTCGCTTTCGAACATCACTCAGAAGATGCTCGAGAGCGAGAGATCGTGGGAGTCGATGGCCTCTTTCTGTGAGACGGTAGCTTAACAGAAGGAAAAAAAAAATTGATGAATACATTTCGAAGAACCTACGGGACCCGAAGATACTCGGGTGAAACCGCACGCTGGAAGCTACTCTATAATATCATCATCATCAACAGCCCGTTTACGTCCACTGCTGAACATGTGCCTCCTCTTAACAGACCTTGGCAAGCCAGAATCGTAGAGGGATATTGCCATAATCACCACGCTTGGCAGACGGATTGGTGATCGCAGTAAGATGTAAACCTTGAGCTAATAGATGCTGCTGCCCATCCATCAGCCATATGTCCCTTAGTCGCCTTTTACGACACCCATGGGAAGACATGGGGTGGCCTATTCTAAGCCGGAGACCACACGGCTCATAATATAAATCGTAAAAAATTTATGACCTATTAATGAAAAACGTTCTTGTTCTTTTTATTATAATAATTAGTATTTTGTTTCATTACTTTTTCAAATATTTGATTTGATGTTTAATAATAAAGCAATTCAAATTGAAATAAAAAGAAATTTGAGACAGCGACTGAGACTTTAATGGAATAAATTTTAGATGTAAAATTTCATAACATATTATGATGGCACAACAAGAGAGAGAAGAGTCCCACAAATACGACCGGGTGTTACAAGAACTAGATGGGGTACAAGAATGCAGTGGGAGTCACGGTGGGGTCATTAAGTAATAATAAATTTTATCGGAATCAAATAAATTTGAAGCGGCCGTAGCCCAATGGCTAGGGCGTCGGACTTGTGGTCTTGAGGCCGCTGGTTCGAACCCCACCCATTGCACTACCGACGTGAACCCACCCGTAACACAAGCATTTTAGCTTAGCACGGGAGGTTAACAAGAATACTAGTAGACTGCAAAACACTGCTAGAAATCATAATAAAAAGAATCATCATCATCATCATCATCAGCCCGTATAACGCCCACTGCTGAACATGTACCTCCTCCTGAGAGAGGGTATTTTCCATAGTCACCACGCTTGTTAAGCGGATTGGTGACCGCAGAATTATGTTGTAACCCACAAGAAAACACTGCTGCCCGTTTCCTAATATACGATTATTGTAGATGATGTTCGCTTTAAATCTCGGAGGGCGTCGGTTCGATTCCCACGCTGGACAAGAAATGTTTGTGTAAATATGGTTGATGATGATGATTCATTATCATTTCTCATTCGAATTAATTAGTTAAGCTTTATCAGTTTACGACCTTCTCTCACATGGGCCTTCTCTTTAACAGATGTTGGCACAACCATCCGCCAGGGTCGTTGAGGGATATTGCCGTAATCACCACGTAGTTGCATTGCAGTAAAACGGGAGTATGTTTGAGCTGGTAGATGCTTCTGCTCATCCATCAGCTGTATGTTCCTTTGTCACCTTTTAAAACACCCATAGGAAGATGGAGAGTGGCCTATTTTAAGCTGAAAACGACATGCTGTAAACGACATGCTGTAAACGATATGCTGGAAACGACATGCTGGAAACGACATGCTGGAAACGATATGCTGGAAACGACATGTTGGAAACGACATGCCGGAAACGACATGCACAAAAACAACATTTTAGTCATTAATTTTGAAAAGCTTTAAAAACTGATTTTCAGTTATGAAAATTTTTCTTAATTTATTTTATTTTATTATTCTTAATCTTGAACTGCGTTATTTATCGGCTGCACCAGTTTTAACTATTGTAAGTTTACTAATAACTTGGTTTGTAGCAACAAAATTACATGTTCAATTAAAAGTGATATGCAAAACACTGCGGACATTTTACTTATAAGTTTTATGAAATTTTTTACAGTTGCACTCAATCATGCAACACGAATATAGCGTAAAAAGTTAATATGTCTAACAAAACTGGATGCAATAATTGTAACGTCAGTATTATACTTGCAGGCGGGTGCCCGTCATTATCAGAATCGGCCATGTCTTAAATAACTGCTAGGTAATGTGTGGGTGGGTAAGAACCAACAAAGAAACACTCGAGTCACAATCAAGAGTTATTTACTCGCACAAAATCTCACACTTACAGAATCTCACTAAGATCTTAGACTTATTTCCACTTATAATAGCTGGTGGAGGATCTACAATATTGACATCTTCGGTGACCATAATAAGGAATTTAAACAAAAGATCTTAAACGCGGTTAACATAAATAGGTTGCCAAATTGACATAAAATCAATTAAGTTATTATTAAAAATTTATTTATTAATTTCATTTAATTTATTAATTTCATTTAATTTGCTCCTTATATTTTGACATCTCGTTTTAATTAATAACCATGTTTTAAATATTACAATTTATTTTATTTAGTTAGTAAGTGACTATGCATGCAATACAATTTGTCAAATTTAATTATATAATACCTATTTAACTTTTAAGCTGTTGTTCACTATTTTTATAACAAATGTTGTGCATATCTGTAATAGATGTAAACACCTAGCCCTATTTTTTTGTACATGTAATACCTATTTATCAATGTATGTGTTTATGTTGTTGATGTGCCTCAATAAATAAATAAATAAATAAATAAAGATCTTTACACTAGTAATTAGGTAATCACTTAATCAAATGGTTTTAATTATTTTGAATTACAAAGGGACAAGATTACTCGGAACAAAAGCAATTCGTCGGGTACGCGGTGCGCTCACGCCATTGACGTTCGGACAAAATACCCGACGTTCAATATGGCCGCGCTTACCATCGCCTCGACGCTCCGCCAGACTGACATTTGTCCAGTCTCGTTCCGACGTTTCTTAACAGATGGCGCTGGCAATGCGCCGTAATACTATATATTTTTTTCTTTTTTTAAAAAGACTAGCAGTGTTTTTGCTGTCTACTAGTATTCTTGTTAACCCCTCGTGTTAAGCTAAAATGCTTGTGTTACGAGTGGGTTCAAGTCGGTAGTGCAATGGGTGGGGATGGAATCGGTGACCTCAAGATCACAAGTCCGACGCCCTAACTATTGGGCTACGGCCGCTTATTTTCGTTACGGACAATTTCGTTTGTGTACTCAATTCTAATCAATTTAGTACCGGCATTTACTAAATCCGTGGCTTAGCGGTATTAGTGTCGCTTTGAGTCTCGGAGGTCCTGGGGACGATCCTCAAACCGGACAAGAAATCTTAGTGTCAATTCTAAGATTGAAATAGAAGACGTTCCGTGCCTCGGATGCACGTTAAGCCGTTGTAGCCGATCGTTATAATATAATCTAAAACAAGCGTATACCAGGGAATGGGCAGCAGCGTTTCCCTGTGTATAAGAACATAACACTGCGGTCTCCAATCCGCCTGTTTAGCGTGGTGACTATGGCAAACCCCCGGATGGAGACCCATGTTTAGCAGTGGACAATGTACGGGCTGATGATGATGATGATGATGATGATGATTTACTTTATCAGACTGTTTACTTTCACTGCTGAACATGGGCTTCCTCTTAACAGACCTTGGCAAGCCAGATCTGTTGAGAGATATTGCCATAATCACCACCCCTTGCAGGCAGATTGGTTATCGCAGTAAGATAGTAAGTAACATTGAACTGATTGATATTGCTGCCCATCCATCAGCCGTATATACCTTAGTCATTTCTTACAACACCCATGGTTAGACATTTTTATTTATTTATTTAATACGACACACTACTATGATTACAGGTTTAACTAATGCAATAGAGTACTTTAAATTACTATGTTATTAAATATAATGTGCTTAATAACGGGTGTTCTATTTTAAGCCGGATACCACACGGCTTTCCGCCTCATTTTTTTTTATCATTATCCTAAGATAATTGCACAGAAAATTTTGTAAAACAATGTCTAGACAAACATACGTGTTATTTGACATTAAGATTGTTGAGTGCTGCTAAAGTACACGAAGGCATTACAATTATGAAACATAATGAGTCATACTCATGTCCATTATATTAAGTATTTTAAATAACTCGGTATATATAGCAATAGCAGTTTAGAGAAGAAGGCGAAATTTAAAAAAATAAAATTATTAAAATAAATAAATAAAAATCATTTTTATTTACGTAAGCCTATTACAGGCACTTGCAAATAGTCAAAACAATAATTTAGTATTTAGTATTATTATTTATAATTATCATATTTTATAATTTTTTAAATTAAACAAGTATTTAAGTTATTATTTTAATTATATTTTAGTCTTAACGTCTTAGTTTAATATTTAACTATATTGTGTCAAATAGCTTGTTCTGTTTATATTAGGTTAGAACAATTGTCATTATTTAGGTGGACCATGAGTATATATATAACGACGGACGAAGATCCGGCGAAACAAACTCAGTGGGTTATTCTACTGCCGGTTTTAACACGACCCACATGAGACGGTCCGGCGAAACATACTCAAATGGGCAGAACGTAAGTTTTGGTCCAGTTACTTTAACTATTTATTGGCATACACATTTTTTGCCCAAACGGTTGTCTTTGTAATATTTGTTTATTGTGTTTTTATACTAAAATAGAAAAATAAAAGAATTTGAGACAGAACTAGCGGTCTATGAATATAATATATTATGTAAGTAGGTCAATTACAGATAGTTCACAGAACATCACACTATTATGCTTACTACTAGTCTATTCGGGTACAGGGTCTCTAGGAAGTGTTACGCAAGCAGGTTTATGAAGCCTTTATCCTCTTTATCGTCTTTATCCTCAATATAGTCCTTAATAATAATAATAATAATTTTATTTCAGGCATCGGAGGCCCATAGAATAAAATACATAAAATAATCTTAAAAGTAATAAACTAATACATATTTTAATAAACAAAAACTTAATACTAATGTACACGAAGTGTCGGCGTCGTGTTTCGCTGACTGGTGTCACGTAGCTGGCCACGAAACCGGCGGAACATAACACCCTTCGGCCAAAACTCTTCTTTGAGGCACTTCTCGAGATACTGCGTCGGAACACGCACCACGTACGACTTGAAGTTCGTTTTGTGACGCGGCTCCAACATCTCGACCCTCAAAGTCCAGTTGGTCTTCACCCGCATGTACTCCACGACCTCTTCAACTTTCGTGGAATGATGCAGTCTTGACACGTACATCAGCGTTGTCGGTACGGCTGGACGCAACAGCGTGTTGGGTCCTGCCAGCGCAGTACCACACTGGTTCCGACAAGGAGGCTTCTTCTTCTTCCTCTTCTCCACCTTGATGAAACCATCGCTGTCGCCCGTGTCCTTCACTACTAAATGCTATAATAGCCTTTAGATATGAGGACCCGTTTAATATATACTTTAAAAGTTGGATCAGGCAAATCAGTTACATGACTAGGGAGTTTGTTATAAAACCTAATGCAATTTCCCATAAATGATTTATTAGTTCTACTAACTCTAAAACCGGGTATGGCAATTTTATGTTTATTTCTCGTGTTAACATTATGAATATCACTTTTTTTACTATATTGATCTATATTTTTTCTAACAAAAATGATATTTTGGTATATGTACTCAGAAGGAGCGGTAAGTATATTTATCTCTTTAAACAGGGTACGTAAGGAGTCGCGACTACCTAAACCGTAAATAGCCCTAGCTGCTCTTTTCTGAAATATAAAAATACTATTGACATCAGCGGCTGACCCCCAAAGCAGTATTCCATAGGACATAATGCTACTAAAGTACTCGAAATACACTAGTTAGCAGTTGCTTCGTCTGACAATTGCCTAATTTTCCAGACAGTATAAGATGCGGAGCTAAGTCTACCGGTTAATTTTTCAATATGAGGGGCCCATTGCAGTTTTGAATCTTATGTTATACCTAGAAAAACTGTTGAGTGAAGCAATTTATTTGAGGTAATTTCCCATTTTGCACCTAATTTTGTTAGAATTTTAGAATGTCCATTATTCACGAAAATGTTTTAATTCATAAGAAACGTTATAAAGTTTAAATGGGAATAAATTAATGTTTTTTAACTGTTCGTACACGATTTAAATTTTATATAGCACTTGCAGCAAGTCGCTTAGCATTCATTACATTTTTCAACTGAAAATTATGCTAACCTTTAATTTAAACACAACACATAAAATGAATGTTGATATTGATCTCTGTTTGGCGAAAGTTGTATTGCAAAAGAGTAAAATAATTTAAAAAATAAAATGTATGCAGGCTCATGATGATGAGCATCACGCTACAAGACATTGATACAGGGCAGCGATATACTCGCGTGAAACCAGAGGGTGCGACTAGTCTTCAACATTTATATAAGTGTTTATCTGTATACTAATATATAAAGCAGAAGAGTTAGTTTCTTTCCCAGAACCTACTGGTCGATTTATCGACAAATTATGATTTCATTATGAAGTTCCTTCGGAAACTGGAGTATCGCAAGTGAAACCGCGCGCTGAAGCTAGTATTACACACAATTAAAACAAAAGCCTCATGCAAGTCTAAATTGAAAATTCTTTGCAGCGGCTAAATGCTTTTTTAAAAACTTAATAACTTACTGTACTAGCTTAGAGCAAGAATTTAAATTTGCTGAAATAACCCTTACTTATTAGTGGTACTAGAATGCTCATGCAATATACAGTTAAAACAAAAAGGCTTAAGAGTCAAGCATTTTACAAAACTACTTAAATAGGTACTGGAATTAAAAACATAAAAGTCATACATTTTATTTATGGTTTCACTAGCGTGCACCGAGTAACATTTTTGTATTAACTATTTCAAAGCGAAACGCACTTGTAGCGGCGAATGAAATCCATTTATGTTATAAGAAATTTAAAGAAACGCCGGAATATTTCATAACACTTAAGATTTTAAAAGAATAAGAACTTAATTGAAGTCCGACGTGCTACGAATAGTCATCATTTTTTATGAGTCTGTTTTCAATCAAGGAAACCCGAAATTCATCATTCCCTATAACGTGTCCAACATTGAAAAGTCGTCCTTTCTAATATTATAAATGCGAAAGTAACTTTGTATAACTGTCGGCCTTTCAAGCCAAAAGTACTGAACCGAGTTAAATTTAATTTGGTAGACAGATAGTGTAGAACCTGAAAAAATACATAGTCTGCTTATAATCTCAAAAAAGTGTCTTATTAAAATAATTAAAACTGGTACTTAAAGTCACCATTACACGTGGATAAAATTGTGGGCACAGCTTAAAGTTTGTGGGTTCGATCCCCACACCGGATAAGAAATTTTTGTGTAAATCCTAGGATTTTTTCCATGTCACATACTCAGAATACCAGGTCTGCATCCAACTTAGTTGCTGAATCACTGAGCACCGGTGGTGTCAATACATAGGTAAGTCGTAATTTAAAAAATCTAGGCCACTCTGATTTCCCTTAGCATTCAGCATATAGTAAATAACCGTGATCTCCCATATCAACATCAGAGCAAACGATTTCAAAAGTGCTCAAATCAAAGAGGCTGTCTCACAAACGATTTGTCATTTATCTGTTCGCAACCCTTCATAAAAACCCGATTTCACGCAAAAAGTGAATCCTCTTCTTCAATGTCACTAGTCACGTGACTTTACGATTCAAGTTTATTTGAAAATGAGGCCTATGCTTTGGGTAATAAGAGTCTTTGGTGAAGGTAAATATGTCATTGATATAAAGAGGGTTCTGCTTTGTTTTTATGAAATCATGAGTGGATTTGATGGGTCACATTTTATTTTCGCAGCGATGATCGCTGTAAAATTAGTCAAAGTCGTAGTAACGAGATTTATTCAGCACATAGGTATTCAAAATGGTACAGATTGTATCTGGGGGCACGGCAGTGCCACCCCAAGTCGAGTAAGAAAAAAAAAAAAAAAAAAAAAAAGGTGCACGGCCGTACCTATCTTTTCTCGAAGCAACTCAGCCGATTTTCGACCCCCTATAACTTCGTTGTGGATAAAGATAGGAGCCTGAATTTTCAGTAACTAAACAAACTTTGTAAAACTACAGTATATTTCAAATTTCATTCAATTTGAACCTGTACTTTACGAATTATAACTAGTCAAAGTTTGGTATTTTCGGTAATTTTGTCACTCGCTCACTGCTGACTGACCGATCATCAAAATGTTTAGGCACTTCTAGCAGACGTAGAAGCTTCAAATTTTGAATATTAGGACAGTTTAGTGTAAAACTCATGGGAAAATTCCAACATTTTGCAATTTCGGTCCAGTTATTCAGTTTCATCAACTGCATTAATAACTTTGTTATTTCTTATAAATGTATAGGATTACAAAGTTACATTTGCAGTCAGTGAATCAGTGTACATGAATATGTTTGATTTAATGGAGGAATAGGTGTAGATAGGGACCTAGATGGAATTATGTTGAAAGGTGGTGTCTAAGTGGTTAGGTTAGTTGTTTCAGAGACCTAGTTTTCTGCGTTCGATTCCCACCCGGGACAATTATTCGTCTGAAATTCAAACAGTTGTACTGAGTCAGGGGGTGCTTTGTTTTCGTGAATCTATTGAGCGGTGAGACCTTCGCGACACAGGGAATAATTTAACAAATAAAAAAAAAATCGAAGGAAAAAAAAAAAAAACTCAATGGAATGTAAAAGCAACTGTGCTATGAACGATAGTATACTAACAGGCCGCGGCCCCTTGAGAAGTAGGGACCCCGTGTACTCTGGCATCCCTGAATCTGGTTATTTGGACCCAGGAGAGCCCGCAACACCATTTGAGTCGCGGACGCTTCCATAGGGTATCCCAGATAGGCAACAGTTCCTGGGCCCCTCACCAATTGTGGTCAGAGGAGTAACCGGGGGTTTAAGTGTTTTTCTCTCAAGGTATGATTTGCATTCCACTGCTATGGAGAGGGTGAGTCCCACATACCCCACCGCTCGTGCGGGAACGCCGCAGTGTCGGAGGAGATGCGTAAAATTCTTGCATTCCCCCCGGACAAACACTACGGCTTCCACGCTTCCCGTTCGTCACAGAAAGACGGTCACTTTCTTTCAAGTAATTAACAAGTCTTACTGCGATATCGCAGGTATACACACACACCACGTTTTATTTATCTGACACAAACTGTATTTGCATATTCATTTTATCAAATAGTTTTTACACAGTTTGATGTTAACTGTGTAGCTTTAAATTTACTTACGTACATATTAGCTTGTGGCCGCGACTTTGTCTCTGTGAAAAAGTTACTTTGACCCGCGACATAGATAATAATTTCCCTAGTGCGGGAGCTGTCTCAAAAAAAGCCAAAATTGGACATGTGCCAAAGTTCCATTAAAAACAGTTTAGTAATTTCTTTATTTAAAAACCTTTGACAGTGAGGCCGTGAGTGCCATACAAGTTCATGTTAATCCTCTGTTAAGCTTGATGTTGTAGTTTTCGATTAGGTACATTGACAATATTTATAATGAATGAGAGATAACAATTTTAAATAAGGATTAATTTTAAATGACGTTTGACGAGTGCGACGAATATCAATAAACCATAAAAAAGTACACGGCGCAGCTGCTCTTGTTACGTATGGTGAGTGTTGCCATGCCAGCTAGGCTCGTGGGTATTCATATATTCGTAAGTTAAGTTATTTTGTAAATAAAGGCACCGAGTTACGAGTCTGGACGGTTTACATTTAATTTAAGTCTACTTTGGAACGATTAAAGCGCAGGAATCCTCCATTTGTGCATACAATAGACTAAAACCGGCCAAGTGCGAGTTGGACTCGCGCACTAAGGTTTCCGTACCATTTTCAAGTGCCTACCTATTGCCGTTATAGGTATCGAGCAAAAAAGGCCGCAAAAAATTTTGTTGTATTGGAGCCCCCCTTAATTATTTAATTTATGTTTAGTTTGTTAATATAGCAACAGAAATACATAACTTGTGAAAATGTCAACTGTTTAGCTATCGCGGTTCTTGAGATACAGCCTAAATCCGTTGTAGGTATTCAAAAAAATTATGTAAATTGTAAAGCAAAGGAAAAAAGGTACAACTATCTACAAAAAGAAATGAGATGCCATCAAAAACATACTTGTAAAAAAACCCAAGTCTCGTAGCGCAGTTCTTTTACCGTTAAAAGTTGTGAGATCTATGTAATACCAAGTCGGTTAATTTATTCAGTCCCTACTTAAGGGACCTTCTGTCTTAAGCTATTACGTAACTATCTCACCTAACAGACTCTTAAAATGATCTTATCAAAATTCAAAACTTTTATGTTATGAATATTAGATTGACTTGGCCATCGCAATAAACACTTGTGAGACACATTCTAATAGTATCCGATGGCCAAGTTAATTTATTATTTAAAACATAAAAGTTTCGAATTTTGATAAGATCATTTTAAGAGTCTGTTAGGTGAGATAGTTACGTAATAGCTTAAGACAGAAGGTCCCTTAAGTAGGGACTGAATAAATTAACCGACTTGGTATTACATAGATCTCACAACTTTTAACGGTAAAAGAACTGCGTTACGAGACTTGGGTTTTTTTACAAGTATGTTTTTGATGGCATCATTATTACCAGTTGTATATCAGGGACCGGTCTGCAGCGTTTATCTGTGTAAATATATACTGTACATTTTATTGCGGTCACCAACTCACCTGTCAATTATGGTAGCTATGACTTGAACATGGGCCCCTCCTTTGAAAGGGGTTACATGTTCAGCAATGGACAATATACGGGCTGATGATGAGGAATCAATTCATTGTAATATTTTAGTCAAGGCAGCGTTCAGACCAAAGCGCATAGCCAAGACTATCTTTAAGAATTCCTGAAAAGCAAAATTTTCACCCGTCAATATTTTAAAATGTCGATTTTGAACACAATGACTTCCACTTACCCGTTGCCATTGAACGTGGCAGTGATATTGTGCAATTTGCTAAATCGCACAACATTCTTTATTGAACCAAAGGTCACCTGCAACCTTTCAGTTCGGAATTTATCATTAACTTATATGAACCGATGATTGGATTTTGGATTCTGGTGGTAATACCTACAGTGAACAATTTGAAAGCAGACCATTAGCTTATTACATTTCTTGGACCGTTTCTTTATAACAGACTTGCTAGACTTATCAAATGTTCTACTAGGTATCCTAAACTAACTAAATTTAACTGTAAAAAAGACATTATCAACTACCTAAAAACCTTAAATGATGAAGACACCGAATCCTTCATGAATACTTTCGGTTCTAACTTTACTTATATGTATCTCCACCACCGCTCCATCCATTATCTAACAAAATTTATCTTAATGTACATCGTTCCAGCAATCTCTGAAATTTCTTTGTTTCCTAATTTTCTCAGTTTGATATTTTAATATACCTAACAACCACCTGCACATCCTTGTAATATACTTGTAATTTAGGATATTATTAGCACGAATGAACAGTTACCTTCTGAGTCACAGTCTTAACTAGTTCATAGGGTACGGATAATATGCTAAAAATAACCTAAAATAACATTGTCCATGGAAATCCAGTGAATAACTCTTAGTTTTCAGCATATAATGTAGGTACATGCATGCATACTCCTATGTTCTCCTGTATTAGGTTTAGTATAGTAAATAAAGAATTTTGATTTTGATTTTTTATACGGGCTACTCTCTGTATGGTTTCTGGATTAGAATCATCATCAACAGCCCGTTTACGTCCACTGCTGAACATGGGCCTCCTCTTAACAGACCTTGGCAAGCCAGGATCGTAGAGGGATATTGCCATAATCACCACGCTTGGCAGACGGATTGGTGATCGCAGTAAGATGTAAACCTTGAGCTAATAGATGCTGCTGCCCATCCATCAGCCATGTCCCTTAGACGCCTTTTACGACACCCATGGGAAGATATGGAGTGATTTGCCGTGAGTTGAGATTGCCGTGTGGTCTCCGGCTTAGAATAGACCACCCACATGGGCAGCAGCATCTATCAGCTCTAAGATACATCCATCATACTGCGATTACCAATCTGCCTGCCAAGCGTGGTGATACCGGCAATATCCGTCAACAACTTGGCTTGCCAAGAATTGTTAAAGAGGAGGCCGATGTTCAGCAGTGGACGTAAAAAGGCTGCTGAAGTAATATTATCACCTTAAATTCCTAGGTATATCTCAACACAGATTTCTGCTTTAGTGAGGGACAAATATTTGCTATTATGATTTTTTCGATCGTGATTAAGACATGATTTATTACTTTGCGGGTTCGTTTTCGAGTTAAACTTCATATTGCTACAATAACCAGTTTTGTTTATAATCACGCGACGTTAATCAATGCACTCTAGGAGGAGGAACATCATGCATTTCATAGTTATGAAAGGTTCAAGAGTTCAAAGTTCAAAATCATTTATTCTCTAAAAATGGTTACATTTATTGAATCGTCATATTTTTAGGTGTATGTCTTATGTCTAGATAAAATGTTTAGTCCTTTTATGGTATTTTGACCTCGTGACTTAAATTGCACTAGACTGGCTACTTCATATTGGGGTAGCCAATTTTAGGTGCCATCTTTTTTGCACTAATATTAAAACGTGAAAGTTTGTTAGTTACTCTTTCACGCAAAAACTTTTAAACGGATTTGGCTAAAAGTCTGCACGTGGAATTTATATATGCTACAGAACATTACGCTCCGGCTCACTGGAGCAGAGTAACACAGGTAAAGCAGCGGGGCGCAGGTAGCATAACAAATTTTATTGTAGTTGCAGTGAGTATATGGGATATGTTAATATATGTTGATATATGTATGAGATATGTACATTGAAGCATATTTTACTTTTCCCACAAAATATAAAACGATTTGCTATTTATAGCTCCATTAAAACCCTTATGTTGTTATGTTGGACCCGTGATTATTGGATGACGAAGCGCCTTGGTGACTTGTCGATCTTTTCACTTAGACCCTTTTTTGGTATTCAAGAAAAAAGGAAAGATAAGAATCAATCTTATACACATTTCTAGTATGTTAAATGTAAATTTGTGATTAATTTATTTTGAACTGAAATAGTTACATAAAAAAAAAAAAAACATAAATATAATAATTTATTAGTTTTTGGGTATTAGGTATTGTAACAATTAGTTAAGTTAGTGTTTTTCCATTAATGCATCAATCTGTTCTCAAATTACTATTTCCATTAAATTATTTGATGATTTCAGTTATAGACGGACTAAAAACATTTTATCTCGGATTTTCGCATCTAGTATCAAACATGTCTCAATCGTAAGACAATTTAAATTATTTATTCAATTCAAAACTTTAGCACAAAAGTCGCGACGCTTGGCAGGCGTGACCGCAGTGGGCCAGATTGCTTCTTGCGTACCCGGCCCGCACCAACGGCGGATTGAAGGAGTGTCCGGGGGGTTTTAGTTGTGTAGGGTCCTCTCCTCGTGGTATGAGTTAGCATACCACGCTATGGAGAGGGCGAGTCCCACATATCCCACCGCCAGCGCGCGAATACGCTGCAGCGGCGGTGGGAATGCGTAAATGCATTTCCCCCGGACAAATAAAAAACAAGGCGTGATCGCAGTATTTATGTTGCAATACTTAAGGAAGAATTAAATACCACGGAACGGCCAGCCTGCTGCCTGCTTGTCAGGCGCGTGAGGATCGAACTCACTACCTTCGAGACTGGAAGTGCAACTTATACAGACTACGCCACGGAGTTTGATTTTTACCATTTTTAAAGGTAAAAATCAACTCAACAACCTTGATTATGTACAAGTGTACATAATCGGAATATACAATCACACAAACATACATACAATTCACTGTCTCGATCGCACCACGTCAGTATCACGAGTGCCTTGGGTGAGAGTGGACGTAAAATGTTCTCGGTCCAATAGTCCAATGCGTTGTGTAGTACGTGCTGAGCCCGGACACAATACAGTACTAAATAACGTTGGCCGCTTTGTACCGCATAACTTTGAATCGCAATTCGTTGGAACAATAGAGATGCTGTAAATGATTCATGCGAGATAACAAATAAATTGCTCGAAATTCTGCAACTTCAGGCCGAAACTTATGAGGGTGCGGTTCCACTACTAGCAATGAAATTAGTACACAAAGGAAATATTTTTTATGATAAAGATTTAAAATAATAATAAAAATTTATTTAAAAAATTCATTTACAAAAAAACAAATAACATAAATCTTTGAAAATATAACCTTATTCTTACATACCTATTTGTATAATTATTGCTAAAATAAAATAGAAATACGTATAGTTAAGATAAATACACTTATCGTTAAAACAAGACAAAATTAAGAACATTCAAAATATTATAGCTATTAGCGGCTTGTCTGAACTAGGTAGAACCTGTGCTTCAGACAAAACTAACATAACAATTTATTTAAATGAGAGGTAAAAAGAAATGTAATTAAAATTGTAATAAATTAAAAACTAATGCGTTTGTGTAAACTGATACATTCCTACATTATCGGCATCATTTTAAAATTTCTAGTATTTTTTCTGTGTCTGCATAATTTAGCTGCTGTAGGTATTCTGTTACCACTGTGCGGCATTTTGTATAACATACGCTATGGATATTTAGTAATTTATTGATTTTATTATACAAAAAAGGTCCTAAAAATATGTAAAATCTGTTAACAAATGCATGTCAGGTTTGAGGCTTTATACAAACTAAGTCTTTTCTTCGCTTGTCTGAAGGTGCAGGGTTAAAAGAAAGTTCTTTGTGTTGTTTCAATAAAATATGCAGTACAAATAATTGTCGAACCGTAAGTACTTGACATTCCGTGTAAAGCTGATGAGTGGGGTACATAAAAGGACGAAAGGTTGCTACCTTTAGTATTGCTCTTTGAGCACGTTCTAGTGGTAATATAATGGTTTTAAGAGCACCACCCCATGAACCTATGCAATAAGTCAAAACAGACTGACACAATGCTAAATAAACTTGTTTAATTAATTTACAGTCGGCTATATTACGTAAATTCTTAAAAATATATATTAATTTTCGCACCCTACCGCATAATAAATCTTTAGTACAAGAGCACACTTAATGGCTACAACGTTTTTTGATGAGCTTTTTGCAACTATCACTCTACAGTTTATGGTCTTTGGGACTTTCTTGTAAGACGGTTCATAGAACACAAATAGTAGGGAGGGCCACAATCATCGTGATTTAATATCTCCGTTATAAAAAGTACAATTGGATGCTATAAACTTTATAATAATGAGCTAAAGACTGCGGCTAGGCAAGGTTTTTAGTGACGGACCACTTTTTTCATTTAAACAATTCCACAAATCATTTATTGAATAAATAAATTAATAAAAAGTCCTTTTATTGGAACTTTTATTACACTATGCTATTAAGCCTCAAAGAGAACGTTAAATTGTGAGATTGTCTTCGACAAGGCAAGACGCAAGTGAACTGCGACGTTCAATTGGTTGTAACAATCCTCGTCTGGGGGAGAGTAAGCCGAAATTATGGTTGGATGATTTTCTGATGACCTGCCATGCCTAACCGACAGTCGGAAACTTCTACGTTTACGAAATCCACTGGCGGGTCCAACAGTATTCAATGCAGTGATCTTTTCAAATAGTCCTTTTTCCGGAGCCGACAGCTCAATACTAAGACGGCGAGCAGTAATTATGTATTGGATTTGCTACCGGACAACGATAATGCGTAATCGAGTTTACTACACAATTTCCTAATAAAATATATTAACAGACCAACCTACTGCGGACGCCTGATACACATGTTACGGACCTCTAAGAGGTTCATAGACCCCACTTTAAGAAACCCTGGGGCACTAAACTATTATAATTATTCAAACCTACTTGGAACATTGTCAATTCTTAATTTGAAAATTCTTGTAATATTTTTAAATATTATTTTCATTTTCGGTTACAGAGACTAATATATTATGCTGTAGTAATTTATAGACTAGCGCCTTTTCTTCCAAATGTGAGTAAATAACATCTGTTAGATACAAATCTATAGTCTATAAGTACTTATTATAAAGCTGAAGAGTTGGTTTCTTGTTTGTAAGCTTGAACGCGATAATCACAAGAACAAGTGGTTCGCTTTGAAAAAAATTTACCAAGAAAGGCTAATGGCTACATTTATTTATAAAGTTTGAACGGGAACGGAAGTGAAGCGGAAGCAATTGTTTTTTTTTTTTTTTGGTTTGACTTACGTTTGTAGCCACGAGGCTTTTGCTACTTCACCGGGCATAGCGGATGCAACCGCGCAGAGAAACTAGTATTAGATAATGTCGAAGTATTCAAAACTTACGATACAATACTAATCATCCGAAAAATTTACTAGGGACTAGCTTCCCGCGCGCAGTTTCCCGTAGGAACTTTATAATTAAATAAAGTCTATGTCATCCGGGACTAGTGTAGCTTTCCAACAGTGAAAGATTTTTTCAAATCGGTCCAGTAGTTTCGGAGCCTATTCAATACAAACAAACAATCAAATCTTGCCTCTTTATAATAGGTATTAGTATAGATATGTTAAATATTATATTTAATATATCTATACTAAATATAAATTGCCTTGTACCGTGATCACCCAATGTCCTCCCAGGGGTGTCGTAAAAGGCGACTAAGGGACACATGGCTGATGGATGGGCAGCAGCATCTATTATCTCAAGGCTTACATCCTACTGCGATCACCAATCCGTCAAAAAATATTATATTTAAGTTAGTAGTTCACACTGGGACCACACAAAATGACATACTGTACCAGTAATTAAACTTCGCTTCTGACCAAAAAGGATTAAATTTGCTGTAAAGTTTTATGGTTCTATGGTTTCAAGATTTACAAATTAGATACCAAGCATACAGTCTAACAGGGATGTAATATGTAGCACTAGCTGCGCCTCGCGGTTTTACCCGCGTTACTCTGCTTCAGTGGGTTGGATCGTTATGTTTTATAGCAAATATGTTAATCCAACTTATAACCTAGCCCCGTGTTAACTATCAGCCAAATACGTTTTAGTAGTTTTTGTGTGAAAATGTAACAAATATGTATCCATTCATTGCTTACAAACCTTCGCGTTTATTATATTACTAGCTTCCCGCGCGCGGTTTCACCCGTGTTAATCCAGTTCCCGTGGGAACTTCATAATTAAAAAGGCCATAACCTTCCTCGATGAATGGGCTATTTAACACAAAATATATTTTTCAAATCGCTCCAGTCGTTCTTGAGATTAAAGCAAACCAACTAATTCTTTAGCTTTATATATTAAGTAGTATATAGACTAGGGATTGATAAACTCCATAGGCGTAGCGGTATTTGGTTTGATCTTTGTGTAAATTCTAAGATTTCTTTCCGGGTCTGATTGGTCTAGAGACTACCCTCCGTGCCTCGGAAAGCACGGTAAGCCGTTGGTCCCGATTGTTATAACATCATCTATAATAATCGTATACCAAGGAACGGGCAGCAGCGTTTCCTTGTGTGGTACGACATAATATCTACTGCGGTCACCAACGCGCTCGCCAAGCGTTGCTGACTATGGCTAATATTAAAAGTCAAAAGTCAAAAGTCAAAAATTCTTTATTCATATAGACACGTTTAAAATATTTTAAATCATGTTCTTATGATGCGTCCCATTCTTTTACTACCACCAGTTCTGGACGTGGCAACTCTGAGAAGAACTGGCAAGAAACTCAGAGGAATCCTTTTTTAAATAAATTTGATTTTACAATTATTAATAAAGCAGTATTGTTTTAGAGCAACTCACTCCCAACTATTCCCAAGCTGTTTTGTCATTGACATAATCTGAAATTTTGTAATAAGCTTTTTTACATAATTTATCTTTCACATATCGTTTAAACTTGTATATAGACAGATCTCTAACATTACTAGGAAGTTTGTTGTAGAAGCGTATACATTGCCCCATAAAAGAATTGCTTATTTTGTGGAGACGTGTAGCATGTAAAACAAGATTATGCTTAGTTCTAGTATTAACATTATGAGTGTCGCTTTTTTTCTTAAAACTATCAATATTCTTATGAACATATAAAAGGTTTTCATATACATATTGTGATGCGACTGTAAGAATATTAGTCTCTTTGAATTTCTCCCGTAGGGAAACTCGCGGACCAAGTTTATATATGGACCGTACAGCTCTTTTCTGTAGTACAAAAATGGTGTCAATGTCCGCACAGTTTCCCCATAGAAGAATCCCATAAGACATTACACTATGAAAATAACTAAAGTAAACCATTCTAGCAGTATCCACATCAGTGAGTCGTCTCATTGTTTTAACAGCATAGGCCGCAGAGCTAAGTTTCCCTGACAGTTTCGCAATATGTGGGCCCCATTGTAATTTGGAGTCAATAGTTATTCCCAAAAAAACAGTTGACTCCACTGGCTCCAACCGAATACCATTTATTTTTACATTCGTGTCAATTTGTTTTACATTAGGTGTAGAAAATTTAATGACTTTGGTTTTGTTTTCATTTAAAAGTAAATTATTAACATTAAACCAATGGACTACCTTCGAGATTGCATTGTTTACTTCGTCATAGTTGCGTAACTGTCTATTTATTTTAAAAGTTAGGGAGGTATCGTCAGCAAACAATACTATCTCATATACAATAATATTACATTATACAAAGCCCAAGTTAGAGCATGTATGGAGTACTGTTCTCATCTTTGGGATGGTTCCGCCAAGTATCAACTAGAGGCACTGGAGTCGATTGAGAGGCGCGCCAAAAAGTTAATAGGCAGCGTAGCCGAGTCTCAGCTGCAAAGCCTTGCGCACCGACGAAGGGTTGCCAGTTTGTCGGTTTTTTATCGGATACCTTTCGGAGAGTGTGCTGAGGAACTGCACAACTTAGTTCTGCCTTCCCCTTTCTTCTATCGGACAACAAGACACTCGGAGAGGCGCCATCAGTACATGGTCGATATTCCCAAAATACGTACGAAGCGCTTCGAGTCCACGTTTTTTGTACGTACTGCGAAGATGTGGAACTCCTTGCCGGGGTCTATATTTCCCGATAAGTACGATATGGGTCTCTTCAAATCAAGAGTAAACCGGTTCCTTCTAGGTAAGCGTGCTCCATCCTAGGCTATTCCGATGCTTAACATCAGGCAGGGTGTAGTCAAACGCTAACCTATTTCTAATAAAAAAAAAAATAATAATAATACCCTCCCTCGGGTGGAGGAGGCTCATGTTCAGCAGTGGACGTTATACGTGCTGATAAACCAACGACACTGCTCACAGGTGATATAGATGATGTTATAACAATCGGGACCAACGGCTTAACGTGCTTTCTGAGGCACGTAGGGTAGTCCCTCAACCATCCAGACACGGAAAGAAATCTTAGAATTTACACAAAGATTTCTTTTCCGGTGTGGGGATCGAACTCACGACCTGCAATATTTAAGGCTAGCCAAATACCGCTACGCTACGGAGGTTATCGTGGGTTTCATTAGTGTAATAATATAATCATATTAAACTAGTTTTAAGTTCTGCAATGTAATTGCTGCTGTTATCTATTCCTTGAATAAATTATATATTTTGCTCGGTAATAAATTGAAAATTCGAGCAAGTAATTAATTATATTCAATGTATAGTTCACATTTAACTTCTGAAGTAAATAATGAATGTGTGTAGTTTTAGTACAGAACAAATGTTTGTTATCTGCACACGTACAAACTAAATACATTAATTTCTGTTATTGGGTAAGATGGTGAACTCATTACAAATTTCTGTAGGTATGTATTAATTATAAACTTCCATGGCAAAGGAATATTAACTAGCTGTACTGCGCAGTTTCACCCGAGAGATGAGGGAACCTCGTCTTAATATTCAGCCTATGACACTCACGAATAATGTTACCTGTGTCAATTTCATTACAGAACAATATACCTATTTCAGTCAAGTTTTCTTTAAAAAAAATATTTTCCGCTTAACGTTATTAGTTTTTCTTTGATATAAACCTACTGAAAATAATTAACACAACAAAAAAATAAAATGAGCGAAATTGGTACACGTGATAAGATGACCATTCGACATAGGGAGTCAGTTTTATATACATAATAATATATAGATTTTTATAAGTATACTAGCGACCCACCCCGGCTCCGCACTTGTACAATGCTGATGTTTTATATATATAAACCTTCCTCTTGAATCCCTCTATCTATTAAAAAAACCCGCATCAAAATCCGTTGCGTAGTTTTAAAGATTTAAGCATACATAGGGACATAGGGACAGAGAAAGCGACTTTGTTTTATACTATGTACTTATGTAGTGATAATGATATAGATAACAGCGTACGTTACATTTTTAAAATGAATAAATTATTTTTGTTTAACGTCTGGGTATTTTGATTGCACACCTGTCAGAAATACGTAGGTTTGTATATATTTGTAATGATAGATATAACATTGTGTCATCTACATCAGTGGTAGGGCTAGCTATCAACGGGCAGTCACACAGTTGATCTGGATAATGTGGGACGTGCGCCTGCACATTAGATGCGATAGTGAGCCACTGATAAGTGTGTATAGGACCCTACATATCGCGTGCGAGCTGTCAGCGAGAACGGACGTGTTGATCCTAGCTACTTGTCATGTAATGAGCCAATACCCTATGTTAATACTAGTACTACAGTAGCTAATTAAGATTAGGATCCAATATTTCAAAAGGAAGTCGGAATATAAAATTATTATATAAACATGCAGGTGTGCTAAATGTTTGTCCGCCATGTGTCAAGTAAAAGGTATGGAACGTTAGTGTTATCGGCAACAGCATTGTCCCATTTAGCCATGTTCCAGTTAATAGGGGTTGGTTTGCAAAATGCCCAAGGGGGCTGACTCGACGTTAGAAATTTTTATCACAAAAGAAAATTATTTTAAATTTTATAGTGCCCTTGTTTTATTCCGTGCAAATGGATACTATTCAGCGACCTAATAAAATGACTAAAAGCAGAAGTTTTACACTTTTAATAAATGTCACACGATAATATTTTATCGAGAGGAAAATCGCAATGCTTTGAAAATTTATCGTACACTTGGCATACAAAATGAGAGATAGCAAATCATTTTGATAGGTGATAAAATTTAGTAGGAAATCAAAGCAAACTTTATTGGAATTCCAGTCAAAGAGTCAAAGTGCATGATTTGCACGCTCGGCTGGAGCTTGTGCAGCACCCAAATATAATAACTATTTCCCTTTGAGTTCGCGTAAATTGGTAGTACAGATTGTTTTGGTTAGGTATGACTAGATGGCGTTCTTCAGATAGGTTAGAAGTTGCTTTAGAGATCTTCCTTCAGACCTTGTCGTATAATATTTTTTGTTTGTTGTGTGTGTTAAATACAGTTCAAATAATATAATTTACAATACATATTTATCTCCTGTTGTCGTCCACAGCTGAACATAGGCCTCCCCCACCGATTTCCACTGGGAACGAGTAATAGCGGCTTGCTTGCTAACTCCCTGCGACCTGTATCTGCGACCTTTATGAGGTTGTCGGCCCATCGTGCAGGCGGTCCTCCAACGCTGCGCTTGCCAGTTCGTGGTCTCCACTCGAGGACGTTTCTACTCCATCGGCCGTCAGTTCTTTGAGCTATGTGGCGTGCCACTTCAGCTTTCTAATCCATTGAGCTATGTCAGCGAACTTCGTTCTCCTGCGGATCTCTTCATTTCTGATAGGATCACGCAGGGAAATTCCGAGCATAGCTCTTTCCATAAGAGTAGCTGCTTAAGTTAAGCTTTCCTATGAGGCACACAGTAAGTATCTACTGCTGACTACCATCTATTATATGTGGGACATGATATATATTTGTTGCTGTTTTTACTAACAGATACTATCATTGTCACTAATCATTACTGGCCATCTATTAAATATGTGACATAAATATATTAAATCCTCGTCCGGCCTTGTCATATCTGGTCACTTTTGTCCCAAAAACAAGTTTTTGGTTACAGCATAGAATACTATTTAGTAGTTTCAAATTTAACCCGCCATTGGTGTCGTATATGTCTGTGAGAGCGGGTAGTTCAAAAACAAAGAATATTTTTTACACCCTTTAACGAATTGCGTTACGATTTCGAGTAGCTGCCTGAATGCACGCCCCCTACAATTAGTCCACCCCGCGACTACGACGCGGGCGCACGTTTCTGAGTTTTGGCGCCAACCCGGTGCGTGAGACCGGGGTTACAGACTACGTACGTCAAATAGTCGTAGCTTAATTTTTTGAATTGTGACTTTTTGCTAAGTTTATGTATTTATTTTGATAATATAATTATTGTGTTTATTATTATTCTGTAATCAGTAAACTTTTTGCATAATTCTATCAATTTTTCACTAAAATACTTAATATTTTTGGAATTTATTTTCTAATTTATAACTTTGTTTTAGCATGTCTTACGAACGTGAAACTCGTCTTCTCGAAGCTCTTATACCTACTAGATGCAGAAAACATGCAGAAAAACCGAAACACAAGGTATACTTACTAGGTACCATTGCAGGAAATATTTATGTTTAGAGCATGTAGTGCCAAAATGCACTAGCTGCTTGGATCTTGAAACAGATACATTTTTGAGGGGACTTTTTTTGTATTCTTTTGTTGGAAGGAGTTCGTTTTTTGTTTTAATTTTATAGTTCCTATTGTCATAAGACTGCCAAAGGCTGATTTAGACATAAAATATATTTTTTTGTTACAATTTCTATATTTTAACGTAAGTCTAGAAAAAAAATCGATTATTTTCAGTGTTATAAGTGTAATACAGTAAAGATTAATAAACGTAATTTTTTATGATACATCTTTGTTTTATTGATAAAAAAAACATGTCTTTTTAATATTTGGCCGAGTAAAAGTAGCATGGAGTATTGCTTATTAAGAAAATCTTAGGTTAAAAAACCCGGTGCGTGGGACAGACGTCACCAAAAATGTAAGTCAAATTCACGTCACCAGTGGCGGGTTAAAATTGTTTTGTTGGCGAACTTATACTAGCTCTACTAGTTGCACCGTCGACCGTCTATACGCCCCTTGACTTTAAGTTCAAAGCTGCAGTTTTAATTAACAATTTTTAGGTGTAAAATGAAATGAAACATGTGACATCACATGAGAGAGGAATTAGGGCAAATTTGAGCTGCTGTGCTGTGATATGTAAGTGTGATGTGTAAAACAGCAACAAATATATCCCAAACATATAGAATCTAAAATTATATAAACAAAATTAAAGTGATTTATCATTGATAAGCTATCAATGATAAACCATTCATCAATCATAATTTGATAAAGTTTCTATCGTCATCATCTCGTTTAGAGTCCATTGTAGAGCATGGGCCTCCTTCGAAAGGGATTTATAGTCACTACACTTAGCAGGTGGGTTGGTGACCGCAGTATTATATTGCATCACACAAGGAATCGTTGCTGCCTGAACTTAGTTGATAGATAATTCCAAAGACTTTTAATTAAATTGGCACACACTTAAGATATAAGTTTTGAACGAAACGGCTCAACCGTTAATCAATCAATTAATCTAATTATCAATTGAAAAGAACATTAATATTATGCAAACCTTATACGAAACGCTTAATTTTTTACAGAATTTTTTATCACTGTCTGTCTATTAAATAAAGCACATTATAGCTTTATATTTAATGGACTTAAAGCTAGTTTGCCGGTCGAACAATCTTAGTGACAAATTAAAGTTTTCTTCAGGACGGAGCGGTAATACCTCAACCAATCGGTCGGGGATTACCGCTCCGTGCCTTGGTAAGTACGTAAAATAACATCTAAATCTACCGTTAACTAATGTAAATTTCAAGATGAAAACGAATTAAACGATATTTATTCAGCACTTAGGTATTTACATACATTTGCACTTGTCAGTTATACACAATTAAATATGATTAATATAATTAAATACAAAAATATCGCAACTAAAGTCTTTTGCGGATTAGCTAATGACTTGTCTGTCAGTCCAGCGTCACGTCATATGTATAGTTACAACAATAATTACCTCTTTAATCAAAATCTTAATATAATTTAGCTCTATAGAAAGAGGCACGTCTTTAAAGAATATTTTTACGTATAAGCGACACACGCCTGAGGGCACCCTTAATGGGCTAGGACCACGGCTCAGGGCATCGCCAATGCTATGAGAAATATTACTGTAACAATAATAATATCAAAAAGAGGGAGTGATCACTGGCACGGACTACAGGCACTGGATCATCGGATTGGGACAGGGGGCCAACGCGGTCCTCGGTCTGTCCGGCGAGGAGCCTAGCCTAGCTAACCTACAGGTTTCTCTAGCTACCTAAGTGGACGGCCCGGAGAAGAAACTCAGAAAGAAACTCCGGTTTTCTTTTTTCCGTCTTCTTTTACTTGATTAATCTTTTTTTTTTCTATATTCATTATTTATTACATTTAATTATTTACTTTTTAAAAGGATGTGGGCTAGTGCATGCTCAAAACCGTTACTGACTAAATTGTAATATAATAATTTATTCTACTCAAGCTAATAGAAAAACCTCTTGCATACTAAAATAAGAAACCAACGGCAATTGCACCCACCCACATATACAAGATTAAACAAGCTATACGAGATCAACCAAGACGACAACAATGCAAACAAAATTAAACAAAAGCAAATAAAATAAATAACTCCAGTGACAAGCCGACCAGCCACCGCAAGCAGCACCCGTTCACGAGTATGACGTGTGACGCAGCCATCGCCTCCCTCGCCATATTAGAGGGAAGGAGACGACCCGCCCCACACCGTTACAGCAAGCCATGACATTCATTGGGAGCATGACGATCTTACAGCTAGGAGCACGTATCAATTAATTTATTGCCAGGTTGACCTTCATTTAGCACGTTTTTATGTTATATCGTTTCAGTTTACAATGTCAAGTACGTTACAAGTTAGGATAAAAAAATAAAAAACAATATAAACCAATAAGTTATACAAAAAATAAACACATATGTCAGAAAATACATAAAAACAATATATAAGCTTTTTTGATTAAGCATTTCTTAATTGCTAATTTGAATTTAATTTGAGAAAATTCCTGAAATTCCTTAGGAATTTTATTATAAATACGGATCGCTAACCCCACAAAGGAAGAATGCACTCTATGTAAACGATGATTTTCAGCAAATAACTTATGATTATTTCTAGTATTTAATTTATGAATATCGCTTCTCTGTTGAAATAGATTTATATTCTGTTGAACATAAAGAATATTAGCATATATGTACTGAGAAGGAACTGTTAATATGTCTACACTCTTGAAAAAATCTCTTAGGGAGAACCTCGAGCCCAGCTGGTAAATAGATCTCACCCCTCCCTTTTGTAATACAAAAATACTTTGAATGTCATGCTAGCTCATGCATATGCTAGGTTGCTAGGCCACGAGGAGAGGTCCCTAAACCCCCCGGACACTCCTTCGATCCGCCGTTGGCGGGGGCCGGGTACGCATATGCAATCCGGCCCGCATCATAATATGCCTGCAATCCTAGTTTATGTGAAGACATACACATCTAGGCGAACGAATCAAGTCCTTAATAATTGCTTTATTTGAATTATCTTAAACTAGATTCCCGCGCGCGGTTTCGTCCGCTTGCCTCCCGTTCCCATGGGAGCTTCATAATTCAGACCCTTCCTCGATAAATGGACTATTTAAAACTGAAATATTTTTTCAAATCGGTCCTGTAGTTACTGTGATTGAGCGTTCAAACAAACAAACGAACAAACTCTTTAGATTTATATATTGGTATAAGATTTTAAACCAGCGCTAGGTTGCCTAGCCAATGCTGAGGTGGTGACTTTTTTGGCACAACGTGCAAGATTACTACTTGTTGTTGTTTTTTTAATGTAGTTCTATTAACCACTTATCTTGTGCGTTTGTGCTGAAATAAATGTATTTTCTTCCTCTCTCTTGCTTTTTTCTAAAAAGTGGCAAACCATTTTTGAAAGCTTAACGTCGAAAATTTGACTTTGAGCTATACGTGTTGATTTTTAATTACAGCACTTTGATTTATTGTTATTATTTCGCATTATGTTATCTTGTTTGAAGATTTTCTTATTCGTCTAAAGCCATGTTAGAGCACGTTAGGTGTGTATTGAAGGTAGAAATGAGTTTCGTTTGAATATTAAAAAAAAAAAAAAAATTTGTTCGCTCTTTGAATATTTTAGGATAAAATATAAATGTTTTTATATGAAGCAAAACCTTTTTACAATAGACGTGACTACTTAAGTCGAGGTTTTTGTTTGAAGACTTATCTAAAAAGAGTTCTTTTTTTCCATAAATATACTAAGCAGGTAGTTATCTACGTTTATTTATAAATAAATTCCCGTTTGCGGTTTCACCCGCGTAGCTCCCGGTCCCGTAGGAACTTTATAATAAAATATAATTTATTGGCTTCCTCGATAAACGGGCTATTTAACGCTGATTTTTTTTTCAAATCCGACCAGTAATTTTTGAGATTGGCGCATTCAAGCAAACAAACAAACTTTTCAATTTTATATATTAGTATAGACAAGTTTCCCGTCCGGCACCCTCACGGCTCATGTTGCCGTGGGTAATTTATCGTTAACGTAGCCTTAGCAGCCGTAGTTTTTAGTTTTTTGTAAGAAATATTTGTCCCAGCGGTATCAGATGTATGTTGATCGATCAGTCAGTTTCTCCTTTTATGTATATACATAGATAAAAGAATGCTGGGACCCGCATTCCAATTAGTAAAATTCATTCATTCGTTGGATCGTCACTGCGTCAGTGTTATCGTATCAGTGCGGCCTCGTCCGAGTTAATTATTACTAGTTTTTATAATGAAGTTTCCATTTTATATTATTACTAGTTGTTATTAATTATTTTTAGTTTCCAGTTAAATTGGAAAATTAAAAAAATTTCACAATGCAACTAAAATTACCAAGTGGTCATTTTAGTGTATTTGTATTTTTATATCAGTTAGGTGTATTCCAGAAACAAAACACGTAAGGAGATTTATTTTGTCTAAAACTAGATAAATTTGAGGAACGTTTTTTGACTTTCAACAAAATGTATACAGTTTTATTTAATCTGGATATGATAGACCTCATTTAGGCTATAAGAATTCTATTTCTATTTTCAATTTTGGATCGGATTAAAAAATAAGGTTTCGAATGAATTACCTTTTTTATGTTGAAGTTATGGTTTCTAATCTAATCAAGATTGAATGAAAAAGGTTCTTATCAAGTTGCTATTTCGTTAGTCAAATTTATAACATCTAACGTTTTAGATTTTATAAGTTTGAGTAACGAAATAATAATTTCGGAAAGTATATTTTTTTTCGCAATTAGGTTATGCTGAACCCACAATAGTTAAACATTAATTATAACAACGGTTTCACTTAAAAATAACTGAACTAGGTTTACTATTTATTTACTTTAACATTATAACATAATCTTAAAAAGTATTGCAGAATATTACTACATGCATTTAAGTTTTTAATAAATGTTATATACATATAACCAAACTATTTTTTTTATTCGTTATTTGACATGTCAACTACAATATCAATAAAGAAAGATAAATATTTATTCATAATGCACAGTTTTCCAAAAAAATACAATATCAAATTAAAAAAATAGACACGATTCCATGTGCACTATAAATAGGCACCAACTTCAGCTTTATGCTACCTCCACACATTTGTGTATGAATGTAGCGCTGGTATTCTAGTTGGCCCCATTGATGACGCCACGTTTATAAACAAACAAAAATAAATAAATTAATTAATTATGGACATTCAAAAATTCATATTATAATTTTTACTTAAAAATTAGAATATTAATAGAAAATAAATTTATTACTAAAAGTACAATTTAAAAATATAAAACAAATAATTAAATAATTAAGATTTTAATTTTGATACTTATTCAATAAAATAATAATATTAGAATCCTTTTTATATGTATACATGACAATTACACAATTTTAGCAATTTCATTACTAATTATTCCCTCTAACTAATATAAAATAAATGAAAACTAAATGAAAATTTCGCTACCCAACGTCAAAAAAGCGCCCGTGCAATAGAAAATATTTATGCTGTGGTCACACTGAAATAAGAGCGTCGCCGCGTCGGCGGGATTTCCATGGCTGTGGCGAGAATCATTCGCTTACTACAATAACTACACTTCATACCGCTATAATCACGTGTCCTCGTAGCAAAGCGACACTATTTTTCTACGAGCTACGACACCACGTAGCGTTTTAACGTGCTACGCCGTCTACGAGATTTTATTACAAATAAAATTAAATGTCAAGTTATCTTAGAACGAGCGATGCCGATAAACGTGTAAAGATTCCGTTCAGTATGGCTAAGCCTCGTTTGAGTTGTTGCAAAACGAAATGAAAACGATATTTCGTTTTCTTTGTGAAACGCTGCGATTGGAGGAGCGGAGATGTCAGGAAACTGACAGCCAATCACATCGCTGCATTCAAATTGGGAGCTTAATCGATTTTACATGAATATACTGGGACGAGCCATGGTGAAGTCATTTTCGTGTAATCGAAGAGTTTACTTTTTACTGACGTTTCATCATCAATAACATCCTCTACTGAACATGGGCCTCCCCCGGGGAAGGTATTTACCATAGTCACCACGCTTGGCAGGCGGGTTGGTGACCGCAGTCAAAGTCAAAGTCATAATTTCTTTATTCATAATTATAGACACAATTCAAAAAATTAAATCATGTTCTTATCATCCATTTCTTTTCCTACCTCCAGTTCAAGACGTGGCAACTCTGAGAAGAACTGGCAAGAAACTCAGAGGAATCCTTTTATAAAAAAATACAATTTATCGTTACTTTTACAATATTGTTTAGCAGCAGTGTCATTCCAGACCAAGTTACTCCCATGCCATTCTGTCATTTACATAGTCTGATATTTTATAATATGCCTTTTTACATAATTTAGCTTTAACAATGGCTTTAAATTTATTAACAGGTAGTTTTCTAATATTATTTGGGAGTTTGTTATAAAAGCGAATACGTTGCCCCATAAAAGAGTTGTTTATTCTATGGAGACGAGTTGCAAGTACAACTAAGTCATGCTTATGTCTAGTATTAATATTATGTATATCACTTTTTTTCTGAAACTTATTTATGTTCTTATGTACATATAACAAATTTTCATATACATATTGCGAAGCTACAGTAAGAATTTTAATTTCTTTGAACTTCTCCCGTAGGGTCCAAGCTTATATATGGCTCTAACAGCGCGTTTCTGCAGCACAAATATGGTATCAATGTCCGCACAGTTTCTCCATAGAAGAATTCCATATGACATAATACTATGAAAATAACTAAAATACTAGTCTGGCCGTATCTACATCAGTGAGCCGTCTTATTGTCTTAACTGCGTATGCCGCAGAACTATGTTTTCCGGATAGTATTTAATTATGTGTGGTCCCCATTGTAATTTGGAGTCGATAGTTATACCAAGAAAAACTGTTGAATCCACTGGCTCCAATCCCGTTCCGTTAATTAATAAATTGGTTGCGACCTGTCTGACATTTGGTGTTGAAAATTTTATAAATTTGGTTTTTTTCTCATTTAGAACGAGATTGTTTACATTAAACCAATGCACGACTTTCGAGAGAGCATTATTTTCGTCGTCATAGTTGAGTAATTTTCTACTAATTTTAAAAGTCAAAGTATTAAGTAGTGAGTATTATGTCGTACCGCACAAAGCAACGCTGCTGCCCATTCCTTGATATACGATTATTATAGATGATGTTATAACAATCGGGACCAACGGCTTAACGTGCTTTCCAAGGAACAGAGGGTAGAAAGAAATCTTAGAATTTGCACAAAGATTTCTTCTTGTCCGGCGTGGGGATCGAACTCACGACCTCCGAGATTTAAATCGAGCCAAATACCGCTACGCTACGAAAGTTGTAACTTACCTTAATGAAAAACTTATGTGTAGGTCATGGATAGGCAAAGCCGTTACCTATGTTAAAAGTTGTAAGGTTCTTTTTTTCGAGTGCAGCATACCTAAAAATCATTTACCAAACGTGAGAACACTCCAGTGTCCGTACGAAAGGCGTGAGTATTCCATGGATAAACAAGAATTGCAACGGATATGCATTCCAGAAACGACCTTTCCACCGCCTGTAAATTTTTGAATATTGGTACACTATCCTATACTGCGACACATTTTACAATGCGGTAAACGAAATTGGAGTTGCACAAGTAATGGGTGGTTTCCAACAGAGTAATCGAATCTGGGCACTCATAGTGTTTGGCCGATTTCCGAATCTGGAGCCTGCAAGTTATGTTGGTGAAGCTGTTCGAAACCAAAATCACTTTAATAACGTGCGAATTTTACGAAGTAGAAAAACGTAGAAATTTGCCATCGTACTGATGGTATTGTCGATTTAAAATGATGCGTTTTGTACTGTAATAAAACTCCCCAAAATACTAAACGCTTTATCAAATTTCGTTATTACAACGTTGTTTATTAATTTTTTACTTTGCGAGTAATACTAATTTCAAAATTGAGATTAATAAAATTCGACCACCGGTGGGACTGAACCCGCATCTTAGGTTAAGAGCCCCTAACGCCTTCGAATTTTATTCATCTCAATTTTGAAACATAGTATATAGTAAACTTTTCCGTAAAGTATACCTACAAAACATTTAAAAAGTAAAACTAATTGTTTATAATTATAGTTTAATATTTTGATATTTGAAGCTTAATGATTACCTACTTGTGCGTCCAACACTGACAAGCGCCAAGGGGAAAGTGAATTTGTAAAATAAAATAAAAAAAGTTTTTATTTACGCATACATATTACAGGCATTTGCAAATAGTCAAAACATATTTGGCTCATTAATATAATATTTTTGATAATTAATTTATTTTAGTTATTATAGTTAATAATAATAATAAATAGTTTGTATTTTACATTTATGTATAGCTTCAGCGTAAAAGCTGTCAGGTCAGGTATTATTAACTTCTAACGTTGCAGCCATATTTTTTTCTAAATTGACATATCGCCTCAGTGTTACCCGCACAAGAAACCCATTGTTACCAATTTTTTTTTTTTTGGCTTTTATTGACCTGGTCGCTTGGACCTTTAAGTCAATAAATATTAAAACCTAATAGTTCAGTTGACCAAGGAGATAGGTTGATACATTGTAAAACGCATTTATAATGTATGTAATGAAGCTTTTATCTCCATTATTTCATAAATACTTTTTATACCATAGAGTTTACTGTTTATTTATTTGACTTATATTATTAAAAACATAATAATATTTGTCATTAATTATTATTGATCTAACAACAGTAGAGAATATTAAATAGATTTGTTGTAAATAAAATACATTAATAATAGCTTCATATGTTATTTTATAATATGTTCTTTTATTATTATTATCCCTTGAAATAACAACTCAATGTGTTGCTCTGTAATTAAGAATATTTTGTTTTGCTAAATATATTTTCTGGCTCTCGGTTGGAGCCGAAACCGTGGTCGAGAAATCGCCAAAATCTACACACGTGAGTAAAACACCATTCACCGTTGCAATTTATGATGTATATGCCAACGTTTATGAGAAGCTTTCAATGTTGTGTGTGTATTTGTACACAGCTAGCAGTAAATTCTTCTAGGTCCACTGTAAATAAACATATTGGACACAATTGACATCATTTCATTTTTTAACCAGGCAGAGGGAATATAGAACCCACCATATTTTGAACTTTATGTACTTGTAATAAAGACCAAAACCAATCAATTCTAAACATACCCACGGCCTGGTTAAGGCTTAACATGTATTTTTTTATTTTAAATGCAACTTCAAAAATAATGCTAATTTTTTCTTGATTTTTTTAATTTCAAGATTTCCATACATCCATACAATTTTATTTATTTTAGTTTGGCTCATTATAAATAGACGTAGTAAGCGTCGGGTGACGTAATTGTTACGGTTGTTAGACGAATATTTTTTTTTATATGTGGCAATCTGCCGACTTATTCAGCAATTTCTGCCAGTGTCATGTAATGACTACTCATGTGTAAAATACTAAATGATGTTATTTTAAAATAAAAGGTTGAGGACTCCTTAAAAATGTATGCATTCAAGGACTAGGTAGTGAGAAGTAGATATTAGTAATTTTACAAAATATAATATTTTCTTGCATTCTACTTAACTCACAAAAACCAGTAGGCTAGTTATTGGTTATTATTAATTAGTTCACAAATTTGAATATAATTATTTCAATTAATTATAACTATTTAGACAAAAAAATAATAATATCATTTTATAATATTATTATAAATAGGCAATGGTTTGTGGAACACAGACACACAGGCAGTAGACATACCATATTATGATGACACAAAATAATAAATTTATACTTTCATCTAATAGTCCGATTTTATTATTTCGGAGGATACATTTATTTAACTTCAAGGCAAAAGAAACCAATGGATATTTCAAATGAAATCCGAAATGTTTAATGTTTTACCTTAATCTGCTAATGGTCATCCCATAGCATTATTTAAAAGGCAATTGGTCCGTTTTAAATTGAAATAGCAAATTGTTTGGAATTAATTAATGATATTTTAGATATCTGAAAATACACAGATGTGCGTATTCAATTAAGGTGAACTGTTTTTTTTAATTGGTTACCTTTTTTTAATAACCTGTGTTGGACAAATCTTTTTTTTGTGTAGATTTGTTTTAGAAGTTCAAGCAAACATACAAACTCTTTAGATTTATATACATATTAGTACTAGCGACCCGCCCCGGTTTGGTTGAAAGAGTTTGCATGTTTGCTTAAACGCGCTAATCTCAGAAACGAATGGGCCAATTTGAAAAAATCTTTCAGTGTTACATAGCTTATTTATCGAAGAACGCTATAGGTTTGGTAATTATAAAGATCTGGCTCTGAAAGATTCATCATCATTCTCAAATCAAATCGGTAGTTCCTGAGATTAGCTAAAACAAACAAATAAACTCTTAAGGTTTATATATTAGTAAGTATAGATATACGTCGCTGTTTCCTGGTAGGTATATAATTAGCACATATCTGATTATGACAGTTGAAATCAACGATGGTTTGACGTGCTTTCTGAAGCACGGAGGGTTGTCCCTCAACTTACCAGAGCCGGAAAGATATCTTAAAAATTACACAAAGATTTCTTGTCCCGGCGTGGGGATCGAACCCACGACCTCCGAAACTTAAAGCAGGACTTATACTGCTACGCCACGTAGGTTGTCCTATCAAACCCTTCAAGGTCACAGGATGATAAATTTATAGCCCTTTATTCGGCTTATACATGAAGGACTTCTCTTAGATCAGTTTCCCTTGACTTACGAGAAGGTTGACGCAATAAATATGGTATAAAGGTCGACAAGACTGTTTGTCAAGGTGAGTGATGCCTTCTTATAAAATACCTTATTGTTTTTTATACCTATAAATGGACTGCATCGAGTGCCGCGGACCGTCGATCTCATTTCTTAAGACTTGGTACAAAAAAGTCACGTCATGAAGTTTTTTTTTTTTTTTTTACTAAATGTAGGCTTACGTTTGACCATAATCTCGCTTGATGGAAGGCGAAGATAAGGTCTAAGATGATACACGCTTGCCTAGAAAGTGTCTGTTCACTTTAGTTTTAAAGATGTACACAATATAGCGTTCCGGAAAAACCGACCCCGGCAGAGAATTCCACTCCTTAGCCGTCCGAATTATGAAAGAAGAGGCAAATCGTTTCGTGCGTATTGAAGGAATGTCTACAACAAAAGGGTGAAACCGCTCACCGCGCCTAGTCGTCCGGTGATGGAAAGGTGAAGGGGTATCAGGTTATGCAGAACCTCCGCACATTCCCCGAAATGTAGCCGATAAAAACCGATGGGCAGGCTACTCGTCTACGGTGTTCGAGGCTCTGAAGACTTGCCTCCACAAGTGAGTTATTGCCTATGACTCTCTTCGCTCGGCGCTCCAATGAGTCCAGAGCATCCAGCTGATATCTAGCAGACCCATCCCAAAGATGAGAACAGTATTCCATTGAGGAGCGAACTTGAGCTCTGTAAAGACTTAAGAGTAAATAAGTTGTCTACGACACAGCAGGGTATCCATTCCAAAGTGACGCAACTTATCACTAGAGGATGGCAGTTGTTTATGAAGTTTACATGAGAAGGCTAGATGTTTTAGGAATCTCTTCTGTGTTCGCTCAATTCTCAATTTATGCACGTTGTAATGGGGCGACCAAACTACAGAGCAATATTCTAGGTGACTCCTTACGTAAGTATTATAAATAGCGACTTTCGTTTCGGGATTGCGGATTTTTTTTCCATTACGTATAATAAAGCCCATCTTGGAAGATTTTGATGACATCTAGATGGGGTACGAAAGTCAGTTTGGAATCCAAAATCAAGTCCTTTAGCTCTGTTTTCTCCATAAGTACATATCCATCAATGTGATACTGTGTTTTTACAAGGTGGTGGTTGCGTGAAAAAGTGATAGTGAAACATTTATTAATTAACAACAGGTATTAACCTGTATTTCAATTTTAATTGTCGTTCAATTCTTGTTCTCATTTTCACTTTCATTTTCATATTGGAGTAGGCATAGGTAAGACTTAATTTACCTGACGATGGATGACATAAAACATAATAATTTACGTTAAAATTCTGTTTTTTTTTTATTCTCTTTCTCTATAAAGAATGATTTTAATACACAACAGAATACCATTTGTTTTCCAGCTTAATAACCCCTAACCATCTGATGATCTTTAGCGGCATAGGACTCCAAACAAAAAGACAGATAGTGCCAGTTAAGTAGATACTTTATAACACTAGCCACGTATGCTTTAATAAAAGCTTAACATATTATTACATGTTATAATATGAAGAAAAACCTTGAACTAATTAAATTAGCGCTCACAGTGCCAACAAAAGTACAGTTAGCACCAAAAGTGTACCACAGTGCAAACTTTCTGGGAACGTATATGTAAATGTTAATTGTTGGTGATTATTTTTTAGTATTATGATAATGTTGCTACTGAATTATAACTCGTATATTTTGGGTTGTATGTTTTAATGTAAGGTATGCAAAATAATTAATTTAGCGGTACAATAGTGTAAGCTTGCACTACAAAAGGATCCACGCTTTGCACCATAATGGTTTCGCGAAACGCTTTGGTACTTCCAGGGTCCATTAGTGGTCTGCGGATCACCGGTTAAGAACGACTGCGCTATAGTAATATATTCAAATGAAATGGTACAACAATTTTGAAAAAAATATTGATAATAATTAATTTGGACTACTGGCAGGATTCGAACCTGCATGGACCGGATTGCTCCGTGCGTACCCAGCCCTCGCCAACGACGGATCGAAGGAGTGTCTGGGGGGTTTTAGTGATGTAGGGTATTAGTTAAGCATACTACCGCTATGGAGAGGGCGAGTCCCATATACCCCGCCGCCAGCGTGCGGATACGCTGCAGCGGCGGCGGTGGGAATGCTTAAATGCATTCGCCCCCGGACAACAAAAACAAAAAAGCATTCCAACCTGCATTGTCTAGACCGTCCGGTCCCGGTGAATCGCAACCGGTCGTTGGTTCGAATTCTACCGGAGGTCTAAATTTATTATTCACAATTTTTGAAATTCGATCAGTTATGTCATGACTAACGCTGAAATATTGCATTCGCTAAGGCCATAGCAGCTATCTAACGTCTTTATTAATCAGCGACAGCTGCCGTGGATATGCCGACGATGATGGTTGCCTTCGACCAGTGTTGATGGTAAATGCCAGTCGTTTGCTCTAACTGGTGACTGGTATCAGTTAGATTATCGGCTTAACCATCCATGTAGTTTCCCGCTCATAATAGATTACACCATGTATTTCCATGGGTGTCATAAAAGTCTACTTGGCGAAATACAACTGACGAATTGACAGCCACATCAATCTCGAAGATACTTAGCATCTTACTGTGATCACCAATTTCCCTTGCTTATAGCATCATCATCATCAGCCCGTATAACGTCCACTAATGATCATCGCCCTCCTCTCAGGAGAGCAGGCCAGTTGGTAACCGCAGTATTATGTTGTACAATACAAAGGAAGGCTGCTGCCCTTTCCTAGATATACGATTATAATAGATGATGTTATAAAAATATAGGGGCTGACGATGATCATTGATTGAATGGAGGTGCACTCATATTTTAGCGTCTATAAGCACACCGTTAAGTATACCGATTTTCCGTCTGTTGGATTGCTCTGCTTGTAAGGTCAACAAGCACGGTAATCCGATAGATAAAAATCTTACGGTGTTCGATTCCAGAAACATTCTAAAGCGTACATTTTACCTTACTTTGTACTAAATCCCATTGAGACTGAGTTATGTTGTGAATTGGCTTTCTATGAGGCTTACAGAGATTGAGGCGAGAATCTGTGGTTGGCTTTTTGTTAAAGAAATAAATTCGAATAGGTACTTTGTTTTGATCATCCAAAAATATTTACTACGTAAAAAACATGATTTAAATGTGTATGAATATAGAAAATTAAACAGATTTCAAACTAGATAAAACAGCTTTTAAATTATTATATTGGTTTAAAAGTTACGATGCCATACACATACACCTTAAAGAAAGTTTTATTATAAACTAGCTGCGCCCCGCGGTTTTTCCCGTGTTACTCTGCTCCAGTGGGTCGGAGCGTTTTTTTTGTAGTTAATCCATATGTTAATCCAGCGTATAACCTATCCCAGCACAAAATTTCAGCCAATTCCATTTAGTACCTAGTTTTGGCGTGAAAGATTAACAAACATCCATCCATCCATCCATTCATACCTACAAACTTTCGTGTTTATAATGTAAGTAGGATTAGGGAAGCATACCTTTTTATTTAAAGGACTTAAAACCACATCGAAATTAGTTATTTTAGAGTTAGACATAGACAGCAAAAATTCACTTACAGAATTTGTTTTTACGTATTTAGCTTGCTTCGCCAATTACATTAGTCTTTGAAAAAACATATTTAACGCGATATTTTTTTTATAAAACTGACAAAATACGATCTTATCGAATTCAAATATAATCTAACTTGGCAGAGATATCCAAGTGCTAGAACAGTAAATGTCTAGTATGTATAGCTTTCCTAACCGGTTTCGGGTCACCATCGACGTAAGACGTATTATAACGCAAATGCAAAAATATAGGACTTTCTATTCCTTCACTTTAAAAAACCGATGGATTGATGGATACTCGCGGTGAGACATCAGGATTGATAGCATAACGTGCTTTCCTAACCACTAATGAAACACCATCAATATCCTCCTAGTTTGGGATGCTACTTAAATGTCTAGTAAAATAAAATAAAATAAAATAAAAAAAGTTTTTATTTACGTAAACCTATTACAGGCATTTGCAAATAGTCAAAACATATTTGGCTCATTAATATAATATATTTAATTTATTAATTTAGTTTAATTATTATAGTTATAATAATAATAAATAGTTTGTATTAGATTTTTTACAGCTTTAGCGTAAAAGCTGTCAGGTATGAAAATAGAATTTTATTTTTTATCTATAATTTAATAGTCTAAAGTTCTGTCATTTGAGTATGTTATTATTTAGATAGACCATAAGCATATCGTCGGACGCGATTTTATGCTACCACCGGATCCAATACGCCCCAACTGAGAAGATCCGGCGAAACAAACTCAGTGGGGTATTCTACTGCCGGTTTCATCGCGGCCTCATTGAGACGATCTGGCGAAACATACTCAGATGGGCATGTCAACATTATTTAGGTCCAGTTACTGTCTTTATTTAGTTAATTGGCTTACACAATTTACCAATCGGCTGTCTTTATACAACTTTTATTTTTATTTTGCTAATTTAACAGTTCAGAAAAGTTATTTTGAGACAGAACATGTGTTATTTTTATGATTATGATTACAGACAGTACACAGAATACACTATCATGATCTTTCAGTTCACAAGTAAAACATTTTTTTTGCTCTACCTGGGAATCGAACACGGACTTCACTTGTAATGGTGATACCGACCAATGAGTTTGTCGTACGGTCTAGTATTTACACTCGACTCAGTTGCCGTCCAACCACTTCGGTACGAATAAGGACTTCATCGTAAATCTGCATTAAATTTCCATCTAAACAGGGTAACTGCTAGTTATAATAGAGATTTATCGGTTCGCTAACCAGTAAATATTACGTTGACCTTAATTTATGTGTAGTGCATATATAATGTGAACACATGATTAATTTCAACGTTAAGGTACGTACAATATACTATTTTTAAGTAATAATAATAATAATAATCTTTATTCATTCTAAAATTTTTGAATTACTTGGTTACATTTTCGTAATTAAACTTAAATTATAGGTAATAAATGTATGATATCTCTGACCCCCACACTATTATACCCTGTGTCGTGGGGCCCAGTTTCTTCCGAACAGTAGGTAGTCAAATTCAGTTAATACTTTTAAAGAAAATATTACAAACAAAAAGTAAAATTAATAATATGAGACGTGTGTGTGTCATTTTGTCAAATTGTAGTTAAGTTTATATGTTGAGTAATTTCTTAAATTAAAGGCGGCCATTGAAATTCAATAAGTACACGAATGTGGCAATATTGAATGTGAACGGTCATAGGTAATCAGTTGAAGGAGGATACAGCTCTACACATTATGAAACGCATTTTTCATAGGTAAATATTAGCAGTGGCCCACGGCTTACTCTGCGTTACTCTCTCCAGTGAGTAAAGCGTGATGTTTTGTAGTCTATATCTGAATCTAGCTTATAAACTATCAGCATGCAAACTTTGAGCCAAATCCGTTTAGTAGTTTTTGCTTGAAAGAGTAACAAACATCTCACACACACTCACAAACTTTCGCATTTATCAATACTAATGTTATAAAGAGGTAAAATTTGAATGGTGAATGGTTTGTGAGGTGGTAGGAGGTAACTTCTCATCGTCATCATCAACAGCCCGTTTACGTCCACTGCTGAACATGGGCCTCCTCTTAACAGACCTTGGCAAGCCAGGATCGTAGAGGGATATTGCCACACCACGCTTGGCAGACGGATTGGTGATCGCAGTAAGATGTAAACTTTGAGCTAATAGATGCTGCTGCCCATTCATCAGCGATATGTCCCTTAGTCGCCTTGTACGACACCTATGGGAAGTCATGGGGTGGTCTATTCTAAGCCGGAAACCACACGGCAGGTAACTTCTATTCAACCGATTTTGCAAGTTATTTTTCCAACAGGAAGCCACATTATAAATGAGTGTCAAAGGCTTTATTTTAAGTCACGGTTTCCACGGGAACAGAATCTACGTGGGTGAAACCGTGCAGAAAAGCTAGTAAGGTAAGTAAGAATCTTAAAAAAAAAAGATTGTCATTCTAATACACCAGATTGATACTAACTGCTAATAAAGGAGTGGAAACACATTTAAAAGCACCATATTTATTTACTCAAGGTAAGGTTTTAATGAACCTACGATTAAAATAACGGAATATAAAAAAGAACTTTAAATAACCTTCGCTTAAAATTCTAAAGCAAATTTTATTTTAATTCGTGCAGTTATTTTTTTTCCTTGATCATGTGACCAACGTTTCAAATTTAATGAGTTTTAACACTTCCTTTTATTTTAAGGCTAGACTTTTGTACTCTTCTAGTATTCTTGTTAACCCCTCGTGCTAAGCTAAAATACTTGTGTTACGGGTGGGTTCACGTCGGTAGTGCAATGGGTGGGGTTCGAACCGGCGACCTCAAGATCACAAGTCCGATGCCGTTTCAAAGTTAGTGAGTTTGGAAACTCACAAATTTGTAATATAAATAACGTCCAGCTTTCAATAACCTCGAGTTGTGATTGAGCTCAATATTATTTAACAACCGAAAGGGTTCGTTTCGCCCTTATATATGAAGCTTTTAAATTAAATGTATGTAAATCGAGGGACTAACGCAAATGCGCGTATCTCTAAAGGCGCGAGTTTAGATGTATTGTCAAATAAATCTTCAATGTGAAGTCTTCAAACAATTTGAATAATTTTAGTAGCAAGGGTTCGGTAATGTTGTGGAATTTGTGAGAAAAATGTGTGTTATTCTGAGGTTTTCAAGATAATTTTGAGTTACAACTGCTCTGTATGTTAAGTTGAGTTGAAGTAGCACTCGAAAATAAACTTTACTGGATTAAATTTACAGTTCAAATAGTTGTTGCAAATTTGAAATCTCTTATTAAGTTATTGGGAAAATCGACTTAAACTAAATGACAAAAAATCACATAGAACATTTTAATAAAATGCAGTACTCATTATTTTATAGTACAAAGGAAATCATATATTATTATCATATATTATAGCAATTACATTCAACACTCATGAAATAAAATACTAAGAACTATATAAGAACATTTGTTATACGATTAACTTGTGAGAAATTTGAACTGACGAAAAATCTATATGTAAGTATTATTTTAATATTTTAAAATATATCTAGAAAATAAAAAAGTACTTATTTTATTGCATAGAACTAATTAATAAGAAAGTTTAAAACGCAATCAATCATGATAGTCAAAAAGATGGGACATAGTCTGTTTTTTGTTTTTAATCATGGGAGTATGAATGGACAACCTTCGTAGCGTATTTGGCTCGCTTTAAATCTCGGAGGTCGTGGGTTCGATCACCATGCCGGATATAAAATCTTTGAGTAAAATCTAAGATTTCTTTCCGGGTCTGGTTGGTTTAGGGACTAACCTCCGTGCCTCGGAAAGCACGTTAAGCCGTTGGTTCCGATTGTTATAACATCATTTATAATAATCGTACATCAAGGAACGGACAGCAGCGTTTCCTTGTGTGGTACAACATAGTACTGGGGTCACAAACCCACCTGCTAAGCGTCGTGACTATAACAAATACCTTCCCTCGGGAGGAGGCCCTTGTTCAGCAGTGGACGTTATACGGGCTGATGATGATCATGATGATGATTAAATAAAATATTTCGTACTATTTCATTGTTTCATAGTAAAATTCTACACATATAAATATTGAAATTCTCAAAAATCTATAAATATTTTCAGATGTTTATTATATATATGAAATCTTACTCACTTGATTTCCGAAAAACCCCCCGTGGTACCATTATCTTGACGGTTATATTAAAAATGTTATTAAATTGAATCGTTACAGCGAGCAATCTTTCACTGAAATATCCCACGATTTCGTAATTTATCACCCATTAATTATCCAATACCATAAATTACACGAAACCACGCCTAAGCTATAAAAATCCCCGTCATGACCGTTTCACTTTCCTCTTATAAATCATCTACAATCGACTATTAAGACGATTATTTGTCAAAAGTTATAAACAGCGGAGCTTTATACAAGGTGTAACGGAAAGGGTATATGCCATCAAAAACATACTTGTAAAAAAACCCAAGTCTCGTAACGCAGTTCTTTTACCGTAAAACGTTGTGAGATCTATGTAATACCAAGTCGGTTAATGTATTCAGTCCCTACTTAAGGGACCTTCTATCTTAAGCTATTACGTAATTATCTCACCTTACAGAATCTTATTTTGACCTTATCAAAATTCGAAACTTTAAAGTTTTAAATAATAGATTAACTTGGCCATCGGATATAATTAGAATGTATCTCACAAGTGTTTATTGCGATGGCCAAGTCAATCTAATATTCATAACATAAAAGTTTTGAACTTTGATAAGGTCAAAATAAGATTCTGTAAGGTGAGATAATTACGTAATAGCTTAAGATAGAAGGTCCCTTAAGTAGGGACTGAATACATTAACCGACTTGGTATTACATAGATCTCACAACGTTTTACGGTAAAAGAACTGCGTTACGAGACTTGGGTTTTTTTACAAGTATGTTTTTGATGGCATCTCATTTCTTTTTGTAGATAGTTGTACTTTTTTTTCCTTTGCTTTACAATTTACATTATTTTTTAAAATACCAACAATGGATTTTACCACTCTGTCACTTGATGATGAGCTTTCCAATTTTTGTAGGTTGTGTTCCTCTTTTTCTTCACCGGTACTACTTCTTGAAATTCAGCTACAGTTTTTCTCAAAGCCCACTCCATTTCTCTATGGGTTTTTCTCGATATCTTTGATGCAACAATATTAAGCATGTCTAGACATTAAATGCTTGGGTTCCGTACCCAAAGGGTAAAAACGGGACCCTATTACTAAGACTTAGCTGTCTGTCTGTCTATCACCAGACTCTATCTCAAGAACCGCGATACCTAAACAGTTGAAAAATTCACAAATTATGTATTTCTGTTGCTATAATAACAAACTAAACATAAAATAAGTATTAAGGGGGGGCTCCCATACAACAACTATTTTTTGGCCTTTTTTGCTCGATATCTATAACGGCAACAGGTAGGCACTTGAAAATGGTACGGAACCCTTAGTACGCTAATCCGACTCGCACTTGGCCGGTTTTAGTCTATTGTATTCACAAATGGATTATTCCTGCGCTTTAATAGTTCCAAAGTAGACTTAAATTTGATGTAAACCATCCAGACTAGTAACTCTGTGCCCTTATTTACAAAATAACTTAACTTACGCACATATGAATATCCACGTACCTAGCTGGCATGGCAACACTCACCATATGAAACAAGAACAGATGCGTCGTATACTTTTTTATGCTTTATTGATATTCGTCGCACTCGTCAAATGACATTTAAAATTAATCCGTATGTAAAATTGTTATCTCTCATTGTTATAAATATTGTCAATGTACCTAATCGAAAACTACAACATCAAGCTTAACAGAGGATTAACATGAACTTATGTATGGCACTCACGGCCTTCTGGCTTCCGGCCTGTCAAAGGTTTTTAAAATTACGAAATTGATGAACCGTTTTTGATGGAATTTTGGTACAACTAGGTACATAATACATGTCCGATTATGGCCTTTTTTTAAGACAGCTCCCGCACTAGAGAACAAGCTAATATGTACATAAGTAAATTTAAAGCTACCTAGTTAACATCAAACTGTGTATAAAAATATTTGATAAAATGATTATATAAATATAGTTTGTGTCAGATTAATAAAACGTGGTTTGTGTGTATACCTTCGATATCACAGTAAGATTTGTTAGTTGCTTGGAAGAAAGTGACCGTCTTTATGTGTTTCGAACGGGAAGCGTGAAAGCCGTGGTGTAAGTTTGTCCAGGGGAATGCAAGAATGTTACGCATCTCCTCCGCCACTGCGGTGTTCCGGCACGGGCAGTGGGGTATGTGGGACTCGCCCTCTTCATAGCAGTGGAATGCGAATCAAACCATGAGAGTAAAACCCCTGGTTACTCCTCCGACCACAATTGGTGAGGGGCCCAGGTACTGTTGCCTATCTGGGATACCCTCAGGCAGCGTCCGCGACTCAATTGGTGTTGCGTGCTCTCCTGCGCCCAAATAACCAGTTTCAGGGACGCCCAGATTACACGGGGTCCCTACTTCTCAAGGGACCGCAGTCTCCTGCTGAGACATGGCTCAAGCGGGCAAGCCACCTCCATCAGACGCTGTTATGATTGTTAGTATCCTATCGTTCATAGCACAACTTATGTACTATCTTACTTTCACAATCCATTGTTTTTTTTTTTTTTCTACGACTTTTTTTTATTTTTTATTACTTGTTAAATTAATCCCTGTGTCGCGAAGGTCTCACCGCTCAATAGATTCACGAAAACAAAGCACCCCCTGACTCAGTACAACTGTTTGAATTTCAGACGAATAATTGTCCCGGGTGGGAATCGAACGCAGAAAACCAGGTCTCTGAAACAACTAACCTAACCACTTAGACACCACCTTTCAACATAATTACATTTAGGTCCCTATCTACACTTATTCCTCCATTAAATCAAACATATTCATGTACACTGATTCACTGACTGCAAATGTAACTTTGTAATCCTATACATTTATAAGAAATAACAAAGTTATTAATGCAGTTGATGAAACTGAACAACTGGACCGAAATTGCAAAATGTTGGAATTTTCCCATGAGTTTTACACTAAAATCTCCTAATACTCAAAATTTGAAGCTTCTACGTCTGCTAGAAGTGCCTAAACATTTTGATGATCGGTCAGTCAGCAGTGAGCGAGTGACAAAATTACCGAAAATACCAATCTTTGACTAGTTATAATTCGTAAAGTACTGGTTCAAATTGAATGAAATTTGAAATATACTGTAGTTTTACAAAGCTTGTTTAGTTACTGAAAATTCAGGCTCCTATCTTTATCCACAACGAAGTTATAGGGGGTCGAAAATCGGCTGAGTTGCTTCGAGAAAAGATAGGTACGGCCGTGCACCTTTTTTTTTTTTTTTTTTCTTACTCGACTTGGGGGTGCACTGCCGTGCCCCCAGATATGTTACGGCTAATAGCCGAAGTGCGGCTACACCTAGTTTTAGCCGGCTACAACTAGGTGCAGTCGGCCACATGCGTTTATAAGTCCCTGTTCGACTCCATTGTCACGGTCACCGTAGCCTAGTTGGTAGTGCTCCTGCCTACGAAGCTGGTGGTCCTGGGTTCGAATCCCGGTAAGTGCAAATATTTGTGTGATGAGCACGAATATTTGTTTCTGAGTCATGGATGTTTTCTATGTATTTAAGTATTTATCTATCTATATAAGTATGTATATCGTCGCCTGGTACCCATAGTACAAGCTTTGCTTAGTTTAGGGCTAGGATGATCTGTGTGACATTGTCCCTAGATATTATTATAGATATTATTGGTTTAGGTTTAGGTTATTTTTTTTTTAACCAACCCAACACCTTTTTGTCCCTTGCATAGGTATTGTTTAATTTAGAGTTAACTAAGAGGAACTTATAGGAACTTATTAAGGTTGACCTAAGTGTAACCGCAAGTTGTCGGCTGCACCTAGTTGTAGCCGGCTAAACCTAGGTGTAGCCGCACTTCGGCTATTAGCCGTAACATATACATAGAAAGAGCAAGGCTTCTTTGGATCATAACAAACGACATGGCAAGGGTTATTTAATCCTATCTCTACAAGTCCGGAAGTAATGATTTTTTTAAATAGATACCAGAAACCAAACTTTTCAAATTGAAATAAATACATCACTAGCACTCAATCAGCTGATCGATGTCAACGATCTATTTGCAAGTAAAAATAAACCTCTTACTCCTGGTATTTCTGAATAAAGGGTTCCGCATTCTTATTTTTTGTTTGCAAAATAATACTGACTTTTTTTTTTATTATTTTGAGTTGAAACCCTTGCCATATCGTTTGTTATGGTCCAAAGAAGCCTTGCTCTTTCTATGTATATACCCTTAACGTTACACCTTGTATACATTACTGTGCTAAAACTTTTAATGACTTGAAAAAATATTGAAAACTAGCTGCCTGCGCGCGGTTTTAGCCGCATAGTACCCGTTTCCGTGGGAACTTCATAATTAAATATAACAGGTTTAAAGATATTTATTCTCAAAAAAAGACACAAAGTCACTTACATGAGAACAATGCTTAAATAAATTATAAATATAAAGTTCGTCACAGTCGTCACTGTAGCAATTATGATGTAACACACATCCAATCCATTCAGCTTTTAGGAAGGGTGTTATTTGTGATGAAATATTCAGCTAATTGGGTTTTGAATGCATTGAATGAGTGTAACCTTCTTATACACGAGGGTATATTGTTGTATAATTGTGCTCCTTCAAAAGTTAACATTTTTTTGCCAAATTTAGTTCTCATCTTCGGTAAAATCAGAAAACTAGCTCGGCGAGTGCTACGTTGGGTTACTTGTTTGACTTTAGTAAACGATAAATTAGTCTGTATACTTTTATTGAGTACCTTACGAATGAAAATACATGTATTGTAAATATATAATTGTCTAATGTTCATTATTTTGGTTTCTTCATAAATTTTGCATGTTGATGTTAGATACGGGTAGTTAAAAATCATTTTTATTATTTTGTTTTGTGCAACTTGGAGACTTGCTAGCTTCGTCTTGGCCGCGCTACCCCAAATTTCAACCAGATATAGAAGGTGTGGTTTTACTAAGGCGTTATAGATGGTGTGACGCAGTTTATGTGGAATACATCGAACAATTTTTCGGAGGGATCCAAGTAGTGACGTAAGCTTAGTTCTTATATGATCCAAGTGAAGAGTCCACGATAGAGAACTATCCAATCTTAAGCCAAGGTATTTTTCACATGATTTTTGCTGTAAGGGAACATTGTTAATGAGTAATGGATTATGTGAAGGTATTATTTTATTTTTTGCTTTAAACAAGATGTAGCACGTTTTGGAAATATTTATCGTCAATAAGTTATATTGGAACCATGAAGAAAGGGTGTTTAAATCATCTTGAGCCTGGGAAATTATATCATGAATGGAAGATCCAAAATAAAATAAGCAAGTGTCATCTGCGTAAAGAGTAAGATGGCCATGTAGTTGAATTTCCTGAATATTATTTATATAGATTAAAAATAGTAGGGGCCCCAAAATTGAACCCTGGGGAATTCCACACGTTATAGGTAATGCGCCACTTTGATAATTATTATCGGTTTTAACTAACTGCGACCTGTTTTTTAAATAAGATTCGAACATTTTTAAGGCACTCCCGGTAATTTTTATGGTTTCTAGCTTTTTAAGTAGCAATTCATGACTTACGGTGTCAAACGCTTTTTTAAGGTCAATAAAGATTCCAAGGACTATGTGTTTTTTATCTATATTTTGCTTAATTTTAGTAACGAGGTCAACTGTAGCTGTTAGTGTGCTGCTTTTTGATCTAAAACCGTATTGTCTGTCTGAAAGAAAGTTGATAGAAGTTAAATGTTTATCTAATCGGTTGTGTAGGATTTTTTCTAAAATTTTTGACAATACAGGCAGCACTGAAATAGGTCGGTAGTTACCTGGGTCCATTTTTGAACCCGATTTGTAAATGGGAGTTACCTTCGCCATTTTCAGGGTATCGGGAAAATTACCTTCAGCTAGCAGTTTGTTGAAGCATTTGCTCAGGTTGTTCGCTATTATATTGTTTATACATTTTATTGCTTTGGTACTAATTCCGTCTAATCCTGTACTACAGTTAGGGTCGAGATTAGATATAATTTTTGTAATTTCAGTTTCAGAACATGGATCAAGAGTTGATAACACTGGAGTCTCTTCTGCAAGAGTTTTTGGTAAAGCATGTATATGATCATCATGAAATGATCTAGGTATTTTATTCGCTAAAAGGGGTCCTATCGTGGCAAAGTACTCGTTGAAAATCTGGCAAATTTCGTTTGGGTTTGTGATTTGTTTTGAATCTATCAATAGTTTTGAAGGAGCACAACTTTGTTTAGTTTTATTGTTTGCTAAGATGTTTACCAAATTCCACATTTTCTTGGGTTTATTAATACAATCGCTTAACTTTTTATAATAGAAAATATTCTTTGTATCTTGCATGTGTTTGGCAACATGTTTTCTTTGTGTGATAAATTCTGTTTCCAGGGTGGTATTATTTGGATTCTTCTTTAGTTCTGTCCACAATGCGTTTCTTTGGTTGATATCATCAATTATGTTTCTATTTATCCAGTCTTTTTGGGGTAGGTTCAGAATTTTGGTCTTTGCTGTTTTACTTTTGTCAATTATGGATTTTATTTTGTTTTCTAGTAGTGCGTAGTCATCATCTCATTCTTCAAGGTTTGTTGTTTCTAGTATATCATGTAGTTTAGTGAAATCTATTGCTTCGTATTGGGTCCATATTTTTCGAGGGGATTTCGTTTTTTTGAGTTCAACATATATTTGTTTGTGATCTGACATTGAAGAGTCCGCTAATGCCATGTGGAAGTGATCGTCTTTTAGGTTAGAACTGACATGGTCCAAAATAGATTTTCTAGTATTCGATTCTCTTGTACAATATTTCTTACTGATTTTATTTAGTAATGTATGTCCAGTTCCTTTCAAGAGTTCTTTATATTGTTTAGTCTTTTTGTTTTTAAAAGATCAATGTTAAAATCTCCGAACACTATTGCTCTGTTTCTTTGTTGTAGTTGGGACTCATAAACCTCAAGAAAATCTGTGAAGTTAGTATCGCCGGGGTTGTATACGACTCCTACTTCCAGTGCATATCGCTCTAGTCGTATCCATAGATAGTTGTTTCCTCCTGTGTACTTAGACTCTGATAAGCTATGTTTCAGGTCATTGTGGACATATGCTGAAACTCCACCTCCTCTTGAATCGGTTCTGTAGTTGTAATAGTGTGAATAGTTGTTTATTTGTAGTTCCAGGGCTTGTGTTTCAGTTCTAATCCAAGTTTCAGTAACGTCCACCGATAGACATAGTTTCGGACGATCACCTACAAAGGCCCACTCAGGCGGCTAAGTGCGGAAAACTTTATGCCTAACTAATTAACTACACATAGTTTATCTACAAAGAAGGGTGTTGATGTTCGGTTGTAAAAATATATAAAAGTTTACAAAAACTACGCGAAATTTCGTCGTAAAATAATTTTGTTTTCTTAACATTATTTTAGAGGTCAGAAAAATAAGATCGGATGCCATTATACGTCAGACACATTCGTAATATGGCGTCATTCGGCACTTACGACCAAATGCTTCTGAAGTATAAATCCAGCCTTAAGCTTTTGAGGTCTAGATAATATGTAAGATCCCAGCATTCTGGAAACCTTGCCAAGTAGAATAGATTTAGAATAGTAGTATTTTATAAGTTGGTTTTAATTTAAATTTGCTACTTTTAGTTTTATATATGTATTTTATCAATAAATACAGTAAGTGGTACCTATTTGCTGAATGAAAAAAAGAGTAGATTTAGAAGGCAAATATTATTTTGGAGTTTTCTTGTTGTACAGGGCCGAATTCCCAACGGGAAATAGGGAACACAAACACCAAATAGGATAACACTGAACTATATTTAACCAGGAGTGGTTAATTATCTTAATATGGTCTAAACGGTTCTCATCTTAAAAATATTTACAATGGTAACCTCATTAACCGGCGGAGAATCTCTATAGCGACTTGTACTCTTAAGCATTGCTATAAGCTATATTTAACATCAGGATGTTCACAAAAAATAGATAACAATGTATTTTTCCGATGTACACAAAGGAACCATAAATAAATGCAATTGCATAAAGCTAGTGTAACAACATATTGTAACAAATGGCAGAATTCCCACAACAGATTCCATTAAACAAATAATAAGACAAACGACATAATAAAGCATACTTTCCACGTGAAACACGAAAGCCTTTGCGTCTTAGAACAATTGCCAACTCAGCTTTATAACTTGCGAAACGACTTCGAAAGATTCAATAATTCATTGCACATTGCATTATTGAACACAACATATTGTGATACCGATCGTAGACAACTGAGTGCGAAATACTTAACTTTAAGTATACAAAGAATTAAAAACAGGATATTGATTTCGTTAGTTGTCAGAAAGGTTGACAGCTGTTGGAACAAAAGTCTTTGGCCGCGACCAGCGCTTGGAGAAGTGGATAATTTTGTTATTATTTATCAAGCATTGTTTTTTACTAGATATACATAGTAAAATATTGACTAAATGGTCTCAATCCAAAATTATTTATGTCTAATTGAGAAATACGTATAATAAATTTGTCATCATCATTAAATCGTCATCATCGGTAAATTGTGAATGCCAACTAAATAATAAAAGTAACTGGACCAAAACTTATTAGACATGCCCAGATGGGCATGTCCAAATGATGAGTATGTTTCGCCGGATCGTCTCGATGAGGCCGCGCTGAAACCGGCAGTAGAATAACCCCACTGAGTTTGTTTCGCCGGATCTTCTCAGTTGGGGCGTATTGGATCCGGTGGTAGCACTAAAGCGCGTTCGTCGAGATACTTATGGTCCATCTAAATAATAACATACTCAAAGGACAGAACTTATATTTAATCATAGATATAAAATAATATTGAATTTTCATACTTGACAGCTTTTAGGCTAAAGCTATATAAACTATTATTTTAAGTAGCAATAACCAAATAAAATTAATTAATTTAAATCAAAAATAAGCCAAATATGTTTTGACTATTTACAAATACCTGTAATAGGTTTACGTGAATAAAAACTTTATTTATTTTTTTATTTTTATCAGCCTGTTTTCGTCCACTACTGAACATAGGACTAAGCCATCAATTTGCAGCGAGAATGATTGCTAGCGGCCTGCATCCACTGACTCCCTGCAACCTCAATGAGATCGTCGGTCCATCGTGCAGGCGGTAGTCCCACGCTGCGCTTTCCAGTTCGTGGTCTCCACTCGATAACCATTTTACTCTATCTATGTATCCTGCCCACTGCAATTTCAGTTTGGTAATCCGTTGAGCTATGTCAGCGACCTTCCTTCTCCTGGATTTCTTTATTTCTGATTTGATCACGTAGAGAAATACCGAGCATAGCTCTTTCCATGCACATATTTTTGTAAAGGTGATTTTTTTTCTCTGTGACTTCCAAAATTATCAGCTAGTATCAGAAGAAATGGCCATAAAAACTCAGTCATCAGGACATTCAACACCTTACTGAGTACGTTAGACAATGTTTGCGTTGAGATACCTAGTACAATGCAGTTAGGCAATTACGGCGAGTTGTCGGTAGATGCACGTACAAACGTACTACAAGTAAATCCTTTCTCGAGAAAAAGAATTTTATTTACGTGAGACTTGTTATGATAGCGTTCGTTTCGTTTCTGTTGACTTCGTTGCGAACAAGCCGTACAGAATTTAAAAGCATAAAGTTTGTTATCTAGCTCTCGAGCTGTTGTCCTATAGGTACTTGATAGAAGTCACTTTTGAATTAGAATTTTAACCTACAGGTACTGAAACAGTCTAAAATGAGAAATAATTTATTTGGACAAGGATTAATACGAATATATGAATAACGTGGTACTTTAGGCATGGTACAATACAAATCTTTCCTCTTTTTAATATTAGTACAGATAAAATGGAAGTAGTTACCAACCCAACTGCTAAGTGTGGAAACTAAAATGTCCCCTTAATGGGCACAGTGGTGGAAGATTTTAAGCAGGCTGACATTGGCCAACTCTTAAAAAAAGGTAAACCAAAAATGTGAAAGACAACGGACAATAACATCGTAAAAAGAACATAATCCATCATTTATTTGAAAATCCGCTTAATTTTATTCAAATTATGCAAATTTATACTTTATTCGAATTTCAAAAGTTTACACACAAATTGGGCTGTTTCATTCTTTGATGACTTAAGGGGGATTTTTTATTGCAAAAGTTACCAAACTTTTTTGGCTCTGGCGCACCTTTCGTAGGCTTGCAACTTAACAATGGATTAACTTCATGAAATATTGTATAAAAATGAATTGTGTTATTTTCTATAAGATAACTGTACGTTTTTATATTGAATCATAAAAACATGTTGTATGATCTATCTATCTATACTTCTATACTAATATTATAAAGAGAAAAGATTTGTATTTTCGTGTGTATGTTTTGTAATGAATAAAATCAAAATCAACTGTGCCGATTTCAAAAAATCTTTCACCATTGGTAAGCTACATTCACTTTGAGTAACATAGACTATATTTAATTATGATGTTCCCACGGGAACGGGTATTACGCGGGTGAAGCTGCGCACGGGAAGCTTGTATATACAAGGTGTAACGGAAAGGGTATATACATAGAAAGAGCAAGGCTTCTTTGGATGATAACAAACGATATGGCAAGGGTTATTTAATCCTATTTCTACAAGTCCGGAAATAATGTTTTTTTAAAATTCATACATACCAGAAACAAAACTTTTCCAATTGAAATAAATACATCACTAGCACTCAATCAGCTGATCGATGTCAACGAACTATTTGCAAGTAAAAATTAACCTCTTACTCCTGGTATTTCTGAATAAAGGGTTCCGCATTTTTATTTTTTGTTTGCAAAATAATACTGACTTTATTTTATTTTATTTTGAGTTGAAACCCTTGCCATATCTTTTTTTATGATCCAAAGAAGCCTTGCTCTTTCTATGTATATAGCCTTTCCGTTACACCTTGTATATAAAGTAATATGTCCTGACTGACTGACTCATCAACGCTGAGGCAAAACTACCAAAGCTAGACACGTGATATTTGGACCGTAGCTTCCTTTTGTGACGTATTGGTGCACAAAGTAAGGATTTTTTAAATGTGACCTCTAAGGGGGCGAAAAAGCGGGGCATTTAATTATAAAGCTCCGACGGAACTGGAGTAATGTATAAACATGTGTATTATATTTTCCATTATTGAGATTGATAAATTTCGACTACCGGTTGGGATCCACCGTGGCCAAATGTTTGCCATCCTAGGCTATACCTAAGAGATACAGGTTTGAATTCTGCCGGTGATAAAGATTTATTAATGTTATTTTAATTTACTCCAAAACAATATAAGCATTACGAATAAAATTATACGTAAAATATGAAAATAAGCTTTACCAACAATAAAAACTATTGTTTATATAAACTAGTGGACAGCAGTCCTAGTATGCAGGCAGCGTGCACATTTGCTTACGATTCTTATTGTTCCGTAGATAAGCACAAAGTTTGAATATTTGTATAATCGTAATATTTAATTAGAAAAGTGTTATTATTTTATTGAAAAATGTCCATGAACGATGTTAAGATGGGCATGTGGGGTAACACGTCGAGATAAGCAATGATTATGTTCGAGGATTATTTAAAGTGGAAAAGATGGAAAATATATATATGGAAAAGATGGAAAAGTTTAAGCCGGTTGCTTACGTTGGTACAGTTACATCATGAGAAGAGATGACGAACATCCCATAAAATGAGAGCTCAATGTTCCTGATATACCTAAAGGAAGAGGACTTCCTTTAGGTATATCAGGAACATTGAGCATTGAATATTAGCCATGTGGTGGAAGCAAAATCCAGAAGCAAAATTTGGATCCGCAGACAACCCAGAAGAGAATTTTTTGGCACAAATGTACGGGAAGACCCGACCCCATAAACTGGGGAAAGGGTTGGACAAGAAGACTGCCGTTTTCTTTAGGACACATTTTTTTTGTAAAAAAACAAGTATCTATTTTAGGACATAAATTTAACGTATAGTATAGGTACTGATGACAAATCATCCCGCCGATTACTAGCAACGACAAAAAAACACGGTGTACTCATATATTTTGTGACTGTTTTGGGTTCGATTCCTATCCAGGATACTTTATTTCTGAGAACCACAAATACATTGTTGTTGTGTGTTTCTGAGTCTGTGTGTGTTTTGTGTCCCAGAATTATATGTTTGTTAAGTCCCCTGAAACACAGTCGTGTTCTTAAATCGTTTAATATGACACTAGGAAGAGATACTCTGCATAATAATTTTAATTTCCCCAAGGAGTATATAGGAGCGAGAAATTTTAATTTGATACGAAGATTAATGAAATAAGGTTTGCGAAACAGATATGCAAACGCAAGCATGCAATATACAGCTGATAGGGGAACACCGCGTTGGACATTTCCTTACAATATTGCAGATACGTACTTAAAAAAATCAACCTTAGGCTAATAAGAATAAGGTTTAATGTTAAAGTATCATCTCTTTAACATAAATGCTAGATATTTTAAAACGTGATAACGAAGTATTTTAGGATACATTTAAACCGAAAGCCACATTAAAAGAAGCAAAATATTTATTCCAATTAAAGAACTTTTTAAATTATGTTACACTTAAAATGTTCTAGATTAAAATATTACAGTTTTACTTCGTTTTTACGAGATGTATTTGAATAAATGTTTGGATTTGAATCGTTAGTTGCTCTAAGCATTGTATTTATAATAAAACCTAAAATGTTTTTGAATACTTTACGGAAAAAAATACCATATACTATGTTTCAAAATTGAGATTAATAATAGGTTGGGGAAAAAGTTTCTTCGCATTTTTTAAGAAAAATCCACACATTTTTTTATATATCTGGGGGCACGGCAGTGCCCCCCCAAGTCGAGAAAGAAAAAAAAAAAGTTGCACGGCCGTACCTATCTTTTCTCGAAGCAACTCAGCCGATTTTCGACCCCCTATAACTTCGTTGTGGATAAAGATAGGAGCCTGAATTTTCAGTAACTAAACAAGCTTTGTAAAACTACAGTATATTTCAAATTTCATTCAATTTGAACCAGTACTTTACGAATTATAACTAGTCAAAGTTTGGTATTTTCGGTAATTTTGTCACTCGCTCACTGCTGACTGACCGATCATCAAAATGTTTAGGCACTTCTAGCAGACGTAGAAGCTTCAAATTTTGAGTATTAGGAGAGTTTAGTGTAAAACTCATGGGAAAATTCCAACATTTTGCAATTTCGGTCAAAATAAGATTCTGTAAGGTGAGATAATTACGTAATAGCTTAAGATAGAAGGTCCCTTAAGTAGGGACTGAATAAATTAACCGACTTGGTATTACATAGATCTCACAACGTTTTACGGTAAAAGAACTGCGTTACGAGACTTGGGTTTTTTTACAAGTATGTTTTTGATGGCATTTTATTTACATTTAACTAAAGTATGTAGGTACCATTTTGTTCGATAACTTTTTGCCATCTTGTAGGTAGGGACATGATCCCATTGCTATAGAAATTTTAAGACTTCTTATCAAAATACCGTGACGAGTGGTTTTGGCAGTCCTCTCGTGATGTTAACCTGACACTGCCCAAAGAATTCTGAAGAGACCAAAACAGGTAGAAATCTGAAGGTGTAAGGTCAGCACTATACGGTGGATGCATTAACACCTCCCAGCCAAACTCTCTTAATATTTGCTGAGTGGCTAAAGATGTGTGAGGTCTAGCGTTATCATGATGAAAAACCACACCCCTTCTGTTGATTAATTCCGGCCGCTATCTCTCAACTTCTTGCTTTAATCTCATCAGTTGTTCGCAGTAGAGTTCAGAATCGATGCTCGATGCCCTTCCAATCCCATCACACACACAGCATCACCTTGTTGCGAGTTAACCCGGGTTTCGCCACAGTCTGTGAAGCCTGACCGGCCTTTGACCACGACCTTTTTCGCACGTTCTTGTCGTACGTGATCCACTTTTCATCACCAGTTATCAGCTTCTTTAAAAATGGTTCGGTTTCATAACGTCCTAATAAAGAATCACAAATGAGTACACGGTTCATTAGGTTTCTTTCAGTGAGCTCGTAAGGTACCCAAATAACGAGCTTTTTGTGTACCCAGTTTTTTTCAAATGCGCCAAAACTGTTTTGTGGTCAATTCCCAGTTCTTCAGCTACGTCGTAACTACTGATATGCCAACCTTGCTCCACTTTTTCAAAAACGGCATCCATTTTATCCGTAATAGGGCGGACCAGAGCGACGTGCATCTTTGACATCAAAATTTCCGGATTTAAAACGCTTAAACCAAATTTGTGCTACTTTCACAGACACTGCTAGGTCCATAATCATCGCAAATTTTTTTGCGGCTTGCCTTGCATTTCTACCTTTTTTGTAGTAAAATTTAAAAATGTATCGAATTTCTTCATTAGATTCACTCATCTTGAAAGTACGAAAAACAAATGAAAATCACACATTTTCCTAATTTGAATTTGGAATTATGTTTTTTAAAATTTAAACTTTCAATGATACCAAAACCAGCCAGATACAAATAGTATAGCTAAAGAGATTTTATTACAAGTTCATTCATACTATAATGCGAAAAGACTTTTTCCCCAACCAAACAAAATTCGACCACCGGCAGGACTCGAACCTGCATCTTAGGTTAAGCCCCAATGCCTTAACCAATTAGGTACCGTGGAACCCGGTTATCGAAATTTATTACACTCTTTTATAACACGTCTCTAAGGTTGACGTTAGCCTAATTGGTTAAGGCATTAGGGGCATAACCTAGGATGCAGGTTCGAATCCTGCCGGTGGTCGAATTGTATTAATCTCAATTTTGAAATATCTAAAATGTAACTGGATTTTGTGTGCACACAATTTATTGATTAGTAGCAGCGGTGCACCGGTGGCTCAGTGGTTACGATAGTTGCCTCTGAGACCTGGTGTTCTGGGTTCGATTCCACCCGGGACAATTATTTGTGTGGACCACAAATAGTTGTTCTGAGTCTGGATGTTCTATGTGTCCGTGAAATGAATGTTTGTAAAGTCCCCCGTGACACAGGGATTTATTTCCCTAGTGCGGGAGTTGTCATTTAAAAAAAAAAAAACGTCATGACATATGTATTTTATAATTGTGTATAAATAGTATAGTATAATATAGTGTAATTATTTTATAAGGTTTTTTTTTTAAAATTAAGTATAGGCTTGCTTTTGACCATAATCTCAATAAGGTAATAATGGTCAGTACAAGATGGAGTTTGTAAATTATGTGAAGGTACATCGAATATGTTATTTTTTTTTATTTGTCAGTTGGTATAAAAAGCAGCGTAACATGGATTATGGAATCATTATTATTGTGTAAAATAAAGTGAAAGGACGTTAAGCTGTTCGCTATTATTTTATCTCTATTAATAACGATGTATCGATATAATTTAATAAATAATAGATATATAAATAGAAAGGCTTAATTATTATATATTATAACGCTTAACCAATAAAAATAGAAAAAATCAACATAGTTTCAAAATCGGGGTTACTACAAATTTATTTATATTTTAGTGTATTTTATGACTAAATCAATCATGTTAAAATTTACATTAGTAAACTTTACAGTAACAATGTTTCAAAATGATTAACAGCACTAAAACTCATGAACTATAAAAGCACTGTCTAGACACCGATCCGTCTACAAACATTGTTTAATATGAAATATTAAAAAATGTCACTCATTGTCATAATATGAAATATTAAACAATGTGACTCATTGTCATTGTCATTGTGTGAGACACTTTAAAAGATAAAACAATTAAGTGACAAGTTTCAAAATTAATTATTATTCGTATTATAACTTAAAAAAGCTATGATTCAACATGAAATCCAAGTCAAGCCTCACACTGGATTAATTCATTAATCTTTTTAACAATTACTTTTTTATTTTTTGTGACCTGGTTTGAATGGATGGTGTACAGTTTTGTTTTGAGAATTAAATTTTTATCTGATGTAATTAAATAAATGAAACTGTATTTTATGATATTTCAACCTTTGCTATAGAACGGACATTTTTGACACCATAGATCTAAAATAACATAGATATGTAAAAAACAAAGAAACCAGAAGCCAGTCGGTACTTAAATTAATAAATACTAGAGATGGGCCGACTATAGTATTTGCCGACTAACCGACTAGCCGACTAATCGGTTTTCAAAATGCCGATTAGACGGCCGACAAATCGGCAATGCCGATCATTCTAATACCTACTAGTCGGAGGTGTTCAGGCTTTTTCATCATCACTCGACTTAGTCATCGCGCGGCCGCTGAGCTTAATTACTGACTGATTAATACTTTCCTATGTTGTAAAGACTGTAACTTTAGATAACTACTCTAAGTAATGTTTAGAAATTATAAAATAAGAACAAATTATTTGTTATATTTCATTTGTTATGTGCCGATCATAATCAGCATATTTTGCCGAATAGTCGCCGACTAGTCGCCGACTACAAACGAATAGTCGGCTTTCCCGACTAGTCGGCCCATCTCTAACAAATACCATCTAAAAAAATACATTGCTCTTTTACTTACAAAATTATCTCTATTTGGTCACTTTCATTGTTGAAAAAGAAAGAAAATACATTAAATTCAGCTCAATACATAATTTATACAGACGAATCGATTGATGTTACAAAGGATCATCGATAGATTGTACCTCTTTGACCGATTGATCGTTGATTGATGGTAAAATGGACCAATCAATATCTATCATGTCATTGGACACTGAAAAAATGAGATACCTCCTATTGTTTCAATGATACTAGGTACTTTCTTATTCATGTATAAGTTAAAATAATTCAGAAATAAAGTCATATTGGAATATTACATTATTTTAGACAATGTTGACGAAATGACATGAAATGAAATGAAAAGGTTTATTGATAATGTAGACGAATCGATCGTACTTATTATAAGTCAAATATAATGATAAAAATATACAAAGAAAAAAATAAAAAAATAAATAATAAAATCTTGATTAATTAATTACTTAGTACCTATACATTTCAACAGTAATGTTACTAAATAGAATTTAAATCTACCAATGTGGCATGTGATAGTCGCGTATTATAAATATAATTAGAATCAATCAGCGCGGGCTGGGATTAGGTCAGAAGCATAGAACGCGTCGCGAGCCTCGCCTTGCAAGGACGACCGGACCCTATCCTAGCTTCCTACGAGTCTTTCTCTATCTACCTACGTTGTGACACCTGGAAAAGAAAGACTATAAGAAACTCCAAGATCATTCTTTTTTATACATACATACCTATATACATAGTTGCATAACCCATAAGCCATGGATCCGCATTGAAGTTATAATAAAAGAATAGTATTAAGGTCCGTTCAGTCTCTAACTTATGTTTTACCACTTTGATGATAGAAGAAAAACTGTATGGCTTACATTCGAATCAATAAATAGAAATAATACTTTACTGTTTTGGCTCCAAGTAGAACACTAGAGCAATATAGTTTTCGCAACTATAATTTGTCGGAGGCGTTATTAAACGCCAAGTTAGAGTCTGCTGAAGTTTTCTACCACCGATCTTTGAAAATACTAAAGGTGCTTTTCAAATATAATAAAATAATTACAATAAAAGCATATACCTATATATATAAGTATATGTATTTATTGTAAAGTATAATTTTATAAATGAGATGAAGAAGAGCGGAATTTCCTAACACAGGCATTATTTGCCTAAAAGGAGGTTTCAAACACATTTACTGTAGGTACACGAAACTTTTAAATTAAATAAAGATATCATTTTATTTTTTATCTTTATAGTATATATACATTTAAATCTTAATAAAATCCCTTTTTTGTATTTAACTGTAAAATTACTTACTTTAAATATTTTGTTTACATGCAAAATCACCTACGTAAGTATCTAATCAATCTACTATAATAATATTATCAGGCTAGATGATAATAATATGGTAGATCGATTAATGTCAATCGATACTATCAATTGGTTAGTAGTATTTTTCACTTTTTTCGAATTTATTAAAAAAAGTGTGGCCGTTTGTCAGAATTTATCGGCGGTAGATCGATGGCATCTTTCGGCAGTCGGGCATCTATTGACGGTCGATTGATGGCATCAATCAGCGGTCTATCGATATAATAAGCTTGTATGCCTTTCTTTGTCTTTCTAAAAGTTGCCATTTCAACTTTGAATTTAAATAGCTGAGCAACGTCGGCACCTTTTTTTTTTGTACGGGGGGAAATGCATTTACGCATTCTCACCGCCGCTGCAGCGTATTCGCGCTGGCGGTGGGATATGTGGGACTCGCCCTCTCCATAGCGTGGTATGCTAAAGTCATACCACGAGGAGAGGACCCCACTAAAACCTCCCAGACACTCCTTCGATCCGCCGTTGGCGGGGGCCGGGTACGCATGAGCAATTCGGCTCCCCGACGGCTCCCGCGGGGTTACCTATCTTAATACCGAATTTTAATATTCCGAATATCATAATCCCGAAAACGTTTGGCCATTTTTTCATAATCTCGTTTTTTCAAATTCCGAAGTTTTATTTGCCATAAAGCCGAATTTTTAAAACACAAATTTCTGAAATGCAACCAATGAAAACCAAGATTTTTTAAATTAAAATAAACGATATCCAGAAAAACTAAATCCTTTTATTTTAAATAAATTGTATATTAACCTGTCTGTAATGGGCAAGTAAAACAAAAGCGAGTAGGTTCTAGCACTCGCCGGCCGCTACCGCGGCACGCTCGCTTCGCTCGCTCGGCTCGTGCGTGCGGGGGTCGCAGTTCTAACCTAACCTAACCTGAACTGAGTCGAATTTGACACTTAAACCTATCTGTAATAAGCAACTAAAACAATAAATTTACTGACTGGCAATTTTTATTTTCCACATTATTTCCATAAACTATTGGAAAAATTACAAGGTAGGTACTTAACCTTAACCTGTCTGTAATGGGCAAGTAAAACAATAGCGAGTAGGTTCTGGCAGAGTGGGAGTCTGTTCTGGTTCGGGGGTCGCAGTTCTAACCTAACCTAACGTATATATATAGTTTACTTGGAACACAATTGTATGGGAACCTAATAAAAATATAATGAAAATTTGGTAATAGTTTATTTAGAAAATGGTACGATGGGAAACAAAAAAAAATATTCTAAGAATCTGGTATAACTATATTTGGATTATGACAATATGGGAAACAAAAAAATACTATTTGAAAATTTGGTTTTAGTGCACCTGTAAATAGATTCATTTGGGAAATTAAAAACGGAATTATAGAAAGTTGTCATCCATTACATCTGTCCTTTAAAAGTTCTACCAACCGTTTTCGGGGTTTTAAGATTCGGGTAACAGAAATTCGATATTTCAATAGGTTACCCTCCCGCGGCCAAGCAATGTCGCACCTACATTAATTATGGTTTGTGTTGATATAATGCAAGAAGTGGAAATCCTTAATATTGATAGATTTGTATTAAGTTAATAAAGGCATTTCCTTTATCGATTTAAGATAAATTTCTCAATCGTCAGATTCAAACTTTCAGGGGTATGTTTTAGTTTTCAGAGAATTTCTGTACAAAAAGTATCAAAACTAAAGTATACATAAAAAGTATCAAGAAATTATTTAGTTAAACATAACGCTATTACTAATTATGTTAATTTAATCTGCCATGCGTATAATTGTATAAGACGGATGCCAATACAATATAATAATAACATAATGAAGTTATTAATATTGTTTGTTAGCTTATTAGTAAAACGCCTACCTTGTTAATCTTGTGATAATATTGTTATTTGTTTTGAACTAAGTTCAAGATCCCAGGCAAATGTGGATTGAAACAAAAACAAAACTGTATACAACTAAAATACAATTACGGGAACATAACCGTAAGACAAACGTTTTTAATGTTTTAAGACCCTAAAAATCGTTATTTTTAGATTAGACGACATATTTTGCATTGATTTATTTATTTATTCTTTATTGCACACAGAAAAATACATGAAATACATTTTGTAAATTGGAAACAACATGTACCTACAAAGGCGAGCTTAATTCAATTATGAATTCTCTTCCAGCAAACCTTTAGTAAGGAGATACATGATAATGAGTGCATAGCAAGTGTACAACAGAGTTTGTATTTAAGATACACAAAGCAAATCTAAGCCTATCTTGTACACTGTAACGTCTCTAAATAAAATGCTAAATAAATTCAAATTAGAGATATAATTTAAATAAAAGACGTTGATTAATAAAAAAAATAAAATAAGAAGGTAGTGGGTTCTTCATTCACAACTCAATTGCACCAATCCGTACAAACATTATCACTGGCCTGAGTTAGCCGACGGCACCAGAAGAACGGACTGCACACCAGCACGCAACAGTTGGAGACACACCCCTCAAGCGGCAAGGTAGTCTGGAATGGGGCGTAGTCCCAAGCGATGAACCCCGATTCGGGGTAAACATAACTCACAGTAATATATAGTAGAATATTATTTAAAAATTAAAAAGTGGTAAATGATAGGGCACAATTAACATCAAGTAGGTTCAGATAGACAAAGACGTGTCCGTATTCCACGATAGGTAGCAGTGAGTGAGACGGCGCGGCGGTGTGGCACGGAGCGCAGCCGCAACACAAACCAGTTCCTTATAATTTTGTGTGAACGAGGTAAACAACAAAACGCGACGTATGCGCCGGTTTTGCTTGCGCATTTTTAATAAGTTAAGATTTAGTAGTACAATATATTTTTTCAATGTTATTTAAATTTATAGGCTAGTTTTATTTTAGTTTTAATTATATTTAGTAAAGTAATATTTGTTATTATATTTATTGTACAGATGAAAGATAAACAAAACCGTTACAAGAATAATCTGTGTGGTAATCGAACTCAGAACTCTAGGTCTCACAAGCAACTACCATAGCTCCGAGACATTAGTCCAGTCCAGCAAATAAATAAAATTGAAGTAATTATTTTCAAAATCAAAATAACAGGTTTTTGCTTTAATTGTGAAAGTGTATATGGTACTTATATTAGAACCACAATTTTTTTAAATGTCTTTATCTGTGTCTCTTTGTTACGGTTAATCTCAGTAATGGCCAGACCGATTTGAAATTATGAATGGATGAAACTATTACCGGAAGATAGCTCATTTATAATGTATAATAAAGGCTAAGCTTTTCATTTTATCAGTCTGTTCGTTTGTCCGAGTATTCTGCTTACTCTCAAAAACGGTAATAACAGTTTAACCTGGTACTTTTTCTTGTTATATAGGGTGACTGGTAATTAGTGACCGATACCTAAACACATGATTGTGCTCATGATAACAAACAACTTTTACTATGGCACCAACCCTGAAATCGCGAAAAAAAATCAGCTGTTCCATACATTCATGTTCACATAACTCGTCAACATGGTAGGGAGCAGCTGATTTTTTTTTCGCGATTTCAGTTTTGGTGCCATAGTAAAAGTTGTTTGTTATCATGAGCACAATGATGTGTTTACGTATCGGTCACTTATTACCAGTCATCCTATATATATCTTATAAAATGTTTATTTGACGCGGACCACGTCACAAACAGCAACTAGAGTACTGAAACAACAAAAGAGCACCGTTACTACGTTTTTCGGTCCAATATTTTTCGGGTCTAAAATATTTTACCATTTACTTAACAAAAAGCCGACCTTAACCATTTTCCTCACGATTTAAGATAATCTGGCACACTGACAAAAATACAACCGGCGACCGCGCTATCGTCGGTTCACAAAATTGTTTGGCATCTACAAAATATTAGGGTCTCCTATTCACGGGATAAATGAAAAATTAACAGCAGTAAGGTGATGGTATTGTGTGAAAATGAGAATATTTTTCAAGATTTTTTGGGTACCTATAGACGCTAGAGGTAGGCAGATTCATATGAACTGCAAAGGGTTATTTTGTAACAAGAATCGTGTAACCGACTTCAAACTGATCAGTTGTTAGTAGTCAAAATCATCATCATCATCATCATCAGCCCGTATAACGTCCACTGCTGAACATGGGCCTCCTTCCGAGGGAGGGAGGGTATTGCCATAGTCACCACGCTTGGCAGGCGGGATGGTGACCGCAGTATTATGTTGAATATGTTGTAATACACAAGGAAACGCTGCTGCCCGTTCCTTGATATACGATTATTATAGATGATGTTATAACAATAGGGACCAACGGCTTAACGTGCTTTCTGAGGCACGGAGGGTAGTCCCTTAATCAACCAGACCCGGAAAGAAATCTTAGAATTTACACAAAGATTTCTTGTCCAGTGTGGAGATCGAACCCATGACCTCCGACATTTAAAGCGCGCCAATTACCGCTCCATACGGCGGTTTTCAAAATTATATTGTTGATATATAAATAGGTTTAGGTAGGTAATAAGCTGAATTGTGTGTATGTAGTAGAATATAAAATACGTGTATTTATTTATAAATAATTAAAACGGTGACAACACCAATTACATTAATTAACAAAGACTAATAATATTGTAATTATTAAGATTTTGGATAGACTTAAAAACTAACACTGAATAGTAGACAATCGTGCATAATATCTCTCGTAAAATTTAAAGGCATTCTCGCTTGATTTCTATCCATCCTACCGCAAATACATTACATTCTGGGTTGTTGTAAAATAAGATTTTTGTTTAGTTTCATTTAGTTAGTACAAGGATTGTTATGTACAGTGAACAAAAGAGAAAGGTTTACACCGTCAATATGTCATAATGTAAATAAATATGTTTTTGTCAGTACAAGAGCCGGTAATTATTTATGGGCAAAGAGTTCGCTGCTAGCTGTGTTCAAATATACGTAATAGTTAAGTCTTCTCGCAAACGTGTACATATAAATTTAAAATGCGTTTTACTGGGTGTCAACTTATCTCTTTTGCTGACTGTAGATATTTTATTTTAAAACGTTTCTTTTTTGTGTTTAAAATCTAAGTTTGGTTATTTTTACTTTTTAATAAGTTCCTTATTTAATTTTTGGAGTCGGTTAATTTTTTTTTACATTTAATGGCTTTATTGTTTTTATATTTTATGGTGTAAACAATTGTTGGTGAGCCAAATAAATAAAATAAAAAAATAAAAATAAATAAATATGACATATTTTTCCGTGCCGAGTGGTTTCCGGCTTAGAATAGACCACCCCATGCCCTCCCATGGATGTCGTAAAAGGGACATATGGCTGATGGATGGGCAGCAGCATCTATTAGGTCAAGGTTTACATCTTACTGCGATCACCAATCCGTCTGCCAAGAGTGGTGATTATGGCAATATCCCTCAACGACGCTGGCTTGCCAAGGTCTGTTAAGAGGAAGCCCATGTTCGGCAATGGACGTAAACGGGCTGTTGATGATGATGATGATGATGATATATTTTTCGTAAGTCTACTCTCGCACTAGGTAAATTAATCCATGTGTCGAAGGGGACTTTACAAACTCTCAATTCACAGAAAGCACACTCAGACTCAGAACATCTATCTTTGGTTCACACAAATAATTGTCCCGGGTGGGAACCGAACCCAAAACTATCTCAGAAGCAACTATCGTATCCAGTGAGCCACCAGTACAGTCAAAATCAAAATAATTGTATCTAAGTTCTACATACAATTTCCAAATAGAGATTAATATTTTTTTATTTTTTATTTAATGGCTTTTTTTTTTTAAATAAATACGATAATATGGTATCTAACTTAATTTAAAAATAACTACTAAAACATTCATGAGCAATTTGTAACTTTCTTTATTAGAGTATGCAACCTAATATTTAACACACAAGGGGATTTATCTTCATAAGTTAACATCAAAAATCCACAAAAACGCACGCTATTTAGGTAAAGTCGAAAGGGATAACCACAAAAAAGGCTTTACTTTCCTCCATGTAGCCACAAAATTTAGAACAAAAATTGAAGTACAAAATAATGTAGAAAACCTTTGCCTCATTTATTTACGTCATTTCTATTATTTTTGTTGCTTCAGTCCATTTTGTTTTTTTTTTCTGACGGACATAAGTAGTTGGCCCTGAGGCTTTTGCTACTTCACCGGTCATAAAGGTGAGCAGAGCTCCAGCCTTGATAAATGGTTTAAACACTACAAACTAAGCAACCTGCGCAAGAGGGCGTCCCCTGTTCCAGAGGTCCCCTTGGACCTAGACTCAGGGCGGTCGCTGACGGGAAGATGGCTAAGGCTTTAAGTTTCTTTAGGGGAGTTTTGTGCAACTGTCGCTTTACTTTTCGCGGGCCTCTCGGACTTCGGGTCTATGAGGGCATCTGAAGGTTCTTAGCAAACTAAGGGTCGGGAGGGCGTTGCTTCAGTCCAGGTTTAAACACACTTTATGCTGTTTTTGGAGCAGCATATAACAAATTATCAATTTTTTTAACGATTACTTTTATGAGCCGAGTTTTGCTGTCTACTAGTATTCGTGTTAAGCCAAAATGCTTTTGTTACGAGTGGGTTCACGTTGATACAACAGTATCAACTGGGTTGGGTGGGGATCGTACCGGGGACCACAAGATCACAAGTCCGACGCCCTAGCCATTAGGCTACGGCCGCTTCATACTTAACATTATTATATTTTTGTTTTTTCAAGGCTTAAAATCCTTTGACTCCCTTTTAACTGAATTAATATATAATTAGAATGAGTATCACGGATTAGAAAAAACAAGATGTTAATATTAAAGTCACATTTTTTGCTCGTTTTTGTGATGTGCATAATAAGTGGGTGAAGTTTTAAACAGGCGTGCTCCGTCGAAAAAAGTTAGCTAAAACAATTGTCGTGGTAACATTATAATTATTATCTTTTGTTTTTAAAAATAACTCGGGCCAGGGAAATAAATCCATGTGTCGAAGGGGACTTTCATCATCATCATCATCAACAGCTCGTTTACGTCCACTGCTGAACATGGGCCTCCTCTTAACAGACCTTGACAAGCCAGGATCGCTGAGGGATATTGCCATCACCACGCTTGGCAGACGGATTGGTGATCGCAGTAAGATGTAAACCTTGAGCTAATAGATGCTGCTGCCCATCCATCAGCCATATGTCCCTTAGTCGCCTTTTACGACACCCATGGGAGGACATGGGGTGGTCTATTCTAAGCCGGAAACCCCACGGCAAGGGGACTATACCAACACTCAATTCACGGACACAAAGCACATCCAGACTCAGATTAACTATCTGTGGTTCACACAAATAATTGTACCGGGTGGGAAACGAACCCAAAACTATCTCAGAAGCAACTTTCGTAATCACTGAGCCACCGGTGCAGTAAAAAACGAAATAATTGTATCTAAGTACTTTATAAAACTCAAAATTGAGATTAATAATTAAGACCACCGGCGGGATTCGAACCTGCATCTTAGGCGTAACCCCTTAGGCCTTAACCATTTGGCCACGGTGAAACCCAACCGGTTGTCGAAATTTATTCTTCTCTTTATAACACGTCTGTTAGGGAGACCTACCTATATGTTATATATCATCATCATGATCATCAGATCGTATAACGTCTACTGCTGAACATGGGCTTTTTCCCGAGGTGGTATTTGCCAGAGTTACCACGCTTGTCAGGCGGGTTGGTGACCGCAGTATTATGTTGTACCACACAAGAAAACGCTGCTGCCCGTTGCTAGGTATACAATTGTTATAGATGATGTTATTACAATCGAGACCAACGGCTTAACGTGCTTTCCGAGGCACGGATTGTAGTTTTTCATTCAATCAGAGCCGGAAAGAATTTTAAGAATCTACCCAAAGATATTCTTGTCCGGCGTGGGGATCAAACTCACGACCTCCGAGATTTAAAGCGAGCTGAATACCTCTACGCCACGGAGTCATATAAACTCAAAATAATGATTCCATTACCTGTGTTAAGTAAGGTCATAAGAGTCAAAAGCATATTCACCTGACGTAGCTATCTAACTTAATATCGCTGTTGAATTAAATATCATCATCATCAACAGCCCATGGGCCTCCTCTTAACAGAACTTGGCAAGCCAGGATCGTAGAGGGATATTGCCATAATCACCACGCTTGGCAGACGGATTGGTGATCGCAGTAAGATGTAAACCTTGAGTTAATAGATGCTGCTGCCCATCCATCAGCCATATAGCCTTTAGTCGCCTTTTACGACACCCATGGGAAGACATGGGGTGGTCTATTCTAAGCCGGAAACCACACGGCTTATGAAATTTATGAATTAAATATAGTTTCTGAAACATGTATTGTGTAACACACTTTATGAATTCTTGTTTATTAAAACTGTGAAATCATGTTTTATTAACAGATAGTATTAGAAAATATTATAAACATATATTTTTTATCTACGCCAAGTTTATGATACGTAGTTAATGTGTTTATAAAATAAGTTTATAAATATAGTTTTAGTTTAACATATTTTTTAAAATAGGCCATGACCAACTGTTACACCGTCACGCGTCAAAGGGACTCCCGTGCATGGTTTAGCAATCCCATTTTTTAGGGTAGCTATTTTAAATGTTATAATTGTAAATTGTAAAAAAAAAGAAAATAAATCTGGATGAGCGCTCCCTATACTCGATACTTACTTAAAGGTTTCATGGTTTCCGTCACAATATCCTGCTGCGAGTACCTACATATCGATGTATGGGGATCACTAACCTAGATACTAAAAATGTTTTTAAAAGATGTACCAATGATTAATCAAAGACTTTAAAAGAAGACAAAAGAATGATCTCGGAGTTTCTTATAGTCTTTCTTCTTCGGGTGTCACAACGTAGGTAGATAGAGAAAGACTCGTAGGAAGCTAGGATAGGGTCCGGTCGTCCTTGCAAGGCGAGGCTCGCGACGCGTTCTTTGCTTCTGACCGAATCCCAGCCCACGCTGGTTGATTCTGATTATATTTATAGTACGCGACTATCACATGCCACATTGGAAGATTTAAATTCTATTTAATAACATGACTGTTGAAATGTATACTAATTAATTATTCAAGTTTTTTTTTTTTAATATTTGTATCATTGTATTTGACTTATAATAAGTACGATCGATTCGTCTACATTATCAATAAACGTTTTCATTTCATTTTCATTTCATTATAAAAACAATCGACCTTTAGTAAAAACTGATTGTTAAAAGAAATGAAATATTATTTTTAAGGTTATGTTTCCGTTATTACCCAAAAGGTAAAAAAGGGACCCATTATTAAGACTCCACTGTCTGTCCATCTGTCTATTACCAGGTTATATTTTATGACAGTCAGTGTGGCCGAGGAGATCCCGCGGTACCATACTGGCCACGGGTGCCGTCGGGGGGCCGAATTGCTCATGCTAACCCGGCCCCCGCCAACGGCGGATCGAAGAAGTGTCCGGGGGATTTTAGTGGTATAGGGTAATCTCCTCGTGGTATGAGTTTAGCATGCCACCCGAGAGGGCGAGACCCATACATATCCCATCGCCAGCGCGCGAATACGCTGCAGCGGCGGCTTACTAAAACCGAATAAGATAAATATTAAAATTTCCCATACAACAAACTGATAATTTTGTCTGATACTTTAACTATGTCGAACAAATACATTGTATGATTCTGATTCTACTGGCAAAGTATACTAAAAATTCTATTCCAAAATCGACAACAATGGCAGGAAAAGTAGGTAGATGTTTTCCGGTCAAGACCTTTTCTTATGGTCGATATAATCGTGGGTCTCTTAAAGTTGTTGATGGCTCGAGTGCTTGAAACTCGATATGTTTGCTACTGGTTTGATTGCGTTGTTGAGGGTACGATAGGGCTGCCGGATGTCTGTATCTTGGGACAGGACATTGGTTTCGTTTACTTTTTGTCGGTGGTCGCTCGAAGGGTGAGTAAAGCCGAAACCACATTATTAAAACGCCACGCCACGCCACGTGTCAACACATAGTGTGTTTCTGGTCTATAGAAAACAATACATTTGATTCGACTCAACACGCGTGGCGTGTCGTCGGGTGGCGTGGCGTTTTAATAATATGTTTCCGCCTTTAGACCTTTTATTTTTATCTTCAGTCTTCCTTTGACAAATCGCAAGTCACTGACGTTGTAATATGGCTATGCTTCAACCATAGAGTTCCATCTCTATACTTAAATTATAAAGAAGTAAGGCGGAAACATTTTATTAAAACGCCACGCCACCCGACGTCACGCCACGCGTGTTGAGTCGAATCAAATTTATTGTTTTCTATAGACCAGAAACACACTATGAACACCCGACACGACGCCACGCGCGTACTGATGCACAGGTTTTGACACGTGGCGTGGCGTGGCGTGGCGTTTTAATAATGTGTTTTCGCCTGTAAAGTTTGTGAATTGTTAGGGAGGTTGTAGGAGGTCGTATCTGGATCTACTGAACCGATTTTGCAAATTATTTTACCAAAGTAAGCCAAATTATTTAAAGTCAAGGTTTTCACGGGAACCGGGAATGGGCAAAACCGCGCGGGACACCTAGTTTCTTAATATTTTTACTAAAATGTACTTATGTAAGTATGGATGTGAATAGTTTAATATTAAAACAAGAGTATGTACTTCAGCTTTTACAATAATACTCAGCTCAAGTGAAAAAAATCAATCTCGAATCTAATCTAATCTCAAATACATATTACATTTTATTTATCTCTCGTTTCGTTATGTACTGTAAATTATGGGGAAAGACCATTAAAGTTTTAAAACATTAAGTTCAACTTACGGACTAAATAGATTTTTTTAGTCTTCATGCCTTTTGTAACCGCCTTTTTCTCATTTCTATTTTCAGTCTATAACAAATGACCAAATATTATTACAACAGATTTCACGGGTAACTAGTTTTATACACGACGAATACAACTTTAAGCAATACTGTCGGTAGTTTGATGATTATACTTGTCGGACATTTCTCAGCAATAACTGCGGCATACTTACACTATCGAACAGAAGAAATGTGTTCGAACCTTTTTTTTTTCCGCCGCCGATCCATCGTAGCGCTGGCGGCGGGATATGTGGGACTCTTCCTCTCCATAGCGGTGGTATGCTTACTCATGCCACGAGGATAGGACACTACACCACTAAAACTCCCCGGACACTCCTTCGATCCGTCATTGGCGGGGGCCAGGTAGGCACGAAGCAATCCGGCCCAAATGTCTTCGAACCTAAGTTATGTGTACTTGTTCATACAACTTACATTATCTTGTATTGCAAGGTACTAGAACTTATTTCGCCATGTACATTTTTGAAACATAAACATGTGTTTTTTAACAATAAAGAAATCACCATCATTACACTGATCCGTTTTGCCAATTATTAGCAAACATTTAAAAATCGCGGTGCTTTTTTTTCTCATCATAAGAAATAAACTTTTAAAGTATTATATCCAAGAAAACAACGGTTATATTAATTCAATATATAACACGTTAAGCATAATAAGATAGGGTACTCCTAACTGCTGATTGATTATATATTTCGTATCCGTTTTGATAAGAAAAGGAAGCTTATCCCACATATCCTTCAATATAATTAGCCCCATCGTTTTTATATTGCCTTTATCGGGAATCTTACGTAGTTTCTTTCTCAGAATACATATACTACTGGCCTTAACAAGCTTCAGTTACACTCTGAAATCAATCAAAATTGAGTTGAAAGCTCGTAGAAATAAGATTGAATTTCGGATAACATAGCCATGGCTTTTAGTGCGTTTAGGATGGAATTGTGTATAAGGTATAAACAGGGAGTTCGTAATTGGAAAAGACAAGTGTTGCCTATCCCTCCATCAATTTTGTATTGTGCCTTGACCTTCATGCTTCTGAAAAGTTGAGAAGCTTAATGCGAACAGACGATTCTAAGTTAAGAATATATGTATTAGTTTAAGATCCGAACTTACATCGACCTACAGCGAGCTGATAATAGAATGAAACATCTTTTATAATAAATTAAGTATAAGCATTAGAAAATATATTAAAAATCGGCTGGTTAAATATCCTGGACAGACTATTTTAAATTAAATGTTTCATGCTATATTCAGCTAGCTAAAGGTCAATGTAGGCTATATCTTCTACTATATGAAAAATGGCATGAAACCAAACATGAATAAATTAAGTAATATTAATATCATTCATCATTCATCAACAGCCCGTTTACGTCCACTGCTGAACATAGGCCTCCTCTTAACAGACCTCGGCAAGCCGTGATGATGCTGCTGCCCATCTATCAACCATATGTCCCTTAGTCGCCTTTTACGACACCCATGGGAAGACATGGGGTGGTCTATTCTAAGCCGGAAACCACACGGCAAAATATTAATATACCCATAAATATTTTAAAATGTAGTTTCTTAAACTTTTCTTCTTAATTTCATCCAACCGTTTGTTTTGTCAATTTGTTCGTGTCGATTGTTGTCTATTCTCTGGCATACAATTGCTATAGATTACGTTATAACAACCGGGACCAATGGCTCATCGTGGTCGCCATGGCACGGAGGGTACTGCCAGACCCGGAATTTTCATTTACATAAACATTTCTAGTACGGCGTGAGGATCGAACCCACGACCTGCGAAATTTTAGCGAGAGATATACCTGCCACACCACAGAGGTGATCCTCTATCTTACTATAACATGTTTGAAGCAAATAAAGATATATTATTATTATTTTGTACCTATTATTGTGTTCTTTTCCACGCCGGGATGTTTTTACCTTTTCCCTAAGTTTTCCTTATAGATACGGGAATCAATATTGACGTATTGGGGCGATGCTTATTGTTGACAGCTGTACTATAACTAGATACGTTTACAGTGACGATAATGAATTGTATAAACTATGTAGCGGTATTTGGCTCGCTTTAAATCACGGAGGTTGTGCGTTCGATCCCCACGCTGGACAAGAAATCTTTGTGTAAATTCTAAGATTTCGTTCCGGGTCTGGTAGTCCCCCAACCAATTGAGGGATTACCCTCTATGCCTCGGAAAACATGTTAAGCCGTTGGTCCCGATTGTTATAAAATCATTTATAATAATCGTTTATTAAGAAACGGGCAGCAGCATTTCCTTGTGTGGTACATACAACATAACACTGCGATCACCAACCCGCCTGTCAAGGATGGTGACTACGGCAAATACCCTCCCTCGGAAAGAGGCCTATGTTCAGCAGTGGACGTTATACGGGCTGATGATGATGTTATTTATTATAAACTTGATTGGCAGCTAACAAAGTATATTATTATTTAAAGATGATAATATACTTGGGCAGGCTTAACTCATTGTTGAGATTTCTTCAGCGAACTATATTCGGAGTGAGATTTGTCGAAAACGAGCAAGAACAGAACACAAAACAGACTTTAGGTAAAAAAAAATTAGTAAAAAATATGTATGACTAAGGCTAAAAAATAAAAGAATTCCTCCAAGTTAATATAAGAAACTTAAAGGAATCCTTTTATTTTTTTAATTAGAACTATTTAATAGTATGAGCAGTTTTATTTTTTATTAATAAATAATAAATAATATTATCAAACGGAACATAATTCCTCTAACCGTTTATACAGCTCATGTCAAATCACATGTAATCTTGCGGTCACAGTAGACTGAATAGGTAACCAAATAATTAAGAATTGCTGCTAATCGTCCATTACAGATAGATTAACTGAGTTAAACTTTAAACTCTTCTAACTCTGACTTTATAGAGACACACACATTAAAATACACTGTAACAACATTGAATGTTATTATCGTTTTATTTAGCTTTTGTAACTTATAGGGCCTATGCACACCACGTCTTTTTTACGCGCCGTCGACGCGCGTTTTAGAAACGCGCGTCGACGGCGCGCTTTTATCCTACAGAGCAGTTTGTTGTCGTTTGTATCGATACACAAGCGCGTTAGCAATTTGGTGGCTTTTGCATCGCGTCTGTATTGATACACACGCGCGTTTGTATCGATTCATAAGCATGCAGGTGTGCAAAGATCTGCTGGCTGCGTCTGACTCGCGTGCGTATCGCGTCTGTATCGCTACAGACGCGCTGCAACGGCGCGTTTAAAAAACGTGGTGTGCATAGGCCCATAAAGTGTACGATTTGGTTCCTTATTTATAAATTGCAAATAGATAAAGCTAAGTGTTTTTTTTAAATAAAAACAAGGTTTAAAACAATGGTAAATACTTATTCTTTGTTTTTGAACTGAATTACAAGCTAAATGTTATTCAAAATAATGTGGTCGCTATTTGATCACTTCTTGATGGGTTTATTAACCAGCTGTCAAGACTCTAGCTCTTAACGTAAAGAGTGAAATGATTTTCAGAAATAATTAATAACTAATTGATTTGAATATTGTATGTTGTGCTAGTTGATTAATGACTAACTTTTGACTTATTGAGATTCGATCGTAATTTTGGGTGTATTCTTAATTCAAGTTCCAGAAATTCTGTAGGTACAGGCGACTCAGTGGTTACGGCAGTTGCTTCTGAGACCTGGTGTTCTAGGTTCGATTCCCACCCGGAACAATTATTTGTGAGAACGAAAAATAGTTGGTCAGAGTACTTAATATCCGTGAATGATGTGTCTTCAAAGTCCTTGCGACACAGGAATGTATTATACTAGTGTAAAACTTGAAAGAAGATAAATAATATGTTTACTTTGTTCGACGTTTAAGCACTCAGGTGTAAGTTCGGTACGTTGTGGCCGACCCATGAGGAGTCCCTATAACTGGACCATTGGGCCACAGTTAGTATGGCCCAGGAGATCCCGCGGTGCCATATTGGCCGCGGGTGCCGTTGGGGGGCCGGATTGCTACCGTCCCCGGCTCCCGCCTACGACGGATCGAAGGAGTGTCAGGGGGTTTTGGTGGCGTAGGGTCCTCTCCTCGTGGTATGAGTACAGCATACCACCGCTATGGAGAGGGCGAGTCCTATCCAGTCATATCCCGCCGACAGCGCGCGAATATGCTTCAGCGCCGGAGGGAAAAAAAAAAAAAAAAAAAGTTGTAAGTTAGGTATACGTACACAACAAGGTTCGATAAAACAAATCATTATAGAGGATCAAAGAGGTTAACATTTGATCAAGACTTAAAGGTTTGTATGGTCTTTACTTGTAAAGCCAATACAAAATAATTTTCCTTTATTCTTTGGCGTCAGAATACTTACTTAGCCCTTTGTGAAATCGTAAAAAACAAAGCTCCTTATAGGTTCTTTTTGAAAAAAAAGTGGCCTCTTTTGTTTATCGTACTAAACTACGATCAAAAGTTTCGGAATTAGCTTCATAATAAGATTCTTTTATATATTGAATTTATTTTAACATATTGTACAAGGTTTTATTGGTCACTTAAAGTCGTGGAATTTAAGACGGCAATTTAAAAAGAATTTATTTTTTAGTCGCAAAAAAAAAGTTTTTGGTTGATTATTTTCTAGAAGGTTTTGTATTATATTGTATATGCCCGTTTCCATCGATTGCAAAACATGGTGTCGACTGCAAAAGACTTAAAAGTAACTTAACATAAGGTAGTACAATTGGCGGCCTTATCAATAACTACAAGTGATTTCTTCCAGGCAACCAAGGAAGGAGTTGTTAACAAAGGAGTTTTAAAGAAAATTTATATGCAATATTATTTTTGTAATGAATTGAACATTACTGTCAGTTGTTTGATATAACTGAAAACAATCAATAGAAACCTAAGTTATTTGTGAGTGTCATAGAATGTATCTTAAGACGACATGACATTCCGAAATTGTGGAATTCGCTAGGTACCCACTAATATCCGTAACTGCCATACTCTTTCCCTTTTCAAAAAAAAAGCTGTCCTCTTCATCATCATCATCATCAACAGCCCGTTTACGTCCACTGCTGAACATGGGCCTCCTCTTAACAGACCTTGGCAAGCCAGGATCGTAGAGGGATATTGCCATAATCACCACGCTTGGCAGACGGATTGGTGATCGCAGTAAGATGTAAACCTTGAGCTAATAGATGCTGCTGCCCATCCATCAGCCATATTTTCCTTAGTCGCCTTTTACGACACCCAGGGGAGGACATGGGGTGATCTATTCTGAGCCGGAAACCACACGGCAAGCTGTCCTCTTCGTGATATTTTTTTTTTTTTTGTATGTATTATATTTGTGTATGTATTATAACTTTTTATCATTTTATGTATGTATTTAAGTATTTTTGTAGTTATTGTATGTATGTATATCTACCTACACACTATTATTGCTTTCTTTATTTTCATCTCATCTTTCGCAGGTCTACTGGAAGAGATTTCTTTAGAAATAAGTAGTACCTTTGTACATTGCCTTTTGTTTTTATATGTTTCTTGGCTATATTTTTTGTGTGTACATAAATAAATAAACAGACATTTCCCAAGGGAACGGGACTTACGCGGGTGAAACCGCTCGGAATTGCTAGTTTATAATTACCGCTTTTTATTTGCCGCGTTGAATTACTGCTGTACTCCCTAGACTCTCAGTATGAAGCCTAAGAAATAAGCTATGAAATGCAAACCTACTTTGAATATCGATTAACTTTTTTAATTGACTGGAATCTCTAGAGAATCGCGTTCAAAGAACTTGTGTTCATTAGAATACATTTTACTTCGAAGCTAAAGTCGTTGATAAGTATAGTTACGTATCTTTATTTTAATTACTATACTAATATATAAAACTGAAGAGTTTGTTTGACCATCTGATGCCCTTGTAGACCCGAAGTTCGAGAGGCCCGTAAACTGTAAAGTAGAGCGACAGTTGCACAAAACCCTCTAAAATACTAAAAGTCATAATCCCTCAATCTTATCGCCAGCGACCGCCCTGAGCCGAGTTCCAAGCCCCACAGGGGGCGCCTTCTTGCGCACGTTGCTTAGTTTGTAGTTTTTAAATCATTTATTAAGGCTGGAGCTCTGCTCGCCTTTATGCCCGGTGAAGTAGCAAAAAGCTCGTTTTTTCGTAGCTAACTCCGTAAGTCCTTACAAAAAAAAAGAAAGATTGATTGCCGGAACGCGACAATCTCAGTATAGATTAGCGAGTTCAAGCAAAGTAATCAAGCTTAACTGAAAGATTTTTTAAATCGGTCCAATAGTAGAAACTTCTAGTCCTTTTCAAAAAATTCTTTAGGTGTTAGAAAGCCCATTTATCGAGAAAGGCTATATATAGGCTACATTTAATTAAAAAGTTCTTACGGGAACAGGAGTAACGCGAGTGAAATTCATATTACGGATATGAAAAGAGATGAATTATACACGTGTATTACTCGTGGTTGGCTACACCAACACGTAATACGTTACAATGTACACCTACACTTGTATTCAAACTTCAGAATTAGTTAATGCTGTAGTTTGAGCACGCATTCAGATCGCGAGGTCTGAACGGAAATACATTTCATCTATACTAATATTATAAACCGAAGTTTGTATTTTTGTTTTGAATAAACTCAAGAACTGCTGATCGGGATACCGGGACGAGCCGCTAGTTAAATATAAACATAATTAGCTGTAAATATTTTAGTTGAAACATATGTTTAGAAATCGATTTATGCGCGATTTATTCGCCAAATGACTCTGACACTGTGAGGTCTCATTTAAAATCCATCAATCTTGGGTTTTTTAAGCCATTTATAACTACAGTACGGCTACTGATTTTAATGATATCCACCACAAATAAATATTAAAATAACCTTAATAGGTACCTAAGGAAAAGAAAAGGTACTGATAAATTAAATTTTAAGCGTGATTATGACAATAGGCGCCGTCCTATAGCCATCGCTCGCGCGATGATGCGTCCGTCCGACGAAAATGGCGCCCATCTACGGCGGGCTCACTTGTCACCGATCCCTGTTAAATGAGGTAATGAAGCGAATCTTTCGAATAAAACACCGATACAATGTAGATATCAGTATGATTGAACGCACGGTCGCACAATCATTTTCATCGGACGGACGCATCATCGCACGAGCGATAGCAATAAGAACGGCGCCATTTACTAGGGCTGCCAACCATACTGTTACCAACTAACAGTATTATACTGTTTTTAGCTACATTATTCTTTTTATTCATCATCATCATCATCAGCCCGTATAACGTCCACTGCTGAATAAGGGCCTCCTCCCGGGGTAGGGTATTTGCCATATGTGATTTCCGAGGCACGGAGGGTAGTCCCTCAACCATCCAGACCCAGTAAGGAATCTTAGAATTAACACAAAGATTTATTGTCTTGTGTAGGGATCGAACCCACGACCTCCGATTCTTTTTATAATTGAACAAAAATAAAGTTTTCAAAATACTGTTTGAGTGTCAAAATGCTTAACACTATATATTGGACGGAAACGCTGACCCAATATTTTTTAAATATTTTTTGTCAAATATTCTAAACATCAAGTGTGACATGTGCATACTCTTCATTTTTTTTAATACTGTTCAATTTTCTTCTCAGAATTAAATATAAATTTTTCTAGTAAAAAAAAAAAATTGTCTACCCTACCTATTAACCTAATACCTAAAAGACAATGACTTGCCAAGTTCTGCAAAAAGGAAGCCGTTGTTAAGCAGTAGGTAGAAAAAAGGGCTGATGGAAAAAAATACTACTATTTATTAAAGCAATTAAAAAAAAAACTAGACTTAGGTAAAATTAATAAACCACAAAATGTATACTTAGTCCTAATGTAAATTACAATAGTTATATTAGTTTTATTTGTATGTTGGTTTCAATCACAGTAATTGCAAAGAACTGCCGACTTAGGTTTAATTATTTTCAAATTAAAAACAATATTTATCTGTTAGCATCTGTGGTCTGGTTGTTAAACGCCAATTTCAAGGACGATTTGGAGTACACTATTGTTAATTAAGTTTTATAATTATGGATAGACGCTATCTTACACTGTAAAACAAGTTAAATAAATTCAATGTTAAAAGAAATACTTTTTTTTTTCTTGTAATTAAAGGGTTATTTGTAAAACACCGACAACCTCTTAAGGCGCGGTGAATAGACGACTTTTACGTATTAGTTTTGTCACTGTTGCTCCGCGTAGAAATGAAAGAGAAGCGAAGAGACGCCGCGATGGCGCAACGTTTCGTTCGACTCGTTCGAGTTATTAAATACATTAATCCTTGCAAATATCTTATTCCAATCGATAAATAAAAACAACAGTTCCCTTTATTATTATATATTACATCGCTGTTATTAATATTATCAAGATTTGTTTATCTATATATATAAAAGAAAGTCGTGTTTGTTACAACACTTATAACTCGAGAACGGCTGGACCGATTGCCATGGTTTTTGATTTGTTGGATTTGTTTCCGTCCCGAATAGCAGAATACATTTTAAAAACAAAAGAAAGTTGTGTTAGTTACACTATTTATAACTCAAGGGGTAGGGTAGGGTAGGGTAGGGGTAGGGTAGGGGTAGGGGTAGGGTAGGGGTAGGGTAGGGTAGGGTTAGGGTAGGGCAGGGGTAGGGTATAAAAGTCCACCCGTGCGAAGCCGGGGCGGGCCGCTAGTAAATAATACAGTTACAATTGCTACAATTTCAATTTAAATGGTTATTTTATGGTTTTTTTATCGAGAAAATTTACCGAAAACGTGTTTTGAACACAATAGTCCCCCCATAAATATGATCAAGATTAACATATATTTTTTTAGCTGCTCTAAAATGTAAACATTTGGCTAAAAAACTGTTTTGTGAAGCCTATTTTGACTAGGTACAGCGCCTTAAGGGTCATTGTACTCATAATTATGAACGACTTTTACTATGGGTGCAAACCCAAAATCACGAAAAGAAATCAGCTGTTCTTTGCATTTTGACGAGTTTAACGAACATAAATGTAGGGAATAGCTATTTTTTTTTTCGCGATTTTAGATTTTGTTAATCATTGCGTCTAAAGAGGTTGTCGATGTTTTACAAATAACCCTGTATATTTAACACAATAATTTCCATAATTGATGAATGGAATACCTGTGTTGCTGGGTCCTTTACAACACACCAAATTGGGAACAGACAAACTCTGGATTCAGGATACAAAAACAATTGTAGGGTTTGTACATACCTATACAGTAGGTATAATATAGTCTCATGTCCTTCAGTGGTGGGGTTAGCTGTCATAAAATGATTCAAGAGGAATGTTTACATGTATAATATGCCACCCTTGCGAAGCCGAGATAGGTCGTTAATTATTATTAAACTAGCTTCTTGCACGCGGTTTCACCCGCATTGCTCCCGTTCCCGTAAGAACTTCGTACTTAAATATAGCCCATGTTCATCGGAGATAGTGTAGCTTCCCATCGGTGTAAGAATTTTTCAAATCTGTCAAGTAGTTTCGGAGCTTATTCAATTCAAACAAACAATCGAATCATTGCTCTTTATAATATTCGTATAGAAAAGACGATCAGCAAATTATTGTTTTTTTTTGTGTTTATATGTAAATAACATTGAAGTTACTAAGTGAAAGTTAAACTTAAAAGCAAGCATTTAAATAGAATTTTTTCTAGCACAGTTTGTTTCAGAGCTTATTATCATGAATGCCACAAACGTTCTGTGAAACAGTATAGCTCACAAAAAGATTCGTACCAAAAATATTTATAAAAGATAGCAGAAAAGCGATGCTTTGTGAACAAATTAATGGGTCGAAAGCAAACCGCGGTAGTGCTTGTTACAGAATCTTTTATAGTTTTAGAAAAATTGCAAAATAAAGGCATCAAATTCAAGAATAAAACGAGTTTTTTAAATGCACCTCCTGTACTTCATTTATCTTAGCAGTCTGTTGATTTCCAGTGACAAAGATTGCTAGCGGCCTGCATCCATTGATCCATTGGTCCTTGCGATCTTTGGTTTGTTGTACCCGGTTGGATCGTTTGACCAAGGTATTCGAATTCGTTTACAACTTCGAGAATGAAGTTCTATGTTGCTATTTTTTATTTATTTATTTTTATTTTGGAAACAAACAGATACAATACAATCCACAAAATACATACAAAGTTAACAATACATAATCCAAAACAGTTTCCACATAATAAATACATATTTGCGCCCACGAAATTTTAAATAGGACACATAACTAAGTATATACGAAGAAATAATATGTAACTAATACCATTCAAAATAGATAGAATATTGAAAGATAGATAAAGAATCTTTTGAACCACTAATCATTTGTAGGAGCTGGACCTAGGCAATCGTGTATCCACTTTTTGAATTTGGGCAAAGAATGGTCAAAAATGTCTACAACGTTATTACTATGATTACAAAAGTTATTGTAAGAACGACAGGATCTAATAAGAAAAGAGTTTTTACAATAATTGATTCTGACAGAAGGAATATAAAATAGTGCTACAGAGTTGGGCACTACATGACTTTCGTCCTGTCCATGTTCATTCTAAGCCCTACTTGTTGGGAAACTCAATCTGTCCTAGGTCTTTAAATGATTCTGCAGTATGTATGAATATCATCATAATCCTTAGCAGGATACGAGTTAGTCACAAGGAGGTAAATTATAGTCTTTCGGATACAAATATTTTTCATATTATATCCAGCAAAACTTCATTCCATATAAGATTCGTTTTTTTATAAAAAAAAAAAAAAAAAAAAAAACGTCATCTCCCGCACTAGGGATATAAATCCCTGTGTCGCGGGGGACTTTACAAACATTCATTTCACGGACACACAGAACACCCAGACTCAGAACAACTATTTGTGGTTCACACAAATAATTGTCCCGGGTGGGAATCGAACCCAGAACACCAGGTCTCACAGGCAACTATCGTAACCACTGAGCCACCGGTGCTGTCAGTTACTTAAGGTGTTATAATACATTCAATATAATTATTAAGTTACTAAAATCTTTTATTACCATTACGCGGGTCAAACCAAGCGGGACAGAAAGTAGACTGTCAATGCAATATATAAAGCTGAAGACGTTATTTGTTTGCGTAAACGCACTAATCTCACAAACTATTGGTCCAATTTGAAAAAATATTTTAGTGTTAGATTTATAAGCCCATTTATAGAAAAAGGCGGGTGAAACCACGCAGGGGAAGCTAGTCAATTATAAGCCGTTGTTCTAGCTTAAGGCGATTACAACACTGCCACGCACCAAGCAGCGCGTGAATGGGTGTTCTAACGTTGCTAGTAAGTATCTCTGTTAGTATATAATACACGCACAGTCCAACACACAAAACTCATTCACGCTAGTTCATGCGAGACGCATGACTTGGTACTTCGAGTACCGAGTTACAGCGTGACAGCTACATCTTTATATGAATCCCCAAAAGGCAACTACGCGCGTGATTGCGTAAAAAACCCGCACGATCATGCAGATCTGCACTCCCTTAAGTACGTGCTTAAGTGCGTAGACACGCAGCGTGGTGCGTTCCAGTATCATCATCATCATCATCAGCCCGTACAACGTCCACTACTGAACATGGGCCTCCTCCTGAGGGAGGGATTTCGCCATTCTCACCATGTTGAGCAGGAGAGGTGGTGACCGCAGTATTATGTTGGGAGTAGAGGGTCTCCTCGCCTCAACCATCCAGACCCGAAAAGAACTCTAAGAATTTACACAAAGAGTTCTTATCCCAAATACCTTTAAAGCCAGCCAAATACTAGCGTAGCAGTGTGATAATTGTTAAATACCTAAAAATATCAGGCCACACAGTTTGAGTCATTAATCTTAAGTAGTACTTCCCGAGTCGAGTAGCCCATTTAGCATATATTCACCATTCCACAAGTAACTTATAACTCATTGTTCGTCGTTTTATTTAAATTTGTTGAATTGAATCCCTTTACGATAGTCTTACCCTCCCTTTACATTAGGCCATATCAACTAGTCAATCTATTTAGATTCTTCGTGAAGGCTCGTGCTTAAAACAATTAGCTTTACTCATGCACTATCTAATCACATGTCGGCAAGCTAACGAATTGGGGTCTTTGAACTGTTGAGTTTCATTCAACTTACGTAATTGTAGTTACGTAAATGCAAATATTTACATCTTCTACGCTATGCGTGTATTCCTATAATGGCTTACGTGGTTGATCTGTTTTAATGAGAAGAGGTTTGATGTTGTATATTTTAAACTAATATTATAAAGAGGAAAGATTTGATTGTTTGTTTGTATTGCATAGGCGCCGAAACAACTTGACCGATTTGAAAAATTCTTTCATCGTTGGGAAGCTACACTATCCTCAGATGTTATAGACTACAATTAATGATGAAGTTTCCACAGGAACGGGAGCTACACGGGTGAAACAGCGGGCGGTACGCTAGTTTTTAATAATCGCATCATCATCTTGTCATCAAGTCATCTTGTAGTTCATTTTAACCTATTTCTAGTTAAAGGTTTTTTTAAAAGGATATCTCTAAAATGTAAAAAGCAATTTTAAACTGTTTGTAGTCTATTTTATATGTTTGCATGATTTTAGCAAATAAACTAAACAAATGTTAACATAAGCATATTTTATGATCACTTATCGTAACTATTACTTCGCAAATTTAATATAATTAGCTAGGTACGTAAATTCTCGAAGAAATAAAACAGACTATTTGTTGTGTTTAATGTTGATGGATAGTCTGAAGCCCCCTTTATTCGATGTCTTCACGCAAATGAAACATATTTTTTGAAGAGCACCACTAATTAACATAAAAAACCATTATATTTTAGCAGAATTGCAGTAATGCATGCTTTAATAAATCACTTGATGTTTTACAACTAGCTGTGGGTTCCCAGTTTGGATTGTTTGATTGTGACTTTCCAAAACACTTATAAAAAAAAGTAACTTTTATGTAAACATTGTAGACTGCCACGCGAGGCATTTGCTACTTCACCGGGCGTAAAAGCAAGCATAACTCCAACCTTATAAACTGGTTTACAAACTACAAACTAAGTAACCAATATTTTTTTATGAGAAACATGTTTTTATTTAACGGGAAACGCTGTAGGTCCTTGCCCAAAAATGTGTTTACCGCCTTTATCTCGAAATTGCAAGTACTGCGTTTTCATTAAGGAGGGCTGAGCTATGAAATGCTAAGCATACCACATGGGTTTTAGTGGGTAAAACCTCTCGCTTTACCCACTTAAACCCTAGGGTGCTCCTCCAAACGCAAATAATAGGGGCATAATGAACATATCCGGGGGCCTCTGGCAGTGCCCGTGACCTAAGTCTCACCGGGAACCTTCGTTTAATACATGTTTAAGAACGCACAGAGCACCAGTATATCCCTACTTCTCACGGGTTGACTTATGAGGAAATTACTCATAATGCAGTCTACGAAAATAGAAATATTATAATATATAATAATACAGGGTGTCCCAAAAGGTTAAGTAGCTGGGAAAGGGGGTGACAGGGGTGGACACAATGGTCACTAGAAAAATAAAAAAAAATCCGCTCTTGGTATTTAAAAAAAAATGGCATTTTTTTTAAAACTTAAAATTTTACACCTTGTTATTTTTGATGTTGATGTTGATGACCTTGTTGTTATTGAAGATTACATAACAGCATTTTTTTAAAATACAGCCATATTTGTAGGTACAGTTAGCACAAGGTGTAAAATTTTTAGTCTTTTAAAAAATGCCATTTATTTTTTTAAACACCCAGAGGGAATTTTTTATATTTTTCTGGTGACCCTAGTGACCATCCCTATCACCCCCCTTCCCAGCTTCGTAATCTTTTGGGACACCCTGTATATTATAATATTAATAATTTCATAGACTATTATCAACTAAAATCCGGTGTGCAGTTACACCTCTCGTTCCCGAGAGAATTTCTTAATCAAACATAGCCTATGTTAATCCTCATCCTCCGTTGCGTAGCGGTATTTGGCTTGCTTTAAATCTCGGTGGTCGTGGGTTCGATCCCCACGCCGGACAGGAAATCTTAGTGTATAATTATTCTAAAATTTCTTTCCGGGTCTGGTTAGTTGAGAGGCTACCTTCCGTGCCTCGGAAAGCCGTCGGTCCCGATTATTATAACATCATCGATAATAATCGTATATCAAGGAACGGGCAGCAGCAGTGGTACAATATAATACTGTGGTCACCAATCCGCCTACCAAGCGTGGTGACTATGTCAAATACCCTCTCTAGGGAGGAGGCCCATGTTCAGCAGTGGACGTTGTGCGGGCTGATAATGAATCCTGGATAACGAAACTTTCTAGTGGTTAAAGAATTTTTGCAATCTATTCAGTAGATCCGGAGCCTATTCAACGCAAACAAACAATCAACTATTCCCTCCTTGTAATTATAGAGTAGAACAAATTATAGCATTCGGACTAACTACACAGGCATGTGATTCAATAACGTTTATGGCAAGATAAACGTTATTGAATTACATGCTTTGTTTAGAGAAATACAAAGTAAGTTTTAATCCAATTATTCTATATTACTGTTAGATCGACGGTTTAGCGTTCGGTGGGGTACTTAGAGAGTGAATCGCTAAGAGCTCACTCGTCGGTCGTCGATGACAAAGCTAATGGAGGAGTTTAAAACAAAATGGGGTTTACTGACACAAAGTTTTGCTCAAGATAATTGCGCTTGGAGTATAACGATAAAGTTTATGATTATCGTTTGAAATCGCGTTTTATTTTATTGTTTTATAACACGTAAATATAGAAAACAATGTTGGTTTTATATCAATGCCAGTTCTCCAAATCCATGTTTGTTTTGTAATGAGAAATAAATCCCGTTCAATTTTATTCAATTCAAATTCTTTATTTCAGATATATGCCCATAGTGTTAGTTGGGTGTAACCCCATGTTGTTATCATCAAAATAACTTACTGAATAAGGTTAGTATTAAGAAAAAATATTTGTCTTGTCTTTGTCTTGGGGACTTTACAAACACTTAATTCATGGACATAAAACACACCCAGACTCAGAAACTATCTGTGATTCACACATGCCATAATCACTACGATTTGTTGGTGGATTAGTGATCCCAGTAAGATGGTAAGTTACCTTGAATAAGTCACTTCCTGAGCCGGACACCACACAGGTAACTCCATTTTTATTCATCATCATCTTCCCGCCCTTTTACCCTCATTTGTTTGTAGTCGGCACAGCACATTTTCTCTCACATTCTGTCTTGTTAGCCGCCACCCTTTCACTACCTCTCTTATCCTTGCTCCTTATCTTATGAGAAATTGTGTAATAAGGAATGCTTCTATCACAATTTCTTTGTTTCTTTGGCCTCCCTCTTCTATAAGAGCCATTAATATTTTGAATGTGCAAAATTCTACACCACTTCCAGTGTCGCTCACTAAAATACCGCCATAATAGAAACAAATATGTAATTATATCCAACCCCAATCTCTCATTACAATGCCGCGTAAATTGTGCTCACACATAAGAGTACAGTCAGGAAATAAACACGTAAGGCATCTCTTACATAGAATCTTGTAATAGAACGCTGACGGCACCCTTTAACAGAACCTCCTTCAGTAGTGACCCAACCGTCGGAGGGAACGGACGCTCCCGACTGGATGTTTTACCCGCGAGCTCGCGTAACGTAATTCCAATTTTAAACTTTTCGAGTGTAGAATTCGTTCTTTTTTTTAATATTGCTTTTAAGTGGGTAGAAGTGTTTTGTTTTTGTGCGTTTTTTTATTTGGAGTTTCTCATGGTTGTTCAACATGTTCATCAGAAAACAGGTAAGCGGAATATAATTATTATTTAAAAGGTAAATGCATAGAAATATCTGCGTCTTCAATTACTTTAAGACTCTTCGTTTTTGGAACAAGACACTAATGTCCCATACTTATTATCAGTAGGTACAATTGCATTAATAAATTATAAGAATCTAACTGAATGCATTTTGTTTAAAGTAGGTACCTAGTTAGGTGAAAAATTACATTATAGTTTTATGTACCCACCTATCATGATTTAATTTATATTCTATCGACAGATAAAAGACTGGATTACTTTACGAAATGATTACATAAAAAAATAATATGCATTATTGCCCATGATATCGCTTAGCTAAATAATATATTTTCCAATCGGTATGTACTTATTTTGTAAATCTAATACGACTGTTCGTATTAGTCTTAAGACTTGGCTATTCCATCTGAAATCGGATAACAAATCCTTATGACATAATGATGATTGGATTTTTCGACATCACGATTCAATTTTGATATTTTTCGTTCTTTAGTTTATTTGACTGGTATAAGTTATTTAATAAAATGTAAATCTGGTAGCAGACGATAAAAATAATTTTTTTTTTACTTATTTACAAATAAGTGAACACGTGCTTCTATACTTGTACTAGTTTCTAGATTATATTAGTTTAGCAATAAAACTCGGAAAGGAAATTTTTGTGTAAAATGCAAAATTTCTTACCGGGTCTAGTAGTCGAGGGACTGCCCTTCGTGGCTTGGAAAACACGTTAAGCCCTTTACTCTCGATTGTCATCAAATCTATAAGAATCGTAGTCCAGTGAACGAGAAGCAGCATCAACGAGTTCGATAAAACATGATAATGCGTTTACCAACCCGCCTACCAAGCGCGGTGACTATGGCAAAACCTTACCGAGGGCGGAGTCCTAAGTTCAGCAGTGGATGATATACGGGTACTGGCGGTTGATGATGAACATTATACAGAGAACCAACAGACTAGAAGTTTAACAGATTTTTATTTGACTGAACTGGTGATTAACCACTGGCTCAGTGCTTACGGTTAATAGCTTCAGAGATCTTGTGTTCAGGTTCGGTTCCCACCAGAACCAATTATTTGTGTGAACCACGGATAGTTTTTCAGAATCTGGGTAGAATTACATCTGTCGTGTGCCCCGCACTAGGGAAATAAATCCCTGTATTGCAATATAGGTAATTTAAGGTTGACTGGTAGAAAATGCCTTAAGCATTAAGTCCGCCTCTGTACACTCAGTTATAACTCGCAAAAAAAGTCACAATGACAATGCACAATCACCCGTTACATAGAAATTCCACCCAAAGTGATAAAGTGCTGTTAAATAATAGCCATTATTTGAATCCAGGTCAAATTTTATTGTAGCCAAATGTCATCTAAATCAACGGATTTACAAAACGTTATAGCAAACTGAACACAATACTGTTTGCTGATTTGAATGACAACATTTCACATTAATATTATGTTATTTTAAATAATAAAATGAAACAATCTGATTTTATTCAGTTATTTTGATATTTCGTACATTTTCCAAAATTACTGTGAAAATTATTCTTTATTATTGATGATTATTCTTGTCGTAATGACATAAGGAAATGGGTAAAAATTAATAAGAGGTAACAAAAAGTATTAAAATCTCTGGACTCTCTCCTACTGGACTCCTTTCCTATTAAAATCATATAAACCACATAAGGGTGCCCTCAGGTATGTGTCACTTAGATATAGTGAGACAACTTGCAATTTTGATGTGGTTTTAATTTTTTCTTAAAATAATAATTGCTAATTGGATAACTAAAATAAATGTCACAGGACAGACGGACGGACTATGTAGTCTGTGGATTTGTATGATTTGTTTTTGCCTACTACTATTAGTTACCTAGTCGGATATTTCATATAGTAATCATTTTCTGTTAGTTTAATTCCGACAAGTACAAGTGTATTCTCACAGTACCCAAGAGCATAGCTTGACTCACGTATACAACAATCATAATACACGATCTATGGCTGCTGGTAAATTCAATGTACCCAGAGTCACGAATTACTTTGGTGACAGAACACTAAACAAGAGAATACCATACCTATTGAACAGTCTGCCGGCAGTGATTAGGAGCGAATACACAAATAGATTTAGACGTTAATGGAAATTATATTATTTAGAATTTTTTTAAGTTTTATATAAGTGTGTGTTAAGTTGAGTCGTTTAGTCTCAGCTCGCTGCAAGTTACTTACTTTGAATATATCCTGCATCTTTATAAACATCTATCATTCCTTTTTTCCTGTTTTTATTAGAAGCCGAGAATAGTAATTTTAACTGTTTAAATTTTAATGTTTTTTCTGATGTAGCTTTGTTGTTGTGTTGTGTAACGTTAACTGCTAAACACAGGCTCGTCCCGAGGGAGGGTTTTTAGTATATTCATCACGGTTGGCAGACTGGTTGGAAACTACTGTATTAAATCGTAATACACAGCGAAACACAACAGCCCGTTTCCTGGTATACGATTATTAAAAATGATGTTATAACAATTGGGATTAACGGTATAAAGAGCTTTCTGAGGCACGGAGGTAAGATCATCAACCAACTAGACCCGGAAAGAAATCTAAGATTTGTGAGGTCTATTGTAAGCCTTCACAGTACCATTCTAGCAGGAATTCACACAATAAGTGGGAAGGATTTGGGGCATTTTCGAAAAAACAGTGCGTATTTTTATTTAAAAAAAAATATTTTAACATTACGTATTGGTAATAATACTGATTGTATATAAACCAGCCCAAGATATATATATATATATTATCTAAATCTTAAATCAATTTTAATTTCATAGATAAACTTAAAGTTTAAACAATATTATCAAAAGTAAATTGTTATAGCGTGTCTTTGCTGTTAGCGTTTCCTTAGTTTACAAAGTCGTAGCACAGTTCGTAGCAGCGTAGCATCTGCTACGACACTCGTTTAGCACTCTTTGTTTAGATGCACTTTTTAGTATGTAAACATAAAAATTCTTTATGTTTATTCTTCATGTATTCAAGCATAAAAAGTTTTAAAACTGAAAATTGTCATTTTTAAGTTAAAAATATGAATAACTTATATTTTTATTCGATTTCTTGTGTACTGTAAAAAGGCTCTATGAATAGCATCAAAATTGTTGGACCTTTTTAAAAAAACTCTATAACTATACGAAAGTTACCTTTCAGTTTAATATTAAAATAGGCTATATTTAATTATCTAATTCCCACAGGAACGGGAAGCTAGTTACTTATAAAATGTTACCCGTCACACAAATCCGTAGCTTCTTACCGAGTTTTACCCCGTGGTTTTACCAAAAATATAATAAAGTCTTGAACAACAGCTAAACTATACTAATATATAAACCTGTAAAAAATTGTTTGTTTGATTATTTGAACACATAAATCTCAGGAACTACGGGACCGATTAAAAAAAAATATTCAGTGTGAGATAGCCCATTTTTCGAGGAAGGCCATAAGCTATATTTTATTTTGAAGTTCACACGGGAACTCACAACAACCTCCGTAGCATAGCGGTGTTTAGGGCAACTGCCGTAGCGTAGCGGTGTTTGGGACAACCTCCGTAGCGTAGTGGTGTTTGGGACAACCTCCGTAGCGTAGCGGTGTTTGGGATAACCTCCGTAGCGTAGCGGTGTTTGGGACAACCTCCGTAGCGTAGCGGTGTTTGGGACATTCTGTGTAGCATAGCGGTGTTTGGGACAACCTCCGTAGCGTAGCGGTGTTTGGCTCGCTTTAAATCTCGGAGGTCGTGTGTTCGATCCCCACGTCGAACAGGAAATCTTTGTGTAAATTCTAAAATTTCTTTCCGGGTCTGGTTGGTTAAGGGACTACCTTCCGTGCCTCGGAAAGCACGTTAAGCCGTTGGTCGCGATTGTTATAACATCATCTATAATAATCGCATATCAAGGAACGGGCAGTTCATTGTGTGGTACAACATAATACTGCGGTCACCAATCCGCCTGCGAAGCGTGGTGACTATGGCTAATACCCTCCCCCGGGAGGAGGCCCATGTTCAGCAGTGGACGTTATACGGGCTGATGATGATGACACGGGAACGGGAGCTTCACAGGTGAAACCGCGCGCGGAAAGTTAGCACAAATATAGAAGGAAACCTACTTCAAATTCGCTAACTACACTTTGAAATTAATTTAATTGTGTACTTGAGCTGAGTGAAAACTTAATGTTACTGCTGAGTGTGCCGAGTTTTCTAGTTTCGAATACAAACACTATTCGACTCGCATCGAGTACTATTTACTTGTAGTACTACTACCTATTTCTACAAACCTGTTACCGCACTAAGTAACATACTATTATGCTTTTTTTTTTCGGGGCGAACTGCATTTACGCCTTCCCACCGCCACCGCGCCGCTGCAGTGTATTCTAGCGCTGGCGGTGGGATATGTGAGACTCGCCCGCTTCATAGCGTGGTATGCTAACTCATACCACGAGGAGAAGACCCTACACCACTAAAACCCCTCGAACACTCCTTCGATTCACCGTTGGCGAGGGCCGGGCACGCATAAGCAATCCGGCCCCAAAATAAGTAACATTATCCTACTAATATTATTTGTTTGTAAGTATGGATGGATGGATGTATGTTTGTTACTCTTTCACGCCAAAACTATTAAACGGAATTGGCTGAAATTCTGCACCGGGTTATGTTATATGCTGGATTAACATATAAGCTGCAAAACATCACGCTCCAACCCACTGGAGCAGAGTAACGCGGGTAAAACCACGGGGCGCAGCTAGTTGAAAAAAAAAACTTAAATCTGAAATATCGCAGTGTGGTTTCCGGCTCGGAATAGATCACCCCCTATCTTTCTATGGGTATCGTAATAGGCGAATAAGGGACATACAGCTGATGGATGGGCAGCTTTATCAGCTCAAAGATAGAGTATCTTCCTGCGATCACCAATCCGCCTGCCAAGTGGTTAAGGCAGTATTCCTCAACGATACTGGTTTTCTAAGGTCTGTTAAAGAGGAGTTCCATGTTCAGCAGTAGAAATTATGGAGCTGATAAAGTAAAAAAAAAAAATCCGTAATATAAAAAACCCTTGTGATACGTCTGTGTTTTATAGGTCTTTATTTTTTTTTAAGATTACTAGCAGAGTTTTGCATTCTACTAGTATTCTTGTTAACCCCTCATGTTAAGCTTAAATGCTTGTGATACGAGTGGGTTTATGTCGGTAGTGCTATGGGTGGGGTTCGAACCGGCGACCTCAAGATTACAAGTTCGACGCACTAGCCATTGGTCTACGGCCGCTTCGAAAATGTTCCATTTGTATGCCAAATTTCATCATAATCCGTCCTGTAATTTTCGGTGACTGAGTTACCTTAGACAGCTTAAGATTTCAACACAATATGTACACCCAAACTTATATTATAAAGGGCTAAGTTTGTGAGGTTGTAGGGCCTAATCTCTGGATTAACAAAACCGATTTTGAACATTCCTTTACAACATTTGTGTTTGTTTTGAACACGCTCTGAAACTTCTAGACTGATTAAAATTTCAAAAATTAAAGATAACCTTCAGTATGGTATTGTATTCAGAAGTTACAAAAGCTATATTTAGTATTTTCTGTGCATAAGCTTTGTAATCAAAATGAATGTAGTAAAGTTGAAGAGGCTGTTTTGATCAAAATAAAACATAAAAAAATCTTACGTCATTTACCTAATGAATTCCTTTATCCATTCAAAGGTTGTCTGGAAGAAATTGCTTCATGCGATAAGACCTCCCATTGTACTGTATGTATTATATTTTCTTTGTCCTGTTTACGTATGTGTGTGCAATAATACACACAATTCTATTCTATTCTTTAATTTAAATAATGGTACGAAACCCTTCGTGCACTAGTCCAACTCTGACTTAACCCCTGTTGTAAGATATTATCACACAGTATAACAAGTATAAGTAGGCTTTTTCCAAAGGTACGAAATATAAGTATACAAATTTATAGTTAAAAAGTTTGGTTTGGATATACGTTGAACATTTCATACAAATAAATGTTTAAATAAATTTGATCGGTGACACTCAGTCGCTGTGGTGTGCTCTCTATGTGTTAAAAATAACCATTTTTAGGGTAAACTTTTTAATTACAAATTCAATAATACTTTCATATACAATGTTACAGAAGTATATGTTTTAGAAACAATATTAATTTATTTTCATATGAGTCTTAGTCGAACATTCCCCATACACTTAAGGGGAAGATGTACAAAACCATGGGCCAAAAAAGGGATGAATGAAAGGCAATTGCATGCAGCCGAGATGAGAATGCTGCAGCCGAGGGATGTGTGGTGTTACACGAATAGATAGAATAAGAACCACTAATTAGATACTCAAGTATATAAGAATAAGTCTGAAAGTGGCACCGGTAACAGAAAAATTGTGTGGAAACGGGTAGTTGTAACATGGTTTGAGGAAAAAGTCATAAGGAAAGTTTTGAGTATGAATGTCGGCGGCTATATGAGCACGGGAAGTCCAAAGAAACGATGGATGAACTGTGTAAACGATGATATGGTTAGTAAGGTTTTTAATTTATGGTAAAGGCCAGTACTGAAACAGTTTAAAATGAAATATAATTTTTTTGGATAAGGATTAAAATGTAAATATGAATAACGTGCCAACGAGCTATGGAGCGAAGAATATTGGGTGTCAAACTTTCGGACCGCATCAGAAATTCCATGCTTCGCTCCAAAACCCAAATAGCTGATGTTGGCCTCACAGCTGCAAGACTGAAGTGGAACTGGGCTGGCCATATCTGCCATATGCCGGAGGAGCACTAGGCTAAAATATCCACTCTATGGAGCCCAACTGGCAGGAAGCGTCAACGCGGCAGGCCCAGAAGAAGATGGCGAGATGAGCTGGACTCATTTTTAAAGGATTGGCCTACAATTGCAGCACATCGCGAGAGATGGAAGGAGGGAAGGGAGGCCTTTGTCCTGCAGTGGGACAAAGTAGGCTCTTAATAATAATAATAATGAATAACGTGGGACAATACGCATCGATTGGTCTTTGTAAAAAAAAATTCAACATTGTAGTTATAGTTGCATAACTACTATAGTTAGACAAATAGTATCGTAAAGTTTTTTGTAGATATTGATATGTTCTTTAATATTGTAGAACATATTTTTGTTCTATCATCTATAGTTCCGCAGCGCATGCGACGAAAGACGAAAACGTCTTTAGGGCACTTTTTTTACACGTTGTTACGTTACTAAGTTTTAATAAGAATCCCTAATCTTTTCCTGCAATAAATATAGCCTATGTAACTCAGGGTGAATGTAGCTTACCAATGGTGAAAGAATTTTTGAAATAGGCATAGTAGTTTTTGAGTTTATTCATTACAAAAATACATACACACACACACAAAAATACATATCTTTCCTCTTTATAATATTAGTATAGATAAAGAAGATAGTAGGAGCTATTACTGATCTCATCTTGCGACCTTACACTTCGAAGAATGTTCTATTAAGTCCTCAATAAACATGCTAATGCATCTTAGCAGTATCGGCTAAAACTTCCCAGTCGATTACAGAATAAATTAGCTTTAAGAACTTGATGAAGTTTTTATGGTAAGCAACGACTTTTTACTAAACTGCTGCTTCAAAGAAAAACGATACTCTCAAGTAACTTTTATGCAGGATTTTAACATCTGCGAACCAATGATAAATGGTCGTAATACTACACATTTTTCCACAAACGAAGTTAAGTGCACTTGAATTTCATATATTGAATATGACTGTTTATTTATCTGCCTCTTTCGTTCAGTGGCACCCTGGGTCCGTAGTCCTAAACCCCATAACCGGTGCTCTCAGGTGTGTTACTCAGATATAGTGTGACCACTTCCAATTTTGATGTAGTTTTAATATCTTCTTGTTATAATTAGATACCAGAAATAAATGTCACAGGACAGATTGACGGACTATGAGGTCTGTAGATTTGTTAGATTTGCTATTGCGTACAACCTTTTGGGAAGTAGAAGTACTGATGATTATGAACAACTTTTAGTATGGGACCAACCATGAAATCGCGAAAAAAAAATCAGCTGTTCCATACATTTATGTTTACTTACCTCGACAAAATGTATGGAACAGCTGATTTTATTTCCGCGATTTCAGGGTTGGTCCCATAGTAAAAGTTGTTTACAATCATCAGTACTTTCACCCTCTAAAAGGTTATTGGTGTTTTAAAAATAACCCTGTATAGGTATTTTTGTTTAAAAAATTTTATGTTTGGTTTGAATAGTAATAAGTACTAATGGCAAATCGTCCTACCAGTTACTAGCATCGACTAAAGAATAATATGTATAAATCTAGACCTCAAAAGTCTACTATTATCTTCAGAAGCATTTGGTCGTAAGTGCCAGTTACTATACGGGACGTATTACACTTATTCAGCTCGATTCAGCTTATGTCCATAGAAAACGCCAGTTTTATAGGGGACGCGTACGCACGCGTTCAGCTGAACAGACGCGTACGCATCCCGTACAAAACTGGCGTTTTCTATGGACATAAGCTGAATTGAGCTGAATAAGTGTAATTAGTCCCTAAAGACACATACGACAAATGTTTCTAACGTGTAATGGCACAAACGACCTTATGCTTCTGAACTCTATAAATGTATGTTTGTATGTATTTGTAATTTGCGTCCATTACGTGGTAAATAATAACGCAAATTATTCCGCTGTCACAGTTTTACAATGAAATAAAAAGTGTGAATGGGCAATTATGTTGATCAAATTACAACACGGAACGTGGATTGTCATGTTTATTGGCTGAGTTGGTTTATTTCAATGCTTTTAGTAATGAGATATTTGTACTACAGCTTTTAAAATATTACTAAGCAAAGCGTTATTGTAAAACGTATTAAAATCTTCTTTTTTTTTTGCCACGTGTATTCTCGCTTAGAATAGCCCACCGCATAGATGTCGTGATAACCTCCGTAGCGTAGCGGTATTTGGTTCGCTTTAAGTCACGGAGGTCGTGGGTTCGATCCTCACACCGGACAAGAAATTTTTGTGTAAATTCTAAGATTTCTTTCCGGGTCTGGTTGGTTGAGGGACTACCCTCCATGCCTCGGAAAGCACGTTAAGCCGTTGGTCCCGATTGTTATAACATCATCTATAACAAGCCTATACCAGGGAACGGGCGGCAGCGTTTCCATGTTTATTACAACAATAAACTGCGGTTACCAATCCGCCTGCCAAGCTGGTGACTATGGCAAAACCCTCGCTCGGGAGGAGGCCCATGTTCAGCAGTGGACGTTGTACGGGCTGATGATGATGATAGGTGTCGTAAGAGGCGACTATGGGTCATACACCCATGGATGGGCAGCAGCATCTATCAGCAATAGGTAACTTACCATCGTACGGCGATCACCAATCCATCTACCAAGCGTGGTGATTATGGCAATATCCCTCAACGAGCATGGCTTGCTCTCGTCTACAATAAAGAAGCCCATGTTTCACAGTGAATTAATACTTTTTTTTTCGGACGGACTTTTGTTATAGCCACGAGGGTTTTGCCTTATTTAATGGTTTATCTTACTGCGATCACCTGCTCAACGACATTGGCTTGCTCTCGTCTATAAGGAATAGGCCCATGGTCAACAGTGAAAGTCAATGGGTTGTCAAAGTTTTTTTTTTTAAGATTAGTAGTAGAGTTTTGAAGTCTACTAGTGTTCTTGTTAACGTCCGTGTAAAGCTATAATGCGTGTGTTACGAGTGGGTTCACGTCGGTAGTGCAATAGGTGGATCGAACTGGTGACCACAAGATCACAAGTCCAGCGCCTAGCCTTTGATCTACGGTCGCTTATATTTATTTAAATTTAATTATCTTGCAATATCACAGCTTCAATTTGATAGTGACACAAAACCAAATGTGTCACTTTCGATAATGAGATTTAGTCACATGATATTACAGATCAATTTTCGTTCAATCGCGAGTGTAATTGTAATCTATGCAAATAACTAAAATGTAAGTGTTTGTTTGTGTTATGCAAAAAATATCATGCTATACATAAATGCATATAATTTATGTGTTGTTTGGTAACCAACAACAAAAACAACATTTTTATCATCCCGAGGCCGAAAGTTTAACTTTCTTCCCGTGTTTGCGGGAAGAAAGATGCATATTTCAGACTACCCACCCGAGGCCGAAAGTTAAATTTTCTTCCCTTGGGACGGAAAGATGCATATTTCAGACTGCTCAGAATTAGTGACAGCTTAAAATTTTGTCTTTTTTTGTTTTAATTTTCTTCCCGTTACCTATTTGAAATAACTTATTACCATGGTAACCGTGCAGTTGTTATTGTTATTGTTAATTCCTGTTCAACGTTCAATGTTTTTTTTTTTGCGTTCGATAATAAATACTATTTTTCTTACTAAAAAAATCAATATTTTATTAGCTAATATCTCGAATATTAATAATATCTATTAAGTATAAGACAATTAAATCTATTAATTTGTTTTTTTTTTTCGTCTGGGGGGGGCTTGGCCCCCCCAGCCTCCCACCGGGGCTAAGCCCCGGACCCGAATGCAAGGCGTGGTGACTATGGCAAATACCCTCCCCCGGAATGAGGCCTATGTTCAGCTGTGGACGTTATACGGGCTGATGATGATGAAATTAAGAATTACATTCTCACGTAAATGTTTAGCTTAGGATTTTAAAGGACATTTGGTTGTTGTTTACCAGATCATGACTGGTTAATTTACCTAAGTGGATTAAAGCTAAAAAAAGCAACAAAGTTTATGGGAGTTTTACCTCCCATGGGGTTGTAAGAATGGTTATTAAGGTGCGTGCTCCCCATAATTATATTTAATGCTCCCCAAAAGCTATCTACGTTGTAAATGGTCAAATATAAATAAGAAAGATTGGATTGTTTGTTTTTAATTCATAAGTTTCAGAACTTTAGGGCGGATTAGAAAATTACTTTAAGAAAGTGACGTTATACAGAAGAATCATTAGTTTTACTTAACTATGAAGTTCCCACAGAAATAGTGGCTACGCGAGTGAAACCGCGCGCGGGAACCTAGTCTAGACTAATATAATAAATAGGAAAGATTTGTATTTTTGTGTGTGTATGTTTGTAATGAATAAATTCAAAAACTACTAGACCGATTTGAAAAATTCTTTCACCATTCGAAAGCTACACTATCCCCGGATGACATAGGCTTTATTTAATTATGAAGTTCCCACGGGAAATAGAGTTACGCAGGTGAAACCGTGCGCGGGAAGCTAGTTAGCTATAAGATTTTAGAAAAGTTTGACCTAAACAAAGCGACATTACTGTGGAATGGGATTAGTTTCATAGATATAATTAAATAATATGTAAAATATGTAGCGTATCGGTTTAAGCCTCGCTTTATATCTCGGAGGTCGCAGCTTTGATCCTCACATCGAACATGAAATCTTTGTGTAAATTCTAGGATTTCTATCCGAGTCTCGTAATTTGGGGGACTGCGTGCCTCAGAGAGCACGTTAAGCTGTTGGTTCCGATTTTTAAAAACATCGTCTATTATAAGCATATACTTACCAAGAACCCAGAACGAATCTTTAGACCTTACACAAAGTCCGGTGTGCTTGATCGAGCCCATGACCTTCGAGACTCAAAGCGAGACTTATAGCGTAACTACTTAATCATTCATCATCATCATCAGCCCGTATAACGTCCACTGCTGAACATGGGCCTCCTCCCGGTGGAGAGTATCTGCCATAGTCACCACGCTTGGCAGGCGGATTGGTGACCGCAGTATTATGTTGTACTATACAAGGAAACGCTGCTGCCCGTCCCTTGATATACGATTATTATAGATGATGTTATAACAATCGGGACCAACGGCTTAACGTGCTTTCCGACACACGGAGGGTAGTCCCTCTACCAACCAGACCGGGAAGAAATCTTAGAATTTACACTAAGATTTCCTGTCCGGCGTGAGGATTGCACGCACGACCTCCGAGATTTAAAGAGAGCCAAATACCGCTACGCTACGGAGGTTGTCGCCAATCGCCAATCGCTTAATCATTACTTCTATGTAATATTATCGAACCTCAGCTTTCCTCTACCAGGTAAAATATAATACAACATAGAGAAATCAGCCCATTAATTCATTGTCTGCATCTTTAATTGTCTCTGAATCCCTTATATTCTGTTAGCTGTCTACACAATCCTAAAATCAGATTATTATTCGGTCCTGTGTAAAGAGGGCCGATTTGGACGGCTTAATCTAAACAAACGTAATAAGGTCAGTTGAAAGATTCTAAGAAACACCGGAATTATCAGAATTTTGAGTGACAACGGAATAATTTTATAATTATGAAAAGAAACGAAATTATTGAAATAAATGTAGCTGGTATAAAATTGACGGTGGATTATGGAAATTTGTTGATAAAATTATGGTTGGAATTGAGGATTTTTTTATACTTGATTGTAGTAACTGTTTTATTAGAAACTAGCCCTGGCTTTGCACGGGTGCAATGATCATGTACGGAAACAGGTTTTCATGAGATAATTAGAAAATTAAATGACTAGTGATACTTTAATTAATGTATTTTTAACAGTTGTATCATCATCATCAACAGGCCGCTAACGTCCACTGCTGAACATGGGCCTCCTCTTAACAGACCTTGGCAAGCCAGGATCGTTGAGGGATATTGCCATAATCACCACGCTTGGCAGACGGATTGGTGATCGCAGTAAGATGTTAACCTTGAGCTAATAGATGCTGCTGCCCATCCATCAGCCATATGTCCCTTAGTCGCCTTTTACGATACCCATGGGAGGACATGGGGTGGTCTATTCTAAGCCGGAAACCACACGGCATACAGTTGTATCATTAATCTAAAATATACTATTTTTATAAATGCTCTTGAATGGTCTTAGGTAACCACATTATTCAGTGAAGAAAAGAAAGAATATTATTTAAAATTTTAGTTAGTAAAAAATAATAGATTTATGAAAAAATATTGCGTGTAACAATCAAACTACATTCAGTTATCGACTTGTTACTCTTTGGAAATGGTGCGTAATCGTGATGCTTTGTAGCCTATATGTTTATTTAGCGTATAACCTATACCGGTGTAAAATTTCAGCTAATTCCGTTTAGTAGTTTTGGCGTGAAAGAGTAACAAACATCCATCCATACTTACAAACTTTCGCGTTTATAATATTAGTATGATTTCTAGTCCAGCGTGGGGAACGAAACTACGACCTCTCAGAAACGCAGTACTTACATCGTTACGCCACGAAGGTTTTCAATTCTAAAACATTTAATAAGCGGCCGTAGCCCAATGGCTAGGGCGTCGGACTTGTGATCTTGAGGTCGCCGGTTCGAACCCCACCCATTGCATTAGTGACGTGAACCCACTCGTAACACAAGCATTTTAGCTTAGCACGAGTAGTTAACAAGAATACTAGTAGACTGCAAAACTCTGCTAGTAATATTTAAAAAAAAAAATCTAAAACATTCAATAAGCGGCCGTACAGGGTGTCGGACTTGTGATCTTGTGGTCACCGGTTCGATCCCCACCCACTGCACTACCGACGTGAACCCACTCGTAACACAAGCATTTTAGCTTAGCACGAGGTGTTAACCAGAATACTAGTAGACTGCAAAACTCTGCTAATAATCCTTAAAAAAAATATGAATTGAAAGTAAAAGTTGTTACGGCTGTTAACACCGTATTCTATTCATTACACTTCTTATAAAGAAACATTCTAACTGTCAGTACTTTTTTGCCCATTTTATTAGTTTTTTGTTATTCTTAGTAACATTTCCTTCTCCTTTTATTTGGAGGTTATAACAAAATAGCGACGCCTTAGGAATGTTATAACGACAATAGAATATTGTGGCAGGTACGTCTTTTATCCGCGTCTCGTTTTATAAGGTGTTTACAAAATATATGCCATCACTTTAACAGGAGAGAGTGTCACGTATTGTAATTACGTTAGATACGTAATTTCTTTGAATTGAATATAAGAAACTAAAATGTTTTTCAAATACATGTTTAATTTTATTTTTATTCTTCTTATTTAAAATACATAAAAGTATTTTAAAATCATTTTATTTTTTGTATTGATAAATACATTTTATTATTTTATTTTCTTTTAAATTTCGAAATGTAAGAAAATTTTGGAAATTTTCTTATGAATAAAATAATCAAAATAGTTTGAAGGATTCTAAAATAAGTTAAATTTTAGAAAAAAAAAAAATAGGAATTTGTTAACAGTTTGCAATTTTACAAAATATATTTTGGAAGCACCTTATATATTGTTTATAGTCTTAAACAAATATTATAAAAAGGAAAGTTTCGATCGATTGAACTACTGGATCGATTTCAAAAAATGTTTCGCTGTTAGGAAGCTAATTTATCCAGGAGTAACAAAGGCTATCATAAATTATAAAGAATGAAACAGCATACAAGAAGTTAGTATGTTGTACGTTTGATGTTTTTTATTTTTTTGACGATTACTAGCAGAGTTTATGCAGTAAACAATTGAGAGTATTGCGTAATGTTTCGAAATAATTAAATATAATCAAAAAATATTTTATTCTCGGAAATGTAGCTACGCGAATGAAACCAATTGAAGAAACAAGATAAGATCACGTATTTTTCTTCTATTTATTAAGTCGTAGCCGTCGTAGTCATCGTAGCACAGTACGTAGTACCGTAGCAACGTAGCATCTACTACGTGACTAGTGCACTTGGTATGTTTTGTGCATTATTAAAAAATGGGATAAAATATAATGACCACCAAAAATATATACTTGACACCAGAAAAATAAAGTCTAAAATTATAATAGTACTAGCTATTTTAGTCACGACTGCACTTCAAATTGTATTCGAACACCAAATGTAGTTAATGATCACTAAATCTTAGCGAGCAAATTATTGCGCTATTTCTACCTTAATAAACTCAAATGAAAAATGACAATCGGTTAGGTTAGGTTAGAGCTGCGGCCATACAACGCACGAGCCGAGCGAGCGAAGCGAGCGGTGCCGTGGCAGCGGCCGGCGAGTGCCAGAACCGAATAGTAAATTAGTAAAACATTTAGGTACTTTTGGTGATCATCTTTTGGGTTAACAATGATTTATTTGGAGTCATTTTGCTTAATTACGATAGCGAAATGTTAAAACTTTGGTTACAATTTTACATTAAAATGCGGGTTTAATTTTGGTGATCATTTTCATTTTTTTCTGTTATATGTTACTATATCTGGTGGTAAGTCAAACATAAGCCTTAAAAAATATATCAGTATCATAACAATACACTTAGTGTATTTCAGTAGTGCTAAGCAAAAAACACAGAGCAGCTACCGTAGCTAATAGACATCACTAATACGAGAGGTCTCACTCACGTTGCGCCGCGTTGCTGACTATATAGTCGGCAACGCGTTAGTGACTATATAGTCTGCAACTCGTTAGTGATATCTCTGCGCAAGAGTTAGTTTTCGAGTACCCTACTCAACTTTTGCATTGAAACATAAACCTTCAAAGTTACTTGGCTGTGATATTTTGTCATATCCCCAACGAGAAGCTTATTGAGTTAAAAGAGATGCTCTGTTAACTCAATTACCAAGGCTATTATATATTGTCCTTAATCAAATCAAAACCTACTACTGATGGCTTCACAACTATATACGATAATTACTTCAAGGTTAAGTTATAACAGGTGCCGTGAACACAAATTAAATTTGGATCCATGAAATGATCCATTAAAGCTAATTTTTTTTTTTACAAAAGTGTAAGGAATTTATTCGTAACTTATAATAAGTATATAAGTATAAGTAAGTCTCACTTTTTTTTCTTGTATTTGGTGTGTTCGATCCTCATGGCGGACCATAAACTATTATGTGAATTCTTAGATTTATTACCGGCTTTGGTTCTCAATCAAACAGACCCGGAAATAAATTACAGGACTACCCCCCGTGCCATAGAAGTCACGTTAAACTGTTCGTCCCGATTGTAATAACGTCATCTATAACGATCGTATGCCAGAGATTGGGCAACAGCGTTTCCTTGTGTGTAACAACATAATACTGTGGTCAACAAGCATGGTCACCATGCTTGGTGATGGCGAACCTTCCTCGAGATTAGACCCATATTTTCCGCTGCTGAATATAACTAAATATTATATATGTTATTTTTCTTTTGTAATTGTAGGTAGTTTTATGTTGTGCATTTGTGTAAATTATAATGTGAACTTATCCATTGATATAAAAATAAGAATGGTCCTTAATTTATCCGTCAAAAATTGTTCATTAACAAAAACGGCTTATTTTACATAACATGACATTATCTTAGCCTAGGCAGGTATTGGCTTAGCCTTAATCAGATTTAGTAACCAACCCTTAAGGTTCATTTCCGTGGATCGCGGTGGATTGCCACCGCACACGATTGATTGCAAGTGGCTAGGGGCGACAAAACTCAGAGTATAACTTTTGTCGCGTTGTTTTGTTCAATTGTCTTCGTAACAATATTTGGTAGCAAAATTCTTTATTTCTGCTTTTAAATATAGGGTCAATTGGTGCTCTATATAAGCTTCTATAATGCAGTAATATCAGCTCTTTATTATTCAGTTCTTCTAAAAGATATCAAATAACACCTCAACAATTTTTTAAACTTTGGCAAACATTGTCTGGCAAGGACGCACGCACAACACGGACTGGCGCATCTCAAGACACGCACGGCCGCTCGCGTCCGTCGCAGTGAAGTGTGCGCGCGATGCGGCGCCATACATTCTTTTTACGCGCACGTGGCTGCGATCGACGGCAATGCTCAAAAATGAACATTTAAATTAAATTTTGGTCTATCCCTAAACACGTTTACAGTTGTAATACATCCGGACAGTTAAACCGGACCTATTCTACAACTAACGCGGAACAATTTTCCCGAGTTTCTCGACTGTCGAAACTTTGCAATTCAATTAGCCAAATATTGTATATTGTTTGTACATATTTTGCATAAATTGGTTTGGAGAACATAATCGTATACGCTTCGGTAAATGTGTTGTTAACAATTTGTTAAGTCAGAATATAATTCAATCATTTGCTCTTCAAATTTCAAATAATAATATTGTAATTATTGAGCAACTTACTTATACTTTTACGCCTCTTTCTTAATAGAGTAGGCAGAAATCAATTCTCTCCATTTGCTGTAATCTTGACATACCACTTTCACCTCTCCCACATTCATACTGTCTCCTCATACATCTCCTTCGGTGTAGGGTACTTCTAACCTGAACTTTCCTTAGAACATCTCCAATTTGAACCTGGAACATCTGCTTTGGCTTTCTCTTTGCTTTAGTGTAAATTGATTGTGCCAAATTATTTAACAGCTGCAAACATTAAGCATACAAATAACTTTCACATTTGTGTAACATTCTATTTTATGTTTCAAAATTGAGATTAATAAAATTCGACCACCTGCGGTACTCGAACCCGCATCTTAGGTTAAGCCCCTAATGCCTTAACCAAGTAGGCTACGGAGGAACCGCACCGGTCATCGAAATTTATCAATCTCTTTTATAACACGTCTCTAAGGGGGACGTTAGTGCCATCTATAGGCAAAGATCCGCATTACTTTGAATAATATATCCAAAGTTGCCAATTAATTGGCTAATATTTACTATTGTTTCAGTCTCTTGCGAGCGTAGTACAGTTTCTGATATAAATAGACTTAAATATTCAGGCAAAACCTGCGTACGTGCTTCTATTCAAAGAATAAAAAAGTTTGTTATTTTAGGAGGTATCACTTATGATAAAATTCTATCAATGGCCTATAAAATTTTCGCTGACGAAGCACTTCATTGGTATCGCTGTGTAAAGGATAAGGTAAATTTCTGGCCTAAGTTGGTGCAACTTCTTAAGGAGGACTTTAGTGTAAAGGATTATGACTGTAGACTTTTATCAGAAATTCGTTCCCGTACCCTAGGTGAACATGAAAATATTTCTGTATATTTATCTACCACGCATGATATGCTTTTGAGATTAGATATATCGCTGAGTGAGGAAGATAAACTTGAAATATTGTTTCACAACATTCGACCTTGCGTTACTAGTACAATAGCATCGTGTGAGGAGATCAAAAAGATTGATAGATTAAAAATGTTATGCCGTAATTATGAAAACATTCAATCGCGCCAATCACAATTTTGTGAGCCACCGAAAGTTACTGCAGATACTATTGCTCCGGATGTTGCTTAAAGTTACAATAAATTAATCTCTTACAATCATCATCATAATCATCATCATTAGTCCGTATAACGTCCACTACTGAACATGGGTCTCCACCCGGGGGAGATTATTTGGCATAGTCACCACGCTTGGCAGGCGGATTTGTGACCGCAGTATTATGTTGTAATACACAGGTAAACGCTGCTGCCCGTTACCTGGTATACGCTTGTTATAGATGATGTTATAACAATCGGGACCAACGGCTTAACGTGCTTTCCGAGGCACGGAGGGTAGTCGCTCAACCACCCAGACCCGGAAAGAAATCTTAGAATTGACACAAAGATTTCCTAACCGGCGTGGGGATCGAACCCACGACCTCCAAGATTTAAAGCGAGCCAAATACCGCTACGCTACGGAGGTTGTCCAAACTAGGTTTACACTGAATTAATTCATTTTAGATCTAATCACCTTGACACAAGTCGTACATGTAAGTAACAGACACTTTCTAGGCAAGCGTGTATCATCTTAGGCCTTATCTTCGCCTTCCATCAAGCGAGATTATGGTCAAACGTAAGCCTATATATAGTAAAAAAAAAAAAAACGTAAACACAATTTTTACTTCAAAAAGTCTTAGAAACATGTCTCACGTACTTACAATTTAAAACGTCGTATAAAATAAGATAATATATGCCAAACAAAAAAGCTGGGCTTTCAAAAATAAAGGTGTATCATTAGCATAATTTAGCAGACCGACTTATTTTTATGTTTATATTTTTATAAGACTATGAGATAGGCAATTTGGAGTACTCAGATTTATAATACTGGTATTATGTTTTGTATTTGACATGTAGCATACAATCTAGTACCTATCGTTTTTAGTCTCTGAAGGTGTGGGTTATATCCTCACGCCGATAATGTTCGTTGGTTGAGGGACTTCACTCCGTGCCACGAAAAGCATGTTAAGCAGTTGGTCCCGATTGTTATAACCTCATCTTTCAAACGGGCCGGGTTATAACCTGCAATATTGAGCTTTCAATACATACTGGTCCATTGGTTTAATTCAAATAATCTGTTATTTAATTTAAAAAAAAAACAAGTTGATTACCACTCACCACACCCAATGTAAGACAGACCAATGTACAGATAAGGTATCAGGTTGGAGCCAGTAGAATCACCTGTTTTCTTAGGTATATCTATTGATTCAAAGTTGCAATGGGGCCCCCATATTGGAAACTTGTCAGGAAAGCTATGGTCCGCTGCTTATGCTGTCAAAACTATAAAGCGACTTACTGATGTAGATACAGCCAAAATGGTTTTACAACTTTAGTTATTTTCATAGCGTCATGTCGTATGGGATTCTACTCTGGGGAAGCTGGGCGGATATTGACACCATATTTGTACTACAGAAACGTGCTGTAAGAGCCATATATTATATAAAAACTTGGTTCGCGAGTTTCCCTAAGAGAAAAGTTCAAGGAAACAAATATTCTCACAGTATATATTTGAAAACATCTTAAATGTTCTAATTTGAAACCAAGTATCTAGTGTTAATTCCGCTTAAAAATGTGTCAAATAGATGGGATGCCTTTTTAGTCCGCAAAAATTATGCACAACAGTTTTATTTTTTCCTTCCTGCAGAAGGAAAAATAAAACGTGCAAAAATACAATCACCAGCCGAAGACCATAAAAGAACATAAAAGTAATTTAATTTAAGTTTCACTAAGTGGACACGCATAAATAGCTTGGCGTGTCCAGTTGACGAAATAATAAGTGATCCTAATTCCGAGTTACACCAACACTCGTGTCCAGCCTCGTGTTCAGTCAGTGAATACGGAATAACCCAATAGCTTTACAACTAATCTAGCATTTTGAGTAACTAGGGTCTAGTTTGGAGTTAACAAGAATACTAGTAGTTTGCAAAAACTCTGCTAGTAATATAACAAAAAATCGGTCGAAAGGACATACAATTATTATATATCTATGCCTTGCTCGAATCCTTTGTTATTCTTGCTTGATCATCGGATTAATTCGTCTATAATATGGTAATTTTATAATACGTGGGTCAGTATAGCTGCTTGACATACAATTTACATAGATTAAGGTATAACGACCGGTTTTAGGGGCTTAGTTTGGTTCTGAATCTTTGAATTTAACCAAAGATGTTAACGGTTCGTCTTGCTTGTTTTTGCCTCATCTACATTTATGTTATTCATCATCATCATCATCATCATCAGCCCGTATAACGTCCACTGCTGAACATAGGACTCCTCCCGAGGGAAGGTATTTGCCATAGTCACCACGCTTGTCAGGCGGGTTGGTGACCGCAGTATTATTTTGTACCACACAAGAAAACGCTGCTGCCCGTTCCTTTATATACGATTATTATAGATGATGTTATAATAATCGGGACCAACGGCTTAAGGTGCTTTCCGAGGCACGTTCCTCAACCAACCAGACCCGTAAGAAATCTAAGAATTCATACAAAGATTTCTTGTCCGGCGTGGGGATCGAACTCACGACCTCCGAGATTTAAAGCGAGCCAAATACTAGCGGTATTTGGCTCGCCCTTTGGAGGCTGTCTCAAATACCGCTACGCTACGGAGGTTGTCCTTTACGTTATTATGAGTCGAATATTATTATTATTTGTGATCAGGCAAGCAGTTGATTCAACTGGTAAGTGCCTGTATCCTGCTCTTCTCCACTAGTTTCTTTTGCAGCTGAGATGTTTGTCGAGTCTATTTTTGAATTGGTTCACATTGGAATTGGAATTTGGGCTGAAATTACGCTTTCTGGAAGTTTATTCCACGCTTTGACCATTCTATTGTTTCAAAGGTGTTTGTGAGGGTTGTTGTGAGATATAGAGATTTGTATTGTTAGGTATATATTTTTGTTTGCAATTAACACGAAAACTTGTTTACCGATAAAAATAAACTCCCTTGGAATGCAATTTTAGAGAGAATTCATGCAGAAATTCATTACTGCATGGAAACTCTATTATACAGAAACCGAGAACACAGTTTTTTGCGACATAATTATGTTTTATGTAACCAATAAACGGGCAGCAGCGTTTTCCTGTGTATTACGACATAGCACAGCAGTCACCAGCCCGCCTGCCAAGTGTGGTGACTATGGCAAACCCGTCCCTCAGGAGAAGGCCATCGGCCCATGTTCAGACGTGGACGTTATACGTGGTCAAAAAGACAACTCCTGCACTAGGGAAATTAAATTCTATGTTTCAAACACTCAATCCACAATCTTTGGTTTCAGAAACAATTGTATCGGGTGAGAATTGAACCCGAATGCCAGATCTCAGAAGTAACTACCGGAACTATTAAGCCACCGGAGCATTCAAATAAATAAACAATAAAATAGAAACTGCGGAAAATTCTATCCACAAAAGTTTTGTTCGAAAAGAATCCGAAATAATCTGTTGCGGTACAATATCTATCATTCGAATCGGCGTTGTACTTGACGGGCCGATCATAAATTTAGCATAGGGACAAATGCGAATGCGAGGTACTACGATAATACCCTAATATGTCAATACCCTATTTCACTATCAATAGCCCATTTATTTCCAATGCCGAATATCGGCCTTTTCTTTAAAGACCTTGGCTAGCCAGGATCATTAAAAGATATTACCATAATTAGTATGCTTAGTAGGCGGATTGGTAACCGCAGTAAGACGGTGATTATCCTTGAGCTGATAAATACTGCAGCTGATCCATCAAATTTATGTCCCTTAGTTGCTTTTTACGACACCCATGGAAAGACATGAGGTGGTCTTTTTTAAGCCAGAAACCACATGAACTCTGAACACATGGTAAAATATTTCTATCGATGTCTATCTATATATATAAAAGCAGAAACTGACTGACTGATCGATCAACGCATCGCTACAACGACTAGGTCTAAATCTTTAAAATTATGCACAAATATACCATAAACGACTACTAAAATGTTTTTTTTTTCTTTTTTTTCTGTAGAGTTTTGCAGTATACTCGTATTCTTGTTCACCTCTCATGCTAAACTAAAATGCTTGTGTTACGAGTGTGTACACGTCGATAGTGTAATGGGTGGGAATCGAACCGGCGACCAAGATCACAAATTAAACGTCCCTAGTCATTGGACTATGGCCGCTTCGAACTAAAATTCAACTATTAAGGTGATGAGTAGGGGTTGTAAAGTTTGTATGCAGAAATCGAAAACTACGCGGCCAAAGTTGCGGGTAATAGCTAGTGTTACCTATAAATTCTTCGTTTAACTAATGTTTTGTTAGCCAGAACTATCACACGATTAGGTACCTAAAATAGTTCGTTAGTTTAATTAAAGTTGGCTTCGGACGTGCCAATGTTACAGTTCGAACAATTTGAAAGCTGTTACAAACAGATTGAAACTTAATCTATGCAGTTAGAAATTACTACGTTGTTGTATAAACATCTGGGTAATAGATATTAACTATATAAACCTTAAAAAAATATTAAGGTATGTACATAAGTATTACGGGACCCTCTTATCGATGGACATACCTATCACGAGACTTTTGTAACTTCGCCGATCAACAGGCAAGTAGGGAATTAACAATATTTCGAAATTCGTAACACCCTAAAACAAAACTACTGTTTCTTTATTTTTAAATTCCGATTCCAAAACATTTTAATTTTGCCGGCTATTAAAAAAAAAATAGAAACTGAAAAATGCGTAATGACTTCATTGTTACGGTGGACTGAAATATTACCTTTGCCCATTTAAAAATAAAAATATTCTTAATTTGGCAACGCTAATCACAAGCGTTCGACCTTAGCTAATGTCATCTTTTTTTTTTTTGCTAATTTCCAAGTCTGACCAAGAAATTTCGTCAAACAACCGTAATAACTGGGGAGCCCACGATGCTAAATGTGTGTAACTCGCGTGTCATAGAGACCTATTGGGCTGCGAAGCTTAAATGATAGACTTGGCCATCGCAATAAACGCTCGAATTTAATATAATGTGTAATAACTTGATACATTGTGATTTTATCCGATGATCAAGTTAATCTATTATTTGAAAACTCAAAAGTTTACAACTTTCATATGGTCAGAATAAGATTCTGTTAGGTCAGTTAATTACGTCGTAGCTTAAGACAGAAGGTCCCTTAAGTAGGGACTGAATAAACTAACCGACTTGGTAGTACATAGATCCCACAACTTTTTACGGTAAAAGAACTGCGTTACGAGACTTGCGTTTTTTACAAGTATGTTTTTGATGGCATCTATTCTTATTGGCAAGGTTCCCAGAATGCTGGCAGCATTTTGCGTCTGTTGTCATCTTTACCCGGTTGAATGGCAATGCTTACCTGTTGTGCTAAGTAAAAACTAGCACTCCGAGAACGTGCCGCACTAAACAGGGCCGCTGCGAGGTATTTGTAAATTAATTTGGCTCCCGGTCCCCACGGCCCCAATGTTTTGACACCAAAAGGCACAAATACATAACGACTATCAAAAGTACTATAGTTGCGATTCTTGAGATTCTCCGCGGATTCAGCCGCCATGCCAGCCCTACTCTTGAGTCCTGGAAAGATGAGACGGCGCGAGAGTAGCGTCCCACACCAAAGGCAGTCTCATCCTCCAGGGCACCCGAGTCATTCCGTCGGGCCTCTTACCGTCGTCGCGCATAAGGCCATTAGGCTCTAAAACATAAGACCCGGCGGATTATATCATTAATAGTGGCTTGACGGGACGGACGTCCAGCACTTTTGCTAGAACACAGGCCGTGGTGACCGAGTTGAGTCACATTGGCGCCACACTCGCAGCGGTGGGTAGCACAGCACGGCGCACCCAGGCGCAACGAAAGTGCCACACGGAAGGTATTTTCATTAATTAAAGTGCCTGTGTTTGGTGACGGAAGCGCATGCAGCCACTAGCCTGACTCCCATTCCGCAACGGCTAAAAGAACTTGTGTTGACTTAATATGTGAATATAGATAGCTAAATATAAGACTGACCCCAATCCGCTTAATTATCAACAGCTGAGTCCATAGCTCGACATTTGATATTGTTACATCTGGCGTCGTTCGTGTGATTACATAAACACGTAAACAGAGACGAATACATAATATGGCCACTATGTATATATATACCCACTTTTTTATATTATACAACCGGTTGTACTCACGGTTTTAAATCATCGGATATGTCCGACTAGTTTCGAGACCATCCCGAGGTCCATTCTCAAGGAGTAGTCGACTCGACGGCGCGGCGCCGAGCGACTAACTGAGGTCGCGCGCCGCGCGCGCCGCCAACCGCGCTGCATGTCGTAGGGCACGATCCGAGATGTTATTCGGAGGGTAGTTGGCAATTTGCAGGGGAGGTGCATCTTCGGCCCGCAGTGTCACTGTTGTGTCGGGGGGTCCATCTTCGGCTCGCATAGAAGTTGTGCTGGTAGGGTGTCCCCGCTTGAGGTCGGAATAATACACGCCGTGCTGACCGTGTCTACCTCCAGATCCGTGGCGTGTCTGTGGGTTTTGTTTTTTAAAATGGGCTTCCAGGCCTGCGGAAGTGTCCATCCACTACCTCGGTTAAAATTTGGATGGCGGTTTATTTCAATAGCCTCACGCACTTTTCGCGGAACGAAATACTTTTCTCTCGCTAGTACGGAGGTTTTATCGAACCGGATGTAATGTTCCGCCGACGTGGAGCACCCATGTTCGGCCACTGCTGATTGGTTGCTGTCATGGTTTTTCAGACATCGCACGTGTTCCTTCAATCTTGTCTCAACGTTTCGGCGGGTTTCCCCTATGTAACTGAGCCCACAGTTGCACGGAATTTTGTAAACCCCCGGATAACCCAGCGGAGTTTTATCCTTAGGCGAACGCAGGAGTTGTCGAATTTGTGTGGGTGGCCGGAAAATTGTCCTGATACTGTTGGACACCTGTTACGTCGTCGTAACAGGTGTCCAATCTTGTCCGTGACTCCCCGAATGTATGGTAGAAATGCAGGGGTCCGTTCCACACTGTTCGGTTTCATACGAGTCGAAGCATTCGCCACTCGGGTGCATTGTCGCCATTTATAGCCGTTACTTCCCAGTGCTTGTCTTAGGTGCTTCAGCTCCGTGTCTATGAACTGAGGGTCACATATACTAAGCGCCCGATTGATCAGTGCTTTAGGCACGGAAGCCAACTGGGACGGATGGTGATGGGAGTCAGCTCGGATATATCCGATGATTTAAAACCGTGAGTACAACCGGTTGTATAATATAAATATGTGTACCACTCACGAAAGTTTTAATTCTAAAATATACCCACGTGTCAAAATTTGTTCTCAGTAGGAAGTTTTATTTTTAAGATTACTAGCAGAGTTTTTTCGCACTACTATTCTGTTAATCCATCGTGATAAGCTAAAATTCTTGTGTTACGAGTGGGTTCAAGTTGGTAGTGCAATGTGTGGGTATCAAACCGGCGACCACATGATCTCAAGTCCGACGCCCCTGGAAATTAGGCTACAGCCGCTTTAATGTTTAAAATAAGTATAATATAACAAGTAATATTATAATCATTTTAACTTCTTAATAACCTTTTCGAATTAGGTATAATCTATGATGACGGAATCGCAACGGACCGGACGACATTTCAAAATAAATTTAAAAATCTTTACATAAATTACAGATCTCATTTCATTTACATTCCCGTGACGTATCATAAGACTATAAACTATTGTAATTCAAGGTGTGATTAATTACTAACACAAAGTCGATCTAAGGCAAAGATGACAAGAGACGTAGCGGAGATGCAAGACGGATAAGGCCGGGATTCGGCGGGACGAGCGGAGAGGAGATGTTTTTTTAACAACCAATAGAATTGCGTTATTGAGACATCTTCTCTCCGCTTAGCTTCAGTAGATATCGCTGTGCGGAGATATGTAATATTTGTATGGCGCGATGGAAGAGGAGATGTGCGCTGTGCGCGGACGACACACGGCGTAGACGAGAGATGTGAGCGGCGTGCAGTGATCGATGTCACCCTCTCTCCTCCCAGCTTCGTGTCAGAATGCGTTCTGAGGACTCAATGGCTCGCAAGGCTAGCCAGCACACATCTCTGTTACACTACGTATTTCCGCACAGCTTCGGTGGATTCACCCGAGCCAAAAAATCTCTTCTCGCATCACAGCACACAGCACACCGCACACACATCGCCGATTTGGTGGAATCCCAGTGCCAGCGCCAATTTCGTGTTATTAATAACACGTTGCCTACCTACTTAGATTTAGTAAACTTCTTTTTCAGCTTTTCCAGACCATAAATTCAAAACGTTTGTAAAAACGTTCCTTATGACTCGAGGCTACTATAGTATAAAATAATATATGGATGATGGAGATGTTTGGCGAATGAACCCATCGGTCTCATTGCGGCAGACTGGCATCCTTTAGCTATCACACCGAATTGGCAATCAAATTAAGTCTATGCTATGTACTTAAAAAAATCGAATACTTAAACTATACGCAAGACAACTGATCAGATTGTAGGCATGTGTACTCGATACTTACTTGAAATTATCATTGTTGTCTTCACACTTTCCTGCTACGAGTACCTACATATCGATGTATGGGGATCACTAACCTAGATACTAAAAATGTTTAAAAAATGTCCACAATGATTAATCAAAGACTTTAAAAGATGACAAAGACAATGATCTTGGAGTTTCTTATAGTCTTTCTTCTCCGAGTGTCACACCGTAGGTAGATAGAGAAAGACTCGTAGGAAGCTAAGATAGAGTCCGGTCGACTTCGAAAGGCAAGGCTCGCTATAATAAGCGACTATCACATGTTAAAAACAAGATTGGCATATTTTATTTAATAACATTATTGTTGAAGTGTAAACTTATTTATTAGTCAAAATTGTTTTTTCTTTTTTGTTTTCATTATCATTATATTTGACTTATAATAAGTACGATCAATTCATCTACATCTATACTAATATTATAAAGAGGAAAAATTTGATTGTTTGTTTGTACTAAATAGGCTCCGAAACTACTGGACCGATTTAAAAAAAATCTTTCACTGTTGGAAAGCTACACTATCCCCGGATAACATAGGCTATATTTAACTATAAAGTTCCCACGGGAATGGGAGTTACGTGGGTGGAACCGCGCGCGGGAACCTAGTTATCAATAAAATTTTATTTTCATTTTCTCTAAACCACATCATGTCTGCGCTGCGTCTATAGCATGTATTTTCCTTACAGCTTTTCTCTATATTTACCTTAAGCATACCACTTACGGTATTCTGAGTAAACATAGCTTCAGCCCATAAGAGACTGGACGCATTACTCGCGTACAAGAACACGACCATAATCATATAATTCGCTTGTTATGTTCCGTAAGGGTGCACTTCGCAAGTAAACTAGCTCATTGAGTATTAATGCTATAAATATTGCGAACGATAGCAATATGGAAATGCATATTTACCTGCATTATGTAGTATTAATGCTGTCATCTTAGCTACTTCTGCTATATTTTTATTGGTAACCGCAGTTTTACCCGCGTTACTCTGCTCCAGTGGGTCGGAGTGTGATGTTTTGAAGCCTATATGTTAATCCAGCGTATAACCTATCCCAGTGCAAAATTTCAGCCAATTCCGTTCAGAAGTTTTGGCTTGAAAGAGTAACAAACATCCATCCATCCATTCTTAAAAACTTTCGCGTTTATAATATTAGTAGGACGCTACAAGCAACTAAACTAAAAAAAATAATTAAATACAAAATATCGCAAAAAAAAAAACTAAACTTGAGTACCTACTACGAGTAAACCTGAGTTACTTCTTTTATATCAGCTTTCTACCGTTTAAGTCTTTACTACCGTTTTGGAAGTTAGGTGGCATAAACGGACCAACAAATAGACGGACAAGATAGCCTATTTTATATTGAAACAGACAGACAGATTAAAAAAAAATATATGAACTTTTTTATTTTTTTTCAACTGTGTTCACTCATTTTACAATTTATTTCACGCGTTTTTAACGCACAAATTGAATGCCTATCACAATTTGTATATTTATTACTCAAAAAATCTAAAATCATATTTTGCTAATTATTAAAATTTTATCATCATCATCATCATCAGCCCGTTGTAGTCAACTGCTGAACATAGGCCTCCCCCATCGATTTCTAGCGGGAACGATCGCTAGCGGCCTGCAACCACTGACTCGGTCGTCGGTACATCGTGCAGGGGGTCGTACTTCGCTGCGCTTGCCAGGCTGCGCTTGTTCGTGGTTTCCACTCCAGAACCTTTCTGCTCCATCGGTCGGCAGTTCTTCGAGCTATGTATTCTGCCCATTGACCCTTCAGCTTGTTAATCCGTTGTTAAAATTTTAAACCATTTACGAATCGTAAGAACAGTCGACCAAACAGGTAGGCTTAAACTTTATGTAGCAATAAATGTAATAGGTCTGTATGTTTTTGACAGTATGAAAGCCGGTATTCTTTCTTGGTAAAGAGTTCGCTGCTAGCTGTGTACTAACACACATTAGTTAACTTTTCTTATACAAAGTTGATACGACAGAGGGGCTTTCCTTTTAACTGCCTATACTAGGTACCATTTCCAAGCTCTGTACCAAAAATCAATTAAATAGGAGCAGTAGTTTAGTCGCAAATGATTTTTTAAGTTTTTGCGCCGTTTGAACACGATGAATAAATCTGAGTATAACCTACGATGCTTTGTTGCCGCTCTGACGCAAATCATTGCAAAACATCCCGCACCGGCGCGCGCGCGACGTTGCCGCCTTGCTAGGTCAGTGAAATTTATTTACAAAGGGTGGTTACGTTTTACTGTGATTTGTAAGCTATTTAGTTTGTTTGAAAGAAAAAAAATCTCAATTTGGTTGCTTTTTATTTTTATACCGTATCGTATTAATAAAAAAACACGTATAGTAAACTTAGCCTAATTTAATGCCCCTCTGTCATATCAACGTGGTATATGTAGACATAATTATACATTTAAAATGTATTTAACAATGTGTAAACCTAACTTCTTGGTCGACAATCGTCCACAGCCTGTTTACGTCCACTGTTGAACATGGGCCTCCTCTTAACAGACCTTGGCAAACCAGGATCGTAGAGGGATATTGCCATAATCACCACGCTTGGCAGACGGATTGGTGATCGCAGTAAGATGTAAACCTTGAGCTAATAGATGCTGCTGCCCATCCTTCAGCCATATGTCCCTTAGTCGACTTTTACGACACCCATGGGAAGACATGGGGTAGCCTATTCTAAGCCGGAAACCACACGGCACGGCGCTTGGTCGACAATACATAATATTAAATTTAAATGATTTTCTCTTGCGTTTTATGTTTTAAAATATTCTACTACTAACATTCCCCGTGACTCACGTGACTCCCGTTCCCGTGGGAACTACATAATTATCTTATAGCCTTTCTCGATAAATGGGCTATCAAATACTGGAAGAATTTTTAAATCGGTCCAGTATTTCCTGAGATTATTGCGTTCAAGTAAACAAATTCTACAGCTTTATATATTAGTATATAAGATTGATAAACCTTGTTACCACATAACTAATCCTTGTAATGTTATAACTGAATCGGCCGTAGCCCAATGACTGTGTGTAATAATAGTTTTAAGTATGACTCTTTGAAATAATGTTTTTTTTTTCAAAATTATACTCTCAAATAGTATTATCTTTTGAGCGTTTACAAACACCAAATTGCTGCCGACTATGCCACTTACTGCCAATCAAAAGTTAATATATTTATTGGATTTCGTTACGAGGACCATCAATCAAACTAGAAATAAATTTTGTTATATTTTAGCAAAGCAAGTAGGTACTTTACTATTCAGATTTGTTAGATGTAAATGAAATGGTAAAATTTGCCGTTGGTCCCGATTGTTATAATATCATCCATAACAATCGTATATTAGGAAAAGGGCAGCAGCGTTTTCTAGTGTGTTTCAACATGATACTGCGGTCACCAACCCGCCTGCCAAGCGTGGTGACTATGGCAAATACCCTACCTCGAGAGGAGGTCCTTGTTCAGCAATGGACGTCATACGGGCTGATGATGATGATGCATGATGAGACGGACGAATGTGGAATAAGCAAAAGAAATGAGCCAGGATCGAGACAGGTGGCGTTCCTTTGTCTCTGCCTACTCCTATGGGAGACATGCTTGACGATATGTCAATGAAACTGTTAATGGGGAACACAAGTCATATTTTAAAACAATTCCTATTTTAAATCGAAATATATTTGCAAAAGTAATCAAGTGAGTTTAACTTCCTTATATGCGGAACATAATTACAAATAAAGCTTAAAATATTTATGTTTAAATCACAAAATTTGCGCTATAAAATATTTACAGTCAAACTTCACACGTCACTCGTTAACTTAGCTCATAAACAAAACAATATAATATATTAAAGATATTTTCGCGTTGAAATGTAGCAAAATGAAGTTTGGCAACAAATAAACACGGTGAAAATTCCATTGTTCATACCAATTCATATATTATTTCGTTAAAATAGAGCTCAAATTCCGCATTGCTTATCTTGGTTAATAGTACCCTTGAAGATCTTTACCGATGAGGCGTTTATTTGTAAGTCAATTCAGGCACTCATATTGAAAATTAAATTAGAACTTCAAGATTATTTTGCGCCACAACTCACTAAATTCAATAAGGCTTATTGAATTTAGTGTTAACTCGTTTGTTCAATTAAGGTTCACATTACTTTGTGACTGAGAAATTAACAGTTAATATGGCGCTTCTAAATTATTTTACATTCCTTTCACAGTATTAAGTATCATATATGTTACGTTAGTGATGAAATTATGGTGAAATAATGCATTTCAAAAATATATACTTAATATTTTTTACTTTATTACCCCGTACACACAGAGCCATAGGCATGCCAGAGTCGATGTCTGTAATCACCGAGTTTATCAGGCGGATTGGTGATCGCAGTAAGATGAGAGTATCTTTGAACTGATAGATGCTGCTGCCCAGCCATCAGGTGTATGTTCTTTAGTATGTTTGTTTCTTACGACACCCATTAAAGACATCGGAAGGTCTATTTTAAAATAGACCTCCCGATGTCTTGGTATTGGTATACACTTATGTATATAGTATATATACTATTTTCATATATTTTTTATAAATTTTACACAAAATATAATATGCATATTATATTCTTATAGGCTGTTAAGTTGGTTTAAAAGGGCTGTTTACTTACATATTTATTTCGTATTTTATGAGTTTGATGCAGACAATAAGTAAATTAGCATGAACTACTCATAACCCAACTATCCTAAAATTAGGACTTATTTATAGATAAAGCAGTACTGTTTTGCAACTGGCATATTGCCTTCCCACAATAGTAACTTTGCCATGGGAAATACAACTCTATTCTGTTAAAATTAAGCAGCATTTTGATGGGCTTTAGTGATCTGTTAGTACGTTTTAATTATTGCCGTAAGTACGTAACGTAACGACTGTCATTGAAACCGCACTCGGACTGAACTTTGCGGTTCGGCTTAGTACATTTATTGGTTTGTTGATCAGAGAAGGGGTGATGACCGGCAAGTAAAATTGATAAATACACTTCTTATTACAATAGAGAAGATAAGGGGGCAGCCATGGGCACAAGGAGCAGGCAGTAGAAAATTTGGAAAATCTAAAAGTGCACGACTCATAATGCTCATTCGTTCGAGGAAAAGAGGAAAATGTTAATAAATATATATTCCTTATAACTCGTTAAAATAAGAAAAAATATATATATAATAAAGCACTCGTGTATTATTTGTTAATTTTAGTTTTTCCTTCATAACAATTCAACGACGCTAAATAAGATAACCATTGTCAATACCAATCTCCGCATAGCAGATCTAAAGCTAATAAAAAAAATTGATTAGATTATTTAATTTTCACGCCAGCTATCGTGTTTCAAACGAAAAAAAGTGTTGATTGACGGTTTTATTTTCTATTACTATATTTTTTTCCGGTTCTGTTATCTTAAATCAATTTTTAATAGTGACAGAATTATTCTCCATTAATTTATCTATAAAATGGTGCGCAGATTGAGGAGATTACGTGGATTACCAATCGATTAATTAAATAGTCGCGGAACCGAGGCAAAACGATTTTTTCAGTAGTAGAGCACTCTCTAATGCTTCGCATTATGAGACGTGTAATAGCAAGGACATGGACATGAATTTATCGTGGGGGCATAAGCACGAGATAGTAGGCAAGACGCGTAGCCATGCAACTTTAGTTCAACAACATCAAGCACCTATTCTGAATGGCTGTCTGACGGATTGATGCACAGTCTAACTACTGATCGTGTAGGCCTAAAACTTGGACAGTGTATTCTCTATATGACAAAGTATGTAAGGAGAATGTAAGGAGAAATCATATAGAAGTGGCTCATATAAATATGATACTGTATACTACATATTAAACACTTTTACTTTTTCGGACGGACTTTTCGGAGGCTTGTTACTTCACCGGGCATAAAAGCGAGCAAAGCTTTAGCCCTACTAAATGTCTATAAAGTAGGTACACACAAATTAAATACTAAAAAGTAAAATAATACAAAATAAATTCAACAAATATAAGGCAAAAAGTTGAATTTTGTTACTAGTTTTCAATCATGCCTAACAAAGGAAAACATAGAAACATGTGTTCTACAATATTTCCAAACTGTAGCCAGCGGCAGGTTTGTAACGAAGTGAAATGTGATAACTTATTGTTACACTTTGTAGCAAGTTGTCTCATAATATTGTAGAGGAACGGTTGATAATATTCTTCGAAAGACAATGCAGGTATTGTTTGCAGGGCGGACTGGTATCTCTTGGGTGTAATGTATCTGCAGTTCTCAAAGAAGCACCCGGGATTGTGGGTAAAACCTCTGCTCCTTACCATTGCTATGGAGATAGCAGTCTTACATACCCCACTACTACGGCGATAGGAATATCTCCTTCATAGCCTGTAACCAGGAAAAAACAAGCCGAATCGCGTACCCACCTGCTCGTGTTCGGAATTTATATCGATTCAAATTGGCGTACGAATTTCTGTTGCGTGATGTAGGGAGCCTTCTGTGATTGGTTGTTATGTAATTATCTAATAAAATAACATGTTTAACAATTGAAAGATCTACTAATATATACAAAATGTATTAAATTTATAGTAAAACATCTAGCCATCTGCCTTTATCAATCCACCGCTGGATACAAGCCTCGCCTAGTTTGCCCCATAATACTTGGCCCTCTGCCCTAGATCTACTCCGGCTACCCTGCTAATTAACAGAGCCCTTCCTTAAACTTTCCAAGGTCTTCACTCTAGAACGCGTCAGCTCATATCAATTTAAATTACATTATAATACAGACATTTTTTTTATAAATTTGTTATCTACTTAATTAGATGCCAAGAATAGAATTTAATAATGATAATAATTAATAAGACTACTTCAAAAGATGCATTTTAAAAAAATCATAAGAAAGTAAGTCTTTACTTTCTTATGATTTTTCAATAATTTAAAAGTTGTACTTGTATTTCCCTTTATTCTCTTTAAGTATAGCTGTCAAGAAAATACGGTCTTGTGGGTGAAAGTACCTACAATGCCCGGGATAAATTTGCTTTTCTCTTCTTTGGTTAAAAAAAAATAGAAATTTATTTTAGTAACGCTTTAATTGAGCAGTAAAAAACTTAAGATCAAGTAAGATAATTTAATCAAAATTTGTTAGTTTTTGTTAGTCTCTAGTTTAAAACAAGAGAAAATAACTTTCTTTCTAAACTTAACTTTAATTCTATAACGTCGATTTGGTGTCGTAGCATTGGAGCCATGCCGTAGGGACCGGGAGCCAAATTACTTTATAAATATTTCGCAGCGGCCCTATATACTATATCAGAATCAAGTGTGTAAAAAATGCCTCTAATAAAATTACTTTTTTCTGTTTTAAAGACACTTTCATTTTTAAGGCAACTGCATTAGTCACCTGAATGATCGAACCCAGAACACTATGTTACAAATTCAATTACCATTGAGACAGAAACACCAGTGCAGTAAACAATCCATCTCTTTGACCAGGTTAACCTTAAAAAGAAGAAAACAACATGGAAAAAAAATTCATAAATAGAAAAAAAAATTAGAAAAGCCGTTAAAACGAAGTATTCCAAATTCAATTTTTAGTTTTAGTTGAAGATATCTAAATCTCGAAAGGCTGGAGTGAAAATCGATTGACACCAGACCACGATCGCGCCACCCTCAGCAGAACTTATTAACTTATTTTGGCAAACTCATCGGTATTCCATAGGTAGTGAAGAGGCTAAACGCGATGAATAATAATGAAGAAAAAATCATTCAAGGGCACCTTTGCCCTAGTAATTGAACACCGTGTAAAGCTGAGACTAAAATACATTTAGTATCATAGGGTTGGCAAAAGTGTGCTGCTATTTAACGTAGTTATTTTGCTATGTAGAGGTAAATATCTCCACATAGCAAAATAGCGGGAAGCTCAGCGAGCAGCTCTCTGAGCTTCACTACCGTTCTTTATTTATATATTTCTAGAGCACAACTATGTTTCTATTCTTTTATTCAAATATCATTTTAAGGCGGTAATGTATACAGGGTTATTTTTAAAACACCAATAACCTTCTAGAGGGTGAAAGTACTGATGATTGTAAACAACTTTTACTATGGGACCAACCCTGAAATCGCGAAAATAAAATCAGCTGTTCCATACATTTTGTCGAGGTAAGTAAACATAAATGTATGGAACAGCTGATTTTCCGCGATAGTTAGTAGTTAGATAGTTCCGTAAAAGTTGTTCATAATCATGAGTACTTCTATTCCCCAAAAGGTTGTTGGTGTCTTAAAAATAACCCTGTATATTATACGTTTTGCGATAATAGGCTTGAAGCATAAAAAAGTATTTTTAGTCCGTCAGTGTTACATTACCAAAAAATATTGAACACGTATTTTTTTCGTTCCTCAAACAAAAAATGACGCAAATACGTTGAAGTTTCGTGTGACGTCACATCTAGGTACAATTTTACCTAGTAATAACGTCACAAGCCCCCCTCTCCTGAACTTTAGAGTTTGTTGTTGCTCTGTATTTAGCAAACGTACTGACGTACGAATTATATTTCTTTTGTCTTTATGCCTATTATGATGAATATTATTGCCTATTATGGTGGGCCGTGTTGAAACCGGTGGTAGAGTAACCCACTGAGTTTGTTTCGCCGGATCTTCTCAGTTGGGGCGCATTGGATCCGGTGGTAGCATTAAAGCGCGTCCGTCGTTATATGCTCATGGTCCACCCAAATAATGACAATTGTTTTGGCATAATATAGACAGAACAAGCATTTTGCCTCCTAGCGACAATATACATTAATTATAATAATTAATTTAATTCTAAATAAGTAATTTGAATAGGTTTATAAATAAATAGCAAATGTAATTTAAGATAAATAATAATTAATTTTCAAATAATGTTTGACGATTTACAAGTGCCTGTAATTGGTTTACGTAAATAAAAATGATTTTTATTTTATTTATTTATTTTAGCAATTTAAAGCAATATAAATATTCATAATTATTTTCACTGTAAAAGCGCCATGCCATACATTACACCTGTCTACAATTAAAGCAACACAGCCGGTTACAGTAATACCAATATAATTATGTATATTATTATACTCCAAGGGAACAACCCTGTGCACGTAAAACACGTTAACCCGCTGGTCCCGTATTTATTAGACCTACACTTCTCTCGTGACCTGCAGTAAATGAATGTAGGCTTTGTCATTTAGCTTCTAAGTATTTTACATATACTTGTGATCGTCAGAATCACAATATAAAAACTACTTCTTTGATTTCCCATGTTCAGACAGACGTAAGCAGGTTAACGACTACTGATGAACATGGACCTCCTCTCGATAGAATTCAGGATTGTTTCAAGGGTATACCCACACTTGCTGGGTTAGTGATCGCAGTGAGATTGTCAGTAATCCCAAAGATATAAAACGACTTCTTGCACTAATATTCTTACAGTCGCATCACAATATGTATATGAAAACCTTTTATATGTTCATAAGAATATTGATAGTTCTAAAAAAATAAGGGACACTCATAATGTTAATACTAGATCGAAGCATAATCTCGTTTTACATGGATGTATGCATCTTTCATGCATGGATCTTTCTATAAACAAGCATAAACGATGTCATAGATAAATTATATCAAAAGGCTTATTGTAAAATTGCTGATTATGTCAATGACAAAACTGCTTGGGAGTGAGTTGCTCTGAAACATTACTGCTTTATTAATAATTGCAACATACAATTTATTAAAAAAAAAGGATTCCTCTGAGTTTCTTACCAGTTCTTCTCAGAGTTGCCACGTCCAGAACTGGCGGTAGAAAAAGAATTTTTGTCTTTGACTTTGACTTACTATGACGTCCACTTCTGAAAATGGGCCTTCTCTTAATAAACTGGCAAATCAGAGTCGTTTATGGCAGTAAGGTTGTAAAAACCCTTGATGTATCAGATCCATCAGGTGTCATACACCTACGTTAAACAGGACTAAGGGACGTATACTTTAGTCCAGTCTTACGACGATGGGAATATAAGGGATGCGCTATTCTAAGCCGGATATTACTATTATTATGATACTATTACAGAATTATTCCTTTGAAATAGGCAAGTAGGTTAAATAGGTTAGGTTTGTTACCTTATTTAATAGAAGTAGGTAACAGCCAATCTACGAACCATTTACTTTGTCCATCAGTTTGTCATTTATTTACATAGTTTCAAACAAACTACTAGATATATAAAAAATCTCTCAGCAACCTTTCCACGCGGACGATGTCGTGGGCAATAGCGAGCCATTGAAAAAATATTCTTTAATTCAAGTAATATCTAAACCAACTAACACGACCTATTTCAAACACATTTCAGTTACAAGGGTGATGTATGAGGTCGGATTAAATTGAATAATGTATGAAAAAGAATTATGCTAAGTATATTCACATATTGATCGGCGAGGGATAATCGTAAGGGGTAGGTTGGAGTGGTTTTTGACATTACCGAACTCAAGAAGGTACATACAGGTTAAGCTATCACTAAAGATTAAAAAGTTTTGAATATACGATTTTTTATCTGAAGAATACCTTACGTATCAATAACTTTTTTTTAGGACCCCCTTATGAAAGACATTTTAATTTTTAGCATTACCTATGTTTTATTTCAAACTTAAATATTTTAAAATTTTCTATAGCGGTTGAACGAATTAATTGATATACCTAACTTTTTTTTTTCGCTGTGTTTTTGTATTACAAGAGGATTGTGAAGAAGGCGGCTATCTCACTGCACCGCGCTCCGTCACGTCACATAGCGCCGAGCGCGGGGCCGCAGATTTTAAAGGTGTTTGTAAATATCTCAGCACGTATTAAATTCGCTTAGTATAAAACGTGTAAGCCGCGGGATGCCCTGCCACGCCAATTGGCAGAATAAGCGCGCTTTACTGTACGCAGATTCTGCCAATCGGCGCGAAAGAGCGCGGTACACACAGCTCCGGAGTTTTTATGGATCGCCGCGATCGTAATCAGCCACTTGGCACACCCAGCTATACGACAAGAAGCGTTGCCAGTAAGTGAATCGCCCAATCCATGGGAAACGTAAGAGTGTTTGGATAGCCTCAATACATCTATCGTATCCAACTGTTTTCAGTTCTCCTCATATATCACTACTAACACATATTGTATTGACATCATATATTAATGATAACATCAAGATTTGGGGTCGCATGATGCCGTGCATTGTTCGAGGGACCCCTGTAGTCTATTCAATATCCGATGCATTGTGTCGTAACGTGACATAAGATGTTATGCTTCGTCACGTACCTACGTGTTGTGTTATATCTTAATGCTGGTAAACAATAATACCTACGTGTAATTTGGCGGCCATTTTGATTACAATGCTACAGATAATTTGTTTCACTTGATATATTTTCTTGATTATTCTGAAATCTTTATTCATATTCATTTAAATTCGGTTGTAAGAAAATTCTTTAACAAAAACTATTATTACGGTTTAAAGAAAGTTTTTATTAAAACGATAATAACTTAATGATAATGTTTGTATAGTACCAATTAAATTAACAGTTGTCATTGTCATGTATAGAAATTTCTGTGAAATAATGTTTTTTCTTTTTTTAATAATTAGATACTGTTAAAATATGTGTTTCTGTTGAATATAGGCATCAATGGCTACTGGCACTGGCTGGCATGGCTGGCTGCACCTCCTAGTTTCTCATAAATTGGGATGTATCTACTCGTAAAGAGTTTTATACGTATTTAATTCAAATAAAATTTTTTGTAAAATAAAATGAAAATTTCACTGTAGTTTCTTCGCTAGCAAATTTCTATACTCGCTAAGCAACTATATACATATGCCTTTAGTTGTTTGTAAAACATTTCTACATAGTCGTGTGTATTGCCCCAGTAATTGTTGTAAAGTTCTGCGTATGCATTCTCTTTGTCATCCGACACAGGAATTTAAACAAATTTGTCGACAGAACGCGGGTATTCATCTACAATTTTAGTAGTTGAATTTACTATTTTATTTTCACATACTATATCCAAAAGTAAATTTAAATTGCTTCATACATATTTTGATATATCCTTAATGTCCAAAGCCAATGTAGACCCGAATCCCGAGAGGCCCGCGAACTGTACAGTAAAGCGACAATTGCAAAGAAAATCCCTCAAAATCAAAAAACCGGCAAGTGGGAGTAGTACCATTTTCAAGTGCCTACCTGTTGACGTTATTGACATTGAGCAACAAAAAAAAAATATTTTTTAGTATATGTAGTTAAAGCGGTAATAGAAATACATCATTTGTTGTTTACTCTCTGAAATATAGATCTCAGGAATATTGGAAGAAAATCATCCATGACTGATTCATATGTGACATTCCGAGATTTAAAGCGAGCTATAACAGTTAGGTATATGCCATAAATGGATGCTGGCTTCAGCATCCAATAATCTAAAGGATTATTGCGACAGCACTGATATTCTAGCCAGCTGCAGCCCCAGCTATGACGGTATAAAGGTACCTACACCACTAATATAAAATCATCGTTTCGCTTAACCATCCTCATTTACATATTATTAAACTGACGTCTGGCGTCTCTGTAAATTTCATTATCTGTGCGGCGTCTACAGCTGGAATGAAACCCATTATCAGTTGGCAATATGCAGCAAATTGCATGAACAGTTCACTCTCTCGATATTTACGGGACCAATGCATTTGCCATCTGCGCATTAAAATGAAATACACGATATTTATTCAGCACTTAGTTATTTACATACACTTTGTACGTGATCAAATTCCATGAAGTCTATTCAATTTTATTCTAATAGAAGCTGAAGAGTTTGTTTACTTGTTTGCTTAGACGCGCCAATCTGAGGAACTACTAGTCCAATTAAAAACATTATTTCAGTGTTAGATAGCCAATTTATCGAGAAAGGATACAAGCTATATTTAATTATGAATTTCTTATGGGAACAGTAGTTACGCAGGTGAAACCGCGCGCTTGAAGTTAGTTATCATCATCATCATCAACAGCCCTACGTCCACTGCTGAACATGGGCCTCCTCTTAACAGACCTTGGCAAGCCAGGATCGTAGAGGGATATTGCCATAATCACCACGCTTGGCAGACGGATTGGTGATCGCGGTAAGATTTAAACGTTGAGCTAATAGATGCTGCTGCCCATCCATCAGCCATATGTCCCTTAGTCGCCTTTTACGACACCCATGGGAAGACATGGGGTGGTCTATTCTAAGCCGGTAACCACACGGCAAAGTTGAAGTTGAAGTTAGTTAATATTAAATGGAAAATATTTACTACTAAATTTTATTTAAATTATTTGCAGGCATTTATGTATTGTCGTGTTATATGCTCATAGTTTTACGGAAAATACCTTCAGCTAAATTATATGTCGTGATATTTTTTATTCTAGGCATTATAGTCAAAATTCCTTCTGAAATTTTACTGCTTTAGAAAGTAAGTTGCTTTGAATATATTCTGATTTAATAATAACTGTAATTTATACTTAAATATAAAATTTCTTTAAGTTGTCTTTAGGCTTGAGTATAAGTCGTCATCATCATCATCATCATCAGCCTGTTGTAGTCCACTGCTGAACATAGGCCTCCCCCATCGATTTCCAGCGGGAACTATCGCTAGCGGCCTGCAACCACTGACTTCCTGCAACCTTTATGAGGTCGTCGTGCATCGTACAGGCGGTAGTCCTACGCTGCGCTTGCCAGTTCGTGGTCTCCACTCGAGAACCTTTCTGCTCCATCGGCCGTCAGTTCTTCCAGCTATGTGTCCTGCCCATTGCCACTGCAGCTTGCTAATTCGTTGAGCTATGTCAACGACCTTCGTTCTCCTGCGGATCTCTTCATTTCTGATTCTGAGTATAAGTATATATTTATTAATAAATGCTTAATACCTACTAATATTTCAAACGCATAAGTTTGTATGGTTTATGTGTGTTATTCTTTCATGCAAAAACCACTTGACCGATTTTCCGATATTTTGCGTTGGTGTCTAATTAACATAAGCAATAACATATCCATATAACTTTGTTAAGTTGGTGTAACATGCCGTGTGGTTCCCGGCTGAGAATATACCACCCCATGTCCTCCCATGGGTGTCGTAAAAGGTGACTAAGGGACATATGGCTGATAGATGGGCAGCAGCATCTATTAGCTCAAGGTTTACATCTTACTGCGATCACCAATCCGTCTGCCAAGCGTGGTGATTGTGGCAATATCCCTCTACGATCCTGGCTTGCCAAGGTCTGTTAAGAGGAGGCCCATGTTCAGCAGTGGACGTAAACGGGCTGTTGATGATGATGAAGATGAAAAACATATCACGCTGCGACCCACTGGAGCAAAGTTGTAGTATATCGCGGGTAAAAATATAACATAAATAAAATGCTAGATGATTTTTTTGTTTTTAACACAGATTTTAAAACCAACCAGCCGTATGTTCAAAACCAACTTAACAAAGTTAAATTAGAAACGCAATAATAGCAAGATTTCGTATTGTAAAATTGCAGAAATAAATTCATTTTAGTTAACATCCAATCCAAAATTAAATCGTTTGGGACAGCAAACTGATTTATATTAAGGAAAACGTTATTTAGGAAACAAAATGAGATAGTTTATTTTAAAGCAGTGAACATCAAAAAACTAAATAAATGTTATTAAATAATATTTTACATTAATGAATAAAATAAACGTTGCCCCGTTGAATGGCAACATTTAACGGGGTAATGCCGCTAGCACTTGTGTACGTTTGCTTACCTGCTGTGAAAAGTAACCTATGATAGTGAAACAGTGTTACTGTCCTACGGTAATGGAAAAAAATGGACCGCCCAGAAATACGTTGCAAGTTTCCTGCACAACTGCCCACTTTCTGCAATGTAACTTTACCGATATCTGACCACATTCAACTCTTTAGTTTGGATCTCTCCTCCAATCTCAATTTTGGGAGTTACATTGAGTTCTTGACAAAAACTGCATCTAAGAAGCTTGGAATTTTGCCAAAGGTCAAACGGTACTTTACTGCAGCTTCTGAACTTATATCAAGCACAAGTTCGGTGTAGCATGGAGTATTGTTGCCACTTATGGGACGAGTCGGCCCACTATCACTTGGCACTGGCCTCACTGGCGTGCTAGAAAACTAATCGGTGATCACGCACTTTTAAACTCTCATCTACAGAGTTTTGAGTACCACCGTAATTTTGCTAGCATTTCGGGCTTTTATAGGTAACAATAGCGGTATTTGACTCCCTTTAAATCTCGGAGGTCGTGGGTTTGATCCCCACGCCGGACAGGAAATCTTTGTGTAAATTCTAAGATTTCTTTGCGGGTCTGGTTGGTTTGCCAAGCGTGGTGACTACGGCCAGGGTCCTCACTTGGACGGTGTTCCATGTTCAGCAGTTGACGTTATATGTGCTGGTGATGATGATGATGTTGAATTATTTGGTTACATATGGCATTATTCATATCAGTATAGATATTCACAAATTAGGTAGACACTATGGAAATGGATAGGCATTTCCATAGTGAACTCGCTTAAGGGGACTATATCGCTCAAATCCCAAAACCACCGCATGTTTAAAGTAATTTGTAGATGAATCCTTTTGTGCGATTTCCATATAAAAAATATATGTTATAGTTAAGGTCATCACAAATAGATTGTATTGTTTAAAATTGTAATAAACTTTCCCAAATTTTGGAAAAAAATCGTAGTAAATAGGTCCTTTTACAAACTAAATTGTAAATTTTCTCTGTAACGGCACAATAGTTTGGTATGATTTTTTTACCAAAAAATATGTAATGACGTATTTAACAATTTGTATTGTTTATATTTCTTATTTCTCTTACAAGTTTTGAATAATAAATAAAAACCTGAAATATCACCAGTACCCCGCGAGAAGCACCCCCGCAACGCCTGTGACGCGTAGACATTCAGTGTCTGTATGACACTTGTGACAGGTGGACTATACGCGTGTTATTTTTTTCAAATAAAACCTAAAAAGTTCACCTTTTAAGTGATTTTTGAATGAAATCATATTGTAAATAGTACAAATATAAATATTGCGTAAAATAAGAATAGAAATGAAGGTTGTAAATATATATAAAGTAGATTGTAATTACGTTTTGTTTTTTGAACCGATCATAGAATAAGCCCGACTATGCCTAAATACAAGAATAAATGTAAAGTGAAGCGAGGCCGAGCTCTCCAAAACTATTTGTACCAAGTAGGTACCTAACTACCTATCCACTAAATAAATTATTTTCATGGTGCTTATTTTTTATCGTTTTCGCTATAGCTATCTTGAGAATTTCGTTCGATTAAGGATGGAGACTTAGGTGACTGATGGATGATGTCACCTACCTGATGGTGGACTCCGAAGGTGGGTATAGGATCTCAGTGACGGTAATACGTAGAACCATCGTGTTTGGACTCATTTAGAGGGCTCATGGAGACCTCGGTGACTGATGATGTCGCATACCTGATGGTGGACTCCGAAGGTGGGTATAGGATCTCAGAGACGGTACTACGTAGAACCATCGTGTTTGGACTCATTTGAAAGGGCTCATGGAAACCTTGGTGACTGATGATGTCACTTACCTGATGGTGGACTCCGAAGGTCAGTATAGGATCTTAGTGACGGTACTACGTAGAACCATCGTGTTGGGACTCATTTGAAAGGGCTCATGGAGACCTTGGTGACTGATGATGTCACTTACCTGATGGTGGATCCGAAGGTGGGTATAGGGTCTCAGTGACGGTACAATGTAGAACCATCGTGTTTGGACTCATTTGAAAGGGCTCATGGAGACCTTGGTGACTGATGATATCACCTACTTGATGGTGAACTCCGAAGATGGGTATAGGATCTCAGTGACGGTACTACGTAGAACCATCGTGTTTGGACTCATTTAGAAGGCTCATGGAGACCTTGGTGATTGATGATGTCACTTACCTGATGGTGGACTCCGAAGGTGGGTATAGGATCTCAGTGACGGTACTACGTAGAACCATCGTGTTTGGACTCATTTAGAAGGCTCATGCAGACCTTGGTGACTGATGATGTCACTTACCTGATGGTGGACTCCGAAGGTCAGTATAGGATCTTAGTGACGGTACTACGTAGAACCATCGTGTTGGGACTCATTTGAAAGGGCTCATGGAGACCTTGGTGACTGATGATGTCACTTACCTGATGGTGGATCCGAAGGTGGGTATAGGGTCTCAGTGACGGTACAATGTAGAACCATCGTGTTTGGACTCATTTGAAAGGGCTCATGGAGACCTTGGTGACTGATGATATCACCTACTTGATGGTGAACTCCGAAGATGGGTATAAGATCTCAGTGACGGTACTACGTAGAACCATCGTGTTTGGACTCATTTAGAAGGCTCATGGAGACCTTGGTGATTGATGATGTCACTTACCTGATGGTGGACTCCGAAGGTCGGTATAGGATCTTAGTGACGGTACTACGTAGAACCATCGTGTTGGGACTCATTTGAAAGGGCTCATGGAGACCTTGGTGACTGATGATGTCACTTACCTGATGGTGGACTCCGAAGGTCGGTATACGATCTTAGTGACGGTACTACGTAGTACCATCGTGTTGGGACTCATTTGAAAGGGCTCATGGAGACCTTGGTGACTGATGATGTCACTTACCTGATGGTGGACTCCGAAGGTCGGTATACGATCTTAGTGACGGTACTACGTAGTACCATCGTGTTGGGACTCATTTGAAAGGGCTCATGGAGACCTTGGTGATTGATGATGTCACTTACCTGATGGTGGACTCCGAAGGTGGGTATAGGATCTCAGTGACGGTACTACGTAGAACCATCGTGTTTGGACTCATTTAGAAGGCTCATGGAGACCTTGGTGACTGATGATGTCACTTACCTGATGGTGGACTCCGAAGGTCGGTATAGGATCTTAGTGACGGTACTACGTAGAACCATCGTGTTGGGACTCATTTGAAAGGGCTCATGGAGACCTTGGTGGCTGATGATGATGATTATATTTGTAGATATTGTAATTAGGTAAAAATGCCAAGAAAATCTGCATCAAAGAAAAATGCGGCTAAAAAGGCTCTGAAAATGCACGCATAAATGTAAGTACCTGCCTAATTTACCTTCCCCACTATACCTACCCAGAGAGAGATTGCAAATGTCCACATCAGGTGTAACTTTTTCGTCAGGACATCACACAGAGTTCCTACAACTACCTACTAAATCTACCGGGATTTGCGAGAAGTTGCGTGAAATCTTAAAATTTGACATAGTTACAGTCACCTGCATTAACATCTGCTACAGTCGTATCAGATATTTATGCACGCTTTACTATATGTCAGATATTGGTGCCGGTGACTGTACGAGTATTTTAGTTCATTTTGTAAACAAACCGTTGGAACTGATGATGATGGTAATGATGAAATGCGTTATTTCTTCTTTTGTTTGGTTTTACTAACGATGTATTAGCAATGTACTAAAATTATATAAAAAAATAAAGTAAACGTGTCCTTCCATCAGTAAGTTAGTTTGTGATATTATGCGTAATTAATTTAAAAAACAATTATTCTTAGCAATTTTTAGTATAATACCCTCAGTAATACCTGGTAATACTAAATTTGAGAAGAACAAAACATTCGTATTACATTGCGGCTTTTACTTGGAGCGGTTGATGAGAGGTTTTGTTTTAACAAGTGATGAATATTTAAATAAGCGATGTTATCGTATATCGCTTCGGTTTTGTAGTACAGGAAATTTTGACAATTTTACCGTTGTAGTGCTGTTTATCATAATTATTATTATTATTATGCAACACAAATCGATTTTCGAGAGTCGATTTCGGAAACAGACGAATGATCTGCTGGAAGAAATTTCATTAGAAATAAGCAGTACCTTTGTACTATGTTTCTTTTATTTTAATATTTTTCTTTTTCATGTTTCTTGTATTTTAATATTTTTCTTTTTCATGTTATGTGTGTACATAAAGTAAATAAATAAATAAAAATGATTTTGTATTATATAAGTACTTCTTATGTAGTCAATTTTAATAAATAATCGTACCGTTTCGTGACTTTTTTAGCTTTCCCCATGTAATCAATGATGAACAAGTAATATGCTTAAAACAACCAACGTTACAACTCAAGAAATTTATTTTAGACAGTTGAACAACAAAAACAGTCACAGACAGTAGTCAGTAGGTCGAAGTATACACCAGCATTACGAAATACTAACAATTTTGTAAAAAACATATATTCCTAACTGCCTTATAAGGCAGGAATTTTATCAGGAATTTGATTTTATTGCCTTACGCGGCGGCGTCTTTGAATAGATTTGATTTTGCCATCACTAAATAGTGCTTGTGACGTCATAATAGGTATTCAAAATATGGCACGCTTGGTTTTCATACAGATCGTGATACTTGTGTCATCTATATCTGTGATTGATACGGTAGTTAGTAAATCCATCCAACCCTGCACTTTATTCTGCTATAATACCGGGCGGCCTTGCATATCTGAGTCTCTGAGATTCTTTAGCGTGTAGGCAATAATACTGACCGAATAGCGCGCACTTCTGCGTTTCTGCCTATTCTTTGATCTGCGCGGGGAGTGGTGTGCGCGCGGGTATAGCGCCTAAGCCCCGCCCTGACGGCCAAGGTCATTGATAGCTATAGTCGCCTTAAGTGGAGTAATGATTGTAATTGATAACGTTTGTCATCCCTTGTGTCGGATGTCCACACGAATGCGCCAATTTATCTCAAAACGGATTGACCCAGTAAAGGGTTGGTGATTCATGGTCAGGGATTGAGGAGAAAAGGGAAAAGGTTAATTAGTATAAACCCTGGGCGAATTACTACAATAAATACATATTTGTCATATGTGTAGAAAACATTGATTGCATTAATAGAGCACCGTCCGTCTTTCACCGATAAAGTGGGTTGTTATTTTATTACCAAAAGGCATTTTTAGCAGACCAAAAGGCTAAAAGTGGTATACCAGAACAATAATTGGCTGGAAATACTAACTAACTAATAACTTTACTTAAGTAATAACCAGCTGCCGTGATCTTATCGATCGAAATCAACAAAGACACAACTGATGATCTCAAACTAAACTCATAAAACGTAAACGTAAGCCCATAGTCTCAATGGTTGTTCTTGAATACGGGAGGCGAATGGCTTTACGTGCTTCCCGAGGCACAGAGGGAAGTCCCTCAACCAACCAGACCCGCAAAGAAATCGTAGAATTTACGCAAAGATTTTCTTGTCCGGCGTTAGAATCCACGACCTGCAAGATTCAAAGCGAGCCTTATACCGCGACGCTATGGAGGTTGTCTGTCGGTCAATGACAGACAAGCTGACGTCTGAACTGCTAGACTGTTACATTAACATACCCGTAAAACCCCAATTCAAGAGACCGCAGCATTATTGCATAACTTTAAACATTACTGCTTTCAGAGAACAAAGTTTGAACAACAGCGTGTAGTATTCAACTAAATAGAAATAAATTCACGCTCCACATTTCACTTTTTGGTATGCATGAAAACTAAACTTGTTTTAATGCATGTGGCATTGACTGTAATATGTCACGAATGTAAAAATTCTGTGATATTATGTTAGTGCACTACAATGTATTGAGTATATTAGGGAATCTATTATATATAATAGGTATATAAGTATAGAATTACTTTTTTGCCAGACTAAGCAAACATTATATATTTTGACGCAGAAACAGAACATTAATAATGAAAGATTTGAAGCGGCCGTAGCCCAATGGCTTGGGTGTCGGACTTGTGATTTTGTGGTTGCCCGTTCGATGTCCACCCATAGCACTACCGACGTGAACCCACTCGTAACACAAGCATTTTAGCTTATAACGAGGGGTTAACAAGAAAACTAGTAAGTAGAATGCAAAAATCTGCTAGTAAACTTTACAAAAAAAAAAAAGATATGACTGACAAATCATATATGACAAATATGAGCGTTATACAGGCTGATGATAATAATGATGATATTCTTAAACAGTCTGTTTACTTCCACAGCTGAATATGCGCCTTCTCTTGACGGACCTTGACTAACCCTTTTTTTTTTTTTGTTGACCGGGAGGAAATGCATTGACGCATTCCCCCCACCGCTGCAGCGTATTCGCGCGCTGGCGGTGGGATATGTGGGACTCGCCCTATCCATAGCGTGGTATGCTAAAGTCATACCACGAGGAGAGGACCCTACACCACTAAAACCTCCCGGACACTCCTTCGATCCGCCGTTGGCGGGGGTCGGGTACGCATGAGCAATCCGGCCCCCCGACGGCACCCGCGGCCAATATGGTACCGCGGGATCTCCAGGGCCACACTTACAGTGGCCCATTTGCCCAATTATAGGGACGCCCAGAGTGTAGAGGCGTCCTTACTCCTCATGGGTCAGCCTCGAAGGGAGCGGGGCCCATGTTTCCCACTCCCCAAGGCCGAACCCAGGGCGGTAGGCGGCGGGTTTCGGCCCGCCGCCGACGGCCAACACGCCGTCTGCGAAGCGGGTGGGCAGAGGGATCTACTTCCCTCTCCCGCTCCGCGGCCTCCTTCTGTGACATAACTTGTCTACAGAAGGAGGCAACCGCCTCCCACGACCTCTCGCTTTGGACCATCTTTGAAATTATGGTCGGCAGCAAGAAGTGACCTTGACTAACCCTGGCTAGTCAAGGTCTTAAAGAGGAGGCTCATGTTTAGCAGTGGACATAAACGGTATGTTGAGTGAGATTGCTAAAGCACCACGCTTGGCAGGCGGATTTGTGATCGCAGTAAAATGATAAGTAATCTTGAGCTAATAGATGCTGCCCATCCATCAAGTAAGTCCCTTAGTCGACTCTTATGGTAAGTAAATGGGGTAGTCTATTGTTAGGCGGAAACCACACACAATTTTAGCTATGGTTATCAATAGCAGTTATATAATAATATAACGCTGAAGATGTTGTTTGTTTTTTTGACGCTAAACTCAGAAAATACTATTCTGGTTTGAAAAATCATTTTAAAGTAAGATAGAGGAAATCGATGGGATATATTTTATTATGAAGTTTCAGGTGAAACAGCGCGCGGGAAGCTGGTAAAATATTATGGTTGGAATGTAAGGCTAAATTTGACGGTGCTACCATAGAAACTTTACAGGATCTCAATATTAGTTTTCTTACGACAAATACTTAGTGTTCCAACTATGGAATCACACGTTAAAGTGTTGGAACATACGTACTTAATAACCATTGAAGCATAATTCACTTCATTTTGACAGCGATATATTTTTCTTCTTCCTCCCCTTATCCCATATTACTTGGGGTCGGCGCAACACGTTTGTTTCTTTCATTCTGTCCTGTCCCGTCACACTATTACTAACTCCCTTTTCACACAATCCATCCATCTTTTTTGGCATATCTTTCCCTCTCCATCCGTCTACATACTTTGAACTCTTTTAGTTACATGCGTTTCATCCCTCTTTTTAACATCGTTTGACAGCGATGTAATTCAGCAATTTATTAAAGAGGTATTCATTTCCGATGAGTCATTATAATTTTAAGGTGTGGGTCAATATACCCGAGTAAAGACTATCATTTATCAAACAAATTGAGACGACGCGACGTGTAGTTTTAAGCTGACTACACAGTTTGACAGTATGGGAGTCAAGTCTTTTATTTTATTCCTGACCAGGTAAATGAACCATTTCCATCTGATGTTAAGTGTCATATATAAGAATCGAAATGTTTGGACAGCTAGTGCCCAAACAGTATGTGTTTAGCACTAGCCATCCTTATCCTGCCAGCCCTTTTCCCTTCTCTTAAGCTCTAGTATTAGTATTATATTAGATGTTATTAAAATTTAAGTCATAGAAAACCTCACGGAAATTGAGAAAATGAAAGTACTTTTGAATTTGAAATGTACTCGTAGTAGGTATTGGTTGAAAGTGGAACGGATTCAGCAAAGTATGTCATACGATGCAGAGATAGAAAAGTTGTTTAAAAAGTCTGGGTTTTACTGCAGGAAATACCTACGAGTTTGAATTTGTGACCAGGATGAAGAATGTTTAATTTAGAGAAATACTAGCGGCCCGCCCCGGCTTCGCACGGGTGGACTTTTATACTCTACCCCTGTTCTACCCTACCCCTGCCCTACCCTACCCATACCCTAACCCTACCCTACCCCTACCCTACCCCTACCCTACCCCTACCTTACCCCTACCCTACCCCTAAAACTGATCCAGCCGATCTCGAGTTATAAGTGTTGTAACAAACCCGTCTTTGTTTTATATATATAGATATCGCTATAATAATCAACCCCTTATCACAAACAATACTTATGATGAGTATTCAGTCATCCCTTTAAAAGATCAAACTAATTTTCGTTTATCATAATTTGTAAACAAGAAAATTTGAGCCATATATTTCCTTCAAATATTTCCTTGCAACAGAGACCTGGATATTACTTATTAACTTGACGTGTCACTTGTTTATGCATTGACAAGTGGTGACATATAAATATTACATCGGTATAAGTGAGTAGTCAATATTTAACTGTTCTTGACTCATTTTAAAGCATCAGGTATCTGAAATGTCTGAAGCCTTACAATAAGTCCAGAATTTTGCAAGTTTCGTCGTGCTCGTATTTGGTTTAATTAAATCTGTTTAAATTATAATCACTTTAAAATATAATCACGTAGTTAGGATGGAAACGGATTACTTTTAGAAAGTGGTGAATTGGAAAACTTAGTCGCATTAATATCTTGTGTAAATTTTCCAATTTACCGTACCACTTATATTGAGACACTTTAAACAGTCCAAAGTTGCCTTAATTTACAATTCCATTATTGATTAAACCCCAACGCTGTCCTTCCAACCTTTACGACAGGAGCTCACATTCTACAGTGTTTTCTGTTATATACTCATAGTTCTGCCAAACGAAAATGTTCAGTATATAAACTGTATGTTTCAATTTTATTTTCACTAAATTTTTTGTACTGAATTCTATTTTCAAATCATGACGAATATTTTTTTTTTGTACGACCATTAATTATTATAGCTATTGAAATGTTCGTCAAAGAAAAAAAATATTCGTCATGATTTGAAAATAGAATTCAGCCTTGAGACTTATGCTATTTCACTTGGCATAACAGTGAGCAGTGTTCCATAATAAATAATGAAGACGATTAGCTAATGTTATTTTGATAAAGTTCTTAAAAGTCAAAATGAAATACAATCTTATTCCCATGTATTAAGATCCAATTTTAGCCAACAAATAGATTGTTCCTTGTAACGTTGTTTCAGTGAGTACAATGTTAAGGCACGTATGTATCTAAGTGCACATTTAGAAACAATAATGGGTCGGTAATATTCTATAATGTCCCAGATTAATGAAAATAGCGTCGTTAATATAATGCGAGGTTAGGATTTGCTTGTCTTATGGACAAACCACGATATGGGTATATGGATTGAACGGGGACTTTGGATTATGAGGAAACATGGCGCATGATTTTGAATTTGAATTCCATACTTTGTTGGAAGATCTTTCCGTTATTTGACTGAAACAATCTAATAAATTCTCGAAATGTAACTCGAAATTTTCGTTCTTTTATTTATTAATTATCATTTATGACAACCTCCGTAGCGTAGCGGTATTTGACTCGCTTCGGGTTCGATTCCCACGCCAGACAAGAAATCTTTGTGTAAATTCTAAGATTTCTTTCCGGGTCTGGGTGGTTGAGCGACTACCCTCCGTGCCTTGGAAAGCACGTTAAGCCGTTGGTCCCGATTGTTATAACATCATCTATAACTAGCGTATACCAGGGAACGGGCAGCAGCGTTTACCTGTGTATTACAACATAATACTGCTGTCACCAATCCGCCTGCCAAGCGTGGTGACAATGGCAAATACCCTCCCTCGGGAGGAGGCCCATGTTCAGCAGTGGACGTTGTACGGGCTGATGATGATGATGATGATGATGATGATTTATTTATCTGTAAAGAAATTAATAGAAAATTTCAATACAGTTCTTACATTTTATGATTTTGAAAAGAAAATTACGGTAATCTTATCTGTTTGTTCGCGATAAACTCAAAAATACTGCACGGATTTTTATTTGTTTTCGATTAACAAATAATGTGAACATAAAGACCTATATACAACTTGAATTGCTTTGACCAAAACCTTTTTTAATTAAAATGACACTTAATGTAATTTACGTCAATTAGGATCAATATGAAGGCAACTAAATACATGTTTTTTTGTTTTTTATGTACGGTGAATTACATCTTATATTATTCTATACTTTTATAAAGAGGAAATATTTGTTTGTTTGTTGGTTTGCTTGTTTGTTTGAATTGAAAAGGCTCCGAAACTACTTGACGGATTTGAAAAATTATTTGCCGCTCTGTAAAAGCTCTAATATTAGGAATGACTGGTCTGATTTGAAACATTCTATCACCATTAAAGAGCTACGTTATCCAGACAACATAGGCTATATTTAATTATGAAGTTGCAAAAGGAACGAGAATAAGTACCAATGTAGTGATGTAAACGATAATTAGAGAAATCTCACAAAAAAAAAATCTCAGCCATATCATTTAGTCAATTCGTATACTCTAAGTGGATAAACCAAGATATAAGGAAAATCACAATGGAAGCAAATGAACGCGCAGTGCATACTAAAGCCATTGTTGAGCATTTTATTTAGAAAAATATTCTTACGTAGAGCTTCGTATGATTTATGTTATTTGAAGTTATGACAAATTTTATTTTGAACCAGCTCCCGTGGGAATTTCATAATTAAATACAGTGTTTGTTACTCCTGCATACATTTTATGATGATTTTTGTTTTGAAATCGGTCCAGTACTTCCGTAGCAACTGGCAAATCTTTCCTCTTTATAATTATTAATGTAGACTAAGATGTCCCGTGCTGTTCCAACCACATATGTCACTTTTCCGTTAGATTGTGCGGCCGTAGCCCAATGGCTAGGGCGTCGGACTTGTGATCTTGAGGTCGCCGGTTCGAACCCCACCCATTACACTACCGACTAGAACCCACTCGTAACACAAGCATTTAAGCTTGGCATGAGGGGTTAACAAGAATACTAGAAGACAGTAAAACTCGGCTAGTAATCGTTAAAAAAGAAAATGACGATCTAAAATATTACGTTTATTAGTCCTAGATAAAGTAGCTGCTATCTAATGGTGAAATTATTTATCATTAGTACCCCAAACTCATAAAATACATTCAGTATCTTTATTGCTATTTTCATAGGTTTACATGAAAGGTGACTATAGGTGGTGTAGTTCCAACATGAACCCTGTAAGGGCACAGAAACAGGTAGGTATAATAGAAGTTATGAATTTATAGCTAAATATTGAGTCTATAGAATATACTCGTATAAAACACTGATCACAACTATATGTCATACAATAATTTCATGTCCTAAAAAATATAAAATGTCACTTAAAAAAAATGTCATACAATAATTTAAAAAAGTCAATCTTTTTAGATATGTAAAGGACGTGTTAATTATTCTTGTCTTTATGTATACTTCTATACTACATAATGCTGAAGAGTTTGTTTGCTTGAACGCGCTAATCTCAGAAACTATTGGACCGATTTTAAAAATTATCTCACTGTTATATAGCCCATTTATCGTGGAAGGCTATATGTTATATTTTATTATGAAATTCTCACGGAAAAATGAGTTACGCAGGTTAATTTATACTTAATAATAGCTTCATTCTCCCTTTCCCGAAATAACTACATAATGAAGTAAAGACAGCCTTTCTCGATAAATGGGCAAATCGGCCCAGTAGTTCATAAGCTTAGCGCGTTCAGGAAGCTAAATATCAAAGTTAAATTATAAAACTGGCATATAAGTACATACGAGTGGGTAAAAGGAAAATAACTCGGAATTAACTAATTTGCTACGTGAAATAAGATTTTTTATCAGAAGCGTCATTTTTTCGTGTACCTACTCTTAACGTGTTTTTATTTTATCACGTAATTACTACGTGACATACTTCACAAAGTTTCAACATGGCGTTAACTGAAAACGAGCTAGGCTGCTCGTTGATACTGCTGCTTTGAGAGATAGTGACACAAAATAAATATAAAACACAAATTAATCTGTAATATCATGCAAATAAAACTCTTCATGTTAGAATTACACACACAGCCTCCGTTAGCTTATCGGTATTTGGCTCGCTTTAAATCTCGGAGGTCGTGGGTTCGATCCCCACACCTCTTCTGAACTTTACAGTTTGTTATTGCTCTGTATCTTTGTCATTTTTGTTATATAATAAATTTAAAAAAATACGTGTCCAATATATTTTAGTAATTTAACTGACGGACTAATTATAATTTTTTAGTCTTCATGTCTATTCACCTACCATGCGTAGTGATTATCACAAAATATAATTCCCTCAACGATCCTGGCTTGCCAAGGCCTGTTAAAAGGAGGCATCATGTTCAACAGTGAAGGTAAACAGGCTGTGAAAATTAAATTAAATTTATAATTGAAACCAAAAATAATGTCAATCTTACAAAACTCACCAATTTAAATAGTAAAATACATGTTAAATCCACAATATAGTGTTAAATCACAAACCAACAATATAAAATTAAATGTAGAACTGTTTAATGCGGAAATTCTGTTGACACATTGTTCGATTTACACTAGAGTTGCCCAACTATCGATAGTTTTGCTATCGATAGATGACCTCAAAAATAAGTAACAACATCGATAGTGCTATCGATAGTATCGTTAGTATCAATACTATAGATATCACAAATTAACTAATACTATTGATTGGAAGCAATAGTGTCGATAGTATCGATACTATTACATTATAATACTATCGATAGTATCGAAATTTTTAAAGTATAACTATCGATACTATCGATATTTTTAAAGTAATACTATCGATACTATTGATAGTTTGTAAAACTATCGATAGTATTGATACTATCACGTATATCGATACTATCGATAGACTATCGATACTATTGATATGACGTCAACTATCGATAGACTATCGATAGTATATCGATAGTCGACTATCGCTAGGCAACACTAATTTACACTTCATTCGCGATTATAACAGAATCCAATTCAATTCAGCGAATAATGGTGATCGGGGATGTTGTCAAGTTGTTTGTGCGGTTATTGGGTTGAAGTTGAATTAAATTGTAGAGTACATTTCTTTGTTAATCATAATTATCTGGCACTTGAATGGATTTCGATGAGGCCGTTGCCCTACATTACGACAGTAAAGGCTAGATAAATAAAGTTAGAATCATGTTTTTGCGATAAATATTTACTTTCCAAATAGCTTAAAGATATGATAACATAGTTTTGGTAGCACTATAATAATATTATTATGTACTGCATACAAAGTATTTTCACAGATAGGTATAGAATACTTTCTATGTAAAAAACATGTTTACTAACGTAAACCAATTTTACAGGCTCTTGTAAATAGTCAAACATTAATTAGAAAATTCATTAATTATATTTGTTATTTATTTATATCTATATTATTACAAATTTATATATTATTATTATTATAATTTATTTATATTGTTCTTAGCGACGCAAAATGCTTGTTCTGTCTATATTATGCCGAAACAATTGTCATTATTAGGGTGGACCATGAGCATATAACGACGGGCGCGAGCATATATTAAGCTATACTACGTGGATATACATTATTAATTAACTGTTAATTATATAATATATATAAAAATTTAATACCTACTAATCATTATGTTACTAGACAAAGTTTACAGAAAATGTAAATCATTAATTTGTTCTTGTTTCAGGTACGTGTTGCTGATGGATTCAACTACATTTATGGTGTTTTCCTTAGAAAGATACAACTGAATATAACTACGGCAGATGGTTGGAATTCGACGGCTAGTAGTCAAACGCTTGAAAGCTTTGTCTGAGATGGATGGTTCAAGTCCTTGTTATTGTTCTAAATTGAATACTCTCAAAATATGTTTTAAAACATTAATGATAATTGAAATCGATTTATGTAATAGAAAATGTTGTACGTTATTTGCAAAGCTAATAAGGTAATAGTGTTAGTATTTCGAATAGATTTTCTAATATAACCACAACAATTTAATAGTGTGATTTAATTGAATTTGTCTATTTACTACAATATATTAAAATTTACTGTACGGTTTTATACAAGGTGTAACGGAAAGAGTATATACATAGAAAGAGCAAGGCTTCTTTGGATGATAACAAACGATATGGCAAGGGTTATTTAAACCGGAAGTAATGTTTTTTTTTAAACATCATAGATACCAGAAACCAAACTTTTCAAATTGAAATAAATACATCACTAGCATTCAATCAGCTGATCGATGTCAACGAACTATTTGCAAGTAAAAATAAACCTCTTACTCCTGGTATTTCTCAATAAAGGGTTCCGCATTTATATTTTTTGTTTACAAAATAATTCTGACTTTTCGAGTATTTTATTTTAAGTTGCCCTTGCCATATCGTTTGTTATGATCCAAAGAAGCCTTGCTCTTTCTATGTATATACCCTTTCCGTTACACCTTGTATAGAACCCGTACAGTAAATTTTAATATATTGTAGTAAATAGACAAATTCAATTAAATCACACTATTCAATTGTTGTGGTTAATTTAGAAAATCTATTCGAAATACTAACACTATTACCTAATTAGCTTTGCAAATAACGTACAACCGCTTGGTAAATCTAAATACGCCTGCACAATTTACGATTGCGGAAAATTATTCAATTTACAACATAACATTATGTGGTTTAAAGATAAACATAATGCCATCAAAAACATACTTGTAAAAAAACCCAAGTCTCGTAACGCAGTTCTTTTACCGTTAAAAGTTGTGAGATCTATGTAATACCAAGACGGTTAATTTATTCAGTCCCTACTTAAGGGACCTTCTGTCTTAAGCTATTACGTAACTATCTCACCTAACAGACTCTTAAAATGATCTTATCAAAATTCGAAACTTTTAAGTTTTAAATAATAAATTAACTTGGCCATCGGATACTATTAGAATGTGTCTCACAAGTGTTTATTGCGATGGCCAAGTCAATCTAATATTCATAACATAAAAGTTTTGAATTTTGATAAGATCATTTTAAGAGTCTGTTAGGTGAGATAGTTACGTAATAGCTTAAGACAGAAGGTCCCTTAAGTAGGGACTGAATAAATTAACCGTCTTGGTATTACATAGATCTCACAACTTTTAACGGTAAAAGAACTGCGTTACGAGACTTGGGTTTTTTTACAAGTATGTTTTTGATGGCATCTCATTTCTTTTTGTAGATAGTTGTACCTTTTTTCCTTTGCTTTACAATTTACATAGTTTTTTTGAATACCTACAACGGATTTAGGCTGTATCTCAAGAATATAGCTAAACAGTTGACATTTTCACAAATTATGTATTTCTGTTGCTATATTAACAAACTAAACATAAATTAAATAATTAAGGGGGGCTCCAATATAACAAACTTTTTGGCGGCCTTTTTTGCTCGATATCTATAACGGCAATAGGTAGGCACTTGAAAATGGTACGGAAACCTTAGTGCGCGAGTCCAACTCGCACTTGGCCGGTTTTAGTCTATTGTATGCACAAATGGAGGATTCCTGCGCTTTAATCGTTCCAAAGTAGACTTAAATTAAATGTAAACCGTCCAGACTCGTAACTCGGTGCCTTTATTTACAAAATAACTTAACTTACGAATATATGAATACCCACGTGCCTAGCTGGCATGGCAACACTCACCATACGTAACAAGAGCAGCTGCGTCGTGTACTTTTTTATGGTTTATTGATATTCGTCGCACTCGTCAAACGTCATTTAAAATTAATCCTTATTTAAAATTGTTATCTCTCATTCATTATAAATATTGTCAATGTACCTAATCGAAAACTACAACATCATGCTTAACAGAGGATTAACATCAACTTATGTATGGCACTCACGGCCTCACTGTCAAAGGTTTTTAAATAAAGAAATTACTAAACTGTTTTTAATGGAACTTTGGCACATGTCCGATTTTGGCTTTTTTTGAGACAGCTCCCGCACTAGGGAAATTATTATCTATGTCGTGGGTCAAAGTAACTTTTCCACAGAGACAAAGTCGCGGCCACAAGCTAATATGTACATAAGTAAATTTAAAGCTACCTAGTTAACATCAAACTGTGTAAAAAATATTTGATAAAATGAATATGCAAATACAGTTTGTGTCAGATAAATAAAACGTGGTGTGTGTGTATACCTGCGATATCGCAGTAAGACTTGTTAATTACTTGAAAGAAAGCGACCGTCTTTCTGTGACGAACGGGAAGCGTGGAAGCCGTAGTGTTTGTCCGGGGGGAATGCAAGAATTTTACGCATCTCCTCCGACACTGCGGCGTTCCCACACGAGCGGTGGGGTATGTGGGACTCGCCCTCTCCATAGCAGTGGAATGCAAATCATACCTTGAGAGAAAAACACTTAAACCCCCGGTTACTCCTCTGACCACAATTGGTGAGGGGCCCAGAAACTGTTGCCTATCTGGGATACCCTATGGCAGCGTCCGCGACTCAAATGGTGTTGCGGGCTCTCCTGGGTCCAAATAACCAGTTTCAGGGATGTCAGAGTACACGGGGTCCCTACTTCTCAAGGGGCCGCGGCCTGTTAGTATACTATCGTTCATAGCACAGTTGCTTTTACATTCCATTGAGTTTTTTTTTTTTTCCTTCGATTTTTTTTTTATTTGTTAAATTAATCCCTGTGTCGCGAAGGTCGCACCGCTCGATAGATTAACGAAAACAAAGCACCCCCTGACTCAATACAACTGTTTTAATTTCAGACGAATAATTGTCCCGGGTGGGAATCGAACGCAGAAAACCAGGTCTCTGGAGCAACTAACGTAACCACTTAGCCTCCACCTTTCAACATAATCGCATCTAGGTCCCTATCTACACCTATTCCTCCATTAAATCATACATATTCATTTACACTGATTCACTGACTGCAAATGTAACTTTGTAATCCTATACATTTATAAGAAATAACAAAGTTATTAATGCAGTTGATGAAACTTAACAACTGGACCGAAATTGCTAAATGTTGGAATTTTCCCATGAGTTCTACACTAAACTCTACTAGTACTCAAAATTTGAAGCTTCTACGTATGCTAGAAGTGCCTAAACATTTTGATGATCGGTCAATAACGTGTGAGCGAGTGACAAAATTACCGAAATTACCGAACTTTGAGTAGTTATAATTCTTAAAGTACTGGTTCAAATTGAATGAAATTTGAAATATGCTGTAGTTTTACAAAGCCTGCTTAGGTTCTGAAATTTCAGGCTCCTATCTTTATCCACAACGAAGTTATAGAGGGTCGAAAATCGGCTGAGTTGCTTCGAGAAAAGATAGGTACGGCCGTGCACCTTTTTTTTTTTTTTTTTTTTTTTTTTTTCTTACTCGACTTGGGGGGTGCACTGCCGTGCCCCCAGATATTTGTGGAAAACGCTACAAAGTTAGATGTAACTTTAGATATAACTGAAAGTATCGTAGTTGGAAATAGTGATTAAGCATTTTATTGCGGTCACAAACTGAATGCTAAGATTTCATAAATTCTGGATAACTTTCAAAGCTGAGCTTACAGTAAGCTCTTAATTTTCAGAGCCACAAATTGATTTTATAAGTAGATTTTAATCTTGGAAATTTAAGGGTATCACAGTGAAGTTGGAGAACGGTTGACTTTTTGCCGAATTGAAAGCACATTTCAGCTGAAAATAGTGTTGTCTTATTTATTACAATTGAATTTGTAAATTTCGTCAAAAAAAATATTCGATTAGATTGTGTATCAAATAGGTATATTAAAGAAAAAGATTTTGTTAAACCTTTTAGTTTGGTTAATTTCGTTTTCCCAAAATTCATACATATTTTGATAAAACTAAAATACATGTCTAGTGGATAATTCGCCTAGGTATTGCCGCCAATTATATTAATTATTATTTATGGTAAAATTTATGTCAAAATTTAAATTTCATGACGTTTTCTATAATAATATTATGTAAAAGAAAGGTTTGTGTTTTTGTATGTTTTCTAAGAATAAACTCAATAACTACTTTACTTATTTCGATCATTCTTTCACCACATGCTACATTCATCCTTGAGTAACATAGACTATTAAAGTCCACCCGTGCGAAACCGGGGAGAGCCGCTAGTCAAGTTTATATTTTCATTCAAACCTAGTCAAATTTGCATCAGGCTATCTCTAAGTTCCACAGTTAGACTGAACTGAAATGGTTTATCGATCTTCTTGACATCTAAACCAACAACGAGCTCAGAATAATTTATGATAGGAGTTGCACAGATAAAATATAGTCTATCAAATTATTATAATAACTTCTGAACAAAGATACTTACTACTAGTTGCATCAATAAATCTATCAGCATTGTCAAAAGAAAGACCACCTTATAACGTCCACCGCTGAACATGGGCCTCTTCCCAGGGGAGAGTATTTGCCATAGTCACCACGCTTGAAAAGTGGGTTGGTGACCGCAGTATTATGTACCACATAAGGAAACGCTGCTGCCCGTTCGTAGATGTACGATTATTATAGAAATTATAGATGATGTTATAACAATCGGGACCAACGGCTAAGCTTTCTTCCGAGGCACGGAAGGTAGTCCCTCAACCGACCAGATCCGGAAAGGAATCTTAGAATTAACACAAAGATTTCCTGTCCGACGTAGGAATCGAACCCACGACCTCCAAGATTTAAAGCGATCCAAATACCACTACGGAGGGTGTCAAAATAAAGATAAAATACAAATTACAATATAAATTCATATTCAAACACAAAAAAATAGTATTGTGTTCATTAGATCTCTCATTTTGAAATTACTGAATTTAATAGAAAGTTTAATCGACCTATTATATCGATATTCTAAACCTATAACCATTTATATTTCAAAATTCAGATTAATAAAATTCGACCACCGGACCGTATTCGAACCAGCATTTTAGGTGTAGCCCCTAATGCCTTAACCAGTTAGACTACGGTGGAACCACAACCGGTCGTCGAACACGTCTCTAAGGGGGACGTTATATCCTTTTATTTATGACGCCTATTACAAACAAACGTACTAGAAAACCTGCGTTTGTTTATTTTCTGGTGTTAAAAGTGTTCACTTGAAATCTTGTTGAGATTTCTGGGCGATGAAGACGAACAGGCACGTGGAATACAACATTGTATACTGATCAAACACTCTTAGTCGATGAAGGTGATAAATCACGTTTCGTCTTTGCAGCTTCCTGGACTTGGGTATTATAAACCTTGCGTAGTAAACACGCTGAGGGTACCAACTGCGCCAATACTGATAATATTCTATAGTTTAAAATAGAGGTCAGCTGACTACACGGTTTTGGTGTTAAGTTTATTATTGAAGCGCTATGTTACACTTTGGAGTTAAAAATTAAATAGCAACTAGCCTATCTAGTTGACACTTTCTTGAAAATGCTTTTATATGGCTAAGAATGACTTCAGTTGATCAAGAATAAATATGGTGATGAATATGAATGAATTTAGAAAAGCATGTCCAAATAGGTACTTACTAGGATTAGTATTTATTTTTTTATACAACACAATGAGGTCATCATCATCATCATCATCATCAACAGCCCGTTGACGTCCACTGCTGAACATGGGCCTCCTCTTAACACAGACCTTGGCAAGATCGTAGAGGGATTTTGCCATAATCACCACGCTTAACAGACGGATTGGTGATCGCAGTAAGATGTAAACCTTGAGCTAATAGATGCTGCTGCCCATCCATCAGCCATATGTCCCTTAGACAACCATGGGAGGACATGGGGTGGTCTATTTTAAGCCGGAAACCACACGGCATGAGGTATTTCATTAAATAAAGCATTTTAATTTTTGCTTCAAATACAAAAAAAAAAAAAAAAAGATACTCTAATATATATTCTAATATTCTTTATTGTACACACAGAAAAACAAGTAACAATACATTTTTGACAAAGAAACAACATGTACAAAGGCGAGCTTAATTCAATTATGAATTATCTTCCAGCAAACCTTCCAAGGACAGAGATATATAATAAAAAGGTAGCTAGTGCACAACAAAAACTAGTTTACCGATCTGGTAAACCACTATGAGCTAATATACTTATATGCTATTATTTACATACAATACTTATACAAAATACATACCATATACATATAATATATATGTATATATATATATAATATACTACATAAACATACATATCTATTAATATAATGTTAGAGAGACAGAAAATATTCTTTAGTTCTTCTCTTAAAAATGTGCGAAGATAGACAGGAGGTTTTAAAAATTTGAGAAAGTTTTTCTCAAACATACTTCAAGCGTGCATATTTTTTTAACTTCATATCAAAACATTCAAAGGAAACTTTAAAATTCACTCCACCAAAAACGTAGCAATACAGAAAACGTTAAAGTTGCTAAAGCTTGAGTAAGAAATACAATATTCTTTATTTTTGATGCAGAATAAAATGTAGAATGTAAAAAGAAAGATACTACAGAGGTGAAACTTGCAATCTAAAATCGTTCAGTAGAAAGTAAACTAACATGCAACGATAAAACAAATCTGGCTCAATGCCTAAGATCTATTTCGAAGTGAGAAGATATTATGTAACCTATAACAGAGTTTTATATTACCCTACAAGAAAAAGTAATATTTTCCTAAACTTTGAAAACTCCATAATAGTTTAAGACACGAAAAAAAAGTATTTTGAATATAAACTATGTGTTACATTTTTCGTCCAATATTATCCTCCTTGCTGACATCAAGAGTATCAGTAACGTGCATTGTATCTTGTAAACAAGCAATATTTATTTTGACACTAAAAGTTATTTCAACATCAGCTGTTAATTACATTTTTTGTGAATTTTTAAGACCTTGACTGGCTATAAAAGTGACCAGAAAGAACAAAATTGAATGTTTCTAAAACTATCCAATTTTATTTTATTAATTCTAAATAGAATCATCTTAACAATACTACCTTTTTACTTATAGACAATAATACTGAGACTGACTGGATGCTCTATAATAATAGACAAAATGCATCCTAAATTAACTGTTACTAATTCGTTTAAACGTAATTATAGAGATGTTCGAGGACGAAGTTAGTATATTATTTTATATAAGGTTTTGCTCTTAATTTAGAGATAGCATCATATAAATATTAATTAAGAGCAATATGCAAATATGATCATATCTTAAATCGTTTATAGTATAATGTAGAGTAATTACGTTAATAAAAAGAGTTTGTCAAATTTTGATATAAAAAATAAAAAGGATTATTTTATAGTATTTTTTTCAGTAAGGCTTTCACTAATTAAACAAGGTACCTAGGTACTTCTTAATGGGATGGCATGATAAACAAATTTTACCCCTAAAGTTAGCAAAACTATTCAACAGAAAATGCTCTGACCAAACTTTTAGAGTATTTAAAACATTAGTGCTGTTCATATTGCGTGATGAATTCACGAGTAAGTGTAAATGTTAGGCTGAATGGGTTGTCGGCTACCTTTTGTTAAGGAGTATTCATCAATCAAAGCGCACTTATCGCAAAGCTCTCGCACAACACCCCCGCCTTAACGTCTACTCTCTTGCTACACTTGATTCAAGCCTGCGGCTATCTTGCTGTACAATGAACATTCCATGTCATGCATTTATTTACCATGGTTTAAACGAAATTTAGGAAAACAGCACTTATTGTTTCTGTGTGAAATACAGGAACAACAATGACCTGAAATATAATATTGAAAATTATTTTTTATTATCATCTGCCTATATAACTGCTGAACTGCCTACTCCTGTGGTAGGGTTTTGCTATAGTCGCCATTCTAGGCGGGTTGGTGACGGCAGTATTATGTTGTAACAATGCAAACACTGCTGCAACAATGCAACAATCGAGACACGAAGAGTGTTTCTTCAACCAACCAGAAGGAAAAGAAATCTTAAAATTTACTCAACGATTGTCTGTTTCATTACCGATAGATGGCACTAACGTTCCCCTTAGAGACGTGTTATAAAAGAGATTGATAAATGTGAACAACGGGTTGGGGTTCCACCGTGGCGGAATGGTTAAGGCATTAGGGGCTAAACTTAAGATGCAGGTTCGAGTCTAGTGGTCTAATTTTATTAATCTCAAACTTGAAATTTAGTAATTGGTAAACTATTCAAATTTTTTTCTTATACTTAAAGTATTCAAAATGTTACAAAAGTTGTTACATACTCTTAAAAGTTTGTGAAGCACAAATTTCTTCACAATCTTTTACATTACATTTAGACTGCAGTTGTCAACCAACTCATAAACACTTCTGAAGTTTGCTGAAGTCAACACGCTTGGCAAGTGAATTTATGTAGCAGTATTCATAAGAATACTGTCACACAGATGAATGTTGATTTCTGCACTAAACATCATTGCTTTAGGCAACATAATCAACAACTACTTCAAGCATTTCCAAAATTCAGACCAATACATTTGTAAATTTCACTCAATTTACACTCCACTTAATAGCTTCGATATGAAAGAGGCCGATACCTCTACGTGCCTGTTGTGCGTTGATTAATGACAGACATTCATATTTTGTCGACGGCACGCGTTTGACGTCATGCTCACTAATTGCTTTGGTTATGAGCTTACATTACAGGAATTTCTGACAAACTCCTTTTGTTCCAGGGTGGAATTTATCTATAAAGTAATGAGGTGGTTGGCATGACAAAAAAAATCTTATAACTTGCTTCTCATTTGTTTTTATTTCAGCTCTTTCACACGCAGTCAATTATTAAGATACAATTGACTGTGTGTGAAAGAGCTTCCTTAATTATATATTATCAATAGTTACGTAAGAATTTCAAAGTATACATTGGTTTTCAAAAAGGTCCTGAAACAAACCTTAAAATTGCATTTTTTGGTTTAGTTGTAAAGGCCTCCCTCCCTTCATTTCATCTTTCCCTATCACAAGCCTGGGACCAATTCTTCAGGAAAGACGAGTTTTCCTCGTCATTTAATGATTTTCAAAAATGATGTCCGGATTCTTTTTTTTTTTCAAATCTGAACGTGAAATACAATCTTATTAAAACGTGTCCATATGAATAAATAACTTTGATTACTTGTTATTGCTAGACAATTGACATGTACAAAAGCTGACTCCACTAAACTATTCCCCTGTCAACTATTTGAAAAGCATCGAATATCGGCTCGATGAAATTGGAAACTGGTGTTTTAATAAATATGGTATACGAAATAGCGAAAGAGAATGTGTGGCTATTTGCAGTTTACTTTTCACATTACGCCTCTTTTTCTACAATTGATTTATTTATAGATAGATATTATTAACAATACTGAAACTAAACTTAACATTAGGTGATCTTTACTGCAGACACAAAATTACATTATATAATATAACGTGTATAAATTGAAAACAACTCGTACAGAGGCAAGCTTTTATAATGAATTCTCTTCCAGCAAATTTTTAAGAAAGAGTTACAAGATAATGCGTCCATAGCAAGTTTAAATCTAAAATTTATTTTATTGACAGGGAAAAATTACGCCCATAGTTCAAGAATTCCTAAATTTAAATTATACTTTACAGTGAGACGTCAATGGATTACTTTATTCATTATTCCATTGTATAATCTAGTATAATTTTATCCTTAGTAGCGATTGAACATACCGTGTTAAATACACTCTCTTTATATTTATAAATTTTAATTTCAACCAACCTTATATAAGATACATTATATCGTACATAATTACCTCATTAGTAAACTTATTCCGGAGTACAATGCGCTTTGAATAGCTATCGCAGGTACAAGTTGATATGAAAACGAACAATGCTATTGTGCTTCCTAACTAGTGTGTTAACAAGCCTGTGTTACGCATTAGCGTTAAACTTGACATCATTCTACTAATTGTTCTAATCCACTATCCATTGGACTGCCAACCTAACATTGTTTATCACTTCTACCAACAACTACCTTAACTGATTAACCACCATTTCTACCAACATTATATAAGAAAACAAATCCTTTTTTGTTCTCCGGGGTAAAATGCATTTACGCATTCCCACCGCGCGCCGCTGTAGCGTATTCGCGCGCTGGCGGTGGGATATGTGGGACTCGCCCTCTCATAGCATACTCATAGCGTGGTATGCTAAACTCATACCACGAGGAGAGGACCCTATACCACTATTACCCCCCGGACACTCCATTCGATCCGCCATTAGCGGGGGCCGGGTACGCATATTAATACACGCTTATTTTTAACTAATTATTAACAACCAAAATTCAATTTTGATTTATACAACAGAATCTTTGGTTTCGCTTTTGCTTGCGACTCCATTCTGTCATTATTATTTATCTTCATGCTTAATTTTATGGTTTAGCCTCGTGATGGAAGCATGATCAATCAAGGGACGGATCTATTTATACATAGATGAATCGAACAGTTCTTTTGGTAGTTATTTCAGCAGTATTGTTGGTAGTAACCCGTCTAACAATATGTCGCCATTTTTTCATCGCGGTTACAGTTTTTCGACACCTAGGTTCATGTACAAGATTTTTGTAATATTTTCGATTCAGTGATTGTACTACTTGTACTTTGACAACCTCGGTAGCGGTATTTGGCTCGCTTTTAATCTTGGAGGTCGTGGGTTCGATCCCCACGCCGGACAGAAAATCTTTGTGTAAACTCTTAGATTTCTTTCTGGGTCTGGTTGGTTCAGGGACTACCCTCTGTGCCCTGGAAAGCACGTTCCCGATTGTTATAACATTATCTATAAGGATAATATATCAAGGAACGGACAGCAGCGTTTCCTTGTGTGGGTCATCATAATACTGCGGTCACCAACCCGCCTGCCAAGCGTGGTGACTATGGCAAATACCCTCACTCGGAAGGACGCCAATGTTCAGCAGTGGACGTTATACGGGCTGATTACGATGATGATGATGATGATCACTACTTGGACTTGTATTGTGTCACTAAATATTAGCCATTCAAATTCCGCTACATACAATAAATAATCTTCACATAACTAAATATTTTAGAACACTGAAATGCAGTATGGAGCCGACTATAACTTAGAATTTACTTTTTGCTGCTTTCCGAACAAAATGGCCGTGACCTAACACTGAACTGATATGAAAACTATGTGAATACTTTACTTGAATTTCCTTCATAACTTCTACTTCATAAAATATTGGTAATAAAAGTCTAATGAATAAATGTTAATATGGCGCCCAACGTTAAATAGTTTTTTATGCTAATTGAAACTAGATATTGCTGGCTTTAATGTAGATTGTTTACTTATTTCAACGTAGGTACTTGAGACATACCTACGTTAACGTGTGGCAATAATGTAGTCCACTTATAAACATGGACTTTTTGTATGGTAATAGCAGTTAAGTTCTTACAGTTCTTGGTAGTTAAATCAATCAAAAACGTATATATGACACTCACTAGTTAGTTGATAGACAAACGAGGTTTTGGGAGGTTAAAAAAAAACCTCCCAGTGGAGTTTAACAGGACTTATTGCAGTTGAAGTTTTTTTTTTTTTGATTTGTTGCATAAGAAGCATAGTTTCGTTTGGTTGAGTTAGATCTAGTGTGATAAAATTTAAGTAAATAATATAATAATCATGCGCGTTCACTGAACCTGGCAACTAAATTTAACAATATGAGTGGAAAATTGATCAACTTACGATTCGTATTATTTTCCTGTGACATATACTAAAGTTTATATGACATTTAAACTTACTCCAAATCTGTGTTAGGAGCGCTCGTTTTTAAAACCTATATTAGGTATAGTGTAGGTACTAACTTCCCAAGCGCGGTTTCACCAGTGTAACTCTCGTTCAGGTAGGGTCTTTAGCATTAAATAAACCTAGCTTTCCTCCATAAATGGGCTATCTAACACTGTTGTTTTTTTTTTTTATTGGACCTGTTGTTTTTTGTTTTGGCGCGTTCATGCAAACAAACTCTTCAGTTTCATATATTAGTATATATTGTAAGGCAGCCTTCTTAATAAAACCTATATTAGTTAAAAATATGTAATGTTACATTGATGGTAAATGATCCTGTCAAGTATTAGCCATAAAAAATCACGTATTGTGAATACAAAACACGTATACATGCAGTATGCACCCATTTTTGAATACAACACGTACGAATTGGATTCAATGTAACAAATTGCAATGACGCTGCTTGCAGATAATATCAATACAAAGTAACAAAAAACTCTGACATTCACATACATTGCTTCGTCCAATTAACGAACGTTTACAATTATCTTTATTGGCGATCATTGGACGAGATGATGGACTGTCATCGATCATCAATTTATTGAAAAAGAATCTGAACTGAAACAACGTTAATATTTTATACAGTATTTTTTGCTGACATTTTTTTAATTCATCTCCGTAGCGCACGAGACTCGTTTAAACAGTTTTATGCAAGAATAATAAGCTTTGAGTATTCACGTGATAATGAAGTGTTCTCTATTGCTATGATTAAAGAAATCAAAGTGACAGTTTTTTTTTTGTCCAGCGGAAAATGCATTTACGCATTCCCACCGCCGCTGTAGCGTATTCGCGCGCTGGCGATGGGATATGTGGGACTCGCCCTCTCCATAGCGTGGTATGCTTAACTCATGCCACGAAGAGAGGACCCTACACCACTAAAACCCCCCGGACACTCCTTCGATCCGCCGTTGGCGGGGGCCGGGTACGCATAGGCAATCCGGCCCATCAAAATGAACTCTCGAGTTAAGTAAACTCTCTTGGAGAGTAAGTCTTGGAGGCTACGGGTTCGATACCTACGCCGGATAAAGAAATCTTTATGCTTAATTTAAGACATCTTTCCGGGTGTGGTTGGTTGAACAACTACCCTCGGTTCATCGAAAAGCATGATAAGTCGTTTGGCCCGATTATTATAACATCATCGGTTTTTTTTCGGAAGGACTTACTTTGCGAGCAGTGCTCCAGCCTTAATAAATGGTTTGAAAACTTCAAACTAAGCAACCTGCGCAAGAGGGCGCCTCCTGAGGGGCTTGGACCTCGCCTCGGGGCGGTCGCTGGCGATGAGATTGAGGAATTATGACTTTTAGTATTTTAGGGGGTTTTGTGCAACTGTCGCTCCACTTTACAGTTCGCGGGCCTCTCGATCTTCGGGTCTGCGAGGGCATCGGATAGTTCTTTGCTAACTAAGGGTCGGGAGGATGCTCTCTATCAATTGTATACCAGGAAACGGGCTACAGAGTTCTCCCGTTTGTTACAACGGTCATCAACCCACCTGCCAAGGGAGGTGACTTATATTTAGCAGTATATTTTATACTAGCGATCCGCCCCGGCTCCGCACGAGTACAATGCTGATGTATTATACATATAAACTTTCCTCTTGAATCCCTCTATCTATTAAAAAAAATCGCATCAAAAGCCGTTGCGTAGTTTTAAAGATTTAAGCATACATAGGGATATAGGGACAGAGAAAGCGACTTTGTTTTATACTATGTAGTGATGAACTGATCATAATGATGAGTGACATTCAAAATGAAAAAATAATTTCAGACGTTTCTTGCCCGCGAAGAATTTCAATAATTTTAAGACAATTTTACAGATTTTAGAACATTGCGCGTATCTTCTATGGTATTATGTCACATGACCAAGTAGGTCGCACTTTAGTAGGTAATTATGGCTACGACGTAAACATTTCATGTCGTAGGCATAATTACACTACATCACTTTAACAGTTCATAACATTATGTAAATTACTTAAGTATATTAGTAAAGTAATTTCTGTTTTCTTACTGGAACGGTAAGAAGAAATTGTCCGGAAAGTCTTGTATTATTTTATTCAAAAAATTCAGCGTTTAACGTCAATTCAATATTTTTTGTTATACGGTTCATTGATTCACGATTTAAACGCTCGTTGTTTGAGACAGTGAATTTCTTTATTCAGCGAATAATTTGTCGTAAATTTATTTTGTTGTACTTACTTTATGTATAGCGGTTTGATGTCTGTGAAAAAATAACAAAAAGTTGGGTGTAACAATCGGTTGAATACAAAGTTACGCAGTTTGGTTTTGTTTTGTAGGACGCGACCACAAACTCTACGTCCCGCGTAGCGGCTGCGGAAGCGATGCGGGTGCGGCGCATTCTTAATTCGTGGTCGCGATCTCGGAGAGTCGGGTCAAGTACCGGGTTGGATTAATCTATATAACGTATTTTAATCGTATAACACATTGTAGCTTAATGACATGTTTTTATACTAAAAGGGCCATACTTGTTTCATTTATCTATGTTAATGTCATACTTTTACATTATATAGAACTACATAATGCTAGTACACCCTTTGTAATAAATTATATTGAACATATACATCTTGTTATAGAATAATCAGGGCCTTACAGCTTTGGAGCGTATAATTATTGTAATGGAAGTGTGCAAGTGATCGAACGGTTTTAGTGACGATGTCGTGTCGAGGAAAAACGCGAGGGCTTAACTCCATTTTATCATGTACTATACTGTATCAGTCCATTGAAGTCCACTGCTGAACATGAGCCTCCTCTTAACTGATTTTGGCAAGCCAGGATCGTTGAGGGATATTGCCATAATAATCACGCTTGGCAAGCGGATTGGTGATCGCATTAAGATGGTTAGTATCCTTGAGTTGATTGATGCTCCTATCTATCCATCGGCTATATGTCCGTTAGTCGCCCCTTACGACACCCATGGACATGGGGTGGTCTATTCTAAGCCGGACACCACACTTTCATGTAAAGATAAGAAATATTCTACTCACACTTTCTAGGCAAGCATGTATCATCTTAGGCCTTATCATCGCCTTCCATAAAGCGAGATTATGGTCAAACGTACGCATGTTTTTAGTAAAAAAAAAAACATTCATCTTAAGTAACGCCTGCATTGATTACGATATTGGAATAGCGTGCCAGTTCATCACGTCCTGTTTATTTAATTTTCATTATTGTGTGACTTCTTATTTCGGCAGCGCCCTTAGCCGTAGTTCTTACCTTTAAACCCTGGCGTGCTTCAATTTCAATAGAATTAGGCTGAGGTGCTCTGATCTCACTATTTGACCGGTCTTTAAGCTATATAATTCTTATTATTGTTATTTAAATTAAATCTAAAAATACACGATGAAAACATGTATTAAGATTAAGAATTTTTGAACATACAACTTTTCGCACCTGAAATAAATTTAAACTTAATGAAAACATGAACTCTTAGTTCATGTTTCGTATTAATAATACATTTTGTATACATTGTAAAATGTATTGACTACTACAATACCTAAGTGCTGAATAAATAAAGTTTATCAATTGAAAATATTTAAACAAAATAGCAGTAAATTTAATAAATGGACACGTTTGTCTTCTATTCAGAGCAACATAACATAATTTTATAGCTAACACCTCTAACAGCGGCTACATGTAAACCTATCTCAAAGGCAGCTAATGTAATTTAGTGGCCATCGCCTGATGTCCATCGAATTAGCACAATGACGTTTGCCACCGCAACTAATTACGTTGCGCGTTTACCGACACCGGGTCAATAATAGATACTTAATTAGGTCGCAATATTTGTAATTAGAACATCAATTTGACAGAACACAACCGATTTATTTTTTCTTTATTTTTATTGCCTCATCAACCTGTCCAATGGTTTTCCGTCATATTTCACGTCTATACGAATAAACCAAAAGTTTCAATAGGTACAAGATACTATATAAATAAAAAAAAACGATTATGGTAACATATAGTTTTCAATTAAATTGATGTTAGAGTATAATTATCAAACTACAAAATGTGGTCATATTTTTGGTTGCCGAAAATTTTAAATGTTTGCTTAATCATGCCTCTACGATAGGCAGAGAAGAGGCTTGGTAGAGGAAGATATACCGTATACTTTAAGTGAATATGATTTAGCAAATTATCACACACACAATTTTAGTTAAGTAGTACGACCTCTTAGACCTAAAGTCCGAGACACCCACGCGTTATAAAAAGAGTTACTCCGCTTGTAATCTTATAAGTTCTCCGAAATTCCATGAGTGGCCGTTTTAATCCGAGGTCTCAGAACCACATGGAGTGCCCTTTTGTACAGGTTGTTTAACTTTCAGCTTTAAAGTCATTATATAAAGCTGAAACTCGCATTTGTCTTGCCTTGTACCTACGTTCAAAATATAAAGTTAAAATTGTTTCGCGTCTACTTACTATTTCTATATTACACATTTTGTGTACTAAAAGATCGATAATGTATTGTATTTTCTCTGCTGCTGGCACGCACACAAGCAAGGAATTCCACAAATTGTTGGGAGCAAATAAATCACGCCACCTTGTAATCTGACTTTTTTTGCTCTGTGCCAAATTGACAATTAGAGCGTGTCTAATTAACAATCAGCTGTCAGGTTCGGTGACGTTGGAAGATACCCTCCCGAGGGAAGCTGTTAAGGTTCATTTCCGCGCATCGCGACCGATCGAAGCCGCGCGCGATCAGTCGTGTGCGGCTGCGGCTGTTAGAGTATGATGTCGTATCCAACAGAAGCGCGTGACTACCTTTGGCTTCTGACTATCTGTATACTTGTTATTTATTCCAAATAAAGAATTATTATTTTTACTGTCGTTGCAGCCACGCGCGCCTATCGCATTCGATCAATCGCATGCGGCTACAATCGGCCACGAGGCACGGAAATGAACCTTTAGTATTAAAATACTGTAGTATTCTGACAGTGTTACCATTTTTATTTTGGCAAAGCTGAGTTTTGATACTCTTGATTAAAAAAAGCGGGATTTCGTTATAAAAAAAACCATACACACTCGTAAGTATTTAAATACCTGCCTACTCATCTTTTTACTTGAGTTTTTAATTATATATGACAATAGAAAGCAAAACTAGATATACAAATATTAGGTATTTTGATTATTATTATAATATAATATTTTCACAATAATGGCCTGATTTAAACTACTGATTACTATCTGATTTAGGCTAGATCAAAAATCTAGACGATATAGATATTCAGATATCCAGAAAATCGGGACTGAGCCCATCCCACGCGGGATATTTCATTTTAATAAAAAAATCGGGCCGTGTTACACCCAAACTGTGACGTCTGGCAATGCTGTCTTGAGACCGAATCTGACTCTTATTACTAAACCGATTTTTGTATTTTTAGCGGGAAAAATGAATAAGGAAAATAGGGATCGCATGCTTAATAGAAGTATGAATTATGTTATGAATTCAAATCATAGAATAATATAAGGTTTGCATCGATTCTTTGAAAACAAGACGTCACTCATTCAACTCTTATATTTCATCCTCTTTCCAACCCATTTCGGCCACGGCGTTGGCCAAACTGGCACACACTTGTGCACTCTGATATGTCCGGCCGTGGCCAGTCTACTTAAAGTTTAGGTACCTATGTTTGCGCGTTTGGTGTGTATTTCTCTACTCTTAGGCCGCGTCCTGGACGCCAGCGGCGGGATAGACGGCACGCGCGTCTTTATCAAAGTTCATAGATTTGTGTGAAGCTGTTCACGTCGACAGCGGTGCGGGCGGCAGGTTTTCCTTAGGCACCGCGCGCACCGCCCGCTCCGCCCGCTGGCGTCCAGGACCCGGCCTCAAAATGATGGTGAGATGACGAGTCTACCAATATGACTATTCGAGGTACGGATGTAATATTATCACTCGTATGACCTCGTGCTGATATTAAACTTTTTCTGGAAAGAAAATATATAATATCATATGATTTTCCTTGAAATGAGATTTAAGAATAGAATAGAATATTTATTACCTAATTGCCAGAACGAGGGTAGGTACAAAGATGTTACATTATTAGAGAACAACATGTTTCGCCGCTTACGCAGCATGCAAACAGTTTTACAAAACTTACATGATACAACTAATTAAGTTAGAATTTATGAGATATACATTAAATTATTGTATATCCAAGTTCCTCACTATTACGGTTCTACACCCATTTCTGAAACAACGAGGCAGTAAATTTTGTTTTGTGCACAAAATCCAATTTTGTATGCGTTCCCAATTCTTAAAAAGTAATTGATCAAAGCCTAATATGGTTTTGTACTGCCAAATAAAACAATGATCAATTATTACCCTTGTTAAATATAAAACGCCTATTCGTTAGCGTTCATACCGTAGCCATGACGTAGTAAGTGCTTGTATTTACATTTAAAGCATCGTTCAGTACCAATAACGCTTTGAACGTCCATTAGCTACTAAAATATATTATTCACAAACAAAATACTTTGAAGTGAAGTACAAGAACAACTTCGTAATAAGATCTAACGAAGATAACGTTTCTTGATAACTTATTCTATCGTTAAGAGAGAATAAAGAAAATTAGATGGTCAAGAGAGAGTTAGCATTATATAGGTTGGGATCGTTTTATTTATTTAATATTTCTGATAACAAGTGGTTGTCTGTCTTTTGGACCACATTCCACTGATATTTTATCAGTGTTGACGTTTCTCGAACGTCGGTCCGGTAACATCATAGACGCATCATTAGCATTCTGCATGAACGCAACTTAAACGCATGATTGTTGCCAAACACGCAACTACGAAAAACGCTAAGGCTTGACACTTTAAGACTCGTGACAATAACGTCGTGTACGTGCAATGTTATCGCCTATCAAAAGTTCGACAAACGCGAACGTTTGTGGTTACACAAGCGTTCGCTTTTGTCGAACTTTGACGTTAGTCAATGGGACAGCGGCCTTTTACTTACTTTATATTGCGACCTTATATACCCATATATACCGTTTGCCGTGTGGTTTCCGGCTTAGAATAGACCACCCCATGTCTTCCCATGGGTGTCGTAAAAGGCGACTAAGGGACATATGGCTGATGGATGGGCAGCAGCATCTATTAGCTCAACATTTGCATCTTACTGCGATCACCAATCCGTCTGCCAAGCGTGGTGATTATGGCAGTATCCCTCTACGATCCTGGCTTGCCAAGGTCTGTTAAGAGGAGGCCCATGTTCAGCAGTGGACGTCTGTTGATGATGATGATGATGATGATATTGCGACCAGTCTGGTTTACGAAAGGACTCATAAGTGATAGCTACAACAGTTTTGGATAATGAAGGTTTTGGAAAATAGCCTCTCGATAAATTATACGGCCCGTGTCAACTTTCAATTGTGTTCAAATCGCGACCAAAAATATATGTGCATTTAATTCATCATCAACGCGTTTAGCGGACATTCCTGAATATGGGTAGCTACTGAACCCTAAAACTTCCTGCCGAGGTAGGGAGTTGCTATAGTCACCAGACTGGTCGAGCCAGTTCGTGACCGCAGCATTAACTTATCACACAGGAGAACGCTGCTGCCCATGCTCTGGTATACGATTGTTATAGATGATGTTACAACAATCGGGACCAACGGCTCGTGCTTTTCGTGGAACGATGAATTAAATTTAAGATTTTTCACAAAGATTTCTTGTTCTCCGTGGGGATCGAAACCACAATCCCCGAGACTTTACACCACTGTATGGTTGTTGTATATTTATTTAAGTAACATAAATAAAAACCTACACATTCTCTCATAAGCCTTAACACAACAAAGCGACCCATAAAATATGACAGTGTCATATATTAGTAATCTACCTAATCGCACGACATCGTGTCGCAACACACGTACGTGATATTGTCGCATATCTTTGTTATGTGAGTGCTAATGTCCCACTGTTGGTTTTCCTTGTACTAAGGGTGCACCCAAAAAATACGCCAGGAATGAACAATTAGCTTGGACTCATGCCAGAGTCAAAAACAAAAGTTACACTTCAATTTGCATACAAATTTATACCAAAGTAGACGTTAATTGTGATTTCATTGCAGTTTTGCCTGACGAGGCTGTTTTTTTTTATTACTACTAGCATTTTTTTCAGTTTACTAGTATTCTTGTTAACGGAAGAGTTATTATTGTATTATCGGAAGAGTATATAACAAAAAAAACTTTATTTGTTTTTTTTTTATAGTATTTCCATTATTATTCTTCTGATAGGTATATAAAAGACACCTTGAGCACTGCACTGGCACTAGTTGGAGCTATAAACGGAATATGATGTAATAAAATTGTATACGACATTATATTCCTGACCTGACAAATGACTTCAATCTACCTAATGTTAAGTGGTGTCGGGGTAGTAATACAAAAACAGCTAGTACCAGTAAGGTAGATATGTACAGCCAGCCCACCACCTTAATCTTGCCGTCTCTTTTTTTCCCCCCTCGTAATATATAGCTAAGAGATGTGTCAACTCGATTTGCGAACCCGGTTTATACCAAGTTAAGCTTAACTCGAACCGACCCGGTTTGATAGTTTCTTACTCGATTCTATCGAGCAGATGGAACGAAACCGATCGACTATCGAGATCGAACCGCCCCCGAGCTTGAATTGAATTTAACCTAAGTATATTCAAACATTCATCCAATCCAAATATGGCATAACGTACACTGTAGAGTCTATGGCACTACTGAAATGGCGCACAATCAAACCCGATTTGCTCAATTCGTATTTAAACTCGATTTGGCCCGGGCGGGTAAAACCTAAAACTACAATATGTTTAGGAACTCGGTTTGATTAACCTGGGTTGAAACCGATGTACGTTTAAAATCGAACCGTCTAACTCGGTTTGTAACAGTTTCGGTTCAAACCGTCTAACTCGGTTTGTGATATTATCGGGTTGGCACATCTCTACTCTAGCTACTTTATTCACGCGCAGGACTACAACATTAATCAATAATATTATTTAGCTGTGGTATTCAGAACGGTGGAAGTACTTCCAAAGTCGAGTAACACAAGCGTACGAGTACTAACGCTATGCTCGACCTGCTCACATAAAAACAAATAATGTCGACGTGGATTCCAATTTATTAACGTGAAAATAAATAATTTCAAATGAATCTTACTGCAAAAGAATTTAAATGCCTTTCATTACCTTAATTTGCTGTAGAACGTGACGAACGAAAAGGATTCAAAATTTAAGCCATAAAAATGTGATCATAGACTATGTAATTTATAATAAACAATCAAATTTCAGTTTTAAATGGAAGAGTTCCAAGAGTTAGTATCTTTAGGCCTGGGTCGGATTTGAATATGGACTACTACTACTACTACTCTCCAGGCTGAAATGTTTCTCGCCTTTCATAACGATATGATTCATATTCATATGATGATAATGTTAATCAAGTTATCGGCAGCCTTTTATTCGTATGCAAATAACACTTAGTTCATAGTAGGCTGCCGAGTAAAACGTATTTTTTGCTTTTTAGGGTTCCGTAGCCAAATGGCAAAAAACGGAACCCTTATAGATTCGTCATGTCTGTCTGTCTGTCTGTCCGTCCGTATGTCACAACCACTTTTTTCCGAAACTATAAGAACTATAATGTTGAAACTTGGCAAGTAGATGTATGTTGTGAACCGCATTAAGATTTTCACACAATAATAGAAAAAATACAATAAATTTTGGGGTTCCCCATACATAGAACTGAAACTCAAAAAAAAATTTTTCGTCGAACCCATACTCTATGAATAGGTCTTCAAAAATGATGTTGAGGTTTCTAATGTAATTTTTTTCTAAACTGAATAGTTTGCGCGAGAGACACTTCCAAAGTGGTAAAATGTGTGTCCCCCCCCCTGTAACTTCTAAAATAAGAGAATGATAAATCTAAAAAAAATATATAATGTACATTACCATGCAAACTTTCACCGAAAATTGGTTTGAACGAGATCTTGTAAGTAGTTTTTTTTTAATACGTCAAAAATCGTAAACCGCAATTTTTTTATTATAACGTAATGAATGGTCGTTCCCGTACGTTTCTGGGAACGCAATAAAATTAGGACACATTCCTTTAAGGACAGCGCAGTCCTTATATAAGATGGTCTTGTCGGGTTAATTCTTAGACGAAGGCGGTTTTACTAATATTCAAATGCCTAGAATTCTTGACATGGGCATGTGTAGAATTTTTTGCATTCATTATGTATATTTTTTGTCTATTTTATAGAAGCTAGAAAAATGTATTTGTATTGAACATAACATATATTAAAATTTTTAGCAAATATTTACATCAAATTTTGTTGTGTGTATTTATAGCAATGTCCAATGTCCATTAAGGTCCATTTCCGTGCGTCCGGCAGCCACGTGCGACAATAGTAAGAGTATGAAAATGTCAGTCAACAGCCGTCGGCCCCTGATTAATGTCGCATCAGGTTCAAATTCAATGAAATTTGAAATATACCGTGTTTATACAATGTCGAAATTCAGTCTTCTCCACAACGTCCACAACGAAGTTATAGGAGGTCGAAATGGCTTAAAGTGCTTCGAGAAAAGGATGGTACGGCCGTGTCGCTTTCTCTTTCTTTTACTCGACTTGGCTGGGCTCTCTTCGTGCTCCCATTTTTTTGGCAAATTCGCATTTCAATAAGTTCACTAGGTCGAAACTCAAGTAATTCATTAAACACAGCCCCTCGCTAACCGCAAGTGAATGTGCAAATACTTATAATACCACACACATACGCAAACACACAAAAATCGCACACCTCTCTATGAACTTTTTCTTTTTAATGTTACTTTACGAAAGTTATTCACGTTGTTTTACAAAAATGGTACCTACCTAGTTGAATATTATTCCATATTAATACTGTATAAACAAATTGTTTATTCCGAGGTGGGGGCCTGGTGATCCGTCACACAGGGTTTCCCTAGTATGGACACCAGCCTCTCACAAAGGGTCATGAAGCTTCCTAATTAAAGTTTAATGTAATTTAAAATGTAAACGCCTTTGTGAAGAGAGAAATAAATAAATTATTATTATTATTCGCATCTTTCACAAGCTGGAAGGATTCTCCTACCCAATGTGGGATCAGTGTAACATACAATTTAAATCATCATTACGTTTTTAAATACTTCCCTAGAGAAATGACGTCGATAAAAATTAACTACGCGTATATTTTTGAAACGTAACAACATAATATGCCCACATTTCTCGGGTATCGTGTGTCAATATCGGATACAATTTTCATTTATTTTATGTAAATTGAACGTCAATTTCATGAACATTTCACTATATGGTTCGAAGCATAAGGTTTCAAATGAATAAAATATTTTATAGTATTCACATACTATAACTTATTGTACTCTGGGGATGTGTTTACAAATATTATAGAATAGAAAAGAATAGAAAACTATTTATTTTGTCCAGCGGAAAATGCATTTGCGCATTCCCACGTGGGATATGTGGGACTCGCCCTCTCCATAGCGTGGTATGCTAAACTCATACCACGGGGAGAGGACACTACTTCGATCTGCCGTTGGCGGGGGCCGGGTACGCATAAGCAATCCAGCCCCCCGACGGCACCCGCGGCCAATATGGCACTGCGGGATCTTCTGGGCCACACTTACAGTGGCCTATTTGCCACACACAGTGCTGCATTTTGTAGAGGCGTCCCTACTCCTCATGGGTCAGCCTCGAAGGGAGCAGGGCCTATGTGCCCCACTCCCCGAAGCCGAGCCTAGGGCGGAAGGCGGCGGGTTTCGGCCCGCCGCCGACGGCCAACACGCCGTCTGCGGAGCGGGTGGGCGGAGGGATCTTCTTTCCTCCTTCTGTGACATTACTTGTCTACAGAAGGAGGCAACCGCTGCCAACGACCTTTGAAATGATGGTCGGCAGCGAGAGGTCGTCTCCCACCAATTTACTTTATAGTCCTGCTGACCAACTTTGACTACGGCGGCTAATATCTATAGAGATTAACCATCTCATCATCATCAGCCCGTATAACCTCCACTGCTGCACAAGGGTCTCCTCCCGAGGGAGAGTTTTTGCCATAGTCACCACGCTTGGCAGGCGGGTTGGTGACCGTAGCATAATGTGGTAGCACACAAGGTTTTGCTGCTGCCCGTTCCCTGGTATACGATTGTTATAGATTATGTTATAACAATCGTGACCAACGGCTTAACGTGCTTTCCGAACCACGGAGGGTTTTCCCTTAGTCAACCAGACCCAGAAAGAAATCTTAGAATCTACACAAAGATTTTCTTGTCTAGCGTGGGGATCGAACCCCCGACATCCGAGATTTAAAGCGAGCCAAATACCGCTGCGCCACGGAGGTTGTTGGAGGATTAGCCATCTACGCAGCACATATTACAATGCAACAAGACAGGTCCACGTGGTATTTCTTTACTCTCAACATTCGGTAGATACGACATATTCAATGGATACGATCGGAGTCAGATCAGGCATTGGATTGACAGCTTTACATGCAAGGGTTAACCACCAACTTCCAAATTTCGGGCTTCTTCGACTTAGAATTGTTCCAGATAAAAAATATAGTGCTTAACTCTATTGAACTGTCCCGGAGATTGTATTATGACTAAGAATACTAATTACAGGATAAAATTGTGATTTCGCTGGAAAAAAATATACATTGCTTCTCTTGGTGTTCATGCATAAGCAAGATCGGTGACTAGTCATTTTCCGAAAGCCTTGTGGCTAACATATATCTAAAAAGCCTTAAGTATTTAGAAAGTCATGTAATAATATTTGTTTCAGTCTAAAGTCTGAAATTTTGCAAGCTCGCTCAATACCAATACACGCTCTTAGTATAGGTATTATCTGGAGGCAGGGCAGTGCACCCCCAAGTCGAGTAAGATTTTTTTAAATTATATTCTACTAATATTATAAACGCGAAAGCTTTTAGGGATCTATGTTTGTTACATTTTCACGCATAAACTACTAAACGGATTTGGCTGAAAGTTTCCACGCAGATAGTTTAAAAGCTGGATTAACATATAGGCTAAAAAATATCACGCTCTGATCCACTGGAGCAGATTGACGCGAGAAAAATCGCGGGGCGCAGCTAGTAGACTATATAAGCTAGTAAACGGTATAAGTCTTGATTCGAGTCTTCGAGAGTGGAGGTCGTTGGTTCGATCCCCATGCCGGACAAGAAAATCTTCGTGAAGATTCTAAGATTTCTTTCCGGGTCTGGTTGACTGAGGGACAACCCTCCGTGGTTCGGAAAGCACGTTAAGCCGTTGGTCCCGATTGTTATAACATCATCGATTACAAACAAACTGCCAAGGAGCGGGCAGCAGCGTTTACTTGTGTGTTACAGCAGAATACTGTGGATACACATGTTCAGCAGTGGACGTTATACGGATTGCTCATGATGATGTATGCTTTATGACGCTGCCCATTAGAGCATATCGGCAATGCACTTACGGCCACGGGCCACAGTTCGTTTACAATAAAAGAGATTCATGGCTCCCAAGTTATGTATTAGGCAATTAACACTCAATGTGTTACGACCCAAGCTCTACAATAGCAATGTTTTATTGGACAGCACTGTGTTAAACAGTAGCGTAGATAAAAAGTTTGAATACTGGGGCAAGTTATTTTATATAAATAATTGCCCTGGTCCTTGGACTAGGTAAAGAATTTATAGTAAAAATTGGTGATGACAACTCTGCAGCCATCTCGTTGCCAAAAATATTTTTTACACGAACAAGAAGTATTAAAATTTGGTTTTTAACATTCATAACGACTTTTTGTGTGTTTTTATTATAACAATGTTTTACTTTGGCTGCGTAACTTAAATTTTAGTATAGACACACGCTTTGGCAAAAATTAGTGTATTCGTATTTAGTACAGTACAATAATGCATTCGATTTAATCTATACTAATATTATAAAGACGAAAGATTTGTATGTAAGTATGTTTGTAACGAATTGGCTTTATTTAATTATGAAAAACTTTCATTTTGGAGTCAAAATTATGTAGAAATTTAATGTATTTTTTATTAGTTGCTAGTTCTTTTAGATAAAGAGAAGTTGACTCCCAAAAACAGCCTTAAAAACGGCTACCGTTGTGTTTCACACGGGAACGCGCCTTAAAGCCAAGATCCGCCATTTGCTCATTCTATCACCATATTGTTACGCTACTGTTCTATAACAAAGTGAAGGCCGACTATATGTGCCACAGATATTGCTGTCATTTATCAACGCCGTTATAGCCAATATTTTCTAAGTTACCAGAAATCACTGACTTTTGAACGCAGAAACTGTAACACAGTGTACGAATCTTTATGGGGTTTAAACAACCTATTAGAAACATGGTATTTGCATGTTTATGGGCCTAACCTACATGTAAGAATGTAAAAGCTTCGATGGCGGTGTGATGTTAAGTATAATGCGGTACAACATATTTTATATTGGATTAGAGGTGGGTTTTCATGACACTAATTTTTTTACGCAATTTTCCTCATATAACAATTATAAACTCTTCAATGTACGAGTTACATCTTCTTACTTACATTTATCCGGCAATATAAAGATGATCGCGATTTATAAGATTGCAATCATACAAATCTTCTAAAAACTTGACCACCGATGATCAAAATTGAATTTATTTTTTATATTTACATTTTTGCTGGAACCATTTCTTGCAATCTTATTTTTTTTTTTTTTTTTTCTTTAAAAAGACAACTCCCGCACTAGGGAAATAAATCCCTGTGTCGCGGGGGACTTTACAAAATACATTTCACGGACACACAGAACACCCAGACTCAGAACAACTATTTGTGGTTCACACAAATAATTGTCCCGGGTGGGAATCGAACCCAGAACACCAGGTCTCAGAGGCAACTACCGTAACCACTGAGCCACCGGTGCAGTCTAATCTACACACAGTAAAACTGGTGGAAGTCAAATTATGTACATTAATGATATTTCGAAAAAAGAATGGTGGGCTATCGTTACTGAAGTGAAAAATATAATTATTTTTTTAAGGGAGTTGTTTTCTTCTTTTCGAAATCCATACATAGCGTATAGTGAATATTAAAACACACTATTTGCAGTAGTAAATCATGTGAAAACAGGGAAATATTACTCAAAGCTTATTCCGGATTTAGGAGAAGCCGTAGCTACTGCAGCCGCTTTGTAAGACGTGACAGACAACATATTAAGCACACAAGATGAAAGCATATTGTGCACTTTGTTAGTATCACTTGACTTCTACTAGGCTTTCGACTTAACTAAGTCTAAACTAAGTCTAACAAATATGAAGGTTATGTAACTTCATAACCTTCATATTTGTAAGAAGCATTTTTTGGGCTTTATTCTGAATACTTAATATATTTGGAATAGTTGCTAATATATGAAAAAATATGACGCAAATAAATTAAAGAGCATGTACCAAGGGAGTTCCACAGGATCAGTGTTCAAATTGGACAACCATATTGCCAAATTGGTATACAGTTCTTACAATATTTTATATTTATATAAGCTGCTTCCCACTCATTGTAAATGTAATGCCATCAAAAACATACTTGTAAAAAAACCCAAGTCTCGTAACGCAGTTCTTTTACCGTTAAAAGTTGTGAGATCTTTGTAATACCAAGTCGTTTAATTTATTCAGTCCCTACTTAAGGGACCTTCTGTCTTAAGCTATTACGTAACTATCTCACCTAACAGCTCTTAAAATTATCTTATCAAAATTCAAAACTTTTAAGTTTTAAATAATAAATTAACTTGGCCATCGGATACTATTAGAATTATGTGTCTCACAAGTGTTTATTGCGATGGCCAAGTCAATCTAATATTCATAACATAAAAGTTTTGAATTTTGATAAGATCATTTTAAGAGTCTGTTAGGTGAGATAGTTACATAATAGCTTAAGACAGAAGGTCCCTTAAGTAGGGACTGAATAAATTAAACGACTTGGTATTACAAAGATCTCACAACTTTTAACGGTAAAAGAACTGCGTTACGAGACTTGGGTTTTTTTACAAGTATGTTTTTGATGGCATCTCATTTCTTTTTGTAGATAGTTGTACCTTTTTTCCTTTGCTTTACAATTTACATAATTTTTTTGAATACCTACAACGGATTTAGGCTGTATCTCAAGAACCGCGATAGCTAAACAGTTGACATTTTCACAAATTATGTATTTCTGTTGCTATATTAACAAACTAAACATAAATTAAATAATTAAGGGGGGCTCCAATACAACAAACTTTTTTGCGGCCTTTTTTGCTCGATATCTATAACGGCAATAGGTAGGCACTTGAAAATGGTACGGAAACCTTAGTGCGCGAGTCCAACTCGCACTTGGCCGGTTTTAGTCTATTGTATGCACAAATGGAGGATTCCTGCGCTTTAATCGTTCCAAAGTAGACTTAAATTAAATGTAAACCGTCCAGACTCGTAACTCGGTGCCTTTATTTACAAAATAACTTAACTTACGAATATATGAATACCCACGTACCTAGCTGTCATGGCAACACTCACCATACGTAACAAGAGCAGCTGCGTCGTGTACTTTTTTATGGTTTATTGATATTCGTCGCACTCGTCAAACGTCATTTAAAATTAATCCTTATTTAAAATTGTTATCTCTCATTCATTATAAATATTGTCAATGTACCTAATCGAAAATTACAACATCAAGCTTAACAGAGGATTAACATGAACTTATGTATGGCACTCACGGCCTCACTGTCGAAGGTTTTTAAGTAAAGAAATTACTAAACTGTTTTTAATGGAGCACATGTCCGATTTTGGCTTTTTTTGAGACAGCTCCCGCACTGGGAAATTATTATCTATGTCGCGGGTCAAAGTAACTTTTCCACAGAGACAAAGTCGCGGCCACAAGCTAATATGTACATAAGTAAATTTAAAGCTACCTAGTTAACATCAAACTGTGTAAAAAATATTTGATAAAATGAATATGCAAATACAGTTTGTGTCTGATAAATAAAACGTGGTGTGTGTGTTTACCTGCGATATCGCAGTAAGACTTGTTAATTACTTGAAAGAAAGTGACCGTCTTTCTGTGACGAACGGGAAGCGTGGAAGCCGTAGTGTTTGTCCGGGGGGAATGCAAGAATTTTACGCATCTCCTCCGACACTGCGGCGTTCCCGCACGAGCGGTGGGGTATGTGGGACTCGCCCTCTCCATAGCAGTGGAATGCAAATCATACCTTGAGAGAAAAACACTTAAACCCCCGGTTACTCCTCTGACCACAATTGGTGAGGGGCCCAGGAACTGTTGCCTATCTGGGATACCCTATGGCAGCGTCCGCGACTCAAATGGTGTTGCGGGCTCTCCTGGGTCCAAATAACCAGTTTCAGGGATGCCAGAGTACACGGGGTCCCTACTTCTCAAGGGGCCGCGGCCTGTTAGTATACTATCGTTCATAGCACAGTTGCTTTTACATTCCATTGAGTTTTTTTTTTTTTCCTTCGATTTTTTTTTTATTTGTTAAATTAATCCCTGTGTCGCGAAGGTCGCACCGCTCGATAGATTAACGAAAACAAAGCACCCCCTGACTCAATACAACTGTTTTAATTTCAGACGAATAATTGTCCCGGGTGGGAATCGAACGCAGAAAACCAGGTCTCTGGAGCAACTAACGTAACCACTTAGCCACCACCTTTCAACATAATCGCATCTAGGTCCCTATCTACACCTATTCTTCCATTAAATCATACATATTCATTTACACTGATTCACTGACTGCAAATGTAACTTTGTAATCCTATACATTTATAAGAAATAACAAAGTTATTAATGCAGTTGATGAAACTTAACAACTGGACCGAAATTGCAAAATGTTGGAATTTTCCCATGAGTTTTACACTAAAATCTACTAGTACTCAAAATTTGAAGCTTCTACGTCTGCTAGAAGTGCCTAAACATTTTGATGATCGGTCAATCACGTGTGAGCGAGTGACAAAATTACCGAAATTACCGAACTTTGAGTAGTTATAATTCTTAAAGTACTGGTTCAAATTGAATGAAATTTGAAATATGCTGTAGTTTTACAAATCCTGCTTAGGTTCTGAAATTTCAGGCTCCTATCTTCATCCACAACGAAGTTATAGAGGGTCGAAAATCGGCTGAGTTGCTTCGAGAAAAGATAGGTACGGCCGTGCACCTTTTTTTTTTTTTTTTTTTTTTTTCTTACTCGACTTGGGGGGGCACTGCCGTGCCCCCAGATTTGTAAAGTAAATTGTTCTATCAAAACTTGCTCAAACCGAAGTTAATGAAAATAATACAAAACTCACTGACTCACATAAGCGTGCTCTCTTTTGCTTTAGTACTCTTCTACGAACACATGTTATACCATATCTGCGCCGCAACTTCAAAGCCAAATATTAAAAGAACAAATATTTAATATAATTATACTCATTAATAAATTAGTATATATTAAATGACAATTAGTTTGTATTGATATATAAATATATTATTAGGTAAGTTGCAGTCATTAAATAAAATGACTAACTTACTGAAATAATAATAATAAAATAAAATTTATTATATAGATAATAAATATATTTTTTATGCCGTGTGGTTTCCGGCTTAGAATAGACCACCCCATGTCTTCCCATGGGTGTCGTAAGAGGCGACTAAGGGACATATGGCTGATGGATGGGCAGCAGCATCTATTAGCTCAACATTTGCATCTTACTGCGATCACCAATCCGCCTGCCAAGCGTGGTGATTATGGCAATATCCCTCTACGATCCTGGCTTGCCAAGGTCTGTTAAGAGGAGGCCCATGTTCAGCAGTGGACGTCAACGGGCTGTTGATGATGAAAGATATTTTTGTCGAAGTCATATCGTTACGAAATGAACGCCCTGAATCAATATAATGTTACAAATTATTGTGGATCATATGTTTACTGGAAAAGCATGTGGATTAATAACTTCTAACATCGAACCACTATGAAACAACAGACCATGCTCTCAAACAAGTCTGCGTCAGTTTTCAGATTTATAACTTCCATAAAATACATCGTCTCAGAAAGCTGTATAGTAGAGGATACGATTAAGAACGACCTTCACCAATCTGTTTATTGGATGAAAAGTTTTTTATATCAAATGTAATATATTAAATAATATAACGCGGGTGGGTTGACTAAGAAATTCCTGGCTAAACTATTATTTATTAAAAAAATATTATTTAATTTTTTATTGTAAATCGAAATATTTTATTTTTTATTGCAGATTGTAGCAAAACAATATTATATTTTGATATAAAATTTATTTATTAAACAAATAGGTGAAGATAAATAGTATCGACATTCCTATTAATACCTGGCAACCCAGTAGTTATGCCAGGAAACAAAATTCGATTAGTATTAAATTTATTCGTTTAAAGTAAAGTAAATTAAATAATTAAATTAAATTTTAAAGTACATTTTTAAATAATAATAGTTTGGCCAGGAATTTCTTAGGCAACCCACCCGCGTTATATTATTAAAGTCATTAAATTTGATATAAAATATTTTTCATCCAGTAAACATATCGGTGAAGGTCCTTCTTAATCGGATCTTAGACTAGTAGAAAATATTCAGTATTCAGCTCAATATTAAAATGTAATGTAAATCCTCGTATCTCATCATAAAAATATTTTGTAATATATATAAAATCATAAATTCACATTTTAAAATGTTTTTGAATACTTTATGGAAAAGTTTATCATATACGATGTTTCGTCCCTCTTCGAGACGTATTATAAAGAGATTGATAAATTTCGATGATCGGTAGGGTTCCATCATAGCCTAATTGGTTAAGGCATTAGGGACTTAACTTAAGTTCGAGTCCTGCCGGTGGTCAAATTTTATTAATCTCAATCATCAATTCAATAAAAATTAAATTACCTATCTTTGTATCTAAAGTTGACTTGCGAGCAGGACGAACAAAATTGTGTATGTATTGCTATTATCTGTATATTCTTTATCGAGTAAATTAATTTTACCTTTAACCTTTCGATGTAACTCAACTCTATTCAACCTTGTAAACAAACATTTACTGTAATCGATATATCAGTCCAATAGACGAGTCACAATAACTGACACCATAGATAGCGCACTAATATCTAAACACAACTAAAATAAGGTTTAGCTACAACTATAAAAAGTAAATAAAAATTACACTTTAAATTTAGGAAGATTTTTATACATACATACATTCATAGGCATAGCGGGGTAGGCAGAAACTACAGAACGCCAACTGCTACGATCCTTACACACTCCCTTTGCCTCGTCCAGGTTCATACATCTGGTTATACACGAACGCCGGTTGCGAGTACTATCTGATCTTTCTGAAGAACATCACCTATGAGGTCAGTGTATGTCCTTCTAGGGCGAGATTAAGATTTTTATATTCAAGTTAAAAAACATTTTTAAAATAAAGAAGTTAAAGAGAAAGTTTTTGTTCTGAGATCTCAGTCTAAATGTTTATTTCTGTATAATTATGCATGGAACTAGAAAACAATAAAGTTTGGTAGTTACCTGTGTATATTCTTGGATAGGTATTAAACTGATAGATATATTCAATTAAGTTATGGTAGTTATATTGAAGATCTACCAAACATTCAAAAATTATCCTCATTGATACCTAACCAAATCAAAACATACGAATCGTCCCGTTCACTGCTAAACATGCTATGCTAATTATTGAACTTAAAACTCATAATCGAGTATCAAAGCTACCACTTGAAAAAAAAAACATTTAGAATTCCCTGAAACGCTACTTACCCATTAAAATGGAAAATCAGTCTTGTTAAGAATATTTTTCGTAATTGGCCCTTAAAATTTGATAAAGTGGAAAGAAGCAGAAGCTTTTCAAAATTGATTTATATAATAAAAATAAGTAAAACGGTCACGTAGAGCTGAAATAAAAATAAGTGAGTTACGGGATTGGACGCCATTCCAAATTTTAATTCCAGACTTACATCCGTGGCTTGGCAATATAAATCTTGCCTTATATGAGTTTGATCTGACATCTGAGTTTGATTCCTATACAAGGAAAACACTTCTGTTAAATCAATATTTACCCTAGTCCGTTTTGTAGGTGACAATGGTATCACTACGATACGCTGTCATTTCCGAACCAATTCCCTATGGTGATAAAATATGATGTTAAATAATGAAGATTAAGTTGTTCTGATTGTAGTAATTAGCACGCAGATGACAAAAGACTAAGACCAGATGTTAAACGAGAGTAGACGTGCCGTGACAGATGAACCGTGATCGACACGTCAATCGCTGTTAGATATCATGCAGCGTGCAGGAGAAATCACAAGAAGACGACGTGACGAAAATGAAGAAAACTTAACGTCTCTTTCGCCATTGGCACACAATTGATGACTAGACTAAAAGCAAAAGTTAAGCGAATGTAGATGTAGTGTGCGTGACAAATCGGGAGCACTTTATGCAAGCGTGCAGCGTGCGGCAGCGGTCGCAGCCGATAACGTGACAAGCATTTGACATTCATTTACTCTGCGATGTAAATTCACATATATTTTTATTGACTAAGACTTTCCAATATTATAACATGACTTACGATACGAATAATATACCAATATAATGCAAATATTTTGATGCGTGTATTTTTATTACTTTTCTTTAAAAAAGGACTGAAAAGTTGCACAAAATAGTTTTTGAGCTGGATAAAAATGTGAGTTACAGATTAATCATTTAATTATCAATTGGAGCAGAGTAGCAAGTTATTAAACCTTAAACGTAACCAGAATATAATTCGTGTGTACTTGTATTCGTTCTAATGTCATTGATCAACAAGCATCAATCCGTAGATTCAAAAATGCGAATTATTATTGATATATAGTTAAAAAATATATAATTACTATAATAAAAATTGCCGTTGCTAGTCACTTGTCGTCGGATCGTCGGAGTTGCACATTTTATTTCGTATTTGGAATAGGTATAATTCGAATTAGGCTTCAAAAGGTACTTGAGCGCGCGCTGAGCTGAGTAGGTTGACTTACAAAGCGGAAACACGTAGCAAATAACGTTGGAAATTAAATTATTGCGATTCAAATTATTTTGGAATTTCTATAAAATATATTACCAGACTTCAGCAACTACTATAAAACTTTGCTTAATTTTTTTCGACGACGATCATAAAGGACAGCAGTCACCAGCCTTAATTCACCACGCTAAAAAGCGAATGCTTCGACGTTGAACTTGTGATCTTGAGGTCGCCAGTTCGAAGCCCACCCATTGCACTACCGACGTGAGCCCACTCGTTACACAAGCATTTTAGCTTAGCACGAGGGGTTAACAAGAATACTAGTAGACCGCAAAACTCAGCTAGTAATGTTTTTTTTTTAATGATGCTGGCCGCTTTTTAGAAACAGTTATTTAAAAGTGTCAAAAAAGTAATTAAGTAACGAAAAATCTCTATAGCGACTTCTAAAATTTTATAAGAACGCCATCTAGTGACTCCGTACCAAAAACCTCTGTACTACCAATATACGTGAACAAAAAAATATTGGCTGCAAAAATACGAGCACGTGTTAAAGCCCACTTAATACTTGTGCCGACTATTAGCAGATGGATAAGTACAAACTGTAACTTTGATAACAAGAACCGAAGAAACTTACACATCAAGCTACCAACAGTTACTGAAGATTTTGCTGATATAATTGAGTTATAGCTTTGGCAGGTACGAGTTTTATACATATACGTAAGCTTGAAAACTTTGACTTTGACGTCTAGGTTTTTGCTTCAATAATTTATTTGAACGACTTTTGTAACGAAGTATTAACTATAATTTTTTGAACCATATACACCCAGACTTAGAATGAGTATCCTTGGAATTATCCAAGAAGTTTCATATATACATAAAAGAACTGACAAAAAAATTAAACAGAGCAAATGAGACGAAAAAATTTTTCTTTCTTCCTTTCAACTCCGGGTCGTCCACTTAGGTAGCTAGTGAAAGGCTGTAGGTTAGCTATGGTAGGATCCTCGACGGAATGACCGAGGACCGCGTTGCTGCCTCTCCCTCAAACTGGGATCCTGTGCCAGCGATCACTACCACTTCTTATATCAACTCTTCACTCCAGTGGCACCCTGAGCATTGGTCCTAAGCCCATAAGGGTGCATCAGGTGGATGTCGCTTAGATAATGTTAACATCGTTTTTAGCTAGGTACTTCAGTGATTCTTTTGTTAGATTAAGTCTTACACAATGTAATTTTGACAAGTACAATACCTAAGTGCTGAATAAATTTCATTATTTCATTATTATTTCATCGTAGGCAGATAGAGAGAAACTCGTAGAAAGCTAGGATAGGGACGGTGACTCGGTATGAGTCAAGGTCTTTAAGTGGAAGCCCATGTTCGGCTGTGGACGGAAACAGACATAGAATAAAAAAGCAACTTTTTTTTCTTCTACGTAGATTTTCTCAGCGTATACTCCACCTTCTCTTATTACCCCAGCTGAATATAATATATATGAATACTGAATGAATATAATATAGAGGCTGGTTTTCCCAAAGCAGCGTGACACCTCTCTAATTGAGAAAATCTTATGTGTTTGTCACAAACTGCAATATTACGTAAAATACCGTAAAGCAAAGCTCAACAGAAATTGCTACGGTACAGCGTTAATGGGGTAATCCTATTATGAGCGGAATACATCAAACAGATTTAGCTTAATGCTTGCTAAAGTTAGGACATGTATGGAATAAGCAGATGGAAGCAATTAACGTGTTGTATGTAATATGGTTTATATCATCAGCCCGTATAACGTCCACAGCTGAACATGGGTCTCCTCCCGAGGGAGGTTATTTGCCATAGTCACCATGCTTGGCAGGTTGATGATCGCAGTATTATGTAGTGCCACACTAGGAAACGTTGCTGCCCATTCCTTCATATATGATTATTATAGATGATGTTATACCAATCGGTAGCAACGGCTTAACGTGCTTTCCGAGGCACCGAGGGTAGTCCCTCAACCAACCAGACAAGGAGTGAATTCTTAGAATTTACACAAAGATTTCCGGTCCGGTGTGGGAATCGAACCCACAACCTCCGAGATTTTAAGCGAGCCAAATACCGCTACGCCACGATGCTGTCAGTTTATAATGGCAAAATACAATTATAAAAAAAAAGTTTTTTTGTCGTTTTGTTTCGACATTTGTCCGTTTATCTGTCGTACTGATTTAGAAGGGACTTAAAAAATGATGTGAAAAATGTTTTGGTAAATAAAACATTGTAAAAAATATAGTAAAGACTCGCACTAGAAAATAAATCTAGCTAGGATTTCCAAACACTCAGTTAACGGGCACAGCACTCATCCAGACTCATAACAACTATCTGTGGTTTACACATAATTGTCCTGGGTAGGACCCGTCCGAGAAGAGTGCGTTCGCGAACGCGACGCGTCCCCCCTCGTCCTCCCGACCCTTAGTTTGCAAATAACCATCCGATGCCCTCGTAGACCCGAAGTCCGAGAGGCCGCGAACTGTAAAGTAGAGTGACAGTTGCACACAAACCCCTAAAATACTAAAAGTCATAATCCCTCAATCTCATCGCCAGCGACCGCCCCGAGCCGAGGTCCAAGCTTCACAGGGGGCGCCGTCTAGCGCAGGTTGCTTAGTTTGTAGTTTTTAAACCATTTATTAATGCTGGAACTCTGCTCGCCTGTATGCCCGGTGAAGTAGCAAGCTAATTAAGTACGTCCGACCAGAAAAAAGAAAGGTCCTGTGTAGGAATCGAACCCAGAATACCAGGTCTCAGAAGCAACTACCGTAACTGAATAATGTGCTGTTCTTAACGTTAAAAATCTGTGAGCCAAAAATCTTTGCTTCAGTAGGTTCTCTTAGACGCCTACATAACTTTTTACCCATTACAACTAAAGTTGCCCTTGCTCAATCTCTTTGCTTTTGCCAATCCTTGACTACGCCGACGCCAGCTATCTTGACCTCACCGAAGAGCCACTGAATAAACTTGACCGACTCCAAAACCTTTGCATTAGATTTATATTTGGACTTCGCAAATAATAATATGATCATGTCTCATTATTTCGTAATAAGCTTAAGTGGTTGCCAATTCGCCTTCGCCGTAATGCTCATATTCTTTCTTTATTACGAGAATATAATATTCTATTTTATCCTTCTACACCTATCTTCCTTAAAAACAGTTTTGAATTCCTTTGTGATACACATTCGCGATCTCTAAGATCGTCACAAGGGAATATTGCATTCCTCAAATTTTATGGACAAATCATTTAGTGTCAAAGCAGTCCGTCTATGGAATGCCCTGCCAGTAACAATAAGAAGTGCCCAAATTCACTCAACATTTAACAAACTCATCAAAGAACATTATTTGCGTTTATAAATTGTCCCTTTGTTGTAACATTTACATATATTTATATTTATAATTTATGAATATCTATCATATGTTGTTTATAGTATATTATAGTATATATTATTATATTTTGTGTATATATTTATACCAAAATATTGGTATTAAATTAATAATCCTAATTTTGAATAACACACTATCTACCTACGTCATTTACCTAGTGAATTCCATTATCCATCCAAAGGTTGTCTGGAAGAAATTAATTTATGCGATAAGACCGCCCATTTGTACTGTATTTATTATATTTTCTTTGTCCTGTTTACTTATGTGTGTATAATAAAGTATAGTAAATATTCTATTCTATTATTTTCGTTATTATCTTATCATTTCCAAAAAGTAAATAAAGGTTGAATGCATCATGCATTCAACCTTTGTTTACCATAGGAACTTATTACTTTAGATCAATTATAGTACTACAAGTAAAGTCTTTAATGAAAATTTAATGGGCAGTCTACAAAGTCCCAAGCATATGCCATTTATTACATATGCTAAGACTGTCTCAAATCCTGATGGATGCGAGGAAAGCCATGCCAAGAGGCGGCACGTTAATGGATCGTTTTATGGGCGGTAAGTAAAATTAGGCATACGAGTAAGTGTTTTCTCGAATGTGGAGTATGTAAATGTCACGTGATGTGAAGTATTGTGAAGATTTGTACGGCTTTTTGGTAGTTTAGGTATGCGTTTAATAAGTATTTTAATGTGTATTACTAGCGACTAATGCTGATACTTAATAAGTATACAACAAAATGTCTTTTATTGTATCTTGTAAACGAGGTTAAATTTTATTTAATACTAGCTGACCCGATTAACGCTGTCCTACCTATATTGAATTGGAAGGCTATTGGATATATTTATTTATGAAGTTCTTGCAGGAATAGGAGAATCGCGGGTAAAACCGCGCGCGTTAGTTGGTTACTGAGATCTTCTTCTTAGTCGTGCCAATTAAATCTTCCCGGCCCAGAACTTAGCTAATTCGATCGCACTATTTGTAGCATCCATCAAGTCCTGCTGCGAACAGGTGACAGGACAGGCAGGACAGGACACCAAATGAGCCATGGACTGCACCGCTCCACACACACAGTCAAGGTTTGGGTTTCCCGAGAGTCCCCACCTGAACATGTTTTCCTTGCTCCGGCCAACCTGAGTCCGAAGTCGATTTAAACACTTCCAGATTGGCCATGGTAATCTATGTCCAGCCGATAGACTCAGAAACCGGGACAAAGCAGCACTAAGCAGCAGTTACTGAGATAAAAACCCTTCACTCGTTTCCCGCGCGCAGTTTCACCCGCGTGATTTCCATTCCCCTAGTAACTTCATAATTAAATATGAGATAGTTTTCCTCGATAAATGGGCTATCTTACACTGACCGAATTATTAAAATCGGAGAAAACCTATCTCATATTTTATTAAGTATATAGATATAGATTAAATTTACAATCGTTATAGTAAATTTATTTGCTGTATAAATACTTAACTTACAAGTATTCAGGACAGGATGAAATACAATAGGGATTCTGTAACCAAAGTTATCGTTATTACGTGCTAAGCCTTAGAAAATACCGCCTATAGTTTGTTTCTATATTCTACCTCTATATTGGGAATGAAAAAAACTTTAATATGTATCTTCGATTTCGCGAGTTGAATATAAAAGTACACCAATGACCTTCAAAGGAGGCTTGGGGGAACAATCATGCAAGCCGGCATGCCAAATGTTAGATTGATTAGTGCTATATCTGTTATGCTGCTTCATACTGTATTCTTTCTTAATACTAGCTAGCTGTTAGTTCTTAAAACCATAGTAGGTATGAAGACTAAAACAATGTATTAAGCCCGACAGTTAGATTACCCAAAAATATTGGACACGTATTTTGTTTTTCATTGCTCAAACAAAAAATTACGAAATTGCAGCGCGTTGAAATTTCGTATGACTTCTAAGTAACATTTACCTAGTAGTGATGTTAAGCCTCCTGAACTTTATAGTTTGGTTCAATATTTTTTGATAATCTTACTGACAGACTAAATATATTATTTTAGTCTTGATGCCTATTCCTCAATCCCCTCGCCAGCAACCGCTCTGCACAGGGAACGCACTCTTGAATAGGTTGCATAGTTTGTAGTCTTGTAATGATTTAATAAGACACACTTGCCTACAAGCCCGTTGCATTAGTAAAAGCCACGTAGCTTGTGCCTCGTAAATGTATGCCTGTCCGAAAAAATAATAGTCATTTTGACATGACCGGCATTGCCTGTCAATGTAAATATTACCAGAATTATTCGTCATTTATAAATCAAAAATCAAGAATATATAAAATTGATGATTTCATCAATAGTACACAGTAGTCATAAGAACGTGAAAAGAAACTGGTTTCCATGAATAGAGATTATGAAAATAAAATTAAATGAGACATTTGAAATAACTTTAACTTAACCATCCGAGTCAGACTGCTTTCAATCGGAATTTTAATGATACAACTTTCCTTGATTTGATGTTCATTTAGTATTATATTCCTTATATTATATGTATAAAAAGAATTCGTTAAATTAAATTGAAGATAAGATAAGATAATAAATAGATAATGGTAGATAGACAACCTCCGTAGCGTAGCGGTATTTGGCTTGTTGTAAGTCACGATCCCCACACCGGAATAGAAATCTTTGAGTACATTCTAATATTTCTTTCCGGGTCTGGTTGGTTGAGGGACTACCCTCCGTGCTTCGGAAAGCACGTTAAGCCGTTGGTCCCGATTGTTATAACATCATCTATAACAATCGTATACCAGGGAAAGGGCAGCAGCGTTTCCCTGTGTATTACAACATAATACTGCAGTTACCAATCCGCCGCAATTACTAAGCGTGGTGACTATGGCAAAAATCCTCCCTCGGGAGGAGGCCCATGTTCAGCAGTGGATGTTGTACGGGCTGATGATGATGATAGTAGATAGTCGATTATCGTTGACGTTTACCGCACCAGTATTTCCTTGTTAATGTCATATTTCATGACATGGTTTGTCTTCCGGTTGTTAACCTGTTGAGAACGCATGGCGCGTGTGAATTGATATGCACATTTTCGTAAATTGATTTTAAAAAATTTGGCTGCCGGCATATTTTGGCCGCTTAATATTAAATGAATTATATATTTAATTGAGAACATAGCCCTTTTGGTTTACGGTTATTTTAATGTGATATATTGGTGTGTGATTGTAGATGGAACTGAGAATTTAAGACTTCTGGTGAAGGAGTCTGATGAGGCACTTGCTCACAAATTTAATCCATGGCTATTGAATATTTAAGTTGGAGGTTTACTGAAACAGACATCTGAATGTCTTGTTGACACCGGTTCTTAAGGTGTGTTCTAGGAGTTAGATTAGCCTTATTAATAGTTAGTCTGCGAATCGCAGATATATATTAAATGTTGCTCTCTTGTTGTAATGTGATCTGACCTGAAGAATTCCACACCATACCAGGTCAGGCCCCATTCGGAGCTAACAATCTCTCTTCTAACCTTCCGATGCCCTCGTAGATCCGACGTCCGAGAGGCCTGCGTACTTTAATATAGAGCGACAGTTGCAAACTTCCCTAAAATGTAAAATCATCATCCCTCGTGATCAGCGACCAAGGGGTCGCCACTTGCGCAGGTTGCTTAGTGTTAGAATTTAAACCATTTATTCAGGCTGGAGCTGTGCTCGCCTTTATTTCCATTGAAGTAGCAAAAGCCTCCTGGCTAACTACATAGTGTACTCTTCTTACTCTCTGTCTGATAACTTAGTTTTCTTAGTTTTGTATACATAACAATCAACATCATCAATTAAAAGCTTTTCATTACACACAAACATTCAAATCTCATAATTATTAGTGGCAGGTTAATTATAAATTATGTATCTGAATGAAATCTCATTTTCTTTCACAATATTTATGAAGATATTGATATAAAAGTTTGTGAGGATACATAAGTAAGACCGTATTCAAACAAACAAAATATACTGAACAAAAATGTCAGTCCTTTGTTTATTCTGTATTAGAATTATAGATACAATAAGTGTTTCACAAACAAAGAAGAAAGAAAGCGTCAATAAAACTTTCATCAAATAAATAATTCCCTGAATATTCAAGTGAGATCTACTGTTTAAAGAGATGTTGTTTCTTCAGGTCCTCTTATTTAAATAAACAAACGAAAGTATATGCAAAAACTATTTCTTTACCTACCTAAACATATTTGTTTATGTTAGGCATGTGTTAATATTAGAAATTTTGCAATTTACTTAATAAAATTGAGGTGTATCAAATGATCTTTTACTCTGCTAACTAAATTCATGGCATTTTCACGTGTTTATTTTCACCTTCATTCTGTATAACTTTTGAAGATGGGCCTTTTTCAAGGATTCCTACCGCCGCCGCCGTCGCGGAGGGGCATCTCCGGCGCGGCGCCGGGATATATTATTTTTATTTTAGCAATGGTATATTAATCATACTATAGGCCTACCTATTATACCCCCCGGGTGCTCCTGCAAGCCCATCGTAACCTACGTACTGTTTTAATGCCCTTCAGCGGTGCCGGCTCGAGTTCTCCTGGATAATTCAAAAATTGCCCACACACTCTAACATGGCAAGAAAGGCGATGGCTGTGTGCTTACACATCATACTCGTGAACGGGCCGTGCCGCGATCACTGCCTCGTATATCCATAAATCTGACTTTGATATCAGTGACACCTCTGGGTTCTGTTCCTAACCCCATAAGGGTGCCCCCAGGTGCGTGTCACTTAATGGTATGCTTTTATCAAATTTTCAATATATACCTATAACAATTAATGTAAACATATTATGAGGAATCAATGACAAACGGACAGACGGAGTACATTGTCTGTAATGTCCTACAATTAGCAGCGCTCACAGGTTGCACTTGCTAGATATAGTTACCTAAGTAGTTAAATTCATAGAATAAGAATAATAACCTATTAATTACAGTCCTTTTCATCGTGACTTTCACAAGTATAAGTGTAGGTATGTAAATGCCTAAGAGCTGAATAAATTCATTTTTTCATTATTATTATTAACTAAATGTTTAACACTTTTAATTAAATTTGCTGAAATAATGCTATGAAATTAAAAGTATTGTCACAGACGGCTGCTTTCACAAGACTAATTGACGTTATTGTAATAAAAAAATGGAATTCTTATATGGATTTATTTAAAAAGGCAAATAAATGAATGTTTTGTCGAAAATAATATAGCTACGACAGCTGTGAGGTTTCTTTATTCTTTATTCTTTATTGCACACAGTAAAAACAAAACATAAAGTTTATACAATAGAAACAACATGTACAAAGGCGAGCTTAATTCAATAATGAATTTTCTTCCAGCAAACCATTATGAAATAATATTTGATTAAAAGTGCATAGCTAGTGTACAACGGACGAATCTTTTAATTAATTTATACCAAATTGGTAAATACATATCAATAAACATACACACTAATATATACATATACAATTACATGCTAATATTTGAATCTATATACATATACATATGTTCATTATAATATACTACATACACTAAGTAAGTTTCATTAGTGCTAAATTTTATTTTATAGTTGACTAGCTTCTCGCGCGCGGTTTCACCCACGTAATTTCAGTTTCCGTAAGAACTTCATAATTAAATATAGCCTTTAGCCTTCCTCGATAAATGGGCTATCTGACACTGAAATATTTTTTTAAATCGGTCCTGTAGTTCCTGAGATTAGCGCATTTAATCAAACAAACTGTCCAGCTTTATATATTAGTAAAGTAAAGTTAAAAAAGTAAATATACTACTTACTGTAAAAAGTATGATCGTATGTTTTGAAAGCACCTGATATGTTCTATATTTTTAGCAGTATGACGAGGCGAAAGCGGATTCATATTTTACAAGTCATCAATTTAGCGATAACACGCCATGCATTACTCGACGTTTTTTTTAAGTATTGGGGTTTTTATAGATGAAATTATCAAGATTAGTTTGTTTACCATAAAGCTGTAGATATAGGAAAAATATGAATGTATTTGTTAAAATAAAAACGACCAAGGGCGAGTCGGACTCGCGTACGAAGAGTTCCGTACCATTTTATTGATATCAGCAAAGGACACAAACACAAACCGAAATATTTATTTTAGTATTTGTTTTTATAGTGGCAAAATAGAACAGGCGCCGTTCGTGCCTGGTGATAGACAGACAGACAGACAGCGTTTTTACCCTTCGGGTAAGGAATCCTAAAGAGGCGCTTTGTTTAAGTAAATTTATTTTGTATTTTTTACATAAATAAGGCTTCTTTCAAGAGTGACTTTATATACAATTGCTTGTAGGTAATCGTTTCATATACGTGACTTAGAATCCTTGAATGTATGTATGTGTGTCCGACTTAGAATAGACTACCCCAAGTCTTTCCATGGAGTTGTAAGAGGCAACTAAGGGACATATACCAGATGGATGGGCCGTGGTATCTATCTGCTAAATGATACTCACCACCTTACCTACGATCACCAATCCACCTGTCATGGTGATTATGGTCATCTTCCTGGCTCGTCAAGGTCTGTTAAGAGGAGGCCCATGTTCAGCTGTGGAAGTAAACGAGCTGATACCTACAGTACAGTACAATTATCTTGAATCGCTTTATCTAGTCAAGGGACGCAAAAAAAATACCTAGGTACAAAAAATTTTATTCGAGTTTTTAGATTTCATTTCGTTAGTTAATACTCCTCATTCCATTTCAGTATAGTGTATATTATTCTACTATTCAAAGACCTTTCATTTGATATCTACATTTAGGTAGTTGTTTAAAAATATATATTCCGCCATTTTGTGGCGGCGGCCATCTTGGACCGATTTTCATCAAACATAGCTAAGAACACCCCGACTAATTCACGTTTCAAACCAAATCAAAATTGGTTTATCCGTTCGGTAGCTATGATGCCACAGATAGACCCACACACACACAGACACGTCAAACTTTAAACCCCGTCGTTTTTGCGTCGGGGGTTAATAAAACGAAGCACGCATTAACGCACTGTTTTCATAACGTTGTAAAATATTTTCCTACACAAAGTTCTAAGCTTGATTGAGGCTTCCACCGTTACATATTTGTTTTAATTCATCCGGAAGCTTTTAGTTTAGGTATTAAGTACCTAATGGGGGTACCTCCCGAGCGAGTGAAAGTTATTGTTTTAACATTAAGTTCGTTCACGTAATATATCTATGTCTAACTATACATATAATAAAATTGTAGAGGTCGAAACAAAAACGCTAAAAACTGAGTCAAGGGCATGTTGGACGTAAAATAGAACACATCCAGATTTATTCGATTTTTTTTGATTCTCTGCCTGTTTGTATGTTCTAATCTCCGAAACTGTTGCACCGATTTAAACTTAATTGTGAATGGTGTTCGAAATCACAGAAATTAATGAGTTCCCCTGGGATAGGAATAACAAACACCATTTTTTTTTTTGCTGTCCGGGGGTAATGCATTGACGCATTCCCACCACCGCTGCAGCGTATTCGCGCGCTTGCGGTGGGATATGTGGGACTCGCCCTCTCCATAGCGTGGTATGCTAAAGTCATACCACGAGGAGAGGACCCTACACCACTAAAACCTCCCGGACACTCCTTCGATCCGCCGTTGGCGGGGGTCGGGTACGCATGAGCAATCCGGCCCCCCGACGGCAGGAATAACAAACACCATGCGGACTAAGTTGCGGGCATCAACTTGTATATAAAATAAAAGAGGAGTTCCCACTGCCATATAGATGCACGAAATTGATAGGTGTTTTAATTTAAGATGCGGACGCATACTACAATGGGATTTAAAAAATTGCAACCTTATAGCGGTGAAATAGGGGTTGCAAGTTTGTATAGAAAAAAACTGATAAAACTTGCGATCCATACTCTTAAAAACATTTAATTGAATACGAATATTTTATTGGAAATCATCCCCTTAGTGAGCAAATAGTGATTATACTATTCGAAGTAAATTTTTTAAAATTCTGCTCTAATTTTTTTTAAATTTATAAGCCAATTTCCTACATGGAAATAAAAGAAAAAGTTTTTTCCGGTACTCTAAAACATCCCCAGGGGTTGTTAAATAGGGGTTCATAGTTGTTTGTTTACAATATATAATTTCACCATAAGCAAGCTACTTATCCTGATGCGCATTTAATAATGAAGAACCCATGGGAACCGGAGATACACGGATAAAATCACGCGCTGCTACACCTCAATAAGCCGTGAAGGATTTGTTAGTTTCATCGAAATTATTTGAGTGACTTAAAAATATGACTTATTAGGATACCTATTAGTGTGTATGTTTATTGATTTGATATTGTATTTACCAATTTGGTATAAATTTATCATTATAAGATTCGTCCGTTGTACACTAGCTATGCATATTAATCAAATGCTTCTTTCATAAAGGTTTGCTGGAAGAAAATTCATTATTGAATAAAGGCGGAAACATATTATTAAAACGCCACGCCACCCAACGACACGCCACGCGTGTTGAGTCGAATCAAATGTATTGTTTTCTATACGACGCCACGCGCGTACTGATGCACAGGTGTTGACACGTGGCGTGGCGTGGCGTTTTAATAATGTGTTTTCGCCTTTGTACATGTTGTTTCCGTTGTACAAACTTTAAGTTATGTTTTATACAATAAAATGATTTGTATACATGGTTCATGCCGTGTGTTTCTGGCTTAGAATCGGCGACCCCATGTCTTTCTATGGGTGTCATAAGATACAACTAAGGTATATACAGCCGATATATGAGCAGCAGGATCTATCAGCTCAAGGCTAGTACACGTACTGCGATCACCAATCCACCTGCTAACTATGTTGTTATGGCAATAGCCCTCCACGGCCATGGTTTGCCATATATTGTGCATTAGTATAAACCATAACTTGACTTACATTAATGTTCACATAGCTTGACGTGCCTGGCAGTAATCCCTCAACCAATCAGACCCGGTAAGAAATCTTAGAATTTACACAAAGATTTATTTTCCAGCGTCGAGATCCCACGACCTCCGAATCTTGAAGCGAGACTTATTTATTCCGCTTCGTCACAGGTTGCCCAAATAGTGGTTAACACAATTAAGGGTTAATTTATTTGTGCAGAGGGGCTTCTACCTCTAACCACTTTAGTTTCTAGATTACAGCCGAGATCAAAAGCTAAGTTGTCGACTTTGATCTTGACTGTAATCTAGAACATTCCAGCCGAAGTACAGGGCGTCTGAGATATAACCCAATTACGTCATGCTTTTGCAGTTGCAACACTGCCCTCAATATGCTTAACTTTGGCCAAAAGTCACGTTTACAAGTTATTGGTTTGCGACTCTATTACAAGTCAATAAGGTACATAATACCTATACGTAAATGGTGTAAGTAACGATGTGGATTTGAAGTGTCTCTTTGAGGTGCTGCTTTTTACTTCTTTATAGTAGTGAGTGAAGTTGAGATTTTATAGATAGTCCGTTAATCGAACACTGCCAAGTTAAGGTTGTGATTTTGTTGAGAGTTACTTAGTTAATTAAATTAATTCAGCACTTAGATTTTTACATACACTTGTAATATGTGTTAATGCATCTGATCAGTGGGAGCAGCTAGCGGCCAAGCGGCCAGAATGGAGAGCCTTAGTCAAATCGAAAGTGTCTGACTTTGAAGCTCAACGCCGCTCTGACCTTGACTTAAAACGCGATGAATTGAAAGCCCGACCACCTGCGGCGATCAATTACACATCCCTAAATGGTGTACTCTCGTGTCCGCAATGTGCGAGGACCTTTACTCACAAAATAGGCTTCGTGAGTCACATGCGAGCACATGAGCGCCAAAATCGGAGCTGAAGCAGTCGCCGTGGCCGAAATCGGTCAGGAGCCCATCATCACACATGTAATTAAAATTATTATTCTTATTCTATGAATAAAACTAGGTAACTAACCTGTGAGTGCTGCAACTAATTGTAGGATAAAACAGACAATGTACTCCGTCCGTCCGCATGTCATTAGCTCCTCTACTCATAATAAGTTTATACACTTACATTAATTCTTATTATAGGCAGCTATATATTGATAATTAGATAAAAGCATACAAATAAGTGACACACACCTGGGGCCACCCTTAAGGGGTCGTCCGCGTAATTTTTTATTTCTCCTCCATCACATTGAATCTTCGTTTTACACCCATAGAGAGAGATTATTGAAGTATCCTGCCTAAGCCGTTAGCCTTCTATAACTATCTTCTATTAAAGCCGTTAAGACTTTTCTATCGAGTAGTATTTTTAAGATTACTAGCAGAGTTTTTTGTCACTAGTAGTATTCTTGATATCCCATCGTGCCAAGCTAAAATGCTTATGTTACGATAGGGTTCACGTCAGTAGTGCCGGTGGGGATCATATGTTACAAAAATGATGTAACAGATGACTTTAGTTAATTGAGCAAAGAAATTAATCATTTCATCCATTTATATTACGTTTTCTTTGTTTGCAGGTATGATTTGTCTCCGGTTATATAACTTGCTGCGGCTTCCAAGAATGAAAAGTGGTAGCGGAAAGAGTACCTAATATTACAGGACATTCGACATTTACGTCTATTGCTGAACATGGGCCTCCTCTGTAACAGCTATTGGCTAGCCAGGATTGTAGACGGATATTGCTTTAATCACCACACTTGGCAGGCGTATTGATGATCGCCGTAAGTGGGGAGTACGTGTCCATGAATTGTGTGTTTGTAAAGTCCCCCGCGACACAGGAATTGCGGGCGTCGAATGAAGGTATCTTTGAGCTGATACCTGCTGCTGCCCATCCATCAGGTGTATAACCCTTAGTTGCTTCTTATAGCGAGAGGAAGACATGAGGTGATCTATTATATCTAAGCCGGATACCACACGAGCGATTTTAATATGTTATGAATATATTATTAATATATAATACTTATATAATTCAATATTAGGTATATGTGTATATAAAAAGAGATAGTAAATACTATTCAAATATTGAATTTTAAATCAAATATTGGTATCTGTTTCCAAGTTGAGTTGAAACTTTTATGTAAACGTTTATATTTTCGGATCGATTGTATAAATAAACCATCAGCAAATAAAACATTAAATGAAACCATTCGCAATATATTTGGACTGAAAAGTCCACCATATTTACACAGTTCAATCAATTTAAGAAACGCATGCCCACACTGTTTACCAAACATCATTAAAGCTTATACTATGGACAACTGCCAAATATGTGGAATAACTATTAAACTGACATCTCATTATATGATTTCATGAAGTTAAAGTACTGCAACCCATTTGAATTTTACTTCATATGTTTATTCGGCGACGCCTCCATGACTCCTACAATAAAGGAAGGTACTTGGCCATGCGGCTTTTGCTACTTCTCCGGGCACAAAGGCAAGCAGACCTCTAGTCTTCATAAGTGGTTTAAAAACTAGAAACTACTTAGTAAGCTTTACTTTACAGTACATGGGCGTCTCAGACTTCGGGTCTACGAGGGCATCGAAAGGTTTATTGCAAACTAAAGATCGGAACTGAGGTTTAAAATTATTTTATTATATTTGTAATTACATCAGATCATATACGAGTTTCTTTTTCCAACAATATGACATAAGGTGCATCCCATGTGTTCTGCCTATTGCCATATCAACTTCCTTGCCGAGCATAGCTTTTAGCTCTGTAGCTCGCTAAACAACTTTGAGATTTTTATGAAGCGCACAGTGAGAGACCACGTCTCAGGTCCATATGTCATCACTGGTAACACACATTGATTGAAGACTTTTGTCTTAAGGCACTGAGGTATTTTGAATGACTATTCCCAAAACGAACCCTTCAATTTAGTGCGCAGTAGTCTTTTTGTCAACAAAATATCTGTATAAGAAAATGTTTCCTATAATATTTTTCGGTCAAGTAACTTCAGTACAGCTTAATTGATTGAGCGGATTCTAATTTGAAGTGTTTTTAATTATAAGGCCAAAAATGTGGAAAATGCTACGGATAATTACATAATGGTTTCACAGGCCATGTCGGACACGAAAGGCCTATTAGTATTAGTGTTCAATAAAAAAACGTCGATTCAAGCAACAAGCAACATACTGCGAATTAATTTGCGTTTCCAGTTACATGAATACCAAGTTGTCGTGATGGAGTCAATTACATATGTAGGTTCGTTCTTGAAATATTTGACATTCATTTTATTTATTAAGTTATAACTACATACATCAGTCATTTCTTAAGTACTTAAAAGGAACTGTTATTATATGCAGTAGAGAAATAAGTTGATATACTTACATTGTGATACCTATATTATATAAATAACTGAGAAAGAAGAATAGAGAGTGTTTGTTTACTTTAACAAGCTGCTAATCTCAGAAACTGCTGGACCGAATCGAAAAATTATTTCACCATTAGATAGCTACAAGTATGTAATACACAATGTTGTACTACTTTTTGGCTGTATCACCAAAAACACATGATTTATCAATTTAATAATACCACTTACACTATTATCAACTTCTCAACTTGTCAATCTATATCTATCACGTTTTTTGTACGTACTGCGAAGATGTGGAACTCCTTGCCGGGGTCTATATTTCCCGATAAGTACGATATGGGTCTCTTCAAATCAAGAGTACGGTTCCTTCTAGGTAAGCGAGCTCCATCCTAGGCTATTCCGATGCTTAACATCAGGCAGGGTGTAGTCAAACGCTAAACTATTTGTAATAAAAAAGAAACCGGCCAAGTGCGAGTCGGACTCGCGCACGAAGGGTTCCGTTTCAGTTACAAGTGCGTACCTATTTTTGATATCAAGAATAAATAAAAAAGCGTATGTTTATGAAATGAAATGTTATTTTATATTTTTATATTCGAGTTGATTGAATGAAAGCTAAATTGCGGTTTACGATGTTTGACGTATTAAAAAAAAACTACTTACAAGATCTCGTTCAAACCAATTTTCGGTGGAAGTTTACATGGTAATGTACATCATATATTTTTATTAGATTTATCATTCTCTTATTTTAGAAGTTACAGGGGGGGGACACATTTTACCACTTTGGAAGTGTCTCTCGCGCAAACTATTCAGTTTAGAAAAAAATTACATTAGAAACCTCAACATCATTTTTGAAGACCTATTCATAGATACCTACACGTATGGGTTCGATGAAAAAAATTTTTTTGCGTTTCAGTTCTATGTATGGGGAACCCCAAAATTTATTGTTTTTTTTCTATTTTTGTGTGAAAATCTTAATGCGGTTCACAAAATACATCTACTTGCCAAGTTTCAACATTATAGTTCTTATAGTTTCGGAAAAAAGTGGCTGTGACATACGGACGGACAGACAGACAGACAGACAGACAGACAGACAGACATGACGAATCTATAAGGGTTCAGTTTTTTGCCATTTGGCTACGGAACCCTAAAAAAGGACATGAAAGTACATGTCAAATGTCACTCAACAAAATAACGAAACTGTGAACAAAAACATTTCCTTACTCCTGAAATCTGTAGGGATTTTTACCATCTACAATAAAATTGTCGTATGTTCGTCGCAAAGAAAAGGTAGATTTTTTTCCCAAAACTCTGTTTTACTATGATTGCTTCGAGCATTGATAAAGTAAATTGATACAAAGGGAGTTTACACCTGGTGCCTGTTTCTTGTCGTAAATTCTTACACCTTCGAAGTTCGATGTATGTTAACGGTTCAATACGCGGAGAATTTGCTGAAAGTGCTCGATTTTAATCAGATAAGAATAGGTACGGGAAGAATATAAAAAAATATATATGAGTGTTTTATGTTTCTTTTTTTAAAGATTACAGTATAGGTACGGGAAGAATATTAAAAATATATGAGTTTTTTATGGGTTTTTCTAAAGATTGCAGTAAATGTGTCATGTTTTATTGTATGTACATATTTTTAGCCGCTTTTATACGGAACATTAATATTTATATTTCTTTTATTTTGATTCTTGCTATATATGACTTTTGCGTATTGGTTTGTAATTTAAATCACAATTATCATATAAGTCGTTGAGTTAGTATAATGAGTATATTATTGAACAAATTGCACTATAGCTTGCTTATATACATATTATAGCCCGTATGATGTCCACTGCTGAACATGGACCTCCTCCCGGGGGAGGGTATTTGCCATAGTCACTACGCTGGGCTGGCGGGATGGTGACCGCAGTATTATGTTGTACCACACAAGGTAATGCTGCTGCTCGTTCCTTGATATACGATTATTATAGATGATGTTATAACAATCGGGACCAACGGCTTAACGTGCTTTCCGAGGCACGAAGGGTAGTCCCTCAACCAACCAGACCCGGAAAGAAATCTTAGAATTTACACAAAGATTTCCTGTCCGGTGTGGAAATCGAACCCACGACCTCCGAGATTTAAAGCGAGCCAAATACCGCTACGCTGCGGAGGTTGCCACGAAGGCTATTTTTATATATGTATAAGACTTTTTACACTAAATATTTTTCGTGACTATCTGCCACAAATTTATAACTTTTCCAAAAATAAAAAAATATAATTCACTTAATCCATAGAAACGCTTTGTTGATGTTCCATCATACGTCACGATTTTTAATATATCAGAAGTCTAAGGGCGCGTTCCAATAAACCATTTATCTAGACTGGACCTCTGCTCGCCTTTATCCGTACAAAAAAAGCGCGTTCCAACTATGTCATGTGACGACAGATCATCCTGTCGTTAAAAGTGTCGTTGCGTATTGAAATAGAGTATTCATATATACGATTTATTACTGTCGAACACTACCTTTTAGCAGAGACGACGAATTGTCAAAGAATTGATGAACATGTTATAACTATAATGGGACAAGGCAGGGCAAGGGCAAGAGATGATAGTAGTTCAATGATAAATTCTTGGTCACGACAATGTTGGAACGAAACTTAAGGGCGGGCTCGCACTGATACCGGGACTGCGACGCGGTAGCGATTTCGTGAAAACCAACCCATATATAAATATGTCGGCGACCGCACTCCAGCTTCGACAAACGAAAGTTATTTGTTTGTTGAATCGCCACCGCGTCGCTGTTACCGTACCCGCCCTCGGGTACGGTAACAGCGACGCGGTGGCAAAATGCCACGAGAGGGCGCGAGCGGAGCTATCGCTAGCACAAAATTTCTAACGCAAATGTATGGTATTTGACATTTGACACGTGATCAAATGATTCTATTTTAAAAATGACAGGCATTCATTGACCGATTCTTCTTCGAAACGAGCAATTTGATGGGTCGAATTTTAGTTTCATAAACTTTGCAGATAATAATATCATCATCAGCCCGTATCCTACCCGTTCCCTGATGTACGCTTGTTTTAGATGATGTTATAACTATCGGGACTAACGGCTTAACGTGCTGTCCGAGGCACGGAGGGTAGTACCTCAACCAACCAGACTGGGAAAGAAATCTTAGAGTTTACACAAAGATTTCATGTCCGGCGTGGGTTCGATCCCCAACCCACGACCTCCAAGAATTAAAGGGAGCCAAATACCGCTACGCTACGGAGGTTATCGTTGTAGATAACATAACGATATTTAATCAGCTGTTTAAGTTTCAAAGAACAATAAATCAATGAATTATCGTATTTCTTTCAATAGAATTGCTTGATCACATGACATATGTCACGTACCTTTATGTATGATATATTTGCGTTAACGTTTTATGATCGCTCCGCTACAGTCACATTCGGTTAGGCCTTCAGTGCCGCCCCAGCCTTATTCGTTGTAATGTTGTTTTTACAGAAAATAGTTAACGAGATACAATCTTTGTTTCACGGCTCTGTTGATGAATTGTGGTTTCGCGTGAATATATGAACAAAGGACTGAATTCATTTGGTTTTGTGGTTTGTCTTACAATTGAGCTAGCACTGGAGCATTTAGCAACTAACTAATGAATATATATTGTGTAAAAATACACATTTTCATATTTATTTGACAACCTTCGTAGTAGCGGTATTTGGCTCTCTTTAAGTCTCGGAGGTCGTGGGTTCGATCCCCACGCCGGACAAGAAATCTTTGTGTAAATTCTAAGATTTCTTTTCGGGTCTGGGTGGTTCAAAGGACTACCCTCCGTGCCTCGGAAAGCACGTTAAGCCGTTGCGTTGGTCCCGATTGTTATAACATCATCTATAACAAACGTATACCAGGGAACGGGCAGCAGCGTTTCCCTGTGTATGAAAACACAATACTGCGGTCACCAATCCACATGCCAAGCGTGGTAACTATGGCAAATACCCTCCCTCGGGAGGAGGGCCATGTTCAGTAGTGGACGTTGTACGGGCTGATAATAATGATGATATTTTTTTAAATGAATAAGGAAGACACTTAGTAGCTTCTTTATATTTAGTAGCGGCATAAGACTAGCATTAAACCCCGGAGGTTCAATTCCCACTCCGAACAAAAGAAACTCAATGTAATATCAAAAATTGATTTCCATATAAATATTTTGCATGCACAATTTATACGCAATACAATATAAAAAAATATCTCAACCTAAATAATATCACCACGATATTCCAGCGATACTGTTATCTTTAAGAATACAGGAAAATGTGATGCGGAAATTTGCAAAGGTTTAACAAAAACTTTTCGATAAAGATAAGACCAAGATGTATAAAAGCTGTTCTACCAGATGTAAGTATGGACTGATAACAGTGGAATCTACTATTGATACATATACACATCTTAATATCAATGCAAATAAGTTTAAAACCAACGAATCAGATAACTTCCTAAGTCTAGCTTTGACGTCCGGCAATTCGTATAAAAATCATAGATTTATTTGCAAGGAACTCCCTTTGAGGCCCGGGAATCCCAAATTATATAGATATCGACTCTGGTTGATAGAGAGACTGCCATCTAAGTATCAGTTAACAGCTAGTTAGATAGACACAAGATACATGTTATTGCAAAAAAAGACCTGCCTAAAGTATCCTCAATCAAATAATAATAACTACTAAAAGTAATCATCTCAATCTCCCTGCCAGCGCCTGCTCTGAGCCGAGATCCAAATCCCACAGGAGACGCCCTCTTGCGCAGATTGCTATCTTTGTAGATTTTAAACTATTTAATAAGGCTAGAGATCTGCTCGGTAAAGTGGCTAAAGACATTTCGCTGCTTAAAAACAAAAGAGCCACAAATAAAAAAACGAACGTAATGCAAAAAAAAATCTAATGCTGGCAGAATTGGTACGACTTTGCATAACATTTGTTTTTGGTGATATGTCCATCCTAAAAACAAGCTACATGTAAACCTATCTAGATGTTGAATGAGTACTAACAATGTTTTATTTATCAATAAAACTAGCCTGAATTCAGCAAATCTGCGCAGTACATTTTTGTAAATCAATTAATTCTATTCGGCTTTTGTCGATCCGAGTTCGTTTCAATACGGCAAAAGGTTTGTAATTGGCACATGTGGATTCGCGGCTATAAGATTTTATTGCAGGCTTGCGTTCCCTTCCGCCATCGAGTTGGCAATCGCAGCACTTAAATATTATTTGCATTTTGTTAAGTAAAAAGGCTTTTTATTTTAGCTCCATAATTTATCTTTTTGCAATTTTGGTTTTGGGTAAAAAAATATTCAAGAGCTCACAAGAATATTGTTGAATGTAGCATATGTACATACCTAAGTCCAAATTATTCGTCGTATGTGCCTTTATCGTAAACTTTAACTTAAGACCAAATGCTTTAATAGTAAGTCTAGAATGCCTGTTCTTGTCTGAAAATTTTCATTCCTACATTTATACACCAGTAGTATCCATTATTAGATCAGGTACTGTAAGTAGCCCCGATGCAGCAGCACTTATCATTTGGTTATGTTGATCATGATTCTATAATGATTCTCCATTTTGAACAAAAGGCTTTTCGGTGGTAGCAAATTCTTTTAATGATACTTGCATGAATTCACACTTACCTTTACAGCACATTTCAATATTTGTCTACTTCTATGAACGTTGATAATGCACGTCTGTTATTCACAATTTTTATACCCTTTTTAGGGTTCCGTAGCCAAATGGCAAAAAACGGAACCCTTATAGATTCGTCATGTCTGTCTGTCTGTCTGTCTGTCTGTTTGTCTGTCTGTCTGTCTGTCTGTCTGTCCGTCCGTATGTCACAGCCACTTTTTTCCGAAACTATATGAACTATAATGGTGAAACTTGGTTAGTAGATGTATGTTGTGAACCGCATTAAGATTTTTACACAAAAATAGAAAAAAAAACAATAAATTTTGGGGTTCCCCATACATAGAAATGAAAATCAAAAAATTTTTTTTCATCGAACCCATACGTGTTATGAATATGAATAGGTCTTCAAAAATGATGTTGAGGTTTTTAATGTCATTTTTTTCTAAACTGAATAGTTTGCGCGAGAGACACTTCCAAAGTGGTAAAATGTGTGTCCCCCCCCTGTATCTTCTAAAATAAGAGAATGATAAATCTAAAATAAATATATGATGTACATAACCATGCAAACTTCCACCGAAAATTGGTTTGAACGAGATCAAGTAAGTAGTTTTTTTTTAATACGTCATAAACCGTAAACCGCAATTTAGCTTTCATTCAATCAACTATTATTAACATCGATCAGAGTTACAACGAGCTACAAGAACGTTTATACTATGTTACTTGTTGTATTCTTGATATCAAAAATAGGTAGGCACTTGCAACTAGTAGGTACGGAACCCTTCGTGCGAGAGTCCGACTCGCACTTGGCCGGTTTTTTTTTAAATAAGGCTGTCGCATTAATGTTAGTCATCACTATCTTCGAAGATATTTAGTTCACTTTTCTATACGAAAGTAATATGATCCCATATTACTTATACCCCATAAGTAATACGGGATGATGACCCCATATCGAGATGCAGCGTTCACGCTTCTCACGCTCGATTTTCTTCGGTGATAAAATTGAATATCACTCAAGCATATCGACGGGTAAATGAACTAAGTAACAGCATGGGCGATATTAAATTATATCCATACTAATATATAAAGCTGAAGAGTTTTTTTACTAGAACGCGTTTATCTCGGAAACTATTGGTTCAATTTGAAAAAAGTATTAAGTGTTAGATAGCCCATTTATCGGGTAAGGCTTTTGGTTATATTTTATTATATCTCTTTGTAAAGTACTTTATTCAATACCACTTATTACATATACACATATAGCCGTTTACCGGCCCGTGAAGTCCGTCAATATGTGCATTGAATTTGTCTTCATACCATTCACAATCATTCACACTACTTATCCTTCTAAACACATCAAATAGTCAAATGCAAATAAAATAACAATACAATAATATTATTTAAAACGAATCAGAATCATGAATAGTGTAAAATAGTTGACAGCATGTCAACTGCTCACCAAATAAAAACAGGGAGTTCAAAGGAGTTATACAAAACTATTACGGAATTTGAATCCGGGCCATAACGAACGCTTGTATTCCAATTCCAAATTTGAATACGAGTGAAAATGTGAATAGAAGCGGTGCAGTCAGAACGTGGCGAACATATGGTTTATTCATACTGTCGGCAGCGTAAGCAATAGATGCGTACGAAATACTAGGCTGTTATAAACTTTGTATGATGGCATTTTGATGAATGTTGTGTCAATACAAATCCATAAGCTGTATTGGTGAGGGATTAGACATGGGTGATATGTCAAAGATACATTTTGTAAAAAAGCTTATGTTGTAAAATCTTTGATAATAATAATCAGAAATGTTATACATTTCTGATTATTATTATCAAAGATTTCTTGATCAAACCGCTTTTATTAGAAAATTGTTTACATTTAACACAAGAAATGATTTTTTTTTTAACATTTAACAATAAAAAAAATTAGCCGTGTTGTTTCCGGCTTAGAATAGATCACCCCATGTCCTCCCATAGGTGTCGTAAAAGGCGACTAAGGGACACATGGCTGATGGATGGGCAGCAGCATCTATTAGCTCAAGGTTTACATCCTACTGCGATCACCAATCCGTCTGCCAAGCGTGGTGATTATGGCAATATCCCTCAACGATCCTGGCTTGTCAAGGTATTTTAAGAGGAGGCCCATGTCTAGCAGTGGACGTAAACGGGCTGTTTAAGAAGAAGAAGAATAAAAAAAATACATCATAAAGTGCTATTTTTTATTAAAATAACATTCTGTTTCCTGAGTGGCTTTTTGCTTCCGATCAGTCAAATCGCGCAAGTAAATAACCAATCTGATATCAATTCAGTAAACAATAGCACACTAGCGTAAAATTGGGCAAATTAGAGCGAAAATTTAAAAACCGCGTTATAGCGAAACCGCGTTATACGGGGTCGCGTAAAGCGGGGTATTACTGTATATTTATAATATATATGCCACAAACCATCCTTCATATTTACTACTTACTATATTATTATTACTTATTATATACGATCCCTGTACAAAATTTCAGCCAAATCCGTTCAGTAGATTTTTGCAAAAATAAGGAAAGAGTAACAACCATCTATCCATACATATGTCAAAGTTGATTTTTGTCACTCGTTGTAAACTATTTACCCCGTCAATTAAAGCTATTATTTCACGTTATTTCGCTTATTGATAGTAGCTCCACAATTTATGTTGCAATTTTTAGGTAATCGTTCTGCTATTTATTCAAACATCAATAAAAAGGCAGTCGAACCAAAAACCATCTCATTTTTGTTTAATACGATGTCTATTTCATTTAAAAAAACATTAATATTCTTAACAAGCGGAAGCAATTCTCATCTTGTGCTCGCATAACGGTATACATTGTATAAATCGTATTATTCTTTGATCAGCACCCGATATACCGCTTCTAAAGTCACATCAGACGCAAGACAATTTGCATCACCCCTTATTTCTTCCTGTTAAAATTAAATGAAAACAGGATTCACTTTATGGAGGCTCTTAAATACCTTTCAATAGACATGTCATGTTGTGTAAAGCGTTTTTGTCGTATTATGTTCTTTTTGTAATTTAATAGCGATCCATCGCTATTATAATCGTCCTTTGATGGCTTGCGCTGTAATATCGCACCCTTAGAAATATAGTGACCTTATTCAAAATTTCGTACGTGTGACTTTAATTTATATTACGACCTAAATTCAACATTTGCATCGACCCATATAAAAAAGGTTGAAATTAAAAACTAATAAAATACACATATTTTTAAAACCACCGAATATTTAATTTTATTTTTACAAAATTAATGGATTTGACAATCCTTTTTTGCCATTTACTTAAAATTTGGTATTTTCAAATAGGTCACCATATTTCTAAGCGTGCGATATATACAAATAAATAAAATTCAAGCGTCTGTTTGTAATGGGAAAATAACAGGTTTTTAGCAAATACATATTTCATGTATATAAGGTACTTATAACAAAAACACAACCAAAACAATTTTTTTTATCGGTCTGTTTGTTCGGGCCTATCTCAGTAACGACTGGACCTGGACTTTAACTGGTAGATTTGGAAGGTAGTTAATTTTGTAAAGTATAATATAGGCGGTGGAGATTTTTGAATCTCGTTTTTGGATTGTTACCGATAAGATTTTTTTTCGTTATACTATATTTTTTGGGCTTTTGGCGATTGAATGCTCGTAATTGTTATCGCCATTTTTACGCAATAGCACTGCAGGACTAGTTAATTTATACCTTGTAAAATATGTTACTATCAAAGAAAATCACGGTTCGGTGCATCTGCATAGTAATTCACATTACCCTACACTGTTACTTAAGCGATTCCCAGCTATTTCTCAGCCATGAATGCTATTTACTCAAGCAGTAAAATGTTCTCTTTTATCTAAAGAGCACTAAGTACCTATTGTTCAAGAATGTTCCTTTCAAAACCACTCTGCACAGCATATAAAAACCCTTAGCTAAAGACCCGAGATAGCAATAGAAACCAGTGGCGTAACAATAGTCCGGGGTTATTCTTTAGTATACAAGGTGTAACGGAATGGGTATATACATAGAAAGAGCAAGGCTTCTTTGGATCATAACAAACGATATGGCAAGGGTTTCAACTCCAAACAAAATACTCCAAGAATTGATACCAAATTCTCGGTTTCATATGTTTCCTAAATTCAAATCATAACAAACGTGTCACTGCACTACGTGGGTCAATAACTTCTAATAATCGATCAGCTGATTGAGTGCTGGTGATGTATTTATTTCAATTTGAAAAGTTTGGTTTCTGGTATCTATGAATTTAAAAAAATCATTACTTCCGGACTTGTAGAGATAGGATTAAATAACCCTTGCCATATCGTTTGTTATCATCCAAAAAAGCCTTGCTCTTTCTATGTATATGCCCTTTCCGTTACACCTTGTATATGTATACTAATTCATATTACTAAGAGGAACAAAAATATTGTTTGTTTGCATAGAACAGGCTCCGGAACCGAATTAAAAAAATCTTTCATCAATAGAAAGCTACTTTATTCAAGAGTAACGTTAGCTTTATTTAATGATGAAGCTATCAAGCAATATAAATTGATTTGAACTGTTCATCATCATCAACAGCCCGTTTACATCCACTGCTGAACATAGGCCTCCTCTTAACAGACCTTGGCAAGGCAGGATCGTAGAGGGATATTGCCATAATCACCACGCTTGGCAGACGGATTGGTGATCGCAGTAAGATGTAAACCTTGAGCTAATAGATGCTGCTGCCCATCCATCAGCCATATGTCCCTTAGTCGCCTTTTACGACACCCATGGGAAGACTTGGGTGGTCTATTCTAAGCCGGAAACCACACGGCATTTATTTGAACTGTTAATTAATTTAAAAATTAATTAAAAACGTGTTTCATTATATTATTGTCATTTATTAATTAATAAGCATTCTTTTTACAAAATCACATCGAAACTCGAGCGTGGAAAATTTATTAAATAGAAATATTGAAAATGAAATAAAAACAAAAAGCCATTTAAGAAGGCGCCGTAAAACACTTTAAAAGTCCTTCTAATTTTAATTACCCAACCTTCCCAAAGGGATAAAAGCCTAATAAAAATTTGAGGGGCATAAAAATTTCCAACGCCTTCAAAATTGGCTGTTAGAAAACAGTTTTCTCCGTTTTTCCTTTCCTTTCCTTTTTGGGTATCGATCTTTGAAGAATTTACAAGTCAATTTTACTTACTTACTTTATCAGTCATTTACGTCCACTGTTGAACATGGGTCTCCACTTTAACATAATCATCATCATCAGCCCGTATAACGTCCACTGCTGAACATTGGCCTCCTACTGGGGGAGGATATTTGCCATAGTCACCATGCTTGGCAGGCGGATTAGTGACCGCAGTATTATGTTGTAACACACAAGGAAATGCTGCTGCCCGTTCCTTGATATACGATGATGTTATGTTATAACAATCGGGACCAACGGCTTGACGTGCTTTCCGAGGCACAAAGGGTAGTCCCTCAATCACCCAGAAAGAAAACCTAGAATTTACACAAAGATTTTCTTTCCGGCGTGTGGATTGAACCCAAGACCTCCGAGATTGAAAGCGAGCCAAATACCGCTACGCTAGGTTGTCACCGACCTCTTTATCAGACCTTGGCAAACTAGGGTTGTTGAGATTGAGAGATACTAGAGAGTAGTAAAATGGGCTTATCTTTGAGCTGATAGATGCTGCTGCCCATCCATCAGATGAATGTCCCTTAGATACTTCATACAATACCCAAAGGATGATTTGGGGTAGTCTATTCTAACCTGGAAACCGGATCGTGGAAACTAAGTTTTAAATATGGTTCAAATTCAATTTACGAAGATCCTTCCAAGAAATTTCCGTACAAGTTTCACTACGATCCGTTTCTATTAGAGCACTTAATAATTGATAATAGTGTTTATGCCGTAGTTTTAATAAAACAGAAAATAATATTATCTCAATTTTGCGATTTTCTTCTTAACTTCACAATCACATTCGAAAGCGAGAAAGTGTCATGTTCTCATAGTGCACAAAAATTAAGACCCTTTAACCCATTTCCTGAGTATTAGAAAAAAAAAACATTGAAATTCATTTGTGAAGAAAATTTTCTAATAATTAAAATACAAAACAAAACAATACGTATAAGTTTAAACATAAATATATTCAACCACGCTGAAAAGCATAATGCACTGAAATTTAATTATTTGCTGTGTAAACAAACTGAAATATTATAAATTCTGAATATTGATAACATTTTGAAACAATTAGTGTCAGTAATCTAAAGATAATGAGCACAAAAACCGATTTCGAAATCACCGTGTTTTTTCTGTTAAAACGAAATAAAAATACGACTATAAAACAAATTTCTAGCAAATCCACCTAATTTTAACTTTGTATTCCCAATGGATTAAAAGCTTTGTTTAATCTGTTGGCACGTCATTTTTCAATACCTTTTGTTTGACCAATGTTTGCTTTTTCGTTGACATTCGTATTTTTGATATTTTTACGTTTATCAATTTTTTATTTTAGCAAAGTTGGTTTTAGGATTTAAAGTCATTAATTTCTTTGAATTAAGTAATATTAATCAATTGAAACATAATTTTGAAGTAAGTATACGTGCCTTTTTACTCGCAAATTTATTTACAAACAATGTAGCAGTTTAAGAATGCTACATTGTTTGTAAATTTATAGAATTTTAAAATGCTAAAAATGTGACACCGATAATTCCGAATACCGATAAGTTAATCGCAGACCGATGAAAAATTACGCATTTTCATAGCAACATTTTTCACATTTTTCGTTGCTTTAGCAACGGACAACATAAATTATGGCTAAAGTTGACAACTAGTTTGAAATTATAATAGCAACGTGACATATTTCGACGTTTTGCGATTAATCTGCTTATTTATAGCTGTCGCATTTTATACCTTATTGATCTTCCAGATAAGTATTATTAGTGTTTAATAGATACGCAAAGAGAAATAAAATTGTTTATGCTTATAACATTATTGTAGACACAATAAAACATCACGCTTTCCATAGACAATGGCTAGAGTGATAAATAAAAAAGCTCTTAACTATCTGGGTAAAAGCCGAATGCTACAGAAGATTAATTACGCACACAATAACTATCCGCGTATCCAGCTCTGTTAGAAGGCATTCTTTCAAAGTCAGCACCGAATTAAATTCCATCCAACCTTCAACTGAATCTGAAAACGCAATCACCTTAGTCGAACAATATACCTTCAAAAGAAAAGTACTATTGATATATCGAAAGTCTAGCAAAAATCTATCAGGCAAATAACTGTGTAGTGGAGCTAGATAATTACTGTTCGATTGTTCTAGACTACGAAAGTGCTGGCTTCTAATTGTTCGGCTGTTACCGCAGTAATGTGTGCTGCACTAGCCAACTTTAGAACCAACCAACTTTGACTTTGATGTCAATACCATCTTCATAATTATGTGCTTTCGACTAATTATTATTATAATTCGACTTCTGGATTCTGTGTTAGCGTGTTTGACTTTGTAAGTGCTGTATCGATTATTTGTAGAACACATAATGGTACAGAAAGAAAATGACATATTATAATGAAATACCTCGTTAAATAAGTATCGGATGTATGTACTTGAGATGAAATTGACCGTTTTTTTATACTACTTGTAAAGACAATGTGTATATAAAAGGATAATTTGACAGGCAATATCGGGCACGATCAAGTTGCACATCATAAAAATCTTCTGTTTTTCTCACAAGAGAGAAAATCAAAAGTACATTTTTATGATTAATATCAATTCGAATTGACACTTACAAACTATTATTATAGTAATTAAAAAGTATTTAATGTTCATTTCGTTCAAAAACGTCATTTAGACATTAACAATAGATACTTTGTACGTCTGTGCCTCCTGCAAAATATATACAAAAACAAAATACACTAACAAAATACAATCAAAAACTAACAAAACCAGTTTGACAATGCCATACTTATTATTAATATTGCAAGTGTCAAACCAATTTATAACAGCCTCACAATCCTATAAAAATGTTACATTCGTTTTATAAGAATACGCGAAGAAGAGTCCCTTTTGATAAAACTTAACATTCCTCAGAGGACCGTGTTGGTTGGAAGCAATGTTATTGACAAATTGTGTTACTTGTAGCTTTCAGCTAGCTTCTTTTCTAGCGAAATAATCTAGCTAAAACTTCCTGCCGTTTTAAATTTTATTCTATTATCGGTACAATATGAACCAATTTGGAACGTGATTGAAATTCTCAAAAGGCTATTTAGAACTTGGAGAGAATCTGGTAATGTAGAATTGAAATTCAGTAAAGCATAAAAGATTTTTAAATCAGGACGAACATTTTGGTTGATTCAAAATATTCAATTTTAACAATGTTTCTTTGACATTCATAACACACATATACCAGGATTTCAGGAACATTTTGGTTGAAACAACCAATTATACTTTTTATACTTTAACCAATTATTACCTTATAATTTTTTCAGAAATGCTACATTTCTATGAAAAAGGAGATGAGTTTTTTATACGGAATCCAAATCCAGACTAACCATGAATATTTGGTCTGTATTTGGATTCCGTAGAATTGCATAGTCGTCGGAAATTAATTTTACGCAATCAAACTCAAGACTCAAGTACTGCAGTCGCGTTATACTCCACACACCAACTAAGTTCTGCATTTTAAGCCTCATTGTCGGTTTCTGCCATTCCAATCCAAAAGACTGTAAATTGACTTTCAATGTTTTATCTAAACAATTACTGTCTTTGAATGTGTTGAGTACAGGTAGCCATTTGTTTTAGTTTTTCATTTTCATGTTTATTTTGCAGGATAAGGCAAGCTATAAACGTAGGATTACGTTCAAATTGAGGTTAAATAAAACATTAACGGGCAAAAATCACACAAGTGGCTTTTAAAAGTTACAGTGGCAGGTCAGATCTACTTAGCCCAGCACGCTCGTATTGTAAATATTTAAACCTACACCTTTTTAATTTAAATTAAATTTCGTATCAAATGTAAAAGTTATTTTATTATTCCGACCAGTAACAAAATACATCATTTCAAATTCATCAAACAATATCAGTACCGCTAAATACAGAACAATTTTCTCTGAAAATAAAATTTGTCTTAGTCTATAACAAGTATACGTTCAGTTGGAATTTCAGCTTAAATTCAATTTAATCACTGTTTATCCTGGCGTTGGCTTACATTTATTGAGTTGCTGTGGATGGCAGGCTGAGCTTGAACTGATGTGACGCAAATACCCGTGGGAGAACAGTACAGAAAATGATACTGTTTACCGAACGGTCTGCGCCTGAATTTAAGGCAGAATTGAGTTAGAATAATGAGATAATCCCAAACCACCAACAGATACGATGTCGCATCATTTATTGTTAGTTTAGCATTAGCACGATATAGGATAGTTTAGAAACAATACGATATAAAACGAGGTTTTTCGATGCGGGGTTGCGTAAGATAAATCAAGTATTATTTCGTTGGTATCGGCTAATAATTTTATATTGGGTAGCCTTAATCAGGATGACAAGTGCGATCAACTCATCGACTAAAAAATATGACGTTAATTTTTGATAGGCTGCGTATTATTGCGTATGTTATTGTTTGATGTCTCATGAAAAACATAAGATCTGGATATCATATTGATGTATTCTTGGGTGTCCTCAATAGCGTTTGGAGGAGCACCTTTTAATTGCTCGTGGTTATTTACATAAGATGTAACATCACTAATTGCTTTTTACCTACCGCGTGTATGTGCGTAACCTTACTAATATTAGGATTCATCAGTAATCTAACCTAATGTACCTTGTACTTAAGTATTTCGTTACGTATTTCATGGTATATTGGGTTTTCTACTAATTTTCCGCTCAGTACTCTTTCACTTACATGTTTTCAAGCGAAAAAGTCAAAGAGTGTTTCCTTTGGAGCAATGTTACCTTTTTTTTGTGATTGTTTCTGCTTTTATAAACTATAACTTTATTGAAACTGACAGATGAATCAAGTGATTGGAAATTCTGATATCAATAGTGTGTCGAGAATTATTTTCTATTTTTTGAAGGTAGCTTCCGTACTACAGAACTCACTCTCGGTGTCAACATTGTTGTACTCATTGTTTGCAAGAATCGACCACATAACACACCTTTGCAAAAGCCACTACTGTACTTACTAAAAGTGCAACTACAAATCCTAAACTATTTTTTTTCTCAAAGTAAACCTTTCCTAAAATATTCAAAATAGGCAAACAGAAAACAATAAAAAATACAAAATTAAATAACGATATTAAGTAGTCTTTCAACGTAATGATTTACTAACAAAATGTAATAATGCAGTTCCACCCGCGTAACTCCCTTTTCCGTGAGAACATTATTATAAATTATAGCCTACAGCCTTCTTTAATAAATGGACTATCTAACGCTGAGATGTTTTTTTTAATTGGACCAACAGTTCAGGAAGCTTAAGAGTTAGTTCGCTTGAACACGTTCAAGCGAACGAAATCCCTTCAGCCTTCAATTTTTCTTCAGCTTTATATTTTAATATAGTTTATTTAATCTCTACAGATACTGTTAAAATAGTTTAGATGAAATCCTACTAATATTATAAACGCGAAAGTTTGTAAGTATGGATGGATGGATGTTTGTTACTCGTTCACGCCAAAACTACTAAACGGAATTCGCTGAAATACAGCACCGGGATAGGTTATACGCTGGATTAACATATAGGCTACAAAACATCAAGCTCCGACCCACTGGAGCAGAGTAACGCAGGTAAAACCGCGGGGCGCAGCATGTTATTACATCATTTTTCTACTGTATCGCTGTCATGACGTATTTTAGGTACTTACGGAAACTTGGAAGTTTGATTCCACTTTACTATTGTCACGTTTTAGTTTCACAAAAGAAGGCAATTATTCGAATAAAGTCAAGACAACTATTGAAAATGATATATCAGCAGCCCCCGGCCTTCACCGTGCAGGCTTGCCAGATGTTTTTTACGCCTCATTTGTACGGCCCCTTATATAAGGTAGAAGGGAGTACACGAGTGTAGGAAAATAATTTCCAATATTTTCGGAAACGTGGACGGGAAATGAGTTGCCGAAATATATTTGTTCAGTTCGATAATATTAGAATGATAATAACAATATGTAATCCTGAAGATTATTATTATTAATATACTAGCTGACCCGACAAACGTTGTCGTCTTAACTAAAACCCTACATTAAATTAAACTTTTAATATTAGACGTGACAGCTCTGAACTAACCGTGATGTGCACTGTCAATGTTAGGTATGTCAAAACCCATAAGATTACACTAAAAAAAGTTTATACTGTCAAAAACGCTAAGGTTGCATTAGACATCGAAATATGGTAGTTAAGTATTCTTACATTTTCTAATTCTCCACGTAATTTTCTTTCTTTTTTTTTGCATAAGAACCTTCTCTTGACAATAACAAAATCAACAAAAAAAATAGTGAAATCGGTCCCCGTTCACGCGTGATGCCGTGACCAAGGGAAATAGGGATTCACTTTTATATATACAGGGTTATTTTTAAAACACCAACAACCTTTTGGGGAATAGAAGTACTCATGATTATGAACAACTTTTACTATGGGACCAACCCTGAAATCGCGGAAAAAAAATCAGCTGTTCCATACATTTATGTTTACTTACCTCGACAAAATGTATGGAACAGCTGATTTTATTTTCGCGATTTCAGGGTTGATCCCTCGTAACCTCCGTAGCGTAGCGGTAATTGGCTCGCTTTAAATCTCGGAGGTCGTGGGTTCGATTCCCACACCGGACAAGAAATCTTTGTGTAAATTCTTAGATTTCTTTCCGGGTCTGGTTGGTTGAGGGACTACCCTCCGTGCCTCGGAAAGCACGTTAAGCCGTTGGTCCCGATTGTTATAACATCATCTATAATAATCGTATATCAAGGAACGGGCAGCAGCGTTACCTTGTGTGTTACAAAATAATACTGCGGTCACCAACCCGCCTGCCAAGCGTGGTGACTATGGCAATGCCCTCCCTCGGGAGGAGGCCCATGTTCAGCAGTGGACGTTATACGGGCTGATGATGAGGGTTGATCCCATAGTAAAAGTTGTTTACAATCATCAGTACTTTCACCCTCTAAAAGGTTATTGGTGTTTTAAAAATAACCCTGTATATATAGATATAGACAAATTATATAACTACACTAACAGCTAAATAAGCTAATGTGTGTGTCTCTAGTGATTTGAAGTATTTGTCACACCTTCAGGTAGCTAATTCCATTCAGTGACCACACGGTTAAACCGTGTTTTGAAACGTTTCCTTGAGATATCATATCCAATTTCAATGCATGTCCTATGAGATGTTTATGTTGTTTTATGGTGACATTTATTAATATTATAATACTCCCGATGCGCGACGTCATATATTTGTTGAACTGAGTAACTTTAGATCCAAAAGGAACTCTTAATTACACAAATTTTACATATGAGTTAAGTAGATTTTAAGCGATAAATAATTTTAATATTATTTCATTATTTATTTTTCCAAGTGTTAGGTTATGTTAGCTATGCTTTTTTTTATTAATAATTATGTTTAATAGAAAAATATGATTCAGTTTAATTTTCTCAAATATGAACATTCTCTGTATTTAATAACCATCCGATGTCCTCGTAGACCCGAAGTCCGAGAGGTCCGCGAACTGTAAAGTAAAGCGACAGTTGCACTAAACTCCCCTATAATACTAAAAGTCATAATCCCTCAATCTCATCGCCAGCGACCGCCCTGAGCCGAGGTCCAAGCCCCACAGGGGGCGCCCTCTTGCGCCGGTTGCTTAGTTTGTAGTTTTTAAACCATTTATTAAGGCTGGAGCTCTGCTCGCCTTTATGCCCGGTGAAGTAGTAAAAGTCTCGAGGCCACGTAAACCTATCCGAAAAAAAAAGTATTTAATAAACAACCCTATTCAGTCTATTTGTTAAAAGACTTAAACATTTTATTTAAGCAATAAACTTAACAGTTTAATACATTAGTACAAATTTACTATACTGCTTACAAGTCTAATAAATGGATATTGTACCCGAAAGTCTAGAATATGGAACAAAATGAACAATGAACAGCTGCGACAACTCCCAGGGACGTTAATTCCAAATGATTAGTTTTGTAGCAGCACATGCGACTTTTTGATTCACAGATTCTATGACAATCGTGTACCAGATAACAAACGGCAGCACCTGAGTATATGCTATACACAATACTGTGGCTACCAATCTGTAAAATATTAAGTTAAAAAAAGAGGGTTCTACTGAGTCTTTTGGCAGTGTTTCTCAGTAGTCTCCACGTCACGCACTGCACAGTAGGGGAAAAAAATATAAGGAATCCAAATAAATGTAACCATTTTTACGAAATAAATGATATTTGACTTTGACTTTGAATCCACCTGCTGAGCGCAGTGACCTTCTATGTAGCCTCGTTTTCAGCAGTGGGCGATGTAGTGTTCACTACGTAGTTGGTAATAATAAAGCAAAGAATTACTGATATGATAGTGCTACTCGTTTAGCGGTCAGACTGCAAGTGCGCAGCGAGCCTTTGTTGGCTCAGCGCCCCCACCACTGCACACTTCACTTGTATACATATTACTATTTATTATATGATACTAAGACATTCCAAGTACATACAGTACAGAAGTTATCAGGCTGATGATGATGATGACTTACCGAAAATACAAAAAACCGGGATTGTCCCTTTTACCAAGTCTCTAATTCAATGCCTGTAGTCAGACGGGTTGACCAGCTTATCCGCAACAGATTTTAGTGAGGTATTCCTCGAAGCGCTACCATTTTGAGGCGCTCCGAATTAGGCGCTCCTTTTTTATTCCTCGGAGCGCTCCTTTCAGTACGAATTACTACTCTTAACACTGGTAACTAAAATATTTTTTTGGGAGGCGCTACTGAAAGGAGCGCCCCAAGGAATAAAAAAGGAGCGCCTCATTCGGAGCGACTCAAAATGGTAGCGCTTCGAGGAATACCTCATTTTAGTAACCAACTATTCTATTAAACTATATTGACATAATTTTTATTATTTCACTGTGTACAATTGACAAGTGCAAGTGTACACAGTACACACACACAGGACACAGGTGTGACAATCTCCGTAGCGTAGCGATATTTGGCTCGCTTTAAATCTCAGAAGTCGTAGCTTCGATCCCCACACCGGACAGGAAATCTTAATGTAAATTCTAAGATTTCTCTATGGTTCTGGTTGGTTGAGGAACTACTCTCCATGCCTCGGAGAGCACGTTTAGCCGTTGGTCCCGATTGATATAACATCATCTATAATAATCGTATATCAGGGAACGAGCAGCAGCGTTTCCTTGTGTGTTACAACATAATAATGCGGTCACAAAACCGCCTCCCAAGTGCGGTGACTATGGCAAACACCCTCCCTCGGGAGGAGGCCCATGTTCAGCAGTGGACGTTATACGGGCTGATGATGATAATGATGATGATGCAAGTGTATGTTAATGCTTAAGTGCTGTATGAATAAATATTGTTCGTTCATTTCATTTGTATATTCCTAGATTTACTTGAACATTTATCACTGAGTTTTCTTTCTATCAATCCTCTAAGGACTCTACCTCTGTATAAAATTTCTTTCACAATGCTTATTGTCATCGTTTATTGGCAATAAGGAGAATAAATAGGAATGGATTGTGGGTTCTAAAAAATAGCTGAAGTACAATATATATGCCATCAAAAACATACTTATAAAAAGACCCAAGTCTCGTAACGCATTTATTTTACCGTAAAAAGTTGTGGGGTCTATGTAATACCAAGTTGGTTAATTTGTTCAGTCCCTACTAAAGGGACCTTCTGTCTTAAGCTATTAAGTAATTATTTATTTATTTATTTATTTAAAACTTTAGCACATAACTGTACATAGGCGGACTTAATGCCAGAGGAATTCTCTCCCAGTCAACCATAGGGTGGTGCAGAGACAAAGTGGTAGGTGCACTTAAGTTGTAAGCACTCATTATGAAATAAATACCGTCAAGGTATACAACAAGGTATAATACTAACGTAAAATAAAGCATTTAACTAGAAATACATAAAGTTAATACAATAAGTATATTATAATACTCTATCATCTAATACACTATCACAAACATGTACTTACATATATACATAAATAATTTACATAGATATATACATATATATAAATATATATAAAAATAATAATATATAAGATAGATTACCGCTGTAACGAGTCTGCTAGCTTTGCTCTGATATGCTCACGGACTTTATTTTTAAAACCTAACCGATTCTTAGCCATCCTGACTCCGAGAGGAAGTGCATTCCAGTGTTGTATAGACTGTACAAAGAAAGACGCATGAATCAAGTTGGAACGGTGTTGAGGACAGTGAAGGAGACGGTTGTTGGAAGAACGCAAGGATTTGTTGTGGTTCGAGAAGCGATATTGAAAATGAGATGTCAGGTAAGAAGGAGAATAAGGAGAATCAAGTAAAGAGTTAAATTATCGGCAGAATCTCATTAGTCTTATTTGTATTTATTATGTAAGTATGTATTTGTATTTATTTATTTATATATTCAATATTTAGTAGTTTGTCAATAAAAGTATTCGTGTTTTTTATTTATTGATATTTAACGTTGTAAAATATATTATTACTTAGTATGATATTTTTCATGATATTAAGCTTACCTATCATATTATTATACAAAGTGCACCTACCATATTTTCTCTGCATCACCCTAAGGTTGACTGGTAGACAATGCCTTTGGCATTAAGTCCGCCTCTGTACAGTGTTGTGCAAAAGTTTTTAAATAAAAAAATAAAAATAAATAAAAGAGAAGAGTGTAGTTAATGCCCTCAAGTTCCTACGGTGCCTAATGGGCAACCATTTAAGTTGGGCACGATATGTAGAAACATGGTCGTACTTGTGGAGATTAAAAACGGACCGAATGCAGTTATTCAGAAGTCGGTCGAGTTTGTTGAGCTGATCTGCATTCAGGTCAAAGTAGCACACATCACCATAGTCGATTATCGGGAATATCAAAGCCTGCACTAACATTACTTTTGTTTGGACTGGGAGGAAATTTTTTAGACGGTAGAGTGACCGCAGAATGCCTGTCACTTTGCTGCTAATGGAGGCCATTTGCTTCTGCCAATTTAAAGAGGAGTCTAGAAACAAGCCCAGATCCTTGACACTAGGACTATACGGAATTACTGCATTATTAAACAAAATGGGTGGCAGAGAATTTAGATTAATTCTAGACAGCATCCTGGCGCTACCCAGTAGGCTTGGCACTTAAGAGGATTTACTGCCAGTCCAAACCTATTGGACCAGTCATGGAGAGCAGCAAGATCCCGATTTAATTTAAAGATGGCGCTTGGCAAATCCTCAATACTTTCCTGGGCATATAACTGCAGGTCATCGGCATACAGATGGTACGCACACTGAAGATGATTAGTGACAAAATTAATGAAAACTGAAAATAAGAGAGGAGAGACAATACCGCCTTGAGGGACGCCAACATCCAAGTTACGCCAATTCGATGAACAATCATCTACGCGAACTGACTGCTGACGGTCCCGAAGATAAGAAGAGAACCACTCCAGTGCTTCATTAGAGATCATTAGATGGGTGAGGATGGAGAGAAGGATGTCGTGACTGACGGTATTAAAGGCATTTGAGAAGTCCACCAAAACCAACACAGTGATTTTAGTGTCCTCCATACCCACCTAATATCGCCAGTCACTTTTAGGAGTGCGGTTGTGGTACTGTGACCAGGTCTAAATCCGGGTTGGAAGGGACTAAGCAGGTTATGGGTGAGGATAAAGCGGGTTGTTTGTGGACAACAGACTCGATAACTTTGGAAAGGAAAGGTAAAATAGAGATTGGACGGTAATGACTAGGTAGGGAGGGGTTTGAGATTTTCGGTAGTGGGAGTACATAGGCTTCACGCCACTGGGAGGGAAAAGTTCCGGAGTGAAGGGAAAAATTTACAATATGGGTTATAGCCGGAAGGATGTGGTCAAGGATAGGGATTAACAAGCGTCGTCCAATGCAGTCACAGCCAACTGCTTTGGATTTGCTAGCCAGGATAGTGGATTTGATCTCTTGAAATTATCTCATCTAACAGAATATTATTATGACCTTATCAACATCATCTTGAAAACACGGATCTTTGTTATGAGTCTATAGGTGTACTCTGTGTCTGTGATTTATGTGTTTCTAAAGTCCCCCGCGCCACAGGCACTTATTTCCTAAGTGCGGCATTTGTTTTTAAAAATCAACTACAGTTCTCAATGCTGCCGGCATTCTGGGAGCATTGCCAAGTACCAGCGATTTAGATAAGTTAGTCTTTTATAATTATTATAGAATACATATGTACAAATAAAAGTAGCTAATTTAAATTAAAACATACTTAAAAACTCACTCACTATTCTTAATAAATTCTATTTGGTAAAGTTGCTGGCAGCATTGCCCCATCGAATGGCAATGCTTTTCTGCTGTGCAAAGTAAATACTCGGGACTAGCACTCGGGACAACCTCCGTAGCGTAACGGTATTTGGCTCGCTTTAAATCTCGGAGGTCGTGGGTTCAATCCTCACGCCGGACAAGAAATCTTTGTGTAGATTCTAAGATTTCTTTCCGGGTCTGGTTGGCTGAGGGACTACTCTCCGTGCCTCGGAAAGCACGTTAAGCCGTTGTTGTTCCTATTGTTATAACATCATATATAACAAGTGTCCAACCCGACTACCAAGCGTGGTGACTATGGCAAAAACGGGTACCGGCTGATTATAATGATAATGATGAGCGCCCGGGGAAGGTGCCGCGCTAGACAATACTTCTGCGAGGTTTTTATAAATTAGTTTGACTCCCGGTCCCCACGGTTTGTCCCCCCAATGTTTTGCCGCCAAAATGAACAAAACATAACCACTTTAATTATGGCCCAGCCTGATCTTAGTTATTATTTTATAACTTAGTTTTACTTTACTACTTCTTATTGTTACTAGATGATCTACTAACCAAGTGCAGTATTATAAATTGGTGCCAATTGCCCTGACATGTCAGATTCATTGAAACGTAATTCGGGTCGATAGGATTAATCATAGGGACACATGCTTTTGATTGTACGACAGCAATTGATTTACGAGTGATGAGAGAATCAAATCAAATCAAATCAAATCAAATCATTTATTCGCATAAATATGTGTTCACAGAGTTCTTACAAAAAATACAGTCCATTTCATATTAGCCTTTCGGCGTGCAAATTTTTACAGCTATAATACAGATTTATTAATTATTTAACAATTATATAAACTTAAAAGTGGTCATTAAAATATTCATCTAAGGTATAATACGCTTTTTTTACTAAAATACCTTTTAATATAGCTTTGAAAACGCTATGTTTTTCTGTATTCTGTAGTTTAGTAGGTAGTTTGTTATAAACCCTTGGGGCCATACAGAATACACTTTTGTCATACAGTGCAGTTTTATGTGGAGGCATGCATACTTTATTTTGATGTCGCCTACTATTTAATTTCTCAAACATGTCTTTATTAAACCTGACGAATACAATTAATTCATAAATATATAAGCAAGTCAGTGTCAATATCTCATATTTTATAAAAAGGGGCTTACAAGAATCTGTCGGTTTTAAATTAAATACTGCTCTTAAACATTTTTTCTGCGCTCTAAATACCCTATTTACGTCCGTTGAATTCCCCCAAAATATGATGCCATATCTGATAACGGAGGTAACATATGCATGGTATGACATCAGTACAGTAATATGGTTTACTACTTTATTTAACATGTATAATGCATAAGAAGATCTACTTAATTTCTTACATATAAAGTCAACTTGTGTTCTCCAATTTAAATTTTCGTCAATAATTATTCCTAAGAACTTTGTTTCCTTTACGTTCTGTATTTCATTATTTCCATATTTTACTTGAATGTCATTTATATTAGTTCTATAGTTATTTTTAAATGTCATTAGAATAGTTTTGTCAAAATTAATTATTAAATTATTTATTTTTAACCATTCAATTATTTTTATTAAATTATCGTTAATATCTTTTTCCATTGTCTTATATTTATCAGAAAAAACTGCTGTACTATCGTCTGCAAATAATATAATAGGATGGTCAATTACCTTTGGAAAGTCATTTATATATAAAATAAATAATAGAGGACCCAGTACACTTCCCTGAGGTACTCCGTACACTACCTCACGAGAAATTTGGAAATGATTTGAACACACAAATTCTAATTTTGATTCCGATTCTAATTAGCGATAGTGTATTGAGGTATGTTTAGTAGAACGTTGGCGTGAAAGTGTTGACTTTACAGGTGGCTCAGTGTTACGGCAGTGGCCTCTGTGACCTGGTGTTGTGGGTTCGATTCCCACACGTGACAATTATTTGTGTGAAGTGAGTGTAGTTTATGATCATCATCATTATCATCATTAGCCCGTATAACGTTCACTGCTCCTGAGGGAGGGTATTTGCCATAGTCCCCACGCTTAGCAGACGGGTTAGCGACCGCAGTATTATGTTGAGCCACACAAGGAAACGCTGCTGCCCATTCCTTGATATACGATTATTATAGATGATGTTATAATAATCGGTACCAACGGCTTAACGTGCTTTCCGAGGCACGGAGGGTAGTCCCTCAACCAACCAGACCCGGAACGAAATATTAGAATTTACACAAAGCTTTCCTGTCCGGGGTAGGGACCGAACCCACGACCACATTTAAAGCGAACCAAATGCCGCTACGCTACGGAGGTTCATGAATTATGTGTTCATGCGGGAGGTGTCTTAAAAAAAAACCGTGCATATGTTGAAGAGCTTAAGTTAATATAATGTTCCATGCTTAAAGATATCACGTTGCTTTAACAAGAAAGTACTTCAGCAAAATAGCAAAGACATTCAAGTTTTAAAGGGACATTTAAGTTCGGAAACCTGCCGCTGTTATAACCCTATTCTAATCCGTGTGAAATACTTTAGGTATACGACTATCAGGCAGACCGACAGCTCGTTTGATATTCGATTCACTCGATTATTATAGATGATGTTATAACAATCGGGACCAACACGGCTTAACGTGCTTTCCGAGGCACGGAGGGTAGCCCCTCAACCAACCAGACCCACGACCTCTGAGATTTAAAGCGAACTGCTAAGCTACGGAGGTTGTCAATATAATACATTCTACTATAATATTACTTTAAGATGATTTTATGAAAACCGTTGCATTTAGTAATTAATGATCCAAGTGCGTTTCGTAAACCGATTTTGCCATAAAATATAAATCAATTCAATGACTTAAAGCTAAAATTGTGATGCTAGGCTTGAAAACCAAATAAAAAAAAGATAATCTAAAAATACACATCATACCAAATTGTTCTACTGAAATAAAAATTAAAAACAATTACAATTTACTGCCATAACAAGATAAGTCTAAAGTCTTTATGAATAAGGTTCATTTTCTTATCGAGTCATGCCACACCAATGTTTAATGTCAGCTTTAAAGAATTAGCATTGTAATTTAAATTTACTAAGTCTGTGGGTGCTGTTACATCATCGTTTTAGAACTTCAAAGGCATTTATAAGAGCTCCCTATTGTCTGTTTATTGGCCTTTTGTGTGGAAACGTGGAAATAAATAGCAAATATTTATTTATTTATAAATACCACGAATATAGTACAGTGAGTCATTAATTTGCCGAAACATTTAGATACGGTGGCGGACTGAATAAAAAGCATGGCCTGTATTTTCCCTATATTAATTTTATGAACTTCACGAGTTATTAAAACTTCCTCTTGAAATATGCTATCTATTAAAAAAATGGCATCCAAATTCGTGTCGTAGTTTTAAGATCTAAGCATACATAGGGACAGTCAGACAGCGGCATTCGTCATTGTTTTATAGTATGTATTGACAAAGAAGAAAGATTTTTTCGTTTTTTTTACATTGTATAGGCTCCAAAAATAATGGTTCTGTTCCTAAAATTCTTTAACAATAAGAAGGCTACGTTCTCCAAAAGTAGCAAAGACTAAATTTTGTTATGAAGTTCCCACGGGAACGGTAGCTACGCGGGTGAAACCGCGGTCGAAAAGCTAGTAAAATACGAAACTCCAATTTTTATGTTCCGAATTCTACATAATTGAAGTCAGTGCGACTTATAAATTCCACTTTTAACAGTTATTTTTTAAACAACATCTTGTTAATATCGTGGAAACCACACTGATTAATCACATCTTATAAGAAAATACTTTTATATAAACACGGTAACTACATATATATACCTAAAATAGGTCGTGAATGCTCTTTCAAGTTCTCAATATGCTATGAATGTGTGACATCGATTGAGTTTCAAACGACAAGGGCACATTCAAGATGGTTGCACTATATTCAGCTATTTCACTTCGCTCGAATTTAAACCATACGATTTGGAATCTAGAGCATTTGTGCTTACTTGATAATTATGTATCGAACATTGAAATGTCAACTTGCTTGCATTTTCTAACGTCCAAAGGTGCAATTACACCCGAGTCACGAGTCTCGGTAATTTCAACTGACACTGTGAAAGAAGAAATAGTTAATTATGATGATATAGAGATTTCCGAGATTTGATCCACACTCCGGAAAGGAAATCTTTGTGTAAATTCTAAGATATCTTTCCGGGTCTAGTTGATTGAGGGACTACCCGTTGTCCGTGTCACGAAAAGCACGTTAAGCCGGTGTTGGTCCCGTTTATTATAACATCATCTATATATCAAGGAACGGGCAGCAGCGTTTCCTTGTGTATTACTGCGGTCACCAACCCGCCTGCCAAGCCTCGAGTCTATGACAAAAAACCTCCTTTGGGAGGAGGCCCATTTTCAGCAGTGGACGTTATATTGGCCGATGATGATGATGATGATGTATTAGAGGTTGCGGAATAGGCGCATAGGTTAATTTTTATAGCGACATGAATGTTTATTTGTAAAAAACTCGACCCTTAGACCTCGGTCATGGTAGTAAATAGGCTAGGAAGTGATGAGATTGAACATTTTTATCGAAATTTTATGTAACTTTTTTATCGAAAGTTATTAATCTCTCTCGTTCTCTTACAATATTCAAAACATAGAATATAAGCGTGAAGATGGTGATTAGCTTATGGGGTCTATTTATGCTAAATTAGCAAAACTAAATTTGTATATTAACATTATTTATGTGCATGCCCATTAATTACGACAAAGATTTCATCTCTCCTCTTAACCAGCCGCGCCATTAAACTTCATTCATTTTGCATATTTTGAAGAAGGAAAATGATAGCGCACTTTCGTTATAATCCGGTGATTAACGGTCTCAGTGTACTCAGATCCTCAGCAATTTCATTCACCGTCAGAAGAAGGAATTTTAAATACTGAAGAGCTAAACAAATTACATTTATTTTGATAAACTTTGCGAACCTAGTCCGCAGTTCAAGTTAAATAAGACAACCTCCGTAGCGTAGCGGTATTTGGCTCGCCTTGAATCTCGGAGGTCGTGGGTTCGATCCCCACACCGGACAGAAAATCTTTGTGTAAATTCTAAGATTTCTTTCCGGGTCTGGTTCGTGGAGGGACTACCCACCGTGCCTCGGAAAGCACGTTAAGCCGTTGGTCCCGATTGTTATAACATCATCTATAATAATCGTATGTCAAGGAACGGGTAGCAGCGTTTCCTTGTGTGGTGCAACATAATACTGCGGTCACCAACCCGCCTGCCAAGCGTGGTGACTATGGCAAATACCCTCCCTCTCGGGCCCATGTTCAGCAGTGGACGTTATACGGGCTGATGATGAAGTCGCGAGGAATTGCAAACGGTTTAAAGCAGTGATTCGTTTAATTGAAGCTTTATTATAATAATGTTAATAGTACAAATAGTTATCTTGAATGGTTTCCAGTATTGTATGAAAATCTACTGAATGGATTTGGCTGAAACATTGCACGGGGAAAGTTAATACGCTCGATTAACATAAAGGCTATAAAAAACTACGCACCGACCCTCTGGAGCAGAGTAACACGGGTAAATCTGCGGGATGCAGCCAGTGTTTAATACAAAAACCAAATTTTACTTTACTTTTACATTAATCAGCCCGTTTACACTGCTGAACATGGGCCTCGTCTTAACAGACCTTAGCAAGCCAGGGTCGTTGAGGAATATAGCCGTATATAAGTAATCACTTCGCCTTTCTTTTATTTTTATTACATTAATAAAATACATATATAAGGTGCTTTAAAAATATCTGCCACGGCTTTAATGGGAGGTAGTATTATGTTTAAAGATTACAATAGTGAAGAGCTTTCGTACCCCGGAACAGTTATTTCAATTTGAGAAAATAAATAAGTTAAATAAACATTGACTATACTCTGCATAAAGCCATTCACAAATTACGCGCGATGTGTCGCATCGTCAATGAAAACAACTGCTATCTCTTTCTATCTGTTCCGTGAATGAAAACTGAAATCACTATCTGTACGTATAGGTACGCAATAATACGCTGTCAAACAAGTGTTTTAAAAGTGCAATTACTTACCAGCTTCTGCATTCTTCCAAAAAACTTACGTAAATAAGATGATAAACTTCCCATCACACTTAAATCAGGCTTTGGACTGTCAACTTAGTGTAAGAATCGCAATTTTTTTCTTATTATTTTTAAACAATAGGTAGGTACTTAGATTCATATCAAATAACGATAAATTACAGTAACTTGGCGTGTTTAAAAGTTAATCATCTTATTTACAACAATTGCACCGTAGGTATTTACAGTTATTTACACACTCCCTACCTACTTATCTACGAAACTGTTGTACTAGTCGCGTTGCACACAAATGTAGGCACGCTTACATACCTACGTGTCTCTAAACTTTGTTTAATGTGTCCGTTTCACTTTTTAATTGTCTAAATGCGCGTTTGATTCGCCTTATTAGTTCTACCACACTTCTGATATCATGTCCGGTTCAGCCGTACACTAGGTCCTTTACACGACCCCACAAAAAAAAGTCTAGAGGGGTTAAATCCGGCAAGCGAAGAGGCCACGGCACTGGCTCTCCTCGGCCCGGGCCTATCCAACTTTCACCGCCGTACCACACACCGTTTAAAAATTCCCGTACGTTGATGGCGAAATGAGGTGGTGCTCCATCATGTTTAAAGTGCAGCCCTCTTATCTCTTTAAGAGGAATACGTTCCAACATTCTTCTCACACGGGTTCGTAGTAAACGCAGATACGACTCTCCGTCCAGTCTGTCCAAGAACACTGGTCCTAGTATTCTGTTCCCCAGTATCTAGTGTTAATGTGTGGGCTGGCCCACACATTAACACTTAACCGAGTGTGAAAATGATCAGGCCGCACAACACTACGTCGGAGTACACTAGTATGGAGGGCTGCCTGCATCAACCGGAGGCGGGTCAAAGCGGCCGTGGTCTCTAAACCTGTACACGGTATCCAGAATGGTATGATGACTAACTCGCACACCAAACCTCTGCTGGTATAAGTTCACGGCATGTGCATTTACGGCGTTACACTCGCGGTAGCACAATACCATTTCAAGGTATTCTTGATTAGAATACCGTCTTCTGGGAGGCATTTTTAATAAAGGCGCGCGATATTCCCGTCGCTGACCGCTAAAACTATCTTCCGGATTCTTCCGAGCGGCCGGGCGGCCGGGGGACGAGCGGCGACTGGCGCGCGCCCGGCGATCGGCTAGCGCGTGCGACGAACGGGGTAGCGCGGGTGCGGGTGCGGGCGCGCGGGGATGTCCTTTGACAACCGCCGCGCGGCGGCATCGTATCGGCGTGCGGTGCGGCAACAGCTTATTAAGTCTACAGAATGGTGTTATGCCAATAAATCAATTCAAATTTATACGTACAATTTTTTGTATGAAAAAAAATATGACAAATTATCAATAATTTTTCTTCACTATTGTAATCTATAAACACAATACTGTCTCCCATTGCAGCCGTGGCAGATATTTTTATAGCACCTTATATACTACTAAAAGTAGCTAATTTAAAATAAACCTAACTTTCAAAATACTACTATTTTACTTAGCAAGGTTCCCAGAATGCTGGCAGCATTACCCCGTTGAATCGCAATGCTTACCTGCTGTGCAAAGTAAAAACCAGCACTCTGAGAACGTGCTGCACTAAAGAGGGCCGCTGCGAGGTATTTATAAATTGATTTGGTTCCCAATCCGGCCCCAATGTTTCGACACCAAAAGGCACAAAAACATAACCACTATCAAGGGTGCTATCACCACGTTTGGCAGATTAGTGATTGCAGTAACATGGTGAGTATCCTTGAGCTGATCGATGATGCTGCTCATTCATAAGCTGAATAATAATAATAATATAATAATAATAAAAATTTATTTAAAAATTCATTTACAAAAAAAACAAATAACATAAATCTTTGAAAATATAACCTCATTCTTACATACCTATTTGTATAATTATTGCTAAAATAAAATAGAAATACGTATAGTTAAGATAAATACACTTATCGTTAAAACAAGACAAAATTAAGAACATTCAAAATATTATAGCTATTAGCGGCTTGTCTGAACTAGGTAGAACCTGTGCTTCAGACAAAACTAACATAACAATTTATTTAAATGAGAGGCAAAAAGAAATGTAATTAAAATTGTAATAAATTAAAAACTAATGCGTTTGTGTAAACTGATACATTCCTACATTATCGGCATCATTTTAAAATTTCTAGTATTTTTCTGTGTCTGCATAATTTAGCTGCTGTAGGTATTCTGTTACCACTATGCGGCATTTTGTATAACATACGCTATGGATATTTAGTAATTTATTGATTTTATTATACAAAAAAGGTCCTAAAAATATGTAAAATCTGTTAACAAATGCATGTCTGGTTTGAGGCTTTATACAAACTAAGTCTTTTCTTCGCTTGTCTGAAGGTGCAGGGTTAAAAGAAAGTTCTTTGTGTTGTTTCAATAAAATATGCAGTACAAATAATTGTCGAACCGTAAGTACTTGACATTCCGTGTAAAGCTGATGAGTGGGGTACATAAAAGGACGAAAGGTTGCTACCTTTAGTATTGCTCTTTGAGCACGTTCTAGTGGTAATATAATGGTTTTAAGAGCACCACCCCATGAACCTATGCAATAAGTCAAAACAGACTGACACAATGCTAAATAAACTTGTTTAATTAATTTACAGTCGGCTATATTACGTAAATTCTTAAAAATATATATTAATTTTCGCACCCTACTGAATGTCCCTTAGTTACCTCTTAAGACCTCCATTGGTAGACATGGTGTGGTCTATTATAAGACAAAATTATTTTGTAATTTTTGACAACCTCCGTAGCTTAGCGGTATTTGGCTCGCTTTAAATCTCAGAGGTCGTGGGTTCGCTCCCCACGCCTTGCCGGACAGGATATCTTTGTGTAAATTCTTAAATTTCTTTCCAGGTCTGGTTGGTTGAGGGACTACCGGGGCTCGGTAGCCGTTGGTCCCGATTGTTATAACATTATCTATAATAATCGTATATCAAGGAACGGGCAGCGTTTCCTTGTGTGGTACAACATAATACCGCGGTTAACCCATTACCCATAGTCAACCCGCCTGCCAAGCGTGGTGACTATGGGTAATACCCTCCCTCGGGAGGAGGCCCATGTTCAGCAGTGGACGTTATACGGGCTGATGATGATGATGATAACTGAAAATTAAACTTTAAATATAATATGTACAACTAAAAGAATCTAATTAAAACCATACCATAACCTTTTAATGTTTCTAAATCTATGCTAGTCGGCAACGTTGCCAAAATGCTGGCGGTATTGCCCCGTTAAATGGCAATGCTTGTAATTTAGTTCAATATATCACGTGTACAAAAACCAATCGACTATGGTAGCTCGATAGTTTTAGTACCCTATAGCTAAGTTAAAATAAATTAATTTCAAATGCATCCCATAGACATTGAGCAAGATGGATAGTAAACATTTATTAAGAATAGTTGTGAAAACAGTCAATAAATGAATCCTCTTGTATTTGTAGTTTTAGTTGACAAGATTGAAAGCGTATACAGAGAAGCGAATACAAAGAATTAGTAATAGTATTTACAACAAATAATTGTAGAAAAAAACTGAATTAATACGAACTTAATCACTACATAGTATAAAACAAAGTCGCTTTCTCTGTCCCTATATCCCTATGTATGCTTAAACATTTACAACTACGCAACGGATTTTGATGCGGTTTTTAATAGATAGAGGGATTCAAGATGAAGGTTTATATGTATAATACATCAGCATTGTACCCGTGCGGAGCCGGGTTGGGTCGCTAGTTAATAATATAGGCATAGGATTTAAAGTACTTACATGAAAATGAAAACGTTTATTGATAATACTTTAAAGCCTTAAAGCCATACTGATATTTTAAGTACGCTTCAAGGGCCAAAACAGATTAAATTTTACTGCCCTTATCTATAGTCGTATTTCTAGCAATAGTAACAACAATAAGACATTGGCTGTCGCGAGCCAGTTTGATGACACTGGCGGTCCGGATTCAGCCCGCGAGCCGTAGTTTGGAGACCCCTGATGTAGATCGTACTTATTATAAGTCAAATACAATGATAAGGCCATAAAAAATATGAACTAAAAACAATAATGTTATAAAATAGAATTTACCAATGTTGTTATGGCATGTAGTTATCGCTTATTATAAATATAATTAAGATCACCCAGCGCGGCGTGGGATCGGGACAGAAGCATAGACCGCGTCGCGAGCCTCGCCTTACTAGGACCATCGGACCCATATGGTATTAGTAATATCTATACTTATATTATAGAGAGATTTTTATATGCAATTAATTTAACCCCATTAGAAATCTACGTTATTAAGGAGTTACATAGGCTTTATTTTATGACGAGATTCAAACGGGAATGGAAACGACATGTAGGAACGCGAAGTAAGTCGCGTTTATACAGGGTGTATGCCGTATGGACCGACACAATTTTTTCAGGGATTTGGGAGGTCATTAGCTAGTTTCTACCCATACACCCCTTATCCCAAATGTCACGGTTGGTTACAAACGACTTAAAAAAAAATGAAAAAAATGCCCAAAATGTTCCCTTTAATTCAAAATAACTTTTTTGTTTGTGGGTGTAGTGGCACAAAACAAATTTTGTTTCATTCTCCAAAGTCTTTTAAATCTAAAAACATCTTTGTTTTATACAACTGGTTTCAAGAAAATTCCTTACAAGCTTCCAAAGTTATTTTTTTTTATTTAATGAATGAAATTTTACAACTTCTAAATTATGTATTAAAAAAAACTAAAAGCCATTTTGAACTTAGCTTTATTTTAAAAAGTTATTTAGTTGATACCCTTACTAACGGTATGCTACATGTCATAGAAATTATTCATTATGTAGTCAAAATACTAGTTAGGAGAGTCAGGGTTAAGAAAAGACTTTTTAAGGTTATTTTGTTTTTATTAAACTAAAGTTATAAAAAAGGAGGCAAAACACGTTGAATGGAGACATTTATTTAAATTTTTAATCAATGATCTACTTAAACTTGTTGTGCCAGTTTTGGAAGATGGTGTGCCGATAGTTTTCCAGAATGACGGCTGTCCAGCACACTACCGACTGAACGTGCGAGAGCATTTAAATAATGTCTTTCCAAACGCATGGATTCCCTATTCCGTGTCCCAAGACGCCTTTGGATTTTTACGTCTGAGGACGTGCAAAAGAATTGGTTTACCAGACAGAAGTGCCCACTAGGGAAGTTCTGATTGAACGAATAACCGGCGCGTTCCAAATTATGAAAGAAGAAATGCGACTACGTACAACGACAGTTGAAATAAGAAACAGATGTCGTGCATGCATACGAAATGGAGGAGGTCAATTTGAACAAGATTTATAACTTTTTTTTTTAACTAGCCTATTCTGTCCTACTGCTAGGCAAAGGCCTCCCCCATTACTTTTCACCTCTCCCGGTGTTTTGCCTCCTTTTTTATAACTTTACTTAAATAAAAACAAAATAACCTGAAAAAGTCTTTTCTTAACCCTGACTCTCCTAACTAGTATTTTGACTACATAATGAATAATTTCTATGACATGTAGCATACTGTTAGAAAGGGTATAAACTAAAAAACTTTTTAAAATAAAGCTAAGTTCAAAATGGCTTTTAGATTTTTTTATAATTAATTTAGAAGTTGTAAAATTTAATTCATTAAATAAAAAAATTAACTTTGGAAGCTTGTAAGGAATTTTCATGAAACCAGTTGTAATAAAACAAAGATGTTTTTAGATTTAAAAGACTTTGTAGAATGCAACAAAATTTGTTTTGTGTCACTACACCCACAAACAAAAAAGTTATTTCAAATTAAAGGAAACATTTTTGGCATTGTTTTCATTAAAAAAAAAATCATATGGAACCAACCGTGACATTTGGGACAAAGGGTGTATGGGTAGAACCTAGCTAATGACCTCCCAAATCCCTGAAAAAATTGTGTCGGTCCATGCGCCAAACACCGTGTATATCTTTATTGGAAAGGAGGCGCCTAAACCGGCGTATATAAACGGTATACCTACTAATATTATAAACGCGAAACTTTGTAAAAACGGATGGAAGTATGTTTTTTACTCATTCACGCAAAAACTACCAAATGGATTTTATTCAAGTTTGCATGCCGATAGTTTATAAGCCGGATTAACATATAGACTGCAAAACATCACGCTCCAAGCCACAGGAGCAGAGTATCGCGGGTAAAACCGCGGGGCGCAGCTAGTAAAATATTATGTAAGACTACGAGTCATGAGCCCTGTTGTGTTGCAACCTACAGCCATGAGCTCACACGACCCTGGCGTTGCAGCACATTAAACGGGTAAGCATTATACATTCCTGAATCACCGTAGTATCTCGAACTAAATTCCATATGGAATTGCCGAGATAATTCGGCAAGGCAAAGTCTTTGAGATTAACTTCCCTACGTGAGCCTTACAAATGTATCTTTGAATAAATTATTTAGTTAAAGGTAGTTTCAAGACAGGTGCAAAGAGGTTTAAGAAAACAAAAAACTTCTAGACATAGGCTGATCCAAAACGAAGCGTGCGCCCCAAAAATAAATTATAATTATGAAAATATGAGTAATGTTTTGACACGGGTCTTAAGAAATCAACAAAACATTTTACCAAAGTTAATACTCTAAAGTGGTAAATAATTGCTTAATTATGCGGTTATAATTATGGGTGATTTCAATAATATAACTTTTTGGAACCGCTCACAAATTTTTTGAGGTCTGGTCCACTGAGTGTTAATGACTTCGAAAACTTTGCTTAACATAATTTGAAATTAATAAGTTACCGTTTACTTCATCAAACCGTTAACTGTCCACAACTGAGCAACATCATGAGCCCGTATAACGTCCACTGCTGAACATGAACCTCCTGTTGAGGGAGGGTATTTGCCGTAGTCACCATGCTTGGCAGGCGGGTTCATGACCGCAGTTAGGTTATAACACACAAAGAAACGCTGCTGCCCATTCCTTGATATACGACTATTATAGATGATGTTATAACAATCGGGACAAGCGGCTTAACGTGCTTTCCGAGGCACGGAGGGTCCCTCAACCAACCAGACCCGGAAATAAATCTTAGAATTTAAACAAAGATTTCTTATCCGGCGTGTCTTTTGCTGTCTACTAGCATTCTTGTTAACCCCTCGTGCTAAGCATTTCATGCTTGTGTTACGTGTGGGTTCACGTCGGTATTGCAATGGATGGCGTTCGAACAGGCGACCTCAAGATCACAAGTCCGATGCCCTAGCCATTGGGCTACGGCCGCTATAAATACAAATATACAAAATTTAATACCTATTTTATTTATTATGGCGTTGTCGATATTTTACAATTTCAAATAATCATTTACTTTACGCTTTTTTATTTAAAATGGCATACGAAAGTGGACATCAACATATTTATTTATAGATACCTTATGTTACCATTTTTACATTTATAAATCTAAAATTTAATCTGCTTGGCATAGATTTCACAATGAAAGCTTTATTGAACATTAGTTAAAATGGTATTTGAATAACATGAAATGTATTAAAAATATTTCAGATATTTATTGCAGTGAAATTTCAGGGATATGATAAATTTGTAAGCCTATAAAGAGTACTTATCATCATCATCATCATCAGCTTATTGTAGTCCACCGCTGATCATAGGCCTCCCATCGATTTCCAGCGGAAACGATTGCTAGCGGCCTGCAACCACTGAATCCCTGCAACATTTATGAGGTCGTCGCTCCATTGTGCAGGCGGTCGTCCGCTCCACTCGAGAACCTTTCTGCTCCATCGGCCGTGACTTCTTCGAGCTATGTGTACTGCCCATTGCAACTTCAGTTTGCTTATCCATTGAGCTATGTCAGCGACCTTCATTCTCCTGCGGATCTCTTTTTTCTAATTCGATAACGCAGGGAAACGCCGAGCATAGGCTCTTTCCATAGCTCGCTGAGCGACTTTGAGCTATCTTATGAGACATACAGTAAGCGACCACGTCTCAGTTCCATAAGTCATCACTGGTAATGTTATATTGTTTCAGGTAACAAACTGCCCAACATTTTTAAGCCATCTTGGTTTGTATTTAAATCGAGTTTCGAAATTTACGTAGAACTAATAATCTCGTTTGCGCCTCTAGTCAACTGGTTCTGTAAACTAAACAAATCAATTCGAACACTTTACAACCTAACACAAAATAAGTTCGCTTTGAGGTAAAATCTCCAGTTTGTGGTATTGAATGCTTGTACAAATACAACGTCTATTTCAATTCGACAAGAAAATACGAGTAGTATGGAATATATACGAACTGAAGTTGGTATATGTCATTATAATATTTTGTCTAAAGATTCACACTAGAACAATAATTACTTTATTTGAAAAAAAAACTATGGGTCCATGGGACCCAGACGCCCAGCATTTTTTAAAGGGGCTCTCCAGACGCTTGTAGTATATGCTACAGGCGTCTGAACAGGCGTATAACAATTAAGGAATATATCCTTGATTGTTATATTTTAGATTTAAATATCCATATGAATCAAATTACATTAAAAAATATATATATTAAGAAATATTTTTAGGAACGATAAATATTTACCTACTAAACGAGTAGGTATAAAATTGTTTAAAAAAAATGTATTGAAATTGATTACAGCATTGCATAAGGGTAGTCAAGTATCACTCAATTTGTGCGTTCTATAATTATATGGTAGGGATTTCGGTAGTTTAATAACGCGACAGCCATGAATCGTTTACGTATAGAAACTACAAGTAAGCAACCAACTCAATTAAATTGTTTTCTAATACTGGCGGCAGACCCACAAACCTCGACAATAGGTATAAGAACAAAAAAAAATATTTAGTTCGTCAGTTAGATTACTAAAACATATTGGACAATTTAATGAAAATGGACTAAGATACAGAGTAACAACAAACTATGAAGTGTAAAAGGGGGGTTTGTGACGTCACTACTTACTAGGTTTTGTACCTGGAAGTGACATCACATGAATTTATAACGCTCAGTATCTTCGACATTTTTTGTTTGGGGAATTAAAAAAGAAATACGTGTCCAATATTTTTTGGTAATCTAACTGACGGACTAATTAGATTTTATTAGTATTCATGCCTATTCTTACATTTATTTAATATCCTTTACTATCGTCATATACTTTAAACATGACAATCAATTTCAATCAATAAAAGCGGCCGTAGTCCAATGGCTAGGGCGTCGAACTTGTGATCTTGAGGTCGCCGGTTCGAACCCCACCCATTGCACTACCGACGTGAACCCACTCGTAACACAAGCATTTTAGATTAGCACGAGGGGTTAACAAGAATACTTGTAGACTTAAAAACTCAGCTAGTAAAAATTTAAAAAATTAAAAAAAAAGAAAAAAAATAGCTTTATTCGACGTAGCTTTAAAGAATCAATTATGCTGTTCGGAGAATTTTCAACATTTCCTGCCTGGCTGTGACTTGTTCGCTCGTCTCTTTATATTCATACTCTCAAGATATTAAATTTAAAGTACCTTTTAAAACCTAGTCAATATTTAAAACGCTGCCGTAGTACTGTATCGTCAATAACAAATGAAGGGAACAAATAAGGAATATTTTGTAATATATGAGGTGCTTAAAAAGTATACGCCAAACACAGTTGAAAGTGATTGATATCTGTGAAATAATAATTTTAATTTCACTAATACAAAACATCTTTTAAATTTATTAAAATACATAATATAAGCTCATAATGACTGCACCGGTGGCTCAGTGGTTACGATAGTTGCCTCTGAGACCTGGTTTTCTGGGTTCGATTTCCACCCGGGACAATTATTTGTGTGAACCATAAATAGTTGTTCTGAGTCTGGGTGTTCTTTGTGTCCGTGAAATGAATGTTTGTAAAGTCCCCCGCGACACAGAGATTTATTTCCCTAGTGCGGGAGTTGTCTTTTTCAAAGAAAAAAAAAATTAATGAATGTAGAAGAGGGGAAAGTGGTATGACAAGATCGTAGCAAGTGGAAGGCAGTTGTCTCTGCCTACCCCTACGGGAAGGTGGCGTGAATATATGTATGAGATGAAGTTCCTCACATATGTCTCCAGACAAGAAGTGTAACTAGCTAGCGATTGGGGATGACTTAATTCCCAGAAACATGTATTTCAAATAATTTGTTTTTTTTTAATAATATAATTAAAATCTGAGAAATTTATTTTATTATTTTTATTGATTTATTTAAAACTTAAGCACAAACTATTGTACCAAGGTGGACTTAATGCCGTAGTAGGCATTATCTGCCAGCCGACCTTAGGGTGGTGATGAACAACATGGTAGGTGCACTGTAGTTTAGAAAAGATAAAAGAATAATTTAACTATTAGAAATTTAACAACACCAGTTGTTGATGAGTTGATAATAATGATTATGAAAACTATTTAAGTATGTATTTTAATTTAGAAATCAATGTTTTTCTCTAGTAACACACTCAAAAACTAACAAAATTTTAATCTATGAAAAATTTACAAAAATAAATAAAAAACTAAAGACTTGCAACAAATATAATCAGTAGGTATAAGTGACATTATCTCGTGTTAGATGGATGGCTTAAATTTTAGAATCCCCGTATATACATAATTATCTCAATTATTATTATTTGTCGGATCATTATATTTTACAAAAGCGAGTAGCTATGTAAGTAAATATGAACGTTAATGATAAACGCTCGTGTAATTAAACAAATAAGTCAGTACATTTTCTTGCTATAATAGATATTACTTACACGCAGTTTATTGTCAAGTTTATTCATACTAATTACGTACTAATACCTGGAAGACAACGACTTCCTCAGTGACCGTCAATTCGGATTCCGTCGAGGCCGGTTTACTGGGGATCTTCTTGTATATGCTACTCACTTATGGAGCGAAGCCATTGAGAGACACGGTGAGGCTCTTGCCGTGTCTCTTGATATCTCTAAGGCTTTTGACAGGGTTTGGCACGCAAGTCTCATTGGTAAGCTTCCGGTTTACGGTATTGCTCCCGTACTTTGCACCTGGATTCAGGATTTCTTGAGGGGAAGGTCGATTCGAGTTGTCATTGATGGCGCCTCGTCCGATCTTCTTGGTATTAATGCCGGTGTCCCTCAGGGATCTGTTCTCTCCGCGACTCTTTTTTTGCTGCACATAAACGACCTGCTAGTTACTCCCGGTATCTTTGGGTATGCAGACGACAGCACAGTCTCGGTGAGATACTTGTCTGATGCGAAGTCGGGGTCAATGGTCCAGTCGTTCAGGGAGTCGATGATTGAGGGGGTGAACTCGATCTTGGAGGCTGTTTCCTTATGGGGTGATGCCAACCTGGTTGGGTTTAACCCCTCAAAAACACAGGCGTGTCTTTTTTCGGCGAAACGGAGTCCATTCCAACTGACTCCGACTTTCCGGAATGTCTCCGTTCCGATCAGCGACCATCTTGAGCTCCTAGGGCTTGACCTCTCTTCTAATCTAAACTTCGGTCACTACATCGAGTCCATTGCAAACACTGCAGCCAAAAAACTTGGCATTCTCTCCAAGGTGAGGCGGTACTTCACATCGGAGCAGCTCTTAAGTCTTTACAGAGCTCAAGTTCGCTCCTCAATGGAATACTGTTCTCATCTTTGGGATGGGTCTGCTGGATATCAGCTGGATGCTCTGGACTCATTGGAGCGCCGAGCGAAGAGAGTCATAGGCAATAACTCACTGGTGGAGGCAAGTCTTCAGAGCCTCGAACACCGTAGACGAGTGGCCTGCCTATCAGTTTTTTATCGGTTGCATTTCGGGGAGTGTGCGGAGGTTCTACATAACCTGATACCCGCTTCACCCTTCCATCACCGGACGACTAGGCGCGGCGAGCGGTTTCACCCTTTTGTTGTAGACATTCCTTCAATACGCACGAAGCGATTTGCTTCTTCTTTCATAATGCGGACGGCTAAGGAGTGGAATTCTCTGCCGGCGTCAGTTTTTCCGGAACGCTATAATCTGGACATCTTTAAGGCTAAAGTGAACAGACACTTTCTAGGCAAGCGTGTATCATCTTAGGCCTTATCTTCGCCTTCCATCAAGCGAGATTAAGGTCAAACGTAAGCCTATAGGTAGTAAAAAAAAAAAAAAAAAAAAACGTACTAATATTAATTTGTATGTTTGTTTCTTTACAATTACATATCCGTTGCTTAGCGTTAAAATCTGTCACCGTGTTAAGTAGTAGGTACGGGAGACGGAGCTTTTGTGGATTTCCTCGAGCGCGTCAGATTAAGATTGGATGGAGTAATTACAGACAAAAGAGAATGTTGTTCTTACTATGAGCCCTGGTCCAAAAAGAAATCTGCGGTCCCCAGGCATGAACCCATTGTTGATCGACTCATTCATGTGAAGTTACTATGTATGCAAAGACGTAACAAAATCGAACTTTTCGAAATTTTTTTAATTATTTTTTGGACCAAAAAAAATCATTCTCCTTTGTGTACATATAAAAACTCTAACAAACTGAACGTGACGCAAGTTTTTTCTTATAATTTGAAGCGGCCTATGGCTAGTGCGTCAGATTTGCGAACATGTGGCCGTCGCATCTTCACCCATTGCACTACTGACGCGAATCCACTCGTAACGCAAGAATTTTAGCTTAGCACGAAGGATTAACAAGAATACTAGTAGTGAGCAAAAATGATGTTAGTTACCTAAAAAATAAACATCTTAATGAGAAAAAACCCCAAATGAACGTGAGATATGGTCCTGATAAATAAATGTGTGTCTTCATATTCCAGGCGTGACGCCTGGTCATCGAAATGTTAGTCTACGGCTAGTGAAATAATAGAACGATTTCAATACAAAAATATTGATGTAATAATTTAATTTTATTTGAAACGGCAAATTCACATTACCTTCCAAATTGAATTCTGAATTCCAAAAGCAATTAGATCCTATAAACACATATTAAAAATCCGATGGTTACATTTCAATTTGCCAATAACCTTCTAAATGAGAAAATAACTAGAGGGGAAAACCGTTATTAAATTGCCCGGTGCAATTAAAATATATAACAAGTATATATACATATATGGTTAAGGCTATATGACGATACAAATGGAATTGGAATGGAATAAATTTCGAAGTTTTCATGATTTTGCAAACCTTCATAGAGTTATTAATTTATTAAATTTACTATAAGCTTTTAATTAAATTTAATTTCATGACTTTGTTGAACGTTAGCTTGTCATGCCTTTATAAATTCTTTAACTGAGCATAAACATTTGCGGAGGTGGAAATCCTCTTGTCTCTTTTGTCTTATAAAAGCACTATTGTCAGAGATTTAATTTCTAAAAACAAACAGTTAAATGATAACGAATTTTCAGCTTTCATTTTCTTACTTATTTCTATCCGTAAATGTTTGACTGAAACCTAAAAATTGGGAAGCAGAACTCTTGGTCCTGCGCTTGATCTCGTTAGAGTTTTGGCTATAGCCAAAATTGGTATGACTAATGTAATTTCGTATCGTCGCAGTATTAGTCTCGCTTAAAGTTTTTGAGGCTGTGGGTTCCATCTCCACATTGGTCTGAAATCTCTGTGTGAATTCTAATATTTCTTTCCGGGTTGGCATGGTTGAGGCACTATCCCTCGTGCCTTGGAACGCACGTTAAGCCGTCCCGACTGTTACAACATCACCTAAAAATTCGTATAACATGTAGTGGGCAACAGTAGTGGGCTCTTCCCTTTGTGCAGCAACATCAAACTACGGTCATAAACCCGCCTGCCAAGTATGGTGATTATGGCATAACACTCCCTAGGGAGGACGCCCTTGTGCAGCCGTGGAGATTGTGTGGGCTGATGATGATGATGATGAATGTAATTTATCAATATAAGAAACCAAAAAGCAGTCGATAAATGGTTATCTTTTACAAAAAGCTTGTATTAAAAACGGTTTGTTCTTTTTGTTGAGTCGGCAAATACAATATACAGCCTATGCACCATATAGGCAAAGGAATTCACAACATACATTTTATTGCACCCGAATGAAACTACGACCCGAAAAATACCCTTGTTTCGTTATAGACTAGATTTGTAACAAATTTTGTTTGTGATTTATACGTGAGCAGGTGTGAGGAATGTGCGCAGAAACTATTTGGCAATATATCATAATAAGTAATGGCATGAATCGGTTGGCACGCAGAGCTGTCGGTTTAGAACACGATCTCTGCAGTCGTGTCGCGTGGTCATCTCAATTTATCTAAAGACTATGGAATATTGTTTCTTATACATTTGTGATAGGGGCAGCAATTTATTATGAGGTCTGTTACTGTTAAAACTAAACAGAACGCGCATGCTTAGTGTGGGGTCAGCCTATATACCAACAAAGGTTGAAATTGTGGGTCATATTAATTATTAATTAAATGAACAAATCTCGCAAATCACATACAAGATACACCATTTACCAATTAATAAATATTCATGAACAATTAGAAACATAATGCTTCCGTAATGATGTAGGTATTGTAATTTGCTTTTAGAAGCGGTAAATATCAACCAGTTGTCGAAGTAGGTATATATTGCATATTACACTGAATTAAAAATAACATTTAGACCAGTTATCGAAATTTATTGAGATATAGATATATATGTTGCAGTCAAAACTTTTAACCTGTCAAAAGTACTTTTAACTAGCAAAATCAGTCGAAACTAACCTAATCTATCCTAAAACTACTTTTGACTGATTTTGCTAGTTAAAAGTACTTTTGACTAGTTAGGAGTTTTGACTGTAACATATATATCTATATCTCGATAAATTTCGTTAATTGGTCTAAATGTTATTTTTAATTCAGTGTACCTATTGTTATATATCAAAATAATGAATTTGATATATAATCACGTCGGGGTCACCAAATGTAGATGGACTTTGGTGGTGTGCCTCCACAGAAAATGAAAATCTTCTTTGCCAGTGGTGTACCCGGCGGCCGACCGCCATTTGTTGATATTCAGAACTTGTATATGTTCGAATTGGCTTGCGAAATTTTATTGCGCGATACAGGTTAGTTGGTATGCTAAGTGCTAGATGGCGCTGCTAGTTGTCTTGTGGTTTTTGTGTGGCTACTGTAGATGTCATCATCATCATCATCAGCCCGTATAACGTCCACTGCTGAACATGGGCCTCCTCCCGAGGGAGTGTATATACAAGGTGTAACGGAAAGGGTATATACATAGAAAGAGCAAGGCTTTTTTGGATGATAACAAACGATATGGCAAGGGTTATTTAATCCTATCTCTACAAGTCCAGAAGTAATGATTTTTTTAAATTCATAGATACCAGAAACCAAACTTTTCAAATTGAAATAAATACATCACTAGCACTCAATCAGCTGATCGATGTCAACGAACTATTTGCAAGTAAAAATTAACCTCTTACTCCTGGTATTTCGGAATAAAGGGTTCCACATTTTTATTTTTTGATTGCAAAATAATACTAACTTTTTTATTTTATTTTGAGTTGAAACCCTTGCCATATCGTTTGTTATGATCCAAAGAAGCCTTGCTCTTTCGATGTATATACCCTTTCCGTTACACCTTGTATATATATATATCATATAATGTAGATGTCGTTACATAATAATTAATAAGTATACTACGACATCTGCAACAAACACTAGACATATAAATATACGGTATACCTTGAGACATCCTCGCAAAAGGTCAAATAAGATCCACCTTAAACCGACGTGCTTGTATGAAGAATGTTATGAGAGTGAATGAAGCGAAAGATGTGTGTAGGAATCGTAGCAAGTGGAGGTCCATTGTCTCTGCCTACCCCGCTGAAAAACAGGCGTGAGCTTATGTATGTATGTATACCTTGAATCTCGTAAGTCGTGGTTTCGATTCCCGCTCCGGACAATAAATATTTTTGTATAATCTTAGATTTCTTGCTGGATGTATCTGGTTGAGGGACTACCGTACGTTCCTTGGAAAGCATGTTACTCATTATTCTCATCATCATCTATGGCAATCGTGTTGGTACCCGTCACCTATAAAACCATATACAACGTGTTAATTTAATAAGGCAAAACCTTTTGGGTGGTGATTGTGCTCATGAATATGAACAACTTTGTCTAAGAGGCCAACATTGTAACTCGAAGTAAAAAATCAGCTGTTTCATACAAATTGTCAATACCTACTCGATCAAAATGTATGAAAAAGTTGTTTTTTTTTCGAGTTACAAAGTTGGTCCCATATTTAAAGCTGTTCATATCCATTAGCACAATCACCACCTAAGATTGATTTGCGTTATTTAATTAAAAACGTTGTATAAGGATTTCTCTGATTTTCTTGCCATTCTTTTCAGAATTGCTACGCCCAGAACTGGTGGGTAGTAAAAGAAAAGGGAAAGGGAAGGCATCATAAAAACATAATTTAAAATATTTTAAACATATCTTTATAAATAAAGAATATTTTAATTGATGAAAGTCTACATTATAGCTAAACATAATATGAATTATGTTATAACGTAAACATTTAATATAGACTTGCCTCATTATTTTACAACAAGGGTTCTACAAAGGGATATAAAAAAATGCGGCATTTAACCTTTGTACGGTACGTACCATGATTTCAGAAGGGTAGGTAACTACACGTAAGTAACGTCAAGTTACAACAACATCAACACATTACCTTTTAACGGATCAACTGGTACATAAAAAGGTCAGGTTAAGGATCAAGGTACAGAAAATAAGTTGTAACTTTATTGAGAGCTGTGTCTGCTTGAGGTAAACGTTTAGTGATTTTATATTTGTTACCTATTTGCTTTGTTAGTTGTTATTAAGGCGCAACGTTTCCACTTCAGGTATTTAACGTCGGAAAGTTGCATTTCTTATCTGATATATTTAAAGATTATTTATTTTGCGAAAGTAAGTGGCAATAACAGACCTATGTTAAGTCATCATTAGGTCAAAAACATAGAAAAAGCCTTATGAATATCTGTACCTAATCCAAATTTTATAGCCTATGGAGGATTGCAAAACAAGCAAGAGCACTCGTTGTTGCTTTTAGTTTTATTCTGTACTATCTGATGCCCGCGACTTTTGTAAGCGTGGTATTTGTTATACCTTCGGGGTTTTAACTACCCCACGGGAACTCATTAATTTAAAATGTTGACCGAGGATTTAAGGTTCCACCATGCAAAATTCCATTTAAATCGGTGCCACAGTTTCAGAGCCCATAAAAACAGACAGATAAACAAAAAAAAATTAATGTGTTCTATTTTACTTCTAAAATCCTCCTGACTCGGGTTTTAGCGTTTTTTTTTTCTATTTACAGACATTCGACCTCTACAGTTTTATTATATGTATATATATACAAGATATAAAGGTGCTTCCCTGATCACAGTTTTATTATATGTATATAGAAGATAGAGGTGTTTTCCTGATCTTGCAGCACATTGATCACACTTACGCTTCTCTACCTCCCAAAATATAACATTAATATTGATTACAGTATCATTCGAAACCACATGAAATGGATTATTCCACTTTGTTCACCTGGGTGATATCACCCAGGTGAACAAAGTGGAATTGATTAGTGTACTTTGTTCACCTCGGAAATAAATCACCTGGGTGATATCACCCAGGTGAACAAAGTGGAATTGATTAGTGTACTTTGTTCACCTCGGAAATAAATCACCTGGGTGATATCACCCAGGTGAACAAAGTGGAATTGATTAGTGTACTTTGATCACCTCGGAAATAAATCACCTGGGTGATATCACCCAGGTGAACAAAGTGGAATTGATTAGTCTGCTTTGATCACCTCGGAAATAAATCACCTCAAATCTTGGATCTTATGGGTAAATCAGTACTGTAAAATAAAACCCAATGTTAATAGGATAATGAATATAATAATATGTATCTATTGTTTTTGAGAGAACAAATCAGATAGTTTAAATCAGCAAGAACACAAAAATAACTTATTCTACAGCAATCTGTTATAAAATTGTCATCATCATCATCATCAGCCCGTACAAAGTCCACTGCTGAACATTGGCCTCCTCCCGAGGGAGGGTTTTGCCATAGTCACCACGCTTGGCAGGCGTGTTGGTGACCGCAGTATTATGTTGTAATACACAGGGAAACGCTGCTGCCCGTTCTCTGGTATACGCTTGTTATAGATGATGTTATAACAAATCGGGACAACGGCTTAACGTGCTTTCCGACGCACGGAGGGTAGTCCCTTAACCAACCAGTCCCGGAAAGAAATCTTAGAATTTACACAAAGATTTCTTGTCCGGCGTGGGGATCGAACCCACGACCTCCGAGACTTAAAGCGAGCCAAATACCGCTACGTTACGGAGGTTAAAATTGTATTAAAAAAAAATTACAAAGTTATCGGAGTTTTTCTAGAAAATGGCCAATAGACATATGGCCATCGACTAACGCCATTTGGCAGTCTGTTACGAAATTGTCGCGATTTCTTACTGTATTTCTCCGATTTGATGATGATGAGCACTCACCATGATCAATATTTAAATTGTTCATACGCACAACATAAAAAGATGCATCTTTTTGTAATGCATCGAGCAAATGTATAACATTGTTCTTCCGAAGTCGTATAGAGTAATTCAATTTGTGGTGCCACCCTTCTAAAACATTCGTCGTTCGATGCCGCTCGCCCCACACACACCAAATATTTGGCGCAATTTTAGACATCCACTGCGATTTAAAATAATCAAGAAAAGGTTTCATAGCTGGATCACGACAGTATTCTGAATGTATATACTCCCAGCCCTCAGAGATATAATCTTCTGGGAGTAAAGGTAAAGCATTTAATAACGATACACATCGTCTATTGTACTTGTTATCATTCAAATTCAATGCCTTTAATTTTCTCCACAAACACTGTCCAAAATGGAAATGACATCCTTTCAAAGTTATGTCCTGGTAAATAGAAGACATTGCTTGCATTGCTGCTTCTTCAAAATCTGTGGTAAACTTTAATGGATGCCAGTCCGGGAATTGTGACTTTAATATTTCAAACAAAATAGTATACGCTGTACGTGTCTTATGTGACATGAGACAGTATATTAAAGGGACAATCGATGTGGTGGTAGATGTACTGCCAATGTCGCCGTGGAGGGTATACAATTGTAAAAACGGAATATCTTTGCAGACTTTAAATGTACCATCGCCGAATACATGTGACACTGTATTAATTCGCTGTTTTGCCGCCTCGGAAGAAAATAAAATAATGCGGACTCCTTTGCTATTATAGTCTGCTAATAACAGTTGACGAAACTGTTTTGGTATCTGTACCTCTTGCACGTTCTTCGTCTGTACTTTATGTATTTCATAATGTTTATTTCTTTGTTTATATAAGCCTGATTTTATTTTTTTAAAAGGAGGTATTTCACCAATTAAATCCAAACCAGTATCAGCTAATTGTGATACGGTTTCATTATAGATAGTGGGTATGGGATAACAATCTATTTTTTTTACTCTCTCCTTGCAAGTAATCATTTTCTCTATAACTATATTTTTTGTAAAGTTTTGCTTACAGTCAGGTATATGCTGCACAAGTTTCTTAATCTGGTCTCCCTAAAACAAATATAAACAATATGCATCCATGTGACGCCATCTAACCATGTTATTACGTTTATTGTCAACAGAAAATTAATTTAGTCTCAATTAAGTACCTATGTATGAAATATAATAATTATTGTAAGTCATTAGGTAGTTCGTACACTTAAAATTTATATTTATTCAACAGTATTCAATAGACGTAGGTACCTCGATAGTCATAGATCCAGTGCACTTATTTTTATGTTGTTGACAACATCTCCACCAGACGCCTCCATTTTTATATACTTTTTTTTTATAATATTCGTAACCATCATGTAACATCACTTTACCACGACCTTTCGTAACAATAGATAATTCATTCATTTTGGCAATAAATGGTTCTTTTTTTTACTTAACACAGATGCAAATAAAACTACTCCAACATTTAAAACTACCTTTTGTACCTTCAATGAAAGACCGGGATAAACGTTGAACTGATTTATTAAAGTAATGTTGTCATACTGACACATAGTATAGACAAAACAGTAATCGCCACACCTTCAATTACATTTAAAACTATCTTCAACGACATTTTAAACTACCTGCAATGACATTAATGTTTATCGCTAATGTTGCTAATGTTAATAATTTTAGTACCCTAGTCATTAATATGATATATATTTCATTAAAAACAGTAAAAAATAATACATATTTAAATAATAAACTATCTGATTTGTTCTCTTAAAAACAATAGATACATATTCATTATCCTATTAACATTGGGTTTTATTTTACAGTACTGATTTACCCATAAGATCCAAGATTTGAGGTGATTTATTTCCGAGGTGATCAAAGCAGACTAATCAATTCCACTTTGTTCACCTGGGTGATATCACCCAGGTGATTTATTTCCGAGGTGATCAAAGTACACTAATCAATTCCACTTTGTTCACCTGGGTGATATCACCCAGGTGATTTATTTCCGAGGTGATCAAAGTACACTAATCAATTCCACTTTGTTCACCTGGGTGATATCACCCAGGTGATTTATTTCCGAGGTGAACAAAGTACACTAATCAATTCCACTTTGTTCACCTGGGTGATATCACCCAGGTGATTTATTTCCGAGGTGAACAAAGTACACTAATCAATTCCACTTTGTTCACCTGGGTGATATCACCCAGGTGAACAAAGTGGAATAATCCCATGAAATATTCCATCCACGGAATAACTTCTTTTACGAGCTATATAAACAGAGGTTAGTATAATATTTATGTCGTGTGACGTAATCATGACAAATCCCGTTGGTTCCCCATTACTTTCACCTTTCACATATATCAGGGAACTTGCTACTATTTCAGTTTTGTTGGCATCGTAACAAGAGTATTTTGAAATGCAATGAGCTATTTCCAATATCTCAGGGTTCTGTACATCGAAGAGAAAAGCAAAACCTTATACGGGTTGTAATTTTAATTGTTGTTTACTTGCAGTTGAATAAAATTACTCCAAAAAATTAAACTGCTCTAATATTTAAGAATGATGATGACATTAGATCGAATCGAGAAATCGAGAACAGATGGCCATTGGGGACGAAAAGTTCTCGAATGGAGACCGCGAATCGGTAAGTGTAGCGTAGGATGTCCACCAACTAGATGGACGGATGACCTGGTAAAGGCCGCGGGATCACGTTGGCTGCAGGCCGCCTCCAAGCGTAGTGACTGGAAATCTATAAGGGATGCCTACCAACAGTGGACGTCCTACGGCTCAAATGATGACGTTACGATCTACACTGTAATTTAATAAAGCAAACAAGTTAGATAAATGTATATTTTACAAGATACGATACGATTTATCTGTATACAAGAGTATACAGACCCCTTTTGTGCGAAGCTCAACTCGCGCTTGGCCAGTTTTTATGTAGCAGTGGCATCGGTCGTAGATAGCAGAAATAACAAATACGTACAGAGATCCACTAATTGGAAAACATTGAGTTATAGTCTACCTCCAGTTCTAACACTGGTATTTCTCAATTGATTTATTGTCACATATGTATTTTGTTTTCTTTATCCTATGTTTTATGTTTAGTGAAATTGAATTTTAAAACTGTGACATAAGATTGAATTTCAGTTCATTCATTTATTCAATACAGTTTTATTGGATATCGGGATATTTATATACTCGTTTAGGTCTTTACCTATGAAATTGCTGTTCTGCAGTACTGGCCATTTCAAATCAAAATAATTTTTGTTTGGCTAAGAATTCTAATTTCAAATTAATTTTATTTTAAAAACATGGAATTTTTTCAAAAAAGTAGTCATTTGTTTATTGATTATTTTGTGTAAATTTTCATCGCATTTCAATCTTTTTCGTCATCATGGATACGTTAAAAATTCGAGTAATTATGGAATATGAGTACCGTCGTGGCAGCAACGCGGCACAAGCGGCACGCAACATCAACGACGTTTACTTACACTACAAACCAACTTCCGTTCTGGAAATTTCGACCTGAAAAATGAACATCGCGGTCGTCCGAAGACTTTGGTCGACAATGACGAATTAAAGGCGATTGTGGAAGCTGATGATACATAATGGCTGCTACGGCTGAAATAACAGCAGCTTTCGACGTTAGCGTCAAAACAATATTGGTCCATTTGCGTCAAATTGGCAAGGTAAAATAGCTTGACAAATGGGTGCCCCACGAACTTAATGATCGCCAGCGCGTAGTACGCGTCGAGACGTGCCTTGCCCTGCTCAACAGACACACAAATGAAGGTATTTTGAGCCGCATTGTTACCTGCGATGAAAAATGGATTATGTTTGATAACCGCAAGCGCTCAGCAAGTTGGTTGGATCCTGGTTCAGCACCTAAACAATGCCCTAAACGAAAACTTACCCCTAGAAAAGTGATGGTCACTGTTTGGTGGTCTAGCGCCGGTGTGATTCATCACAGCTTCTTACCAAACGGGGTGAGCATTACTGCAGATGTGTACTGTGAAGAACTGAACACAATGATGGAGAAGCTGGCACATCTCCAACCAGCATTGGTCAATCGCTCGTCTCCGCTGCTCCTGCACGACAACGCGCGACCTCATACTGCACAGCAGACGCTCCTCAAGTTGCAAGAACTGGGGTTGGAAGCTCTCCGTCATCCGCCCTACTCACCAGACCTTGCGCCTACAGACTACTACTTTTTCCAGTATTTGGATAACTCCTTGGCGGCAAAAAAATTCAATACCCGAGAGGCAGTACAAAATGCCTTTGAAGAATTTTTTGCCTCCCGTCCAGCTGATTTCTTTAAGAAGGGCATCAATAAACTGCCACTGCGATGGCAAAGTTGCATTGATTGCATGGGTGATTACTTCGATGAATACAAATAAAAAATACATGAAAAAAAATCGTTTAATTTTTTTTCATACAAAACGGCAATTTCATAGGTAAAAACCACATACCACATATCCACATTTGGTAATCTACTAATCCAAAAGACAAAGAAAACCGACCATCGAGACGTCAGTGACAGTTCTACGACACACCATTGCGATGGTAGACTCAGGCCCCTGCTCATAAACTTCGCCCATGCAAATTTACCTTCTACAAAAAAAAACCTTCGGTAACTACTGAAAACATAAAGCCCATATTTTCTATAAAGATATGACATCGCGTCGTACAACAGACTCCAGTTAGTATAACTAAAGATGAATAACAAAGCGGCGAAATTTAAAACCGTACTTACTCACTGATCAGGGAGTGGACTGAAAGCGTTGCAAGCGACGGGCGCCCATCAACTTGTCAATGAAGCTTGGAGACAAGCAAATTTTTAATAGAAGAGTGGGGACTCCCAACACAAGCATTGTTTTGTATGCTTCGTGTGTTCAGTCGAATGTTTTTTTCTTTCATCTGGGCCGAGATTGTCATACATGGTGTTATAAGACCAGGGTTGTATTGATTATCCGGATTTCTAAACCAAAATTAAAATGTTTGATATTAGGTTCAGTAAAAATATTTTTCCCGGGAAATAACCCTACATCCTTTAGGTAATTAAGGCCTGTCTTGGCATCTTTTACCGCATATTACTTACTGACAATCTTCGTAACTTAGTAATACGTGGGTATAATGATTAATATTAATGACCAGCTTCCTGCGCGCGATTTAACTTACATGACTCGTACCCCTACCCGTAAGAACTTCATAATTAACTATAGCCTCCCTTGATAAATAGGCTATATATTTTATTTATTTCAATCTTTATTGCACCCAGTAAATACTTAACATAATGTTAATACAACGAAAACATCATAAACAAAGGCGAGCTTAATTCAATAATGAATTTTCTTCCAGCAAACCTTTATGAATAATGCATAGCTATTGTACAACGGATGAATCTAATAAAAGTTAATTTGTAAATACATATCAATAAACATACACACTAATAAATACATATACAATTACATGCTAATATTGAAACCTATATACTATGCCTACATATATGGTAATAAACTACATATACCTACTTACTATATGTCCAAATTTTGTAATACAATTACTTTGTCAGAAAATACTCCTTTGTTCTTCTTTTAAATGCGTTGATATAAGAACAAGCGCTAATGAGGTGTGGAAGGAAATTCCATAATCGCACAGCACGGACGGTGAATTTGTATCTAACAATGAAAGATTTTTTTTTAAATCAGACCAATTGTTACTGAGAGTTTCGCTTCCAACTAAACAAACAAACATGTTCTATAAGTAGGTATAGATAAACATATTATAGATACATAATAAAACTTACAGAAGCAAGCTTGTAAATAAAAATAAATGATCGTTTACGTAGACTTACTCGTGGCCAATGGCTTATAAAAAAATCATATTTATTTTTTAATATTTTCCTTGGCAAGAATTAGTACAACACAGCCGACGTTATTTTCCTGTGAAGCTGCAGAGCCATTAGCGGCCCGCCATAAATTAGATAGTATGCGGGAATACTCAACACTGCTGCATTTTTATCAAATTTATTGACACCGCATAAGCTTGAGTGTACCCAGCTTACATTAAACGTTATTTTTAACGACAAAATAAAAACAAAAAGTTTCGTTTTTATTTATTCTTTATTTTGTGAAATGTAACACAGGTCGACAAGGTTTCTGGTGCTCAGAAAAAAACACATTTATTTGTAACTAGCTTCCCGCGCGCGGTTTCACCCGCGCAACTCCCGTTCCCGTGGGAAATTCATAATAAAATATAGCCTATGTTCTTTCTCAGGCTCTAGACTATATCTGTACCAAATTTCATTTAAATCGCTTCAGTAGTTAAGGCGTGATTGCGTAACAGACAGACAGACAGAGTTACTTTCACATTTATAATATTAGTCAGGATTTCAGAGAATGAAGGATATTGTTTCATCATTATAGTACATTCCGATATTAGTGCGTTATGATGGTTATAACATGCGAGGCGTAATTGAGCCGAGCATGTTATAACCAATACGCACGTATATCGTACGACGTTTTTTAACACATTTGCGAGGAAACAGAAAAAAAACATTTTTCACAATACAAGTACAAAGAAAAAAAAAATTGAGAAAAATGGCGCGAGGATTATTTTCTGCCGTAGCTGCGTGAAAATGTTGGCAAAGACGTTAGAGCATGCAGCCAAGTTTTTAAATTACCGAATAAACTGTTTTTTTTTATTTTAAATAAACTGAATCTGTGAATGCACCCTGTTGCTTTCCCGCCATTTTAACAGCGCGCTAGCGCTGCCTACTGACTGGCGCCGCGCGGCGATTAGTTCGTTTGAATAGCAGCAGCGCGCAAAATGGCAAATAATACCTACTGTTATGGAATTTGTATGGACTATAACTTAACTATTTGCTGTGGTAACACACGCGTTTTTTATGACCCGCTTTGCATATTTAAAACCGGTGGAATTACAACATATTTACGAGCAACGGTGTTAAAAAAAATATTATGTCACGTCTAATTTTAGAGATACTTGGCAATAAAAAGTAGAAAAGTGGCATTTAAGTTTTTTTTAAACATATTTATGTAAATAGACTAATAAATCTATTACTAAAATTGTATAATTACCGTTTTTGTAAATAGCTATTAAGTTATTAATTATGATTTTGTTGCTGTAATGTTCTTTTATGAAAATATTCGAGTGCCATCAGAAAATGACCTTTGTATGAGAAAAATAAAGATCAACAAAATCTTTAATATCTTTGCATTAGAAAATCATAGAAACTTTTTGTAAACTGTATTAATAGATTGAGATGTTTAAAAAAAATCAGATTATATTAACCTTTAGCTGCCGACCTGGTATAAACGTAGCACTTACGCCGACGTGACGACTGAGAGACGTCAAACTTAAAGTACTGAAATAAAATGTGTATTTGCATGCTACATTTTTCTATTTTATACATTAAAAAGATTTGTGTTTGAGGTAACAAACCACAGAGTTAAAAAAAAAGACAAGCTATTTTTCAGGTAAAATCAACATTTATTCGGGAGATCACATTTATTTGGCACTAAATTTTAAGGACTTACTTCAGTCTCATTTTTCTCTAAAATTAAGTAATTAACAACAAATGAACTTAAAATATGTTATCTTCTATAAACTATTATCAAAATAAAACATAAATCTTACTTCTTAGTTAAAAAATAAAAATAATGACAGCACTCGAATATTTGGTACATTTACTACGTACGTTTGCAGTCAATGCATATTTGTAGGCAGCAAGTAAGGCACATTGGTTTCTTACATTTGCAGCAACAGTACTTCGTTCGCCTTTTCAACCGACTGGGACAGATGGCACATGTCTTTCTAACACCTGAATCGGGATTCTGATAAGTTTTTGGTGGTGGAGGCTCGGGCATATCGGCGGGTCCAATAACTTGCTCGATACTTAGCCGCAATTCTCGTGGGATCCTATCATTGTAGACGCGTAATTTCATTTCCGGGAGGACTAATTCACGTGCCAGCAGGAGTAAAAATCGGCCACGACTGATGTCGCCCTTGTTTGTGCACTTGTTGTACAATACATAAGTATTAACACCGCTCATATCTATCAACCTGTAAAACAAAGTCATAGGCCAACGTCGAGTTCTTCGAGAGCACGAGTAATTCGAGCATTTCTTGTCCACTTCATCCACCCCTCCTTTTGTCTTGTTATAGTCAATTATCATAATAGGCTTATTAGTTGCAGAATCAGTCTCTTTGATATGGTGCATAGACGAAACCAGTAAAACAGCTTTTTTAGGCTTAGGCACGTAAGACAGAATAGTATTGTCTTTGGTGAATCCGTATAACGAAGAACCAACCACTCTATCTTTGTGAGGTTGAAATTCTGGTGGGATCTCCCTCTTGTTTTTTTTCATAGTGCCCAAGTAAGTAAATCCACGATCTTTCAGTGCTTGCAGTAGTTCTATCGAGGTAAACCAGTTATCTGCTGTTATATTTCGGTTACAGCCCTCGATCCCTTTACAAAGATGTAGAACAGATTGTGTGGGAATTGAGAAGCGTTTCTCTGCATCACTAAGACCATTGCCATCAGATCCTGTGCCATAATATACGTAAGCATTGTATATATAAAAACTTTGGGCGTCAACCAGCAGGAGAACTTTTAATCCATATTTATTTGGCTTGTTTGGCATATATATTCTAAATTTGCAGCGCCCTCTAAAAGCTACAAGCATTTCATCTATACAAATGTAAGGACCCAAAGTGTAATTTTTCTGGCAATTACTGATGAACTCTTGAAATACCTCTGAAATAGCGGCAAGTTTGTCGTCTTTTAGTCGTTCAGATCTTGTTTGAGTATCATCGAAACGCAAACAGTTTAACAAGACCAGAAATCTGTTTTTGGACATAACGCAGCGAAAAATATCCCGTCCTGTGCCATCTGTTGCAAAAATAAAGTCTGAATTTTCGTGATTTGATTGGAATACTGATGTATAAAACAATAGCCCAATTAAAGCCTTTATTTCTGTCTCATTCGTTGAGCCTAGTTCAGATCTGCTACTGTCTTTATACTTAGCCCTATAGCTATCTAGTTTCTTGTTTGTGTAAGTTACTATCATTTCAATCATGCGATCACTAAACATCAGTTTCCATAATTCCGTGAAAGATTCGAATTCAATCGGACTTACTTGAGATGGTGCATTGACAATATTGTGCGCGCGTACTCGACTTGTTCGGGATGGTTCCGCCGATGCCCATTTGTACCTATTCTTCCCGTAAAAGTAGCGCGGCAGCTCTCCTGTTGATTCTTCATTTGGCTCCTGATCTGTTCTAAGATCTTCACTACCCTGGTCATTTCGCGTCTCTACTTCGCTATTCTGCTCCTCTCCGATCTCTTCAGTCCTAGTCTCTGCTGCGCCATGGTGTTCCTCTCTGACTATTGTCTCCTCTTCGATCTGTTCTGTAAAGTCCTGGCTTCCATGAGCTCGTACTTCTCTTTCTTGTTCTTCACTGTCGTGATTATGGTTGATTTCTCCGTGGTAAACTTCCTCAACATAGGGATACGCGACCTCAACATCATCCTCATCGGATTGTTCGGATTCCGTGTTGTGATCGCTCTCTAAAATAAAATCAGGATCGCCTACATCGTCGTCAAAATCACTACAGTTGTCGTCACTCTCGTTTATGAGATTTTCAGATATCTCTTTATCTTCTAAACGCCTATTCTGTTTTCGCAGTTTCGGAGGCTTCTCGGGAACTGAACCGTCATCATTTGCAGGTTTTTTCCGCTCACTAGACGTGATGTTTCTCCTTTTAGGCATTCTGCAATTAAAAGTATAATTTTAAAGCCGATGTGACGTCAATCAGACACTATAAGCTACCACACATGACTACCGAGGTGACGACCAAGAGACGTACGAAATTTAGTACATAAACACCGTACTTACGTCTGTGAGACGTCGATCGCTTCAATACGGAGACGTGTGCACTCGCCGCGGGCGCAGCGTCGACTGATGGCTTGCGACGCGGAGGGAGGAAGGTAGCGGGAAGGGCGACGCTAAAGGTGGCGTGATTTTAGAAATATTTCAAAATTAAAAGTTATGACGTCTGTGAGACGTATAGGTCGGTAGTTAAAGGTTAAGTTAAGGAAAAACAGTATTATACTATTCTAAAGAAAGTTGAAGTTCTGTTAAAGAGGAGGCTCAAGTTCAACAGTGGACGTCTAGATCTGAAGAAAAATTTAAGAAATTGGTCAACCCTAAACAAGTCACCTGAGTTGCTATCTAAAATGTCGCTTTGTTATGACAATGTCTCATTTTGCGATAAAACTACAAAATTATCACTGAAGCATTTTTTACTTAATTGCGTAATTTTAGTCAGTTAGTTTAGTTAAATATATGAACAAGTTTTCTCGCAATTCCACGTAAAAAGATTAGGAGGTAAGACAATATTTTGTATAAATCAGAACATTCAGATAGTTTCTAGTTTCAAGCTAGTATGCCTGTCAGTAACTTATTAATATCCCAAGGGATACAGCCGCTGTGTGTGGTAACAGTACAGTGCTTCAACTTATAAGGAAACTTAGAAACTTTGTTGTGGAACAAATATAAGATTTCAAGAGATACGATGTATTAGTTTTGATGTGTTTTTAACTCTTAACGTTGCTTCAACTTATAAGCAAATAGACGCTAGTTTGGTATTCTGTACAGAAATCTCGTAATCTCAACCGATCTTAGGTTTCATAATCAGCCCGTATAACGTCCACTGCTGAACAAGGGCCTCCTTCCAAAGGAAGGATATTTGCCATAGTCACCACTTTTGGCAGGCGGATTCGTGACCGTAGTATTATGTTGTACCACACAAGAAAAACGCTGCCGCCCGTTCCTTGTTATATGATTATTATAGACGATGTTATAATAATCGGGACCAATGGCTTAACGTGCTTTCCGAGGCACGGAGGGTAGTCCCTCAGCCAACCAGGCCCGGAAAGAAATCTTAGAATTTATACAAAGATTTCCTGTCCGGCGTGGGGATCGAACCCACGACCTCCGAGTATTAAAGCGAGCCAAATACCGCTACGCTACGGAGGATGTCATCTTAGATTTATGATAACTAATATTATAAATGCTTTTGTGTTTTTTTTTGTCTCCACAAGGGACATATGTAGTTAGCCACGAGGCATTTGCTATTTCTCCGGGCATAAAGGCGAGCAGAGCTCCAGCCTAGAATTATAAATGCGTACATACATACTTTCACGCCCTTTTCTATAGAGGTGGGTGGGGGGAACAAGTGGAAGGAAGTGGTGGAAGGGGAAGCCTTCCACCACTTCCTTCCACTTGTTACGATCTTGACATACCACTATCGCCTCTTCTCATGAATGTGCTTAAACGGGTACTCTTGACCTTATAAATCCGAATTTGCATATATTATTTTCTTTTAAGTTCATTTATATTTTTAATAAAATTATAAATTTGACATAACTTTAAGCCTGGATGATACGTATTGCCTTATATTTTATAGAAGAGCACGCGTAAAATGTATAAAATTTAATTTATTTACATCCCTTTAGGTATAAAAATATTTTGTTTTAGAAATACTGTTGCTTGCTTTCTCTTAAACGCCTTTTGTGTTTTATGTCCGCATAAGGCATCCTGTTGCATTAGAGCACGTCAGAGCTCGGAACTGCTATTGTTTCTGCCCACTCAGTATCATAATCTCATTAGATACTCCAACCTCATTAATGTTTCTACATATACATATTAATAGGACCATCCCACACGTTATATTATTTAAGGGAAGGTAATCGATGGGTTTGGCGCAATGATAGCAAAGAGGGTTCTTTTAAATAGGCCAGACAGAGGTCACTGGCTGTTTACTTACCAAATAAGGGCTACTTTTAGGGAGCCATTACGGGTTTATTTTCTTTACCTTGGCTTTTGTATTAGATGACAATTCCTTCGGAAGTAGGTAATTTAATGATTTACCTTGTTAGTTGTATAATAGATAGATAGGTAGTTGACTCTTTATTGTATACAACAAAAGTTGTGATTATAAGTACGTGGTACTTGAAGGGTATGGGGCCCTTCAATAACAAATGGCTCATGCAAAGGGACCTTGGTATTGTCACTATGCTCGGCAGGTGGGTTGGCGACCGCAGTATTATATACCTGCATAGCGTAGCGGTACAAGTCTCGGAGGTCGTGGGTTCGATCCCCACGCCGGACAAGAAAATTTTTGTGATAATCCTAAGATTTATTTCCGGGTCTGGTTAGTTGAAGGACTCCGTGCCTCGGAAAGCTGGCACCTTAGGCCGTTGGTCCCGACAGTTATAACATCGTCTATAACAAGCGTAAGTATACCAGGGAACGCGCAGCAGCGATTCCTTGGTATACTGCGTTACTTCATAATACTGCCGTCACCAACCCGCCTGCCAAGCGTGGTGACTATGGCTGAAACCCTCCCTGAGGAGGAAGCCCATGTTAAACCGTAGACGTTATACGAGCTGATGATGACGATAATGTATTATATAAACTCCGCAGCCCGTACTCTAGCATACCATTGTCGAAGAATATAATAATATGATAACAAAGGGGACCAACGATTTGAGGGACCAAACGAAGGTCAGATTGGTCAACTACCCAATCTAACCCGGAAAGAAATCTTTGATTTTACACAAAGACCTCCAAGACTTTATACCTCAAGGGATACTTACATTAATGCGATAATGAACGGCCTTGGTCGTTATTTTGGGCGACATTACAGCCTAGCGAACGCGCCGATAACCGTTCGAAATGTAAAGATACTTTTTTTTGGAACTCCGAAATAAATTTAGCTTTGATTAAAATAATATATAGGTACTTCCTTACAAATAATATGCAATCCATATCAGTTTTAACTTATATATTAACCAACTAGCTTTCAGCGTGGTTTTACCCGCGTAGTTCCCGTTTCCATATGAACGTCAAAATTAAAAATAACGTATGTTACTCAGGTATAATCATCATTTATCATCATTTCAGTCGTAAGACGTGCACTGCTGGACATAGGCCTCCCTCATAGATGTCCAGTTGTTGCGGTTAGAAGCGGCCTGCATCCACCGTGATCCCGCGGCTTTAACCAGATCATCCGTCCATCTAGTAGGTGGACGTCCTACGCTACGCTTGCCGATCCGCGGTCTCCATTCAAGAACTTTTCGGCCCCAACAGCCATCTGTTCTCCGTGCTATATGGCCTGCCAATTGCCACTTCAACGAACTAATCCGTTGGGCTATGTCGTTAACCCGCGTTCTTCTACGTATCTCTTCATTTTTTATTCGATCTCGTAGAGAAACCCCGAGCATAGCCCTCTCCATAGCTCGTTGAGCGACTCTGAGCCTGTTCATAAGGCCTTTAGTGAAAGACCACGTTTCGGATCCATAAATCTGAATTAATTTTGAATGAAATAGTTTAGTAGTTTTACAGTTTATTCGTAACAATCATACAAAGCTTTCTTATTTATAATATACTAGCTTCCAGCGCGCGGTTTCACCCGCGTAACTCCCGCCCCTTAGGACCCCAATAAATTTGATCCCTCTTTAGTATCGACTCACATGTACACCATCCTCAAGACCTCGCCACCACAAAATGTGGTCACTTACTTGAGACCGCTCTTTATTAGTGAATGAATGAAGTGAATAGTCTGAGCAACAAAATACGGCACGTGTGACTTGTATAGTTCATTTTCAATACAAAATATGCACCCGTCCGTTGCGTAACCTTTTGATGTACATGTTGATCTCAAGGCCGAAAAACCCACGGACTGTTGAATGGAACGCCAGTTGTAGAAACTCTAAAAGTCATAATTCCCCAATCTGACAGTGACCGGTCTATGCCGATATAACAATCCGAAAGGGAACGCAAGTTGTTTAGCTTATATAATTTTATTATTATTAATTTCAGGAACAACAGCTTTATGAACATGGTATTCACCTAATTTGTATTGTTGTGCTCTGTAATTATAGAGCAGAGTCCCACAACAATACAATGCTAGATGGAAAATAAGGAATAGGTAATAACAAAAAATGAGCTGTATCTATTCTTAAATGTATGACTAAAGTACAGAATATATATTTGAGGTAGAAGTAAACATAGTAGATATCTGCATCCAAATTCATACACACACACATATAAATACGCATGACACTTAAATATAATTAAACTGTATTCCCGCTTGTGGTTCCACCCGCGTAACATTCTCGTAAAAACTTTTCATTAAAAAAAAATATATTAGCAGTTTTTGCTACTAAGTATTCTTGTTAATCCCTCGTGCTTGAAATGCTTATGTTACGAGTCTCGGGGTGTTCGCGTTACGAGAGGGGATCGCATTGGTAGTGCAATGGGTAGGGATCGAATCAACGACCACATGATCGCAAGTCCGACGCCCTAGCCATTGGGTTTCGGCCGCTTCTATCTAAAATCGTTATTTTTTTTTCAAATCAGACCAGTAGTTTGTGATATTAGCGCGTTCAAGCAAACAAACGAACAAACTTTTAGAATGAAATAATAATAATAAGTATCAGAGATTGTACTCAGGTGACGAATTAATTTTTCAACTTATTCAACCGAAATATATAAATTTCGCTGAATCTGCTGTAGTACGTTCGAAGTAACCGGGCTACAATTGAGTTATTACCATCATTTGTACGGTGTTGAGGAGAAAAATTTAGTATTCCGGGTACGAGTTTTTGGGGTGTTAAATTGGACAGTTGATAAGAGCTCAGCACAATTCTTGCCACCACTCAATACATTGAATGAGAAACACATGTCAAGCATGACGCGTCTGTCAAAAAGAGTGCGCAGTTTTAAGCAATTTAATATTGCTGGAGCAGTCCGGCTCGTCTTTACGTCCGGTGAAATAGCAAAAGCCTTGTGGCTAACTATATGTGTCCGGAGGCGGAATTTCAGCCCGAGCCGAAGGCGAGGGCGTAATTGAGCCGAGCATGTTATAACCAATACGCACGTATATCGTACGACGTTTTTTAACACATTTGCGAGGAAACAGAAAAAAAACATTTTTCACAATACAAGTACAAAGAAAAAAAAAATTTAGAAAAATGGCGCGAGGATTATTTTCTGCCGTAGCTGCGTGAAAATGTTGGCAAAGACGTTAGAGCATGCAGCCAAGTTTTTAAATTACCGAATAAACTGTTTTATTTTTTATTTTAAATAAACTGAATCTGTGAATGCACCCTGTTGCTTTCCCGCCATTTTAACAGCGCGCTAGCGCTGCCTACTGACTGGCGCCGCGCGGCGATTAGTTCGAAATTTGAATAGCAGCAGCGCGCGAAATGGCAAATAATACTGTTATGGAATTTGTATGGACTTAACTATTTGCTTTGGTAACACACGCGTTTTTTATGACCCGCTTTGCATATTTAAAACGGGTGGAATTACAACAGGTTTACGAGCAACGGTGTTAAAAAAAATATTATGTCACGTCTAATTTTAGAGATACTTGGCAATAAAAAGTAGAAAAGTGTCATTTAAGTTTTTTTTAAACATATGTAAATAGACTAATAAATCTATTACCAAAATTGTATAATTACCGTTTTTGTAAGTAGCAATTAAGTTATTCATTATGATTTAGTTGCTGTAATGTTCTTTTATGAAAATATTCGAGTGCCATCAGAAAATGACCTTTGTATGAGAAAAATAAAGATCAACAAAATCTTTAACATCTTTGCATTAGGAAATCATAGAAACTTTTTGTAAACTGTATTAATAAATTGAGATGTTTAAAAAAAAATCAGATTATATTAAGTTAAGGAAAAACAGAATTATACTATTCTAAAGAAAGTTGAAGTTCTGTTAAAGAGGCTCAAGTTCAACAGTGGACGTCTAGACCTGAAGAAAAATTTAAGAAATTGGTCAACTCTCAACAAGACACCTGAGTTGCTATCTAAAATGTCGCTTTGTTATGACAATGTCTCATTTTGCGATAAATCTACAAAATTATCACTGAAGCATTTTTTACTTAATTGCGTAATTTTAGTTAGTTAGTTTAGTTAAATATATGAACAAGTTTTCTCGCAATTCCACGTGAAAAGATTAGGAGGTAAGACAATATTTTGTATAAATCAGAACATTCAGATAGTTTCTAGTTTCAAGCTAGTATGCCTGTCAGTAACTTAGTAATATCCCAAGGGACACAGCCGCTGTGTGTGGTAACAGTACAGTGCTTCAACTTATAAGGAAACTTACAAACTTTGTTGTGGAACAAATATAAGATTTCAAGAGATACGATGTATTAGTTTTGATATGTTTTTAACTCTTAACGTTGCTTCAACTTATAAACAAATATACGCTAGTTGTGTATTCTGTACAGAAATCTCGTAATCGCAACCGATCTTAGATTTCATCATCAGCCCGTATAACGTCCACTGCTGAACAAGGGCCTCCTCCCGAGGGAGGATATGCCATAGTCACCACTTTTGGCAGGCGGATTCGTGACCGCAGTATTATGTTGTACCACACAAGAAAAACGCTGCTGCCCGTTCCTTGTTATATGATTAATATAGATGATGTTATAATAATCGGGACCAACGGCTTAACGTGCTTTCCGAGGCACGGAGGGTAGTCCCTCAGCCAAGCAGACCCGGAAAGAAATCTTAGAATTTACACAAATATTTCCTGTCCGGCGTGGGGATCGAACCCACGACCTCCGAGATTTAAAGCGAGCCAAATACCGCTACGCTACGGAGGATGTCATCTTAGATTTATGATAACTAATACCTATTATAAATGCTTTTTGTGTTTTTTTTTGTCTCCACAAGGGACATATGTAGTTAGCCACGAGGCATTTGCTATTTCTTCGGGCATAAAGGCGAGCAGAGCTCCAGCCTAGAATTATAAATGCGTACATACATACTTTCACGCCCTTTTCAATAGAGGTGGGCCTTCCCCTTCCACCACTTCCTTCCACTTGTTACGATCTTGACATACCACTTTCGCCTCTTCTCATGAATGTGCTTAAACGGGTACTCTTGACCTTATAAATCCGAATTTGCATATATTTCTTTCTTTTAAGTTCATTTATATTTTTAATAAAATTATAAATTTGACATAACTTTAAGCCTGGATGATACGTATTGCCTTATATTTTATAGAAGAGCACGCGTAAAATGTATGTTTTAATTTGTATAATAGTAACACGGTATAAAATTTTGACACCCCTTTAGGTACAAAAATATTTAGCTCAAGTAATATTGGTGTTTGCCTTCTCTTAAACGCCTTTTGTGTTTTATGTCCGCATAAGGCATCCTGTTGCATTAGAGCACGTCAGAGCTCGGAACTGCTATTGTTTCTGCCCACTCAGTATCATAATCTCATTAGATACTCCAACCTCATTAATGCTTCTACATATACATATTAATAGGACCATCCCACACGTTATATTATTTAAGGGAAGGTAATCGATGGGTTTGGCGCAATGATAGCAAAGAGGGTTCTTTTAAATAGGCCAGACAGAGGTCACTGGCTGTTTACTTACCAAATAAGGGCTACTTTTAGGGAGCCATTACGGGTTTTATTTGTAGTTTATTTTCTTTACCTTGGCTTTTGTATTAGATGACAATTCCTTCGGAAGTAGGTAATTTAATGATTTATTTTGTGAGCTGTATAAAAGATAGATGGTTGACTCTTTATTGTATACAACAAAAGTTGTGATTATAAGTACGTGGTACTTGAAGGGTATGGGGCCCTTCAATAACAAAGGGCTCTTGCTAAGGGACCTCGGTATTGTCACTACGCTTGGCAGGTGGGTTGGCGACCGCAGTATAATATACCTGCATAGCATAGCGGTATAAGTCTCGGAGGTCGTGGGTTCGATCCCCACGCCGGACAAGAAAATTTTTGTGATAATCCTAAGATTTATTTCCGGGTCTGGTTAGTTGAAGGACTCCGTGCCTCGGAAAGCTGGCACCTTAGGCCGTTGGTCCCGACTGTTATAACATCGTCTATAACAAGCGTAAGTATACCAGGGAACGCGCAGCAGCGATTCCTTGGTATACTGCGTTACTTCATAATACTGCCGTCACCAACCCGCCTGCCAAGCGTGGTGACTATGGCTGAAACCCTCACTGAGGAGGAGGCCCATGTCCAGCAGTGGACGTTATACGGGCTGATGATGACGATGATGATGTTTTATATAACACACATATAAACCCTACTGCCCATACCTCGTCATACGCTGGCCAAAGAGTATGTGATAACAATGGGGACCAACGATTTGAGGGACCAAACGAAGGTCAGATTGGTCGACTACCCAATCTAACCCGGAAAGAAATCTTTGATTTTACACAAAGACCTCCAAGACTTTATACCTCAAGGGATACTTACATTAATGTGATAATGAACGGCCTCGGTCGTTATTTTGGGCGACATTACAGCCTAGCGAACGCGCCGATAACCGTTCGAAATGTAAAGATACTTTTTTTTGGAACTCCGAAATAAATTTAGCTTTGATTAAATAATATATAGGTACTTCCTTACAAATAATATGCAATCCATATCAGTTTTAACTTATATATTAACCAACTAGCTTTCAGCGTGGTTTTACCCGCCTAGTTACCGTTTCCATATGAACGTCATAGTTAAAAATAGCGTATGTTACTCAGGTATAATCATCATTCATCATCATTTCAGCCGTAAGACGTGCACTGCTGGACATAGGCCTCCCTCATAGATCTCCAGTTGTTGCGGTTAGAAGCGGCCTGCATCCACCGTGATCCCGCGGCTTTAACCAGATCATCCGTCCATCTAGTAGGTGGACGTCCTACGCTACGCTTGCCGATCCGCGGTCTCCATTCGAGAACTTTTCGGCCCCAACAGCTATCTGTTCTCCGTGCTATATGGCCTGCCAATTGCCACTTCAACGAACTAATCCGTTGGGCTATGTCGTTAACCCGCGTTCTTCTACGTATCTCTTCATTTTTTATTCGATCTCGTAGAGAAACCCCGAGCATAGCCCTCTCCATAGCTCGTTGAGCGACTCTGAGCCTGTTCATAAGGCCTTAAGTGAAAGACCACGTTTCGGATCCATAAATCTGAAATAATTTTGAATGAAATAGTTTAGTAGTTTTACAGTTTATTCGTAACAATCATACAAAGTTTTCTTATTTATAATATACTAGCTTCCAGCGCGCGGTTTCACCCGCGTAACTCCCGTCCCTTAGGACCCCAATAAATTTGATCCCTCTTTAGTATCGACTCACATGTACAACATCCTCAAGACCTCGCCACCACAAAATGTGGTCACTTACTTGAGACCGCTCTTTATTAGTGAATGAATGAAGTGAATAGTCTGAGCAACAAAATACGGCACGTGTGACTTGTATAGTTCATTTTCAATACAAAGTATGCACCCGTCCGTTGAGTAACCTTTTGATGTCCATGTAGATCTCAAGGCCGAAAAACCGGACTGTTGAATGGAACGCCAGTTGTAGAAACTCTAAAAGTCATAATTCCCCAATCTGACAGTGACCGCTCTATGCCGATATAACAATCCGAAAGTGAACGCAAGTTGTTTAGCTTATAGTATTTTATTATTGTTAATTTCAGGAACAACAGCTTTATGAACATGGTATTCACCTAATTTGTATTGTTGTGCTTTGTAATTATAGAGCAGAGTCCCACAACAATACAATGCTAGATGGAAAATAAGGAATTAGTTATAACAAAAAATGAGCTGTTCTTAAATGTATGATTAAAGTACAGAATATATATTTGAGGTAGAAGTAAACATAGTAGATATCTGCATCCAAATTCATATATACACACATATAAATACGCATGACACTTCTCTAGTTTTTGGAAAGACACTAGAAAATTGAACTGTAAGCCTGGCCTTCCCGTGAGTGTTGGGGGCCATTCAGATCCTAGGAACATAGCTAATGCGTTTAAAGAGCACTTCTTTGTTAAGTCACCACTTGGTCCATCAGCGTCGGTGCTCAATACTGAGTCCAAGGGGGTGGAGTTGAACCTAAAGATTTCAGCGAAAGTAGTAGCTCAAGCGATTCGACAAATGAAAAGGGGAAAGTCTCCTGGCCACGATGGACTTAGTATTGAGCATTTGCAGCATGCCGGACCACATATTGCACGAGTACTGGCTATGTTTTATTCGTTATGTATAGGTCACTCATACTTGCCGGAACAGTTAATGAAAACGATTGTAGTGCCCATCGTTAAAAATAAAACTGGAGACATCTCCGACAAAAATAACTATAGGCCGATATCTTTAGCGACTGTGGTGGCTAAGGTGCTTGACAGTGTGCTGGATGCACAGTTGGCTGAATCTATAGTTCTGCATGACAATCAATTTGGTTTCAGATCACAGCTGTCAACGGAAACTGCCATATTGTGCATGAAGCATACTGTCAGGTACTATACCCACAGGGGCACACCTGTGTATGCCTGTTTCCTCGATCTGAGCAAAGCTTTTGACTTAGTCTGTTATGATATTCTGTGGAGAAAATTACAAGAGGCAGGGCTACCTTATGAACTAGTGAATATCTTCAAGTACTGGTATAGCAATCAAAGTAATAGTGTACGGTGGGCGGGCACCCTTTCAGATTCATATAAATTGGAATGTGGCGTTAGGCAGGGTGGCTTGAGCTCTCCCAGACTCTTTAATTTGTATATAAATGCCCTAATTGGGGAGCTCAGCGTCCAGCATGTCGGTTGTCGCATAGATGATGTATGTGTTAATAATCTGAGTTATGCGGACGACATGGTGTTGCTGAGCGCCTCGGTTTGTGGCATTAGCAAATTGTTACAAATTTGTGAAACTTACGCAGATGGTCACGGCTTAATGTATAATGTGAAGAAAAGCGAGTATGTTGTCTTTAAGGCTGGTACTAAGTGTCCCTCTAGAGTGCCCCCTATAAAACTGAATGGAAATGAGTTGGCTAGAGTACATCAGTTCAGATACTTGGGACATCTTATTACCGAAGACCTTAAGGACGACACGGATATTGAACGTGAACGTAGGGCACTGTCCGTTAGAGCAAACATGATTGCTCGCAGGTTTGCGCGATGTACTAATGAGGTAAAAATCACTCTCTTCAGAGCTTTCTGTACATCCTTTTACACCTGCAGCCTGTGGGCAGTCTATACTCAAAGAGCGTACAGCGCCCTGCGCGTACAGTACAATAATGCGCTTAGAACAATGTTGCGGCTGCCTCGCCACTGTAGTGCTTCACGTATGTTTGCTGAGGCGCGCATCGATTGCTTCTACGCTACTCTGCGCAAGCGGTGCGCGTCGATGCTGAGCAGAGTGCGGGCTAGTCGCAACAGCGTTTTAAGTATGATAGCCGGTAGACTTGACTGTCGGTACATGAATCGATGTATTACTGCTCACATGACTATTAATACATCGATTCATGGGTCGGGCAGGGGGCGAGTAGATTAAGGTTGTTTGTTACTAACACTAGTTATAAGTTATTGTACTACTAACCAATTGGATCCTAGTTATCTTAATAAAAGTTTTTATTATTATTATTATTATTATTAAATATAATTAAACTGAATTCAAGTAAAAACTTTTCATTAAAAAAAAATATTAGCAGTTTTTGCTACTAAGTATTCTTGTTAATCCCTCGTGCTTGAAATGCTTATGTTACGAGTCTCGGGGTGTTCACGTTACGTGAGGGGATCGCATTGGTAGTGCAATGGGTAGGGATCGAATCAACGACCACATGATCGCAAGTCCGACGCCCTAGCCATTGGGTTTCGGCCGCTTCTATCTAAAATCGTTATTTTTTTTTCAAATCAGACCATTAGTTTGTGAGATTAGCGCGTTCAAGCAAACAAACGAACAAACTTTTAGAATGAAAAAATAATAATAAGTATCAGAGATTGTACTCAGGTGACGAATTATTTTTTTAACTGATACAACCGAAATATATCAATTTCGCTGAATCTGCTGTAGTACGTTCGAAGTAACCGGGCTACAATTGAGTTATTACCATCATTTGTACGGTGTTGAGGAGAATAATTTAGTATTCCGGGTACGAGTTTTTGGGGTGTTAAATTGGACAGTTGATAAGAGCTCAGCACAATTCTTGCCACCACTCAATACATTGAATGAGAAACACATGTCAAGCATGACGCGTCTGTCAAAAAGAGTGCGCAGTTTTAAGCAATTTAATATTGCTGGAGCAGTCCGGCTCGTCTTTACGTCCGGTGAAATAGCAAAAGCCTTGTGGCTAACTATGTGTCCATCTGAAAAATAACCACTTCGTTACCGCTTCGGTACCACTTCGTTACCACTGCTTGACCACAATCACGGACACAAAGCACACCCAGACTCAGAACAACTATTCGAGGTTTACAAAAATAATTGTCCCGGGTGGGAATCGAACCGTCTGCCGAAACCAATAAGCCACCGTTGCATCCAAAGTCAAAGTGAAGGTGGAATCTACGTGTGCATCGATCTTTAGGGGATAATAAAAGGTTTTAATTTGGGTTCGAAAGAAAATACATTTATTGGTTTTTAATATATATGCACTTAATGGGTGCCTGAGAATGGACGACGCCGCCGAGGCCGGCCCAAAAAGAGGTGGCAGGACGATCTAGACGCGCACCTTGATGGCTGGTCCGAAGTGGCACTACTAAAGAGCACTTGGAAAGATATGAGGGAGGTCTTTGCCCAGCAGTGGGACACACAATGGTTCTTAAAATATTCTACAAAATGTTGGTTTTAGCTGCAACGGCTTTGTTCATAAAGCAGTCAATCATGGTTACAATACTATTTTGTATATTATAACTAATAGCCAAGACCTTATGTAAATCAATTTCCAAAGTAAGTCCACAGAGAGGTAAATTTGTACCCAGAAGAAGAATAAAGTGGCGAAAAGGTATTCATAAAATTAAAAAATTCTGTCGCCAAGTATCAAGCTTACACAACAACCTTTTTTAATTCGATTTAATAAAAGTCGAGCCGAGGGGAAGTTGAACATCTTATCGAGACGGGTGTCGAAGATAGAAGTTTATTAATCCCTTCATTTTATTGCATTCCTTGGGGATGTTTGAATGGTAAAGTACTTATATATATTTTTATACTAGCTTCTTCTTCGCGGGTCCACCCGCGTTACTCCAGTTTCCGTAAAAAAGTCATAATAGCCTAGACTTTCTCGATAAACGGGCTATCTAACACTGAAATAATTTTTCAAATCGGACCAGCCATTCCTGAGATTAGCGTTTAAGCAAACAAAAAAATCTCTTCAGCTTTACATATTAAGTATAGACAAACTTATTATTGGCCCATGTTTAGCAATGTACGTTATATATGCTGCTGATGATGATGATGATTGTAAAAGTATTGGAGGCGAAGGTATTCTGTATTGTTGAAGAATTTTTGAATTGAGTAGTTCATTGAGCGTAGCAATGTTGTACTTACTTAATCATTATACCTCTATTTTGACTTCATTATGATCAGTCGAAACAAAACTTCGTATTAAGTAACTGATATGTTAAAATCTTAGAACGGGATAAGATAAATCTTATGTCAAACTCAATCTGTGTGTAAATTTATAGTTGTTTTTTTAACATTGGTTGTTCGATGGATTACCCTCCGTGCCTCAAGAGAAAAAAATTAAGCTTAGAAGTAGTTGTCCAACGTGGCTAAAACCACATTTTAAAAGTTACTTGCTGACCCGACAGACATTGTCCTGTCTTAACTTAAACACTATATTAAATTGAACTTTTTTTACTAGACGTGATAGTTTTGAACTAACCGTGATGTGCACTAAAAGCAGCATTCTGTCAATTTTATGTCAAACGCCATGAGATTACATCAAAAAAGTTTATATTGTCAAAAACGCTAAGGTTACATTACAAAAATTAATAAAGTGGTTAGGTATTCTTCGATTTTCGAATTTTCCGCGCTATTTTCATATTTTTTTCTTTCATAAAACCCTTAACATGACTATAATTTTTTTTTTTATATCGGTCCCGCCTTTTACGCATCTTGCCGTGACCAAAGGAAATAGGGAATCATTTTTATATAATAGATTGACATAAAAAAAGACAACAAAAACATTGTTCTCGATTTTATAAGCATTTAGTTTGAAGTAACGTGAGAATACCTTAAAAGGAAATAATAAAAGCCCGTTGCAAGTAAATTGATAATTAATGATGCTGTTAGGAAATATGAATATTGAACGACCTGATAACACCGCGATGGATTAATAGTCTTAGTAAGTTGTTTAATGTTCAAATAAATTTTGTGTTGTTATGTCTTTTTTTTTGTTGTGACTTTAATTAGATCACTACCCTTTTAAAATTTTCTTTCGTTTTTTATTTGGGGTTAGAAAAAAATATATCTTTTTAATTTGTAATTGGTTTTTATTTATTTTCGACGTAAAGTGGTGACGTGAACATCAATCAACGTAGAAGCAATGCAGGCGGTCATTGAAGGTTTCTTTTTTTTTCTTATACAAATGTATGTACATTTTCAATGAAAACCTGTAGGTGACGTGTTCACAATTACACACAAGTGGTCAAGTATCTGCTTGCCTTACATTCCTTACTTTTTATAATTCACGTATTCGGTATGATTCAGATCGACCGGTGATCACCAACGAGGGTCGACAATGTGGTAAATAAAATTGAAGATGCCTTCCCCGGGAGCCTATAATTATAAAAAAGTATAGATAAATATCAAGCTACCACTGAACCATAATCATCATCAGCCCGTATAACGTCCACTCCTGAACATGGGCATCCTCCCGGGGGAGGGTATTTGCCATAGTCACCACGCTTGGCAGGCGCGTTGGTGACCGCAGTATTAAGTTGTACCACACAAGGAAACGCTGCTGCCCGTTCCTTGATAAACAATCGATGTTACGACAATCGGAAACAACGGCTTAACGTGCTTTCCGATGCACGAAGAGTATACCAACCAAAATGAAGTCAACCAACCAGACCCGGAAAGAAATCTTAGAATCTACACAAAGATTTCCTGTCCGGCGTGGGGATCGAACCCATGACCGGCGAGATTAAAAGCGAGCCAAATAACGCTAAGCTACGGAGGTTGTACGCCACTGAGCCATTAGTACAGTCATATTCAAAAAAATGACAGAATCCGTCACCAATCTCAAACGACTTACCAATCTACAAATACATCAAACGTCGCTTAATACATAAGGACAAATCCTTTTTACGATTTTTCAAATAAAAAAACAATTTTGATCGTTCCCCAAGGTAGTGAAATAAATATGGTAATGGGACATATGAAATCCCTTTTGCCGAGGTTTAGTGCGAATGTGTCACTTTGAACAGTGAACACGGTGACATTTTATCGAATACGGTAACAGTTTTATCAAATAGGGTGACATAATTTTATTGAAAGCTTTTAAGTAGTGGAAGTTTAGTTCTTTTGTTATATGATGGTTACTTATATGTATATATGTTACCGGATATGTATGAAATCTAGGAATTGTACACAATTCCTAGGAAATATATACCCTTCCGAGCCTACTTAGGAAATGTGTAAAATAATGTTTCAAAGATTCCTTAATACACACATTTCCTGTGAAATGTATGTATTTCCTAGGAATTGTATATAATTCCAATATCGTATCATGAAATGTATAAAAAGAATGCTTTCTGTAATAAAACATGTTGCTTAAACGAGAATAATATTTTTTATTAATACAAATAGGTAACAATCATACCGTAAAATATGATTAATGTTATCTTACCAATTAAAGCTTCAAAAATCAATTAGGTATCTATTAACTTTTAAGGTGCATTTATCGGAAAATCACTGTTACCAGAAATTAATAAGAATCATATGTTGATCAACCTTGTTAGTTGATAAACGAGGTTTCGGGTGGTTATAAAAAAAAATAACCTAAACCTACCCATTGATATTTCCGATTGCTTTTTAGGAAATGTATAGATTTCCTAGGAAATATGTCTAATATAATTTATTTCACACATTTCCGGGCGATTTTAGGAATTACATACATTTCCTAGGAATTGTATACAATGACGGATTACATACATTTCCGTTAACATATATATTGTAATTATATTCTTATTTTATATAGAGTCCGGTTTGACTCACGTGTGTAGTTTTTGGTGATTTCTCGACCACGGTGTCGCGCGGATCACTCTCACCGAGGCGCAAACAGCTTGCTCCTTGATGAAGGCTCTCGGTTGGAGCCGAAACTACACGCGTGAGTCAAACCGGACTTTATATAAAATATGAACAATACTCACGAAAGTTATTATACAAAATAAACTTATATACTTACCTCAATGGTATCTTTTTTCTTTTATAATTCTCCTTACTTTAGTGCACCTACCACACTATCTCTGCACCACCCTATGGTTGACTGGGAAAGAATGCCTCTGGCATTAAGTCCGCCATGTACTCATAGTGCTATAGTTATTAAACAAATAAATATTCTGCAGCGGTTTCGGGTACTATCCCCATGCCGGACAAGAAATCATTGTGCAAACATCTGAAAAGTAAGTATAAAGTCCCACATCCACATTCACAACCAACGGTAGAAAGGATGGAGAATGGATTTTTTTCAGAAATAAAATATAATGAAAAGGGACCATTTGAATAGTGAAATTAAAAAAAAAATACAACCATTCTATAAATTCACAACAGAATTCAAATTTATATCTTCAAATAGATGCATCAATTATTCGTTTTTATTTCCTAATAGAAAGAGCACGGCTCAGTAATGGTAAACTACATATAACGGTAGCTTATATCAACGCAATACGAAATTGATCAATCTTTTGCATAAAAAAGTCAATATTACAACCGATATATCATCCACAAAAAAACCACAAAGCTTTAAAGCCACTTTTATGGAACCATTTCTTTGACACAAGATGTTCGCCGATCAAAGCGAGCCATTCAAACCGAGGCTACTTATAAGTTCTTATCGACTGACCTTGTAATAGTGATATTAAATATGAAATTAGGGTTGGCACCGCTTGAATCATGGCCCTAACAAGCGTTCATGGACGTATAATATTACCATTACACCATATAAAGCACTTGCTTCCCATGCGTGTTACTCCAATTTACGTAAGAACTTCATAATTAAATATAGCTTTTAGCCTTCCTTGATAGATAGGCTATCAAACACTGAAAGAATTTTCAAATCGGGCTAGTAGTCTCTGAGATTGGCGCGTTCAAGAAAACAACCAAACAAATTCTTTAGCTTTATTTATTTATAGATGTATTATTGGTTGACAGCCTTATGACTTGACCACTAAAATTATTTATAATATAAATTTATATTTATTTAATGAAATAATCCCCAATTATATTTATTACCTTATTAGTAGGCTAATAAGGTAATAAATATAATTGGGTATTGCAATTATTCAAAAATTTAAAAATATACCGGCGCGGCGACATACTTACCTACATTACATAGGACAAACGTTATGTTTAGCGACAAGAAATCAGATCTAAAAATGACAGTTGCACGTCGTTCAATGCGTTTTTCGTATGCTCCACTTTTTATGCTGAGAAAATAAAACACTCTTTGAACATAGATGTCAAATTGCAATCATAAAGCATACAAAATGCTACTGCCGGTGTAGTTGACGGACGGCCTTCCATACCTAGAAATGTGTAGTTTGTCGAATGACTTTGTCGTGAAAAATATGATAACAGCATAGTACTTTGAAAAAACTGAATGACAAATTTCGAACAAAATGGCATAACTCTAATAGACACGCTGTATGAGATGTGCACTTTTCGAAATTACATATCCAATTGCAAAAATCGAAATATACAAACTTATACATTGCATCCACTAATATAAATGTAGAACATACCTAGTCGGTGAGTAATTAATGTTTGACTCCGAATATTTTAACGGTCGAATCCCAACATGTCATAAAAACAAGTTTTAATGAAAAGTTCATTAAAAGTTGTTGGAAACGCTGAAAAAAATGCTTATTATACGTGTCGCAGCGAGTTTACATGACGTGTATATTTTTTTCTCAATTAAATATGATATAATATTATTATTAAGTAAAATGAATGTGTCGGTTTGTAATATTTTTTTTTTTTTTGTTAAATGCTTTATGAAAATGAAAACTTTTATTGATAATGTAGACGCATCAATCGTAAGTATTATAAGTCACAAACAATGATAATGACAAAAAAAAACAATTCTTGACTACTAAATCAGTTTACATTTCAACGATAATTATTATTAAATAAAGTTTACCAATGTTGTTATGGCATGTGATAGTCACGTAACTCAAGCAGCGCGGGCTGGGATTAGGTCAGAAGCATAGAACGCGTCGCGAGCCTCGCCTTGCGAGGACGACCGGACCCTATCCTAGCTTCTTACGAGTCTTTCTCTATCTCTATCTACCTACGTTGTGACACCCGGAGAAGAAAGACTACAAGATAAATAAAAAATAAAATAAGAAGAAACCCCGAGATCATTATTTTTGTAATTTTTTAAAGTCTTTGATTAATAATTTATACATTTTTTTATTTCTTCAGCAATATTTATTAGAAAACAACCTTTTTAAACATTTTTCCTGTTCGTCTTTTTATAGTGTAAACGGTTGGTGACTAAACGCTTCGAGTGACGGAATTTATTGGGAAATAAGAGATGATAAACTTTTGTTCTTTAAAAAAAAGTACATAATTAAAACAAAAACAAACGGCCGAAACCGATAAACCGATAGCTGTTACATAAAATTTAAAACATATTTTACTTTGAAAGAACAAAATAAAATAAAGAAGATAAAATACTAGATTGATTGAAAGTGTTTGAATAAACTAACAGAGTTTGTTCAATGGAATGACTCCAAAATGTTCTTGTGAGAGAATTTTGAGCATTTTGGAGTTATGGCCTACGTCATAATCGTATTCAATAAGAAGGATGAAAGGATTGGCAAAGTTTGTATGTAGAAATCATAATTTATACAGACACCAGCTAATAGTTTATTAAAAACAATAATGGTGAAATGAAGCTTAATGTTAAAGCCGTGTTATGTTGCTCAGTTTCAATACAAACCTTTATATTCCCACAACCAAAGTTGGACTTAAGTTATATCTTATAATTGATAGGGTGATTTATAAGTGAAACCTTTTTGAACAATGCCATTCGTTTCCAACTCACAGTAAATTTCCGAGGTTAAAGTTACAAATTGTTGGTAAAATAAACGACAAGAGATTTTTCACTCTAACAAAGTATGAGAAATCACTTTTCTTTAAGGAGTTAAAAGTTGTTGATGGTGGTCGTTTTGTTCGGACTTTGAATTCCTTTGATATATGTATTACAAGGGTGAAGTAAAGGGTTTATGGATACTTACATTTGACGTTTATATTAACTGTTCGACTGGGTGAAATTGTTTTAATAAATCTGAGTAGCTTTTATCCTTTATAGCTTCCCGCGCGCGGTTTCTTCCCCGAAGCTCCCGCTTCTATAGATTTTTAAATTGAAATATAGCCTTCCTGTAATACCAAAGAAGGAGAAGACCAAAGAAACGGTGGATGGATTGTGTAAAAGATGATATGGTTAGAAAGGGCGTGACTGTCGAGATGGTGGCTAATACTGGAGTATGGAAGAAAGAGACATGTCGCGTCGACCCCAAATAAATTGAGATAAGGGCAGGAGAATGATGATGATGAACCTTCTTCATTAAAAAGGCTATCTGACACTATAAGAATTCAAATCGGACTAGTAGTTATGGTTAGAGATTTAAAGTAAAAAAAAACAAACTCTTCAGTTTTATTTAATTATTAATATATTCCAATTTAAGATTAGAGTAATGTTTGCGGGATGCGTAATGCATTATGTGCGTGTGGCTATTACACTGGTAATTTGTGACAGTGAAATATATGTTGGTTAAGTCTCTGTGCCACCATGTGCCTAAAGAGTAAAGAATCTTTTCAAAAACAACTAGATTAAAAATAATTTTGACAGAATGCAGTGATTCATTCGCCTGCTATTTTTCAAGGGTTTACAGAAGGCGTGTGGTAAATATTTTAAATATTATGATCGTATGTAGTACGGATTGTTTTGGTTTGGTGTCACTAGACGTCCTTCAGAAATGTTAGAAGCCGCTGTAGAGACTCTCCATCAGTCAATGACGTTGTCGTATGTTCATTTATTGTAGTGTGTCCATTTCACAATTTCAGAGAACTTTAGTGCTAACCATTACTGATTAATTAGGGTTCATCTTACATACTATCATCCTAGGTGAACGAAAATGATCTCTAATAACTCCTTATTACAGATATTTTCAAAAGAAGAAATTCACATTAACATTAATGTCCTTCCAGTTACTAACGTTACTATTACAATTTATAATCGGATCAAAATTGTCCATCTATTCATTTATTCGATTTCTATTTTAAATTTCATCAATATTAAATTAAATAAAAACCATTTGAAATAAAGGTTTGCCGGGTCTCATGGGAAATGAAATCCTTTCATAAATGTTAATTGTTTAATAGATTCAATTAGCAATAGCGCCCCGAGGGTACAATGTATTTACATAACATTGTTTATCAATTTAGAATTGTAGAACTGTCGAATATGTTATTTGTGTTATGTTATTATATGTGACAACCTGTTTATTACTGTTTTAGGACTGAAATAAACGAGTTATAATCTAAAAATTACTAAAATTGTCAAGTGAAACTTTGATATAAAATTTTAAGTCCTTGATCCCAACGCCAGATTAGAAATCTTTATGTTAATCTAAAATCTTTTTTCGGGTTTTGGTTGAAGTACTCTTCGTGCTTTGGAAGGCAAGCTAAGCCGATGGTCCCGATTGTAATAACCTCATATGTGACAATCGTGTACCAGCAAACGGGCTGTAGTGTTTCCATGTTTTTTGCAACGTAATATTGTGGTCATCAAACCGCCTGCGAAGTGGCGTGACTATGGAAAAATCCATCGGGAGGAGGCCCATGTTCAGCAGTGGATGTTGCACGGGCTAATGATGATTATGAAAAAATCGTGGATGGAAAAGTAGATTCAGATTCAGCTGTTACTATAACGATGGTTGGTAGGGTTCAAATATTATCGCTTTTAGCGATAAGGCCGCCGATTGCAAAATAAGTTACTGTCATCAACATCATCATCAACAGCCCATTTACGTCCACTGCTGAACAGGAGCTTCCTCTTAACAGACCTTAGCAAGCCAGGATCGTAGAGGGATATTGCCATAATCACCACGCTTGGCGGACGGATTGGTGATCGCAGTAAAATTTAAACTTTGAGCTAATAGATGCTACTGCCCATCCATCAGCCATATATCCCTTAGTCGCCTTTTACGACACCAAAGTTACTGTATTGTTTGATATTTTGCAATAAAGTGTACTTCTTTTTCTTCTTCTATTATGTTACAATCATTTATTTTGACGACTACATCTAAATAGCTAAGTGCTGAATAAATATCGTTTAATCGTCCGTTTACAGCTGTCATGGATGTCAATGGTTATAATAGTTAACAAGCTACAATCCCCGCGGGAGACAAGGTATTTTGCGTAAAATCTAACCTTCCAAATCACGTTAAACAATTGGTCTTGATGGTTGTAACATAATTTATAGTAATAAAGAAACAAGCATCCTTTGCCTTTCCTTGAATGTTCCAACATAAATCTGCGGTCATTAACCGGCAGCAATGCGTGGTGACTATGTCAAAGTACTTTCCATGTTCAGTAGTAAATGTTATAATAGCGAGGCGACCATATTGAAATCGAGATTACGAGCAAAGATTTTGTGTCCATATAAATTTGTGTGTCTGAAGTTTTTGTGGAAAAAGTAAAAAACTAAAATTATTTCCTTCGTAAATCGTTATTTGATAAGTTTATATGCATTCTTTTTTTTAATTAAGTAGTCACTAAGTGGGTTGTCACCTGAAAACCAGCGATAGGTATCGACTAGCCAATGCTGAAGTGGTAATATTTTCGGCCGAAGATCTAAGCATAAGTACATATGGACAGACAGACAGGGAAGCAATTTTGATTTATATTATGTAGTGATTTAAGTGAAGTAAAATATTTGCTATTTATTACCTTGTGCATTGTGCTGAGTTAAATGGTGTTTCTTTTATTCAAAATTAATAATAAACTACATTGTTGCTGTTATATAAAGTTCAAATTCTAATGATAGCCGCAGCTGTCACAGTACCACTCCTACGTGAAATAAACTATAGACAATACGGTTATAAGTAAAACTTATTACGTTGTAGGTACACAAAAGCTAAGTTTACTCCAGAATAAATATATAAAATAATATTTTCCGTACATTCTCTTATATTACTCAAGTACAAAAGGACTCGTATTACGTCTAATACGTCAACGTCTTACGGCGTTTTTCTTTTGTGTGTAAAATTACATTTTGTCGCGTATAATTCTTTCAACAAATAGGTGTAATATTTTTGGAGAATGTTTCGGTACACACATTCTTTTATTACCAGCTTTCATCTGCCTAGATTCGTCTATTACCGTTGAGATGTTTTTATTCGTGGGAGGAAAAGAACACAAAGGGAGGCTAATTAAAGATGAATACATATTGGGTTTTTTCTGAAGGATTACTAGCAGATAATTTTTTACACTACTACCTAGTATGCTGCTTAACCCCTCTTGCTAAGCTTAAATGCTTGTGTAACGAGTGGGTTCACGTTGGTAGTGTAATGGGTAGAGCTCGAACCGGTGACCACATGATCGCAAATTCGACACCCCAACAATTCAGCTTCAGCCGCTTCATAAGTTTATAAAATGTATTCCTCCTTTTAACTAACACCAAGTAGTAAGTATGAAGGGAGACTCATACATCCTATCTCCAAGTAGCAAGCATCTGGTTACCCACTAACACCACCATGTTAGCCAGTCCCGGATGCTTGTTCTTATAGCTTCGAATTCAATTTACTGCTAAGTGTTGAATTTTAAAAACCACCTTGATGTGACATATTTATAATTCAAGAGTATTGAATTATATAATTACAATTATATTTATTCTTTGATGTGTTTTAGAATGGATAGAATAAGAAATGAGTATATAAGAGGAAGTCTGAAAGTGGCACCGGTATCTGAAAAGTTGTTTGGAAAACGGTTGTCATGGTATGGGCATGTGTTACGGAAAATATGATGAGGAAAGGTGAAAAACTTCAGACCTATTAAACTCATATTTTGACAATAAAATATTAGTCTAAAAAACTTGGTCGTATTCCATAATATGCTTTAAATACTTCACAAAGTTCTGGATTGTATTTTTGTCCCGTATTATAGTCTTTTTTTGCAAACAATCCGCTCCGAAAAATCTTAAAAGGAATGAGCAAAATAGGTAAACGTCCCGGCAATGTAAAAGGACGTAAATATTTCAAATGTGTTAGCTTCGTTCATAATTCAGACATCCTCCGAGAGTTTGTGTAAAGCTAAACATTTTGGAAAACAAACTTACTACGTGGCGGTAGCACCATGTGTTATTTATGAAACTCCTCGAGTTGGAAACACTCGATAAAATACTACATTAAGGAAATGGTTGAGTTCTTCATATTATTCGACAGATAGAATGTTGAAAGACATATTAAATGTTGTTTTAATAAAATTACTTGGAGATAAAGTTTTTAGTGTTTTTGTTATTTAATTTAAATTTATTTCAGTGTTATATTTAACCTACTTTAAGTTTACTTCTTGAGTTTTGCTTTTATGTTAAATTAATTACAATTTTCAATTTAATTTGCCGTGTGGTTTCCGGCTTAGAATAGACCATCCCATGGGTGTCGTAAAAGGTGACTAAGGGACATATGGCTTATGGATGGGCAGCAGCATCTATTAGCTCAAGGTTTACATCTTACTGCGATCACCAATCCATCTGGCAATATCCCTCAACGATCCTGGCTTGCCAAGGTCTGTTAAGAGGAGGCCCATGTTCAGCAGCGGACGTAAACGGGCTGTTGATGAATTTCAATTTGATAATTGTATGCTGGGGCTACCTTAATAAGTAATGCAATTAGTTAAGAACTTAACAAGACTTGAATCCGTACAATAATTTGCTGTAATAACTACTGGTGGTTTTAATAAATAAAAATAAAAAAATGATGGATTGGCGGACAAAATATTTTTTTTTCTGATTATTATAATATTATCTAATTTAAAAAGACAAAATATCTAGTGTTAATTCCGCTTAAAATGTGTCTATATGCTGTAATGCTATTTTTGCAAAGCCCTCGTGTGATTGTATTTTTGCACGTTTTATTTTTCCTTCCTGCATGTGCATATTTTTTGCGGGCGGAAAGGCGATCCAAAAATAGCATATACACATTTTAGCGGAATTAACACTAGAAATCTATTTTGTCTTTTTAAATTAGATTAATATGGATTTCCGCAAAGTAACGCCTTATTCTATTAATTATATTATCTGCCAAGCGCGGTGATTATGGCAATATTCCCCAACAAGCCTGGCGATTTTTTTTTTATAATTGTTTTTTATTTAATGCTTTTGGAGTGACACATTACATATTTTACTTGAATAAAAAATTGGTCAAATTAACTGAAACGCAATATTAATTTTTACTCTCATATATAAACTAAGCTTTTTTTTAATAATAAAACGACGGCTAGATGTAATTTCTATTTACTTAAGAATAAAATCCAAAATATCTATACAATACACTATTAGTAAATTTGATGTAAGCTGATTTTCAATGAAGTGTTATATCACTTTATTGTTATGAAAAAAAGCAAAGCAGTTCTTTTTTCAATTTATTACGATCAGCAAATTAAACGTGTTCTATTTTCGTGCGACCTCTCTTGTTTGGCAGCCATTTTGTAGCTTGACGTCAGACTTAAGGTTGTAAACCCAGGGCTCATAATATTAGGTCGCATAAATACTAAAGGTATTGTTGAAAATTTTCACAAAATCTTTAGTAAAGCCTTCAGTTTTGTTTTTTATTGAACATTCCATTTATTTTTACCTCCTATATCTTATCTATTTTTGTGAATCGGTACGATGAATGATGATGATAAATAAGAATTCAATTTTTTTCCAAGAAGTCAATTTATTAATGGTTCAGTATTTTATGCCTATTGAGTCCATAGGATGCTGTGTGGTTTTCGGCTTGTAATAGACCACCTTATGTCTTGTTATGGTTGTCATAAGACTAAGGGACTTACACCTGATGGATGGATCATCATTAACGCAGGGTTTCTTATAGGCTGCCAAGCGTGGTGTTTATGGCAATATCCATCAATCACCCTGACTTTCCAGGGTCTGTTAAGAGGTGGTCCATGTTCAACCCCACAGGGTGCGCCCTCTTGCTTAGTTTGTAGTTTTTTAACCATTTATTAAGGTTGGAGCCTTAATGCACAGTGAAGTAGCAAAAGCCTCGTGGCTAACAACGTATGCCTATCCGAAAAAAAAGTCCATGTTCAACAGTGGACGTAAATGGGTTGTTGAAGTGTAGAAGTGAAGTGTCAGTAGGTATTACTAAAAAATAAAATGTTTTATTTATAAAAGGTAAAAAAAATAACAATGTAGAACACAGGGTTGCTATTTACCCGCCAATCAGCGGCCCGCAATGTTGCAATATAATTAAACATTGTAAGGCTGCAGAATTTTAATTTAAAACAAACGTAACTTATTTGAATCCATTTAATTGGATTCTTTAATACTAATAAACTAATTGGAAATCAGTGAGGATACTTTGAATTTGTTTATACATCGTGAGATTTTATTTTTATTGTGCCGTCAGTGTTACTCGAAAAACGTACACATAAATATAAATATATCATCATCAGCAAGTACAACGTCTACTGCTTAACCTGGGCCCTCCTCCCGAGGGAGGGTTTTGCCATAGTCACCACGCCTGGTAGGCGGATTGGTGGTCGCAGTATTATGTTGTAATACACAGGGAAACGCTGCTGCCCGGTTCCTTGTATAAGATATTGCCGTATATAGATGATGGTACAACAATCGGGACCAACGGCTTAACGTGCTTTCCGAGGCACGGAGGGTAGTCCCTCAACCAACCATACCGCGAAAGAATGATTAGAATTTACAAAACGATTTTTTGTCCGGTGTGTGGATCGAACCCACGACCTCCGAGACTCAAAGCGAGATTTATACTGATAAGTGGAGTTAAAAAAAAAAAAAACTATTTAAATACAACATGGTATTTTTATGAAATATCCGTCCTAAGGTTCTAGCAAACGTCACCCAACTCTTTGCTGACATAATAATAAATATAGAATATAAAAATAAAAATGTAAACGGGATATTGAAGTCAAGTGATTTTATTTAATAATTATCGTTTATTCAATGCTTTTGAAGAGTCACATTACATTTACTTGAATTAAAAAGTTTAGTCATAATAACTGAAACGCAATATTAATTTTTACTCTCATATATCAACTAAGCTTTTTTAAACAACGGATAGATGTAATTTCTGTTTACTTAAGAATAAAAATCAAAATATCTGTACAATATCTATACAGCTATTTGTAACTTTGTTGTAAGCTGATTTTCAATAAATTGTAATATCACTTTTATGAAATATGATTAAATCAAGGAGACTGCAATCTATAAACGTGCATGGCAAAATGAATTCTAGTGCCTTATAAATATGTACATAATAATGGGGCGCCCGTTGGCACAACGTATTTGAACGAATGGACGCATCTAAAAGTAATTTTAATGCTATTACATAAGTATCTATTTACATATGTTTCAACGCCAGAAAATAAATCTTTTTGTTAAGTATTAAATACTACTACTACAACTACTTCGCTGGCTCAGCGACCCGAAGTGGATCTTGGCCTCCGACATTAAAGTGCGCCATTCTTCTCTATTCTGTGCCAAATCTGACCAGTCAGGCACTTCCAGCTCTTTCAGGTCTTTGGCGACTTCATCCTTCCAGCGATATCTCGGACGCCAAACCGGGCGACGCCGGGAAGGTTGACTGAGATAAGCTTTATTTGCTGCTCGATCCTCTCCCATCCTCTCCACATGTCCTAGCCAGCGAAGTCGGGAAGATTTTATTTCTCCAATAATGTTCGGCTCGGACACTAGCTCTTCTATCTCCCGGTTGTATCTCCGTCTCCATTCCCCATCCTCTCTATTGTTGGTCCCAGAATTTTCCGCAATATCTTAAGTATTAAAAACAAAAAAAAAACACGTGTCTAATATCATACAAAGCCTTCTTCCGTCTGTCTGTCTTTTAACACGTTTCGATCTTTAGACGTATTTCATATGACTTTCCCAATATACTACTTAGACTTAGTACCTACTATTAACTAATACGAGAGTAAATCAGCCACACTACAACTACTCTAGCCTTCAAACTGTATGACATCGACGTGACGCTTAAACTCCTTGCATATCTCGAATCAGATCTACAATATTGAATAGAACATTATCGAACACTGGAGAACAACCTGTAGTCATTTACATAATGCTAGTCACCAGTCTGTCACGAGCACTTCTTGACGAAGGTTCGCTTTATTGACATTGAGAAGTCTCACCCCTTTCAGCAATTCTTTTAGAGTTCCATGCCAATTTTGTCGTACGAAACTTGTTCAAGCAAAGAAAGGGAAATTCGAAAGTATCTGGCAAAGTCAGAATTTCGTGTATTGTCGCGTCATTATTTAACTTGGAACCATTACCAAATTTTTTTTTTAATATTAATTACACTGTTTTGCTGTCTACTAAGCTTAAATGCTTAGCTTAGCTTTATTTATTTTTATTTTATTTATTTATAATAAATAAATGAGAAAATGTACGAGACGAAATTTCAGCTGGAATTTCCTTTACTTGAACATAATTTGTACTACAAAATTGAGTAACAGGACTCTAAACTGAACTTTGACAGCGATCGTCTTTTTTATAATTTTTTGCTTTTTTTAGAATCGATATGTATTCTAAACAAGGCAAGTGATTGAATACGGCATTGATCTAAATCTCTTGTGGAGTTTTTTTCCGATGTTCTATAAACATGCACATTATAACTCGACCACCGTGCGAGCACTAGTGAAATGTAAAGTCAAAGATGACATATTACGTGACAATATAATATTACCATCATTTTAATGTAGCAAGTAATGTTACGGAACCCGTCCAGTCTGACTTGTATTTTCCCGGGTTTTATTCAATGAACGACATTTTCGTTACTTCGCATTTTTATTCCCTCTCTCCAACTAGTAAAGGAGATGGACTATTAGAATAAATAAGTTCGAACGGGGAATATACGACAGTTTCCATTCTTCGATAGTTCATTTAATTTTTTGCATTTACTTGATTCGATTCACATCTTTAATATTAGGTGTGTGAGACACGGATAGTTGTTGTGAGACTGGGTGTAATTTTTTTGGTCTTTAATTGTTAAGACTAGATTTAGATTAAACCACAAAAGCCATTAAAAATTAAAAAAAAATCAGTTTATTACCGTTAGATTCTATAATGAGATTTGAAGAATAATTGTTTCATTCAAAATCTTGAATCAGACGATTATCGGTGGAATTTGAAGTTAAAGTTAGTAAAGTTATTCAAGTGATTATAAGCATAATAAAAATGCCCGGTTTCGCAAATTTTTAGATTTTAAAATTACTCCCCAACTCTCTGAAAGTTTTCTTAAAATAAACATTGTCGTCATAATTACGCACTCAATTAAAAAACCGAATAAACAAAGTTGGTCTTTCTCAAGTTATGCGCGTTCATACATTTTGGGGATTCATTTTTCTATATCTGTACTAATATTATAAAGAGTAAAGATTTGATTGTTTGTTTGTATTGAATAAGCTCCGAAACTACTGGACCGATTAGAAAAAATTTTCACCGTTGGAAAGCAACACTATCTCAGGATGATATAGGCTATATTAAATTATGAAAATCCCATGGGAACGGGAGTTACGCGTGTGAACCCGCGCGCGGGAATCTAGTATTTATATAAAATTCATCTATGCAATTATAATAAACAGGTTAAGTTTGTGAATTGTTTGTGAGGTTGTTGGGGGATCTTGAGAACCTCTGGATCTACGAAACCGATTCTGTAAATTATTTTTATTAATACAAATTTAATTTTAAGTCCAGGTTTCCACGGGAACGGCATCTATGCAGGTGAAACAGCTAGTCATCATCATTTCAGCCATAGGACGTCCACTGCTGGACACAGGCCTCCCTCATGGATTTCCAGTTGCTACGGTTGGAGGCGGCCTGCATCCACAGTAATCCCGCGGCTTTTACCAGGTCATTCGTCCATCTAGTTGGTGGACGTCCTACGCTACGCTTGTCGATCCGCGGTCTCCATTCGAGAACTTTTCGGCCCCAACGGCCATCTGTTCTCCGGGCTATATGGGTTGCTCATTGCCACTTCAACGAACTAATCCGTTGTCAGTGTGTGTTGCCAGTGATGACCTATGGATCCGAAACGTGGTGCTTCACTATAGGCCTTATGAAACAACTAGTATACCGTAATATTTATTACTAAATTAAATGTCAAATTTGTGTCAGTTACATAGCAATATCACAAAACCGCGAGGTGCAACTAGTCGATCATAACTAACTGCGTGGCTGCGGTCACGCGGCCGCAGTCGCCCGGAGGTTTACCTTAATAAATAGCGTATTAAAGCTTATTTGTTACAGCTCATTACATGATAAGTAGCAATAAACTGAACGGGGTTAATTTAATTCAGTTTAAAGGTATATTCTATTAAATTAATAAGTAACTTTTATTAATTTGCTGTACTAAAATAACTGAGTATTAACTATTAGCTGAAACAATTTAACTTAACTATAGATATGTTGAATACATCATCCTCAGCCCGTATAACGTCCACTGCTGAACATGGGCCTCTTTCCAAGGGAGGGTATTTGCCATAGACACCACGCTTGGCAGGTGGGTTGGTGACCGCAGTATAATGTTGTACTACACAAGAAAACGCTGTTGCCCGTTCCTTGATTTACGATTATTATAGATGATGTTATAACAATCGGGACCAACAGTTTAAGGTGCTTTCCAAGGCAGGCAAAAAAAAATCTTAGAATTTACACAAAGATTTATTGTCCGGTGTGGAGATTGAACCCATGACAGAGATTTAAAGCGAGCCAAATACCGCTACGCTACGGAGTTTGTCGCTGTTGAATACTTGGTTTAGCCATTGTTTTTAGCTTTATACACTTGACAAAGTAGAAATAGAACACTATTGTAATTTTAGGTGAGTATAGAAGATACATGCATTTTATATCCTTTTATTTATTATATTATGGGAAAAAGCATCAGAATCATTATTTTTAAAACACGTTAATATTTTCACAAATAGGGATATTGCATAAAAAGGTAGATCGTTATGTTTTGCCATGCAGACATACAAATAGGGTACCATTATATTTACCAACGTATTCACTATACGTGTCACATCTCAATATGCCGGTGAAGTAGCAAAAGCCTCGGGGCCAACTATATAAGTCCGTCCGAAAAAACAAGTCACATCTCCTATTGAAGGATTGGCTTATATTTTAGGGAGTAACTTAAATTGTGATATGATAATTAGACTCCACTAAGATGATTCATCCACTAGCAACGCTTACCATCGCGTTGTTCGTGACGGAGAAGCAGCTCAGCATCCCCGGGCGTTTATTCGGGTGACGTTGAATCACGGCCCCACGAGCAATAAAGACTTCGCGTACCGTCATCTAACGTATTAGAAACCCATGTGCAGAGCTGTGTGTTATACCCGCGAGACGCGCCGCGCCTTCGCAGTGTCCGGCAGAAACTGCGCGTGCTGCGTGTTGTACCAAGTTGACTTTCTATACAAACTGAGTTATATACTTACGAGGCGTTGTTAGACGGTACAATCTACGTCCTCGCAGTACGCGACGGAACGCGGTGTAGTGGAAAAACCGTCTAAAAGCTTCACCATATAGATCGCGTACTTACCGCGCGCCAGAACGCTAGCCAGACATTCCGCTATAGCGCCGAATTATGACACCGACGCAAGCTGTACGCCACGCTCTGTCGCAGCGTTAGAACGCATTGACGATAGGCGTTGTATTGCATTGCGCTAGTCAGACAAAAGAGCAAATGCATCACTAAGTACGCGTTCTATTTGGTAAATCCTTTAGAAGCACACGACGTATTTTAACGCGCGTTTAATTTCAACCGTCCGATGGGATTGCGTTTGCTGAGCTTACTGATTGCGTTTCACACGCGTCGTCAGCACGTTAAAAATACTCTAGTGTGCTACCGCTCTTTACGCTATTATTATAACTATGTATATTTATTATAATTATGTAATTATAAGGCAAAACTTAATAAAAATGAGAAAACATATTTCTTTATCTATCACTACTTAATAAAGAAAATCTTGTTTTCTTAATTTCCTTTGCCCTTATTACATAGCAGTAATAGTTAGTATAAGAACACATAAATAAAGTTAAGTAATCAAAGTTTTTCTCTCATGACTTATAAGTGTATGTAGACTATATATAAGGTGCTTGCAAAACATATGCCATCCTTTTAACAGGAGATAGGTATATGTAAACTGATTACGTCAGTGAAGAAATGTTTTTGAAATCATAAATTTAATAATTCATACATAACATGACATTATATTAATATGCATTTAAACTGTTAATAACTTTGATGTAAATTGATGTTCCATATATGGATGGAATTTCTATATGTATTTCACACATAAAATATTGCGCCAAAGTGTATTTATCTCCATAGGGTTATGGAGATAAATACATTTTGGCGCAATATTTTATGCTAAAGTTGGATGTTCTGTATGTTTGTATTGTATGTTTTGTTTAAATCCATTCTACAATACTCCTAGTGCTGGCTGTATCACCTGGTGAAGGTATGGTAGAGTGAGAGGGTCCTTGTTTTAATGTAAATTTATTTTAAGTTGAAAAAAAGTTGTATTATTTTACAGAAATTTCTTTACTAAAGCAATCAATATAACTGCAACGATGACTCAGTGGTTACAGTAATTGTTTCTGATAACTGAAGTTCTAGCTTCCATTACCATTTGGGAAAATTATTTGTGTGAATCATATATACCTAGTTTTTTTGAGTCTGCGTTTGCTTTGTGTATTCTAATTTACTCAAAGTTTTTTTTAAAGCAAGTTATACTATTATATCTTATACTTTCTCCTGTTAAAGGGATGGCATATACTTGGGAAGCACCTTACATAGTATATCAAAGTTACGTCTAACGAGGGAATTCCACCGCGGTCGGTAGTGCGAAACTTAATTAGTTTAAGAAAATTCTCCCTCCTTTCTAATAAAAATGAAAACCATCGTAGCTATCGCTGGAATTTTATTACTTGCAACATGTTCTGTTTAAAATGAGTTTTTTACTTTCAATTTATTTTTCCTTGGGATATTAAAATAGTGTTTAAGTAGAAGTAAAATATTTTGTTATGACACAGTCATGTTCCTAAAAGCAAGCTAGAAAGCTGTTCAGAGTAAAATAGCGCTATTATGATATTATAAACGCGAAAGTTTGTAAGTATGGATGGATGGATGTTTGTTACTCTTTCACGCCAAAACTACTGAACGGAATTGGCTGAAATTTTGCACCGGGATAAATTATACGCTGAATTAACATATGGGCTACAAAACATCACGTTCCGACCCACTGGAGCTTCAAAATATGGCAAATGCTTTGGATACCGTTATTGTTAATGTGCACCCGAACTAATTTAAATGTAATGTTTAGTACAACCAGTGTTGTATGTATGTCATGTTTTACTTTTCTGTCATCAGCCCGCTGATATCCACTGTGAACATGGGCCTGCCCTTTAACAGACCTTGGCAAGCCAGGGTCTTTGAGGAATACTGCCGTGACCAACACGCTTGGCAGGCACATTGGTGATCGCAGTAAGATGGGATAAATGAGAGATTGACAGATTTGAGCTGATAGATGCTGCTGCCCATCCATCAGATATATGTCCCATATATCAGTTACAATACTGATTGGAAGATATGGGGCGGTCTATTGGAAGATAGTTTATACGCTGGATTAACGTGGTTAAAACCGTGGGACGCAGCTATCATAGCATACTTTTTTGCCATATGACTACTATGTAACCTGCAGAGTGGGTGGTGAAAGATTTTTTTTATTCTTCAAGCAAACAAACAAACTACCATTAATCTGATAGATGCTGCTGCCCATTTATCAGATGTATATCCCTTAATTGCCTCTAACAATATGCATTGGAAGATATGGGGTGGTATATTCTTAGACCACCACATTTCTTCAGAAAACACACGGCAATGTGATGAAACGGCATTTTGAAAAGAAAAATTGGTAACTCCTTTCCAATTAAGACTTATCTAATTGTTTTCAGAGAATGAAACTGTGATGTAGGTAATTCTATATTTTATATTCATAGCAATAAGTGGGTAGGTACAACCTTGCATGTGTGAGCCAGTCTCTCAATAAATCTGTTACGCGATTGATGTGGTTTTACTGTAGCCGATTCCCCGGGGTTCTCAGTGTCCAGAGATACTTCAGTGGCGACGATTAAGTGATTTCACGCGTGAAAATTTTATGTTGCGACCAGAAAACTAAAGGTGCTGTGGATATATATATATTTTTTTTTTTGTTTTTTCGTACGAACTGTGCGGTGTAAAGTTAAATAACGGACTTAAAATGGCGGTTGGAAAGATCGGTGCGTTTGACCTAACGAAAGACAATTGGGACACGTATGTGGATCGATTAGATCAATACTTTATTGCCAACAGTGTAAAAAGTGAATTAAAAGTCGCAACTTTAATTACTGTCGTTGGTAATAGTGCATATGAGTTAATGGTTAATTTATGCACACCCGTTAAACCATCCACAAAAACTTATTCGGAGTTAATAGCGGTAATGAAAGGACACTTAAACCCCAAACCGTGTATGCTCGCTGAGAGGTTCAAATTTCGGCAACGGATTCAAAAACCTGGTGAAAATATCGCGACGTACTTCTCGGAGCTTAAAAGACTGAGTAAAGATTGTTCTTTTACGGCGGACAGTTTAAAAGAAAATATGAGAGATCAGTTTGTGTGCGGCTTAGTAAACGATGACATTCGGCAGAAGTTGTTTACTGAAGACGACAGCATCAGTATCGACCGGGCGTATAAGCTGGCCTTATCGATGGAGGCGGCTGAGACAAACGCGGCAATAGTGGAAGACGGTACGAGAAGGAGGACCGGCGGCAATGCAGCGGATGCGGAGTCCATACCCGTTCATAAGATCGGGCATGACGGCGGCGGAGGAAGGCGCGGGGCGTTGGGAGGCGGCGGCGGCGGTGGCTATCGGCCGGCCGCGAGGCGAAACACTCGCTCGACGCGTGACTCACGACAATCCGGCGGCGGCGGCGGTCCAAGTACCATAAGCGGAGCGGGTTACAACTTACTTCGAACGGGCACTAAAAAGGAGGAATGCAAAGTATGTGGAGGCAAACACAATTCGAATACGTGTAAATTCAAACTGTATGTGTGTAGAATTTGTACCCAGGAGGGACATTTGAAGAGGATGTGCCCGAGGTTGACCAAGAATAATTTCTTAAATAACATACAAGAAGACGGGCATGGCAGCGACGACAGGTGTGGCGCTTACTCGACGGGGAGCGACAGTGACGAGGTAATAGTACCTATTAATCGCTTATCACTTCGACAGTGTGAACCTATTATGATTTCTGTAAGTGTGCACGGTTGTGACTTAAGAATGGAATGTGACACGGGAAGTGCAATCTCGTGCATTAATTACCAATTATATCAGGAAATGTTTTCCAGTTCAAGTATAATGTACCCAGACGTTATGTCCGAAGGACAGGTTAGTGGGGATGTCGTTGAACCGCAACAGCAACAGCTGTCTCCAAGTATATCGGAGCCAAGGGTTCGTGAGGGGACGAGTAGGGGCGAAGTCGGGGGTGACGGCCCAGTAGTGAGTGACGTGGTGGATACAGCAGTCACTAAGACCTCACCAACCCGTAGGGCACCATCGTCACCACCAGTCGGCAGTAAATCATCGCCGACGGCCGCGACCGTTCCGGATTCCGTGAACCGTCCCATCCGTATTCGCAAGAAACCGGTTAGATATGGATTTGAGTTCGATTAGATGTAAGAATATATTGTTATATTTATTATTATAGTACATAGAGTAAAAGTCTAATTATAATTAGTGTGTAAGTTAATGTTAACGTTTAGTTTTATATCTTCCTATATTAGTTATATACTAGAAGTTTAAGTGTGGAGGTGTGATGTAGGTAATTCTATATTTTATATTCATAGCAATAAGTGGGTAGGTACAACCTTGCATGTGTGAGCCAGTCTCTCAATAAATCTGTTACGCGATTGATGTGGTTTTACTGTAGCCGATTCCCCGGGGTTCTCAGTGTCCAGAGATACTTCAGAAACGAAACTAGATTATTAGACAAGACTGCCTTCGAAGTGCAACGTAGGGGTATTAGGTGCGACGGCAGGGCTTAAGTTTCTGGCGCAAGTAAATTGATATAAGGTTCTAGGTTTTATAAATATTAAGGTAATTAGGCAGAGTATGTCATGTATGTAACAAAATAAGTAGGTAGGTAGGTAGGCTTACAGTTTGCTTAGTCTTTAACGTTGTGTCTTTTTTGCCGTTGCTAGTAATTGGCAAGGCAATTTGCCATCAGTATTTATATCGAAGCGTGACATTAAAACTTTCTTTTATAAAGAAAGTTATGTTTGTTACATATGTTTCTTTTTTTTCTGAAAGGCACGACACTGATAAAAATCTAGATACCTACATGGCAAAATGAGCGTTAGTGCCTTGTAATACAATATGATCTAGATCGTGCGAATGGGTACCATAACACACGTTCGAATACATTTCAATCTTTACTTTTTAATGCTTTGTTAAAGTCTATAAATAGGTCGATTGTGCCTCAAAAAATAAACCATATCTAGACTAAAAAGTCCCGATCTTGTACGTGCCTTACAACATATCAAATTATTTCTCTGTGTACCTTTTGTAATTAAAGAAGATATTCTAACACATATGCCTACTTACGAAGATTGCTCCATCAAAAGAATATTAAAACAGTGTATGCGTAATGAAATAAACATTTTTAGCGCACATTTATGTGAGATAATTCCCGGAATAAATCATCAGCCCGTATAACGTCCACTGTTGAACATGGGGCTCCTTAGTCACCACGCTTGGCAGGCGGGCTGGTGACCGCAGTATTATTACACAAGGAAACGCTGCTGCCCGTTTCTTGATATACGATTATCCCACCAAAAACATAAATGTAAAAAAGGAAAGCCAAGTTCAATACAAAAATTAAGCTTGGCTGTGGGCTTCGCCGCAAAAAGAATGGAGATCTGAATGAGTGCCAAGTTCTATGCAAAATCGAAATATGTATTTATAGGAACAAAATAACATTATGAACAAGTATTAAACTCTAATTCTTTGCTTTAATGGATACCTATAACAATTGCTGTTATTTAAAAATGTGAGATCTTAAAGTAGGTTAGATTTGAATTGGCCAGTTTTCATTACATCAGTCATTTTATAAAGTTATTCATCATTTGAATACTGATAAAAACTGGCCAAGTCAGATCTAACCTACTTTAAGATCTCACATTTTTAAATAACAGCAAGGTATCCATTAAAGCAAAGAATTAGAGTTTAATACTTGTTCATAATGTTATTTTGTTCCTATAAATACATATTTCGATTTTGCATAGAACTTGGCACTCATTCAGATCTCCATTCTTTTTGCGGCGAAGCCCACAGCCAAGCTTAATTTTTGTATTGAACTTGGCTTTCCTTTTTTACATTTATGTTTTTGGTGGGATATCATTACTTTTTGTAAAGAAAACAAGGCATGTATTGAGATTTAATGTGTTAGTCAAATAAATTTAGTCGAACGACGCAGCATAAAATGCAATCTAATAGGTGGGTATCCGCTAAACAACCGGGCATAACGATGACACTGGCGCGAATGAGCGCCGCCGCCGCTAACAGCATACTTTGGTTCGTTCGCATTTTAAGTCGTATAGCGCTTGTGAGCCGAGCGGGCATCGGGCGCGCGTACAAGTGCAAGGTGCGAGCGAGTTCAACCAGCATTCTTAAATTAGTCAATACATACATACCTATATCAGTAACAATAAGACATCGCTATTGCCTTGACCTTGGTATACATACACATTGGACTTTCTTTTAAGTTACAAAGAGTTCGAACTAACAAATTTATACCTTAAAATATTATTTATTAAATATTAAAAAATATTATGTATTAAATATTATTATGACGTCAGTATAGCGTTTTCTCACTGGAACTAGAACTGAGTGAGTGAGACAACGCTAAACGCGTGACAGTTGACAGCGGCAAACTTATAGCGAACGGGTTGTAGGTATAAATAAAGTATATATTTATTCATTGAATCTCATCTATGTACTCTTTTATACTGTTATTGGTTTAGGCACGAAGAACGTTTGTGGTTATTGTATGACAATCATTTCATTCACCGTTGAGAAAGAAGCAGGATGAACATAAATGTAATAAAACGATAAATAACTAAATCGGTATTCGTAAGCGATGCCTATGTTTATGTGTTGCTCGGAAGCACTTTTATGTAGATTTACTTCTGTTCTATGTATAATTATGTGGTGCCACGCGCCGCCGACGACACATCGTTTGTCGGTTTTTTAGAGCGTATTGGAAGTTTTTTCAATGGGGACAACACTTTTTCTTTTTTTTTTTGACAATTTTGGATTTTTGGATTTTTTCCTGGCCTTACACACAATTACTGAGCTGGATTCCAAATTTCATCCTTCTCGGTCATCTGGAAGTAGGTTAGAATTAGGTACTATATGTCAGTCAGTCAGTCAGTGCTAAAATTTACGACTTTTTGACCTTCATATCTTTATAATCGTTTGAGCTAGCTTCATGAAATTTGGGCTTCTACATGTCCTTATGGATATTATTAAACACACGTAGTTTTACTTGTTTACGTTAAAGAGGTTTTGAGTTATAGAAGGGTCAAAAGTGCCACCAAGTGGTTCGTGTAATATTACACTTGGCGCTGGCTAGCCAGTTCTTTGCTTGAACTTGGCTTTGACACGCTGCCGCGTGTCTAGATTATAGATGATGTTATTACAATCGGGACCAACGGCATAACGTACTTTCCGAGGCACGGAGGGCAGTCCCTAAACCAACTTAAACCGGAAAGAAATCTTAGAATTTACACAAATATTTCTAGTCCGGCGTGGTCACACCCACAACCTCCGAGATTCAAAGCGAAACAAATACCGCTACGCAGGTTATCATTGTCGTTGTTTCTTTGTTTGCTTGTCGGATTTGAAAATCTCTTTCAGTGTTAGATAGCATATTTATCGAGGCTATAGGATTTATTTAATTAAGAAGTTTTTACGGGACAGAATGTTACATGGGTCAATGCCACGGGAAGCTGGTAGATGTCCGGCGCAGGTATATCCGCGTAATCCGCGTTTTCAGTTTACGTGCATACGCCTTAGGGACTAATTACACTTATTCAGCTGCAGTAATTAGTCCCTGTAATTAGTCCCTTATTCTTTTTTTTAAATAAAGGAGTTGTTATACATAATGATTGGTTATATCATAATACGATATTCCAGTTTAAAATAGTTGCTATAACAACAATCAGATTATTTGAAAGATGGTTGGGTTTCTGAATAGCTTATGTTTAACTTACCATCAGATATAGTAACATATAACACCAAAATTAAACCCGCATTTTAATGTAAAATTGTAACCAAAGTTTTAACATTTCGCTATCGTATTTAAGCAAAATGACTCCAAATAAATCATTGTTAACCCAAAAGTAGTAAATGATCACCAAAAGTACCTAAATGTTTTACTAATTTACTATTCGGTTCTGGCACTCGCCGGCCGCTGCCGCGGCACCGCTCGCTTCGCTCGCTCGGCTCGTGCGTCGTATGGCCGCATCTCTAACCTAACCTAACCGATTGTCATTTTTCATTGATTTTATTAAGGTAGAAATAGCGCAATAATTTGCTCGCTAAGATTTGGTGATCATTAACTACATTTGGTGTTCGAATACAATTTGAAGTGCAGTCGTGACTAAAATAGCTAGTACTATTATAATTTTAGACTTTATTTTTCTGGTGTCAAGTATATATTTTTGGTGGTCATTATATTTTATCCCTTTCTGAATTAATTCAATAACGATCGTTACACCTAGGTATTTTATTTTTTCTGTCAATATTCACGATGATTAAATAAACTAAGAAAATTGAAATCAGTCTTTGCCGTTCTCGAGTTAGAAGTGTTGTAATTAATACGACTTTTCTTTATATATACAGATTTTATAATAACCATACATAAGCTTTGTAAGCAATGCAGTAGTGTTTATGCTTCAAACAATGAACTTTGTCGTTCATCTAATAGTTTTGTATATTTAATTATTTTGCATTAACAACAATATAAATATAGAATCAAAATCATTTTTATTTACGTAAATACTCTTGCAAATAGTCAAAACAATAACTTAATATTAATTACATTGGTCAACAAAATTAATTTTTTTTATGTCCTAGAAATATTATTTTGACTTTTTTGTAATTCAGAGAGTTAAAAACTGAACAATAATTAGAATTTGTGTATCGCATCACGATTTTGAGATATTTGCTTGTAAACATATAACAAAATGCTGATTTGGCTATATTTGAAAAGAAAAGTTAAATATTATATCATATCATAAAAATATAAATATTTTAAACCAGTTTACTTAAAGTTACTATGATTTTCTAATGCACAGATATTAAATATTTTGTTGAACTATATTTTTCCCATACATTTCAATCGAGTCATTTTGTATGGAGTTTTTGTCTATTACACTAAAATAATTAATATTTTCACATAGAAACGGTACAGCAACAACATCATTAATGTTAATTGAAATTCAGAATAATCACTTGCCAAAACGGTCCAAATACAATATTACTAATAGATTTATTTACCTTAATTGAATTGCCGTGTGGTTTCCGGCTTAGAATAGACCACCCCATGTCCTCCCATGGGTGTCGTAAAAGGCGACTAAGGGACATATGGCTGATGGATGGGCAGCAGCATCTATTAGCTCAAGGTTGATATCTTACTGCGATCACCAATCCGTCTGCCAAGCGTGGTGATTATGGCAATATCCCTCTACGATCCTGGCTTGCCAAGGTCTGTTAAGAGGAGGCCCATGTTCAGCAGTGGACGTAAACGGGCTGTTGATGATGACCTTAATTGAAAAAAAGGCTTATACACCATTTTTGTAATGTTTATTCTCCAATGTTTCCAAAATTAGACGTGATAGAACATTTTTATGATTAAACTAGCGGCCCGCCCCGGCTTCGCACGGGTGGACTTTTATACCCTACCCCTGCCCTACCCCACCCCTACCCTAACCCTACCCTACTCCTACCCTACCCCTACCCTACCCCTACCCCTACCCCTACCCTACCCTACCCCTACCCTACCCCTACCCCTACCCTACCCCTACCCTACACCTACCCTACCCTACCCCTACCCTACCCTACTCCTACCCTCCTCTACCCCTACCCTACCCCTACCATTCCCCTACCCTACCCCTACCCTACCCTACCCCTACCCTACCCCTACCCTACCCCTACCCTACCCCTACCCTACCCCTACCCTACCCCTACCCTACCCTACCCTACCCTACCCTACCCCTACCCAAAAGTATCCTATGTCCTTCTCCCAGTTCTTAGCTACCTCCCTACCAATTTTCAGCCAAATCGGCTCAGCCGTTCTCGAGTTATAAGTGTTGTAACAAACACGACTTTCTTTTATATATATAGATAATATTATCCATATTTTACAAGCCAGATAAATGTATTTATTTTACTGTGACAAACATTTTTTCGACCAGTGTTATTATTAATTTATAATGATAACATTTTATAAATTTGTATAACATTATGTTACGTAGTCAAATTCAGTCATCAGACAAGCCTTATTATTTTAAATTGGGACACAAACTCTGAACCGAAAATGTGGAGCAATTTATAAAATAAGCTCGGTATAACAAGTGGTTAGTTTATAGTTGTGCCATGTCGTTAGTTCAAAGCTCAACGTAGAAGCCTAATGTATGCTAATTATATATATTTAATGCAATTTACCGTTTGAATAGCTTTCTATGTCCTAATTAGGATTTGGTTCAATTAAAACAACTAATGACTGCAAAAATGGTTGGTATTTTATCGTTGTTTACGGTTTTTGAACAGGTGAAATTTTGAAGTAACGTGTCACTATTCTTAAGCATTTTTTTTGACGCCAATACGTAGTTTGCCACCGGTTTTTTTCTACTTTACCAGGCATAAAGGCGAGCAGAGCTCCAGCCTTTTTTTTTGTTCTTAAGTTATCACCGCCATCTTTCTTACGCAATCGATGTCGCTTTCCTACGCAATAGCTGTCGTCCACAATTATTATGAAATCTCACTGTTGTCGCTCAACTTTAATCAACTTCGATAATTAGATAGACAACTTTTAGCAATATTACTAGTTAATATCAGTATTGGTATGCTACTGGCAATCAATAATGCTATCAATATACCAATCCTGGCATGAAGTTATTATCCGGAGGCTGAAACAAGCTTCGACCAAGCTAGAAATTCAAGCTTGGTCTTGCTTGCTCCAGAATTAATCAGCATTTGACAAAGCCAAATCTGGGCCATTCTTCTTTTCCTACTAGAGTTATACTAAAAACCACCCAAAGCAGAAACATAGTAGAACGAGAAATCCTTCAAACAAATACTTAACAAGAAAATACAAGATAGCAGGTTTGCAATCTCATTATTACTGCGCCACTTGCTACGAGCAAAGTTGTATGTAACTCGTCACATTGTACATCAATGCGTACCCACTTAACGAAGTACAAGCCGGAGTTGGAAACTTCACCTATTGTCGTCTTGTACATGGAGAAGCGCTGTGTGTACTGCATATCATTAACATTTGATGTAATACTAATTAATACTTAGTTCGGCTTTAAGTTTCTGCGGAAACGAAGCTTACATAACAGTATACTCGATGATGACGATTGTTATAATGATAATATATTATAGCAATTGCTTTTTCTACTGAGCATGGGAACACCAATTTTTTTCCTTCAAGTGGACTTACATTATGCATCGTCTGCAGCAGTGAGGTATGTGGGACTGGGTTCTCCATCATGGTGGTATGCTATTCTATTTCTTTGTTTGTTTTTTTTTTATGAGTTTAATCCCACCCACACACCCACCACTGCAACTCCTGCAACTCCTGCAAGCCAGGATCAACAGTGGCACATACTGATAATAGCAATGAGCACCGAGGCTCACCAAGTCCCGGGAAAAAGTTAAACTGCCGTGGGATCCGCAACGAATTTAATCAGAAAGAGATAAGGAGAAGTAAGAGAGACTGATGTTTTCACTTCCCTCCATAACAAAGCGTGATGGTATGCTACTCATACTAGGAGGTTGGGGTTTACCCTCTATAGTGGCCGTAGCCCAATGGCTAAGGTGTCGGACTTGTGATCGCCGGTTCGATCCCCACCCATTGCAATGTGAACCCACTCGTACACAAGAATTTTAGCTTAGCACGGGACGTTAACAAGAATACTATTAGACCGCAAAACTCTGCTAGTAATCATTTTTTTTTAAAAGGGGCCCTTCTGGGCTTTTCTAAACTTATTTTTCCGACGGACATTATGTTGTTAGCTACAAGTCTTTTGCTTATTTCATTGGGCATAGCTCCTCTGAATGCCAGTATTGAAGACAAAGGTAACTGCATCTGTATGATATCCTCTGCATCACTGTATTATGAAATGAATTAATTAATTCAATGATTTGACTCATAGATATAGTATGATACAATTGTACAATAATAAAACTATATTATTATAATATAGGTACACCGAATTTGTACTGAAAACAATTCCAAAAATTCATTACATTGACATACCTTTCTATATTCAAAATACATCAGTGTGTTTTCCAGCAGATTTTAGCATTAACTATCAAAATATTGAAATTATAGCAATATATTTATACTAATACTAGCTTCCCGCTCGCGGTTGCACCCGCGTAACTCCCGTTCCCGTGGGAACTTGATAATTAAATATAGCCTATGTTCTTTCTCAGGCTCTAGACTATATCTGTACCAAATTTAATTTAAATCGGTTCAGTAGTTTAGGCGTGATTGCGTAACAGACAGACAGACAGACAGACAGAGTTGCTTTCGCATTTATAATATTATACATAGGAAGGATTATAAAGAGGTTGAGTTTGTGAATTATTTGTGAGGTTGTAGGGGGTAATATCTGGATTTTCTGATCTAATTTTGCTAAGTCTTTTACCAATTTACATTCACAAAATCACATTTTTTTTGTTAGTGGCCATATTTGAAGTAAAGGTTTCTACGGGAACTTGATTTACGCGGGTGAGTCCGCGCGGGACTTCTTGTATATTATAAATGTTGATCTCTTTATAATCTTGTTTTAACAATACGCAGTATCTTAATAATATACTCAGTAAAGTCAAACAAAATTTCCTTTATATTACGCCTTACATACTGAGTCATAAAATGAAGGCCTATCTTCGTGTTATTACTTGTTTTGTTTCACAACAAAATCACGAATCTCAGTTACCATTTTTATGTTTGAGCAATAAAAACTTAAATCAGAAAAGTTAATATCATGAGAAAATCCTTTGTAATAATGAAGTCACGTAATTGAAGACATTTTAAAATAATATTATGATACAGCGCGTTCTTCTTTGTACCACGTATTTTTCTGTGCAGAACTGAATATAACTTCGGGTTGGACTTATTATAATTAAATTAATGTATTCATATGGTTTAGGGTTTCCTTGTATTTTACCACATAATACTGCGGTCACCAATCCATATGTCAAGCGTGGTGACTATGGCAAAACGCTCCCTCGGGAGGAGGCCCACGTTCAGCCGTAGTCGTTATACGGGTTGATGATTATGATGATCCATTAGTATGGGTATATCAATCCTCTGTTTATTCTTAGGTAGTTGTTATAAATCATGAGAATTCGTTAAAGAAAACATTATATTTCATTTATCTATACTAATATTATAAAAGAGGAAAGATTTGATTGTTTGTTTGTATTGAATAGGCTCCGAAACTACTGGTCCGATTTGAAAAATTCTTTTGCCATTGGAAAGCTACACTATCCCCGGATAACATAGGATATATTTTATTATGAAGTTCTTACGGGAGCGTGAGTTACGCGGGTGAAACCGCGCGCGGGAAGCTAGTATTAAATACTTGACATCACGATATGGCGTGAAAATCAGCTAATAAGCGGGGACCGATGTAATTACTTAATAACTGGACTGTGTAACGCAATAACTACCACTTGTTTGAGCATTCTCATTCGTACTAATAATATTATTATGACCTACTTTCAGAACTGTGCAATGGTTTGATTTTATCGCACGCACGTCAGTCAGTACCTGCTGGTTCACAAAAAAAAACAATCATAAATATCGAAAATTCAACAGCAAGTCATTTGTAATGCTACCGTTCTAATCGAATCAAGACAAAAAATTATTTTAACACTCAAATGCGTATGGGTGTAGGACACCGGGTGCGTCTAAGGTTACAATGTTTTCGAGCCCCTCCCCCTTTCTTGTTACAGTTGTTCACTTTTGTAAGACTACCCCCCTGGTGTGACGTTACATGTTTGCGATTCTACATCTTAAAAGTATTATATTAAAATATGAATAAAATACAAACTAAAAGTAACTAATTAAAAATAAAACTAACTTATATACTACTATTCTAAATCTATACTACTTGGCAAGGTTCCCTGAATGCTAGCAGCATTACCACGTTGAATGGCAATGCTTACCTGCTGTGCAAAGTAGAAATATATAAAAATATTAAAATATCAGTTCCGAAATTTATTTCAAAAGACTCGGAAATAAGAGTTGGTTGGCGCGTAACATTAGAAGAGCGAATATGTATATGCAAACATATTAGATTTTGAAATGTGACGTCACGAAACTTAGGCCCTATTAACATACACCTCTTTTCACATCATGTCACACTTTGTCAATGCCCTCTTTACGTGTCACGTTCTTTATAAACTAAACGGGCCAGTCACATAAATGCTGATTGACGGTATCTTCTCATTTTCGCTCTCGAATTTCATATCGGCAACTCTAAAGCTATAAAACAACTTGCTGAGTGGCAGTTATTGCAAGGCTACAAGTATCGGATTTTTCATACATTTATATAGATTCGACGCAAACGGAGCATTTGATTGGACATGTCGGAGAGATAGGCTGCGAGAGTGGACGGCGCTCGATACTTGTGTGCACTCCAAACGAAAAATACATATAAAAGAGCGCGAGTTTTTTTTGGACTTGCTTAGATTATTTTATGGCTTTTGTTCTTTGACTCATCATAAAATTTAACTATAGTCATAGTAATAGTCATTTATTTATTTAAATAATGTGAAAAACGGGCGGTGTCATATTTAATACCAAATGTAACTTTGGAGATATTTGTTGAAGTAATGCGGATCATTACCGATAGACTTTAGATGGGCTTCCTCGATTAGGCGAATCCTGCCGGTGGTCAAATTTTATTAATCTCAATTTTTAAATATAATATCATTTTTTTTTGTATCAATTGTGTTTGAATTTTCCCAATATATTTAAATAAAATAAAATATAGAAATAGTTAGTTAAATATACAAAGATGTTAGATGTAAGTTATCAATTTGCAAGTCAATTGCTATTTATACAATTTCAATATGAAAAAAAATAAAACATTTTATGTAGGTTAATATAGTTTTAAACATTAAAAATATATCATGAATTAAAAGACTGCTGGCGCGAGTAAAATGCTGTTTCAATTAAAATACCTTACAAGATTTTGAGAATGGGTCCGCACCCATTATTATTAGTGGTCGTAGTAAGGCCTCGTTTACAAAACGCGGGGAGACGCGCGTGGCGTCGGGTGTAGAGTAGCGCGTGGCGTCGCGCTTCGGCCGGCAAGTAAGACCAGTGCATTTAAAAAATGATTAAAAATGAAAAAAGTATCGTAGGATGAAACTCATTGGAAAAGGAAGGAAAAAGAACAAAAATTCTAGGAAAAATAAATTACGAGCGATCTGAGGTCGGGAAGTGGTGGGGGGTTTTAAGGGTAAAAACGGTTAAACTCGATTTTTGGCAGAACTACAAGTTCTATGGAAAAATGTTGCAGGGCAAAGTTGTGAATGAATTTTAAGTATTTTATTTTATTATTTATTCACAACATTAAGGATTATTTACAATATTATATTACATTTAAAGGTTAAGGGGGAAAGTGTTCATATAGAAGTTGAAGTTCTTTTAATTACCTAGAACTTTGCCATTTTGCTTTTTTCCATAGGACTTGTAGTCATACACACTTAAACATGGTTACTATCGCAGTGGCGGTGATGCTCCTATCTCCATTACCCTGATATCATAGTCATGCCACGAGAAGAAAGTTTACACACTAAAAAAACCCTCGGATGCCTCTATAAACGTCAGTGTTGGAGATACTTGGAACTGTATCAGGATGACCTAGTAGCACCTTTTAACATAGAAGTGTCACAATAAGAACACGACGAAAATCCATTTGCCAATTTATCTAAATAAACTATACCACGCATTACTTGGCAGAGGTTTGCAGTCTACTAGTAATCTTGTTAACCCCTCATGCTAAGCTCAAAGGCTTAGCTTACGAGTGGTTTCACGTTAGTAGTGCAATGGATGGGGATCGACGGCGACCACAAGACTCCTCTAGCTATTGGACTACATTCAAGTGAAACACACAAAAGAATATCGAGAACACAGGGTATAAATAAAGTCTGATAGATCTGAGCATTAAAATTAAAATATACCTTCTAAAGTAATAAAGATAACAATAAAGCTTTCAGTTTTGTTCGGTATCGCACATTGTGTGCCCATATATATTTTACGAGACGTTCATGAATATCTCAATAAAAATACGGAAATGCTTCAGTCGTCCTTTATTGATATTTAATATTTAATGGCTTTGATTTTCTAATACTTTTCCACGCAGTATTTTTCGTGATAAAGTATTTTACTTATTTTACGGCAATTCCCGCAATAGGACAAAAAGCCTGCCCGGAGGTGGCAGAGTTAAATTACCCTTGCATCTCCCGGCAGATTTATTTATCATTCAATTTTCGGCCAAAAAGGAATTATATGTTGACTAAAAATAAAATATAACATAATTATTGTGTTCCACTTGCTGCTTAATGAGAAAATATAATGATGTGAAATAATTACTTTTTATTTTAATACCAATTTACTTTTTCTCATTATCAGCGTGTCCGTCGTATATATCGCTCATGGTCCACCCAAATAATGACAATTGTTTTGGCATAACATACACAGAAAAAGCATTTTGCGTCGCTAGTGACCATATAAATTAATTAAAAGAATTAATTTTATTATAAATAATAATGCCATCAAAACCATACTTGTAAAAAAACCCAAGTCTCGTAACGCAGTTCTTTTACCGTTAAAAGTTGTGAGATCTATGTAATACCAAGTCGGTTAATTTATTCAGTCCCTACTTAAGGGACCTTCTGTCTTAAGCTATTACGTAACTATCTCACCTAACAGACTCTTAAAATGATCTTAGGAAAATTCGAAACTTTTAAGTTTTAAATAATAAATTAACTTGGCCATCGGATACTATTAGAATGTGTCTCACAAGTGTTTATTGCGATGGCCAAGTCAATCTAATATTCATAACATAAAAGTTTTGAATTTTGATAAGATCATTTTAAGAGTCTGTTAGGTGAGATAGTTACGTAATAGCTTAAGACAGAAGGTCCCTTAAGTAGGGACTGAATAAATTAACCGACTTGGTATTACATAGATCTCACAACTTTTAACGGTAAAAGAACTGCGTTACGAGACTTGGGTTTTTTTACAAGTATGGTTTTGATGGCATCTCATTTCTTTTTGTAGATAGTTGTACCTTTTTTCCTTTGCTTTACAATTTACATATTTTTTTTGAATACCTACAACGGATTTAGGTTATATCTCAAGAACCGCGATAGCTAAACAGTTGACATTTTCACAAATTATGTATTTCTGTTGCTATATTAACAAACTAAACATTAATTAAATAATTAAGGGGGGCTCCAATACAACAAACTTTTTTGCGGCCTTTTTTGCTCGATATCTATAACGGCAATAGGTAGGCACTTGAAAATGGTACGGAAACCTTAGTGCGCGAGTCCAACTCGCACTTGGCCGGTTTTAGTCTATTGTATGCACAAATGGAGGATTCCTGCGCTTTAATCGTTCCAAAGTAGACTTAAAAAAATGTAAACCGTCCAGACTCGTAACTCGGTGCCTTTATTTACAAAATAACTAAACTTACGAATATATGAATACCCATGTACCTAGCTGGCATGGCAACACTCACCATACGTAACAAGAGCAGCTGCGTCGTGTACTTTTTTATGGTTTATTGATATTCGTCGCACTCGTCAAACGTCATTTAAAATTAATCCTTATTTAAATCATTATAAATATTGTCAATGTACCTAATCGAAAACTACAACATCAAGCTTAACAGAGGATTAACATGAACTTATGTATGGCACTCACGGCCTCATTGTCAAAGGTTTTTAAATAAAGAAATTACTAAACTGTTTTTAATGGAACTTTGGCACATGTCCGATTTTGGCTTTTTTTGAGACAGCTCCCGCACTAGGGAAATTATTATCTATGTCGCGGGTCAAAGTAACTTTTCCACAGAGACAAAGTCGCGGCCAAAAGCTAATATGTACATAAGTAAATTTAAAGCTACCTAGTTAACATCAAACTGTGTAAAAAATATTTGATAAAATGAATATGCAAATACAGTTTGTGTCAGATAAATAAAACGTGGTGTTTGTGTATACCTGCGATATCGCAGTAAGACTTGTTAATTACTTGAAAGAAAATGACCGTCTTTCTGTGACGGACGGGAAGCGTGGAAGCCGTAGTGTTTGTCCGGGGGGAATGCAAGAATTTACGCATCTCCTCCGACACTACGGCGTTCCCGCACGAGCGGTGGGGTATGTGGGACTCGCCCTCTCCATAGCAGTGGAATGCAAATCATACCTTGAGAGAAAAACACTTAAACCCCCGGTTACTCCTCTGACCATAATTGGTGAGGGGCCCAGGAACTGTTGCCTATCTGGGATACCCTATGGCAGCGTCCGCGACTCAAATGGTGTTGCGGGCTCTCCTGGGTTCAAATAACCAGTTTCAAGGATGCCAGAGTACACGGGGTCCCTACTTCTCAAGGGGCCGCGGCCTGTTAGTATACTTTCGTTCATAGCACAGTTGCTTTTACATTCCATTGAGTTTTTTTTTTTTTCCTTCGATTTTTTTTTTATTTGTTAAATTAATCCCTGTGTCGCGAAGGTCGCACCGCTCGATAGATTAACGAAAACAAAGCACCCCCTGACTCAATACAACTGTTTTAATTTTAGACGAATAATTGTCCCGGGTGGGAATCGAACGCAGAAAAGCAGGTCTCTGGAGCAACTAACGTAACCACTTAGCCACCACCTTTCAACATAATCGTAATCGCATCTAGGTCCCTATCTACAGCTATTCTTCCATTAAATCATACATATTCATTTACACTGATTCACTGACTGCAAATGTAACTTTGTAATCCTATACATTTATAAGAAATAACAAAGTTATTAATGCAGTTGATGAAACTTAACAACTGGACCGAAATTGCAAAATGTTGGAATTTTCCCATGAATTTTACACTGAACTCTCCTAATACTCAAAATTTGAAGCTTCTACGTCTGCTAGAAGTGCCTAAACATTTTGATGATCGGTCAATCACGTGTGAGCGAGTGACAAAATTACCGAAATTACCGAACTTTGAGTAGTTATAATTCTTAAAGTACTGGTTCAAATTGAATGAAATTTGAAATATGCTGTATTTTTACAAAGCCTGCTTAGGTTCTGAAATTTCAGGCTCCTATCTTCATCCACAACGAAGTTATAGAGGGTCGAAAATCGGCTGAGTTGCTTCGAGAAAAGATAGGTACGGCCGTGCACATTTTTTTTTTTTTTTTTTTTCTTACTCGACTTGGGGTGGCACTGCCGTGCCCCCAGATTATAGGTTTATAAATAAATAACAAATGTAATTTAAGACTGATAAATAATAATTAATTAATGTTAAAACATTTTTTTTTACTATCCGCTGGCTAAGCGTGGTAATTATGGCAATATTCTTCAACAACAGCTTGCCAAGGTCTCTTAAGGCAATTGAAGATGTTACCAGGTGGACGTTTCCCTCAGCAACTCATTGAATGTGCTTACGCCATACATCTGTCCTAATTCTACTAATATTATAAACGCGAAAGTTTGTAAGTATGGATGGATGGATGGATGTTTGTTACTCTTTTACGCCATAACTACTGAACGAAATTGGCTGAATTTTTGCACTGGAATAGGCTATACGCTAGATTAATACATAGGCTACAAAACATCACGCTCCGACTCACGGGAGTAGAGTAACGCGGGCAAAACCGTGGGGCGCAGCTAGTCTAGAATAATTATATTCAAAAAATTTCATTGACTTAATACTCTCTTATCACCCTCGGGGTTTGTACGAGGAAATGAAAAGCTTAATATTACATGACCCGAGATATCCTCGCTGTTCAAACGATTCCTTTATTGAAAAAACAAGAGTAAGCACTTAATACTCAATATAAGGGTTAAAAAAACAAAGATTTTTCATTTAGTCGGAACAATATTCGCTATGTAAATGCCAAATATGTTTCATGGGATTTACACTTTTCAAAGGATATTTTTTTTGGGATAACAGTAATATTTTGTTGGATAGATTTGAAATGGATTCAATACAGTTTTATTTATTTGTTTAGATAATTCAGGGTTGGAGCCCTACTCGCTTTTATACCCGGTAAAGTAGGAAAAGCCTCGCGCCTACCTACTAATGCAAGTGTACAAAAAATAGAGTAAAATAAAAGGAGTGTTGGAGTGAAAAGCCGTGTGGTTTCCGGCTTAGAATAGACCACCCCATGACTATCCTATGGGTGTCGTAAAAGGCGACTAAGGGACATATGGCTGATGAATGGGCAGCAGCATCTATTAGCTCAAGGTTTACATCTTACTGCGACCACCAATCCGTCTGCCAAGCGTGGTGATTATGGCAATATCCCTCTACGATCCTGGCTTGCCAAGGTTTGTTAAGAGGATGCCCATGTTCAGCAGTGGACGTAAACGGGCTGTTGATGATGATGTTGATGATGGAGTGAAAAACATTTTGGCGTATTAAGCCCATTGTAAGTGCGATTCTAGTTTGCTGTAGGTAAACCGAATTTCTGTACTAATGTTGGAAATTCAGCTTTATAGTCTGAAATATGGTGTGTTTTCAGGATTTTAAAGTGCAGAATGCTAGAGCTAACTATGAAATATACTATCTGCATTGCTGCTTTCATAGTGCACCCAAACTGCATATTGTTAATTTATTCGCCAAATGGGTTTCCTGTTTTGAAAATAATCTTTTATTATTTTTAATGGTCATGATTTTTTGCGGTCGTTCGTTTCTATTATTCCTAAAAATGTTGTGACGACAGGTGCAAACTTCCCTTAGAATATAAAAGTCATCGCACTATAATTAATTTATTAGTGACTGTCCTAAAGTGTCGCCCTCTTGTGCCCCCTTACACCTGGTAATTTTTTTTATTCCTGCTCAGGCAAATAATCCCTAGCCACTTGATGGTATGATTATATGCTCTAGGGGTTCTAATACAAGGACATCCAGTGTCAGTACTGTAGATATGTGCATCAGCTTCTTTATCCTGTGGCTTTAATGTCTCCCCGTGAGCTATGGCGACTTTACTCGCGCATAATATTTATCAAATAGCAAAAGTCTACAAAAATCAAATGGGAGAGGGGGGAAAGAGGAGTCGAGATTGGTTACACAACTTTTCAGATTCAATATCGAATAGATTTTTAAGTCGGTTGACTATATTAAAATGATAGTCAACCGACCTAAAAATCTATGTATCCTGTAGCAGGCACATTATCATCCGTTTAATGCTATGAAGCACTAGAATCTAAAGGCAAAAACAGTTAGTGAATAGCGTATGTAGCTTGCAACCCTAAGCTGAGCGTAAACGTAAGTTATTATTATTAAGTATGAGAATTACTCACGTGGGGGTCCTCCATAAACTCTGTGCAGTACCGTTACTCAAGCACAAACTTGGCTGTGATATTTTGTAAAGTGTTGGTATTTTCCTGTATTTTCAAAATCTAGTTAAATAATAAAAAAAAATTTTTTTTAGACTCAGATAAAAAAAAACTCAAATACTGAAATTTATAAAACCTTATCATTATACATCAATTAATACTAATGTATTGTTTTGACTATTTGCAAGTGCTTGTAACAGGTTTACATAAATAGGAATGGTTTATATATATTTTTTTTTAATGGTCTACTTGCGTGTCCATGTCTAGCAGTGGACGTGTACGAGCGGATACAGATAACGATGTTGATTTTGGTTATTTTCACGGAAATTAATTCTAAATACTTATAATTCTTTTTTTTGTGTTACAGGTAAAGCCATCGAATCGAAGGAACTAATTGGTGTAAGTTAACCTTTAACGTCACGGGCGGGGTCTAAGCAGACCCCACGCGTTGTTTTTTAACGATATTTTTTTAAATTAACAATACACAAACGCGCGCTTTCGGCTAATCTCAGTTCGCCGCAGCAGCTCTCAACAGACAGAAGTACATCGCGCTTACGCTAAGGTAAACTCAATTTTTACTTATGTGGGGATACCTGTGGACCCCACCAGTGATTTTACGTAGAATCTTTTTCACATCATACATAATTTTAATTTGTTTCTTTTTCAGAATTCATGTTATTTCATTACAATTATGAGTCACCAACTATCAGAGGACGCCATTGTACAGCATTTTAGTGACTGACAGCGAATAATCCTACCTTGAAAGATATTTAAAGAGCAATCATGTGCAAGTTGGTAGACAAAGAGCAACCTTTACCTCGTACGGATGAAGCTGGTCCTAGTGCCCCAAAAATGAAGCGAAGATGGTTTTATTGTTCTATATCCAAGGATAAAGAGAGTACTATTGTCTGTAAATCTTGAAATAAGACAATTTGTAAGCCTTATTTAGTAGCAATTACTTGTTTATCATGCCAATATAAAGCATACATTTTTTTCGTTAGGGCACAATGATAACATTGAAGCGTTGTAATTTTTTATTCTTTTCGGTTATTGTTATTATTCCTTGTGATTACGTAATTTTTATTTATATTAGAAATTTATGTTAACGTTTGTCAGAAGTTGACTATTTTGTAAAATTTTAGTACATTAGTTATGGAAGTATAAGAAAACTATATACGCGATGTTCCTTCTTCAAAAGTTTCTAATTGATAAACTTACTGATTATTTTACCAATAATAAATATTTATCTTAAGTAATAACATGTCTTTTATTAAAATCTTAATTATTATTTAAAATGAATCAAAAATTCTGAGTATAAATTCATATTTTTATATGGGGTACTTCCGGACCCCACGCGTGATGAAACGTTACCATAAAGTACGCGTGTACTTAAAGGTTAAGGTGGAAATTAAGATTGATTCAATTGAAATGAACGGTGCCGTGTGGTCTCCGGCTTAGAATAGACCACCCCATGTCTTCCCATGGGTGTCGTAAAAGGCGACTAAGGGACATATGGCTGATGGATGGGCAGCAGCATCTATTAGCTCAAGGCTTACATCTTACTGCGATCACCAATCCGTCTGCCAAGCGTGGTGATTATGGCAATATCCCTCTACGATCCTGGCTTGCCAAGGACTGTTAAGTGGAGGCCCATGTTCAGCAGTGGACGTAAACGGGCTGTTGATGAATGATGATGAATGAATTGAAATACTTTTGAATTTCAGCGTATCATTAACGTGTCATAATTTAAATAATGTGTATTAAATCTCAACGCTTCGATTAAATTTAATTGAATCATGGTCAGTCTGACCGCGACTATGATTGGCGTTAATTACTGATAATAATATTGTATATAATACAAGCTGTTCGTACCCGGCATCACCCGTGTTATATACTGACATTTCCCGAGGACTTTCTAAAATTGTTTCTCATTCAAACTTAGTCCTCATAATAAAATGGCCAAGTCGTTCTTAAGTTATGCGCGTACATACATTCTGACGATTTAGTTTTATCTATATAGATTAATAAAGAAAACTAGCTTTTCACACGTGGTTTGTCCCGCATACCTCTTGTTCCCGTGGGACCTTCATAATAAATACCTATAGCCTTCCTCGATAAATGGGCTGTCTAATACATTAACGATTTTTTTTTAAATGAGACCAGTTGTCCTTGACGTTTGCGCGTTTAAGCAAACAAACTCTTCAGCTTCATACATTAGTATATACAAGGTTGATACGACAGAGGGGCATTAAATTACGCTACGTTTACTATACGTGTTTTTTATTAATCCGATACGGTATAAAAATAAAGCAACCAAATTGAGATGTTTTTTCTTTCAAACAAACTAAATAGCTTACAAATCAGAGTAAAACGTAACCACCCTTTGTAATTAAATTTCACTGACCTAGCAAAGCGGCAACGTCGCGCGCGCGCCGGTGCGGGATGTTTTGCAATGATTTGCGTCAGAGCGGCAACAACGCATCGTAAGGAAAGATACATTTATTTATTTATTTATTTATTCTTTATTGCACACAGTAAATACATAACATACAATTAATACAACGGAAACAACATGTACAAAGGCGAGCTTAATTCAATACTGAATTTTCTTCCAGCAAACCTTATGAAAGAAGCATTTGATTAAAAGTGCATAGCTAGTGTACAACGGACGAATCTAATAATATTTTCTACCAGAATGGTAAATAGGTACATATCAATAAACATACACTCTAATAGATACATATACAACTACATACTAATATTTAATCCTATATACATATTGTTAATTATAATATACTACATAAACTAACTTATATGTCCAAATTATGTAATATGATTACTGAGTCAAAAAGTACTCCTTTGTTCTTTTTTTAAATGCGTTATGAGAAGAACAAGCGCGAATGGGGTGTGGAAGGGAATTCCATAACCGCACTGCACGGACGGTAAAAGAGTGGTCGTATTTACTAGAGACATGAGGTGGGTTCTTTAAAAGAAGAGAGGTGGCAGTACGACAGGGTTTGTCTCTAGGTATCAAATACTCGAAGCGTTCGCGAAGATATGTAGGGGCATTGGGATTGTGAAGGATAGAGAACAGAAGAGACAAGATATGACAGTCCCGACGCCTCCGAATAGGCAGCCACTTCAGTTTCAACCGAAACTCTGACACATGGTCATATTTTCGGAGGCCAAAAATGAAGCGGATACACAAATTCTGAAGGCGTTCAAGTTTGTCTAATAGTTCCTCTGTTGCATCTAAGAAACAAACGTCGGCGTAATCTAAGTGAGAAAGAAGAAGCGATTGAGCTAGGGTGACTTTACTATACATCGTGTTCAAACGGCGCAAAAACTTAAAAAATCATTTGCGACTAAACTACTGGTCCTATTTAATTGATTTTTGGTACAGAGCTTGGAAATGGTACCTAGTATAGGCAGTTTAAAGGAAAGCCCCTCTGTCGTATCAACCCTGTATATAGCAAAGACAAGATATCTAAAGCATGTAAAATGAAATGAAAAGAGATAATTTTTATATATAAGTAAGTTTATATCATATAATATGATATAAACTTTCTTTATTGAAGATCCTAAAGTGTTAATAATGTCTTGCTTCTAGTGTTATAATAAAAAACAAAAGGGCACTGTTCGCAGCTATAAAATGATAGAGGGTGTAATTTAAAGGCTTGTAAATCTCTTGGTAAGTGTAACGCATCGAAGATTGTCTATACAAAATTTTAGTGTATCTGTCATATTTTACAGCATTTATCATTATTGTCAAAATATAAGTGTATGACATAGTACAACTAATTTAAATTAAATTACAATAATGTATCAGTGCGTAACATCTACCTTTGCTTTTGTCCGGGGGAAATGCCTTACGCGTACCTGGACCACGCCGTGTCATCGACACAGTCAGCACAGAGGTGACTCCAAGTGTCCGGTTGTTATGTTCATCTAATTTTAGTATACTATACAATTACTGTGGTTTCCGGCTTAGAAAAGACCACCCCATGTCCTCCCATGGGTGTCGTATAAGGCGACTAAGGGACATATGGCTGATAGATGGGCAGCAGCATCTATTAGCTCAAGGTTAACATCTTACTGCGATCACCAATTCGTCTGCCAAGCGTGGTGATTATGGCAATATCCCTCAACGATCCTGGCTTGCCAAGGTCTGTTAAGAGGAGGCCCATGTTCAGCAGTGGACGTAAACGGGCTGTGGATGATGATGATGATACAATTACTGCTGTTAAGAAAAGAACATTAAATTAAATATAATTAACCCGCCACTTGTGACGTGAATTTGACTTACATCTTTGGTGACGCCGGTCCTACGCACCGGGTTTTTAACCTAAGATTTTCTTAATAAGCAATACTCCATGCTACTTTTACTCTACCAAATATTAAAAAGACATGTTTTTTTATCAATAAAACAAAGATGTATCATAAAAAAAAATACGTTTATTAATCTTTACTGTATTACACTTATAACACTGAAAATAATCGATTTTTTCTCTAGACTTACGTTAAAATATAGAAATTGTAACAAAAAAATATTTTTTATGGCTAAATCAGCCTTTGGCAGTCTTATGACAATTGGAACTATAAAATTAAAACAAAAAACGCACTCCTTCCAACAAAAAAATGCAAAAAAAAATCCCCTCAAAAATTTGTCTGTTTCAAGAGCCAAGCAGCTAGTGCATTTTGGCACTACATGCTCTAAACATAAATATTTCCTGCAATGGTAGTTAATGGTACCTAGCAAGTATACCTACCTTGTTTTTCGGTTTTTCTGCATGTTTTCTGCATCTAGTAGGTATAAGAGCTTCAAGACGACGAGTTTCACGTTCGTAAAATATGCTTAAACAAAGTTATAAATTAGAAAATAAATTCCTAAAATACTAAGTATTTTGGTGAAAAATTTATAGAATTATGCAAAAAGTTTACTGATTACAGAATAATAATAATCACAATAATTATACTATCAAAATAAATACATAAACTTAGCAAAAAGTCACAATTCAAAAAATTAAGCTATGACTATTTGACTTACGCGTAGTCAGTAACCCCGGTCTCACGCACCGGGTTAGCGCCAAAACCCCAAGATGTCGTCTCGCGTCGCCGGCGCAGGGTGGACTAACGGTAGGAGACGCGCAATGAGGAAAGTACACGAAATCACTACTCGATTCTATAGCGGATAAAAAAGTTATACGACTTTTATGAACTACCCGGTCTTACAGACATACACGTCACAAATGGCGGGTTAAATAAATATATAAATATCTCGATTTTGAACTTCAGCGTTATTAGTTATATTGTTGATGGTGATATTAGGTATACACCCAGGTTTTATTATTTCGCAATGAATTAGCAAACCTCTCGTAGCTAACTACATTTATCCTTCAAAAATATATACTTTTTTTTTTAACTTACGACAACAATAATTAAATTAAAATGCTTAAAATTCATGCATGATTTCATGACATACACATACACATACACAAAAGGCACACTTAACCCATAAACCAGATTTTTGGACCTTTTCGGGTTACGTGGACCAATACAAACATACACAACAAAAAGTAGCAACAAAACATATTGGTATTTTATCGGAATCCACTTAAGGCCACTTTTAGTTAACATCCTGTATGCGAGGTCAAGTATTAGATCTTACGTCGCAATTGAGAGCTTTCTGGACCGTCACACGTTTTATGGTAGGTACTTCATATAAATAGCTAAAATGAGAAATGTGTCTGGATGTGTGCATGTTATGATGTCATCATCATCATCATCAGCCCGTATAACGTCCACTGCTGAACATGGGCGTCCTCCCGAGGGAGGGTATTGCCATAGTCACCACGCTTGGCAGGCGGTTTAGTGACCGCAGTATTATGTTGTAACACACAAGGAAACGCTGCTGCCCGTTCCTTGATATACGATTATTATAGATGATGTTATAACAATCGGGACCAACAGCTTAACGTGCTTTCCGAGGCACGGAGGGTAGTCTCTTAACCTACCAGACCCGGAAGGAAATCTTAGAATTTACACAAAGATTTCTTGTCAGGGACCCATGACCTCCGAGACTTAAAGCGAGCCACTTACCGCTACCTTACGGAGGTTATGATATATTACACTTATATCACACATCCACACATCATTGGTTACTAGTACATTATTCAACATTACAAAATAGTTTCATCACAATATGACCCAGTGCAGTGCATCCTACTTTCATTATAAACTCGATAGTTTGTAAGGCACGGGGATAGTTAATAAGCTCGATTAACTTAAACGTTACAAAAAATTACGCTCCGGCCCACACCATTCCGCTAAAAGAATCGCACGCATAATCTAGAAGGCTGTATGGTCGATTCATGCTCAGAAAAAAAAAATCGGGGTCTTGTTGGTTAACGGACTACCCTCTTTTTTTTTTTTTCTTTTTTTAAAAAGACAACTCCCGCACTAGGGAAATAAATCCCTGTGTCGCGGGGGACTTTACAAACATACATTTCACGGACACAAAGAACACCCAGACTCAGAACAACTATTTGTGGTTCACACAAATAATTGTCCCAGGTGGGAATCGAACCCAGAACACCAGGTCTCAGAGGCAACTTTCGTAACCACTGAGCCACCGGTGCAGTCAGTGTCTGTGCCTCAGTAAGCAGGTTAAGCATTTGAATCACCAATTCGCCTGCCAAGTGTAGTGATTATAGCAACATCTCTTTCTAGCGATGTCAATGTTCATCAGTAGACGTGATACAGCCTGATGATGAAGATGAATAATTGTTACATTATTCTTTAATGAACCTTCTATATTTTTCCCGTTTATCAACGATTTGACCCAGTTACTAAAAGGTAGTACATCAAGCATATGCTACCTGCCATTCGTTCACAGAGAAAAATAAAAGGGAATTAATACAAACTACCTACCGTCTATTTTATTCCCTGTCTTTAAGAGTCAGCAGTATCTTAGTATCGTCATTTACTACAGCAAGCCGGCCTGAGCTTATTACACAAGACTTTTCTTCGTCCCAACAAAGTAGCTTCATTTTACTTGTTACATTAAAGAGATCTTTCGAATCCTTTCTATTGTTCAATGAACGATTCCTAAAATCCTTTCCAAAGTTAAATTGTCATCAGTGAGGTAACTGGGGATCTTATATATTAAGGGCCCCGAATTAGGGCAAAGTAGGGTCTTTTTGTGACGTAAGAAATGGCCACGTAAGACGAATAAAAAATGTTTGGAAAGCAAGCAAATTATAGTAGGGTTGTTTATGGATGAATCAGCTTTATTTTTATACTGTAGATAGAAATACAGCTATAAGAAGGTTAGGGGAATCGAAATTTAAAAATGATATAATTTTTAATGATTTAACGTCATCATCATCAACAGCCCGTTTACGTCCACTGCTGAACATGGGCCTCCTCTTAACAGACCTTGGCAAGCCAGGATCGTAGAGGGATATTGCCATAATCACCACGCTTGGCAGACGGATTGGTGATCGCAGTAAGATGTAAACTTTGAGCTAATAGATGCTGCTGCCCATCCATCAGCCGTATGTCCCTTAGTCGCCTTTTACGACACCCATGGGAGGACATGGGGTGGTCTATTCTAAGCCGGAAACCACACGGCACCCGGAAACCACACGGCACATGATTTAACGTAGTTAATTGTATTGTATCAATATAGGTCTGGTAATTTTTAAGAGAGGTCGAGTAGAGCTTGCAGAATACCACAGCGAAATAATATTATAATACTAATGTTACGTTATGCCCATTTGAGTATGTTTCGCCGGACCGTCTCATGTGGGTCGTGTTAAAACCGGCAGTAGAATAACCCACTGAGTTTGTTTCGCCGGATCTTCTCAGTTGGGGCGTATTGGATCCGGTGGTAGCATTAAAGCGCGTCCGTCGTTATATACTCATGGTCCACCTAAATAATGACAATTGTTCTAACCTACTATAGACAGAACAAGCTATTTGACACAATATAGTTAAATAATAAACTAAGACGTTAAGACTAAAATATTATTAAAATAATAACTTAAATACTTGTTTAATTTGAAAATTTATAAAATATGATAATTAATAATAATAATATTATAAAATATGATATTATCTAAATAATACTTAATACTAAATTATTGTTTTGACTATTTGCAAGTGCCTGTAATAGGTTTACGTAAATAAAAATGATTTTTATTTTTTTCAATGGGGGAAATGGGTATGGCTAGTGCTTATACATATATAATGTACTGGCACTAGTCCTTGTATTTAGACTCCTATGCCACTTATTTTCAATTAACCGCTATCCATCTGATATCTAGTTAAAAAAAAACACAAGTGAGGTGAAGGAAACTTAACATATTTTGAAAATTGTTAAATGAAGCAGTAAGCAAAATTGACAACCTCCGTAGCGTAGCGGTAATTGGCTCGTTTTAAATCTCGGAGGTCGTGGGTTCGATCCCCACACCGGACAATAAATCTTTGAGTAAATTCTAAGATTTCTCTCCGGGTCTGGTTGGTTGAGGGACTACCCTCAGCCTCGGAGAGCACGTTAAGCCGTTGGTCCCGATTGTTATAACATCATCTATAATAATCGTATATCAAGGAACGGGCAGCAGCGTTTCCTTGTGTGTTACAACATAATACTGCGGTCACCAACCCGCCAGCCAAGCGTGGTGACTATGGCAATACCCTCCCTCGGGAGGAGGCCCATGTTCAGCAGTGGACGTTATACGGGCTGATGATGATGAAGCAAAATTTTATTATCTAGTAGTTATGGCAACTTAATATGAAATGAGCAGTGGTCAGTCATAACTCATACCAAACTAATTACAAAATTCTTAAAGTTCATGGAGTTCATGTTCATGACTAATATTAATGGAGTTTGTTTGATGTTTGAGATCAATCGGAAAGTACCAGTTAACTTAAACAATGTTGTTATGCCATTTGCAGTGACGTCTAACTCATAAAAGTAAACTACATTACTACAAGTAGTAAGACATACACAGTCCAATGTTTAAAACAAAGTATCAATCATGAATATATGAACTTACTGAAATTATATAGTAAACTAAATTTAAAATATCGTTCACATAAATATTAGAAAAGCTTAAAACTGCAAATATAAGAGCAGCTTAAAAAACGTTTTTTTTTTATATAATTTATAAAAAGTTAAACAATGATGAAGAGTTCTGAGATGGCATCGACGGTCACAAAAAAAACTTTTTATTCAGCATCTGTTTAAAGATTTTGCTACTATACACTACGCACAAACAATTTTATATTTGAATTGATCACCAAGATAAACAAATTCATGTTAAGAGTTGTTTTATCATTTATTTTGTTATCATTGTTTAATTTACTAACTATATTATTTATAAATTTGGAAAAGTTTTAATTTTGTATATAGTCTTTAATTTTGAATGTACTTGATAATAATTGATAATCTTTAGAAAATGTAGTAAATGTATTTATTAAGTTGTCGCTTTTAAATGTATTTGTATTTTTTTTACGATCTAACCCTTATGTATTCGTATACCCACATACTCCCTATAAGCCCATAAGTACGCACCCAATCTGAAAAAAAAATCAAATTTACATCAAATTTCGCAAAAGTCCTTTCCATATTTTTCGACTCGTTCGATTACTAATCCTTTCATTATTTTAACAACGATCGCTTTCCGAAGTAGGGGTGTGATTCGGAATTTTGTTAACTTTGGAACGCTCTCGGAGTTTAAGACCAAGTTAGTACGGAAAAGCAATTACTCAACGCCTTTCCGATATAATAGAGGTCATTCTAAAGGCTGAAGTTCCGCAAGGGTTCGCGATGGGACCCAATTAGTTTTCTTATAAAAAATAGTAAAAATATACAGCACGTTTTGAGATCAGTTATCGCTTTAAAATCAATTCTTTATAATCGTTTTTATTTGAAATAGCTAAGTTTTAAATGTTGAAAGATGAATCCTTCAACTATTATAGTCAAATACGTTAAATTACTAGTACTATCTCAGTATTTTTTTTTAAGAAATATCAAATACTAAGCTTTCCGTGTGCGGTTTCACCCGCGTAACTCCCGTTCTTGTAAGAACTTCATTGGTTATTGCCCCGTAAATTCCTATGGGACTCACAAATAATGTTGCTTTCTATTGGTAAAATAATTACCAAAATCGGTTCAGTAGATCCAGAAAGTACCCACTACAACCTCAATAAGTCGCAAACTTAACCTCTTTATATTATTAGTATAGATTCCTTTTACTTTTTACTGACTAAAGACAAGACAATCTTATTGATTAAATATACTACGCCGTTGATCACGATGGTTATAATAACATGTACGATAAAAAATAAAAAATCATTTTTAATTTGACGGCATTAAAATTAATTTCAATTCAATTTCAAATATCAAAATATATAAATTATAAAAGCTTGAGGCGTTCCTCTTTGTATATGTTTCAGTGCCTCAAGCTAATAGCAAAGAATTGAACTTATTTTTTACCTTTAAGTATACGTTATTTTTTAATAAAATTTTGTTTTTAAAAATGTTTTTTTACTTTTTATTTTATTTTTTACTTTTTAGACATTAGCTTGTAACCCTATTTACTGGATTCATTACTTGGATGGATCATGTGCAATGGAAAATACTCACTAACACAAAAAAACGAGCCCAAACTCGACTATCTTAGCGCTTGCATTAAGGGCGTACCAGTGGTAATGTTGCTGCTCCTCATCAGACCCCCTTCATCATGTGCAATGGAAAGTACTCATAAACACAAAACAAACGAGCCCAAACTCGATAAATCTTGTTCAGAAGGTACAGGAGTTCCTATGGCCACCTTCCGAATCCATCATCAGATCAGCTCCATGGTACCATATTATTGCATTGTCACGCGATATACATATGCTTGCAAAATTTCAGCTCAATCGGTTGAGGGTATCTGCTTAAAAATTGAGTTGCAAGATTCCACCCGAACAAATTACATGCAAGTTAAATAAAAGCTTGTAAAAATATGTTAGAAGTCCTGTACATTGAACTAGTTAAGTTAGTAATTATCGTTAATCATACTGTTAGAGACAACAAAATTACTAAGTCAATTGTAAAAAATAATTTGTACGCACGAATTCATTTATCAAATATCAATGAGGTTGAATTTAATCAGAATTCTCCCAAAACTAAAATACGCTATACCTAACTCAAAGTATTGACATAGCTGTGTCATCGTAAATTCTCAGGAACCCACTCGTAACTTAATCTGAATACCTCAAAATGTCTGCACTTAATTCATACATAATGCATATTATTCGACAGTTCAAATACCTCCATTTCTATATTTTCTAATACTATCTATACATTTACATCTGAACATACGAAAGCCAGTTGACGAAGACAAACACGACTCGAAGCAATAACCTACTGCACTATGGAGTCACTATACATTGCATCATACGTCTAGTCGTCAGGACGGTACATCATTCGACTTTGCAGCATCTGTTGAATCACAATGCCTGAGAATTGTACAGATTACTAGCGCACTGCTATAAACCGTCCGAGCTTACAATATACTTGATTGTGGCAATGCTGAACAGCCTTTCTCTCGAATATTCATCTACATAAATTTGATTTTATGTAGATCCGTCTCGCTGTGCCGATTAAAGCCAGCCTACTTATATCCTCGTAGTAACCTAATTCCAACCCACTTTTAAGCAGTGACGCTTCAATAAACGTTGAGTTATAAGAAACCTTAAGGGTTTTGTACTGGCTCTTACGAAAATCGTCACGAGTGTGGAGTATTTTCAATCAATTGGATCTGTTGACGCTTCGACGATCGCGTATTATGCAAAGTGAGGGATGATTGCGTGTGATTTATCTTGGCTGTTTACATTTCCAATATTATTTACCTAAAATATAGTAGAATCTTTAGTTGTAACGAAGATAATGTCAAGAGACTTCTTTCAGTCAAAAGTATCTACAAAAACTGGACAATCTCAATACCATTTCTATCGTGTCTCGAGGGACTTTAAACATACAGTTTGTGGACGTGTATGAAATTTATCATCAAAGGACGTTGCTATTCCAGACTGCAATGTTTTGGATTTTTGTCTTTTTACTAACTTTTCTACATTTAAAATGATTTATAAACAATACTTAGATTGTGATTTTCAATTTATATGAATAGGCTTTAGCTATTATAAATTTTATTATACAATCACTTTTGAATAATAATAAAATTATTATACAATTCTTCTATTGTACAATTACTCTTGATGAATATTAAAACTAAAACAGTTTTAATATTCATCAAGTTATGTTAAGAATGGAGTCGTATAAAAACGGGCATCAGCGTTTACTTGTGTATAATATGCGTGGTGATTATAGCACTACCCCCTTTGAGCGAACCCGAAGTTGTGGATGTTATACGGGTAGATGATGATAATAAGAGTGGGAGACACTTAACTCAAAATGTAAGTATACTCCATAAAATGCCAATGCAAAAAGAAACATTGTTACATTACAACGAAATTAAAAAGAATAACTCAGCTAAGTATATCAACTCACAAGTAATAGTTGACCAAACAAAAAATACTTGAAGTTTCTACAAACTCCATTGAAAACTAATTGGATGATGTTGTTAATAGAGTAAAAACAAAAAGCCCCTTGTTGCGTGGTGACGGGCAATTACGGAAACCAACACTTCGCGTAGCACACACACAATTGTAAAATAAACATAAGACAATTATATGTTCAGCGGCATGAATCGCTTAACTAATCATTATTGTTGAATCGTCCTAAATTAATATACGGAGCTAAATTACTTGTGTTGTGATCTTGACAAAGTTATAAGATTAATTCCAATTTATTTCGTAACCGCCGCACCATTTCTGCGTTCTGAACTATCGAAATCAAAGAACGAGATGTTAAGATCAATCAAACCTTTCGAAGTCAGAATAATAAATAAATAATTTATAATGTTCCTCATAACCAATAACTAGTGCATTAAAAAACCTATGAAAGCCCAATACAATTTCCCGTTGTATTAACGATATTATAATGTCGTCTTTATATATTACCGCTTGTCGGCGACGAGACCATATCGAGACACAAGGGCGCAAGTAGTAGTGTCGGCATCGAGACACCAGGGCGCAAGTAGTAGCAATGTAATTATAGAAACTATTTTAATCATTTGTTAGGTATTTAAATGATTTATTTGATGTTTTTCTTGTTTTAAAATAGTTTATTTTAGTAAGGTTTAGCATAAGTTTTCATGTTATAAGTAATTAGACAGTTTAAAGATAATTTTTTGTTAGTATAAGTTTCGATTCAGTATAATTACGTAACTTGAAAATCGACTTTTTTGTTTGTGGATAGATTTTGATAATTTTGGTTTTAAATGAAAGGTTTAATCATAAAACGAATAAATCCGTTTGAATTATTAAAATCGGTCAAGTAGTTTAGGATTTATTAAGGATTTTTTATAATGAAAATATGTAACTTCGTAATTTTTGACCTTTATTGTTGTAATACATTTTATTTGTACATAATTAGAATTAAGTGAATGTTTATATTGAACAATAATTATGTAAGGATTATTACAACACCAAAATTGTACATATTGTGTAAAGAAAAAGTAAATAAATGGGGGCAAAACAGGTTTCGGCTTAGTAAAAAATATCAAACAAAAGGGCTCAAAATGCGTGGTTGTCTTCGCGGTAATACAGCCGGGTATAAATTGAGCGACATTTTCTCGGCACAGTCAGTCGCAGCTTAGCCGTCGAAGAGGCAACAACAACAAGAAATAAGAAGCCGAAATCTGCAAGCCCAAATAATAAAGGAGAAATTCTGCAGTATTATTTCGCCTCCTCGCTACCTGTCCTCTGGGGTCGTAACCATCCTAGGTACCTACGCATTCAGGGGTGCGTGGTGACGTATGTAACCAGCGGAGTCACTCGACTCGGAAGGAACATACGTCAACAACGTGGGAGACTGTCCCAGGCTGACCGTAAGGTACTGAACGTACCCCGGCCAACCCCAACAATTGGTCCTTCGAGAGCCGGATCCCTGCCAGAAGAAGTCAGAAGATTAAGAAGATTGCAAGATGCCAATAACGAGGTCGCAGAAGGATGCCCCCTTACGTCCCTCGTCAAGGATTATCAATGTGGACGCGACAGAAGAAGCGTCAAGATCAGAAGGGGTCACGTCTGCGTCGGCATCAGCATCATCAGGAACCACGAATTCATCGGGCACGAACACTTCTTCAGGAACAACGACTACGGGTGGGACCACGGCAACGGAGACCACGGCTAAGACTGTAACCACAGCGACATCTAAGAAGGATGAACATAGAGAAGATGCCGCACAGAAGAAGACGACAAAGAAGATCCCAGAAGATGTCCCGGAAGAGGGTATTGGCGGTTCAGCCGCAACCCTGAAGCCGAAGGGGGTCAGTCGTCGTGCCGGGTCCACGAAGACCACGAGCTCCTCAGCCAGAAGACGCGAGCTGGAAGCCAGAGAAGAATTAGCACGCCTGGAACTGAAGCAAGCACAGGCTGCGGCGAAGCTAGCCCGCATCAGACTGGAGATGACACAATGTGAAGATGAGGACTCCGTGGATGAAGACCTGGAAGATAGAACAGCACAGTGCAGAACTGGATCGAGTCATCAGTATTGAAAATAGACAACAAGAAACAACCAGAGCAGCGAGGTCAGCATACCTCAGAAGAGCCACAGAAGATGAAGCCTGAAGAGAACTCTTCAACGAAAGGAGCTACGATTGAAATTCAAGCGTTGGCGACTGCATTAAAAGAAGCCTTTTCTACAAAAGGAGGATCAGCAGCACAGCCCAGCTACATCCACGAGCTACCCTACTTCGACGGCAACAGCAGCGAGTGGTTGGCCTTCAAGGTTGTCTACGAAGATACAGCACCAATGTTCAACGAAGTCCAGAATATGGCGCGATTGAGAAGAGCTCTGAAGGGCAATGCAAGAGAAGCTATCAAGAGCCTGCTGTACTCCGAAGCCTCTCCATCAGAAGTTATGCAAGCCCTCAGAAGAAGATATGGAAGGCCTGATACGCTGGTAGTAGCAGAATTGGACAAAATCAAAGCGTTACCGAAGATTTCAGAAAATCCAAGAGACATCTGCGTCTTCGCAAGCCAGATCAGCAACAGCGTAGCAGCAATAAAAGGACTGAAGAAACCACAGTACCTGCATTCACCAGAGATAGTGAAACAAATCACAGAGAAGATGCCGACGGTGCTCAAGTTCCGATGGTACGACTTCACTGCAGCATCAGAAGAAGGCGAGTTCTCCAACCTAACGCTAGTATCCAGGTTCCTGAACACAGAAGCAGACAAATGTGGAGCCTTCGCGACTTCAGAAGAGAAGAGCGGGTTCAAGAAGAACAACCGACAAGCGACGCATTCAACAAAGGAAAAGAACTTCAAAGAAAGGGATCCACGACAACAAGAGAAGACCTGCCCTATATGTGAGGGTGAACATTCTCTCGTCGAGTGTCAGAAGTTCCAGAAGGCGTCAGTGCAAGATCGGTGGGCAACAGTCAAGAAGAGTCGCGTCTGCTTCAAATGTCTTCAAGGAAAGCACAGAAAGGAGAGCTGCAGGAAACCACCATGCAAAGAATGCAAGAGGTGGCATCATCATCTGCTGCACGTAGAATCAGAAGAAAGGACCCCAGAGGACAACAAAAGGGAGGCACCACAAGAAGCGGCAAGTGTCAAAGCGTCGGTGAACGCAGTCAACAATGCAAGAGCATACCTGAAGATAGTTCCAGTAGAAGTCTTCGGGTCAAAAGGATCAAAGAAGATATTAGCCCTTATGGATGAAGGGTCAACCGTGTCACTTCTGGATGAGAAGGTGGCACAAGAAGTCGGCGCTCAAGGAAATAAAGAAGAGCTAGTCATAGAAACAGTTGGAGGCAAGCTGATAAGAAAAAGAGATTCTCAGATGCTGGACCTTACGGTGAAAGGAGTTCATCAGAGCCAGAAGAAGACACTGAAGAGGGTCCGCACCATCAACGAGCTGAAGCTTGCACCACAGTTCCTTGACAAGAAGAAGATTCAAGAGTATCAACACTTGAAGAAGATCGCCGACTCTCTATATTACAAAGGGGAGTCACCACAATTGCTCATCGGTCAAGACAATTGGGAACTGATTGTGACTCAAGAAGTAAGGAGAGGGAAACCAGGGGAACCAGTTGCTTCAAGAACAGGACTTGGATGGGTGCTTCACGGGTCAGACATCGGAAGTGCGAAGCCAGTACACTTCCTGAACACGTGTCTACATGTCATCACACCAGAAGAAGAGATGCATCAAACCATCAAGGATCACTTCGCGATCGAAGCACTCGGGGTGCAACCAAGAAGACCCACTACAGATTCAGAAGGAAGAGCACTCACCATCCTAGAGAAGACCTGCAGAAGACTGGAAGATGGTCGATTCGAAGCTGGACTTCTCTGGAAAAATGAAGAAGAACAGATGCCAGAAAGCTACACGTCTGCCAAGAACCGATTGATCAACATTGAAAAGAAGATCGACAAGGATCCTCATTTGAAGGCGGAATACGGCAAGCAGATCCAGCATCTAATCGACAACAAATATGCAGAAGAAGCATCTGATGAACAAGAAGACCCCAAGAAAACATGGTACCTTCCTCATTTCTCCGTGATTCATCCATTGAAGAAGAAGATAAGGATCGTCTTCGACGCTGCAGCCAAGTCAAAAGGAAGAAGCCTCAACGACGCTCTACTACCTGGACCAGATCTACTGCAATCTCTCTTCGGTGTACTACTGAGATTTCGACAAGGACCTTTAGCGGTAGCGGCCGACATTAAGGAAATGTTTCTACAAGTTCGTATCAGACCAGAAGATAGAGACAGCTTAAGGTTCCTGTGGCGTGGAGATCATCGTAACGTGTCGCCAAAGAAGTACAGGATGACGTCGGTTATCTTCGGTGCGTCGTCATCTCCAAGCACAGCCATCTATGTGAAGAACCGAAACGCAGCGGACTACAAGGAACAATATCCAGAGGCTACAAGAGCGATCGAACTGAACCACTATATGGATGACTACTTGCACAGCTTCCATTCAGAAGAGGACTTCAGAAGAATAACAGCCCAGGTGGACTTCATACACAAGAAGGCTGGCTTCGAACTCAGGGGATGGGCATCAAATCAACCTGAACTGCTACAGAACGTGAAGACTGACACAATCAAAAAGACGGAAGTGGATCTCGGAGAGAAAGAAGAAAAGACATTAGGACTACGCTGGTTCACAGAAAGGGACTCAATAGGCTTCAGGGCAAACCTCCGAAACACTCCAGAAGAAATAGCCAAGGGTTTCAAGGTGCCTACGAAGAGAGAAGTCACCAGCGCCGTCATGTCGACCTTCGATCCACTAGGACTAGCATCACCAATCCTCATCCAAGGCAAGAAGCTGCTCCAGAACATATGGCGGAGTGGCGTCGGATGGGATGAAGAAATAGAAGAAAAGGAATATGAAGCATGGAAAACATATCTAGAGAAGATGAAGCTTCTACAAGACCTTCAGATACCAAGATGTCTGGCGCCACATAGCACCGAGGGGGAGCTGCACACCTTCACAGACGCGAGCGAAATGGCGTATGCAGCTACAGTCTACTGGAGAACGGAAGATACTAACGGAACATACCACGTCAGTTTGGTGGCAGCAAAAGTACGAGTCACCCCATTGAAGCCAGTATCAATCCCGAGACTAGAACTACAGGCGGCCCTCCTTGGAAGCAGACTAGCCCATTCAGTAGAGGAAGAAATGGATCTGAAGATTACAAAGAAAACGTTCTGGACAGATTCCAGCATCGTTCTTTCATGGATCAAGACGGACCCGAGAACCTTCAAAACTTTCGTAGCTCATCGCTTGGCCGAAATAGAAGATCTCACCAAACCTCAAGATTGGAGATGGGTACCTACAGCACAGAATCCTGCAGACGACTCAACACGTGACGTACCGGAGAACTTCAATTGCAATCACCGATGGTACACTGGCCCAGAATTCCTAAGACAAGAAGAAAGTCACTGGCCTGAAGCAAGAACATTTAAGAAGGAACCCACCGGTGAAGAGAAGACAACAAACGTCACAGCGACAACCATCATCACTTATCCATCACCTGATCCTGAGAGGTTTTCATCATGGAAGAGACTCTGGCGAGCCACAGCCAGAGTACTACAGTTCATACAACTCTGCAGAACACGAGAAAAGGTCAACGTCAGCAAGGAAGATCCAACCTGGAAAAATACGAAAGGAAAGAAAACAAAGATAGTAGAGAAGCAACGTCAGTCTTCAAGAAAGAAGATAGAAAGGAACTACATACCATTGAACACAGACTTACTGCAGCAAGCTGAAACTCTACTACTGAAAGCAAGTCAAGAGAGAAGCTTCAGAGAAGACATCAAGTGTATAGAAAAAGGAAAGCAGCTAGAAAGCGGCAGCAAGTTGAAGAAGCTCGACGTAGTATTTGAAGAAGGTCTCTTACGTTTGAAAGGAAGAATCGACGCGATACAAGGCGTAACCAGAGACTATAAACGCCCTATCATACTCGACAGCAAGGAGAAGATAACAAGACTCATCATAGAAGAATTCCATTGCCGCTTCAACCATGGAAACCACGCAACAGTGATGAATGAAGTAACGCAACGCTTCTGGGTATTGGGACTGAGGTCAGCGATCAAGGCAGTTCAGCATCAATGTCAGTGGTGCAAGGTGAAGAAGGGAAAACCGCAAGAGTTACCAACAGGCAACTTACCTAAAGAAAGACTGATGCACCATAACCCTCCCTTCACGTGCACCGGAATAGACTACTTCGGTCCAATGATGATCACCGTAGCAAGACGTCAAGAAAAGAGATGGGGGGCTCTATTCACATGCTTAACCACAAGGGCTGTGCATATTGAGCTCACTCCGTCCCTCTCCACCGACAGCATGATCATGGCGCTACGACGGTTCGCCGCGAGAAGAGGAATGCCGAAGACCATCTACACTGACAACGGGACTAACTTCGTCGGCGCCAACAAGGAACTAAAAAAGGCGCTAGAGGACATGAACAAAGAAGACCTTACCTCGGAAGCAGAGAAGATCGGTGTGCAGTGGATCTTCATCCCTCCTGGTGCGCCTAACATGGGCGGCGCATGGGAGCGTTTAGTGCGATCAATCAAAACCGCACTAGGCGCCACACTCAACGAAAGGCATCCACGAGAGGAGGTACTTCATACCCTCCTATTAGAGGCCGAGCACATAGTCAACTCTCGGCCTCTCACCCACATCTCCGAAAGCCCTGAAGAGGAAGCACTTACCCCTAACCACTTCCTCCTCGGGCGATCCTGCGGCGCAACGGGAATTGGCAGCTTCAAAGATGACGAGCTCGTAGGCAGACACACCTGGAAGACTGCGCAGCGCCTTGCCGACCACTTTTGGCAACGCTGGCTGCGAGAATACCTGCCCACTCTGCTACCAAGAAAAACTACGGGAAGGAGCGATGCTACAGACCTGCGCGTCGGGGACATCGTCCTGATCGTCGACCACAGCCTACCACGATGCACCTGGCCACGCGGCAGAATTCAGCGGGCGTATCCGGGGCCAGACGGCCGAACCAGAATCGTTGACGTCGAGACTCGAGGAGGAGTGCTGCGAAGACCAAGTTCGAGAGTGGTGTTGTTGGTGCCGGGAGTGTCGCCGTGTCTGGAGGACGGTGCTGCGCACGAGGGGGAGAATGTCGGCGACGAGACCATATCGAGACACAAGGGCGCAAGTAGTAGTGTCGGCATCGAGACACCAGGGCGCAAGTAGTAGCAATGTAATTATAGAAACTATTTTAATCATTTGTTAGGTATTTAAATGATTTATTTGATGTTTTTCTTGTTTTAAAATAGTTTATTTTAGTAAGGTTTAGCATAAGTTTTCATGTTATAAGTAATTAGACAGTTTAAAGATAATTTTTTGTTAGTATAAGTTTCGATTCAGTATAATTACGTAACTTGAAAATCGACTTTTTTGTTTGTGGATAGATTTTGATAATTTTGGTTTTAAATGAAAGGTTTAATCATAAAACGAATAAATCCGTTTGAATTATTAAAATCGGTCAAGTAGTTTAGGATTTATTAAGGATTTTTTATAATGAAAATATGTAACTTCGTAATTTTTGACCTTTATTGTTGTAATACATTTTATTTGTACATAATTAGAATTAAGTGAATGTTTATATTGAACAATAATTATGTAAGGATTATTACAACACCAAAATTGTACATATTGTGTAAAGAAAAAGTAAATAAATGGGGGCAAAACAGGTTTCGGCTTAGTAAAAAATATCAAACAAAAGGGCTCAAAATGCGTGGTTGTCTTCGCGGTAATACAGCCGGGTATAAATTGAGCGACATTTTCTCGGCACAGTCAGTCGCAGCTTAGCCGTCGAAGAGGCAACAACAACAAGAAATAAGAAGCCGAAATCTGCAAGCCCAAATAATAAAGGAGAAATTCTGCAGTATTATTTCGCCTCCTCGCTACCTGTCCTCTGGGGTTAACCATCCTAGGTACCTACGCATTCAGGGGTGCGTGGTGACGTATGTAACCAGCGGAGTCACTCGACTCGGAAGGAACATACGTCAACAACGTGGGAGACTGTCCCAGGCTGACCGTAAGGTACTGAACGTACCCCGGCCAACCCCAACACCGCTTCAAATTAAACCAGTAAAAAGCGAGCGGAAGACAAAAGAAAACCTCCAGTTTTTTGCAATTTATCTCTGGCTACTGACACGGGCTACATTGTTAATATAATATTAAAAATGTAGCCCGTGTCAGTAGTAGCCAGTTACTTAGTCTTTTTCTATATTTTTTACTTATCCTCTTCTGTTTTAGCTTTTCTTTCTTGATGTGACATGACATTCATTCTCGTCCGGCCTTTATATCTCGATTTTCTTCAACATTTTTTGCCGCTACGCTAATCTACAAAATCAGGGTATGGTTTTATAGTTAAGACTTGGATTAAAGAAAAGAATTGTGGCTGAATTTGAATAAGGATACTGCGATTTGCATAAACGCGTATACTTTCTTGTACTAAGATAATGAAAATCCCTACTTAATTTTATAAATGCGATGGTAGTCTGTGTGTATTTTTTGTACCCACATTTCCACGCTCAAACCATTGAACCGATTTGTATAACATTTTGAACACACATCAATTGGAAAATGATATAAACTACCTTTTATAGCAAAAAAATGATTTTAATTCGCTGTAATACATGACGAAAATGTAGAAGTTTGTCATTACTATTTCACGCGGAAATATAAGTATATATTTACCTAAAATATATAATCATCAACAGCCCGTTGACGTCCACTGCTGAACATGGGCCACCTCTTAACAGACCTTGGCAAGCCAAGATCGTAGAGGGATATTGCCATAATCACCACGCTTGGCAGACGGATTGGTGATCGCAGTAAGATGCAAATTTGAGCTAATAGATGCTGCTGCCCATCCATCAGCCATATGTCCCTTAGTCGCCTTTTACGACACCCATGGGAAGACATGGGGTGGTCTATTATAAGCCGGAAACCACACGGCAAATACATATATAATAAATACAATCATTTGTTGCTATTTTATCAAAAGGTTGTCGCTCAGCCACTTATTTTCTTATTGCATATTAAAGTTTTCATTTTAATGCACACTTACTTCCAGACAAGACAAGCTGTTATTTCGTTATGAAAGAACAAAAATATTTTTCTGCACAAAGTTTTTTTTAAGTTCTACCTTTGCTAAGAGACCACACAAGTATGAAGAGCATTGTTAACGCTAAACTATTAAGGTAAGTGGCACAAACCATGTTATTCTTCAAAACCCAATAGTCAACACACTCAGAAGTAAGTGTAGATCTACAAAGACTTTTACAAGGACCCTATAAATTATCTGAAGTTGAAATAATTTTCTTTGGGTCGGAGCAAGGGTCTATTATATTACCTGCCCACTTGAATGGACATAAAGTTCGAAAGCAAACGTATTTTCGTACAAATTGGTAATATATTTTTGACTTATGGGTCAGCAAGTTCGGGAGCTTTGGGTCCGTTCGGAAAATACTTTTTTAAACGTTATAAGAATGGAGTAGAATGAATCATTGTATGTATTTAGACCATAAGAATTTCGTTTATGTCATCCACATCTAATAATAAAGTAGTAAATTTTAATATTTTCTTTTCAATATTAACGACATTTCAATCAAGTTGTCTTGTTTATGGCCATACATAAACGTGGTTAATTTTATAATATACTTTGCTTAGTTGCCCCGTCATTCATTTTTAATAAGGTATTCTGGGTCGTGGATTGGTGTTACATATTATTATTCTTTAAGTATCCTGATAGACTAAATGGTTATTAAATCCAATCATTCCGTTTCATACTACTAGCAGAAGTGTAAAATCAAATAAAAAGTCTTAGAAGTTAGTGGGTACAAAGGTAGAAAAATATATTTTTTGGCAATACACACAAATATGACTAATCTATACTAATATTATAAAGAGTAAAGACTTGATTGTTTGTTTGTTTGTCAATACAAACTAACAAACAATCAATAATAGGCTCCGAAACTACTGGACCTATTTGAAAAATTCTTTCACCGTTGGAAAGCTTTCCCCGGTTTTTCCCCGGTTTCCGGCGGTTTCCCCGGAGGATATAGGCTATGTTTAATTATTAAGTTCCCACGGGAACGAGAGTTACGCGGGTGAAACCGCGCGCTAGAAACTAGTAATTAATAAAAGCAGACTACGGTATTTTTGCGAATATTCAACTTCAAAACTACCGAGAAACAATGAAGACTATATTTTACGTGAAGGTTTTTACAAAAACATGAGCTACGTTGTTGACAACTTGGGGCAGAAGTCTAGTTAAAAATATAAGTATAAAATCTTACGTATACCTCGAGTCTTCAAAACGACATTACTGAGCCAACGAAATATTCCAAATCGTTGTTTTATTGGCGTTGTGCACATCATCGAAGGCCGTTAAACTTTATTGGTAGCGAGCACAAACAGCATATCACACGTGTATGGAAAATGTGCATTTTTATGTCGACGTTCGAATTGTGAATTCCATTATAATGTAATAAATATGTATTATGTGTTATTTTTCGCTCGGGTTTTTCAATCGTGCAACGTTTTCGGCTTCATAAAACAATAATGAAATGATGTCGTAAAATAATATGTTTGCTTTTAGATAAAATTGGGCGGAAGTCTGATTTTTTTTGCATTACTGTTTTTAAATTACTTGTAGGTTAAGGCTGAAAAAGATGATTACATCATTATCGAATAAATATCTTTAGTAAAAGCAACGTGTTGAGTCCTAGTTAAAAAAATAGTACTTGTTAAAACAGTCGTAACAAATAATAATATTATCCAAGTGCAAAAAAAATTTGCACGACACCAAGTATTTCAAGCAATTATAAATTCAAACCACGTCTTCAGGCGCTAAAGATAAAAAATATATTTTATTAAGATGACATCCCCTATACGAAGAAAAACTCAAAGTAACAATTATAATAATAATTGATAACCCTAACAAAGCCACCCGAACATTTATTTGAAGACTTTGACCTAAAATATCACCTGTGTAATTTAATATCCAGATGTTATGAAAACTTCTTATTTTCTTTAGCAAGAGCTCTCTCCTTGATCAAAAATGTGGCTTGAAATTAATCTAAGAAGACAAGAAATTAAGACACTTGTTTGTTTTAGATTCTACGTTGACCAGTCATGGTCTAACTCTAGTCATTTTGCTTATGGATCTTATACAAGAAAGCGGGCAAATACTATTCACCGTTAACCTGAAGAACTTTTTGGCAGACAAGAAAATATTTGCCAGATCCTCAGCGCCAGTCGCACCAGGCGGTGTTGCATTAAGATAATAAAAGCACCTTCATTAAATCATAAGCGTTTTTGATCGTTCCAAAGGATTGAAGATGTTATGACAATCGGATTCATAATTCTTTCCGAGATTAGGAGGACATTCCCTCAATTTCATCCAGAAAGTACGTAATCATGTTTCGTGCCGCTAGAATTAAACTGAAAGCCAAACTTATATAGCCACTAGATAACAAAAATACATTAATCCAGAAATGCTGTTAGGGCCGTCCGTATAAAACTGAAATGTGTTCGGCATAGCTAAGCAGTTCAGAATAGGGGTTTTGATTTCACGGTCAATTTCTATGATAATGTGAATCGTCTATCGATATTCGTATAGTTTGTATCGTCGCGGTTATTATTGAAATGGGTTTGTTTACCGTTTTAGTGATAGCTATTATTCTGAGTTTTATGACATATTGAGTTTTTATATGGTTCAGTTTTTCAGTGGAATATGTTTTAAGCGATCGAGGAGCAGCGTTATACTTGTATTTAGTTATTTACAAGCACTTTTCTTTTTGTGCGTTTTAAGTAAAAGAGTACAATCCATAGGTGTTTTGGTACACCTTTCTCTTTGGTCACATCATCATCAGCCTGTTGTAGTCCACTGTTGAACATAGGCCTCCCCCATCGACTCCCCGCAACCTTTATGAGGTCGTCGGTCCATCGTGCAGGCGGTCGTTCTACACTGCGCTTGCCAGTTCGTGGTCTCCACTCAACCACACACAAAAGGCATTCACGATTATGTGAAGAATGTGGAAGCAATATGTCAAGATCTTGATGCTTGAAAAATCTTACAAATCAATTTTTCCATGTTATCTCGGTCACCGAGATAAATGCTGAATCGTTTAATAGTGTTCACAAATCCCTCTCGACAATGTATGCAATATAACTGCATAAAATCCTCTATCAGATATTTTATGCAATTCTATAATTTGTTATTCTGCCACAAATCCATTTCTCTAAGCCGTAAGAAATGAAAATGAAACATCTAAGGCAGTTGCTTTAGGTACAATGCTGTTCCGTTTATGTCGTAGTCATTTTAAGAGCACTATCTGTTTTTATAACACCCGCTACTTCCATTTTCATTGCCTCTTAAGTAACTTTAGTTTCTATATCTGTCGTTGGTTTGCGATAAAATCCTATTTATATGTCGTGCTGAGTTACTAATATTACACAGTTACTACAGAACTAACTGTGAATACATTGGACTTACTTTCATATTTAAGTTAATTCACACGTAAATATATCATCATCAGCCCGTATAACGTCCACTTCTATGAAGCGGCCGTAGCCCAATGGCTGGGTCCAATGGTGTCGGACTTGCAATCATGTGGTCGCCGGTTCGATCCCCACCCATTGCACTACCGACGTGAACCCACTCGTAACACAAGCATTTTAGCTTAGCACGAGGGGTTAACAAGAATACTAGTAGACTGCAAAACACTGCTAGTAAACATATTTAAAAAAAAAACTTCTGAACATGGGCCTCCTCCCGAGGGAGGGTATTTGTCATAGTCACCACGCTTGTCAGGCGGATGGGTGACCGCAGTATTATGTTGTACCACGCAAGGAAACGCTGCTGCCCATTCCTTGATGTACGATTATTATAGATGATGTTATAACAATCGGGACCAACGTTTTAATGTGCTTTCCGAGGCACGGAGGGTAGCCCCTTAACCAAGCCCGGAATGAAATCTTTAGAAGTTACACAAAGATATCCTGTCCAGTGTGGGGATCGAACCCACGACCTCCGAGATTTAAAGCGAGCCAAATGTCACTACGCAACGGAGGTTCTTGCTACGTAAATGTTAACATTTATACTAGTATTATAAGTTTCATTTCATTAAAGTAGTTTAATAAATACACTGATTTTAGTTTTTGTTAGCCTTTTTAAGTTTCCGTACCCTAAGACGTCACTGTCTGTCGGTCTGTCTGTTTAAATGTTCACAAATGATTATATTTCTGTTGCCGCTATAACAACAAATACTAAAAATAAAATAAAATAAATATTTTGGGCATACTTCCATATAACAACGATTATAATATAGTGTAACGTTGTATACCTAGTTTCCCTTCGTGTGCGAGTCGGAACTTGGCGGGTTTTTTGAATTGTTATTTGATGTCGATTAGGCCAATTCGTGGGTTCGATTCCCACACCGGACAAGACATCTTTGTGTAAATTCTTAGATTTCTTTCCGGGTCTGGTTGGTTGAGGGACTACCCTCCGTGCCTCGGAAAGCACGTTAAGCCGTTGGTCCCGATTGTTATAACATCATCTATAATAATCGTATATCAAGGAACGGGCAGCAGCGTTACCTTGTGTGTTACAACATAATACTGCGGTCACCAACCCGCCTGCCAAGCGTGGTGACTATGGCAATGCCCTCCCTCGGGAGGAGGCCCATGTTCAGCAGTGGACGTTATACGGGCTGATGATGATGATGATGATGATGATGAGGCCAATTAAAATATAAGCATTTAATATAATCAACTGTCACTGATTTTTTTTTGGTTTGTAATTTTTTGTTGTAGTGATAATCGTAATGGATAAATATGACATTTGCAACGACTTGTTCGTCCTTTGTTCGTTGCAATCATTATTTTTTTTTGCTTAGTTTATTTTCGGCTCATTAGTTTAATATATAACTACCCGCACGCAGTTTGACCCGTGGAGCTTCCGTTCCCGTGGGATCTTCATAATAGCCTATGTCATCCGGGGATAGTGTAACTTCCGATCACTGAAAGAATTTTTCAAAGCGATCGAGTAGTTACGGAACCTATTCAATACAAACAAACAAATCTTTACTCATTATGATATTAGTATAAATGAAACTAGAGCTACGAAATCTAATCTTTTACGAAAGTCATTTAGAAGCACGATTATTTATTTAAGTAGAGCAACATTTTGCTGTAACCTCCTTATCATTTCTGTCCGACTCAGGACGTATGTGATACGTAAGTTGATATTGATTACATTGGGAAATATTCATATACATAGCAGTGACAAATTTTTAATGTTTAAACATTTTGTTTTGTTAAAATTGAAAAAGTTTTCCATCTACAGTCAGACCGTCAAAAATTTCTGAGTGTAAACGAAAAATGTAAAACGTCGTTTGAACGTCCAACAAGTTTATCATTATAAGAAACTTTTGCAAACACCTTGATGAATTTACTTGACCCAGTTGAAAAAGTTATGGCACTCCACAAATTAGATTTACAGTCCTTTTATATGAATAACTGTAGTCTGCAGTATTACTTATATTTTATTGTTACTTCACCTTAAAGAATGGTAGGTAGTTTATTTTTTACTTCTTTACTAAATATCACTACCTACATAGTTTAAAACAAAGTCGCTTACCCCTGTCTGAACGTCCCTATGTGTGCTTAGATCTTTAAAACTACGCAACGGATTTTGATGCGGTTGTGTTTAATCGATAGAGTGATTCAAGAGGAAGGCTTATATCACCCGTGCGGAGCAGGGGCGGGTCGCTAGTTAATTTATATATATTTTTTTTTTTTTGTTAAAAAGACAACTCCCGCACTAGGGAAATAAATCCCTGTGTCGCGGGGGACTTTACAAACATACATTTCACGGACACAAAGTACACCCAGACTCATAACAATTAATTGTGGTTCACACAAATAATTGTCCCGGGTGGGAATCGAACCCAGAACACCAGGTCCCAGAAGCAACTACCGTAACCACTGAGCCACCGGTGCAATTATGATGATGATGATATAAAGTATAACTGTAGTCTGTTTTACTTATATTTTATTGTTACTTCACTTTAAAGAATGGTAGGGTATTTTCTTTTGTTACTTCAATACTTAATATTATTTTAATAACGAAATTTTGGATGTACGAGTAAATGGATGTTTCACTCATTCAATCACGCAAGAACAGATCTTAACAACATAATTAGAATATAAATTGTTTCTAGTCTCGAAATAAAATCTTACGCAGGTGAGAACTTCAGGCGTTAAGTGTAACATTTGTACTACTAATAGCCTGTTCCCACGGGAACCACGTAAAATATTTCTTCTTACTTTCACTCTACACGTATTTACAAACTCACGGAGCACCAGTACCTACAGATAGTCTTTGATATTCTTGGGTAGGCAAAATATTTAATAAAAAAATATTCTATACTATCGTTGAGTTTAGCAATTACACCATTTATCAAAAATACAAATACCTGTTATAATATTTACTTATCTATATATATAAAACAAAGACGGGTTTGTTACAACACTTATAACTCGAGATCGGCTGGATCAATTTTCATGGTTTTTGTTTCGTTGGATTTGTCTACGCCCTGAATAGCAGAATACATTTTAAAAACAAAAGAAAGTCGTGTTAGTTACACTATTTATAACTCAAGAACGGCTGAACCGATTTGGCTGAAAATTAGTAGGGAGGTAGCTAAGAACTGGGAGAAGGACATAGGATACTTTTGGGTAGGGGTAGGGTAGGGTAGGGGTAGGGTAGGGGTAGGGTAGGGGTATGGTAGGGGTAGGGTAGGGGTAGGGTAGGGTAGGGGTAGGATAGGGGTAGGGGTAGGGTAGGGTAGGGTAGGGGTAGGGGTAGGGTTAGGGTAGGGGTAGGGTAGGGCAGGGGTAGGGTATAAAAGTCCACCCGTGCGAAGCCGGGGCGGGCCGCTAGTATTATTATATATCCGTCACAATTGTAACCCCCCTCCTTTAACATGGGGTCCTTTAAGCGATGATGAGCGATGTCAAGAAGCAACTTGTGGGCTGACATGATGAGGATGGTATTTGCTGTCCATATATTTCGATCCCTTTGCCACTTAAAATCAGGTAGCTCATTTGCTTGCTTAAATAATAAAAGATAGCACTATGTAAATTAATCAATGAAAACCACGTAATCTTTCTCATGTCACCAAGCTCCATTAGGCTAATGAAGTACCATTATCATTACTTAATTACTGGTACATATATGACAATATATGCACCAACATCAACAACACTCACACTACGTGGTTTCATTCCCTAATAGACGTGGACACTGTATAGTGGGCGGTTGTCCTCGTTCGTAGTAATGGATACGAGTGAACGTCAAAGAACATTGTGACATGTGCAAATATGCTATAGTTTTTAGTGTTTTTTTTTTCCTTCAGTGCCAATCTTGGGTATTGGGAGAGGTAGGGCATAGCAATAGTATGCTTAATGACCTTATTAAGTACCTACTTAACAGAGTACCACAGCTAAACTACATAATAGTTAAATTTATACATTCATACACATACCATAAACACACACAAATATGCTCACTCACACGCACATAATTTATAAAATACTTATGAAATGTTACTACTACTATTAAATTACAATAAATTCCATCTGATTTTTACTTGCATTTGCAATGAATGTAAAATCACACATTAGCAGTTTTATATTTTATAAGGAGAAAGAGAGCCTGAAGATCAGTCATACAGGCTCCGAAACTAACGGACACCAGCTCTCAAATAATGTATTCTGTAATCATGCTAGAACCAATTTTTTTATCTATTAAAGTGTACTTTTTGAAAGAAATTTACTTATTTTTATTACTATTTATTATTACTATTATAATGTAATGTATTTGAGGAAGTTTATAAAATATCTAGCGTGGAGCAATTGGAGTCGGCAACGCGTAACACGTACCAGATGCATACTCATCCGTAGTCACATCAACATCAGGTGTTTATTACGCTTGTTCGTTGATCTTATGATTAATTTAAAGAATATTGCCAGGACATACAGTTAGTTGAATTCAATATAATCCAACAACCAACTCAAAGCTTCAATCAATTAATCGTTTTGACAAAGGCTCGGCTAATGTAACTTAATGCACTCGGCCTTTCGCATCCAATCAACTAGAGTAAGATCGTATGGCTAGGTAACATATGTCTGTAAGTAAGATAACACTGGCCACCTGGCCTACCTACGGAATTACCGTGCATATCACTTTTGCGACTTTGATTTTTCGATATGATTTGATTGACTGTTGATCATGTCATTTAAGTACATAGCATATAGAATATAGGTCGCCGACTTTAAATTTTTTGGTCAAAACACCAGTTCATACTCCTTAAGACGCTTTCTCTAGATTATACTTATATGTCGCAGCCATTTAGATGGATCGGCTATTCAATAGGACGGCTAGCCCGTTAATTGGACGCCGATTTTAATGAGATGGCTAACAGACAACAAGCCAAATCGTTGATTAAAGGTGGTAAAAAAAAATCTAAACATAAACTAAATTTAAATCACCTGCCGGATTTTACTCAGTTTGTCAGCCAAACTCAAAGGACTATAAGCCAACTAGTTTAACGTTAAGTGATGTTAGTTCAATCAACGATTGGCCTAGGCATTCAATTAAATGTCAGCGTTTGATTGGCGGGCTGGTCGTCCCATTAAATGGATATTTTGACTAGATGATTTTTACTCCAATTACATCTTAAAAATATCACAGGGTTAAGGATTCAATTTAAATTTCCTATTGATCAAGAAAGGCTTTTTTTTAAGGAACTCATTGAGAAAAAAGTAAATAATAGATAAAAGATTAATCTTGATAAATAGACACAAAAACAGACGGAATACCGAGTGATCCCAAAAAGTTATTTTTTCTAGCTGCTTAGGGTTGAAATCCTAAAAATTGACTAGATAATGCTGTTCGCGTCCGTGGGCTTTAGCTCTAGTCACCCACACGTGTCCCCTGGGTAGCGCCAAATGAACAGCACATCTGGTGGTAGGTTTCGACCGCGGTTTGTCACCACCCTCGAGGCAAAGCCATGAGTCTGGGCAGCTGTGTGGTATTGCGAACCGGTTCCGGTGCTGCGTGGTGTCTGTGCTGGGTGACTGTTCGCGGAGGGTAGCGGGATCCTAAGCACGGTCTTCCGCTGGCCGACCGCAGGTAGTAGGGGGGCCAATTAGTAGGAAAGCCACCTATGAAAAGCTGTCCCGCCAACTAGCGAAAAATCCCAGGATGCGTCACCGTGCCGGTTGGCGACCGGATGCGCGGGCCCGGTGAACATCTCTGGGGGGGTTAGGGCGTCCCCGCGCGCTCGAGATCAGTCTCCCGTCGGTGCAGCATTACGAATGTATTGCGCGGTACTCGCTCTTGCTACACCTCGCCCAACTGTCCCTTTCCTGCTTGTCTGTTCGCCATCAAAAATAATGAAATCGAAAAATAGGAAACTGGTTAAACAGCGGTTGCACTCCCTCGCACTAAAAGTGCACCTCTCTAACATCCGAGGTCTGCACTCCAATCTCATCCCGGTCCATCACCACCTTGAGACCGAAAAACCACATCTGCTGTTCCTCACGGAGACGCAAATCAGATGTCCAGCTGACGCAGCATACTTGCACTACCCAGGGTACACCCTGGAGCACAATTTTAAGCCACGCGCTGGCACCTGCGTGTATTCTCGCGATGACATCTGCTGTCTATGTCTCCGCAACATTGAGGATTCCAGTTTCTCCGTATTGTGGGTTCTGGTGGACACTGGCTGACTCCGACTTTCCGGAATGTCTCCGTTCTGATCAGCGACCATCTTGAGCTGTTAGGGCTTGACCTCTCTTCTAATCTAAACTTCGGTCACTACATCGAGTCCATTGCAAACACTGCAGCCAAAAAACTTGGCATTCTCTCCAAGGTGAGGCGGTACTTCACATCGGAGCAGCTCTTAAGTCTTTACAGAGCTCAAGTTCGCTCCTCAATGGAATACTGTTCTCATCTTTGGGATGGGTCTGCTAGATATCAGCTGGATGCTCTGGACTCATTGGAGCGCCGAGCGAAGAGAGTCATAGGCAATAACTCACTGGTGGAGACAAGTCTTCAGAGCCTCGAACACCGTAGACGAGTAGCCTGCCTATCGGTTTTTTATCGGTTACATTGCGGGGAGTGTGCGGAGGTTCTACATAACCTGATACCCTCTTCACCCTTTCATCACCGGCGCGGCGAGCGGTTTCACCCTTTTGTTGTAGACATTTCTTCAATACGCACGAAGCGATTTGCTTCTTCCTTCATAATGCGGACGGCTAAGGAGTGGAATTCTCTGCCGGGGTCGGTTTTTCTGGAACGCTATAATCTGGACATCTTTAAGGCTAAAGTGAACAGACACTTTCTAGGCAAGCGTGTATCATCTTAGGCCTTATCTTCGCCTTCCATCAAGCGAGATTATGGTCAAACGTAAGCCTATACAGGGTGTCCCAAAAGATTACGTAGCTGGGAAGGGGGGTGATAGGGATGGTCACAAGGGTCACCAGAAAAATATAAAAAATTCATAACAAGGTGTAAAATTTTAAGTTTTTAAAAAATGCCATTTTTTTTAAATTTTGTTGTTAATCATTTAGATTGTGTTAATTAACCATGTTAAATAACATTATACAACTTTCTACCGTACGAAAGTATGTTCAAAGTGTGTTTTGCATTAACAATCGTGGATAATGGTTTGCTTGCATGTACGTCAAAGCTTATATTTGTTTACAAGACACATTATTTACTTTTCATACCCATTTTTCTGTCGTAACATTATTTTAACGAGTTCATGTGCCACAGTTTGTATGAACCATTCTATTTCAGTATTGAAAATACCATTTTCAAAATTTAGAAAAGTTCTTACAATTGCTCAGTATATTTTATATTGGATATTCTACAATAGAAATACATTTTGGTCTCAGGCATGTCATGCCAAACTTAATTATAAAAACTCTCTTTAAATAAATATAAATGTAACGTGTAAACAAATTAGAAAATGAAAAATATTATATTATTATTATCAAAAACCATACGAGAAATGAGCATGCAAATAAATATAGACGATTTTTTTAATCACTGATCAATGATGTTTGTGATTATAATGTTTGTCTTTAAGAGCATTCAAATCCACTGGTACCAATTTAGTTCTAAAGACTTATTAATTGCTTAAAAATTCCATCAGACAAACGTTTCTGCATGCTTCAATTATTCCATTGAATTCGAACCGTCGTATTCTGACCGTCCCAGTCATCGGATGGGAATCAACAATATGAATAGCTGTCGTTCGCATTTCTGGCCTCGGGTTCAAAGGATGGTATGACTATGCTTTGAAATCCTTGTAGTTCGGCTTAAACAAAGAAGTTAAAATCAAATGCAATCCCATCCTTTTGTTTCGACATCGGTTTTTGTGCATTTAAGCCTACAGAGTCTAACATGTCTTCCATTTCATATGTGCTGCGTACTATGAATAATATGAAGCCAAATAAAACTTGATAAAAATAACTTGTAAATATTTATATAGATTTGTCGTTTCCCAGTGGGTCATTCATGGATCCTTAGCAGATTTATGTTACAAAGGTATCATCAGCTTCTGTATGTAAGATTTTGTTTTGACACTTACCAATTCGGATAAAATGTCATATCATTTTGATCATAATCATGTCTATCGATATTGTTAGATCTATATGCCAAAACCGGGGAGCGGACTGATTTATCGTTGTAACATTATACTTACTATTATCCTATTATACCAACTCACTAGCTAACCTTGTTGACTATGGCGAAAAACATTCGCCCGCAGAGGACATCGAGGCTGATGATGATGATCAGTAACACGTTTCTTTAATGCCGTGCTTCATTAGAGCAGCTGCAATGATACTGATTCCATTAACATTATATATTAAATGAAAATCATAAAAACCAACAGTGTAAGGGTGAAATTCACGTCATAAATTCAAAAAGTTTTTGAAACTTTTAAATATTTATTCTTAAAAGTTGCAACGTTTATACAAACGCAACGTGTAGATAAATGGACTCCACACAGAATATGGCAGATTCAATAAATTCAGACTCCAGATTTTATTTTGTACAAACTGGGTCAGATGTGTTTATCAAATCGTTTCTGTAAAGCGATAGATTTAAAACATTTTCAGTGTCGAAATATTTTTGTATCGCAACAAAACTGTTGACATTGTTATTAGTAATCATGTTACAGTTCACAATTTCAAACGCGACAACTTTTTAGTTACAAATTATTAAGGTGTGCGTGCCGTCATCATCTATCTGACGTATACTCATGATCACAAACATAAATAAATCTCTGTTTTTAGTTTCTAAGGAATTGAGCATTCAGCAACCTATGTACATACATACCTATGTACATCATTTGCACAAGACTATATACCACATTTCAAAACAATCAAATTTGTATACATTGGTGCTTCAAAATCTTTGGCAAAGTAAGAAATAAGGTGATGATTATTGATGATGTACTAGATTTCCATAAATAAAAGCTAACAACCATCTTGATCACTAAAGTTTGAAAAAAAAAAATTGAGATCAATTTGTACACATACGACACAAAGACGAATAAGTCAAACTTATAAAACCCATCGGTTTCCCTCGAGAATATAGTTAAATTCAGCAAATAATAGCTGTGCCATAAGTCTGTCTAAATGCTACAAGTGTCCTAACAAATCTGAGTTAGAAGTTTTAATATTATCTATCTTCAAAGTTGTTGACAAGTCTTGGCTCTCCCTAAGCCTGCGGTTCAACGTTGAATTATGCGATAAATTTATTTGGCAGCTATTTGTTTTATTTTGATGCAGATTAAAATATATTTTAAGGATATATTAGTCTATTTTTTATTATTAAAATTGGACAGGTACATTTGATGAATCATCGTTTTGTATTCTCAATTTTATTGAATTATCTTTAATAATAATACTAACTTCACGACTTTCACTAGATGCTGGGCTAAATAGGGGTTATATTATGTATGTGTGTTATTTATTTTCTACCAAAGTAAGTTTTTTATACAGGGTGAAATGTTAGTCACCAGCCAAATTTTTTCTAGGCATTAGGTATCATTCACTAACACCAATTTTGAAAAAAAAACGATACCTAAAATTTTCATAATTTATAATTTACTCGAAGGAATTATCCGCTCTGCGTGGTCACCAAGTAAAATGTTAATAATACTACGTGCCGCGCGAACATCAATGAGAGCGCACGTCGTTACCCCCGCCCCCACTACCCCTGAGCGGCACTACCTATGATCTAGTCGGCCACGCGCACCCCTTCGCGGGCCTTTGTGACGTGATTTCTCAATATTTTTGTATTGAGTGATACTAAATGAAAAAACACGTATTCAATGATTTTTACTAAAGATTAACATATCAAAATTTGGCTGGTGATTAAAATTTCACCCTGTATATAAAAAACAAAGAACCGCTGCTGCCGACGCGGCAACAGCAAAATTTCTGTTGGTCGTTTGAGGGATACAGATTAGATTTTACACTAAGATTTCATGTCCAACGTAGGCGTCAAGCCCAATACCCAAAGCTGTGATAAATAAGGGGTCCATATTGGCTCACTTAAAGTTCTTCACCCGAAATTGTTCTTCCTAACAATTTGTAATCCGAATGATCACTCTGCCTACAATTTTTCATCCTAAAGTTTTCATTCATACTACTTGTAGTGCTACCGGCTATGTTCATAACACTTATGTTTCCGAAAATTGAAATTAATAATATCATTAATGAAAAGTAATAATCAGTAATGTAAGTAAATATATTTAAACTTCTACTGTGTTTTATCATAACGCTTTTATCCCTAAACATAATTACCATAATATTTTCACTCATACTCAGAAAGAAACATTTACCAAGTGTAATAAAAAATAGATATATGTTTAGAATGATTAAAGGTCTTTTCACAGATTTTTTTCTTAAATGAATGAAATTCATAAAACACGACTCTTTTACGGTAATGTTTATGGCCTGGGAGTTTATACCACAGTTTTAACCGTACCTGAACCAATAACTATAAGACCGATTCGGTTCTGGCACTTCGCCGGCCGCTGCCGCGGCACGCTCGCTTCGCTCGCTCGGCTCGTGCGTTGTGGTCACAGTTCTTAGGTTAGAACTGTGACCACAACGCACGAGCCGAGCCTAAACCAATAATTATGAATAGGATCGATTCGTTTCTGGAACTTGACTGAATGACTGGAGCGGGACTCTGGCTTCGCTCACTCGGCTCGTACGTTTGGCCTCGTCCTGGACGCCAGCGGGCGGTGCGGGCGACGGCACGCGCGTCTTTATCAAAGTTAAACAAAAAAGATATGACTATAATATATATATACTGAAAATATAGGAAAATAAATAAAAGTATAATAGATGTTTATTGCTACTGACATTATGTAGTTGAATGCTTCGGAACTATGAACATTAGAGACAGTTAGGAATTATGATTGTTAGGATGAAAAATGTTAGGAAGTACATTTTTGGATTTCCAATTATCAAAGTTGAAAATTTAGGTGAACTTTGGCGCACCCTAAATAAGACTTAGAAATTTAAATTTAATATTCTAGTTCAACCTCCTTGTCGTAGCGGTATAACACTATTTTTGAGTCTCGGATGACTCGAGCAGTAATCGCAAACATTAAAACAAAACAAATGAAATATATTTAGAAAAACGATATAACACTGCGTTTTGTAAAGAACGACTCCTTTTTCGTTTCACTAATAAGTCCTTTAATAACGATTTAATTTGTTTGTGTTTGTTGCGGTTCCTTTGTTTGACAACTCTTTGCAGAGAACTGCAGAAAGTCAAAGATCGTCTGACACTAATTATATAATTTGTTCTAGCATTTAATTTGAAAATTATTTTCCATTTTCATAAACATCTTGTATGCTTCAAAGATGCGAAGTTAAAATGTAAAACTAAACGAATATAATCAACTTCAATAATTAAAGCTACGTTTGACTAAATTGATTTGTTCACGAAATATTTACCAACGAAAACTGACTGTGATAGTCCCAAAACTACAAGCAATGCAGTTACGGTTCACACCCGTAGATAAATTAAATTTTCAGCTTCGCATACGTGGGGTTAAGCCACGCCACCTGAATTGAATGATGTGTGTGAAAAACCGAAATGAAATCAAGTGGTACAAATAAAAGTAAGAGTGAAGTGGATCTCGAATTTTCGACCATAAAATTTTAAGCTTTGATCATGAAAATAAAAATTAATGTTTTTTTTTTTTTTTTTTAAAGACAACTCCCGCACTAGTAAAATAAATCCCTGTGTCGCGGGGGACTTTACAAACATACATTTCACGGACACAAAGTACACCCAGGCTCAGAACAACTATTTGTGGTTCACACAAATAATTGTCCCGGGTGGGAATCGAACCCAGAACACCAGGTCTCAGAAGCAACTTCCGTAACCACTGAGCCACCGGTGCAGTCATAGTATAGTTATGTCACTTCCAACATTTTGTTTGTGACAAAATTCTTTATATTATTTTCATTTATTTTTTTGGGTCTTATTCAAGTGTCATTGTAATTTTTATGTCTGTTTACTTTTTATTTCCTTTAGATTTACACCATTACTCCGAAACTAGCTTTTTTCTTATCGACGTTAACAAATTGCTTCCAAATAGTGTTGCCTATCGATATTCGTCTATCGATATACTATCTATAGTCTATCGATAGTATTGCTCCTAAACATGGGTTGGTCTTCGATAGTATTACAAACTATTGATAGTATTGATCGTTTTAATCATTTAATGCAATCGATACTATCGATAGTATCGATAGTAAAAATATTGATTTTTTGTTTCATTAATGTATGTAATTTTTTTTGTGACATTATCTCTTATAAAAGGGACGGCATACGTTTTGGAGGGAATTACAACAGGATAACAGAATCATAATCATAGTTACTTTATCGTTTTTTTTTATTATTATGATTACAACAGATTAATACAATATTAAATAATTTTCGCCTAAAAATAAAAGTATCACATTTTAATATGGTTTGATATTTTTGGTTTTAATTTTCATATACCAAAATTTAGTTTTTGCATGCTCCTCTGACTAGCAGAGGCCTTAGTCCATACTAAGCGCTAAGTCATAATAAGACACGGACCGCCTCGGGCCGGAGAGCATGTTACAATACGGAAAAATAAATTATTGTCGTATTTCTATTCTGAATCCGTCGAAAGCCGTTCGGAGCCGTATATCCATCTCGGTATATGTGTCAGAAATATTAACTGTACATTTCGATTCATTACCGCATTGAAAAATACCGTCGGGTCCGAGTCGATGTTAGTCAGTTTAAATCGTACCATACTCAACATCATCGGTATTTGCAAAATCAAAGACGCATTGTATGCTACATGTTTTAAACGTATATAATATTAAAATAAAACATATGAATGGAATAAATAATCCGTTCAATGTAAGTAAATACGCAAATATTTCATATTACTTTGAATAACAAACAAACAAACAAACAAATATTTCTGATTCTGTTTATTATTTGCTTACTGCGACGAATAATATTCATTCTGTATGTTTGAAATGTTCAGTTGCTGATATATTTTCTTATCACAATGCAGAAATGCATACATAATTTCTTCACTTTACGTTTGGTAAAAAGCTATTTTCAAACATTGAAATGTAAAATGCAATATTCGACATGCAAAATAGTTCGGTCACAGAAGTTTGGTAAAAGGATGAAAGATTGCCGTTAGTGATAGTTATTGAGCGTCACTCACCCGCGAAACCAAAAATGGAAGAAGTTTTTTACAAATATTTTGTTCGGCTAACGTATTTCGATTGTGGCATTTGATATCGTGTGACTAATACTTTTATATGGTTTTAGTACATGGCTGATATACAAAAAAGAAAACTGCTTTACAGCTATGTGTACCCATGTAACTAAAGCACCATACTATGGTCAATAAACCATCTATCAAGTGAGATTAAGTTTTAGTCATTAAGCTATAAATACAAATGTAACCTTTATTGTACCAGCAGATAGTGTTGGTACAATAAAGTGTGCGTACGACTACTAGGAATGAAGAACAAAACAAAATGTTTAGTCTGTCAGTTAAATTACTGGACACGTATTTTTTTTAATCAAATAAATAACAACTGACTATGATACAGACGTCACACGAAATTTCAACGTATTTTCGTTTTTTTTTGTCTGAGAATCGGAAATAAAACCTAACTATAATTTTTTGGTAATTTAACTGACGGACTGAAACGCGCAGTTGTTTTATGCGATAAACGCTGCGTTACACGCAATGCGATTAACGCACATAATTTCATATCAGGTAATATAATTACAAACCATTGTTTTACGCGGTTGACGCAGCGCCAAGCGCAGCGTGAGTTGAGTGCAGTCGTTGATCGCATGCGTCTGACGCTGCGATCTCCGCATAAAACAACCGCGCGATTTAATAGTCTTTATGCCTATTATACCTACAGCTTTGGTAGTCACAGATTTACAGACACTCGTCGTTCGCATGCACACAAATTCCTAATGACTCCTGTCCTATAAAATGGCTTAAAAAGTTGGCACTTCCAATTGTACTTACCTAAGTAATATAATATATTATGTGTCTTAGAGCGGTAACCGACGGGGGATTTACTAATGATAACTTTCAGATTTTATGGAGTTTTATGCACCTGTCTCGACGCATAGATCATTTGAACTATCTTATTAAGATACATTAATGGTAGTCGCTGTTAAACTAAGTTACATAAAAACATGGACAGACAAATTGCTAGTAGCCAACAATTTAGAATGTAACCTTTAAACAAAGTTACAATGAAAAATGGAGAAACAAATACTATTGGAGTTGATGTCATCTGTAGGAAGCGCTGTCAGAATTGAAAATGTCCACATAAAAGAATGTTACCCAAAATTTGCATCGCCACAGTCCGTTTCAGGGACAAGGGATGAGAAGTTGTCTTTACGGAGATAAATCTTTGGATAATTTTCTTCTGAATGATATAATGTCTGTTTGAATTTATGGTTTCATTATCTTTTGCTACGAGTAGTTCTAAACACTTTCCATAGATGACGTGCATGAATTTTGTGTCTCACTTTTACCTTTCTATGATGAACATTACAATATTAATTATTTTTTCCGAGTACTTCTAAACTTCTTCATAGATGGCGCGGATGATTGAAAACAACATGATTTTTGGACTCCATATCTTGGTTGTGATGAACAGCCGCCAGTTATAAACTTATAATTCATCGTGGCTGAATGGTTAAAGCATTATGCTCTTTGCCTCAAATTGCAGGTTCGATAATTGGCTTATAATTAATAATCAAATAAAAAACGAAATATTGTTTACATCAATGTATAGATATCTTATTTTTGTTAATCTCCCAATAAGTTGTATCATGCCAAATGTCATCTATATCCATCCATATCCGATGACATTTGGCATGAAACCAATGTAGATTCGCCTATTTTACAGCAGTTAACATGAAAACTAATTCAGTTCTTATCGTTCCATCAACAGTAAATGGAACATTACCAAAATATTAATAGTTTGGTGAATTTAAATTGTTGTATTTTAAGCTGAAAATGAATTTGTGGTTTTAATTAAGTTGTATCGTTTTCAATTTCGTGGTGCCCACATGTTACCTAGTTGTTGACATTGAGCATCGGATGAGGCCGACGTGTCGCTAAAACTTATTGGCGTTCAATTTCCAATCTACAAAAATAGATTAGAAATATCAAAATCTTACTTTAAAACTATTTCAAAAATATGTATTCCATTTAACAACCGATAATTTTAGGTATAGTGATTACCTTATTAGTATCTATTACTATAGTAAATTTAAACTACACATTTTAAGACTATTACTGTAGTTACTTTAAACTATTTGAAATTAAATCTATAGACCGATGATCAACATCATATGGCGCAAGAAAAACCATGTCTCGCTGTTATGGTGTAGGGCTTAAGAAATGATTTATTTATTCTTGAAAATATATCATACTTTGAGTCATAGAGTTTGCTTATTTAAAGATTATTACACACCTGAAAACAATCCTGAGCTCGATCCCTATGCCCAACAGCATATATTTGATGATGATGATTTTTTTATTCTTTCCGGGTCTGGTTGGTTGAAGCCTTTCTCCATGCTTCGAAAAGCACGCTAAGCCGTTGATCCCGATTGTTATAATACCATCTATAACAATAGTATACGAGGTATGCGTGCCAGCAGCGTTTACCTATATACCTATGTATACAGGGTGTCCGGTAATTAATGGATAACCTTAAAATGGGTCATGGTAAAACTAATGGCCATTCAGAAAAAAAATACAAATAAAAAAAAATACAGTTGGTACCAAAGATATTATTTTTTTAATAATAATCGGTGTTTTTTGTTACCATATTTCACATTTTTATACACCACGGCCACAAATTAAGGAATTCTATCGGTTTTTTTTTGTTATAGTAATTTACGTTAACTAAGCTGATAGATAGGCAATAAATAGTATGACTATTATTACACGGTTTTTTTTTAAACAATTTGAATGTTTGTTCTGGGGAAAATTTGTGAAAAATATTCAATTTGACAAAGTTTGAGCAACCGTAACTTTAAAAAAAAGTATCCAGACACAAGTGACCAATTATTTTAAAATATTATGTGCTTCAAGCCAATTTCAAAATGGTATCATTCCTTATTGTATCTAATGTAAATTCTGAATTATTGCTATTAGTGTAGAAAATGTGTGAATTTTGGATAAACAACAAAATTTGCAATATTGGAATATTTATTTACATTGAATGTACCTGACCATTCGGGGTTAATAAAAACATTAATAGACGTAAGTAATGAATAGTAATAATTAAATAAAGTCTCTTTAAAACCAGAAATATTTTAACAAATACAAATTGGCTTTGCAATAAATGTCGTGTGTGTAAGTCGTGTGACCGCCATACTAGCTACCTGCGCGCACCCTGCACCACCCGTCTTTTGTTCATGTTAGACAAAGAGGATATGAGTTGGATGAGTGCGAGCGAGATAGTAAATGTAAAAAAACCGGTAGGGGACTAACAGAACTTACAGGAACAGGGACTTAGACTTAGTGCGTCACTCGACTTGCTCGACTTCGCATGTGTTTATTTCGTTTCCGGTTGCAATTGTTGCTAGTTACTGTGAATCAGTGTTAAAACGACGACCTGGCTATTTTACTGGACTATTCGTTTTGTTTACCGATTTGGACTTGTTTTGTGTGGTGATATTTGCGACGACTTGGCTTGTAACTGGATTGTTTATTTTGTGAATCAACATGCCACGTGTTGAGTATACGCCACAAGAATATGCAAACATGCATTTTATTTATGGGGAATGCAGAGGCAATGGAAACGCAGCCGCAGCTCTTTATAGGGAAAGATACCCTAATGCGCGTCATCCAGATTACCGCGTATTTATAAGAGTCCACGGTTGTTACTCAGAAGGAAGAATCCCTGGTACTGGTGTTGGTGGTACTAGTGGTGGAAGAAGCGCTCGTGCTGATGTAGAAGACGTGGTACTTGAGGAAATTGCGCAAGATCCTTCAATTTCTACGCGATCAATAGCTCGACGCACGGGTATAGGGAAATCGACTGTGCATGATATCTTAAAAAAGAACAAATTTCACCCGTTCCACGTTACGCGCGTGCAGACCCTTCAACCAAGAGATTATAATGCAAGATTGCGTTTCTGCCGAAAAATGCTGGGGAAGATGGAAGCAGACCCGCAGTTTTTTAATAAAATTCTATGGAGTGATGAATCAACATTGAAAATAGATGGCTACAAGAATTTACACAATCTCCATAGCTGGCAACTAACGAACCCTCGTGCTATGCGTGACGACAGGTCACAGTACCAATTTAAAATAAATTATTGGACTGGAATATTAAACGGAAAAATAATAGGCCCATTTGAATTACCGGGGAACCTAACTGGCCAAAGTTATTTAGAATTCCTTGAAAATGATCTTCAAAACTTATTGCAAGAGGTGCCCGAGGTGGAGCGAGAATCATATTGGTTGCAAAATGACGGCTGTCCTGCGCATTATGCTGTATCTGTTCGTGCATACTTAAATAGAACATACCCAAACAGATGGATTGGCCGCCTGGGGCCAATTTTGTGGCCCCCACGTTCACCAGATCTAAATCCACTTGATTTTTTTTACTGGGGCTGTCTTAAGGAAGAAGTTTACGCAAAGCCGATCCGTTCCTTGGAAGATTTACGTAGCCGTGTCCGGGCAGCCGCATCGAAAATAAGCGATCGACGCTATACGCGACTGCTCAGGAGAGCATTCATTCGTAGATGTAGAGCCTGTATCAGAGTGGGTGGCAGACAATTTGAACATTTATTGTAATTAATAACGAATACAGTTTTACTAATGTCAAATGTTGTTTTTTATTAAACTCCAATGGTCAGGTACATTCAATGTAAATAAATATTCCAATATTGCAAATTTTGATGTTTATCCAAAATTCACACCTTTTCTACACAAATAGCCATAATTCAGAATTTACATTAGATACAATAATGAATGATACCATTTTGAAATTGGCTTGAAGCACATAATATTTTAAAATAATTGGTCACTTGTGTCTGGATACTTTTTTTTTAAGTTACGGTTGCTCAAACTTTGTCAAATTGAATATTTTTCACAAATTTTCCCCAGAACAAACATTCAAGTTGTTTAAAAAAAAAACCGTGTAATAGTAGTCATACTATTTATTACCTATCTATCAGCTCAGTTAACGTAAATTACTATAACAAAAAAAAACCGATAGAATTCCTTAATTTGTGGCCGTGGTGTATAAAAATGTGAAATAAGGTAACAAAAAACACCGATTATTATTAAAAAAATCATATCTTTGGTACCAACTGTATTTTTTTTTATTTGTATTTTTTTTCTGAATGGTCATTAGTTTTACCATTACCCATTTTAAGGTTATCCATTAATTACCGGACACCCTGTATACTGCAGCCACCAACACCCTTTTTTTTTGACGGACAATAATGTAGTCAATCACGAGGTTTAAGCTACATAAAGGTGAGTACGGCTCTAGCTAGCCTTATTAAACCAACCTTTACCTCGCGAGGAGGCAGTGTTCAGTAGTGGACGTTATATGGGCATGTGAAGATATTGTAGGTTGTAGGTCAGCCACCAGCACCGCCAGCTTTCATTTATTTTATTATTTGTTTCAGGTAAATAATAGAACGTGCATTGAAGAAAACAACGCGCTAATCAAATAGGTAATTTTAATTACGACATAGATTTTTTTCATTCATGTAATGACAATGACAATACTGCCTGAAGAAAAAGTAAAAGAGACCCATTGGATGTTATTTTAATCATGAAAAAATACATGATAATTTGTGTTATGCGCCATCACTATATGAATAGTACTGACTGCAAGCTGCTGGATGTGCCGTGGATATCATTGCACACGGCCAACCAACATTCGTGCTGACGTTGCGCGGCGAGTGTAACTTCAATGTCAATCCTGACTCTGCGCATCGGCTTACTAATGCCAACCTTGAAAGGCATCATTGTGAACTACATCATTATAATGAATAAAAGTTACAATAATTTCAGTATTTAAAATAATTTTGGTTATTTTAGCCCTCTGCTGCTACTCGAAATATTTGGCGCAGTCGGTAGGATTGATGTCGACGGGCCGTGTTTAATGTTATCCACGCGTAAATCTAACAATATTCATATACCTAAGGCTGGTGTATAACATTTGCTTATTTATTTTTTTATAAATATAATTATGTATCGCAATATTTAAAAAAAAACTTAAATAGGAATATCCGAATTTCGAAATAAAGACCGCCAAAACAGACGCTTCGCCTCTATAGCCACTTAAAAAAAAAAGAAACTTGAGCCTTTGTTGATGATAGACTTACTTATTACGTATTCGTAATTTATAAGTACTTTACTGCACGCTGCGGCTGTTGTTAGTAAAATATGCTACAAATAAAAATGTCACGCGTATTTTAGCACAGTACAATACATAACAGTCGCTTTCCGACTGTTCATTCTAAGTGATTGACTATGCAATGTTTTCAGCAGCATGAAATCTACTGCTGGCTGTATATTGCCTAGTAGTTCAGCCTTTATTGTTATTTATCCATTAGTCTTGTGCCTGCTCGGTCATTTTCAAGATCGCTCCGTACTAGTGGACAGTGAACTAGTTCATTCTATAAGCTCTAACAGCTCTATTCGGTCTTTGCTCGCGGTCAGCATTTCCATATAGGACAGCGCGGACCACAGAGCAAATACGTTCTCTAGGTACATTGTTAAGTACTTAGAACGTATTTGCGGACCACAGAGCAGCCACCAAATCACCACGGTGACCAAATTATGGTTACTATTGTATTAATTTACATTAAATACGAATGAATTCGTATGATGTACTTGTCAAAAACAATCAGTCAGTGATATTTCATTTTCGATCTCGCTCGCACTTATACGATCTCGCGGTTTACAATGTACGAAGTACGAAAGGAGCTATTTGACCTATTAGACCGATTACAAATCAGCGTTCGGAAACGTTTCTTCTAGTACAGTGCGAAGATACGGCTCCTATTCGCTCATCGTTCACGAACTACACAAGACTATTATCCATGCAATTTTAAAACATTCGATTATGTCGTTTTTTTCTTGGAGTCAACATTAATTTTCAAACAATCGTTCTAGCAGTCAATATCATGCCATCAAAAACATACTTGTAAAAAAACCCAAGTCTCGTAACGCAGTTCTTTTACCGTAAAACGTTGTGAGATCTATGTAATACCAAGTCGGTTAATTTATTCAGTCCCTACTTAAGGGACCTTCTATCTTAAGCTATTACGTAATTATCTCACCTTACAGAATCTTATTTTGACCTTATCAAAGTTCAAAACTTTTATGTTTTAAATAATAGATTAACTTGGCCATAGGATATAATTAGAATGTATCTCACAAGTGTTTATTGCGATGGCCAAGTCAATCTAATATTCATAACATAAAAGTTTTGAACTTTGATAAGGTCAAAATAAGATTCTGTAAGGTGAGATAATTACGTAATAGCTTAAGATAGAAGGTCCCTTAAGTAGGGACTGAATAAATTAACCGACTTGGTATTACATAGATCTCACAACGTTTTACGGTAAAAGAACTGCGTTACGAGACTTGGGTTTTTTTACAAGTATGTTTTTGATGGCATCTCATTTCTTTTTGTAGATAGTTGTACTTTTTTCCTTTGCTTTACAATTTACATTATTTTTTAAAATACCAACAATGGATTTTACCACTCTGTAACTTGATGATGAGCTTTCCAATTTTTGTAGGTTGTGTTCCTCTTTTTCTTTACCGGTACTACTTCTTGAACTTCAGCTACAGTTTTTCTCAAAGTCCACTCCATTTCTCTATGGGTTTTTCTCGATATCTTTGATGCAACAATATTAAGCATGTCTAGACATTAAATGCTTGGGTTCCGTACCCAAAGGGTAAAAACGGGACCCTATTACTAAGACTTAGCTGTCTGTCTGTCTATCACCAGGCTCTATCTCAAGAACCGCGATACCCAAACTGTTGAAAAATTCACAAATTATGTATTTCTGTTGCTATAATAACAAACTAAACATAAAATAAGTATTAAGGGGGGGCCATACAACAACTATTTTTTGGCCTTTTTTGCTCGATATCTATAACGGCAACAGGTAGGCACTTGAAAATGGTACGGAACCCTTAGTACGCGAGTCCGACTCGCACTTGGCCGGTTTTAGTCTATTGTATTCACAAATGGATTATTCCTGCGCTTTAATAGTTCCAAAGTAGACTTAAATTTGATGTAAACCATCCAGACTAGTAACTCTGTGCCCTTATTTACAAAATAACTTAACTTACGCACATATGAATATCCACGTACCTATCTGGCATGGCAACACTCACCATATGAAACAAGAACAGATGCGTCGTATACTTTTTTTATGCTTTATTGATATTCGTCGCACTCGTCAAACGTCATTTAAAATTAATCCGTATGTAAAATTGTTATCTCTCATTGGTTATAAATATTGTCAATGTACCTAATCGAAAACTACAACATCAAGCTTAACAGAGGATTAACATGAACTTATGTATGGCACTCACGGCTTCCTGGCCTCCAGCCTGTCAAAGGTTTTTAAAATTACGAAATTGATGAACTGTTTTTGATGGAATTTTGGTTCAACTACATAATACATGTCCGATTATGGCCTTTTTTTAAGACAGCTCCCGCACTAGGGAACAAGCTAATATGTACATAAATAAATTTAAAGCTACCTAGTTAACATCAAACTGTGTATAAAAATATTTGATAAAATGATTATATAAATATAGTTTGTGTCAGATTAATAAAACGTGGTTTGTGTGTATACCTTCGATATCACAGTAAGATTTGTTAGTTGCTTGGAAGAAAGTGACCGTCTTTCTGTGTTTCGAACGGGAAGCGTGAAAGCCGTGGTGTAAGTTTGTCCAGAGGAATGCAAGAATGTTACGCATCTCCTCCGCCACTGCGGTGTTCCGGCACGGGCAGTGGGGTATGTGGGACTCGCCCTCTTCATAGCAGTGGAATGCTAATCATAACATGAGAGTAAAACCCCTGGTTACTCCTCCGACCACAATTGGTGAGGGGCCCAGGTGCTGTTGCCTATCTGGGATACCCTCTGGCAGCGTCCGCGACTCAATTGGTGTTGCGGGCTCTCCTGCGCCCAAATAACCAGTTTCAGGGACGCCCAGATTACACGGGGTCCCTACTTCTCAAGGGACCGCAGCCTCCTGCTGAGACATGGCTCAAGCGGGCAAGCCACCTCCATCAGACGCTGTTATGATTGTTAATATCCTATCGTTCATAGCACAACTTATGTACTATCTTACTTTTACAATCAATTGTTTTTTTTTTTTTTTCCTACGACTTTTTTTTTTTTTTTTAATTACTTGTTAAATTAATCCCTGTGTCGCGAAGGTCTCACCGCTCAATAGATTCACGAAAACAAAGCACCCCCTGACTCAGTACAACTGTTTGAATTTCAGACGAATAATTGTCCCGGGTGGGAATCGAACGCAGAAAACCAGGTCTCTGAAACAATTAACCTAACCACTTAGACACCACCTTTCAACATAATTCCATCTAGGTCCCTATCTACACCTATACCTCCATTAAATCAAACATATTCATGTACACTGATTCACTGACTGCAAATGTAACTTTGTAATCCTATACATTTATAAGAAATAACAAAGTTATTAATGCAGTTGATGAAACTGAACAACTGGACCGAAATTGCAAAATGTTGGAATTTTCCCATGAGTTTTACACTAAACTCTCCTAATACTCAAAATTTGAAGCTTCTACGTCTGCTAGAAGTGCCTAAACATTTTGATGATCGGTCAGTCAGCAGTGAGCGAGTGACAAAATTACCGAAAATACCAAACTTTGACTAGTTATAATTCGTAAAGTACTGGTTCAAATTGAATGAAATTTGAAATATACTGTAGTTTTACAAAGCTTGTTTAGTTACTGAAAATTCAGGCTCCTATCTTTATCCACAACGAAGTTATAGGGGGTCGAAAATCGGCTGAGTTGCTTCGAGAAAAGATAGGTACGGCCGTGCACCTTTTTTTTTTTTTTTTTTTTTTTCTTACTCGACTTGGGGGGGCACTGCCGTGCCCCCAGATATTGGATATTCTACAATAGAAATACATTTTGGTCTCAGGCATGTCATGCCAAACTTAATTATAAAAACTCTCTTTAAATAAATATAAATGTAACGTGTAAACAAATTAGAAAATGAAAAATATTATATTATTATTATCAAAAACCATACGAGAAATGAGCATGCAAATAAATATAGACGATTTTTTTAATCACTGATCAATGATGTTTGTGATTATAATGTTTGTCTTTAAGAGCATTCAAATCCACTGGTACCAATTTAGTTCTAAAGACTTATTAATTGCTTAAAAATTCCATCAGACAAACGTTTCTGCATGCTTCAATTATTCCATTGAATTCGAACCGTCGTATTCTGACCGTCCCAGTCATCGGATGGGAATCAACAATATGAATAGCTGTCGTTCGCATTTCTGGCCTCGGGTTCAAAGGATGGTATGACTATGCTTTGAAATCCTTGTAGTTCGGCTTAAACAAAGAAGTTAAAATCAAATGCAATCCCATCCTTTTGTTTCGACATCGGTTTTTGTGCATTTAAGCCTACAGAGTCTAACATGTCTTCCATTTCATATGTGCTGCGTACTATGAATAATATGAAGCCAAATAAAACTTGATAAAAATAACTTGTAAATATTTATATAGATTTGTCGTTTCCCAGTGGGTCATTCATGGATCCTTAGCAGATTTATGTTACAAAGGTATCATCAGCTTCTGTATGTAAGATTTTGTTTTGACACTTACCAATTCGGATAAAATGTCATATCATTTTGATCATAATCATGTCTATCGATATTGTTAGATCTATATGCCAAAACCGGGGAGCGGACTGATTTATCGTTGTAACATTATACTTACTATTATCCTATTATACCAACTCACTAGCTAACCTTGTTGACTATGGCGAAAAACATTCGCCCGCAGAGGACATCGAGGCTGATGATGATGATCAGTAACACGTTTCTTTAATGCCGTGCTTCATTAGAGCAGCTGCAATGATACTGATTCCATTAACATTATATATTAAATGAAAATCATAAAAACCAACAGTGTAAGGGTGAAATTCACGTCATAAATTCAAAAAGTTTTTGAAACTTTTAAATATTTATTCTTAAAAGTTGCAACGTTTATACAAACGCAACGTGTAGATAAATGGACTCCACACAGAATATGGCAGATTCAATAAATTCAGACTCCAGATTTTATTTTGTACAAACTGGGTCAGATGTGTTTATCAAATCGTTTCTGTAAAGCGATAGATTTAAAACATTTTCAGTGTCGAAATATTTTTGTATCGCAACAAAACTGTTGACATTGTTATTAGTAATCATGTTACAGTTCACAATTTCAAACGCGACAACTTTTTAGTTACAAATTATTAAGGTGTGCGTGCCGTCATCATCTATCTGACGTATACTCATGATCACAAACATAAATAAATCTCTGTTTTTAGTTTCTAAGGAATTGAGCATTCAGCAACCTATGTACATACATACCTATGTACATCATTTGCACAAGACTATATACCACATTTCAAAACAATCAAATTTGTATACATTGGTGCTTCAAAATCTTTGGCAAAGTAAGAAATAAGGTGATGATTATTGATGATGTACTAGATTTCCATAAATAAAAGCTAACAACCATCTTGATCACTAAAGTTTGAAAAAAAAAAATTGAGATCAATTTGTACACATACGACACAAAGACGAATAAGTCAAACTTATAAAACCCATCGGTTTCCCTCGAGAATATAGTTAAATTCAGCAAATAATAGCTGTGCCATAAGTCTGTCTAAATGCTACAAGTGTCCTAACAAATCTGAGTTAGAAGTTTTAATATTATCTATCTTCAAAGTTGTTGACAAGTCTTGGCTCTCCCTAAGCCTGCGGTTCAACGTTGAATTATGCGATAAATTTATTTGGCAGCTATTTGTTTTATTTTGATGCAGATTAAAATATATTTTAAGGATATATTAGTCTATTTTTTATTATTAAAATTGGACAGGTACATTTGATGAATCATCGTTTTGTATTCTCAATTTTATTGAATTATCTTTAATAATAATACTAACTTCACGACTTTCACTAGATGCTGGGCTAAATAGGGGTTATATTATGTATGTGTGTTATTTATTTTCTACCAAAGTAAGTTTTTTATACAGGGTGAAATGTTAGTCACCAGCCAAATTTTTTCTAGGCATTAGGTATCATTCACTAACACCAATTTTGAAAAAAAAACGATACCTAAAATTTTCATAATTTATAATTTACTCGAAGGAATTATCCGCTCTGCGTGGTCACCAAGTAAAATGTTAATAATACTACGTGCCGCGCGAACATCAATGAGAGCGCACGTCGTTACCCCCGCCCCCACTACCCCTGAGCGGCACTACCTATGATCTAGTCGGCCACGCGCACCCCTTCGCGGGCCTTTGTGACGTGATTTCTCAATATTTTTGTATTGAGTGATACTAAATGAAAAAACACGTATTCAATGATTTTTACTAAAGATTAACATATCAAAATTTGGCTGGTGATTAAAATTTCACCCTGTATATAAAAAACAAAGAACCGCTGCTGCCGACGCGGCAACAGCAAAATTTCTGTTGGTCGTTTGAGGGATACAGATTAGATTTTACACTAAGATTTCATGTCCAACGTAGGCGTCAAGCCCAATACCCAAAGCTGTGATAAATAAGGGGTCCATATTGGCTCACTTAAAGTTCTTCACCCGAAATTGTTCTTCCTAACAATTTGTAATCCGAATGATCACTCTGCCTACAATTTTTCATCCTAAAGTTTTCATTCATACTACTTGTAGTGCTACCGGCTATGTTCATAACACTTATGTTTCCGAAAATTGAAATTAATAATATCATTAATGAAAAGTAATAATCAGTAATGTAAGTAAATATATTTAAACTTCTACTGTGTTTTATCATAACGCTTTTATCCCTAAACATAATTACCATAATATTTTCACTCATACTCAGAAAGAAACATTTACCAAGTGTAATAAAAAATAGATATATGTTTAGAATGATTAAAGGTCTTTTCACAGATTTTTTTCTTAAATGAATGAAATTCATAAAACACGACTCTTTTACGGTAATGTTTATGGCCTGGGAGTTTATACCACAGTTTTAACCGTACCTGAACCAATAACTATAAGACCGATTCGGTTCTGGCACTTCGCCGGCCGCTGCCGCGGCACGCTCGCTTCGCTCGCTCGGCTCGTGCGTTGTGGTCACAGTTCTTAGGTTAGAACTGTGACCACAACGCACGAGCCGAGCCTAAACCAATAATTATGAATAGGATCGATTCGTTTCTGGAACTTGACTGAATGACTGGAGCGGGACTCTGGCTTCGCTCACTCGGCTCGTACGTTTGGCCTCGTCCTGGACGCCAGCGGGCGGTGCGGGCGACGGCACGCGCGTCTTTATCAAAGTTAAACAAAAAAGATATGACTATAATATATATATACTGAAAATATAGGAAAATAAATAAAAGTATAATAGATGTTTATTGCTACTGACATTATGTAGTTGAATGCTTCGGAACTATGAACATTAGAGACAGTTAGGAATTATGATTGTTAGGATGAAAAATGTTAGGAAGTACATTTTTGGATTTCCAATTATCAAAGTTGAAAATTTAGGTGAACTTTGGCGCACCCTAAATAAGACTTAGAAATTTAAATTTAATATTCTAGTTCAACCTCCTTGTCGTAGCGGTATAACACTATTTTTGAGTCTCGGATGACTCGAGCAGTAATCGCAAACATTAAAACAAAACAAATGAAATATATTTAGAAAAACGATATAACACTGCGTTTTGTAAAGAACGACTCCTTTTTCGTTTCACTAATAAGTCCTTTAATAACGATTTAATTTGTTTGTGTTTGTTGCGGTTCCTTTGTTTGACAACTCTTTGCAGAGAACTGCAGAAAGTCAAAGATCGTCTGACACTAATTATATAATTTGTTCTAGCATTTAATTTGAAAATTATTTTCCATTTTCATAAACATCTTGTATGCTTCAAAGATGCGAAGTTAAAATGTAAAACTAAACGAATATAATCAACTTCAATAATTAAAGCTACGTTTGACTAAATTGATTTGTTCACGAAATATTTACCAACGAAAACTGACTGTGATAGTCCCAAAACTACAAGCAATGCAGTTACGGTTCACACCCGTAGATAAATTAAATTTTCAGCTTCGCATACGTGGGGTTAAGCCACGCCACCTGAATTGAATGATGTGTGTGAAAAACCGAAATGAAATCAAGTGGTACAAATAAAAGTAAGAGTGAAGTGGATCTCGAATTTTCGACCATAAAATTTTAAGCTTTGATCATGAAAATAAAAATTAATGTTTTTTTTTTTTTTTTTTAAAGACAACTCCCGCACTAGTAAAATAAATCCCTGTGTCGCGGGGGACTTTACAAACATACATTTCACGGACACAAAGTACACCCAGGCTCAGAACAACTATTTGTGGTTCACACAAATAATTGTCCCGGGTGGGAATCGAACCCAGAACACCAGGTCTCAGAAGCAACTTCCGTAACCACTGAGCCACCGGTGCAGTCATAGTATAGTTATGTCACTTCCAACATTTTGTTTGTGACAAAATTCTTTATATTATTTTCATTTATTTTTTTGGGTCTTATTCAAGTGTCATTGTAATTTTTATGTCTGTTTACTTTTTATTTCCTTTAGATTTACACCATTACTCCGAAACTAGCTTTTTTCTTATCGACGTTAACAAATTGCTTCCAAATAGTGTTGCCTATCGATATTCGTCTATCGATATACTATCTATAGTCTATCGATAGTATTGCTCCTAAACATGGGTTGGTCTTCGATAGTATTACAAACTATTGATAGTATTGATCGTTTTAATCATTTAATGCAATCGATACTATCGATAGTATCGATAGTAAAAATATTGATTTTTTGTTTCATTAATGTATGTAATTTTTTTTGTGACATTATCTCTTATAAAAGGGACGGCATACGTTTTGGAGGGAATTACAACAGGATAACAGAATCATAATCATAGTTACTTTATCGTTTTTTTTTATTATTATGATTACAACAGATTAATACAATATTAAATAATTTTCGCCTAAAAATAAAAGTATCACATTTTAATATGGTTTGATATTTTTGGTTTTAATTTTCATATACCAAAATTTAGTTTTTGCATGCTCCTCTGACTAGCAGAGGCCTTAGTCCATACTAAGCGCTAAGTCATAATAAGACACGGACCGCCTCGGGCCGGAGAGCATGTTACAATACGGAAAAATAAATTATTGTCGTATTTCTATTCTGAATCCGTCGAAAGCCGTTCGGAGCCGTATATCCATCTCGGTATATGTGTCAGAAATATTAACTGTACATTTCGATTCATTACCGCATTGAAAAATACCGTCGGGTCCGAGTCGATGTTAGTCAGTTTAAATCGTACCATACTCAACATCATCGGTATTTGCAAAATCAAAGACGCATTGTATGCTACATGTTTTAAACGTATATAATATTAAAATAAAACATATGAATGGAATAAATAATCCGTTCAATGTAAGTAAATACGCAAATATTTCATATTACTTTGAATAACAAACAAACAAACAAACAAATATTTCTGATTCTGTTTATTATTTGCTTACTGCGACGAATAATATTCATTCTGTATGTTTGAAATGTTCAGTTGCTGATATATTTTCTTATCACAATGCAGAAATGCATACATAATTTCTTCACTTTACGTTTGGTAAAAAGCTATTTTCAAACATTGAAATGTAAAATGCAATATTCGACATGCAAAATAGTTCGGTCACAGAAGTTTGGTAAAAGGATGAAAGATTGCCGTTAGTGATAGTTATTGAGCGTCACTCACCCGCGAAACCAAAAATGGAAGAAGTTTTTTACAAATATTTTGTTCGGCTAACGTATTTCGATTGTGGCATTTGATATCGTGTGACTAATACTTTTATATGGTTTTAGTACATGGCTGATATACAAAAAAGAAAACTGCTTTACAGCTATGTGTACCCATGTAACTAAAGCACCATACTATGGTCAATAAACCATCTATCAAGTGAGATTAAGTTTTAGTCATTAAGCTATAAATACAAATGTAACCTTTATTGTACCAGCAGATAGTGTTGGTACAATAAAGTGTGCGTACGACTACTAGGAATGAAGAACAAAACAAAATGTTTAGTCTGTCAGTTAAATTACTGGACACGTATTTTTTTTAATCAAATAAATAACAACTGACTATGATACAGACGTCACACGAAATTTCAACGTATTTTCGTTTTTTTTTGTCTGAGAATCGGAAATAAAACCTAACTATAATTTTTTGGTAATTTAACTGACGGACTGAAACGCGCAGTTGTTTTATGCGATAAACGCTGCGTTACACGCAATGCGATTAACGCACATAATTTCATATCAGGTAATATAATTACAAACCATTGTTTTACGCGGTTGACGCAGCGCCAAGCGCAGCGTGAGTTGAGTGCAGTCGTTGATCGCATGCGTCTGACGCTGCGATCTCCGCATAAAACAACCGCGCGATTTAATAGTCTTTATGCCTATTATACCTACAGCTTTGGTAGTCACAGATTTACAGACACTCGTCGTTCGCATGCACACAAATTCCTAATGACTCCTGTCCTATAAAATGGCTTAAAAAGTTGGCACTTCCAATTGTACTTACCTAAGTAATATAATATATTATGTGTCTTAGAGCGGTAACCGACGGGGGATTTACTAATGATAACTTTCAGATTTTATGGAGTTTTATGCACCTGTCTCGACGCATAGATCATTTGAACTATCTTATTAAGATACATTAATGGTAGTCGCTGTTAAACTAAGTTACATAAAAACATGGACAGACAAATTGCTAGTAGCCAACAATTTAGAATGTAACCTTTAAACAAAGTTACAATGAAAAATGGAGAAACAAATACTATTGGAGTTGATGTCATCTGTAGGAAGCGCTGTCAGAATTGAAAATGTCCACATAAAAGAATGTTACCCAAAATTTGCATCGCCACAGTCCGTTTCAGGGACAAGGGATGAGAAGTTGTCTTTACGGAGATAAATCTTTGGATAATTTTCTACTGAATGATATAATGTCTGTTTGAATTTATGGTTTCATTATCTTTTGCTACGAGTAGTTCTAAACACTTTCCATAGATGACGTGCATGAATTTTGTGTCTCACTTTTACCTTTCTATGATGAACATTACAATATTAATTATTTTTTCCGAGTACTTCTAAACTTCTTCATAGATGGCGCGGATGATTGAAAACAACATGATTTTTGGACTCCATATCATGGTTGTGATGAACAGCCGCCAGTTATAAACTTATAATTCATCGTGGCTGAATGGTTAAAGCATTATGCTCTTTGCCTCAAATTGCAGGTTCGATAATTGGCTTATAATTAATAATCAAATAAAAAACGAAATATTGTTTACATCAATGTATAGATATCTTATTTTTGTTAATCTCCCAATAAGTTGTATCATGCCAAATGTCATCTATATCCATCCATATCCGATGACATTTGGCATGAAACCAATGTAGATTCGCCTATTTTACAGCAGTTAACATGAAAACTAATTCAGTTCTTATCGTTCCATCAACAGTAAATGGAACATTACCAAAATATTAATAGTTTGGTGAATTTAAATTGTTGTATTTTAAGCTGAAAATGAATTTGTGGTTTTAATTAAGTTGTATCGTTTTCAATTTCGTGGTGCCCACATGTTACCTAGTTGTTGACATTGAGCATCGGATGAGGCCGACGTGTCGCTAAAACTTATTGGCGTTCAATTTCCAATCTACAAAAATAGATTAGAAATATCAAAATCTTACTTTAAAACTATTTCAAAAATATGTATTCCATTTAACAACCGATAATTTTAGGTATAGTGATTACCTTATTAGTATCTATTACTATAGTAAATTTAAACTACACATTTTAAGACTATTACTGTAGTTACTTTAAACTATTTGAAATTAAATCTATAGACCGATGATCAACATCATATGGCGCAAGAAAAACCATGTCTCGCTGTTATGGTGTAGGGCTTAAGAAATGATTTATTTATTCTTGAAAATATATCATACTTTGAGTCATAGAGTTTGCTTATTTAAAGATTATTACACACCTGAAAACAATCCTGAGCTCGATCCCTATGCCCAACAGCATATATTTGATGATGATGATTTTTTTATTCTTTCCGGGTCTGGTTGGTTGAAGCCTTTCTCCATGCTTCGAAAAGCACGCTAAGCCGTTGATCCCGATTGTTATAATACCATCTATAACAATAGTATACGAGGTATGCGTGCCAGCAGCGTTTACCTATATACCTATGTATACAGGGTGTCCGGTAATTAATGGATAACCTTAAAATGGGTCATGGTAAAACTAATGGCCATTCAGAAAAAAAATACAAATAAAAAAAAATACAGTTGGTACCAAAGATATTATTTTTTTAATAATAATCGGTGTTTTTTGTTACCATATTTCACATTTTTATACACCACGGCCACAAATTAAGGAATTCTATCGGTTTTTTTTTGTTATAGTAATTTACGTTAACTAAGCTGATAGATAGGCAATAAATAGTATGACTATTATTACACGGTTTTTTTTTAAACAATTTGAATGTTTGTTCTGGGGAAAATTTGTGAAAAATATTCAATTTGACAAAGTTTGAGCAACCGTAACTTTAAAAAAAAGTATCCAGACACAAGTGACCAATTATTTTAAAATATTATGTGCTTCAAGCCAATTTCAAAATGGTATCATTCCTTATTGTATCTAATGTAAATTCTGAATTATTGCTATTAGTGTAGAAAATGTGTGAATTTTGGATAAACAACAAAATTTGCAATATTGGAATATTTATTTACATTGAATGTACCTGACCATTCGGGGTTAATAAAAACATTAATAGACGTAAGTAATGAATAGTAATAATTAAATAAAGTCTCTTTAAAACCAGAAATATTTTAACAAATACAAATTGGCTTTGCAATAAATGTCGTGTGTGTAAGTCGTGTGACCGCCATACTAGCTACCTGCGCGCACCCTGCACCACCCGTCTTTTGTTCATGTTAGACAAAGAGGATATGAGTTGGATGAGTGCGAGCGAGATAGTAAATGTAAAAAAACCGGTAGGGGACTAACAGAACTTACAGGAACAGGGACTTAGACTTAGTGCGTCACTCGACTTGCTCGACTTCGCATGTGTTTATTTCGTTTCCGGTTGCAATTGTTGCTAGTTACTGTGAATCAGTGTTAAAACGACGACCTGGCTATTTTACTGGACTATTCGTTTTGTTTACCGATTTGGACTTGTTTTGTGTGGTGATATTTGCGACGACTTGGCTTGTAACTGGATTGTTTATTTTGTGAATCAACATGCCACGTGTTGAGTATACGCCACAAGAATATGCAAACATGCATTTTATTTATGGGGAATGCAGAGGCAATGGAAACGCAGCCGCAGCTCTTTATAGGGAAAGATACCCTAATGCGCGTCATCCAGATTACCGCGTATTTATAAGAGTCCACGGTTGTTACTCAGAAGGAAGAATCCCTGGTACTGGTGTTGGTGGTACTAGTGGTGGAAGAAGCGCTCGTGCTGATGTAGAAGACGTGGTACTTGAGGAAATTGCGCAAGATCCTTCAATTTCTACGCGATCAATAGCTCGACGCACGGGTATAGGGAAATCGACTGTGCATGATATCTTAAAAAAGAACAAATTTCACCCGTTCCACGTTACGCGCGTGCAGACCCTTCAACCAAGAGATTATAATGCAAGATTGCGTTTCTGCCGAAAAATGCTGGGGAAGATGGAAGCAGACCCGCAGTTTTTTAATAAAATTCTATGGAGTGATGAATCAACATTGAAAATAGATGGCTACAAGAATTTACACAATCTCCATAGCTGGCAACTAACGAACCCTCGTGCTATGCGTGACGACAGGTCACAGTACCAATTTAAAATAAATTATTGGACTGGAATATTAAACGGAAAAATAATAGGCCCATTTGAATTACCGGGGAACCTAACTGGCCAAAGTTATTTAGAATTCCTTGAAAATGATCTTCAAAACTTATTGCAAGAGGTGCCCGAGGTGGAGCGAGAATCATATTGGTTGCAAAATGACGGCTGTCCTGCGCATTATGCTGTATCTGTTCGTGCATACTTAAATAGAACATACCCAAACAGATGGATTGGCCGCCTGGGGCCAATTTTGTGGCCCCCACGTTCACCAGATCTAAATCCACTTGATTTTTTTTACTGGGGCTGTCTTAAGGAAGAAGTTTACGCAAAGCCGATCCGTTCCTTGGAAGATTTACGTAGCCGTGTCCGGGCAGCCGCATCGAAAATAAGCGATCGACGCTATACGCGACTGCTCAGGAGAGCATTCATTCGTAGATGTAGAGCCTGTATCAGAGTGGGTGGCAGACAATTTGAACATTTATTGTAATTAATAACGAATACAGTTTTACTAATGTCAAATGTTGTTTTTTATTAAACTCCAATGGTCAGGTACATTCAATGTAAATAAATATTCCAATATTGCAAATTTTGATGTTTATCCAAAATTCACACCTTTTCTACACAAATAGCCATAATTCAGAATTTACATTAGATACAATAATGAATGATACCATTTTGAAATTGGCTTGAAGCACATAATATTTTAAAATAATTGGTCACTTGTGTCTGGATACTTTTTTTTTAAGTTACGGTTGCTCAAACTTTGTCAAATTGAATATTTTTCACAAATTTTCCCCAGAACAAACATTCAAGTTGTTTAAAAAAAAAACCGTGTAATAGTAGTCATACTATTTATTACCTATCTATCAGCTCAGTTAACGTAAATTACTATAACAAAAAAAAACCGATAGAATTCCTTAATTTGTGGCCGTGGTGTATAAAAATGTGAAATAAGGTAACAAAAAACACCGATTATTATTAAAAAAATCATATCTTTGGTACCAACTGTATTTTTTTTTATTTGTATTTTTTTTCTGAATGGTCATTAGTTTTACCATTACCCATTTTAAGGTTATCCATTAATTACCGGACACCCTGTATACTGCAGCCACCAACACCCTTTTTTTTTGACGGACAATAATGTAGTCAATCACGAGGTTTAAGCTACATAAAGGTGAGTACGGCTCTAGCTAGCCTTATTAAACCAACCTTTACCTCGCGAGGAGGCAGTGTTCAGTAGTGGACGTTATATGGGCATGTGAAGATATTGTAGGTTGTAGGTCAGCCACCAGCACCGCCAGCTTTCATTTATTTTATTATTTGTTTCAGGTAAATAATAGAACGTGCATTGAAGAAAACAACGCGCTAATCAAATAGGTAATTTTAATTACGACATAGATTTTTTTCATTCATGTAATGACAATGACAATACTGCCTGAAGAAAAAGTAAAAGAGACCCATTGGATGTTATTTTAATCATGAAAAAATACATGATAATTTGTGTTATGCGCCATCACTATATGAATAGTACTGACTGCAAGCTGCTGGATGTGCCGTGGATATCATTGCACACGGCCAACCAACATTCGTGCTGACGTTGCGCGGCGAGTGTAACTTCAATGTCAATCCTGACTCTGCGCATCGGCTTACTAATGCCAACCTTGAAAGGCATCATTGTGAACTACATCATTATAATGAATAAAAGTTACAATAATTTCAGTATTTAAAATAATTTTGGTTATTTTAGCCCTCTGCTGCTACTCGAAATATTTGGCGCAGTCGGTAGGATTGATGTCGACGGGCCGTGTTTAATGTTATCCACGCGTAAATCTAACAATATTCATATACCTAAGGCTGGTGTATAACATTTGCTTATTTATTTTTTTATAAATATAATTATGTATCGCAATATTTAAAAAAAAACTTAAATAGGAATATCCGAATTTCGAAATAAAGACCGCCAAAACAGACGCTTCGCCTCTATAGCCACTTAAAAAAAAAAGAAACTTGAGCCTTTGTTGATGATAGACTTACTTATTACGTATTCGTAATTTATAAGTACTTTACTGCACGCTGCGGCTGTTGTTAGTAAAATATGCTACAAATAAAAATGTCACGCGTATTTTAGCACAGTACAATACATAACAGTCGCTTTCCGACTGTTCATTCTAAGTGATTGACTATGCAATGTTTTCAGCAGCATGAAATCTACTGCTGGCTGTATATTGCCTAGTAGTTCAGCCTTTATTGTTATTTATCCATTAGTCTTGTGCCTGCTCGGTCATTTTCAAGATCGCTCCGTACTAGTGGACAGTGAACTAGTTCATTCTATAAGCTCTAACAGCTCTATTCGGTCTTTGCTCGCGGTCAGCATTTCCATATAGGACAGCGCGGACCACAGAGCAAATACGTTCTCTAGGTACATTGTTAAGTACTTAGAACGTATTTGCGGACCACAGAGCAGCCACCAAATCACCACGGTGACCAAATTATGGTTACTATTGTATTAATTTACATTAAATACGAATGAATTCGTATGATGTACTTGTCAAAAACAATCAGTCAGTGATATTTCATTTTCGATCTCGCTCGCACTTATACGATCTCGCGGTTTACAATGTACGAAGTACGAAAGGAGCTATTTGACCTATTAGACCGATTACAAATCAGCGTTCGGAAACGTTTCTTCTAGTACAGTGCGAAGATACGGCTCCTATTCGCTCATCGTTCACGAACTACACAAGACTATTATCCATGCAATTTTAAAACATTCGATTATGTCGTTTTTTTCTTGGAGTCAACATTAATTTTCAAACAATCGTTCTAGCAGTCAATATCATGCCATCAAAAACATACTTGTAAAAAAACCCAAGTCTCGTAACGCAGTTCTTTTACCGTAAAACGTTGTGAGATCTATGTAATACCAAGTCGGTTAATTTATTCAGTCCCTACTTAAGGGACCTTCTATCTTAAGCTATTACGTAATTATCTCACCTTACAGAATCTTATTTTGACCTTATCAAAGTTCAAAACTTTTATGTTTTAAATAATAGATTAACTTGGCCATAGGATATAATTAGAATGTATCTCACAAGTGTTTATTGCGATGGCCAAGTCAATCTAATATTCATAACATAAAAGTTTTGAACTTTGATAAGGTCAAAATAAGATTCTGTAAGGTGAGATAATTACGTAATAGCTTAAGATAGAAGGTCCCTTAAGTAGGGACTGAATAAATTAACCGACTTGGTATTACATAGATCTCACAACGTTTTACGGTAAAAGAACTGCGTTACGAGACTTGGGTTTTTTTACAAGTATGTTTTTGATGGCATCTCATTTCTTTTTGTAGATAGTTGTACTTTTTTCCTTTGCTTTACAATTTACATTATTTTTTAAAATACCAACAATGGATTTTACCACTCTGTAACTTGATGATGAGCTTTCCAATTTTTGTAGGTTGTGTTCCTCTTTTTCTTTACCGGTACTACTTCTTGAACTTCAGCTACAGTTTTTCTCAAAGTCCACTCCATTTCTCTATGGGTTTTTCTCGATATCTTTGATGCAACAATATTAAGCATGTCTAGACATTAAATGCTTGGGTTCCGTACCCAAAGGGTAAAAACGGGACCCTATTACTAAGACTTAGCTGTCTGTCTGTCTATCACCAGGCTCTATCTCAAGAACCGCGATACCCAAACTGTTGAAAAATTCACAAATTATGTATTTCTGTTGCTATAATAACAAACTAAACATAAAATAAGTATTAAGGGGGGGCCATACAACAACTATTTTTTGGCCTTTTTTGCTCGATATCTATAACGGCAACAGGTAGGCACTTGAAAATGGTACGGAACCCTTAGTACGCGAGTCCGACTCGCACTTGGCCGGTTTTAGTCTATTGTATTCACAAATGGATTATTCCTGCGCTTTAATAGTTCCAAAGTAGACTTAAATTTGATGTAAACCATCCAGACTAGTAACTCTGTGCCCTTATTTACAAAATAACTTAACTTACGCACATATGAATATCCACGTACCTATCTGGCATGGCAACACTCACCATATGAAACAAGAACAGATGCGTCGTATACTTTTTTTATGCTTTATTGATATTCGTCGCACTCGTCAAACGTCATTTAAAATTAATCCGTATGTAAAATTGTTATCTCTCATTGGTTATAAATATTGTCAATGTACCTAATCGAAAACTACAACATCAAGCTTAACAGAGGATTAACATGAACTTATGTATGGCACTCACGGCTTCCTGGCCTCCAGCCTGTCAAAGGTTTTTAAAATTACGAAATTGATGAACTGTTTTTGATGGAATTTTGGTTCAACTACATAATACATGTCCGATTATGGCCTTTTTTTAAGACAGCTCCCGCACTAGGGAACAAGCTAATATGTACATAAATAAATTTAAAGCTACCTAGTTAACATCAAACTGTGTATAAAAATATTTGATAAAATGATTATATAAATATAGTTTGTGTCAGATTAATAAAACGTGGTTTGTGTGTATACCTTCGATATCACAGTAAGATTTGTTAGTTGCTTGGAAGAAAGTGACCGTCTTTCTGTGTTTCGAACGGGAAGCGTGAAAGCCGTGGTGTAAGTTTGTCCAGAGGAATGCAAGAATGTTACGCATCTCCTCCGCCACTGCGGTGTTCCGGCACGGGCAGTGGGGTATGTGGGACTCGCCCTCTTCATAGCAGTGGAATGCTAATCATAACATGAGAGTAAAACCCCTGGTTACTCCTCCGACCACAATTGGTGAGGGGCCCAGGTGCTGTTGCCTATCTGGGATACCCTCTGGCAGCGTCCGCGACTCAATTGGTGTTGCGGGCTCTCCTGCGCCCAAATAACCAGTTTCAGGGACGCCCAGATTACACGGGGTCCCTACTTCTCAAGGGACCGCAGCCTCCTGCTGAGACATGGCTCAAGCGGGCAAGCCACCTCCATCAGACGCTGTTATGATTGTTAATATCCTATCGTTCATAGCACAACTTATGTACTATCTTACTTTTACAATCAATTGTTTTTTTTTTTTTTTCCTACGACTTTTTTTTTTTTTTTTAATTACTTGTTAAATTAATCCCTGTGTCGCGAAGGTCTCACCGCTCAATAGATTCACGAAAACAAAGCACCCCCTGACTCAGTACAACTGTTTGAATTTCAGACGAATAATTGTCCCGGGTGGGAATCGAACGCAGAAAACCAGGTCTCTGAAACAATTAACCTAACCACTTAGACACCACCTTTCAACATAATTCCATCTAGGTCCCTATCTACACCTATACCTCCATTAAATCAAACATATTCATGTACACTGATTCACTGACTGCAAATGTAACTTTGTAATCCTATACATTTATAAGAAATAACAAAGTTATTAATGCAGTTGATGAAACTGAACAACTGGACCGAAATTGCAAAATGTTGGAATTTTCCCATGAGTTTTACACTAAACTCTCCTAATACTCAAAATTTGAAGCTTCTACGTCTGCTAGAAGTGCCTAAACATTTTGATGATCGGTCAGTCAGCAGTGAGCGAGTGACAAAATTACCGAAAATACCAAACTTTGACTAGTTATAATTCGTAAAGTACTGGTTCAAATTGAATGAAATTTGAAATATACTGTAGTTTTACAAAGCTTGTTTAGTTACTGAAAATTCAGGCTCCTATCTTTATCCACAACGAAGTTATAGGGGGTCGAAAATCGGCTGAGTTGCTTCGAGAAAAGATAGGTACGGCCGTGCACCTTTTTTTTTTTTTTTTTTTTTTTCTTACTCGACTTGGGGGGGCACTGCCGTGCCCCCAGATTAATAATGAAAAAGTAATGTATTAAAAAGAAACATGTTTTAAACCATTCCCAAATACAAGTTATGCTTGTCCCAGCTTTAAATGTATTGCGGTGTGAAAGGGCCCTTATCTGCCGCTTTTATTACAAATTAAAAAAAATGTATATAATGGAATTTCATTACGAAAATGAATTGATTTATAAAGAAATGCACACATTGAAGAGGCACTTTATACCTATACCCTGCTCCGAAGTTTATCGTGGGTGTTGCAGTTAAAATATTGGTCTCCGTAGCATGACTATTTATGTGAACGATATCGACTGTGTATCCAGTTTATTTTCATGAACATAAGTGTTAAAAGGTTGTATTCATAAATTGGATTCGTTGAATTATCGAGGCCAATACAGGACAGATGCTGTAATCGTAAATCCTATGATTAATTGACATTCTGACATATCTTTGTTAAGAACGTGATGACTGAGTTATCTATGGCTATCCAATATGATGGAATGAATTGTTGTTGTATCATAATGTTCAATAATGCGACTTGCCGTGTGGTTCAGAATATTCCACCATGTCCTTCCGTGGGTGCTCCATACACCCGATAGAGAATCTATCATCTTGGTGACTTATCATCTTACTTCGATCAGTAATCCTTGTACCAAGCGTGGTGATTCTGGCAATATCCGTCAAGACTTGCTTAGGTATGTTAACCAAAGGTCCATGTTCAGCATTGATCGTAAGCCGGTTATTGAGGTGTAGAAACAGTGATGAGCGACAACCTATGTTAAAACGTTTGCAAAAAATATTACTAAATTGTTTAACTATTACCACAATATATAAGAATAAGAATAAGAATTGTTTATTTGTCAAACATGTGTGTATGATAACATGGTTAGTGCATATTACATAATTATGTTACAGAGTTTGTTTGTATCAACATGTTTTACCAGAACTGGTGTACAAAAATGGTTAAAAAAAAAGTAAAAATTGAAATAAGTCATTACCATTATAAAATTCAATATTATAGTTTATATAATACAATTGCAGATACTACGATCAGTAAAATTTATACATATCAAAAAATAAAATATCAATTAAACTGTTACTTATAAGTTTTTGTCTTGTAAGAAATCATTGACATTATAGTAACATTTTGCAGTGAGAACATTTTTTAGCGCTTTCTTAAATAATTCAGTATTTAACGATTTAACATTATTTGGAATCTTATTGTAAATTAAAGGGGCTTTACATATCAAGCTTTTGTGTAGCAGTGCTGTTTTTGCAGGATGAACACGAAGTCTATTATTATCACGACGATTACTTCTGCCATTATCTGATAATCGTGGAAATAGATGTGGGTTTTTCCTGACAAAAAGGGCTGTTTCCATTATGTATAATGATGGGAGTGTAAGAATTTTATATTTAATAAACATAGGTCTATAACTATCTGTACTTTGCATGAATATAATTCACCGTAAATATATCTCTCAAAAATTTTTGAAAATATTGGCAGCAATGCAATATAATTAATAATTAGTTCTGATACATTTAGATTTAATGAAAGAGTTCTTTAACTTAATAGTTTTGTGCTAATTATGCTAAATCCTCGTATAATCGAAACTTTCCTTTGTTAATGTTAACAAAGAAATAAAATTGCACATTAACTTTATTTGTCCAAATTCAACGTACCTATAAATAACTTGACATTTGGAAACACGATATTTTATACTTCTATCAATTATATTTGCTCCGTGGAAAAAAGTCTTGACATATTTTAAGTGACATTATCATAAATTGAGTTGTTCACTGTCACTGTCAGAAGGTCCCTAAGGGATAAGTTATATTTTTGTACACATTTTTTTTTGTTCACAATTTTATCATAAATCAAATAATACTTATTGTAATGTTTTATATTATATCATGAGCATGGTGTCAGAATAAATTGGCAAGCTTGTTGATGTCACCTCTTGGGAACAAAACAAGGCATACAGCGTGCAATAGAAGTAGTATTATGAATAAATAAAAAGTTGATTATTTACCACCTTCGTGTCTAGTTTTTCAGATTACTTTTCTCCTCACAGTCTTATTTATTTTTTATATATTACGTCTGGTTATAACGTAATTGTATACCGATTTTTTTTTAAATTATAATCCTCCTTCACGTTATTCACCAGAAATTAGGATAAAATATAGAAAGTTATTGAAAAGTACAAGATCTTGCATTTTTCAATAACTTATCATTTCAGAATTGATTTGTTAAAAGTTAGAAAGAAAAAATAAATATGTGGACTTGTTAGAAAGAGAAAAAATAAATACGTTTCAATGTTTTCATCGTAAGTTTACATATTATACAACGTATTACACTTGCTGTTGTTTATACTTATATGTATATGAATGTATGTAAGCATGCATGTAAATATTAGTATGTAGGTATGTTTATTTGAGACCTACGCACACTATCCATAATTTCTTTAACACATTTCCGCATGCGGGTCTGCTGGAAGCGATTTCTTTTGAAATAAGCAGTACCTAAATTTGTTCAATTCCCTCCTCATACATAAGTTTTCATTTTTATATCTGTTTTGTTGTGCTAGTACATACATTAATAAATAAATGTATTTCTTTGTACGTTACAATAACAAATATACAGCTATCAATCCTTATTTAAGATCAGAATATGTTTTCACTTTAACTGACTCTTTACTTGTAAATAAAATGCAAGTAGAAGTTAAGGCCGGGTTCAATTTTGTAATTGGTACTCATTGTTTTGTCTCCGCATGATGTTACAAAGAAGTCGAACTCGGAAACTTTATATTCGTTTTCGAAATTCTTAATTGGAACGGACTTTTGCCGCTTTTCAGTATTCAAATTCGTAAAGTTTTTACTGCAAGCTATATTTTGAAACAGTTATTGTATACTTAAAGTATTTTTATAATGAACTACCTGCGCCCCGCGGTTTCCCCCGCATTACTCCAGTGGGTCGGAGCGTGATTTTTTGTTGCCTATATCTTAATCGAGCTTATTAACTATTTCCGTGCAACGTTTCAGCCAAATCCATCCAGTAGTGTTTGCGTGAAAGACGGACAAACAAACAGACACACCAATACACTTTCCCATTTATAATATTAGTATGGATATGGATGTATCAACATTTATTTAATCTCATTAATTAAATGTATACCTATTAAAATAAACTGTAATAAAACAAAATGCTTAAAGCTTACAAAATATGTATGTTATTTTAATCCGTCGAATTATTTTAGTTTAAAATGGTTTCAATCTAAATGAACCCTGTATGAAAACGTATTACATTTAGTTACTACGTGTTCAGTAAATTTATTAATTTAGTAAAACGTCAATCTTTTTTGTTTACGACTCAGTAGATTCAATTACAATTTATACTCCGCAGCCACTTTACCTAATTTAATTATTATTATACGTCAAGCTATATTTATTATCGCTTTCTTAGATAGCAGAACTAAAATTTTATTATGCTGCTAGCTACATGCGTGCGGTTTCACTCGCGTAGCGTCCGTTGTCATGGGAACTTCATAATATTATATAGCCTATAGCCTTTCTCGATAAATGGGCTATCTAACACTGAAAGAATTTTTCAAATCGGACCAGTAGTTCTTGAGATTAGCCTCTTTAAGCAAACAAATGCTTCAGGTCAGGTTATATATTATTAGATTAAAATGATGATGGGATCTTATCATCATCATCAGCCCCTATAACGTCTACTGCTGAATATGGGCCTCCTCTCGGGGGAGGGTATTTGCCATAGTCACCACGCTTGGCAGGCGGATTAGTGACCGCAGTATTATGTTGTACCACACAAGGAAACGCTGCTGCCCGTTCCTTGATATACGATTATTATAGATGATGTAATAACAATTGGGACCAACGGCTTAACGTGCTTTCCGAGGCACGGAGGGTAGTCCCTCAACCAACCAGATCCGGAAGGAAATATTTGAATTTACACAAAGATTTCCTGTCCGGCGTGGGGATCGAACCCACGACCTCCGAGATTTAGAGCGAGCCAAATACCACTACGCTGCGGAGATTCTGAGGTTGTCTCGATCTTATATATGGTCTCTAAGGTTGACGAAAATCGAAGCTAAGTTGTTTTACTCACAAAAATCACAACAGCAACTGTAAAAATGAAATACGAATATCGATATATTTGCGTGTGAAACAACTATAAAGTCTAGGTACAATTACAGTTTACTGCGGGATATACTGACAGTTATATTTACCGTAAAAATAATGATGTATCGCTGCATTAAACTGTCAACGTCAAAATAGCTTTGCAGGTGGGTCGGTGACTGCAGTATTATGTTGTGACACACAGCCTAACGCAGTATTATATCGCTCATTTGGAGCGACAGTGACACATTGGCAAAAATACGCGAAAATTACTTATTAATGCCAAAATACTATGCATAATCATCTGCGTTGGCAGTGAAAACGCCACATTTGTAGGTTCAAAAACCGTCTGAGAGAAGGCGAAGGAGAGAAGTCTTTGTAGCATTATTCTTCTTTTGAACTAAGAAATAATCTTAATTCTGGTGTAAAGTTAACTAATTTGCATTTGTGTCACTGTCGCTCCAAATGAGCGATATGTTGTAACACTGAGTCAAACGCTACTACTCGTACCCTGATATTACCCTTCCCATTCCCATTTCCCATTCTAGTTCCCCTTTCTTTTACCGGACAACGCGATACTCGGAGAGGCGCCATCAATACATGGTCGATATTCCCAAAATACGTACGAATCGCTTCGAGTCCACGTTTTTTATGCGTACTGCGAAGAAGTGGAACTCCCTGCCGGGGTCTATATTTCCCGATAAGTACAATATGGGTCATTTCAAATCAAGAGTAAGCCGGTTTCTTCCAGGTAAGTCGATGCTTAACATAAGACGATGCTTAACATCAGGCAGAGTGTAGTCAAACGCTTACCTATTTTTCATAAAAAAAAGATATGATACGAATGTTGTAGATAAAATATAGCCTACTAGCTTTTATCCGCAGCGTCGCTCGCATTGAAGCCAATGTCCTTAGGTTACTTCTAAAAGCTCCAAGAATACGTGTACAAAGTTTTATGATAATTGGTATAGTGGTTTTTAAGTGAAAGTAAGAAATAAACTTACATTCACATTTATAATATTTATAAGTAGGGAAGTTATTTCCCAAAATTGTAGCTTTTTGAAATCAGTTGAGTAGCTTTCAGTTTATGCATTATAAACCAACGCGACAGTGGTTAGGTCTCGCGATGCGGTGACATATTTCACTAATGATAACGCGTTTGTGTTTAATATGATATATCAAAATGTAGTTGAAAAAACAGGCAAGCTAGATAATAAAATGATTCGTGTATAAGTGGCAGTCAAGAATCTTGGCCGATCAAAAGTACTTTTGACTAGCATAATCAGTCAAAAGTAGTTTTAGGTTAGGTTAGTTTTGACTGATTTGCAAGTTAAAAGTACTTTTGACTGGTTAAGAGTTTTGACTCCAACATATAAATAAACTACGCAACACATATACACAAATCATTTTAGTATATAGCTTTATTTTTTCAATAAAATTTTGAAATTTACAATTTCGGGAACGAACATTTTATACTCTAGCTTGCCACAAGCATGCAACAAAAATGCTCACTTATCAGTCAAATACTACAGCAACGCGCGAACGGGCGTAATTCCTGACAGTTACGTGGTTATATACTTTATCACTTATATGTTATATAGGTAAGTAGGTAATGATTGTAAGTATCGACAAAACTAGGTAAGTGAAATCTAGTTGTAAATAGGTATACAGGGTGTTTGGCGCATGAACCGACACAATTTTTTCAGGGATTAGGGAGGGCATTAGCTAGGTTCTACCCATACACCCTTTGTCCCAAATGTCACGGTTGGTTACATATGTTTACTTTTAAATCTAAAAACATCTTTGTTTTATACAACTGGTTTCAAGAAAATTCCAAAGTTATTTTTTTTATTTAACGAATGAAATTTTACAACTTCTAAATTAATTATAAAAAAAACTAAAAGCCATTTTGAGCTTAGCTTTATTTTAAAAAGTTCTTTAGTTGATACCCTTTCTAACGGTATGCTACATGTCATAGAAATTATTCATTATGTAGTCAAAATCCATGCGTTTGGAAAGGCATTATCAAATTGTGTAGGTCCATGCGCCAAACACCCTGTATATGCCGCCGTAAAATTGTAAATACTATTGGATTATAATTTATCTCACGAGATTGTAAACTGCCGAGAGATTGTCAACCGTAACATACTGCTTACAATTTGACGCACTATTTTTGGTATCTCTTGAAGTGAAATTGTTTAAATAATATTATATTATTTAAAAATATATATAATTAGTATTTATATTCTATATTGACCACTGATGTTGTTAGTAGTAAATGTTCAATTAGAAAAGCTGTGATTGGCATGTCTCCAAGACTTACACCCAAATATTTTATTGATTCTCGCTCCTATGAAATGGCTTAAATGCCAATTCATATGTAAGGACTTAACATTGTTCCAGACAATTATTTTCCGATACGGCGATAAACTGTTTGGTACAATGTAACTTTAACTATTTAGGGCAAGGGTTCCCTATCTATTTCAGCCCGCGGCGCAATTATAAATTTAGTATTTTTCTACGACCCTACTCTTAAAATATAGGTATACAGTTGGAAGAAATTAGATAGGAACAAAAATCAAAATATTCATTATTTTTATTTTAAAATACGATAGTATTATGTATTGGGAATCAAATAACAGACAAAGGTTAATAGCACACTGTTTTATATTTCACAATCAACATCATTCCATTGGTGTTCCATTTTCAAAAACATGTACCTATGGTTTACAAGCAGCCTGTTCAGGCCGCGGAATGGAATGACAGCAATCAGTAACATAGACAACAGATAATTCCTCAGTAAAATTTGTGATAGGCGAGCTCGGTGATCTCCATAGCTTAAAATCCAGCTGCATATAGATCTTGAAATTTATCGACATTATCATCTGCAAAACCTGCCTTTGTTCTTTACCGATGCAAAATAAAGACACCCGTGAGAGTTATTTTGCGCTCGCATCGGTGTTGTATATGTGGTAGATATTTTTGGTGTCGAATAATTATAGAAGATCGACGTGAGTCGTGCCGTGATGCTTGTCCGGGGGAAAATGCATTTACGCATCCCCTTCGCCGGTACAGCGCTACCGCGCCGGCAAAGGGGTATGTGAGACTCGCCCGCTCCATAGCGGTGGTTGCTAACCATACCACGAGGAGAGGACCCTACACCACTCAAACACCCGGATACTTCTCCGTCCACCGTTGGCGAGGGCCGGGTACGCTTGGCAACACGGGCTCTCCTGGGCTACACTATTGTGGCCTTGTGGCCCATTTGCCCAGTTACAGGGACGCCCGGAGTGTAAACGCCCGCCACCTTCGAGGCCGACCCATGCGGAGTAGGGACTCCTCATGGGTCGGCCTCTTTTGGAACCCCTTATGTAGGTTGTAATTATCTTCATGTTTCACAATTGATAACGCAAACATAATACTGATTATTTATGTTTGCAACATAATATAACTTATGGTCACGTGACGATAATTGCATGTAATAGTAAAACACTTTTTTTCTGTGGCATTTTAACATGTTAATTATGTCGAGGGTTAATATAAATATAATGGTACTTATTTCTTTCGAAATAGAGCAGTAACTCATGTTATAAACGTGTAGTGGTATCGCTCTGGTAATCAACTACTGCGGTGAAAAGAAGACTGCATTCCTGATTCCAAGGAACGCGCAATATTTTTACCGAAAGAAATATAAAATACAAATCTATACTTAATATATAAATCGAAGAGTTTGTTTGTTTGTTTGAACGAGCTAAAATTAGGAGATGGTCCACCTCGAAAAAAAAATCAGAGTTAGATTGCCCATTTATTAAAAAAACTATAGGGTAAGGGTTGAATTATTAAGGTCTAACGGGAACGGGAGTTGCGTGGATGAAACTGCATGGAGGACACTAGTTCTGTAATAAGTCACCATCTTTTAAATGTTTATTCGAAAATACCTACGATGAAGACAAATGTAAAATCCAACACACAAGGCTTAAGTTATACTATGAGTCACCTTATTATGATAAAAAACATGATCGATAAAATCATTACATATTATAAATAAGACATAGTTGCTTCCCGCTGTATGATTGTCCCTATATATGCTTAGATCATTAAAAGTAAACAACGGAATTTCATGCAGGTATTTAAATAGAGTGATTCAAGAAGAAGGTTTATATGTATAATACATCAGCACCCGTGCGAAGCCGGGGCGGGTCGTTTTTTTTTGTTTAAACGTGGTCTTTGTCTCCTGTCTCGGCTGGCCCAGGAGACAAAGACCTCGCATGTTACAGGGGAACATATTATAAACGCTAGACCAATGAGGCAGTCATGATACTAATGACATAACGAGGTTACATTATTGCTTCACTTAATTTTGTTGGAACACATTTGCCGTGAGATTGTGATCACAATGAGTTGTATTTATCGTAATTACGATAACACAGTAACGGTTAATGAGTTTTAGTTTGTATAATTACTTGATACAACAAATGCAAATATAAATTCGATAGTGAAATAAAATAAAATTGATTAAAAGGTTTTTTTGGTGTCAAACTTCGACAATATCTGACCTTACTTTTTTATCAATACTGCCCGCAATGTTGTCTGTGCCAAATAGCAATGAAAGTCACATCTAAATTATTACTATCGTTTTAGAGAAAAGATTGATAGACAAATCATGTTATACAATATACATACGTATTCTTTTAGTAAAAACTAGTTATTTTTCCGTTACAAACATACACTTTAATTTCATTTATTTGTATAGATTTATCCAAGTACTAATTTGACTAGATACCCATCATCATCATCATCATCATCATCATTTCAGCCGTAGGACGTCCACTGCTGGACATAGGCCTCCCTCATAGATCTCTAGTTGTTACGGTTAGAAGCGGCCTGCATCCACCGTGATCCCGCGGCCTTAACCAGATCATCCGTCCATCTAGTAGGTGGACGTCCTACGCTACGCTTTCCAATCCGCGGTCTCCATTCGAGAACTTTTCGGCCCCAACGGCCATCTGTTCTCCGTGCTATATGGCCTGCCCATTGCCACTTCAACGAACTAATCCGTTGGGCTATGTCGGTAACCCGCGTTCTTCTACGTATCTCCTCATTTCTGATTTGATCTCGTAGAGAAACCCCGAGCATAGCCCTCTCCATAGCTCGTTGAGCGATTCTGAGCCTGTTCATACGGCCTATAGTGAAGGACCACGTTTCAGATCCATAGGTCATCACTGGCAACACACACTGGTTAAAGACTTTCGTCTTCAGGCACTGAGGTATTTTAGAGGAAAAAACGTTGCGAAGTTTCCCGAACGCTGCCCATCCGAGTTGGATTCGACGATTGACCTCCTTCTCGAAGTTGGACCTACCTAATTGGACTGTTTGTCAACTTCAAGAACCGTATTCTCAACCATAATTATAATAGGGGTAGGCACAACATGGACATTAGACATGATTTTCGTCTTGTCCATGTTCATTTGACTAGATACCCAATTCCATCATAATTGATAAATTGGTTGACTATAGATGTTCTTATTTTTTATTCGGGTGTAAGAAATCAGATACAATATACAAGTAAAGTAAAAGATCTGGCCCAAAAACCTGAAATCAATCCTACATCCTTTTCGTAATGAGATTTTGGTTCCAGATTAACGATGTCGGTAACTCAAGCCACATGTGCGATGCTTAGGCCTTCGATATAATGAGAACTCTTACCTTACACAAATATTATTTCGTGTAAAATATGAAATTGATTTCATTATTTGATGTCTCAGTGTGTTTTTTATTTCAATGATAAAATCGGTCAAAAAAAAATATTAGTTTCTGTATCATTTACGATGCTCGCTATTTTTCTATGTATTGGAAAGTCGAAACTGAACTAAATCACTATCTAGGCATAAATATATCGTTACGCTCTTCTCCCATAAAGATAGGCAGAGACAAAGGAACGGCACTTGACTCGACCCTGGCTCAGTTTCTTCGCTATTTCCACATTAATCAGCTTCTTCATGCATGCTTGCCGGTTATAGCTAATTTTTAATACGTCACCAAGCTTGTCTCTCCTCCTCCTCTTCTGGCGTTTATTTGAAATGCTACTAATTCGCCTTTACGAATAAAGATATACAAGGTCATCCACCCCAACTGTATATGTTACCATATCTTATATACTTTACAAGATTACTATGGTATTTGCCCGAGAGTTTCTTTGAATTCAAGTAAGCTATAGCAGCCGTGATTCATTCATTTAAGTTGCTTACTTAAATCAAGTTGACCTCATACACACGGGTAGTTAGGGCTGGACATTATTTATTACAAAATCTAGCAAGTATTTTTAAAGTGAATAGTAGTGGGCTACTAAAACGCTGCATCTAGTTTTTGAAAAGTTAGATTTCCGCTAAGTGTCCTGTGCTCTTTACGTGTTTTACAAAGTTTCTTATCATTAATGTATTAAGGTAAGGAGTAAATTCCAGTTAAATTACGTTTGCAAAACTATTAACAAACCTCATTCGTTACATATATCAACAAGCGCCCACAACCATTCAGTTACTAATTAACATCTAAGTGACCACACACTTAGACCTCAACAGAAAGTTCTAAGATACCAGCACGTTTTAATTCGAAGAATGTTTGCTAAGTAAAAGTTTCTAGACCAGAAGCTTACTGTTTTAGTGGATTAACAACCAAGACAACACGTAATGGCTTCTTTGAGACACTCTCCTAATTAACGAAGGATTAGAATTAGAAGTTAATTTATCCAACTTACTTTTGTATAATTAATCTGTTTTTTGTTTATTTCGTTTGATGGGAGGTTGTGTCCTATTATTCAACTAAATGCAATAAATACATATAAATAAATATAAGATCCTTTCTGTCTTTAACTTCTTTCAAGTGCAAAATATGTTTACCATTTACTTTTATAAGATTTATAAAACCTCTTAACTTTCATCATCGTCATCAGCCCGTATAACGTCCACTGCTGAACATGGGCCTCCTTCCGAGGGGGGGTTATTGCCATAGTCACCATGCCTGGCAGGCGGATTAGTGACCGCAGTATTATGTTGTACCACACAAGGAAACGTTGCTGTCCGTTCCTTGCAATACGATTATTATAAATGATGTTATAATAATCGGGACCAACGGCTTTACGTGCTTTCCAAGGCACGGAGGATAGTCCCTCAACTAACCAGACCTGGAAAGAAATCTTAGAATTTACACAAAGATTTGCAGTCCGTCGTCGTCGTCGGATCTAACCTACGACCTCCGAGATATAAAGCGAGCCAAATACCGCTACGCTACGGAGTTTGTCAACTTGACTTTAACAATATTTTAAAATAAAAATTATACGATTCAGTCATGTACACTATACATTTCTACTTAATAAAGCGAAGATCGCGTAAATATATCAGTCTGTTTCAGAGATAGCTTCAAAGAATTTGAATTTAATTTGGTTCACTTGTTACAAATAGTTTATTTACCTCAGCAAAGGAATTGTGTGTAGCATTGCTACCTGTTTTCTGTTGTTTGGTTTCACGCTTCGGGTGACGCAATTTCACACTAACACTTTATAAACGGCTTGGTAATATAAAGTGTTTTAACTCTTGTATTTTCATTCGAATTTCTGTGTAGTTCTGGAATACAATGATTATTTTTTTATTTCTGCATTCAATTTAAAAAAGAACGCAATACAAATCTAACACTTCAATTTGATTAAAAATACTTTTTGTTTTATATAAATATTTTTCTAAATCAGAAAGTTCTGTCATGATTGGTCATAAGATGTCTGATTGGTGCGAAGAGTGATCACTAACCATCCTGCTTGATGTGATGACCTCATATCGGTTAATGACGATGATGAATAAGAATATGGTAATCTTATTGTAAAGATTAGCATACTGCTTCTAATTAAAACTGCGATAATTGCACGGTGTTCATTCACAACTTCCACATTCGTGAAGAAAATAAAACATTGTACAATAATTGTAATATCCGTCGTCGCCGATAGTGACAATAACTACTAGGTTGAAAATCAAATGTTGCAAATTTATATTTCGATCTTATTAACACAAATGAAGATAATATTTTTTGACGGACGAATTAACAACTTATTGGTCACTGTAACTTACATGGTATTGCGCATTATGATTTAGACATAATTAGTTATATTATATATCACTAGCTATCCCGCGCGGCTTTACCCTAGTAGATCCCGTTCCCGTAGAAACTTTAACTTAAAATATGGCCTATGACACTCACAAATTAAGTAGCTTTCTATTGGTAATTTAGGTAAAAGAATTTTCAAAATCAGTTCTGTGGATCCAGAGATCCAAACTTTACCTCTAATATTAGTACAGATTACATAACTGGTAATAAATGTTTAGCCAAACTGCTGAGCAGAAGTCAACTAAGTTAAGTTTAGAAAGGTCTCGCAAGACCAAGCGCAGTACTACGCTGGACAACTTACAACCTACAGCAGGTGTCGTTTATTACGCTCATTTTGTAACAAATTAGTCAAACTTTCGTGAGCTTAAATAGTTTTTTGATCCATTATTTTGTTAGCTAACATACTTACTTATGGCTCATATAGAAACGGGAACTGCACACTATATTTTCTGTTTACTTGAATTATTTGATTGGTAATACCTGATTTATGAATATTTACGTTGGGAAGTGGAATTTACTTTTTGACGCATTCTAGAAAATTCTTCAACTTTTAAGCCCAGCTTGAGCCTAACAGTTTATAGCTTATTTTGTGGTTGCCGATTATGATCCTGGTTATGTAGTTATAGGGAGGTATTAATGCTCAAAAAATGCCTGATTAAGTTACGTGTTTAGAAATAGAATAGACGCAGTACCTGAAAACCAATTAAGGTAACAATGTTCAATTTGTCGTCTATGTAACATGCGGGCACATATTTACCGCCTGTAACATCGAACGTGACCCTATATTCGGTGTTCGTATTAAATATTGGTACCGACATAAAACGTGTGTGATATTCGGTAAATATTTTTTTCTCTTAGATTCTACATTGTATTTTTATTAGACGGCACACCAAATTCTTGACATTTGATACCGACTGGAGCTTGGTAATGAAGTCATGAGAAGCTTTTAATAATTAATTATGATAGATAAAACTTTCTGTAAAGAATAATATTTCAAAGTTAGCTTAATCGTAACAAGAATTAATGGTTTTCATCCGAAACTTAAAAAAGATAATAAGTTAATTTAGTCGAAATAACTCTAGTTATAAAAATGTTTTAACTATACCTGTTGTAAAGATGTTTTAACTATATCTGTTTCATAAGATGAAACTCATATAGTGTTATCTCTTTCATTCTTTTATAAAACTGCTAAAGAAAGAAAGAGCCTGTGTATTTTTAAAATACACACCATATTTGGTCTTCCATCACTTAAGCGAGATAAGATTTTACAAAATTGACGTTGAAGCTTCCCATGGGAAATTTTGTAGGCACATTAAATGGCCTCCAAAAGTTCGGGCTTCTTGCTGCAAAAAACAAGTTATTGTAATGAGAGTAATATTTAAAAAAAGAGCAAACGTATTTTACTTTGCTTGTGGTGGGATAGCGAAGTGAAAAACACAGCAGTGTGATTAAGGACGTAGCAGATATATAAGGCTTTTGAATGCTAAGTCTGGCTGAACGTCGAATTAGGAAGGGATAAGACTGAGGATTATGAAGTATAATTGTGTAGATACAGCAGCGCTTTTACGGTTACTTGAAATTATTTAGACAAAGAATTTAGAATTGAATTTTTGTACGGTTAGATTTGTTGAATATTGAATGTTAATTAAACTTAAACATCTTGTTACTTAGTTTAGCTTTAGTAAGACCTAATTTTATATTAATTTTGTTAATAACAAACAGATTTTTTTTATTATTATAAAGTCAAAATGTTCATGCGTGAATTTAATTCTTTTATGTTATTATCCATCAAATTAAAATTACTTTTACTTAGATATTTCATACCGGCTGTATCAGATTTTATAGGAAAATAAAATAATTATTAAGTTAGTACTAGAATCCCGTGCGCGGTTTCACCCGCGCAGCTCCAGTTGCCGCGGGACTTTTAGCTTTTCTCGATAAATGCTATGCTAATATTGAAAGTAGTTTTCAAATCGGACCAGTAGTACTTACCTGGCATTAGCGCATTTCAGCTTTATATATTAGTATTAGATTGTGTACTTAAACATAATCCCGTTCTATTACTCTCATAAAGCGACGAACGAACCATTTTTTAGGTAGACGTAACAGCTTGTCTAGAACACCAGCTGATGTTACTTATCACCAGGTGTGCCAAACAATATGTAGTAAAAGTTAAATGGTTTTTTTAGAAATCCCTAAGAGAGAAATGTAAGATTTAGAATGGTTTACTATAGAGCAAATGTGAAGAAGACTCAAACCAACCTCTGTAGTGTAACGATATATTATATATCGCTTTAAGTCTTCTAAGTCGAAGGTTCCTTGGACAAGAAAGTAGGGCTTCGGAAAGTACATTAGACTGATGCACACTGGTGAAGAAGTGCTTTTACAAAATATATACACACATAAACCACAACACTAATCTTTTTAACCCTTTCATGCGTCGATCATGATATTCTGCTAGAAATCCTATCCTATTTTATGATCTCTGATGAAGCGCGGGAATGGTTTTCATCTTATCTTCGGGGTCGCCAGCAAATGGTTCGAGTAGGGCAGTCATCTTCTACTTGGGAAGAACTAAATACTGGCGTCCCACAAGGCGGTATTCTCTCTCCACTTTTATTTTCTCTCTTCATAAATCTTATTACTCATAACCTTCAGTGTTCGTACCACCTGTATGCTGATGACTTGCAAATTTACTCCCAAGCAGACGTTAGTAACGTAAATGAAGCTATAGCCAGGGTTAATCATGATCTGGCCATAATCAACGAGTGGTCATATAAATTTGGCATCGCAGTGAATCCCTCTAAATGTCAAGCAATTGTTGTAGGTAGCTCATGGCACATAGATAGGCTAGACTTCTCATCATTTCAACCAGTTATCTACAATAATACTGTTATACCTTTTAGCACGGATGTCAAGAATCTGGGTCTATTCATTGATAATAAGTTTAGCTGGATCTCTCAAGTGGCTAATGTAAGTCAAAAAGTTACGGGGATTCTAAGGACTCTGTATCGATTGAGAACTATGCTTCCAATTAAGACTAAAATCATGCTTGTACAGACCCTCATATTCCCTATAATTGACTATGGTGATGTGTGCTACCTCGACCTGAATGCAGATCTTCTCAATAAACTAGATCGCCTTCTGAATAACTGCATTCGATTCGTATTCAATCTAAGGAAGTATGATCATGTTTCTGAGTTCAGACATGAGTTGAAATGGCTGCCTATACGTGAACGAAGAAACTTACGGGCACTGACCACTCTCTTTTCTACACTCGATTCTCCCAATGCCCCCAGTTATTTATCTTCCCTCTTTCAATATGTTCATACCAACCATAATAGGTTTCTTCGTTCCACTAACAATCGCCTTTTAAACATCCCAACTCATCGTCTGCGCAATATGCGCTCCTCTTTCATTGTCCATTCCGTTCTCCTCTGGAATGATCTCCCCCAGGAAATCAGGATGGCAAACAGTAGGTATGCTTTCAAAAGAAAAGTACGTGAGTATATATACAAATCCACTAGGGCAGGTAATTAATTTTATGAAATTGGCATTGACAATATGTGTATTTATTTATAACAGTATATATTATTATTATTTAAGTATATATGGTTATTATTTATTATATTGAAAAATTAACCGGTAGACTTAGCTCCGCATCTTATGCTGTCTGGAAAATTAGGCAATTGTCAGACGAAGCAACTGCTAGACTAGTGTATTTCGCGTACTTTCATAGCATTATGTCCTATGGAATACTGCTTTGGGGGTCAGCCGCTGATGTCAATAGTATTTTTATATTACAAAAAAGAGCAGTTAGGGCTATTTACGGTTTAGGTAGTCGCGACTCCTTGCGTACCAGGTTTAAAGAGATTAATATTCTTACCGTTCCCTCTGAATACATATACCAAAATATCATTTTTGTTAAAAAAAATATTGATCAATATAGCAAAAAAAGTGATATTCATAATGTTAACACGAGAAATAAACATAAAATTGCCATACCCGGTTTTAGAGTTAGTAGAACCAATAAATCATTTATGGGAAATTGCATTAGGTTTTATAACAAACTCCCTAGTCATGTAACTGATTTGCCTGATCCAACTTTTAAAGTATATATTAAACGGGTCCTCATATCTAAAGGCTATTATAGCATTAAGGACTATATTGAGGATAAAGACGTTTGGCTTCATAAACCTACTTGCGTAACACTTCCTAGAGACCCTGTACCCAAATAAAATAGTAGTACGCATAATAGTGTGATGTTCTGTGAACTATCTGTAATTGACCTACTTACATAATAATATATTATATTCATAGACCGCTAGTTCTGTCTCAAATTCTTTTATTTTTCTATTACCTAGTATAAAAACACAATAAACAAATATTTCAAAGACAACCGTTTGGGCAAAAAATGTGTATGCCAATAAATAGTTAAAGTAACTGGACCAAAACCTACGTTCTGCCCATTTGAGTATGTTTCGCCGGACCGTCTCATGTGGGTCGTGTTAAAACCGGCAGTAGAATAACCCACTGAGTTTGTTTCGCCGGATCTTCTCAGTTGGGGCGTATTGGATCCGGTGGTAGCATTAAAGCGCGTCCGTCGTTATATACTCATGGTCCACCTAAATAATGACAATTGTTCTAACCTACTATAGACAGAACAAGCTATTTGACACAATATAGTTAAATAATAAACTAAGACGTTAAGACTAAAATATTATTAAAATAATAACTTAAATACTTGTTTAATTTGAAAATTTATAAAATATGATAATTAATAATAATAATATTATAAAATATGATATTATCTAAATAATACTTAATACTAAATTATTGTTTTGTACGGTTCACCGTACGCATGCAAATATATTAAAACGATGACATGAACTATGTATGTTCGTAATACATAATTTAGTGCAATAAACGCATTCATACCGTGCGGTCGCTGTATATTATTTACACCGTCCCCGTGCTAATTATCATCCTTATCAACTTATCATAAATAAATGTAGCCAAGCAAATCGTTACATTTAATGGTCCTTCGAGTTTTTCGAGTTCTCACAGCTCAGGACCTCGGTTTCGCGTTTTCTACGAGCCGCGGTTTTGGGAGTTAGTGGTTACAATTTGTGCCTACTGAAGTTATCATCGCATAAGCTATATTCTACTTGTGAGTATAGATCTTTGTGGTAGCGCATCGGCTCAATCGGCCTCCCACCAGCGGGTCTCACCGATTGAATTGAGACTAGCGTAATACCACAGGGGTTGCAAATTCACTGAAGTAGACGGTGGCATCGCAGCGTGCCATCAATTATCAGCGACATTCTAAGGCTATTATATCATCGTGTTTGAACATTCTTCCTGTCATCAGTACGTGAATCTTACAATCATCATGGAAGAAATCTTCAAGCGCCAAAGTCAAATTATCAAGAATATCGAACGAATCTGCATAAACTTTTCTAAAGACGGGCCTAGCCGCAAGACTAAGGAGTATATTGAAAAAAGATTATCAGCGCTAGACTCTCTTTGGGGTGAGTTCGACTCTAATAACGAATTATTGAATGCAGAAGAGGAACGGAAGCATGACTACTTTACGAACAACATTTATACAAGGATGAAAGAGTATTATGAAGCTGAGAGAAAGGCAATCGCATCTTACCCTGTTGTATCGACATCATCGGCTGTTGAGGTGCCTGACAACGACGACGACACGTTTGACGTCCCTGTCAGCAACAACTTGGACGTGCACTTCGACGACCGAAGGACCGCGGATGAGTTGCTCGCCCAACAAAGGACGAATTTCAGAGCCTTTTCACGTATCATGGAGCGAATCAAAATCAACGAAATGGAAGAAAAGTGGGAGTTTGAAGATCAGCTAAAGGAGTTGCAACGACGTTGGCGTATCATCGATGAACAGCATCTTCGTCTCGATAACGTTTTACAAGGCCAGGACAGACAGTACGAATCTGAGTTTTTGCGTTTCGAGGACAAGTACAATGACATTAAAAGGCAACTCAACCGCAAATTAAACTCAACATGCCACCTTCAGCAATCAACGCCTAAGGTAGAGATTCCCGTATTCACCGGACGATATTCCCAATGGCCCACGTTTTTCGATCTTTTTAAGGAGACTATACATAATAATACCGGACTGAGTAAGGCTCAAAAAATGCAGCACTTGAAGGGAAAGCTAAAGGGCGAGGCAGAGCGCCTTATACAGCATCTTAACATCGCATCTGAAAATTACGATACGGCATGGGACATCCTCACTCATCGGTATAACAATACACATGCTCTATTTACCCATCAAATTGAAATATTTTTAAGCCAGCCTAATATCAATAAGCAGACATCATTTGAGCTCAAGCGCCTACACGACACGACAATGGAAACTATACACGCGATCCACAACCTAGGCGTAGACACGTCCACGTGGGATCCTCTATTAGTACATCTCATTGCCAAAAAATTAGACCCCGACACTTACACAGACTACAAGGAAGCCCGCCAATCTCCGCGAGACCTCCCGAGCTTCGAAGAGCTCATGAACTTTATTGAAAGCAAGTTCGTCGCACTCGAACCTATCAACAAAAGGGAGAAAGTTGCATCCGACAGCAAGCCAGCTACATCTCCTCAAACATCAAAGGGTTCATCTTACAAGCCCAGTTATCAACAATATAGAAATCGCAACAATTATCAAGCCGCCCCTACATATACACCTAAGTGCCCTTTGTGCCACGCAGAACATGATCTATACAAGTGTAAACGGTTCCTTAATTTATCACCAGAAGCAAAAATGAAGGCACTTACGAAACAACAAATATGTTATAATTGCCTATTCAAGCACTTCGACAAGCCTTGTATTTCGACACGTCGTTGCAAAATTTGTAACAATGAACATCATTCTATAATTCACCACGATATTATGAAATTGCAGTCGTCAGCTCCAAATAATTCTACACCTTCGACAAGTTCGTTGCCCTCTACGCCGGAAAACATCACCTACGTACCTCCGCCGTCCAACAAACAACTCAACGTGAATCACGTGGCCACCGAGGGCGAAGAAATATTACTTACAACTATAGCAATTAAAATCAAGTCGAACGACAACACCTATGTCGTACTAAGAGCCCTACTGGATCAAGGCTCGCAAATATCACTCATATCGGAAAGCGCCGCTCAGATGTTAGGGCTACAAAGACAGCGATTTAACGCTTGTGTGTCAGGCGTAGGCGCTACATCAAAACAGAGCAAGGGCATGGTCAATTTAGAATGTGAATCTATTTATGGTGACTACACGTTCAACACACAAGCGTTAGTCATATCACGTGTAATTGGAAATTTACCCAACTCCACGTTTAGCAAGAAGTCGTGGCCACACTTACAAAATATCAACCTCGCAGATCCTGAGTATAACATATCGAAGCCTGTTGACTTATTATTGGATGCGAGCGTTTACTCAGATATAATAATGAGTGGACTAATCAAGGGCTCGCCTCAGGCGCCCATAGCCCAGCAAACTAAGCTCGGCTGGATATTGTCTGGCAGCGTTAAAACATTTAGCTGCAATGTTATTATAAATCAAGTTGGCGATATATCAAAATTTTGGGAGGTCGAAGACATTCACCAGCCCTCTCCGACCATGACAGAGCAGGAGCAATACTGCGAAGACTTTTATTCAGCAACTACGCGTCGCCTGGATAGCGGCCGGTACGAGGTCGCTCTCCCCATGAAACAAGGCTTCGAAAACAATCTCGGCGCATCTAAATCAAAGGCTGTTATGCAATTCAAACAAATAGAGAAAAGGATGAGTAATAATCACTCGCTATACGACGCCTATGCAAAGTTTATGTTTGAATACGAGACGTTACGTCACATGCGCCCGGCCGACGCTAGCGCGACCCAGCCCACGTGTTATCTACCGCATCATGGCGTATTGAAAATGGACTCTACGACTACTAAGTTACGAGTTGTTTTTAATGCGTCTGCGAAAACAAGTAGCGGTTACAGTCTTAATGACTTAATGGAGTGTGGTCCCAACTTACAGCAGGACCTCCAAGCCCTCATCCTAAAATGGAGAACGCATAAATACGTCGTGACTGCAGACATAGAGAAGATGTTTCGCCAGTTTCTTGTACGGGAATGTGATCAACCCCTACAATCGATCATCTGGAGAGAGTCGCCTCAGGATCATCTACGTGAATATCACTTGACGACCGTAACCTACGGCACCAAAGCAGCGCCATTTTTAGCAATGCGGACACTAAGGCAGATAGCTAGAGATAACCTCGCCCGCTACCCACTAGCGGCCGACGCGATCGAAAACTGCTTCTACACTGACGACCTAATGACTGGACACGATACCATAGCGGAAGTCAAGCTATTACAAAGCCAATTGATAGATGTCCTAAAATCAGCTGGTTTGAACCTCCGCAAGTGGTCCAGCAATAACCTTGAACTCGTGGAAAACTTACCGTCAGACAACGCTAACTTACCCTTCGAGTTCAAGGACTCCGAGACTAGGAAGACTTTGGGCCTCCGATGGAACTCATCATCCGACGCCTTTACATTTCAAAATAAAATCACATATCAAGAAGGCCAAGGCAGTCGTACAAAGAGACAATTTTTATCGGATATTTCAAAGATTTATGACCCCTTAGGCTGGCTCTCACCTATCACCATTAAGGCAAAAATATTATTCCAAAAAACGTGGCTTTTGGACTTACAATGGGACGACGAGTTGCCCGCTGAAATACTTACTGAATGGCAGCACCTCCGCGAGGACATGAAAAACATCGAAAAAATTAGTATATCACGATATATGGGAAATAAAAACACATATCAACTTCATGGCTTCTGCGATGCCTCAGAAAAGGCATACGCGTGCGCTATCTATGTCATAACAAACAACGATAAGGGCGAGTACACATCGCGACTCATAGCTGCAAAAACTAAAGTGGCCCCCCAGAGCAAACCCTTATCACTACCGAGGCTGGAGCTACTAGGTGCCTTACTTTTATCTCAGCTCATGAAAAAGGTTATCGACTCCATCACTGCTGAAAAAATTGTTATCAATGCATGGTCGGACTCCATGGTAGTACTTGGATGGCTTCAGGGTGACGTATCCCGGTGGAAGCAATTTATCGCCAATCGTGTACGACAAATTACAGATATTATTCCAGCATCCCACTGGCGCCATGTTAAATCTGAGGACAATGCCGCAGACTGCGCCACCCGAGGACTAACATCCGTCAACCTGCAACAAAAACTGTGGTGGGAAGGACCGCAGTGGCTAACGTCATTCGATACTCGTGAAATGACCCCAGTCAAAATCGAAGCTCCAACTATTGAAATAAAGAAGACATATGTAAACACGGCCTTACAACAAGAAACCTTTATCATTCAATTATTGAATAAATGCAGTTCATTTACCCGAGCAGTGCGCATCGCCGGATGGGTGTCACGTTTCGTGACCCAGTTGCGCAAGCGTCACAACACTTCGGACAAAACGAAACACGCTGCAAATAAAAATATACTGTCGACATCCGAAATACAGGATGCACAAAACATTATTATCAGATCGGTTCAAGCAACTGAGTTTCAAGATGAAATATATCAACTAAAGAAAAAGGGCCACGTGCGAAGTAGCAGCAAGTTATCAAGTCTCAACCCATTCCTCGACGAGCATGGCATATTGCGAGTTGGCGGACGGTTGCATAATGCAAAAATAAGTTATGCTGCGAAACACCCTGTAGTATTACCGACGAAATATCATCGATTGACCGAGCTTATTATTTTACAATCGCACATTTCCACGCTACATGGTGGACCTAAGCTCACTCTATCACATATTAGAGAAAAATTTTGGATTCTCAGTGGTATACGCACTGTGAAAAAGCAAATTAGACTGTGTATCAAGTGCAGGCGACATAGTCAAGAGACAAATCAACAGATCATGGCCGACCTACCGACCGCGAGAGTAACCCCTACGCGCCCGTTTACCAACATGGGTGTTGACTTCACGGGCCACGTGGACATCAAGGTCAATAAAGGGAGAGGCATTAAGACCGTCAAAGGCTACGTCGCCGTCTTCGTGTGTTTGGTGACCAAAGCCGTGCACTTGGAGCTGGTATCGGATCTCAGCACAGCAGCGTTCCTCGCCGCCTTTCGACGTTTGTGCGCGCGACGGGGTACACCAAGACACGTGTACTCCGACAATGGAACTAACTTCGTTGGCGCCGACCGAATGCTACAGAAGGAATACAAGGCAATTATAGAGAGTTTGGACTCAAATTTTATCAAGGACATCAATGGCATGGACATCACATGGCATTTCAACGCCCCGGCGTGGCCTAGCGCAGGAGGATTGTGGGAAGCCGCAGTCAAAAGTATGAAGTTCCACCTCAAGCGTGTGCTGGGCGAACAGAAGCTCACCTACGAGGAATTCATTACATTACTACAGCAAATCGAGGCGTGTATGAACTCCCGCCCCCTGTGCCCGCTAAGCGAAAACTTGGAAGACGCTTTTCTCACACCGGGTCATTTTTTGATTGGTGACTCACTGTTATCAAGGCCACAGACCGACCCGGAAGATATCAATTTACCTGCGAGATGGCAGTTAGTACAGAGCATGAACAAGGCCCTTTGGAAGAAGTGGTCCAGTGAATATCTACAGCAGCTTCAATCGAGGTCGAAATGGAGAACTCCCAAAAGAAATTTAAAAGTTGATGATATTGTGGTTATTAAAGAAGAGAACATGCCCCCCGGCAAGTGGGCGATGGGACGTGTACAAGAGCTGCACCCCGGAAAGGATGGCTACGTTAGAGTCGTCTCCTTAAAAACTCAAAACAACGTCATCAAGCGGCCAATAAATAAGCTCGTATTATTGCCAGTACACGAGACGGCACAGTACAAAACAAGCATATCACGCCCGGATGAGCCGCACAGTTCGCCAACAAGCCGAGACGGCATGGCACGCGAACGTCGCCGTTCACCTAACAGACTATCATCATACGCTCATTTTATTTCCATGGCGTTACTGTTTTTTATGACACTCATATCACCAAGCACGCAACAAAACACTTTACTATACAACACGACCGCTCTGAATAGTCAACAAAGTTTATACTTTGATAGAGTTTCTGATCTACAACATATACGAGATGAATGGAAATTGATTATTTATTATAATATGTCTTCATACTGGAATGGATTAGCGAACATACATAAATACTTATATCACCTAAAGGAACTGTGTCACAATCAAAACGCTCAGTATGAGAGTATCATATTGCAACTGGATCACGAAACATATGAAATTGAACATTATAACAGCCTGCTTATGTATCACCACAATAACAACAAAAGACTAAAGAGAGGATTGGTCGATGGTATAGGCTACATAGCAAACTCGCTTTTTGGCGTGCTGGACGAGCGGTTTGCCGAGCAATATAGAAATGACATTGAGAAGATCACCCTCAATGAAGGCCATCTACAAAATCTCATGAAAAATCAGACACTTATCATTGAATCAGAATATGACATCCTCCGTCGAACTGAGAAAATTATGAACACACAGTTGTCCATAATCAATCAACATTTACGAGATATAACTGTAACCGTTAACAAAGTGCGCTTGGATAGTGAGAACAGCGCCTATATCACTTCATCGGCGTTAGCCCTGAATATGATCATTTCCAACTTACGACGCATACAACAAACTCTGATTAACACGATAACAGACATAAGTCATGGCCGCATCGACGCCCATCTCTTGCCGCCGGAGCAACTAGAAGAACAAATCAACATCATACAGGGACAATTGCCCGGCGACCTAACACTACCTACCGATAAATATAATTTACAGCAGTTATATAAATTATTAAAAGTGTTTGCGAGGGTCGTAAAAGATTACCTTATAATAGAAGTCAGAATACCACTCGTAAGTAACGAGATATATGAGTTGGATCAAATTATCACCGTGCCACTACCCCGCGGTGACGATTTTCAGTATACTGTACCGACCTTTCCATACATTGCCTTCAACATCAAGAGAGATTCAACATTCTTACTATCTAATAGCGACGTGCAATCATGTATGCATGCCCTGACGGATAAACTTATATGTTCCCTGAATAAACCGATTTACGACTTAAAGCAGTCTATATGCGACATCAAGTTACTACATACAGATGGTGTAATATCGTCGCCGTGCGCGGTACAGCTCTCCGCGTGCGCCGCCGACAAGTGGATCAGGTTACACCGACGAAACAGCTGGCTCTACTCGTGTTGTAAACAATGCAATATACGTATTCATTGTATAACTGGGATGGAGATACTGACACTATCGGGGAATGGTATACTCAGCCTAGGTCAGGGCTGTTCCATAAAAGGAGATATGTTTACAATTTTTTCCCATCAAAACTATTTTAATAGTATCCAAAGGCATCCAGAAGAGATCACAGTTCCGGAAATATCAATGTTGAATACTATCATTAACACCAGCTTACCATACGACGATCTGCTGCTTCAGGAGACTCACCCAAAGACCTGGAACGAGCTGAAGGCGCAGATAGAGCAAATGAAAGTAGATTCATCACAACAATTGAACAATCACGACGTGCATCATTACACCCTTCAATATATGTTGGCCGGAGGCTTGATCGCTGTAGTAGCCGTGGTCACCCTGCTGTGGCGAAGGAACCGCGCGCCCCCACCCCCGGCGCCCGCCCCCTCGCCCCCCTCGCGCCCTCTACCGCGTGCACCATCCCGCCGCGCCAGCCTTCGCGCCGCCACCCCGGCGCCCAAGTTTGAAATTCCTACTCCTAATGTGACTGAATGAATTTAATGAATTTCTTAAATGTTATAATTTATCTCATAAGTACTTGTAAATTCATTTAATTTTGCATTCTTGTTTTTACTTTGACTTGTCATAACTATATGTTTTATTGTTTGAATTTATCACTTTTAAATCTTTGTTCTTGTTTCCTTTAAGTGGGCAAGATGTACGGTTCACCGTACGCATGCAAATATATTAAAACGATGACATGAACTATGTATGTTCGTAATACATAATTTAGTGCAATAAACGCATTCATACCGTGCGGTCGCTGTATATTATTTACACCGTCCCCGTGCTAATTATCATCCTTATCAACTTATCATAAATAAATGTAGCCAAGCAAATCGTTACAGTTTTGACTATTTGCAAGTGCCTGTAATAGGTTTACGTAAATAAAAATGATTTTTATTTATTTTATTTATTTATATTTATTTATATAATTTATTTATAATAAAGTAAGATTCTCTTTCACTCGTTTTGCTTTTATATGCACCTACCAAAATATCTCTGCATCACCCAAAGGTAGACTGGTAGATAATGCTCCTGGCATTAAGTCCGCCAATGTACATGTACTGTGCATGAAGTTTAATAAATAAAAATAAAAAAAAAACCTATATTTTCCGCACTCACAGAAGTTCGTTTCGCTGCCTTATATCGGAAGCATATTCGCAATTGAGACTTTATGCGCGACCTGGGGAAGATAGACACACACCCGTAGATAGCGTGATTTACATGCTGTCCGAAGTAGCTAGTTGCAACCAAACCAAAAATCTGAAAGCAAATAGACCATTTTTGGCCTGAACTGTGAACACCCGGTTTTTTTTACTTTAGCTGTGCTAATGAAATAAGTAATGATTTTTTTTCAGCACTTAGGTAATTTACATACACTTGTACTTGTCAAAATCACAATGAAAATGAACTATAATTATTCTTATTCTATGAATTAAACTACTTAGGTAACTATAACTAGCAAGTGCAACCTGTGAGTGCTGCTAATTATAGGACATTACAGACAGTGTACACCGTCTGTCCGTTTGTCATTTATTCTTCTACTTATAATAAGTTTATATTTACATTAAATATTATAGGTATATGTTTATAAAAGCATACAATTAAGTGACACACACCTGGGCACCTTAAGGGGTTAGGACCACCACCCAGAGGTGCCACTGTGAATTGGACACCTGGTTTATTAAGGGAAAGGCAAAGCAACGATCAAATAAAACAGGAATTAATTAAACGTCGCTATCAAATCAACTTCAAACAAAAATAGAAGAAAAACGTCTAGTTTGATTTACGTTTGATATTTGATTCTGGACCAAATTATCCATAGCTTCCCGCGCGCGGTTTCGTCCGCGTAGTTCCCGCTATCTATAGCTTTCCTTGATACATGAACTATCTAACAATGATATATTTTATCAAATCGGCCTTAGATTACTTCAATCAATCAAACTCTTTAGCTTTCATCATCATGAGACCGTATAACGTTCACTGGAGAACATGGGCCTCCTGCCCTGAGAGTGTATTTGCCATAGTCACCACGCTTGGCAGGCGGGTTGGTGACCGCAGTATTATGTTGTAACACACAAGGAAATGCTGCTGCCCGTTCCTTGATATACGATTATTATAGATGATGTTATAACAATCGGGACCAACGGCTTAACGTGCTTTCAGAGGCACGGAGGGTAGTCCCTCAACCAACCAGACCCGGAAAGAAATCTTAGAATTAACACAAAGACTTTCTTGTCCGGCGTGGGGATCGAACCATCGACTTTTGACATGTAAGGCGAGCAAAATACCGCTCCGCTACGCTACGGAGGTTGTCTTCAGCTTTAGAAGTATTACAGATGTAGATGGTGCGATATTTTTGCGCTTAAATATTTTGGTCGACTTACAAGACATTTTTTTATACATTTTAAACACTTCGACCATGGAAAAATATATTTTTAGGGTTCAGTACCCGAAGGGTAAAAACAGGACCCTATTACTAAGACTTCGCTGTCTGTCTGTCTGTCTTAATGATAGACAGTTGAAATTTTCGCAGATGATACCTATATTTCTGTTGCCGCTATAACAAAAAATACTAAAAACAAAATAAATATTTAAGGGGGGCTCCTATACAACAACGTGTCTTTTTTTGCCTTTTTTTCTTAATATCAATAACGGCAACAGGTAGGCACATATACGGAATCCTTCGTGCGCGAGTCCGACTCGCACTTGGCCGGTTTTTTTTTCTGTAACTTTAGAACGATTAAATGCAGACATATTATTGTGATCAAACAATTTATCACCACGACCACTTTTGCTACTATTTTCATCAACTCAAACTATAAATATTCAGTTAATATTATCTAAATATATTATATCCTTTTTCGCTATTTTCTCTCAACATAAAGCTGAGCTGTAGTAAAGTAGCAATTTGTTATCAACGAGCTCCTTCTATTTTGGGCAAAAAACCTCTTTGTATCTCTCTTTATAGTCTGGCTATTAATTTTAAGAGGTTTTTGTAATAAATATGGATTTTTAGCCGTGAAGATACATTTGCTTTGTGCCCAAATGTTTATTCGTTTTTGGACGCTACTAATGGTGTAGTGATTATGGCAGTCGGCGTCTGAGACCAGATCCCACGAGAGACAATTATTTGTATGAACCATGACCATTTTTTTTGAGTATATGTGAAGGTATTTTCCTTCACCTCCGTAGCGTATAGGTATTTGATCGGTAGTTGACATTATACGAGCTTATGACAAGTTTAGTACTCCTCGTTATATTATATACTAGCGGCCCGCCCCGGCTTCGCACGGGAACAATACTGATACTTATACTACAGAATGTCTTTAAACCTCTAACATACGGGCGAAATTTGGTCAAAACAATCAGAAACAAATTAATATAGGTAGGTACCTACTAAAACTCAGTGAAATAAGTAGGTGGGTCTACTTTTATCGTATGAAATACCTATACTCTTCAGCACTAACAAAACAACAAACACTAAATAAATAGGTATTCAAGTATCTATCCATCATAGTTACAACGAACACAAAATAAAAAAATTGCCCTATGATTCTTAAGGATCGAGCGCGCATAATCGCATTCGGCCTACCTCCGTAGCGTAGCGGTAATTGGCTCGCTTTAAATCTCGGAGGTCGTGGGTTTGATCTCCACACCGGACAAGAAATCTTTGTGTAAATTCTAAGATTTCTTTCCGGGTCTGGTTGGTTGAGGGACTACCCTCCGTGCCTCGGAAAGCACGTCAAGCCGTTGGTCCCGATTGTTATAACATCATTTATAATAATCGTATATCAAGGAACGGGCAGCAGCGTTTCCTTGTGTGTTACAACATAATTCTGCGGTCACCAACCCGCCTGCCAAGCGTGGTGATTATGGCAATACCCTCCCTCGGGAGGAGGCCCATGTTCAGCAGTGGACGATATACGGGCTGATGATGATGATGACCTACTAAAACTCAGTGAAATAAGTAGATGGGTATACTTTTATCGTATGAAATACCTATACTCTTCAGGACTAACAATACAACAAACACTAAATAAATAGGTATTCAAGTATCAAGTATTTGTTTTGTGTTCGTTGTATCTATCCATCATAGTTACAACGAACACAAAACAAAAAAATTGCCCTATAATTCTTAAGGATCGAGCGCGCATAATCGCTTTCGGCCTACCTAAAACACGCGCTGTTATTTTGCGATAACTTCTAAGTTATTCATTTAAAGTATATAGTGTAGGGGTAAAATAATCTGCATGAAATGCTTAAGAATATTAACTCATTTAAATTGATAAGGATAAATACTGAATCCGTCTGATTTAGCTTTACAATTACCGCATTAGAAATGATCATTTTTTTAAAAGATATAATGGATATAGCAAGTTAACCTTGAAAGATAGACATATGCTATCATAGACTTTTTTGTAGATCTAAAAGAGAAGAATATTTCCGCAATACATTGTTTTGTTATATCTCATAGGGTTTAGGCAGCGTTTTCGTTGAAAGCTCCCAAATGGCTTACTTTTTTCCGACACCTCTGACAAATATCAATATATATTAGTCAAATGTACACATAAACTAAACAAATCATATACGTAAACCTTCCGGAAGAATCGTTCTATCGATTAATAACAACCGCATGAAAATCCATGTAGTAGTTTTTGAGTTTATCGCGAACAGACAGACAGACGGACAGACGCGGCCAGGGACTTTGTTTATAATATGTAGTGATGTAGTGATAGCGGTCGCCCGCGGCTCCGTACGGATGTCGGCTACCGCAGCAAAAAGCCTACCCAGGAAAGACACGGTCAGCAAAATGATTCCCAGGTCAATTCACAGACACCGACATAAACATCGACGACGCAGTCATTATCCGCAGGCTGCACAAATTGTCTTTCTGTGGATGTTAAAGTTGTTAATGATGAAAATATTTAAATAGGCATTTTAGGGATTTTCAAATGTTCAAGAAAATATTAATAGCGTGTAATATTCTAGCTCTGAAAAGAACTGTTGTTTAGCTCTGAGAAGAACTGTTGATTAGCTCTGAGAAGAACTTTTGCGTAGGTGTAGTTTTAAGAACGAAATAAAAAAAAAATCGCATGAAATTTATTATGACTTCGCAACAGGCCGTGCAGCAGAAATCGTAATATTTTAATTTAGCCATAACTTCAAAACCAAACGTCCAATTTTAATCATTCAAATATCAAATATTATCTACATAAACTGTACTTAGTGATGATTTATTTTAATAAGGAGTAAAAAAAACGCGTTTAAATGTAGTCCAAAAAAAAATTCAAGATTTCTAAATAAAAAAATGGTCGTTGTGCCTCACTCGACATAGATAGGTCGTCGCGGACTTTTTTGTAGATATTTATAAGATCTACAATTAATTAGAACATTTTATGGTTCTATCTTTTATAGTTTAGGCAGCGTACGCAAAATAAGTAACTTTTCTGGTTGATTTTTTACACCTTGTGTCAGAAAAACCCAAATATCTTACGGAACCCTATTTTTTTCCAAAATAAAATTTAGCCTATGTTACTCGTGGATAATGTAGCTTTCGAATGGTGAAAGAATTTTTGAAATCGGTCTAGTACTTTTTGAGCCTATTCATTACAACCAAACAAACAAACAAACAAAGAAACAAAGTTTTCCTCTTTATAATATTAGTATAGATAGCGGCCCTCCCCGGCTTCGCACGGGTGGACTTTTATACCCTACCCCTGCCCTACCCTACCCCTACCCTAACCCTACCCTACCCCTACCCTACGCTACCCCTACCCCTACCCTACCCCTACCCTACCCTACCCCTACCATACCCCTACCCTACCCCTACCCTACCCCTACCCTACTCCTACCCTACCCTACCCTACCCTACCCTACCCCTACCCAAAAGTATCCTATGTCCTTCTCGCAGTTCTTAGCTACCTCCCTACCAATTTTCAGCCAAATCGGTTCAGCCGTTCTTGAGTTATAAATAGTGTAACTAACACGACTTTCTTTTGTTTTTAAAATGTATTCTGCTATTCAGGGCGTAGACAAATCCAACGGAACAAAAACCATGAAAATTGTTCCAGCCGATCTCGAGTTATAAGTTTTGTAACAAACCCGTCTTTGTTTTATATATATAAGATATTTTTTAATTCGCAATATCTTTTGAATGGAAAGTCCAATTTAAATAATTTAAAAACTATTTTATAGATAGTTAAATGGTCTTGACCATAAAATAATTTATTTGGATGAGGATTAATATAAACACATAAATAGCATGGTTTGAATTTGGTTAGCATTTTCATTAATGTTTAAAATGAAAAAAGTTGTTGTAGTGACATAACTACAATAGTTGGACATATGCTACCGCGGAGTTTTTTGTGGACATTATGATGTTCTTTAATATTGTTGTACATTATTTTGTTCTATCGCTAATAGTTTCGGCAGCGCATTCGACGAAAGACATTTTAAGACTCATTTTTCTACACCTTCGGTTACATTGTTCAAATTTTACCAAGGATTCCTAATTTTTTTCAAAATGAAATGTAGCCTATGTCAAATTGGAAAAATGTAGCTTTCTATTGGTGAAAGAATTTTTTAAATCGGCCCAGTACTTTTTGAGCCTATTCATTACAAACATACAAACATACAAAAATAGGTACAAATCTTTCCTCTTTATAATATTAGTGTAGATACCGCGCCGCGGTTTTACCCGCGTTACTCTGCTCCAGTGGGTCGAAGCGTGATGTTTTGTAGCCTATAAGTTATTCTAGCATATACTATCTCGGTGCAAAATTTCAGCCAATTCCGTTCAGTAGTTTTGGCGTGAATGAGTAACAAGCATCCATCTATCCATCCATACTTACAAACTTTCGCGTTTATAATGTTAGTAGGATAGGCTTTATTATTTTTAATTCAACCCCTGAAGGGTGCCCCTAGATGTGTGCCACTTAATTGTATGTTTTTACCAATTTTTTCTATTTTGATTCATTAAAATCTATAATAATTAATATGAACTTAAACTTATTATGAGTAGAGGAATTAAAGACCAGCTGACGGACGGACTACTTTGTCTGTAATATTCTACAATTTGCTGCCGGTTAATTAAGTAAGTATCTAGTTTAATTCATAGAATAAGAATGATTGTGTAACATTGTGATTCTGACAAGTACAAGTGTATGTAAATACCTAAGTGCTGTACCTAAATTCATTATTTCATTATTAATTATGATTACATTTAAGTAGGTTTTGTAATTATTGTAGCTACTAAAATAATTACTTTTATAATCACTATAAAATTATTAATAATCACACGCCTTCATGGCCCATAATTTTCAGATCATGCAATGTACCTATTATAGGATTAAAGCATGCAACTTGCATGGTGGTCCATTAAGCCTTAATCGAAGTTACCTAACCCATTTTAAGTATTAGAAACTAAATAAAAAAGTCTCATATAATCCTAGCTTACAGTGTGGTTTCCGGCATAGAATAGACCACCCCCATGTCCTCCCATGGGTGTCGTAAAAGGCGACTAAGGGACATATGGCTGATGGATGGGCAGCGGCATCTATTAGCTCAAGATTTACATCTTACTGCGATCACCAATCCGTCTGCCAAGCGTGGTGATTATGGCAATATCCCTCAACGATCCTGGCTTGCCAAGGTCTGTTAAGAGGAGGCCAGTGGATCCATTCAGCAGTGGATGTAAACAGGCTGATGATGATACTATTAAATTCACACTTTTTACTCTATATAATAAATTACTTCATTAATAATTATTTTAAATAATCATCGGTTTAAGATAGTTCTAAGTTATAAATATTGTGCATGATGTGGTCTCCTGTAATTGAGGGGATACAGTACCTCAAATATTGTAAACCGTACATTTTTAAGTACTATGTAATATGTATATCCCTCGTAGGGGGCCCGTTATAAATAAAAAAATACTAGCTTCCCACCTAGCTCACGTTTCTGTACGAACTTCATAGTAACCACAGACAGCGGGAAGCAACTTTGTTTTATACTATGATTCGATTAAAAACAAAAGAAGTAGCCGTTGCAGGAGGACAATGTATAATATTTTGTACATAATTATGGAATTAAGACTTATCAATCTTAACTAACTATAAATCAATTTTAGAGACAGTTTTGTGTAAATGTCACTTTACTATCGAGCCTCTAGGCCTTCGCGTCCAGAACATCACGATAAGTAAACAGCTGCCACACTAATGCCTTGGAAGAGCTTTATACAAATCATATTTTGAAGGAATATCTAGGGGAATCGAACCCATTTCGCTAAGATACAGGAATGACCCATAAAACCAACATTTCAAAAATTCCATTAGAAAATAATAGGTAATTTATTTCAGTAACATGATCGTATTTGACCATTTACGATGTGCTTCTTCAGTTGTTTATTTGGGTTTTCAAAATAAACTGTTTCTGCAGGATAAATAACTTCAAATAAATACGAATCCTTTTTATGTTATGATTTATTTTTCAGTCACGTATCAACCCAATTTTTGTTTTGCAGTTATTAAGGTCGTGATAGATTTATGCTTACCGACCGTACCTTCCCAAGAGCCTTCGTCCTTAATAAATAGGAGATCATAAAATCCATTGGGCTTATTTTGAACGTTATGATGTTCCTCTATTACATCAAAAATCAACATAAGTTGAAATTTTTTGAGAATATTTTGTAGTTTGGTAGTGTTATTGTTATTAACATTATATAAAATTTTAGAAACCCCTGTTGTTTTCTCTAAGCCTAAAATTGATTAGCAGAAAATAACGTTAGCATTAATACCATTTGTACGTTTTTTTTATACGAGATTTTAGATATAAATTTGTGAGAAATACCTATATAGATAGGTACATAATTTTTGCGTAGTTCTCGTTCCTCTATAAACTTTATCATAAACAATGTATCACCAGACGAACGTAGGTTCTTAATTATTAAAATTGATCTTTAAAAACGAAAATAGAAATACTGAAATACAAATGTTATCAAAAGATAACTATAATACTATTTTTATAAACTACAGCAAAATTATGCTGATACGGGGCCGTCTAGAATCTGTTAAGCTTCAGAATAGTAAGTAGATTTCCATTGCATCTCCGCCCTCCAGTTACAGTTCCAATGCCCTCCGAAAAAAAACCGGGAAGTGGTTATTGGGAACCAAGACTTGTATTTCCTTGTGTAAACATAGTATGTTTACTCAAGGAAATACAAGTTGTGTCTTTGATGTTGTTATAAACAGGACTGCTTCAAGGTAGATAGAGGTACCATTGACCATAGTTTTTAAACCAACTAAGTCTAAAAAATCTCTTAGCTACAGAAGTGAGCAATTGTATATCATCATCATCATAATCATTAGCCCGTATAACATTGACTTGAACTTGAACATGGGCCTCCTCCTAGGGGAGGGTATTTTTCCATAGTCGCCATATTTGGCAGGCGGGTGACCGCAGTATTATGTTGTATCAAACAAGGAAACATAATGAAACAAGGAAACATGATGTAATAACAATGGGGACCAACGGCTTAAACTGCTTTCCGAGGCCCAGAAAAGGAGGCCCGGAATTCAGTTATTTATGTTAAATTTAAATACGGATATAATATAACGTTTCTTACAAACATTTCTTTTAGTCTTTATATAAAACAAAATAATGAAACTCACGAATGAATTTCAATAATGTGTTTGTCAGTCAGTATAAAGCAAGTCAGGCGTGCACGGTTGACAAGTTAATTTATTTTGACATCAAGTCAATATTCGACGGAAGAATTACTTACATTGGAAATGTCAAAACGTTCACGAAATTGATTTTTTTCGTATGTATTTTTATTATACTGTCGACATTCCGTTTGCGTGAAATATTTTTTTTTGAACATAGTACTTAGGTATCTTATTATTCTGCCGTGCCGTATATCTGCCGTGTGGTTTCCGGCTTAGAATAGACCACCCCATGTCCTCCCATGGGTATCGAAAAGGCGACTAAGGGACATATGGCTGTAGGATGGGCAGCAGCATCTATTAGCTCAAGGTTTACATCTTACTGCGGTCACCAATCCGTCTGCCAAGCGTGGTGATTATGGCAATTTCCCTCTACGATCCTGGCTGGCCAAGGTCTGTTAAGAGGAGGCCCATGTTCAGCAGTGGACGTAAACGGGCTGTTGATGATGATGATGATCTTATTATTTTTTACGCTAATTTCTTGTGTAGTGTAATTCTATTCATGCAACAGCGTTGACCTGCGTGTATGCTGTACATAACACTGTAGTCACCAACCAGGATGCTAACCGTGGCGACTATGGTAATAAGTCCTTTGAAGAAGACTCATGTTCAGCAGTGGACTAAACACGGGCTGATAATGAAATGTATACAAAAGTTGGTTACCGTTCCAAACTTGTATACGTTCGAATTCGAACGGTTCGGTTTTGAAACTTGTATTGCGTGATATAGGTTAGTTCTTCTTGAAGCTACTAGATGGCGCTTCTAGCCTTCATACAATATTTGTGCTACTGTAGATGTCACTAAAAGCCTGTCTCGAAACCATTTAACAAAGTTAGTAATGGGTAACAAAAAAAAATGGCAAAGAAGTCCAGCAAGTCCAGCAGAGATACGATGCCAACCAATAAATTAAAGAATTCCTTATGCACTAATAATACAACTTTCGATAGCTACCAAAAATATATGATAAATTGTAGTGCCAAAAGAACATTTATTTATTAATATCAGTTGAAATGTTAACGCGAGTAGATATTGGAATTAATCAATCAGCTTTTTGTAAATGGAACTGCACAGAAAATAGTATCACTTGATCGTTCTTTTGTTTAATTTTTGACTGATAAAGCATAAAGTGCAGTACTCTTCATTGGAACAAACCCACAATCAGAACATGAGATTGTTTCATACTTAATGAGTGGTTTCAACTCACTCACTCGGGAAATAAATCCCTGTGTCGCGGGGGACTTTACAAACATTCATTTCACGGACACAAAGTACACCCAGACTCAGAACAACTATTTGTGGTTCACACAAATAATTGTCCCGGGTGGGAATCGAACCCAGAACACCAGGTTCTTCAAGTAAATGTAGGTACAGAGTATTTTTTTAACTATTTTTCCGGGGGTAATGCTTTATATGTTATGCATCCCCTCCACCGCTGCAGCGGTATGTGGGACTCGTCCTCTCCATAGCGATGGTATGACTAGCTAAAAACCCCCGGGTACTCCTCTGAGTATTTCTTTAACTAGGTATATTCGTAGCATATTTTACTAAAAATCAATAGAGATATCAAATGATTCATTTATTGAACACTTTTATATGTACTACAAAATATTTTATTGTTATTGATGTTTTCAACATTTTCCTATTTTTTTTATATGATACTGAAAAAGCACTCACTTCTTATGGTCATATTTACATTCGATGTGATAGAAAGCAATTGCAACAGGTTCGGAGCTTTGCCCTTCATTTCCCTTTATATTTTTTCCCAATATTATTCTGCACGTCTCTAAAATGTAAACCATATATTATTGTAACATTAGTTTTGTATTGGTATTTAATTTTATTTATCCATAGTGTTTTTGTTAAAGGAACTGATCTTTAAAACAACAATACATTAAAAGTATTGTTCCAATTTAAAATGTTGAAGGACTAGTAATAAGTGGATACCTATATAAAGAAACGACATGCCTATTATTTAATCGTAACACATTTCTTTGTTAATTAACAGAAAAAAAACTCTTTTTAGTACCTTAATTCAAATTCAAATATAATTTAATTTCAAATTTTTATTTTCTGTCACAATAGTCTACTTAAGGACGCCGTAATATTGGTTGTATGTAAATTTTTCATGAAACATAACATTCTTAAATATTATGAATACATAACAACCATCCCGGCTGTAAACCATAACATAGGATAAGGCTCACGTCTCACAACGTTTCAGCGACGTCATAAAATTTCCTAATATTTTATCAAGCTCATAAAACACTCAAATACAGTCCCCATTGACATACCCGTTTCTGATTAGCATATACATTTTTATAGAGATAAAGGAGCTCTTGGGCTCTCATATTTATCACCCCTCTTTTACGATGTCTGTCTTTGGGGTTATAATTATCTTAATTTTCACCCTTCGAGAGCGATAATTATGAAATTAGGAAGAGGGTTGACGGTTATTCATTCGGAGTTTAAAAATAACGATTAGAACATGATTCATTGAAGTACCGTTCCATAATTAGTTAACCTGACACTGATTATGGAAAAGTATAATAATTGTTTTTTATTGATTAGGTATCTAATTTGAAACAACTGCAACCGTTTACGTATAATAGTAGCACTATGTATAATATAGATTGTTTTGGTTTGGTGTCACTAGATGGCGTTCTGTTCCAAATGATAGAAGTCGCTAAAGATATTTTTTGGTAGTTAATGATTTTAATTTTTTTAACAATTTGAGTGCTTAACCTTTGCTCCTTAATTTCCTGTTTTGGAATTTCGACCCTGTTCATGGTCCTTCGTACCGACACAGTAACAGATACCAGTGACAGAACACTATAATGCTCAAGAAATATGAGCGACTCATTTGTTTATGGTTTTTAACTACGGCATTATGGATTCGTAATTCGCAAAACGTATGAAAAATATTTCATATGTTTTGCAAATAACGAATTAGGTAGTAGTGGCATTTTTACAAATATACCGATCCCTACCCACCTGTCATCCAATCTCATTTAAATCCGTTCAACGGTTGCTTTATAGAACATGCTAAATAATATAAACATCCACATTTTTATTAAGTAGGATGACCTGACCTGAACCTGATCCTCATCGATTGTGCCTAGGGACACGATCGATGAGGGATCAGGTGCAGGCACGAAAACTAATCGTGCTCTCAGAGGCACGGGTGAAACACCAGCAACTTCCTGGTTTCGGCCTACAATGGTCGAACATTTAACTACCGCTTGTCCAAAGAGCAGTAGATGTTATTTAATTTAATAAACGTGCAAATCTCACAGCTTTTTTATTTAATAAATAAATAAAAATATGGTTTATTTCTCTCTTCAATGTTCGTACATAAAATTGCGATGTTAAGAACAAACATGGATGTCGATATAGTTTAAGAACTTTATTTTCCACATAAATAATTAACTATAATTTACTTACTGAGAAAACATTTTTTTATCAAATAAATATAATAATATTTTTTTCTTCAATTTTCTTATTCAAGCGTAGGAACAGAAAGTATTTAGAAAGAAATAAAATAAAATAAAAGTGGGTACCTAAGTGTAAATCGAATGCGTATTTTTTTTCTACAATGCGCAATGTTTTTACAATTTTTTCCTTATTTCATGAAAAAGATGTACACTCCGCTCTTAATTGACAAACAAGTGGTATTTGGCATGCACTGTCAAAGCTAATCAATTAACAGGCAGTTTAAAGGTTGAGAGCCAACATTGGAACCTAACAACATCGCTTGAATGGGAAGCCGCATGTGTATGGATGTGTATTTATCTGTCTTATGTGGTTCTGTCATACTTAAAAATTCTGAATGTATTATTATAGGAATATTGTACAGCCTGTTTTATTTGTAAGTAACTTAAAAAGTCTTAAGCTAATCATTTACAAGCTTACATTCAGATTAATGTCCTAAAACTTTTTAAAAACATTTATTGATGACTATGTCAGTCATTTTCATTTTATCAAAATTTTTTTCATTGTATTTTTGTTTCCCAAAACTTTTTATCTGGTTATTTAAGGTGTCACTTCTTTTTAAGAGGTATTGGAATAAAGTTCGTATGGATTTTAAGCCATTTTTATTTGCCATTTTTTGTTTTAATTCCTTACAGGCTAATTACTGCTATCCACCAGATGTTAAGTAGCATAAGGGTTCAAATACATGGACAACTAGTGCCAGTATCCACACTTATTCTGCAAACCCTTTCCCCTTCCACTCTATGAAGTCTGGCGACAGAAACACAACACATCTATGTTGTTATTAGCCTGTAGTGTTATGTAAGGCATTTCCCAAATTCTAGGCCTCTTACACTAAGGAGTAACTATATTTATACCCTATATTTATTAATAAATAACTTTCGCTTATGGTTAACGTTATTAACGTGGCACACGGTCAGTCACACGATCAATGCAAATGTTGGGGAATTAGGATTAATTTTATGGCGTTTATATCCGATTATTACATACTATAACGTGTAATCTGAAAAGCTTTACCAGATTTAATGCCTTAGGCATTATCTACCAATCGGATATTATAATATAAAACTACAAGTAAGATTATAGAAATAACTAATTCGGTGAAATTGCTTTGACAACCTTCTAGGTACCTTCTAAACGCGAAAACCATTATTCGAGTTATCACTGACAAGATATCATACATCGTCTGTATGTTGAGACTAAGACTATAAGCAACACTTTAAACTACCTAAGTGCAGATTCGTACAAAAGTCGAAGATAGACATGAAAATTCTTTCTGATCCACAACAAATACGGATTCATTTTACCAACTCAATTTTTTTATTTCATTTATATTGTCGTTTGTCGAAGCTCGATACTTCACAAAATATTTCGCCATTTTCGCTGTTCGAAAGTAAAAAATTGTACGCCGTGAGAATTTTAAACCAACATTCATAACAGTGGATGTTTCATTCGAAACGGAATGTACAAAGTAAAAAAAAGATTTTCCCGACCGTACTCCGGCATTAGAACATGAGATGTAAACCTGACCGTGTATACACATGTTATACATATGACAAATTTGCAGATTTGTAAGTTTAAAAGCGTGGGTCGAAGTAAAGTGTTGGGACGGCAGCCGCGGTTTGAGCATAATAAATTAGAACCTTAGAACTAAGCTCTTTGGCGTAGCAGTATAAGTCTCACTTTAAGTCGTAGGTTAGATTCTAATGCCACATCTTTGCGTTAATCCTAAGATTACTATGGATTTTGAAAGACTACTCTCCATGCCTCAGAAAGCATATAAATAATAAAGCATATATATAATTAACTACTTCATCATTTTCATCAACAGCCCATAAGACGTCCACTACTGAACATGGGCTTTCTTGTGAGGGAGGGTTTTGCCATAGTCACTGCTCATGGCAGGCGACCATATAGTGATCGCAGTATTATGCTGTGCCCAACACACAAATAAATGCCTCTGCTCATTCCCTGGTATACGCTTAATGTAGATGATGTTATAACAATCGGGACCTACGACCCAGAAGCACGGAGGGCAGTCCAAGACCCGGAAAGAGATCTTAGATTGGAGACAAAGATTTATTGTTTGGCGTGAGGATCGAATCCAAAACCTCCGAGGCTTAAAGCAAGAGTCATTAAAACGCTTTGCATCAGAGATTGTAAAAACTAGTAATTTCAAAATATTTACAAACGTTTTTGACAAAAATGTTTCCGATAAAGTTGAACGTTTCTGAACTGGCTGTCTGACAGGTACTTGGTTCCCGCTAATAGCAGATAGACGCTGCATTGCACTCGAGAAAATAAAAATTACGTTTAAATCGTAGAACAATACAGTTGAAAATGCTTTGATAAGGAAAAAATATACAATTTTTTTTGGGGTTTTTGTAGCAATGTATGCTTGTCATGCTATTCTACAGTAACCAAAATTTTAGTTATAGTATGATTTTCTGAAGTTTCGCTTCAGTTATATGGCCTGAATTTATTTTACACTTACCTTTCGTTTTCATTGTACAAGGCACTGTTACTTACTGTGAAATACTCTAGTTGACATCTCGTTCTATTACCGAAGATACTACTGGGAAAAAACGGCCAAGTGCGAGTCGGACTCTCGCACGAAGGGTTCCGTACCTACTAGTTGCAAGTGCCTACCTATTTTTGATATCAAGAATACAACAAGTAACATAGTATAAAAGTTCTTGTAGTTCGTTGTAACTTTGATCGATGTTAATAATAGTTGATTGAATGAAAGGTAAATTGCGGTTTACGGTTTATGACGTATTTAAAAAAAACTACTTACTTGATCTCGTTCAAACCAATTTTCGGTGGTAGTTTGCATGGTTATGTACATCATATATTTTTTTAGTTTTATCATTCTCTTATTTTAGAAGTTACAGGGGGGGGACACACATTTTACCACTTTGGAAGTGTCTCTCGCGCAAACTATTCAGTTTAGAAAAAAATGACATTAGAAACCTCAACATCAGTTTTGAAGACCTATTCATAGACACCACACACGTATGGGTGCGACGAAAAATTTTTTTTTGAGTTTCAGTTCTATGTATGGGGTGTAAACGGGATATATAAAGAAAACTCCAAAAGAAAAACAACTGGATGTGTTTGGCGGTAAAATTTGTATTAATGAAAAAACATGGCGGCTACATTAGACCATAGATAATAAAGAAAAATATAATGTTAGTGGCCATTTCTAAAAATAGAATAAACACGATCTGCAGTGCAGGCGTGAACATGCCCCCGGGCGTTGAAGGCTATGCGTTCAACAAAATTGTTCTTAGGCAGATCTTCTGGAAAGTCCTCTTAATGACAGCAACAAAAGTACAAATGTTTTCTACTCGAACTATCGCATCCAATCCAAGTAACTTTATGCAGAGGAACAATATAATTCTATTCTTCTTCTGGTGCTCCAAGTCATTCCAATGGGCGTGGCATTTAGTATCATATCAGCGGCATGCGTTTTACGCCATCCCATAGTTGGCTTCATAAAGACTTGTAAAATTATCCAAATCTAAGGTAATCGAAGAAGATGTTCTTGAAGAAGAATCTTGCGATAGTGAGACAGGTGTATGACCAATGAAAACGTATCTCGACGTCAGCAGCATTTTCAGGGTTCGGAGACGGTAGTGTGGGAATTCAAAGTTGCTTCATGACCTTTGAGTTTAAATAGTAAAAAAACATAACACTAAATAACAATATCCCAACACTCGATGGATCTAAATAGTGGTGCTTGTTAATTTAACACCAGCTTCTCAGAGTCTGCAGACTAGGATTGTACAAGTAATATTAGTAATTTTATTACATTATGTTGGCCAGATTTTTGCTTAAAGAAAGGCCATAACATTTAATATAAAAATACCTATTGAGAACAAATGTACTCGCCAGCAAATGAGGTGCAGATGTCGGAATAAATACGGACAACGGAATCCCTCTTCGCGTGATAAATCTATAGATAGCCAGTAAACAATTACACCTTGTTAAGTCACCTACTAGCTCCAAGTACACCTTGGTTCAGAAATAAATAATGCTATCTAGGTACACCTTTACTAGCTGCAATCCGCGATGTCGGCGTCAATACGTAATAGTTTAATCTAGCGCTCTCAAATGCCAACTTAGACAAATCTATTGTCGTAGTAGGTAAATCACTCATCAAATGAATTATTGCAGCTCAATTGTATTCTACAGTATTATACCTCTTGGTAAAAGAAAGCTCTAGTGATGATGTGATCACCAAATTATCAAATCTTTAAATTAATGATCATGGCTAATTAACAATAACTATGTGCATAAATCAACGTCTAATACTGATGTTTAAATAATAATTAGGTAAATAATATAATGAATAATGTTAAATAATTAGTGGACTGTATATGATATAATTTAATAATAATAATAGTAATTTGGGCAACTTTAACACCTACTTAATTAAAGTTTATATTAGAAACATCCTTCAATTTGCACTATATAAGTACCTCTACATATTAACTTTATACTTTGAATGCTCTTTCTGAGAAAGTACTTTTAGTAATATATTAATCAGGAATCAGATCATGAAATAACATTGTATGTCTATAGACTAATACATAAATTTGTTAATCTCCTTACAATATTAAACTATCGGAAGTTTTCATATTATTATTATGAGGATTTGATTATAAGATAGCTTCTAATTAGTACCTACAAACATTGAGCTAAAATGTATGGAGATAATGACCAGTATTTGATCGCGTCGTATTTTTATTAAAATGATCCTCATAAAGTTTATTTTCAGAATTATACTGACAGCAGTTCACACTTAACTTTTTTCGATGCCTAAACCGTGTAAATGTATTTGATTTATAATTGTGTTTATGACTATTACTGTAAGCTAGTCGTGTAAAATTACATCTTATGTCTTTTGACTCTAACGTTACAATATGGTTAATAGGACCAGCAACAATCCAACCTAATTTAGTCTCACGCAATGATGCCTTACCAGTACCTACATTTATACTTTGCGTTCCCAACAAGCTCCAAAATAGATCTGCACCTATCAACATGTCAATGTCACTGGGCTTGTAAAAAGTAGGATCCGCTAAACAAATATTAGATGGTATATTAAATTCGGAAATATTAATTTCACGACATGGCAAAGTGTTCGTTATAAATGGTAAAACGTAACAATGTAGTTTGCTGGAGAAACTATTGTTTAATGACGTCATTTTAGCATGACATATTTTACCTACGCGCGAAGCTGCATTATTTATGCCATGGATGGACCTATCTATTTGTACTGACTTTAAGTTTAAGCGTTTGCATAACTGTTCAGTTATTAAAGACGATGTACTACCGCTATCGAGTACTGCACGCACTATGTGTGCACGATTTTTGTAATCGTATAATTTTACTAAAGCGGTTGACAACAATACATCTTGATGTTTAAAATCGGCACTAAGAGATGAAACATTTGCCGTTAATGTAACATTGTTATCAGAGGTATCAGAGGGAGAAGGGGAGGGCGCATCATTGGCAGACGTATTAGTCTTTGAGATCTCGGGACGTATGCTCTGAAGGCTATTACGATCACATACATGAATCAGGGTGTTATGTCTGCGCTTACATATTTTGCATCCTGTCTTTTTGCAACGGTTAGCAAAATGACCCGATTTAAAACAATTGAAACAAATCTTGAAATATGTTAATTTATGTAAACGTTCGTTTATAGTAAGAGCCAAGAATTCTACACAATTACTTAATGTATGGTCACCCTTACAGTTTGGACATGCACTTTCAACTGCTCCAGTACTACTACACTCACTGTAAGCATTTGTAGTTACCAAAGACCTCAATTTAGGACGCGGACTAACAGCTACCTGAGACTGACTTCTTGACAATTCTAAAGTTTCTATTAAATCAGCTCGGCTATGCAGAAACTGAATAAACACGTCAAACGATAGTGATTTTTCCTTATCTAACCTACCTTTAAACTCCTCCCACTCTCGGTATGTCTTAAGATCTAATTTACGAGTGATAATATAAATCAAAAGAGTATCCCAATGTTTGATAGGTTCTCCTAATGACTCTAATGCTCGTAAGTTTTTATTAATTTGGTCTATCAAACCTTTTAAAATTATAGACGATTCTCTAGTGATAAGATCTACATTAAATAGCGCCGAGACATGGTTTTGCACTAGCAATCTTTTATTATCAAAGCGGTCGCATAATAAATTCCACGCTACTGTATAGTTTCTGGCCGAAAACTCCATGGATTTGATTACCACGGCAGCAGATCCCTCAAGACACCCACGTAAATAGTGAAACTTGTTCACTTCCTCAATGTCACTATTATTGTGAATGAGGCTAGCAAAGGTGTCGCGAAACTCTAACCAATTATTATATGAGCCATTAAATTTAGGAAGTTGTATAGTAGGTAACTTAACTGGCTTATGTGTGACACTCTCTACGGATTTAAAATTGCAGACAGATTTTGAATCTTTGTTTAAATCACTTAATAAATTATGTGCCCGTGACACTGATTTATAATACAAAGACTCAAACTCTGCCCGTTCGGCTAACCGTACGTCATCATCTTCGGCGATGCATTCTAAACGCAACTGCACCTCATCATACTGCTCGTACAATGCCTCCATCTTCCCAATACGTAGCTGCAGTTCGGTAACATCGCAACTACTGGTTGTTTTATTATCAGTAAGTTGATTGAGGTAATTAAAAAATGCAGTCAAACGGCCTTTGAAACTGCCTCGTTTTCTAATCAAATCCCTTTCCTCAGACATACTGGGAAACTTGTGTCAACAACCTGAAATTAGTATTTATACAATTTTAAGCCAATTAAATTTACAATATAAACAAACCTACCTACCTAAATATAATTACAACTTACTATAAACAATATAAAAACACAGACTCATAAGTTTACAAACATAACACATTAATTTCTTTCAAAGAATTGTATTGAACACCACATATAACTACTCATATAAAATGTTTGTTGCCGCTACACAAACTTAGTGAACTATTATTATATGTTTATATCAATTGAGATTAAATAATGAAGCAATTATTGCTTACTATATTGAACAATCAATATTATGATTTTAACTCAGTTAAACAATATAAATAAATAGACATGAAATTCACAAATTAGTATGTAGGTATGACCTTACGGAACAACTAAATCGGTGATATAACAATTTACTGACGAAGTAAACACTAAAATAAAGATATACAACAACTACGAGTGTTGGGTGACAATATTAATATAAATAACTGATAGTTTTACACCAAATAACGATGAGTTGAATCACATCCACACTACCGGCACGCAGACTCCGTGCGCAAGTTGACCGGCGAATTGTTTTCTTCGGTAATAATAATGTTCCTTATTATTCCTCGTCATAGATAAATAAGGTAATCTGTACTAAAACAGCATCCGGGACGATAGGACCAATGTAAACGGGATATATAAAGAAAACTCCAAAAGAAAAACAACTGGATGTGTTTGGCGGTAAAATTTGTATTAATGAAAAAACATGGCGGCTACATTAGACCATAGATAATAAAGAAAAATATAATGTTAGTGGCCATTTCTAAAAATAGAATAAACACGATCTGCAGTGCAGGCGTGAACAGGGGAATCCCAAAATTTATAGTTTTTTTCTATTTTTGTGTAAAAATCTTAATGCGGTTCACAAAATACATCTACTTACCAAGTTTCACCATTATAGTTCTTATAGTTTCGGAAAAAAGTGACTGTGACATACGGACGGACAGACAGACAGACAGACATGACGAATCTATAAGGGTTCCGTTTTTTGCCATTTGGCTACGGAACCCTAAAAATCGTATATAATATAAGCGCTAATGTAATTTCATCTAACATAATTAACTGCTAATAGTTTTAATTATCAATTATACCTAATTCATATCCAGTTACAAGACATGATGTGTAATTAAATCGATCGCCAGTCATTATAGGTACCCTTAAGCCTGTTAAAATACGGTAAAAAATATTAATAGTATTGTTGTAATTTTTTTACATAATATAATAATACTTATACTTTGGAAACTGACTGTAAACATTTTCTGCCTGTGTATGACATACCCGATGCGTTAAATAGGTACTATTTATCTGAATATGTGACGTAACACTTAGTTATTCTAAGTAAAGCATTATTTAATCGTTCGATGTACGAATGCACGATTTTACAGATTAAAGTAAAATACGTAAATACACTTACAGTTATAGACAGTTTAACTAAACAAAATGTGATTGTTATTGATTTAGGAGCGATATGAAGGTAACTTTTTCCCTGTAGACGGCTGACCTCAAATAAATTGAGATAAAGGTAAGGTGTTGATGTGGCATGTTTATAATTCTGATAAAAAATACCAAAATACCATAACGCGACTTAAATATCAAAATATGTGTGATGAAAATATAGAAAGAGACAGAGACAGAGATGGAAGACTCACACCAAGAAATACTATGAAATAATTAAATGTTATAGAAAAAATAAACGTAAAGAAACGAATAAGAACATAAATAATTTCAGACTAGATTTTGTCAAAGTTCACATTAATTATGTTTGTCATCGAAGTTTGTAAGAGAAGCTCACGTCAAACGATATTGGACCCTTTTTATCTTGTCACTTAAACCAATTTATTGGAGTGCTAGTTTAATTATCAGTAGTTTAGTAAAGATATTACTATCGGAGCTATTTAAAGATATTTAAGAGTTTTCTTATGAATAATTGAGTTTATTATTCCAATAATGAATGATATGTGTAACAATTGCTTATTCTACAAAATTACTATTTACTAATGACGAAAAAAAAGTATTAAAAAACCTATTTTTCTGAACAGTTTTGCCCTCATAGATCCTTTGAAAAACATACGCATATTTCTGATAGCATTTTTTCAAGTTCCAATAGTTAATATATGTATTAATTTCAAATATAAACTTTATTTATTAGAATTATTATAACTAGCCTGTACTGTCGCACTGCTGGACAAAGACCTCCCTCCATTCCTTCCATTTCTCGCGATTTTGCGATAAGTCTTGCCAATTCTCGAGGAAGCCCACCAAGTCGTCCCGCCATCTCCTTCTTGGTCTGCCGCGTCCCCGCGTTTTTTTTTATTAGAATAATTACTGAAAATGTCGTCATCATCACTATATCAGCCTATAGGCGTCTACTGTTAAACATAGGCCTCCCTCGATATCCAACCGGATCGATTGCAAGCGGCTTACATCCACTGACTTCCTACAATATTTTATCTTCCGGTCCGTGGGAAAATATGTCCAATAAAAATTATTTTGTACATTTCCAGCGAAATTAAGCCGTTGTAAGTATTCATGACGGATTACATTTCCGATAAAATTTAATTTAATACAGGTTCCACTAGCAAGTTTTTTTTTCGGACGGACATATTTAGTTAGCCCCGACGCTTTTGCTACTTCACCGGGCATAAAGGCGAGCAGAGCTCCAGCCTAGATAAATGGTTTAAACACTACAAATTAAGCAACCTGCGCAAGAGGGCGTTCCCTGTGGGACTTGGACCTCAGCTCAGGGCGGTCGCTGACGGGGAGATTGAGGGATTTTAGTTTTTTAGGGAAGTTTTGTGCAACTCCGAGAGGCCCGCGAACTGTAAAGTAGAGCGACTCTACTTTACAGTTCGCGGGCCTCTCGGACTTTCGGGTCCACTGCTCGCTAAACGCGATACGTCGATCAATATAATTGAAATGTTACTAAGTAAAAATAAACTACCAAGCAATACGTGGCTGTAAAACCGAAAATAGTCAAAATCACATATAATTAATGATACTACATTTGACAGATCTTCTTTTCAATCGCTAGGATAAGGAATGTTTGCATGCTTTACTTTATGATGTGGAAAATACCAATGCGCAATCATTCGGCATTACTTTGCACAGCAGATAAGCATTGCTATTCAATGGGTAAATGCTGCCAGCATTTGGGGAACGCATAGCATAGATTTAGTATAAATTGTATTTTATAAGTTTATTCTCGTTATGCCGTGTGGTTTCCGGCTTAGAATAGAACACCCCGTGTCTACCCATGGGTGTCGTAAAAGGCGACTAAGGGACATAATGGCTGATGGATGGGCAGCAGCGTCTATTAGCCCAAGGTTAACATCTTACTGCGATCACCAATCCGTCTGCCAAGCGTGGTGATTATGGCAATATCCCTCAACGGTCCTGACTTGCCAAGGTCTGTTAAGAGGAGGCCCATTTTCAGCAGTGGACGTAAACGGGCTGTTGATGATGATGATGATGATGATTCTCGTTAAAATTAGCTCCTTTTAGTTGAAAATAATACACATTTGTTTAAAAAGCATATTTTATTAAGCACTCTTGCTTTGAGTAAACATTCTTATTTCAGCACAGGCGAATTGCCCCTCTCGATGCAATAACTTAATAAAAATCACCATCATTAACAAGTACAAAAATCTAAGCAATCATAAAAAATAGCTAACACAGCCCTAACAACATAAATGCTAACGTTCCGAATCTGCCAATAACAGCGTCAATATTTCAATCAAAGTTCGACATGTTTTAAATGGAATGCAAATAAGGAAACACGCGGCAAACAAAGCACGCATGTTTGCAACATGTCAGCCATTTACTGATATATGGTAGTGCAAATACTGTACACCAGTATTCAATCACACAAATATTGTTGCGGCACTTTTTCTGTCAGATTAAACGATCCAGGCGTAGTAAATGACACGTTGGAACAAAAATATGACTCAAAATAAATGCGCATAAATGTACGTATCTTCATTTCGTAAAATACTGCCTACCGTACTTCTGAATAATAGTTTTTTAAAACGGTTTTGTATTTTTGAATGGCAGTAGTTAAAATTTATTTTTAATCGGTTCCGTTTATGAATTACACACTGTTAAGTCTTTCATCATATTTGTATCGGTAAAAATAAACGTATTTTATTGCAAATAGGGTTTATAAATTGTGACTTAATACACAGTATAAGAATAGTAGAACCTAGTGATTAGGAATAGAATGATACATCATGATATTTGTGTGACCAAAGCGTCTACATAAATCAGACCGGCCATACAACGTTTTGTTTCATTGAACACATTGACAGTAGCTCGGTAAAACACCCAGATTGAATTGAAACTAGTAGCATGTATCGAAACAGTTTTAGGGTATGGAAGGTTTAATTCTCTACAATTTATGTTTGATTAGATTTTTTTATTGTTATATTAAAATCGTATTACATGAAATTGAATTTATTTAAATTCTATGAGTTTCTCTATTCTTTTAACCAAATTTATTAAATAGTCTGTACAAAGAAAATATAAATAATAATGATTTTATTGTTTGTATTTTTGTTGTAATGAATTGATGTACGAGGGAAGAAGATAAAATATGATATCAAAAACAGAATGCGTTATAAAGTTCTATTCATAACACTTTAATTGTATAGAATCGTTCATCTGGATTTGACGATAGAACTCAATAAGCAGGTTAAGTTTATCACACTTGATGTGGCTCTTCAAAACTCATCGTTCGTAAATTCATTAACAAATTTCCAACGATTAAAACACCATTCAAACTTGAGTATTACTTACTTCAAAGTTGTTCGGTTTAACGGAATAAATGTAGATAGAATTAATTTAGATTTTCATTTAAGATTTTAACGCTATTTCGATATTTTGTTATGATTAAAAAACTTTGTAAGTTTTGAATAATGGGTACAGTAAAATTTCGTAATACTGGATTATTTTATTCGTGAACTAGCGACCCGCCCCGGCTTCGCACGGGTACAATACTGATAATTATACTACATAATGTCTTTAAATCTCTAAAAACGGGCGAAATTTGGTCAAAACAAACAGAAACAAATTACTATAGATACCTACTAAAACTCAGTGAAATAAGTAGGTGGGTATACTTTTATCGTATGAAATACCTATACTCTTCAGGACTAACAATACAACAAACACTAAATAAATAGGTATTCAAGTATCTATCCATCATAGTTACAACGAACACAAAACAAAAAATTTGCCCTATAATTCTTAAGGATCGAGCGCGCATAATCGCATTCGGCCTACCTCCGTAGCGTAGCGGTAATTGGCTCGCTTTAAATCTCGGAGGTCGTGGGTTTGATCCCCACACCGGACATGAAATCTTTGTGTAAATTCTAAGATTTCTTTCCGGGTCTGGTTGATTGAGGGACTACCCTCCGTGCCTCGGAAAGCACGTTAAGCCGTTGGTCCCGATTGTTATAACATCATCTATAATAATCGTATATCAAGGAAGGGGCAGCAGTGTTTCCTTGTGTGTTTCAACATAATTCTGCGGTCACCAACCCGCCTGCCAAACGTGGTGACTATGGCAATACCCTCCCTCGGGAGGAGGCCCATGTTCAGCAGTGGACGATATACGTGCTGATGATGATGATGACCTACTAAAACTCAGTGAAATAAGTAGGTGGGTATACTTTTATCGTATGAAATACCTATAGGTAATCTTCAGGACTAACAACACAACAAACACTAAATAAATAGGTATTCAAGTATCTATCCATCATAGTTACAACGAACACAAAACAAAAAATTTGCCCTATAATTCTTAAGGATCGAGCGCGCATAATCGCATTAGGCCTACCTAAAACACGCGCTGTTATTTTGCGATAACTTCTAAGTTATTCATTAAAAGTATATAGTGTAGGGGTAAAATAATCTGCATGAAACGCTTAAGAATATTAACTCATTTAAAATGATAAGGATAAATACTGAATCCGTCTGATTACCTTTACAATTACCGCATTAGAAATTATCATTTTTCTAAGATAAAATGGATATAGCAAGTTAACCTTGAAAGATAGACATATGCTATCGCAGACTTTTTTGTAGATCTAAAAGAGAAGAATATTTGCCACCATACATTGTTTTGTTATATCTCATAGGGTTTAGGCAGCGTTTTCGTTGAAAGCTCCCAAATGGATTAATTTTTTCCGACACCTCTGACAAATATCAATATATCTTAGTCAAATGTACACATAAACTAAACAAATCATATACGTAAACCTTCCGGAAGAATCGTTCTATCGATTGGTAACATCCGCATGAAAATCGATGTAGAAGTTTTTGAGTTTATCGCGAACAGACAGACAGACGCGGCAGGGGACTTTGTTTATAATATGTAGTGATGTAGTGATAGCGGTCGCCCGCGGCTCCGTGCGGATGTCGGTTACCGCTGCAAAAAGCCTACCCAGGAAAGACACGGTCAGCAAAATGATTCCCAGGTCAATTCACAGACACCGACATAAACATCGACAACGCAGTCATTATCCGCAGGCTGCACAGATTGTCTTTCTGTGGATGTTAAAGTTGTTAATGATGAAAATATAATTAATGATGTAATTAATAGGCATTTTAGGGATTAGGCATTTTCAAAGCTCTGAAAAGAACTGTTGTTTAGCTCTGAGAAGAACTGTTGATTAGCTCTGAGAAGAACTTTTGCGTAGGTGTAGTTTTAAGAACGAAATCTAAAAAAAATCGCACGAAAATTATTAGACTTCGCAACGGGCCGTGCAGCAGAAATCGTAATATTTTAATTTCGCCATAACTTCAAAACCAAACGTCCAATTTTAATCATTCAAAGACCAAATATTATCCACATAAACTGTTCTTAGTGATGAAATAATTTATTTTGATAAGGATTAATAGCATGAGTAAAATAAACGCGTTTAAATGTAGTCCAAAAAAAATTCAAGATTTCTAAATAAAAAAATGGTCGTTGTGCCTCACTCGACATAGATAGGTATAGTGTGTTGCGGACTTTTTTGTAGATATTTATAAGATCTACAATTAATTAGAACATTTTGTGGTTCTATCTTTTATAGTTAAGGCAGCGTACGCAAAATAAGTAACTTTTCTGGTTGATTTTTTACACCTTGTGTCAGAAAAACCCAAATATCTTACGGAACCCTATTTTTTTCCAAAATAAAAGTTAGCCTATGTTACTCGTGGATAATGTAGCTTTCGAATGGTGAAAGAATTTTTTAAATCGGCCCAGTACTTTTTGAGCCTATTCATTACAAACATACAAAAATAGGTACAAATCTTTCCTCTTTATAATATTATAGTGTAGATATGTTTTAACGAATTTTTGTATAGATTAGCAAACTTGAGCTTAATAGATTTTTATCTTAATAATATTTCAAATTTATGCATCAATCGCATATAGATCTAACATGAGCGAGATTTGCAATAGTAATTGGCGCTATTAATATTCAATTGTAAAAATTTCATGATACATATCTAATTTTTAATAACCAAACAGTTTTAAAGTCCATTGTCTGTTTGTGGGAAAATAAAATATGTTACAGCTTTGCACCTTTGTTTCTTTTTTTTTCTTTTTCTTACTCGACCTGGGGGTACTGCTGTGCCACCATATAATTCGAAAAGTTTCTGAATTAAATAATATTATAGAACTAATTTTCCGCACGCGGTTTGACCCGTGTATCTTCATCAATAAATGGACCAGTATTTCATTATATTACCGCGTTCAAGCAATGTAACTAAAATAATGATTTTTTCTTATGGGTATCCATAAAAATTTAGTGGAATATGTTTTTAACCCGAACTGATTAAATTTAACTGAATGGATGGTGGAAACAACCTTCCGATTATTAACCAAAAAATACCATTTCTATAATCGGATCCGTTAATAGGGACTACACTCTCGAAAACTTCATCTAGCTAAGTATCGATTCTAGAAATTCCTTGCCATACATAAGAAATATAAGCGGCATAAAAGTTAAGGATCGTACTTTACAGTCGACCTGTTTTAGTTCAATATTATCGGGTGTCGGATCGAGTTTTATGACATATAGCGGCGTTTATATATGATGTGAATAAGATTTTTAGCAATATTTATATTCATATTCTTTACTTTTTATATTTGATTATTTTATAGAAGCAAGTTTTTTAGACTTGACTCTTTATTTTCTTTTAGAATCTAATTACTATTCATGTTAAATGTACTTAAATTTGTTTCGGATCTGGTTGATTAAGGGACTACCTTCCGTACTACTATTATCATAATATCATGTATAACAATTGTATACAAGGTAACTGTTGGCAGCGTTTACTGTTCCTAATATTGCGGTCACCAATCCGCCTGCCAGGCGTGGTGACTTTAGCGAAAACCCTTAGGAGGAGGCTTATATTCAGCAGTAGACGTTACACGGGATGATAGGAGTCAATAATGTTCTTATGTTTTCCTTTACAGATGCCTCAAGTCATTTTTATGTGGACTCATGAATTTTAATGACAAATAATAGCAGTAAATTAATTTTGTATTTCCATCACAATAAATACGAACTTCGTTATATGTCTTGTGTAAGCCCTGGAAATACCGTCATTCAGAGAAGCGGTGAGTTGATATTCGAATTCCTTTTTAACATTGTTATCTTTGCCAACGTATATACTGGCAACTGGCAAACAAAACAAAACGGAGTCGTATTTGGCTTTTGATGAATACCCAATGCTTGGACAATGAACGATAAATATTCAGAGGGTGTACATACATAAAGACTGATTAGATATTCAAAAAAACGTAACACGTAATGAAATACAGATAAACCTATGTATACCTGGGACAGACAGTCCAATTAGGTAGATCCAACTTCGAGAAGAGGTCAATCGCCGAATCCAACAAAGATATAAGCAGCGTTCGGTAAACTTCACAGCGTCTTTTCGTCCAAAATACCTCAATGCATAAAGACAAGATAGTCTTTAACCAGTGTGTGTTGCCAGTGATGACCTATGGATCCAAAACGTGGTGCTTCACTATAGGCCTTATTACCAGACCTCAGAATCGCTCAACGAGCTATGGAGAGGGCTATGCTCAGGGTTTCTCTACGAGATCGAATCAGAAATGAGGAGATACGAAGAAAAACGCGGGTTACCGACATAGCCCAACGGATTAGTTCGTTGAAGTGGCAATGGGCATGCCATATAGCACGGAGAACAGATGGCCGTTGGGGCCGAAAAGTTCTCGAATGGAGACCGCGGATCGGCAAGCGTAGCGTAGGACGTCCACCAACTAGATGGAAAGATGAACTGGTAAAGGCCGTAGGATCATGATAGATGCAGGCCGCCTCCAACCGTAGCGACTGGAAATCTATGAGGGAGGCCTATGTCCAGCAGTGGACATCCTATGGCTGAAATGATGATGATAATGAAACGTTTAAAACTTGCTGTGTGGTTTCCACCTTAGAAGAGATCACCCCATGTCTTTTCATAGTTGTCAAACTTGGTGTATGGTCTCCATGTTAGAATAGACTACCCTATGTCTACCTACAGGTGTCATAAGAGGCGACTAAGAAACAAACAGCTGATAAATAGGTAGCAGCATCTATATGCAGGTTAATCCACCTGCCAAGTGGTGATCATGGCAATATTTCTTATCTGAAGTGAACGTTTAAAATGATGATTTAGAATGGATCGGTTTATTCGGTCGTCCTTCCATGTTATTTCTCAGCGATGACAAGTTTTAGTACCTACTCTATTCTGAGACTTGGTTTGATTCCCACGACAACTATTAATGTTAATCACAGTTTCAGGTTCAGAGTTTGAGTGCGCTTTGTGTCCGTGAATGAAATTGCGTCTTAGTAAAGTTCTCCGCAAACCAGGGAATAAATACCTTAGTTCTTGTTTTATAAGACCATGAAGAAAAATTACTCCCATTATTAAAAAGTCAAAACATATTTTGGCTTATCAACTTACTATGTTAAATTAATATAGTTAATTTGATTATGATATGCTACTTATTATAATAGTTTATTTAGGTTTATCTTAAAGCTATCAGATATGAAAAAACAATATTATTTTTATATCTACAATTGAAAAGTCTAAGTTCTATCGTTTGAGTACGTCATTATTTTGATGACTGAACTGAAAATATTTAATTATTATACATACCTATAATTCAATATGAATCAACGTGTATTCAGATAATAACATACTGCCGCAACCTTCAAGAAATCAACGTAAATTGACAGGTTTCCTACCTGATATTGTTGATTCAGATATTGTAATTATGGGGTTGTTAGAGCCCTATAGGCAAGTATACCACCCCTTCCTTCTATAATTAAGCAAACGTAATCGTCTATTGCAATTCGTTGAATCATCATCTAATGATTACCAACTGACATACATTACTCATGTTGCTGACTATGGAAAACCCATGATTATAATAATAATCGTGTATGTACAATCACTTGAATAGAATAGGTACAATGAAATTTCTAAAGACTAATTAACAATTAATAATAACAAAAAATAAATTAAATAGATACAATGATAAACTAAATAAAAGCCTTTAAATTGGCGATCGAAATATATTTAAATGTTTTTAAACTTTCGCGATTTGTACACATAATTTTTAGTAGACGCGGGTCTACTAAAAATTATTTTATCTACTAATAATTAGCCAATTTACATCAACCACAAGTCCTCTCCACCGATCGTCACTATTACTCGAGAATAGTACGTGAAGCGGTTGAAATCAAAAAATATTCCAATTTCAACCGGGAAGATGGATACCGGTTATCAACGGCTTGGAATCCTGTAATCGCCAAATGTCATCGTCGCGACACCAATATAGTTCCCACGGGTGCTGACGTTGTGAGTGTGGTGTGTCGATCTACCGACAGTTCCGGAGTTAACAAAAATAAAAATTATTACGACCAAGCGGGGGTAGTTGCCGAAACCCGCCCTGTTCGAAGACGCCGTTGCTGACACTCATCAGTCTATCCGTGACCACGACTGGTGTAACCCATGTCGAAACGTCGGATTATTAAAAAGGTAATTATTTGCCTTAAATTTGTACCGCGATTGAGACCCGCGTCTACTAAAAATTACGAAATATATTTATTTGTTAAAATATTACGGACACTAATTTATTATCACATACACCTTAATCGAGCCAGGAAGGATGCTTTGAGCCTTCGCATGAGCCCGTAAAATTCTTTGACTGTGTTCTCAACGAACATGCCAGTCGCACTACAACGCCAGGGCAAGTATAACAGGGCCCTAAAACCGTTATTATACTGTACACAAAGAGTGATATGAGCATTCTGCGTCATGTATGATTATGATAGAAATGTTATATTAGGTACAGTAAAAAAAATACTACAAAACATGGACCTCTTCTTAACCGTCCTTAAAGCAATCACAATGCAAATATAAGCCTCCTGGAGATTGGGAGATTTTGTGATAAGTGACCTTTTGTATTTATAAATTTTAATATTATTTTGATTGTTTTATTGACTTTGAAATGGGCATACGTTAATAACATAATATTATTCAAAAACATTTTTTGACTTGATAGAAGATAATTATTTCGGTATAAATGATAAACGTTTTATTAATTTAAGCCGAGAAGAGAACGGTGTGGAGTGAAATAGGACGTGATTACGATGAGAACGGAAGAAGACGGAAGGGGAAGACCTCGACGAACGTGCTTTGACCAAATATATTTTTAAGGTCAAATAAGATCCAACCTTAAACTGACGTGCTTGTATGAAGAATGTTATGAGAGTAAATGAAGCGAAAGATGTGTGTAGGGATCGTAGCAAGTGGAGGTCCATTGTCTCTGCCTACCCCGCTGGGAAACAGGCGTGAGCTTATGTATACATGTATGTAATTTAAGCCGTACCTTAATGGCTATGGCCTCGGACTTGCGATCATGTGGTCGCCGGTTTGATTCCCACTCATTGCACGACCGATGGAGACCCACTCGTAAAACAAGCAGTTTAGCTTAGCTCGAGTGGTAAACAGGAATAAAAGTAGTGTGCATAAAAACTGTTTTAAGGATCTTAAAAAAAATATGAGCCACAACTACAACAAATATGTATAATCTAAACCCCTGTTTTGTTTAATTATTATTAATAACATACGGGACGTCCCCATCGTCGCCAAACACAAAAACGTGTCGCAATTTTATTTTATGTCTAAATGAATACTTTGTTTTCGTTGCTCTTCTCGTCTGGTGTACATTTTTCATGTCTCTGTAAAGGTTCAAAAGATTATGTTGAAATGGTGCTATCGCCAGAGTTTGTTCAGAGGGTTTTTAAATATTGGTGAGCCGTATAGGGACGGAAGGGTCATATTTTTCCAAAGCTAAAAATAAACGCTCCCAAACTTTTGGGTTATTTATTTGTTCAACATGTTGCGTTTAGGAATGTTTCAAATATATCATTTCGTTTATGAGAAAAAGAGCAAAGTGTATGTTTAGTGTATCGACTGGGGCAGTATCTCCATACAAGATAAAAAATGCTTAACAAATGTGTACATTCAATTTCTTTGGAATAAATACTATTATTAGGTAGCTTTTGTCGTGTGGTTTAGGGCTTAGAATAAACCAACCCGTATCTTCCTATGGGTGTCGTAATAGGCGACATACATCTGATGAATGGGTAGCAGCATCTATCAGGATAAAGGTTACTTGCCATCTTACTGCACTCACTAATCCACCTTCAAAGCGTTGTGACTATAACGACATACCCTTTGAGGGAAACCTATGTTCAGCAGTTGACGTTTACGGGGTAAATTTTATGGTGATTGTGACGAACAATTGAATAAATTTTGATCCGAATAAAAAAGGTATTATTGTATTTTTTCTCTGTCTTTATCTATGATTGTGTTTTATATGTATGGAGTCCGAGGCTCAAGTGTGGTCCTTACTTATGTACTTATTTTTTTATTACTGTAATTACTATTTTGTATTCGTTTCGAGTGTTCATTAAATGGTTTTCTTTCTTTCTTTCATTGCGAAAATAAGGACTTCATTAGTGGCTCAGTGGTAACGGTAGTTGCTTCTGAGACCTGGTGTTCTGGGTTGGATTCCTAACCAGGACAGTTATGTGTAAACCACAAATGCTAGTTCTGAGTCCGTGAATTAAGTGTTTGTAAAGTCCTCCGCTACACAAGGATAAATTTCCTGAGTGCGGAAGTCATATTTTTAAGAAAAAAAATGGTATTTTATTTTCCATAAATATTAAAAAAAAGAAGATAGAAACTATTTGGGTTAAACGCAACATTGCAGCGCTGAATAAGAATATGGGCACATCGCCAAATATACAAAGAAACATATATTGCAGACACTTGTTTATAGTCTTACCATAATTTGAATATAATTGCACCACCTTTTTAATTATACGTTCTGTTTATTTATGATTGCAGTATTATAAGGGAGTTTTTAAGAATTAAAAGTAAGAAATAAAGAAAATTTATATATTTACGACACGCCATCGAAATATAAATAACATTTATTATTCTATAACACCATAAAATGAATAATATTACTACTATTCTTACATTTAGTAAGAATTACATTCTTTCATTCACGGACTCAGAAAAGTTTTTTTTTTAATTGTCTTTCATATTTTATAATAATATATATTAAAATAACATCATTATCAGTTTGTATTTTTGTATTAACTCCACTCCTGAACATGGGCCTCCTGAGAGAAGGTTACACAATGCCCAAAATAACAATAATTGTATACCAAGTATTTTCAAAAAAAATATATGTTTTCATCACTGAATATAATTATTAAGCTTTTTAATTCGTTCAAATTTAAACTAGTTGTGCCGATGATGTTGTTCTGTATTGTTCTGTGTTTTAGAATAACTTTCATTATTTTTTTGTGAACAAGTCATATAACACACGGGTTATATAACCATGACACATACCTATAACATGACACGGGTTTACATATCAGCTTATTGTCATCCACATTTGAACATAGGCCTCCCTCATCGATTTCCAGCGGGAACAATTGCTAGCGGGTTGCATCCACTGGCTCCTTGCGACCTTTATTAGATCGACTGTCCATCGTGCAGGCTGTCGTCCTACCGCTTGCCAGCTCGTGCTCACCACTCGAGAAAACATGCTCCTTCTTTCATAATGCGGACGGCTAAGGAGTGGAATTCTCTGCCGGGTTCAGTTTTTCCGGAACGCTATAATCTGGACATCTTTAAAGCTAAAGTGAACAGACACTTTCTAGGCACGCGTGAATCATCATAGGCTATCTTCGCTTTCCATCAAGCGAGATTATGGTCAAACGTAAACCTATATTTAATAAAAAATAAAAAAACAGTTGAAAGTCGGTCGTCAGTAGAACTTAAATTCTTACGCTGTAATTCAATGACGCGTAATAAAACGTCGAAAGCGTCATGGTTTTTAACGAAAACATAGCATTTTTGTCAGAAAAAAAAGACACGATGAGAAATTTGAACTGGGAAATTTATAACTTTATTAACATATTTCTAATTCAGTTTTTCAGTTCAAGACAACTGGCTGTTACAGTACTAGCAAAATGTACGAGATGAGATTGGACAAACGCAATTTCGCAGCTGACAATAAACATGACGGAGGCAAAATATGTTTCTAGACGTATACAGTTTAAGTGTTGACACTTATAGTAAATGGATTCGATATAAAGTTGTTGATTGACGGATTGGTGATCGTAGTAAGATGTAAACCTTGAGCTAATAGATGCTGCTGCCCATCCATCAGCCATATGTCCCTTAGTCGCCTTTTACGACACCCATGGGAGTACATGGGGTGGTCTATTCTAAGCCGGAAACCACACGGCATTTATACCAATAGTGTAACTAAATTATAATGAAAGTAATTTTACCCTTTGTCATTCATAACATTTGGTAACGACATAATCAAGCGAGCTATTAATTCGGTTTAGTAACACGATTCGATTATTATCTGCAATTTCCTATTTATTTATCTTATCTCAATCTAACTTGTAATTGCTTTCCGCCCAAAGTTACTCGGCTGTAATCAAATTTACTGTTTTGTAAAAATACGTTTGTGACACAAGCGTGTTTAACTGTTTCAGAGCACGCTAGCTAAATTATTGCGCTGTATTCACGTAAAACGCACGTAATTTTTTCCAAACCTTTATTTTTACATCTATTACACCCAATATCTTAAAAGGTGATCAATGTTAAATGAGTTTCCAAAACCATGATTTGATTATCGGGTTAGTTAATTGTTAATGTAAGTAAGAAGTAAGAAGTATATTTTGTTCCTGTTTCAGAAATTGAAAATCTTTTGACAGCTAAGTTAACATCTGTTATTTAACTGTAGTTGTGATTGCCGTAGGAGAAACCAAGTGTCTTACAGTCTTTTGCACACAATATAATTGACATCTCGTAATGTGGTAGACACCAGTCGTTATATTATTTCCATAAATAAATATGAAACACAACGTAGACAACATCCATAGCCCAGCGGATAAACACGATTGCTTTAAATCTCAAAGGTTTTGGGTTCGATCACCGCGCTAGAAAATCTTTGTATAAAATCTAGGATTTTTTTCCGGGTGTAGCAGTTGAGGAACTTACCCCCGTGCCTTGGATAGCACGTTAAGCCGTTGGTCCCGTTGTTGTAACATCATCTTAACAATTGTATACCAGGGAATAGCAGTAGCGACTCCCTGTAAATTTGCGTCCATCAACCCGCCTGTCAAGCGTGGTGACTATGGCAAAACCTCCATTGAGGAAGGCCCACGTTCCGTTGTGGACATTATATGGGCTGATGATGGTTAGGACTAAACCCCGTGCCTCCGCCAGCCAAGCCATGGTGGTGACTATGGGAAAACCCCCATTGAAGAAAGCCCATGTTCAGCAGTGGACATTATACGGGCTTTTAAAGTAAAATACAGGTCAAGTAAAATAGCTATTTAGGGAAAAATAGTGCGAATTAATAAAGTTTAATTCGTAGTTTAACCCGAGCCGTACGTTTCTTTGAGGAAGCCTCTGTTAAATAAGGGCGTTGATTCCTAATGGTGAAATTAATTCAAATAAATACTCAGTGGTTCACAAATTTCATTGATTAAAAAACAAATTTCTTTCCCGTCTTGACCTGACCGATTAACAGACCGGTGGACAAAAGAACGATCTTATATGTTCGAGGTGAATTTTTGAGGTTTTATTTCTTTTTTTTTTTTTTTAAAGACAACTCCCGCACTTATTAAATTAATCCCTGTGTCGCGGGGGACTTTACAAACATTCATTTCACGGACACAAAGAACACCCAGACTCAGAACAACTATTTGTGGTCCACACAAATAATTGTCCCGGGTGGGAATCGAACCCAGAACACCAGGTCTCAGAAGCAACTTCCGGAGCCACTGAGCCACCGGTGCAGTCGAGTTTTCTTTTAAAACTTAATATCAAAACACAAGAAGTATCCATTTATCACTTTCAAGAACTTAAAAAGGATAAGGTATCCTTTTCAAGTTCTTGAGCTGAAACTGAAGCAAGTGAGTGCAAGTTAACGTCGTTATAAATTCACTGGGTACATTTTTAAAAATGTCGGCGATCGTTGCTTTAGATCCTTGCTCAATAAAAGTTCATATTCGTTCTTATTCGACTGGCTTTTACCGAGGTGTTTTCTAAATGAAAAATGCTAAACATATTTTACAACTGAATGTATATTCTCCAATCATAATTATTACTGAGCACCTTCCACCTGATCACGAACTTCCTTGGCAGACTTGGAAGTCCTTAAATAGACTGCGGACTCAAGTCGGACGAAGCCGGGAGAACATGAACAGGTATAGCAGGGGGTATTATAGCTCAGAGGTTACGTGTGCGTGTGGTATCTCCCCCCAGACAATAGCGCACTTCCTAGTCTGCCCTGCGTGCCCCAACACCTGTACACGCGAGGACCTGTGCAACGCCACTGATAATGCTGTGTCAGTGGCCGAGTACTGGTCTTCTCTAATTTGAACGCCAGGTCGACACGATAAGAAGAAGAAGAAGAAGATTACTACATACAGTTACCTACTATCCTACTACAGTGAAACCTAGTTAAGTGGGACCTGGATAAGTGAGAAACCCCTATTATTGAGAGATATGAGGTCCCGGCACTTTTTCATCGAATTACCTCTAATGGGACGTTTTGAAACTGGTTAAATGAGATTTGATTTCTAGGATTTTTTCGATATTTACCTCTATAATTGGGAGGCCAGATCTCAATTCACTTTATAAGTGAGACAATTTATCTGGTTGGGACAGGTTTGGACACGATTGTTTACAAACATTTCAATTGTTTTCGCACATGCTTTGTTTGTCAGCACTCTCAAATTTTGACCTCTGTAAATCAGACAACTAAATTTAAAACCTGTCTAATTGGAAAACTTGATAAATGAATACCTTTTTAAATGGTACAAAATACTTAGTCCCTTGAGATCCCAATTAACCAGGCTTCACTGTAATATTATAAACTCGAAAGTTTCAAAGAATGGATGTTTATAAAATAAAAACTACTGAACGGATTTTGCTGAAAGTTTACACGCGGATAGTTTATAAACTGGATTCACATATAAATTATAAAATATCACTCTCCGTCCCACTGGAGCAGAGTGCCGCGGGTAAAACTGCGGGGTGCATCTAGCTATTACGCAAACTTATATTGCAGATGATTGTTACACTTTTAAGGAGTATTAAAGGTACTTCCGTGGCTTATCGAAATAAGTTGCGCTCCAAATTTCGGAGGTCGTGAGTGCGATTCCCACGCCGACAAAAACGCTTCGTGTAAAACCAAAAATGAGTAATTGAGTACCTATTTAAGGTGCTTACAAAATATATCCCATCTCTTTAACTAAGGATAAAGATAGAAGATTAAGTATTATTATTTTTAATGATAATCATAAAGAAGTAAACCACTCTACCCTTTTCATATTACACGGTCCAAATGTATTTAACCTATAATGATACTTTTAATCTTTTAATCAGAAATAGACTCTATAACAAAGCTCAGTGTGTCTAGTTTTGCTTGACAACATTATAGAGGATATAAAACGAACCGTACAAATTTAAGCAACCCTTTTGAACATTGAAACCCTACATAGTACTAACGATGAATCAAAATTAACCTATTTAGCGCCAAATTAGGTCATTTTAGGTCTTACCAGTAAGATTTTATTCGTGACTTTACAGTCTACTAAGTTCACAGATTTATTTGCTAAATACTTTTTTATGGTGACGTACCTAAGTACCTATATGTTTAAAACTAAGTTACATACAAATAAAATTAAAAAAAAAAATCAAAAAAAAAAAAAAAATTGGAAATATAAAAGTCACTTAAAATATAACCTTTGTTAATATTATAAAGACGAAAATTTGATTGTTCGTCTGTTTGCATTGAATGATCTCCGAAACTAAAGTACCGATTTAAACAAAATCGTACACCTTTAAAAAACTACGTTATTCATGAATAGATCTATTGTCTATTAGCTTATGTATATATGTATCCATGAATAGCATATATTTAATTATGACGTTCACACGGTGACAGGGAGTTACGCGGATGAAACCTAGCTAACCTATAAAAACTAGCTTTATCAATACATTTCGTTCTTCAAAATTTCCATTTAATCACCAATACATATGGCAAATCCCTCATTAGGGAGGAGGTCTATGTTTAGCAATGGTCGTTATAAAGTGTGTGACGACCTCCGTAGCGTAGCGGTATTTGGCTCGCTTTAAATCACGGAGGTCTTGGGTTTGATCTCTACACCGGACAGGACATCTTTGTGTAAATTCTAAGATTTCTTTTCGGGTCTGGTTGATTGAGGGACTACCCTCCGTGCCTCGGAAAGCGCGTTAAGCCGTTGGTACCGATTGTTATAACATCATTTATAATAATCGTATATCAAGGAACGGGCAGCAGCGTTTCCTTGTGTGGTACAACATAATACTGCGGGCAGAAATCCGCCTGCCAAGCGTGGTGACAATGGCAAATACCCTCCCCCGGGAGGAGGCCCATGTTCAGTAGTGGACGTTATACGGGCTGATGATGATGATAGTGACTAGTAAGTTATGATACAATCATGGACCCTGTCGGACACAGCAATTTAGGGGAGAGGAAGGTTACTATAACAGTAATTTAAATTTAAATACTATGAACTAATAACTGACGGTTGGTGGGGCAGTAACGATGTCGACAGCCTGAACGATGGACCGATGACCTAATAAAGGGAGAAAGAAGTCGATGTAGGCCGCTAGCAATCGCTATCCCTGTAAATCTATGTAGGAGGCCTATGGTCAGCAGTGGATGACAACAGGCTAATATGATGATGATGATACCAAATTACGATATATAGTAAGACTGCCAGGTTGAAGTGGGATTGAGCGGGCCACGTGTATAGAACGCATAGGGATCGGTGGGCCAGTCGTTACGCAGTGGGTGCCGGTTGGGCGTCGTTGCCCAGGGAGGCCTAGAAAACGCTGACGTGACGATCTAGACGCATTCATGAGAGATTGGCCGCACAAAGGGAAGAGTGGAAGGTTATGGCGGAGACCTTTGCCCAGCATTGGGACAATATAGGTTAATAAAAAAAAATACAACTTCACCTTTTACTTTAATTAATGTTGCAACATCGCAAGTTCAGATACAAGTTCGTAATATATCGTTGTAAATTTCAGACCAACAATTGTGTGTTAAGTACAAATCACCTTAGACATGAAGCTAACGAATTTCGTCTGCTAATGAATCGTGCTCAACAGAGAGCCTCATTAAGTGAATTTGGGAGACATGAGACGATGTACGTGATGTATGTTCGATAATGAGAGACTGACGCCTTCACCAAACACATGAGTTACACGCGAATAATAATATAATAATAATATCTGAATAGACATCCTCCGTAGTGTAGCGATATTTGGCTCGCTTTAAATCTCGGAGGTCGTGGGTTCGACCCCACACCAGACAGGAAATCTTTGTGTAAATTCTAAGATTTCTTTCCGGATCTGGTTGGCTGAGGGACTACCCTCCGTGCCTCGGAAAGCACGTGAAGCCGTTGGTCCCGATTAATGTAACATCATCTATAATAATCATATAGCAAGGATCGGCCAGCAGCGTTTCCTTGTGTGGTACAACATAATACTGCGGTCACCAACCCGCCTGCCAAGCGTGGTGACTATGGCAAATACCCTCCCTCGGGAGGGGGCCCATGTTTAGCAGTGGTCGTTATGCGGGCTGATGATGATGATGATGACCTGAATGCCAATGCCCTCCACTTCGTCCGCGTAAAATTATGATTTTATAAGCTATCTTACTGTTGAAGTCCCGCCTAAATTGTTACTGCCTTTTTGAAGATTTGATTTTAACAAAAAACTAAATTAAAATTTGTAACCTATATTATACCTTATGGGATTAGCCATCTACATGCAAAAACCCGTCAAATTCTGTCCAGCCGTTACAAATTTTAGTCGCTACGCAGATAGACAGACGGACAGATAGACACAAAACTTTTTAATAGTTTTTTTTATTATTATTAATACCCTATAAACATGTATATGCATTTAGTAATAGCCTGTGAGTTTTCCTATTTATTTAATACATATTTTAAATAATAAGCAAGTTTATAACTCTACCAAAAACATTTAAAGAATAAAAGATTATTTTACTAAATCTACTATCGTGCAGCTGTAGGTCGCATTCTACGCCCTTTATTGAAATCTGAGGTTCCACCATGAGGTAATAACTTGAATAATAAGAACTAACTATTATTTTATTGAAATAATCTTTCAGTCACTCAGTCACTCAATGTTTATAATACCGACACCTTTTACGGAACATAGCACCTGGCTGAGATCGCCATATGAAGATTCGATTCGGGAGATGAATTCGATACAACCAAATACTTAGAACATCGTTTATTGTCTCTCTAATATAATGGATACATGGAGTATATATTCCTTATTACTATGACATCATACGAGTAACAACTAAGGCTTACGATATAAGTAGAGCTATTACACTACAACCCTTTTTAGGGTTCCGTAGCCAAATGGCAAAAAACGGAACCCTTATAGATTCGTCATGTCTGTCTGTCTGTCTGTCTGTCTGTCTGTCTGTCCGTCCGTATGTCACAGCCACTTTTTTCCGAAACTATAAGAACTATAATGTTGAAACTTGGCAAGTAGATGTATGTTGTGAACCGCATTAAGATTTTCACACAAAAGTAGAAAAAAAACAATAAATTTTGGGGTTCCCCATACATAGAACTGAAACTCAAAAAAAATTTTTTCATCGAACCCATACGTGTATCTATGAATAGGTCTTCAAAAATGATGTTAAGGTTTCTAATGTATTTTTTTTCTAAACTGAATAGTTTGCGCGAGAGACACTTCCAAAGTGGTAAAATGTGTGTCCCCCCCCCTGTAACTTCTAAAATAAGAGAATGATAAATCTAAAAAAAAAATATGATGTACATTACCATGCAAACTTCCACCGAAAATTGGTTTGAACGAGATCTTGTAAGTAGTTTTTTTTTAATACGTCAAAAATCGTAAACCGCAATTTAGCTTTCATTCAATCAACTCCAATATAAAATAACATTTCATTTCATAAACATACGCTTTTTTATTTATTCTTGATATCAAAAATAGGTACGCACTTGTAACTGAAACGGAACCCTTCGTGCGCGAGTCCGACTCGCACTTGGCCGGTTTTTTTACTTTTTTATTCGTTTTTGTTATTCAACATTTTAAGTAATTAATTAACAAAGACACAAGAATTACGGGAGCTGATACCTACATCTCCATTAAACCAATTATTTTTTTTAAACTACTTTTGACAAATGATTAAATGAAATTTTACACAATGGTGGTGAGGATGAATTCGGTTTCGAATGGCGGCTTTCTCATTGTCAGTAATAGATTTAATAACAGTTACGTAGAACTTTTGTAGGTTGCAATTCGAAATGTTTCTACCAACTGGTGGTTTGATCGAGTGGCTTTTATTTTTGAAGCTAATAATTATGTAGCGGGAGCATCCAATTTAGTTCGTGGCATTAAACGCATATCAAAGAAATATTTTTTTTTTCTGACGTACATTCTTAGGTTGGCACGACGCTTTTTCTACTTCACCGGGCATAAAGGCGAGCAGAGCTCCAGCCTTAATAAATGGTTTAAAAAACTACAAACCAAGCAACCTGCGCAAGAGGGCGCCCCCTGTGGGGCTTGGTCCTCGGCTCAGGGAGGTCGCTGGCGATGAGATTGAGAGATTATGACTTTTAGTATTTTAGGGGGCCTTGTGCAACTGTCGCTCTACTTTACAGTTCACGGGCCACTCGGACTTCCGGTCTACGAGGGCATGGTTTTGACACCAGATGCGCCTGGCCCCATTGAAAAGTGAGAGAGTAACATTACATAAATTGTACTCTTTTTTTTTGTTTTTAACTACATGATCAATAAGATATCATCACCTGTTTAACGTCCACGGTGGGTGGATGACCGCAGTATTATATTATAACACACAAAGAAACTCTGCTGCTCGTTTCCTGGTATACGATAGCTATATAATAATAATACAATGTAAAAACAATTGGGATCAACGGGATGTGCTATCCGAGGCACGGAGGATGCTTCCTCAACCAACCAGACCTAAAACCTGACAAAATCTTTTAAGTTTCACACATTTATAATCCGGCGTGTAGTTCAAACCCATGACCTCCGAGACTTAAAGCGTGACACACACAGTACCTTATATAACTCCACAGTTTTTTAAAGTAATATTGTTGCAAAAATTCGCATTTCTCAACCCACCCTTAGGGTTTTAGACGATCGTTAATGCTATTTTAACCCTCGGCTCAAACCTACATATGAAGAGGATTTACCATCCTAAATAAATATAAGTTAATCTTTTATTACAGAGAAATTTTGTGTCCTAATCACACGGTTTGTTCTCGCAGAAAAACAGAATTATATTTAAAATGGAATTTTATACTTTTTTGTTTGATTTATATTTTTACAGGCTCTGTTATAATTAAGTAAGTGCCATTTGCGCATTTATGTAATTTATTACTCGTATTTAGTTACATTAATGTAATGTTTAAAATAATACAAAGCTTTTAGGTTATTGATGTAGCTTTATGCTGAAGCGAAACTGAAGCATTTATGGTGTGTATTTGTAATAGTTTTATTATTATTATATGTGCCGTAAATAAATGAATTTTCTTTCTTTCTTTATCCTTTCTGTAATTATAAATTTAATCACCATTGTAGAAGTACTATTTTACTTGCGTTACAAGTAAAATGGTGCACACACGCACAATGTATTTTTAATATACAGGGTGTCCCAAAAGGTTACGTAGCTAGGAAGAGGGGTGATAGGGGTGGTCACAAGGGTCACCAGAAAAAATAAATCCCCTCTGGGAATTAAAAGAATAAAAGGCATTTTTTTTAAAACTAAAAATTTTACACCTTTTGGGGCGACTTTGCTCCCGATGATCTACAAATATTGGTATAATTAAAAAAAAATGCTGTTATGTTATCGTCAATAACCCTTTTTCAAATTGAAACAAAAAAAACAATACATATCTAAGCAATATTTTAAAGAAAATTAAGTTCATGTCCAGTCAAGGACTTAGTATTTACGATTTCTCTCAACTTCCTCCAAGTGTACTGAAAAAAAAAAAGTACTATGCAACTCCGGCGAGTAACTTAAAAACATAGGTAATTTTATTACAATTCCAAAATGGTATAACACTTACTTGAAAAATTCTTACTAGGATATGTAAAAATAATTTTCGGGAACAATACCCCTGCAGAACATAACATACCAATAAAACAATAGTCTCAAATTCGTACGCGAATACATTTTTAAATGTTTATTCTGTTTCTTAAAACTTAAAAAGATAGGTAATTTTATTGCAATGGTTTTAAATGAAACTCAAAAATAAAAAAAATTGTAATTATTTATTTAAATAAAATGCTCGAAATGTCTACCACCAACATAAATACACGCCCTACATCGTTTTAAAAATGAGCGGGAGATATGGCGAGCAAATCTTCTATTGTTGATTGATTCCGCGGCCTCTGTGATCCTCGCCCTCAAGTCAGCCAAGTCCGTGATGGGTTTTCCATAAACTTTTTCTTTTATAGCACCCCAGTAAAAGAAGTCTAATGGGTTTAAATCCGGTGAACGAGCTGGCCACGCTATAGCACCGGCCCTTCCCATCCACCTACCAGGGTATTCTTCGTCTAGGAAATTCCTTACAGGACGTGCACAAAATGCCAGTCTCGCAGGATAATCGCGTGGTAACAGACCCTGTACGCGTTGCACGTGGTACGGGTGAAACTTCTCAGCTTTCAATATGCGATGAGCAGTACTTTTTGGTATACCTGTACTTGCTTCAATTGCCCGAACTGAAGTACTCGGATCGTCTGCGACGGCTTGAAGCACTTCATCTTCGACATCGAACCGAGGTCTGCCTTCATTAACCGCTTGATGTGGAAATCGACCCTCAGACAATAGTCGGTGGATATTGACGAAAACACGGCTATCCGGGTGACGTGCGGCGTTCGGATATCTTTCTCGGTAGAGTCTTGCTGCAGCACCGGCATTACATCTACATTCGCCGTAAATGAGATGCATGTTCGCATATTCTTGCGCAGTGTACGTGGGTGGCATGGTGGTACAGTATCGTACACTTTAGTCCTTGAGAAAGCCGGGTCGTTGGAAGAAATCACAAACAATGTCCAAATCACAAAGAAATAATCAAGTCCAGAAAGCGAAGCAAAGTTGTTAGTACAAAATGAACACAAACGAATACAAAGGATGCGCAGTAAACGAGAGATCGTAATGTACTGACCGACTACATATTTGACTAACCAGAGATGGCCTACCTACTTTTTCTCTTTCTTAATGTATCTCCTGTCTCTCTCACTCACCAAACTTGTTTAAACTTGTTTTGTTTGGTTTCATTGTTATTGGTATGTTTTGTTCTGCAGGGGTATTGTTCCCGAAAATTATTTTTACATATCCTAGTAAGAATTTTTCAAGTAAGTGTTATACCATTTTGGAATTGTAATAAAATTACCTATGTTTTTAAGTTACTCGCCGGAGTTGCATAGTACATTTTTTTCAGTACACTTGGAGGAAGTTGAGTGAAATCGTAATTACTAAGTCCTTTACTGGACAAGAACTTAATTTTCTTTAAAATATTGCTTAGATATGTATTGTTTTTTTTGTTTCAATTTGAAAAAGGGTTATTGACGATAACATAACAGCATTTTTTTTTAATTATACCAATATTTGTAGATCATCGGGAGCAAAGTCGCCCCAAAGTGTAAAATTTTTAGTTTTAAAAAAAATGCCTTTTATTCTTTTAATTCTTAGAGGGGATTTTTTTTATTTATTTTTCTGGTGACCCTTGTGACCCTTATCACCCCTCTTCCTAGCTACGTAACCTTTTGGGACACCCTGTATACTGGGTGACTTTTATTACTGTCTTGAAAATAATAGTGCGTGATATGTATGTGAAATAGATGGCATAGTTATTTTATCATATTTTTTTTAACTGACATAGAGTGAAAATCATAACGAAAAAATACATACCTAATTAGGTAATTTCGTTACGTTACTTAAAATAGGTGCGTATAATATTATACTAGGACGCAAACAAATATAGAAGAAAAGACGTAACTACCTAATTAGCTACCCATTTTTACGGTAACGATACACACAGCAAAAAAAAGAGTTTTGCAGTCTACTAGTATTCTTGTTAACACCTCGTGCTAAGCTATAATGCTTGTGTTACGAGGGGGTTCACGACAGTAGTGCAATGGGTGGGGTTCGAACCAGCAGCCACATGATAGCAAGTCCGACGCCCTAGCCATTGGGCTACAGCCGCTTATTTATATTATATATTTCCAAAGGTTGTTTTCTTGCTCCATAAGGGTTTAAAAAATAGCTGCAATATAACATAATTACAACATAACACCTCAAATACAAATACGGTACAATGAATGCATTGTCCTTTAAACAAAAGTGTTTTACAGTATGATATTACGTCCATTTGCAATGCAAATGTAAGCTCGTTACCCATTTAGAGAATTCAGAACGTAACAATGTACCAATCTATGCTTATTTCAAAACCATTTGGAGATGTTGTTTGGATTCATTTTATCTGTTAATGTTTTAAATGTTAAAAATTATGTTGAAATAAACATTTTACTCGCCACCGAGCACTGTTATTTATTAATTTAATTTATGTACACACATAAAATTAAAAATTAATTTATAAAAATAAAAGAAAGGTAGCACAAAGGGACTGCTTATTTCTAAAGAAATTTCTTCCAGCAGACCCGCGATAACAAAAAACAAAACCGGCCAAGTGCGAGTCGGACTCTTGCTCGAAGGGTTCCGTAGGTACTAATTAAAAGTGCCTACCTATTTTTGATATCAAGAATACAACAAGTAACGTAGTATAAAAGTTCTTGTAGTTCGTTGTAACTTTGATCGATGTTGTATTTATGACGTATTAAAAAAAACTACTTACTTGATCTCGTTCAAACCAATTTTCGGTGGAAGTTTGTATGGTTATGTACATCATATATTTTTTTTAGTTTTATCATTCTCTTATTTTAGAAGTTACAGGGGGGAGGGACACACATTTTACCACTTTGGAAGTGTCTCTCGCGCAAACTTTTCAGATTAGAAAAAAATGACATTCGAAACCTCAATATCATTTTTGAAGGCCTATCCATAGATACCGCACACGTATGGGTTCGATGAAAAAAAAAAATTTGAGTTTCAGTTCTAAGTATGGGGAACCCCAATTTTTTTTGTTTTTTTTCTATTTTTGTGTTAAAATCTTAAAGCGGTTCACAACATACATCTACTTGCCAAGTTTCAACATTATATTATATTTGGGAAATTTATTTATTTGGGAAATTTAGAATATTTGGGAAAAAAGTGGCTTTGACATACGGACGGACAGACAGACAGACAGACAGACATGACGAATCTATAAGGGTTCCGTTTTTTGCCATTTGGCTACGGAACCCTAAAAAGGGAACAAGAATAGTGTGTAGGTTTAGGAAATTAAGATGGAGAAACATGAAGTAATATATACTACGTTACTGTTGTGCTAGTGGGATATTTTATCGGTCGGTGCTACTGTTACACCGCGTATGTAACAATAGATAATAAGGTAGAAAATCAAATATAGCAAATTTGTTTTCGGCCATATAAAACATATACAGGGTGTCCCAAAAGGTTAAGTAGCTGGGAAAGGGGGTGACAGGGGTGGACACAATGGTCACTAGAAAAATAAAAAAAAAATCCGCTCTGGGTACTTAAAAAAAATGGCATTTTTTTAAAAACTTAAAATTTTACACCTTGTTATTTTTGATGTTGATGTTGATGACCTTGTTGTTATTGAAGATTACATAACAGCATTTTTTTTAAATACAGCCATATTTGTAGGTACAGTTAGCACAAGGTGTAAAATTTTTAGTCTTTTAAAAAATGCCATTTATTTTTTTAAACACCCAGAGTGAATTTTTTATATTTTTCTGGTGACCCTTGTGACCATCCCTATCACCCCCCTTCCCAGCTACGTAATCTTTTGGGACACCCTGTATAAAGAAAGTGTTTTTTGACAGATGAAATTACACCTTATTAGTAACTGTCGCTGTACGCGGTTTGCAGTATCACCGACGATATGTTATAGACTATGTTTGTTGCCAAATTTAGATCATATTTGGTGTGTTGGTTTTGCAGGATTACACTTCTGCTTCTATTTTCCTTATAAAGGATTAAACGGTGGCCGCAACCCAGCCCAGCTAGGCCTGGCTAGGGGCGTCGGACTTGTGATCTTGCGGTTGCCGGTTCGATCTCCACCCATTGCACTACCGACGTGAACCCACTCGTAATAAAAGTATTTTAGATTCGCACGAGGGGTTAACAAGAATACTAGTAGACTGCAAAACTCACAACTGACAACCTCCGTAGCGTAGCGGTATTTGGCTCGCTTTAAATCTCGGAAGTCGTGGGTTCGATCCCCTTTGTGTTAATTCTAAGATTTCTTTCCGGGTCTGGTTGGTTGAGCGACTACCTCCGTGTCTCGGAAAGCGCGTTAAGCTGATGTTATAATGATTGGGACCAACCAATTATTATAACATCATCTATAATGATTGTATATCAAGGAACGGGCAGCAGCGTTTCCTTGTGTGGCACAATATAATACTGCGGTCACCAACCCGTCTGCCAAGCGTGGTGAGTAAGGCTAATACCCTACCTCGGGAGGAGGCCCATGTTCAGTAGTGGACGTTTTATGGGTTGATGATGATGATGTGCAAAACTCTGTTAGTTATCTTTACAAAAACATAGTCACTATATACGTATTTATAAATTTCCCTATCACTGTATCATTATTTTATCCATATTGAATTGTACCACCTTGAAGATACGGCAACTCATTACAAATTAGGATGATTGCATAAATACTAACCAAATTCATGTCTTTCCCGTATTATATTCAATAAATATATACCTAACAGAACTGTGATATTTTTGGTACCATTACATCTGTGTCCAAGTTATTTAAAGATTTTGTATAAAAATACATTAAATTTAGGAAAGGAATTAAGTTAATTTCATCATTCAGTCTCATCTTTCCGGGACTCAGGGTAGGGCTGGCATGGCGGCTGAATCCGCGGAGAATCTCGGCGCAAATATTTTGGTGGCCTTTTGGTGTCGAAACATTGGGGCCGTGGGGACCGGGAGCCAAATTAATTTATAAATACCTCGCAGCGGCCCTCTTAAGTGCGGCACGTTCTCCGAGTGCTGGTTTCTACTTTGCACAGCAGGTAAGCATTGCCATTCAACGTGCTAATGCTGACAGCATTCTGGGAACCTTGCCAACTAGAATAGATTTAGAATAGTGGTACCTATATAAGTTATTTATAATTAGTTAATTATTAGTTAATTAGTTATTATTTTTAATTAGTTACTTTTAGTTATGTATTTTATTCATTTTTGTTTATTAAATAATCTATATTATTTACTACTTACACGGAATACACGGTATTGCAGTAGTGGCGACGATATTAATTTTACTTCATTATTGTTGCCTTCTTCTTCTAGCGGTAATGTAATCGACCGTAACTAGCAAGGTCCCGGGTGCAGTGCCCAGGCCAAGCAAAAATTATGTAACTAGACATTTAACATTTTAAATAATTTAAGTACTTACTAGCCTAAAGTCTAGAAGTTGGTAGTGTTACATCCGTGCATCAAAGGGAAGTTAAGTTGTGGATCCTGCGCCTGATATCTCGTGCCGGTAAAATCGGTAAGGCATAGTTTAGATATGCGTGTGTGCGTAAGCTGTGTATGTACAGTCAACAAAGGTGACGATGTCATAAAAAAAAAGATGAAATAACTATGCCTGGCCCTTATTTAGGACAACGCATCAACATTGCCATCCAGCGTGGCAATTGACTCGGATGTGGAGGAATTCTTTGACGCCTAAGCCCTTATGTAGAGTAGTAGTTGTCGTTTTTGTAGGTATAGCTTATTTTAATTTTGTATGCCATAGTTTTTATTTTCTTTTCTTAGTTATTAGTTTTTATTTTTAGTTTAATTTAAGATTTTAAAATTAGTTTTTTTATTTTTTGTTTAAATTTAGATTTTGGAATTAAGCATTTTCTTTTTGTTATTTAAGTTATTATATGTTAATAAATTCTTCCTTTGTAACTATGCCTTAAATATCTATTTCATATACATATAACGTCCTATTATTTACAAGACGGTAAAAAAAGTCACCTAGTATATCACCAAATGAACACTAAATAGACATAAAAGCAGACAAATTCACTAAACCAACACTTTTTAATTACTGGCACTTGGCAAGAATGCTTTGTGTCAGTACGTGGTACGGTGCCGAAAAACAAGCTACAATGGAGGCAGCGCAATTAATCAGGCCGGGCTACGTGCAGAAGACTTGTTTTGATCCCAACTTTTCGTGAGACCACACATTTTTGGAACCATTTATTGTAAGATAATGTTGAATGGCCGAAGTAATTGATGGTGACTTCAACAATGGAGTCTTAAGGTATTGTTAAGCATACAGTTTCATTTTGTAACTCTGCACCGGTGCAGCGGTGGTTTAATGGTTACGGTAGTTGCTTCTGAGACTACTACTCACTGACCCTGCAGTGGGTAGTCTTAGGGGTGGATTTTAAGGAGTTGGAGTATACGCTTAAGGGCACAATGAGAAGCAAAGAAACATTTATTTTTTGGGACTTTTTTGGCATTTTTTGAGTTATGAACCATTTTGAAAGCTCATAACTCGGAAACGGTGCGTCGGAAGGCCATGGTTCTCAGAGGCTAAATGGTTTTTCTGGTCAAGGTTAACTTGATTCTGCAAAAAATATGGATAATTTCAAAAAAAAAAACGGTAAAGTTTTAAGTCCTTTCTTCATAGCGCTCCTAAGGCTACACTCCAACCGAGACCAGTTGTTCTAGGTCTGATTCCCACCCGTAGCAATTATTCGTGTGAACGATAGTTATTCTGAGTGTAGGTGAGCTTTATGTTCGTGACTTATATGTTTGTAAAGACCTCCGCGAGACAGGGATTTTTTAATACAACTCAAAACAGAGTAACTCTGATATTGCAGTGGGATTAATAAATATTTGTTTTATTCTGTTCAACAAATGTGATTTACCGTCTTTACTCAATATTAATGACGGCAACAGTAAAGGCTTGCAATGGTTGTTTATTTCGAAATGTTAAAATAATATAATGACTAATATTGTAAAATATAATAGTAAAAAACTCTTCGTGTTCTGTAATTCTTCATATGTTATAAATAAGAAAAATAACAATGTTTGTAAAGAGAAAATAAATAAATTTGTATTGTATTGCGAGTCCTTCTCGCACTTGGCCGGTTGTTTTATAACATTACTTTGTGGTTAAAAATAAATGTCAATACTTCCTGTCGTATAACAATTAATAAATAATGTTTGAATAATAATATTGACCAAAACTAATTAATAAAATATGGTCTTAATATAATTGTAATTTCTAATTACATAAATAAATAATAACTATGTTGATTCGATTGAAATTAACAAAGCTTGAAATAGCATAGGATTAATTAAGTATTGAAATGTAATAATAACAGCATACATAATCCACATAAAAGCGCTTAGGCAGGAAGATAAATAAATTGAATATAATACTTAACTTAATAATATTATCAGCGGTCCTATCTAATGAACCCAATGTTGGAAGCTCATCACGTGACAAAATTCCTATGACTTCGATAAAAATGTAAAACCACCAATCATGTTATAATGGCTTGGCTTGAAAATGGCACCACGAAACTAAGCCAATTGTCACACTTGAACGTACGTCTATTTTGAATTAAAAACACAATAAGTTTGATAAGCCTAAAATGAAAAAACCCTACACTAATCTAATAAACCACTACCAGTTGGCAACGTTCCCAAAATGCTGGCAGCATTGCCACGTTGTATGGCAATGCTTAATCTTTGGGCAAAATATAGACCAGCATTTTGGTCACGTGTTGCTTCGACCAGACGCCCAGGTAGATCTTTATAAATTCGATATTGGAAATTTATTATTTTAAAATACTATATATATTTATATATATTTTTTGTATTAGAACCTCATCTTAATCCTATTATCTTTTTTTTTAAACTTACTTTATTCATGTATTTAAATCTGGTTTTATACACAACTTAATAGTTTTATAAGACAAATACCACCTTTGGTAAATAGCATCATTCACGGACTCTAATTACACTCGGACTCAGAACAACTTTCTTTGGTCTGAAGAGGAAATGTAACTTATAACACCAGCTGCCAGAAGCAACTGCTACAAAGTCTGAGCCACGGGCCCAGTCAAAAAAAAAACAATTTAGTATAGGCAACGATAGCAATCGAGAGGTAAAGATTATTTGGTGGTCAACAAACAACGCCGAATATTGAAAAATGTGCAAGTTTTGCTTATTTATTAACAAACAATTGAGTCAGTTGCTCCACTTTTGGGTGTTTGCAATAAATTAACAAACCATCAAAATTGTGCAGTTTGTATTCAATATATTCTACTGTATACATACACTTTATGCTAAATAAATCGTTAGTTATTTCTACTGACATTGCTGGGTCAAAAAGTATCTGGGGAAGGAGACGATGGCTGATGAAAACTTGCGTTACTTCACTCCAAATGTAATACAACGTGACAGAGTTGTATAGGTTTCGCCTTAAGTCTCGGAAGACAGAAAGACAATATTTTTTGAATATGATATATAAGGCTTTTTTCGAGGTCTGGTTGGTTGCAAGACTACCTGCTATGTCTGGAAGCGATAAATGTTGGTATTTTGTTGTTAAAACATCATTCATGACAAACGTTTACCAAGTTAAGAGTATGTACTAGAACATCAATACATACATCAATCTAGCAAAATGATCAAAGCAAATAGATCCTTTTCAGCAATAATAAATAAAAATAGAATTTACCCGCCGCAAAAATCGATTAGGAAGATTTTTAATCTTAACAAGTGAACCAAAACATGATTAATAAAGAAAAACTTCTTAATGAAGTTCTACGACAATAACACTTAGCCAATATTATAGCCATTAATCGAGTGTAATGAGCCACATCAAATGTTATTGAACTAACTAATTCCTGATGGTCCAAGTTTCACAACTTTTTCCAGCAAATTAAGTTTGTGCAACTTCGTTTGATTTATGAATTATTCCTTAGTTTCTTAGTCCTATAGTTCACAAACTTTTGACATACGTAAATCTTGAGAGTTTGGAACTATCACTTTATAATGTTATCTTGCTCTGTTTCACCTTTGTTATATTTTAGGATTTTGTTTAAATTTCTTTTTTTCATGTAGCCTGTGATATTACTTCTTACGTCTGCTATTACCCAGAGAATTTCCTGTCAATATTGGTTGCTAGCCCGCTAGAAGTGTGCGTGACATGACCATTTAATTTCAAATCATAAATCAGCGCTGTTATAAAATAAAAGAACGCTGCTTTTCTTTTATTTTATAAACGCGCGGATGTATTCATGAAGAATAATGTCTTCGTGAAATGTAGCCTGGATTATACCTGGTAAAGTGGCGATGATGATAGATTTTTTAAATCCAGCATTATTCATTTTTGCGTTTCTCGTTGCTATAAAAATAGTTTATCTCATAAGAAGTAGTCGCGGAGTTCGCATATACGATGCGTCTATTATATAGGTTCATATATTTTTCCTGTAATATGTACATTATAAACTTAATAACATAGACTTAGTAATTGATGTTTTTGCTAATAAATTGAGTCTCAGTTGCTTGAAATAAATTGATTATTATTAGTATAAAACAATATCTATACTCTACAATAATAATATTATAAAGAGGAAATATTTGTTTGTTTGTTTGTTTTCATTGAATAGGCTCCTAAACTACAGGACCGATTTGAAAAATTCTTTCACCGTTGCAGAGCTACATTATCCCCGGATGACATACGCTGTATTTAATTATGAAGTTCCCACGGGAACGGGAGTTACGCGGGTGAAACCGCGCGGGACAGCTAGTATTTAATATTAGTGTATGAAATTCATAGATCAATTTTTATATAATACCAATATCTGTTACCTAAACTAACAAGAACGGACAAGACTTCGACATTGCAATCGGTTCGCTTCAAAAAGTTTCCAATCCCCTTTTACATTCAACGCAACTTCGCCGATAATAAGACATTTTGTGTCTGGTTAAATTCTGTATTCTCGACAGCGAAACCGTTTCGTAAAATAATTGAGTCAGTTAAAAAACCAATGGAAACTCGATAACAGTTTTGTTCGCCGGGGAATCGAAGTAAGACAAACTTAGTAACTTCGAAGTGGACAAATATCTGCTTCAAAACTTGAACAGTCCTCTTTTCCCTTGAAAGGGAATTCATCTTTTAAGGGGAAAGAGAAACTAATAGAGAATTCTAGTGGAACCAGATTAAATGTAGGTACGACATAATATAATACTTTTAATAAGGAATTTATTTCCCAAAAACATTATACAACTTACATGACATTTTTTAAAGTATAAAGTGTTACTTATATAGTACAATAAATAACATAATTACATGCCTGAACTAGGTAATCTCGTGTTTCAGGCTCATTAAGACCTAGCATAGCTACCCACAAAAAATACAAAACTTAATAACGTTTTAAGTATACATTTTGAGCAGCTACTTGCACGTGCACGTGTTAGGACGTGTTACGGATATAAAAAGAGATGAGTTATATAATAATATGTTACGGCTAATAGCCGAAGTGCGGCTACACCTAGTTTTAGCCGGCTACAACTAGGTGCAGTCGGCCACATGCGTTTATAAGTCCCTGTTCGACTCCATTGGTTTAGGTTTAGGTTATTTTTTTTTTTTTAACCACCCCAACACCTTTTTGTCCCTTGCATAGGTATTGTTTAATTTAGAGTTAACTTAGAGGAACTTGTAGGAACTTATAAGGTTGACCTAAGTTTAACCGCAAGTTGTCAGCTGCACCTAGTTGTAGCCGGCTAAAACTAGGTGTAGCCGCACTTCGGCTATTAGCCGTAACATATATATAAATAAAGGCAATAAACAACAGATCAATCAGTACACTATAGTTTATTGTTAATAAATTAAATTAGATTACAAGATTAACAATATTTAGAATATGGGGGCAGGTTCTAGGACTCGGTTTGAGCAGGTGACCAGGTAGCTAGTCACAAAACACTTAGCTTTTTAGGAAGCTGGTTAGAAGTGTTCTCGCTGACGCCTCAGGTAAATCGTAGCGGCAGCGAGGGAAACAGGGCTCGGCACGTGTCCAGTCCGGATGGTAGTAGGCTGGTAGGTGTCCGGTGTAGACCGCAGCGTGAGGGTCAAGAGAGCGTGGCATTAGTGCGCGTCCTTTTTATAATCACAGCCGCCGGTCGGCGGCAAGTGGGAGGCTTCGGGATACGGCGATATAGACGCATCGTCACAACTTAAATATTACAAACATTTAAAATTTTAAATATGAAAAACTTTATTTTTAATAAATTACTTAATTACAAGTAAGAATTTATCTGTGTAGATTGTAAGGTATTATAATTTCAAGTAGTTTCTTTGAGATGTCCATAATATCTATACTAATATATAAAGCTAAAGAGTTTGTCTGTTTTTTTGTTTGTTGTTTGAACGACTAATGATAGGAATTATTGGTAAGATAAAAAGAAAAAACACTTTTAGATAGCCCATTTGTGAAGGAAGGCTATAATCTAGGTATACTTGACTATATAGTTCCCTCATTAACGGGAGTTATGCGGGTGAAACCGCGCGCGGGGAACTTAGTATAATATATTTACCTTGTAAATAAACTAACTATTATTGAAAAACTAACTTATATTTTTCTGGAACGCAATACTAAATAGTACCCTTAAGATTCGTATTACGTTTACGATAAGTTATATATTCATGGTCCGCCCAAATAATGACAATTGTTCTTAATATAATTTAATATAGACAGAACAAGCTATTGGACACAATATAGTTAAATAATAAAGTTAAGACTAAAACATTATTAAAAACAATAACTTAAATACCTGCTTAATATGCTAATTTTTAAATGTTAAAATTATACATAGATTAATAATAAATTATTGTATTTGCAAGTGCCTGTAATAGGTTTACGTAAATAAATAGTACATTACGTGCCAAGGGAAGAAAGGAGGAGATTTCAACCCGCGCGATATTGTTATCCGAGCCGAAGGCTAGGTTGACAAAAGCGTGGACGAAAAAAAAAAACAAATTAATAGATTTAATTGTCTTATTAGAGATTATATATTTATTATTAGAGATAATTAAATATATTTTTTTTAGTAAGAAAAATAGTATTTACTATCTAACGCAAAAAAAAAACATTGAACATTGAACAGGAAATAACAATAACAACTGCTCGGTTACCATTATAATGAGTTATTTCAAATAGGTAACGGCAAGACAATTAAAACAAAAAAGACTAAATTTAAACTGTCACTAATTGTGAGCAGTCTGAAATATGCATCTTTCTTCCCGCAAACAAAAGAAGAAATTCAAACTTTCGGCCTCGGAATGATGAAAATAGTAGATTGTTTATCTAGGGAGCAAACAACTATTTTAAAGGCGAGAGTGTTTTTTTTAACTAAGCGAAGGATTCTAGAGTAGAATCCCGAGCGGAGCGAGGGATTCTTAACTAGAATCCTGAGCGCAGCGAGGGATTAAAAGTATGTCACTCGAGCTTAAAATAGTGTTGCTCCCGAGGTGGACACTCTACTTTTTATCACCCTCTATGAGAAAATAAGTAAGTGCAACTTATGAACAAGAATTTATTTACGTACAATGAAGAACCATAAGACATAAAATATAATTTTCATCAACTTTTTTTAAATTTGGCGCGCTCGCAGTTTTTCAGCCAGTCACATATTCAATACATTGTTCCCGCATGGTTTGTGATTCACCTGTTTGCTGATTGAAAAATTATTAACAATATCCACATTCCAAATTCAAATCAATTTTGGTCCCTAAGGGATTAATGAACTATTTTGGTCTCTGTTTACGAGGAATAAACTAGCTCTTTTTGAATAGATGCGATAAAAATAGTATTTATTATCGAACGCAAAAAAAAACATTGAACAGGAAATAACAATTACAAATAACAACTGCACGGTTACCACGGTAATGAGTTATTTCAATGGAGTAACGGGAAGAAAATTAAAACAAAATAATACTAAATTTTAAACTGTCACTAATTGCGAGCAGTCTAAAATATGCATCTTTCTTCCCGCAAACAAAAAAAGAAACTCAAACTTTCGTCCTCGGGATGATGAATTTTTTTTTTTTTTATGTATTATTTTTATTTTGTAACAACTACTCAAATATATTCGGTAGCGGAAACTTTATATGCTTAATTAATGGACGTATATAATAGGTGTTGACGGCCTTTATTGTTATAAAGTGAGTTTATGTGTATATTATTATAATATTCAGCAATAATTGTTTACTTTATAGCTGCAGCGCGGCGCCGTTGCCCGATTGAAACTAATTGTTGATGTTTTCCGTTCATTTTCCAACAATGAATTTCCTATTAAAGTTTTCGCTATTAGGATTTTTCAAATGTAAATAACAAAATACTTAGATATAAGAATATATTTAAATATTATTTTACGTAGGTTATATAGTTCTTAAAAAAGCCAACAAAAACAAAAGTGTGGATATTTATTTTAACCTCCGTGGCGCAGCGGTATTTGGCTTGCTTTAAATCTCGGAGGTCGTGGGTTCGATCTCCACGCCGGACAGAAAATCTTTGTGTAAATTCTTAGATTGCTTTCCGGGTCTGGTTGGTGGTGGGTTTACCCTCCGTGCCTCGGAAAGCACGATAAGCCGTTGGTCCAGATTAATATAACATAACTAATATTCTCGCAAGGAAAATTGACTGTCGAAAGAAGGAAAACAGATTTCCCTGATAATTTTCTACTGACTTAGCAAAGGCAGGTAGGAAGGTACTAACAATTTTCTTGTTCATATAACTTCAAACTTTTCACAGTTTGTTTGTTTGTTTAAATGTTCTATCTCAGGCAAGAATTCAAGCGGCCGTAGCCGAATGGCTTATCGCATTTGTGATCTTGTGGTCGCCGGTGGGGATCGAGCTATTGCACTACCGACATGAACCCACTCGTAACACAAGCGTTTTAACTTAGCACGAGGGCTTAACGAGAATTCTTATATACTATACTTAAAAAAAACATAGAAATAAACTACAGGTCCGATTCAAAAATTCTATCGTCTTTTGACATAGATTAAATTCAATGATGAAGTTCTTATGGGAACGGGAGTACCGCGAGTGGAAATTAATAAAATATAAGACACCTATAGCTGTTAAACACGTTTGAGAAATTAATTAATGCTGCACTGCTGAACATGGGCCTCCTCCCGTAGGGAGGGTATTTGCCATAGTCACCACGCTTGGCAAGCGGATTGGTGACCGCAGTATTATGGTGTACCAAGAAACGCTACTGATGATGTTATAATAATCGGGATCAACAGCACGGTAGTCCTTCAACCAACCAGACCCGGAAAGAAATCTAAAAATTTACACAAAGATTTCCGGCGTGGGGATTGAACCCACGACCTCCGAGGTTTAAAGCGAGCCAAATACCGCTACGCCACGGAGGTTGTCAACTAGTTAAAATAACTAAAAATCATCGGTTCTTTCTAGAGCTTGTCTGAAAAATATAGCTGTTTTTTTTTGTCACAGAAATATTAAACGAACGAGCAGACCTCTTGGCTAAGTTCCAAGGACTGCAGCTTACACAACTAAATACATATATATTACCATATTTATAGATATATTTCTTTTGATAACACTTAAATGGGCTTGATATCTCAGTAAATTGCATGATATATTACGAATGTGAGGTGAATTTTATATCGTAAATTTTCTTTAGTGGATATTTTGTTCCTTATATACCTATACTAGCAGTATGAAAGGACTATTATTTAATTAATTTTCTACACAACTTCATTACTTTATTAGATTGTTTGCGTCCACTGCTGAACATATGCCTCCTCTTACCAGACCTTGGCAAGACAGGGTCGTTGAGGAAGATTGCCATAATCACCACCCTTGTCACATGATTGGTGATCGCATTAATATAGAAAGATCTGCGCTAGACGTCTTTTACGATACCCATGGGAAGATTTGGTATATTTTAAGCCAGAAACCACACGACGAAATTTATTTTCGAATACTGTCATGGTCATGGTCATGGTCATGGTCAGAAGTCCGCTTTAAATACACCTTACTACGTTTCTAAGTCCATATTTAAGCCAATTATTTTACAAATTAACATTTGATTGGTTCTCTATCATAAGAACCACTGAACTGATTTATTCTTTCAGTTTATTGATCATTGCTTCTGATTACACCATCTATATTTCCCAGAAGTCCAATGAAAATGACAAAGTAAGAAAATTTTGTTACCGGCCAAATGAATCTTTCATGCTCAATTATGTAAATAGGACTCAGAGGAGCAATACTCATTGTGACTTTCGTAATTTAACATTTGTATATTAATTTGTATTTCCACTGTAATGAACATTAAAAACTTTATTTACATTCCTCTGATAAGAGAACTTAAGTGAAAATAGTGTTCTTTGTGTCCGTGAATTGAATGTTTGTAAAGTCCCCCGCGACACAGGGATTTATTTACCTAGTGCGGGAGTTGTGTTTAAAAAAAAAAAAAAAAAAAAAAAATAGCTAAAGCACACCATAAAGTTATTTTTTTTTATAAACTTATACAGAAGATGACTACACTACACTACCTCTATATTATTCTCGCTTGATTCTTATGTAAAGCCTCTTTTGCCGAATAATTTATAGAAGTGTCATGATCCAATATCTGAATCCTAGGTAAGACTATTTTGTTCTTGAAACTCAATAAAACGTTTTTACTTTCTTTATAAGTACAAATGTTAGAAATAACAATTGATATAAATATAGAATATAATTTATCCTTTTTTTTTTGTAAATCAAATACTCACTGATACAAGCCCAGACTCAGCATAGCTATATGCGATTCGCAAAAACAATTGTCCCAAATGGGAATGGGGAACCTAGAACATTAGGTTTCAGAAGCAACAACCTCTGAGCTGCCGGTATAAGTAGCTCAGAGGTAAGTACCATCATCATCAGCCCGTATAAAGTCTACTGATAAACATGGGCCTCCTCCCGAGTGAGGGTATTTGCCATAGTCACCACGCCTGGCAGGCGAGTTGGTGCCCGCAGTATTATGTTGTACCACACAAGGAAACGCTGCTGCCCGTTCCTTGATAGGTATACGACTATTATAGATGATTTTATAACAATAGGGACGAACGGCTTAATGTGCTTTCCAAGGCACGTAGAGTAGTCCCTCAACCGACCAGACCCGGAAAGAATTCTAGAATTTACAAAACGATTTTTTGTCCGACCTGGGGATCGAACCCACGATCTCCAAGATTTAAATTTTTATATAAATAATATTAGAGAATTATCTGTTAATAAATTTAAAGCCACTGTCAAAGCTAAACTATGTAAAAAGGCATATTATAAAATATCAGATTATGTAAATGACAGAATGGCTTGGGAGTAACTTGCTCTGGAATGACACTGCTGCTTAACAATATTGTAAAGTAAAATGATGATTTGATTATTTAAAAAAGGATTCCTCTGAGTTTCTTGCCAGTTCTTCTCAGAGTTGCCACGTCTTTGAACTGGTGGTAGGAAAAGAAATGGACGCATCATAAGAACATGATTTAATTATTTTTGAATTGTGTCTATATGAATAAAGATATTATTGACTTTGACTTTGACTTTGACTTTAAAGCGAGCCAAATACCGCTACGGAGGTTGTAGCAGTTATGTTTAAACGTCTCAAAACATACAGCTAATGCCAATACTATGACAATGCCACCGAGTCCCACTTCCAAAATCCCATAAAAACAATTCGATTCCCAAACAAGATTGAAGCAATAAATCAACTAGTTAAGTCAACATCAATCCCCAAAGTAAACGATACTCTCCCAAACATTACGGCTTATATCCGCTTTTTAGATCTAAATCCCTAACGCAAATGCAAGATTTCGTTTAACGAAAGCTTACACAGGGAAATCCGACTTGAAACAGTACGCTAAGTTTACTTAAGCACTTTGGTGATTATGACGGGGTTTTATTGTGCCTTGCTTTGTTACTATAATGTCATGAGATAAATACCTTATTATATGGATGAGAAGATTTTATTGATGCTAAAAAAAATGGCTGAACGAGATAAAAGTGTATACAAAATATAGAAAAAATGCAACTAGCTTTCCGCGTGTAGTTTTACCCACGTAGCAGAGCCCCGTAAATACCTGTGACCTTGTTTTTTTTAGGTTGGTATATTGGACCCACTACACACCTCACTCACTAAAACTCAAACGCAAAAGTTCACCAGTGCAAATGCGTTTAATTTTTAAGAGCAATTAGGAAACCGAAAAAACCATAGTCCTGCCTGGTAGCCATTCTTGCACCCCCCAGAGTCTGCGCCCTGTGCCTGGGCACCGGTGGTACCGCCCTATTTACGGTACTGCCCATTCCCGTTTGGACTTCATAATTAAATATAGCCTATAGCCTTCCTCTATAAATGGGCTATCTAACACCGAAATAATTTTTCAAATCGGACCAGTAGCTTCTGAGATAAGCGCGTTCAAGCAAACAAACAAATTCTTCAGTTTTATATATAAGTATAGATTAATATTAGAAAATGACCGCGGCGCTTAAGTTAGGAAGATAGCTGGTAGTAGAGTAGTTGTTGATATTTTTTAAAGAGTTATTTGAGTTTATTGAGATATATCTTTGAATAGAGATTACAGACATAACATCCCTTGAAGGGATACGCAGAGATGTGCATCTTCATCACATCGTACAACGTCCATTGTTGAACATGGGCCTCCTCCCGAGGGAGGGTTTTGCCATAGTCATCGCGCTTGGTAGGTGGATTGGTGACCGCAGTATTATGTTCTAATAGGTATACAGGGAAAAGCTGCTGCCTATTCCCTGATATACTATTGTTATAGATGATGTTATAACAATCAGGACCAACGGCTTGACGTTCTTTCCGTGACACGGAGGGTAATCCCAGAACCAACCAAAAAGAATTTACACAAATATTCCTTGTCCGGTATGGGGATCGAACCCGTGACCTCTTAAGCGAGCCAAATACCGCTACGCTACAGAGGTTAATAACGGGCCATAATAAATTCCAATTTAAATAAACCTCCTGCACAAAAATCAATGTACGGAAGTATATTAAAGGGCCTTTTTGATATCTTTTTAAACCTAAACAATACCAAAGCAGAAAAACCGTTACATAAAATCGGATGTGACATTGAGTGAGTGATATTCATCATCATCATCAACAGCCCGTTTACGTCCACTGCTGAACATGGGCCTCCTCTTAACAGACCTTGGCAAGCCAGGATCGTAGAGGGATATTGCCATAATCACCACGCTTGGCAGACGGATTGGTGATCGCAGTAAGATGTAAACCTTGAGCTAATAGATGCTGCTGCCCATCCATCAGCCATATGTCCCTTAGTCGCCTTTTACGACACCCATGGGAAGACATGGGGTGGTCTATTCTAAGCCGGAGACCACACGGCACGAGTGATATTATGATTATGACTACCTTAATCCTACGTATATTATAAACGCGAAAGTTTGTAAGTATGGATGGATGGATGGATGTTTCTTACTCTTTCACACTGGATGGATTTAGCTGAAAGTTGGCACGCGGATAGTTTATAACCTAGATTAACAAATAAGCTACAAAATTTCATGCTCCGACACACTGGAGCCGAGTGGCGCGGGTAAAACCGCGGGGCGCAGCTAGTTGTTAATATTATTACGCAATCACATTGTTTTTGAGCTGACTATTATAAAGCTAATGTTAATTTATGATCCTAATATTTAAATGCTCGATAGAGTTGAACGTGGCGCACTTCTATTTACATAATTATGTACACATTTAATTATTACATGTTTATTTCATATATTTTTTGATTTGATGTTATATTTATGAATTATTTATAATCAAATATGGGTACAGACTATATTATATCATTATCTATTTATTTAGTTTTATTCAGAATTATTCCTACACAACATTTTGGGTTAAAAATGTTGAATAGTCGTGCATGAAAGAATCATACATCACACGTAAGATTTGCTGTTATAAGATGGTTTATACAAAAATATTTAGATTGAATTTGAAAATATAGACCACAATCTTTCACATGCTTTTAATATTAAGATGAAATGTGTATTCAACCATACTTGTATGTTCAAAACTAGCTTCCCATGCCTGCTTTCACCCGTATAAGAATGCGCTCCCTTGGGAATTTCAGGATTAAATATGCTTATGTTACTTTGGTCTTACTGACAACCTCCGTAGCGTAGGGGTATTTGGCTTGCTTTAAATCGTGGAGGTCGTGGGTTCAATCCCCACGCCGGACAAGAAATCATTGTGTAAATTCTAAGATTTCTCTCCGGGTCTGGATGGTTGAGGGATTACCCTCCGTGCGTCGGAAAACACGTTAAGCCGTTGGCCCCGATTGCTATAACAATATTTATAACAATCGTATACTAGGGAACGGGCAGCAGCGTTTTTCTGTGGATTACTACATAATACTGCGATCACCAACCCGCCTGCCAAGAGTAATGACTGTGGCAAAAAACCTCCCTTGGGAGGAGGCCCATGTTCAGCAGTGGACGTTATACGGGCTGATGATGATGATGATGTTGTTTAGCTTTTTCATAATGAAAGATTTTTTTTAATGGACCTTAAGGTGAGAATAAACTAGAACATTTACTTGTAACAAAACCTCGAACATTTGCTCTTTTTACACAATACGCAACCTTACCGATGTCACAAATTGCGAATGATCGTTGTTATATTACAAGTAAATGGTCTAGTCTATACTCACCTTTATAGATTCCTCTATAAATATTAATATAGATAAATTCAGCTCCCAAATCAAATTCTGCTTCGTAAACCGTTTTCAAACTCCTAAGGGGTGCCATCAAAATGGTTTGTTTTTATTTAAATTTTGTTGCCTCTCAAACTAAGTAATCGCTTGTTTGCAAACTTTTAAAAACCTTTAAAATTTTAAGGCTGTTCAGCAATTTATGTATTAAATTTGCGGTTTGTTTTAATGGATTTTTCCTCGGGTATGACGCTGTTGAAATGGAGGCTTATTTACTTTACTGCTGAAGGGGATACGACGAATTTATTACAATGTTTTGATGTGATGAAATGCTTGTCATATTTTCGAATATACTAGACCGTGTGGTTTCCGGCTTAGAATAGACCACCTTATGTCCTCCCATGGGTGTCGTAAAAGGCGACTAAGGGACATATGGCTGATGGATGGGCAGCAGCATCTATTAGCTCAAGGTTGACATCTTACTGCGATCACCAATCCGTCTGCCAAGCGTGGTGATTATGGCAATATCCCTCTACGATCCTGGCTTGCCAAGGTCTGTTAAGAGGAGGCCCATGTTCAGCAGTGGACGTAAACGGGCTGTTGATGATGATGATGAAATGCATATGCAACAATGATACATATCTACAACTAAAAGTAGCTAATTTCTACGAGAAATAAAGTTATTTTTCGTTGTAATTAACTACTTTCTACTTGTATAAGTGTAGAATAATAACTATTTTTAAATGTGGCAAAACTGGGCAGCGTAACTTAACCTATTAAGAAGTAGAATTTGAATTTTTGTTTCCGAACTTTAAAACGGCTTAGTTATCAAAAGACTTTCACCATTAATAACATCAATAGGACCCTGTTATGCAGAAAAGATCCAACCAAAAGGTAATAAAGCATTGATTGGATCTTTTCTGCATAACAGGGTCCATAGTCACGTAATAAACGTTAAAAGTTCAGATTAATGTTTTTACTGAATCAAGGCAGAATAGCCAGACAAACCTGGTATATACAGTCTTCTAGAATTATCTACAGAATACTTTTTATCAATGAAAGCTTTACGGTTAACACCAGATATAATCTTACGTGGACACCATGTGGGACAAAATGTGACCATTTTTAATTTATTTTATAATCATGATATCATACAAGCACTGTCGATATCTTTTTTCTTATATTAATCCTAAAACATTTTTGATTGAACATTATTTTGTGTTGAAAATAACTTAAGTAAAATACAAGGCCACTATCCACACATATAAACTGAATCTAGTTTCTATTTGTTCCACGTTAGCCATCATTCCACTCTAGTGGCGTTCAAAACAGCTTCGGTCTGAAAAAGATTGTACATTCTCAGTTCTTCAAAAGAATAATTCTTAGAAATCTATCTAAGCTCGATGAATTTCTCACTCTTTCTAAGTAAGGCTTTTACTTAAACAATTCAGGGTAAATCATAAATAACTATGTCAAAACTACCTGTCACACCTTCATTTTGTTGAGGAGTACTACATGTCGTGTTAATTAAATTTGCGTGTGTGACATGGGTAGCTTTGTACTTGAACAATATAGTGTAAGCGGACAATGTTAGCAGACAAAACAAAAACATATTCTGCCTTTCGGTTAGTTATACTTAGTTTACATTTTGGGGAGTGTGCGGAATTACACGATCCAAATCCATCCGCACCCTTCCACTACCGATCAAATTAGACGGAGGTGAAAGTATCACACTTACATTGTCGAAATCCCACCAATTTGCATGAAGCAGTTCCAGTCTTCATTTATAATACGTACAGGAAAGATATGGAATACTTACGTCTTTGTTCCCTGAATAATATAATCTAGCGATCTTTAAGTCAAGAATGATAGAGCATTAGCTAAGTAAGCATGTTCTGCGTCCGCATCGATACTTACCACCAAGTGGGATTGCGGGCAAACGCAAGCCTATAAAATATTATTAAAAAAAATAAAGTTTATTGAAATATGTTAATTGTGACGGATCTTTATGAATGTGTAGTATTAACTGAGTGTTGTTCTTCTAAATTTAGTTACCTTAACGGTTAATCCTCTGATATATTCTCTCTATTGTTTCAGATTAAAATGAACGCATACTGTTCACCATGGACCACGTATTCAACAACAATGGTATGATCTACTCATTTCTAACATGCGTCCCGAACAGCGGTGGTTGGCGGTCTGTCTACTCATCACAACAGTTCACGACACGGAAATGAAACATTCCGGAGACACCCTAAACTTTGATGACTCAGTCTTCCACAAAAGAAATAAACACCACCACAGACATAAACACAAACCTGATATCTACCACCAAATTTATGATCCAACGTTCTTTGCTGACAGACCTGAAGATTTTTATCCAATGATCAATCTGAAAGATGGAATGCATTTAATAGATTACGAAAAAGCACCAAATAATGAAGCTAAAAGTGATTGGATTAACATGCCTAATGATCAAGTTGGGGAGATTAAAGATAAGAAACACCATCATCAGCACTGGCCGATAAAAAGAGAAGCAGTTATTGAAGGGGACTTAGTAATTGGAGGATTGATGATGGTTCATGAAAGGTCTGACAATATGACGTGTGGACCAGTGATGCCTCAAGGCGGGGTGCAAGCTTTGGAAACGATGCTGTATACTTTGGATATTATAAACAACGATTTGAGACTGATTCCCGGTGTGACGATAGGTGCTCACATACTTGATGATTGTGATAAAGATACATATGGGCTGGAGATGGCTGTGGACTTCATTAAAGGTATGATACTGAAAGTTTATTTAACATTAAATATATTCTTTTACAAGTAAGAAACGGTCTTGATTAAAGATTAAAATATTTATTGATAAAACTCTCATGTAATATGGCCCCTTATTTACTCATCAATTAATAGGATTTCTTAAGATGCAAGGATTAACTTATATCTGACTTGTAATTAACTTAGCATAATACTATTATAACACAATTTATGAGTTCTTGTCTACCTCATTATTTGTATAAGAAACAGTTTGTCCAATCTTTTTTAGTACTTTCATTTATAGTCTCGGCATAAATAAAAGAACTAAAAACTGATCCACAAACTAATCAAGGCTTCAAAGTTATATGGATCTGTTTATATACCGCTGAGGCTTTGATCGATTTAGCATTTAATACTAAATTCAATATCTTCTTACAAATATCAAGAATATAGAATGGCTTTTTTATTAAGCATCACACAAAAAATAAGACGCCTTTCAGTAAGAGTTCAGATATTTATCTGGGACTGTGCTACCCTTAATTAGGCAGCAGTACCTATGCAAGCAGACATTGTAAATCGAACCGATTTTCTTCTTCCAAAATGTATTATATTGGGTTAAAGGGTTATTATTGCGTAAAATTTAAGCGTCCTAACATAATTTCACTTTGCCAACACAAGTCTTTACGTAACATTAATGAATTTAAGATGGTAATTTAATCTTTAAATAATTCTTTAGGTTCAATAAGCAACATAGACGATGCTGAATATGCTTGCAACGCTACCGCAGTGAGGAAGGTCATCTCCGGTGTGGTTGGCGCAGCCTCCAGTGTGACTTCAGTCCAAGTCGCCAATCTACTGCGCCTGTTTAAGATACCGCAGGTTCGTAATAGTTTTATCTATAAAAATAAACACAGTTGAAATGTCTGTTGTTAATGGAAAAATAATAGGGTTGTTTCCATGCATATGATTGTATATATAGTACCGATAACAAGAACACAAATATTTTTGACTTTATGTTTAGTTGTGCTTATTTCAAAACCGATTTTGGGGGGATTTTCATAGTTAGGTAGCTTATGAAATCGCTAGTTTACACGAATAAAATCGCGAGCAGCTTTTCAAACATAAAATCCATCAACTCTAACGGGTGCCAATTTACTAATTGATTGTATTCTGTTTCTATTTTCTTGTACTGCTATAGAAATATCGCTAAATATTATTAAACAAAGTCCTTCGCCGCGTCTGACTGTCTGTTCTCGATAAATTAAAATATTACTGCACAGATTGGCCAAGGTTTTGTGCATTGCGCATAGCTTGAAAACGACTTGACCAATCTGGCTGAGTCTTTTTAAATTATTGGGTTAGGTTAGATTAGGTTATACAATAGAAAATATGAGATTTTTTTGTCAGGCAATGCCAGAGCACAAACAGTTTTGAAATAATTACATTGAATTTTGGCCCGTTTTTACAAGGAATCCATCGGAATAAATTACCAGCCGGTTTTCTATAGGTACGTTTTATAACCTCAAAATAAATGTAGAAAATTTGTACTTAAATAAAGAATAAATTTCGTTTCATCATCATCATCAGCCCGAATAACGCCCACTACTGAACATGGGCTTCCTCCCGGGGAAGGGTATTTGTCATAGTCACCACGCTTGGCGGGTTGTTGACCGCAGTATTATGTTGTACACAAGGAAACGCTGCTGTCCGTTCCTTGATATACGATTTTATAGATGATGTTATATCAAATCTCATTTAAGCAATAGAAAGCGAGATATTTGCAAAAAATTGATTTTTATGACCGTTGACCTTCAATATCTTAAGACGCGGACACGATTTGTGACATTTGAGACAACATTTAGGACAAAACAAAGGTTTATACTAATTTATCTTTCATTTATATTTATCTTTCATTCCGAGGTTGACGCCTTTTTTACCTAATAAGACTGGGCTATTTACCTGACAACCTCCGTAGCGTAACGGTATTTGGCTCGCTTTAAATCTCGGGGGTCGTGGGTTAGATCCCCACTCCGGATAGGAAATCTTTGTGTAAATTCTAAGATTTCCTTCCGGGTCAGTCTTGGTTGATGGACTACCCGCCGTGCCTCGGAAAGCACGTTAAGCCGTTCGTCCCGATTATTATAACATCATCTAAAATAATCGTATATCAAGGAATGGGAAAAAACGTTTCCTTGTGTGGCCCAACATAATACTGCGATCCCCAACCCGTCTGCCAAGCGTGGCATGGCAAATACCCTCCCTCGGGAGGAGGCCCATGTTCAGCAGTGGACGTTATACGGGCTGATGATGGTGTTGATTTAACCGCCTTGTTTATTTTCTCTTTAATTTTGGGAAGCATTCCATTTTTGCACTTTTAAACTTTGCACTTTTAAAAAGACAACTCCCGCACTAGGGAAATAAATCCCTGTGTCGCGGGGGACTTTACAAACATTTATTTCACGGACACACAGAACACCCAGACTCAGAACAACTATTTGTGGTTCACACAAATAATTGTCCCGGGTGGGAATCGAACCCAGAACACCAGGTCTCAGAGGCAACTATCGTAACCACTGAGCCACCGGTGCAGTCAATGCCTTTCAATAATATCAATTCAAAGCCTTAGCCTTTCAAAATTATACCTTAGTCAAAGGTACAATAAAACTCATTGTTTAACATTAAACTAACTCATTTATCACTTAAACTGGTTACATCAAGTTGCAGTATTTCATTCTAAGACAGTTTAAAACACTTGACTGCACACCAGTACAGTGCCGCCGGGCTCAGAGTTTAGCGGTTACGATAGTGTCTCCTGTCTGAGGTTTTGATCCCCTTTCTGAGGTTCACAGATAGTTTTAACTCTAGAAGTGCTTTGAGTTTATAACTGTACGTATGTAGACCACGACAAATGAATGTATTCTAGTTGTGGTATGTAAAACATCATTGCAGGTTAAGAAATATAAGAATAATGTATGTAGTGTATGCGATTAATTAAAATTAGAGTGTCTGTTTGTAAAGGAAAAATAATAGGTTTTACTAAATGCATAAAAGGCATTGATAACAAATAACAAAACACAAAAAGCGGCCGTAGCCCAATAGTTAAGGCGTCGGACTTGCAATCATGTGGTCGCCGGTTCGATCCCCATCCATTGCACTACCAACGTGAACCCAATCGTAACATAAGCATTTTAGATTGGCACGAGGAGTAGTTAACAAGAATACAAATTGTACACAAAAAAATGCTAGTTTCTTTAATCTATCTTTTAATAAAGAAGAAGTTTATTTGTCTGTCTGTTTGTTCCGGCTAGTCTAAGTAACGGCTGGACCGATTGTTACGGGACTTTTACTATTGGTATTGGTAGATAGCCAATTTATATATAAGGTCTAATAGTCTACTTTTTATTATATGATGTATTACTGTTTAATTGTCAAAGTATTACGCCTCTTATCTCGAAAAAATTTTAAGTTACGATTATAAAATGTTATCTACGCGGGCAAAGTAGCGGGCAGCAACTTGTAATTACATAAAGCTGCATTTCATAAAATTTACTATACTAACACTGCCACACTCGGTGACTGCAGTTAGCACATTTTCAAACATAACTTATACTTCCTTCAAGCTACAAATGATAAAAGAATAGAAATAATTATTTTTAATCGTCTTCAAAGAGAAAGTTTGCGATACCAATGTCGTTTTTCTTTTGTATACAACTAAAAAGATTATTGAAGTTTTATTAAACTTATTGTGTTAACTAAGATACAATAGAGATTTAATCTATGTTACATTATACATGACCGTTCCGTAGCGTAGCGGTATTTGGCTCGCTTTAAGTGTCGGAGGTCGTGGGTTCGATCACCATACCGGACAAGAATCTTTATGTAAATTCTAAGATTTATTTCCAGGAAAGCCCTTTAAGCCGTTGGTCCCGATTGTTATAATATAATCTATAACAAGCGTATTTTAGGGAAGGGGCAGCAGCGTTTCCCTGTGTATTACAACATAATACTGCGGTCACCAATCCGCCTGATTAGTGTGGTGACTATGGTAAAACAGTCCCTGGAGGCCTCCAGAAAGCTCATGTTCAGCAGTGGTCGTTATACGGGCTGATGATGATGATGAATATTATACAATATATAAAGTTCGAAATTATTCAAACTGACAAACATAGAAACTCTTCAGCTTTATATATTAGTATCATCATCATCATCATCAGCCCGTATAACGACCACTGCTGAACATGGGCCTCCTCCCGAGGGAAGGTATTTGCCATAGTCACAACGCTTGGCAGGCGGGTTGGTGACCTCAGTCATATGTTGTACCACAAAAGGAAACGCTGCTGCCCGTTCCTTGAGAAACGATTATTATAACAATCGGGACCAACAACGGCTTAACGTGCTTTCCGAGGCACGGAGGGTAGTCCCTCATTATATTATATTAGTATAGATGTAGATAACTAAACTTGTTTAATTTTCTACAGGTTTCGTTCTTCTCCACGTCGCCTGAGTTGTCGAATAAAGCAAGGTTCGAGTACTTCACCCGGACTATACCTTCGGATCACCATCAAGTGCGGGCCATGGTGGAGATAGTGAAGAAACTGGAATGGAGTTACGTTTCTATCATCTATGAGGAGTCTAGCTATGGAATCAAGGTGAGGATTTTAACAATTTTTTTAAAGGCTCTTCTTATTTCGCGAACACAAAGCTCACCCAGACTTGGAAACAGCTATTCGTGGTTTACACACAGTATAATTATTCTGAGTGAGAATCAAACTCAGACCACCAAGTCTTTAAAGCCACTGATCCACCGATGCAATCGATTTTGATATAATCTGTAAAAATAATGCCATCAAAAACAAACTTTAAAAAAAACCAAGTCTCTTTACGCAGGTCTTTTACCGTAAAATGTTGTGGGATTTATGTAATACCAAGTCGGTTAATTTATTTAAACTAAAGGGACCTTCTGTCATAAGCTATTACGCAATTAGCTGAGCTAACAGAATCTTATTATGACCATATCAAAGTTTGAAACTGAAACTGAACTGAACAGATTAGTGAATAAATAATAATTTGATAAAAATAATCGAATTAACCAATGTTTATCTACTTCAAATATTGCAAAATGAATTATTAATTCAATTAATTCGTGTTTAAAAGACGATTACCACACTTGGTTTTTTAATTCCTGTGAACTTTACAAACACACAATGACTCATAACAACTATCTGTGCTTCGGACAAATAATTATCCCTGGTGGTAACCCGTCGGACAAGTGTGTGCCCGCGACGCGTCCCTCCTCTTCCTCTCGACCCTTAGTTTGCACGGAACCATCCGATGCCCTCGTAGGCCTGAAGTCCGAGAGGCCCGCGAACTGTAAAGTAGAACGACAGTTGCACAAAACCCCCTAAAATACTAAAAGTCATAATCCCTCAATTTCATCGCCAGAGACCGGCCTGCGCCAAGGTACAAGCCCCACAGGGGGCGCCTTCTTTCGCAGGTTGCTTAGTTTGTAGTTTTTAAACCATTTGTTAAGGCTGGGGCTCTGCTCGCTTTTATGCCCAGTGAAGTAGCAAAAGCCTGGTGGCTAACTACGTAAGAAGATCCAAAAAAAAATCCCTGGTGATAATCAAACCCAAAACCCCAGAGCTTAGAATCAAATATTGTAACCATTGAGCCACCGGTTTATTCAACGTTAAATTATAATCTTTATCAAACATTGAAATCCAAATACCTATAAAGTAAACTTGCTAGTAATTAAAGAACATGAAAATAGATTAGGTACTCTCTTGAAATTCATGTAACTAGATACTTTATTGAAATTCAAGGTTTCTAGAATTTATCTTCATTACGTAAGCAGTTGCTTGAGCATTGCATTAACATCTACTTATCCAATCAAATATCAACGTCCATCCACTAAACAAATGAGCTAGACCGCAAACTTGCATGTTAACTATCAACAAATGTTCCAAATTAATTGTCATTTAGCGTCAGACTTGGCAATGGCTTCGGTGCACGAATACTCTTCACATTCACGAATTGATTCTAAAACGTTGGATATTTTCGTCGAGATTGCCTTTTCAGTACATCGCCATCGTTACTTTTTGGTTGTGATTCCTGTTATTGAGTTTTAACTAGCTTTTTAATGAGCAATTGCGAATTTTGAATTGACCTCTCAGATCTACAAATCTTTACTAATGTATAAAGCTGAAGAGTTTATTTGTTAGCTTGAACGTGATTATCTCAGGAACTAATGGTCCGATTAAAAAAAAATGTACAGTGTATGTAATAGCCCATTTATCGAGGAAGGCTAGACTATATTTAATTATGAAATTCTTATGGGAACGGGAATTACGCGGGTAAAACCCCAAGCGGGAAGCTATATATGATATAGTTAACTTTTTCGAGTTTCCGGCAACAGTGGTCAATCTCTACGGAGAAAAGCTATTAGCTTTTAAAGGAAATATACTTAATACAATGCATAATGTTAAGACCTATGACCTACACAATCAACACCCAAATATAAATTGTAAAAGTTTAAAAATCTACCGGGTTTGACCGACTAACAAATAGTAACTAAATAAAAATAAAAATGTTATTAAAAGATTCGACTAGTAACACTTTTTAAACATCAAAATATCTCTCTGTATTTACATATTACTAACCTATAAATTCTTTACAGGCATTTGAAGAGCTAGAGGCGTTACTGGCTAAGAGCAACATCTGCATAGCTGTAAAAGAGAAGTTGGTAAAAGACTCGGGAGTGGCCCACGAGGGAGCCTACGACGAGATAGTCTCCAAGCTCCTGACGAAGCCCAGAGCCAGAGGTGAGACTACTTTATTACTCTTCTTCAACAGCTGGATTACGTAATATTTTTTTTTTTTTTAAAGACACCTCCCGCACTAAGGAAATTAATCCCTGTGTCGCGGGGTACTTTACAAACATTCATTTCACGGACACAAAGTACACCCAGACTCAGAACAACTATTTGTAGTTCACACAAATAATTGTCCCGGGTGGGAATCGAACCCAGAACACCAGGTCTCAGAAGCAACTACCGTAACCACTGAGCCACCGGTGCAGTCGAATATGGTAACTATCCTTGAGCTGATAGATGCTGCTGCCCATCCATAATTTGTTTCGCTTAGTCAACTCTTACGATACCCATAGCAATAAATGGAGAAATACTTTAACATATTTTATGGCCATCCAACATAACGTTTTTTAAATTTATGTGTACACGTTTATGAGAAGATTTTAATTGTATGTGTGTTTGTACCCAACTAGCAGTGAACTCTTCGCCCATAGAGAATTACCGGCTGTCATGGTAAAAAGAAACATATATTATTTATTACATTATTTGATACCGACGGTGTAAACCTTTCTTTTTTGTTAACTGTGCATGTTATTTGGAATTGTGACGTTTTTCATTGGGGGGAATGCATTAGTCATCCTTACCACTGCAGCAGCAGGGTATGTAGAACTCCCCCCTCCACACAGGAACAGGTATTGGCTCATTATATCACCAGTAGCTAGGGTCAACATGTCCGCTACCGCTAATAGCTCGTACGTGACGTGTTAGGCACTATAAACACTAATGACTGGCTAACAATCAAATCCAATGTGCAGGCGCACGTCCAAACTCAACCAGATTCACTGTGTGACTGCTTGTTGACAGCTAACTCACCACTGATGTATATGAGACAATGTTATATCTTACTTTATAAACATATACAAATACGTATTAACCACGAGTTTTACTAGTGACCTCTTCCAGGTTAACATTGGATGGACCAGATCATTATTACAGGAAAACGGATGTTTAACAATATCTATGTTCTCTTTTTTGAGATTAATCGAACCCTCGCTCCAACCACTGCAACTCCTGTAAGCCAATATTGACAGTGACATACACTGATAATGGCAATGAGAACCGAGGCTCACCAACTGGCAAATATTTTTGCTTTCTCCCGCTTTGCGGAGGAGGGAAGTGAAAACATAATATTTATTATTATCATTGAAAGTATCTTACTTAGTTACTTAATATAAATAACATCCTCGTGGTATCTATAAGTTTCGGAGATCGTGAGTTCGATCCCTACCCAAAAGTTACGCAAACATGCTGTCTTTCATAAATACACTAGTTTCCCGCGCGCGGTTTCACCCGCTTAGCTCCCGTGCTCGTGAGAACTTCGTAATAAAATATAGCCTATAACCTTCCTCAATAAATGGGCTATCTAACACTGAAAGAATTTTTCAAATCGGACTAGTAGTTGCTGAGATTAGCCTCGTTCAAACAAACAAACTCTGCAGCTTTATAATATTAGTATAGAAACGCAGGAAAATCGAATTCGGAAGCATTACGCTAGACTTACGTAACATATACAATTTAGTTAACGCCACAGCCTAAATCTAGGCCTCCGCCCAAAGGCGACAACAAAACCCATTTACGAACTAAAGGAGTTAAGGAGTAATATTATCTAACCCGCCATATTGGATGAGATAAATGTGTTTGTGTACAATGGCGATAGCCAGCTGTGTCGAGAAACAATTTTTCGCTGAAGTGGTTACTGAAATTGAACCGATTGGTAACCGTCGATAAGAAATGATTACCATTAATAACGCCACTGTGCGTCGTTAGGATGGCTGTGCGTTCGGGGTGAATAGATTGGTTGAGTTGAACAGGTTGTGGTGTGTGTACTATGGTAATGCGAATAATTATTGGCAAACGTATGTTGAATCACGACTGTTGAAATTGGTAGAATTGTTTAAGAGTATTATTGTGTATAAGTTATTGGGGTATTAGGTAGGGTAGTCTCCCCGTCGTATGAGTTTAGTATACCACGCTATGGAGAGGGCGAGTCCTATATATGCCACCGCCAGCGCGCGAATACGCTGCAGCGGCGGTGGGAATGCATAAATGTATTTCCACCCGGACAAAAAAAAAGCATATGACAGTTGTAATTTTTTTTTTTTTTTTTACTTTCTCTTATCTGCTTATTGGCAGGAAAATAGGAAGCTTTTGGTCCAACGATGTTCTATTTAGTGCTAATAAATGGATGGTAAAATAGGTGTCACAAACACTATTTTTTCGAGACTACAACAAATATTTTTTTTTTTTTTTTTTTAAAGACAACTCCCGCACTAGGGAAATAAATCCCTGTGTCGCGGGGGACTTTACAAACATTCATTTCACGGACACAAAGAACACCCAGACTCAGAACAACTATTTGTGGTTCACACAAATAATTGTCCCGGGTGGGAATCGAACCCAGAACACCAGGTCTCAGAAGCAACTATCGTAACCACTGAGCCACCGGTGCAGTCTAAAGTAAATAAACATTTTTTTACACTCTTAATACTTTATAGTGATTTTACTCGCGTAGCTTAGCTTTAGCTTTAGCGTACAGTATATGAACGGAACAAATGTTTTGTGCCTTAAAAATTCGTACCATTTTTAACTAAATGCTACACGCAACAACAGGATGGACGTAGTGCAGAAATTCTATAAGAAGCATACTTACTCTGCCACGACAACCAAAACAAACTAGAATTTTCTAATTCGGACTGATAGACTGCGTCATGGACATTTCGCAGCTGCCGTATCGCTATTTACGCACGCACTAAAACGCAATTATCGACTACGCCGCGGCCTTCTATCACGTAGCTTCGTAGTTGTTCGTAGCATTCGTAGCCGTTCGTAGCAGCTACAATAACTAGAGACTACTACAAATGGCTACGACTGCTACTACGAGCAAGCTATATTCGAATACGAGTAATTTTTATCTTAACAAGCTGTTTGAATATTACGTTATGGCCGTGTGGTTTCCGGCGTAGAAAAGACCATCCCATATCTTTCCATGGGTTTCGTGAGAGGCGACTAAGTGACTTACAGCTGATGAATGGGCAGCAGGTTGCAGCATCTATTAGCTTAAGGCTACCTACCATCTTACTGCGGTCACCAATCCGCCTGCTAACCGTGGTGAATATGGCAATACCCGTCAATATCTCTGGCTTGCTAAGGTCTGTTGAGAGGAAGCCCATGTTCAGCAGTGGACGTAAATGGACTGTTGGGAGTTGAAGAAGAATTTTTATCTTTGCTATAATGAAGTCTGTGATATAGCTTTAGATCTTACGTTATTAATTTAGGATAATGTAGTTCTTTAATAAATAAAACACAGGAACAACATTTCTTTATGCTTATAATCCAGAGGAACTGCGATAAGGCACGGCCGGGAAGAAATCTTGCAGGCTTAGAGCCGACAGCTTTAGTGCTTTCCGTGGCACGGGTAACATCAACGTGCCTTCTTTTTAAGAAAAAAATATATTGCCTAAGATATTGCTTCGGTCTAAGGGATTCATCCCTCGTTTACTGCGGTTTTCCTTACATTTATGTATGCTGGGATTGTTAATGTGTTCTAATACTTAGCAGAGCATTTTTTTTTTTCGGTTTGGCTTACCTACGTAACCATGAGGCTTCACCGGGCATAAAGGCGAGCAAAGCTCCAGCCTAGATAAATGGTTTAAACACTACAAACTAAGCAACCTGCGCAAGAGGGCGCCCCATGTGGGGCTACTTATCAGAGCGACTTATCATCATTATAACCAATAGTGTTAACAAAATATGTCCCTAGATAGTAAACAGGACAGCATGAAAATAAGCGTGTGCAAAAACGAGACAAACATACGTTCAAGTGTGCCAATTAGCTAAGTACCGTGGTGGCAATTTTCAAGCCCGTATTTACCTCCTTTTTACTAATTCACTATAACTATCAAAATCGTAAGGTAGTTTTAATCTTAAATATTTTTTCTTCACAAATTAGTTCAGATCAAGGAGACTGCTGTTGATAAATTCTAATGTACATGTTTATCTTGTACAATCCTCATAGTACAAGATAAACTATTGAAGAAAAAGGCTAGGTATTACTTTTGTTTTTTTGCATCTCCTCCGCTGCCGCGGGGAACATAACTAAGTGCTCCCCGCGGCAATGGAGGGATATGTAGGGACATTGAAAGAATTTTTCAAATCAGACTCGTAGTTCCTGAGACAAACACGTTAAATCAAATAAACAAACTCATCAGTTTTACTATATTAGTACTAGCTTCCTGAAATTTCATAATTTAATATAGCCTCCCTCGATAAATTGACTATTTAACACTGATATATTTTTTCAAACTTTTCAGTTCTTTTTTTTTTTTTTTTTCACTACTTATATACTCCGTGGTTATAAGGCCGTGTGGTTTTCGGCTTAGAATAGACCACCCAATGTCCTCCCATGGGTGTCGTAAAAGGCGACTAAGGGACATATGGCTGATGGATGGGCAGCAGCATCTATTAGCTCAACGTTTACATCTTACTGCGATCACCAATCCGCCTGCCGGGCGTGGTGATTATGGCAATATCCCTCAACGATCCTGGCTTGCCAAGGTACATTAACAGGAGGCCCATGTTCAGCAGTGGACGTAAACGGGCTTTTGATGATGATGATGATACTCTTTGTATATTAGTATAGATAGATATAAAGTGATACTAGTAACAAATAATATTTTTGTCTTAAAACCTTATTCATTACGTTTACTTCTTAAACACAAAAATACGAGAGCTATTGAACAAAATTACTTGGAGGAATAAAATAAGTTCCTTATCCCTTTGGGCACATAACACCGCCTCGAAGCGTTACTGATAAATTGAAAGGCGGGCCACTGGGTCTGTACGTTCATGTATATTGTTACGAATGTTGGTAAATTTTCGTAGTGTTGAAGATTTAGAATCACAATTGACAACCTCCGTAACGTAGCGGTATTTGGCTCGCTTCGAACACGAAATCTTTGTGTAAATTCTAAGATTTATCTCCAGGTTAGGTTGGTTGAGGGATTAACCCTCCGTGCCTCGGAAAGCACGTTAAGCCGATGGTCCCGATTGTTATAACATCATCTATAACAAGCGTAGGTATCAGTGAACGGGCAGCAGCGTTTCCCTGTGTATTTCAACATAATACTGCGCACACCAATCCGCCTGCCAAGCGTGGTGACTATGGCAAACCCTCCCTTGGGTGGAGGCCCTTGTTCAGCAGTGGACGTTTTACGGGCTGATGATGATGATGAAGATTTCTAATAATTATTCAGTAATTTGTAAAAGTACCTATAAAAATCCGTGTGGTTTCCGGCATAGAATAGGCTATACAAAGTCTACCTATAGCTGTCGTATCACACTTGGCAAGTGGATTGGTGATCGCGGTATTATGTTGAAATGCACAGGGAAAGGTTGCTTGCCCGTTCCCTGATATACCTACGCTTGTCAGAGATGATGTTATAACAATCGGGACTAACAGCTTAACGTGCTTTCGTAGTAAGATAGTAAATAAAGTTGAGATGATAGGCTGCTGCCCATTCATCAGCTGACATCCCTTAGTCGTATCTTAAGACACCCATGGGAAGATATCTGGTGGTCTATCCACAGTGCACAGCCGAATCTAGATAACTATTAATAAAATAAATAAAATAAAATAAATAAATAAAAATCATTTTTATTTACGTAAACCTATTACAGGCACTTGCAAATAGTCAAAACAATAATTTAGTATTAAGTGTTATTTAGATAATATCATATTTTATAATATTATTATTATTAATTATCATATTTTATAAATTTTAAAATTAAACAAGTATTTAAGTTATTATTTTAATCTTAACGTCTTAGTTTATTATTTAACTATATTGTGTCAAATAGCTTGTTCTGTCTATAGTAGGTTAGAACAATTGTCATTATTTAGGTGGACCATGAGTATATAACGACGGACGCGCTTTAATGCTACCACCGGATCCAATACGCCCCAACTGAGAAGATCCGGCGAAACAAACTCAGTGGGTTATTCTACTGCCGGTTTTAACACGACCCACATGAGACGGTCCGGCGAAACATACTCAAATGGGCAGAACGTAGGTTTTGGTCCAGTTACTTTAACTATTTATTGGCATACACATTTTTTGCCCAAACGGTTGTCTTTGAAATATTTGTTTATTGTGTTTTTATACTAATAGAAAAATAAAAGAATTTGAGACAGAACTAGCGGTCTATGAATATAATATATTATTATGTAAGTAGGTCAATTACAGATAGTTCACAGAACATCACACTATTATGCGTACTACTATTTTATTTGGGTACAGGGTCTCTAGAAAGTGTTACGCAAGTAGGTTTATGAAGCCAAACGTCTTTATCCTCAATATAGTCCTTAATGCTATAATAGCCTTTAGATATGAGGACCCGTTTAATATATACTTTAAAAGTTGGATCAGGCAAATCAGTTACATGACTAGGGAGTTTGTTATAAAACCTAATGCAATTTCCCATAAATGATTTATTGGTTCTACTAACTCTAAAACCGGGTATGGCAATTTTATGTTTATTTCTCGTGTTAACATTATGAATATCACTTTTTTTGCTATATTGATCTATATTTTTTTTAACAAAAATGATATTTTGGTATATGTATTCAGAGGGAACGGTAAGAATATTAATCTCTTTAAACCTGGTACGCAAGGAGTCGCGACTACCTAAACCGTAAATAGCCCTAACTGCTCTTTTTTGTAATATAAAAATACTATTGACATCAGCGGCTGACCCCCAAAGCAGTATTCCATAGGACATAATGCTATGAAAGTACGCGAAATACACTAGTCTAGCAGTTGCTTCGTCTGACAATTGCCTAATTTTCCAGACAGCATAAGATGCGGAGCTAAGTCTACCGGTTAATTTTTCAATATGAGGGCCCCATTGCAGTTTTGAATCTAATGTTATACCTAGAAAAACTGTTGATTGAACTAGGTCTAACGGTTCTCCGTTTAATGAAACAATTGGTTTAGCGTTAGTTACATTTGGGAGCACAAATCTGACGCATTTAGTTTTACCCGCGTTTAATAAAAGATTATTTGAAGAAAACCAATGTGAAAGTATACTAAGTGTTTTATTCTGTTCAATAAGGTTAGTATCTTTTCTACTGACTTTAAATATCAATGAGGTATCGTCAGCAAAAAGAACTATATCTGACAGTTTATTTAAAATGTATGGCAAATCATTTATGTAGACTAAGAACAGAAAAGGACCCAGAATAGATCCTTGGGGCACGCCCATTTTTATCAAATGCTCTTTCGAAGCAACGCCGTCTACGTATACTATTTGTTTCCTATCAGATAAATAGGATACAACAAGATCAAGCGATTTTTCAGTCATTCCATAATATTTTAACTTCAGAACGAGCGTCTCATGATTTACACAGTCGAAAGCCTTGGAAAGGTCACAGAAGACTCCAAGAGCATCCTGCGACCCCTCCCAAGCCTCCAGTATGGATTTGATCAGAGTGCATCCTGCGTCCTGAGTAGACCGGCCTTTAGTGAATCCAAACTGCTTGTCGTGCAATATCCCATTTAGATTAAAATATGTCAACATTTGATTGAGCATAATCTTTTCGAATACTTTACTTAATGTTGGTAATATCGAGATAGGTCTATAGTTAGTCGCGTTATTTGAGCAACCTGATTTAAATATCGGCACTATTTTACTAATCTTCATTAAGTCAGGAAATACTCCATCAGTCAGAGATTTATTAAAGATGGCTGCTAGAGTAGGAGCGATATTTTGTATTACTGTGTCAATAGCTTTAACAGAAAGTCCCCACAAGTCTTCTGTACCTTTCATTTTAATTGTTCGGAATGCCTTTACTATATCAACATCATTTACAGACTGGAAGCCGAATTTAGACCCGTTTGATTTAATATTCGTTTTTAATAGTCTTTCAGCTTCCTGAGGGGAAGAAGGCAGGTGTTTAGTGGTATCAACTGGTATATTAGTAAAAAAGTTAGCAAAGAAATCTGCAATAATATTTTTATCTGAGACTAACTTATCACTGATATTTAAGTTTATAGTTTTATCCTGAATTTTGTTTTTACCAGTTTCAATATTTATTATTTTCCACGTAGACTTTATTTTGTTATCCGACTTTTTTATTAATTCACTCATATATAGTGACTTTGCCTGAATACAAACTACTTTAAAAATTTTAGAATATTTCCTTACAGTATTTATAAAATTGTCATCAGTTGTGTAGGACCTTATATTATATAATTCATACAAAACATCTCGGCTCCGTCTTATACCTTTGGTAGCCCAAGTACTAAATTTTAGTTTATTAGGGTCGATTTCTAAACGTTTAGTTTTACACACTCTCTCAAACTCCTCATGAATTGATTGTGCTAATGTATTGTACATAGCATTAGAACTACTGTCTGAATCTAAAGTTAGTTGACACAATCTCGTTTTTAAATTATGACTGAACTTATCTAGATTTTTCTTTGTGAGGGGTCTGAAACTAATAATAGATTTTTCTATGATCAATGCGTTACTAACTTTAACAATTTGGCACTTGTGGTCAGAAGGAACACCAGTTACCAAACTTTTACCTGCCACCTCAAAGTTTGTGATAATATTATCAATGCAGGTGGCTGTTGTTGGTGTGACTCTAGTGGGCTCAGAAAATAAACAGTTAAGATTAAAAGACATAAAAAGAGCCAAAAAACTATTTTTTTCTGGTGAATCTACTAATATATTTATATTAAAGTCGCCACAGATCAATATGTTTTTATTACTTTTGAATTTTTTAAGTATTTCTTCCATTGTACTAATAAAATGTTGGAAGTCTGACGAAGGTGGTCGGTATATACATATTATATAGTAATGCTGTGTTTCAATGCAAGCAACCTCACAAATCCGTTCTACTGACATACTGCTAATATCCTTACGTTCTTTAAATTTCAAACCATCTCGCATTAATATAAGTACACCTCCACCCTCAGCAGAGACCCTGTTATTAAAACTAGCAACCGTATAGCCATTTATATTAATGTCTGCAAAGTATCGCTTACTAGTTTCCCGCGCATGGTTTCTTCCGCGTAAGTCCTGTTCCCCGATAAATGGGCTCTCTAACACTAGGGCTGCCACTTTCTTTTTTGTTTTATATAATACTTTTTACAAAAAGTTTCTAATTATATATTGTACTTTTGGGAAATTCTGGAAAAATAGTACACATTTATGTAAAATATTTTTTCTACATGTATTTGTTATTACTCTTTGCTTCGGCCATCAAGGTTAAACACCTTTAAAATAATTATAAGAGTCTGAGCATGTTAGATCCACATTAAAACAAATCAACAATAGGCATGTGGACAAAAAAAAACTATTTAGTCCGTCAGTTAGATAACCAAAAAATATTGGACACTTTTTTTTTCGTTCCTCATACAAAAAGTGACGAAGATACAGCGCGTTGAAATTTTGTGTGACGTCACTATTAGGTAAAATTTTACCTAATAGTGACGTCACAAGCCCCCTCTCCTGAACTTTATACAATCTTTGTAATTTTTTATTGATTTGATAAATAAAAAAATACGTGTCCAATATTTTTTAGTACCTAATGTAACTGACGGACTAAACAGATTTTTTTAGTCCTCATACCCAGTCATTGTTTTCATATGTCGCGCTGAAGGTGCGGTCTAAATTATTAAATGGGGTGAATTTTGGTTTTGCAAAAAAATATAGTACGGACAGCAACCCTATCTAACCCTGGTAGATTTTTTTATATCGTATTACCTGAGATTCAATTCCTAAACTCTTCAGATTTATATTTTAGTATTTAATCTATTAGTTACAGTCTACTTAGTAAGTTAAGCCTTCTTAACTCACTAACTATATTATATCCACTGAAACTCCCGCTTCAATTACTTGACTATACGACACTCAAGAGACTGAAGGGAACAAAAAGGGCCCGCCTTTATTTATCCGACACCTTCAGCTGACCAGCGCTATCAATATTGAACGAAATGTCGAGGAGCTCTCGACGTTTCGGCTCGATTCGGCTCGTGTGGAATGAATTAGGTTGTTGATTGCGCAGTTACTGCGGCAGCCATTTTGTTGATGGGAAATAAGTATTTAATGTGATCTTGTAAGTATTAGTTCAGAGAATATTATAAAATTAAATGACGTACAATGAGATAAAACGTGAAGTGTTTTTAGGAAATCGTAAAAAAAAACGTTTTTTTAAATTACTCGCTGAGTTTTTGCAGTCTACTAGTATTCTTGTCGACTCCTCGTGCTAAGCTAAAATGCTTGAGTTATTCGAATCAAACCGGCGAACATAAGATCACAAGTCCGACTATCATTGAGCTACGGCCGATTTATACATTAGTCTTTTAATACTACTGATAGGTCCTTGCATTTGTGTAATCAATTATTTGCATACTGCAATCAACCGTATTTAACAGAAATATTGCACGATATCTTAGTTCAAATTGATCATGATCATCATCAACAGGCCATTTACGTCCACTGCTGAACATGGGCCTCCTCTTAAAAGACCTTGGCAAACTAGGATCGTAGAGGGATATTGCCATAATCACCACGCTTGGCAGACGGATTGGTGATCGCAGTAAGATTTAAACTTTGAGCTAATAGATGCTGCTGCCCATCCATCAGCCATATGTCCCTTACTCCCCTATGGGAAGACATTTAAATTTACATTGATATCAGGTTTTAATTTTAATAATAGTATTTAAACTATTGTAAGCTATGTTCTGGAAAATAATAAATTGAATCCAAAGGTTAATTCATTCATTCATTGTTCTAATAATCTTGTGATAATTAAAAGTTTGAATTTGAAGCGCAATTAGTAGCACGCGAAGTGCGTGTTGTCTGATTGATGACTATACGGTAGCTTTAATAATCAGCAACATATAACTAAAATTATATTAAGTATATTTCAAAGGAGTATATTTCAATAAACATGAGTATACAGACAACCTCCGTAGCGTAGCGGTATTTGGCTCGCTTTAAATTTCGGAGGTCGTGGGTTCGATCCCCACGTCGGACAAGAAATATTGGCAAGATCCCTTCACATTTTTTTTTTCGGACGGACATGCCTAATTCGCCAGGTGGCTTTTGCTACTTCACCGGGCATAAAGGCGAGCAGAGCTCCAACCTAGATAAATGGTTTAAACACTACAAACTAAGCAACCTGCGCAAGAGGGCGTCCCCTGTGGGACTTGAACCTCGGCTCAGGGCGGTCGGTGACGGGGAGATTGAGGGATTATGGCTTTAAGTTTAGGGGAGTTTTGTGCAACTGTCGCTCTATTTTACAGTTCGCGGGCCTCTCGGACTTCGGGTCTACGAGGGCATCGGAAGGGATCCCTTCACAATCCCGGTTTGCCAAGGTTAATAAAAGAGACATAAAAAAAAGATACATGGTCGTGTTTTGTTAAGACCAAAATTTGATCCTAGAGACACAGACTCACACTCTTTTTTTTCTTTTTCTTCTCTGTCTGGCTGTCTGTCACCAGGCTATAACACTGAACCACGTTATAGCTAATAGCTATATCGCTGTTGATGTTCGCTGAATAGCTAGACAGTTGCCGCTATAACAACAAATACTAAAAATTAAATAAATATTTAAGGTGGGCTTCCATACAAATACCTGTATCTTTACTCGATATTTAATAAAACATCATTGCTGCCAAACGATGTATTTTAGCCAAGAGCAGACTCATTCAACAGTGGACTTAAGCTGGCAGTTGAAGTACGTTAAAGTTTCAAAAATATAAAATCACAAATATCAAAGCAAGTAAAGGTACACTCACGTTTTCGACGCTTACAACTAGTCTACAAATCTGACGTTCAAAAATGTTCGCAGTGTTAACAAACAGACATCGCAATGTCTTGACACAACTTGTGTTAAAGGGAATCCAAGTAATGCATTTGCACCTTGTGTATGTTTCAAAGACTTTGCCATTTTTCTTGACAGAACATTCTTTGAAGAAATTTGAAATTTTTGAAGATTTACTTGTGTTGCCTCACTGCCTGAGGAGCGACAAGATTCTTTCAGTAGGCAAAAATAAATTTACACTAATATCTTTACTCAACAACCTCCGTAGCGTAGCTGTATTTTGCACGCGATGAATCTCGGAGGTCGTGGGTTCAATCCCCACGCCGGACTGGAAATCTTTGTGTAAATTCTAATACTTCTTTCCGGGTCTGGATGGTTGAGGGACTACCTTCCGTGCCTCGGAAAGCACGTTAAGCCGTTGGTCCCGATTGTTATAACATCATCTATAACAATCTTATACCAGGGAACGGGCAGCAGCGTTTCCTTGTGTGTTGCTTCATAATACTGCGGTCACAAACGGCTTAACGTACATACCGAGGAGGGACCTCAACCAACCAGACGCGGAAAAATCTTAGAATTTAAACAAAGATAGCCTGTCCGGCGTGGGAATCGAACCCACGACCTCCGAGATTTAAAGCGAGCCAAATTCAGCTACGCTACCGAGGCTGTCCATTATTATAAACATTATAATAGTGTCAAAAGTTATTTCAGTAAATTTCACTACAAAGGCGGCGCGGCGTACTAATAAACAGAAGCCACCGCAACACACTGCCTTATTACTACTAACACTAATAAAATTACCAACTCACCCACACTTTCACCAACTACCTTAATTTGTGTTGCTTAAGCCTTGCTTAAAGCCAATATTAAACTTATGTTAAGGAAAACATTAAGATAGTTTCTGTGCCGAACTAGTTATATTAAGTCAGCCTTCTATGGAGCTACTTGCGGATTTATGGACAGTTTATAGTCGATAGTATATAATGATAGATAAGATTGTGTGTGTTTTTAGGAGTATGACTTTATGTCGTGCAACTGAACCATCGTAGATACTTACAGAATGTATTGTAAGATGCTGACGGCCACGCTCTTTTACGACACATTTCATGGTCGTTTATTTTCACATTTCAAGCCGAACCCAATCTTATAAGAACCTAAAAAATAAGATATATTTAAGTTTGCAGCAAGCCATCTACACACCGGGACTATTTAGTCGTCGCTAATTCTCTGCAAAACGTAGCAGTAACCTAGTAATATTATAAAGAGGACAGATTTGTATTTTTGTGCGTGTGTATGTTTGTAATGAATAAACTCAAAAACTACTGTGCCGATTTTAATAATTCATTCACCATTGGAAAGTTACATTCAGCCTGAGTGACATAGGCTATATTTAATCATTTAAAAGCGGGAAGCTAGTACTTAAAAAGTAATTACGATAATCCGCTTATGTTAATAGCAAAAGCCATTAAGTTCTCACTACATTACATTATTGCCACACCACTTTCCGCATCGTACATATTATTTAATCAGGCGCTTGTAAGTTTAAATAACTAAAACTTTATTTACTACTGACTTTATCTAACCAGTAGAGTCGCAGTCTGGGAAGCTTTCGCTCGCCAGTTTTATGTTTGCGAAGTCCCGCGACACAAGGTTTATTTCCCTTGTGCACACTTTATCTTCGTACACGAGAATATTCCAATATGCACAGAATTCCATATGCAGATATTCTATTGAGATATTGCACCGCGTTTAGTTTTTGCTTTTGTTACGTATATACGATAGATTTTGTACCACTTTTTAAGACTTAATATCGGACGGACATATAGAGTTAGCAAAGAGGCTCGTTACTTTACCGGACATATAAAAGAGTGGGGATTTAGACTTATTAAATTGTTAAAACTACAAACAAAGCAATCTATGCAGGAGGGCGTCCCGTGTGGGACTTAAACCTCGGCTTTAGACGACCGCCGCCAGGGGATTTATGACTTTTAGTTTTTTAGAGGAATTTTGTACAGCTGTCGCTTTACAAAACAGTTCTCAGGTTCAACTTAAGGTTTACTAAGAAGACTTTCCCTATGTTAGCCATGATTTTGGGCAAATCATCCTCCCATCATTTAAACATTTTATAAACTTCATCATCATGTTGTTGATGATCATCATCAGCCCGTACAACGTCCACTGCTGAACATCGGCCTCCTCCCGAGGGAGGGGTTTTGCTATAGCCACCACGCTTGGCAGGCGGCTTGGTGACCGCAGTATTATATTGTAACACACAAGGAAATGCTGCAGCCCGTTCCCTGTTATACAATTATTATAGATGATGTTATAACAATCGGGACCAACGGCTTGACGTGCTCTCCGAGGCACGGACGGTAGTCCCTCAACCAACCAGACCCGGAAAGAAATCTTAGAATGTACACAAAGATGTCTTGCTCGTCGTCGGCATGGGGATCGAACCCAAGTCCTCCAATATTTTAAAGCGAGCCAAATACCGCTACGCTACGGGGGTTGTCTACATATTTTTTGTTTAATGGGTAAAATCCTTATTAAAAATATATAGCACTCAACAAATACTTATACCGTTAAAATTTAAAAACAAAATTATTTTATAATGGTTCTATTTCAATTATTGGACGAACTCAAGCATCGTGAATTAAATTAAAAATAATTAAACAACGTATTTTTATTAGGGTTTTGAATGAAAAATTAATAACCATCGTCCTTTTTATTGATATTAGAATCAACATGTTGAAATGAGGGTCTATAATAAACATAAATCAGAAGGTTAAAATACATAAGAATGCAATGTTCAAACAAACTAAAGCCTTTTCACACATATTATATGCAAAAATAAATAATACAGCAAAAAGTGATTCGTAAACAATATCATCATCATCGTCTGCCCGTACAACGTCCACTACTGAACATGGGCCACCTCCCGAGGGGGTTTTTGCCATAGTCACCACGCTTGGCAGGCGGGTTGGTGACCGCAGTATTATATTGTAACATACAAGGAAACGCTGCAGCCCGTTCCCTGGTAGGTATACAATTGTAATAGATGATGTTATAACAATCGGGACCAACGGCTTAACGTGCTTTCCGAGGCACGGAGAGTAGTCAACCTGACCCAGAAAGAAATCTTAGAATTTATATTAAGATTTCCTGTCCAGTGTGGGGATCGAGCCCACGACCTCCGAGATTTAAACCGAGCCAAATACCGCTACGCTACGGAAACCTCCGTAGCGTAGCGGTATTTGGCTCGGTCACGACAAGCATTGTTAATTAAATGTAAAATAACATAGTATCTACTAATTAGAGCTTTGATAGATAATTAATTAATCATAGTTTTTTTTTCTATTATATTATGTAATAAACATTATAGATATGTAAATACCTATGTGCTGTATAAATTCATTATTTCATTATTCATGATATAATTATTATCTTTCAAAACTGTAATAGTAGGTACTCTAATATTCTTATTCTATTGACTAGCTGATGCCCTCGACTTTGTCCGCGTGGCTTTTGTTATTCCTTCGGTTTTTTAACTATCCCATGGGGAATCATTAATTTTCTGTGACTGAAGGTATTAAAATGTTGACCATGGATGTAAGATACCACCATGCAAAATTTCATGAAAATCTGAGCAACAGCAAAAAAAAATTAAAAAATCTGAATGTGTTCTATTTTACTTCTAACATCCCCCTGAACCAGTTTTAAGCGTTTTTTTTTTTCTAAGTACAGACATTCGACCTGTACAGTTTTATTATATGTATTGATTATTAAACTAGGTAACAAACAGTTGCTACCTGTGAGTGCTGCAAATTGTAGGATATTACAAACAATATAATCCGTCCGTCCATTTGTCATTAATTCCTCTACTCATAATAAGTTTTTATTGACATATATAGGGTGACTGGTAATTAGTGACCGATACCTAAACACATGATTGTGCTCATGATAACAAACAACTTTTACTATGGCACCAACCCTGAAATCGCGAAAAAAAAATCAGCTGCTCCATACATTCACATAACTCGTCAACATGGTAGGGAGCAGCTGATTTTTTTTTTCGCGATTTCAGTGTTGGTGCCATATTAAAAGTTGTTTGTTGTGTGCAAAAACTCTGCTAGTAGTCTTTGAAAAAACAAACCAAAGCGGTTGTAGCCCAATGGCTAGGTTAACCCCTTGTGCTAAACTAAAACGCTTGTGTTACGAGTGGGTTCACGTCGGTAGTGCAATGGGTGGGGATCGAACCGGCGACCACAAGATCACAAGTCCGACGCCCTAGCCATTGGGCTACGGCCGCTTGATTATGGATATAATTTCTATTAAGGTGATAATCTCAGGAACTACTGGTTGGATTCGAAAAAATCTTGCTCCATTATTTAACTACGTTATCCAGAAATAACACTGGCTATATTTAATTATGAAGTTTTTACGGGAACATGAATTACGCGGTTGAAACCGCTCGCGGGAATCTAGTTAGTATTAAGTACAATCTTAAAGGCGAAAACACATTATTAAAACGCCACGCCACGCCACGTGTCAACACCTGTGCATCAGTGCGCGCGAGGCGTCGTGTCGGGTGTTCATAGTGTGTTTCTGGTCTATAGAAAACAATACATTTGATTCGACTCAACACGCGTGGCGTGTCGTTGGGTGGCGTGGCGTTTTAATAATATGTTTCCGCCTTAATTATATTACGTTCATAATTTGAATTACTGCCTACATTTCCGAAATACACGCGTAAGTGTGTATTATACCCAAGTACTCAAATCCAATTACCTAAATCATAACCTAAGCTGGAATGATGTTTGGAAGTAATTACTTGGAGAGTGTTTACATTATATATTTAAGTTTGTAAGTTAATTTAATATTTACTCAAGCTAGTCAAATAACTGTTTCGATTAATATTTAGTTGAATCACACAAACAAATAAACAGTGTTGGATAAACTTGCGTAAATCAATATCTATCAAATGTAATGGAGTAGGTACAGTCAAAGAAAGAGATGGGTTTACACCATCAGTATCAAATAATGTAAATAAATATTCGTCCGTTGTACACTAGCTATGCACTTTTAATCAAATGCTGCAACTGCACCGGTGGCTCAGTGGTTACGATAGTTGCTTTTGAGACCTGGTGTTCTGGGTTCGATTCCCACCCGGGACAATTATTTGTGTGAACCACAAATAGTTGTTCTGAGTCTGGGTGTTCTTTGTGTCCGTGAAATGAATGTTTGTAAAGTCCCCCGCGACACAGGGATTTATTTCCCTAGTGCGGGAGTTGTCTTTTTAAAAAAGATGAAAAAATAAAGATGAAATGTTCTTTCATAAAGGTTTGCTGGAAGAAAATTCATTATTGAATTAAGCTCGCCTTTGTACATGTTGTTTCCGTTGTATAAACTTTATGTTATGGTTTTAATGTGTGCAATAAAGAATAAATAAATAAATGTTTATGTGAGTAAGACAGCCAGTAATTCTTTATGGGTGGAGAGTACGCTGCTAGCTGTGTACAAATACACATAACAGAGAACTCTTCTCATAAACGTGTACATATAAATTAAAAATGCGTTGTAAAATGTGTAAACGTATCTCTTTTGTGGACTGTACATAGTTAACTTTTAGTAAAAGCAATTTAGCGGCTTCATAAATGTGTTTGTCGGTTTATAGTTTAATGATTGATGCAATGTTTTGCATCCTATTTTGATTCAAAACAGTGACAGATGATTTGTTTGTCAAGCTGTGAGTGTGTGTTTAGGATTAGTACACAACACTTGTGATAATATTGTGATGACAAATATATACAATTTAGATGTGGGTAAAATGTAGGATAGCTTTATTAATAAGCACGAAAAACTACTATTTTCTTTCTACGCTGCATACATGCAATATAATAAATAAATATAAAACTCTCCTCTTTGAGATGATTTCCTTATCTAGATCGTAGAAGGTATAATGCTGAAAATTACGATTAAAATTACATTTTAGATGTTTGCACTTTACAAAAACTACGATCGACGTCGTCAATGCTTATCATCATCATCATCATCATCAGCCCGTATAACGTCCACTGCTGAACATGGGCCTACTCCTGAGGGAGGGTATTTTCCATAGTCACCATGCTTGGCAGGCGGGTTGGTGACCGCAGTATTATGTTATACCACACAAGGAAACGCTGCTGCTCGTTCCTTGATATACGATTATTATACCAACGGCTTAACGTGCTTTCCGAGGCACGGAGGGTAGTCCCTCGAACAACCAGACCCCGAAAGAAATCATAGAATTTACACAAAGATTTCATGTCCGGTGCGGGAATCGAACCCACGACCTCCGAGATTTAAAGCGAGCCAAATACCGCTACGCTACGGAGGTTGTCGTCAATGCTTATATACAACTAAAATCCATCGAGCTGTATTCTAACAATATAACCCAAATCGGTGTTACCCAATAACTTATCACCACACTCACCACTATAACGAATAAAAAATAACAACCGGTTTCTTTTTTTCCAAAGGTGCCATACTCTTCGGCTCTGATCAGGAGGTAGCTGGAGTAATGCGAGCTGTCCAGCGCGCCAACGCCACTCACTCCTTCAGCTGGGTTGGCTCCGACGGCTGGAGCGCCAGGTCCTTGGTCTCCGATGGCAACGAACGAGCAGTCGAAGGCACCATCAGCGTCCAACCACAAGCCAACGATGTCAGAGGGTTTAAGGAATACTTCTTGGGACTGAATGTGAAGAATAATAAGAGGAATCCTTGGTTTGTTGGTAAGTTTTATACGATTTTATTTTTTGATAGCTATTTCAAAGTCCATGTTTGCGAGGAAAAATCAATCCATCAGCCTAACTCAATCCATTGCTGGGGGCCGAGTCCTCTATTTATTTAAGTATTGTGCCAACATAGTGCCACCATGATATCATTATGCCAAAAACGGTAATCTACTAATCTCACTATGGTGTCGGCGCTGGAATGGCAGTCGGTGTTGCTACCGCAGAAAAAGACCGTCAACAGAAGTAGCTGGGGAGATGGTTAGGGAGAAAACTTATAAATGTATCATTTCTCATCGTGGCATCATAGTGGCACCATTATGACGTCATTTGGATTAGTAGATTACCAAATGCGAAATAAACCGACCATTGAACTGTCATTGATAGTTCATGGACACGCCATTACAATAGTAGACTCGGGGCCCCGGTCGAAGATCTTTATCATGTTAAAAATAAGTACATAATAAAATAAGAACGGATTTTGCTGAAAGTTTGCACAGTGATAGGAAGTTAGCTAGCTAGATTAAGATAGAGATCACAAAATATCACGATCCAGCCCATTAGATCAGAGAACCGCGGCTAAAGCCGCGGGCTGAGACAATGCTAAGTGCTTCTTAATTGCTTCTACATTCTAAATCTTTATTAATTTGGTGAAATGTCCGAAACTGTCTGTTACATAGAACAAGCCTCCAATTTGTATTTTCAAATATCAAAAGCCCTTTCAAAACTTTGTTGTCTGTTCCAGCGTTCTGGTTACTTACACCACGCGGAATCATTGATGAGATTCCCTAAGGAAGATTCTTGTTAACTTGAAATTTCGTTGAAAATGGTATAAATTATGAATTTTGTTTCATTACTTAATTATAACTTTATCCTTGTGTATTGAGATGTATTTTTGAAAAGAATACTTTTCCTCTCAGATATTTTAAAAGTACATTTTTGTTCGACAATCATCACGCTTTGCTGGTGAAATAAATATCGATTTGATTGCTCAGTCTATTATACTTTGTCAAAATTATTCGTTTGATTTATTCTAAAATTTAATAAGGTTACTTTTTCTTCAATATTATTTTCAACGGGCTCACGGGTACTTAAACCTATGCAATATTATATGTTAATATATATTTTGGGCGTTTTGGACAAATCTGGCCATCATGTCTTAAGTTACATTACATAACGTTGTTACAAATACACTTTTTAAATACTATTTTCCCCGTGAGCTGCATATTTTTAATTTAATAATGATAGTCCAAAATTACATCATATTCGGGCTATTTAGATTCTATGCGAAATATTAACAATACTTTTTTTAAAGACGTTTTTTTGGTGTTGTCATTGTCCCTCGAGACACTATGATTCATTGCCCTAGAGCAACATGTTTTTTTTTAAACAAAAGATTGCAATGAAACTTTAACTACTATCACTAATTGATTTAGTTACTCATTTATCCGTTTAATTTCTTCGCCAGAAGAAAACTGCATTTGCATTCACCAAAAACTAGCTTATTACTACTTTGGCAACGGTCGAACTGTACGAATCAAAACTTGGTCTTCGTTCGTTTATTCAGAAAAAAAAAGAACTGCATAACATTATTGAATCCTCTTTCAGAATATTTTAAATTACTCTCGGTTCGCTGGTAAATTTCAATTGATATTTGCAATGATGGTAAGAATAGCTTAAGTTATATTATGCGCCATTTTCGCAAAGTGATTTCCGTTTATGAACTTAATTCACTTGATGTTTAACCCAACCTTAAGCATAACAGAGTGATTATCTGGTTAGAGTTCAAGATAGCGTCTGAAAGCAGGTGACTCAAGCGGGTTACTGTAGAAATACCTTCTATAAATTGAGCTTTCTTTAGCAGTTGACGTCATAGCTTATCTTTCAAAAGTATTAAGCAAAAATAGATAATTAACAATAATTAAAAAATTGTTATTGTATTACGTAGCCAACTGATTTACAAGCTTACGTGACCTTACTAGCAACACCTCGGTTATATAGCGACGACGAACGCGACACAAACAGACGTTTAACGCTACCTACAGATAGCAACCTGAACTACAAATCGACCAATCATGGCAGCTGCCCTACATCGCGCAATAGAAGTACACATGCCTCTTGAGCCTATATACAAGATCTCAACACCAACAACTGTTAGCGTTGAGAACTTGTATGTATGTACGCGATCGACTACTAACTGACTCACAAGTTGGTTAGTAGTCGATCGGTCCTTTTGTATAAAAGAACACCGACAACCGTTCCCCTTTAGTTTTGCTGTTTTCCTGTCGAAACGTAACGTAACGTTGCAAAAAACAGTCCCGCAAAAAAACGGCATTGATAAATTTTAATGTGCATGGCAAAATGTGCTCTTGTGTCTTACAATACCAGATAATCTAGGTTATTCTAGGTTATAGAGCGCTCCTAAGTCATTTTAGTCAGTAATAATGAAATAATGGGTATTTACATACACTTGTACTTGTCAGAATCACAATGTTACACGATTATTCTTATTCTATGAATTAAACTAGATACTTAATTAACCGGTAGCAAATTGTAGGATATTACAGACAAAGTAGTCCGTCAGTCAGCTGGTCATTAATTCCTCTACTCATACTAATGGATGAATATAGAAAAATTGGGTAAAAACGTACAATTAAGTGACACACACCTGGGGACACCCTTAAGCGGTTAGGACCACGACCCAGTGGTACCACTGATATATAAGTCAGATTTATGAACATAAGAGGAAGTGATCGGCCTACAGGCGCTGGATCACAGGGCAGGGGAAGGGGTGCAACGCGGTCCTCGCCGGCGAGAATCCTAGTAATGAAAGAATAATCCTAGTAGTAATTTTCAATGCTATCAAAAAGTATATACATAGATCGATTTTAATACCAAATAACAAACATTTTGCTGAGTATTACCCTTTTTTTTGGACGGACTAAAGTAGTTAGCCACGAGGCTTTTGAAACTTCCCCGGGCCCCTGAGTCCCAACAACAAAATATATTATGAAAATATAACATTCTTCCACAGAGTTCTGGGAGCACCACTTCCAATGCCGCTACCCGGGCAGTCCTCGCACCCCGTACAACGGGAAGTACCTGAGGGTGTGCTCGGGGTTGGAGACCCTCACCGACAACAACACGGAGTTCGAGAGACAGCTGCAGTTTGTGTCTGATGCTGTGATGGCCTTCGCTTATTCTATCAAGTGAGTCAACAGTTCATTCGTCATTTACTCATGAATTAATTATATTGGAACACTAGCTCAACTTTGCTAGGCCATAATTTAGAATCGTAATCAGCCCGTATAACTATTAAATTGAGCCTCTACGGGGGATGGTTTAGTCATATTCACCACGCTTACGCTTAGGCGGTCGGTAACTGCAGTATCATATTGTAAATCACAAGGGAACGCTCGTGCCAGTTCCCTGGTATACGCTTGTTATAGAAGATATTATGACAACAATGGCTTACCGTGGCTTCTGATGCACGTAGGTTTCCCTCAATTAGTCATACCCGGATATTCGTGCTTAATGAAATACGGGGGGGTAGTCGGTAACAACCGGGCCTGAAAAGAAATCTTAAATTTTACACAAAAAGTTCTTGTCCGGCATGGATCAAACCCACGACCTCTGAGAATTAATTAGATTTACTAGCGGCCCGCCCCGGCTTCGCACGGGTGGACTTTTATACCCTACCCCTACCCCTACCCTACCCCTACCCTACCCCTACTCCTACCCTACACCTACCCTACCCTTCCCCTACCCTACCCTACCCCTACCCTACCCCTACCATACCCCTACCCTACCCCTACCCTACCCTACCCCTACCCTACCCCTACCCTACCCCTACCCTACCCCTACCCTACCCCTACCCTACCCCTACCCTACCCCTACCCTACCCCTACCCTACCCCTACCCTACCCCTACCCTACCCCTACCCTACCCCTACCCTACCCCTACCCTACCCCTACCCTACCCCTACCCTACCCCTACCCTACCCCTACCCTACCCCTACCCTACCCCTACCCTACCCCTACCCTACCCCTACCCTACCCCTACCCTACCCCTACCCTACCCCTACCCTACCCCTACCCTACCCCTACCCTACCCCTACCATACCCCTACCCTACCCCTACCCTACCCTACCCCTACCCTACCCCTACCCTACCCTACCCTACCCCTACCCCTACCCAAAAGTATCCTACGTCCTTCTCCCAGTTCTTAGCTACCTCCCTACCAATTTTCAGCCAAATCGGTTCAGCCGTTCTTGAGTTATAAATAGTGTAACTAACACGACTTTCTTTTATATATATAGATAACGCTACGCCGCTGAGGTAATCCAATTGAATAAGTAGTTAGATACAACAATATATATTCATTTTGTCTTGGTTATACAAACCACATAATAATATCTACATTTTACAAAATTACTAACTTTACTCCTGTAATTGTAAGTAAGTTTAAAATATAAAAATAAAACGAATTAAGAAACAAATAAAATCCAATTCAAGTTAATCTACATACATTAACTAACTTAACTTAACTATAATTAGCGTTGTAACTAGTTATTAATACATTTTCAATAAAGGCGCTCAGAACCTAAAAACATATGAACTTTGGATTAATCAACACAAACCATTAGACCAAGGCTTATATAAGGGTCTACCAAAATATATGCCATCCTCTTAAAAGTACACAGAATAATGATAACGTGAGTAGAATTAGTTAGAATCAATTTCAATGCAATAATAATTTTCACCCGCGTAGCTCCCGACCCGTAAGAACTTAATAATTAAATATACGCCGCTGTTAATCAGTGTGTAACGTATTACGTGTTGGTGTAGCCAACCACATGTTACATATATGACAAGAGATGAGTTATATATATATATAAAGAGAGGAAATAAACAACAGATCAATCAGTACACTATAGTTTATTTTTATTAGGTACTTAGATTAGAAGATTTACAATATTTTGAATAAGGGGCAGGTTCTAGGACTCGGCTTGAGCAGGTGACCAGGTAGCTAGTCACTATAAACACTTAGCTTTTAAGGAAGCTGGATGGTAGTGTCTCGCTGACGCCTCAGGTAGATGGTAGTGGCAGCGAGGGAAGCAGGGCTCGGCACGTGTCCAGTCCGGATGGTAGTAGGCTGGTGTCCGGTGTCGACCGCAGCGTGAGGTTTAAGGCCGCGTCCTGGACGCCAGCGGGCGGAGCGGGCGGCGCGGGTGGTGCGGGCGGTGCCTAAGGAAAACCTGCCGCCCGCACCACTGTCGTCGTTAACAGCTTCACACAAATCTATTAGATGAACTTTGATAAAGACGCGTGTGCCGTCGCCCGCGCCGCACGCTCCGCCCGCTGGCGTCCAGGACGCGGCCTAAGAGAGGTTAAGAGAGCGCAGCATCAATGCGCGTCGCTTTTATAATCACTGCCGCCGGTCGGCGGCAGGTGGGAGGCTTCCAGGTACGGCGATAAAGGCGCATCGTCACAAGTGATAATATAACATTCCAATTATGAAAGAATTATCGAAATGCTCCCAGAAGGGAGTAATCTCTTGATCTACTGAACCGATTTTGAAAACTCTTTCACCACTAAAATGACACATTATTTATGAGTGTCATTGGTTATATTTCAAGTCAAGGTTTAAAGGAGAACAGGAGTTGAAGAGTTTATTTGGTTGTTTATGCGCTAATCTCAGGAACTACTGGTTCCATTTGAAAATATAGTACATAGCCCATGTATCGAGGAAGGCTATAAAGCTATATTTAATTATGAAGTTCCTACGGGAATGAGTGAACAGGGCCAGAAGCAAGTTTACTAATAAATAAAACGTTGTGAATATACATAGTTAGTACGATAGTACGAGGTATCATTTTAGTTTAAGTATGGAAAAAAAAATGTTGTAAAAAAACAGAAATTACACAAACTAAACTATAGCTATAAAAGGAATGGCATATATTTTTCATGCACCTAACAATATCCAAATTAATAATTCATGAATACTAAACTCGGGTTATTCTCGTTAATAGAATTTACTTAAAACGGAATTACTTAAACTGCTGTTAATCACATTTTGTAAGGGCAAGTAAATTGAGTGATACTCCAATTTGCGCACGACAAGGGTGAAGGTTAACGACCTCTGCCTCATATAGATAGGTGACCTAAATTATTATGATACTGAGAACATTAATTCAAATGTAATCCGGTTTAAATGTATCCTTTGTGGTTTGCGCTGAGGGTTAATTGGGGTTGGGGACGTTTAATCAAACTTGACTAGAGTATGTTAACTTAATATAAGTAACTAGTCTTTTCGGTTCGCGAATGTGTGCTCTTGGCGTAGCGGTTATTAGTCTCGCTTTAAGTTCTCGGAGATCGTGTGTTCGATCCTCATGGTGAACAAGAAATCTTTATGTAAATTCTAAGATTTCTTTTCGGATCTGCTTGTTTGAGGGACTAGGGAACTTATAATAGGGGTTTGCTGGAATTAAGCTCGTCTTTGCGCTAATTGTATTTCTGCATAATAAAGATATTATGTATTTTATGTGTTTCTATGTGTAATACTGACATGCTCCTTTTTGGTGTATCCAAACGATGTCAGGAGCTTGGACCAGGCCCTTAATAAAAGTTACTGCATAACTTAGCAAGGGTTCTGGTTGCAACACCTGTGTTGTTATTGCATTGTTAACGTGTAACCATAATTCAAGTGTTTAATTTATTTTTAATACTAAGTTTACATTGTATATGATATGATAATAAATTATTATTATTATTATTATGTTGGTACATTTTACTGTCACGGGCCCATGGGGACCCGGTGATTTGAAAGGCATTCATGGGGCCGAAGCCAACATTGAAGAGGCCTTTGGTACCTTTTAATATAAAAGTGAGATGGCTGCATCTATGAAGGTCTATCCACTGATATACCATTGAGATATACCAATGGACAGTCCTCCACAGATACGAAACTATTGCCGGAAAGGAAGAAACTTGGTTTCGGCTATACGGATGGGATGTTAAATGTACTGGAATACTGGGCTATGGAGTGAGATCGGACATCTGCCTTGAAAACTCGAACATATTTTATATTGGCAGACGGTGACTCGCTGTCTGACGCTAACCAACGAGTTAGATACGGTGGGCCCCCTATCAAAAGCCACAACATGGCGGCTTGTATTATTATTAATAAAGAATAAGAATTATGTCTTACTATTGTGTGCTCGCGGCTTCTTCAGAGTGTAATTATTACTTTGGACTAACCCCGATTTTGAAACATTCTGCATTGGCGACCTAAGTACCTAATAGTCGCCTTACTCAATTAATGCGCTATCTAACACTGAAAGTTTTTTTTTAAATCGGACCAGTTAAGTGCATTACTGAGATAAGCCCGTTCAAACTTCAAACAAACAAAATTTTCAGTTTTATATTAGTATAGATTTAGCCTCAGAACCTTCTTTCACTACATCACAGTTGCAGTCAATCAATTGTAGACTGTTCAGCATCAATTATAGTTACTAACACCGTATGTGTTAATCGGAATTGATTATTGCAGATAAGTTAATATGAAGTGATAGAATGCTAATAGAAATTTATACGTTGACTGAGTTCAGCCTCAGCCCATATTATGTAGTTTCCACTACTGGAGATAGGGCCCCCAAAGGGGATTTCTTTCCATAGTCACCACGCTTGAACGATGGGTTTGTAACCATATTGTATACACGGACACAGAGTTTACAGCCACTCAGAACAACAATACGTCATCATCATCATCATCACACTGCTGAACATGGGCCTCCTGCCGAGGGAGGGTTTTTGCCATAGTCACCACGCTTAGCAGGCGGGTTGGAGACCGCAGTATTATGTTGTAACATACAAGGAAACGCTGCTGCCCGTTCCCTGGTATACAATTGTTATAGATGATGTTATAACTATCGGGAGCGCTTAACGTGCTTTCCGAGGCCCGGAAAGAAATCTTAGAATTTACACAAAGATTTCTTCTCCGGAGTGGAGATCGAACCCACGACCTCCGAGATTTAAATCGAGCCAAATACCGCTACGCTGCGGAGGTTGTCAACAACTATCCTTATTTCACACAAATAATAGTGTCACCACTGAGCCACTGGTGTTTTTTTTCGGACGGACATTATGAAGTTAGCCAAGAGGCTTTTGCTAATTTACCGGACATAAAGGCGAGCAGAGCTCCAGCCTCAATAAATGGTTCAAAAACTACAAACTATCTGATGGGGTATTGAAGAGTGATGACTTTAGATTTTTAGGGGGATTTTATGCAACTGTCGCTCTACTTTACACCCACCGGTGTAGTCAATATCATCAGTATATTAGGAAGATATAAAAAAAACAGACTATGTTAGGATTATAGATAGAGTAGCAGAAATGCCTAAACGACTTCACCGGTGCCTCAGTGATTACGGTAGTGGCTTCTGAGACCTAAGGTAGTAGTGTTCTGGGTTCGATTCCTACCTGGAACAATTGTTTACGTGAACCACGAATAGTTGTTTTGACTCCGGGTGTTATTTGTGTCCGTGAATTATGTGTTTGTAAACTCCCCCGCGACTCAGGGATTTAATTCCGTAGTGCGGGAGTTATCTTAAAAAAATAAGGAAACAAATGCGAATGCAACCACGCAAAACAAATAGTAAAACATAATTGTGTAAGTCAATTATACTATGCAGTAAGTATTCTGATTATGAGCGTTTTTTACTAGTTAGAAATACTACAGTATTATTACAAATTCGAGTCAAATAATATTTATAAAGTTACACAGAAACATCAAAGAAGAGCAGTTAAAATGAGTATTATCGTACATCTCTCAGTTTTTAATTTTAACTTAAACGCCTTTAATGATGTATAAAAATAAATTATGGAGGCAGCTACAGGAAAAAAATATAATGAGAAAAGTACAAAATCATGAAAAAATGTATAATATCAATTCATATAACACCACCTAGACAATCTTCGTAGGGGTATTTGGCTCGCTTTAAATCTCGGGTTTAGGTTCAATCCCCGCCCCGCCGCCTACCACCCTAGGCTCGGCCTTGGGGAGTGGGGAACATGGGCCCCGCTCCCTTCGAGGCTGACCCATGAGGAGTAGGGACGCCTCTACACTCCGGGCGTCCCTATAATTGGGCAAATGGGCCTCTGTAAGTGTGGCCCTGGAGATCCCGCGGTACCATATTGGCCGCGGGTGCCGTCGGGGGGCTGGATTGCTCATGCGTACCCGACCCCCGCCAACGGCGGATCGAAGGAGTGTCCGGGAGGTTTTAGTGGTGTAGGGTCCTCTCCTCGTGGTATGACTTTAGCATACCACGCTATGGAGAGGGCGAGTCCCACATATCCCACCGCCAGCGCGCGAATACGCTGCAGCGGTGGTGGTGGGAATGCGTCAATGCATTTCATCCCGGACAAAAAAAAAAAAAAAATGTTCAATCCCCGCGCCGGATAGGAAACCTTTGTGTAAATGCTTAGATTTCTTTCCGAGTCTGGTTGGTTAAGGGATTACCCTCCGTGCCTCGGAAAGCACGTTATGCTGTTGGTCCCGATTGTTTTAACATCATATAATAATCGTATATCAAGGAACGGGCAGCAGCGTTTCCGTGTGTGGTACAACATAATACTGCGGTTACCAACCCGCCCGGCAAGCTTGATGACTATGGCAAATACCCTCCTTCGGGAGGAGGCCCTTGTTCAGCAGTGGACGTTATACCGGATGATAATGATGATGATTATGATGCCCCAGTAAAGTATATTTGTCACTTGTTTTAGAAACAAATTAAACAAAAAATACAATAGATTATTTATATTAACTTGAAAAAAATGATTACTAGCAGACTTTTTCCATACTACTAGTATATGAATAATTATGTTAACGCCGCGTGCTAATCTAAAATGCGTGTGTTACGAGTGGGTTCACGTTAGTAGTGCAATAGGTGGAGATCAAACTGGCGATCACATAATCGTAAGTCCGACCCCTATAAACATTGGGCTATGGCCGCTTCTTTAATTTTTTTCAATACGTTTTTGTAAATTCATACAAAGAAACCTGAATTTCCTGAATAAGACCGTGAGATATTCCGATTCCAAGGGTCCTACACATGCAAATGTCCTGTCTAAAGTGGTTTGCCACAAGTTACGTAATCCCATACAATTCTAGAACGCTACAAATCGACCACATTTGTCAGACCAATTCCAATTTTATGACATTCTATTAAAGTAGTGTTTCGAACGGCAATGGATTGTCATTTAGTCTTTTTCGATCGGAAATCAGTATCGCAGGTCCATTTATTACCATTTTGGGAAGCCGGAAGTATGGAAAGTGGCCTGAATTCTGTGCTCTGACCTTTTATCGGCCCTTTTTCTTGTTAAGTTAGCATTCAACCGCACCTTTCAGGTAATCGTGTTTTACGGTAAGATGATTAAGGATTTAGGTTGAATAAGGATAATGTGCTTTTTGAATGTACGCGATTTTAAATCACTGAACAATAATAATACACTCGCTTTTTTATAATGGAATACATGTTTTGAAATTTCTCTTTTATGTTTTAAAGGGAAAAAACGACTTCTGTTTAGAAACACACTTAGAAATGTAATAAATTCTGCTACCCGTGACTTTTTTCACGTAAAGTAAGGATTTATAAGATACTAGCAACCCACCCCGGATTCTTATTTATACAATTCATATGTACCTTCCCCTTTAATTAAACTGCCTACAAAAAAAAACCGCATCAAAATCCGTTGCGTAGTTTCAAAGATCTAAGCATATATAAGGACAGACAGACATTGGGCAGCGAGTTTGTTTCATACTATGTACGGATCTAATAAAGAAAGATTAGTCAAAATCGGTACTAGAATTTGCAGCCTTCGTTAGTACATTCCCCGAGTGCTGGTATTTACTTTGCACAGCAGATAAGAATTTCTACTCAACGGGGCAATGCTGCCAGCATTCTGAGAACCTCACCAAGTAGTATAGATTTAGAATAGTTTATAATTTTAGGTTAGTTTTCATTTAAATTAGCTAGTTTTAGTTGAATGTATATATTTATTTTATTCATTAACTAGCGGCCCGCCCCGGCTTCGCACGGGTGGACTTTTATACCCTACCCCTGCCCTACCCCTGCCCTACCCCTGCCCTACCCTACCCCTACCCTAACCCTGCCCTACCCTACCCCTACCCTAACCCTACCCTACCCCTACCCCTACCACTGCCCTACCCTACCCCTACCCTACCCCTACTCTACCCCTACCTTACCCTAAACCCTCTCCTCGTGGTATGACTTTAGCATACCACGCTATGGAGAGGGCGAGTCCTACATATCCCACCGCCAGCGCGCGAATACGCTGCAGCGGTGATGGGAATGCGTCAAAGCATGTTCCCCGGATAACTAAAAAAAAAAAACCGGGCAAGTGCGAGTCGAACTCTCGCACGAAGGGTTCCGTACTAGTTGCAACTTTGATCGATGTTAATAATAGTTGATTGAATGAAAGGTAAATTGAGGTTTACGGTTTATGACGTATTAAAAAAAAACTACTTACTTGATCTCGTTCAAACCAATTTTCGGTGGAAGTTTGCATGGTTATGAACATCATATATTTTTTTTAGTTTTATCATTCTCTTATTTTAGAAGTTACAGGGGGGGGACACACATTTTACCACTTTGGAAGTGTCGCGCAAACTATTCAGTTTAGAAAAAAATTACATTTGAAACCTCAATATCATTTTTAAAGACCTATCCATAGATATCCCACACGTATGGGTTTGATGAAAAAAAAATTGTTGAGTTTCAGTTCTAAGTATGGGGAACCCCAATTTTTTTTGTTTTTTTTCTATTTTTGTGTGAAAATCTTAATGCGGTTCACAACATACATCTACTTGCCAAGTTTCAACATTATAGTTCTTATAGTTTCGGAAAAAAGTGGCTGTGACATACGGACGGACAGACAGACAGACAGACAGACATGACGAATCTATAAGAGTTCCGTTTTTTGCCATTTGGCTACGGAACCCTAAAAAAGACCATACCAAAGAACTGTACATTTTTTTCAAGTTTGTTAAAAGATGTTCTTTCTGTTTCTTTACTTTTTTATATATAAATGGTAAACCACTACTGATTTATCACCATAAATTACATTCAAAGAACATAAAAGATAAAGCAAACCTTAAAACCATTCATTTTGTTGATTTAGCAATGAAATATACTATCTTTTTTATCTTAATTTTATTGTTCCTATTCAGATTTATCTACCTTTCTAACAAATGATACCTTTCTACGTTTCAGCTTTAAACATAGGCATAGTTACTCAGTAGTCATTTTAAGAACCTTAATGCTTTAATATAAGGTCCACATTCCTCGTAAGTTATGTAAAACTGTGACCATGCATGTGCTTTCGATTTTACTTCATCGCATGTTGATAATGGAAGAAGTACCTTATGGCACTGTAAATAAGGTTCAAGGCTGCTATTTTACAAAAAAATATAGAATCAGACATTGAGTTTTATCGCTGAAATGCCGTTAAATTAGATGACACTGTCGACCTTTTTACTGCGAAAAGGATTCGTGATGGTATCACTGAATAATACACCGATAATAAGCTGTTAATTTAGCATTATCTTAACTGTATATCAGGTGGTATTATTTGGATTCGAAGGTTAACAGTCTCCGTGGCGTAGTGGTATATTGGCGATTTAATTCTCGGAGGTTGTGGGTTCAATCCCCACGCCTGACAAGAAATATTTGTGTAAAATATTAGTTTTCTTTCCGGATATGGTTAAGAGACTTCCATCTGCGCCTTAAAAACCACGTTAAGCCGTTGGTCACAACTGTTATAACAATAGTATATCAAGGAACGGGCAGGTGCGTTTCCTTGTATATCCCTCAATGACCCTAGCTTGCCAAGGTCTGTTAAGATGAGGTCCATGTTCAGTAATGGCCGTGAACGGGCTGATAACATGGTTACGTTACCATTAGAGTAATTAAAAATTTCTGTGAAATAATAAATTTAATTTAACGCAAATATAATTAAAAAAATATATTTTCGTTTCGCCAGGTAAGGTTCCTCTCTCTCCATAATGCTCAGAGAACTATATATAACCAGCAAATAAGGTATTAAGGGGTGACGTTATTTAAAGAAAAAACACGCATTAATCTATCTATCTATTTTTGTATGGAAAAGAAAACATTATTTCACAAAAAAATCTTCACTAATATTATGAATGTACGTGACCTTATTACCTTATCTACGGTTAAAGGGATGGCATATATTTTGGAAGCGCGTTATATAACTAACAGACATTATATGGATACACAGAAAGTCTTTCACTATAAACTAACAAAATTAACTTTGATATGAGACATAAACCAAGCTTTTAGCGAATATGAGTCCACAAGTCAGTGCCATACTGTAAATTAAACTGAGAAAATGGTTCCTTTTGTTGTGTATCAAAGGATATAAAACAATGTTATCTAGCAACTTATTAAGTGAAAAATGATATAATAACATTCACTTAAATGTAATCATGTCACTTTAATTTAAATAGAATTTGGTTAGGGACCTCTGATTTCGCCATTAGGTCGGTCAAAATACTACCTTTATTAAATACTAGGTTCCCGCGCGCGGTTTCACCCGCGTAACTCCCATTCCCGTGGGAACTTCATAATTAAATATAGCCTATATTAATCAGTAATAAAGTAGCATTCAAACGGTGAAAGAATTTTTAAAATCGGTCCAGTACTTTCGGAGCCAATTCGTTACAAACATACTTATACTTATACTTTCTTATTTATAATATTAGTACAGATTGTTATTTATTTTGCTTCTTTAGAATGCTTTGATAAAAAAAAAAACAGCAAATATCTATACATATATACAACGTTGATATGACAGAGGGGCATTAAATTAGGCTACGTTTACTATACGTGTTTTTTATTAATACGATACGGTATAAAAATAAAAAGCAACCAAATTGAGATTTTTTTCTTTCAAACAAACTGAATAGCTTACAAATCAGAGTAAAACGTAACCACCCTTTGTAAATAAATTTCACTGACCTAGCAAAGCGGCAACGTCGCGCGCGCGCCGGTGCGGGATGTTTTGCAATGATTTGCGTCAGAGCGGCAACAACGCATCGTAGGTTATACTCAGATTTATCGTTTTAAGATACATCGTGTTCAAACGGCGCAAAAACTTAAAAAATCATTTGCGACTAAACTACTGCTCCTATTTAATTGATTTTTGGTACAGAGCTTGGAAATGGTACCTAGTATAGGCAGTTTAAAGGAAAGCCCCTCTGTCGTATCAACTTTGTATATATAGATAATAGTAACATGTCCTGACTGACTGTTGAATTCATCATCATCATCATCATAATCAGCCCGTACAACGTCCACTGCTGAACATGGGCCTCCTCCCGAGAGAGGGTATTTGCCATAGTCACCACGCTTGCCAGACGGGTTGGTGACCGCAGTATAATGCTGTGCCACACAAGGACACGCTGCTGCCCGTTCCTTGATATACGATTATTATAGATGAGGCTATAATTATCGGTACCAACGGCTTAACGTGCTTTCCAAGGCACGGAAGGTAGTCCCTCAACCAACCAGACCCGGAAAGAAATCTTAGAATTTACACAAAGATTTCCTGTCCGTAGTGGGGATCGAACCCACGACCTCCGAGATTTAAAGCGAGCCAAATACCGCTACGCTACGGAGGTTATCTATACAGGGTGACTGGTAATTAGTGACCGATACCTAAACACAAGATTGTGCTCATGATAACAAATAACTTTTACTATGGCACCAAACATGAAATCACGAAAAAAAAATCAGCTGCTCCCTACCATGTCGACGAGTTATGTGAACATGAATGTATGGAACAGCTGATTTCTTTTCGCGATTTCAGGTTTGGTGCCATAGTAAAAGTTGTTTGTTATCATGATTACAATCATGTGTTTAGGTATCGGTCAATAATTACCAGTCACTCTATATATTAATCTATACTAATATTATAAAGAGAAAAGATTTGATTGTTTGTTTGTCATTGAATAGGCTCTAAATTTATCTGCACAATTTATCGCAGTCGCCTTTTATATCGATGCGGGTCGGTCTGAACTGTACCGTATTCTGTTAGGTACTTGTTGATAGTATCTCAAAGAAAAACATTGACTTCAACGGGAAAATAAATAATTAAACGAATTGAGACGTGTTATAAGGGGATTGATAAACTTCGACGACTATGTGGTTCCACCGTAGCCTAATTGGTTAAGGCATTTACCTAAGTTGCAGGTTCGAATCCTGCCGATGGTCGAATTTTATTAATCTCAAATTTTGAAACATTTATTATTATTTTATGACAATTTATTTTATCCCAATTTAAATATTCATAACATAAAACTTTTATGTTATGAGTATTTAGATTGACTTGGCCATCGCAATAAACACTTGTGAGATACATTCTAATTTTATACGATGGCCTAGTTAATCTATTATTTAAAACTTAAAAGTTTTGAATTTTGATAAGGTCATTATAAGATTCTGTCAGGAGAGATAATTACGTAATAGCTGAAGACAGAAGGTCCCTTAGGTAGGGACTGAATAAATTAACCGACTTGGTATTACATAGATCTCACAACGTTTTACGGTAAATGAACTGCGTTACGAGACTTGGGTTTTTTCTACAAGTATGTTTTTGATGGCATTATTATTTCATTACATATGTTATCCGTTTACATTTTTTTTATTAACATTTAAAAATGTAAACGAATTCCATTTAAAATAAGCTCTCATTCTTCATTACTTTCAACTCCTTAACAAATTCTATTTAGCTGTGCTTGTGATTGTGAAAAAAACATTACCTAAGGCTAAAGAAATCCTAAAAGTACCTCTACCAAGTAATTAGCCTTTTCAATCAGAAAGTGATCTCCTAAAGAGGAATATACACACAAAAACCTAGTGAAAAGACTCAGTATGCCTGTGAGTATACCTGAATGTGTACATAGCTGAAAGGACTGCGAATGCGGGTGTCACCCAGTTGGAATAGAACGCAGTTTCAATGGTCTTTCAACTTCGACCGTAACATCTTTTAACGTACACTACTCTTACTAAATCGAAACTGTGAATGCATTTTCGATAGAAGACATTACAGGTGGCTTTTTGATAAATACTGCTGTATACATGTAGATGGTGAAGTATTCGTTTTTTAATTAGTTTATCCCATGTGACTAGGATTGCCAACTCAACTTTTTTTTTTTTACTGTTTATAGGCTTACGTTTGACTTTAATCCCGCTTGATGGAAGGCGATGATAAGGCCTAAGATGATACACGCTTGCCTAGAAAGTGTCTGTTCACTTTAGTTTTTAAGATGTACAGATTATAGCGTTCCGGAAAAACTGACCCCGGCAGAGAATTCCACTCCTTAGCCGTCCGCATTATGAATGAAGAGGCAAATCGCTTCGTGCGTATTGAAGGAATGTCTACAACAAAAGGGTGAAATCGCTCGCCGCGCCTAGTCGTCGGGTGATGGAAAGGTGAAGGGGGTATCAGGTTATGCAGGACCTCCGCACACTCCCCGAAATGTAGCCGATAAAAAACCGATAGGCAGGCTACTCGTCTACGGTGTTCGAGGCTCTGAAGACTTGCCTCCACAAGTGAGTTATTGCCTATGACTCTCTTCGCTCGGCGCTCCAATGAGTCCAGAGCATCCAGCTGATATCTAGCAGACCCATCCCAAAGATGAGAACAGTATTCCATTGAGGATAGTGACAGTATTCAACTGTTAAAAACAGTATAATACTATTTTTACTTTTTACTGTTGAACCTAAAATACTTTTTTGAGAATCAAATGCTTAACACTATAAGTATGGAAATTAGACGCTGACGCAATTTTTTTTAAAGGTTTTATGTCAAATATTCAGAACTTCAAGCAAATTACCCTTATCCTTAAAGGCTCCCCTTACAAGCAATAATTAAGCTAAGAAACTAATACTTATCAGATGTGTGATGATGAAAAAATATCGATCAACGAACTTCTCATCTTACTAATATTATAAACGCGAAAGTTTGTAAGTATGGATGGATGGATGTTTGTTACTTTTTAACATCAAAACTACTGATGGGAATTGGCTGAAATTTTGCACCGGGATAGGTTATACGCTGGATTAACATATAGGCTACAATACATCACGCTCCGACCCACTGGAGCAGAGTAACGCGAATAAACCGCGGGACGCAGCTAGTTTTGCCATTAGAGCAGAGTAACGTGAATAGAAACCAGCAGCTAGTTTTGCCTAATCATCTTGTTTATTACAAAAATAAATTGGTTGTAGGTATATCAGGTCAGTTACTATGTAAGTTCTAAATTACTAATATTCGTAGTGAAGAAATTGCCAACAGAAAAGTAAATAATATTTTTTTGGTTACATGAATCGATAAAAAAAAATGATGTTCTATCATAATAATGATTTAATCTACCGACTGCACTTACTTTCAGAATTCCTATTATCATAGGTATTTACTTTAAAAACGATGAAAATTCTAGCATTCATATAAAGTTACGCAATGAATGCAATCCAGAGCATGTTTTTCTAGTAGCTTACAATAATATGGAAACCATTTTCAGGAAATGTAACTTCTCCCGCCAAAATTCCTACCATTGAGCATAGCTAACTATAGAGGCACACATGGAGATACGAAAAGAATGTAAGGTCATAGAGTAACTAAATCTAAGTGTCAATTTTGATAAATATCAAAAAAATTGCTGTCTATTACTACGTTTTATAATACAGAACGAAACCCGCCAAAGCATATGTTTGTATGTATGCGTGCGATGATCTCAAAATCGCTATTGACAAAAACCATGATACGTTAATCTGTTTAATGGATTGATACATTGATTTCATCAAAGGCTAAAGGGATTCATCAGGAAGCTTTACATGGAATTGTTTAATTTTGGGTAAAACTGTGCGGGTTAGCTAGTCTATACTGATCTATACTAATATACAAAGGTTTTTGTTTGATTGAACGCGTTAATCTCAAGAACAACTGGTCCGATTAGAAAAAAATGTTTCAGCTAGTCTCCTATTGAACTTGGTATTTTGCTCCGGCGTGGGGATCGAACCCACGATCTCCGAGATTTAAGCCAAGCCAAATACCTACGCTACGCTACGGAGGTTGTCAACAATTACTACTCCCAGCCACTAATTAAGCTAAACTCGGCTCCCTATTAAAAACGCCCACATCACGTCAGCAATTTAGATAAGCTCTTTAATTAACAGATACACGGATTATTCTGTCGCTATTAGAGGAAGGGATCGGATTCAAATCGATAGTCCGAGATTAAATACTGATTTGTTGGGGTAAATCACTTGGAACATAGTGCTAGGATTTAAGGAATTGCGTCTGAAGAAATTCATGAGTAATAGTACATTACGATACGTGTGACCTAAGTAGCCTATTATTGCACGGCGTCAAGTTAGCGCCCGAGCGTAGTGAGGGTACTAAACGCCGTGCAATAATAGGCTACTTAGGTCACGAGTATCGTATACTATTTTATAGCAGATGTGACATAAACCCGCCCCGGACTCGCGGGGGGTGGTGGATTACGATACGTGTGACCTACGCAGCCTATTATTGCACGGCGTCAAGTTAGCGCCTGAGCGTAGCAAGGGTGCTCGGGGGGTGGTGGGGGGAGCAGGGGGAGTTCGGGGGGGGGGGTGAATTTATTAATTTAAAAGTTACATTCAAATCATTGCAATTTTTAATGTCATAATTTTATTATTAATTTCTTGATACTTTTTCTCTGTCATTTGTTCGCTGTCAATTTTCAAACTTCAAATGACATTTAAAAGTGTTTGCTTTCATTTTTCATACATGTGTGAAGTAAGTCGATTCATTTACGCACCGTGCAGAAATAGGCAACTTAGGTCACGGAAAAGCGTGCTTAAAATGCGTGTTTAGGTCACACTGTGCTATAAAATTATTTGGTTACATATATTGCAGTTGCAGTTTCTTATACGTAAATAAAATTCGCTGGAAGACAACCGATTGTTAAATTGTGAATGCCAACTAAATGGAATAATGAATTTATTCAGCACTTAGGTATTTACATATACCTACTTGTACTTGTCAGAACCACAATGTTACATTATTATTCTTATTCTATGAAATAAACTAGATAACTACCTATCAGTTAGTAAATTGTAGGATATTACAGACAAAGTAGTCCGGCCGTCAGCTTGTCATCAATTACTATTAAACTATATTGACGTATATTACTAGACTATTATAGAATTATTAATGCTTTGTTTCAATTAAAGGAAGCAAAATATTAAACCAATAAACATTTCTAAATAATCATTTATTTAGTTCAGAATACAGACTAACAAACATAAATCCTAATCTCCTACTACCTGTAAAATTGTTATTACACAAAATGAGCCGCTGGAGCTTAGAGGCTTAATTAAGATTAACGTTAAAACCGAAGAGAATTATAAATTCTATCAGAAATAAGAACGGGAGAAAATTTAAAAAAATATTTCCATTTGTCTATCTGAATTGGATCGGAAACTGGTGTATTATTTTTATTTATTTTAAAAGTCAACTAACTTCTTAATTTGAGATTCAAATCGTCCGTTGACTGTTTGCAAGACCTTAAGTTAACAGACGTTTGTCAAAAATATGCCGCCTGTTTCTAAATATAAAAAACCGGCCAAGTGCGAGTCGGATTTGCGCACGAAGGGTTCCGTACCATGTTCAAGTGTCTACCTTTTGCCGTTATTGATATCGAGCAGAAAAAGTTTAAAAAAAGTTTGTTGTATGGCCCCCGCAATTTTTTTATTTAGTATTTGTTGTTATAGCGGCAGTAGAAATACATCATCTGTGAAAATTTCAACTGTTTAGCTATGGCGGTTCTTGAGATATAGCCTGGTGACAGACAGAAAGCGAAGTCTTAGTAATAAGGACCCTTTGGGTACGGAACCCTAAAAACTGTACAAAGTCAGTATAAAGTGTGTGTTCGTGTTTTCTAAACAAGACTGCACTAACGACACAGAAAGAGGTTAAAATGCGTCGACAGCTTCTTAGAGATATCATCGAACCAGTCACAATGGTAGTAACTATCTGTGCATCGTGATAAGTCACCCTGCTAACTTTTACAACCCATTCAAAAAGATGTTCCAAGTGCCGGATTGCCTCTACAGAACGAAGTCCGTATCTTCGTGGCTTTTTTTCAAGCTGCTCTCTTCATCTGAAGAGGGTTTGGCAATTGCACAATTCCCAGCTAGTATTTCTACCTTAGAGACATTACAGTCAAAGGCATCTTCATACGCAGTCGACCATAATGTCAGATACGTGCTATTGAACACTGTTCCATCGTAACACTAGTACCTACGGGGAACAGGGAGAATCAGTTTCTTAACAACCAAAGAATGTAACAAATTGTTATAATAAACTCATTCGTTATTTGGAACTTTTGAATTGTTTAAGGGGTACTTTTTTAATTTTTTTATTATTTAAGCGGATATATTCTGAAAGAATTCATATAATACGGTAGATACTCGCGACTGGGGTCGTAGTTCAGCAGGGCTGACTGTTAGTCCTCCGAAAAGAGTTTTTTTGTTTCGGATGGACGTAGGTTGCCACGAGGCTTTTGCTACTTCACCGGGCATAAAGGCGAGCAGAGCTCCAGCCTTAATAAATGGTTTAAAAAGTACAAACTAAGCAACCTGCGCAAGAGGGCGCCCCCTGTGGGGCTTGGACCTCGGCTCAGGGCAGTTGCTGGCTATAAGATTGAGGGTTTATGACTTTTAGAATTTAGGGTAGTTATGTGGGGGGGGGGGGGGTGAGGGCACTATCGCTAGTATGAACATTAATAAAATATAGCACTATTTAAAATAGTATATTATTGAACACACCGGTGCAGATAGTTTTTACAATAAAATTACACTAGTGTGTGTGTTCAATTGGTAGAGCTCTTGCACCTTCGCTGTAACACACACAAACTTTATCTCTTTATTGTACTCTGTATTGTCGTGGGTTCGATCCCCACGCTGGACAGGAAATCTTAGTGTAAATTCTAAGATTTCTTTCCGGGTCTGGTTGGTTGAGGGACTACCCACCGTGCCACGGAAAGCACGTTAAGCCGTCGGTCCCAATTGTTAAAACCTCATCTATAATAATCGTATATCAAGGAACGGGCATCAGTAGCGTTTCCTTCTGCGGTACAACATAATACTGCGGTCACCAATCCGCCTGCCAAGCGTGGTGACTATGGCAAATACCCTCCCCGGGAGGAGGCCCATGTTCAGCAGTGGACGTTATACGGGCTGATGATGATGAATGCAAATAGTTTTTACAATAAAATTACACTGAAGCCTAGTGTGTGTGTTCAATTGGTAGGGCTCTTCGCTGTAACACACACAAACACTTTACAAACTTTATATCTTTATAATATATGTATAGATATATAGATAATATACATCTGAGTCAGACTGAAATTATAATTAAAGTCCCTTTATTTTTAAAATATAAAAATCGTTCTGAATTCGTAAACAGCCAGTTTGTTATAACGGCCAATATATTGACGGATTAAAACCCCAACCTCACAACAATACTCACGATCATATGACTTACGTATGATATAAAAATGGCATTCACTCGCACAATATTAAACTCACCCATAATGATTGCAAAAATACCAATATAGAGCTAGCTAGAAGCATAAAGTCGGATGCGCCATTAAACGTCAGGATCATTCGTCGTATGTGCCTTTAACTTAAAATGACACTTATGACCAAATGCTTCTGAAGTATAATAGTACATCTGTCGTTATGCTTCAGAGTTCTTTAAATAAATAATAAAATACCTACGGACTGAGTTAAGCACTTCTCGTATTCATCATAGATTCTAGAAATATTCTGAATAACAAATACCCATTCCATATTTTCTTGTCTCTGAAACAGCTTTATAAGAGAGCGCATTATACTCCGACCTCAATGTATTCAGCTCAACTGGCCTCCTTTTCTGATGCCATTTCTTTGAAAGAAGTCTGCGAGAACCTTTATGGAAATAATATATACGAAGTCGGGCGAATAACTGGCAAGTAATGATCACTATATTCAGAAACACCATTGGAAATAGAAACTATATTTTTAATTGGAGTTGTGTTACATTTTTTTGTTTTATTTTTACTGCAATTTAGATTCAGTTCAGTACATTCATATTAGCAATTTGTATTATAAAATTTGAAATAATAATGCTATTTAATATCAATTTGAAGCGGCTGTAGCCCGATGGCGTTAGACTTACAATCATGTGGTTGCCGGTTCGATCTACACTTATTGCACTACCGACGTCAACCCACTCGAAACACAAGCGTTTTAGCTTAGGCCCCTCGCCCACGGCGACTTTTTGCAGCGATACAGTAGTGATGATGTCGCGCGTTTGCATGGATACAGTCGCGATGCGGTCATTAGCTGTGTGCTATCGCCCACAAAACCACGATTCAGTCGCGATGCTGTTGCGCATTTACGAAACGCGCGACTGCATCGCTGCAAAAAGTGGCCGTGGGCGAGGGGCCTTAGCGCGAGGGGTTAACAAGAATACCAAGTATTAAGGCAAAATTCTGCAAAGTAATCTTAATAAAAAATGAGGTAAGACTTGATCGCATCCAAGAACAACTACTCAATGATGATTGAAAACAGCACTTGCTCAACATCACACACTCAAATCTTGTGTATAGTATGCAAAGAAAAAAAGCCTATACGAGAAAATTCACTTGTACATAATCATTGTTAACCCCTTAACGGTCAGTAGGTATGTTTCAAAATCATTGGTTTTAGACTTTATTATAATCCAACAGAGTTCAAAATAAATATGATGGGCTTTATATTCCTTCTATCCGTTAAACGTTTAATAAAAAGAGCAGTTGAAATGAAATAGTTTATTAGTAACGTAGATAGATTCGCGCTTGTCATTTTACAAAGCATAACACATTTAAGTACATTTTATTGATACTTAATTAAGAACAATATTTCTATATAATAATAATAATAATAATAAATCATTTAGTCTGGACCAAACATTTTGTACAACATTATAAACCCACCAAACTGCGTAACAGTTTGTCGGTGGGATTAGCGCTCGTCTTGTTTTTATTAATTTGGTTCAAAACTCAAAAGTAAAAGCTATATTATAAATTAGTTTCTGAACGGCCAGCAAGTATTGTGGCAGCGCGAGCCGCCGCCGACTCACGCGCCGGTCGGCGGGCCGCGCCGTCACAATCATTCACACTAACAAACATTTAGCCGTCGCACCTTAGGTGCGTGCACACTACTTCTAACTCAACACTAGCTCAGTATTACTAATGAGTGTAATATTACAATGCTTAAAATAACAATTTTTATATTAAACAACAATCTGGTCACTTATGTTATACTACTATTATAATCTTATTTTAAAGATCATTAAAATATATATAAAATAAAAATAAAATAAAATGAAAATGGTCGCCAACAAAACGAGTATACACAAAATAATAATAATAAGTCGCGTGGTTTGAGAAATTAGATCAACCAGCGCGGGCTGGGATCTGGTCTAAAGCCAAGCCAAAAACGCGTCGCGAACCTCGCCTCGCGAGGACCACCGTCCCTATCCTAGCTTCCCACGAGTCTTTCTCTATCTACTTACGGTGTGCTATCCGGAGAAGAAAGACTATAAGAAACTGGGGAATTTTTCTTTTAGTCGTCGTTGAAAATAGCAAATGTTAATATTATGTAGGTACACAAACTTCAAATCGAACCCACGTCTCAATATACCCTCAATATTATGTTTGAACTTGCTCGACTTGTTATTAAAGACTCATGTCTGTTGTTTATTTATTCGGTTAAAAAAGAAGTTGCATACTATAGAGCTTTTATACACATTTTAACATTAAAATCGCTAAGATTTATCAAGTTAAGGACATCATTATCATCATCAGCCCGTACAATGTCCTCTGCTGCACATGGACCTCATCCCGGGGGAGGATATTTGCAATGGTCATCACGCTTGGCAGGCGTGTTGGTGACCGCAGTATTATGTTGCTTCACACAAGGAAACGCTGCTGCCCGTTCCTTGATATACAATAATTATAGATGATGTTATAACAATCGGGACCAACGGCTTTCCGAGGCACGGTGGGTAGTACCTCGACCAGACCCGGAAAGAAATCTTTCCTGTTCGGCGTCAAATGTGGGGATCAAACCCACGACCTCCGAGATTTAAAGCGAGCCAAATACCGCAACGCTACGGAGGTTGTCGTAGTTAATGACATGTAGGATTAAGAATTTTCTTAATCTATTTCAAACCGAAAGAGAGATGCAAGTCTACAGCAATATATTATGCGAGATTTACAAGAATTAGGTGGTTGGCGTTGATTGATAGATTAGGGAGAAAACTAGTGAGACATGTGGATTGAAAGAAGACATAGAGACAAAGATTAAAAAGGAAATGTTGCGATGGTTAGGTATGTAGAAAGGATGGATGGAAGAAGAATTACGAAAGAAGTACATAATAAAAACAACCTATTAAAAAAGGGCCACATAAAAAGTATATAACCGGTGAGCATGCATGAAGAGACTTATGAATGTGGAAGAAACAAAAGAGGTATGCCAGGATCGAGACAGGTGCCGTTATTTTGTGTCTGCCTACTCCTATGGGAGAGAGGCGTGACGATATGTATGTATAGCAGTAGCATATGTGCCTCTTAACTCGAGTCTACACTAGAATTTACCTTCCGATACCCTCGTAGACCTGAAGTCCGAGGCCCGCGAACTGTAAAGCAGAGCAACAGTAGCCCTCAATCTCCCCGCCAGCGACCGCCCTGAGCCGAGGTCCAAGTCCCACAGGGGACGCCCACTTACGCAGGTTGCTTAGTTTGTAGTTTTTAAACCATTAACTAGGCTGGAGTTCTGCTCGCTTTATGCTCGGTGAGGTAGCAAAAGACTCGTCGCTAATTACATATGTCCGTCCGAAAAAAGAAAAGCTATTCTAGAAAAATTTAACCAAAATTAGAAACAAAATCGTAGCCGGGTTGGCTTAAGCACTTTACCGCTAAACCAACAAAGACCTTTGACCTAATAACTATTATTAAGGCTCCGAATGAAGCTCTCAAGTTTTACGGCCACTTTTCTCTTTCAACTTTTATCTCCGATCTTGTCCGCAAAACGTAAAACTTCGGGCCATTAAACCGAACTAGATGAATTCACTAAAAAAACTCCCGGAAAATAAAAATACTAATTGGGGGTATAAAAATGAGGGTAATTAACTCTGTGGCATGCTGCATTTAAACCACAAGGTTAATTAAAGAATTCAATACTTTAACCTTTTAATTACCAACTCAGAATCCCAACCAATTTCAATATTTCTTTTTTGTATGTATTCGTTACCTAGTTTGTGTAATAAAAGATGTAGAAAAAACGCGGGAACAAACTTATTTAAACAGCCTTTTTTTAGTGTCAGCCTTACAGAAATTACGCAACAAATACACACAAAACATTTCATTTACGTCGTGGAATCGATACCCGCTCCAGACATCAAATCTTTATGTTAAGTCAAAGATTTCCTTCCTAGTTTGGTTGGCTGAAGGACTACCCTTCGCTTTCCTACCTCAGAGCCTCGTGGTCCCGACTGTCATAACATCATCTACGACAATCGTAAATCAGGTAATCGGCAGTAGCGTTTACCTGTGTACATGCTGCACATAAAATGGTGGTTACAACCACGACTTTCAAGGGTGGTGAATAAGGCAAAACTCTTAAGTGGGAGGCCTATGTTCAGCAGAAGATAAGCTGACGAAGACAGCTAAATAATAATGATCGCAACACACCCCGCGATTTACAATCGCAATTTGGCTCAAGACTGGAGAGTAGTTATAATAACCATTATCTCAAAACATTCATTATAAGATACTTGAGAGATACATAAGTAACCTTAATAATATTTAATGTTCATTTCATAGTCTAAGATCCGAACCTACATCGACCTTCACCGAGCTGATAATAGAATGAAACATGTTTTATAATAAATTAAGTATATTAGAAAATATATTAAAAATGGGTTGGCTAAAAAAATCCTGGGCAAACTATTTTTAATTATTATTTAAAAAAATATTTTAATGAAATTTTAAAAAGATTAAATTAAATTAACGCAAAATCAGCGCTTGTTTGTTATTATAATTTTGTAATTATCCAATCAAGTGAAAGTAGCTGTCATCTACACACCTTTTTGTACCTAGTAACCCAGTAGTTCGTTTACGTTTAATAATTTTAGTAATAATAAAATTTACTTATTATCTTATCTTTTTTTTAATGATTTTAAATTAATTGTTACAAACATTTAATTCAAATCATTAAAGAAAAGTCTGTCCAGGATTACTTTAGCCAACCCATTTTTAATATATTTTCTAATATACTTAATTTATTATAAAACATGTTTCATTCTATTATCAGCTCGGTGAAGGTCGATATAGGGTCGGATCTTCTACTATCAGTTGATTAGACGTAGGTCTATGAACCAAATTTCTTCATTTCAACATTCTAAATCAAGAACATATGTATTTTAACATCTGTGAATATTAAAAATCAAATCAATTTAACTATCTTATTGAATTTGTAAAACTAACTAAGGACTACTTCATCATCATCATCATCATCAACAGCCCGTTTACGTCCACTGCTGAACATGGGCCTCCTCTTAACAGACCTTGGCAAGCCAGGATCGTAGAGGGATATTGCCATAATCACCACAATTGGCAGACGGATTGGTGATCGCAGTAAGATGTAAATCTTGAGCTAATAGATACTGCTGCCTATCCAACAGCCATATGTCCCTTAGTCGCCTTTTACGACACCCATGGTAAGACGTGGGGTGGTCTATTCTAAGCCGGAGACCACACGGCATATACTATAATATACATATAATATAATACTACTTACTAGGAATTAAATAAAACAAGCAGGTAAAACTGAGAGGCACACATATCTAGCGACCTAACCTATTAAAGATATAGTATTTAAATATGACAACCTGCGTAGCGTAGCGGTAAGTATTTGGCTCGCTTTAAGGTTCGATCGTGGGTTCGATCCCAACTACGGACAAGAAATCTTTGTGTAAATTTTAAGATTTCTTTCAGGGTCTGGTTGGTTGAGGGACTACTCTCCGTGCCTCGGAAAGCACGTTAAGCCGTTGGTCCCGATTGTTATAGCATCGACTATAATAATCGTATATCAAAGAACGGGCAGCAGCGTTTCCTTGTTAGATACAACATAATACGCTGCGATCACCATCCCGCCTGCCAAGCGTGGTGACTATGGCAAATACCCTCCCCGGGAGGAGGCCCATGTTCAGCAGTGGACGTTATACGGGCTGATGATGATTTAAATATGGGATTTGTTTGCTAGCTGAGCCCCGTGGTTTAATTACCCGCGTCACTCTGCTGCAATGGGTTGGAGCGAGCTATTTTGTTAGCTTATATGTTAATCCAGCTTATGAACTATCTATGTGCAAGCTTTCAGCCAAATCCATTCATCATTATTAAACTTTCGCGTTAATAATAGTAGTAGGATTTTAGTTTTAAATTGATTGAATGATTGAACGAGTATCATATTATGAGATAAGATTATATCCATGCTATCATATATCTCAATAGCTCCAACATCGTATCTGGCTTGATCTTTAACTTTGTATACTGTATAGCAGGGGTGGCCAACCGGTCGATCGCGATCGACTAGTCGATCCCGGCAGTTATTACAGTCGATCAACTTTATATAAGTAAGATAAAAAGTGATATTTTAGTCTACAAATACGTGCCACAGACGCAGAAATTTAGTGTTTGTCGTGTAATAATATGAAAATATAGCTATTTATCATTCGATTGACTTATACGATACGTGATTCAACGTTATGTATGCCATATAGTCGATCGCACACAGTCAAAAGTCGATCTTAGGTCTTATTAAGTTGGCCACCCCTGCTGTATAGTTTTACAAGTTTCAGCTTAGTATGCGGATATTTTAGATTTTGTCTCTCTTACTAGACTCTCTAGAACTTAATAAGGGACATACAAGTTTTACAATGTTATGCTTTAACAAAAACCTTGTATTCGTTTGGGTTTTGGGTACTTAGATAATTTAAAAATAGACTCTCTAAGAAAAACACTTTATATTGTGGTTTGTTTGTGTTATACCAAATGAGGATAGTAAACTATATATCATTTTAATCTATGCTAATATTATAAAGCTGCAGAGTTTGTTTGAACGCGAACGCGAAACTCAGGAACTACTGGTCCGATTTCAAAAAATCTTTCAGTGTTGAATAGTCCATTTATCGAGGAAGGTTAAAGGCTATATTTTATTACGAATTTCCCACGGGCACAGGAGCTACGCGGGTGAAACCGCGCGCAGGAAGCTAGTCTTAAATATATTTGAGAATTTATTTGTTTTTCGCATCTCTCTGGTTAATAGACAACGCAGTAAGGTTGCAAATATACGATTTGCAAGTTGGATTGCATAATATTCATAGAAATAGGCACTATTGAGTGGTGAACGCTATTTTACAATAAGAAATTAAGCAAGTGTATTTGATTTGCTTTGACAATAGCAACATATATCACCTCATCAGTTAAAATAATGACATGTTAATGGTACAAATGACTCATATTATGATGTTGTTCCCAGGGACATGCACGACACCGTCTGTGAGGGTCGGGCAGGACTGTGTGACGGCATGAAGCCGGCCAGCGGCGCGGATCTACTCCGGTACTTGAGGAAAGTCAACTTTGTTGGTGAGTATCCATGATAAATAAAATCCGTTAATTATTTTAAAGATTTAGCATAAAATAATTACCAATCTATCATCATTGTAGGTCTTTATAATATCCACTGCAATGCAAGTGTCTGTGACCGGACAAAGGATCTAAGTTTCAAAGTAACAAATCAGTTAAATTATTATAACCTTTCTATTATTGTATGTAGAGAGAAAATGATTGACGAACGACCTGAACTTTGGCAAATATAAGTATTTTTAGATAGCCAATAAGTAAATACTAAGAAAAGAGTTTTTAAATTTAATCCTTAAAGTTATGACCTGAAAGATATAAATTGAATAGGTATTCTTTACGGGGTATGAACATTTTGTAAATCGAAATACGAAGTCCAAGTGAAGGCCCAGCGCAATAAATAAATGTTATAATGAGTAAGAAATCATTTTCAAAATGAAGTTAAATCTTTTGAGAAAGAGACAAGCCTTATCTGGGGGCACGGCAGTGCCACCCCAAGTCGAGTAAGAAAAAAAAAAAAAAAAAAAAGGTGCACGGCCGTACCTATCTTTTCTCGAAGCAACTCAGCCGATTTTCGACCCTCTATAACTTCGTTGTGGATGAAGATAAGAGCCTGAAATTTCAGAACCTAAGCAGGCTTTGTAAAACTACAGCATATTTCAAATTTCATTCAATTTGAACCAGTACTTTAAGAATTATAACTACTCAAAGTTCGGTAATTTCGGTAATTTTGTCACTCGCTCACTGCTGACTGACCGATCATCAAAATGTTTAGGCACTTCTAGCAGACGTAGAAACTTCAAATTTTGAGTACTAGTAGAGTTTAGTGTAAAACTCATGGGAAAATTCCAACATTTTGCAATTTCGGTCCAGTTGTTAAGTTTCATCAACTGCATTAATAACTTTGTTATTTCTTATAAATGTATAGGATTACAAAGTTACATTTGCAGTCAGTGAATCAGTGTAAAGAAAGAAAGAAAGAAAGAAAATACATTTAATTCAGCACAACACACAAGATATTAAATATAACATGTAAATGTACAAAACAATGAGACGCCTTGCATGTTCTGCCGAAAAAGTCGCCACCTCAGCATAGGCTAGGCGATACCTAGCGCTGGTTTTCAGTTGGCAACTCGAGTAGTGACCCACGGACAAGGGATGGTACACTTAAACAGTATACTTAGGTACAATTCATGCAAATTTATAGGGAAAACTAAATAAAAAAAGTAATAAATGAATGGAATACGTATTATATATTATTATATATATATACATAGCTTAACGTCAAACGAGAATAAATATATATGAAGTATTTGTCCTTATTAAACATAAATACATATTTGGTAAAAAAAGATATACATTTTAAATAAATAAATAAACTTTAACTAATGCTATAATTATACTGCATATTCTAAAATTACACAATAACAATTACGGCTACTTCCGGTGCAACTGTCAGCTGTGACATATGGGTGAACTGCCGATTAATTTTATTGTCAACTCAGCATGTTTCAACGTGTGGCTCTTCACTTATTGTTAAAACTAAACCTAAGTAATCCTAAAGGTAAGTAATTCAAGATTGAATGTAATGTAAATAATAATATAATGTAATGTAAATGTAGTGTAAATGAATATGTATGATTTAATGGAAGAATAGGTGTAGATAGGGACCTAGATGCGATTATGTTGAAAGGTGGTGGCTAAGTGGTTACGTTAGTTGCTCCAGAGACCTGGTTTTCTGCGTTCGATTCCCACCCGGGACAATTATTCGTCTGAAATTAAAACAGTTGTATTGAGTCAGGAGGTGCTTTGTTTTCGTTAATCTATCGAGCGGTGCGACCTTCGCGACACAGGGATTAATTTAACAAATAAAAAAAAAATCGAAGGAAAAAAAAAACTCAATGGAATGTAAAAGCAACTGTGCTATGAACGATAGTATACTAACAGGCCGCGGCCCCTTGAGAAGTAGGGACCCCGTGTACTCTGGCATCCCTGAAACTGGTTATTTGGACCCAGGAGAGCCCGCAACACCATTTGAGTCGCGGACGCTGCCATAGGGTATCCCAGATAGGCAACAGTTCCTGGGCCCCTCACCAATTGTGGTCAGAGGAGTAACCGGGGGTTTAAATGTTTTTCTCTCAAGGTATGATTTGCATTCCACTGCTATGGAGAGGGCGAGTCCCACATACCCCACCGCTCGTGTGGGAACGCCGCAGTGTCGGAGGAGATGCGTAAAATTCTTGCATTCCCCCCGGACAAACACTACGGCTTCCACGCTTCCCGTTCGACACAGAAAGACGGTCGCTTTCTTTCAAGTAATTAACAAGTCTTACTGCGATATCGCAGGTATACACACACACCACGTTTTATTTATCTGACACAAACTGTATTTGCATATTCATTTTATCAAATATTTTTTACACAGTTTGATGTTAACTAGGTAGCTTTAAATTTACTTATGTACATATTAGCTTGTGGCCGCGACTTTGTCTCTGTGGAAAAGTTACTTTGACCCGCGACATAGATAATAATTTCCCTAGTGCGGGAGCTGTCTCAAAAAAAGCCAAAATCGGACATGTGCCAAAGTTCCATTAAAAACAGTTTAGTAATTTCTTTATTTAAAAACATTTGACAGTGAGGCCGTGAGTGCCATACATAAGTTCTGTTCATGTTAATCCTCTGTTAAGCTTGATGTTGTAGTTTTCGATTAGGTACATTGACAATATTTATAATGAATGAGAGATAACAATTTTAAATAAGGATTAATTTTAAATGACGTTTGACGAGTGCGACGAATATCAATAAACCATAAAAAAGTACACGACGCAACTGCTCTTGTTACGTATGGTGAGTGTTGCCATGCCAGCTAGGCACGTGGGTATTCATATATTCGTAAGTTAAGTTATTTTGTAAATAAAGGCACCGAGTTACGAGTCTGGACGGTTTACATTTAATTTAAGTCTACTTTGGAACGATTAAAGCGCAGGTATCCTCCATTTGTGCATACAATAGACTAAAACCGGCCAAGTGCGAGTTGGACTCGCGCACTAAGGTTTCCGTACCATTTTCAAGTACCTACCTATTGCCGTTATAGATATCGAGCAAAAAAGGCCGCAAAAAAGTTTGTTATATTGGAGCCCCCCTTAATTATTTAATTTATGTTTAGTTTGTTAATATAGCAACAGAAATACATAATTTGTGAAAATGTCAACTGTTTAGCTATATTCTTGAGATACAGCCTAAATCCGTTGTAGGTATTCAAAAAAACTATGTAAATTGTAAAGCAAAGGAAAAAAGGTACAACTATCTACAAAAAGAAATGAGATGCCATCAAAAACATACTTGTAAAAAAACCCAAGTCTCGTAACGCAGTTCTTTTACCGTTAAAAGTTGTGAGATCTATGTAATACCAAGTCGGTTAATTTATTCAGTCCCTACTTAAGGGACCCTCTGTCTTAAGCTATTACGTAACTATCTCACCTAACAGACTCTTAAAATGATCTTATCAAAATTCGAAACTTTTAAGTTTTAAATAATAAATTAACTTGGCCATCGGATACTATTAGAATGTGTCTCACAAGTGTTTATTGCGATGGCCAAGTCAATCTAATATTCATAACATAAAAGTTTTGAATTTTGATAAGATCATTTTAAGAGTCTGTTAGGTGAGATAGTTACGTAATAGCTTAAGACAGAAGGTCCCTTAAGTAGGGACTGAATAAATTAACCGACTTGGTATTACATAGATCTCACAACTTTTAACGGTAAAAGAACTGCGTTACGAGACTTGGGTTTTTTTACAAGTATGTTTTTGATGGCATTAAATTCAACACAAAAGACTTTAATATTTTTGGTTTTACTATATTATTCTGAAACAGGTATCCAATGAAATAATAATATAATTTATTCAGCACTTAGGTATTTACATACACTTGTACTTATCAAAATTACACTGTGTAAGACAATATCTAACAAAAGTATCACTTAAGTAGCTAAAAACAGTCTGTCCGTCTGTCGTGTGACGAATGACAATAGTACATAGTTATATTGTAAGATGCATTAAAGATCCAGTTAAGCATACTAATTAAAACCTTTGGTAATTTAATTCCCAAGTAAAACATCAAACTTTTTCGAAAGGTGTTTATTTTTTACCGTCCTTATCATTGCTTCTAGCTCCATATTTTTCAACAGTTTTCTGTACGAAGCTGTTTTAATAACTCAGTTACATAAAATAACACTTGGTTGCGTCCTTATGGTCCCTTGCGCTTGGCTGCCTCGAGAGCTTGAAGCCAGCGCCCGCGGATTAATCTAAAGCTCTTATGACGTCATTTCACCGCTTGCAAGTGACTTGATAACAAGGACGAGGTGACGTCACGGTGTTACCACTCTAGTTGATGCTCAAACCGCAGACAACTACTCGAAACTTGAGAGTAGTGTAGAAAGCACTTAATTATGTGCACGCAAACTAATAATGACGACCTGCATTGTCTAGATATTTAATATAAGTTCTTCAAGGGTTAAATTCTCCGAAAAATCATGGAGTAAATTAATTTTCCGATTCACTTGGCTCGAAATGCTCGTTTAACTGTTTTCATAAAACTATAAATCTGCGAATAGCCGAATGGCTTTATTAAAACGTAATACTGCAACTTCCTATTGGAAGAAGTAAAAAGATTTCAGGCAACGGTGGTGGCATTTGACAGTCGGATCACTGAGATGGAGCAAAGGATGTCAAAGTTGGAACAGGACACTGCAAGCCGTTCATCTCCTGAGTCCAACCTATTTGTCACTGTCGATGAGTTGCGAATGCAACTAAACGATCGTGATCAGGAGATACTATCGTGTGACCTCGAAATCACCGGCATACCTGAGACGAAGGATGAGAGTCTGCACCACATCGTCAAGGTCACCTCAACCGTACTGGGGGTGGATCTCGAAGAGCGCGACGTGGTCTACGCGGAGCGAGTAGGATCCACTCGGCGTAACCGCTGGGACAGTTCCGCTGGCGCCTCGGCCGCGCCGGAGCGACCGCGTGCCATCGCCGTGCGCCTGGCGCGGCGCGCCACGCGGGACGCGCTGCTGCGCGCCGCGCGCGTGCGCCGCACGCTGTCGTCCGCCGACCTGCAGCTGTCGGGCGCGCCGGCGCTAGTGTACCTCAACGAGCGCCTCACCAAGACCAACCGACGCCTGTTCTTCCTGACCCGGGAGGCCGCCCGCCTTCATGGGTGGAAGTACGTTTGGACGAGACGTGGTGCGATCCTGACGTGCAAAGGTGAAGGTGTTAGGGCCGATCGAGTGCGCTGCGAGAAAGACGTTACATCTATTTTTGGGGTGTGATTGTTTCGTGCGACCCCATATTTAATCATGATCACCATTACTTGAATTGCAAATGTTTGTGCATAGTTGTCCACGACAAGCCATCTCACAAAAACAAAGGTTTTAACTACTTGATTATTCGCAGTACAATGATATTTGCTACCTACACAAATACACATTTAAAATTTACCAATAACACTGTACACTTCTCTAAATACATTGTTCAATTTATACAGCAAGATTATTTCAATTTAAATGTCAACAAATTTTACTTAATGTTTAATTCTATACTATTTAATTATGTTAAATATGAAGCCTACTTAAAATCAACTAATCCAATAATTCACCTTTATATACAATTTTATGATTCCAATTATTGTTTTCTATTTAATATTTATAATTCCAATGATTTCAAATTTATTATTATAAAATATGATGCCTACTCAAAATCAACTAATCCACTAATTCACCTTTATATACAATTTTATTATTCCAATAATTGTTTTCTATTTAATATTTATAATTCTAATGATTTCAAATTTATTATTATAAAATATGATGCCTACTTAAAATCAACTAATCCACTAATTCACCTTTATATACAATTTTATTATTCCAATTATTGTTTTCTATTTAATATTTATGATTCCAATGATTTCAAATTTATTATTATGTTGCTAGTAAAATTTCACCAAATAAAATATATTTCTAAAACAGCACACCCTACTGAACTTATGCTAATGAAACTTGCTATCTACACATTCTTACATGTATCCGTGACTTACATAAACCCCTTAAAAAATGATTAGATGTAAGTCCCTTAAGGTTGGTCTATTCAATGCGGGATCATTGGGCTCTAGGCAGGATGAGTTTATTGTAGCTATGAAAGAGGTGAGTGTAGACATCATGGCAATAAACGAGACTTGGCTTAGACCTGGGCAGGACTCGATAGCCCCAGCAGTACCGGGTTTTAGGCTAAAACATGTCCCCAGAAGTTCTAGTGTGCGGGGAGGAAGAGGAGGCGGTGTTGGTTTCTACATACGGCGTGATCTACGAACAAGTATATTACAACACCCCTATGCTCCTGACGGAGTAGAGCAAATGTGGCTGAAACTGACAGCAAATTCACAGGCCATCATCATTGGCACAGCTTATAGACCCCCATGGTTGGATATTAATATATTTCTGGATGCTGTCACTGAGTCCTTGTCCACATTTTCAAACTCGGACAAAATCATAATTCTTGGAGATTTTAATATTAACATGCTGGATGTGAACAGTAGCAAAGCAAAATTACTGGACTGTTTCCTTCAATGCTCAAATCTGAAGCAAGTAGTAGAGTCTCCTACTCATTTCACCGACCATAGTGAGACACTGATTGACATTGCATGTACGGATGCCAAGGTCTCTAAGGTGCACATTCTGCATAAACAGGAACTGGGGCAGCATGCTATGATAAGTATGGAGCTCAGTCTTAAAATAGAGAAACCCATTCCCCACTATGTTACACTGAGACCTATGAAAGATATCTTACTTGATCAACTTAACCAGGATCTGGATAGGATTCAGTGGGATGGAATCCTTAATATGGACAGTGTATGTGATATGGTGGAATGTTTTAATGGATGCATCATCAGTTTGTATGACTTGCATGCTCCACTGAAAAGAATTCTTGTTAAGGAGCGGACATATCCTTGGATCACACAGACAGTCCAGGATATGATGGCTTTACGGGATGATTACCAAAGAAGATATAAGTCATGTAAGTCAGGCAGCAGCAAACAGTGTTACAAAAAACTAAAAAAAATTGTTATTGAGGCAATTGAGGTAGAAAAGCAAGCATATTACAAAACAAATATTAACAACAAAATTAAGGATCCTAAAAAGCTATGGAAAAACTTAAAGGCATCTATCCTGGCTAAGGCAGATAACTACACTCTTCCTTTTGAGTGCAGAGACCCGGACCTTTTAAACCGGCACTTCTTATGTGTGCCTGGTGAGGATGTAGCTGCCATAAGCGACCATACATATTTTGAGTTCCATAGGTATAATGAAGAGTTCACATTCAGTCTCGAAAAAGTAAATGAAACTACTATTTTGGGACATATTCAAAGTCTCAAATCTAACGCCATGGGTGCTGACAATATATCTCTGGAAATGCTTAAGCTAACTCTACCTCAAACATTGCCAGTCATTACTGCTATAATAAATAAGTCTTTATCTACATCAACTTATCCTGACCAATGGAAAACAGCAATAGTTAGACCAATCCAAAAAGTACCAGATGCTTCCTGTGCCCAAGATCTCAGACCTATTAGCATCCTACCATGTTTATCAAAAATAATGGAAAAGGTAGTTTGTAGCCAGTTGAGAAAATACCTTGAGAGAAATGGGATATTGCCTGATGTTCAATCTGGTTTTCGGAAGGGTCACAGCACCACTACTGCTCTGCTTGAAGTTGTGGATGATGTTCTACGCAGTAGAGATGCTGGTATGTGTACAATTCTTGCTCTTCTGGATTTTTCTCGTGCCTTCGACTCTATAAGTGTCTCTCTTCTTTTGTCTAAGCTTACATATTACGGTTGTGACAGTGCGTCAGTGCGTTGGTTTCACAGTTATCTCACGGGCAGGTCTCAATTTGTACAGCTGGATTGTGATGCGGATGGTGGTAGAAGGGCATCTACAGTGAGTCCAGTGACCAGGGGCGTTCCTCAAGGATCAATTCTTGGACCTCTTCTTTTTATTTTGTACAGCTCTGATATCACCAAGCGCATTGTCAACTGTAGATATCACTTGTATGCTGACGATGTTCAATTGTATATTCCATTTAAACCAGGACACAGTATGGAGGCTGTAAATAAAATAAATTATGACCTGAATGGTGTATCAGACTGGGCTAATAGAAATTGTCTTGTTCTCAACCCAAATAAGTCCAAATTCCTTTTGATGGGTTCAAAGAAGTCCTTGCTAAGCGTCGGATCTCTGGCCGGTTTTATACAAATAGAGGGCAGTCCCGTAGAACAAGTAGCAGAGGCCCGTAATTTGGGAGTCATATTTGATGGACAGCTTACATTTGAAGCCCATATCATGGAGTCGGTTAGAAACTGCTTCTATCGCTTGAAAATGTTATACAGAATTCGCCCCTACCTTAGTGAGGATATACGAATCATGCTGTGCGAGTCATTAATACTATCCAAACTCAATTATGCAGACTCTGTATATGGCGCTTGTTTACTAGCCAGAACAGAAAAGCTCATTCAAAGAGTTCAAAATGCCTGTGCCCGCTTTTGTTTTAACATCCCGCCAAGGACTCACATAACTCCATACCTCAACAATGGGAATCTCATGAAAATGACAGCAAGGAGGAAGCTGCACTTTGCTACCATGTTGTTTGGTATAATATTATCCCAAAAACCTACATATCTGCATCGGAAGTTGAATTGGGCTCGATATTATAACGAGCATAATACCAGAGCCTCAGCTTACCTCATGGTTACGCCTCGACATCGTACATCTGCATTCCGGGGATGCTTCACGTTTGCCGCAAGCCATATTTGGAACGTTTTATTGCCACCTCCTTTGAGAAACCTAAAATCAACCAAAACATTCCAGGATAAGTTGAAATTATACCTATTTTCTCAACAAAAACCTGCATAGATAGTCAAACTTACCTGGAATTATGTCTCTATGGACTGGAAGGTGGCGGTATGCTTTTAATTATTTTAGGCTTGCGGCGAAGGATGTGAACTTTGTATAGCAGTAACTTTGGAAATGTTAGAAATGTAGATAAATACACCACAAAATGTACACTACACCATGTTTATACAAATATACACTCCAATTCGGAACAAACACACATTACACTCATAACTATTTATTATAATAACACGTAAAAATCATTGTACACATGTATTAATTTATTAATTCAAAAGAACTAAAAAGTTAGTGCATTGCGTGACATAGTTAGCCGAGGACATCTTGAATTTTTGAACTCCCGCCGTGCGTAGGGACGCTTCTTCGAGTAGCCGGGGTGCACAGATTAAAATTTGTTTTTAATTCTTAATTTTATGACAATAGAATTTTATGTTTTTTATATTGTTTGTAGGTAATCAATTCGCTATTATTTTTCTGATTAATGTTATTGCTTATTTGGTTTTTTATTTTTATTTTATTTAATTTTTTGTTTACGTTTCAACAAAAAATCTCAAATTGATGATGAAACTTGTTTATTTATTTGGCTCTACAATTAAAATTAAAATGGAATATTGTATTAATAATAATAATAATAATTAGGTAAATATAATTTTTCTATATATTTTTATTTGACGTTTGGCATGCGTGGCGTCAAAACTGGGGCTGGCTAGAATACCAGCGCTGCGCAATGATCTTTTAGATTTTTGACGTAGCTTAATGCTGAAGCCAGTTCCCATTTATGGTGCATGTATGTAATAGTGTTAATCAATGTCTGATGTTTTATTTCCTTGTATGTGCCGTAAATAAAAGTATTTTCTTTCTTCTTTCTTCTTTCTATCCACTTCCCAAGCGTGGTAGCTTTGGCAAAACCCCTTCCGAGTAAGGCCTCATTATAAATCTCATCGAGTGCCTGTTCTTCAGAACCAAATTATTCATTATGCTTTAAATAATTGAATCAATTTATTGCTACTTAAGTGATATTAGACGCACAGACTGGAGTTTAGCTTATCCGCAATAGATTTTACTAACTTTATTTTTTAATAATATATATATATACAATTAACATTATTTAAATGTCAACAATTGACAAGTACACATGTATGTAAGTATATAAGTATAGTATTTAAAAAAATTTAACGACCTTACTATTTGTTAACATACAAGTTAGCGTTATGCACTAATAAGGGAGACAATTATATATTATTTAAAACAAATTAGTGTAATACAAAAATAAATTAGTATTGATATGACACAAAATTTGTTAAAAGATGTGCTAAGCCGATTACTATTGTTAAAATGCGTTTCAATGTGAAATGAAATGACCGGAAATAATTTATCGGTAACATGCACTCGTCGACTGCGTTTTAATTTCTGATGATATCATTAATTGAATGAGACAAGTTTATAAGCTCTTCCATAACTGTTAGTTATAAAACAAAATATAATATTGAGGAAAATGTGATGTCAGATGATAATGTAATAACTCTTAAGCTTAAATCAAAATTAAGGTGATAATGTTGATGCATCATCATCTTCAGCCCGTATAATGTCCGCTGAAAATGGGGAGAGGGTATTTGTTGTATAGAAAATTGATAATTGAATAATTTTATATTCAATAATAATATAATAATAATAATAAATATTGATGATTTCATAAAAAAACCTTCACTAACTTAATCACTACTTAACTATCTCCTGTTAAAGAGAGCTTCCATATATTTGGGAAGGCCCTTATATTCTAAGTAACATTACTCTGGTTTTAATTACGTCCATAAATATTTGAATCAAGGCAGATGCGTCCCACATTATCTTGCCAGCCATAATCATTACGTCCCACTGTCCCATCCATGGCCGTTCCATCCATAGTCCCATTGCGGTTGAGCCTATTGCAGTAATTATACCGGATACAAATCTAGCTACTAAATAGTTATTACAGTATAATGTTGTTATACGAAAGGAAAAGCTAATACCTTCTTTGAGAGAAGAAATATTTATACTAGGAGACTTTTTTTACCGTCTTGATAATAATAGGGCGTGATATGTATATGAAATAGATGTCTAAGGCATAGTTATTTTATCTTTCTTTTTACTGGCATAGAGTGAAAATCGTTACGTTAAAAATACGTACCTAAGTAGGTAGTTATATACTTTAATCGTATTTATGTATACCAATTATAATACTAACGAGGTGGGATAGAGTCTAACGAAGGGAAACCCGCGGGATCCTGGGTATTTGAAAACCAAAGGGCGGCCACGAGGCGAGCTTTTGCCATAGTTACCCTGACTACGGCAAAAGCTCGCCTCGGATGCACATGTCACACCAAGGTTCAGCAGTGGACATAAGTAATTTCTTCTTCTAATCTTTGATCATATAGATATAGGACCTAACTTATTGATGCTTTGCTCTTATTAGTACTCGTTTAGAGAACCAAAGGCCGAGGCCGCACTGATATGACGACAGCAACAGCGGCGATCCCTCGTAAAAATCAATTTCGCTTGTCGTTCCTGGAATGCGGTCGCCGACGTATTTTTTTTTTATTTTTTTAAAATGACAACTCCCGCACTAGGGAAATAAATCCCTGTGTCGCGGGGGACTTTACAACCATTCATTTCACGGACACAAAGAACACCCAGACTCAGAACAACTATTTGTGGTTCACACAAATAATTGTCCCGGGTGGGAATCGAACCCAGAACACCAGGTCTCAGAGGCAACTATCGTAACCACTGAGCCACCGGTGCAGTCTGTTTGTATAAGTTTGTTTTCGCGATATCATCATCGCGTAGCATTCGCCTTAGTAGGGCTTTAGGGTTAGACTCTCAAAATTGTAGATTTCTCAGTCTAACATATAGGCTCTGCATTATCTATAAATGAGTCAGTTAATCACGCTACTGTTTTATTTATTAATGAAAGGCTTTCATTACTAATGTAGTGGTTTATGTAATGGTTTACTAACCATTATATATAATACTATATGTAATGATTACAATCTGTCCAGGTCTAAGCGGCGACGAGTTCCACTTCGACAGCAACGGCGACGGTCCGGCGCGGTACAACATCCTGCACTTCAAGCAGACCTCCTGGAACAAGTACGAGTGGGTCAACGTGGGGCAGTACTTGGATGGAGAGCTGCAACTAGACCTTGATGGTGAGTGAATAACATTAATTATTATTTTGAAACTTTAGAATATTTAACGGCAACTGGTGCCACAAAATGAATTTTAAAAATTAAGAATAATAAATTTAGACCACCACGTAGGGTCCAGCAGGTAGTCTAAATGTCTATAATCATGGCCATAATAATATAAAAAATTTTAAGTTGTAATTTTTTTGAGAAGAAATTTATTTACACTAAGCACGGGAGTTAAGCGTAGACAAAAGTCTGCCATGTAGACAAAAGTCAAGTAAGAGACTGTCCCGATGCCCTCATAGACCCGAAGCTCGAGAGGCCCACGAACTGCAACGTAAAGTGAAAGATGCACAAATCTAATAACATAATTTCGCAATCACCGTCTTTCTGAAAAAGAAATGACAGTCATTACAAATCGCATGAAGTATTATTAACTTACTTACAATTTAATACATTGAATTATCTACATCTATACTAGAACATAAAGCTGAAGAGTTTGTTTATTTACTTTATCATGTCGGTATTGCAATGAATCACAAGTCCGACGCCCCTAAATAATTGGCTACGGCCGCTACGTTAATCAAAAAATTATATCTACACTAATATTATAAAGAGGAAAGATTTGTACCTATTTTTGTATGTTTGTATGTTTGTAATGAATAGGCTCAAAAAGTACTGGGGCGATTTAAAAAATTCTTTCACCATTCGAAAGCTACATTATCCACGAGTAACATAGGCTATTTTGGAAAAAAATAGGGTTCCGTAAGATATTTGGGTTTTTCTGACACAAGGTGTAAAAAATCAACCAGAAAAGTTACTTATTTTGCGTACGCTGCCTTAACTATAAAAGATAGAACCATAAAATGTTCTAATTAATTGTAGATCTTATAAATATCTACAAAAAAGTCCGCGACACACTATACCTATCTATGTCGAGTGAGGCACAACGACCATTTTTTTATTTAGAAATTTTGAATTTTTTTTGGACTACATTTTAACGCGTTTATTTTACTCATGCTATTAATCCTTATCAAAATAAATTATTTCATCACTAAGTACAGTTTATGTAGATAATATTTGGTCTTTGAATGATTAAAATTGGACGTTTGGTTTTGAAGTTATGGCGAAATTAAAATATTACGATTTCTGCTGCACGGCCCGTTGCGAAGTCTAATAATTTTCGTGCGATTTTTTTTTAGATTTCGTTCTTAAAACTACACCTACGCAAAAGTTCTTCTCAGAGCTAATCAACAGTTCTTCTCAGAGCTAAACAACAGTTCTTTTCAGAGCTTTGAAAATGCCTAAAATGCCTAATCCCTAAAATGCCTATTAATTACATCATTAATTATATTTTCATCATTAACAACTTTAACATCCACAGAAAGACAATCTGTGCAGCCTGCGGATAATGACTGCGTTGTCGATGTTTATGTCGGTGTCTGTGAATTGACCTGGGAATCATTTTGCTGACCGTGTCTTTCCTGGGTAGGCTTTTTGCAGCGGTAACCGACATCCGCACGGAGCCGCGGGCGACCGCTATCACTACATCACTACATATTATAAACAAAGTCCCCTGCCGCGTCTGTCTGTCTGTTCGCGATAAACTCAAAAACTACTACATCGATTTTCATGCGGATGTTACCAATCGATAGAACGATTCTTCCGGAAGGTTTACGTATATGATTTGTTTAGTTTATGTGTACATTTGACTAATATATATTGATATTTGTCAGAGGTGTCGGAAAAAATTAAGCCATTTGGGAGCTTTCAACGAAAACGCTGCCTAAACCCTATGAGATATAACAAAACAATGTATGGTGGCAAATATTCTTCTCTTTTAGATCTACAAAAAAGTCTGCGATAGCATATGTCTATCTTTCAAGGTTAACTTGCTATATCCATTATATCTTAGAAAGATGATAATTTCTAATGCGGTAATTGTAAAGCTAATCAGACGGATTCAGTATTTATCCTTATCATTTTAAATGAGTTAATATTCTTAAGCGTTTCATGCAGATTATTTTACCCCTACACTATATACTTTTAATGAATAACTTAGAAGTTATCGCAAAATAACAGCGCGTGTTTTAGGTAGGCCTAATGCGATTATGCGCGCTCGATCCTTAAGAATTATAGGGCAAATTTTTTGTTTTGTGTTCGTTGTAACTATGATGGATAGATACTTGAATACCTATTTATTTAGTGTTTGTTGTATTGTTAGTCCTGAAGAGTACCTATAGGTATTTCATACGATAAAAGTATACCCACCTACTTATTTCACTGAGTTTTAGTAGGTCATCATCATCATCAGCACGTATATCGTCCACTGCTGAACATGGGCCTCCTCCCGAGGGAGGGTATTGCCATAGTCACCACGTTTGGCAGGCGGGTTGGTGACCGCAGAATTATGTTGTAACACACAAGGAAACGCTGCTGCCCCTTCCTTGATATACGATTATTATAGATGATGTTATAACAATCGGGACCAACGGCTTAACGTGCTTTCCGAGGCACGGAGGGTAGTCCCTCAATCAACCAGACCCGGAAAGAAATCTTAGAATTTACACAAAGATTTCATGTCCGGTGTGGGGATCAAACCCACGACCTCCGAGATTTAAAGCGAGCCAATTACCGCTACGCTACGGAGGTAGGCCGAATGCGATTATGCGCGCTCGATCCTTAAGAATTATAGGGCAAATTTTTTGTTTTGTGTTCGTTGTAACTATGATGGATAGATACTTGAATACCTATTTATTTAGTGTTTGTTGTATTGTTAGTCCTGAAGAGTATAGGTATTTCATACGATAAAAGTATACCCACCTACTTATTTCACTGAGTTTTAGTAGGTATATATTAATTTGTTTCTGTTTGTTTTGACCAAATTTCGCCCGTTTGTTAGAGGTTTAAAGACATTATGTAGTATAATTATCAGTATTGTACCCGTGCGAAGCCGGGGCGGGTCGCTAGTACTAATATATAAAGCTGAAATGCGCTTATGCCAGGTAAGTACTACTGGTCCGATTTGAAAACTACTTTCAATATTAGCATAGCATTTATCGAGAAAGGCTAAAAGTCCCGCGGCAACTGGAGCTGCGCGGGTGAAACCGCACACGGGATTCTAGTGTAGGTATAAAGTAAAAGATACGATGAAAGATTATATAACAAAAATTAATAAACTTTTTCTTTTACTATTTGTGCGTTTCTTTAGTAAGATCTCTTAAGCCCAAGCAAGTTAACTTCCTAAGAGTACGTAACATCTTACTTTAACGAAGACATTGATGAAATAAACCACTTTACAGTTCCGTCCATAGACCGCGTACTTTTGTAAGAAGCCCCGAGGGTCTCTTCACAACCAAGAGTGTTTCAAATAAAGTTAATGTTTAAACGTGATAATAAAAAAAAACTTAATTTCATCAAACACTTTTGTGTCCGTCACTCATAGGAATTTACGTAACGAACAAAGTTGAAATTGATAAAAGAAAAAGTTTAGTTATTTTAGCCATTAACGTTGCAAAAATGGACTGTGTTGAGTAAGCCGGTGAATAATTTATGATATATGAGAGAATATTGTATTATGTAAAATATCATATTCTTTTAGCAACTTGATTGGCTCTTGTGTTTTATAATATATGGTGCGTAGTTACTCATTACCGTGCTGTGCCGTGTGGTTTACGGTTAAGAATATACCAGCCCATGCCAATAGGCATACCTATTTAAAAAAATATGAAATGGAATCACTTAGACCGGGAGAGAGTTCCACAACTTTGCCGTGCTCGTGAGGAAAGAAGAAGTAAAACGCTTGGTCGCACCAAGAATATGAGATGTCAACAACAAAGCGGTGGAAACCTAAGGGTCAGATGGAAACGGAGATGGAGGAACAAGAACATGGAGTTCTTGTGACTCTTCGTGATACAATCTGACAAGCAAGCGACCTGACGTCAATGTTCTAGGCTTTGTAGCTTTTTGTCTGTCGGGTTAAAATCATCAACTATCTTCCGTGCACGCCTGTCCAACGAGTCTAAAGTTTCTAATTGGTATTTGGCAGAGCCATCGCAAAGGTGGCAGCAGTCCTCAACACAGGGTCGAACTTGTGCTTTTTAAAGACTTAAAAGTTGTTCCTTTGTGAAGTACCGCCTCACCTTATTCAAGATACCGAGTTCCTTGGCTGACGTCTTTGCTTTCTCCTCCAGAGTTAAGATCGGACGGTAAATAGAGTCCCAATAGATTGAAGTGAGTAACTGGATTTGAGTCCTACTGGCCCGTGGATTCGCGATGTATCTTTCTGAAACTGTGCTGTCGTGTGCGTACCCATAAATACCGGGTACGAATAGGTCGTTGATGTGAAGCAAGAAGTGAGTAGCAAAAAAAGCATCCATCGATGACCACTCGAATGGCCGGTCCATTCGAGTGGTCGTCGATGGATGCTTGGATGGATGGATCAATCAGAAAATCTGAAATCCAGGTACACAGACCAGAGGGTAGTCCGAATGAGGGTAGCTTGCTAAGGAGACTATCATGCCAGACCCTGTCGAAAGCCTTCGAGATATCTCGAAGAAATTTTGAGATAGCTCATTAGCTGTAACTCGAAGGCTTGCGAAGTTGCAAAGTTTGCTTCAGAATATAAGACTGATTTTTAATGTGAAGCTTTACACATTTAAAATCAGTCTCATATTCTAAAGCAAACTTTTTCCTTAATTTTTTGTAGCATGACTTTCAGACTGGATTAAGACTGAGACACATTGGACTGAGCACTAAAACAATAAAAAAGTCGTTTTATTTGTTTCAAGTATTATCTAAAATCTTTCCTTTTCACTCTCTCTCTCTCTCTGTCTCTCTGCAAGCTTAGCCTGTTCGTTTTAGTGTCTATTAGTCTATCTATTAGTCTAGTTCTAGACTAAACGTGAACCTACTCTAGGTTAAAAAAATAGTGATAAAAATTAAGTAGGAAAAAGATAGTTAGAAAAAATAACAACATTATAACATTCACAATAGACTAGGAGAGATCACTAAAACGGTTAGGTTAAGCTTTTTTCACCGACGTCTGCCAAGGTTGACTGGCAGAAAACGTCTTTGACATTAAATCCGCCTTTGTATGATTAAATAAATTAAAAAAAATGTAAAGCGCTCACAGAAACTTCTCATAGATGGCGTATAGCTGCTCTAAACTGTAACCTGTCCTCAGACATCCAGTTCAAATGGGGTGAGCGTCGTCCGCCGGAGTCAGTGTGCAGTGCGGAATGCGAGTTGGGGCAAGCCAAGCAGTACGTGGAGGGCGAGAGTTGCTGCTGGCACTGCTTCAACTGCACGCAGTATGAGGTGAGGAAACATTTGCTTTATATAAGGTGCGTCCGAAGTATCTGTCATCCCTTATAACATAAAATAGTGATTAACTACGTTAGTATAAAAAAATCGGTGAGAATATAAATTGTATTTTCAATATCAAAAAAATTATATTGTAATAAAATATAGAATACAAGTATGAGGTTAGGCCCCCCCTCGTTTTGCCATATTCCGGGGGCCAACATACCTTGTTTTGAAAAACGACTTTATCTAACAGAAGCACGTATTTTAATATCATTATTTTTTTAAGAAGAATAAAGTGTTTGATCGCACAAAAATATTCACTTTAATATGATACTTTTAAATGATGGATGGCATATACTTTTGAAGCACCTTATTTAGTCCCAATTATAGATGGTTTATGTAGTAATAAATCATTTAAGCGTTCTTGTACATTGCTATTTCCATATTTTCCTGTATGTAGCAAAATGGGATAGACCCGGGCCGCAGCCCTTACCAGTAGTATCAATGTGAATATGAATGTGTGTTTTTGTGAGTATGGATGATGCAAAAACTACGGAACGGGTTTGGCTGAAAGTTTGAGCGAGGATGGATTAATATATAGGCCACTATACATCACGCTCCTAACTAATGGAGCAGAGTAATGCGGGTAAAAGCTTTATTCTCGCACCACCAAATTTTTCATTTAGGTTTATCTATATCTATACTAGCGGCCCGCCCCGGCTTCGCACGGGTGGACTTTTATACCCTACCCCTGCCCTACCCTACCCCTACCCCTACCCTACCCTACCCCTACCCTACCCTACCCCTACCCTACCCCTACCCTACCCCTACCCTACCCCTACCCTACCCCTACCCTACCCCTACCCTACCCCTACCCTACCCCTACCCTACCCCTACCCTACCCCTACCCTACCCCTACCCTACCCCTACCCTACCCCTACCCTACCCCTACCCTACCCCTACCCTACCCCTACCCTACCCCTACCCTACCCCTACCCTACCCCTACCCTACCCCTACCCTACCCCTACCCTACCCCTACCCTACCCCTACCCTACCCCTACCCTACCCCTACCCTACCCCTACCCTACCCCTACCCTACCCCTACCCTACCCCTACCCTACCCCTACCCTACCCCTACCCTACCCCTACCCTACCCCTACCCTACCCTACCCTACCCCTACCCTACCCTACCCTAACCTACCCTACCCTACCCCTACCCAAAAGTATCCTATGTCCTTCTCCCAGTTCTTAGCTACCTCCCTACCAATTTTGAGCCAAATCGGTTCAGCCGTTCTTGAGTTATAAATAGTGTAACTAACACGACTTTCTTTTGTTTTTAAAATGTATTCTGCTATTCGGGACGGAAACAAATCCAACAAATCAAAAACCATGGCAATCGGTCCAGCCGTTCTCGAGTTATAAGTGTTGTAACAAACACGACTTTCTTTTATATATATAGATTTTCTATACATATAATAAAACTGTTGGTGTCGAATGTCTGTTCATAGAAAAAACGCTAAAAACTGAGTTAGGGGATGGGATGGGAATGTTAGAAGTAAAATAGAATACATTCAGATTTTTTTATGACATGAAACCTTACATCCCCGGTCAACATTTTGATAAGTCTGATAAGTTCCCGTGATCACAAATTCCCCGCGGACTAAGTCGTGGGCATCAGCTTGTATGTATAAGAATAAAGGCGAAAACACAATATTCCGCCACGCCACGCCACGTGTGCATCAGTACGCGCGTGGCGTCGTGTCGGGTGTTCATAGTGTGATTCTGGTCTATAGAAAACAATACATTTGATTCGACTCAACACGCGTGGCGTGTCGTCGGGTGTCGTGGCGTTTCAAAAATAATATGTTTCCGCCTTAAGATTTTAATTTACAAAACAGCTGTGCTGAAGATCATTTTGCATGACGGAAGTTACGCTTTAAGTAGATTCGGTTGAATTATTGTGGTTCTCAATTTTATCTCACTTGTTTTATTAATGAAATTAATATTGGATTTGATATTCTTCGACGTTTATGTTTAATGTGCCTATGGGCCCTACCAATAGAGTTTAAATTAGAGAACTAGGAACATATTGGACAGCTGGAGCTGCATTTAGCTGCCTCGGCCTTTGATTGAACACTTTTCTGTTCAAAAAGTATCAAGTCAAATCTTTATTCATAATATACTAAGGTGACTTAAAACTTTATGAACAACGCCATCTAGTGACTATAAACTATCTGTACAACCAATGTATGTGAACAGAGCTTCTTAAAATTAATTGTCACTACTTAAGTTCGTATTCCAGCACTTAGTTATATAAACTGCAAGCTAAATAACATTGTTAAGCTTAGTGTCTCGTGTTGCCATGAAGCTGCTAATAAGGCATGACAATGAATGGATTACTTTAAGATAACCAGTCCTTTAAGTTACTCGAAGGTGTGAAGATTCAAGTTAGATTATCGATTTTGTTACACCAAAATAGTTGATCGTTAATTTCATTTGGTTTCGTTAAATTGACTTTAATCTGACATACTGGGAGCTCATCACAAATTATGGTCATTATCATCACTACATAGTATAAAACAAAGTCGCTTGCCGCTGTCTGTCCGTCCCTATGTATGCAGGTCTAGGTTAGGTCTTTGAAACTCCGCAACAGATTTTGATGCGGTTTTTTTTAATAGATAGAATGATTCAAGAGGAATGTTTTAAATATGTATAATACATCAGCATTGCACCCGCGCAAAGCCGGGTCGCTAGTCTTAATTAAAACCACAAAATATCTAGTGTTTATTAACTTTATACACCGCCTTCCCGCTCGCAAAAATCATGCACAATATGCAAAAAAGACAATAAAAAAACAAGTAAAGTAACGCCCAATTCAAAGGCAAAACCTCTACCTAAGAAGGAAGCCCATGTTCAGTGGTGGACGTTATACGAGCTGATGATTAGGTATCATCATCATCATCAGCCCGTATAACATCGGCCGTAGGCACCATGCTTGGCAGGCGGATTGGTGACCGCAGTATTATGTTGTTACACAAAAGGAAACGCTGCTGCCAGTTCCTTGATATCCGATTATTATAGATGATTTTATAACAATCGGGACCAACGGCTTTCCGAGGCACGGAGAGAAGTCCCTCAACCAACCTGACCCGAAAAGAAATCTTAAAATTTACACAAAGATTTCCTGTCCGGCGTGGGGATCGAAACCATAACCTCCGATATTTGAAAGCGAGCCAAATACCGCTACGCTACGGGGTTTGCCGTTGCGTTGCTTTATTTGTCTGGTGATAATGATCATATTTTTCTACAGATCCGGTCTACCGAAGAAACATCTTGCACAGTCTGTCCTCGAGGAACTTTACCAAACCCGACCAAGACTGAGTGCCGCCCTATACCTGAGGCTTACCTGCGACCTGACTCCGCCTGGGCTATCGGGGCTATGTCTTTCTCTTCTGTTGGAATACTGCTAACTGCGTAAGTTTCTTGACATTATTCAAACAATAATTATTATGTAAGCGGCGAACTTTTCCATAAAGTATGTCCAAAAAAAAAAACTAATTTATATACGGGTGGTGTCATCATTTAAGATATTTAATTCAATGCAATGCAACTTTGGAACTATTTGTCGAAGTAATGTTGATTACTACCGATAGATGGCACTAAAGTTCCTCTTAGAGACGTGTTATAAAGAGATTGATAAACAAAAATCGGTTGGGTTCGACCATAGCCGAATTCTTTAGGGCATTAGGGGCTATACCTGAGATGCAGGTTCGAGTCCTGGTGCTGTCCTGGTGGTCTAAATTTATTAATCGCAATTTTGAAATTGAATAATCAAATAATAAGTATTTATTGCGACAGAAGAGCGCTTATTTTAACGCGAGAATGCGACTAAAGCTGGGGCTTGCATTTTCCTATGATGGATGGGCATCGGACACATCCTCGCAAAAGGTCAAATAAGATCCACCCTTAACCGACGTGCTTGTATGAAGAATGTTATGAGAGTGAATGAAGCGAAAGATGTGTGTAGGGATCGTAGCAAGTGGAGGTCCATTGTCTCTGCCTACCCCGCTGGGAAACAGGCATGAGCTTATGTATGTATGGGCATCTATCATCACCCATTGCCTTGGCCTGTCAGGTGGTGATTAGGGCAATATCCTTCAACGGCTCTGGCTTGGCAGGGTCTGTTAAAAGATGGTCCAGGTTAAAAATTAAAAGCTAACGGTTGGGAAACTTTGAGAAAAAGCTCTGAAGCTAATGTCAGCGACGACACGAAACTTAATCTGTCGCTGGATTTAATAAATCGGTGAAAGTTCCTTTGTATAGTGTACTTGGTTTATATTGAAAGTGTTCTTAGAACGGTGTAAGAAACTTGTCTTGAGAATTTCAAAAGCGAAGCATAAAAGATTGTTTACAATATTTATAACAGTTGCGACTTGCTGGAAAATGAGAATATAATATAATATAGTGAGGGCGTTAGTATTCGTTCATTATTAATATTACTTTTACATTTTATATATGTGTGTTAAAGAAGTAACTTGAAGTAAATTGAGATAAAGATGATACTCATTAACCTGCATCATCTATACTTAAATATAAAGCTGAAGAGTTTGCTTGAACGCGCTAATCTTAGGGACTGCAGGTCCGATTTAAAAACGTCAGTGTTAAATAGCCCACTTATTCAGGAGACTATAAGCCATATTTATTAGGGAGTTCCCACAGAAAAAGGAGTTACTTTGGAGTTGGGAGGGTAGTTTAGACAAAACGATCTGACGGCGAATATTCCATAGTTGAAAAGTCCTGTCGTCGAAACTAACAAATGCGATCCATTCTGTCGGCGAAACATCCATAGATGAAAATTTCTATGGACAAATCTCTCAAAAACGAAACGTCCTGTCGGTGATCAGTCCTAAGGAGAAACGACTGTTGGAGAACGGTTGCAGAATCACCTTTAAACTTAAATAATATTGGTAATCGGTTCGTTTCTTGAAATAACTTGTCCTACGACAAAGGCCTCCTCCAAAGTTTACCATACTACCCGACTCCACTCAGGTCCTGCTACCAGCTTTAGGTCATTTTCCCATCGTTTGATTTGCCTCCCTCTACTTCTTTTGTCACCCCTACGGTACCCTTCCGTTACTAAAGCGGCCACGGTGAAGTCCGACGCCCTAGCCATTGGGCTACAATGGCTAGGGCGTCGGACTTGTGATCTTGAGGTCGCCGGTTCAAACCCCACCCCTTGCACTACCGATGTGAACCCACTCGTAACACAAGATCGTCAGCATTTTAACTTAGCACGAGGGGTTAACAAGACGAGGAGCTTGCAAAACTGTGCTAATAATCTTTTACAAAACAGAAAAAAAAAGAAAAACTGGTCCTCTTTTCCTTTGGGTCTCGCAAAATATTTCCCGCCCATTGCCATTTCTGAATTTATGTGTGTAATGTACGCACTCTTAAATTTGGGTTTATTTCTAATATTTGTTATAACTATAAATAAAAATACCAGCATGAAACTATACCAACAATTTAAGATACAACATACAATAAGTTGGCAGCAGAACGGCAAAGGCAAGCGAGCGTTATATCAAATATTTATCTACTCGGATATTCGGAATATTTCTCGTATTTTATAATACTTTCATAGTTTTAGATTTCCGATAATGTAGAACAAATATATTTTAAGCGCAGGCCACACCGCCAGCGGGCGGGCGAGCGAGCTAGGCGGGCGAACATCGTTTCACCTCTTTTACATACTTCGGTTCACACCGCGAGCTACCGACTATCCTACGTCAGCGATGCGAGCGAAGCTAACGAAATATCCAACAATTCCAGCGAAGCTACTCGTTCACCTCGTTAGCGTATGCATTGATTACACCTAACGAGTACAGTGGCGAGTCAAAGAAAGTCAAAGTTTAAATTCTTCGGTCTTCATCTTCTAATATATCACACAATTTGTTAATAATGTCTGGTGGTAACAGCCGGTTGAAAACTGGTTTTAATTCCTTTTTTTTTTTGCGATCCATTGCAGACGTAACCGTGATCAAAACTGAACTGACTGGCTACTATAGTAAATACGTGTGACCACCCACTCGGTTCGGCGACTTTATTGGCCGGGAGCTCAGGTTAGGAACTCCATAGTTTAGCTCGCCAATATTTCGCATAGTTTGTATAGATTCCTTCTCTCGCTTCGCCCGCCCGCCTAGCTCGCTCGCCCGCCCGCCCGCTGGCTGTGTGGCCTGCGGTTTATTTGATTCGGAAATGTACTTTATGTATATGATACTTTTCTCAATATTGTAGGTATATACTAACTGTCTGCCTCGTTGGTTTGTCGATAAAATATTCGACATGGAAAATTGTATTACTTTGTATAAAAATAAATAAGAATAAGCTCGAAGTCTGGAAGTTAGTAGATTTATCCAAGACTCGGAAAACAGCAAAACTTGAGATTAAGGCTTTAAAAAAACATTTAATTGAATACGTGTTTCATGGCTTAGTGGAATTCACCCCCTAAGTGTGCAAAATTAGGGTTGAAAGTTTCTTTGAAAAATATGAAATACTTTCCATACAATTTCAATTTTAAATTTTTATGAAATTTATTGTTTCAGCTCCAAAATAGAAATACTAGCTTCCTGCGCGCGGTTTCACCCGCGTAACTCCCGTTTCCGTGGGAACTTCATAATTAAACAAAACCTATATTAATCAGTGATTAGTGATAATGAAGCATTCAAATAGTGAAAGAATTTTTAAAATCGGTCCAGTGCTTTTTGAGCCAATTCGTTACAAACATAGTTACATACAAATCTTTCCTCTTTATAATATTAGTATAGATGTGTTTCATGTGTTTTACGGTACTTTGAAAAACCCAGAAGTATTAAAGTAATATAAGAAGAATAGACTTATTGAATAGATTCCGGAACTCCTGGGTCTGTTTCTAAAACTATTCACCATTAGAAAACGACGTTATCCAGGGAGTAGCATAGGCTATATTTATTTATGAAGTTTTCACGGGAACGGGAGATACGCGGGTAAAACCACGCGCAGGATGCTAGTTACTTATAATACGATGGATATATTTAAAAGGTTGTGTTATACTAATCTTAAGCACTTATGATTCCTAGTTTCGTGTGTGGAGTATGGGTACGTCACAGCTCGACCCCCGTGGTGCGTGCCAGTGGACGGGAGCTGTCGTACGTGCTGCTGGCCGGCATCCTCATGTGCTACCTGGTGACCTTCGCGCTCGTCTTCCGACCTACTGACATATTGTGCTCTATACAGAGGTGAGTTCTATTTTTTTATTGATCCACTAAACTGTACACTGATAAGACACTATCATCATCATCATCAGCCTGTATAGCTCCATAGCTGAACATGGGCCTCCTCCCGAGGGACCAACGGCTTAACGTGCTTTCCTAGGCACGGAGGGAGTCCCTCAACCAACCAGACCCGGAAAGAAATCTAGGAATTCACACAAAGATTTCCTTTTCAGCGTGGGGATCGAACCCACGAGCCAATTACCGCTACACTATGGAGGTTGTTCACGTACCTACTTCATTTATTAAAGTTTAATAATAATAACAATAATTTACTTGAGCTGTGCGTTGATCGATCTGTCAGTCAGTTTCTGTTTTTATTTATATAGTTACTCACACCCATAGAGCCACGGACCAGAGTGCCAGTATTTCATATTTTGTTTGCACGTTTATATCGCAGGCATAGCTCATCTCTGTGGTTTGCGGTGTGAACTCAACTATGAAAAGGAGTGGTACAATACTCGCTCGTTAGCTGCTAGTGTGGTTTGTTGTGGCTTAAATTAAACTACTTTAATATAAAATAATTAAAATGTTTACAAATTCAATGGTGTTTGCGTAAAGCAATATTCATGATTGAAATATTGGAAGGATTGTCTTATTTATTTATTTTCAGCTATGTCGATCTAGTTATATGTTTACAAAACTCTGGCTATTAATACAACAAGTTAAATATAGCTTTGACGCCTTAGATTAAATACTCGGAAATTGAAAATCAGATCCGGAAATTACAATCATCGCGTAGATGTTAAGATGAATGAACACAAATTTATTCCGCAGACCTTAAAATGTATTTGTTGAAAACAGATTAATTCAATATTCATATAATCATACTAGCTATGCCCCGCGTTACTCTGCTCCAGTGGGTCGGAGCGTGATGTTTTGTAGCTTATATGTTAATCCAACGTATACCCTATCACGGTGCAAAATTTCAGCCAATTCCGATCTGTAGTTTTGGCGTGAAAGAGTTTTTTACGAAATTATTCTGCATACATTCTACACATTCCCTGACTACGTGCTACGTCGTAGTAACCCTGCTACGTGTGCTACGAAATTATAAATGGGTCGACGGGTTTACTCATGTTTGACCAAAACATTATTGACAAATGGTCATTCGACAAACAATGTTTCACCAAATGTTCATTTGAAAAAATTATCATCTTACAAAAACTCACTTAGCAAATGATCCATTTCACACACACACTACACTTGGTAAATTTGTTAAATATTAAAATGTCAATTGACCTTTTTTCATTTCACCAAATAATATGTTTCGCAAATTAAGCATTTTTCCAAATGTTAATTCATAAAAAGAATTTATTTGACTCATCATCATCATAAATCATTATTAATGGAAGAACCGCCCTAAAGTCGCTTCGCTATGCTTATATCAACCTAACCCGCTCCTCGCTAACCTAAGCTGTTTGGGTATGACCCTTTGCCTTTTTATTAATAAACGAAACACTTGTCACTTAATACATTTTATCAAACGTTTTTAGACCAAAAGTAGTTTTATCTGAAAACTCAGTGGTGTAAAATAATTATTTATAGAATGTAAATTTAACTGTTGATCATTTGGAAAATAATTAGTAGTAAAATGATCAATCGTTGTTCGTCAAGTGTTATTTTGCCAAATGACTTTTGGTCAAACAGCAGGACCCCGGCTCGACTGTGTCTTTTCTATCTGTTTACATAAAACTATAGAACGCGGGTATCGCTGCGGTCCGTTGCTTGAACGCGCTAATGTCAGCAACTACTGGTCCGACTTGAAACAATATTTAAGTAATAGCTGATGCCCGCGACTTTGTCCGCGTGGTGTTTGTTATTTCCTCGGTTTTTAGCTATCCCACGATAACCCATTATTTTTCTGTGATTTAAAATGTTGACCAAGGATGTAAGGTACCAACATGCAAAATTTCATTTAAATCGGTGTAACAGTTTCGGAGATTAGCCGGCACAAAATGAAAGAGGACAAAAAAAATTTAAAAATCTGGATGTGTTCTATTTTACTTCTAACATCCCCCTGGCTCGATTTTTAGCGTTTTTTTTACATTCGACCTCTACAGTTTTATTATATGTATAGATTAGATAAGATTTATCAAGGTTCCTACGGGGTCGCGAGTGAAAACGCGGGAAGTTAATACATAATAAATCCACTTGTAATAAGCGCCGCTACCATACCCATACATTGAACACAATACGATTACATTTCATAGATTAAATACAATACAAAAATCGTTTCGTCAAACATAGCTTTTACGAGATTAAATAAAATATAAGTCGAACACGTTAAGAGATAACATAACGCTCTCAAATGTATGAAAGAAACAGAAATATGAAAATAATTGAGTCAGAGTAATCTCATACAAATATTTTTTTTTCTTCGGTAAAACAGTAATTTAGAGTCAAATAACAATCAATTATTGAACTATATCAAGGAAATATTTAATGATCTTCTTCGAAAATTGGATGGTCTACACGGTGCGCCGTATCTATTTTGTTTGTACTGACCAAAAATTGATAATCTCGCTTCACCTGCGTAACTCCGCTTTAAGCGTTTCATAATTAAATAAAGCCGTCCTCGATAAATTGGCTATCAAACACTGAAAGATTTTTTCAAATTGGACCAGTAGTTCTAGAGATTATCGCATTTAAAGAAACAAATAAACACTCATCAGCTTTATCTATACTATCTTTACTAATATTATAAAAGAGGAAAGATTTGATTGTCTGTTTGTATTGAATAGACTCCGAAACTACTAGATCGATTTGAAAAATTCTTTCACCGTTAATAACTCACTGGTGGAGGCAAGTCTTCAGAGCCTCAAACACCGTAGACGAGTGGCCTGCCTATCAGTTTTTTATCGGTTGCATTTCGGGGAGTGTGCGGAGGTTCTACATAACCTGATACCCCCTTCACCCTTCCATCACCGGACGACTAGGCGCGGCGAGCGGTTTCACCCTTTTGTTGTAGACATTCCTTCAATACGCACGAAGCGATTTGCTTCTTCTTTCATAATGCGGACGGCTAAGGAGTGGAATTCTCTGCCGGCGTCAGTTTTTCCGGAACGCTATAATCTGGACATCTTTAAGGCTAAAGTGAACAGACACTTTCTAGGCAAGCGTGTATCATCTTAGGCCTTATCTTCGCCTTCCATCAAGCGAGATTATGGTCAAACGTAAGCCTATATGTAGTAAAAAAAAAAAAACTAAGCTACACTATCCCCAGATGACATAGGCTATATTGAATTACGAAGAGGAACGCGAGTGAAACCGCGCGCAGGTAGCTAGTAATATTAATAAAGACTAGTTTCCTGCGCGCAGTTTCACCCTCTTAACTTAGGTTTCCGTAGGTACCTACTTCATAATTAAATAAAGCCTAGATAGCCTTTTTCGATAAAAAGGCTATCTTACACTGATATAAATTTTCTAATCGGATCACTACTTCCTGAGTTTACCGCATTTAAGCAAACAAATGAACAAACACAAAGGCGAGTCACAAAAGGTATTTACAAGACGTGAGTGGAAACGCCGGGAGGGGACGCCCTTGAAGGACGGTCATAGGTGATGTTCTTCAGAAAGGTCAGGTGCGTAGTACTCGCAACCGGCGTGCGTGTATGACCAGATGTATGAACGTGGACGAGGCAAAGGGAGTGTGTAAGGATCGTAGCAGGTGGCGTTCTGTAGTTTCTGCCTACCCCCATGGGAGAAAGGCGTGACTATATGTATGTATGTATGTATGTAAATAAACAAACTCTTCAGCTTAATACAGCCTAATATTAGCACAGATGTAATCGCATTAGTTTCCGCCCAAACAAGGTAAGCCGATTATTCTTCGCTAGTAATAAATTCTGCAAGTTAACAAAAGTGGTAGTTAGACTGCACATCTGAGTTAGCAAGTGTTCTTGGCCCGTCTCCAGCCGGCGATACGTCCGCAACCGGACATATTCAATATAATAACTTACTTACGCCGTAGTGCAGGCCTGGGCTACTTATATGTAAGCCTACAAGGTATATGGGGCATCGCTTTTAAACTTACATTGAGACTTCAAGCTCAATAAGAGAATTACACACACAGATTATTTTGAAAATTAAAACAATTAGTAGTGTATTAGCCTGTTTACGTCTTTTCTTAATGGACCCTGACTTGCAGGGTCGTAGAGAGATATTGCTATTATCACCACGCTTGGTAGGCAGATTGGTGATCTCAGTTCAAGGTGCATCATCTTATGTTTGCACCGGACTGAACTGTTGTTGCTGATGATGTTGTTGACTGTCCATCTATCAGGTACTTCCCTTAGTCGCCTCTTACGTTACCCATGGAAAGAAATGGGATGTTCTTTTTTAAGTTGGCTATATACAGTACGTAGTAGCATCATCATCATCAGCCCGTATAACGTCCACTGCTGAACATGGGCCTCCTCCCCGAGGGAGGGTATTGCCATAGTCACCACGCTTGGCAGGCGGGTTGGTGACCGCAGTATTATGTTGTACCACACAAGGAAACGCTGCTGCCCGTTCCCTTATTCACGATTGATATAGATGATGTTATAACAATCGGGACCAACGGCTTAACGTCCTTTCCGAGGCAGGGTCCTCAGCCAACCAGACCCGAAAAGAAAATCTAAGAACTTACACAAAGATTTCTTGACGTACCTAGTTAACAGTGCTCACAACTCAGTTTAATAAGAAATCTACTCATGATATAAACGCGCTTACAAATCAAATAAAGTATTTTAATGTTATCTGTAGTTTTACAACCAGTCCCGGGATTCGATTTTACACCAAGACATTTTGAAGCGACCGTAGCCCAATGGCTAGGGCCTCGGACTTGTGATCTTGAGGTCCCCGGTTCGAACCCCACCACCGACGTGGACCCACTCGTAACATAAGCATTAGCTTAGCACAAGGGGTTAACGAGAATACAAGTAGATTGAAAAGTCTGATTATTAAAAAAAAAAAAATGTCTTGGATATTGAACCCACTACCTCCGACACTTAAGCCCAAAGTCACGTTAACAAAACTTATAATTATATATTCGTTCCTTTAAAGGTAAGCTTACAAAGGCAAATAAAATTACTTTGAAAGTCACAGAAGTAAATAAGTAAACGTATAAAACTAACATCATCATCATCATCATCAACAGCCCGTTGACGTCCACTGCTGAAAATGGGCGTCCTCTTAACAGACCTTGGCAAGCCAGGATCGTTGGGGGATATTGCCATAAACACCACGCTTAGCAGATGGATTGGTGATCGCAGTATGATGTAAACTTTGAGCTAATAGATGCTGCTGCCCATCCATCAGCCATATGTCCCTTAGTCGCCTTTTACGACACCCATGGGAGGACATGGAGTGGTCTATTCTAAGCCGGAAACCACACGGCACACGGCGAAAACTTACATACTTTGTATTATTATTCTAGAAATGTTTCACGAGTCTTGGGAACTAATTAAAAAGCTTTGCAAGAGTACTATCATAGTCACACGTTCCAAGCAGGTAATTAAGGTCCTTAGGAATGAGAGAAAGTACGAATATAAAAATCAACCAAGTGCAAGTCGGACTTGCGCACGAAGAGTTACTATATCTAACTGGGTGCCGTTTTTAATATCGGGAAAAAAATCACGTTTGTTGTAAGGGTAGGTATTTTGTTTTTAGTACCTATTTGTTGTTATAGCAGCAACAGAAATACATCATTAGTGAACTATCTAGCTATCGCGATTCTTGCGATACAGCCTGGTGACAGACAGACAGACGGACAGCGAAGTCTTAGTAACAGGAGCCCGTTTTTATCCTTCGGGTACGGAACCCTAGAATCGAAATAGAAATATTTATGGTTCCTACTTTCCAGTCTTCCAACACAGGACGATCGCAGTTCTAAACTAACTAAGGAGAATAGGAAGAATTCTGTTCCAGCACTCGCCGGCTGCTACGCGGCACAATATTATACAAGCCTGTGATCATTCCGCTCGCGACGATCGTACGGAGTGGTACACTGTGTCTAATTAATATCACAATTATCAAATTTAGTGCATACGAATATCGATCAAAGTGCAATATAAGTAAAGCTGTGTTTAGTGTGCAGTGAATATCCTAAATGTTGGTGGTTAGACAGAAACAAAAATAGCAGAATATTTCCTGTCTTGTTCCTGCACCGCATCTCTCGTCCGCGAAGGTGCGGGGACCTCACTACCTCACCGATAGGAGCAAGGACGGAATTATATTTTTTAACTCCTCACACGGCGCTTTACCCAACAATACGATGTCTTTGCCACGACCATTACCGAACATGTCATGCTCGTCCGACAGCGATATACCTACGTTGGTGAGGGATAGCGACATCGAAGCGTTTAGCACTACCCGAAAACGTAAACAGATGGATGATATGACAAATTTTGAAGAAAGGTTCAATAGTCAAATGCAAATATGGAATAAAACCATATCAGACAGTATTCAAAATAACATTGCTATCGCGGTAAATACTGCCCTGGGGTCCGAGTTGTCAAAGATAACGTCTTCTCTGTCAGAACTTAACGCTAATATACTGAAACTGAATCAGGATACGAAGTGTCTTAATAAATCAATGAATGAAGTTAATACTCGTCTGTGCGAAATGGAGAAATCTTTAAACTACTCACATGAACGGCAGGACGACCTCGATAGCCGTTTAAAAACGGTGGAACAAAATATAAATGATTGTAACGACACCGCATCCCAAATCCATGAACTTCAAACCAAATTACAGTCTATGGAACAACAGGCAAGGCAGTGCAACATCGAAATAACCAATATCCCAGAAAGGAGAGGAGAGAATATTGTGAGCATAATAGAAAACTTGGGCGCTGCGATAAAACACCCGATACCGTCATCAGATATAATGGCTGTCCACCGCGTACCCCACGCTGATCAAAGCGATCGTCGCCCCAAGAATATTATAGTAAAATTCACGAATAGAACATTACGCGATAACGTAATTTCTGCCAGCCGCGTCACTAAGGGAATAAGTACATCGTCCCTATCTTTACCTGGAAAACCTGCTAATATTTACATCAATGAACACCTAACGTTACATAATAAAATGTTATTTCGTCAATGTCGAGAGGCCGCTAAAAAGAACTCGTATAAGTATGTTTGGATCAAACATGGCACCATCTTGGCCCGTAAATCGGATACATCCCCTGCCATTGCCATCAGGTCAACTCAGGATATTGGTAAAATTGTTTAAATACCGACCGACTGACCTCGGATCACAACCCTACGTTGTAATTTTGTTTACTGCTATAGGTCTTTTATATAAACATAGTAACTTATCCCATTATATCGGTTCCAAGTGTTTTAAAATAATATACATTCATGTTGGTATAGGTCCGAATAAAAACGATATAATTGTAGTGTTATGTAGCAACAATATTTTCATTCACAAATATTTTGTTCATAGATTATTTAACACCGATCTTTACTGTCGCTGTGAAATGTTAGCTGCCCATACAAACATAATGTATCATTTTAGCTACATCTATACTTGTATGGGAAGAGCTTACGAATTGGTATTGTTTAGATGTTTATTATATTTTTTAAGTTGTTTAAGAATACAAATAATAACAGGTAAATACATAATATATCTATTCAAAATTAAAATAAATAACCCATATATGAATTATTATCATCTCTGTGGAATTGTAGCCAGCCCATGTACACGCATCAGTCATAATCATCATAATATTAATTGGTGTTCAGCATTAACTGATGGCTATACTTGCACAAGGCAATTATGTGGAATTTTTTATAATTATAATTGTAACTATTACTTAGTTAGATTTCTGTGGCACTACATACTTATGGCTCCCAACTTCATAACTTGTCAATATTATAATATAACTGTAAAAGTGTTGTTGTACCTCGCAATTAATTATATAAAAGGACTACCTTTCATATGTCTTTGCAATTATTTATCCTTTAGTAGCTTAAGTATCTACTGTGACTCCAAGCGAAAACAATTATATTCTAAATTACACACTCTGTTATTTGTTAAACATAACATTCAATAGCATACGTGCTGATGTTCTATCAGTTTATTATCAAAACTGTCGTGGATTAAGAACTAAATTAAATACAATCTACATGAATATCTTGTCACATAATTATGATATTATTATTTTAACAGAGACTTGGTTGAATGATGGCATACTGAATAGTGAATTTGTGGATTCCCGTTACAATATATTCCGATGCGATCGAAACCGCGCTGCAACCGGTCGTCGCGATGGTGGCGGCGTTCTGGTAGCGGTGTTAAATACACTGTGTGCAACGCTCTGCGCGCCTGCACCCCCTAGCGCCTCTCTCGATATCCACGCGATTATAGACTATATATCGCTTGAAGTACGTATTGGTAACTCAAATTATCTTTTTATTGCCACCTACATTCCTCCCAGCGTTGAATCTGAATTATATACCTCGTTCTTCTATGAAATACAAAAATATATACAGATAAAAGGTTACGACAGGTTTTGCCTAATAGGTGACTACAATTTGCCTCATCTCGACTGGTGCCTTGAGGGCACACATATGAAACTCCTAAATACAGATAATCTAATGCCTCCCTATTCCCATTTATTTAACTTCATGTCAGTAATGGACTGTATGCAAATAAATACTATTAAAAACAACTTAAATAGACTTCTCGACCTATGCTTAACAAATATTCATGCCAGTCAAACATACTCCGCGCCTATCACCTTAGTTCCGCCGGACTTACACCATCCACCCTACTACGTTTTAATACCACTTGATAGTCACTTAATTAAACCCTTACAGACCAAGCCGCACACTAGATATTGTTATAAGAACGCGAATTACGAGCAAATTAATAGCTATATCTCAGAATTTGATTGGTACGAGCTATTTAGGGGTAGAACTGTTGAAGATAGCGTAAACATCTTCTACGAAAAAATATTCGACATTATTCGTAAACATGTACGCACTAAGCGTGTTCGTGACACTAAATTCCCAGTCTGGTTTACCCCTGCACTAATACATATCTTTAAAAATAAAAACCAAGCATGGATTAAATGGAAAGTGTACAAAAATGCATCCGATTATTCTACGTTCTCCATGTTTCGAGATAGGTTCCGAAAAGAGTCACTCCTATGTTATAACAAATATATGACCTCAGTAGAAGATAGCATACCTAGAAATGTCAAATATTTTTGGCTTTACATACATAACAGAACTAGGCAATCCGATATTCCAATAAGCGTATACTATGACGGCTCGGAGGCCAATAGCCCAGAGAGCATATGTGACTTGTTTTCTTCGTTCTTTCAATCTGTTTTTCAGCCCTCTGATGTACCTAATACATTTACCATCGATGACATACCTGAACTTGATATTAAAACACCTAATAGTACCATTGTTAGTGATATTCATATAGTAGAAGAGGATGTGTTGAAAGAGCTGAAGGCGCTGGACGACACCAAAGGATGTGGACTTGATGGAATCCCTCCCATGTTCCTTAAAAAGACTGCTGTGACCATATACAAGCCGGTAGTCATATTATATAACAAATGTCTAAAGGAAGGTATATGTCCTGCTATATGGAAGTCATCTAGAATAACGCCAGTGCACAAAGGGGGAACAAAGCGAGACGTAACCAACTATCGTCCAATCTCTATACTTTCAGCACTATCTAAAGTATTAGAGAGATTAATTCATCGAAGCATATATCCGTTATTACATGGTAATATACTTCAACAACAACATGGTTTTGTCCAGAAACGTTCCACCATTACAAATCTTACTGTATACACCTCGGAGCTATTTGAGAATCTAGATGCAAATAGACAAACAGATAGTGTCTACACTGATTTTCGGAAGGCATTTGACCGAGTGGACCATAGAATACTTCTGGAAAAACTTGCCTTTAACGGTATTCGTGGTAATCTCTGGAGATGGTTCAAATCATATGTGACAAATAGAACACAAAAAGTCGTCATTAGGGGATATGAATCTAACACAGTGGTGATAACCTCTGGAATAGCTCAGGGCTCTATTCTGGGCCCACTTTTATTCATCTTATTCATTAATGACATACAACAATGCTTCCAGCATTGTAAGTTCTTATTGTATGCAGACGACCTCAAAATATACCGAACTATACATGACCCCTTAGACCAACATAACCTCCAAGAGGACCTAGACAGATTTACCAATTACTGTAGCGTAAATAAATTGCAACTAAGTCTTGAAAAATGTAAACTTATAACTTTTACACGAAAAAGATCAATAATGAGATATAATTATTCCATAGGCACACATAAACTTGATAGAGTCTACGCTATTCGCGACCTTGGAGTCACATTAGATGCTAAGTTAACACTGGATGCACATATTGACAACATCTGCAGCAAAGCCTATAGAATGTACGGCTTTGTTCTGCGAGCAACCAACGATTTTACACGTCCACGTACATATATAAATCTTTATAAGACCTTAATTCGATCGCAGCTGGAGTATGCTACATGTATTTGGGATCCCCTGTATGCTGTATATTCTAATAAGCTTGAAAAAGTGCAAAAAAAATTTCTTCGATGTATGCACTACAAATGTTGCCACAGTTACTTATCTTATTGTAATTTGTTAAAAAAATATAATTTGTTAGATTTAAAAGCTAGAAGACTACAAATGAAGGCAACTTTTTTGTATGATATTTGCCATAATAAGTATGATTGCATTGATATCATCGATAACTTATATTATGCGGTACCTAGTAGAGCACGTATGCGACCCTGTCGCACAATTCCACTCTTTGCCTCACGAAAGTCACGCACTAATGCCTGCAAACGCGCGCCCATTCGCGCCTTAGTTGATTCCTACAATTATAACTTCAACAATATTGATATTTTTGCCCATAATGACTGCGCCTACAAGCAACTTGTGATAAAAAATTGCACACTTTGAACAGCAGTAATTAATAATAGTCTTTAATTAATCATATGGTCACCTCTCCCTTTCAATGACTAGTTCGTACCTTAAATTTTTTATTTCTTTTGTTGTAGGTGAGGGGGAAACTGTAAAACATATATAAACAATGTTGTAAAATTGTTAAAATATGCTATGTATTACTCCTGTACACCTAGTTCGTATACATATCCGTGGTAAACGGTGTGGATGTCGCAATTATTCAAATGTATTAGTTCTAAATTTATTTACAATATATGTCATTGTGATATTGTTTGTTTACCCAATAAATAAAAAAAAAATAAAAATGATGATGAAAATAAATCAACTTGACTTTACACAAAAGTAGCTGACTCAGTTATATCAAGTATTGAATATTGCGGTCTACAAAATGAACCTCGTCAGTTGGAATGACACGTGGTCACACATGGGAGCCATATTCACACCGCAATAATGAAACTGCACCGAAACTGTAACTTCAATTTGGAAGTCCGATTAGATTGCTTATTGCAGTATTCTCGATGTCACATGTTTGCACAATCGCTGCCTCTAACTACTTAGATTTCACTAACAGATTATATTGTCTTTAATTTTATTGATAGTAGTATTTGAACTTAAAAATTCGATCGTAATTTAAGAAAAAGAATAAGCATTTTGTACTCGTTCTAAAATGGAGTAAAACATATTTGCTTTACGTATTAATAGGCAACGACTTGCTTACATGAAATCATCATCATCATCATCATAAACAGCCCGTTTACGTCCACTGCTGAACATGGGCCTCCTCTTAACAGACCTTGGCAAGCCAGGACCGTTGAGGGATGTTGCCATAATCACCAAGCTTGGCAGACGGATCGGTGATAGTATGTAAAGCTTGAGTTAATAGATGCTGCTGCCCATCCATCAGCCATATGTCCCTTAGTGACCTTTTACGACACCCATGGAAGGATTTGGGGTGGTCTATTCTAAGCCGGAAACCACACGGCATGAAACACGCTTACATGAAATACTGCTTAGTAATATTAAAAAAAGTTTAAACCTCTGAGATTTTTGCCAGTTAATTTCAGAGTTGCTTATGGGAAAATAAATATATTTACTACAACATGGAATATTGACTGCACCTGTGCCTTCATGGCAACAGGAGTTTGCTATGTAATCTAGTACTTTAGGTTAAATTCACATTATTTGAATGAACTATTGACACTCTCTATGGCGTTTCCGGCTTAGAGTAGACCACTCCCTGCGGGTGTCTTAAGGTATAACCAACCAATTGGTAAATTGTGAATGCTAACTAAATAATAAAAGTAACTGGACCAAAACTTCTTGGACGTGCCCATCTAACTATGTTTCGCCGGATCGTCTCGATGAGGCCGCGCTGAAACCGGCAGTAGAATAACCCCACTGAGTTGGTTTCGCCGGGTCTTCTCAGTTCTCTTATTGGATCCGGTGGTAGCACTAAAGCGCGTTCGTTGAGATACTTCTGGTCCGTCTAAATAATAATATACTCAAAGGACAGAACTTAGATTAATCATAGATATAAAATAAAAAAATAATATTGTATTTCGTACCTGACAGCTTTTAGGCTAAAGCTATATAAACTATTATAATCAAATAAAATTAAGTAATTTAACATAGTAAATTTAAAAACCAAAATATGTTTCGACTATTTACAAATACCTGTATTAGGTTTATGTTAGTAAAAACCTTTTTTATTTATTTATTTATTTTATACTGCTGATTAATGTGCAGCAGCATCTATAAGTTCAAGGTTTGTGTTCAGGCTGTCGCAGAAGTTGTCATAAAATCTCTCACTTAACTTTAATGTTAATAAATAGGCACCTTACCCAAAACCGACAAAATATAGATACAAAGATCAAAGCATTATTAAATATTATCGAAATTATGTCATCCCTACGATATTATTAAAATAAAATCAACAACTACAGGACCGATGTCAAAAAATCTTTCACTATGATAAAACTAAAGTTATAATTCCCACGGTAACGTGAGTAAATACGCGCGCAAGAAACTAGTCGTTTCTACTGAAACTAGCTTTCCGCGCGTGGTTTCAACCACGTAACTCGCGGTCCCGTCAGAACATCATCATGAGATATAGCCTTTGTTACACGTGGACAACGTGGTAAAACAAACAAACTCATTAGCTTTATAATATTAGTATCATCATCAGCCCTTGCAACGTCCACTGCTGAACATGGGCCTCCTCCCGGGGGAGGGTATTTCACATAGTCACCACGCTTGGCAGACGGGTGACCGCAGTATTATGTTGTGCCACACAAGGAAACGCTGCTGCCCGTTCCCTGGTATACACTCGTTATAGATGATGTTATAACAATCGGGACCAACGGCTTAAAGTGCTTTCCGAGGCACGGAGGATAGTCCCTCAACCAACCAGACCCGGAAAGAAATCTTAGAATTTACAGAAAGATTTCCTGTCCGGAGTGGGGAGCTAACCCCCAACTTCCGAGATTTAAAGCGACCCAAATACCGCTACGCTACGGTGGTTGTCTAAAATTTTTAATATTAGTATAGATTAATTAAAATGACGTCATACCATCGAAACGGTAACGACACCAACGCGCCTAAGTCAAACATTAACTAATTTATATCCAAACTAAAGAAACTATTAATCACTCAAATAATTAACCTTAGTTTAACATTACTTTAGCTAATGGATTCGAGACACCCTTTCTACTTGCCGTTATTACACAAACAGCGAGTCAGTGGCTTGTAATAAATATAAGCAAGTATATTTATTTTATAATTTATTTAATACTTTAGCACTAAATAGTACATAGACGGACTCAATGTCTGAGGCATTCTCTCCCAGTCAACCTTTGGGTGGTACAGAATGATAGTGGTAGGTGCACAGAAATATAAATATTGTAGGGAAAATAAATACCGCTAAGGTAAATAATAAATAAATTAATATATATGAAAAAAAATACACACTATACTAAATATATACATAGCGTAGCGTAGGACGTCCACCAACTAGATGGACGGATGACCTGGTAAAGGCCGCGGAATCACGGTTGATGCAGGCCGCCTCCAACCGTATCAACTGGAAATCTATGAGGGAGGCCTAAGTCCAGCAGTGGACGTCCTACGGCTGAGATGATGACTAAACATATACATGTATTAATGAAGGTCCTCTGCAAACGGGCGAGCTATGCGGATGCTACCGCGCGCGGATAATTAGTACATTTATATAAAATATATAAAAATACAATTTGCTCCAGTTCCAATTGTTCGTATAAAATGCACTTAGTATTCATTGCAGAAATATTTAGTTTAGATCTAGAAATTTCAGACAACTATTAGTATTATGACAAGCATAAATCCGGTACATCAATATTTTAGCTATCGAATAACCCTAACATTACTTGATCTGATCCAAGAATCAAATTAAAGACCTACGGCATCATTGAACAAACGAACTCAAACTATGTTAAGCCCGTACTTGGTAATCATACATTCACGCCACTTACCCATAGGGGGAGGCAGAGTCCACTTAATTCCACTCGCTATGATCTTGACCTACCACTTTCGCCTCTTTTACATAAATTAATCTCATCATGCATTTCCTTCGGTTTAGGGTACTTATAACCTGGCCTTTCTTAAGAACGTCGTCGATTGCAAACAAAGGAACTTGTTCCACCTTCTCAGTAAATAACTAGATGATTGTTGCCTGCCACGACAGCGGGGTCTGTAAAGACGCGCAGACTGTGTAAGCCCCTTCATTTTCAAGTAGATATGCTTCTTTAGCTTAGTCTGCGAGCTGAATTCTATCTGTTAGGATACTGAATTATTCATTAAAAATATACATTGCGAAGTTTATCTTTCAAAGACACTGCAAGCACATTTCGCTCCATCGCTGTGTGACTTTGATCTAAATTGTACGTAACGTATCACTTACTGTCTACGTTAATGTTAAAAAGAGAAAATATGTGTTCCTATGTTCGTTCGTAATGGTTAAACATAAAAGGTAACGAACCATTTTAAAATTTCTTTCATCAATAGAAGGATACGTTTTCCGTACTTGTCAAGGATTTTAATTTATGATTAAATTGCCACGAACATTCAGGCTACGTGAATGAACAAACTAGTTTTATGTACACCAAGATTATCTAATAAAGATTTTTATACCACTGTGTTAAGATAAATTATGATTCTGAACTAACAATTTAACTGACAACATACATATGAAAAATGATGGCCAAACGACCACCAGTAAACTATGCCATGATAACCGCGCCATTCCATACCGCGCCATGCGATACCGCGCCATGCCATACCGCGCCATGCCATACCGCGCCATGCCATACCGCGCCATGCCATACCGGTACTGGATGTGAACAAATATATAAATATCCCGTTTTGTACGTATAACGCTACTAATGCTATCGTTCTGAGATTTTCCTGCAGAGGGCTGCAGGAAAATCTCAGAACGATAGCAATCCATGAAGAAATTTAGTCAAATATGGTCAAGAAGAAGAAAGTTGTGCCTCATTGTTAATATTAAGAGATTTATAATTCCCTGACAAATCTATTCTATACTCCTCAACTGTCAAGATTTTGGGCCCGATACTAATAAGTGCGCGTTTGTGTTAGTGTTTCTCGTACACAACAGCTTTTTTTAGTTTTAGCAGTTTCCTTACAAACAACACACGAATTATTTAATTCACTAGCTTGCCTGTTTTTTCACTTAAATGTTGATATATGTATGAGCGAGTTAAAAAAAACCTAGATCATAGTATCAATAAAAAACGCCACCACAACGCGCGACCGAGCACGAACGTGTGTCAGTTGAGTTGATACATCGTATCGCAGAAGCCAGTATAACAACTGTATTTTTCACAGATTTCGAGAATATTTTCCATTCATAATATTCAACACTATATTTAAAGTGTCATCTTCTTACGTGCAATACTTTGAACTTGTCGTTCTTTATATACGACTTGTAATCATTTTCAAAGGCAACATTATCCTTGCTTTTACAGTGGAAGCTTTAACGAGTGCTTTTAAAGAAATAATTCTCCCTCTGATGTAAAGCATTTGTGACGTCATTTGTAGAACTCGAGTTTTCTGCAACTGCAATGTGTTTCCAAGGTGTCGAGTTTGCAGTACAGCATCGTGTATGTTGAAACTGTGTAATTGTTCTAAATTATTCGACACGCTAAACGACGACTTCAGTGACTACATAAGTCTTACAAACTGTTTCAAAGCAAGACCTATAATGAGACAGCAATTTTCTTTGTAACTAGAAATATATTTGTTTGAACATAAAAATATACTAGAGGAAACAGACATTCAAATGTCTTTAAATTTTCGTGATAAAGGTACTGTGTGACATATGTCATCAGTGGAAACCCCTTAATGCAGCGTAAATAATAGACGTACCGATAGATCATGTCTTATCTTCCGCTGTCCAGTCTATAAATCTGTCACATTTAGGGTAAAGGCCCTGAATGTGATGTATTTATTAACTTCATGTAAATCGCCGTTTAATAGACTGCTTAATGCTAAATTATATATTGATTCAAATATGATTCATTACAGTTTAAATGCTCTAATATTTTATTTGTTTTTAAGATTTTTGTGGTCCTAAAATTGGTTAAAAAGTTAAAGCTTAAAGCAACTTTTGTCAACAAATTTATTGGCAGTGGCGTCGTTCCAGCTCAAGTAGTTCAGCATACAAATCACTATAGGTCACACAACGATTACTTTCAATCCTCACGATTTTCCAACTGAAAGTATAAGTTTTTGGCACCGTTCACCTCACAGTTTTCAAACAAAGTACTATAGATGTTACAAACTTATCCTCTTCCCCAGATTTGGCACCGGATTCTGCTTCACGGTGGTATACGCAGCTCTTCTTACGAAGACAAATAGAATCTCACGCATCTTTAACGCCAGCAAACACTCCGCTAAACGTCCTATACTCATCTCGCCTAGTTCTCAGCTGGCCGTATGTGCAGCACTGGTGTCCATACAGGTAACAATCAACTTTCGGTATAAAACAATAACTATCAGATAATCGAACTACCTATGCTCTTTATGCATACTGAACAGTTTTTTTTTCCATAATAATCCTTCATAAGACACATCACTGCTTCATTTGCGGTAGCTCATACTGATGGGTTTCATGCCATCATCCGCAAGAAAACAGCCTCACTCCTGAATAGTATAAGAGGCAGTCATAATAGCATCCTGAAAGCTGTGGCGGCCGATACTTCGTCCACCATAATAAGGCAATTGATGGGAAGAATTGCCTTATTATGGTGCCCTAATATTTGGTGCTGATTTTTCTCATAATTTTTTCTCTTTATTTATGTTACTAACAATAGTGTTTAAGTGCAAACCTGTTACTAACAATTTATGGATCTCATAGTTGTCCGAAATAAAATGATTTTATTTATTTATTTATTCATTACATCCACTGCCAATCCTGTACGTGCTAATGATAAAGATTCAACCTTTCTAAGCGACTTTGGGACACTTGAGACTTTTTGAGATTGTAATTTGGGGAATACATAACAGCTTCTGCGCAATTGTTGTATTTTCGATGTAATATTAATCTTGATTAAAAGCCCAGTCTGAGGTATATGTAGCATAGTCTTTCAACCATTCAGACAATGATAAGTAGAAAAAATAAATTCTAATTGGCTAATACCTGCTTTCTTTTCCAATCTTTAGGTGTTAATAGTGGTGGTTTGGATGATAGTGGCTCCAGCGAAGGCCATGTTCCACTACCCCACCAGAGAGGACAACATGCTAGTCTGCGACTCCTACGTGGATGCTTCTTACATGATAGCATTCTTCTACCCCATAGTGCTGATCCTGGTGTGCACCGTGTACGCAGTGCTTACGAGGAAGATACCTGAAGCGTTTAATGAGAGCAAGCATATAGGTGAGTTTTTTAAATATTGCCTATTATTTGACTGCTGCAGAGTTCTTTAGGAAATTGCGGCAAGATGGTGATTGGAAATGAAAAAACAAGACGTGATTGTTGACGGTGGACTGACGGAATGTAACGGCCGATACCCCCTCCCCCCTAGCCCCCCTCCTCGATCTCACTTTACGCATACTTTGACTGCGGTTTCGGTCTAATTGTACTATGTGACCTGATGAGGTTTTTTATTACCTGGAATAGTTTTTGCGGTCGCTAGGATTACTTATTTAAGTGTGTTAGCTTTTCTCAATAAAAACTTTGAGGACATTTAGTATAGAGATAAATGTTTGACTTTGAGGATAGAAAACTAGCCTAGCCAAATTCAATAGTAATAAGCGTGTAATACAAACTTCTTTTAAAAAAATACTACGCTACGAACTAGCAGTTAATTTTATTCATTACATTGACAATTCAATTTCTCAATCTATCAATTACACTTTTTATTTTCCCTCGATTTTTATCAATGATAGGTACTTTTAATATCTAAATATAAATATGAAAAGAAAATATAAGCTTCGTATTTCGAAATAATATTTATAATAAAATAAGTTACTTCTAAACTATTGGCCAAACGAAGTTAAACCGATTTCGAATATAAACAAAATTTATATTTCGAAGGGAATTACTAACTTTAGTTTGGGACTTCAAAACTAATTTAAATTGAATAATTCAAAAGTAATTTGAGTGTCGGGTCCAAGGTTTTGCACTAGCTGTAGTCGCAGATTTTCCTATTAAATACCGTTGTTTACTTGCATTTTGTTTATTACAATATAAACTAGTTTTTAACGTATTTCATTAAATCTACCTTGTGTCGGTAGTTTATTCAAGATAATTTTAGTTGAATCATGTTCCATGTGCCCTGCACGTGTTTATGTATTTATGTCAGCCACTGCTGAACATGGGTTAACCATTTACTAGATCTTGGCAGGGTTGTTGAGGAATATTGCCATAATCACCACGCGTCATAAGTGGATTGGCGATCGCCGTAAGATGAGAGTATCTTTGAGTTGATGGATGCTGCTACCCATCCATCAGCTATATGTCCCTAAGTAGCCTCATAAGACACCCATAAGAAGATATGAGGCAGTATATTCTAAACAGGAAACCACACCTTGAATTTATATGAACTTCTGTAATTTATATGCATTATTCGAGTTTTCTTTATTTTTTTCATCAAATTAATTCTTCACATTAATTCAACTTAAATTTAGTCCGTTAGCAAAATCTTTCTAAAAAATAAGAACCGAAGGTTTCTCATAAAAATAATGTAAGGATAGGATCTCTGGTATATTAGGTATACTAAACTTACTTATGATGAAAATTTCTTTGGTAATTGACGTATTAGAAACGTTATGTCCGGAACTAGTACCCGATAGGTTCGCCATAAAAGATGCATGCATTCCTTCTGGTGTGACCACGAGGAATGCATTGGAAAAAGTGTAAGTGGAAAGTACGTTCAGTTTAGATGAGCCGAATGACAAAGTGAGAGCACTATACAGGGGTTATCAATCTATCATGAGTGTCGGCTGATGACCAATTCTATATGTAGTGATATAAGTCCCATTTTAAGTCTCGGAAGCCGTGGGTTCGATATTTCTTTAGATTCTAAGAATTCTTGCCGGTTCTGGTTGGTCAAGGACAACCGTGCGTGCTTTTGGAAAGTAAGAAAAGTCGTTGGTTATATGTTGGATCCGAATGCGGCCTAACCTGGAGTGGATGTGGAATTCTTCAGGTCAGGTCACATTTCAACAAGAGAGCAACATATAGCCTGCATATAACTAAAAATAAAGCTAATCAAACCATATACCACCAAACCAACATATAACTAAAAATAAAGCTAATCAAACCCCTAGAATTAACTTTCTGAACCGGTGTCAACCAGACACTCAGAAGTCTGTTTCAGTAACATACATCATACATCAACAGCCCGTTTACGTCCACTGCTGAACATGGGCCTCCTCTTAACAGACCTTGGCAAGCCAGGATCGTAGAGGGATATTGCCATAATCACCACGCTTGGCATACGGATTGGTGATCGCATTAAGATGTCAACCTTGAGCTAATAGATGCTGCTGCCCATCCATCAGCCATATGTCCCTTAGTCGCCTTTTACGACACCCATGGGAGGACATGGGGTGATCTATTCTAAGCCGGAAACCACACGGTAAACACTGTTTCAGTAAACCTCAACTAAATATTCAATGGACATAGAATAAATTTGTGAGCAAGTACCTCAACAGACTACTGCAGCTGTATCCTCCTTCCGATGTGATTTTGGATGGGTCTGGGATTTGAAGACTTCTGGTCTTCAAATCCCAGACCCATCCAAAATCACACACAAAATGTCAAATCAAAGCAGCCGCCAACCAAAAGGGCTATGTTCTTAATTCAATGTTTATCACTTTATAATGAATTTCCAAATCGGCCAAAATGCCGCCAAAACCAATAAAAAATCAATTTACGACAATGATATACGCGCACGCCGCACTCAATAAGGTTAACAAGCAGGCGCCATGCGCCATATCATGACATAGACAAAAGAGCAAACCTAGTGCATTAAACGTCAATTCTCGGGCCGATAATCGATTGAATCATAATCGACAATCGGTATGAAAAATTGCAAGCGATTCAAATACCAAAAAAAAAAATACTGCGGATTTACTTTCTCGCCTGCTAAACGCGGTGAATATGGCAAAAGCCTCCCTTTGAACAAGTCTCTTGTTCAGCAGTGGACGTTACACTGGCTAATAATTATATGTAGCTGATTATATAACTGAAAAACTTATGTACATATAATGGACACCATGGACATAACCGTTGCATATTGTGTTAACATCAATTAGTAAGTACACACTCATAGCTAAGACAAATACGTTTCGCAAATTAGATTTACTATATTATCTAACACACAATGACATATGCTCTAAACACGCAGTTAATATTAAATAGTAATTTGGAGCTAATTACTACAAAATTAATGGAGGTTGTACCTAAAATTTACGCGCGTCTAGGCTGTCACAAGCACATGCTGGGTGATCCATCATATATTATACCAAGATACAAAGCTGCTGTGTTTGATTGTTTGTTTGTTTATTTGCTTGAGCGCACAAATCTTAGGACTAATGGTCCGATTTGAAAAAAATATAGGCTATATTTAATTATTAATTATTAAAAGTTCCCACAGAAACGGGAGTTACGCGGGTGAAACCGCGCGCGGGAAAATAGTTATCCCTTCTTATATTACACTTATTATTTTACAGTTATTACAATTTCCTCGATAATTAACGTATCAGAACACATCGAACAAATAAAAAAGCGATTCATTCGGAAAATTACACAAAAGATAAAATTTAATCTTTTGAATTCAATTGAAATTAGATTGAAGATCAGTTCTATCGAAATCTACATTTATTAATAGCGTATTCAGAAGAAACGGATTTATTGGAAGTAGATTAAAATGTTAATTTACAGAGCAACTTCAACCTTCGGCCCGGGTAGATTAAAGATTTAATTTCGGTACAATAATATTGGAATAGAAATTCCCTTAAAATTGCTGTGTCAGGTCAATATATATTTAATTTAGGCACCTCTCGTTTTAATACTATATCAAGTAATAAAGCTATAGATACATAATAGCTAGCTGAATCCCGAATTTTAGTTGAATTGTGTCAAGAAACAACAAACTTTCACATTTATCTCATTAGTAAGATAATATAATCTGCCTAAGTATTTGTTCTTCATTATCTCAAAAGAAAAATCGACTACGGCTTTTCTTCACGATTTTCCAAACTTTTCATCTTCCATAATAGTTTGTGCATTAAGTCTTGTTACCCCATCCATTGTTAGTTTTAATTAGACCGACCTTATTTCATAACAAGGTAATACTTCAATGAAACTCGAACACAAAAACCCTGACTGCATACGTACAATGCAGCTGGTACCGATGTTTGTCGAGCAATAAATGTGATTGAACCATTGTCGAGTATTGTGGAACAACCGTACTGTTTGAGAAAGCTTAAGATATTGCCAGACATTGTTTACTCGAATACGATTAGCAAATGAGTAAAGATTCTATTTTTGGTAATTTATTTTTCTTCTATAAGATTACTATTAGAGTTTTTGCATACTGTTTTTGAATACTTTACGGAAAAGTTTACCGTATACCATGTTTCAAAATTGAGATATACGGGTGGTGTCATCGTTTAATATTTAAGGCGCTGTACTTAGTCAAAATAGGCTTCACAAAACAGTTTTTTAGCCAAATGTTTACATTTTAGAGCAGCTAAAAAAATATATGTTAATCTTGATCATATTTATGGGGGGACCATTGTGTTCAAAACACGTTTTCGGTAAATTTTCTCCATAAAAAAAAAACATAAAATAACCATTTAAATTGAAGTTGTAGCAATTATTATTGTAACTGTATTATTTATAAACAAATCTTGATAATATTAATAACAGTGATGTAATATATAATAATAAAGGGAACTGTTGTTTTTATTTATCGATTGGAATAAGATATTTGCAAGGATTAATGTATTAAATAACTCGAACGAGTCGAACGAAACGTTGCGCCATCGCGGCGTCTCTTCGCTTCTCTTTCATTTCTACGCGGAGCAACAGTGACAAAACTAATACGTGAAAGTCGTCTATTCACCGCGCCTTAATACCGAATCCAACTTTGGACATATTAGTCGAAGTAATGCGGATCATTACCGATAGATGGCACTAACGTCCCCCTTAGAGACTTGTTATAAAAGAGATTGATAAATGTCGATGACCGATAGAGTTCCACCGTAGCCTAATTGGTTAAGGCATTAGGGGTTTAACCTAAGATGCAGGTTCAAGTCCAGCCGGTGGTCAAATTTTATTCATCTCAATTTTGAAACTACTGGTATTCTTGTAAACCGTTCGTGCTAAGCTAAAATGCTTGGGTTACGAGTAGGTTCACATCGGTAGTGTAATCGAACGGGGATCAGGTTGGGTCAAACTTAAGGTGATGTCCTAGCTATTGGACTACGTCCGCTTTTAGGTCACAGTAATATATGATTACTTTTCACGATTAGTAAATTTATATTATTTATTTTTAATGTACTTATGGGCCGAAAAGTTGACGAATGGAGACCGCGGATCGACTAGCGTAGCGAAGGATGTCTAACTACTAGATGGACGGATGATCTGGTTAAGGCTGTGTGATCACGGTGGATGCAGGCCGCTTCTAACCGCAACAACTGGAGATGTATGAGGGAAACCTATGTCCAGCAGTGGACGTCCTACGGCTGAAATTATGATGATGATGTTGTTGATTTTTTATATGTGATAATAATTGGTATAATAAGGACGAAAAATATATTCAATGTCCTATGTGTTGTGTTGTTTTTCCTTAGAAAACCTTTGTAAAATATGTCCTATACGGACATATTTTTGGAGCCCGGTCGAGTGTTGCGTTGGTATTTTTAATCTATCTATATATATAAAAGAAAGTCGTGTTAGTTACACTATTTATAACTCAAGAACGGCTGAACCGATTTGGCTGAAAATTGTTAGGGAGGTAGCTAAGAACTGGGAGAAGGACATAGGATACTTTTTATGTCGTTCCCGGTAGGGGTAGGGTAGGGGTAGTTAGGGGTAGGGTAGGGGTAGTTAGGGGTAGGGTAGGGTAGGGTAGGGGTAGGGTAGGGTAGGGGTAGATGTAAGGCACCGCGTAGATTTTGAGGCGGTACGAAGTTTGCCGGGCCAGCTAGTGAATAATAAATGAAATATTTCGTTTTTATTAGTGGCCTAGTTAGTGTTAGTAACAGATGAAACTAAAAAAAAGGCTGTTGAGTTCGTGGTAATAGTCCGTGGTAGGTACTATCCAGGGTCGCAGTCGTCCCAGTTTTTTTTTTCAGCCGCTTGAATTAAAACCCTAATCACTGAGAAACTTTAAGCGAAACTTAATTCCTAATCCACGTCAAACCGTCAGCTTATCCTAAAACGTAACAGGGTCATACACAAAAATCGAAAAAAATGTGTTCATGTAAATTAAAACCGTTATTTTATTATTATATCAACATTGAATACATTTAATAGTTCTTTTGTCTTTAAAATTTATCATCTTTCATAAAAAAAATAGCGCTTTAGTAAAATTTACATGATATTTTTTCCATTTGAATCTGAAAAAATCTCCTTCTGTAGACTGTTCGGATGACAAGTATTTGAGTTTAAGTGATGGTTAAAAATATATACACATACTTTAGATACTTTTATTATGTTTCATTACATCAGTTATATTATCAAATATACATAACACAACGTTTTAAAAAATAGATAATTGTTAATTTTGAAATAAAACGTATAAACATGTTGTTCACAGATTTTAGGTCTACTTCTGTAGACGCATAAAATGAACCAAAATTTACCAATGATTAACGCATCGTTAATATTTTGTTTCTTGCATCGGTAGCACTATATTCTCTGTCATTTGCCCGGTTATGAATTAAGGTAAAGAGCGTGTGACGTGGAAAATCGCAATTTTATTCAATTACACAAGTTTCCGGTCGAGATCAGTGTTTCTTTCCTGTGCAAAGGATACCTGAGTAAGTAGCCTTTTCAAATACATAAAAAGATCAAGACAGTATATGCGTTTGGGCGCGATATGCAAATATCATATTGCTTAAATTCTCACTTCATAATGCAGGATGCCATCTTTGATTTACCAAAATTTGTCTCTCGTGTAGACATCTTCACTGTAGACTTAGTGTCTACAGAAGGGAGCTATGTCAACAGAAGTAATGCAATTTCACTGTATTTAAAAAAAAGAACAGTCGTGTTACTCACTTTTTATCCGATTTAAAAAAAAGGGAGGTTCTTAATTATAATGTATTTGTTTTTATTCCTTTTTTAACCAAATTGTTTCTTTTTTTTTTAATGGGCATACTTTAGTGCGGTTCCATATTAATTTGGTAGGGATCTAATGGGTTTTCTAGATAATTAAAGAAGGTTTTGTAAAAAGAGTTTCTTTCTGTATTTACTCTATGTATACGCCGTACTCGGGTCGAATCCAAATAAACCACATCAGGGATTCGTTATGCCTAGAACATCTAGAACCATAGCCACTCCTGATTCATCTTTGTACAATTTGTCACCCGATTGCCCTGAAAGATCCGCATCACCAGACTCCTCATCTGAGTATTGCCTGTACGAGATTCTCCTATTGCTCCAGCTACTCCTGAAGCTCGGACTGAGTCAAATTCATCAGGACAGTCAGATAGACTGACTCCAGATCTTTTCATCGAAATATTCAGCAAAAGGCATAGACCCCAGAAGATAAGAATCTATTCAGACGACTCTGAAGCTTCTGAAAATTCACCACAGAAAAAACGCCCGAAAAATTTCATGTGGAACGATTCTGATGAGGATAATATATTTTAATATTCTGTTCATTTATATGCCCACAGAAGTATAATGTCTGTTCTGTGGACAAATTTCGATTATTTTTTTGTACTCAGATTTTTGATTATAATTTCTTTAGGGGTTAAGGAGAACTTCATTTTACGTTTATTTTTCATTGTTTCTATTCTTCATGTTATAGATTTGATTATATAAGGCCCATTATTGTTATCTTCTGTAGACAACACGATCTCTTCAGTAGACGTAAAAAAACTAAAAATGTGATTTTTTCCTAAAATATCCAAGACTGATCTCTAGTAATATTTTTGCAAGAATATTAATATCTAACTTTAAATGAATATAATGTTTCAAGACAATTCGTGGAGTTTTATTATTAATATTTCGTAATGTTCACTTTTTGTGTATGACCCAACAGACATTAAAATACGACTTAATACAAATAAATCAAGCCAACCTTCCCAGGTGTACCCTTTAATTGAAACCATTAATTAAATCAAGACCCAGTTTCGTACCAATGACATTATACTCCAAAAATACATTTTAATTCTGAATGGGTTTGATTGACTGAATTTAGGTGTCGCGATAAGACGGGTGAATAATGAATACTTACGCGTGAGATGTCGAATTGAAATTGAAATTGTTTTGCGAAGATCGCCCCAGGCTTGCGAGGATTCTAATAAGAACCTATTTACATTTTCAGTGAACATTCTTAACAAAACCAAATTTAGTAGATATATTGTATACTAGCTGCGACCCGCGGTTTTACCCGCGTTACTCTGCTCCAGTGGGTCGGAGCGTGATTTTTGTAGCCAATATATTAATCGAGCTTATTAACTATCCCCGTGCAAAGTTTCAGCCAAATCCATTCAGTAGTTTTTGCGTGAAAGAGTAATAAACATCCATTCATCCATCCATCCATACTCACAAACTTCCGCGTTCCGCGTCTATAATATTAGTAAGGACTAGCTATACCGCGCAGTTTCACCAATGTAATGTTTTTATTTTCATACCAACTTTCAGATGTCTCCTTGTGCGTGATATACTGCTTGCATGAGCTGACCATTTCAAAAGCAGACAGATTTGCACACCTAGTCTAAAAAAATAAAAAACATTTTAGTTGTATTAATAACTTTAATTTACATACAATTAGTTTATATCTTGAATTATATTAATTTTTTGGATTAATATTTAATAAATTATTATTATTTTATATACAGGGTGTCCCAAAAGGTTAAGTAGCTGGGAAAGGGGGTGACAGGGGTGGACACAATGGTGACTAGAAAAATAAAAAAAAAATCCGCTCTGGGTATTTAAAAAAAAAATGGCATTTTTTTAAAAACTTAAAATTTTACACCTTGTTATTTTTGATGTTGATGTTGATGACCTTGTTGTTATTGAAGATTACATAACAGCATTTTTTTTAAATACAGCCATATTTGTAGGTACAGTTAGCACAAGGTGTAAAATTTTTAGTCTTTTAAAAAATGCCATTTATTTTTTTAAACACCCAGAGGGAATTTTTTATATTTTTCTGGTGACCCTTGTGACCATCCCTATCACCCCCCTTCCCAGCTACGTAATCTTTTGGGACACCCTGTATAGTAGTATGTTCTGTCAGCATTGAACAAGAACAGTTGTCATTTAATCTATAGGTACCTTAACATTAAAAAGATGTAACATTTGTAAATTGTTTGTGAGGTTGTAGGGGGTTTTGGATCTACTGAAACGATTTTGCAAATTCTTTTACCAATAGAAAGCCAAATTATTTATAAGTGTGATAGGCTATATTTTAAATCAAGGTTTCTACGGAAACAAGGGAAGGATCTACGCGGGTAACACTACGCGGAACAGCTAATAACAAATAAGCCAAAAACGTAGACCCTAGAGATACCTTGAGTTACCAATCTACCGCTCCCAGGCCAATGGTATCTCAAGGTATCTCATATAATAATATATTCCCGTACAACGTCCATTTTTAAAATTGAAGTTTTATTAATTACTAGATTCCCGCGCGCGGTTTCACCCGCGAAACTCCCGTTCCCGTGAGAAATTCATAATTAAATATAGCCAATATTAATCAGTGATATTGTAGCATTCAAATGGTGAAAGAATTTTTTAAATCGGTCAGTACTTTTTGAGTCAATTCGTTACAAACATACTTGCATCTTTGCTCTCTATAATATTATAAGAATAGACAAACAAATATTTCTCTTTGTCATATTACTTTAAACCAGCGGATTCACCTCGCAAATTAACACAGCCTGAAACAAAGCATAGCTTGTGTATTTTACTGCAGAACCATTCTTCAAAATGTTTTTGATATGTCCCTTTTCGTATAATTTAAAATATTAAAGCAATTTCAACTTTAAAATGCTCTCCATTTTTCTGATTTGCACATTGTTAACGAAATAAACAGCACTCAGGCATTTACATACATTATTGTACTCATCAAGAATATTATTACAATGTCTATAAAAGCAATTATTAATAAGTAGCATTTAATATTAAAGTTTGTTTAAATTTATTTCATGTGTGCTAGAAGTCTGTCGGTCTTATTTCAATTAATCAGTTACAGTAATAGGGCCATTTATTTAGATAAATATATTATTTTATCTTGCCAACTGAACAGAAAACCTTTGTCCTTTTTATTTCTAATCCAGATTAGCGTTACGCTACAGACTTCAGATAACTATTAATACAGAATCACATAATAATTATCAACGTACAGAATAGAACCGAATTACAGTAATTAATCTATAGACGGGATTGTTGAATGTTCTGTTCCGAGGAATCTTGTATTAGGTATATATCTTTATTATATATGTTTCTACGTGTCTGCTTAGTCTCTGTTAGGGTTGTAACAGTATGTAAATATTTTTCCAAATAGGACCTAGGATTTAGGACGTTCCTAGGATTTGCGCGTTCAAGTAAACGCAAATTATCAACAGTCCTGAACAGGGCTTGAGTTTAATTGGCCCGTTCAATGCTGAAAGGCCTTGGCAAGCCAACTTCTTTGAGGGGTTTTTCCATAATCCCCACGCTTTACAGACTGTTGATCAAAGTGGAACCTGACCTCAAGATGACGACTTGAATTTACGGAGAGGACAATTAATTACAAAGTACATTTTACTTTATAACTACCCACCCAGCCCCGCATGACAGGGACAATAGCAAGCATAATTAGCACAAAACATGGACAATCGTTCAAAGGTTATTTAAGAGCTTATAGTGAACAAACCGACGCAGACATGGTAAAGGACTTTGTTGATAGCGAAAATAGCATTATTTTAATAATAAGCGACCGCAAAATTGCTACAGCATCGGATTGTGATCGCCAGTTGGATCCCCACCCATTGACTACCGACGTATACTCACCCGTAACAAGCAGTTTAGCTGAGTCCGAGGGGTTAACAAGAATACTAGTAGTGTTAAAAAAACTCTGCTTGTAATCTTTAAAAAACATCAGCTTTATCTTCAAATATTGTTAAATTGGCAACCCTAAATGATACAGCCCTGGTATTGTATAAGGGTGTTGGGTTCCACTAACTAGGTTCCGCTTTGTATTCTACAGACAACCGAAATGCTAAACAACCGGTTACGGAATCAATACGTAAACTCCAATCTAATTGAGTTTACATTGAGAAGACAGTGCTTATTTTTTCTGAAAAAGTGTATGCCATCAAAAACATACTTGTAAAAAAACCCAAGTCTCGTAACGCAGTTCTTTTACCGTTAAAAGTTGTGAGATCTATGTAATACCAAGTCGGTTAATTTATTCAGTCCCTACTTAAGGGACCTTCTGTCTTAAGCTATTACGTAACTATCTCACCTAACAGACTCTTATAATGATCTTATGAAAATTCGAAACTTTTAAGTTTTAAATAATAAATTAACTTGGCCATCGGATACTATTAGAATGTGTCTCACAAGTGTTTATTGCGATGGCCAAGTCAATCTAATATTCATAACATAAAAGTTTTGAATTTTGATAAGATCATTTTAAGAGTCTGTTAGGTGAGATAGTTACGTAATAGCTTAAGACAGAAGGTCCCTTAAGTAGGGACTGAATAAATTAACCGACTTGGTATTACATAGATCTCACAACTTTTAACGGTAAAAGAACTGCGTTACGAGACTTGGGTTTTTTTACAAGTATGTTTTTGATGGCATCTCATTTCTTTTTGTAGATAGTTGTACCTTTTTTCCTTTGCTTTACAATTTACATAATTTTTTTGAATACCTACAACGGATTTAGGCTGTATCTCAAGAACCGCGATAGCTAAACAGTTGACATTTTCACAAACTATGTATTTCTGTTGCTATATTAACAAACTAAACATAAATTAAATAATCAAGGGGGGCTCCAATACAACAAACTTTTTTGCGGCCTTTTTTGCTCGATATCTATAACGGCAATAGGTAGGCACTTGAAAATGGTACGGAAACCTTAGTGCGCGAGTCCAACTCGCACTTGGCCGGTTTTAGTCTATTGTATGCACAAATGGAGGATTCCTGCGCTTTAATCGTTCCAAAGTAGACTTAAATTAAATGTAAACCGTCCAGACTCGTAACTCGGTGCCTTTATTTACAAAATAACTTAACTTACGAATATATAAATACCCACGTGCCTAGCTGGCATGGCAACACTCACCATACGTAACAAGAGCAGCTGCGTCGTATACTTTTTTATGGTTTATTGATATTCGTCGCACTCGTCAAACGTCATTTAAAATTAATCCTTATTTAAAATTGTTATCTCTCATTCAATGTAAATATTGTCAATGTACCTAATCGAAAACTACAACATCAAGCTTAACAGAGGATTAACATGAACTTATGTATGGCACTCACAGCCTCATTGTCAAAGGTTTTTAAATAAAGAAATTACTAAACTGTTTTTAATGGAACTTTGGCACATGTCCGATTTTGGCTTTTTTTTAGACAGCTCCCGCACTAGGGAAATTATTATCTATGTCACGGGTCAAAGTAACTTTTCCACAGAGACAAAGTCGCGGCCACAAGCTAATATGTACATAAGTAAATTTAAAGCTACCTAGTTAACATCAAACTGTGTAAAAAATATTTGATAAAATGAATATGCAAATACAGTTTGTGTCAGATAAATAAAACGTGGTGTGTGTGTATACCTGCGATATCGCAGTAAGACTTGTTAATTACTTGAAAGAAAGTGACCGTCTTTCTGTGACGAACGGGAAGCGTGGAAGCCGTAGTGTTTGTCCGGGGGGAATGCAAGAATTGTACGCATCTCCTCCGACACTGCGGCGTTCCCGCACGAGCGGTGGGGTATGTGGGACTCGCCCTCTCCATAGCAGTGGAATGCAAATCATACCTTGAGAGAAAAACACTTAAACCCCCGGTTACTCCTCTGACCACAATTGGTGAGGGGCCCAGGAACTGTTGCCTATCTGGGATACCCTATGGCAGCGTCCGCGACTCAAATGGTGTTGCGGGCTCTCCTGGGTTCAAATAACCAGTTTCAGGGATGCCAGAGTACACGGGGTCCCTACTTCTCAAGGGGCCGCGGCCTGTTAGTATACTATCGTTCATAGCACAGTTGCTTTTACATTCCATTGAGTTTTTTTTTTTTTCCTTCGATTTTTTTTTTATTTGTTAAATTAATCCCTGTGTCGCGAAGGTCGCACCGCTCGATAGATTAACGAAAACAAAGCACCCCCTGACTCAATACAACTGTTTTAATTTTAGACGAATAATTGTCCCGGGTGGGAATCGAACGCAGAAAACCAGGTCTCTGCAGCAACTAACGTAACCACTTAGCCACCACCTTTCAACATAATTGCATCTAGGTCCCTATGTACACCTATTCTTCCATTAAATCATACATATTCATTTACACTGATTCACTGACTGCAAATGTAACTTTGTAATCCTATACATTTATAAGAAATAACAAAGTTATTAATGCAGTTGATGAAACTTAACAACTGGACCGAAATTGCAAAATGTTGGAATTTTCCCATGTTTACGTTTAGTTACGTTACGTTTAGTTTTACACTAAACTCTACTAGTACTCAAAATTTGAAGCTTCTACGTCTGCTAGAAGTGCCTAAACATTTTGATGATCGGTCAGTCAGCAGTGAGCGAGTGACAAAATTACCGAAAATACCAAACTTTGACTAGTTATAATTCGTAAAGTACTGGTTCAAATTGAATGAAATTTGAAATATACTGTAGTTTTACAAAGCTTGTTTAGTTACTGAAAATTCAGGCTCCTATCTTTATCCACAACGAAGTTATAGGGGGTCGAAAATCGGCTGAGTTGCTTCGAGAAAAGATAGGTACGGCCGTGCAACTTTTTTTTTTTTTTTTTTTTTTCTTCCTCGACTAGGGGGGGCACTACCGTGCCCCCAGATTTCATATTAAATAATTCAATAACATTTTTTTAAACTTTTTCGAAAAATCATAACCGCTTTTTTCAAAAAGGCGGAGTATATGTGACTCTCCTCTCTATTGGCATATGCCCGGTGAAGTAGCAAAAAGCCTTCTAGCTGACTACATATTGTCCGTCCGATGAGACCCTGAACAATGCTTGAGGGTACCCTACTTCATGCGGTTGCAGTTTCTGGTACCCATCAGCACATGTCCACAGGGCCTCTTCAGCCAACGAGGCCTATATATAAACCAATTACAGGGAAGTGCTCCGTCGAAGGTCGGCCTCTAGAGAACCGGACCTATGTTCCCTACTCCCCAAAGCCGAGTCTATGGCGATGTGGCGTGACCTTGACCACAGCCGAGGCTATTTTATTTTTCTTACTTTGACTGACTTAGTAACATGCACGACTACTGAATATCACTGTCTCAAAATTGTACCTATTTCATATTTTATTTCCACAAATATTTTGACGCAAAATAAACTTTATAATTAGCGCTGCTTGCTTCATAATTAACCTTTGTTTTTAACTTGCTTATTAGTTAGTTAGTTTAAATACAAATACCTTATAATAAGATTCTCCAATTAAAATTTGCGTAAATAACTTTATAGAAACATACATTAAATTAAATAATGCGTTATATTATATCAAATAATAATATTGTTTTTTATTATTTATTTCTTTATACCGCCTTTTATTTATATTGTAAATTGTTACCATAAGTTGTTTTAAATAAAGTTTGTCTGGGGCATCTTAGTGTCGGTTCGTGTCACTAGATGGCCTTAGAAGGCAGTGATCCGTCACATCTGAATTATTCTAGAAAGAAATTGTTGAAATTTTATTCGTCCAAAAATTTGCCGTGTCGTAAGCTGGACCTTTCTTGTTTAAGGAAAAGCTTGTTTTATTCCACTCGCTGCGTTATAATTGTAAAACTACGTGTGATTTTGTGAAGTTACTGAACTGAGATCGACGTTTCTACGATATCGGGTTCTACGCTGATGAATTTGCGTGTATAAAATATTTGTTTCACGCGCATCAAATCGGTATCTTTTTTTTCTCCTAAGCTCTCCCGGGATTAGGTTTGTAAATTTTTCTGACACCTCTCTTGCAGTTCTTCTCGTAAACACAGCTAAGTAATAATAATCCCATCGAAAACATACTTGTAAAAAAACCCAAGTCTCGTAACGCAGTTCTTTTACCTTTAAAAGTTGTGAGATCTATGCGTAATATCAAGTCGGTTAATTTATTCAGTCCCTACTTAAGGGACCTTCTGTCTTAAGCTATTACATAATAAGCTGACCTAACAGAATTTAATTATGAGCTTATCAATGTTTAAAAGTTTAATGTCATGAATAATAGATTAACTTGGCCGGTCAGGATGATCGGTCAGTCAGTCGGTGAGTGAGTGACAAAATTACCAAACTTTGACTCGTTATAATTCTTAAAGAACTGGTTCAAATTGAATGAAATTTGAAATATACTGTATTTATACAAAGCCTGCTTGGTTACTGAAAATTCACGCCTATCTTTATCTACAACTAAGTTATAGAGGTCGAAAATGGCCTGAGTCGCTTCGACAAAAGATTTTTTTTTCTTACTCGACTTATGTCTGGCACTGCCATGCCCCCAGATTTAATAAATAACCACAAGAGAGTTTAAAACTTACTCAATCGTGTTATTTTCTCAGGTTTTCCTTATTTTTTTTGTTAACTGTTCAAATTCAGTTGCAAGTTTCCACACTGACTTAGCAACAACACACCTTAAAATAACCAGACACTGCCAGTACGACATTCGCGTACATGAGGGGTCTTAAATAAATAAGTACATAACCCACGTAGGTACAAAGTTTTCAGATTTTACCTCCACTTATACAGTGAGATCTAACTCCTGACGCTCCTTATCACGATTCTAATTAATGATAACAGACAGACGAGCAACAAAGTGATTCTGTAACGGTAAAATTTTAATATTTTGATTACCAGAAACCTAGAATATTATAACATAAACCGACTTCACACACTCAGTCCCACATTTCTAAGACAAACAGTATTTTTTTACGTTTGAAGGGCCACAAGCATTATCTTACCCATTAAGGGTGGGTTGTGCCATTACGTGTGGATATCAGTAGCACTCTTACATAACTTGCTAATAAATTATTAGCAAATGGTGTGGAAGGCACATAACAGGTAGTTTAATAACCTCGTTAGAGAGATGGGGAAGACGAACGTAAGATACCTTCTGTTATTATATAACTACAAGCTTCCCTCGCGCGGTTTCACCCGCGTTACTTCAGTTTTCGTGGGAACTTCATAATAAAATAATAAATAGCCTATAGCCTTCCTTGATGGATGGGCTATCTAACACTGAAAGAATTTTACAAATCGGTCCAGTAGTTCCTAAGATTAGCGCGTTCAATCAAACAAACAAACGCTTCATCTTTATGATATGCAGATGTTATATTTTACTAGATTCCCGGGTGTGGTTTCACCCGCCTAGCTCCCGTTCCCGTTTTCATGATTCATCACCGTTCGGGAAAATAATGTGTATGCCAAATAAATAATAAAAGTAACTGGACCAAAACCTACGCTCTGCCCATTTGAGTATGTTTCGCCGGACCGTCTCATGTGGGTCGTGTTAAAACCGGCAGTAGAATAACCCACTGAGTTTGTTTCGCCGGATTTTCGCAGTTGGGGCGTATTGGATCCGGTGGTAGCATTAAAGCGCCGTCCGTCGTTATATACTCATGGTCCGCCCAAGTAATGACAATTGTTCTTAATATAATTTAATATAGACAGAACAAGCTATTGGACACAATATAGTAAAATAATAAAGTTAAAGACTAAAATTATTAAAAACAAAAACTAAAATACCTGCTTAATATGCTCATTTAAAAATGTTAAAATTATACATAGATTAATAATAAATTATTGTTTTGACTATTTGCAAGTGCCTGTAAAATAGGTTTACGTAAATAAAAATGTTTTTTTTTTTTTTTTTTTTTATCGTCATCATACTGCTGAACATGGGCCATAGTCACCACCCTTGGCAGGCGGATTGGTGACCGCAGTATTATGTTGTGCCACACAAGGAAACGCTGCTGCCTGTTCCTTGATATACGATTATTATAGATGATGTTATACAACAATCGGCACCAACGGCTTAACGTGCTTTCTCAACTAACCAGACCCGGAAAGAAATCTTAGAATTTACACAAAGATTTTCTGTCCGGTGTGGGGATCGAATCCACGACCTCCGAGATTCAAGGTGAGCCAAATACCGCTACGCTACGGAGGTTGTTTCAAGATTATATATAGCTTATGTTACTTTTGGATAAAGTAGCTTTCTAAAGGTGAAAAAAAATAAATGAAATCGGTCCAGTAGTTTCGGCGCATGTTCAAAGCAAACAAACAAATAATCAAATCTTGCTTCTTTATTAATCTCTATATTTATATTATATACTGTTTTCAACTGTTTTTGTTTTTTCTCTAGTACTAAATATATAGGGTGACTGGTAATTAGTGACCGATACCTAAACACATGATTGTGCTCATGATAGCAAACAACATATTTTACTATGGCACCAAACCTGAAATCGCGAAAAGAAATCAGCTGTTCCATACATTCATGTTCACATAAGTCGTCAACATGGTAGGGAGCAGCTGATTTTTTTTTCGCGATTTCAGGTTTGATGCCATAGTAAATGTTGTTTGTTATCATGAGCACAATCATGTATCGGTCACTAATTACCAGTCACCCTATATATAGCTAAGTAGCTTTAATGGCGTAGCGATATAATTCTAGCTTCAAGTCTCGGAGGTCACTGATCACCTCTGACAAGATATCTTTGCATAAAAATTAAAAATCTAAGATTTCTCTTCAGGTCTACTTGGTTAAGGAACTACCATCTGTGCCTTGGAAAACACGCTAACACGTTGTTCCTGATTGTTATAAAGTCATCTATAACAATCGTATACCAGGGAATGGGCAGCAACGTTTAGGGAAACCATAGATTTAATCAAAATAGTGGAAATTATGCTACGTGGAATTAACGAGTTTGGGGTCACCCCCATGCCGAGTAGATAGGTCAATTCCCCAAACTCGTTAATTCCGCGTAGCATAATTTCCAGACGCATTATTCCCCGGTCGCTTTTTTTTTCAAATTAAATATTCAACTACGCTTCCGCTATTTTGCTTAAATCTATGGTTTCCCTTAACGTTGCTGCCCATTCCGTTGTCTCATTGTACCGCGCTCGCTTTTTTTTATTCCGCGTATTTCATCAATCACAACGGTTCTCAGATGTTTATTTCTAAAAATGTTATTTTTTTAAAGCGATTTTTATTTTCTGAGAAACATTCAACGCCTCCCGTTTCGTCATTTTTTATTTTATTTGCACAAATTACAAAGTTAAAGTTTAATACACATTCTGGATGCTGTTTGTCCTAAGAAATTTTGAGTCAGCGACCTTCTCAATGCCATGATTGATGCTTACTACAAATCAATGTCAAATTCCTCAGAAATCGCATCAAAAGTTTTGCTAGTTCGTATCATATAAGTAACTGTTTTGTCTATAAGTAATGTGGTAACAAGTGATCGCGCCCTCTGTCTGTATCTAACTGATACTAATTTGTAACATTATTAGAAGTATTCTTGAGATGCGGAAATCTGGGATCTTAACCCGATATCTCTAGCTTCTCATATGTCATCATCATCAACAGCCCGTTTACGTCCACTGCTGAACATGGGCCTCCTCTTAACAAACCTTGGCAAGCCAGGATCGTAGAGGGATATTGCCATAATCACCACGCTTGGCAGACGGATTGGTGATCGCAGTAAGATGTAAACCTTGAGCTAATAGATGCTGCTGCCCATCCCTCAACTATATGTCCTTTAGTCGCCTTTTACGACACCCATGGGAGGACATGGGGTGGTCTATTCTAAGCCGGAAACCACACGGCATAAATTATCATATATAGAGCAACAGATTACATATTAGTAAACCGCATGACGAAGGAGATAGTGTAACTAGTTGTAGATATGATACAGTAAGCACAGCAGAGTTTCAGAACTAGTTTCCAATGTTATTAAGGCTGGAACTCGGCTTTAGTCTAAGATAGCCCACTATTCCGCATACAAGGCAGATATTGCAGAGCCGGATTTAAGAGAAGATTATAACGGAGCGAAATAAATAATACAATGTTAATCGGTAAAGACGAAAGGTGCAGCTAGGACACGGCTTTTTCGTACATTAATAATATATTTTTCAACACTAAGATTTCAAAAAAATAACGATTATTGAACGTAAAAACCGTGTACGAAGCTGTACCTTTCGTCTTTACCCATTAAAAGTGTATTCTTTATATCGCTCCGTTGTAATCTTGGTCCTATCGAGCGCGGATAAGTATAATCTTCTACCGGGCCAACAGCTTCGCACAGCACAAAAGAGGGGCCCCCACAACAGAGATTTTGAACAAGTCATATTCTGACGATTAAATGCTAGTAAACTTACTTAAGGTTATTTTAGCTATTTTATATATGATTTTTGTTTCTAACATTTTTTTTTTTATATATCGATCCTCATGCGGTTTCACCTGTGTTTCACCCATTCCCGTTGGAACTTATAATTAAATATAGCCCATGTACTTTTGGATAACGAAACTTTTTATGGTAAAAGCTATTTTGAAATCGGTTCTGTAGTTTCGAAGCCTTTCACACAACTTTTCTCTTCATAAAATTAGTATCTAATAGATGTGTGTTAAATGATAAAAGACTGCTTGGTTTTTCAATAATTTTATTTGGTAAATAATTTGTGGTTTTTGTGGGCATATGTTGCCGATGTCTCCAGAACTCTAAATCCGTCCCTGAAGCCGTGTTAGCAAACTAACAACTGACATATAGTTTGCAAACAAACCATAGAACGTTTAGCGGTCGAGCTCGGTAATGCCCTAATAAGTGGGGTAAACTGTTAAATATCAATTTGAGCTTGTACATACATAAGTACACTGGAGCTGGTAACCGAAACTTGTACTTCAACTATTGTAAGGCAATTTTGGTATGCCCTTGTAAATGAAATTGCAGTTTAGTTGTTGCTGGACTGTATTAAAGCTGCTGGCTTATTGTTTTCAATTAGGAATTTGTAACCAAAGAGAGACACCGATGCGGTGTGAAGTCGCGCGTGTGGCGTTGCGCCGTTCGCAATAAATTCTTAAATATGGCATTGAATTAGTGAGTTTGCAGCAATACGCCGCCCGCGCGACGTGGGGCGTCTCGCGTGGCAATACGCGAGACGCAATACGCCCCTCTATAAAAATGTGGCATTATTTAATTATTTATATCAATATAAATGACAGTTTAATTTGGGGTTTTATATATTATTATTATGGTAGTTATTTTTTTTTTTTTTTTTTTTCAAGAAATCCCGTGTATCTATTTCAATATTACAGTATAGTAGGTATGTGTGAATAAAACACCGAAGTAACAGTACCTACTTACCTATTTTTGGTAAGTATCCAAAGGGTAAAAATGATTATTACTTAGACTCCTCTGTCCGTCTATCACTATATGACCAGGACATACATATCTCATGAATGTCTCATAATCTCAATTAAATATCGTCGTGCAAAGTTTCAGCCAAATCCATTTCTGTAGTTTTGTTGTTTTTGCGTGAAAGAGTATACATACATCCACAGACAGGGCCGGATTTAGAAGTAATGAGGCCCCGGGGCAACAAAGGAGAAGAGGCCTGGCCGCAAATTAATTTCCTCTAAATGTGTAGCAAATTTGAAGTATGTACCTACTTTTCAGGACGATTTGAATTCTAATATTTTACTGATTGTCTAATTAAGTGAACAAGTATAGATGAATAACCGTTATTATAATATTTAAGAACTATTACATTAATCCTGATTGTACAAAGTATTGTATGTAAAGCTACAACACCGAACAATAAAAGTTGTATAGTTTACACGTCAGAATTTGAAAGATTTTAAATCTATGTTGTGGGGGCCCCTCTATTGTGGAGGCCCCGGGGCAGTTGCCCTGGATGCCCTCCCTTAAATCCGGCCCTGTCCACAGATACAAACTTTCGCATTTATAATATTAGTAGGATTAGTAGAATGCATTCAGTATAGTAAAATAAAAAGAAACGAGTAAGCTTTCTTAAATAATTTATTTTGGTTTTGCTTGCTAACAGGCATCGATGCCAAATGGTTGCCTCTAAACGTATCACAATTGTTTTTTGAGATATAGTAGCAACATATCAAATTTATTGAACTTTATCAATTAAACTGACGTTATGTGCGGTGCGCCGGGCGCGAGGGGGCGTTGCGACGCCGACCGATGATTTATGTAACGAATGTTACGCTCGCCGCAGCCCCACACAAGACGTGGCGTTTTGGTCGCTTACGTTACGCAAGCTATTGTGTCAATCTCTAATAATTCATTCAGTTTTTTTGAAAATTCAGCCCATTTGTTTTCGGACGGACAGTTTTGTAGTCCCGAGGTTTTTGCTACTTCACCGGGTAAAGGCGTATAAAGGCGAGCATGACTCCAGCCTTATTAAGTGTTTTATAAACTACAAACTAAGCAATCTGCGCAAGATGGCGCTCCTTGTGGCACTCGGACCTCGGCTCAGGGCGTCGCTGACGGAAGCATTGAGGGATTATAACTTTAAGGGGAGTTTTGTGCACCAGCTCCTGACAGTGTCATCGTGATATATTAAGCTATAATTCATGGGAAATAAAACCTATGCAATATAATTCTAGACAATCTCCACCAAATTTTAGCCCAAATCCGTTAAAGACTTATGTAAGAGTAAGTGACACTCACTGGGGGCACGCAAACCAAATCACTGGATGTTACTGGCACAGTCTACATGGACGAGAATACAGTTGAAGGGGAGCAATTCTGTTCTCGATCAATCGAGCTAAACTACAAACTTTCACTAGCTATCAAAGTAGACACTAGTATAGAATAGAATAGAATAGAATAGAATAGAATAGAATATTTATTTTGCAGGAATTGTAGTTGTTACAGTTGTTTACTTTAGTTTTAAGTCTCTATACAATTCACTATAGGATAGCATGCAAAATATAATTGTTTTATAATTAAGATTATTAATTAATGACATGTCTAATATAACAATTTACATAGTACTGATAAAACATATAAATCATAAACATGTCAAAATTCAATTACAATATTTTAATAATGTCATTCGTTTTTTAATAATTTAAAATAATGATGTTTGTCAATGTCAACGGGGTTCTTTGTAATCAAAATATTCTTTTAGTGTATAAAACCCTCTTTCTAACAACCATTTAAATAACGACCTCTTAAATTTAATAATTGGCGTTTCTTTAAGTTTTTCAGGTAATTTATTAAAAATTTTAATTACCATTGGGTAACAATTACTCTGGTACAAATGAGTTTTCATTTTTGGAAGGACTAATTTGTTAGGGTATCTTGTATTCAATTTAATAGTATCGCCTAGTCGTTGAAATAATTGGTAGTTTAATTTAACAAATTTACAACATTCATAAATGTATATAGATGGAACTGTCAAAATCTTCATCTTTCTAAAAAGAGGTCTACAAGACGTCATCGGTGATACATCACAAATAGCGCGGAGGCACTGTTTCTGGGCTATAAAAACTCTATTAATAAGAACCGTGTTACCCCACAAGACAATGCCATATCTAAGGTTTGAGGCAACATATCCATGGTAGGCCAGAAGGGCTGTCTTAATATTGGCTACTTTACTCAGTCGCCACAAAACAAAAACAAACCGATTTGTTTTTTTTATAATTTTTTCTGCTTGAGGTTTCCAAGAACAGTTTTTGTCTAAAGTAATACCAAGAAACGTGGTTGCGTCTGTTTTTTTAATCGTTTGGTCGTTATATGTTACTTCCAAAGGCGATGACGTTTTCTTGTTGTTAAATTGCATATACAACGTTTTGTTAATATTAACTTGCAAGTTATTATTACTTAACCACTTTATTATAACTCCAACAGTTTCGTTAATTTCGGTGTTGAAGTTAAGTGTTTTACTCTCTGTAATGACTACAGCAATGTCATCAGCAAAGAGTGAATAAAAATGTTTTGTTACGTTTGGTAGGTCATTGATATATAATAAGAAAAGCAATGGACCTAAGATACTCCCTTGAGGAACTCCGGTATTATTATATCTTGATTTTGAGAGATACATTGTTTCCTCTTTATTGGAATTAATATTAGATATCGCTGTATACTGAGACCTATTTTTCAAGTAACTCTGTAACCAATCGTGTATGATCCCACGAAGACCGTACATTTCACACTTTTTGAGCAAGATATCATGGCTGACAAAGTCAAATGCCTTGCTCATGTCAAAAAAAACAGTACATGTTGGCGTATTTTTATCAACGTTTTCCAGAATTTTTTTCAATAATTTGAAACTAGCTAAAGTTGTGGATTTTCCTTTTTGGAAACCAGATTGTTCGGATTTTAATATATTGTTTTTGTCTAAGAAGTTTATGATTCGAGTGTGCATGATTCTTTCGAATATCTTTGACAAAACAGATATTAGAGCTATAGGCCTATAATTACATATTTCCAGTGGATCACCTTTTTTATGTAGGGGTTTTATGACCGAGACCTTTAACCTATCTGGGAAGCTACCCTGCGTAAAAGACATATTAATTATATGGGTTAGGACCGGGGAGATAATACGTGCTGCACATTTTAAAGTATGGGTGGGAATTTCGTCATATCCTACAGCCGGTGTATTATTTAAAGATTTGATTATTTTGAATGTTTCATCACAAGTCACTGGGTATAGAAAAAGTGTAGAGTCCACTGATAAAATGTCATGTTTATGTTCGGATGTCAAATTTGGAATATTATTACATGTCAGTTCTATAAAATAATCGTTAAAAGCATTAGCTATGTCAGAAATATTAGTTAGAGTGCGTTCATTATATCTTATACTATTTACATATTTTTTCTCATGCATTAAATTTGAGTTTTTTATTAAACCCCATGATGCTTTACATTTATTTTTAGATTTTGTTAAAATTTTTTCATTTTGTATTTTTTGTGCGGCTATAATTAGATTTTTAAGACATTTATTATACTTTCTGTACTTTGTTTTATTCTTTGGAGTCTTATGCTTATAATACGTAAAGCGTAAAACTCGTTTAGTAGTACTTGATTTTTTAAGTCCCTTGGTCATCCAGTTCGATGATAATTTGAATTTATTCGTAATTTTTCGACGACACACAGGAAAACATAGTTTAAAAAATAATAAAAATGTATCATGGAAATTATTGAAGGCTAAGTTTACCTCTTCTTGTTCATAAACATCTGACCATGATAGGCAAGATAAGTATTCGATAAACTTCGAGGTATTGTGAAAACTATAATCCCGTCTGAATATGTACCATTGCTCTAGTGGTGTAATCTTATTAGTAATTGGGATATTTAGAATTTGCGCTGTGTCGTGATCAGATAAACCAAGATGCATTACTTTACTGGTGGCTTCAGGAATATTGCTGATAATTTGATCAAGGCAAGCATTTCTACGGGTGGGTTCCTTTATATGTATGATAAAATTACTGTTCTGGATTATTCTTTGAAGTTCATTATGTGCATTACTTTCCTTGAGAACATCAATATTGAAGTCACCGGTGATAATGATTTTCCTATTTTTTCTTCTCCGTAACATTATAATAAGTTGTTCGAGCTTACTGAGAAATATATTTGGATTTGAGTTGGGTATTCTATATATACATACAATTAAACATTTATAAACTGGAATTTCAATCCCACAGCATTCAAATGAGTGCTCGATACATAGATCATTTAATATGTTTAGATTTTTGGTTTCTAAGTATGTCTTACATAGTATTGCTACACCACCACGCTTTTGTTTGGATCTACAAAATGAACTAACAAGTTTATATCCTTTTAAGACCAGATTCGATTCATGACCTTGTTTGAGAAAAGTTTCACATAAACAGATAACATCTATACGTATACCCTTTTTCGATACTTCATCTAGAGTAATTTGGAAAATCTCTAACTTACTCAGAATCCCCGCAATGTTTTGATGTAATATTGTTATTTGAGCGGGATTCGTATTGTTCGAAAGCTTAAAAAATCATGTTGAATGTTCCTCGGAGGTTTAGGTATGGCATTGGGATTAGGTAATTGACTGTAAGTAGTTATATTCGGTTTGGTTTTTGAATTAAATGAAAAGTATTTTAAAATTGATTGTTGTTTATATCTGTTTAAAGAGGATTTTACTAAGTCCCTGTTATGTACCACAGATTCCGCCTTTCCTAACCGTTTCGTCAACGTATTTAATCCTAAAAATGTCTCATTATAATCTAAACAATTTAATTTGTAGTTAATCAAATTACACATATTTTGTAAAATATTCACAGTTCCTATAGTTTCCAGAAAATGACAGTTAGGAAAATTATGACATATTAATTTTAAATGCTTATTTAACATATTTACATTCAGAAAGCGATTTTTTGTTACATTCAACAGTAATACAGTTGTCTTATCATATTTTTTTAAAATATAACACAATTCTGTTATGATCTTAGTCGGGTTTGAGTCATTTTCACCTATACATAAAACAATTTTATCTTTTTCCGTGAGTATTAAAGAGTCATCAAATCGCAGAACTTCATCGCATGTTGCATGCGGTTTAATTTTACTAAAAACTGTGTAGTTGTAGTATTTAGTACTTGATCTAGAATCGGATAATTTTGCAGCCAATCCTCGACGTTGTTGTGTAGCCAGTATTATAATTTTCCTTCTTGTATTACACTCAAACTCATTACTGTCGATCGTCGTAGTTGAAGTGGCCGATAAAGAATTCTTTTCGGGTATTTTTTTCAAGGTATTTTCTTCAAAGTTTCTTTGTGTATTTTCCGAAATGAGGCTGTTTTTATGTTGTTGTTGGTCTGATGCAGAAGGCCCTGGAGTTGATGTATTATTTATTGAATGTATGTAGAGAGGTTTTGGAGATTTACTATGACTAGGGGACGAACACATAGAGTTTTCGAAATCAATTTTCTTTTTTATATATTTCTTATGAACCGTTTTAGGAGAAGAACAGATTTTTATTAATTCTTTAATCTTTCTGTCCTGTTCGGATATGCGGTCCTTAAGTGTTTTATTTTCCAAGAGTAGCTTGTCTATTTCATTATCTGAACTTTGTATTTTTAAATGCAGTTTCTCTACGGTAGTTTTTAATTCACTCATTTCTTCTTGGTTTGGAAGTGTAGATAAGTCCGGTAAGCTTCTCATAGTACTTGACAGCAGTGAAGATTCGTCTAAACAAGTCATTGATTCACAAGATCCATATTTGGTTACTTTTCTACGAACAGTTACGTTATCTGGATCCATCTTATTGATTTTTAATTTTTCTACCTGACGCTAGATGGCGCTGTACGTCACTTGTAATATTTAAAGTGTTCGAGGTATGTTTTGTATTATTTGATGGTGATGCTGCCTGCCGCTAGATGGCGTTGTAAACAGTGTGATTCAGGATGTCTACGTCTTCAATGACGTTTTGTTATGAATGAAAGTGACAGGTGTATCCAGTAGTTTGCGATAGCGATATAGTAATCGCTTAATATGGTGAGGTGACGGCGTAGGAACGTGCACCCGTTAGGAATGTGTGACGAGGGCGGCAATATTATTCAAAATTTAACGAGTCCAGATAATGTTATTACATGTGTTTCAATTGTTATAACCAATATGTTAGCAATATTAGTGCTTGAGTTATTGGATAAATGTTCTTTGTTTAAATTACGTGCACTTCAGTAGGTTTATTAAGTTACTTTATTGGTTTTTTTACCCGTTGTTTACAATTTACACCACTTTGAAGAAATGTCACAATTTTGTCACTTCACTTAGTAGTATCACATTGCAAACTATATCACACATATATTGTCAATTAATAAATCGATTCATGATAAAAGTAAATTATAATTCATAGTTTTTGATTTTATTTGTAAATATTTAACTGAGATTTGACTTAATCGTGGCACAGGTGTTGCCAGTATTCTTGTATCAGTATTCTTGTTAACCTCTCGTGCTACGCTAAAATGCTTGTGTTACGAGTGGGTTCACGTCGGTAGTGCAATGGGTGGGGATCGAACCGTTTACCACAAGATCACAAGTCCGACGCAAACTCAAATCTCAATTTCGAAAGCAAACGTCTTTTATCGACAAACTATTCAGTATTCATAAATTAACATAATCTCTCTTCCAGGTTTCACCATGTACACAACTTGCGTGATCTGGCTGGCTTTTGTGCCGCTGTACTTCGGCACGGCGAGTCACGTGCCACTGCGCGTCACCAGCATGGCTGTCACCATCTCACTCAGTGCCAGTGTCACGCTCGTCTGTCTCTTCTCTCCTAAGGTAAACACGGTTAATTACAATAGTTTTTAGAGTAAAGTGCTGTCCCGTTATTGTCGCTTGTGCGATGATGCGATGCGTCCGATAAAATGATCGTACGATCGTTCTTTTTTATTCCTGATCAGGCTAATGACACCTATTCCTGATGTTACGTGCCATAGGGTACCAAATACTGTAGATATGTATATAGCACTGGCCACCTTTATCCTGCTGACCCTTTTCTCTTCCCTTCCGTGAGCTTAGGCATCAATCAATAATAATATTTTGCTGTTTTATTCAGTAAGGCATTGCCCAGCTCATTGCTCATGTGCAATACTCTAACTGCTCTATAAAAATACTGAATGTCTTATTGAAAGTATTATAATAATGCAATCATATTATTATAGTCACCATATATAATGAAATCGAGTAGACAGCGCCTAAGCGAGTCAACGTCTGTTCCTTAATAATCTAAGTTTTATATTAGGTGAAACGCAAATGCTTAAACTCTTGAGACGTTGTTTAAATCATCTGTTTAAGATGTAAAAAGGCCCATGATGATGATATTAATTATCTGAATTTTTAAAAAACTATAAATTTTTAGTCAGGTTTGTCGAGGGTCTAATGTCTTCCGTGCCTCAGCTTCTCATTTTCCACACCAAGTATCTTTAACATAGCCCATAAGAGATAGCCTTTATATAAAGAAGAAACATTAAGAAAGATAAAATGAATTTTAGGACACACAACGGCAAGTTCAGTTGTTGGAATTTGAACATTTATTCGAATAAAAAGATTATTTTCGCAGTTGTAACTAATATTGGAAGAACAAAAAATAATAAATTTTATGTTATTCACACCATTGTACTTTTGAACCCATACGAATAAAAGCAAATGTCGATTTTATCGTCATAACCATTTTTAACATCTCAATGCATTTTATTATATCTGAATTTGGGTCACTGGATAGAAATTGATTTAAATTGATCCATTGAGAATGCTACAGGATAACTTTTTATACTATAAAAACAATCCAAAAAATAACACAAAAAATACTGTCTGTCTGTGTGTCTATTTGTAACAACTAATCTTAATAACGGTAGTAGGTCCCGATTTAGACGGGACTTCGAGCTGATATTATTTACTAACTCAGCTTAGCTTAAATTTTAAGTTCGCTAGTTTTCCCGAAAATAACTTTATCTATTAGATTTAATGTAACGCGGACGCTAATCTGTAATAAGTAAAATAATTGTCAGATTTATTAAAGCTTACTCATCATCAATCACAAAAATTGGTTGCGTGAATGGCTCAAATTTGATCAAATATTTTCGTCGGGATATATCCAAAGTGCAAATTAATTGATCTGGAATGAACGAAAATGATTGATTTCTGCTTCGATATTCAGTGGTATAAAAGTTTCATAATATTCTGGCTATCTGCGTTTTCTGCGAGCTTATATTCGTAATCGGATCGGACAGATGTAATTTATGCCGTACCAATTTTTTGACAAAGTGCTCAATTATTTTTTGAAATATCCTAAAGTATTAAATTTGATTTCTCATTTATATTTATCGGGCAAATCTTGCTGCCAGCTTAATGTGTTTTTGTTCTATGTAAGCATAAAGAATTCCGAGCTAGTTTTGTTTCATTTGCATTAATAATCACCCTTATTATTTACTAGCTTCCCGCGCGCGGTTTCACCCGCGTTACTCCCGTTCCCGTGGGAAATTCATAATAAAATATAGCCTATGTTCTTTCTCAGGCTCTAGAATATATCTGTACCAAATTTCATTTAAATCGCTTCAGTAGTTAAGGCGTGATTGCGTAACAGACAGACAGACAGACAGAGTTACTTTCACATTTATAATATTAGTATGAATAGTATGAATGTAGCTTTCTGCTAAAGCTATTGCCCATTAGCTGTATGGTGTTCAGCTTAGACCATCACATTTCTTCCCATGGGCGTCGTAAGAGGCGACTAGGGAAATACAGCTGATGGATCTGGTTAGCAGCATCTATCAGCTCAAGGATGCTCACCATCTTAATGCGATCGCAATATCCCTCTACGACCCTGGCCTTTTTTTTTTGTTGTCCCGGTGGAAATGCATTTACGCCTTCCCACCGCCGCTGCAGCGTATCCGCGCGCTGGCGGCGGGATATGTGGTACTCGCCCTCTCCGTAGCGGTGGTATGCTTTACTCATACCACGAAGAGAGGACCCTACTCCACTAAAACCCCCCGGACACTCCTTTGATCCGTCGTTTGCGCGGGCCGGGTACTACGACCCTGGCCTGCCAAGGTCTGTTAAGAAGAGGCACATGTTCAGCAACGGACGTAAACGGTCTGATACATACATAATAGTGCCCATTTATGGTGCATATAAAAGTGGTGGAAAATCTTTTATTTTGTTTCATTCATATTCATGATGTATTTAAATGAAATTTCCTTCTTTCTTATTTATTTCTAAGCCGTTGGAAGTGATTTTGTTAACTTTTTTATAATTGTCTAACTTGCACCCCGTACCATTATACATCATCATCATCAGCCCGTATAACGTCCACTGCTGGACATGGGCCTCCTCCCGAGGGAGGGTATTTGCCATAGCCACCACGCTTGGCAAGCGGGTTGGTGACCGCAGGAATATGTTGTACCACACAAGGAAACGCTGCTGCCCGTTCCTTGATATATGATTATTATAGATGATGTTATAACAATCGGGACCAACGGCTTAACGTACTTTCCGAGGCACGGAGGGTTAGTTCCTCAACCAACCAGACCCGGAAAGCAATCTTAGAATTTACACAAAGATTTCCTGTCCAGCGGGGGGGGTCGAACCCACGACCTCCGAGATTTAAGGCGAGCCAAATACCGCTACGCTACGGAGGTTGTCACCAGGGGCATAAAATTCCCTCACATATTGCCAGTTTTACAGTAAAGAGGCCTATCCCTTGTGGATAAAAGATTATTACTTTGTTTATGTGTGCACGATCGTAAAATTGAGACAATTTTACGACAATTTAACGTTAGAGTTTTTTTTAAATCCTACGAATTTTTAGATTTATTACCAGACTGGTTCAAATTGCGTTTATAGAGATATTGCTTCCTTCAATATTTTTTTTCATTTTCAGCTCTACATAATACTCATTAGGCCGGAGCGGAACGTCCGGCAAAGTATAATGCCAGTTCGGTACAGTAGGAAGCCTCCTCCACCTACGCTCGCATTACCACATCCAACTATCAAAAGTAAGTCCATTTTCATATTGTCATGCACTAATGTTGAAATTGTTTAAGTTTAATGTTCAACTTTATATTCTACCCATTAAACCTCACCCATTGGTAGTTAGTAGGTAGGTAGGAGTAGGTAGTTATAAACAGAACTTACTGAACAGCAGGTCTACTCTTTATGACAGAACTTTTTAAGTCATAACATTGTTTTGCATAACAATGGTTGGCAAAAACTTCTTCGCGGAGTCTTTTAGACAAACAGATATTTATTATACATTCAAAACATATAATTTTGGAACTCAGAATCATATTAAAGCATAAATTAAAGTAGAACCAATGCAGAAACTTCACAGTCAGAATTGTCTTTTAGCAAGCATGTTATATGCAGCAGGCATTGTTTTGTCACGGCTCCGACGCTCCGGGGCTGTGGCGGCCCCACGCGAGATTATCGTTGCAGATAGTTTAAGACTCACCACCGCAGCTTCGGCTTATTGCAGTCTTATTCGAGTCGGCGAGCGTTAAAAGCACTAAGGGGCCTTGAACAAATGCCACTAAAGTGGAGTGGAGAAAATCGCTAACGCTACATGACATTTGTCACGTGACTAAGCGGGGGCGGTAAAATATGACGGACATTCATTGGTTGATTATTCTTTGAAACAAGAGAATCGATCGTTCGGATTTCGGTTGTTTAAACCTTGTAGATAGCATAGCGATTGATTAGGTATATTCTTACCTTAGAGCACACAAGAGTACACGGAGTCGGTTTTGTAGCCATTCTATCTATAACTTTAAAAGAACAACATATTAAGTTTTCTCTCTGAATAAATGTTAGGTATGTACGGAATGTAATTAAATTGTTAATTTGAACATATATCTAAACATTTAAGCAAAACAAAAGTTATATTGAACAATCTTATATGATTTAAAAATATTCGTTTAAAGATACCAAGTGTGTTATGCCAAACAAAATTCGATGCATAAAATTTTTGTTGCACTCCTACACAACTAGTATAGTGATTAGAGGGAAATTTGTTTAGATGGATGGATACCGGATATGTGGCGAGCTTTCTTTTACATCGTGTAGGTACCAAATATTATTATGATGTGATTCACAATACACTACCAATAAGGCAACATTATACATATATACTACCTACAACAATTTTTATGGCTACGGTTAATTGTATAAGTAGAACTAAATTAATTTGTATTTTCATTTTGAAATTTGAATAGGTACTTTATGGAAAAGTTTACCATCGGCCGTTCGGCCACAGTGGTAAACTTATCCGCTTAATGCATTAGGGGCGAAATCTTAAATGCAGGTTCGAATCCTGCCGGTGGTCTAAATTTATAAATCTCAATTTCGTAATTTGTATTTATTTTGTTGCACGCCTTTTCCTCTCTTTGCCAAAGAACAGAAAAAACACCTCTAACAAATTCCGCCGATAACATTTTTCTTAATCCTACATAGATCCAACATCTTACCATGGTCAAGGAATTTCTCGAATTCAAATTTGAAGACCATAATTGATGCGTCCCTTGGGTTCTATAACAGCCAAACTCATGTATATTCTAATTCTGATATAGCCGCTTGAAGACGAACCATTATTGATCCCTGTAGACTAATTGACACGGCCTCAATTAACTATTTCCAACTGTCCAATAAAGCACTAATTAAGATTTATTATTTTACAGAAACCACAAGCGCAGATAAAGAGACCCAAACGGATCCTGCTGACTTCAAACTTGCTAATGGACAGACAGTTCCAATTAAGAATGGAACAGAGAAAAAAGTTGAAAAAACCGAGGAAAAAGAACCAAGTAAAGATAAAAACCAACATAATAATACTAAAGCAATAAATCCCAACGAAAAATCTAGTAATACTCATGTAAGTAATGATAAAGCTGATACTTTATAGCAACGACATTCATCCAAGTCACTCATAGACTACTCTACTAAGAACAAAGACAGTCTTAGTTTTAAAAAGAAAAGTTGCTCATGTAAATTCAAAGAAAGGAAACCTGTTATAGTCTAAAATAACGTAGAAAATCTAAATATATGTAGAAGTAAATAATATAATTATACAATATAGCTTTCAATGTAAATAATATATTATGACGCTTAATATCAATGAAATTTAATGGATTGTAAATAAAAATTGTTGATAAATCTTTTCCAAATATTTACTTATTATTCTCAGTATAATAATGTTATGTAAATAATCGATGTGTAAATATAAAGGAAAAGACAAATAGTGATGTTCTCTGTATATAATCGTAAAGTGTATTTAATGTTAAGCATATCGTTTTATATATAAAATATTTAATGTAAGTTATTTGATAAGTTATATTAGTATGTGCAGCGTAGAGCTTTGAGCCAGGACAGTAGTAATAAGTTAATTAGAATAATTGAATAACTAAGTATATTTGTCACATTCTTAAATCTTACAAGTAATATGCATCTCTGATATTCCGCTTTGAATCGTCATATCATTTTTATTGTTACAATGATTCATATTTTATAAATTAATAATTATTAAGTATTGTTATTTGTTATACGAATTTGTGAGAAGCGGAAGTAAGGAGATTTGAACATTTCTGCAATAATAATATGACTTATGAAAACATATCATATTTTCTTCTGCTAAATAGAACTACAAGTTTTAATAAAATAAGCGTAAGAAAGAAACTTTTCCCTACTGTCTTGCTCTGCCTGTGCGTACTATGTGAATGTAGGCAATAAAGTTAATTTAAGAACATATTTACGAAAATAAACGGTTTGATGTTATAAGCTTTTCATTTATTGTAACAAGGTACAACTGAATAGATCCTACCATGTTTTCAAGAAGAATATGCCTGTAGTGACATCTACAGTAGCCGGACAAACTACAAGGAGACGAGCAGCGCCATCTAACACCTAGCATCCCAAACTAACCTGTATCGCGCAATTCAAGTTCGCACGCCAATTCGAACATATATAAGTTCCGAGCAGTAGCAAATGGCCGTCGGCCGCCGGGCACACCACCTCGCCCGGCAAAGAAGATCTTCCTAGTGTAGGTCAAGTAATTTTAAATTCTAAAACAGTTTATAGAATAATAGGTCCACCCATATAGGGCCTAGGTATATAGTGGATATATTATTCTATAACCTACGACACACTGGAGTAGAGTGATCCAGCGCGGATAAAACCACGGGTGGCAACTAATACCTATATGCTTAGCAACAGGGGGGGACTGACTAAGAGAACAAGAAAAATATCCTTAATAGAAAGGTACCTAACTATTTCATACAAAGTTATTTTTTATAATGTAAGCCTCGTATTCATGGTAAACATTTGTTTAGCAACAGAGTTGAAGCAACGCGTTGCAGAGTTGACAACGGCATGTTGACAAGCTCTCGCCCAACGAGCGTAAACATCAGTTTAGCAACAAATGTTGACTTGTGTGAACGTGTTTGCAACAGTTTATAAACATGGCAGTAGTTTGGAGCAATGATAAAATACAAGGCTTTATGCAACTTCCTCGGGCAACATTTTAACGCAGACTGGCGTGTAGACAACCTGAGTGATTTAAACAAAGTTTATCAGCACTCTCCCCGTTTCATTAACAACTGTTGCTTAACAAATGTTTACCATGAATACGAGGCTTAAGTGAATACCATTGTGGTCCATTTCCGCTCCATGCACCTAACTTAGGGGCGCCTTCTTGCGCAGGTTTTAATTAGTTATTAAGGCTGAAACTCTGCTCGCCTTTATGCCCGGTAAAAAAGCAACAACAAGCACCAGGTAACTTGTAGGCGTGGAGCGGACATCCTCAATGAGAATAAATGCTTTCAAGGTAGCGTCGCGTACCTTATAAGTTAGTCTCGCGACGATCTTGATATAGGTACCTAATCGTCGTCACACAATGACTGACGACACTCCTTAGGCCCTTAACTGCCTTTAAGTCGTAAGTTCTATACCTATTTTTTTTAAATATCAAGATACACAAGGTTTAAAATTTGTCCATGAATTATAAAATATCTAAGAGAGAGAGAATATTCAAGATAATATCATCGCGCTCGTACCTTTTTTTTTTTTTTTTGTTGTCCGGGGGGAAATGCATTGACGCATTCCCACCACCGTTGCAGCGTATTTGCGCGCTGGCGGTGGGATATGTGGGACTCGCCCTCTCCATAGCGTGGTATGCTAAAGTCATACCACGAGGAGAGGACCCTACACCACTAAAACCTCCCGGACACTCCTTCGATCTGCCGTTGGCGGGGGTCGGGTACGCATGAGCAATCCGGCCCCCCGACGGCACCCGCGGCCAATATGGTACCGCGGGATCTCCAGGGCCACACTTACAGTGGCCCATTTGCCCAATTATAGGGACGCCCGGAGTGTAGAGGCGTCCCTACTCCTCATGGGTCAGCCTCGAAGGGAGCGGGGCCCATGTTCCCCACTCCCCAAGGCCGAGCCTAGGGCGGTAGGCGGCGGGTTTCGGCCCGCCGCCGACGGCCAACACGCCGTCTGCGAAGCGGGTGGGCAGAGGGATCTACTTCCCTCTCCCGCTCCGCGGCCTCCTTCTGTGACATAACTTGTCTACAGAAGGAGGCAACCGCCTCCCACGACCTCTCGCTTCGAACCATCTTCGAAATGATGGTCGGCAACGAGAGGTCGTCTCCCACCACGCCAACGAGCTCCTCCCGCTCGTTGGCCCACGCCGGACACTCCACCACCGTGTGCTGCGCCGTATCGTCGGCACAGTCACAGTGGTGACAGCGAGTGTCCGGCTCTCTCTGCGCCACGTTGCACAGGTAGTGGCCGAAGCAGCCATGGCCTGTTACTTCCTGTGCAACGTGGTAGGTGACGTCGCCGTGACGGCGACCGGCCCACTTTTTTAGATGGGGCCGAATCGCCTCCACCGTACGCAATCCGCTCCGCGGCGCGGCCTCTAGCCGCTCCTGCCATTTCCGGAGGGTTTGGTGACGGATCTCAGTCCGCCACCGTGCAACACCCTCCGGGAAGGGGTCGCGGCCAGAACGCGCCCCCTCACACCTCCGCCGGTACGCGGCGGCCAAAACCGCCGCCTCCAGGTCCCACGGAGGGGACCCCGTAAGGAGGCAGGCCGCGTCAAACGCGACCGTGCGGTAGGCGCGGGATGCCCTGATGGCCATGACCCGCTGCGGACGTCGCAGCAGGGCTATGTTTCGCCTCTTCAGGGCGTCGACCCAAATGGGGGCGCCGTAGAGCGCCATGGAGCGGATCACACCGGCGTACAGCTTGCGGCAGGTGCTCCCGGGTCTGCCGAGAATCGCGCTCCCACCTAACATAGCGGTGTAACCTAGGTATCTTAGGAGCGACGCAATACTGCCCCAGAGGCCATGGGATCGGTGCGACAGAAAGCATCTTTCAGGTGCCGTGCCGAACCGTGGCGTGGGTGCGTGATTGAATGTAGGTATCACAGTTTATTAGGGGACTATGTACGTTGTTGAAGTAACACAACAAAGCAACAGGATATCACGTAGGTAAGTAGATAGGTACTATCTTGAACGGTCCACGAAATTAAATTGTTGCTTACGTGATACAGCGACTATTAATAGTTTGTGTATATACCAAAATATCAGTAATGCCTTATATTGTCTTTTAAGAACAACTTTAATGTTTTGGAATAAAACAAATTTATTTACTCGCTCTTTGTCTTACAAATAAAACGTTGGTTAATTTATGGCTGACGACGACACTGCAAAATTCCATAAAGTCTATAAATAAATCGTTAAAAACGACTTGCTGTATGTTAAGTTCAAGAATGGTTCAGATGCTATCTAGGTCCTAACTAGAACTCTAAAACATATCAGTATATTTATTCTTAAAAGACCAAATAATGATGTAATAATACATGATATAATCTGTATTTTTTGACGTTGACGTGACATAACTGACAGATCGAAACGATTTTATTCTCAGTGCCTATGCCCTGTGCTTACCGGTATTTACGTTGTTTATATTTCTCTGCAAAATTTCCTTTTATTTTCACATAAATACTCATATTCTGAAATGGAGATGGAAGAAGAACCAGTAAGAAGCCTACGGGAGACAAGTCGTAACCTGTTAATGTTAAATAGAAGAAAACATCGAGACGATGTTGCTGATTATAGTCGTTCAGTGAAAAATTTGCGGTAATAATACTAAATAAAAAGTTTACTTAATGTTTTATGGCTCACATTAAGATGACCCATGACCTTATGTTGTTATATTATCCCGTTTACAAAGTAAGTTAGACTATAAATTCTGTGTAGGTAGGTATTCTCACTCTTAATGCTACGTAGGTATATTATAACAATGCTGATATATAAAAATAAATACTTGACATTGCGATCTCTAACTATCTAGATCAAGTAAATATTCCTTTGTAAAATGAAAAAAAATGTATTGTATTCAGCAATATATGTTATACTGGCATATGAATATAACATGCATTTTGCACATAGGCACATCATTTGTAAAAGGTTCGCAATCGGTTCAGCAATGGTTCCCGCTGGAAATCGATGGGGGAGGCGTATGTTCATTAGTGGATGACAACAAGCTGATGTGATGATGATAATGCTGGCAGATGAAACCACAGCATTATTAGCATTACTTAGGTGATTCATGGATGATGTTACAGCTATTGGGACCATCACATGCTTACTGAGGCATGGTGGGTACTCTCTCAGCCCCCCAGATTGTATAGAACCCTTTGATCTTGGCAATTTTACCCACTATCTCCACGACTCATACCATTTACAACAGAGTGAGTGGACTGTATTTAAGGACTGATGAAATAAATAGATGATGATTCGATTGAATTGTAGAAGACCAAATCACAATGGAACAGCACAATGGATTTGGTCTTCTACAATTCAATCTATAAACAAGAATATACAAATATTAAATAATAATAGAATGGAACAAATTTTAAACAAATATCAAAAACGGCCTGTCATTCAGCCAGTGGCCAACACCACTTGACCATCTCCATTCATTCATTCATTGAGATAATGAGCATGAAGACTAAAAAAAGTTATTCAGTCCGTCAGTTAGATTACCAAAAAATATTGTATCTGTTGTATAAATTTATATATTATGTATAATCTAACTGATGGACTAAATAGATCTTTTTAGTCTTCTTGCCCATTACATTATATTAGAAGTTGTTTTAAATTTATTTATTTATCAATTTCAGTATAAATCCAGGAACAGTTCTGGACATAGCAAACAAACTGAAGACCAAGTCGGCAATTAATCTGGTAGATCTGCAAACATTGAAAAATTCTCTGATGGATGAAGCTAGTCATGCTGATGTGGTGCTTAATACTCCCGGTGCGTTACGAGGATTAGTGCGAGAGCTTACAGGTTGGTACCTTATTTGCTGTTATAACTTATGCTTTTTTGACGGATCTATAGAAACAAAATTGTAATAATTGAATATGACATTTTAAACCAGAACTTCCATGTCATATATAACTTTGTTCTAGGCACCTGTGGATTTAGTGTTTTGATATACTAACATTTATTTACACTAACACTGCATTGGAAAATATTTAGTAATTAAACATTTTAAATATAACTTTATTGTTTTATACTATTTTTATAGCCAATTAGGACATATTGTTGTGAAAATATATAGTCCTCAATGCTTAGTGTTCTTCTGTACTAAATTTCATCAGAATTGGTTAATTTCTTTATGTTTGGAAGTGTAACTGACAGACACACTCAATATGGCATTGGAAATGTTTGATAGGATGCTCCATTCAATTAATTAATTTTCTTAAATGCTCTGTTTTGTGCTCTGCTGAAATTGGCAACATTTTATCTGATATGGTAATATGTGCTGTGTTTTTGACAGATTCTGATTATTTTCTCTTTGTGAAAAAACTAAATGAGACATTAAAGTGTCCTCCACATATACACACATTCATGCATTTTTCTCATAGGGGTAGGGAGAGAACACTTCCTTCCACTTTGCTATAATCTTGACATACCACTTTCTTCCCTACTACATTAATTAATCTCCTCCTGCATTTCCTATGATTTACTGTTAACCTGGCCTCGATTTGAATGTGGAATGTCCGTCTTGGCATTCTGTTCACATTCACTCTATTGATTCGACTTGTTCGTCTCCTTTCATTCATTCTCTCTATTTGTATGAACCACATAAGGCTTCCTTTCTCAATCCTTGTCACTACATCTACTTTCATATTACAACATTTCCCAATCCCTCTGTTCTTATCCTCCACTTATCTAGTTAGTTAGTTGAACGTATAATTTCCGCACTTAGCCTCATGAGTGGGCCATTGTATGTGAGAATGATACAATCATCCATACCATCCCAACTCCATCCAGAAGTCAAGTAGTTGTCTTATGTTTTTCAGGACCTCTCCCATGGTCTCTGGATTGTTTAGATGTTTTGTGCGCTGGTTGCTTACTTATCTATTACCTCTAAATGTTCAAATTAGCCACAGATATATATTGATATAACACTTCCAGGTAATGTTGCGAACAAGCAGGTGGCAGCAGCAGGTTGTCTCTGTAACCTGTCACTGGGTGACTCAAGATCCTGTGCAGCAATCAGTAAAGCTGCGGGTCCTTACTTGGTGGCATCTCTTGATAATCTCACCACAGAATTAGCTGTAAGTATGGGAATTGCAGTGTGGTTCAGGCTTAGTCCCTCAATAACCCTGAAATGCCAAGGTCTCATAAGGTGATATTCCAGGGTAGGAGTAAAGGAAGGCCCATGTTCAGCAGAAGATGTCAAACCCAACTAGCAAAAACTAGGCTTACAACAATCTCAAGACTACTGTTTTTTTGCTCTTACATCGCTCCTATATAATAATATAAGCCTGGGTTTGGGCACTAATTATAAGCATATTTAGTTTAATATCGATCTAATATCAGTCTAATTGAATGTTGTTTGCACTTACTGAAATGTAGCCAAAATTAATTTAAGCCGACTTAGGCTAATATTGCTTTTACGTAAGTATCTTATAAGCCTGCATAGGCTTATATTGGTCTAAAGTTAGAATATTTTGAGAATTTTACGTCAGATCCAACTTAAAAGTTCGTGTGAGTGTTGGAAATTAAAATAAAACAAATTAAAGTTGCGTGAAGTTAATGTTTATACTATATTAAAAGTATAAAAGTACGAGTTAAAGTAGTTTTACGGTCAGTAATCATATTGGAATTTATTATTTACTGTTAATTAGACCTCGTTTTACGCTTCAAAATTCATGCGCCTTGTTAAATAAGGTATTTCGTGTTCTCGTTAAATTATTTTATTTGTTAATTTGTATTGATAGTGTCGCCATTAGTATAGCTGCATTTTACAAATGCACTATTAGACTAATATAAGATTGTTTACTCTAATTTTAGCATTCGGTATAACTACTAAAGATAACTCTATATTGGAATAAATTAGGGTTCCTCGCAATTTTACATAAAACCTTAAATCGACAGAGAGAAAAAAAAAGAACTTAATCTTAAGGCTATACGGACACGAAGTCGGCGCGCGCGGCGCGGGTGGCGGTGGCGGGGCGGCGGTGGCGCGGGGAGCGGCGTACGTAGGAGTGGTGCGCGGTGCGCACCAGTCTAGCAGTGCCCGCGCGTTTGCAAAATTACTCTTAAAACTATTAAAATTAGTTATTCCCAAAATCGATCTAAGATCAAACGCTCTTAAATAGGTCTTGTCTTTTGTATTGTAAATATGTTGTCCAAAATCACTCTAATATCATACTTATCCAGTGCTATTGATCTTATATTAGTTTCAAATAAGATCAGAAATGCACGTAGTCACAGTACTCTTATGCTATGCTGATATTAGTCTGACATCTTACATTAGCATTTAACAAGTCTAATATAAAATCAAACGAGCTTAGAAAATACCCATATAAGAGCAAGTTTTTCTCAAGTGCAACCAGTCTTAGTAAATGCTCTTATATACATATATGAGATTTGGTTATGAGACTGAGCGTTCTTGAGACCATACCAGCTTGTCTAAAAGTAATATAGGATCGATGGTATGTTCTAAAACAAATATAAGAGCGCTTTAAGCCTACCACTCTTAAAAAGTGCGAGTTCTGAGACTGTTTTGCTAGTTGGGAAGGCTGATGAAGTGCAAAATTACAACTTTGCCCTTGAGTAATTTCTGAAGGTTGTAGGTTCTTCTTGATTCTTGATATTGCATATACCTAACAATGCTTTGTACCATATTTATTAACTAGCTTCCAACGCACGGTCTCACACGGAAAGAATTTTAAGATCAGCATGTTCAAGCAAACAAACAATCAAACTCATAGGCTTTATATATAGTATAGAGTTTGTTAATTTTTGTACTCAACCTAGTCATTTTTTTTTTTTAATTAAAAGATTACAAGCAGTATTTTGCAGTCTACTAGTATTCTTGTTAACCCCTCGTGTTAAGCTAAAATGCTTGTGCTACGGGTTCACGTCGGTAGTGCAATGGGTGGTGTTCGAACCGGCACCCTCAAGATCACAAGTCCGACGCCCTAACCATTACAGGCTACAGCCGCTTTTGTTGAAGACAGTGTACGGTAATATTACCTCAATTATTCCAGATCACAAGCGCATGGACTCTCGGCAACTTAGCTGGCTCTGGTCCCAAAGTCTGCGAGATTCTCATCGCACAAGGAACAGTATCTAAACTCATAAGCCTCATTGACAACAACGCTGAAGACATCAGCGAAGCGTCTGTGTACGCACTGGTGCACTTTGCATATCAGCTGCAGGATGAACTGAGGTATGAGTTTTTTTAAGACACAGTAATATTCCTCTTTCCCCCCAACTAACTTAAAAGGATACCTTCTTAGATATATTGTATAAGTGTATATTATGTTGCAGACAAAAATCTTAACCAGTCAAAAGTATTTTTAACTAGCAAAATCAGTCAAAACTAACCTTACCTAAAACTACTTTTGACTGATTTTGCTAGTTAAAAGTACTTTTGACTGGTTAAGAGTTTTGACTGCAACCTATACAATATGTCTAAGGAGGTATCCTTAAACTTAATCCGGGGGAAAAAGGAACATTGCTCTATGTTTTATCTTTATAAAATATGTAAAAATATTTTTTATTTTATTTTAGTGATTGCGAATTATTTGTGCCATAATTAGTTGATGGAAAGACACTTTATGGCAGGGATTTGGGATTTCTGCGTTTATTGTATTGTTACAGATTATTCTGACTATTCTATTCTAGGCCTCAGAAGCATGGCCGGATTGCTCATGCGTACCCGGCCCCCGCCAACGGCGGATCGAAGGAGTGTCCGGGAGGTTTTAGTGGTGTAGGGTCCTCTCCTCGTGGTATGACTTTAGCATACCACGCTATGGAGAGGGCGAGTCCCACATATCCCACCGCCGCTAATACGCTGCAGCGGCGGTGGGAAAGCACAAATCAATTTCCGTCGGACAAATACCTTTGGTCGTAAGTGTCAGTATACGATAAAGGCACATACGACGAATGTTTCTGACGTATAATGACACATCCGACCTTATGCTTCTGAGCTCTGGAATTATTAACTTAAGTTTTGATATATGTACACCGTGATTTTTTTGTTGTTGCTGATGATTGGCAGGATTTTCCATCAGTACTATCGAAACGTATTAGTGAAGTTTTAAAATAGACATATGTTTTATACAAGATTTTTTTTTGCCCTGAAGACTTATAAATAAGATATTCTTTAATAGGTATGAAGAATAAAACGATCTATTAAGTCCGTCAGTTAGATTACCAAAAAATATTGGACATGTCATTTTTATTTCGCTCCTCAAACAAAAAATGACGAAGAACAGAACGTTGAAATCAAGTTAAATTTTACCTAGTAGTGACGTCACAAGCCCCCCTCTCCTGAACTTTATAGTCTGTTGTTGCTCTGTATCTTTGTAAATTTTTATTGTATTGATAAATAAAAAAATGCGTGTCTAATATTTTTTAGTAATCTTACTGACGGATTCAATGTATTATTTTAGTCTTTATTCCTATTTTACAGCTTCTCTAATTGTAAACTGTTTTATCGGAAATTTTTAAATGTTATGGAAAAGTATACACCTACATAGATAAATTGTTTTATACCCATTTCAATAAGCAACTTATATTAGGAATGATTCAAATATCACGATGTTTAAGATGTGCATGCTTAAATTTATTTTTTTGTGTCTGACGCCAACTATTTCTATTGCCATTTGCTTTACACAAGGGAACTTGCTTGATTCTCACCGTTTTGGAAAACATTGGTTACGTTAATTTAATTGCGAATGCATATTGTTAATATAATGTTTGTGTCTTTTGATTGGCAAAACTATATTTTGTTGGTAACTGCTGTGTGCGCGTAATTTGGCTTGCGTTGTCGATGAAGTGATTATATACTGAAGTACATCATTATGTAATAGGTGACTGTTGTTTTTTATATTTTACTGGTGTTGTTCTTATACGGTTAAGAAAGCTCTAAAATATATTTTTTTTAACTGACGTGACATATTATATAAAGGCGAAAACGTTGTCAGCCATTGTGGTCCATAGATTATCTGTATCATGATGTCATAGATGTAATCATAAATTAAGTTCTTATAACTATGAATTTTGTTAAATTAAACGAGGAGTACAGTAATTATCACTATAGTATCCTACCAAGCAGCGATAATACACAGATAAAGAACCCTAATTGACCTGTCAATACCTATTTATTTTTTTATTGGCCTGATAGCCTTTTGAGCAGACTCAAAAGTCTATCGTAACCAATGCTCAAAAAGGCGAAAAACTTTCTTTTCAAATTATACCTATGATATTACGAAATGGCTGTTAGCGTCTTCGGAGACTACACATTTAAATAAAAATGAATATCAATTTTAATTCACATAGCCCTTTAAATTTTATGAAATTAATTATTTTATTGAAGTTCCTTATGACAGAAGTATTTGCCATAAGGAATCTAAATAAAATAAATTAATATAAGTCAACTAGGCTATTCCTTTTGTTTTACAGCTCACTTGTCGTGAAATTATGATGAAATTTGTAACTTCAGGTTGTTACTGACAAAAAATCTAGATTTTCCCGTTCATTGCTTATTATGCTTTTATCTTTATTGCTTTCTAAGCCACTGTCCTCAACACATCCAAGCTTAAATAGTTTTAAGTATAACCGCCGAATGCGTCGTTCTAAAATGCTGTCCTTCTTATTTCAGAAAGGAATATCTACAAAAACTCTTTCAAAACCTTCCTCGACTGAGCATAGCGGACACCTCGCACCTTCTATTCGTACTCTCTTGTCACAAAGACTTCACCTACCGTCTCATATCCGAGGATTATCTCATCCGAATGCTGCACTTTCTCCACGTAAACATCGACAAACCACTTGAAACCACCAACATAAGCTATATATTTAGAACTTTTGCCAACTTTCATATTGAAACTGTATATAATATCGTTTTAAATTATTTTTTTGCTAACAAAATGGACGGTAGCGTCAGGAAATTGGCGGAGAATGGGAACGAATCTGTTTTATGGTTCTTGGGTAATGCTATAAAAGTTTGTAAAAGTAAGGGCTTAGTTCAAAGACTGTTTGATTAATTGTTGTGCTTTTATTGTGTAAGTTGATCACTTTTGGGGTATAGCGGTATAGGTATTGCTTAAAGCCTCCGAGGTCGTGGGTTCGATACCCACGCCGGGCTAGCAATCTTTGTATAAAAAAGTTTTTTTGTTGTGTGGAGAACAACCCTCCGTGCCTCGTAACGCACGTTAGGCCGTTGGTCCCGACTACCATAACAATCTATGATAATCGTATACCATTTAAAGGGCAGCAGCGTTTACCTGTGTAGCAGTCACTAACTCGCCTGCCAAGCGTGGTGACTATTATAAAACCCTCCCTCGGGAGGAAGCACATGTTCAGCAGTAGATGTTATACGAGCTGAAGATGATGATATTGTGTAAGTTTGATACTAGTTCTATATTATTTTAAAATAGCATAGCTATTTTAGACTTCAGCTTATAGTATAGTGTACCTTATAACGTACATGTAACAATGACTGTTTTGTATTAAGTATTCGTAATGCTGGTACCTTAAGTACTTTTAAATCAGACATGGTAAAACCATGTCTCATGGAACCAAAGCTTGTGGCGATTGGTACCAAGATTGTGACGCTTGGAACCAAAGTTTGTATCGCTGGGAACTAAACTTTGTGACGCTTGGAACCAAAGCCTGTGACGCTTGGAACCAAAGCTATTGACGCTTGGAACCAAAGCTTGTGACGCTTGGATCCAAAGCTTGTACTGACTGGAACCAAGAGACTGACGCTTGGAACCGAAGCCTTGTGACGCTTGGAGCCAAAGTTTGTGACGCTTGGAACCATAGCTTGTGATGTTTGGAACTTAACTTTGTGTCGATTGGAACCAAACTTGGTAACGTCACAATAATTTAGGAAAAAGTGTTGTTTTTAAAGTAAATTACTTTCAATCGCTAAGGAAAAAAACACGTATTTTGTACGTTGTGTAATTTTTGATCCAGTTTTATCAAAAAATTATTTGATTGGTTTCACGTAAACTTAATCAATTAAACGAGCTAGTCTTGTTAAAGATAAAAACCTTTAACTTGTAATAGTCAATAGTAGTGACATTTAATTGCTATAAATACATAATCAACGGTACTCATATTATAAACGTGAATATGTAGCATTTCATAGTTTCGAGTCTTTATTACTCGGATTATAAAAAATTGCATTTAAATAGAAGAAAAATCTGTGGCACTCACTGATTTAAATCATGTAATCTAGACAGTAACAATAGGAAATAGACATAGGCTGAATTAATTGAATCTTTGCATGAAACGTAGGTATATTTTAATCTCAATATTCGCGTAAATGTCAACGAACTCGTTCTGGTCCTAATCTTAATTAATTGTAAGCGTTTTTTTCTAAGTTTAATTTATCAATTTGAAACATTTTTGTTAAAAATGATTTTCATTTTTTAAGGAATTTTGGAAGTGTGACAGGTAATATTTATTTATAGTTTATTCATGTGTTATTTGTTAGAAGTTTAACCGAAGCCGCTGTACCACGTCTTAGGAATGCGCGGTGAAGTGGGGGCCGGGGAGAAAGCGTTTACATAAATATACCGATAAATTGACCGATCGCAAGAAGCGGAGGACACTCCACCCGTCTCGCCCCGCGCTTTCCTAAGGCGCGATACGATTTCGGTCAATGTATAGCTTATACAGGGTGTCCCAAAAGATTACGTAGCTGGGAAGGGGGGTGATAGGGATGGTCACAAGGGTCACCAGAAAAATATAAAAAATTCCCTCTGGGTGTTTAAAAAAATAAATGGCATTTTTTAAAAGACTAAAAATTTTACACCTTGTGCTAACTGTACCTACAAATATGACTGTATTTAAAAAAAATGCTGTTATGTAATCTTCAATAACAACAAGGTCATCAACATCAACATCAAAAATAACAAGGTGTAAAATTTTAAGTTTTTAAAAAAATGCCATTTTTTTTAAATACCCAGAGCGGTTTTTTTTTTTTATTTTTCTAGTGACCATTGTGTCCACCCCTGTCACCCCCTTTCCCAGCTACTTAACCTTTTGGGACACCCTGTATATAAACTAAACTCATTTATGTAATGAATAATGTATTAACACTGTAGTATGTACCAATACTTGTTTAATACCCACTGAAATACTCACGTTGTATCTATAAGTCATAATCAAAATATGTATCTACTATAATCAATAAAACAAATCACATTTTGCAATAAATATATTATCATATCAATAATTATAATATTCAATAATTGTTTTATTTAATAATTTAGATTAATACGGATAAGGCTACAAATACAGCGGCTTAATGCTTTGACTCGACCCTCACAAGTGTACCTTAGGTCATACGGCGGCGACTAAAACATACGTTTCTAAACTTTAAATTGGGTTTAAATCGCATTTCTGAACTTGTAATAGGGTGAATAGAAACATAAAGGGGCTATAAAGTTAAAAACTTTTATAAGTAACATGACGAAATCATGAAGCCCCATCATTGCTGTTGAGTTAACGCGAGCGTTGTTTATAACGACCATTAATTATAACAACCGTTAATCAAAATTTAAAAATCTTTATTATTTTTAAAAGCTAATGGTTTTAGTTAATATTCTAAATGCAACGGAAAAAAGATTTATTAACCGACTATTATCACTATTTTTTAGAAATCATTTATAAGAATTTGGATTCCCGGATTACGCGTTTATTAAATTGAAGCTTAAAATTTTAATTTTATTGATTCAGTTTAATAAACGCGTAACCATTTTGCAAAGTACCTTAGTAGTGTTTCCATTCACCCCATTTAACAAATTTCGATATGCTAGTTTCCGCTAAAACCGTTAAGTTTGTTTAAATATATCTCGACCGTACACTTTACATATCTAAAACAAACTATACACTAATGGCAGTATATTATTCTGGATTGAAGAATAGGTACTTGTTAATGGATTATTTTTATAAAGAATCAGATGTCAAAATATTAAATAGTCATTCAGTAATTATGAAATTATTCACCGAATATTAAAAGGTCATTCAAGAATTATGACATTATTCACCGAATATTAAAAGTTAATTTGGGAATTATGAAATTATTCACCGAATATTAAAAGTTCATTCGGGAATTATGTAATTTTTCACCGAATATTAAAAGGTCATTCAGGAATGATTCACCGAATATTAAATGATTATTTGGAAATTATGACATTTTTCACCGAATATTAAAAGGCCATTCAGGAATTATGCCATTATACACCGTTCATCTAGAACTAAATTGGAAAAATCGTGGAAGGCTCTCCAACAAAACAACTGGGGCCTATTCATGTAACAACATTAGTATGTCTTTATTTTTAATATGTCAATTAAAAGTCACTGTAGCTTCAATAATACAGTAACAATAACATAGGAAATGCGTTACTGTAGAGCAGTGTTTTTCAATCTTTTCCACTTCGGGACCCCTTTACCGGTTGAAAAATTCTGGCGACCCCCTTGTGCCATAGACAGACAAATAAATTATATAAGTCTACGTAAATGTTGTTTTTTTAATACGAAGCGAGAGTTCTAATTATAAAAAAGTCAAAGCTTTTTGCTGGCGACCCCCCCCCCTCCCGATTCTGCCTTCGCGACCCCCATGGCAACCGCGACCGATTGAAAAACACTGCTGTAGAGTTTAGACATTTTATCGAAGTCACAGTCTATCTGTATCGTTACGTGAATATCCTCCTGAACTGAATAGACATTGTTCACAATAATACATAGACAGTAAAAAGCAGAGACACTTAAATATAAAAGAAATTTACGTTGAAATACTCTAAGCACAAAAACCTAACATTTATTTTATTTTTCAATAAAAAAACGGCACTTGACGAAATTTTCGTAAATAGAAATGAGAAAATTGAAGTTTTTAGATCAATATAAATGTTTTAAAAGTAATTAAATATCCTTACCTCCCAAATGACCTTCAAATTATTTACTTTACATATTACCGTTTACAAGACACAGTTTCTGCTTCTGTTCATCTTGCATCCTTTTTTAATTATACAAGAAAAGAAAGAGACGATACACAAGGCGACTATCATGTAGCATTATTGCTCTTCATCTAAATTTTACTATTTATTCATTATTATTGTTAAGTAGGTACCTATGTACAAAATTGCACTTTGAATTACAAATGAGCAAGTTATTGTTTTTCTAGAACTAGAAACATAAGGTCGGATGTGCCATAATAAGTCATCCAGAAACATTCGTCGTATGTGCCTTTATCGTAAACTGGCACTTAAGACCAAATGCTTCTGAAGTATCATAGTTCCTCCCCGTTCTTATGCTTCTGACGTCTAGATATAGTTCATAAAAGGAAAACACGTGAATAAATTTTAGAAATTAATGTTGTATCGAAATTCGCATAAAAAACTATAGAAAAAATGTATGGGGGCTTAAAAAATCTGTAAATAACGAAATGTAATTACTGTAAGCCAGTGGTTCCTAACCTTTTCAATATTGTTACCCCTATGACCTATTAGGGAAATCGATTTGACCATGCCCTTAAAATGTTATTAATACAAACATAATGCAGGCAAATACAAATGATGAATTACTTCGTAACCTCCAGGAATATGCTTATTTACCCCCACGGGTGTAATTACCCCCGCGGGGGTAATTACTCCCAGGTTATTGCCCCCACGGGTATATTACCCCCAGGTTCGGAACCACGGCTGTAAACATTATTTATTACTTAACCGTCGAGGCTACACAATTGTTGTTTATTTTTCTCTATGTAGTCAATATTTTATTGCATTCTTCTACTAATATGAGGCTATACAGTATCCGATATTGCGTTTAAAATATTATTATTATTATTATTTAATAATTGAATCCTCCGGCTTCAAGTCCTTATCCCATACAGTCATTTCCAACCGTCGAATACTATTTGAGAAATATGAATGAATTTGCTTCCCGCGCGCAGTTTCACCAGCATTACTCCGGTTCCCGTGGGTACTTCATAATAAAATATAGCTGTTAGCTTGCCTCGATAAATGGGCTATCTAACACTGAGAGAATTTCTCAAATCGGACCAGTAGTTCTTGAGATTAGTGCGTTCAAGCAAACAAACAAACTCGTCAGCTTTATATGTATATTAGTAAGACCAATAATCTTGCTTCCAATTCCATTCTAATCTAAATATAATTGATTAGCTACATTGTTTCATAATTTTTAGACATGATAATATTATTATAATGTTTCTAGCTAGCTACATACAAGATGTTACATGTCGTCCCAATCTCGCTTAAAATTGCAAATATAATGAAATCACAGATAAATATTCAAGCGAGATTTTGTACTTATTGCGAATTACAAGAAAGTAAATTTATGTGCGTTATGTTCCAATAATTGAATTGCACATTGTTAAAAACACACCATGGTTTACAAAACCCGTGTTCATATTTGTTACACTCTTTGATAAATTATTGGTCTCGCGCGTTCGACTTGGGGTTCCCAAATAAAAAAACTAAAAAAAGTCGTGATTTAAGGATTATCGTCGTGCCAAATAAATCAAGATCCCACAACTTTTTACGATAAAAGAACTCAGTTGCGTGACTTGGCCTTTTTTACAAGTTATGTTTTTGATGGCATTTATAAATTTACAAGAAGCCATTTGATATTTTGCCGGGAGTCTGGGCATCATATGAAATGTCGGGACAATCCAGACGAATCCCGACCATGTGGCAACACTAACTCGACTAGATACCGCGCTCACTTAAAATATAGCTCTGTAAATGCGATAACTCAATATTGTGGCGTGTACAAAACACTGTACCCATGGAATATGATCCCGATGATGTCCTTATTTCGTGTAGTGTTTATTTTCTACAGAGTTTTACTCCGCAAACTGGCAAATTTCCTCGACTATAACCGAATTTCATTATCATTTTAGAGACGTATTCATCGCACTGAGCGGCACTGACGCGGGTACGCCGATCTCGGCGTGGTATTTTTTTTGCAATTTTCAAGTACGACGGCGGTATCCAATCGATTGCGCGAGACCAAGCATTTATACAAAGTTACACCGTATTTATTCGGTTGTAAACCTCATCTATCCGTTATCATAATCACATTGTTATATATAACTATAGAACCGCATATTACAAAGCGTTTACACTTCCTTTCTACTTTTGTAAATTGATTTTACAATACTCGAAGGAAACAAGTTAGTCTTCTTTAAATATAAGTACTTATTGCTTTTGTAAAATCCGGTGTCCGGTGACGATGACTCGAGTCTCAGTTCGCTATAATGGCAGGACTTAAGAGAGACGCAGTTTGAGACTGGCGAACTTAGACTCGAGTCATGAGTTTTGACTCTCATTAGTCAAAGCCGATGGTTCGAGTCTATGAACACTAACGTTACTTACCTCTGACTGGTGAATGAACTTAGAACTTAGACTCGAGGCTTTGTCTAATGGGAGTCAAAACTGATGACTCGAGTCTAAGTTGATTACGGAAATAATCCCTCATTTCCTTGAACCGCAAGTCAAGTATATATGGCAAGCGATCTACAGTAGAGTCTATTTGCTTTGCTGCAGGCAGGTCTTGACCAATGAAATACGCAATTAACCACCTAAAAGCATACTCTCTGCGATTTGATTGGTCAATGCTACCAGAGCTGGTGTTGGATAGATCAGGTTCTAAAGTATATCTCCTTTTGTTCGTTCGTTCGACGGTTGGAGTACAATACCTAGGCTATCGCTTCGCTACGGGTGGCACTATATTTGTGAGAGTGGTTGTCTGATTATGTGTGGTCGGGCGCGTGCTTGCGGTGGTGGTGTCGTCTCGCTCGCGGTCGACCTTCACTGGTTTGACTAACTGTCACTGGAAAGAGACAACAAGATGGTCGTAAGCTTGTATTAGATTATAGTAAATCAAGTCTGTTATGCACAACATATGATAATCATACATTAGTATATGTTTTAACTCCCGACCAGGATCGTCGAGTCGGGTTTACCTACTTTGAAGGTGATGTCATCATCATCATCATCATCATCACCAGCCTGTTGTAGTCCACTGCTGAACATAGGCCTCCCCCATCGATTTCCAGCGGGAACGATCGCTAGCGGCCTGCATCCACCGACTTCCTGCGACCTTTATGAGGTCGTCGGTCCATCGTGCAGGCGGTCGTCCTACGCTGCGCTTGCCAGTACGTGGTCTCCACTCGAGAACCTTTTTGCTCCATCGGCCGTCAGTTCTTCGAGCTATGTGTCCTGCCCATTGCCACTTTAGCTTGCTTATCCGTTGAGCTATGTCAGTGACCTTCGTTCTCCTGCGGATGTCTTCATTTCCGATTCGATCACGCAGAGAAACGCCGAGCATAGCTCTTTCCATAGCTCGCTGAGCGACTTTGAGCTTTCTTATGAGGCACACAGTAAGAGACCACGTCTCAGATCCATATGTTATCACTGGTAACACATTGATTGAAGGCTTTGGTCTTCAATCAATGTGATATGAAGGTGAGGTACCTACCTATATTTGTTCTGGTACCATATACATCCTATTATAATAACTAAACTTAACTTATATAAAGGTACCAAATACTTTTATTTATTATAAATTTGTTTAGCCACACATCCACAACCTCTGCGGCGTTCCGATATAAGTCTCGCTTTCGTCGATCGGAAATTGAGGGTTAGGTCCCTCAATCTTGTCCGGACAAGAAATCTTTGTGTAAAATCGAATATCCGGATCTGGTTGGTTGAAGGATTACTCTTCGTATCATTATAATGCTGCTCACCAATCCGCCTGTCAAGCGTTATGACTACGGCAAAAACCCTACCTCAGGAAGAGGCCTATGTTCGGCAGTGGACATTTTACCCCTAAGCAGGCAAATTGCTTCTGTCCACTTGATCTTTAGTGGATAGGAGTAATTTGCCTATCCCTTAGCTTGCCGACCCTTTCATTTATGCCCAACGCTAAGCTCTACCTCTCCGAGTGTCGGCGACATGTACATATAAAAAAAAGGATTCCTCTGAGTTTCTTGCCAGTTCTCAGAGTTGTCACGTCTTGAACTGGTGGTAGGGAAAAAAACGAAGAGGACGCATAATAAGAACAATAAAATGTATCTACAGTAATACCCCGACTTACGCTACCCCGACTTACGCGAATTCGGAGATACGCGGTTTTTATTTTTGAACACCACGCGCATAATTTGCAGTAAACTGAAACTGCTAACTGCTTAAGTAACCTAACATGAAATGAAAAACACTGTCTTTTGGAGTGTAAAATAAATATTATCATTATAACCTTAAGAGGACTTTGCATCTAAAATAAAATAAAGGAATTAGCAAAGATATTTGATCGAGCCAAATAATAAGTGAAAATCTTTCAATTTAATTCAGACGTCACGGTATTATCGCTTAGATGGAAATCATGTTAGAATTATGGTGTGATATTGTAAAGTTCAATTATAATTTAACGTTTTATTAACCATGTTTCTTCTGATCTATTGCTTTTTTTTAGACTCTGGTCGCGATTACACAAACATTAGGTATATGTATTTATAGGGAAAGTTGAACCCCGACTTACGCGAATTCGACTTACACGGCTATCCCGTGGTCCCACCTATCGCGTAAGTCTGGGGTATTACTGTATTTGAATTAAGACATATAGGCTTTGACTTATGTTCAATGGAAAAATCTATTTACTTATTTATTTACTAGTATTAAAAATTATTATGACAACAATTAGTTACAAACAAAAGGAGAAGTAACCATAAATATAAATTAGTACTCATGCACAACAAGCTCGTTAATAAGGTTAGTTTACACAAGTTATAAATGATAAATCCTGTCATCTCACCCTGACTATGTGACAACAATTTTGTGACAACCATTTTCAACTCTGGATACGAGGCATTTGAGTTCAATTTACATTGATTGTGTTTCGTTATATCAGTCGGGTTTGATACGGTATTTAATCGGCTCTCTGAAATATTCAAAAAAAGACACAAAATATTAACCAACTTGTTGCGCTACCAAAATATTAACCAACATTAAACCTTTCGATGGCCTCGCAGACCTGAAGTTTGTAAGACCCGCGAACTGTAAAGCTTCGGTTGAACGGAAACTGCCATATCATATATTTTTGGGCAAAACACTCATTTACCCTAAGCCAAGGTCCAAGCCAGATGGCACCATAATGGGTTGGACCTGCTCGCCATGTACCCCGGTTAAGTAGCAATGCTTTTAATGGCTACATATGATCGTCCGCAAAAAAAATTAACCGTCTGTCTGTTGTAGATTTGATGCTAAGATATTTATCTAGTTTTAAAATTGATTCACATTGATGATATCACATTAACTAGAAGTTTGTCGACGCTCGAACATTTTGGAAATATTTGCGGTACCTACTCAGTTTCATTTAGAGCAAAGAACAGTAGCAATGAGGGCTTTCCATAATGGCGACCACGATGTGGAGTCAGGTGCAGGGACCTGTCAAAGCGCTTTCAATCTTTGGTAATTGGTAGATAACCGTGAAGGGTTAGATTGATTTTTTTTTTATTGTAGAATTGTAAAAGGACATTATTATTTGGCAATCAAAATGCCACAAAGCTGCGTGGGGGTCAAGTATAAACAGTAAAGAAAGCGTAAGCATGTGAACACTGAACATCCGATTCTTGCACCTCTCCGTTTCAGCTAAGTTTCAAGTCATCAATTTTCTTTTGTACATAAGCAAGCAAAATATACATTTTGTAAATTAAACATACTATTTTCCGAAGTTAAATAAAAGGGTTTCTCGAGAAAGAATATCTTCTATTTGTTTTGACGGCACTGTCTAAAAAACCTTTCACCTAAGTGGCGCCAACTGGTAGCGTAAACACCCTCATTGGTTTATGCATTTTATTAAATAATTCCTAACTTATGTACCTGTGGAATCTTCAGGAGTTTTCGGTGTACTGGGTTCTCCGTTTTGTGGTGGAGGCTTTTTATTCTTGTCGAATCCATTTGTTCTAGCACCTCTCGCGTGATCTGTAAATAAACATTCAAATGTGTATTGAAGACTGTTAAAAGCAACAATAATAATTAAACGTTTATATAGGATACTACTAATTATTTAAAGACCGTTACAAACCGAATTAAATATTAACAAATTACTTATTATATAAATCTTCGAATAAGAAAACAATTTTATTAGAAGTAATTTAATGTAAAAATCAAAGCAGACGTCTATGATTGTGTCTGCTAAATTGAGATGTGCAGAATGCGTAAATTTGCTGAATATTTCGCCTTTGCCAAAAGCATCAGTTAAGTTATAGACACCTAGGTACAAAGTCTGATTAGTGATTAGAAAAGTTGATTGTTTAAAAACACCTTCCGCACTATACTAATAGTAATAAATAAATAAAATGAAATCTATACTAATATTATAAAGCTGCAGAGTTTGTTTGTTTGTTTGAACGCGCTAATCTCAGGAACTACTGGTCCGATTTAACAAAAATCTTTTAGTGTTGGATAGTCCATTTATTGAGGAAGGTTATAGGCTATATTTTATTACGAAGATCCCACGGGCACGGGAGCTACGCGGGTGAAACCGCGCGCGTGAAGCTAGTGAATAAATAACACTATATATTCCTGTGCCACAGGGGACTTTACAAACACACCATTCACGGGCAGAAATCAGACCTAGGTCCAGAACAGCTATCAGTGGTTCACGCATATTGTTATCCCGGGTGAGAATCGAACCCAAAACACCAGGTCTCAGAAGCAAATCCGTAAATATTAAAGGACGAGTGTAGACAATTGTACTCACTGTTCGCATATACGGTAGAGCGGTGTATCTGGTGGCCCGACAGTTCTGGCAGAGTGAGAGGTCGTCGCGTGCTTCTACTGCGAGACCCCACCATATTGAAGTCACTGTAATTAAGACATTTCTAAATGCATTTCCTTAATTATATGGAATTTTAGGAAACACGGTTCCGGGCAGAATACGCCAACTGTTGGTGTATCAGCAAACTTGTCTAGAAAAGAACGAGTCAGAACCGCAGCAATTAACTAAGAGCAATTCAAAACTTATGTTGTATGAAGACCATCTATCATTTCAAAAATCACAAGAAAGTGGTTTGGCAACGTCAAGGCTCCATGCGACACCAACTCTTTGCATAAGCACTTCTTCGCACTCCTTTTCTTCCTAACCTCAGATTGTCCCCTAAACACTCAATCTCTCTGACAGTGACCATCCGAGGTCCAAGTCCCCCAGGGGCGACCTCTTGCGTTGGTTGCCTGCTCAGCTCGCCTTAATGCCCGGTCAAGTAGCAAAAGCCTCGTGGCATACTTCATAAATGTCCGCCCGAAAAAAAGGTTAATCTGTCTGTTCTACAAACAGTAAAGTAAAGAACTCACTCTCTCAGCGGCTCTCGCCAGAAGTCAGGAGTGTGAACCGGTGGAAAGTGGAAGTTGTTCTGATAGCCGTAGCCGTCCAGCCCACTGGCGCGGAGGCTCGCGTGCAAAGAATTCTTCATACACTGCAACTGGAATGTGGTGCGGGAATAGTGAACAGACAGAACAGTTGCTCTTCCGGATATCATGATAAAATGTTGTTTAAACTTGAAAGTAAGTTAAACAATTACACATTGTTTATATGTTACACAATAATAAGAGAATGAAAAATTTTATTCACTCCTGCCCTTATTTGAATATGTATATACATATTACAGGAGTTAAATATTTAATATTTGCAAATTTGGTAACGAGAATTAAAGATTCATACGAGTAAATGTAGGTATATAAGTAGCTAAAGGCTAATGTGTGAATGACTAGACAAAATTAGATCCAATTGAAGTACCTACCAACTTGTCTACGAAAAATGCTCCTAATAGGTATATCAGCTAAGAGTAGCAAGTGGGTAAACAAAACATCTATCTACAAAAGTATATATTTGCATTGTATAATTTGCCTATTACAGTACTCACGGTATTCCTTCGAATAAATACATACATACGGGTAGATTAACAATCCATTATATTACGAGCTCATAATCTAAAAATATTCCATTTTCTTTGGAAATACACCATAACCGGTGTCAGTTCAAATGCACTCGATATAATTACATTCAACTTCGTTCTGTATTCGACCAGTCCAACCAAAATTATTTTTTCATAAATCATTTTGCTGAGTGATTGAAGCTTGAAATAGACTACATATGTCTATTTAAAGCTAAGTCTAAATATTATTTTAATAAAAGCCAGCTACTGCATCATTGCAATTAATGCCTCGTTTGCTGGCGATGTTGTAAACAAAGAAAATATGGTTCAAAGATCTATCAGTGCACAACAAGTTGGTTAATAGGTACTCATGTAGGTATGCAAATTGCACCTATAACACCAGGCTACGGACCAAATACCGCTACCGGTGAGGATCTGATGTCCAAATAAAAGGGAAAAAATACACCCTGCGACGCTACTTGCTCAGCACTAGTTACACTAAATTATAAAATAAACGCAAGTCACGAGGACGGGACATAACATAAAAACGCTATGCATGCAATAATGTGCTAGTAAGATTTCACACAAATACCAAAGTGCATCACACGAGATAGGAAGATATATACCTACGCAATCACAAAGCCAGATTGAGTATGAGATTTAGATAAGTCCCACAAAATTGCCGATCGTTAACCCATTCTGAGCTCTCGCGAACTTCATTCAGTTTTGCGTTTTGAGATATCTTCATTATAGAGTCTTCAATTACCTGTCCTAGTTTATACATGCGCTAAAGACAGGTATAGGTGTTTGCTTCTTCAATAGGCAAAATGATGAGTATGGTGATTTTAAGGTAATTTTTAACAACTGTCGCTAATTGCAAGGGCCATGCTGTTTTTATAACGTCTGGCGTCGCCTGGCGCTTTTAGACCTTAAACCCGTAAAATTTTTAGAAGCTCAAATACACTATAGCTCTCTATTTCATTTACAGGGTGTTACGCAACTCGGTTGTCAACTGTTAACGACTAAAGACTGTAGCTGATGACGGCAAGATTTCAACTTGTGATTATTTGCCAAAAGATTTGCAGTCCAATATGATTGTGATTGGACTTACTTAAAGTTTATAATAACGAAATGTAAATAAAACAAGAACGTAAAGAAAATCTCGGAGTCGTGATCGGGTTTAATTGTTAATTTTCTGTTCCTAATGCTCTGGCTAAGTGATTGCATGGAAAAATATGAGACGCGCGATCCCGTCCGCGTGTCGTGCGCCGACACCTCTGTGACATTCTACTCTGTATACCACGCTTATTCTAGAAAAAATGTTAGAAACAATTTCAAAAAGAAATGTAAAATACCTTTCGAAATTTGTGCGCCATTTTACAAAAACCCGTCTGATGAACTTAATGACAAAAGTATGTTTGCAGAATAAGGACAATTAACAAGATTTAACGTATCTAAACGAAATCTGTGCTTTTATCTTAAAAAAACGAATTTCCGATCAAATAATTCCTGCCATGGCGAGACATTGCAGGAATTATTTCATGAAGTTTATGCTAATCATACAAAACCTTCTTTTTCAATGTGAACTTTAGAAGACCATCGGCGATTAGAGCAAGTAGAATAAAAACTAGCGAGGTATACAGATGTCAGTCATCGAGAACGAAACATAAGGAGCAGAGAGGAGTCTTTGAATAAACGTATATTTGCGACCCTTCATTTTGGTACTTTTATCGTTTGGATTTTTTATTATAATTTTAAATGTTTTTTTTTTGCCACCTCTTACATACCGTTTCTTTGGCAAGGTTAAAAATGTCCATAACACACACCTTAAATTTTCAATTGCATCGATTGATTTAAAAAAAGACGAGAGTAATATCTAGTCACTACTAGTGAGTGAGATCCATACAATTCCAATTTTAATTGTATTGAATTTCAATTTGTTTCGATTCCATTATCGCTCTGGAACAGAACATAACCTACAAGCATTACCTACAACCAGGCTATAGCAAGTGTCAAAACTATGAAGCTAAATTGTAACAGCACTTCTCAAGTTGCCTGGATAGCAATAGTGTCGTCCGAAAGGTTCCCAATCTATCCAAAGCCCCTCCCCGCTCCGCGTGTAAGTCTGCGCACGTACGTGTGCGTGTCCGTCAAACAAGAGGTTGGTGACGCCGGCGCGCGGTACCTCGCTCCGCTGGCGCTCGGCGTCGCTGCGCAGGCGCCGCACCAGCCGCTCCGCCTCCGCCAGCCGCGCGCGCAGCGCCGAGCGCGACTCGTCCGCCGCGCCGCACCCGCAGGCAGAGCTCGCGGCCTGCACCTCCAACCCACGGAGCTTCCTGCAACGACGTACCATTCTTGTAGACCAATTATTTGATTTACCTTTTTATTAAGTCGTTTGCACAATGACAGTACATGGCGGACTTAATGTCATAAACATTTTCTACCAGTCAACCATGATAGGGTGTTGAAAAGAAGGGTCGGATTTCTCAGCGTACCCGGCCCTCACCAACGGCGGACGGAGGCGTGTCCGGGGGGTTTTAGTGGTGTAGGGTCCTCTCTTCGTGGAATCATTAGCATACCACCGCTATGGAGAGGCCGAGTCCTAATGCAATTTCCACCGGACAAAAAAACAAATTGATAGTTGTACAGCTGAGGTAGTAGATAATTAAATTTACTACCGTACTGGTAAGTAAAATAACTTAATAACTATAATATGATTTAATGGGTGATGATGTCTTTCTGTTAACGCGACACGATAAGTGACTGTCATTTATTTCCAGACACAAACTAAATCGAAAGTTATCTAAACTTATGGATGAATGTAACAGCCATTGATAATAATCTGAGCTAGAAGTATATTAAAAGCAAGTTGAAATTCATCTGCTTAAATATTTTTCGACGCACCACACGTAGGTACACAGTTGTCAATTCCGATCCAAATCGGAACCGAATCCATGTGGTGAAAAGCGAACTTCGGTTCGGATTCTTAAATGAGTTTGAATCAATAAATCGCGTCGCAGTCGTCCAATACGATTATTATCACGATAGGTATTTATCAATCGTTTTCAAGTTCTTAGTTTAACAACATAATTATGTAGAACTAGAAAGTTTAAAACAATTAAAGTAGGTTGCAATAAGTTATGATATCCAGCACATAATACACGTGCCTTATACCGAGTATTACCGTGCGCTACTTCACAGTAGGTCAAGCACAACTAGTCTGCATACTAACAGCATAAAGTTAATGTGTAGTGCTGTTAAACCGCTTTCCTCAGCCCCCCCTGGGTCAGGGAGAACAAACTTACATGTATTGTTAACAACTGATACAAGTTTAATGCATTCCTTTGTGATATTAACTGTTTGTGGCATTATACTTCCGGGAATAATGAAACTATTCAAATGGTACTTTTATTAAAAGTTACTTGAATTCACTTGAGCCCTTCATTATGCCAAATCTGTAAGGTGTTTGATGCACCGGGAGATTGTTTAAGTTGTTATAATGAAATTTATAATTTAGATAAAGCAAATAGCAAGTTGTAAATTTAAATTTCTCTTTTCCGAGTATGTTGGTATATTTATAATATCGAATTAAGTTAGTACGTACGATACAAGAGAATAAGTGACGGCTAATTATTTTCCATGCTATAATAAAAATTTAGGCAATCGATATAGGTACCTAGGGAAATATAGCAAATCAATTTGGAAATAACATCTAAACATTCCTACATTACCTACTTTGTTTTTCAACAGGTTTACTCTTCGTGCAACAACTAACAACTGACCATAATAAATAATAACTCACTCAGTCTGTGCGTCCACCAGTCGCTGCAACTGCGCCGCGCGTGCCTCGGCCGCCTTCGCTTCGCCTCGCGCCGTAGTCGCTTCGAGCTCCAGTCGGGTCACCTCACGTTTTAGCTTCGCCTGCGTTAAAAAACGGAAGTTAATTATTAATAAACATGCGAATGCACTTGTTGCTCGTAAAACTGAAATCTATTTTCGCTTTATGTATCTACTTACTGGAATTAAATGTTGTTTTTTTTTCACAAGGTGTAGGTACCTACAATGATTCCAAAGCCAATTATGTTAAAATTAATAAATATAAATCATTTTTATTGACGTAGACTCAATTACAGTAACTGTAAATACATAACTGTAAACTGTAAATACAGTTAATAGTCATTTTATTTTTATTACATTTAAGTTATAGGTATTAAGAACTTTAATCTACATCAATTTAGTTTATTTCCTCATTTTAAGTCATCATCATCCCGTATAACGTCCACTGCTGAATGTGATACAAAAATAAATAGAATCCAACTAACTATTTACCTACTTACACAGTGAAAATGATATTAGAACAAAATTTAAAAATATCTGCGCTATATTCATTTGTTGCACACCATATTATGACTAATAAGTTGTTACAAACACAAAACCAGTACAAAGTATGGACCCTGTTGGGCACGGCAAGTTAGAAGAGAGGAGGTAGCGATAAATTTATTCTTCAAAAATCTAAAATAATTGAACCATCCTACTTAGGTACTTGTTTGTGTATATAAGTAAAATGCAGATCTTTCTTGAGAATCCCGTTCATAATACACAATTTAGATTGATTGATAGAATAAATATTTGGATATGTTTCATCCAGAAGTTTAGTATTACCTCATTGTTTTCTGCGTTCTCGTCGGCCGGGGGCGAGGTCACTTTCGGCGAGGACTCCTTGTTGAAGATCAACTGGAACTGCAAATCTGAAAAAAAATACAGTAAAATTACAATTCAACTATGTTCTCAATATTACATTTTTACGGTCATGGCTCGCGTGAAAAGGAGTTAAAATTATTGTTTTCTCCCATGAAAAGTTTATATATCCCGAACCTTATATCTTTACTGTATAATATATTGCCCATGTGCTATTCAGGCTACAATCTACATGGGTGACTAACCTAATCCAAAGCGGCTGTAGCCATTGGGCTAGTGGCTAGGGCGTTGGATTTGTCAGGAGACCCCGCGGTGTCAATTAGGCCGTGGGTGCAGTCGAAGGGTCGGATTGCCTCGCGTACCCGGCCCTAACCAACAGCGGACGGAGGAGCATCCGGGGGGTTTTAGTGGTGTAGGGTCCTCTCGTTGTATGACTAGCATACCATGCTATGGAGAAGGCGAGTCCCACGTACCCCTTCGCCAGCGCGGGAACGCTGCAGCGGTGGAGGAATGCAAAAACTCTGCTAGTAATCTTAATAAAAATCGCTTCAGCTGTTCTGGCGCGATTGATTTACAACCATATGTTTATAAATCCAGACTTTCACTCTTAGTCGGACTAATATAACTTACCCAAACATTGTTGCTAACCAGCTACACATTAAGTCACACACAAAACAAAGTCAAAAACATTAGCTTACTATGCACAAATAACTCAGTGCAATTGCACATAACACTTGAGTTGTTTTGTTTAAAGCCATACTCGAGTTGCATGACTCATACTCGCAAGTTACGACACAGTGGAGCCGAGAGAAATAAAACAAGTGATGGGTAAACACGCGCTTTGAATTAGACTGCAGAGCAAATTGAAGTTAAAACGTTTTAAATAAGTTATGATAGTAGTCGAGACCATACATTATGCTATATTTGCACCTTTTGTGAGGTAGCATTAATATTCGATAATGTTGCGGTTATCACGACTGAAACTTCCGTACGTAAATGTAATCTTGATTTTTTTTAAAGACAATTTAACGTTAACAAGATATTATAGGCGTCATCATATTTTTTAATATGGTCGACAAAAACTCTTACGTTACGGCTGATGTTAAAACTATATTTTCTAGGCATCTTACGCAACATCATCATCATCAGCCCGTACAACGTCCACCGTTGAACATGGGCCTCCTCCCGAGATATACGATTATTATAGATGATGTTATAATACGATTATTATCCTCGGTCCCGATGGACCAACGGCTTAACGGGCTTTCCAAGGCACGGAGAGTAGTTCCTCAACCAACCAGACCCGGAAAAAAATCTTAGAATTTACACAAAGATTTCCTGTCCGGAGTGGCGATCGAACCCACGACCTCCAAGAGTTAAAGCGAGCCAAATACCGCTACGGAGGTTGTCATTAATCTATTTAGCTAATAAGCTAATAAATTTATTTAGCTATCATATTCTACCTAAGGTGGAGATACTTGTAGTCGAGCACTTCATTGCTATATTCTGTCTCTCTTCGAGATACAGCAGTATCTCAAAGAGTAGTAGAACGTTGCATGGCATCTTTACGTCTCAACCCTTCAACACTTGTTTAGTGTTACATATTGACTGCTTAGGAGGAGGAGATGGCGAGACTAATTTGACTCTTTCCTGAAGGATTGGATTCAAGAAGCTTGTGATAGGGAAAAATTGAAAGAAGAAAGGGATGATAATAATAATAACTGGCTGCTTACACAAAACTCTGATTGTACGGGTTTCCCATCTGATATTATGTGGCAGAGAAGTCCAAATGCAAGAACTACTGTTCGTGCAGAAGGCGTCTTCACCCTTCAAACCCTTGTAAAATTCAGTCCGTGCGTTAACTTAACCAACTACCTCGGTGGTTTTGTTGATATAATAACAACACATTTATCACGGGTAACATTATCACAATTATCCCGTCATTTGCGGTCACCTAAATTTAGTAACGATGGTCATTCAGGTTAAATGTGAATCACAATTTGCTTTTCCATTCGCACCTGTTTACCAGATGTAGCAAGTAGTTCAATAAACAATCAAAATGACCTGAGTAAGGTTATATTGTTTATAGAGACAAGAGATTACCTTTTTTAATACACTTGCAAATATTAAACAAAGCCTCAGAATTAAGCAAGAAATGTAAGGTAATTCGGGAAGCTTACAGCTCTTTGTTGTTCGAGATTATATGTAGTAGATCTACAACTTCCACCGACATTTAAATCGTCAAAAAGCACGGCAAAAACCTCTATAATATCTGCAAAGATCAAATAATGTATACCTACTTACACTGTTTTTAAAAACTTAGGTGATTATTTTGTTAAATGTGGTTTTATATTTTGTCAGAATTACAATAATTTGATAAAATAAGTCATCATCATCAGCCCGTATAACGTTCACTGCTGAACTGGGCCTCTTCCGAGGCCCAGTTTTTGCTACAGTCACCACGCTTGGCGGGTTGGTGACAGTAGTATTGTGTTGTAACACACAAGGTAACGCTGCTGTCCGTTCCCTGGTAGACGATTGTTATAAAACAACGGCTTACCGTGCTTTCCGAGGCACGGAGGGTAGTCCCTCAGCCAACCAGACCCGGAAAGAAATCATAGAATCTACACAAAGATTTGTCCGGCGTAAGGATCGAACCCACGTCCTCCGAGATTACCAGCGAGCCAAATACCGCTACGCCATGGAGGTTGACAAAATACGTGCTGAATTGGATATCATTAAATCAATGAATTTCATTTTATTGATGGCGACCGCTACTCCATCTAAAAGTATTTAAACTGATCAAGTACCTCGGTTCCTCTCCCGTAGTGCTTCGATCTCTGTGTGTAACCCACTCAGCATCAACCGGTGCTGCTCCTGCAGGAACCTGACGCTGTGCTCCAAGTGGGCGACCCTGGCTGCAGGGTCTCCACCGATGATGAAGCCACCTCCCGTCGATTCTGGAGGTGACTTCTTTACCTGAAGAAGATTTGAGGAGGTGAATAAACCCGAATATTAGAATATTAGACAGAAAGAAGAAAGAAAGGTGTGAGAATGGAAGAGACGTCTAATAGGAAGAAATAGAAGAGGATAACATATTGCGCCGACCACAAATAATGGGAGCTGGGTACGTATATGACGGGCCGGGTTGCTTATGCGTGCCCGGCCCCCGCCAACGGCGGATCGAAGGAGTGTCCGGGGGGCTTTAGTGGTGTAGAGTCCTCTCCTCGTAGTATGAGTTAGCATACCACGCTATGGAGAGGGCGAGTCCCACATATCCCACCGCCAGCGCGCGAATACGCTGCAGCGACGGTGGGAATGCGTAAATGCATTTCCCAAAGTACAAGAAAAAAAAAAGTTACGTATATGACGATGATCTAGAGATATGAATGAAGTATTTATTTTGTTACTTTACCGGGCATATAGGCGAGGGCCCCATCCTTATTAAAATGTTCTAAAACTAGAAACAAAGCAACTTGTGCGGTGCAAAGAGGACGGTCATGTGGGACTTGGACCTCAGCTTAGGACGGAAGGTCGCTGCGAGGGATTTAGGAATTATTACTTTTAGTTTTTTGGCGAGATTGGTGTACCTAACTGTTGCTCTACTTCACAATTAGTGGCATCGGAAGGCATCGGAAGGATCTTCAAAGGGGTCATGTATCAAAATTTTGTCAAATTTCTATGTTAGCTGTGTATGTGGTTACAGTACACCATGGTTTAATTTTTATATTCATTGTTTTCATACACAAAACAAAAACAAAATTTCGGTAAACGCAGATTTCTTTGTCATATGAGATCTGTGTTTGACGTTTTTTTTTTTTTTTACATATGTTCATATGTGTATATACAGTCAACTAGATAGCGAGAGTAAACTAGAGACTAGTAAATATAAGAAATATTATTTATGAAAATGTATTGTCATACAAAAGAATTTAATCATTAACGTATTCAGTCATTATGCTTAAGTACATCCAACAATGTAAATAAAATGTCTATTACAAAACTACTATAAACGATAAAAACATAAAGAACACTAAACTTCTTTAGTTATAAAATTAAATGTTAAAAATAGAACAAATGCACTGAAACACATAATTGCAATCAATTACTGCATCAGTAACGATTTCCACTGTCATGGGAAAAGCCCATCTGATACACCTACATAATAGCTTTTCCTATAATGTCAATGACCGGGAGGTGGCCCTTTGTGTTCTATAAATCAACAATTCTAAGACATTACCAAGTAAACAGTCACTTAATATTAAAAATGCAATTTGTGGATAAGGATATAGTAAATACGATAAATAATAAAACATGAAGGTCTATCATAATAAATTAAAGTCATAAATATAATATAGAAGAGATTACATCAAGGGTACTCACTTGCAGCTTTGCGAACGGTGCAGCAGGCACGAGGACTTTAGAAGCCATCACTAGAGATTTATTTCCATCCACAAACCAATGAGAGAAGTCAAGAAAAACCGATGATCGTTTTCTTTGTTATGGACCGCCGCGGAGCACGCGCGTCTGCCCAATGATAGAGACCCAACATTTGTGCACGAACGCAACGCGACCTTGCCCACGTAATAATTAAAAATAAAATTTCACAGATCAGCACAAATTATGAACGATGCGATTAATATGTGCCTATCTATAACCAGATACTTTATGAGGTAGACGTTTACTATAAAGTTTTTAGTTTTAGTGTGGGTCGTCGACACTCGCGACCTTGAACTAGTGAACCGGTTGAATTGACTGATGAAAGCACTGTACTTTTTTGGTTTTGAAGAGTGATATTTAGATATTTTTCGCGTGTTTTTGTCGTGTATCGGACGGCGGTAGTGCGGGTTGTGGCAGGTGCAGGGGCGCGGGGTGCAGTGTCTATCGATCGCGCCGCCGCACAGGTTCCATGTTCCACCCGTACCTACTGAGGCCGGCTCCATACATTGGCTCGAATGTTGGCGCCAACTATTGTCCGTTTAAATATGTAGAGGCTTTGCATGCCAACGTTGGGACGAATGCAATATTACTATCTACATATTAGATGAGTATGGGGCCAATATTGAGGCAAATGTGTGTAGACTGACTACGCTGACTCACCGCCACTGTCACACCGACTGCTGTGGCGCGCTGCCAAGTCCTCAGATGGCTTTATGGCGTGTCACTGGAGTCTTGGATAATAACTCCATTAATATATACAAACTCCATATGTTGTGACGTGTCTTTGACCGCAAAGGTCAAATTCCGCCTAAATCTGGAACTGTGTGATGTAGGTACCTACCTATCAACACGTTGGAAAATTTATCGCCTTCCTAATCTTATTTTTGGTAGAAAAAAATATAATTCGTAAACTATTTCTTCTTAATAGTTTATCCACAAGAAATACAATCAGCGCGGGCTATTTTTATCCCGACAAAACTGACCTACAATATTTACTTCCACTTTCATTAAAACGCAGTTTGAATATTACATACCATTACGCCTTTATGCTTGAGGGGTTGGCAGATAACTAAAGTCAAGGCCGGATTTAAGGGAGGACATCCAGGGCAACTGCCCCGGGGCCTCCACAAAAGAGGGGCCCCCACAATATAGAACGTAGAAATTTACAAAATTTATTTTTTTAGTTGTTCTACCTTTACGTACAGTAATTTGTAGGATCGTGATTAATGTTCTTAAATATTGTAATTACGGTTATCATCTATACATATTTACTTAAATAAGACAATCAGTAAAATATCAGAATTCAAATCGTCCACAAAATTAGGTACACACTCCAAATTTTCTACACATTTAGAGGGAAACTTGTTTGTGGCCTCCTCTTCTTTGTTTCCCTGGGGCCTCCTGACTTCTAAATCGGGCCCTGACTAAAGTGACTAATAAGTGTTTATTAATAACTACATAATGTATGCTACGTCATAGGTTAACAGGAACTATTCAGCATCAGACCATATAACGTCCTTTGCTGAACGTGGGCCTCGTACCGAATGAGGCTTTTGCTACAGTCACCAAGCCTGGCGACCGCAGTACTACAACACACAAAGAAATACTGCAGCCCGTTCCTTGGTATACGCATGTTATAGATTATGTTATAACAGTCGGGAACACCGGCTTTAGGTCCTTTCCGACCAGACCCGGAAAGAAATCTCAGATTTTTTGTCCAGCGTGAGGATCAACAAAATTTTACTTAATTAGAAGGAATGTTTCTTTTGGAAACACTTTGGTTTGATATATTAAGTATATTATTCCATTCAGCGGTCCAACCTGAGACCTCGAGTTGTACGTTAGGTACGAAACAATTCCTTCGAAGCCATCTGATTTATGCCATCTTTACATAACTGTAAACACAGTACCTAAAGCAATTACTAATAATTACACCAATCTATACTATAATATTATAAAGAGGAAAGATTTGTTTTTTTGTGTGTATGTTTGTAATGAATAAACTCAAAAACTACTGCACCGATTTCAAAAATTCTTTCACCATTAGAAAGCTACATTCACCCTGAGTGACATAGGCTATACTTAATTATGCAGTTCCCATGGGCACGGGAGTTACGTGGGTGAAACCGCGAGCGGGAAGCTAGATAATTTAACTAGAGAAAGTACAATATGTAACGACTACCTACTTTCCAAAACGCTTCACACAACTACTATAAATTACAGAAAATAACGAATACGTAGGTAGCTACTTTCTATTTATGATAATGCAGTTATGGAGATATTTATCTGTTTGTTTACGCTAAAATAAATTTACATTCAATAACTCGCGTAATTGCCGTTTCAGTAGGAATCTGATAATTAAATATAGCTTAAAGCCTTCATCGATAAACGGGCTATCGATAAACTTGAGACAATTTTTCAAATCAGACCAGAAATTCCTGAGCTCCGTCAAGCAAATAGGTAATAATAATGAAATAAGTAATGAATTTATTCAGCACTTAGGTATTTACATACACTTGTACTTGTCAGAATCACAATGTTACACAATTATTCTTATTCTATGAATTAAACTAGATACTTAATTAACCGGTAGCAAATTGTAGGATATAAACAAATAAACTATTCAGCGTATATTTATACATATATTACTTCGTATATCTTCCGATCTTGTTAGCAAATAAGTACTTTGAAATTTGTGTGTGTGCTTTCCGGTGAGTTATGTTTAAAAATCATACTATATTATTATATTTATAAAGATTTTTGCTCACTTCATGAAATAGTCATAATATTTCACTATATAGGGTGACTGGTAATTAGTGACCGCGATACCTAAACACATGATTGTGCTCATAATAACAAACAACTTTTACTATGGCACCAACCCTGAAATCGCGAAAAAAAAATCTGCTGTTCCATACATTCATGTTCACATAACTCATCAACATGGTAGGGAGCAGCTGATTTTTTTTTCGCGCTTTCAGTTTTGATGCCGTAGTAAAAGTTGTTTGTTATCAAGAGCACAATCATGTGTTTAGGTATCGGTCACTAATTACCAGTCACCCTATATATTAATTAGGTTGGGAAAAAAGTCTTTTCGCATTATAGTATGTATGAACTTGTAATAAAATCTCTTTGGCTATATACTATTTGTTTCTGGCTGGTTTTGGTATCATTGAAAGTTTAAATTTTAAAGAACATAATTCCAAATTCAAATTGTTGCCAAGTATGTACCTTCATACTTTAGTTAAATGAAAATAAACTATAAGTATTAAAAAAAAATTGAATTTTCTTAAAAAATGCGAAGAAACTTTTTCCCCTACCTATTTTTTTTTTAAGTTTCTAGCAGAGTTTTTGGACACTACCAGTATTCTTGTTAACCCCTCGTGGTAAGCCAAAATGCTTGTGTTACGAGTGGGTCACGTCGGTTGTGTCGGTGGGGATCAAACAGGCGACCACATGAACGCAATTCCGACACCCCTAGCCATTGGACTACGGTTTGGGCAGATCAATGATAAGAAATCTTTTTTAGAAAGGGTATAAAATGATCTTTTTTTTATTATATCGTAAAGTAGTTTTACTTTAATTACCGGTAGAGGCGCTTTGATTATATTTGAAGATAGGTCGCATGCAATGATGTTGTTTCTCGCAGTTAGTAACAAATTAGTAATTAATTATCAAATGAGGAAGAAAGTGAAAACGAGAGTCACGGAAAAGCTGAGCAATATTTTGAATAGCATTTCACGAGTTTTGTTAACAATTCTGATATCAAATATCATACAATTTTAATTTTGTATAAGTAATTAAAAAAAATGGTAAGTAATTAAAAAAAAAATTTACTTGCATGTTAAATGTTGAGTCAGACTTTTATATGGAAGTCAGTTTGATTACTGCCCCCCAGGATGTATTTTTGTAGTATATAAGGTGACTGGTAATTAGTGACCGATACCTAAACACATCATTGTGCTCATGATAACAAACAACTTTTACTATGGCACCAAACCTAAAATCGCGAAAAAAAAATCAGCTGCTCCCAAAAAAAAATCATTTGACGAGTTATGTGAACATGAATGTATGGAACAGCTGATTTTTTTTTTCGCGATTTCAGGGTTGGTGCCATAGTAAAAGTTGTTTGTTATCATGAGCACAATCATGTGTTTAGGTATCGGTCACTAATTACAAGTCACCCTATATAGGTACCCATTACCCAATAGGAAGATAACTGTGTAAATCAGTAACCGGTCAATGTTATTACAGTCGGTGAAATAAGGGAATAAGGTTGAAAATCAAATGTAGCAAATTGATCTTTAGCTCTTTAAAACATTTATAACAAAAATATTTCTTGACGAATGTAATAACACATTATTAGCTACTGACCTACGCGGTTTTTCACCGACGAAATGCTAGCAATTTCATGAGTCAACTATAGATACACCTATACTGACCTATAGTAGGTATATACAGGGTGTCCCAAAAGGTTAAGTAGCTGGGAAAGGGGGTGACAGGGGTGGACACAATGGTCACTAGAAAAATAAAAAATAAAACCGTTCTGGGTATTTAAAAAAAAGTGGCATTTTTTTAAAAACTTAAAATTTTACACCTTGTTATTTTTGATGTTGATGTTGATGACCTTGTTGTTATTTAAGATTACATAACAGCATTTTTTTAAATACAGCCATATTTGTAGGTACAGTTAGCACAAGGTGTAAAATTTTTAGTCTTTTAAAAAATGCCATTTATTTTTTTAAACACCCAGAGGGAATTTTTTATATTTTTCTGGTGACCCTTGTGACCATCCCTATCACCCCCCTTCCCAGCTACGTAATCTTTTGGGACACCCTGTATATTATGTCTATTATTGCAAGAGGCGTTGCAACATAGATAAGTTCCATGCACAGTGTAATTAATGTGTTTTCCATTAAAACGTGGTGTTTTCCGCGAAATACGGGAGTTGTTGTTGTTGCATGGACAGACGTAACGAACACCCATTTGTTTGTCTGGACGTATGATTCACACTCCGATAGAAACAACATCACTACATAGTATAAAGTCGCTTCCCGCTGTCTGTCTGTCCATATGTATCTGTTACGGGCAATTTGATAAGTCCGGGCACTATTAATAATGGCCGGTCTGTATTCATAATGCCCGACTCAATTGGGCAATGTGATTAAAACAGCATGATTAATTACTTTTCCCGGCCACTATCTTGGGCAAAGTAATAAAATTGGTGAACTGTAGTGTTTTTGTTTATTAAATTAAATTAAACTTAAAAAAAAATATATGAGCAGCGCAAAAGGTTTTTGGGTGGTAAAAAAAAAATAACCTAGACCTAAACCAATTTATCACATTGCCCGGCTACAAGTAGGGAATTATTCATACTGCCCGGTCCAAGTGATAAATTCAAGCTATCTCAAACACTGGCTTATTACATGGACCACGGGCCGTCGGGCATTGTTAATAATGGCCGGTCCTTATTAATAATGCCCAGTTAATCACGTTGCCCGTAACATATCCTTAGATCTCTAAAACTACGCAAAGGATTTTGATGCGGTTTTTTTAAAGATGATTAAAGTGGAAGATTTATATGTATAACGTCCACTGCTGACCATGGGCCTCCTCCTGAGGCAGATGGAAGCACGCCTGGCAGGCGGGTTGGTGACAGCAGACAGCAGTATTAAGTTTTACCTAATATACAGGGAAATGCTGCCGTCCTTTCCCTGGTATCCGCTATACCTAGATGATGTTGCAACTTAGACTTAACGTGCTTTCCGAGTCACGGAAGCGAGTCCCTCAACAAATCAGACCCGGAAAGAAATCTGAGAATTTACACAAAGTATATCTTGTCCGGCGTGGGGATCGAACCCGCTACGCCACGGAAGTAGTAAATTATTTTTTACCGGGTGAAAATGGCTACGCCGAGCATATATAGGATTCTCCTCATCATAGAAATTGATATGGTAATCATACCATGAAGAGAACTGGTGGATTTTAGTGGGCGGACCACTAAAACCGACGAGATGCTTCTTCGAACGTCAGTAAAGCCGGGACCTTCATGTGCATGATATCCAATGGCCCTTGGAGCGAACCGCGACCAGACTCATGTAGTACTTACTGAATTTGGCAAAGTTTGCCTGACCCAGTAGCTGATAACGATGGGGTCATAAAAGATAATTGACCATGCCATCACCGCGCCAGACCCCCCCCCCCACCCCCAAGCCTATTGCCGTGGAACCATTTTCGAATAGCACACCCTTTTAGTTAAATAGAGTTGGTTTATGTCGTGTTATGTTACCGACAATAAATTATAGTAGCCGTTAACCACAGTTAAGCTATACCACCATAAAGGGCTTAACCGGTTCTGCAATATAAGCAAAGATAAGATAATCTATTTGTTTGTCTGTCTAAGAACAATTAACATTCGTGTTTCCGGATAGGAAAAATCCTTGGCACACAGTTCCTCAAGTTTCCGCATAAGGAAAAATAATTATTAATGTATTGTAATATGAAATGGTAATTCAATTGTCCGTACAATGCTATTGAAATATTATTATGTAGGTAGGTATGAAGTACGTTCCCAGGTGATCCCGCGGCGCCATATTGGCCGCGGGTGCCGTCGGGGCGCCGGATGCATGCGTACCCGGACCCTGCCAACGACGGATCAAAGGAGTGTCCGGAGGGTTTTAGTGGTGTAGGGTCCTGTCCTCGTGGTATGAGTAAAGCATACCACCGCTATGGAGAGGGTGAGTCCCACATATCCCGCCGCCAGCGCGCGGATACGCTGCAGCGGCAGTGGGAATGCGTAAATGCAATTCCCCCCGGACAACAAAAAATAAAAACAATGTTTGAAGTACGTTAGGAAGTGACGTCTACACTGGTGGCTCAGTGGTTACCGCAAACCGGTTGCTCTTAGTTTGATTCCCATCCACGACATTTATTTATAAGAGTCACAAATGCTTTTTCTGTGTTTGAGTAAGCTTTGTGGCTGTGAGTTATGTGTTTATAAAGTCACACTGAGATTTATTTCGCTAAGCAACCACGGGGTAATCTGCGCAGTACTAAGGCTAAACAACGCGGTAAGGCTAACTTTCGAAATTTATGTAACTCACATCAACTCAACTACATCACTCCGCTTCCATCGACAGTTTGAAACTGTCGGACTTATGATCTTGTGGTCGCCGGTTCGATCCCCACCCATTGCACTACCGTCGTGAACCGTCGTAACACAAGCATTTTAGCTTGGCACGAGGGGTTAACAAGAATACTAGTAGACTGCAAGAAAGGTTAGGAATAATTACTGTACTAATATCATAAACGCGAAAGTTTGTAAGTATGGATGGGTGGATGAATGTTTGTTACTCTTACACGCCAATACTACTGACCGGAATTGTCTGAAATTTTTACCGGGATAGGTTATACACTGGATTAACATATAGGCTACAAAACATCACGCTCCGACCCACTGGAGCAGAGTAACACGGGTAAAACCGCGGGGCACAGTTAGTTATTACATAATTAGAATGGAAGGACATCAGCGTGAAATGGACATAGGTACATAGAAATGAAAATGTGTAAGGCATCGGCATGCACATGAGCGTAAGAGTGAAGTGGGCAGAAACCTATAATAGTAGCCTATATAGTGCATTCATTCATATTTCAGCTGGCAATTGAAATTTTTGCGCTTTCAAACAAGCTTTTTCTCATATATTTCAATGAATATATATCAATTTTTATCCGAATCCATACATTATTTAGTAACAGCAAACACACAGCAACACACGAACATCCAATTACTTTAGTAAATTTATTCACTCCAGCGCACAAAGGTTGGTACAGACGTTCAGTAACCCGTGAGTGCGTTGAGGTCACGTTTACCCGACAGGCTATTCCTGTACCTGCCATTGTTTTATTTACCAAACAGGTTATATGGACATATACGTTTCGGAGAAAGATAACCAGTGATGAGGAATAAGGCATAGTGAATAGTTTTAACGATACTCATTTATTTATTGCATTCCACAATGTACATACCTACATAGGTGGTAGGTGAAAATTTATGAGACTTAATTGTGGACCCTGTTGGGCACAGCAAAAGACAATATTATATTGCAGGAATTAGATGGAAGTTGGTTTACGGGAAGACGTACCTACGTTTAAAGTAAGTATTACGTAATAAACGCGACAGCGATATTCAAGCAGATGCTTAATTATATGACGTTTAACGTTAAGAAGTATCGCATTTTCATAGCAACGATTGACATAAACATTATTGTAGCTATAGTTGACAAATAGCCACCAATTGCTTTTTTGCAATTCATATGCTAAATTACCGCTATGGTATTTTTACGCAACAGTTAGCGTGTCGGTTTATCCGGATTTGTCCTAATTTAGAAGGCATCCAGGGAGTACACTCCGCGCCTATTCCCAAACAACCAAGTAACACCCTATCCAGGTTTTAAAATCTTGTTTTCACATTTATTATCGTAGTTGCCAGATTTTAGAGATTATAATAAAGTTTTGTGACTGTGCTAAATATATGCCTTGATATCTCAACCACCAGAATCAAACTGCTATTACAGTGAACCCATAGAAAATCTTCATTGAGACGAACGATTTTTATTCTAAAGTCAAGTGCTTTGCGCGCGCCTGACGCTGTTAAAGTAGCAAGACACTTCACTGTGATAAAATGCAATTGGAAATAATAATGGAAACTTTTCTTATAAGTAATCCAGAGCGGAGTAGGTTTTGGATTACCGTGGTAAGCCTGTGTGGGTAATTATAAGTGGATAAATATTTTCAAACCCCTTCACTGAGTGGGAAAATTTGAATGAACATACCAATGCAGAGGCAATTTTTAACATTTCGGTTCCTCTTAATCAGTGGTCGTTAGACTTTTCTGCTCAAGGACTAATGAATTAATGAAGGCTATCACAGCGGACCCATGAGAAGTACACGGACGCACTGGTGCTTCGTGCCGTCTCTAAAACCTGCGTTAAACGGGTCCTAAATAAAGAGCCCAGATGAGCTTGCGACAGCTGGGTCACGGACATCTCCAGGGTCCACCGGATGTCATGCTATTATTGGCGTTTGGAGGCGTATCCGGAAGGTTTTAGTGGGTAAACCCTATTCTCGTGGCATGATTGGCATATCATCGCTATGGATAGAAGAGTTCTACTTACCTTGCTGCTGCGGCGGTGGGGACGCCTGATACTTCCTCGCCCCCCTCGGAAGAAAATATATCACAGCGGACCGAGATTCTATTATTCAACGCGCGTGCAGCTTCGACTATGTAGAGAAACGGTTGGTGGTGTTCCTCCACAGAAAATGTACATCTTCTTTGCCGGGCGAGGTGGTATACCCGGCGACCGACGGCCATTTGTTACTGTTAGGAACTTGTATATGTTCGAATTGGCTTGCAAACTTGTATTGCGCGATACAGGTTAGTTAGGATGCTAGGTGGTAGATGGCGCTGCTCGTCCACTAGTAGTTTGTGTGCAGCTACTGTAGATGTCGCTACAACTACAATACAGAAAACTGTAGTCCGCGAGCAGCACATATATCGCCCACGAACTATAAGGGCATTTTGACGACCACGGTTCTAAACGGAATAGGAATCACAATGGGTATATACTGACCTCATTAACCACATCATCTTCAGTGACAGTAGCCAGCGTCAAAATCGCAGTCCTGCTCCATTGTGGGAAATGCCGACACTCCGGTTGCAACGTCGGCGGGGCCCCCATACTCGCCGACGCTCGAGCAGCGATTAACATGATGGCTACACACAAAAAGTCAGATAGTCAATATCCATTAGTTCACTGCATTCAATATTTGTAGGTTTAATTACCTAGTAGAACACGTAAGGTTACCTATCACGATATCCGATGCCGTAAATACAAATTAACTTTTTATAAAGCTGGTATACACGATAAGCAGTTGCTTCTCCGAGGACTTCCATGCAAATGTTTAAACCCTTCAGTTAGTAGACCCTTCAAGCAAAGTAATTACTTTTATTCTTAACGTTAGGTTTTATTCGTTCATAAATATAAATTAATGATATTTATATCAGCAATTAAAGCATTGTTTATATTTTTAATGTTTGGTATCGGTTGCTTAGCAACGGGTTTTCATGCGTGACATTCCACGCGGTCAGCACGCAACTACGGAAAAGTTTTTAATATAGCCGGTCGCTTTATAGGTTTGCATTTGTGACATGAAGTAATTTTTTTATGAAATTCCATATCAGTTTTACATTAACGTAAAGCGACGACATACTTAGTGAAATAATACGACGTATTTTTGTATTTACCTATATCAAAAAATTTGTATTACTGCAGATATAAAACTTTTGTTATAGCGACGGAATGACTAGGCGAATCACATTAATTATTTCTTTTTTTTTTGTCTATTGCTGTCAAATTGATGTGTCTTGTCACTTTTATATCACAACATTTAATTTTTCGTGACGATAAAAATGTATAGGGCTTTTTTGAAAAACTAAAGATATTATATTTTGTGTGATTACTGTAACAAGAAATATGGAAACGTGTGTAAGAGGATTTTCGTTTATGTCCGATAATAATGTTGACATACTAGATTTACAGGTAAGTTTTGTCAGAGCTATTATAATATACTTATTCTCTTTATATTATTATATTCAATATATAATATTTGGTCTTGTAATGTGTCTCTTTTCGGGTGGATTTGTGTATAGTTATTCAACAGGCTTTTGCTACTTCACCGGGCATAAATTTTAATGCTTCTAAGATTAAGGGAGTTGCCAACTGTCACTCTAAAGTTCGCGGGTTTCTCGGAACTCGGGAGTACGTAGAAGTGCGAAGAACCGCTGTATTTATATATATTATGCTACATTTTTAAGACTTAAATTTTTTGGGCCATGATTCAGTGTGTCTTCGTAAAGTGCAAATATTGAAAATATAATTAAGTTAAAGAAACAGAGGGTGTTGGAAGCTTTAAAAAAAATTCGTTGTAGTTTTTTAAAGTAGGTTTTTATTATTAATAATTGGTGGATAATCTCCTCGCGGATGCGGCGAGAAATATGATGAGGAGATCACCACCGCGATGCGGTTGAGGCGCTGCGCTGGTTCAAATCTGCGCTTATGTCTAGGTGTTCAATTCTCACATTGCCTATCAATGGCAGCCAAACAGAAAAGGAAGCTCACGTATTTTGGAAAACCAATATTGATCCAGCAATGAGAACCCGCGCTTTCCTCCACTGCTTTACTGGCGCCAGTTCATGACGATAACAGGATCCGTCTCGTTGCACAATCCTCCACAGTACACAGGCGAAGTTATATAGCGATTTCTTGATATGTTTCTCAAAAACGGCGGTAAAATATGCGATGCGTTGTAAAAGATGTTTACAGTAAGAGCGATGTTAGCGAAGAGAAGAGAGCGACGCGAATGTATACGCGGCAATAATGCGTTCCATCTTCAAATTGCGCGGGAATTATACCTTCTTAATATTTGCATTACAATTCACGCGCGCCGCCAATTCTATCAGACTGACCATAAATAAGCAATGTGAAATATTTTTTTTATATTATTATTTGAAATACGCGAAGATAAAAACGATACTGTCCAATAATTACGATTTGTTATTAGAGATTCATGTACCTAGATATGACATTTTGTTGAAAAATTATTACAGTTTGTTTGCATTGGTTGTATAGTCGTTAAATAATAAAGAAAAATAAAACATAAAAAAACTTTTACGGCGATAAATTTGGGCTTATTTCCACCATTTTAAGTCTTTAGTAGGTATCAGTATAGTCTGTCAAGCGACTCTTGCGCGTTATGATTCCTTTCGCATAAGAACATCGTGCTACATACCGCATCGCGGTGGCGAACTGCGAAAGCGAGGTTTAATGTATTTTCTCCGAAAACGGAACGCGCTCTCGTAATAGGATACTATTTAATTATACTGTGTCTTTTGATTAGAGCATTTTTTTTTTTCAGTATATCCAGGAGGGTGAACTCGAGCGGACATGGAAGAACGCTCGACGAGAACGAATGAAACAACGAGAACAAAAGATATGGGAGGAGTTTGTTAGGGAGAAGGACGTTGTCAGCTATGTCTGTAATGGTAAAAATCGTTATTATGAAAATGGTGGTATAGTATTATTGCTTCTTTTTGTCTTCTGTTTTCCATTTATAGCTTGTTAGAAACAGTTTATAAAAATTACATAAAACTTTTATACAGCGTGTTCATCAGACGGTTGAAAATACGAAAATGGCGGATTAATGGGACCGTCTGTTATATTTCTAGGGGTAGATATTATTTTAATTAGGGTATTGTGGGTAACTTACTGTATGTGCAACCTTCTACTGTTTGCTCTAAGTTGTTTATTTACTTAGCTCCCTTGAGTATAAATCATAAAATTTCACTGCGTGTAAAACAAATCCTCCAGCTTTTTAAGAATTAACTTTTTTTTTTCGCTCAGCACAAAGTTTTGAGTTATTTTCTAAACAAAATCAAACATTTTTTTTGTAATATTAAGATAGATAGAGATTCGAATATCTATTATCAGTATATTATTTTACCATCATCTAGATGATCCGTATCAATTTTTGGAGCAGTTACCTGAGTCGTGCCTGAAGGAACTAATGGACATCGAACTTGAGAAAATGAAAAAGCAGACACCAGTAATGAACCATGAGGTAACAAAATAAATATTTTTTTGGCTCTAAATCTTCCACATAAACTTTGACAATAACATGAAATTTCTGTCTCCCAGGATCCCGATCTGAGACATGTACAAACCTCCAACACCGACGATACCATCAAAGACAACCAGCAAACCTGCGTGGTTACTTTCGCTGAGAACGAAGATGGTGACTCTGATGAACTGTTCCATATATTCGATGATAGGGATGATGAGAAGGATGACGAGCATTTTGGTGAGAGGAATGCCAACACTGTAGTAGTGTAGTATTCGATAATAACACAAACTAACAAGGTTATTGATACCATCGAAGATTACCAGCAGCAGATTTACATGGTGGTATTCGCTATGATGATAAATTCCTAAAAGCTGTTCCATTTCTATGATCACATGAATGACAATGGGATGGCAGTTTGTTTAGGTGAGGTAGATTTTTAAAACTATGTCCAAGAGTGGTACAAACCTACAACGCCGATGCTCCACGATCGAATATGACTAGTATACCTGCTAGTAAGCTTCGCAGACGACGATGATGGTGACTGCAATGATATATTCTATATCTATGATGATAGATGACAAGAAATATAGTATTACATAGTCAAGCGATATGCGATATCAAGCAGATTGCGGTAGCAATGCGTGTTCTAACTATAAACTAACTTCCCATGGGAAATTCATTCTGAAATGGCGATAGAAGTTTAGAAATGGGTCGAGTAGTTCCGTAGCCTTTTCAATGCAAACAATCAAATTGTTTCTGTTTATTAGATATTTATAGATGCATTTTAAACAAGTTTATCAAATATTTTCCAGCAGGTGAAGATGAGCCTGTAAACGACTCTTTATGCAGTCCAGACACAGTGCGTGAAGCCGACGCGTCGAATATAGACAGACGAGACGATAAGCCCAGCTGCGATCTCCCGACTGTCGCTTCTACTACTTCTCTTACTAACAAATGTATGTATTTTATGTAGAGTAATTTATTAAAAAATTATAAAATGCACATATTAAAATGGTAAAAAGTATTTTAATACAGTTTCATTGTCAAAAAATTATGAAAAATTATATTCTGTTGATTTTCTTGGTTGATATATACTTTTGGTGATTTTCGTTTTCTAACGCAAATAAACTGTAATTATTTCAACTAAATAAAACATTTAATACATTTATTTTCGTCGAAAAACAACTGCTTGAATTATTACGGAAAAATTGTCTCTCTTAAACAGAAGTCAGTCAACATTAAGACGTAAAATAGCTGTCAAAATGTGCCTGTAATACAAAATCCGTTTTTTTTTTAATTATTTTCAGGCAAGTCTACAGAAAATGTCTCCAATGTTATCGAAAGTAGCATCTACTGCGCCAAAGTAAAAGATTTAAGACAAAATATAAACGAGGAAATGCAAAGTATGATGTAAGTATTGAATTATATAGCTTTTCCCAAAAGTTATATAGCTTTTCCCAAAAGTTATAGGTAGTTTAAGTTCCAAGAAACGTGATTTTCATGACGAAATTAAAACAAGAACCTATTATTATCTAATGTAATAAATGTAATGTAATAATTCTACTTTTGATACAGGTTGGGAATCTTAATCTTAGCATAGATATGCTGCATTATTAACATAACGCAAAATTTTATAAAGATGGGATATTTTACAGGTTGAGTCTGGACGGTCGTGCGATCCTGTCCATCGACCCTGAAGAGTTGCCGCGAATCATCAAGCGTTCAGCAGAGTTCTGCAACAGATTCAACAGGATATACATGTACCAGATTACAAGACAGGTATCTACGTAAAATAATATGATTAGTGGTATAAGTATCGCTTTCATTCTCGGTGTCCGTAGGTTCGATGATGCTGAAGTAGAAACCGTAGCAGCGGCTATAGAAATCTTGCTGCTGCACAACCCTTAGTCGTCTCCTACAACATCGATTGCTCCACGTCGGAAATCTTTAGAAATATTGCTGATGCCCATAAATCATCTTAATGTATCTTGCTGCTGCCGCTGCCTATCCATCAGCTTAATATCCTTTAGTCGTCTCTTCCGACGTAGATGGGAAGACATGGAATGGTCTACTCTAAGTCGGAAACCACACAGCTAAGAACAGAACTTAATATTTTGTTGATGTTTGTTCTTTTGCTACATTTAATGGGCGCCACCCATTGCTACTTAGCAATTACTAAAGATTATCGATTGCTATTAAACTGGTAACAACCGCTGTAGCGTAGCGGTATTTGGCTCGCTTTAAATCCCGGACGTCGTGTCGTTCAATCCCCACACCGGATAAGAAGTCTTTGTGTAAATTCTAAGATTTCTTTGCGGGTCTGGTTGGTTGAGGGACTACCCTCCGTGCCTCGGAAAGCACGTTAAGCCGATGGTCCTGATTGTAATAACATCGTCTATAACAAGCGTATATCAGGGAACGAGCAGTAGCTTTTGCCTGTGTATTACAACATAATACTGCGGTCACCAATCCGTCTGCCAAGCGTGGTGACTATGGCAATACCCTCCCTCGGGAGGAGGCCCATGTTCAGCAGTGGACGTTGTACGGGCTGATGATGATGATGATGATTAAACTTGTAGATGCACGATGTAAAACGCAACTGTACACTGTCGCTGCCGTTCGCGAAGCACACGCAGTTTCAAGCGCAGATGGTCAGGATTGTCTCGTTACATCAGAACATACTACAAGCGTTGCAGGTAAAATAATCTAAATAATCAGTAAATCATTATTATAATCGCTAGTTTTTCAGTTTGAACGGTTTCTGATGAAATGTGTGCAGGTTACGGACATAATACGGTGGTTATCATCCCGCCTGCCAAGCGTGGTGATGATGGCAAAACCCTCTCTCGAGAGAAATTCCTTGTTCAGCTGCATGCACTGCAGAACCTATCCAAAGTGTATCCATGTTTATGAACAATTTATTCAAAAAAAATGTTTTTATCGTCAAACTGTGTAAAAAATGTAGGTCCCTCGCACCCTCTCGACTTACCCTAGCCGAGGGCCAAGGCCCACAGGCGTTGTCATCATGCGCAGTCATTGCTCATTTTCTAGTTAGAACTATTTATTAGGAGCAGTGCTATAGCACTGGTCGCCTATATGTCCGGTGACAATAGCATAAGCCACGTAACTACGATACTATGTCTGTGCCTCGCTCTTTTTATTTATATATAACTCGGGAATTTCGAAAATAGTTTTTAGACTTTATGTGAAGCTACCTTTCACATTTTCAACATCTCATATTTAACTTTTTGTTATGTAGAGAAAAGGCTTAGTATTTACTATCGTGCAATATTTTGACAGCGTATAGAACTTTGTCTCTCTCTGTTCCCCTCATTGAGCTATCTTCTCACTCTCTTGGTCCCCCTACGCTGCGTGCAGGTGTTCCACAAGTCGTGCGAGCAGACGCGTTGCGTGCGCGACAGTGCGGGCGCGCTGGCGGCGCTGCTGGGCGCGGCGCGGGACGCGAGCGCGCTGTGCGCGACGGTCCCCGCGCCCAAAGACTTCGCGGCCGCCACCGAGTTGTACAACGATGTGAGTATTTGTATGCAACTAGTATGTAGTTGTTACCGTGTGACCCCTATCTTAGAAGAGCGTAGAATTAAGGTCAGAAACACGCTTGTACGATATCATTATATTATACAGAAAGTAAAGTGAATAGAAATCTCTATTCCTAGAAAGCTAAGTTAAAAAAACCAAGATATCTGGGATCATTGGATTCTATGAATAATGCTTACGGTGAGAAGTTCCATATCTATGAACAGAGAGTTCTGTCCACAGCGCTTCTTATGGACCGAGATATCTACGAACAATGTTTTCTATCAAACAAGTTTTCGGCGAAACGTGATGTCTAGGTATAGAGTCTTCTTTTAGATTTGCTTTCTATAGATATACTAGCTGACCCGGCAGACTTCGTACTGCCTCAATCGATACATAAAAGACCTAAACATTTGTATAAAATAAACTGGGCCGTAGAGACTTCGTTTATGCGGTACTCCTACCCCTACACTACCCCTACCCTACACTACCCCTACCCTACACTACCCCTACCCTACACTACCACTACTCGGTTCAGCTGTTCTCGAGATTTGCGCTTAGCAACACATTCAGCGATTCATTTTTATATTATAGATTATGTTATTGTACAAACGTATTTCTGTCTTAAGTCCAACGCTCATTATATAATAGTTTTTGTTTAAGTGTACTGTATTTCAAAAATTGAAATTAATTGATTTGGACAACCGGCAGGATCTTAGGTGTAAGTTCTGTGGGCTGGCCCCCGTGGAGGACAGCGTGTATGCGCTTAAACTATGCCCCTCATACGACTTTACAAATAACATTTTGCGTCTCCACAGTTGAGAGGATATCAGTGAATAATAAACACAACAAATACAAAACTTATAATAGAATCATTAAAAAAAAAAAAAACAGCACCATTTTGATAATATATATTTAGAGGCGGAATTACACATTTGCCGCCAGTAGGCCATTAAAAAATTTTGCCGCCCGTACCATTATTACTACTGAGAATTTTACAATTGTAAGTTTTAGACATAACATTTTTTTTATCTATAAGAAATGAAAATGTTGGGCAAATTTGCCACCCATTAAATTCTGCCGCCCTAGGCTCCAACCTACTTAGCCTGCTGGTAAATCCACCTCTGGTAATATGAACAAATATTGACAGGAACTGCTTGAATCGTGTAACAGACTGGAAGATCATCTCTCGGAGTATGTGATCAGGTGTGAAGAGTATTTAAATACATTCGACGCTCAGGTAATTTTATATTCATTATAATGTATTAGGAATCGAATGAAACAGTCAAAGTTCAAAAGCACCCAGTGTTATAATGTAAATTGCGTGCAAAATATTAGAAAAAATAATAAATGAAGAATATGATTTTTTAAGTGCTGTGTGGTTTTCGGCTTAGAAAAGACCACTCCATGTCTTCCCATGGGTGTAAGCGACTAAGGGACTTAAACTTGATTGATGGGCAGCGGAATCTATCAACTCAAGATTAGCTACCATCTTAGTCCAATCACCTATCCGCCTGCCAAGCGTAGTGATTATGAAAATATCTCTCAAACCCTGGCTTGTCATGGACTTTTAAAAGGAGCTCGTTTACGTCCACTGCTGAACGCCGTGTTCAGCTGTAGACGTAAAGGAGCTGTTAACAAAAAAAAAATAAAAAAAATGTTGTAAAAAAAATCATATACATCAGCGTTTACCTGTGTAGTGTGTATCAATTAAACGAATTAAACGATATTTATTCAGCACTTAGATATTTACATACACTTGCACTTGTCAGTTATACACAATTAAATATTATTAACTAGCGGCCCGCCCCGGCTTCGCACGGGTGGACTTTTATACCCTACCCCTGCCCTACCCTACCCCTGCCCTACCCTACCCCTACCCTAACCCTACCCTACTCCTACCCTACCCCTACCCTACCCCTACCCCTACCCTACCCTACCCCTACCCTACCCCTACCCTACACCTACCCTACCCTACCCCTACCCTACCCCTACCCTACCCTACCCCTACCCTACCCCTACCATACCCCTACCCTACCCTACCCCTACCCTACCCCTACCCTACCCCTATCCAAAAGTATCCTATGTCCTTCTCCCAGTTCTTAGCTACCTCCCTACCAATTTTCAGCCAAATCGGTTCAGCCGTTCTTGAGTTATAAATAGTGTAACTAACACGACTTTCTTTTGTTTTTAAAATGTATTCTGCTATTCGGGACGGAAACAAATCCAACAAATCAAAAACCATGGCAATCGGTCCAGCCGTTCTCGAGTTATAAGTGTTGTAACAAACACGACTTTCTTTTATATATATAGATATAATTAAATACAAAATATCGCAACTGAAATCTACTGCGGATTAGTTAATGACCTATCTGTCTAGTGTCACGTCATATGTATAGTAATAACAATAATTATTTCTATAATCAAAATCTTAATATAATTTAGCTCTAAGTCTTTAAACAACATTTTTCTGTATAAGCGACACACGCCTGAGGGCACCCTTAATGGGCTAGGACCGCGGCTCAAGGCATCGCTAATGCCATGAGAAATATTACTGTAACAATAATAATATAAAAAAAAATATCTTTATACTGTAGGTACAATGGTCGTAGGTATTCAATCTTTTTTTACTATAGGTATAGGCCACATTCACATTGCAGCCTGGGTGATGGCCGCAATAAAAATAAATAAGGGTTAATAAGAACCTAAAGCCAAATCAGCACTTAAGTATATTTGCGGAGCAATGAGAAAGGAAACCTTAAATACTACATATAAGCTAAAAATATTTAATAATGAAAAAATACGTATTTCTTTATAACCCAAGGTGGGCCAACTTTAAAGGCCCGGTGGGCAACATGCGGCCCGCGGGCCGTGGTTTGAGTATGGCTGCTGTTCATAATAATGTACCCGCCTGTTAAGCGTGGTGACTATGGCATACCCTCTTCGAGGAGGCCCATGTTCAGCAGTGGACGTTGTATGGGCAGATGATGATGAATCATCTAAAAGAAAAAAAAAATAGAAAAAGGAATGAATATTTTTTTTTTAATATACGTGATAGGTTATAAGTATATATTTCCACAGAATCATGCAAAAAAATATTCGAAACAAAAACCGAAGAAAAGAAGCTTTGCACCAGCATCGAGAAACAATTCCAATAGATGTAAGTAAACCCCTAACCTTAGCCGCCGAGTCATTATTTTTAATACCTCACCTATATTGTATTTCAAAATTAAGATTAATAAGATTCGACAACCGGCAGGATTCGAACCTGCATCTTAAGTAAAGCCCCTAATGCCTAATTAGGAACCATAGCCGGTCATCGAAATTTATTAATCTCTTTGTAACACGTCTCTAAGGAGGACATCACCTATTATTTCATTGGCCCTGTTTAATATATTTACTATCTTATAGTAGCAGCTATTATTTAGTTTTTATAGATCCTTGCCTTTTGTAGCATCCAAATTTTTTTTTTGTAACCAATTAATTTATCGCCTAATGAGTTGTTATTCGCCTTAAAAATAATAAGCCATACAAAAATATAAACAAACTATTTATCTTTATAATATTAGTATAGATTAGGCATGTTAGTATGTAGAATAACATTTTTTTTTTTCAATTTTAAATATATCGATATAATGTAACTTGAAAAATCTTTATTTTCATCATTTTTACACTGTTTTACCTATCAGCTAACAACATGGAAGGCCGCCTCTCTATGTATTCACTGGACACGCTGCGACTCAATCTTCACGCTAAGCCATCCACTTCGAGAGAAGCTCATGCCAGGTAAACTTTTTAAACCTAGAGCAAACCGTTACGCAATGAGCTACTCGACTGGAGAAGTACCTACACCTTACAGGAACATCATCAGCCCGTATAGCGTCCACAGCTGAACATAGGCCTGCTCACTAAGGAGGGTTTTCCCATAGTCACAACGGGTCTAAGTGGATAACTTCAGTATTATGTTGTAACACACAAGGAAACGCTGCTGCCCATTCCTTGGTATAAGCTTGTTTCATCCGCTGTTAACAATAGAGACCAACGGCTTAACGTGCTCTCCCTCCAAGGGGCAGTCCCTCAATTAACTAGACCCGGAAAGAAATCTTAGAATTTACACAAAGATTTTCATGTTTAGGGTCGAACCCATGACTTCCGAGACATACCACTCCGCCACAGAGGTTGTCCTTACAGAATACCACAGCGCAATAGTATTGATTAAATGATGTTGCGTGGTGAGGGTAGACCTTTACATCTCTGTCTAATGTACAGGCATCAGATCTTTTGTATTTGGACCCCTATGCTACTTACCATCAGGTCGATAAGGGTCATTTGTCTGGTCAGGATTATAAGTAGAATATTTTTGAGCTATTAACACCAAACAAGCCGTACAATAAAATTATATTAAAAATTAGTCCAGAATTGAATCCATATATTATTATATCCATTCTATTCACAACTTCTATTTTCAGTGGACACAGCTTAGCCAAACGTGACACTGGCAACCGCACGAAACCTAATCAAGCCGAAATCAAGATGGATGCTCTGAAAAATATGAGAAAATCTCCCAAATGTCGACGTCCACTGATGAGAGACCCGGACGCCGGGAAACCGAACTTGAGACCAAAGAGATACAGTGGAGAAACCGATGTACCCACTATGGTGGAGACTGTGGAGTTAGAGCCGGTGAGTGTAATTCTTTATGACTAGTCTTACCGCGCGATTTCACTCACGTTGAAAACCGTCCGTGTAGCTCTCCATGAAATATACCGTGATTTTCGAAGTAAAAACACTTTTAGGCGCTCAATGTGCCTAAAAGTGATTTAGAATTTCGCAAATTGCAAATTTCAAAAGTCAGCGTTGATGATCAGCATGTTTCTAAAACCAGCTTACCGGTAGTAATAACAATTATAACGATATTTATTACAACATAATACGAGTAATTTTAAATGTTGTGTTGCATGCAGTGCGTATCCAGTCCCCGCACCGCGCCCGCCCACCGCAGTGCACGCGCGCCGCACACGGGTCGCAGCACGGCGCCGCGCACTTCTGACAGGTTAACTATGTACGTTTGTAACACCAGGTCTCTGAACCGAGGGTCGGATTGCTCATGCGTGCCCGGCCCCCGCCAACGGCGGATCGAAGGAGTGTCCGGGGGATTTTAGTGGTGGTCCTCTCCTCGTGGTATGAGTTTAGCATACCACGCTATGGAGAGGGCGAGTCCCAAATATCCCACCACCAGCGCGCGAATACGCTGCAGCGGAGGTGGGAATGCGTTAAAGCATTTGCCCCGGACAAAAAAAAGGCTCTGCGCCGAGCCACCAGCCCACTCTGATAAATATCTTAAGTTTTTGCCATGTCCTGCACCACGCTTAGTATGATAAAATATAGGTAAACGTGCTGCCTGTGACAATTATTCCATACCTTTAAACAATGGAATTTAATGTAGTCCAATGCTAAGCCACTATATTTTATTGGTTTCATGGACCTCTTTGTGTGCTTCCAAAGTCAGAAGTTTGTGGTCCACATTTTGGAAACCACTGTTATAGACAAACAAGCAATGATTATCGTCAACAGCTTTATTATTTTAGCAAGTTTTTAAAACCACTTCAGTTCCTAATTATAAAAAAGAAAATGAATACTAATCTAACTAAACAAAAAACTGTTATTATATTTCATCTTCACTAGGAAATCTTCCATGGTACGCAAATTGCAGCCCATAAGTCCAAAAACCAAAATTGTAAGCAGCTCTCGAGTCAACAAGTCTGTAGAAAGCCCCAAACTATGCATCAGTTTGAAAACTGTTGCTAGCGACCATAAGGACAATAATGATTTGCAAGAAGAAACAGACGAGTAAGTAGTAATTTAATTTCTTAACGAAATGACGTCTAAAGTGTAAAATTTGAGCAAATTCTAGTATATTCAGGGCCGTCCGTATACTTCATACGCACGTTGAGCTGATGGTAGGCACTACGCTTGATCTCGAAACATTTGAATAACCAATTTACTTTATACTGACTGTAATTATTATTTTGTATTCATTTTGTGTGTTCACTAAATGTTTTTCTTTCTTTCTTTCAATTTCGAAAAGGGCACAACTACAATAGACAAACCATGAGATGTGCCTTTTTCGAAATTGCATATTCATTTATGTTTTGATATTTGATAAGAGATGAGCTTTCCAGATTTTGAGAGGAAAGGAATAGAAGTATACCGGTGTTGGTACATACATGGATATTACAGTGCACATACTTGTTCAATCGCATTCATGCCCAGTGAAGTAGCAAAAGCCTGGGGTCTAGCTACATATGTCCGTCAGAAAAAAGCATATACCTACTTGTGCACTGTAATACACTTTTGGCACATGGCTAATCTCCTTAGAGTTTAACTGCCGTCTTCCCTATCTTTGTCTTTCACACTATCTTTTTTTTGTAAAAATTAATAGCAGAGCTTTGCAAACTATTAGTATTCTTTTTAACCTCTTGTGCTAAGCTAAAATGCTTGTGTTACGAGTAGGATCACGTCTATAGTGCAATAGGTGGGCATCGAACCGTCGATGTCATGATTGCAAGTTTGACGCCCTAGCCTTTGAGCTACGACCGCTTAAACTTATTAACCATAAACATTTATAAGTAAACTGAAAAGGTAGTTGTCACTATGAATGAGTATTTAAAAAAAAAAACTACTTTGAATAAAACAATTATAATTTATGTATTGACAACCTCCGCAGCGTAGCGGTATTTGACTCGCTTTATATCTCGGAGGTCGTGGTTTCGATCACCACGCCGGACAGGAAATCTTTGTGTAAATTCTAATATTTCTTTTCGGGTCTGGTTGGTTGAGGGGCTACCCTCCGTCCCTCGGAAAGCACGTTACGCCGTTTGTCACGATTATTTTAACATTATCTATAATAATCGTATAGGAAGGAACGGGCAGCAGCGTTTCCTTGTGTGGTACAACATAATACTGCAGTCACCAACTTGCCTGCCAAGCGTGGTGACTATGGTAAATACCCATCCTCGGGAGGAGGCCCATGTTCAACAGTGGACGTTATACGAGCTGATGATAATGATGAATTCATGTTTTTCAGTAACATGCTAACACCAGTGAGTAAAATCCAATGCGCCGTGAAGAAAGACAAACGAGACTCGAAGGGAGGCAACAAGTCCGGTCCCAGCACCTATAGAGATGGACCTACTATTGAAAATCTATCTGGCAGGCGAAGTGAGAGTGAGAAGACTGGTGAAAGACAGGTGAGTCGTAGGTTACCAGTTATACCGATCAATATACTAATTACAAACATCGTTTCTAAAAGCTACAAAGAACTAAGTCAGCAGCGTTTCCTTGTGTGGTACAACATAATACTGCGGTCGCCAACCCGCCTGCCAAGCGTGGTGACTATGGTAAATACCCTCCCTCGGTAGGAGGCCCATGTTCAGCAGTGGAAGTTATACGGGCTGATGATGACTTCTTTTTTTAAAGTATTTGTACAAGTCAAAAGGGTATCAAAGTTTGAAAATAAAATAACATTTTTGTCAAAAAACGAAATATTTTTAATTTATTGAAAATAGAACCATTACGGAAAAGCGTATAAAATATAAACTAGCTCATTTTAATATGTTTTGTCATAATTATTATAAATTTAATATAATCAAAAGCACGTAAGCATCACAGCGAATTTCCATTAAATACGATTATTTACAACAATTTTTTTTAACAAATAAATATTTTTAAAGTTTATAACTTAACTTTAAGTAGTGTTTTATTACTATATCTGGCCGTGTACTTATTTTAATTGTGACTTAATACTATTGTGGCTATAACATAGAGAAATAGCGGCATATTTTTAGCTTTAACCTGTAAATCATGGATTCCTGGTGCATATTTCCATCTCACTATTTATCTAAAGATGAAAAAAGACGACATATAGTGCTAAAAAGTCAATTTACAAGTTATACCGTAGAAATTGACGAATCTCCGCTAATAGATGGCGCCACTAGTTTCGTTTGTAAAATAGCCGAAAATAAATAGACAAAAAGCTTGTAAAATAATGCTTAAACAACTTTTTACCATGTAAAAGTGGTTCAACATACATTACCATTTTATTACATTTTAGAGTAGATAATAGTTATACTTTATGTAACGTAATTTCTTAAAAATACTGTCATATAATTGCTGTATTTCATTTGCTGCTACTTTTGTAACAAACAATAATATACACATCCAGACCTCAATAGCATAAAGACAGATGTACTAGTACTGTAGAAGCATTTGGTCGTGAGTGCCAGTTTACAATAAAAGCACATACGACGAATGTTTCTGACGTATAATGGCATATACGACCTTATGCATCTGAGCTCTAGATATGCATATTTGTTTTATGTTTATTTTGGGTCTATGAAATGGTTTAAGAAAAGCATTTTGTACTCCTTTAAGGAAATGGTGTAGTTCTAATGTATTATTCCATTTTCATCTTGGGGATGACATGTGTGTCCAACAAAAGTGATTTTTTTTATATAACTATATTATTATCTTATAAGCTCCGTATTCCGGCTACTCGTTGGGTATATAAATTATTTGTGTATTTGTGTGTATATGAGTTTGTGTTTTGTGTATTTGTGTAATGTTTAAGCGCATTTTCCGCACAGGGGCTTGTTGTCCAGGACGGAGAAAGTTGAATCTGTCACCGGGTTTCTGCATTTCTGAAAGAAAAAACAAAGATTTTTAGTGTCACGGATAATTTTAAACAAATGCATTCAATAGATTTTCTATCGCAATGTTTTTTAAGAAAAAAAAAGAATGAAAATTCATATAATAATATCTTGGTGGGCCACTTCTACCATCCGATGCCCTCGTAGACCCGAAGTACGAGTGTCCGGCGAACTGTAAAGTAGAGCGACAGTTGCACAAAACTCCCTAAAATACTAAAAGTCATAATCCCTCAATCACATCGCCAGCGACCGCCCTGTGCCGAGGTCCAAGCCCTATAGGGAGCGCCCTCATGCACAGGTTGCTTAGTTTGTAGTTTTTAAACCATTTATTAACGCTGGAGGCCGCAATGATCTTTCAGATTATTGATGTAGCTTAATGCTGAAGCCAGTGCCCATTTATGGTGGATATAACTGTAGTAGAAATAATCAATTTCTTATGTTTTATTTCCTCGTATGTGCCATAAATAAATGTATTTTCTTTATACTGACCGTGCAAATGAAGCAGCTGCGATGCCACTTGGCTTCGAGCGCGATGATCGCTTTGTCGGTGATGGGCTGAGCGCAGCCCTTGCAGCGCGCCGCGAACTTGTCCGCGTAGCACGACGAGCAGTATGGCCGACCAGCCTGGAAATACACACAATAAATATATTTCATCATTCGATGGTCTAATTTAAAGATCTATGTAACAATAATGTAAGCGTAAAAACAACGTGTCATAAACTAGCATTACTTTGAAGCGGCCGTAGCCCAATGGCTAGGGCGTCGGACATGTAATCTTGCGGTCGCCGGTTCGATCCCCACCCATTGCACTAGCGACGTGAACCCACTCGTAACACAAGTAACAAGAATACTAGTAGACTGCAAACACACAGCTAGGAATCTTTAAAAAATACTGATTTGAACTTTCTCTTGTCCACTGACCTGTTCCATGAAACCACCTCCTCCGAGCTCCTTCCTGCAGCCGCCGCAGACGAAGTGGTGTGCGTGCCATGACACTCCCAAGGCTTGGATTACGCGCTGTAATAATAAAAACAAAACATTTTATTAGATGTATGGGTATTGTCAAAATCTTCGTGACCTTAGTGGGATAACATAGCACTAAAGTTTAGGAGAAGCCCAGATTCAGCAGTCAACAATTTTAAGACTGATTTGACTGATTTCAGGCGGGCATAGCCCTAGGCTAGGGCGTCGTACTTATGATCTTGTGGTCGCCGGTTCGATTCCCACCCATTGCACTACCGACGTGAACCGACTCGTAACACAAGCATTTTTCAACTCAGCAAGAGGGGTTGACAAGAATACTTATAGTGTGTTTGCTGCTAGTACCTAATCTCAGAAAAAAAAAGTGGCAATATAATGTAATTTACTAATTAAGTCACTTATTAAAATGGTTGCAAATTCATTATCACATTACGTAATGTTATCCACAGACATGCAACACATCAATAGAAAAACTAATTTAACTGCATAGGAATGAGTTGCGATGTTGAATAGTAATTGGAGTATTTTTCCACTCGAACAGTTGATTGGAGTTTTTAATTAATTGAAAAGAATGATGGACGTTTCATGGCGCCACAAAACTTTTCTATAGTGAGTTTAATTTCACAAGTTTAAAATACGTTTGTAATGGAGACTTATTTTCATTCTATTTCGTTAATTTTCGTTATAGCGAGCAGTGTTGACTTTACGATCGGTGAAGTAATAAAAGCATATTCTAAGTAAATTTGTTTATAAAAGTATATATATAGAAAAATAATTATATTTTAAGGTTTGTTTTAAACATTTGGAAATTTAAAGAAATGCAATAAGCAAGAAAACGTTCAGAATTAAATTTAAATACTTCTAAATTTCTGTAAAAAGCTAACTAAAGGCCATTTTTATCAATCTATAAAGCTGAAGAGTTTGTTTGTATGCTTGAACGCGTTAATCTCAGGATCTACTGGTCCGTTTCGGAAAATGCTTACAGTGTTAGATAGCCAATTTTTTATTTTACCCGATATTTTATGGAAATGCTGTAAAATGAAAATATATTCCTGTTATGAACGATATCCGACGATAAAAAAATCATAGCCCCAAAGCCTATGCGAAACTTAATCACAGAATGTCAACAAACAATAATATATTATGTAAGTTATAGCTATATGTTTATGGCCACCATTCACATTATATAGATAACAGTAATCGAATAACAAAAACGTAAACAGATCATTGTGTTTCTTTCTCATGGTGATGTCATGGCGAAACAATGGAATCTGCCTTCATGGGGCCCATTGTTTTGTTAGCTTACAGTCATTATTAGTTTTTTCAACGTCCAAAGCTATTTTTTTCAAGTTTTTCGTTTATTTAATTAGCTTTTGGTGCTTCATCGGGCATAAAGACGAGTACGGCTCTAGCTTTATGATTTTTTTTAAAAGATAGCATCCTGCCCTCTTTTATGCCCCCCGCTGGTGCTGGGGCATAGGTCACTAAAGGGCAAGATTGTGGAATCATAACTTAAGATTTTAGGAGAGTCTTGTGCAACTATCGTTCGAATTGATGAATGAATGAGAGCATTGTTAGTTTCGTTTCAAACTGAAGGTCGGTTGGGTCTTACCCAGTTTAAGATTTCTTACGGTCTATTGGGTGATAGCCAAAATGTTGCGCTACGGAAGTCAGGTTAAGTTGTTGGCTTCGTAGCTTAATTAGCCAGCAGTTTTTATGCCAAGCCTTCTATTTTACTTGATTAGCCAGTTAGGGAAATGCCACACTGACGAATATTAATTAAAAAAAAAACTTTTGCTAATAGTGTTGAAATGTTATTTATTTTCGACATGAGTTACTAATAATTTGAGAGACTATTGACAAATGAAATCGAATAAACGGTGGATAATTTAATAATTGTCGTGTAATATGAAATAATATTTGCTAGTATGGCACAAATTTAAATTTTGTTTATATTTGGGCAAAATGAGTAAAGCCTGCTCATTAGAACCACCCAGCACCCATCCCGCACCGCCTCTCCGCACGCACAGGGACTACCCTCCGTGCCTCGGAAAGCACGTTAAGCCGTTGATCCCGATTGTTATAACATCATATATGACAATTGTATATCAGAAACGGGCAGCAGTGTTTCCCTGTGTATTACAACACAATACTGCGGTCACCGATCCGCCTGCCAAGCGTGGTGACTATGGCAAAACCCTCCCTTGGTAGGAGGCCCATGTTCAGCAGTGGACGTTGTACGGGCTGATGATCACTTCAAATAGTGCACCTACCATATTTTTTTTTCTCGGTATCACCATTCAGTTGAGTGGTAGAAATGCCGTATGGCATTAAGTAGTAAATATTTTCATCTTTGCCCTTAATAATATGTTTAATGTTATCAATATTGCAGGTGTAAATAAGCAAATTGCGTGTTGTGCCGTAATCTCTTGTTATGTCCATATCGGTAGACACGAATCCTTGCCCGTAGGTGTGTGATGACAAATAAATACATACACGTACTTTCGCTACTCGTGACCAAGTATGGATGGCGGAAGGTTGCCGTGATTCATACGTAAGCTTATTATATCTTATTTTTACGTCAGAAACAACTTACTTTATTATCGAATGGTTTGTAAAACAAATTTAAGGAAACTAAAGCGTGCTTAATTTAAAAAATATGTATGTATAAACAGTAATCAAATTCACCCGTATACATATTTAAACTCCCGCTCCCGTGAGACCTTTTTAATATTTATAGCCTACCTCGATTAATTGGCCATGTAACACTGAAAGGTTTTTTAAAATCCAGCCAGTTTCTGAGATTAGTGCGTTCACATCAATCAAACAAACAAACTTTGCGGCCGTGGCCCAAACGCTAGGGCGTCGGACTTGTGATCTTGAGGTCGCCGGTTCGAACCCCACCCATTGCATGAACTACCGACATGAACCCACTCGTAACACAATAATTTTAGCTTAGCACGAGGGGTTAACAAAAATACTAGTAGACTGCAAAACTCTGATTTAAAATAAGACTTGCAGTCATGTCCTTAAAAAAAAAGTATTAAAAAAAACCGCTTTATAATAATAATATCGAGGGGTGAAAGGCTATTTGTTTGAAGCGACATTTTGGACGATATGGAGTTATATACATATTCGGATTCAGCGAATTTTTCTGCGTCGTCTGAGCCGGGTTTCGTACAATTCTGAGCACTTTTATGGCGCTTAAAACAATGCCATTTTAGTACATAATTCTCAAACATGATGTATGATCCGACTTCAAATTTGCCATATTTTTTTAGTATATCATTTAAGCTGTATACAAAAACAGAGAATAGGATCATAAGCCGTTATTCCCTTCCTAAAATTTTAGTTCGATGGCAGATAAATCGTTTTTCGATGTAGCTATCTTTAGATGAAAAGTCCCTTCATACATTTTGCTTACGACTACTTACTCTGTGCAATGTCGCTTCAACCAATTTGCCGTCAGCCAAATTCATTAAGACATGTCGGTTCAACCCTTTTCGCTACAACTGTTTTTCACTCTGTTTAGAACAACCAAGTTATATAACTCCTTTCAAAATCTGAGACATCAAACAACTCTTTAAGAATGTTCATCGTTGCTTAAGCCAACTTTCCTGTATCGTTAACAAAACCCAAAACCCAAAACCAAATTGGTAGTTAAATAAAATAGCCTATTCCTATTATTATTAAGTAACGTCGATTCAATCATTTTGCTTTCTCCTGCATACGTACTGTAAAGTCACTTAAACCATTTTGCCTGCTGCTGATTAGTGACAATGTTGGAAGTTGAATCATTTTTCTTTACTCTAAACATAAGGCGCTACAGATCATTTTGTATTAAGCGACAATTTATCTTATACTCATAACTGTTTTTTTAATGAAAATTATACCAAAACATTCAGGGATTTTTTTTCAATAAAAATTTGCGATCCCCATTATATAAAAAGCACTAGTTTTTTTATAAAGATTTTTTTTCCAAATTTTGAATCTTTAAATGGCTCTCCTGTAAAGTTCGTAAAATGTCGCTTCAAACAAATAGCCTTTCACCCCTCGATATGTATTAGTTTAGTAGTAACTAACTATTATAAAACTTTGTTGTGGTTTTGAGCAATTGCAAGTAGTTGTCAAAGGTTTACGTAAAAAGAAATACCTATATGGAAACGCCGGGAGAGGACGCCCTAGAAGGACATACACTGACCTCATAGGTGATGTTCTCCAGAAAGGTCAGGTGCGTAGTACTCGCAACCGGCGTGCGTGTATGACCAGATGTATGAACGTGGACGAGGCAAAGGGAGTGTGTAAGGATCGTAGCAGGTGGCGTTCTGTAGTTTCTGCCTACCCCCATGGGATAAAGGCGTGATTATATGTATGTATTTAAATACCTATATATATATATATATATATATATATATATATTATACTTAAGGTACGGTAAAAAACCACGAAATTACCAAAAGAACTTAAACTGATAATTATTATAATATAAATAGCTTTACCTCCTACATCTACGTATGATTGAATTAATACGAATAGTTTTAATAGTAATATGTGATTCATACGTAAACATACACAATATGGTAGCCACAGGATTGTACATAATTAGTTTTATTTAGAATTTAATGTGAAATGATGACATCACTATAACATAAATATAAGGCGAGTCCAAAATATAGGCCATTCCTTAAACAAATAATATTACTAGGTTCCTGCGCACGGTTTCACCCGTCTAGCTCCCGTTCCCATGGGAATTTCATAATTAAATATAGCCTATGTGATCCGGGGATAGTGTAGCTTTCCAACTGTGAAAGAATTTTTCAAATCGGTCCAGGAGTTTCGGAGCCTATTCAATACAAACAGTAGTGAAAAAGTTAGTGAAGACATGTCTTTAACTTTAAAGTATTTTTTTTTACCAATATTCTTTGTTTTGTATTAAGTGGTGTAGGGTTCTCTCCTCGTGGTATTAGTTTAGCATACCACGCTATGGAGAGGGCGAGTCCCACATATCCCACTGCCAGCGCGTGAATACGCTGCAGCGGCGGTGGGAATGCGTCAAGGCATTTCCCCCCGGACAACGAAAAAAAAAGGCTCTGAGTAGTAAGGTAATGTAAAGATTAGCGGGTTCAAGCAAACTCTTCGATTTTGTAATATTAAGATTAAATTAAATCACATGAATACACGATAATAATCTGCAGTAGTAATATCTTAATTCAACGTATCAGTCAATTTAAGGCGATGTACAGTCGACAAAAGACATAGGTTTACACCGTCATTGCGTCAGTAAAATGTAATTAAATATGTTTATGTCACTACGACAGACGGTAATAGGCATGAGGAATAAAAAAATCTATTTAGTCGTCGGTTAGATTACCAAAGAATATTGGACACGTATTTTTCTTTCGTTCTTCAAACAAATAATGAGGAAGATACCTACAGCGCGTTGAAATTTGGATGACGTCATTTCTAGGTACAATTTTACCTAGTAGTGACGTCACAAGCCCCCCTCTCCTGAACTTTATAGTTTGTTGTTGCTCTGTATCTTTGTAGTTTTTTATTGATTGGATAAATAAAAAAATACGTGGCCAATATTTTTTAGTAACCTAACTGACGGACTAATCATATATTTTTATTCTTAATGCCTATTCTTTATGGGTAAAGAGATCGCTGCTGTATACAATTGCACATAACAGTGAACTCTTCTCATAAACGTATACATATAAATTTTATATGCGTTTCACAATGTGTAGACCTACCTCTTTTGTTGACTGTACTAAAAGCCGTCTGTATTGTTTTTAATCTCAATTTTAAGAATGCGCCTTGTAACTCGTGTGTCGATCGATTGAAACGTTTTTGCGCTAATTAATGTGATAATTAACGTGCCAATTGTAGTTGTTTCGCAGGTTTTTTTTGGACTCGCAAGTATTAAATAAGTGGTTTGTTCTGATTGATTGATCAATTTATTGAAGTGTATATATTTAATTGGAATTAAACAATAATGTTGTTGCAACCTTTTCGTTGTAATCTTTCTTAATATATCACTACATAGTATGAAACAAAGTCGCTTCCCGCTGTCTGTCATTGTCCCTATCTATGTATGCTCAGATCGGCCTCCGAAACTTAAGGCGAGACTCATACCGCTACGCCACGGAGGTAGCTATTACATAATTTTGATTAATGTTTTTATCATTATACTAGCGGCCCGCCCCGGCTTCGCACGGGTGGACTTTTATACCCTACCCCTACCCTACCCCTACCCTACCCCTACCCTACCCCTACCCTACCCCTACCCTACCCCTACCCTACCCCTACCCTACCCCTACCCTACCCTACCCTATCCCTACCCAAAAGTATCCTATGTCCTTCTCCCAGTTCTTAGCTACCTCCCTACCAATTTTCAGCCAAATCGGTTCAGCCGTTCTTAAGTTCTAAATAGTGTAACTTACACGACTTTCTTTTGTTTTTAAATGTATTCTGCTATTCAGGGCGGAGACAAATCCAACGAAACAAAAACCATGAAAATTGATCCAGCCGATCTCGAGTTATAAGTGTTGTAACAAACCCGTCTTTGTTTTATATATGTATATAGATATAGATATAGATAGATAATGATTCAGTTTTTTATATCTTACTGACAGTTATGATGAGTCACATAACTTGTTAGTTGTGTTGTGTTTTAGCTTAAGATTTAATTATGTGCAAATTACGTTTGTAAGTAAACATTCATTGTCTTTTTGCGACTAATTTCCATCCTCGGGCTACTACTTATATTTTTCTCGAGAGAACATTTCTAATAACACAAAGATTTGCACGACCCGAGACTCAAACCCGGAACCTCGCTAGTTACTGTCTACGGCATTCAAAATAATTGTTATATTGAGTGTATAGATTGGAATAAGTTCCCCGAGGCTTATGCTACTTCACCAGGCTCAGAATAAATACCATTTCACCATATTTGATGACATGAATCATATGCCATAGTTAATACTAGATGTCTAATTATAGCTTAACAAAAGCTATTAAAGTCACTTATTCATAATATATTTTTATGGGTTTCTCTTTGAATTACAACGCTGTTTTGTCTATTTGTATAGAAACGTGGGTGGCTTACAAACAAGGCAATGTATGTGGTGCAGTGACGTCATTGTGTTATAGAACTCTTTAATTAATAACATTGGTTGGTGTTTAAGTTTTAAATGTATATTTAATTGATTGATTTAAGGAGTTTTTTAAAGATGTAATCTACAGACTAAGATACCAGCGCAAGCGGGCACCCTCTGTGGGTCTAGAGCCTCGTTTCAGGGCGGTCGATGGACTGGATAGTGGATTTAGGAATAAAGACTTGGATTTTCAGGTAGTATAAGTGCAATTGTCTACTTTGCAGTTTGTGGGCCTCTCGGACTTCAGGTCTATGCAGGCACCGGAAGTTTCTATGCAAAATAAAATCGGAAGTAGTTCGTTCTTTCTCATTTCTCATTAAAAAACCTTCAGTGTAAGTTCTGGAACTAGATTCCCGCGTGCGGTTTCACCCGTTTTACTCCGGTTCCCATAAGAACTTCTTAATGAAACATAGCATGTAGCCTTCCTCGTTAAATGGACTATCTAACACTGAAATAATTTATCAAATCGGACCAGCAGTTTCTGAGAAACTATTAGTATAGATGTGAGTAGCAACTGTATGTGTCATTGACCTTGCTAGGTCTTTTTTTTATATCGTCAAAATAAATTCAAATGTATTAGTTAATTTAAAAAACATCTGTAGATATCCAATGTATATTTTATACCAGTTGACTTAACATTGTATCTCTACCAATAACAAATATGTTTATGTGTCTATTTGTGTAAACCTATATTCATTATTGACAAGACTAAATAAATATAATTTATAGCGCGAATGTGAACGGAAGTGTTGGAAAGGGAAGACCAAGGTAGACGTTCCACGTTCAAATCGAGGACGTTCTTAAGAAAGGCCGGGTTGAAAGTACCCTAAACCAAAGGACATGCATGAGGAGATTAATGAATGTAGAATAGGCGAAAGTGGTATGTCAAGATCGTAGCAAGTGGTAGGAAGTGGTTTCTGCCTACCTCTATGATAAAGAGGCACGAATGTATGTACGTAAAAAAAATCAAATTGTAATTGGTTGGTCGCCTTAGTGTACCCACAAGTCAATGTTATTAATCTTGATACAATATTTAAAAAACTAGCGCCCGGTTTTATTTCAAATCCAAAAATAAACATTACTCATAATATAATTTGATGTCACACACCTTCGTGATCTTTAATTTCCAGCTGTTCTAGTATTTCGTTTGTTTTTGCACACGATCTTACGTCAGCTAATGACAATTGCCATGTTATCCCAAATATTACAATTACTCACTCGATGAGTGTTGAGTGAAGCATGCGTGTAACGGAAACTCTCGTTCGTTTTACTCGGGTTTTGTTCGATCTTTTGGACGCGTAAATGTGGGACTAGATTATCGTGTGGCAAGTTTAGTATCACTGTTAGTTGTTATGTTGAGTCATGAGAAGGAATTATGAAACAGGAATTGTGAAGGTTTATATATATTTGGCATTATTTAGCATTGATGCAACTCTTAAAATGTTTTAGTAGTGTTATTCAGCCGCCCGTATGGTGTCCACTGCTGAACATCCTCATGAGGCAGGGTATTTGCCATATTCGTAATATGTCCGTCCAAAAATAAACCTATAAAAACTCGATTTAAAATGTAGATTTAAACTAACCTTAGAGAAATAATGTATGAAAACTAGAAGAGTAAAAAATAACAATTGTTTGGGAGATATATTAACGTTTTAGAAAACTTCAGCGCGCAAAAGATGTATGTTTATATCTGAATCACACTGCAGTTCTTAGTAAAGATAACTTATAAACACCTAGTTATTGTTATCTGGAGTAACTGTAGCGACAATAATACGTGCGTTCACATAGGGCCATATAATTAATCTGTTAGCATAACGTACGGTCGGGTGACCCCGCACGTTTCTACTAGTTTGCGTCATTGTTTGTGTGTACTAAGAAAATTGTTGTTTTTAATTATTATAACTGGACTCTATTAGTCAGTTCACTGTTTATGACCATATTTGTATTGGAATTACTTGAGTATCCGATTTCATATGGTACTTTCAACTATCTATTGAATATCTGGTACGTATCAAAGGTTAAGTATGTTAGTATGTAGATATAATATCCATTTTCATATAATGAATCCCACTAGTGGATATAAAAAAAACTTTACGAGTGGTTTTTTGAAAGAGAGATTGGAAATTATTTCAATACAATATTAAAGTTTCCCGAATGCTCTCTGATTTCCTTTATTTTAATTTTGTTATCCTTGACTCAGTAGAGACTCTTCAATTATTGTACGCAAGGTTATTCGTTTTTAAAGAAAATAAGGTTTAATAAAATAGTAGATTGTTTATCTAGGTAGCAAACAACTGTTTTAAAGGCGAGAGTGTTTTTTTTAATCCTGAGCGCAGCGAGGGATTAAAAGTATGTCACTCGAGCTTAAAAAAGTGTTGCTCCCGAGGTGGACACTCTACTTTTTATCACCCTCTATGAGAAAATAAGTAAGTGCAACTTATGAACAAGAATTTATTTACGTACAATGAAGAACCATAAGACATATTAATACTTTCACTTGAGGAAGACGCACTCATTTTTTATAATTCTAAAATCTGAATATGAATCAACTACGAACGAAAGCAGAATGCATTTAATTTCGCGCGTTGTTTATTTTTCATCAACTTTTTTTAAATTTGGCGCGCTCGCAGTTTTTCAGCCAGTCACATATTCAATACATTGTTCCCGCATGGTTTGTGATTCACCTCTTTGCTGATTGAAAAATTATTTACAATATCCACATTCCAAATTCAAATCAATTTTGGTCCCTAGGGATTAATGAGCTATTTTGGTCCCTGTTTTTAAGAGGAATAAACTAGCTCTTTTTGAATAGATGTGATAAAAAGATAATTATATGACGATTGAAGTGACGATTTATACACGTGTTGGTTTGAAAAAGAAAGGAACTATAAATAAGAGTATTGCGCCCCTTACGCAACGTTGCATTTTTCTTTATGCCACTGCATATCATCTTATCATAATTATCATCTTACATCATTTATAGGCGCATCGTTGCAGTGTCCTATATGACACTATACTGTATCTTACATTAATGATTATAGGCGCCACAATGGTGTCTTTCTATGTTAATATAAAGTGGCACTTACATCAGTGATGGGCTCCCCGCAGCCATGGCACCGTGGGCTGTGGTGTTTGGTGAAGCATGGCACGCAGCGGACACCGCCGTCGTGCTGGTGGAACTTGGCACCATCAATGGGCTTGTGGCAGGTGTGGCACGTGAAGTGCTCCGGGTGCCACTTCTTGTTCAACGCTGTTACTATCTGTGGAACAGTTGATGAGCATTAGAATGATGCTACTATTAATCTGAAAAATCATATAAAAATAACTTTGTCTCCTTTTTATAAAGGAACTAGCTAACCCGACAGACGTTGTCCTGTTTTAAATTAAACTAAATTTTTATTGAACTTTTAATATTAGGCGTTATAGCTCCGACCGAACTAACTCCGTGATGTACACAAAATTTAAAGCAGCACGCATTTTGTCAATGTTATGTCAATTGCCATAAGAAATGAAAAAAAAATTATAATGTCAAAAGCGCTAAAGTTACCTTAGAAAATTTAATAAAGTGGTTAAGTATTCTTAAATTTTCTGATATTCCTCGCATTTTTCTTATTGTTTTCTTTCATAAGAACCATCTACTGACAATAACAAACACAATAAAAAAAGAATAGAAAGAGACATCGGTCCGGCCACGCGTGATGCCGTGACCAAGGAAAATAGGGATTATTTTTATATATGTACCTACTAGCGACCCGCCCCGGCTCCGCATGGGCGCAATGCTGATGTATTATACATATAAACCTTTCTCTTGAATCACTCTATCTATTAATAAAAACCGCATCAAAATCCGTTGCGTAGTTTTAAAGATTTAAGCATGCATAGGGATATAGGGACAGTGAAAGCGACTTTGATTTATACTATGTAGTGATTTAAATTAAAGTTCTACTCAAAATAATGGTGTTCTCGGGAACTGGAGTGACGTGGAACTGATAGTAATGTAACAAAATAGTTTGAAAGAAAGTCGATCATGTTGCTTTCCTCGGAAAATTAAAAACGCTCTTTGTTTATGTATTTATGTAATTTGTTTATTTTTAACAATATGAAGTTTATACCGGTATTGCGCGTGGTACTTTTTCACATTTTTGTGGAATACACCGTTAATGAGCGTTGTGTTAAGTGTAAAATGTAGGTATCATGCGTAGATTATGAAAGAATGATCAACTTTAAATAATCTAATTAAAAATGTATTTGTTAGTGTTGATTTAGGTTAATGAAGCATGCTTTATGATTTTGATTTCAATATCGTGTTAATCTATGATTCATATTTTAATTCAGTCATTGTTTATCACGGCTTAATATATTATATATTTTTTTATTTAAAGGCGTATTTTCTTTTCATTTATTATTAATAACGTCCCGCACGCGGCTTCACCCGCGTAGCTCTCGCTCCCGTGGGAACTTCATAATTAATTATAGCCTTTGTCATCCGGAGATAGTGTAGCTTCCCAACGGCGAAATAATTTTTCAAATCGGTCTAGTAGTTTCGGAGCCTATTCAATACAAACAAGCAATCAAATCTTTCCTCTTTATAGTGTTAGTATAGATAAATTATAAAGTGGTATCTCTTTTTATTTTAACATTCAATGATTTCATTAGAAACATCGTGATCAGTTGTTACTAAAATAACAAGATCAACGCATTCAACCAATTTTAATCCTCTCAAGAAATGCTACTATTTAGATGCCAACTAATTTCAGTGTTCCCGCCACCTTGACCTTCACCACATGATGTTGTTTACTGGACATTGTTATCACTTTGTCACCTACAAATATTTTTACTTTACATATTTTCAATTACCTCCGTAACGTAGCGGTATTTGGCTCGCTTTTAATCTCGGAGGTTGTTTTAATCACCGGACAGGAAATGTTTGTGTAAATTCTAAGATTTCTTTCCGGGTCTGGTTGGTTGAGGGACTAACCTCCATGCCTCGGTAAGCACGTTAAGCCGTTGGTCCCGATTGTTATAACATCATCTATAATAATCGTATAACAAGGAACGGATAGCAGCGTTTCCGTGTGTAGCATTTGACTGCGGTCACCAATCCACCTGCCAAGCGTGGTGACTATGGCAAATACCTTCCCTCGGGAGGAGGCCCACGTTCAGGAATGGACGTTTTACGGGCTGATGATGATATGATGATGATGACATATTTCCAAATTGTATTAACAATAGCCTTGCTGTATATTTCTTGACCAGTTGCATGGCGGTAGTTACTTCTGAGGCCTGGTGTTTGGTGTTCGATTTTCACCCGGAACCAAACATAGTTTGTTTTTTGTGTCAATATTGTGAGTAATTAAGATACAACAAGTGCTCCGTAACATAGGGGTTTCTTTCCTGAGAGATAGAATCTTTAAAAAATAAAAGACTGGCCTCATTCCAATAGGTAGTCTCAAGTTAACATCTTTGCATAATTTGTTTACATTATATTTAATTTTGGATAAAATTATTTGTGTTACTCCTACGATCATCAGCCAATCGTTTCCGTTTGCTGAATCGTAATAATTGACCGTCCACTCTGATGGTCACCAATTTTTTGACGCGCCACGCCAGAAATACGATAAACAAAAATATACAACTCATTTCGATAAACACATACGTTTACTCTACCTAGTATCACTTACTTTATTCGAGTTATGTCTATTAATTCTAGAAGTATTTGCAAAGGGTATATGTGTTACAGTCAAAACTTATAATCGGCCAAAACCACTTTTGACTGCAAAAATTAGGCAAAAGTAGTTTTGACGGGTCAATATTGGCTTACATAAAATTATAGAAACGAGATGCTCTTAGGCCGAAGTTTAAAAAAAACACCAGGAATGCAACATCTGTAGGTTAGGTGAGTTTAGAACTGTGACAACAACGAACCAGATCCAAATTTCATACAAATTATTATTGCAGTCAAAAGTGTTTTTGACCGATTATAAGTTTTGACAGTAACCATATGTATCTAAATATTTTCCCTCAGCATCTGTTGCTAATTACGTAGGTATCTAGTAACGTTGACGCATCCCGACTTGCCTTGCATCCTGCCTTGACCCTTGTATGAACAAACACGATGTTGTACATTTGTTTTGGTTCACGATACTAGTACTATGTCACTGCAGAAGGGCAAATTGTAATGCCATTTTTAGGCATGAAGGGTGTTTATTAATTAGCGCAAACCACTTATGACTGTCAAAAATAAGGACAGGCAGTTTGGTGATTAAGAATTTTGTTTCTTTATTCGTCCACTGCTGAACATGGGCTTCCTCTTATTAGACTGGCAAGCCAGGACAGTTGGGAGACATTGCCATAATCACCATGCCTGGCAGGTGGATTGGTTGCACAAATCTCCCGTAAAAAAAACTTAAAGCCATAATCCCTCAATCTCCCCGTCAGCGACCGATCGAGCCGAGGTTCAAGTCTCACAGGGGACGCTCTCTTGCGCAGGTTGCTTAGTTTGTAGTGCTTAAACCATTTATCTAGGCCGGAGCTCTGCTCGCCTTTAGCAAATAAGCATCGGGGCAAACTAATGTGGATTGGTGATCGCAGTAAGCTGGAGAGCATCCTTGAGCAGATGGATGCTGCTTCCCATTCATCAGCTGTATGTCCATTTAGTCGCCTCTTAAAACACCCAAGGGAATATATGGGTGGTTTTTGCAACTACACGGTGCAAAAATGGCGGAGCCGTGGGACCTTAGGCTACATATCTGTTTATTTTATTAGTAAATCCCCTAAAGTTAGTATCTTGTTATCTATACTATAATATTATAAAGAGGTAAAGTTTGTGTGTTTGTGACGTTGTAGGGGGTAATCTCTGGATCTACTGAACCGATTTTGAAATTCTTTTACCTATAACGTCATTTGTGAGTGTCACAGGCTATATTTTAACTTAAAGTTTCCACGGGATCGGGATACACGCGGGTGAAACGACGCGCGGGAATGTAGTCTCTGATAAAGTGTTAATTTCTTATGCATCATCAGCCCATATAACCTCCGCTGCTGGGCCTCCTCCCTAGGGAGGGTATTGCCATAGTCACCACGCTTGGCAGGCGGGTTGGTGACCGCTGTATTATGTATTATAAAACACAAGGAAACGCTGCTGCCCGTTCCTTGATATACGATTACCTATTATAGATGATGTTATAACAATCGGGACCAACGGCTTAACGTGCTTTCTTAGGCGCGGAGGGAAGTCCCTCAACCAACCAGACCCGGAAAGAAATCTTAGAATTTACACAAATATTTATTGTCCGGTGTGGGGATCGAACCCACGACCTCCGAGATTTAAAGCGAGCCAATTACCGCTACGCTACGGAGATTGTTTATTTCTTATTATTGTTATTAATTTACTCACTCAGCAGCTTATCAATCGATTCGATACGATAAAATTAGTGTCGAGTGCACTCATATTATATTGTATTGTTCAAGAATGTTATTGATAAAACTCTGTCAAATAAGAAGTAGAATGTCAGCGTTCGTCTATTGATTTCAATGGCCGTCGTGACGTCAGATAACTTAAGATCCAAGTGATAGTATAAAAGATAAAAGCGGTTTTATTTCGGATGGACAATTAAGTGGTTAACGAGGAGGCTTTTGCCCGGTCCTCAGTGATAGAACGGGCTCTTTGACACAAAACTTTCGTAGAGCGAGCAAGTGCAGAAGAGTCCCATACAGTCCCAGTGCAGTGTTACGTAAATTAGTCTTTGTAATGATTAGTAAATTAGTCTTTGCCAGTGGTCCGTTATATTCTAATAGTAATCTATATATATAAAAGAAAGTCGTGTTTGTTACAACACTTATAACTCGAGAACGGCTGGACCGATTGCCATGGTTTTTGATTTGTTGGATTTGTTTCCGTCCCGAATAGCAGAATACATTTTAAAAACAGAAGAAAGTCGTGTTAGTTACACTATTTATAACTCAAGAACGGCTGAACCGATTTGGCTGAAAATTGGTAGGGAGGTAGCTAAGAACTGGGAGAAGGACATAGGATACTATTGGGTAGGGGTAGGGTAGGGTAGGGTAGGGTAGGGGTAGGGTAGGGTAGGGTAGGGGTATGGTAGGGGTAGGGTAGGGGTAGGGTAGGGTATGGGTAGGGTAGGGTAGGTGTAGGGTAGGGGTAGGGTAGGGGTAGGGTAGGGTAGGGGTAGGGTAGGGGTAGGGTAGGAGTAGGGTAGGGTTAGGGTAGGGGTAGGGTAGGGCAGGAGTAGGGTATAAAAGTCCACCCGTGCGAAGCCGGGGCGGGCCGCTAGTATTTAATATTTGAATGTTGAAAGTGACAATTGTTCCAAAGTATAAAGTTATCTGCATTCGATTCGTTTTTTTTTTAATGCAAGCCGTACACGTGATGTTTGCTGTTATGCTAACTGATACCCGCGACTTTGTCCGAGTGGTGTTCGTTATTTCTTCGGTTATTTAACTATCCCACGGGAACTCATTAATTTTCTGTGATTATAATATAGTAGGTATATATGTGTGGTGACAAAGTAGAAGAATTAAATATTAATTATACTTTTTGTAATGAAAAACCACCCTAAACCGCTTGTATGAAGAATGTTATGAGAGTGAATGAAGCGAAAGATGTGTGTAGGGATCGTAGCAAGTGGAGGTCCATTGTGAAACAGGCGTGAGCTTATGTATGTATGTTATACTTTTTGTTTCATTCTTGTTGTTTCAATTTAAGATATAAATGAAAATGAATCGTCAAAACCAATTAAAATGTCCGATTTTATCAATATTTATATTTATACAAAACCTTGCTTGTGAAGGTGGGCACTAACAGCGTGTTTACTTTAAATAATTTTAAGTACAATATATACTCACTCTGCCGTGAATCTCTGCATTACAGCTGGTGCAGATAGCGGGTCCCTCCGGCTTGGTCGACTGTAACAATACACAACACAACATCACTATATGAATACGTAATATTCTTTGTAATACTAACACACCTGCATTTACTGTAAGATAATACTGATAAAAACATGTTCAAATTTTGATTCATCGTCTTTAAGTATTACTCAGGCGATTGTTATGTTATTTAAAAGAAGGTTTAAGGTTTTAAATAATTATAAGATTCATTGTTCATGATTTAGGAGTCTTAACTAAACTAAAGTAGACGTAGACGTGGATGTGCGGAGTGACAAATACAGTGAGTGGGGGTTATGGCGTGTATTTTTTGTTTTTTTTTTGTTTAGCAACATTTTTTCAGATATTTATAAATTGCCGCTGATTAAGATATGAAGGACGTTAGCATAGAACTAAGGAGGTTAAGATAGTATTCTCTATTCCATTCCCCATATAACAGTAGTAATTTGAACTTTAACTGTGTCCATTAGAGCGAAGCGGTCAGTGATTACTACGATGAGCTACTTGATTAATTATTTGTTTTGAATTCTATTTGGGAATCTGACATAGGATGATTATACATTTAAGGAACTCGCTATTTTAGTCAAAGCTCTATCCGACTCGCCAAAGAATAGTGCGCCCGCGAACGTGACGTGTCTCTCACTCTCCCGACCTTTAGTTTGAAAAGATGCTCGTAGACACGAAGTATGAGATTTCCGCGAACCGTACCATGGAATGCGAATTGACCAAAAGGTCATTCCTCAATCTCCATCAGCCCTAAGTCGAGGTCCAATTCCCACAAGCGACGCCCTCACGCGTATGCTGATTAGTTTGTAGGTTTCAAACCATTTAATAACGCTGCAGCTTTACTCGACTACATGCCCGGTAAAGAAGCAAAAGCCTTGTGGATAACTTAAAATGTCCGTACAATACATTCAAAACAAGCGCTTGGCACAAAAAAATACTTCAACTAAAGAACTTACACGACCATCAGTGAAGTTGAAATACATTGCGAATATCGCAAATAAAACACCAATGCGTTTAACAGAACCGCAGTTAGTATACTAAACATGAAACCTAACACCTAGGTACGCAACACATTGACCTTGAACGCTCATGCATAAGGACCGATAACCACCGATAACATAAGGATACCGTTCGATAACCATCAGATATGATTATGACATCATGCGATAAAAAATAACCAGTCGACAGTCGTCCCGTTTGGAAGTGTCCCTATTTGGTCAACGACGTGTTTTGGGTTCCTTACAAGCGTGTGTCCAGCGAATAGTTTAGATTTAGACATCGGATTTTAATGAGATTTGTGACTTTATTTTTTGTTTTTGTTTCGGTTTAAATGCAATATGTAGATAGTAATCAAATCTGTAAAATACTAGGTGATGCCAAAACAGGTGACATCCTTTTAAAAGGAGAGAGTATCACGTATCTTGATTACATTAGTATATCAAAAAAACGCTTCGGGCACAATGAAGTAGAGCTAAAATATCTTCATGTATCAATTGAAATACGAGTAAAATGCGCTGGCTCAGAGAACACTAGGTTTTTATAGCAAAAACTGCCAATAAAACTATACCAAAAATAGTCTAAGATCCGATTAAGAAGGACCTTCACCGATATGTTTACTGGATGAAAAATATTTTATATCAAATTTAATGACTTAAATAATATAACGCGGGTGGGTTGCCTAAGAAATTCCTGTCCAAACTATTATTATTTAAAAATTTACTTTAAAATTTAATTTATTTGTTTAATTTACTTTACTTTAAACGAATAAATTTAATACAAATCGAAAGTATGAAGCCTATAGAATATAAAAACGTTGGGTTTTCTTTTAGTTTCCTGGCATATTATGGCCAGGTATTAATAGGAATGTCGATACTATTTATCTTCACCTATTTGTTTAATAAATAAATTTTATATCAAAATATAATATTGTTTTGCTACAATCTGCAATAAAAAATAAAATATTTCGATTTACAATAAAAAATTAAATAATATTTTTTTTATAAATAATAGTTTGGCCAGGAATTTCTTAGTCAACCCACCCGCGTTATATTATTTAATATATTACATTTTATATAAAAAAACTTTTCATCCAATAAACAGATTGGTGAAGGTCGTTCTTAATCGTATCCTCTACTAAAATGACAAAAACGCTAAAATCTATATTAATATATAAAGCTGAAGAGTTTGTTTGCTTGACGCGCTAATCTCAGGGACTGCTGCTGGTCCAATATGAAAAACCCCAATTTATCGGGGAAGGCGATAGGCTATATTTTATTAAGAAATACCTTCGGGTACGGGATCTACGCGGGAGGAACCGCACGCGGGAACTTACTTTTAAAAAACAATGTTCTAACTACTTTGCATTCGTTACAATAACTAACATTTAAGTTATATGGGTATTTTACATTAAATTTAGTAGGAAATTGTTGACCTGTGGTGTGCTTTACCTATTGAACTTCGAGTAATTCAATTTAATATTATTATTCTTATGTATTTATTTCGAATGTGTCATGTACCCATTATAAGTGATGTGAGATGACACGTCCTCTATTTACTATACTCTTTTCACTTCGAGTATTCAAACAAATATATTATGAATTTGTGATATATTCAACAGATATTGCGTAGTTTATGCATCTTTATTCGATACTACGATGAGTAAGCTCGTGTTTCAAAGTTGCATAATATCAAAGAGCGATGAGCACAACTTTTATTTTGGGACAAGATGTGCTATTTTTTGCTGATAGCTAATAATTTACCTTGTTTTTTTTTTTGTAGATTTTTAGCACGTTGTACGAAATTAATTACATTACCGCCTGCTTATTTTTCCTCATTTAATCTTTTATAAGTACTTGTAGGGAATCTGTTGGTGGTGTTCCACCACAGAAAAGGATGATCTTCTTTGCCGGGCGAGGAGGTATTCCCGGCGGCTGACGGCCAATCGTTACTGTTCAGAACTTGTATATGTTTTAATTGGCTTTCGAACTTGTATTGTGCGATACAGGTTAGTTAGGATATTAGGCGCTAGATGGCCTTGCTTGTCTTTATTTAGTTTGTGCGGCTACCGAAGATGTCGCTTTATACTGTACGTAGGTACTACATAAAGAGAGGTAGATGATAACGGTAGATACGCTCAATAATTTGCTCGACTTGGGAATACATAACACCACTGTCAAATAACATTATTGATTAATGTTGTGTTTCTGCGTGAGTTAAATTCACCTTTACCTTAAAATTCTTTCAGCATTAGAAAGCTACGTTATATACGAGTAAAATAAGCCGTATTTAATAATGATATTGCCATGGAAACGGGAGAAACCGCGCGCGGGAAACTAGTACAAGATGCCTTCGTAATGCCGAAAACATGTAACATAATTGGTTATTTAAATAAATATATCGATGGTCAGGAAATATATGACATTATATGGAAATTCCAGTCATAAATAAAATGTTGAAAACAATATTTCATCCATCAAACCCTTTTTTTTTTCTTTTTTGTTGTCCGGATGGAAATGCATTGACGCATTCCTACCGCCGTTGCAGCGTAATTGCACTGGCAGTGGGATATGTGGGACTCGCCCTCTCCATAGGCGTGGTATGCTATACTAATACCACGAGGAGAGAACTCTACACCACTAAAACCCCCCGGACACTGCTTCGATCCGCCGTTGGCAGGGGCCGGGTACGCATAAGCAATCCGGCCCTATATTATTATCCCAATTTGTTTGGGATCGCAATAAGTTTATCTCTCCTATTATGTCCTGTTAGCCGTTACGCTATCACTAACTTTCTTTTCATCCATCCATCCATCTCTTCATTGGCATCCCTCTTCCTCTCCATCCATCTACATTTATATTCATAGTCAAGTCACTAAACAAAAATTATCCAAAAAATACTGCTATTTAATTTTATTCACACGTTTTGTTTTTGTTCTTTAAATATATTTATAACACATTGCGGTCACTATAATGATGTCACACTTCTCAACGTGTTTTATCCTTCCTCATGACATTGTGTTAAGTTAAATTGGCATCACAAATGCACAGGCGGGAACTCCAGAAACGAAACGGGAAGATGTGGGCGCGAAGTCTTGACTAGCCTTGACATGTGTAAGCGCAAGTTATATAACCAGTTTGTAAGTTAGTTATCTGAGTATAAGAGGTTACGATTCGTTGGACTTCTGCTCTACTCCAGTGCATCGTAGCATGATGTTTTACAGTATCTATATATTAATATCTGAATCAAAAGCTTTGTACCGTCTTTGTAAATTTCACACATTTATATTTTACTAGCGACCCGCCCCGGCTTGACACGGGTGCTATGTCGTGTATTATACCAGATTATACATATAAACCCTCCTCTTGAATCACTCTCTTTTATAAACCTATACTGTCCCACTGCTGGGCAAAGGTCTCCCCCATAACCTTCCACTCTTCCTTTTGTGCGGCTTTCTCCGGACAATCTGTCATGAATGCGTCTAGATCGTCACGCCAGCGTTTTCTAGGCCTCCCTCGGCGACGACGCCCATCTGGCACCCACTGCGTAACGACTGGCCCACCGATCCCTATGCATTCTATACACGTGGCCCGCCCAATCCCACTTCAACCTCAGGCAGTCTTATTACCCACTAAAAAACCGCATCAAAATCCAATGAGAAATTTTAAAGATCTAAGCATGCATCGTCTTTTTATACTAAATACTGATGAGAAGAAGTGCAGAATGCTAATATTTTTTAAATGATGGTCAAATTTCGATTTGATTTGGACTACCAATTGGATAATTTATGAATATATAATCTTGGATACACAACACAATGTTATGTCTCCAAGATAGGAATAGATTAAGTGACTCATATTGTTAAACACACATGTACATATAATGTAGGTACAATAATTACAATTCACTTTGCATAACATTAAGTATAATGAACATAAACACATCACAATTAACTAAGTAATGAATAACAGAAGCCATTACTTGTAATTGATATTTCATTGTTGACTTTAGCCATAATTACGGGTTAACCCATCATTTTCTAATCAAGATATTAGTCAGAAAACCTATTTTCCTTATCTAAGGTAGGGTTAGGAGAATAGATTTCCTAATACTTTATTGACATTGACTTTTTAATGTTGATCACCTTTCAAAGTGTTGTTCGATTTTATTGATAAGCTTCGCGTTATCATTATGTAATACGAACCTTTTGACCCCACCATTTTATAAATATCTTGTAATCTGTAGATTAAATCAAATCACGTTTTTCCCGTTTCCGTAGTAACTTCATAATTAAATACATAATAAGCCTAAAGTCTTTCTCAATAAATGGGCTTTATAACACTGAAAGATTTTTTTTAAATAGGACCAGTAGTTTTTGAGAATAGCGCGTTTAAGCAGACGAACTCTTCAGCTCTATATATAGATTTTCATAATTAAAATGGAATTGAATAGTAAAATCAATGCCGAATTCATTTTTTGCCAGACAAAAATAAAGCGAAAAAGAGACTTTTTTAAACATTAAATCAATAAAATTAACTTTAGTCCAGATAGGAATAAGCCGTCCGCGGATCGTCAACACGTCAATTCGGATCATTCGCTTCAATGGACATACTAATTGGATTAATCATCGCTAACAGGAAAGTTACAAGGAACAAGAACATCTATACTGACTGACTACTGAACTGACCTTCGCGGTTATTCACATGGCTATAAAACTAACAACTGCATTTATGGTCGCGAAATCTGAGCTCGAGAGGAAATTTACTTAATTAGTGACCAACTGAGTGGAGGTGCGATTTTATTCATATAGCTATAGGTCCCGACGGAATATCTAAGTCTTAACATAATACCGAGTGTAACATTTATCCCTTAAGGTTGGAATCGAACTAAATTTAATATTCTTTGATCTGATATTAAACTTTAATGTACTAAAAATAAACTTAACAAATAAAAATAATCAATAATTAAAGCTAACTAAGAATTAAAAACTACCAAAAGTTAAAAACTAACGTACTTATAACTAAATACTACTCTAAAATGGCGTCACTGGGAAGCGTTCCCAGAAAGCTGGCAGCATTGCCACGCTGAATAGCAACGCTTATTTATTGGGCAAAGTATATACCAGCATTCCGGGAACACGTCACATTGTTAACAGCCGCTGTGAGTTCTTAATATGTTAATTTTGCACCTCCACGGCCCCAACATTGACCCCAAAAGGCACAAACATATAGCCACTATCAAGGGTAAACCATATTCTTTGATTGAATTATGAAGTCACAACTTCATTAAATTGACGAATATGAAATACCATGCATTTTATTTATTCTAAATGTCGTGTTTCATAGTAATAGTTACCGCAACGATAACAGAACATTACGTATTTTTATTTGAATATCGATGATGTACAATCTATATTCATATAGAAATAATGTTAGTTTTAATTTTCAAAACGACCGGGATCGATTCCCGGACTGTGTACAAGTTTTTTAAAATCTGTGTATGCAGTTTTTCTTGTCTCTAAAATCGTTGGGTCCTCAAAACAGCTCTTTGCCTACAGAGCCTATACAGAGAGCCTAAACTGACTGATCTATTTTTAAATGTTTTTTTTCAATAAATTGTCTACAATAATCTAGAATTGAATTAAAAAATTAAAAAACAAAATCAAAATATTCTTTATTTATTAAATCATGTTTTATGATGCGTCCATATTTTTCTCCGTCCGTACTAGTCCTGGACAAGGCAACTCTGAGAAGAACTGGCAAGAAACTTAGAGGAATTGGCTTTATTCCTTTATTTCACGACATTGTTATCACGCTCCTGTCTTTACTTACTACTATATATTATATTACTTACTTACTGCTATATATATATTTACTATAAGCCTACGGTAATAACAATATATTCCTTATAGGTCCTCTAATCGAAACTAATATCGAATGCTAGACTATAAGTCGCCAGCTTACAGTCACGCGACCATGTTAGTGGGAACAATATACTGATTTTAGCTCTAAGGTACAAGCGACAGCGGGTTTGATAATAGGGTACTACACGCGTTACGTTTGTTCTGAAGATTCTATGTCTATCCATAGCTTGTCGAATTTACTTTAAATGACATGATCTCTACACTTTTGATATTGAAGAAAATGAGAATTGCGCTTTTTTAGTCGAATGTGAACTAAAAGAGCGCAATTCTTATTTTTCATTAATTTGTTTTAGTAACTATATTTATTTAATTAAAAATTAGAAGAACTATAATGAAAGTGAAAACCACATCAAAGGGTGTCAATTTACTAAGTGCGTATAGAGTAAAAAAATTAAGCATATGGAAGGATAGACAAAATTTTGTTTTATACTATGTTGTTCTCCGTTGTGTAGCTATGAGAGTATATATGAGACTTGTTTTAAGTGTCTATGAGGTCGTGGGTTCGATGCTCACGCCGGGCAAGAAATCTTTGTATAAAATCCAACATTTCTTTCTGGGTTTGGTAAGTTGAGGAACTACCTATCGTATCGCCTATAACTATCGTATTTTAGTGAACGGACAGCAGCGTTTTCCTGTGTACGTAACTCGTCTGCCAACCGTGGTAACTATGGCAAACTGGGAGAAGGTCCATGTTCAGCACTGGACGTTAATACGGGCTGAAGATGATGATGTTTAAAAAACCGACGGACTATACGGACACATTAATTGATTTGGTGGCTCTGTAGATATGGTAATTGCTTGTAAGACCCGGTGTCACAGACAAATGGTTGTTTTGAGTGTAGGTGTACTTTGTATTTGCAAATATTTATTCAAGGATTTATTAACGTAGAGCGGAAGTAGTCTTTAAAATAAAAATCGCTACCACTTATAAATTACACTATGAGACTATATTCTCGGATGTAGGGCGAGCAAGGCCAAGGCGTCGGTTTTTAGGGCGCAGTCTATATCGGGATTAACATTTCTTTTGTTTATGTCCTCCTTGTGTCACTCCTATTTGTGTACAGACGACATCGTCGTTTGTTTTATATAGTGACTAACTCCCGAATGCAAGGACAACACTAGAGACTGAGTTTACTTTTTTGATGGTTCGTTTTTTGAACTTGATTTTTTTTTTTGGTACAGATTTTTTTTTTACTGATTACTAGCAGAGTTTTGCAGTATACTAGTATACTTGTTAACCCCTCGTGCTAAGCTAAAATGCGTGTGTTGCGAGTGGGTTCACGTCGGTAGAGCAATGGGTGGGGATCGAACCGACGTCCGACGCCGTAGCCATTGGGCTACGGCCGCTTCAAAATTCTCAAATGTTTTGATGGTGTATCGTTGTAACGAGGAAACTAGCTGACTTTTTTTCGTCCTGACATTTATGTAGTCAGCCACGGGGATGTTGCTTCTTCACCAGGCATAAAGGCGAGCAGGGCTCTAGCCTTATTAAATGGTTTATAAACTAAGAAACCTGCGCGACAGGCGTCCCCTGTGGGACTGGGATCTCGGCTCAGGACCTTCGCTGACGGAGGAATTAAGGGATTAAGGGATTGAGACTTAAGATTTTAAGAGAGGTTTGTTAACAGTCGCTCTACGTTCGCGGGCCTCACGGACATAGTCTACAAGAGCATCGGAGAGCAAAATTTGCCGCTAGACCATAGAAATTATAAGAATGGAATAAATGCCACATAGCTTCCGAATTGTTACAAATCTTAAACCTTTGGCTTAAAAAACATTTTATTAGGATAATTTAATGACTTAGTTCGTTCTTCTATTATTGTAGTTCAATTCAGACACGTGAACTTAACTCCTCATTTCAGCAGTAAGATAATGAATAATCACTTATTCAAAATGTTGACAGATGATGATCACATTGGTAATTAAATACTTGTGATAAAACCACTTTGTTTGTTTGAGTGCTGGATGATGTTTGCATTGATTTCCTTCGCAGCAATTAGATAAATAGGAAAAGCTATCAATACAAGATAATAAATTAATTGTAATGTATCTTTAACAATTGTATGACTATACTTGAAGGTCCATTTAGTAATTTTCCGTTGCATTTTCCATATAGCTGTGTAAATTGGTTGCTGATTATTATTATCGGACTCTTAGTTGTTCTGATCGCACCATCTCATTTCAATTGGCCCTTTTTAGCCAGATCATCGTCACCTTTTACCATCCATAGCTGAATATAATCTTAAACCAGTAAATTTCACGTGTGTCGGTCGTATTTTGTTTTCCTTTTTTTTTGTTTCAAGGTGATTTTCCACCAAAGTGGCGAGACGAGACGAGGCGAGAAGAGAATTCGCACTGACCCTTTTCCACTAAAAATACCCATCGCGAGCTCGCGCGTGACCGCCGCGCCGCCCGTAGGCTTGTACTATCATGACGGTATTCTCAGGTAATAACACGGTAATAAGTAGCAACGAACAACAATAAGCCTGTCGCGAGAAGCGTGTTTCTGTTGTTAAGTTAATATATACTCTATATCGGAAGCAATACGTTTCTTTTTTACACAAACAATTATACATATTCACGTCAATCCACACTGTTTCCACAAAAGATGCGCTGGGAGAGGATTGAAAATTTGCCATACAAATTTCAATTCTCTCCTCGCCTCGCCTCACCTAGCCACTCTGGTGGAAAATCACTTTAATATAAGAAGAATACTAGTAGTGTGCATCAACTCTGCTAGTAAAGTTGATGCACACTACTAGAATTCTTGTTAACTCCTCGTGATCATCTAAAATGCTTGTGTTACGTGTGGGTCATGTATTATATCAAAATTTTCTGAATTAAAAATAAATAAAGTATCGTTTTATTAAAACAAAACGGTGCCAGTACGCGAACTGTATTCATATTTTCCCTGATAACTTTTTAAAGCCAAGGTCGCGAACAATAACAAAAATATTTCCACGAATAATTTAATGAAAATGGCTAAGCTCTGATATCCTTATCACCTTCATATCTTATTTAACCACCTATATACCTATCGTAGTTTTATTATTAATATATGTAGGTGTATTCCATTGTATATAGCAGTAGGTAATATAGATATGTCTAGGATTACAAAATAAAAATAATGTTTACTCACCTTATCTTTAACCTAGCTTTGTTCATATTCGATCGATGCTTTTAATCATTCTGATTGGGCACGCCCTTAAATACATAGTAGATATTTTTAATGAACAAGTCTGGTCCCCTGGAAATCCTACGTTTCATCGTTATGGATTTGAGAAACTAACAAATCATTACGTTTCAAAATGTATTGGTCGAATGATTTGGAATATTTCAATTCCCTTATTTAAACACAAATGAAAAAATAGTCTCTTACGAGAATTGGTTTGCAAAGAAATTTTCCGATGCCCTCGTAAACCCGAAGTCCGAGACGCCCGCGAGCGTAGAGCGACAGTCGCACAATATTCCCCTAAAATGTAAAATCATCATTCTTCAATCCCCTCGCCAGTTATTGCCTTAAGCCGAGGCCCAAGACTGACAGGGCATGACTTGGTAGTGCAGATTGCTTAGGTTGTAGTTCTAAACAGTTGAATCAGGCTGGAGCCATGCTCACCTGTATGCCCGGTGAAGTAGCAAAAGCGTCGTGATCTCTAACTAGATCTCTAACTATCTCTAACTAGTATAGAGTTTTTTCTTCGCATATTTTTTTAAATTGTTGAGAGTACCTAATATTCTGCTATTGTTGTATAATTCTTCTTATGTTTTATTAAAGCATAATGATCAAAACATTCACTAGGTACCAACCATATATTTTTACCACCGATCATGTCAACACTAAAAATAATTGGGTATTATACTGATGATTAATTCGAAAATATTTAAGTAACATTACATCGTTGCGGTTAAATTAAAACTTGCTATATGTAAACGCTTATACTATTAATAAAACATATTCAGCATAGGTGTTTGTGTCACTCAACACAAAAGTTGTTTTAAAATGAAACCAATAAATTATTCAGGTTAACGAGCTTTTATATTAGTTTTCTTATAAATAAACTGTCAGATATAGTTCTTTTTGCAGACGATACATCATTAATATTCAAAGTCAATAGAAAAGATACTAACCTTATTGAACACAATAAAACACTTAGTATACTTTCACATTGGTTTTCTTCAAATAATCTTTTATTAAACGCGGGTAAAACTAAATGCGTCAGATTTGCGCTACCAAATGTAACTACCGCTAAACCAATTGCTTCACTTAAACGTTGGACCTAGTTCAATCGACAGTTTTTCTAGGAATAACATTAGATTCAAAACTGCAATGGGGCCCTCATATTGAAAAATTAACTGTTAGACTCAGTTCCGCATCTTATGCTGTCTGGAAAATTAGACAATTGTCAGATGAAGCAACTGCTAAACTAGTGTATTTCGCGTACTTTCATAGCATTAGGTATGTCCTATGGAATACTGCTTTGGGGTTCAGCCGCTGATGTCAATAGTATTTTTATATTACAGAAAAGAGCAGTTAGGGCAATTTACGGTTTAGGTAGTCGCGACTCCTTACGTACTCTGTTTAAAGAGATAAATATACTTACCGCTCCTTCTGAGTACATATACCAAAATATCATTTTTGTTAGAAAAAATATAGATCATTATAGTAAAAAAAGTGATATTCATAATGTTAACACAAGAAATAAACATAAAATTGCCATACCCGGTTTTAGAGTAAGTAGAACCAATAAATCATTTATGGGAAATGGTATTAGGTTTTATAACAAACTCCCTAGTCGTGTTACTGATTTGCCTGATACAACTTTTAAAGCATATATTAAACGTGTCCTTGTATCTAAAGGTTACTATAGCGTTAAGGACTATATTGAGGATAAAGATGTTTGGTCTCATGAACCATCCTGCGTAACACTTCCTAGAGACCCTGTATCTAAGTAAAATAGTAAGCATAATAGTATGATGTTCTGTGAACTATCTGTAATCGGCCTAATGAGTTACATTAATAGACCGCTAGTTCTGTCTCAAATTAGCTTCTTTTATTAGTATAAAAACATTAATAGATAATCAAATATTATAAAGACAACCGTTCGGGAAAATAATGTGTATGCCAAATAAATAATAAAAGTAACTGGACCAAAACCTACGCTCTGCCCATTTGAGGATGTTTCGCCGGACCGTCTCATGTGGGTCGTGTTAAAACCGGCAGTAGAATAACCCACTGAGTTTGTTTCGCCGGATCTTCTCAGTTGGGGCGTATTGGATCCGGTGGTAGCATTAAAGCGCGTCCGTCGTTATATACTCATGACCCGCCCAAATAATGACAATTGTTCTAAATATAATTTAATATAGACAGAACAAGCTATTGGACACAATATAGTAAAATAATAAAGTTAAGACTAAAATGATTAAAAACAATAACTAAAATACCTGCTTCATATGCTCATTTAAAAATGTTAAAATTATACATAGATTAATAATAAATTATTGTTTTGACTATTTGCAAGTGCCTGTAATAGGTTTACGTAAATAAAAATGATTTTTATTTTTTTATTATTTTTTATTTTCAAAATAAACCTTTCTCTTGTTTTCTATATTTTCACTGTGACATAAAATTAGTCTTATTCATAGCGTAATTAAAATTATTATTAAACATGGATTTATATATAAGTGTGTTCGAAGTATTTTCATTAGAATTTATTGACATGTTTTGATAGCAAATTCGTTATTGTTTTTATGATGCTATAGCGCATTGGGAATGTTCGTGGGGGCTCGCAGAGATGGTCACGCCATCATGTGGAAGAAAGCGGCCTCCTTCCTGCGGCGCTTACAAGGCAGTGATAACAGTATTTTGAAAATGATCGCTGCTAGACCGGACTGCCCCTTCACTGGGTGGGGACAGTCTTGGGTCTGAAATAACAATTATAAACTATTATACACCTAATTTAGAACTAAAAATCTTATCGTGTAGTTGTTCAAGTAATATTGTTACTAGTACCAAATTATTAACACAACTATGGACTTTTACTCTGAAATAAAGTTCATCATCAATCAAGATCATAACTTATGTATCTTATGAATTCAAGAAAATGTCAATGATATTATTTGGGAATTTTATTTCTCTATTCAAAATACAAAGTAACTTTTTTGCAACTTTAAAATGTCTTGTCGTGTCTCGCACTTTTCAGCGGAATACCTACATGCCACAGAAATTGGTTACTACTTAAAGAAAACTGATCTAGTTGATCATCATTATCTATGCAATGATGGTAAAAAAACTGTACGACAAAATCTCGTTTGATAACAAACTTAAGTTGCAGTGTATCTAATATTAATTGTTATAGCTTCAACAGAAATACATCATCTGTGAAAATTTCAACTACCTACAGAAGTCTAAAAATACTGTGGTAGGGAGAAAACGACTACAAAAATCTAAAATATTTGTAATAAAGACAATATTACGACAGCAATATCTATCTATCTCGCTCAAATATATCAATCTAACCGTTGCATATTCTGCAATTGAGTGTAGCCCCGAAAACTGAAATAGGTTGCGCGTGGGCAGCATTGTGATACCACTCGTATCGACGATCTTACATAGTTGATGTTTCTCTTGAGTTTTATAATTCACTCTTAAATTCTTCAAAATAAAAATGGACCCTTGGGAATAATCCATTTTTATAGCGCCTTTAATAAAAAAATGAATTTGATTTAAATTTATTTTGTGGATTAAATGTTTTATAATTGCGTTTAGTGTTTGTAACAGTTTTATGGGCTAGAACTATAAAGATAAAAATTAATTAAGTACTTTCGACTGTTTGATACAACATCAAATAGTTTGAATTTGACCTAACTGAATTAAAAAAAAAATATTGTTGTTAATTTAGTTATGTCAAATTCGAATCAATTAATATTTTATAATTATTCTAGATGCTAATAAATAAATATTCGTGTATTAAGAAATAATTAAAAAAGAACACTTTTGGCCCAACAAATAGACCAATTTCTTGACCAATTCCAAATATAGCAGGGATCCCCTGCTATATTCGGGCTCAAAGAAATTGGTCTTTAAAAATAATAAAATAAAAAAGCTTTATTGACACAAAAATCGTTTACAGTGTTTTTAAAGTTGATTTTGGTAAACAGCAGGTATAAAATTCTGCAATTGAACACAATTCGAATGACCACTAACACCTAAGCTGTCTTTTTGTCCATTTTCGCATGTTCCAACACCCTGTATATTTGCACAAATAATAACTGATGTACCTACGTTTGTGTATCAAGTCGTTAATACTACCTTTTATTTGTTCCACTAATAATAATAACTTGTTTTATTAAAACAATCAATATGCAAACGACACAATATTTATTTTATTTGTACCAATATTTATTAAAGCTTATTTATTTATACAAATATTTATTGATACCAATTCAGCTTAACACATTTATGTTAAATACCTTGTTTATTTGAACACTAATGCAATATGCTTTTGTTAGCCAAATCGTTTCGCTCTATACACGGTAAAAACCAATTATTATATATAAATAATTAAATTTATTATTTATACGGTACCTACATTTAGTTTTAGGTTCGGTTTTGGACCATTATTTAGTTACCGTTGAAATTCCCTATATATTTCTATGTTGGTTTCGGACGAACATATTACTATGTGGTTAACCACAAAGCTTTTGCTACTTAACTGGGCATAAAGGTGAGCACGGCTTCAGCGTAAATGGTGGTAATGGTTTAAAAACTAAAATATAATCCACCTGCGCTAGTTACTTGGACTCAGGCTCTTGGGCCGGATTGCTTATGCGTTACCCGGCCCCCGCCAATGGCGGATCGAAGGAGTTTCCGAGGGTTTTAGTGGTGTAGGGACCTATCCTCGTGGTATGAGTTTAGCATACCACGCTATGGAGAGGGCGAGTCCCACATATCCCACCGCCAGCGCGCGGATACGCTGCAGCGGCGCGGCGGTGGGAATGCGTAAATGCATTTTCCGCCGGACAGCAAAAAAAGGCTCAGGGCGGTCGCTGCCGGGGGATTGAGGTATTATGACTTAGTTTTTTAGTGGAGTTAAGTACCACTATCGCTGTACATTACAGTTCGCGGGCCTTTCAGACTACGGGTCAACGAGGACATTGGAAAATTATTTGTTAAATGGATTGTATTTTCTATTTTTTTAATATTTGCTACTTTTTTTTCTTTTCTATAAAGTCTATGTCATTCTGAGATACTTGGTTTTTATCGTCAATTTATGCAACATTTTTATAAGAAATTCTGATCTCATAGTATCTATTATATTATACTATACTATATTTAATAAGGTAGTGAGCCATATAAAGCCAAGAGATACGAAAGAACATCACATTCAAACTGTTATGACTAATGTGACCAAAAAGTGCTTCGTGGGTGTCGGTAATTATACTAGCCGCCATTTTTACTTCTGAATCATTAATAACTTGGGAGTGTTTATGTTATTTTAATTACTTCTTATTGTTTTAATTTAGAGCGCTTTTTATGTCTAATAAAAACGTTTTGAGTTTATTAACCTTTGACTATTGGAGTCTTGCCTAATCCTGTATTGGAATATTCCAACACGATTTTTTGCCCGACCTGAGGATTGTACCCGGGACCTCGTTAATTATGGTTGGACATGTAACCGCTGGGTCAATTAGGCAATTAAAATATAAAAATTAATTGGAGACCCCGTTTGTTGAGTCCCGTATTAACAATAAATTGACTGATTTTAAAACTTAATTAAAAATGATTGTCGGCAAATTAAATAAATAAATAACTAACCTAATAATAATTAAACAATTTAGATAAATATATAAAAGAAAAAAATATTAATAAACTTCGATGGAAACAGCACGAGAAGACCTAATTATTATGAGTAATTATTTTAATAAAAACAAGTCATCAGACATCAGAAAAAAAGAAAGAACGGAGTGCATATTTCAAAATAAATTTTTTGAACGTTATATAGAGCTGAAAGTATTAAGCTATCTCTACATAAAAAGCGACTGTTGCAAGCAGATTTATTTATATTGAGATTAATGAAATTCGAACCTGCATCTTAGGTTACTATTGCTAAAACTAATTAGGCTACGGTGGAACCACAGCCGGTCATCGAAATGTATTAATCTCTTTGTAACAAGCCTTTAAGGGGGACGTTATCGCATCATATATTAGCTATTAATAGGATACAGTTTATATTTACCTTTAATTATCATTTTTCGTAATTTAAATTTGTATTATGGTGTCATAGTTATATCTTTTCCTTCCTCGTTAGTCTAATAATTATCCTATTAATAGTTAATGTATGATGCGTCACATCACTACTCAAGTATTTATAGTTTTTAATTGTTTTTCTTGTTTATTCTAAAACATATGTCCTCTATTTTGGATTGGACAACAGAAATAACAAGCAAACTATTTATAATTATAAATTGAGTGTACTCTCTAAGATATTTTATAGGTACATTGTGTGGCTTTAATATTAGAAATGTAGTGTAACATTTGTTAAGACCTGCCCACGCAAATATCTGATTGACGTCGAGTGTTTTAGTTGCTTTAGGAATTCTAAATACGTTTTTATTATAACTGGGCTACAATTTACAATGTTAATTATTTATAAAGTCATGTAACTAATCTGCTTTTTAGATCTTAGAAATGAAATGCGTTGAATACCTGCATTTTTTTTGCAAAACTATTTGTTTGTACGGAGAATAATCGGCAGTTTCGATTACCGAAATGAATATAGATATTCGTGCTGGGATAATTATATAAAGAAAGTTTATGTTGAGTGCTTACAAAAATCATTCCAATGACCTCGTAGACCCGAAGTCCGAGAGTCCCGTGAACAGTAAAGTAGAGCGAGACAGTTTCACAAGACTCACATAAAAAACTAAATGTCATAATTCTTTAAAGCCACCGCTAGCAACGGCCCTGTATCGAGATAAAAGTCACACAGGAGACGCACTCTTGCGCAGGACACTTAGTTTGTAAAAATTAATTTAATAAAGCTTTGCCCTGCTCGCCTTTATGCCCGGTGAAATAGCAATATCCTCGTGGCTCGTCCTCGTCAGAAAACATAATTATTCTGGGATTTCTGTCATGTAATAGTCTGGAATATAGCGAAGGTCTTTCCCTGATATGAGAATAATCTACATAGGTATGCTGTACCAATGCATTCTTAAGGATATGTGTGCCTGCCACCTGGCAATAATGATAATGATGGTTAAAATACGAGAAACGTCCACATGTGGACATAATAACTAGGTACGTTATTTAGTAGTTATCAAGCATGGCATGAATGTAATCTGTATATCTGTATAGATTATATTTGTACACACCCATGAAACCTACAAAGCGATAAAAGAGTGGAGCTTCTATTCCAGAATAAAGCTCGTTTCACACGACACTAACGAACACAATCTCCACAATAATAGATACGCGTCGTGGGCCGCGAGTTTGTTCAACACAGTTAGTCACGCCGCCCGTGTTGGCAGACCTGCCAACACCTGGATTTGTGAAAGTTATTGAGATGTAAGCTATGGAAAGGTGTTGCGATAGTTTAGATTTTGTTGTAATGATTTTCAATGGTTATATGGCGTGGTCATCTGATTTATTTGATGAGCGAGCGGATACCACGATCTTACGACAGGTGGCCGATGAATATCGTGGTGGTCTTTGAGACATTACCAAAGCTCTTGGCGTAGAATCTAAAGGAATCTATCGTGTTATAATAAAGAAAGGCTGCTGTGTTATGTAAAAAAGCTTATTACAAAATTTCAGATTATGTCAATGACAAAACAGCTTGGGAATAGTTGGGAGTGAGTTGCTCTGAAATAATACTGCTTTATTAATAATTGTAAAATCAAATTTATTTAAAAAAGGATTCCTCTGAGTTTCTTGCCAGTTATTCTCAGAGTTGCCACGTCCAGAACTGGTGGTAGTAAAAGAAAGGGACGCATCATAAGAACATGATTTAAAATATTTAATATGTGTCTATATGAATAAATAATTTTTGACTTTGACTTTGTGAATACGTGGATCGGGCAGTCAAGGAACCCATTGGGGTTTTTAGTATTAGATAACGTACGCGCGTAAGTATTAGTAAAGCCAAGTCCACTTGGCTCTATTGTTTACGAAAGGATTTTCCCACGTATAAAAATATGGTATTATCTATGCAGTGCTTGGTTTATTTATGTGTCTAATACAGTTCATAGTCTGAATTTATGGATGTTATGTCAATAAGTTTTCCATTCATTAAACCTAAGAGTAAAATGTGATTTTCAGCTGTAATACGTATATGATCAATTCAAGACTAAGTTACTTTATCGATTGACCTTCGTTAATCAATAATCTTTTCTACAACTGTACTGTATTTTTCCCCCTTATTTTCGTCTTCGTCAAGATTTTCTGTATAATGCTATAGCTATATCTAGTTACTAATTGAGCTGCTTGACTGGAAGATTCCCAAACCTTACAGCATACCGTAGCTAAATAAAATTATTTACTTATGTTGTGTTCCTGTGTTAGTCAACTACTAGAAAAGGTCACTAGAAATATGAAGCTAGGCAAAGCGTGAGTTATATATTTAGTGATACCTCATGTTTTTCAAGCGTGTATCGACTACGGTAACAGCTTAACATATCCATTATTTGGGCAGTATGCTTGTTTGTCAATATTTTAACATGAAAGTCCCGTTTGGTACTACCGTTTTGGAGATTATGCGGAATACACAGACGGACAAAATAAAGAGATTTTGTTAAAATTGTTAAATGTGGGATATTTAGCCAGGCTAAATGTCCCACATCTTACAACTTTCTTATTATCGTACTACGATATTTTGACACTCAATTTATTATGATGTTGGCAGCCCCCCGGACTGTTCCAGATTTATCATAAAATCATAATATTTACCGACACGTTTGTAACACGATAATTTGGAAACACTGCTGAACGAACATATATTTAAGTTTGAGGTTATCCGAGGTGATTACGGTTGTTGTATAATGTTAATTAACTGAATGTAAATGTAATTTTAGTTAATGTTGTTAGTAATTTAGCTGCTGATCGTCTTGCACGACTTTTAGTGGCCATTCATTTGAAAGTGTCTTTGATTAATTGATTTTTCTTTCTATTTTCCTTGCCTGACGGGAAGCGAAGATACGGCTTAACATGGAGCACGTATGCAATTTACTTCACATGCGTGCTCCATCCTAAGCCGTTCTGCTTATTCATATTTGCTTTGAGTAGCCAGATTTGACAATATATGAAGGGTACAGGCAAAGAACAGGGAACGACACCTTTTTTTTATAAATTGGAATCACCTGTTTAAAAAAATTAAAGTTTATTTTTAGAACGTATGTAAAGTTAGTTACTGTGTGTTTAACTACCAAAAAAAAAAAAGTACATAGATGGCGTAAAAAGACGTGCTTTTTTGGTAAATAGCACCCTGCACACATACGTACCTACATTGCTACATGCATTCAAGTATGTTTAGTAAAATCCTGAGATTTTGCCATAACAAACAAACTCTTCCATTTTATTTATTAGTATAAATTACTATACAAACTTACACTACTACTATACAGACTTACAATGGTTATAGTAGATGTTTACAGAAAATGTATGAGATGCTAGCGATGAAAACAACTGTCAATAATGTATTCACATTAACACTGTAAAACTGTACTGTACCTAATGATTGAGTGCGCATGCGCAGCATGAGCCAACAACTATGTCTTAGTGTGTATATTGACGTTTAACTAAACTGCAATACTTATTGAAACATAGCTACTGCCCGCAACTTTGTACGCGTAAAATGAAGATTTTTTAAGTTATCTAACAAACAAACAGACAAATTAAATAAAAAGTGGACTAGCGGCCCGCCCCGGCTTCACACGGATGGACTTTTATAGCCTATGTTACTCAGGGATAATGTAGCATTCTAATGGTGAAAGAAGTATCGAAATCTTTTCAGTAGTTTTTGAGGTTATTCGAAACAAACATATAAAAATACAAAAATACAACCTCTTTATAATATTATAGCATAGATAAAAATAGCTAGGACTCGTGAAACAACAAACCGAAAAAAACAGACGCACAGATTGACAGAAAAATATTTTATGAATTAGTAACCTATATATATACATTCACAAACAACAGACACTTCAATTTTATTCATTTGTCTATATCTATACAAATGAATAAAATTGAAGTAGGTATCTTGTGAATTTCAATGAAATATTTCACGTGATTTGTTTGTGTGTGTTTATGTTAAATCTAAAGAAAATTGTTTGCAAAAAATAAGTAAATTTTCCTGTTGCCACAAAAACTAGAGCAGAAAATTTTCCTAGAACACAGAACAGCTGTTTCGCGCCAATTATTTTTGACTTTTATAATGCTGACACGTCACAAATATCTCCATGTCCTAATTCTGAACACTTTAGCGTCATTTATCACATTATATAGACTGTAAACATTAATTGCTACATTTTTAAAGGCTGGAAAAAGTAGGTCGTAAACAAGGTAGAAGACAAACTCTTGATGAATACACATGTGTATTTTAATTATTATTGTTTATTTAAAGATTACTAGCACAGTTCATGCACACTACAGATAGTATTCTTGTTAACCCCTCGTCTCGTGCTAAGCTATATTACTTGTTATAGTTTTATAGCTGTTAGAGGAGACCTTTTTTTTATATGGGGCTAATCCCACCCAAATTCCCACCACTGCAACTCCTGTTAGCCAGGATCAACAGTGGCACACACTGGACATGGCAATGAGCACCGAGGCTCACCAAGTCCGGGGAAAAAGTTAAACTGCCTTGAGACCCGCAACGAATTTAATCAGAAACAGATTAGGAGGAGTAAGAAAGACTTATGTTTTCACTTCCCTCCATAGCAAAGCGGGAGACAGCTAAAAGGAAAATAAAATAATAAGACATAAGTAGTGTTGATGAGTTAACAACTAGAGGTGCCAGTTTTAAAGCACCACGGACGGGTAATAAACGGAATTTCTGTTTGGACGCCACAAGATCAGGGAAGGGGGGGGGGATAAACAGGGGAGACAGGTGTGTTATATAACCTATATCATTCCGTGTGTATAATAGATATCTACTATTTTCATAAGCCAAACCCACACTGGGATATTACAGAGATCTACATTATTCAGTCACGCGAGAAGTTACAAAGAATTGGAGTGTTTTTATCCTAAGCCAGATAAGCAGTTGTGTTTTTATAGACGCAAATAATATGTAGTTTGCCACGCGGCTTTTATTACTTCACCGAGCAATATAGGTAAGCTCTAGGGCCCCAATTTTAATTAATGGTTTATTAATACTACAAAGTAATAGAGATGTGTAGTTCGCGAATGAATCCTTCAATTGAAGTACTTCAGTTGGAATCACTCTGTATCTCTTTCGTTCAGTGCAGATTCACTGGACTAAACTGAACTATTGAAGTATATTCAATAGTTCAGTTTAGTCCATTTAGTTCACAGTGTTAAAATTCTTATATTCAATATAATACGTACACAATATAACTTAATGCTTTTAAATGAAAGCTATAGGTACTTATAATAATAAAAAAAAACATAAAGAACTAATACAAAACAATATAATCATTCTCGTTATTAGTTCATTGCACGATCGATGATCGTTTGAAAGACCTGCGAAAATTGATTCAAACGAATCTAGTTCATAAACTGAACTAGTGAAGTAAATGAATTCGATGATCGTTTGAAGGACATGCGATAAGCTGAACTAGTGAAGTAAATGAGTGATATAGTTCACTTAGTTCAAATGATGTCTATATCTCATTGATTCGTTGTGATTTGCTGAACTAAATGAAGTACTGAACTAAATCAGTGGACTACTTCATTGAGCCAAAAGATATACTTCATTCATTTCTTTTTACTGACACATTTTGCGCATGTCTACAAAGTAAGCAACCTGTGCCAGAGAGCACCCCCTGTGGAGTTAAGACCACACAGGGCTTGCCCTCTTGGACAGGGCGACTCGGGGCTGTCCCTAAGCTGGCGGGAGAGATTGAGGAATTATGACTTTTCATATTCAAAAAATGCAATTGTAAGTGGATCCCTGGGTGAGTGGAAGCTTATCGTAACTTATAAACTTTTCACTTATTACGATTTAAATACAACTCGTAATTGAATAATTCCAACATTCAGAAGTGAAAAGTTTCGACTGACCCACTGATCTCTGGAGCATAAGCAGAAGTAATTATGTAATTTGTGACAGATCTAGATAGTTATATAATTTGTTAACGAGCAGATCAAAATAATGTGGAATGTATGTTATGATTATTTATTACAGAAGCGCCGTAAAATATATTATGACGAGTTGTGAACCAAAGTACCTAGTACAAGAGCATAAATACAAAATATCGAAAAAAAATAGAAAAAAGGTATGGCACAGGACTAATTAATGCTGTATTACTTATATAACATAATCTCTAGATCTACTTAACCGATTATGAAAATTCCTTTACCAATAGAAAGCCACGTCATTTGTGAGTGACATAGGCTATATTTTAAGTCAAGGTTTCCACGGGAACGGGATCTACGCGGGTCAAACCACGCGGGACAGCTGGTAAATACTTTGGTCCGCAATCGTTTATATATCGCTAAAAGCTGTTTTGTAAAATTTACATGCAAATTACAACGACATTCAAAATTTGTGAAGTAAAACGGATTTCTTACGACTGAAAAAATGTGACTTAACGAGAGCAACTGTAAAATAATAATGCTTTAATGTTCGATCATAAAAATACCTACATAGGTACATAAGTAATGTAGCGTCAATACGTTAATTAAAAATTATCAATTAGTCGATGATATCAGATGGTAAGATACTATGATACCAGATGCACCGGTAGTGGTTTCTGAGACTTTTCTGGATTCGATTCCTACCCGGGACTGTTACTTGTGTGAACGAAAATCCTATATCTGTGAATCATGTTGTAAAGTCCCCCACAACACAGGGATTTATTTAATTAGTGCAGGAGTAGTATTTCAAAAAAATATATATTTTATATAAAGTCCGGTTTGACTCACTCAACTCATTTATTGGCGATTTCTCGACCACGGTTTGGGCTCCAACCGAGTGCATTCTACAAGGAGCGAGCTGTTTGCGCCACGGTGCGGCGCGGCGCGACACACAATATGAATATACTCACGAAAGTTATTATACAAAAAAATATATCTTTGTATAAAAACGAATTAATGAATCCTCGCCCTACCTGAAGCTTTGTTTTAACTTCAGCAACATTGCTTCTTCTTCTTGCTTGATAAAATGGCCTCACAACGCAATCAGCGTACATTTTCCAATGTCAGATTGTTTAAAATTTAAAAATATCTAGTAATATGATCAACAAATTGAGAACAAAAAATATAACGACATTTCTCGTATTCCTAAAAAAACGAGTAATAACTCATTCGTGTTTTCTCAGTCCACGCAGTTGTAAAATCATCATCATCATCGTCTGAAGTCCAATGCTAAACATGAGCCTCCTTCCGAGTTCAGGTTTTGCTATAGTCAAAACACTTCACAGGTGGGTTGGTGATCTCAGCATTATATTGTAACACGCAAGGAAACGCTGCTGCCCGTTCCCTGGTATAAGCTTGTAGTGTTGGTTGTTGTTATAATAATCGAGATCAACTACTTAACGTGATTTCCGGGGCATGGAGTTAAACCCCCTGAACCGGGAAAATCGTAGAATTTACATTTATGTTTCCAACTATTCAGCTATATTTCTGCGTAGTTTCGTAAACAGAGGGCTACTATTTATAACTAGTATATTCATTATTGTTTCGTCTCTGGAGTTTATGGCCGGCCTTCGGACAAAACTGTAGATCGCAGTTGCGTAGTGACGATGTTTAGACAGAAATTATTATTACGATTATGAGTGCATGTAATGTACGCGAATTGTTTTGATAACCTTGGTATATGGTGGAAGAAGATTAAGCTAGCTTGGCAAAGTTGTATTAAGCATAACAAGGATTTTTTAATTCAGATGTGGATATCAAATCAAAACAAAAAATTTGTTTAAAGACGTGCCTCTTTCTATAGAGATAAATTGTATTAAGATTTTTATTATAGAATTAATTATTGTTATTACTATACATATGACTTGATACTAGACTGGCAGACAGATCATTAGCTAATCCGCAATAGATTTTAGTTGCCATATATTTTGTATTTAATTATTATAATCATATTTTATTGCATAATTGACAGTGCAAGTGTATGTAAATACCTAAGTGCTGAATAAATATCGTTTAATTCGTTAATTCTTTTAATCTTTCATAATTATGCATAATTATTAGTATGGATTATATTAATATCATACGTTATCAACTACGATAGGTAGTAGGTATCTACATTAGATCGACACACAAATGTTACATGTTAATAGAGTTAAATTGATCGATCAATTTAACTCTTGTACTGCACTTTAATATGATTGTCAAATTTGTGACGATGCTTTTTGAGAATAATAATTTCTTAATTATGAAATTTAATAGGTCCATATGTATTTAATGTATGCATATATATAAATTTGCAGTAATGTCAAATAGCAATAAGACTCAATAAGTGTTTATTATTTATTACATTTTGTATCACTATCAAGGGTGTAGGTACTGAGGATGTAAAGTTTAATTTGGTTAAAATCCATGCATGAGGGTCGAAATAAAATATCTTCGGCTGTTTTTGCGAGTTGTGGGAATATAATAGTTGCATACTTATGGTTTTATAAATAACTAATGTACCTTTTACACAGAGAATATTATTTGCGATTCCATACTAGTAATTCATACGAGAAGTGTAAAAAAAATGATAAGACTGAAACTCTGGGCTCTGAAGTTTTAACATGAGCGGTATATTTTTTTGAAGATCATAGATAGTAAAGAGTTTTTCTGGCTATTAAGAACTATGTAATGTAAATTGACGTGATCAAGCCGCACACTGTTTTTTTCAATATGTCTGAAATATACCCATTAAAAAGCACTTTTTCTTATTTATTCCAGTCATCATAATAGTTCCCGAGGCAACGTGGAGTTTTACTCATTTAGCACAATTTTTATAAGCACCAAAACTTTACCTAAGCATCAAACCTATTCTGAAATAGAAACAAGAATAGTTTCTGGTCACTGGTGCTCAAAAAATTGTTGTTGAAAGAGGAATACTCCGTCAACATCAGTCGACAAAGTTCTTAAAACACTGAACTGCTCCAGTAATAGTAAGCGCGAAATTGACTAGACCCGTCTAATCTTAGACTAAAGGATAATCCAAAAATTCCAGCAAAATCACACTCGCAAATTTAATATAACACTTTAAACATATATACAAACTAAACACAATGTTGCCGAAAATAAAAATGTATTCTAAATGTATAGCTACATTGTTTAAAAAAAACTTTGACGTAATGCTCAAAAGTTTATAAACACTCACCATCTTGTTGAATGTTGTTGTGACGTTTCTATACGTGTTTGTTTCGCGAGTGGCGAACACTGACTGGAGTCGCCGGCGAATACTCCGCGGTCGCGAATACCGAATGCCTTGTTATCATCGCACGTATGACGTAATGCCGGACCACGGGAGCGCTCTTTGATATGTCATGATTTTTTACTCTTGTTTTGTAATGCGATTTTTTTTTTTGGATGGATTTTTTATCTGGACAGCCACTAGGAAGCTTCTTCACCGCCTTAAGGGATCTAGCATTATCCAAACGTAATGCAACCGTATACATAGTTAATGTGTTGAATGCCGAACGCCTTGTTATCATCGTACACGTATGATGCCGGGCCACGGGAGCGCTCTTTGATATGTCATGATTTGTTATTATGTCGCGGACGCACTTTTATTGTAGTTAGCCACGAGGCTTAATATTATGCTATTTCACCGGACATGAGAGCTCTAGCCTTATAAAAGCCGTATACCTAGTAAAAAAATGTAATACTGATCGCCTTGTTATCATTGTACGTATGGCGTAATACCGGACCACGGCAGCGCTCTTTGATATGTCATGATTTGTTACTCTTGTTTCGGACGCACGTTTTGTAGTCAACCACGAGGCTTTAGCTACTTCACCGGGCATAAAGTCGAGCAGGGCTTGAGAGCCTTATTAAAACGAAATGCAACACTATAGTCAAAATGTTGAATACCGAACGCAGTGGCGTAGCTAGCAGGTGCCCCCAAAACTGTTGAGGTTTCATCAATATATAAACAAATTCTGAAAAGGCAATAAGAGGATTGCTATTAAGGTTCAGGGGTCCCTTGGGCTTTAGGGCCCGGGGGCTCTGGCCCGCCCAGCCCTTTGGTAGCTACGCCAGTGACCGAACGCCTTATTATCATCGCACGATATGTCACGATTTGTTACACTTGTTTTGAAATGCATTTTTTTTCGAACGCACATTTTTATCGTCAGCTTCAAAGCTACTTCACCTGATTTAAAGGAAGGCATAGCTCCAACCTTGTATAAATGAAACTACCATCCCGCGAGCGGATCACTCGCGTAACTCAAGGGGAGTTATCGTAAGAACTTTATAATTTATAATATAAAAAGAAGTGCTGCTGGCAAGTCAGGCTTTTGTACGCCATTTAACTTAAATGTGTGTACATATTTAAGTTTAATGGAATACAATAGGCTACAAATTGCATACAATTGAGCTCCTTACGTACTGTAGAGGATTATCATGACATAGTGAGAGATAAGAATGAATTCGTACCTATTTGCTCACTCACAGAAGGACTTCTTCCTAGCTGAATTGCTTTATAGGTATAGCTCTGTCTGGAGGATCACACATTTAAGGCGCAAGCTTTCGACGGGATTTTTAACTCTTTTCTTTAACGACAACTTCCACTCTAGAATCATGCACACCTAGAATCAGTACAACTATGTGTGGAACACACAAATAATTGTCCCGGGTGGAAATTGACTCAGATTCTGAAGCAACTACCGTAATAACTGAGCCACTGAGCTACTACTGTGTATTTGCCTACTCAGTTTACACTATAATGTGCTCTAGCTAATCTTCTTTTGCAGGCAATACTCTAACTATTTTTACTTTAAGCGGCAGTAGCCCAATGGCTAGGGCGTCGGACTTGTGATCTTGAGGTCGCCGGTTCTAACCCCACCCATTGCAGTATCGACGTGAACCCACTCGTAACACAAGCATTTTAGCTTAGCACGAGGGGTTAACAAGAATACTAGTAGACTGCAAAACTCTGCTAGTAATATTCATACAAAAAAAAAACTATCTGGACGACGTTATTATTTAACTAGCTCTCCACGCGCAGTTTCACCCGCGTAGTTCCCGTTCCCGTGGGAAATTGATAATTAAATATAGCCTATAGCATCTTTATAGCATTTACTATGTATTTGTAATAAAAACACCACGATTAATTGTGTGAATATTTTTATGTTATTTTTAATAACCAGATACAAAATTATGGAAAAAGTATAAATAAAATTATCAAAAGTATTGTACAAGCAAACGAACTCTTCAGCGATATATTAGTACAGATATAGATCATTATAATAATATTATTGTCTATATCATATATGATTCTTAGTCGCAAGTTTTCCATAGCACTATATGACCTTTTATTGTGATTTTTTAAGGCCAATTGTTTTAAATAGTAACTGCGTTTACTGTCTGTTTATTGCTTTAAAAGATAATAAATGGAATTGATATTTAATATCACCATATTATTTAAGGAGATCATTAAATTTATTATTATAGTACCAGTATTAACATTGATAAAATTTTGTCAATTGACATCTGGTAAAAGTAGAAATTAAAAAATATTCAATTGGTAAATACTCAAATTACTTTTTTCTTTGATTGGTTTGATTGAACTCAGTGGCATAGCTATCATAGGGCCAGGTGGTGCAGTGCACCAAGGCCCCGGACCCGGGGGGGGGGGGGCTCTAAGCTAAGCATTGAAAAGAGCGGATCAGCCAAGTCGCCGGCAAGGGCCCCCTTGCCCACCTTGTTACACCTCTGTTCAAACTTAAATTCATCTCTTTATTTTGTGTCGTTCTAAGAATCACACATGCTACTTATTTGGCACTTTCCTAAGAAACAATCGTTCATTCAGGCATTGGCCATGAAAAGACAAACCTCGTCCTTAATTAACATAATATAGTTTATACGTTGTTAATAATAGTCCTCCCGACCGATTTAGGCCACGGTTGCCAAATTCTTAGGAGATCGGCCATCTGCGCAGGACATATTATAGAGCATAAGTAGGTATGGTACTAACAAGTGTTCGGTCCATTCCTTTACTCTCACATTCCGGGGCGAAGGTTTCCTTGACCCGATCAGTCAGTTCAGGCACAAGACTGACAGCTTTATGTGCTCCGAGGCACGGGTGAAACACGACTAGTTTCCCAACTTTGACTTGATAAAATTTCTATTACCAACACAATATTAATTTTAATATGTTTAATTAACTTTGAAGCAGTTGTAGCCCTATTGGCTTAGTCGTCGGACTTGCGATCATGTGGTCGCAGGTTCGTTCCCCACCGAAACCGCTGTAAACCCACTCGTAACACAAACATTTTAGCTTATCACGAGGAGTTAACAAGAATATCACGCCTTTTCTTGAAAGCTATTCTACCCCTGAGGAAAAGCCGTTATGCTGTTATAGTGGTGTATCAATTCAAATGTTAATTTATTTTAATTGTTGTTGGCAGACGCCGAACGCGTCGCAGGACTCTTGTGAAGTGACCAAGATTCTTAAGGAACTGTGCAGTGGAGATGCAACCAGGTAAGGACAATGAATTTGGTATACTAATTATGTAAATATATGAAATGGATAGAAATCTAGAGATGGCAGTGGTACTACGTATTTTAATGCCATTCGACACATTCCCTTAGCAGGTATCTATTATTTGTTGTACCGATTTATCTACCTTAATGAATAGATGACGGTGTTAGAATAAGATATATGTAGATTAATATATTAAAAAAAACTGGTCAAGTGCAAGTCGGACTCGCGTACGAATGGTTCCGTACCATTTTCAAGCGTATACTTGTTGCCGTTATTGATATAGAGCAAAATGGACAAAACAAAATATTTATTTTTATTTGTTGTTATAGCAGCCATAGAAATACATCATCTGTGAAAATTTCAACTGTCTAGGTAACGCGGTTCTTGAGATACAGCCTGGTGACAGACAGACACACAGCGAAGTGTTAGTAATTGGGTCCCGTTCCCTTCGGGTCCCTACTTTTTTTTATCATATCTTTCGCCATGAACGTTCCAACGCTCTTGTAGAACCGAAGTCCGAGAGGTCTGCGAACTGTATCGTAGAGAGGGCATCAGTCTTACAAAACTCCTCAAAAAAATCCTCAATCTTGCGAGCGACTGTCCTGAGCCAAGGTACGTTTTTTTTTTCCGGACGGACATATGTAGTTAGCCAGGAGGCTTTTGCTACTTCACCGGGCATAAAGGCGAGCAGAGCTCCAGCCTAGATAAATGGTTTAAACACTACAAACTAAGCAACCTGCGCAAGAGGGCGTCCCCTGTGGGACTTGAACCTCGGCTCAGGGCGGTCGCTGACGGATAGATTGAGAGATTATGGCTTTTAGTTTCTTTAGGGGAGTTTTGTGCAACTGTCGCTCTACTTTACAGTTCGCGGGCCTCTCGGACTTCGGGTCTACGAGTGCATCGGAAGGTTCTTAGCAAACTAAGGGTCGGGAGGGCGAGGGGGGACGCGTCGCGTTCGCGGGCGCACTCTTCAGCCAAGGTCCACGTCCCATAGGTTTCAGGACGACTTGCGCAGGTTTCAGGTTTGTAGCTTTTAAACCATTAAACCAGGTTGGTTATTTGCTTATTGCCTTTGAGGTGAAATAGCATTAGTCTACTACATTTGTCCGTATAAAGAAATGAACTATTAATAAACAAACTACATCATATTTATAGCGGAAGTCATACAATATACGCCTCTCAATACAAACGCGATTCACTCTAAGCGTTTTTTGTATCCATTTGTCAACAATAGGTTGTAATATATTCATTCGGGATTATAAATAGACGGGCCTATCATGACAAAGCATAAGATCGTACCCCGCCTTAAGGACATAAATGGCGAATTAGATATAATGTGTTGCGGAAATATTAGCTTCATTGTAGTAATAGATAGCAAGATTGGGATGAATAACTGTCAAAAGAGTTCTTCTTTTTAGAGGCCTATCACCACGATCAGCGGTATTGTGTCAGTGTTTGATCATCAGCCCGTATAACGTCCACTGCAAAACATGGGCCTGCTCCCGAGGGAGGGTATTTGCCGTAGTCCCCACGCTTGGCAGGCGGATTGGTGGCCGCAGTATAATGCTGTACCTACCACACAAGGAAACGCTGCTGCCCGTTCCTTGATATACGATTTTATAGATGATGTTATAATAATCGGGACCAATGGCTTAACGTGCTTGTTGCTTTGTATCAGTGTACGTGTTGCTTTATATCAGTGTTTAAAATATCAAAAATTTTAGAGGGCGAAATATATCAAGCTACCTTTAAACGGATGCGCAAGGATCAATTCCTTAAAGCGGGAATAGAATTATACCGATTTCAAGTAGGCTCATCAATGCTCGAGTAACTAATCTTCTTGTGTGGTAAGCGTCCATCATCATCAGCCCGTAAAACGTCCACTGCTGAACATGTGCCTCCTCCCGAGGGAGGGTATTTGCCGTAGTCCCCACGCTTGGCAGGCGGGTTGGTGACCGCAGTGTTATGTTGATACACAGGGGAAACGCTGCTGCCCGTTCCCTGGTTCGTTTGTTATAGCTGATGTTATAACAATCGGGACCAACGGCCTAACGTGCTTTCCGAGGCACGGAGGGTAGTCCCTCAACCAACCAGACCCGGAAAGAAATCTTAGAATTTACACAAAGATTTCTTGTCCGGTGTGGGGATCGAACCCACGACCTCAGAGATTTAAAGCAAGGCAATTACCGCTACGCTACGGAGGTTGTCGGTGGTAAGCGTCCATAGGCTACGGTAATCGAACACCGCTAATCGAGGCGTATGAATGTAGACCTCCTAAAATTGTAAATTGAACCACGTAGTTTAGCAAAATACTATAACATTTCCATATTTTTTTCGTTTTTCTACGCTATCGCAACAAACTTTAAGAGGATGATAATATCATGGTCTGGGCTAGTTATTTTATTTATTTTTAATTGAACAAAACAAACTATAAACACACATTTTATGAACATTTGCGCGCCATCCAGTTAGAAGCAATTAAACTTATGTTGCTTTTATAAGCTATCGACATACATTAACAGCCATATAAATTAACCTGCTATAAAAGATGCGACATCGTTAAGAGTTCAACTCAATGTAATAGTTATTTGCTTTTATAATATCGATGAGTCACAAAATATAAATAAACCTGTTATCTAAAGACTAGCTGCGAGGTTTTACCCGCGTCACTCTGCTCCAGTGGGTCGGAGCGTGATATTTTGTAGTCTATTATGTTAATCCAGCTTATAAACTATCCGCGTGAAAACTGTCAGCCAAATCCGTTTTGTAGTTTTTACGTAAAAGAGTATTAAACATACATTCTTACACTTTTTGTATGCCTTTGTTGAGTCCCAGGTGGAAGGAAATAGTGGACTGTATTATAATAGGCTTACTACGGTCTGTGTTTGTTTTTAAATAATATGATTTAAACTTTTTAAACGTGTTCATAGTCTTTGTATGACACCCTTTTTACGAAAATTGCGCGGCCGAAAGAGTATAAAATTTCCCACACTTATAATTTATATAAGGTGACTGGTAATTAGTGACCGATACCTAAACACATGATTGTGCTCATGATAACAAACGACTTTTACTAAGGCACCAAATCTGACATCGCAAAAAAAATTAGCTGCTCCCTAACATGTTGGTGAGTTATGTGAACAGGCATGTATGGAACAGCAGATTTTTTTTCGCGATTTCAGCGTTGGTGCCATAGTAAAAGTTGTTTGTTATCATGAGCACAATCATGTGTTTAGGTATCGGTCACTAATTACCAGTCTATATATAGAAGTGGTGCAGAATGCTTTTTTTTTGGTCGAGAAAACACGGGGCTACCATTAGTACCTACCTACTGACTGAGTGACGGCTCGACGTAAAGTAAAGCGACGGTTGCACATAAGTTTCCTACAAATCTAAAGTCATAATTCCTCAATCCCCCTCAAGCGACCACCCAGAACTAAATCCCACACCTCGTGGTTTTTTTAAACCATTTAATAAGGCTGTAGAACTGCTCGCCTTTTCTCCCGGTGAAGTAGTAGCAAAAGCCTCGTGGCTAACTACATATGTCCGTCAGAAAAAATAGGCCGGCAAAATCAAAGAGGATCGTACGAAATTTCAATACAAAATTTACACTTACTTTGCAAGTCATAACAAAGTATAAATGTTAATATACCTACTGAATGCACAATTAAATCCAATCAGGGTGAACTGGAAGCCGACCGGCTAAAAGGTTAAGGGCATAATTGAGAGTTGTTTTTATATAAATACTGAATTCAACTTTGACCGTCCATTACATTAAATTACTTGATTTGTTTAAGTATGTTGTAATTAGTCGCAACAATAAAAAAACATTTTTGATCGTTTTTAGCGTTCCGTAGTAGTATCAATTGAACCCTTACTTACTATAATCTATCCGACCCGCTGGAGAAGAGTGCGCACGCGAACGTGACGCGAGTTTGCAAGAACATCCCGATGCCCTCGTAGACCCAAAGTTCGAGAGGCCCGCGAACTGTACAGTGGTACGACAGTGGCACAAAACCCCCCTAAAAACTAAAAGGCATAATCGACCGCCCTGAGCCGAGGTCCAAGTCCCACAGGGGATGCCCTCCTGCGCAGGTTGCTCCATTTGTAGCTTGTAAACCATTTATGTAGACTGGAGCACTGCTTGCCTTTGTGCCCGGTGAAGTGGCAAAAGCCTCGGGCCTAAAAACATAGGTCCGTCCGAGAAATAACCTATAAAGTTAGGTAGGTACCTATAAACTAGTTTTTCGTATATTCCTTCAATGTAGAATGTAGGTACAAGAATCAATATTGATATTATAAGAACGTATATTTACTTTTAACCTAATTCAATGCAAATATAGTTATTTATTTATCTATGTATCTTCTGTCTATCCATGTCGGGCTTACTTTAAAAACTGGTAGTAGGTATCTAATAGAATACTTTAATTTAAGTAGTATTTAATGAAATATTAATTTAATCAAAAAACATTCTATATGTCGTATAATTTTACATCATCATCATCATCATCAGCCCGTATAATGTCCACTAATGAACATGGGCCACCTCCCGGGGGAGGTTATTTGCCATAGTCGCCACGCTTGGCACGCGGATTGGTGATCGCAGTATAATGTTGTACCACACAAGGAAACGCTGCTGCCCGTTCCTTGATATACGATTATTATAGATGATGTTATAATAATCGGGACCAACGGCTTAACGTGCTTTCCGAGGCACGAAGGGTAGTCCCTCATCCAACCAGACCCGGAACGAAATTTTAGAATTTACTCAAAGACCCGCGACCTCCGAGATTTAAAGCGAGCCAAATACCGCTAAGCTACGGAGATTTTTAATTTTACATGCCATTAAGGCGCGGTGAATAGACGACTTTTACGTATTAGTTTTGTCACTGTTGCTCCGCGTAGAAATGAAAGAGAAGCGAAGAGACGCCGCGATGGCGCAACGTTTCGTTCGACTCGTTCGAGTTATTTAATACATTAATCCTTGCAAATATCTTATTCCAATCGATAAATAAACAACAGTTCCCTTTATTATTATATATTACATCACTGTTATTAATATTATCAAGATTTGTTTATAAATAATACAGTTACAATTGCTACAATTTCAATTTAAATGGTTATTTTATGGTTTTTTTTATCGAGAAAATTTACCGAAAACGTGTTTTGAACACAATGGTCCCCCCATAAATATGATCAAGCTTAACATATATTTTTTTAGCTGCTCTAAAATGTAAACATTTGGCTAAAAAACTGTTTTGTGAAGCCTATTTTGACTAATTACAGCGCCTTAAATGAATATGATTACAACATTATTTATAAAATATGTTCTGAAAATTGTGCGTGATGAAACGAAACAGTGATGCCCTCGTCATCGCCTGTAGATACAGACTTTTAAGGTAACGAGTTGACTAAAATGAGCGTCATTACCAATGAATCACATCCTAACAACATTTTTTCATTAACATTTCCGAGCCTAATTTCTACCGCTAAAACAAAACGATTCAATCGCCGATAACCTTAAACGGACTTTCATTAACTACGCTCCAGTAACGGGCGCAAACTGTATCGGTCTCTTTTTATTAATATTCTTTAAACAAGGACAGAAGGTGTGCAGATGCTTAACAACTCCTACGTGAGGCTATATTGGGCGGGTGACTAATTGCACCTGCCGCGATGAGGTGTAAGCCTGCTGCCGAATACACACTATATTTGGTAAAGGATTACTTTTAGGGTTCATTTATACTTGTAGACTGCGCGACTATCGCGACTTCATGAGCGTGAAACTGAACAAAAAAATATTTGGTTTGTGTAGGTATTATTATCATTTTGCATTTGGTTTTTATTATTACCTATTTATTTACTTACAATATTTGGTGCACAATTTTTTTGTGCTAAAACAACTCTACTAAAATAAAAGTAAGTTAAAAGTTAAAACTAGGTATAGCCGCACTTCGGCTATTAGCCGTAATATATATATTCATTGTTAATGATTGTCGAATACTCCAAACGATATTAGGATTCTGGAAAGCTCATTTGTATAATTACTGTGTGTTTGACCTATGTGGTGCTGCATACATTTTTTATTATAATTATGAGAGAGCTTAGAGCTGTAAAATACATATTACTGAAGGACATACGCTATACATGTCACAACTATATAATAAAAATACTTCAGTTGTACCTATTTTTATTATAGTTGTAGTTAATAAATTTCAGTTGTAATAAATATTGCCTTTACCTGTCACGTAAGGACTCAATAATTTTAATATTACTATTCATAGATTGTGTAAACTATTTTATAATAATTAACCATATTCGTCAAAGTTTGGAAACACACTTTTACAACTTTGAATATTAAAACAATAGTAAGTAAAAACGTTATATCTTATTTTAACAGTAAGTAACGATAATATTATTTCAAACTGCGCAATATTAAAATAAAAGGAAAATTATTCATACGGAACCATGGAGTATTGTAACATTCCGCGCAAATTTTAAGTACTGTAGCAATTTTTTGTTGAAATCACTTAATCTAAATAAAAAACAATTGTCTGATAGACAGAGGTACGTGGGGGGAGTATTTCGAGCTAAACAACTTACGTTAAACGATTACTTAGTAAATGATAAATTAATCTGCAACCCACATTGTGATTCGCAAGTCATCGAACTGAATTTGTATATCAATTTAAATATGTTCAAGTGACGGAAGCCAGTATAAACACCCGTATTGTACCCGTACCCGTATACACACACCCGTGTGCGCCTGCGCTTGGCCGGCATGTTGGTGATCGCAGTCTTAGGTATTTCGTCACCTTGTATGCGTTTCTCATAGTTAATGTTATTAATCATTTTTATTCATATACACAAGCAAAGTGCGCCAGGAAGTAATCCTACTATCCTACTAATATGATAAACGCGAAAGTTTGTAAGTATGGATGGATGGATGGATGTTTGTCACTCTTTCAGCTCCGTATCTTATGCTGTCTGGAAAATTAGGCAATTGTCAGATGAAGCAACTGCTAGACTAGTGTATTTCGCGTACTTTCATAGCATTATGTCCTATGGAATACTGCTTTGGGGGTCAGCCTATTGGATCCGGTGGTAGCATTAAAACGCGTCCGTAGTTATATACTCATTGTCCACCTACATAATGACAATTGTTCTAACCTAATATAGACAGAACAAGCTGTTTGACACAATATAGCTAAATATTAAACTAAGACGTTAAGACTAAAATATAATTAAAATAATAACTAAAATACTTGTTTAATTTGAAAATTTATAAAATATGATAATTATAGATACTAAATACAAAATTATTGTTTTGACTATTTGCAGGTGCCTGTAATAGGTTTACGTAAATAAAAATGATTTTTATTTTTTATTTATTTATTCTTTCACGCCAAAACTACTGAACGGAATTAGCTGAAATTGCACCGGGATAGGTTATACGCTTGATTGAAATATAGGCTACAAAACATCACGCTCCGCCCCACTGGAGCAGAGTAAAGCGGGTAAAACCGCGGGGCGCAGCTAGTACGACAATAAACCCGTAGTAGTAGCTAATACCCGATACTGAAAAAACTGTAAATAATAATGACTACTATTATAAGGAGGAAAGATTAACTCTTTCTCGGGAAGCTAGTTGTCAATGTATTTGATACGCGTAAGTTTAAATACGTTATAAAAGTAATGTAGGTAATAACCAATAACTAAATAGTTTTATTAGAGTTATTAACATTAAACATAGATAGATAAACATACTTTGGTGTCAAAATAAACACCGCAATAACGTAATGCTTTATCCGCGGTTCTCATTATTCTAGTTCACCGGTTCCCAAGATAAGCGCTGGAGATTTTTTGGAGAGAGGTAACAGAAACGAAGAATCATCTTGTTTGTTGTTTTAGTTATGTTTTTGTTAATAACATCCCCTTTTTTTGTCGTGGGGGAAATGCATTTACGCATTCCCACCGCCGCTGCAGCGTATTCGCGCACTGGCGATGGGATATGTGGGACTCGCCCTCTCCATAGCGTGGTATGCTAAACTCATACCACGTGGAGAGGACCCTACACCATTAAAATCCTCCGGATACTCCTTCGATCCACCGTTGGCGGGGGCCGGGTACGCATGAGCAATCCGGCCCCGCGACGGCACCCGCGGCCAATATGGTACCGCGGGATCTCCTGGGCCACACTTACAGTGGCCCATTTGCCCAATTATAGGGACGCCCGGAGTGTAGAGGCGTCCTTAATCCTCATGGGTCAGCCTCGAAGGGAGCGGGGCCCATGTGCCCCACTCGCCTTAATAACACCCCTGCTTTAAAAGTAATTTCAGCCACAACGACCAATCTGTAAGAAGGTTAGCCATCTGCAGGACATACTATAGGGCACCGTTTGTCGGCCCACATAGTTGCAATCTCCATTCCTCTCAAAATTCGGTGTTACGGTTCTACCAACATAACTGGTGTGAGATCAGATGCAGTACCGACAACTTAACGTACTCTACGAGACACGGGCGAAACACCACCAACTTGCAGGCTTCGTGCTAGCGCCTAGATTTTTCTAGAGAGAAAAATTCCATGCACACAATTTTCGTTTGAGCCCCTATTGAACTTACTATTTACGGTCAAAAATATTACCGCTGTCTTCCTGGCGTAGCGACATACACTATAGGTCTGGGTGATTGCTGGGTTCGATCCCAAAGCTGGACAAGATAATAATATATGTGTGTAAATTTAAAAAATCCTTCGGTTTATATAGATTGACTGGTAATTAGTAACCGATACCTAAACACATCATTGTGCTCATGATAACAAACGACTTTTACTATCGCACCAACCCTGAAATCGCGAAAAAAAATCAGCTGTTCCATACATTCATGTTCACATAACTCGTCAACATGGTAGGGAGCAGCTGATTTTTTTTTTCGCGATTTCTGGGTTTGTGCCATAGTAAAAGTTGTTTGTTATCATGAGCACAATCATGTGTTTAGGTATCGGTCACTAATTACCAGTCACCCTATATATTATCGGATATTACGTTAAGCCAACACACACACAACACGCGTTTATACCAGGGACCTAGCAGCAGTGTTTGCTTGTGTGTTGCAATATAATACTCCGATTACCGACCCGCCGGCATATCGTGGAAAACCCTCGGGAGGAGGTCTATCTTCAGCAATAATCGCTATATGGGCTGATGATGATGATGATGATATTAACGCTAGACCAATGAGGCAGTCTGAACTGGAATAATGTGAACTAGGCGTCATATTGTTCTAGTCGATGATTCAGTATTTCCAAATCCTGTTACTTATCTATAATCTTTGATATGTATGTGTGTACACACGTTCCGGAAAATTCTAATTATAGTGTACAAATTGTACTGATAGACATGTACTTTTTTTGTAATTGTTTTATTTTTTATCTGATGATAAGATTCAAGTGGTTGTTGTTAATACCTATACCTACTATGGCCTTGGTTACTATATGAGTATTATAGTATTGTATGGTGTTGAAAAATGGACGCTGGAAAGCCTTGTATGAAATCAAATAGTTATTTTTGGTACTGAATGGAGGAAGGGACTTGCGTTATTTGCAGTAAAATATAATCTACATATTATATAAAATTAAATTGTTTGTTATGAAAAATTAACAGGTTATTACTGAATGCATTACATAATGTTTTTATATAAGAAACTAATAACAAAACCACTTTTTTTAACTTTTTTTTGTCTGTCTGGCTGTTTGCTTCGGCTAGTTTCAGTAATGACTGGCTCGATTTTGACGGAACTTTCACTGGCAGATAGCCAATTTTATAAGGTGTAATAAATAGTATTCATATTTTGCGTACACTCAACGGTAGTAACGATTTGGAATTCACTGATAGAAGGTTGATATTACATATTATTTAGCTCTGAAACCACCAAAAAAATTCTAACGTGATTTTACATCTCATCCGCCTTAAGGCGCTGTACCTAGTCAAAATAGGCTTCACAAAACAGTTTTTTAGCCAAATGTTTACATTTTAGACCAGCTAAAAAAATATATGTTAATCTTGATCATATTTATGGGGGGACCATTGTGTTCAAAACACGTTTTCGGTAAATTTTCTCGATAAAAAAAAACATAAAATAACCATTTAAATTGAAATTCTAGCAATTGTAACTGTATTATTTATAAACAAATCTTGATAATATTAATAACAGTGATGTAATATATAATAATAAAGGGAACTGTTGTTTTTATTTATCGATTGGAATAATATATTTGCAAGGATTAATGTATTAAATAATTTGAACGAGTCGAACGAAACGTTGCGCCATCGCGGCGTCTCTTCGCTTCTCTTTCATTTCTACGCGGAGCAACAGTGACAAAACTAATACGTAAAAGTCGTTTATACACCGCGCCTTAAAGAACCTTCCGATGCCCTCGTATAGTCCGCGAGGCCCGCGAACTGTAAAGTAGAGCGACAGCACAAAACTCCCCTACAAAACTAAAAGCCCTAATCCCTCAATCTCCCAGACAGCGACCGCCTTGAGCCGAGGTCCGAGTCCCACAGGGGACGCTCTATTGCGCAGGTTGCTTAGTTTTTAAACCATTTATTTAGGCTGGAGCTCTGCTCACCTTTATCCCCTTATGAAGTAGCTAAAGCCGCGTTGCGAAAAACATGTTCATCCGAAAAACCGAACCTTTATCTATGTTTTGGAACGCTATTTTTTTAATTATACTCTTATCATTACGACGCGGTATTTATGAATTTACAATTTCCCAAAGATATAACTAAATCCCTTCCAATGAATACGTATAGGTAATAAAGTGATTTAGTTTATCCTGCGATCGATTCATAAGTAAATACGTATAGGTTTCATCATAAGCCCGTATTACGAACATGGGCCTCCTCCTGTGGGAAGGTTTTGCCATAGTCACCACGCTTGGCAGGCGGGTTGGTGATATTATTTGATTAATCGTACGTTGTGGATTTGATCCCCAAGCTAGACCAGAAATCTTTCTGTAAATTCTCAAAACACAATATTTGGTTAAGAAATAGGAAAGGATGTTAAGCCGATGGTCCCTGTTTTTATAACATGATTTATAACATGCGTATGCAAGGGACCGGACAGCAGCGTTTCCTTGTGTGTTAGAACATTATACTACGGTCAATCAAAGGTTAACGTTATACAACTGCCGATGCTCCACTTTACATTTCGCGGACCGAGGGAAAAATGGAAAGGGTATTACCCCCTGTCATTCATGTGACTCTCACAGCATCGTTCTTGTTTGCCAATCTATACTAATATTGTAAAGATGCAGAGTTTGAGTGTTTGTTTTCTCAGCGCTAAACTGAGGAATTACCGGTCTGATTTAAAAGCTCGAGCAAGGCTATCTATTACCTATATAGCCACATTTAATAATGATGTTCTCACGGGGTGAAACCGCGCGCGGAAGCTTGTTAACTTATATAATTTAACTTACCAAAAAAGGGTTGTTAAAACCCTTTTATGTTAAGAGTTAATAGCTTGTTTTATTTTAAAATCTAGCTGTCCCGCACGGGTTCACCCGGATGGATCCCGTTCGCGTCCCATTTAAAATGTCACCCCCTCTATTAAGTCACAAATATTCCGCATACCAATTTTTAGTTTTCTGCCTTGAAAATTGCGGAATGCTCCACCCCTCATTTTAGGAAAGTGGGAGGTTAGAAAGAGACATAAAGTAGTCTATGTCACTCTGCATCCCTTTAATTATCTCCACTTAAAAAATCACATCAATTCGTCGTTCCGTTTTGCCGTGAATGACGGACAAACATACAGACACACACATTTTCCCATTTATAATATTAGTACATACATGCATACATAAGCTCACGCCTGTTTTCCAGCGGGGTAGGCAGAGACAATGGACCTCCACTTGCTACCTACGATCCCTACACACATCTTTCGCTTCATTCACTCTCATAACATTCTTCATACAAGCACGTCGGTTTAGGGTGGATCTTATTTGACCTTTTGCGAGGATGTCTCCGATTTGGTCAGAGAACGTTCGTCGAGGTCTTCCCCTTCCGATTGTGCCACTCACACTTGCCATGTATACCTGTTTTGTCAATCTTTCTTCATCCATTCTTTCCACGTGACCAAACCATCTCAACATTCCCTTCTCTATCTTGGTAATCACGTCCTCTTTCACTCCACACCGTTCTCTTATCACGCTATTGCTATAATATTAGTATGGATTATTAAAAAGATTTCCTCGATAAAATCGTAACAACCCTATAAGTAATCTTATAACTGTATCATTTGTATTATTATATTCAACTACGCTAATGTCGTGTGCCGTGTGGTTTCCGGCTTAGAATAGACCACCCCGTGTCTACCCATGGGTGTTGTAAAAGGCGACTAAGGAACATATGGCTGATGGATGGGCAGCAGCGTCTATTAGCCCAAGGTTAACATATTACTGCGATCACCAATCCGTCTGCCAAGCGTGGTGATTGATCCTGGCAATATCATGAAGTAACACACCATAACGTGGGCGGAGCGGCTACTGTTCTCCGTACTTTATGTGCTATTAAAGACCCTTTGAGATCGTTATTGGTATGCGATGTGCACATTATTAATACTTTAAAGCTATCATGCACGTCACTGGCTTTATAGGTGCTTATACATATTGGTAGAAATGTCGCTATGTCTATATCTATAGAAATGAATATGATTGAAGTGTCTGCTTGTGATAAAATCGGCCGTAGCCCAATTGATACGGGCTCGGACTTGTGATAGAATGGAAGATACAAGTTTTTACAAAATACATAATAATAAAATAATGATAATAATGTTTTATTGATAAGAAAAATTATACCTATATTGAGATGGTAGATGATCACTCCTTTTTTTTCTAACCCTGCTGCTGTTTCTATTAAAAAAAGAAAAGAAAAAAGGTTACTATAGATACGAATTGCGCGGTCTACTGGTATTACAGGTGTGTTACGGGTAGGTTCACGTCGGTAGTGCAATGGGTGGGGATCGAACCGGCGACCATGTGTTTGTGAGTCCGACGCTCTAGCCACACTAGGATTTCCTATGTTATGGAGGCTATTCTCTTTCGTCGTAACAAAATGAAATTTTAGTAGGTATGGTCAGTGAACGGTAGGCCGGATTGCTTATGCGTACTCGGCCCCCGCCAACGGCGGATCGAAGGAGTGTCCGGGGAATTTTAGTGGTGTAGGGTCCTCTCTTCGTGGTATGAGTTTAACATACCACGCTATGGAGAGGGCGAGTCCCACATATCCCACCGCCAGCGCGCGAATACGCTGCAGCGGCGGTGGGAATGTGTCAATGCATTTCCCCCGGACAACAAAAAAAAAGTATGGTCTGTGAGTTTGACAACAATAAAGTGTTTATGTGTCAGTGTGTTTGACTATGTGGATGAATGTATATAGGGTACTGATAACAAAAAAGGCATTTTGAAAAATTGTATATGTTTGTTCCGGCTAATTCCCACTAGTTCGATTCATTAGTTCGATCGTCGAACTAGTGAGATTTTTTTTTCTCATTTGTTCGACCGTCGAACTAGTGGGAATTTTTTTCCTCATTTGTTCGACCGTCGAACTAATTAGATTTAAAAGTAGTTAAGTAAGGCGTTATAGGCTTTTATTTTGTTTTTCCGTGTGTTCCGCCTTATCTCCTAAACGATAGTATGTACCGATTTAGATGAGACTTTCATTGTTAGACAGCTTATATATCTAATCCTTATTTTACGCGAATGCAGTCGCAGGCACCAGCCAGTCAAACCATAAAACTCTCGTCCAGTAGCATCGCAACACCATAAATGAAACAATGGGATGTGTAGGTACGAGTGCACATTGCACATAAAGTATTGAGAAGGACCATACGGCGTACGTGACCGCGGCGCAGTGCTATCTCATGCCAGTAAACCTTATGATCTCATCGAGGAGACTGTTTAATCTATTTATATATATATATATATATATATATATATATGTTACAGCTAAAGATAGGTGTGAACATAAACTTAAGATTAGCCGGCTAAACTTAGGTTTAGCCGACCACATACGGTTAAACTTAGGTTAAGGTCTCAATAAGTCCCTGTTCAACTCTAAATTAAACAATACCTATGCATGGTACAAAAAGAAGTTCGGGTGGCTAAAAAAAAGAAACCTAAACCTAAACCAATGGAGTTGAACAGGGACTTATTCAGGTTGATCTAAGTTTAACTGCATGTGGTCGGCTAAACCTAAGTTTAGCCGGCTACATGCAGTTAAACTTAAGTTTATGTTCACACCTATCTTTAGCCGTAATATATATATATATTTGTCAAATATTAAAAGTTTAATTGAACAAAGAGTTTTAGTTAAGACAGGACAACGTCTCGTCAGAAAGTAAACTTTTAGTACAACCACTGTTCATTAACTGAACTTATGCATTAAGTGTTCGTCGACTTCGCCATAGTCACAAGTCGACGAAGACTTATGATTATGTCAATCTCAGAATTGCTTGGGAATCAGTTGCTGTGAACCTATACTGCTTCATTATTAACTACCTTCCCGCATGCGGTTACACGTGATTAGCTCCAGTTCTCGTTGGAACTTTATAATAAAATATAGCCTATAGCCTTCCTCGATAAATGGGCTATATAGTTCCTGCGATTAGCGCGTTGAGACATATAAACAAACTCTTCAGCTTTAAATAGTAGTGCAGATTTTAACTAAAACATTTATTAAAAATGAAGGATTCTTTTGAGTTTCTTGCCAGTTCTTCTTACAGTTGACTCAAAAAACTTGTGGAAGAATAAATATTTGGAGTATAGGGACAGAGTTATCCTATAGTCCAATAGAGATTAGGTAGTGCAGAGGTTCAGGTGAAATAATACTCTCGATTGTATAGCGATGTGTAATAAAATGTAAAAAGTGGCTCAAATATATACAATCGAATCATAGTGCAAGTAGTAGTATTTACAATGCGTTCTTAAATCTAGCTAAAATTATAATAAGGTCAGGTGGGGTAAGAGAAACATACTTTATTTTCAGAAAAATATTTTGACTGCTAGGACGAACAGCTAAAGTCTTTTGAGATCTTTGAAACACACAAAACTTGCCTTTATGTATTAGCTTCCCGTGGGCTAAATATCATGACGCTAATAACGGTTCTTACGACGATATTGACGTAAATGTCAAGATTAAATAAACGTTCCTCTTCCCCCTCACATGGGGTAAGAGGGACAGTCATTGTATTTCTTAAGATTGAAGTTTGAATTAAAATATTCGTTGCTAAATGTTCGTTAATTTGTAGGTAGAACTGCTTCGGTCAATATTGGATCTTAATTTCAATGAAATAAGGTATCATTTGGAATGAAAAAGAAGAATAAATCAATTCGGGGTAAGAGGGACATACAGGTTCGATCAGGGGTGGCAAACTAAAAAGAAATCGACAAGTAATAATTCTATATTTATTTAACCATACAAACAGTTCCTAATAATAAACAGTCTCTCCCTAACTAGTTTTCCCTAGTTAGTTACTCTTTAAAAATAACAATGGCATTATGTAACGAGATCAACATTGCGAATCAGTCTTTTAATTCTTTTAAAAAATTATTTAAAAAAAACACCAAAACAATTATAAAATATGTGAAATTATTTTAAAGCAAGGCACTTGAATCAATTAAATTGGCGTACAGCGCCTCATTTTAAATTTAAGAAAAATATAAATGTAATTTATCATAATCATATCTGCTTCTATCAGATTTTCTTATATATTTTCGGGGCATGTTTTATCTTATATCATTCCTGCAACAATCAAACAACAACAAAATATTACAATTATACAAAACTCATGAAACTTTATTTATCTAAACTATTATAATATAATAAAAAGAAAAGATTTTATATTTTATTTGTTTGTGATATGATTTCACTCAAAAACTACAAGCCCAATTTAAAAAAAATCTTTAACACAGAATGGTGCATTGTCCCTGGGTAACACAGTCTATAAATTATACGATAAAACGGCAATTTACGGGAAATTTAAGTTACACACGGAGGGAGTCGCGGGAAGTTTCTAGTTTAGTTATAATTTAAAATTGTAGTAAGTACAGAACAGTCAGTAAATTCTTTTCATTTTATCTACCTATAATTATAAATTATTCAAAATGTTGGTCAACCCTGCCATGGGGGAAGAGAAACGTATGTTCCTCTTTCACCGTGAGTAGTGACCCTCTTACCCCAGCTATTGTTTTTGGAGGTTAGGATTTTCAAGCGAAAGAAACTCATATTATTAGCTGTTTTTAAACTAAAATGATTAATAAAAAGAAACACTTACAGTTTTCTCCGTGTATCATTACATTTAAAATATTTCCAGCACTCTTTTTTCCCCAAAATATTGGTTCGCAAAAACACGTGCTAACTTTGTGCTAGTCGAATTTACAACTGTCAAACGTGTCTTCATTTTTTGGGGCTTCTGAGTCACGTAGCGACATCTATTGAAAACCGTTCAAACTATTTCACCTTCACTGTTTTATTGACGTAAAGTTCATAGTCATAAACGCTTCGGTTTACTAGTTATGGTCCCTAGTCCCTCTAACCCCGGTGTCCCTCTTACCCCACCTGACCTTACAAGAGTTAGTCCGCGAGGTGTCGCAACATTCGCCGTCGACCCGCGCGATCGCTGTTAGCAACGCGCGTATAAATATACCCGGCCAGTCGTTGCCGAACTCTTTCGCTTCCGCGCGTCGCGCCGAGAGGACGTGTCGCCGCGCCGTACGCTTCAGCTGTTCGTGTGACGTCGTGGTACTATTCGTATCAGTCTTTGTTAAGACTGCATACGTTTTTCACTACGTTAGTGGTGGAGTTTCTTTAGACAAAAGTCTTTTTCAAGACTACAAACGCATTTGTCAATGCGATCTTCGTTTCTTGACAGTTGTCCCGTTTCTTAATAGACACGCGTCAACGTACTTGTGGTAACGGTATTGTTATTACGGTGGTAAGGTAAAGGTACATTTGTTGGTCGTTTTGATGGAGGTAAGGTAACAGGTAAGTATTATAGTGGCCTGGTGAGCGGCCGCTATAGTGCTCCCCTCCTAGTGATAACGACTCGGGATTGTGACCTTCCTTCCAGTCCTCGTGGTTTTCTGATGGTTGTGAGGAGTAGCGGGAACTGTCCTTGTAACTTGAAGTGAAGTGGTGTTCGTTGCTTGTGTTGAAGTAGTGTTGCCGTGTGCTGAGCTTGTAGTGTTTATTCTCGTAGTGTCGTATTCATCAGCCACAGTATACGCAGGTTTCAGTCGGTCGATTGAAATATTTGCTTGACGATCTGGTAGCTGTAGTGTGTATACTTTGTTGTTTAGACGTGCGATTATCTTGAATGGACCTTCGTAAGGTGGCTGAAGTGGTTTCTTGACACTGTCGACTCGAACGAACACATACTTGCAATTTTGTAGGTCGCTGTGTACAAAAATGTTCCTACTGTTATGGTTCTTCTGTGACGTCGGCTTGAGTGCGTTGATGTGATTACGTAAGTTGGTGACGTAATCATAGTTTAGGTTTTCGCTTGTTGACGACGACGAGAAGAAATCGCTGGGTAGTCGTAAGTTGTAACCATATGTTAACTCTGCGGGGCTCACTTCGGTGTCGGTTTTGAGACAGGCACGCAATCCTAACAATACTGTAGGTAATTGTTCCGTCCATGTTGTTTGTTTGGATAGTTTCGTTTTGAGGGCGGCCTTGAGTGTTCGATGAAATCTCTCGATCATACCGTTTGCACTCGGATGATAAGGTGTAGTCCGTGTTTTGTTTATGCCCATTGTTGACATTAGTTTTGCGAACAGCTGACTCTCGAACTGACGACCTTGATCCGTAGTTATAGTTGTAGGACAACCGAAACGTGCGATCCAGTGTTCGTAGATAGTTTTAGCGATGGATTCAGCGGTGATATCTTCGATAGGTATCGCTTCAGTCCACTTTGTAGTACGGTCAATCATTGTTACCAAGTACCGATGACCTTGAGGTGTGATAGGTAGTGGGCCGACAATATCGACGTGCACATGCTGGAATCGGTCGCTCGGCGGAAATGTAGTTAGCTCGCTCTTCGTATGTCGTTGAACTTTGCACTGTTGACATTTAACACATGTTTTCGCCCAGTGTCCGACATCCAAGTTCATTGATGGCCAGAAGAATTTTCGCGCCATTATTTTTCGTGTAGTTCGAATGCCGGGGTGACTTATGTTATGTACAGCGTCGAATGCTTGTCTTCTGAATGGCTCCGGTAGGTACGGTCGAACATATGGTGTTGACGTTTCACAGTACAGTTCAATGTCCGATGTAGGTAACGTCACTTTTTTTATTTCGAGATTACTTTGCGTCTTGAGTTTTACTATGTTGTTGTCCTTCTCTTGAGCTGTTTTAATTGATTCGTAATCGAGTGACGATGGACATGCGATGGTTTCTATGCGGCTTAGGGCGTCGGCGACGATGTTTTGATCTCCATTTACGTGTCGTATATCGGATGTGAACTGACTGATGAATAGAAGTTGTCGAGTGCGGCGTGGGGTTTCGGTAGGTGACGGTGCTTTGCGAAGTACATATGTTAGTGGTTTGTGATCCGTATATATTGTTATATCTTTTCCTTCGAACATTTTTCTAAAGTGTTTGACTGCCATGTGGATTGCTAATAGCTCTCGATCGAAAGTACTGTACTTTTGGTGTGTTTCAGTGAATTTCTTCGAGTAATATCCAAGCGGTTGCCATTTGTTGTTGACAAACTGTTGTAGTACTGCGCCCGCGCTTTTATCCGACGCGTCGCAGAAAATAGCCAGGGGTGCGTCGGGTGATGGGTGTGCAAGTAGGGTAGCGGTACGAATACTCTCTTTGCACGCCTCGAATGATTGGTTTGCGTCTTCATTCCAGTCGATCTCGGTCTTGTCACGTTTTTTTACTTTGTGTAGGTATTTATGTAGCGGCGCTTGTATTGATGCGGCTTTAGGTATACTGTCGCGGTAGTAGTTTATCATCCCGATGAAACGTCGTAACTCTTCTATTGTTTTAGGTTTCGGGTAATCGTTGATGGCCTTGACCTTTTCTAGTGGTGGTTTGATACCGTTTGATGACACGTGGTAGCCGAGGAATGTAACTTCTTTTTGTCCAAACACGCACTTGGCTGGGTTGATAGTGATGCCATATTCCTCTAGTCGGGCTAGCAGCATGCGCAGGTGTTTTTGATGCGTTTCTTCAGTGTCGGAGGCTACCAGCAGGTCATCAATGAACGGGAACACGAAGTCCATGTCTCGTAGTACCTCATGGATAAATCGCTGGAATGTTTGTCCACCGTTTTTTAACCCTGGGCATATCCGCTGGAATTCGTATAATCCGAACGGTGTGATTATGGCGGTCTTCTCTATGTCTTCACTGTGTATAGGTACTTGTTGGTAGGCTCGATTAAGGTCAAGTGTAGAAAATATTGTTTTCCCCGCAAGTTGGTAAGTAAAATCTTTGATTCTTGGCACTGGATAGCGGTCGGGTTTGGTGACGGCGTTTAGTCTTCGGTAGTCGCCACACACGCGTAGTTCACCGTTTTTCTTAGGTACAATGTGTAGTGGTGACGACCACGGACTCTTGCTCGGCCGACACAATCCCTGCTCCATCATGTTTTGGAATTCTTTCTTAACCTGTTCATAGCGGTGCGGCGGTATAGGTCTCGCTCGGCAGTGAACAGGTGGGCCGGATGTTTCGATGAAATGTTCTACGTTGTGCTTCGGACTGAGCTTCATTGATGTTAGTCGAGTAGTACCGGGATATTCTGCGAGTATGTTGTGGTAAGATTGTTGTATGTCGATGCTGCGTACCGTCGGATGATTTGTAGGTATTATTTTTCCGTTGGTCGTGAGTGAAGTTTTGCCATCGATTAGTCGACGATTCTTCAAGTCCACTATCAGTTGATGGTAATTGAGGAAATCTGCACCCAGTATAGGTTTTGAGACGTCGGCGACGATAAACTTCCACTTGAATGGGCGGCGTAGTGATAGGTCGAGCTCGAGTGATTTCTCACCATATGTAGGTATAACAGTATTGTTCGCGGCGTATAACTTGAATGAAAGTGGTTCTTCTTTACATCCTTTGCTTTTTGGTAGTACCGATATGTTAGCACCGGTATCGACCAGAAATGATAAGTTTGTTTTCTTATCTGTGATGAAAAGGCGGTAAGATTGTAGTGAAACGCTAGTTTCCGCCTCAGCCAGCGTTGCTTCTAGTTTCCCGACTTGTTATAGTTACAGGGAGGTGTACATCTCTCAGCGTTCGGGCCAAAACGTCGGTGATAGTAACATACATCGGAAGCTGGCGAGTTAGAACGGGCCCGTGACGTGCTCCGGGGTCGGTATTGGTATCTGGGCGGTGCTTGGTTGTCGTAGTAGTTTCGGGATCGCCGACATGAACACGCTGACTGTGTATTTTGGGCGGGGAATGGTCTACTGCGCAGCTCGGCGACTTCCACAGATAGCTTTCTTACTTCTTCAATTAAAAATATAATTTCGTTTTGGTTAGATGGAGACGGTGGCGGTGGTGATGTGATTAGTGGGCTTGCGATAGCCGATATAGAGGCTGCAGTTTGTTCGACCATCTTGTCTGCGAGAAGGGCGAGTTCATCCAATGTTGTTTTGTTGCTGAACGATTCGCTGACCGCAATTACTGATCGTACGTGTGTGGGCAGGTGATTGGTCCACATCATGCGTAGAGTACTTTCTGGTACTTTGTCCCCTGCGAGGTGCTGCATGCGCCGTAACAGTTGTGTCGGCTTTTGGTCACCCAACTCGATTTCCGACAGAAGCTTTTGTAACTGCCGGCTGTCGGATTCTTCATAGGCACTTGTTAGGCGCTCCTTGATCCTGTCGTACAGGTCGTCTGGCGGCTTAAACAGTAGATCTGCGATCTGTTCTATATCTTGCTTTTCTAGGTGGGCGATGACGATCTGCGCTCGCTGCTGCTGTGATCGCTTCCCGTCGCTGGTGGCTGCTTCAAAAGCTATAAACCACAGACGCGGCTTGTCGCGCCAGAACGGTGGTATACGGAGGGCTAGAGATATAGCTCCGACGTCGTGACGCTGTGATGAGTGCTCAGGTGCGGCTTCCATTGCTTGCTTCTCTGTTGCTGATGTGTTCAGGTGCGTTGGGTCCATGCTTGAACGGGGTCACCACTTTGGAGTATAGGGACAGAGTTATCCTATAGTCCAATAGAGATTAGGTAGTGCAGAGGTTCAGGTGAAATAATACTCTCGATTGTATAGCGATGTGTAATAAAATGGCTGCTGCTTGTCTCTCGCACCCGAAGGGTGCGGGTAGATGGTGTCAGGGCTGTTGCCCTCTGACCATGATGCTCTGCGCTACGTGTAACGACACGTAGGTCCTGTGGATGCTAACTACTACTACGAAAAATAATAGTCGATTAGTATGGACGACTCGGGAACGTAGACTTATATTATGTTAACTACGTACTGTGGAACTAACTACTATTAAGGAAGATAATAGTGGATAATAGTGGATTAGTATAGGCGACTCGGGAACGTAGACTTATAATATAATAACTACATCCTGTGGAACTAACTACTACTACGGAAAATAATAGTGGATTAGTGTGGACGACTCGGGAACGTAGACTTATAAGTAATACCTATACTAACTACGTCCTGTGGAACTAACTACTACAAAGTTAGTTTTATACATAAAATCATTATTGTGTAGGGTTATCTACTGAGTCAGGTGACTCATTAGACACACCGAAGTACTCCCGGTGATATGGGTGCTCGTGACGCGTGGCCCACTCGGGCGGCCTGCTGTGGAGAGGAGCGATCCCTTGAATGTGGTGATGTTTAGACTTGTCAGCCTTCCGGAACATACCTACGGCGAGACGTCGAACGAAATCATCGAGCCCCTCGTGCTGTAGTCCGTCGGCGATCGTCTTGTTTCTCACGTAGTATGGAGCACCTACGATGGTACGCAGGGTGCAGTTCTCCTGAGCTAGGAGTCTCACCCTGTTGCTGTTTGAGATAAACGGCAACCACGCAGGTGCTGCATACGTGAGGCGGGATCTAATGTAAGTTTTGTATAAACCTAACTTTGTGCGTAGGGACATCTTTGATAGAAATAGAGGGTTGAGTTTACCTCGAGCTAACCTCGTCTTCGCGATCGTGTCTTTGACGTGCGACTGCATGCTCAGCTTGCGATCTATGGTGACTCCCAGGTACTTGATTTTATTTAACCAAGGTACCGATTGTCCCTGTAAAGTAATGGGCGGGGGTAAGCGCTTGTTACCAAAGATGATAGCTTGCGTTTTACCTACGTTCATTGACATCCTCCATTTGGCGAGCCAGTCAGGTAGCTCGTCCAGAGCGGTTTGAAGTAATCTCGCCGCTCTGCCGGCATTCAGTGAGGAGGTGTAGATGGCGGCGTCGTCGGCGAACAACGCCAACTGCGCCGGCTCAGCCACCGGGATGTCGTCCGTGTACATGTTGTAACACGTCGGGGACAGGCAGCTGCCCTGCGGGACTCCCGATCTGATAGGGCGGTCGCCCGATGTGCAGTCTTCGACTGCGACATGGAAAGACCTCCCGCTCAGGAAGGAAGCGAGCACCTTGGTTAACCTAACTGGTAACGGGGAGGGAAGAGTGGTTATTTTATATAATAGGCCATCGTGCCAAACCTTATCAAATGCCTTCTCCATATCTAGGAAGGCGGCGGCTGTCTGTACGCGGCGGTTGAGGCTGTGCGACACATGGTGGAGTACTCGGATCAGCTGCAACGTTGTCGAGTGATCGTGGCGAAACCCGAATTGTTCGGGTCTCGGCGTGAGATACTCATTGAGATGCTGTAAAAAGAGTCGCTCAAACACTTTCGACAGTGTGTTGAGCAAGGTGATCGGCCTGTGGTTTTCAGGCCTCCTCAGGTCCTTCCCGGGCTTCGGCAGCATGATGACACGACCTGTTCGCCATGCCGCAGGGAAATATCCAGTACGCAAAATGCCATTAAACAACCTGGTTACTGTAGCTACCGCTCGATGGGGTAGCCGTCGTAGTGCGTTGTTCGGCAGGCGGTCCGGTCCCGGGGCCTTCCGCGGGTTGGCGTATGAAATCATGCGCCTAACCTGTTTGGGGGAGAAGACAATTGGTGTATCGTCGGGGGCGAGGGGCTTAGCTAAGTACGCCCTCACGTGCTCTTCCACTGCCGTCGTGTGGGCGGCATCTCGGCTCGGGAATGGGGTGAATTGCTTCTCGAGCGATTCGGCGAATATCTCCGCTCGGTCCGCGGCCTCGAACCGAAGCAATCCGTCGGCTGCAAGGAGGGGGCGGACCGGGGGTCGTTCACCCGACAGCTGTCGGCACAACCTGTGGACTGAAGGCGTATGATCGCTTACTTCGGTGATGTGCTGTTCCCACGTCTTATCAGCGTGGTCGTTGAGTGCTAGACGCACCTTCTCGACCACTCTGTTAAGTGTGGTTTTCAGCGCAGGCTCTCTGGTGATCTGCCATCGCTTCCTCAGCCTCCGTTTGTAATCTATAAGATTACGTATGCGGTTCGGGATCGGCGGCAGGTCGTTGGTTCTCGGCTCGATGGTGGACGACTCCTCCAGGGCTGACTTCAGGCACTGTGTAAGATTATGGTTTACCTTATCGACCTCTTCGGGTGTAGATACCGGGCTCGTTGTCACGGTGTCATGGACTATCTCGGCGTACTTATCCCAGTTAACGTTTGTGTGCGTCTTGGGATAAGCAACTCTCGTGGGCGGGCTAGTAATGGTCAATAAGACCGGGCGGTGATCTGAGGGGAGATCGAGCAGCACCTCCTGCTGGATGGTGGTCCTTAAACCACGGTGTAGTACCAGATCGATGATCGAGCTCGAGGTTACGCCATTAGGTAACATGGCGTAATGTGTTGGCTCATCGGGACCATCGATATAGTAACCGTGGTTAATGGAATCGGCTAAAAGCAAGCTGCCAATACGATCAGAGTAGTGACAGTACCAAGCGGTATGCTTAGCATTGAAGTCACCTGCCATGATCGTAGGGATGTCGGAGCTCAGGATCTGATGCACATCGCTGGTATCTAGAGTGACAGTGGGCGGGCGATAAACCGCAAACAGCCTTAGCCTCTCACCGGCGACGCTAATCAATACCCCTAGGGCGTACATTGAATTAAGCTCGATGTGTGGAATGTGTTGGTGCACGATGTTCCTCCTCACGAAAACCGCTAGTCCTCTGTAGGCGCGACCCCCATCAGTGACTTCCTCCTTACGGTAAGAAATATAATTAGGTATCGCGAAACGTTCGTTGATCTTTAAGTGAGTTTCACTTACTAGTAGTACATCTACTTTCCTTTCCCTAAGGAAGTGGATGACTAGGCGGCGCTTTCTCCTGAGACCTTGGGCGTTCCAGTGAACAACACGGAGTGTACTACACATGCTGGCTGGAAACTGTGACGATCGCGGATAGGATGGCCTTATGTGCGGCCGATCCCGGGGTAGTCTTAGTAAGATTATTGCATAATGCCTTGAGGGCATCAGCAATATCACCCTTTGGGGAGGGTGCAGGTACCTTTGCAGGTGTGGCAGGCTCCGAGGTCGCGCTGGGCTGAGCGGTAGTCGTCTTCTTCTTGGGGCCCCTCTTTTTCTTAAGAGGCACCCCTCGTTCTGTGGGGTTGTTCGCAGGGGCCATAAGAGACCCCTGCGCTGTGTTAGCTACCTCCCTGTGCTGTACCATTGGTGCAGCTTTGGAGGTAGTTTTGGCAGCTGGGCCGGCTCTCCTGTTGCGCACCTCCTTCTTGAGAAGGGGGCACGAGGAGTGGCTGGCCGGGTGGTCGCCTCCGCAGTTAACACATGACGCGCTTTGCTCGCGAGGGCGTGGGCATTCGTGGGCTCTATGGGGGCCTCCGCATCGCACGCATGCCACAGCCCTGTGGCAGTTATGCGATGAGTGGCGGAAGCCCTGGCATCGGTGGCATTGGGCGGGGCTCTTTTTGCCCCTCCAGGCTTCGATACGCACTCCCGGCATACACAACATCTCATTGATGCTGTATATTCCCGGGAGAACGCCCGGGGTGCGCTTTAAAAGCGCGAAGAATAGGCATCCGGGGCGGCCAGCCTTGGCGCGAATACGTTTGGTGGCTTCCACCTCGTATCCCCGTTCGTTGAGGTCTTCCTTGATAGCCTCAGGATCGGTGTTGTAGGGTAGCCCACGAATGGCCACCTTTACGCTACGCTCCTGCGGCAATGTGTACGTATGCCAGTACACACTATCGTCGGCCTTTTTTAAGTCCGACATGTACGCCTGGACTACGCGGAACTCGTTTTCGTCCTGAGGGGAGAATTTAATACCCTCTCCCAACGGACGGGCGTTAGGGGTCTTACCCAGTATGGCCTTGATGGCCTTAAAATGAGTCGACCAATCTGGGAGGCGATCCACCACAATGGGTGGGCAGCGCTCCTTGGGCGGCGTCGGCGGGGTAGCCACAACCACTTGCGGTTGCGGCCTCGGTGGTGTCGGTGAGCGGGGCGCGGGTGCCGGCGCGGCGGCGGCCACGGCGGCGAACGTCGGGCCGCGGCGCCCTTCGGCGACCGGCGATCGGGATCGCGACCGTTGACCCAACGGCGGCGACGGGGATCGCGATGAGGTCGGCGTGTCGTCACGCCGGGACCTCAGAGGGCGATAAGATAAATCCCGGCTAAGCGGGGGTACCTTAGAGCCGAGCGAACACACTTCTGGCAAGCTCGTCAGCTGACTTGGTGGTGGTGGCGGCTGGCTCGGCGGCTGGCTCGGCGACTGGATCATCGGCTCGGACGCTGGGCGATGCGGCGGCGGAGGCGGCGACGATGGCTGGGCTAGAGAGGCGGGACACGCGTATCCGAGGGACATCGCGACCAACTGGCTGCGATCCTCCTCGGATAACTGGCTACCTGTCGCGGTTGCACTCTTTATTTTCATAAAGAGGCTTATCCACTGGAGCAGGTCTTCGGTGACCGCTACACCTGCCGCCTTGAGTTGGTTGTAGGTCCTCTCGGCGGTAGATATGGTCGACATGGCACTCGATGTCGATGTCTTGGATGAGGCGGGCGATGACGGCGGCGTGTAGTCCATGTCTTCTGATGAAGACGCCATCCTGAAACAGGGAACTGTTCAGTTGTGCTCCGGCTGGTGCGTGTTAGAGCGCGCAAACGGCGGCGAGCCCGCGTTCCCCCGCAACTCAACCCGGGTACACCACGTGGTGGCACGGGTGAGTCGCGGCACTCGAACGAGGGCTACGTCGGTAACAATAGTTTGCGCAACACCGTAACACTACACCAACAACATGGGAAAAGCACTATGTGTGAGCACTCGTGCGCGTGAGCGCGGGAAATAGATCGCGATCGTTAACGGTCGGCAAGAGCGAGCGCGCGAAACACGACTACACTCAACGGCCGCTACGGGCGAACTCTTTAATAAAATGTAAAAAGTGGCTCAAATATATACAATCGAATCATAGTGCAAGTAGTAGTATTTACAATGCGTTCTTAAATCTAGCTAAAATTATAATACAAGAGTTAGTCCGCGAGGTGTCGCAACATTCGCCGTCGACCCGCGCGATCGCTGTTAGCAACGCGCGTATAAATATACCCGGCCAGTCGTTGCCGAACTCTTTCGCTTCCGCGCGTCGCGCCGAGAGGACGTGTCGCCGCGCCGTACGCTTCAGCTGTTCGTGTGACGTCGTGGTACTATTCGTATCAGTCTTTGTTAAGACTGCATACGTTTTTCACTACGTTAGTGGTGGAGTTTCTTTAGACAAAAGTCTTTTTCAAGACTACAAACGCATTTGTCAATGCGATCTTCGTTTCTTGACAGTTGTCCCGTTTCTTAATAGACACGCGTCAACGTACTTGTGGTAACGGTATTGTTATTACGGTGGTAAGGTAAAGGTACATTTGTTGGTCGTTTTGATGGAGGTAAGGTAACAGGTAAGTATTATAGTGGCCTGGTGAGCGGCCGCTATAAATATAAGCTTGTAAAATGGAGGAAGGCATCATAAGAACATGATTTAAAATAAAGAATATTTTGATTTCATTTCATTTGCAGTCGCAGGCAGTAGCAACTTAGATAGTACCTATATTTCATTTATCTCTCCACATCTATCAATTACATTTTAATTAACAAATGAAACATCACGTTGTCCATTACGGGCTCTCCACACGCACGATTAGGTCATGCCATATAAACATCATTGTCAATGCAACGCCTGTACCTACTGCATGGGACTTTTATGCTAATTACATTATTTAGTTGAAGGACGGGCCATCTCTCATTCATTACGGCTCCGTTACATAGCTCCATCTAATATACCGAAATATATCAGTTTTTATCAACGAGGTTTTTGCTACTTTGGGCAGGGCTCCAGCCGTAATAATAATATGAGGCTGTTGCTACCTCACTGGGCCTAAGGTATAACTCTCTGACAGACTTCTCATATACAGGGTGTCCCAAAAGATTACGTAGCTGGGAAGGGGGGTGATAGGGATGGTCACAAGGGTCACCAGAAAAATATAAAAAATTCCCTCTGGGTGTTTAAAAAAATAAATGGCATTTTTTAAAAGACTAAAAATTTTACACCTTGTGCTAACTGTACCTACAAATATGGCTGTATTTAAAAAAAATGCTGTTATGTAATCTTCAATAACAACAAGGTCATCAACATCAACATCAAAAATAATAAGGTGTAAAACTTTAAGTTTTTAAAAAAATGCCATTTTTTTTTTAAATACCCAGAGCGGATTTTATTTTTTATTTTTCTAGTGACCATTGTGTCCACCCCTGTCACCCCCTTTCCCAGCTACTTAACCTTTTGGGACACCCTGTATAAGGACAGTCACAAAGTAAGGTAAATCATTTATACAGTCACCTATAGCTAATTTAAACTTAAATAAACTTATTAAAATACTGACTATCCTAAATATATGCTTCTGGACAACGCTCCCAGCATCCTAACATTATTCCCCCCGTTAAATGGATTTGCTTATCTGCTGTGCAAAGTAAATACCAGTACTCAGGGAAAGCGTTTAAATTAATTTGGCAATCCCGTTCTGGGTCGTGGCACCCATATTTCGATCTCAATAGGTAGAAATACATAACCACTGTCAAGGATTCTGACGGTATTTATAAAGGTCAGTATTTTGATAAATGTCAGGTTATAAAAAGGCCTGTGGTTACCGTGTTAATGATGACATTGATGACATTGAATTTCGCCCCTTAAACAACCAAAGCAGGAAAGCTTTCAAATTTTATTTCTTCCAAGTTAATCATCATCATCATCCACCCAAGGGGGGTTTTTGATATAGTCACCACGCTTGGCAGGCGGGTAGTAACCGCAGTATTATGTTGTAACACACAAGGAAACGCTGATGCCCGTTCCCTTGTAAACGATTGATATAGATGATGTTATAACAATCGGGACCAACGGCGTAAGGTGCTTCCCGGAGGAATCATAAAATTCTTTTCGAGTTAATAAATACATCGTTTATATAATGTCTATATTCATCCATTAACCTTTGTAAAAATAAAGTAAAACACAACGTTTCGGTACAATAGCATTGTGGTGACATCAGCACAAGGTCAACTCAATCTAATGCAGCTAAACTAACATTTATCTAATCCTTGTCTCACAGGACTCTGGATTGAACGAATTATATGTTTGTTTAATTTTATGTGGCCACTTGTTACACCCACGTTAATTACATATAGTTTTATTTATCTCCGTCACACTAATACCTCCACTAAAAGACGTAGATGAAAGTAAACATAATTGTATTTATATCAGTAACGTTCAACTTTCCTATGTCCATGCAGACCCGAAGTCAGGGAGGTCTGCGAATTGTAAAATTGGGCGATAATTGCACAAATCTTTAGCCGAGTTCCAACAGTGGATATCTTCTTGCACAGGTTGCTTAGTTCGTAGGAGGCAAAAGGCCTCGCCTGACAGACGCCGGCTCGTTTTGTGATCAGATCTCCACCACTCTTGATACGGCAATTTATGAAGTCATTCACGCTGCTAGTGACAGAATTAGATGGAGGAATATGATCTGAAGGAAGAAGGCAGAAGAAGAAGGTGAACTAGCAAAACCCTCATGGCTAACGGCATATTATGTCCAAAAGGAAAGGGAGTGAGTGGAGCTCAGTCTGATTACGATAAATTAATCTTTCGCTTATAGCTACGTTAATCAAGGCTCCGAATCTGCTTATTTCAAGTAACATAATCATTGGGATCGGCAACACGAGAGTGACCCAATAATTTACCGTAAACAGCAAAATCCAGCAGTTTCCAAATGGTTTCAAACTGTTGTTCTACATCAATTCTATTAGCCGATACAATTTACAACAAAAACTAACCTGCTGAAAAACAAGACAGTATCAAAACATAGATAAGGTTTATGACAAATGCATTTCGATCACGAACTCTTACGTTCATCGTGAGGAGGCGACCTTGGCCTCCACGAGGAATAGGATAGCTGATGGTACCGCCTGCCGATGGCTCGGCCTCCACACGCGAGGCGCTAAATACGGAATGTTATTTCATGTTTTTAAAAAGTTTTCCTATCTAGCTATCGTATCAGCCATCAGTTCAAATGTATACAATTAGTTGTATATGTATACCTAGTTTTAGTACATAATAATTTACTTCCGCAATGCGCGTGGATCTTCATAAAAAAGACTAGGTAAATAAGCTACAGGAAAAACACGGGAGTTAAAGCATTGCCGAAATCGATCGGATCATCATCACATATTTATATGTTGTTATTGTTTAGTGTGCCTAAATGAATTTTGAATTTGAATTTGCCGTACCCAAAGGTAAAATGGGACCCTATTTCTAAGAACTTAACTCCCCTGTCTATCTGCCACTAAGCAGTATATCATGAACAATGATAACTAGACAGTTGAACTCCTGATACCTACTATAGTTGGCTCTTATACAACAACTTAATTATTTTGCCGTTCTTCTTTTACCATCATTTCATAGATAATATTACAGAACACTTCGTGCTTCGCTCTGTCAGTCCGCTTAACCACCACATCCGCAAATGAATCTTTAATTTTACAAAAAGATAGCAGAAATGGAACCTCGTCATTTCTAGAGATTAAAGGCGTAACTTATACCTACCACTACGCCACGTAACTTTGTAAAATTAATATACGGTACCTATGTAAAATTTAAAAATAGTTATCAATATTAGGGAATGTGAAGAACCAATAATAATAACATCATCATCATCATCCGCCCGTATAACGTCCACTGCTGAACATGGGCCTCCTCCTGAGAGAGGGTCGTTGATATATTCACCACGATTGGCAGGCGGGTTGGTGACCGCAGTATTATGCTGTACCTCACAATGAAACGCTGCTACCCGTTCCTTGATATACGATTATTATAACAATCGGGACCAACGGCTTAACGTGCTTTCCGAGGCACGGAGGGTAGTCCCTCAAGCAACCAGACCCGTAAAGAAATCTTAGAATTTACACAACGATTTTCTGTCCGGCTTGGGGATCGAACCCACGACCTCCGAGAATTAAAGCGAGCCAAATACCGCTACGCTACGGAGGTTGTCAATTATAACATATCTATAATAATAATAATCTAAATTAACTTCACATGAGTGGAGGCCCCAGAGGAAAGTCTGGTGTCGCGACCGCGCTTGGTTCATATGTATATGGTATAGGCATATGTTATCAATACGTGACTAAGGCTTTAATGTATAATGCGTCGGGGACATCGAAAGGGCATCGTAGAACTACAAACAAATCCACCCCATGGGGCGCGACGTCTAGACGTGACGCATGGGAGCACTCTGTCGGTAAATGTCTATTCAACGTTTGAGAAAAACATGAAATTCACCCCAACGTTTACTAATGTAATGATTGTTGGCATTTTATAGCCATAGTTAAACAAACTTGATGGATGCCCTTTTTAAAAATATTTTTATTGTTCGCATTTTAGTATGATCATATTAAAACCTGTGTCAATTTCGACAAAAATTTCAAAAATTATAATTCAAATAAATGTCAAGAATTTAAAAATTACTAAAATGCAACTTCTATGCATTATTAATAACATAAGCTCACGCCTGTTTCTCAGCGGGGTAGGCAGAGACAATGGACCTCCACTTGCTACGATCCCTACACATCTTTCGCTTCATTCACTCTCATAATATCACAATTAATAGCATTATTAATAGCATATAAAATATTACATTTAAACAATAAATTAGTATTATCTATTTATACGGTGTCTTTTAAATCTTTTTTAGTCTTTTTAAAAGACTGCTCCTGTACTTGCAAAATTAAACCCTGTGTCGCGGGGGACAACAACATCTAATTCACGGACATAAAGCACACCCAGGCTCAGATCAACAATAATTGTTCCGGGTGGGAATCGAAGCCAGGACACCAGAAACGTAATATAACAATTTTAAATAGACAAATGTTTTTAACAAAAAAAAGTTTAACACAAAGAGACAACAATTATGAATTTACAGTCTACAAAATAGATAGGTTTGCACCTCGTGAAATGCATCTTAAATTTATATGTCCACATAAAGGGCAAGAATTCACTGTTATGTGTAGTGGTACGCAGCTAGCAGCGAACTCTTCATCCATAGGAATTACAGGCTGTTGTACTGACTTAAACATATTTATTTTCATTAATTGTCACAGAAGGTGTAAACGAGGAAGGTTTATATGTATAAAGGCGAAAACATATTATTAAAACGCCACGCCACGCCACGTGTCAACACCTGTGCATCAGTACGCGCGTGGCGTCGTGTCGGGTGTTCATAGTGTGTTTCTGGTCAATAGAAAACAATACATTTGATTCGACTCAACACGCGTGGCGTATCGTCGGGTGGCGTGGCGTTTTAATAATATGTTTCCGCCTTAATACATTGAATTGAGTTGAATTATAAGAACAAATACTCTAATTATTTGGGCACATACTGGCTTACTACAACATGTCCTAGGCTGATGGCTAGTCCTTAGACATTAGCCGCCGTGGTAGAAATCGGGTGGCAAGAATTTATTTAATTTACTTTTCAGTAAATCGGAACGTGTCAGCGGCGCTAAAAATGCCAAGTTGATGTGCGTCTACGGAAGTAGTCCTCGACAGCCGAGCACTCCTCAATTGTTGAAGGTAAATCACTATAAATATACTGTTGATAACGCCTCGGCGCGGCGTTGTAAATCATTACGTCCGAAGACTGAATTGATGCTCCGTGCGGCAATAAACAGGTGTTAAACGACCCGACCCAAGAAAACCCATGACAGTCTGCTCTACTGTCCCCATAAGCTTTTGGAGGAGCACCCTGGGTTCTTAGGGGGTAAACCCTCTCCTTGTGATATGATTAGCATATCTTCGCAACAATGAGTGGGGAAGTCCTATATTTGGATACGTATTTTTCCCGTAGAAAAAACTGTCCAAACAATAGATTGACCGCTTGGTCAAGGTTCAGATGTCTGTAGTGTAATATCAAAACTGGCTGGTGCTGTACATATCTATAGTAGGTACTGGCACTAGTCCTTGTTTTTGGACCCCGCATGCAATTTAACATCATGTGGCTGGGGATCATTTGTCTGGTCAGAAACAAAAAAATCCAGTAGAAGTATTGTCTAGGAAACTTGAATATACTTGAAAAATGTATCATCAGCGTCTAAGTATACTTACCAAGCTGATATCGTCATGCGCTATTGTGCTTGTCTTTAGGCTTTGGATCATGACCAGTTTGAATCATATACTGATACTGATTACCTATAATAATAGAGAAAGTAGCTAATGAAATGACCATATATCCATCCAAAAAATCCAATAACCTCTTATAATTTCTACAGATACTCGAAGAAACTATTCAAAAGAAAATACCCAAGCATCTCATCAATTCCTCGACCCCACGTGACGCTGAGCGGTACCGACTGATGTTCAACATTCCGGAGAAGACTGCAGACTCCCTGTTCCAGTACCGCACCAAGTTCGTCCAGCACATGCTGACCAGCCCCATGTACGCCAACAGCGCTGTCGGCAAGCCTTGGGAGATGATTCAAAAGTAAGTAATTCTCAATTAGGCTGATTTAGTTAGGCGTTCAAGGAATTCGTAATTTAATGTGAAGGTACTGTACTTAAAGAATTGTTGTATATTATGCAGTGCATTTTAATATAATTAAAAGTACAAATAGCACGTGTTTTTCAAGAAATTTTCCTATAATATATTTTTTGCGTACGTATGTCACGAATCCAATTGAAGTTACAACGCTTTCAAAGTCAATTCTAAACTACATCTGCTGAAGTAGACATAGTTCCACGTCTGTGTCATAAAATATAATTATTTGAAGGGATGGGGAGTACGAGCAGACATTACGTCATAAGATTTTCCCTTGTCTTGACTAATGTATGTCTAGTAGGTATTACGTATATCGACTTTAGAGTGTCTTGTAATAACATATGTTCTAAGCAAGGAAAATCTAAAAAAAAATGTAGATACTCAAAGAAAGGTACTCCGGATCATTGTATTATTGGTTATTTATTTATTCGAGTTTGTCAATAATTATAACAACAGTTTTTTTTTATTATTTAGAGGCTCTAAATACATTGTTTAAATATTGGTATTCAAGTATTTTGAATTGATAATGATGTCCTCCACGACGTGTCCGTCGATGGCGAATCTCTGCTATGTATTTCTATGATAGGCGCGGATATGTCTGCAACCCAAGTGTCGTGTAGCCTCGTATTGCTCAGAAGCCATATGTATAGTCCTACGCCATTCAGTCCGATGCCGTGCCAATTTCTCCCAGCCTCCACACGCAATGTCGCATGAAGACAGGTGGCGTTTAAGGACATCCTTGTAGCGTAAGAATTGACCCCCCGGCCTACGCTTTCCCGTATACCCGTTTAGGGAGCCTTGAGTCATTCATGCGTACGAGATGCCCACACCACTTGAGTTGACCTTTCATAAGCAAGGATTCCATGCCAGTCATCTTCGTTCGGCGCAGAATTTCCGAGTTCGGAATACGATCTTGCCATTTTATATGTAGGATTGAACCTAAACATCAAGTATTTTGAATTAATTGTCATTTGACAATATTTTCAGATTGAAATGTTTTTCCGATTACTTGAAACGTGTAGCTGTTGTAGACTGAACAGGGAACCCGGAGGGTCGGGTGTTTTGGCGCAGAGTAGAAGATATAGATATAGCCGATCTAGTCGCTATGATTTCCTACAAAAAATACAATTTGAATTTCCAATTTCTGATTGTCTTGTAGGAATAGATTTTGAAGTCAATTTGAATTGAATTTGCGTTATTCACCTTGCATTTCATGGCAAGATTTTTATATACGATGACCAAAATAGGCCCTAGTAATATACATGGTAAGCCAAGTATTTCATTGTTGAAATTATTTCTAAAGAAAACAATATTTTTCCAGTGTTTCAGAACAGCTGATAGATGAGGTTCTGCTCAGCTGCGTCAAGGATATGGAAATACAAAGCATAATTGAAGAGTTATACAAACGAGAAACATCTTAGTATGAAGCTTCTGTCATGGAATTTGATATTATTATTGTTATTTTGAATAAAGTTTTGAAATTATACTATAACAGCTGTTTTTTAAAAACCACCGCATTTTTCCTACACAGTTTTTTTTTATCTTGGCGATCTTTTAAACTCATTCACGGACACCCAAACTTAAAACAAGTTCGTGTGGTTCACACAAATATTTGCATAATGAATCAATGAATTGAACCCAAAACACTAGTCTCAGAAACAAATACTGTAACGACTACATCGCCAATGCAGACATGTTAATGTAGAATCGACTTTAATAAATTACTAAATGTGACGGGTTTGCTGGAGCTAATAAACAAACTGTATCCTTTCATTGCCTCTAATTATTACTACTATTTATTATTGACTGGACATTTAGAACGTAAAAATACTCACCTATTTTAGGTAGCGATTATTGTCATAAAAAATAAAGACAAGACAAATTCAACATTATTTATTAAAATTGTAACTACAAACATTCCAATAAACTTAATCAGGATCGCATCATATACTCCGATGAACAATTCAGTCTTACTGATCATTAATCATGTATTACGATTGTAACAGCTTCTTAGAAGCTAAATGTAGTTTTAGTTGTGAGACAATAAATTAGGAGTTAGTACTTAAATTGAAATGTTTCTATACCCTATTCATCGGGGCTTGAGACAAAGTGTAAACAAAGAAAACATTGTTTCTCAAACTTTTTTCAATGTTTTTTATTGCTATTTAATTTAATGTAGGGTTTCCTTTGTCCTTTGTTGTTCCATTTGTGTGTCTAGCAGCTCGGGTTAAGATAAGGTACTTAACTATGAAGATAATAAAATCATAAATCGCTCTTATTGAATTAATTATTCGGAGAATTAGGAGGATTCTGAAGAACTGTCGCCATCGGGAATAACGAAGCGGTCAACTATATTCAACTATCAATTATTCCATCAATTTTAAGCATAATTTGCTCTTCTTTTTCACATTGTCAATGCACTTTTGTCAAGCCTCTACTGTTATATTTTTAATTGCATCGGCTAGTAAAATTTGAACTTAACTTAAAGCTTTTGTTATTCTCAGCAATAAATCCTTGAACTTGGGCCCATATTAACTCAATAGGATTTAATTCACTATGTCCTTTTAGAACCTGTTTACTGTGGCTTGCGATATTCCCATAATTTCAGTGGTTTAATTGATACCTTTGTACGGATACGAATCCTTCGACCACGTTTCTTCTATGAGTTTGAACACATTAATAACAGCCACCTTTTCCGTTGAATGCGTTGGAGTTTTCTTTGATCGCTTTTTCTTTGGCGAAGAAAAAGTGCAAGCGTTGCTTGGTCCAGGTGCACTCATGTTTTAAGCTCGAAAACGTAAATACTTATAACAAAAACAAAACAACCAACAAATAACTTTAAACTTCATAAAAGATATAAATTCAACGAAAATATCTATAATAATAAATAAGCAGAACTCTCGTATCAACAAGTTGATCTATAGTAAAAATAGCGGATATAATCCGACCGATAACCAAACGTCCCATTTTTATGTAAAATGTTCGGGAGTACCTGTGGTCTATAATTTAGTCGTATTAAAATGCATTCGAAGTTTGGGAATCAAGTCTTTTTTGGGTGTTTTTACATGTAAACGATTTAATAAATCATTATACTTCATAAAAGATGACATTACTAGGGTTGTTAAGATTTAAACAAATGTCGATAGTAATTATCGACTTTTCTTACTATTATTTACGATAATGTAACAAATAATTGGGATTAATTTAATTACAAACGTTACTAAATTAAACAAATATTTTAATATAAGATACATTTATACTCTCTGAAATCCAAAGTTTATTTTTAGAAATTGGATTTTATTTACTCACTATTATTTTAGATCAAGTACGCGTACATATGTTAATTGTATTATGATACTAAAATATATAATAAAATTTAATAATTAATTTATTTTGAATTAAGTTTTATATAAAAATATCGATAGTTTATAGTCGATGGCCACGATGATTCATTGCCCATCACTGATTAGGTCGCCATGCCCATAAAATATAACATTGGCAGGTACTGTCTGTCAGTACTACTAAATTCAAAATTTCATAGGCTTGATTGTACTGACAGCTGTAATAAAATATATTCACTTCATCAATCGTGACCCTTAAAGTACCCTTTTTATGGTTTGTTTACATTTAATCTCACGCCTCGATGAATACGGTATAGTTTTAAAGTGTGTGTCTGACAACTGTCTACCTACACACTGCCGCAGCATGGACTTTATACACGGAAGTGTCTCTTTAAGAAAAATCTGTCTGAAAGCAACACACCGTATTTGTATTTCTTCCAATAATTGCATATGACGTAGTATAGGCGATTCAAATTCATTTGTTTTTTTCACTGGCATAGATGCCTAAATCTAAAATGTTTTTTACTCTCAGGTATTTTTGTAGGAACCTAATTACCATAGCTGCGATAAATATAAGTATGGGCTAATTATACCTTTCACGTTGAGCGCCAGACTAAAACTCACGTTTAGCTCAGTGGGCCGAGCCGGACATCGTGTGACCGCCGTTATGTCCCGGGGGCTACCCACGATCATTTACATGTCACGACAGACAGTTTCGATTATTTTTAATATAGCAAATAACCCACGTAGCCCCAAACTTACTAACCACTTGACACAAAAAATCGAAAGTACTATGATATTATGGGGATTTCAACAAATTATGATTGAAATTTTTAAATATCCCAACCATTTTTGCACCTTTCTATATTTGTTGCTATGGCCTATGTATTCTGTCGAAAACACGGTGTCAGTCACGGCATTTATTAAGTATGACAAATAGCGAGAAATTCCAAAAAATATATTTTTTATATTTCTATATATTGCTATGTTTACACAAATATTCTTCCAACACATTGATGAATAATACTAAATTGTAACTACAAACAATTAAGTTATATAGATACTTCTTTTGTAAATTAAAAGGATATTTAAGTTAATTCTTTAAAAAGTATATTAGTAAAATTCACACAATAAGGCACTTAACAAACGACTAGGTATGAAAACCCGGATTTCAAACATAATATTGCACAAGAGACATTCGTATTTTTCTCTTAATATCACTTACTAAACCTACACTTCATCGTCTTTATTCATACTTAACCGAATCGAGTTTAAAACTTCACCAAATTTCACCTTCTGTCTTTTCAACGTGTCGTTTTTGTCCATTTTTGGTAACTTTGGTATACTTTCTGTACTAGAATGATCTGTTTGATATGAGTCTTCGGGTGTGGGTGGATTGGATTTCATTAGTCTCGGTTTCAATAGTTGTGGACCACCGACGGCGAATATGTTTTCCAATTTATTCTTCAAATCATTTCTGCTCATCACTGTATCTTCTCTGTCGCTTTCCGAGTCTGTATCGCTAGTTTTACTATCTACATTTACGGGACGTAGATTTTGCGCGGCTTCTCTAGATAAAAGTTCCTTCTTTAGGTCAAGGAACATCGGTGGCCGTTCTGGTACTAATGATAGATCGACATCAGGTACATTTCCTGTTGAATGTGACCTTCTTCTGGGTGGTTGTTCTTCAACCTCGTTAGGATTTCTTGGTTTTTGGAAAATATCATTTAGTTTCGTCATAAATATCATTTGTCTATCACTACCAAATCGAATGTTTCCATCACCACCATTAGAACTATTTGATTCTACACTAGATCTTGGTTCTTTTACATCATAATCTTCTAGATCAGCCTTAGGTCTAGACGATAATGTTTTGAATTTTGTTGGCGTTGGTGGTGGTGTCGGGGAAAAATCTATTAGATAATCTAAGTCACAATCTTTTGATTCATCTTTAGAATGTCGAGATGGCATAGTGTTGAATTTCTTAAAGTCTGAACTTTTAGAATAGTTTTCCTCTAAAGGAGGCATGGGCGGTGGTACTGGTATATAGAAATCATTTTCGTCATTTAAATCACCAAGTCTCGCTCGATCAATTGTATCTGAGTAACCTGATTCATCTGTTTGGGAATTCGTTTCGCTTTCGTTAAATGCAGTTATTTCTTCGTTATTATTTTCATCGTCGTGGTTACTTTCAATCTTTTCTTCTTCTTCACTAACCTTTGGCAAATCTTCTCTATGAACTTGAGCAATTACATCATATTTAGATAAAATTTGATGTCCAGAAACATCAGACCCTGCGTCAGACAACTCACTTAGAGACTTTCTATGGGGCAAAATTGCTTTGTCCTCAGTGTCAGTACTGTCATCTTTGTTATCTTTTAAGCTCAAAATATCAACATAAGAATCTTCTTCGGCTTGCAAAACTTGATCTAACAAATCAATTACCTTTGCTTCCTTTTCATCATTATTTTCTATTTGAATTTCTTGGGCTTCTTGAACTTTATTGTCGTCTTTATCTGGTACCAATTCTTTAGTATCATTTATTTTCATTATTTGTTCATAATCATTCTCTAATTCTATCATTTCGTTTGTTTGACCACATTGATCATTGATGCGTGTCATAGGAGGTGTAGGTGCCTCCACTACGATCTGGACTACTGGAGCTTTTCCGTTTGTATTGAAATATGGCTTGTAAACTGAACTTTCGTCATCATAAGTAATATTTTTTTGTTTGTAGCAGCAAATGCACATGAAATAAATGGGTACACCTGGAAAAACAAAAGTGAATGTAAGTATTTTCTTTCAGTACTTATAGGTCGTTATAATTATTTTATTAAATATAATATCCACTATTATGTGTACTTAGATAGATCTCAGAACTTTAGCCTAGACCATTAAACCATATTACAATACGTACAAAAATGTATCAAATTTAACGTTAGGATGTTCACGTACCTATTAATAACCATATCAGAACTCTAATCCACGTCTGCCAATTAATTATAACCATCAAATGAATATTGGCATAAATGCTGAGGCACGGTATTAACGGGGTCAAAGGAGTCTGAAAAACAAAATAAATATTTTAAAGCATTCATAATCAATATATATTTAATTAAAAAATCGTGCCTGCAACAAAACCCGTCCAATGTCCATTACTTTTTTCTTATTTATAATAAGGTGCTTCAAAAATATATACCAACTATTTAACAGTATAGGTATAATATCACTAGCTTCCCGCACGGGTAACTCCCGTTCCTGTGGGATCTTTTTCATTAAGCCTTGCTCGATAAATGTCCTATATAACACTTAAAAAATAATTCAAATCGGACCAGTAGTTTTTGTTCTTAGCGCGTTCACGCAAACAAACACTTCAGCTTTACATATTAGTAGATATAGATAGATATTATGCTGGATAATATTCTTTTTTTTTTGTGAATACTAAATAACATTAAAATACATACTTTATATGTAGATCTAGTTCTTTGTTATTTAGTAAATGTCTTACCTTGAACGCAAGTTTCTGATCAGCAGCAGGTTGCAGTGCCATTATTAAAATAATAGCGATAGCAAATACATGCAAAATGACTCCTGGTATAAGAGGCTGATTTGTATAAACTAGCACTAGAGCCATTGCGATGCAAATACATACTGAAACAGAAATACAAAACTTTGTTAATTACCAATTTAAGTTGTCAATTTTCTCTTTAAACTACAATTAGTACCACATTTTAAACTATTGTTACTCGTAATAAAGTTCTACTTTATCATCTTCAAAGGCAGTGAGCGTGCCATCCGCATAGCATGACGAGTGGTCCACTGACAAGTGATACTAACTACAAATATCAAGATTTTTTCCATGTCAAATGTCCCCGATTGTTAGCAGGTATCATTTGGCTTTTGTGTAAAAAGGCTGGAATCGTAGCGTAGCGAGTTACTAACCGAAAAATATTACTAGGACAGTGTGATACAGAGTTGAAATGTGTTAGATAGGACAACGAAATCTGGAGGCTTGTTTTGGGTAAATGTATTGTTTTGTAACAAGTCAATCAAGTCATTATGATGTTGTAACAAAGTTCTAAGAGGTTGTCAAGGTGTGTTTTTCAAATAATCCTGTATATTCCCAGTGGAGGTAGGGAAGGTTAATGCATTTACGCCAGAAAAAATGCTATGGAAGTGGATCATTATCAACAACCCGTAAATGACTACTACTGAACATGGATCTCCTACCGAAAGAGGATTTTTGCCATATTCATCACGCTTGGAAGGTGGGTTGGTGACCGAGTTGGTGACGAGACACACAGTTGCTGCCCGTTCCCAGGTATATGATTGTTAGATATATATATGATTCATGAACGATCGGGATCGGCTTAACGTGCTGTCCGAGGCACGGAGAGTAGTCGCTCAACCAACCAGACCCGGAAAGAAATCTTAGAATTTACACAAAGATTTCTTGTCCGGCGTGGGGATCGAATCAACCACCTCCGAGACATAAAACTACGCTACGTCGCGACCGTCCTAAAAAATAAAACTAAATGCTAAAATATAAGTTGAAATGTAAATAATTATTAAAAGTGCTAAACCTTACAGTAGATAAACATAGCGATTTCAACAACTTTAGTTGTACCCCGAGTCGCTCTCCTGTCAGCGCGGCCGAAGATCTTTTTGACAAAACTTGAAGGTGGTCCGGACAATTCATCTGAATGATATCTGAACATAGAAGTAGAAATAACATATATAATTTTGAAAATATTACACAGCTTTTAAATAAATTCCGTTTTAAATTTGTTGTAGCAATCAAAGGAGATTTTAATAAATGTTTATCTTTTTCAAGTCTTCCTTACTAAAAAGATACGAACGTAAATATGAATTTGTTAAACTAGCTTCACCCTCGGAACTCCCGTTTTGTAGGAACTTTATAATTAAATATAACCTATAGCCTTCCTTGATAAATGGACTATCTAACACTGAAAGAGTTTTCCAAAGGGATAAAATATAATGACCACCAAAAATATATACTTGACACCAGAAAAATAAAGTCTAAAATTATAATAGTACAGCTATTTTAGTCACGACTGCACTTCAAATTGTATTCGAACACCAAATGTAGTTATTGATCACCAAATCTTAGCGAGCAAATTATTGCGCTATTTCTACCTTAATAAAATCAATGAAAAATGACAATCGGTTAGGTTAGGTTAGAGCTGCGGCCATACAACGCACGAGCCAAGCGAGCGAAGCGAGCGGTGCCGCGGCAGCGGCCGGCGAGTGCCAGAACCGAATAGTAAATTAGTAAAACATTTAGGTACTTTTGGTGATCATTTACTACTTTTGGGTTAACAATGATTTATTTGGAGTCATTTTGCTTAAATACGATAGCGAAATGTTAAAACTTTGGTTACAATTTTACATTAAAATGCGGGTTTAATTTTGGTGTTATATGTTACTATATCTGATGGTAAGTTAAACATAAGCCTTTTCCAAATCAGACCAGTAGTTCCTGAGATCAGCTCGTTCAAGCAAACAAACAAACTCTTCTGCAACTATATTTGTAGAAGTATTAGATTCATGTATGGATATAATAAAATAGTCCTTCACTTTATTTAACAACGAGCTACGTAATGCAATTAGCAACACAAAAACCTTTCAATATTCTTGCAAAAACTTGGCAGTACCTGATGGGGGACAAACAAACCATGATTCTTACCTAAGTAAAATAACGCAGGTCGCTACAATAGTATAGGATGCCAAGGTGCCGATACACATCATCAGTACAAGCTGTTCCAACTCTAGTAGTGCTGCCAGGGTTGCTGAAATATTTGGCAAATATTCTTACTTGCATTCAAGAATAAAATTTGACGTAATGAGTTTAATCACCACAAACAGCCAGATTACGCTGACAGCTGAACATGGGCCTCCTCTTTACAGGGAAGTCAAGCTAGGCTCGTTGAAGGATGTTGACATTATCAACACGCTTACATGGAGGATTGACGATTGCAGTAAGATAGTCAGTAACCTGGAGCTGATAGCTGTACACCATCCATCAGCTGTATGTCTCTTAGACCCCAACAACACTCACAAGAAGCAATGGGGCAGTTTTTTCTAAGATAGAAACCAACATCTATCAGAGACCAAGGCGGCAGTGAGACATCATTATCTGCATAGTTAATAATCAAAGGCAACTACTGCTTGTGTTTATCACGGCATTATGTTGTAAACCATTAAATAACTATACATAAAGCTTTCTAGAACTTTTTCAAAACAGGTTTAGGCCGGCTAATTCCATCACAACAGGTCACGTATCGAGATATACAGACAACAGGTGGACAATCCGTACTACAAGGTGGAAAGGGCCAATCGGTAAAAGAAAGGCAGGGAGACCGAAAAGACGATGGGTCGACGACATTACGGAATTTATAGGGAAGGACTGGCAAACTATTGGCAAGGACAGAGATGAGTGGAAAGGACTGGAGGAGGCCTTCACCCGAGGAGGGGTCCATATCCAACAACAAAAACTAACTCTTACTAACAATTAGGCAATAAGCAGTAAACTAACTAAACACTAACAAACAAACACCACATTTGAAATGTTAAAAGAAAAAAATAAGGTTATGGAAATAAAGGCATTTTTATTTATTTATCATTATATAATTCCATCACAAATGGAGTTATTTTGTAAAACAATTAAGAAAAAATATTTTTTTCATTTGTAATTTTTGTCGTTTGAACCTAAAAGAGAACCATACTGTTTCAAGAGCAATGTCATGAAATATCTAAAAATAACAGTGGGAGGTCAACACTGAGTAGTTTCCTTTAGAGACGGTTCACAATGCTTCATTAACACATAGTACTGGATGAAAGCCAACAACAGTTATTTATTTGTCATAAAATACTCGTCTTCTGAACATTATCGTAGAGAAGTCCGAAATTATTGTATACACTGACAATAGTCTTAAATAAATCCCACCCAAAAACAACACACAGTAAATTATTCGTGTTGTACTTCGTAGCACGACCATGGACGCATAATTTGGTGGAAATAAAATCTTTTTTAATTTATAATATTTTATATCATTTGTAACAATTAGGTTATTTGGCTGTGGTATCCTGTAAGTTGGTAGAAATTCCCCAGCTAATCGAGCGTACAAAGGCTATTCTATTACATGCTTTAACTATCTTTTAAATTAAAATGATGAAAAATTAAATTAAATTGATGAAACGGGAGAATTTAATTGCATAATGACTATTATGATTTATGATATACATTTTTTATAAAACCTTGCACGCCACCAGTAAATTTTCTACTACATCAAATTTCTTTTATACATCTTATGTGAACTCATGGTCCATCCATCCCAGCTTCCACCTTGTCGCGCTTTCCTAAAGCGCTGAACAGTGGTTTTGTTTAATCTTTACCAAATTCCTCTCAGCCAAGAACTCTCAGCAACACAAAAATAGCAAGATAATGTCTTAAGCTTTAATATAAAGCTGCATTAGTACTGACTTACCAATAATTAATGTAGGGATAACGGTAGCGACAATGGGTGAACGATTGCAGGCGCTGACCTTCGCAAACCATGGGATGAACAGACCGTCGGATGCCATGGAGTAGAGAAGACGGGGCAGGCGAAACAGAGATCCGAATAAGCTGCAACAGAAAACATAAAAATAAACGCTATCCATTCTGAATTAGTGTATAGACTCCACAAAAAACATGATATATAAACAACCAAACTTTTTGAAATAGACTCATATTAGAGATCAGACTAAACAGATCCACACTACTAACTGGGTCTGACTAGAACATCAGCGCTTCCACAATAGTCCTTTAGGTTATAGATGTAGCATAATGCTGAAGCCAGCGCCTATTTATGGCGCATATACCTACCTAATTGTTGTGGAATATTTAGTCATTGCATAATGTGCCGTAAGTAAATGAATTTTCTTTCAATAAGCGTAAGTGAAACCGCTGCGAAAATTTCAGATTCGCTACCGAAGAAAGTCTTAGGTCAAATAAAATATAATTCTTACGTATCTAGTAATTATTTAGGTCACCTGGTGGTTATGCCAAATATAGCTCCAACGATGATGATCCATTTTGCCCAATTCCAGCCCACTTGTTCAAACGCTGTTGATATTGAAGTTACATCGGTCTGGAAAACATTTGAAGATTATGTGTTTGGAAAAGAATAGTTAAAATATATGGCTCTCTTATGGTAGTAAAAAAAACATGTTTTATGATGCTTGACTCACTCACTATTTGTATTTGGGCCCCTTTTTATACATCATGGGATGTTAGTTGTAATAAAGAAAAACATATTTGATAAAGTGGATGGTATTCATCATATATTTAACTAAAATACAGATGAGATGTTGTATTGAGGTGAAACATTAACTTACCATAGCATAATAAGGCACCATCATAGTGACAACCGTACTGACGCCAGCATACAGTCCCAAAAGTATTAACAGCACGGATAGTATTGCTAGTGGAATCGTCTTTTTTGGCTCCTGAACCTAGAAATATAAAACAGGTTGGTGACAATTCGCGCAATAGACGTCTGCACACAAATTCGATCATATATTAGTTCAACATCCGTATAAAAGAATCGCGGCATGAATATGTCCGTTCGAAAAAAAACAGCGGCTTATAATCATATTATGGCGAAGCTTTCATTTCCTATGAAGGAACACCAACAATTGTAGCTCTACAATATGTAATTTATTTATGTTAACTATCCGGTTGTACTCGCGATTTGTCATCATCGGATATGTCCGAGTAGTTTCGAGACCATCCCGAAGTTTATTCTCAAGGAGTAGTCGACTCGACGGCGCGGCGCCGGGCAACTAACAACTAACACTTTTAATTCTAAACTAGCGATTTGGGCGATCAACTACTCAATAAATATGGTACAATCCAATAAAGTCCTTACCTCTTCACCCGATGAATTGACAACATCAAACCCGACGAATGCAAAGAAGCAAATAGCAGCACCTTTCAGCATTCCCCATACTCCATACGGGAAGAAACCTCCTTGACCAAAACCCATAGGAACCTCATCTGCAGCGATGTACCAGTTGTTCGAATCAGCTGAAAATGAAATAATATACACTTGTTATGGTGTTTCACTTCTTCATTATATATTTAGAGCAGTGTCCGATTGCAGCCTAATTATCCTAATAAGAAGCCATAAAGTTCAATTCCTCCAATATAAATCTGGTTTTTTTGTTTGTCATTGAGTGAGATCGATGACACTTGTTCTTTCCAAAAATTCTTTGCGCTGAAATATACGTCATGTCGTGGGTCCCGGTTGAAACATATTATTAAATATTATATAACAATCGTACACCAAGAAACCAGCATACACATGCAACCTAATACAGATACTAGTCCACCAATCGAACATAGTTTGCTTTGGATAGTCGATCGTCGTGGCTAAGTGTTCTAAGCATTAGGGATTATATCTAAGATGCAGGTTCGAATCCTGCTGGTTACCTAAATGTATGTATAATAAATCACGATTTTGAAATATAAAACATTTAAAATGGATAATAAACCTTTAAACGCTCCAAGTATGATGATGAAGAGAATGACAACGACGTTAAAGCCACACAACACCTTGTTGAGTACCGACGACTCGCGCACGCCCAGCGCCAGCAATACTGTGGATACAAAACAATATAATTGTATTATCCTAAAAGATACATTCACGTATCAACATGCTTTTTACAGAAAGGGTAGGTAGAGATAGGGCAGGTATACATTTGCTTTTCACCTAACGCCAAAAAAGGGACCGAGAACTATAACAGATCTGAAGTTCGAGCTCTCATGCATATCTTTGTCAGAAATTATCTATAAAGCTTAAGAAAAATATTAGTAAGTTTTGTTCGATGCCGTAAACTTCCAGTCTTTCATATATCATATCGTATCATAGAAAGTTGATGTGAACCTGAATAAGTTATATAATATTTCGAGTACCAAACCCAAGTCCAAATTCTAAAATCAACGTTCTTGAAGATTGATCAAAATATTCTCGAAAAGATTCATACTTACCAAAACACAACAAAAAGTTATTTAAAACAAAAATGTAACAAAAAGCCACAAACCACTCACTTCCCACCGTCAGCACGAGGAGGAATGCAAAGAGGTCGAAATGAGGCGCGAACTCGTTCAAAGGCATGGTGGCTGCAAACCAACTAGACATGGAATGGTTAGATACGGTGTCTACGTAGAGACTCAGACCTCTGGCAATGCTTGCGGCGCCTGAAAAATAGCGATGACAAAATATTAGACATGGTGTCCACATAGGCTTCACTCTGACCAAAAAATGGTTATGCTGTCAAATCCATTCAAGCATCAGCTCATTTAGTCGTGGACTCATCATTTTAAAAACAGAATGTTGTCTTAGTCACTACTCTTCGCCTGAAGATTACTAATCTCTATTTCCGCTCATTTTACTCTTCGATAAGCATTATTATAACCATAAGGATTACGACATAAGTCAACGCTACACTATGCTGCTAACACTTTCTGCGTCAGACATTTATAGACATAAAGCATTCTCCCAGTGCATCTAAACTGTATAGACCCTAAGGCCTGTCCTAATAGGTTTTTTACTACTGCCATCCCAGAAACAGAGTTTAGTCGTAATCATTATTCTTAGCCTAAATATTATTGACCTCTATATTTGCGCAAAGCTGTTGACACTTTTTGCGATAGGGATAGACAAAAAGTCCCGGTGCGACGAAGTGACTTACCAAACATGAATTCCAGTATATTGTTCCATCCCACTAAGAAGGCAACAAACTCTCCCAATGTGACATACGTGTAGACGAAGGCTGAACCTGACAATGGTACGCGTGCTCCGAACTCCGCATAACATAGTCCTGGAAACAACAAAAAAACATATTTCAATAATTCTTAACTTTTTTGTATCATTTCTCTGTGTAAATGCCACTGTACCACTTCATTGTAAAGTAAATGAGGTACCTATCAAGGTAGTTACCTTATTTACTTTACAATTCATTAGGTATAAAGTAAGTATAATGCATACCTATGGAACTTCAGAAAGAGCTGAATTCCGTAGTTATAGTCTGAATCTATGTTGAATTAATGAAGGGATTTCCTTTTAAAAACAGTTTAAGATTGGCATAATCAAATTTTAGTCCAATTTAAGAATAGGTAAGCTGTTTAATTTAATAAGCTATTCAAATAACATATTTCAGCGGGATTTGGGCGGATCCACCGTTGTGGGCACGATTAACATACCCACAACCCTCAATGACTTGTGACGGCTTGTCCTGATGTGCGGAAAAACTCATGAACTACTTTTGAAATTAATTCAAAAGTAGTTTAAGCATTAGTCATAATTATCCATGAGCGAGTTCGTATTCCGGCTTGCACTTGGCCCATTTTTGGGGGCTGTAGCAACATCCTTTTTTGAGAGCTGGATCTGCGCCCGTGTCAATATAATAAATTTTTGATATATTGTAATAATAGGCATCACAAATATATAGATATAACAATAATCAACATCTGTATTTTTAAGGGTAGCAATCTCACGATTGCTACCCTTAAAAATACAGATGTTGATTATTGTTATATCCATATACTCACATATGTACAATAATTTGTAATACACAATGAAAAGTCTATACTTAATTCAGGGTGACGAACATACAATAATATTTGTGATGCAGATCGTTCTATACATTCGGTATTTATTCGATTAGCTAATCAGTCAAATTGATAAATGGTTCCTGATAACAATACCGTTTTTAAATTATTGGTAGATGTTACCTTGTTATTGACTCTGAATATTAAAATTAAATGTAACGAACTTACTTTAGTAGCTTGCTTTCTTACGTGTCGAGTTTTGAGAATGTTGGCGACTGAGAATCATCTCCTAAAAAAAATCACATTACACTCTTTCTCCCTTGACTTTAGTCAAAGAAAAAAAGTATTTTCCGTCTGTCCGACGGAAAAAAAAGAGTTAATAAAAAATCGAATGTATCTTAAACACTGTATTGAATTGGTATTTTCACAATATCATAATTGCTTGTTAGAAGAATGGGATGTCAAGAGCAATGCAAGTTGCAATAAGTAATTCGGAGAAGTACTTTATTAATCAGTTAAATCATGTTACAAAATTAATCATGAGGCGTTACTTTGCGGACATTCATACTAATCTAAATTAAAAACAAAAATATTCAGTATTAATTCTGCTCAAAAATCTTTCAAAGTGCTGAAATGTACTTTTTTGTCCACAGACTTGCGCAGCAGCGCAGCGTTCGTGTCCACAATACCCTGATGATGCTCCTTGGAGGAGCAAAACACGTGTCGGATCTTCGGCTGTTGGTTGTATTTTATTCATATTTTTTGAGGTCGGGAGGATGGTGCAAAAAGCACATTAAACTATATATTTTGTGTTGTTAATTAAGATCTTGTAAAATAATCTTCTTTCTTGGATCCGAAACGTGGTCCTTCACTATAGGCCTTATGAACAGGTTCAGAGTCGCTCAACGAGCTATGGAGAGGGCTATGCTCGGGGTTTCTCTACGAGATCGAATCGGAAATGAGGAGATACGTAGAAGAACGCGGGTTACCGACATAGCCTAACGGATTAGTTCGTTGAAGTGGCAATGGGCAGGCCATATAGCACGGAGAACAGATGGCCGTTGGGACCGAAAAGTTCTCGAATGAAGACCGCGGATCGGCAAGCGTAGCGTAGGACGTCCACCTACTAGGTACTCCTTGGTAATTCTACTCCGAAATTCACAAAAAGTCATAATTTATAAGATATGCTCAAGTCACCTGCGAACACGGACGCGACCGCAGCTATGAGGAAGGAGATCAGGACAGCTGGTCCAGCGTACTGCATTGCCACCACCCCTACTACCACGTACACGCCAATCCCTAGCGCGGAACCCACGCCCAGGGATGTCACCCCCCAGTAGTTCATACATCTGAAAACAACAAAATAAGTGAAAACATTGAGGAATTTAAAGTTAAAAATTGCACAGTTCTTTTCCAGACATCCAATCTATATCTATATAAATAAATAATTGTATATTTGATATGGAAAATTACAAGTTGTTACTTAATGCAAATGAATGTGAATGAAGATATCTATGACAAAAAGACAAAAAAAATATGTCTGTCTGTGTGTCGGCTTGTTCCGGTTAATCTCAGTAAAGCCCGGACCAATTTTGTTAAAACTTTCGTTGTCATATAGTTTACAAAAATCTTGATTTACACGGATGAAGTTGCGGGCAGTAATTTGTGTAAATGTACCAAGTTAATTACACCAAAATCATTGTATCGTATTGTATCATTTAGATCTTCTCGCCTTACTGCTTAGGAAGTTATCTTATAATAAAAACAATGATGGATATTGGTATTAAATCGAGGATTTAACGAACTCGTAATCCATAAATTCGGAGGAGTTTACTTGTGTATTACAGTATTTAACAGCGCATACTCTTCGCCTGTGAAGTTCGCTCTGAGTAGGCAGACACTCTACCTGCGTGCCGATAATCTCAAATATTTAATATATACTGACCTTCGTAGCTCGTGTCCTTCTTTCCGCTGAGGTTCTACAGTTCTCTTCCTGCTGACGATCCTGCCTAGCCTGCCGCACAACCCCTCAGCCATTGATCACCGACCACTTGCTTCGACATACATCTGGACTCACGGACTACACCTTTACATGGAAAATAAATTGATAAATTAAGTTACAATGAAAACATAATTTTTTATTATGTATCTTTTTCAAATAAACCTTTTTCGGGTTTTCTTTCTTGTAAAGAAAGGCAAAGGTTTTTAGTATAGCATTACTAAAACCTTTACGTTTACTAGAATCAAGTCCTTTTTACAGATATTTCAACTTCAAATTCTTCAACAGCCCATTTACGTCCACTGCTGGTTATAGGTCTTCTAATACAGACCTTGGGCACTACTACTAGCCAGGGTCGTTGAGGGATATTGCCATAATCACCACGCTCGGCAATTGCAGTAAGATGGCCAGTATAATTGAGCTGATAGATGCTGCTGCCCATCTGACAGCTGTATGTCCCTTAGTCCTCTCACCACACCCATAGAAAAAAATGGGGTGGTCTATTCTAAACCAGAAACTACACAACAACACAGATTACAACTGCTCAATAATAAAATAAAAAAATGATGATTACGAAAACATGGCTGTTGCTGTTTTTATTGATTTAAATAATTGCCGTGTGGTTTCCGGCTTATAATAGACCACCCTATGTCCTCACATGGGTGTCGTAAAAGGCGACTAAGGGACATATGGCTGATGGATGGGCAGCAGCATCTATTAGCTCAAGGTTTACTGCGATCTTAGGTTTACTGCGATCACCAATCCGTCTGCCAAGCGTGGTGATTATGGCAATATCCCTCTACGATCCTGGCTTGCCAAGGTCTGTTAAGAGGAGGCCCATGTTCAGCAGTAGACGTAAACGGTTGATGATGATGATGATGAAATAATAAAATATATTTTTTCTTTACCAATTTCCAAATGGCCAGTTTATTAATATACATAAAGTGTATATAAATATGTATTAACACAAAACACTACACACAGAATATAACCACTAAAATCAGCTTTCCACTTCTGCTACTGAAACAACTGCGCTGTTATCAAAGAGGCACAAATACTGGAGCTCCGTAATCTCTAACAAGTTAATCTGAAATCTTATCTCTCAGTTAACTTAACCTTACGTTCCATATCGTTGCACAATTTTGATAGCACATTGTTAAGAGAAAAACTCATACAATAATGGAGTCATGGTATTGAAAGCGTAGTATTTTAGTATGATACAACCCACGAGAAACGGATTCAGCCTTATGGATAGAGTGACATTTGAAAGCCTTACTACTTACCATATGATGGGTACAGGTAAAGAACAGGGAGTGTCCAAATAAATAGATTTTTAAAAAAAACGCAATTATTACATAGGAAGTATGCCGTTTTTATTGAGATTATCGTTTCGACCATAAACAAAAACGACTTCTCCACGACACTTATTTAGTTTTTTTGCAAAGTTGGTGATTGGGTATTTAACTAAAATAGATGAAGATATTTTTCCAATTAAAATATAAACATTGCGATATTTCCTGTTCTTTGCCTGTGCCCTATATGATCAACCGCTTATCTACTTCATGATTAAAACGTTATGTTTTATAATATACTCCCGACCGATTTCAGCCTTTACGTCAATCTCTAAGGAGATTAGCCAGCTGCGCAAGACATATTATAGTGTAGAAGTGTGCGCACCACCTTTGCATTCTCCATTCCTTTACTCTCAAATCCAATGGGACGGTTTTATAGACACGACCGGTAGGAGACAGCTTAACGTGCTCTTACAGCCACTGGTAAAACGGGTAAAACACCGGCAACTGCCTGACTTCGAGCTGGTTCGAATTTTTTTGATAGAAAATTTCAAGTAACACAAAATTTTGTCAAACACGGGCATCGATTCCACGAACTCGGTAGAACATATTATCGCTATGCCAACGACATATAAACCAAAGTTAAATGTAACTTATAAACAGTATGTACAAACGTTCATGTATTAGAAAAAATAAACTTAGAAAAATACTAAAAGATAGATAGATTCAGATGGAGATAAAAAAACTAACTTCTTCTAACAACGAATGATGAAAATTATGGTTGATAGTATTATTCAACTTATTTATTTTTTATTTCCTATCAGGAAAATGACGTCTATTCATCTGATGTTAAGTGGCATTGGGGTCCAAATGCTGGTACTGACAGTAACTGGCTCTATCCTCTCTTTTCTTTCAGAGACTACGTAGAAGTTTTAAACAAAACATTTCAGATATCCCGAACAGTTGTTCGGGATATCTGAAATGTTTTGTTTATAAAAAACTACTAGTAAATTAACTACTATTATTACTATTTACTACTAGTAGATATTGACCATGGAGATCATCTATGCAATGCACTCATGTTTTAACTCTTTTATGAGATAAGAAATAACACAAACTTACAGCTCACTGTATTATGTACATTGACACATCTTCATTAAAAGAATGTACGTGAATCGGCGCCGGCGCACCGCTAGTGTAAGCTGATAACAGTTAAGATAAGATAGTGCGGTAATCGAGAGATCTCTCTGACTTGTTCTACGAGACCTGCTCAATTTTGTTTATCTTAACGTCATATTACGGATATGATACTAAATAATTGTTAGTTTTCGTAAATGTGAACAATCAAAATTATATATAGATATGTAAAAAAAATACTAAGAATTACTGGAGATTCTTAACGAATTTACAGCCTCCGTGGCGTAGCGATATACGTTTCGGAGGTCATGGGTTCGATCCCAACGCTGGACAAGAAATCGTTGTGTAAATTCTAAATAATCTAAGATTTCTTTCCGGGTCTGGTTGGAAGCATTGACGCATTAAAACCTTATCCTCATATGTATCACCTGTTACGATAGAAATTACAATCTTATCAATGTATATTGCATTAAATGATCAGTATATGAATAATTGGAACATTCTTTCTTCAACCCATGATTATATTAGTTCCAGTAAACAAGTTGGTGTAGGTGTAGATAAAAATAATTGATATAGCGGCTGAATACATTCGTCGAGACAGCCCGAGACAGCTCGAGAGCGAGTTTTTTATTTTTTATAGATTACTAGCAGAGTTTTGCAGTTTACTAGTAATCTTTTAAACCTCTTGTGAAAAGCTAAAATTGTGTTACGAGTGGGTCACATCGGTAGTGCAATGGGTGGGGATCGACGCGAACCGGCTTCAGTTTCTCCATCGCCTGTCGGTTTTTTGTGCCCGAGTCAAAGGGCCTCGTTGGCTTTCACGAGGATAAGGAGACTGTACAGTGTGTAAGTGCCCACATTCTACCATCCATTTAATTGCCCGATGACAGTGATTGAGAATACATCTTTCGCGTGTAAGTTTACAAATCTGACGAATTGACACAGAGTGTGGGAACAAATTGTTTTTTTATGAGCAAGATGTTTCCCACTTGCAGGGCAGAGGCGTCCCTTCCTTCTTTACATTTTTCTCTTACACATGTCACCTGGGACCAATCCTTCAGTAAAAGGCCCAGTTCGTCTCTCTGGGCGTACCGCGACGCCGGTTCCTGGTATTAGGATCCCAATCAGTGGTAATTTTCGCTCTACTAGTTGGCGACATGCGGCAGATGTGGCCTACCTAGGGGAGCATAATATATTTATCAAACTGCCACTCGCGCCGGGCACATTTACTGAAGTGCGTTCAAGATGAGGTTGGTTAATTACATGCTAATAAGTCACCTATACCTTGTATCACTCTCAATTCGTCACATTGTCGAAAAGTACACAATAGCCCCGGCTCCCGCACTACAATAAATTCGCTTTTTAAAGAAGTAAACCACCTATAACATCCCTTTTGGTCTTTACAACATGTGATATTTTAAAATAACTATGAATCAACGTAAAGGAGGTAGATTAGTTGACGGGATATACCGTATACCTAAAAGCCAAACGGGTAAGAAAACAATGCCTATATCACGTGTGGCGGCTTGAGCGGTGATTATTTAAGTGATGTTTCTGGAAATACAGGACGATGATGATGAAATTGCTAGATTAAGATCACTTCCTTGCTTGTTATATGAACTAATCTTCATAAACATTTCAGTAATCATCGTTGACTAATTAAATTTATCAAACGCCAAGACTAAGGCGACAGCGACTCGACGGTGACACTACGGGCAAAGTTATTTCGTTTGTCATTTTTGGAGTGTGACCACCGACATATGTTTATAGAAGTTCGTTTTCACGAAATCAAAATCACGTCGCAATTGCCGTAATTCCGGCCTGACAGTAGCTTTTTGTTGCGTTACTGACTCAAAAAGTAATAATGAATTTGAGAACCGTTTGCTATGCATAGTTTGATTGCATAAATTTGCTATAAATTTTAACGTGAATAAATAAACAAGAAATCTTTGTGTAGACTCTGAGATGGTTGAGGACACTTCCTTCGTACCTCGAAAAGCACGTAAAGCCGTAGGTCCATGTTGTTATAACGTCATCTATAACAAGCGTATACCAGGGAACGAACAGCAGCGTTTCCTTGCATGTTACACTTACAACATAATGCTTCAGTCACAAAACTATGCCAGTATTGCTATAGATTAGCTTCCCTCGAGCGGAGGTCCATTGTCAGCGGTCGTGGCTAAAACTGCCTAGGTACAATTATTGACCTCTCGACTGTTTTCGGCTATGGGGACAACCAATTTGGCAGCTCTAAGGAGATTGGCCATCTGCCCTAAATATATTATACTTTTTCAAACTGATTGCAACCTCTAAACTAAACATGGTCCTCCTTTTTGGCTAGCCAAGGTCATTGAGGGATATTGCCGTAATCATCACAATTGGCATTCGGATTTGTGATCGTGGTTAGATGAATGAGAGATACTCCAACTTTGAGCTGATGGATGCTGCTGCCTATCTAGGTGTATGTCCCTTAGTCGACTCTTGCGACGCCCATAGGAAGATGGAAGATGGGGTGGTATGGCTAAGCCGGGAATTACAAGGCGTGAACATATGTAGTGTATCCCTATATCTTTACAGATGAAATCCTGTGGGATGGTTTTACCAACACGCCCGGTGAACAGAGAACCGAGAGACTTAAACAGTATTGATCTAAAATAAAGTATACTTGAGCTAAATTTTGTTTGTCACGGTTTTAGAAGTGATAATAATTAAGTTATGGTATTGATTGAATAGAAAAACGATCGCTTGTTAAAACTATTTTGGCTAGCCCAAAAACGATTCGGCTGCCAAACTATTTGCGATAAATAAGTCCACAGACATGGATCAACAGCTTAACGTGTTTTTTGGGCTAGTACTCTTAGGAGAGATTTATATTTTATCTGTTTACCCTGATTTGGGAGTCGATCACCCACATGCGCAAGAGCAGCGTAGCAGTTAAGTAAGACTGCCTCGTTGCGCTTGTGCATACGATAGGAATTGGCCTACAATCTGTTTGAATACGCACATTAAACTGTTTGGCTTATATACGCACGGGTTAACTTTTATAGCCTATTTAACTCAGGAATAATAATAATATAGCATTCTAAAGGTGAAAGAATTATCGTAATCCGTTCAATAGTTTTTGTGTTTATTCGAAACAAACATATAAAAATACAAACTTTTCCTCTTTAATATTATTATAGATTGTTAATTGATACGTGATTGATTTGTGACGATTCAATGTTTAATGTTTTCTTTCTGCACTTAAGTAAACTCACCGGAAATTAGAAATTAATTAAAATTTAAATGTGTGTCACAAACAAACGTATCGTACGTATTTTTTTTTGTCTGGTGGGAAATGCATTTACGCATTCCCACCGCCGCTGCAGCGAATTCGCGCGCTGGCGGTGGGATATGTGGGACTCGACCTCTCCATAGCGTGGTATGCTAAACTCATACCACGAGGAGAGGACCCTACACCACTAAAACCTCCTGGACACTCCTTCGATCCGCCGTTGGCGGGTCGGGTACGCATGAGCAATCCGGCCCCAAAACTAACGTACCTACTACTAGTCTACGGCGATTATGATAGTGTACCTTCAGTATGTTTGCATGCTTGATGCTGTTAAAAAAACAACATCGTTTTAAGATTGCAACTTAACTAAGTCCTTTTAACAAAAACCTTTCTAAGAAAACTATACCTTTCAGATCTCCAAAACTATTGAAATTCACAATGATTTCACTTCACGCACTGTCTCATTTTCTTTTCACATTTAAAATACGTTTTGTTGGCCACAAAGTGTTATGAACACTGATCTTGTTGCGCCGTTATCAGATAAGCAATGATTACACTACCATTATCTAGAGGTATGTGAATATCTAGGAAATTTGTGGCACTTATCGTACCTTGGAGTATAATTGAAACAATTGTGATGAAAACCAACCGAGGTCGGTGTATGTTCGTGATAGCATAGCGTTATGCCCAATAATGTGCTCGAATAGATCTTACCGGATGCCGAATCCTCGCGTAGCGCTACTTCATGTGAGAATCCGTGAACTGGCATTCCTGTTCATCACTTTGTGATATCGTAACATCGTACATACCTACTGATGAAAGATTATTTAAAGAAAAAAATCGATTCTTTATATTAATATTAAAGACTATCTGCTGCCCGCGATTTCTTCCGAGATTGAAAGTCTCGTCTAAATTGGAACTACCGTTTTGGATATTAGGCGACATACACGGACAAACTAACAGATGAACAAAAAATATGTTCATCAATCTCCCGCCCTTATACCAATTTATTTGGGGTCAGCGCAACATGTCTTTTTCTTCCATACTCCTCTATTAGCCGGCATTTCGACAGTCACGCTCTTTCCGGAAAAATGTATGTTATACTTATAAAATTAGCTAACCGTCCTATCATCCCATTAAATGGGTCTAGCGGTTACGGAACAAACGGACACACACACAGACAAGCAGACAGATTTTTTTTAATTGTGTTTTTTTATTAGCACCTTATTTTTTCATTCTTAACAAACACTTCAATTGTATTTATTTGTATAGCTATAGATTTATCTAACTCCTAGCAAATAAGCGATATTGAATTCTAATATTGATAAGCAAAATGATACACGCTCAGGCTCAGGCTCAGGCTTGGGTTTAAATATCACAGACACATTAAACCGTGTACAAAACCAATTCGCGATTCAGCAAAGTATAAACAACGCCATCTAGTGTCACACCAACGAAAGTTTAAAGTATAATTTTCCCTTAAAAACACAAACAGATACGATATTAGACTCCCGACCCTTAGTTTGCTGAGAACCTATATAACCGATGCTCTCGTAGACCCGAAGTCCAAGAAGCCCGCGAACTGTAAAGTAGAGCGACAGTTGCACAAAACTCCCCTAAAGAAACTAAAAGTCATAATCCCTCAATCTCCCCATCAGCGACCGCCCTGAGCCGAGGTCCAAGTTCCACAGGGGACGCCCTCTTGCGCACGTTGCTTAGTTTGTAGTGTTTAAACCATTTATCTAGGTTGGAGCTCTGCTCGCCTTTATGCCCGGTGAAGAAGCAAAAGCTTCAGGGCTACATATGTCCGTCCGAAAATAAAAAGACTATAATAGAACGGATTTCAACAAACAAGTATAGGAAATAAGTCAATGTTGAACAAAGACTTGATTGTTTTATTAGGCAGAAATGATTTGGGGGTTGAACATATAGCTCGAAGAACTGACGGCCGATGGAGCAAAAAGGTTGTCGAAAAGAAAACACAATCAAAGCACAGCGTGAGTGATCGATGACCTCATAAAGGTTCCAGGAAGTCAGTGAATGCAGGCCGCTAGCAATCGTTTCCGCTGGCAACCGATGAGGGAGGCCAATGTTCACTTGTGGACGGCGACAGGCTGATATGATGATGATGATTTAGGAATAATAATAATAAAGATAGGCATAAAGACTAAAACAATCTATTTAGTCAGTCAGATTACTAAAAAATATTGGACACTCGTTTCTCAAACAAAAAATGACGAAGATACAGTGCATTGAAATTTCATATGACGTCACTTCCAGGTACAATTTTACCTAGTAGTGACGTCACAAGCCCCCCTCTCCTGAACTTTATAGTTAGCTGTTCTCTATCTTCGTCAATGTTTATTGATTAGATAAATATAAAAATACGTGTTCAAATTTTTTTTAGTAGGTACCTAATCTAACTGACATACTAAACAAATTTTTGTAGTCTTCGCGACTATTGCAGGATAAATAGATTACTGACATCATTCATTAAAAAAAACTGGTCAAGTGCAAGTCGGACCCGCGCACGAAGGGTTCCGTACCATTTTCAAGCGTCTACCTGATACCGTTATTGATTGATTGAAATTGTTGTATGGGAGCCCCCTTAAATATTTATTTTATTTTTAGTATATGTTGTTATAGCGGCAATAGAAAATACATCATCTATGAAAATTTCAACTGTCTAGCTATCGCAGTTGTTGAGATACAGCCTGGTGACAGACAGACAGCGAAGTCTTAGTAATAGGGCCCCGTTTTTACCCTTCGGGTACGGAACCCAAAAAAAAATTGCGTACCTAGATAAAGTTATTATTTTTGAAAGGCCAAATCTATGCCAAATGCCAAATCTATTTTTTTTTTTTATTTGAATAGATAACTATAATGAACCACAATTTCATGATATAGTCCTAAAATACAGAATATAATCAAATATACTTTATAATCAATTTTCATTATGAACTATGCCGCAGGTTTAGAAGTAAGTGCGGATTGCTCTGCCAACGGCAGATCGAAGGAGTGTCCGGGAGGTTTTAGTGGTGTAGGGTCCTCTCCTCGTGGCTATGGTGGGAATGCGTCAATGGATTAACCTCGGACAACAAAAAAAAAAAGTTTTGGAGGTACAAATGAATTTTGGTTTATCTTAATAAACTTTCTATAAACGAGTAGTAAATTTGTTTTTCCTTTTTGTTTGGAGAATTCGCTTTAATCTGTAAAACTAAAGGACAATATCATAACGTACGCTACTTATCATCATCTTTTCACTGATAAATAGATTAATATGTAACATTTCATGTTCTTGTAAACGATAATGCAGATAATTTGCAATACATTGTTTGCAATAATTAATTACTCCCACAGTATTGTTCTATCTCTACTTAATTTTAATCCGTAAGTTAGTTATGCAATTAGTATCAAAGTTTTCTGATTAATACATGTATTTATCAGAATATTTCCTCTATTCAGTTTTGGCCTATATAGGTATAATCCAAAACTTAAAATAGGAAATAAACGATTGTTACAATTATATGCCTACTCACTGCGCCCCGCGGTTTTGCCCGCGTTACTCTGATCCAGTGGGTCGTAGTATGACTTTTTAGCCTATATGTTTATCGAGCTTATAAACTATCTCCGTGCAAAGTTTCATCCAAATCCATTCAGTAGTTTTTGCGTGATACTAATGAAGCTGAAGAGTTTGTTTGTATGCTTGAATCTCAAGAATTTGGTCCGATTTGAAAAAATACTTCAGTATCAGATAGCTTATTTATAGAGGAAGGCTATAGGCTATATTTAATTATGAAGTTCCTACGGGAACGGGAGTTATTAGGTAGAGACCGCACGTGGAAAACTAGTTGATGTATAAGACGACATTTCCTGCAAGATATTTTATAGCAATAAAATAATTGTATTTAAATAATTTGGTATTACAATCTTGTCAGGCGCTTTTAAAATTTAGTTTTTTATTATTTTAACTCCTGAACTGGCAATCCAATCCATCTGAAGTTAAGAGGCATAGGGGTCCAAATATAAAGGCAGCTAGTGCTAGTACAGTACTTGCCCTTTCACCGCGTAAGCCCTTAGACACACAGAAAAACAATACATTCATTAATCAATAATGTTATTTGGCTGTGGTCTTCTGTAAGGAGGAGGTTATTCCCCAATCGAGCAAATATTGAGATTAACTATCTATTTAGGATTGCGTTTTTCTTTCTTTCCCCCACTCGAGCAGCTAATTGAGGAAATATTGAGATTATCTATTTATTTTGCGTTTTTTTTTATCACGAAAGTTTGTTTTTATTGAGGCTGGAGCTCTGCTCGCCTTTATGTCCGATGAAGCAGCAAAAGCCACCTGTCTTACTAGATAAGGTCCGTCCGAAAAAAAGTAAGATAGTTTGTTTAATATAATGAATATTTAATTTAAAACGTGAACGATTCGATTTATACCTAAACATGAAGCAAAAACCAGACGCAGAAAAACTTGCAGTCACAATCAAATGGAAAATAAATGGGCAATGAACAAGTATCATGGGGAAATACATATTAAAAAATGGCCGTGCGATACCACCAAGATACTAAAATCATTATTGTATCCTTCTAACATTATAAGCTAGCCGCTGCCCGTGACGTTGTCCGCATAATACAAGGAAAATGTTGGTTGGTAGGAAAATTGCCAGAAAAACACTCCTGACTTCTAATTTCGAAATTGATACTACCGTTTTGGGTTTTACGTGGAATTCACGGACAAGCAAACATACATATAAAAAAATTGTCTATATTATCTTTACTAATATACTTATGTATAGAGATGAAGAGTTTGTTTACTTAAACGTTCGAATCTCAGGAACTACTGATCGAATTAAAAAACCCATTTTGTGATGAATTCCATTTATCGAGGAAGGAGGAAGGTTTCTTTTTATGATATTCCCAAAGGACGGAGCTATGAAAATGAAAACGTTTATTGATAATGTAGACGAATCGATCCTACTTATTATAAGTTAAATACAATGATAATGAAAAAATAAATAAAAATAAATCTTAACTAATAAATTAGTTTACATTTCAACAATAATGTTATTAAATTTATTAATATTGTTATGGCATGTCCGCAATTAATCGCTTATTATAAAATATAATAAAGATCAACCAGCGCGGGCTGGGATCGGGTCTGAAGCATAGAACGCGTCGCGAGCCTCGCCTTGCGAGGACGACCGGATCCTATCCTAGCTTCCTACGAGTCTTTCTGTATCTACCTACGGTGTGACACTCGGAGAAGAAAGACTATAAGAAACTCCGAGATCATTCTTTTTGTCATCTTTTAAAGTCTTTGATTAATAATTTTATACATTGTTTAAACATTTTTAGTATCTAGGTTAGTGATCCCCATACATCGATATGTAGGCACTAATACCAGGAAAGTGTGAAAAAAAAAATGAATCTACGGGAACCTAGTACCACTTATAAAAATAGCTATCTAATAACTTCCGTCAAAATCGACCAAGCCGTTACTGAGATAAAGCACAAACGAAAAAAAAACGTATTGTGTTTTTGTTATTAGTACCCTACATACACTCATATGCATTAAGTAAAAACCTGTTATATTTCCATTACATAATGACACTTTTTTTATTAGTAGGTATCTAGGTATATATGCTTTTATGTATCTATTATTTTTCCCACAAATTCTGCTGAATGGACTTAGATGAATGATAGATGGATGTATCATCATCATCAGCCCGTACAATGTCCACTGCTGAACATGGGCCTCCTCCCGAGTAAGGCTTTTTGCCATAGTCACCACGCTTGGCAAGCGGGTTGGTGACCGCAGTATTATGCTGTAACATACAAGGAAACGCTGCTGCCCGTTCCCTGGTATACGCTTGTTATAGATGATGTTATAACAATCAGGACCAACTGCTTAACGTGCTTTCCGAGGCCAACGAGACCCGGAAAGAAATCTTAGAATATACTTACACAAAGATTTCTTGTCCGGCGTAAGGATCGAAACCACGACCTCCGAGATTTAAAGCGAGCCATATACCGCTACGATACGGAGGTTGATCTAGATAGATGGAACAAACTCCCCTAAAAATCTAAGTAGTCATATCGCAAACCTCCCGCCTGCCACCACCCTGAACCGGGGCACCCTTTAGCACAGGTTGCTTAATTAGAAGTTAATCAGAAGTTATTTTTAAATCTAAAGCTTAGGACTTGCTAGTTATATCTATTTACAATAATTTCTTATTTCATAGATAAATAGTAAGAGGTAGATAAGATTAGTGGACATGAGACTTAGGTTGACACCACATTGATCGTGAGCGTTCATATAACGTGTGAACGACGCGAGCAACAACAACGCCGAGCTCCCAACCCCATCACCCGTAACTCCCGCGTCGTCATCCGCATGTGATTGTCGAGGAAGGTGTCCACCCACACCCACGCCAAATGTGGGTAAGCCTTATTCTAGTTGAATGGAAGATATAATTATGCAAATTTTCTTAATGCCGAGAATATGGCTAGTAAAAAGCAATCAACCCGCTTGTCACTACATAGTAGGGTTGCTACCGTTTCTTTTTATTTTTTAGTAGTAATAATAAGATTTTATTTCTTATACCTATTTATTCAGATTTAAATAATACTTTTTTGAAATTTGAGAGTTTTGAAATATTAGCTAAATCACGCAACATTCCAATTGAGTGGAATTGCGGAGCAGATAAAACAGGAAGGCAGAGCTAGTAAATTATATTTTAAAATGTATCGTAAAAATAATTACTTTTTACACAAGCTGAAATGAAATAGCTAGTAATAAATAATAATCACCGTGTGGTTTCTGGGTTAGAATAGACCACTGCATATCTTCCCATGGGTATGGTAAGAGGTGACTAAGGGACAAACACCTGATGGATGAGCAGCAATCCGTCTGCCCAGCGTGGGGATTACGGCTATATTCCTCAACGACTCTGGCTTGCCAAGGTCTGTTAAAGAGGAGGCCCATGAGAGGTGGAGGAGGGGGAGGTTCAGCAGTGGACGTAAACAGGTTCATAAAGTAGGTAAGTAAAAAACATTTTATAAAATTAAAAACCAAGTCAAGGGATTAATGTCCTGGGTCAATTTATATGTCGCAGCATAACTCAAGGTTAGCACGTGGCGTCTATCATCATATATTTAACACCTTCTTATTGAGACTATTAACTTGAGTCCTAACACGCTATATCTATTATAAATTTCTGGGAAATTGAGCATACCGCAAACTATTTGATGCCATATTATTAGCTCAAGGATAGCGTGGCTAGATAGCTACTATTGAAGTAACACCAAATAAATCAATCGGATCAGTAATAAAATGATTTTATCAAGTAAAGAATGAGTATGTTTTTTTCGTACGGATATGTAGTTAGCCACGAGGCTTTTGCTACTTCACCGGGCATAAAGGCGAGTAGAGCTCCTAGACAAATCATGGGCAGTCATCATCAGAGGGACTTGGACCTTGGCTTAGTGCGGTCGCTGGCGGAGAGATTGAGGTATTATGGTTTTAAGTTTTTCTTGGGGAGTTTTGTGCAACTGTCGCTCTACTTTATAGTTCGCGGGCCTCTCGGACTTCGGGTCTACGAGGACATCGGAAGGTTCTTTGCAAACTAAGGGTCGGGAGTGCAATGAGGGATAATGAATGAGCTGTTGATACCTGATATGATGATGGAACTACTTAAGCTCATTTCACACACACACACACACACACGCAATATAATATAATAATAAAGTTCCAAGTAGGTACCTATATAAAGGTAGAAGCATACTTATAAACTCGGAAACGCGTCGGTGCCATACCACATTTCGCATCGCCTTTAACCTATTCAGCAATTCTGACATGGTGACTTGCCGGCCGCTATTTGACTGCTATGCGAGTATAAGAGTAACTACATTGCGGCTGCACGTTAGGTACGGCTTGCTGGCTACTTTTTAACGGAATATAGACTGAGAGAGGCAAGCATTGATGAAGTGCGTATGAGCGTGGAAAAGTAAGCGCGTGGTCCATTGGTTGACCACACACTGCACCACAGTTCGCGTATGTCAAGTCGTTTAGGTACGTTACGATTCCGATTGAGCGAAAGTGTGTTTTATTCATACAAAGCATACTGAGTTTGATAAGGTTACCATCCATTTCCGAATTGAACCTTAACTGTCTCTATAAAATATATTAAATATTGTCTGTTCGATAAAACGCTCACTTTATTTTAGTGCGAATGCCAACCCTACGCGATAGGTATTGACTTCACCTACTTTCACCTTGAGTTTAGCAAGGATATGTTAATTGAACAATACTACCTACAATAAGTTATATATAGCCTTCTACGTTTTATTTATTCTTTGGTATACATAAGTATATCATCTGTTTATATTGAACGTCATGAAATCAGGCATATCGTATTGATTTTATTTGGTACGAATATAGGACAAATGTGTATGTATGGTAATGATGAAAAGTAACAGCGGTTTCCATATAATCCTTATTCTGTTTGAAATCTTGTTTAACCAAACATAGTTATTTTTATAATTTACTAGCGACTTGCCCCAGATTCGCACGGGTACAATGCTGATGTATTATACATATTAACGAATCCCTTGAATCATTCTATCTATTTAAAACCGCATCAAAATCCGCACATAGGCACAGACAGACAGCGGAAAGCGACTTTCTTTTATACCTACTATGTAACATCATCACGCTACTAATCAACGCGGACGAAGTTTCGGGCACAAGCTGTTTTAATACTGTAGTAACGTAGTAACTGCTGTATAATTTAGTAAATTAATCACAAACCGACCAAAAATTTCGCTATTCCATAGCAATTCGTGGCTAGTTGTCAACTATAACTATAATAAAATCTAAGTTGTAAAAATGAGTTGTAAGCTGCAAAAATGCACCATTTTTTTACGTTAAACTGCAAAATGGTCGTTGTAACTTTTTACGTAATTTGCCTGCGGGTCCTACGGCTTAAGGAAAATTAGAAAGATGTTTACAAAAAGCAACTTCTAACGAATCGGGTGATACCCAAAGGTGACACAAAGTAAAAACTTATGATTCCTATGACGGTTCTTAATGAAGACGTGATGTAAGCCAGATGTTATTGGTCTTCGGAGGAAAACCAAATAATACCTACGAGTAGACAATGTACCGCAATCAGTAGGTAGGTAAAAACATCGTAAGGAAAAGGGATAATATTTAAAATTGGAAAATACATATTTTGACAGTTATGACGTAGAGGAATAATGAATGGTGATCTATGGTGATCGTGAATATCCTGCTAATATTATTAATGCGAAGAGCTATGCTCGGCGTTTCCCTGCATGATCGAATCAGAAATGAAGAGATCCGCAGGAGAACGAAGGTCACTGACATAGCTCAACGGATTGGCAAGCTGAAGTGGCAGTGGGCAGGACACACAACTCGAAGAACTGACGGCCGATGAAGCAAAAAGGTTCTCGAGTGGAAACCACGAACTGGCAAGCGCAGCGTAGGACGACCGCCTGCACGATGGACCGACGACCTCATAAAGGTCGCGGGGAGTCGGTGTATGCAGGCCGCTAGCGATCGTTCCCGCTGGAAATCGATGGGGGAGACCTATGTTCAGCAGTGGACTAAAACAGGCTGATGATGATGATTATTAATGCGTATGATTTTGAGGATGTAAATGTAGTGATGTATGAGCATACCTACGCAAAAACTATAGAACGACTAAAATGTTATTTGGCACCGAAAAAATCTATTTACTCAGATTAGAATTGCTTATTCCATTGTTGTCATCATCATCATCACCAGCCCCTTTAACGTCCACTGCTGAACATGAGCCTTATCCCGAGGAAGGGCCTTTTGCTATAGTTACAAGATTGGAAGGTGGATAGGTGACCGCAGTATTATATTATGATACTCACGTCAGTGGAAGCAGGCCGCTAGCTATCGTTCCCACTGAAAATCGATGGGGGAGGTATATGCTCAGTAGTGGACGACAACATCATCATCATCATTTCAGCCATAGGACGTCCACTGGACATAGGCCTCCCTCGTAGATTTCCAGTTGCTACGGTTGGAGGCGGCCTGCATCCACCGTGATCCCGTGGCCTTTACCACGTCATCCGTCCATCTAGTTGGTGGACGTCCTTCGTTACGCTTGCCGATCCGCGGTCTCCATTCGAGAACTTTTCGGCCTCAACGGCCATCTGTTTTCCGTGCTATCGGTAACCCGCGTTCTTCTACGTATCTCCTCATTTCTGATTCGATCTCGTAGAGAAACCCCGAGCATAGTCCTCTGCATAGCTCGTTGAGTTAGAATCGCTCAACGAGCTATGGACTACAACAGGCTGATATAATTATGAAGACTCACAGGCAAACGCTGCTGCCCGTTCTCCAGTATAAAATTGCTATAGATGATGTTATAACAATCGGGACCAAGGGCCTAACGTGGTTTCCGAGGCACGTCTTTCAACCAACTTAGAAATTAGATGGCGTGGGGATCCCACTCAAGACCTCCAAGACTTAAAGCGGAACTTATACAGCTACGCCACGGCTTATAATAAGCGATTATCACATGCCATAACAACATTGGTAAATTTTATTAAATAATATTATTGTTGAAATGTAAACTAATTTATTAGTCAAGATTGTTTTTTCTTTTATGTTTTCATTAATATTGTATTTGACTTATAATAAGTACGATCGATTCGTCTACATTATCAATAAACGTTTTCATTTCATTTCATTTTCAATTTAATAATGCCTATGTTCCTCCTAGATACCGTAGCTCTGTGATCAGCAAAAAAAAGAAAAGGATCCGATACTTCTAGAGCCGAAATGCAAGCAATAAACAATAAAGTCCATCCTGTTTATAATATATATTTCTATAGAAGTAAATGCATAAATCGATTGTATCCAAAATAAATCAATTCGCATTTGGCATTGGCATTTTACCTCTATTCAAATATTGATGTCCCACAAAATGAGTAATTAATTAGTATATATTATAATGACGTATATAATGTTAAATGTAAATAAGGGTATTTTGTGTTTGTTTGTTTGACAAAGCATTTGAAAAGAACTGTACCTACAGTGAATGATCTGTCATCCAGCTGAACGTAAATAATATTGTACTCCATGAATGTACGTCACTGTATGACTGAAGGTGATTGTAGGTTGACGTGATATTCATGAATCCCTACCCTTTTATTAGACGTTCCGTACTCGAAGGGTAAACACAGGACCCTATTACTAAGTCTGTCTGTCACCAGGCTGTATCTCAAAAACCGCGATAGCTAAAAAGTTTAAATTTTCACAAATGATGTTGAATAATGAGTTGAATTTCACTAAAATCAAAATAAAATAAATATTCAAGTGGGCTCCCATACAACAAACGTGTATTTTTACCTCGATATTAATATCGGCAACAGGTAGGCATTTGAAAATGGTACGGAACCCTTCGTGCGTGAGTTCGACTCGCACTTGGCAGGTTTTCATTCTTTGGCATGACGCTTCTCTGCTGCCGCTGTGGTGATCCCGCGCCGGCGGCAAGGTATATGGGACCCGTCCTCTACTTTTTTCACACGGACATAATATGTAGTTATCCCTGAAGCTTTTGCTACTTCGCCATTGGCGATGCTATGCTATTCATACCACTGAGAGAACTTTACCCACTGAAACTCCCCGGATATTCCTCCTTCCACCATTAAGTGTGAGGGCCACCAGGTACTACTGTTCGTACTTTTCTGGTGGAATGAACGACCCCTAACAAAAACAACTGAAAAAACAAATCAAGGCAACTTGTTTACTGAGTAACTTATTGTCTAATAAACAAAGAAGCAAGATCGAACAGAATCAATCTTTGAATTTTCAAGGCGCAAGAAGTAAATCTACATAAGTATATGGCTATCTATGATCTAAAAATTCATAGGAAAAAAAAAGATTCATCATCATCATCAGTCCGTACAACGTCCACTGCTGAACTTGGGCCTCCTCCCGAGAGAGGGTTTTTGCCATAGTCACCACGCTTGGCAGGCGGATTGGTGACCGCAGTATTATGTTGTAATACACAGGGAAACGCTGCTGCCCGTTCTGTCGTAATAAATGATGTTATAACAATCGGGACCAACGGCTTAATGTGCTTTCCGAGGCACGGAGGGTAGTCCCTCAACCAACCAAACCCGAAAAGAAATCTTAGAATTTACACAAAGATTTTTTGTCCGGTGTGGGGATCGAACCCACGACGTGGACTTAAAGCGAGCCAAATACCGCTACCCTACGGAGGTTGTCAAGATTAAGAAAGAAAATCTAGTAGATTCCTACCTTTTACAGTTTATATTATCGCAAAAATACGATTCCGCCCGATTAGAATGTTTAACAAAAATTCAGTTCAATTAAATTCTTTATTGCTTCTATGGTTGGTACCTGACCCTCTTGGGCACAGCAACATAGGATAGAGGAAGGTATTCATCTATCTAATTCCATAAAGGGGGACTAACAATTGGTTATAGTTTAATCGCAGTTTCAAATTAGTACTAAATTCCTGGTTTCATTTCTTAAGATCAAGTGATTAAATATTTTCAAATGAATTCATCAGATTCGGGTAACGTTGTCTTCTTTAGCCCATTGCCGGTCATATTCAACCTAAATCAATATAATTCTATGTATATACCTCGTTTTGGGAGTCAGAGATTCGCCCTATATCGAATCTTATACTTATAAAAAAAGCTGAAGAGTTTGTTTGTTTGCTTGAACGCGCTAATCTTTGGAACCATTGGTCCGATTTGAAAAATTGCTTCAGAGTTAGAGGGACTATTTGTCGAGGGAGACTATATTTTATTTTGAAGTTAGGGCATGTGAGTTACCCATGTGGAGTAGGGACGCCTCTACACTCCGGGCTTCCCTATAATTGGGCAAATGGGCCACTGTAAGTGTATCCCGCAGTACCATATTGGCCGCGGGGGGCCGGATTGCTCATGCGTACCCGGCCCCCGCCAACGGCGGATCGAAGGAGTGTCCGGGAGGTTTTAGTGGTTGGTAGGGTCCTCTCCTCGTGGTATGAGTTTAGCATACCACGCTATGGAGAGGGCGAGTCCCACATATCCCACAGCCAGCGCGCGAATACGCTGCAGCGGCGGGGGGAATGCGTAACAGCATTACACCCGGACAAAAAAAAAAAAAAAAAGACATGTGAGTTACGCGGGTGCAACCGCGCGCGGAAGCTAGTCTGTTGTTATTGTATGTTTACCATAAAATATATATTTACTCAGGTGTTGCAAATTATTGGAAATGAATAAAAAATATTATAAATACCTATTCATTCATTATAAACTTTGCTATAATTTAATCTTAGTTCATTATATCTTTATCTACACTCTTCTTATAATACCACTTATATTTGCCAATCAGAGACAAGCAAATCTACAAGGGCCTTAAGCTTGTCTATAACCACAGTATTTATTGAAAAAAATCAAACGGCCAGTGCAATTCGCGCGGTGAAAGGACGCGCACGTTTAGCTGCGCGCACGCATGTCATGACCACAATACATCGATCGATTTGATTTGAATTTTAAATTGTGATTTCTTTTTTATTATTGTGTAGTGTTTCTGTGATTTTGTTTTTAGGATATATAAAAACGTTTTGAAGGTGAGTTTTTTCTTAAAGTTTTTTTGATTTAAGTACCTCAGTTTTTATAACTTTGTGCGAGGTCCTTTAAAATTGTTATTTTATGTGCAATCATAAAATGTTAAATTAAGTTTTACGATGCATATGAAATGTCAAATTCAGAATAAACAAAAATATTTCCTCTTTATTCTTTAAATCGTGAATGCAATTTTTTTTATTTTTAACTGATCCACTTGGACAAATAAGCACCTACCCTCTAATGTGAAATCTATATTTGGAGGTACCGATTTCGTTTTATCGAGTGTATAGTTATTATCAATATCAAACTAAATAAAATACCTATGTTTATATCTTAACTAGTGACCCGCTCCGGCTTCGCACGTGTGCACTGCTGATGTATCATACATATAAACCTTCCTCTTGGATTACTCTATCTATTTAAAAATCTGCATCAAAATCCGTTGCCTAGTTTTAAAGATCTTAGCATACATAGGTACAGACATACAGTGGGAGGCGACTTTGTTTTATGCTTTCTCATAAAATGATTTAAACTTATTATAATCAAGCCTTTATATTGTTCTAACACCATCACCTAGTTTATCATAATTGACATATTAATGTAATTTCTTTTCTATACATATAACCGATGAATTAAAACGTTAGTGTCAACTTTAAAAGTGATTATAGTCTTTATCTTCTACTTATAATCGATCTTCAATAAACAAATCGACCGTAAGTTGGGTCAGTATGTAGTCTTAAGGGAACAAAAAAACAAAAAATATAGGGAATTGCAAATTATTTTTATGAATCACAGTGTGTATTGTAAGGAAAGGTATTCCAGCCCAAATCAATTTCCTCGTACTAAAATAGTATGTAGGTACCTACCTATTTTAATAATTAAAATGACAACGACAATTTAAAATTTTCAAAAATCTTGTAGCATTACCTTAAACGTGCCTTTTTTTCTTTCTGACATATTTATATCGTCGGGCCTAATGCCGAGCAGCGCTCCAGCCTTAATCACCTATGTATCTGTATTTAACTCAGCTATTGAGATATCCTTAACTTTAATATGTAAAAAAAACTAATTACATATGAAATGTATGTAGTGTTAATTCCGTTTTTTTTGTGGAATTTGCACTAGTCATTATGTCTTTTTTGTGAATTTGATTAATGTGGATTTCCACAAAGTAACGCCTGATTCTATTAACTATATTCTTAACTTTATTTAATACTAGCTTTTACCCGCGGCTTAGCTCGCATTAAAGCTAATGTCCCTATATTACTTCTAGTACCTCCAAGAACATGAGTACAAAGTTTCATGATGATCGGTTAAGTAGCTTTCGGGTGAAAGCGTAACAAACAAACTTACATTCACATTTATAATTTTGGTAGTGACATATATATATTTTTTATTTTTCCGTAACTCATTTAAATTTCAAAATATAATATTAATAAATAATAATTCCTACATCCCCGTCACCTGTGATAGCGTTACTTAGTTTGGAGTTTTGTTAAAGCTGGAGTACTGCACGCCAATATGCCCGGTGGCATAAGTCCGCCTAACATTTTCTAATTATGTATAGTATTTAATAGTCTCAAACGTACCAAATAGTCATTTATTAGCTATTCGTAATTATTTTCGATTAGGATATCTACATTAATAGGTTTTTAATTACTACAATTACATTGAGTGCTAATATATCTTCACAATCGTTCAAACCTTAACTTTGGTCGCTATTTTAAACATTTCTGACGTTTGATTAAGGTATTTTTTTACAAATTAAACTTTAAGTTGAATGTTTGTACTAGGTATTCATCACTACATAGTAGTAATTAAAACCTAGTAGTACCTATGAATGCTTAAATCTTTTCAACTACGCGACGGATTTTGATGCGGTTCTTTTAGTAGATTACATTAATGATTCACATTATTACACCCACAGGGTGTAATGATGTAAATGCGAAGCACGGGTGGCTAATAACTACTAAATTGACTGCACCGGTGGCTCATTGGTTACGGAAGTTGCTTCTGAGAACTGGTATTCTGGGTAAAAAAAAAAAAAATAGAAATCTTCAATTTTTATTGAATATCTCAGTTAATGCACATTAAAGATTTCCATATGGAATGAATAATGATATGGAATGGAAGTTGAATTTAAATTCCAAATCATATGACAACAAATGGTGTCGTTCCGGTACACCGTAGGTACGTCTCATCTGTTTCTGGGGAGTAATTTAACATATAGTGCACCTTCGTTTTCGCACAATCACCATCGATCTTGGCCCCCATAGCCATAAAGCTCAAGAGGACATTTCACGTGCACACAGGTATCTCCAGGTACTAGCTGCTAGCGCATCGCGGTATTATTTCACTTCAGTAGGTTGAAGCTTGTCCTGGTGGGCATGTGTAGCCGCCACAGTTGTTGTTACTTTGTTACTTCACCGGGCATAAGTACGAGCTGAGGTCCAATCTTATTAAGGCCATCCAAGATTTATTGCAACCTGTCCCTTAGGTTAAGGGATAGACGTAAGAAGTGATATACCGGATGCATGGGTACCAGTAGCTATCACCACAATTATACTCCCATCTCACTGCGATCAACTCTCCGCCTGCCAAGCGTGGTAATTACGGCAATATAGCTCAACAACTCTGGTTTGCCAAGGTTTGTTAAAGAAGAGGTTTATGTTCAACAGCGGACGGACTGATAAAATAATAGTAGAAGAGACATGGAAGATCAACCTTCACCCATCTGATAACCAGATGAAACATACTTTTTGTCAAATATTATTCATTAACAAACACACCTATGATAACTTGCCTATCAAAAAGTGTTCATGGCTATTTTTCTCTGAATTATTTTTAATCAACTTTCTTTCATCACCTTTACTCTTTTGATAACCAAATGAATTTCATCTCAATATATAAATAATATGTAATGTAATAATACAAAAAGTGTAATAAAAGTAAGAATTATGTTTAGAAGGTTCAAAATTACTGTTGTGGACACAAATCCTCTTTTTCTCTAAAATCAAATGTGAAAGAGCAAGCACACTCGGTCAGGCAGAGTGCAGCTGGTATGTTGTGTCCTGTCCAATCACACCAATGTCCAACACTCTACTTTCTCTAAATTGTTTAAAATTAATTAAATGAAAATTAGCCATGAACACTTTTTGATAGGCAAGCTAATATAGCCTTGTTTGTTAATGAATAATATTTGACAAAAAGTATGTCTCATCTGGTTATCAGATGGGTTGATCTTTTAGACTATAAGTAAAAAGTAAAGGAGGTGATATGAGTCTCAAATCTCAAATTTTATCCTGTTTAGTACATCCATTTATACATGCTCACAAACTTTCACATCAAATATACAATTATATATAAAAAAATACAATTGATTTGTATATTTTTAATTGAAAAATAACAGACTTTTACTAAATACACTTGAATGTACAAATAACAAAAACACAATTGAAAAATTGTCCGTCTGTATGTTTGTTACGGCTAAAACAGTATCGGCTAGACCGATTTGACGGGACTTTCACTGGAACATAGCCATTTTTTTTGTATATCTTGTTTGTCCGCGTATTCCGTCTAATCTTCAAAACGGTGCGGAAGCACCTACCCACCGATGCAGACGGGAATTGAATTGATTGATAGCTTATAAAATCCTGATCTTATGCGGACGAAATCGCGGGTAGTAGTTACTTTATAATATTAGCAAACTGCGGGCAAGGTATAAAAATATGTCATTGTCGATAATACCGTCGACATTGACATACAAACCTACAACGTGCGATACTCATGTAAATGAGAGCCGAATTACTCACTTATCTTACTTAAGTGTACTTAGGTGCTTACCATGTATAACCTTCCGATGCCCTCGTAGATCCGAAGTCCGAGAGGCCCGCCAACTGTAAAGTAGAGCGACAGTTGCAAAAAAATCCCCTAAAAATATCCCCGCCGGCGACCACCCTGTGCAGAGGTCCAAGTCCCACAGAAGGGGGCCCCTTTGTTTTAATTGGGACTAATCCCACCCACTTTCCCACCATTGCAACTTCTGTAAGCCAGGATCAACAGTGGCACACACTGGAAATGGCAATGAGCACCGAGGCTCACCAAGTCCTGGGAAAAAGTTAAACTGCCTTGGGACCCGCAACGAATTTTATCAAAAAGACAATAGGAGGAGTAAGAAAGACTTAAGTTTTCACTTCTCTCCATTAAAAAGCGGAGACATTACTAAAAAAGGAAATATAAAGTAAGACCTAAGTAGTCTTCAGGGGTAATTTACAACTAGAGAAGCCAGTTGTAAAGCACCACGGACGGGAAGAAATTACGGGGCCTACACGTGAGCCGTTATATTTTATTCCAGTAGTAGATATGGAAAAAGCGTCTAAAGGCTCGGAAATTCTGTTTGGATGCTACAAGATCCGAGGCGCCCTTTTGCGTAGGTTGCTTATTTAATAGAAATCAAACAATTTATTGAGGCTGGAGCTCTGCTCGCCCGGTGAGGTAGCAAAACCCTCCTTGGTAACAACATAATGTCCGTCCGAAAATAGATTGCTTACCATCTGTGTTGACCACCTTGAACACACAGAAGCAAGCAGTTATCCCTAATCTTACTAATGCCTCTTGAGAATAGTGTCTAAATGCGAAGCGACTATAAATTGTTTTGGACCTATCCAGCTTCCCACCCCTTTTTTCTTCGCATCCTCATTGCCTCAGGCTTATTTTTTTTCGGGCATATCTATAGAGCTTAAGTCCTATATAATGGTTAAAATACTACTAACAAAGCAACCTGCGCCAAAAGAGGTGGGGTTTGGACCTCTGCTCTGGGCAGTTGCTGGCGGGGGGAATGAGGAATTATGATTTTAGTTTTTTAGAGGAATATTGTGCAACTGTCGCTCTACTTTACAGTACTTCGGTTCTACGAGGGAAGACGCGTCGCGTTTGCGAGCGCGCTCTTCTCCGGCGGGTTGGATAGAGTGGTCTGTGTGTAGAATGTAGATTGTCTCTCATTTGTGGACTCATTGACTCCTAAATACCCCGGCGGAGTAGGTAGGAATCAATGAGTTACAGTCCCCTCTCTATAGCGAGGAATGGGTCTACTCACTAAAACTGCCCCGGGTGCCTCCTCGGGAATAGGGGCACCGGTCTCTAAATCTGGCCCCATGCAAGCCCCTTAATAAACTAGCTTCCCGCGCACTATTTTACCCGCGTAACTCCCGTTCCCGTAGGAACAACATAATTGAATATAGCGTATAGCTTTCGTCTATAAATAGGCCGTTTATTACTAAAAGAATTTTCCAAATCGGACCAAAAGTTTTTGAGATAAACTCGTTCAAGCATACACAATCTCTTCGGCTTCTTAAAGATTGTACCCACTAGTCTAGTTCATTCATATTTTCTGGAGTCAAACTGAGTGTATCACGTGTATATCTACGCAACAATCGATGCGATAGTAGCAGGGCTGCCACATTTTTTGACATTTAAGAGTATGAGCATGTAAGATCCATCATCATCATCAGCCCATATAATGTCTACTACTGAACATGGGCGTCCTCCCGAGGGAGGGTATTTGCCATAGTCACCACGCTTGGCAGGCGGGTTGGCGACCGCAGTATTATGTTGTATACCACGCAAGGAAACGCTTTTGCCCGTTCCATGATGTACGATTATTATAGAAGATGTTATAACAATCGGGACCAACGTCTTAACGTGCTTCCCGAGGAAAGAAATCTTTAGAATTTACACAAAGATTTCCTGTCCGGCGTGGGGATCGAACCCACGACCTCCGAGATTTAAAGCGAGCCAAATACCGCTACGCTACGTAGGTTGTTAGATCCATACAGTACCGGATTAAGATTCTGTCCGGAGGACTGATGAGCTTTTTTTTTGGCCTTTACCTATTGCTAAGTTGCATTTTTTCATACGCACTCTGAGGGTGCGGTCTAAAGTTTTAAATAGGGTGAATTTTAGTTAAGCAGCAAAAAAATATAGTACTTTTAAATATATATAGTTTCCCAGCGGGTAGGCAGAGACAATGGACCTCCACTTGCTACGATCCCTACACACATCTTTCGCATCATTCACTCTCATAACATTCTTCATACAAGCACGTCAGTTTAGGGTGGATCTTATTTGACCTTTTGCGAGGATGTCTCCGATTTGGTCTACTATACAGGGTTATTTGTACAACACCGGTAACCTCTCAGGACTATATTACTAACATCATAAACAACAACTTTTGTTCTACGACTTTATACAAAACATAATACATTTACCAAAAACAAACCTTCAATATTTCGTTGTCCTATCTAACACATTTCAACTCTGTATTCCCCGCTCCCCTCGCTATTGTCGGTACTATCGCTTTCTTTTGCTTCGCATAGACTTCGTAACATTTAGAGCGTTGAATTTAAATATTTTATTTTTGTGTGTAAATCTGATGAATTAAAATATGATGATTTTTTAAAAGTTATAGAACAAAAGTTGTTGATTATGATGTTAGTAACGTAGTCCTGAGAGGTTACCGGTGTTTTACACATAACCCTGTATAATAAACTATATAAAATATAGTACTTTTTGTACTATATTATTTTTATTTAATATATAGTACATTTGACTGAAATATAGTACGATACTATATAACAGAGGTGGCCAACCGGTCGATCGCGATCGACTTGTCGATCCCGGCAGCTATGACAGTCGATCAACTTATATAATAAAAAGTGATATTTTAGTCTACAAATACGTCCCACAGACGCACAATGTTAGTGTTTGTCGTATAATATCATAATAAATACCTATTTATCATTAGATTGACTTATACGAAACGTGATTTAACGTTAATATACCATTGTGGTCGATCGCAAACAGTAAACAGTCGATCATAGGCCTTATTAAGTTGGCCACCTCTGCTATATAATATAGTGGTAACCCTAGATAGTAGTCTCTCAACCGTGGAGCCGCTAAGCTAACATTTCCGTTTCTTTCACTTGCTTGTTTAGAAAACATTGGTTTTCGCAATGAACAACAATTACTGAGCTATGCGTCTTATTATCAACAACTATTTACTAGCATCATTAAAAGCATAACAACCTCCGTGGCATAGTGGTTTAAGTCTAGGAAGTTGTAGGTTCGATTCCAACTCCAATAAATTTTAGTATACAATCTATGAGTTCTTTCTGGGTCTCGTTCGTTGAGGGACCTTTCGTGCCTCGGAAATAACGTTAAACGCGTTAAGTTATAACATCCATACAATAACAATTTGAAGAGTTTGTTTGTTTACTTAACGCGCTAATCTCAGGAACTACTGCTGCGATTTGAAAACAACAACAACAGAGTTATATAGCCCATTTAACGAGGCAGGATATATTTTATTGTGAAGTTCCTACGGGAACGGGACTGAGGCAGATGAAACTGCGCGCGGAAATCTAGTCATCTATAACAATCATATACCAGGGAACGATAAGTGTCTATAGGTAGGTATATTGGTTGTGTACATAAGACGCAGGTTTTGTTAACATATAAATATGTTAATATGTTGTTATGTTGTTAATATACAGGGTGTCCCAAAAGATTACGTAGCTGGGAAGGGGTGTGATAGGGATGGTCACAAGGGTCACCAGAAAAATATAAAAAATTCCCTCTGGGTGTTTAAAAAAATAAATGGCATTTTTTAAAAGACTAAAAATTTTACACCTTGTGCTAACTGTACCTACAAATATGGCTGTATTTAAAAAAAATGCTGTTATGTAATCTTCAATAACAACAAGGTCATCAACATCAACATCAAAAATAACAAGGTGTAAAATTTTAAGTTTTTAAAAAAATGCCATTTTTTTTTTAAATACCCAGAACGGATTTTTTTCTTATTTTTCTAGTGACCATTGTGTCCACCCCTGTCACCCCCTTTCCCAGCTACTTAACCTTTTGGGACGCCCTGTATAAATAAAAATAAAACAATGGCTTTGTTATTCTCTAGGTATATAGTTGTACACATTTTTTTTATTACTTTATCACTTAAGGACACAAACTTGAGGCCATCTAAACAGTCTTGTGCGAGTATCTAAATCTATATGGTATTGATAATCTATACTCCGCAGCTTTAACCGCGTCACTCTGCTCCATTGGGTCGGAGCGTGATATTTGGTAGCCTATATGTTAAGCAAGCTTATAAACTATCCGCGTGCACGTGCGCGGACTTTCAGCCAGATCCATTAATAAGTTTTTCCGTGAAAGAGTAACACGCATCCATCCATCCATCCATCCATCCTTACAAACAGAATTTATTTTAGTAGGATTATAAAGAGATAATATATTATATTCTCCCATGGGAGTAGGACTATGTTCAGCAGTAGACGTTATACGGTCTGATGATGATTATAAGATTTTTCTTACTGGTCGTTTTAGAAATTTGATTTTGCAAAAGATATTTTCTTCATCTTCATCATCGGCCCGTACAACGTTTACTGCCGAAAATGGGCCTCCTCCCGAGGGAGGGTTTTGCCATATTCACCACGCTTGGCAGGCGGATTGGTGACCGCAGTATTATATTGTAATACACACTGCTTAAACGCTGCTGCCCAGGTATACGCTTGTTAAAGATGATGTTATACCAATCGGGACCAACGGCTTAACGTGCTTTCAGAGGCACGGAGGGTAGTCCCTCAGCCAACCAGACACGAAAAGAAATCTTAGAATTTACATAAAGATTTCTTTGTTCTTGTCAGGTATTGGGATCGAACCCACGACCTCCGAGACTTAAAGCGAGCCAAATACCGTTACACCACGGAGGTTGTGATGTGATATTTTCTTAAATCATGAATATTTAATAGCGATTGTCATGAACGGTGAAACAAATTTTAGATATTTAAAATTACAATTTCTTTTGGCCGTGTGGTTTCCGGCTTAGAATAGACCACCCCATGTCTTCCCATGGGTGTCGTAAAAGGCGACTAAGGGACATATGGCTGATGGACGGGCAGCAGCATCTATTAGCTCAAGGTTTACATCTTACTGCGAACACCAATCCGTCTGCCAAGCGTGGTGATTATGGCAATATCCCTTTACGATCCTGGCTTGACAAGATCCGTTAAGAGGACGCCCATGTTCAGCAGTGGACATAAACGGGCTGCTGATGATGATGATGATGACAATTTCTTTTTATAGCCGTATATTATAAAATCAATACAATCAAATGTAACATGCTGATAACTTTGCGTTTAGACACTAGATCATGACAAGTATAACTAGTTTATTTTTTGTGCGTATGTGTAACGGATGTTAATGCTAGAATAACAGACAATGCTAAACATTTTTAGACACGATGTATCTAAGTACACTATACTAATATAATAAAGAGTAAGATTTTATTGTTTGTTTGCGTCGAATAGGCTCTAGAACTACTTGACCGATTTCAAATATTCTTTTACCATTAGTAAGTTATCCAGAAGTAATACCCTACTAATATTATAAACGTTAAAGTTTTAAAGTATGGATGGATGGATGGATGGATGTTTGTTACTTTTTCACGCCAAAATTAATAAACGGATTTGGCTGAAACTTTGCACGGGGATAGTTAATAAGCTGGATTAACATATAGCTTACAAAACATCACGCTCCGACTCACTGGAGCAGAGTAACGCTGGTAAAACCGTGGGGCGTAGCTAGTATTCTATATAGCCTTCCTACTTTGACGTAGGTTAACATCATTTTTTTGCACATTTGATACCAGCTACCTGTTAAACGGTTTCAGCTTTCAGCTTAGCGAGAGATTCCTTTTTAAGTTTATGTTAAACTAGTAATCTAAAAAAACACTTCTTTCCAAAAATGGTGGAAGTCTGGGGTGACAGGGATCTTGCACTATACTTGTCCTATACTTGTCCGCACAAAAATGTTGCGCTTGCGACGCGTGTAAGCCCAGCGTTCGGCAGTCGACCAGCGCTGGCGTCGCGCTACAACGCTGCACAGGTACTACGACCAGTGCCGGATTAGCCATACAGCAAGAGTAGCAAATGCTACGGGCTCCGCGATGAAGTGGGGACCCCGCACACCAAAATACGTGCGCAAGCAAGAAATTGGATCCAATAACTAATCCTATGGATCCGAATCATGGTGCTTCACAATAGGTGGCGTAAAACAAAAAAAAAAGGCCCTCTGGACAGTATTTCCTAAAGGCCCCGCGCTGGCTTAATCCGGCACTGACTACGACGCTCGAAAGACGATAGTGTGTGGGGCTCTCTTACATACTGGGTTAATAAGTAAAGGAAATTGGCAAAGATACAAAGTAGGTACCTAGTTAGTATCTTTCATTAATCCGAGCTAGACCAGTTCTAGGAGTCGCGCTTAGCTTCTGATAGAAAGTAGTTATGATAATGATTATCAGTAATTTCTTAAGTACGAGATAAAAAGCCTTGAAGTAGGTTTTATAGATTATGAAATACTAGTTTTGACCCGGGTTTTTCCCGCGTTTGAATTCTACCAACAACTGTAACAGATTAACTTAATTAATGGATTGAGTAATGCTCAATTATTAATATAATAGTAACAAAGTAGAACTTTGACAGACAGTTTTACAAACAACGAACAATTAACAACACCTCGGAGGTCGTGGGTTCGATCCCCACTCCAGGCAAGATATCTTTGTTTAGATTCTAAGATTTCTATCCGGGTATGGTTGGCTGAGGAACTACCCTCCGTGCCTCGGAAAGCACGTTAAGCTGTTGGTCCCGATTGTTATAACATCATCTAAAACAATTTTATACCAGGGAATGGGAATGGGTTCCTTGTGTGTAAAAACATAATACTGCGGTCACCAACCCGCCTGCCAAGCGTGGTGACTATGGCAAATACCCTCCCTTGGGAGGAGTATGTATTTTTTATCGAATAAATCAATTCGTTCTCAAGTGATGTGTGTTCAAACACGTGCTGGTTTATTGTTATATACACAGAATTAATATAATTGTGTGTTTTATAACCAATTTAATTGACAAGGAAATATTAGCGTGATAGCACTTTGAGAACTAATCACAACCATCCTGCTAATATTATAAACAAGAATGGATGGATGTTTGTTACTCTCTCACGCCAAAACTACTGAACGGAATTGGCTGAAATTCACACCGGGCACCGAGATAGGCTATACGCTGGATTAACATATAAGCTACAAAACATCACGCTCCAACCCACTGGAGCAGAGTAAAGCGGGTAAAACCGCGGGGCACGGCTAGTGTAAAATAAAACTGTATATGTCCTAATTCGCGTAAAACGGGGTAACTTTTGACTAGATCCCAGCCCGCGCTGATTCATCTTTTTTTTTTAACAACGCGACTTCTTTTTGTTATTATTTTTTATACTACGCTGTTTTTTTTTTGTATTATCCCTACACATTTTGGTTTCATCAATTTAGTTTTTTTTTATTTCATAATAATGCTCACGGGCTACGCCAAGTTTATTATTGTAAATGAGTGTAAAAATAAGATTATAAATATAGATTTAGTTTAACATAATTGATTATATGAAATGATACACATACAGTTAACTCATATTACCTTCAATTGAAGACTTTCTGTTTATAATAAAATATGAAATATCGTTGTACTGAATTTAAAAAATAATAATAATAATAATGTTCCTAAATCTGTTAATGCATTGTGAATGACTTATAATTAACAAGCGCGAATTATTCGTCTACCTTATTAATAAACTATTTTATTTCATTTCATTTTTTACCGGCTTAGAAAAGACTACCCCATATCTTCCTATGAGTTTTTTGGTGGTGTAACACTTAATGGATTGGCAGCAGCATCTATCAGTTTAAAGATGGGAGTATCCATCTTATTGCAATCACTAATCCCGATAAGCGTGGCAATATTCTTGGGAACGGGAGTAAAGCGGGTGAAACCGCGCGCGAGAAGCTAGTTATACAATAAACGTCAACCAAACTTAGGAAATAAATTTACAGAGTTGTAACTTATTAAAGTTGAGCTGATAAGAACAAAGAATGTTGGCTGGTTGCGCAGTACCTTACCACTGGTTGTTTACAAATTATGAAAACGTGACAATTCACGTGGGTTTAGAAGTTATTTTTCTAATTTATGATGATCATTTAGCACAGTAATAAATAAAATATTATTTATTTCATGTAATACTAGCAACCCGTGTAGTGTTACCAGATGAAACAATCAAAAGTCCGGAAAAAGTCCTGATATCCATTGAAAAATCCTGAGATTTTTTACAGTTTGAAATTTTTTTCTCAAACGTAGGTTATATAACAATGTAAAAACGTCGTAATATTAAAGTTTTTGTTCACTGCGGATCTCGCTCACTCGTGCAATTATTACCAAAAGAACATTATTTTTAGTTTGATTAACTTTTTATTAAAGAGTTATTTAAAATGTAAGCTGCATTTGCCTGAGACTTGCAAAATCCGGCTGCAACTCTGAGAAGAGTCCAAAAATCCTGAAGTCTCAGGACCAAGCCTGAAATATGGTAACCCTAGACCCGAGCATTGTAACATAACACCTGAGCTCATACCACCAACATAACATAGATTGGTGGTATTAGTTTCCTTAAGGGCGATTTATCAATCGTCAATATGATTGAATAAAATAAATCCGCCCTAAGACTGACCAAAATGTTATCTTTTCCCATAATCTCTGTCACATGTGTATATTTATGCTGCGTTAGCCACGGGGCTCGCGCCTAGGGTTGCCACCCGAACTATATTATATAGTATCGTCCTATATTTCAGTCAAATGTACTATATATTATATAAAAATAACAATATAGTACAAAAAGTTCTATATTTTCTGCTTAACTAATTCTCCCTATTGAAGCACCACACATTTCACCGCAACCACAGCGCAAAAAAAATCCACCTCTAACAGATGAGCTTTTTTTTTCAGGCAAAGAAAACAGGCAAGGAAAACAATGAGAAATGCTACTTCACACTAGGTCTCCAGTTCTCCACCTAGAGTGAAGTAGCATTTTTCATTGTTTTCCTTGCCTGTTTTCTTTGCCTGAAAAAAAAAGCTCATCAGTTAGAGGTGTATTTTTTTTTAAATAAATGTGTTCTATTTATATTCCTGAATTTCCCAAAAGTACTATATATTTAGCAACTTTTGGTAAAAAGTAGGTACTATATAAAACTAAAAAAAACGTGGCAACCCCACTTGCGCCATTACTATTGATACGTCGCCGCGCTGCAAGTCGCCAGCGTAATTTGCTCGGTACATTTCACCGGTCACAGCGCGCGGATAATCGCTGTAGTGAATGTCCCGTGACTAGTGCCGGATTAAGTCAGCGCGGGGCCTGTAGCTAATTCTATCCGGAGGCTCTGGATAGCTTTACGTTCTCAAGTTTAGTGTATTTCAATGTTTCATCATGTCCTCAGCTAGACCATATGCCTAAAAATCTCTGAGCTCTGCAGTGCGTGTGTGTTTGTCTCAGAGTCGCTCAACAAGCCTCTTTTTTAGGCCTATTAGGCATTAGGCCACCTGTTGTGAAGCACCATGATCCGGATATCACTGGCAACGCTAAAGGATTATATAATAAAAGTTTATAAAATTGCAGTTCCAGAGGATTCTATTTCTTGCTTGCGCACGTATCTTGGTGTGCGGGGCCCCCCAAATCGCGTGGCCCGTAGCATTTGCTACGCTTGATATATGGCTAATCCGGCACTGCCCGTGACCAGTCTTTTACGTGTCATACAAAGTAGGTAATGAATTTGTTACCGCGGTACGTTCGTTCTAAGATAATAAGTAAGTTAAAGCGTTACGTTTCTCATTGAGTTGGTTCCAAGGTTCTGAACGAGGCCAATTAAGTGGTTTTCTTCCTCTTATGAGGCATAGCAATGTGGGTACAGTCTTAAATACTCTTTTGTATCCAAGTGTTCTCCTCACCTTGAAATTTTGCATTTAGTCCTGTACTAATATTATAAACGCGAAAGTTTGTAAGTATGGATGGATGTTTGTTACTCATTCACGAAAAAACTACTGAAGGGATTTGGCTGAAAGTTTGCACGCGGATAGTTTATAAGCCGGATTAAAATATAGGCTATATAATATCACACTCCGACCCACTGAAGCAGAGTGACGCGGGTAAAACCGCGGGGTGCAGCTAGTCATATAAATTTGAATGCTTTTCAATATTTCGCGTATTTCGCAAATGTTTCCATACTTACCTAAATACGGATAGGTACTTGAATAACTAAAACTTCTAAAACTAAATGTTTTACAGGCAATGACAAAACATTGGAAATAAAACTTAAGAAATGAAATACTTAAGTAATCTTTTAGCGTTTAATATATAAGATTGATTGAAATATAGAAGCATAACACGGAAATCGAACCCGGGAGTTTTACAAGGTGAATTGTTAATCGTCTTGCGCAACAATTCATTGAGACAAGACAATTCGTGAGCGGGCAATATAATTGTATGGCAGTATAGGTAGTCATGCATTCGTTAAATGCATGACTAGGTGAGACTGGGGGATTTCGATAAAACTATACCATCATAACTTATGTCAGTTTTATCGATATCCCTGAAAATGAAAGATGCAAAACGCTATAATTTCTTAAAATTATATTTCTTTGTTTTTATCAGACAATTTTTTGTAATAATTTAATTGATACTAGGTAGCTTTATTTTGCCTGCAACGTTCGCGTTGAGTAGGTTATTTTTTAGTGGTTTCCCACTCGTCCGTGTCCCGCGGGACATTTAATTTTGATGTAAACATCTAAATGTCCCGCTAAAATCCTTACGTTTGGCAACGTTGCTCTAAAAGCTCTAATGCGACTTGGAGTATATACGTTGAAATGAAACAGTTTATTAGTAACGTACACGAATAATTCGCGTTTGTTATACGTCACTTACAATGCATTAACAAATTTAAGGACATTATTTTGATTGACATATTTAAGAAAAATATATTAATAGCGTAGCGGTATTTGGCTCGCTTTATCTTGGAGGTCGTGTGTTCGATCCCCACGCCTGGCAGAAATTCTTTGAGTAAATTCTAAGATTTCTTTCCGGGTCTGGTTGGTTGAGGGACTACCCTCCGTGCCTCGAAAGGCACGTTAAGCCGTTGGTCCCGATTGTTATAACATCATCTATAATAATCGTATATCAAGGAACGGGCAGCAGCGATTCCTTGTGTAGTACAACATTATACTGCGGTCACCAATCCGCCTGCCAAGCGTGGTGACTATGGCAAATACCCGTCCTTGGGGGGAGGCCCATGTTCAGCAGTGGACGTTATACGGGCTGATGATGACGATGATGATGATTTAAAAAAAATATTTCTGATATATATACAGAAGGTCTTACAGTAAATTTGAGTTAATAACTGTATGTTTTTTATACAAATCGACATTACATAATATGTTCCTAAACTATTTTTAGGTACAATTTTATTTTGACGTTGACGGCGACACGCTATTTATGTAATAAGTACATAGTAGTGATCAAAATCTTTACGTACACAACTTACGCATGAAGTTTTATCATCATCATCATCATCAGCCCAAGTGAAGGTTTTGCCATAGGAACCACGCTTGGCAGGCGGGCTCGTGGCGGGCCGGATCGCTTCGTGTATCTGGCCCCGCCAACGATGGATCGAAGGTGTGTCCGGGGGGTTTTAGTGGTAGGGTCCTCTCCTCGTGGTATGAGTTAGCATACCACGCTTTAGAGAGGGCGAGTCCTACATATCCTACCGCCAGCGCGGGAATACGCTGCAGCGGCGGTGGGAATGCATAAATGCATTTCACCCGGGACAAAAAAATAAATAAAAAAACGGTAGGAGGATTATGATGAGTTACGACACCATAACTAAAGGTAATTAAACATAATATATGGCCATAGTAACAAACGACATGGCCGTTGGATTATTATAACTTCTATTTTATTAGAAAAGAGCCATGTTGAAATAATATAAACGTTTGAACAATAGGCAGTTAGTTCCCATTGTGTTTGATTAGATTTTTTTCTTATGAAATCCAATTCCGGTCTGAATGAGCTATAGAAAAATGGTGATTCATTCACATGCGTTAGTTTTTGTTGATTTCTTGACAACCTTCGTAGCTCAGCGGTATGATTGAGGTCGGAGGTGGTGGGTTCTAAATTTAAGATCGCATCAGGTTTGTTGAACCTCTGTGCCTCTGAAAGCATGTTAGACCATGGTCCCGATTGTTCGTCAAAAACAGTGCCCTATTAGTTACAATATTATAATACTGCGGTCACCAACCCGCCTGCTAAGCGTGGTGCCTATGGCACTCCTACCTCGGGAGGAGGCCCATGTTCAGCAATGGACGCTATACGGGCTGATGATGATGAAAATACGAATCAGTTGTAGTCATAGAAGCTGTCGCAATTTTCGTCTCGTCCATGATTGTAAAGACGTATCAGTCAATTTTCTGAAGAAGCCCAGTTTATTATATTGAATAGTAACTAGGTATTTATGTCACCAATCTGTCGATTGTTCTTGAGAATAATACTCATTGACTGCTTAACCGGTCAACCGGAATCAACTGGTAACCACAAGTGTCCACAATTACAACATACACACCTACATAACTATTTCTTACATAATAAGTAAATAGATATATTGATACTGTATTAAATTCATCACGCTGGAGTATTGCGCATGTTTCCGGATTGTTTAGCTTGATATTTATGATATTACAAGGAAACTCTGGTACCCGTTCACTGGTATAGAAAGAAAGAAAGAAAGAAAATACATTTAATTCAGCACAACACACAAGATATTACAAAACATTAAGCTAAATGTAACAATAAGACACCAAGTATGTATTATCATCATCATCATCAGCCCGTATAACGTCCACTGCTGAACATGCGCCTCCTCCCGAGGGAGGGTATTGCCATAGTCACCACGCTTGGCAGGCGGGTTGGTAACCGCAGTATTATGTAGTAACACACAAGGAAACGCTGCTGCCCGTTCCTTGATATACGATTATTATAGATGATGTTATAACAATCGGGACCAACGGCTTAACGTGCTTTCCGAGGCACGGAGGGTAGTCCCTCAACCAACCAGACCCGGAAAGAAATCTTAGAATTTACACAAAGATTTCTTGCCCGGTGTGGGGATCGAACCCACGACCTCCGAGATTTAAAGCGAGCCAATTACCGCTACGCTACGGAGGTTGCCACCAAGTATGTATACTATTGTTATGGATAATGTTATAACAATCGGGACTAACAGCTTAACGTGCTTTCCGAGGCACGGACGGTGTGTCAGCCAACCAGAACTGGAAAGAAATTTTAGAATCTACACAAATATTCCTTGTCAGGAGTGGGGATCGAACCCACGACCTTCGAGATTTGAAGCGAGCCAAATAACGCTACGCTACGAAGGTTGTAATTTTGTATATAGTCCTTAATTACCTACTTGATCATATATAATCATCTATAAAAATTGTATACCAAGAAACGGGCAGCAGCGTTTCCTTGTATGTTACAACATAACACTGTGGTCACCAACCCGCCTGCAAAGCGTGGTAACCTCCCTCGGGAGGAGGCCCATGTTCAGCAGTGGACGTTATGCGGGCTGATGATGATGATGATGATACAAAATTAAAACTATTCTAAATTTATATATATAAAAAAAACATCCGTTTGGTCACAACCGCCAAATATACTATAGGTACTTAAAAATACATTATATTTATACATATTTATATATTTTTCAATAATTTGTTGTCTGTATATAAACATTGAATAATTATACGGTATAATTCGAAGGATAAAATCCAGTTATACACGGTTGATATCCTTAACATACTTGTTTCAAAACTTTACAATATTTTGCGATAAATATAAACATTAGCAACCAACTTCGGGTAAATGACCCAACGCCTTCTAAATGCCAGCATCTCGTTTGCAGTTTTTGTATTTTGAATAAATGTATTCAGACCGATGTTTTCAATGTATGGTAATAAGCTAAGATTTGCGATTTTTTTCGCGTTCTGGACAACCTCCTATAGGTACAAAGATTCATCCTCTGTTAAGGGATTGTCTTTCAAACCCTTTTTTTGCAATAAAAGCTAGACTATGTCACATTCCATCAAAATTCTGGTTGGACGCGCTATTCTCAGGTTCTATTTGAAATTATGTTTATTATGTAGTGTTATCCATTTATCGAGGAAGGTTATATTTAATTATGAATTATGAAAACGCGCGCGGGAAGCTAGTTTATAAAATTAACTGAGAATCTTGCCAAGTGTTATTGGTTCATCATCATCGTCATCGACCCGTATAACGTCCACTGCTGAACATGGGCCTCCTCCCGGGGAGAGTATTTGCCATAGTCACCACGTTTGGCAGGCGGATTGGTGACCGCAGTATAATGATGTACCACACAAGGAAACGCGGTCAGTGGGTAGTCTTAGGGACGCTGCTGCCCGTTCCTTGATATACGATTATTATAGATGATGTAATAACAATCAGGACCAACGGTTTTACGTGCTTTCCGAGGCACGGAGGGTAGTCTCTCAACCAACCAGACCCGGAACGAAATCTTAGAATTTACACAAAGATTACCTGTCCGGCGTGTGGATCGAACCCACGACCTCCGAGATTTAAAGCGAGCCAAATACTGCTACGCTACGGAGGTTGTCATAGCTTCAGCAAGTTAGATTTAATTTAAATTACCTACTTAGTACATATATTTTTTTCAACTAAATTTGCCCGGTGAAGTAGCAAAAGCCTCAGGGCTAACTACATATGTCCTTCCAAAAAAAATATTCAAATAAACTAAGGATAAAAAATTTTACCTGTGGTGTTTATAAGTAAATCCCGCGAAAAATACAAAATAAATTTGAATGAAATTATTGATATGAGTTGGAAAAATACAAGAATCATTCATTTATTATTTGAGACAGTTTTGTTAAGAAAAGACCACTCTACAACTTCTACTTTTCAATTTTATTCACAAATGTTCGAAGTAGGTCAAAATGCGCGCCATGTTTTTGCGACTTGCGGCGATAGTGACACGACGATAGATGGTGCTGTGACGTATCGCGCGGTTCTATACACTTTGTACAAGAAAGGATATGTGGACAGCAATCAATGTTAACCTAAACTACTTTAATTGAAAAGTTCGAAACGATGGATTTTATGATAGCTGATGTTGCTATAAATTTAGACTGGAATAAATTCACTTTACGATCAAGTAAAAGTTTAGGTGTGATAACTTAATCCCACAAAAATAGAACGAATTTAGATGAAATAATCGATAAGAGTTAGAAGAACACAAGAAACGTTAACATATTTTGGACTGTTTTAGTTAACTGAGCTGAGCTACATTAAGCTGGCTAGACTGGTTTCATTTAATTTATGTACAGGATTTAAAGATATTTAAGATATAAAGTAAAAGGCGTTTTTTGTTTGCCTCCTCTCTCGTTTATTAGAGCACGAGACGTGTTCCGTAATGTTATCATCGATTTTATAAACACTGTTTTAAACAACTAAAGATAGATGCAATATTGCATTTTAGTCACTTCCAACAAGTTTTTTTTATTGAATCTGTTCGTTGTAGCAAATAGTTTAATCTATTTTGCCTACAGTCTCGATGAAAATCGGAAGATTTAGATGTCTGAAGAAACGAGTTAAAGATAATATTTTGTATTTGATGACTATACTATTCAATTACCTATGTTTTTTTGGGACTGACGTGTATTTGTCACGATACTTTTTATACTTCACTGGCCATATTAAGTGCCTAATTCTGACCTTTTTTTTTTTTTTGTTTACCGGGGTAAAAATGCGCGACCGCACTTCCTCTCTGGCGCAGGGATCACTATATACGTGATCCCTGCGCCAGTGAGGGGCATGTGGGGCTCACCCTCTGTAGAACGCGGTGCGCTGTCGCACCGCAGAGAGGATGTACCCACTAAAAAATCCCCCGGTAGTTCCTCCTTCTGTCGTTTGTAGTGAGAGACCCAAGTACCGGTATAGGCCTTTGGTTATCCCTCCGACAGAGTTCAACTATAAACTCTCGCCCCGGTGAAAGGACTAGAGTTTCCTCCCCAATGGTTCAGTCGCGAGTGTTAAGCACCCGCGATGGATACCTTCCTACTCCTACAGGGATTGCCAGAACACAAAGGCATCCCCGACCTACTTCATGAATGTGACCCTAGGGAGCAGATTCATGTTATCTGTTCCCCAGGGTCACCCCTTATGGCGGGAGACGGCGGAGCCTAATTCTAGCCTGCCAGAAATAGAATCAATCAGAGAACCAATACAAGGGATTTTTAATTTTCTACTATTGCGAAAAATTTTGCTTTTGGTTTTGGAATTTAACATAATTATTTATTGAATTTAACGATATGTCGTTATGTTTTGCTTTTAAAAACAAAAAACGATCGTTGAGTATAAGTCATTTTGATTTGACCAAAAACGATTTACATGCCAAAACATTTGCGATAAGTGCATACTACAACCTCCGTAGCGTAGCGGTAATTGGCTCGCTTTAAATCTCGGAGGTCGTGGGTTCGATTCCCACACCGGACAAGAAATCTTTGTGTAAATTCTAAGATTTCTTTCCGGGTCTGGTTGGTTGAGGGACTACCCTCCGTGCCTCGGAAAGCACGTTAAGCCGTTGGTCCCGATTGTTATAACATCATCTGTAACAAACGAACCAGGGAACGGGCAGCAGCGTTTCCCCTGTGTATTACAACACAACACTGCGGCTCACTCACCAATCCGCCTGCCAAGCGTGGTGACTGTGGCAAAGACCCTCCCTCGGGAGGAGGCCCATGTTCAGCAGTGGACGTTATACGGGCTGATGATGAAGTGCATACTTATATAAAACAAGCAATTTTACTGTGAAACATTACTTAGTCTACGCCCATAAATGTGTATTTATTTATTGCCCCATTGAAGATTATTATGAAACTCTAACATTAATTCCTACTGAACTCATACCTACCTTCGTACTATTCTACAAATCTACTCAATTTAGATACATAATGTTACAACCTTCAAGCACTTGTTCGAACACTTGTCTATGTACTCGACTTACTTTATCAACAGATCAACAAAGAAAGCGTTGAGTGTCTGCCAACAATTGTTTATTTATTATTTTTAATACGTGTTACAAGAGTTTTTCTAAAGGTCGTCTCAGCACATAGCCAACATATTTCCATTTAGTTAATGTCATTATTTGTCTTGAAATGACACTCAAGATTGTGTCGGATAAGATAACGCGGTAATAAACGTAGAAATCAAGTTAGGATTAAATTAATTAAGTCAACTCCGTTTTCTTGTTTCTATTCAGTTTCTAATTAGGTATGATTATCAAATTTGTGAATAATTGTAATGTATTCCATTTGACACTATGTCACCCCACCATAAGCCCGTATAACGTCAACTTCTAAATATGTACCTACCTCGGAAGGACTTTGCATGGTAAAACGCTGGCAGGTTAGCGTCGCCCGCCGCAGTATCTAAAGCAGGTCAATGTGCGTGTTAGCATTATGTCTTGAGGCCAGTATTAATTCTTCACTTTCTTCATCTTTGGTCGAATATTGTTCTATGAAGATCACTTCTTATATCTAAATATCTAACTTAGATTAATGCTGTCCTTAAAATTTTCATCATGATTTCAATAATACTTTAAAGCTCGTCTTCATGAAATACCCTAATCAGTAAACTCTCAACTTATTTTGAACAATTCTGCATTAGAGCTTTTGATTTTCATATCGAGTTGAATGATCGTTGTATGTACCAACGATGAACATTAACTATTTTATAAATCCAACAAATCCATGACAAATAGGTGATAAAACAATTCTTTGTCATTATTATATAGCACTGTTTAACAACGTGCACATGTTATTGTATTATGTATACTAGCATTTTACCAGGATTTTGTTGTAAACAATTCCGTTTTTTTTAAATCCCCTAAATTTTTGGTAGAAAACTGTATCATCTAACGTTTTAGGTTAATTGTTTGTTATCAATAGCAGCACTCTCGTTAGTCAACAGCATCAAAAAGTAACTAAAACATGTACATATTTAGCACAATATTGCCCTGTAATCATTATGAAAACAACATAAATTTCAGTACGCTGTTTAAATGTACCGTGTTTCTAAGTCTAAGTATTATGTATTAGTTCAGTGTACAACAGGTCGTTACAGTAAATTTGACTAACAATTAGGAAAACTCAAATTACTCACACATTCTTAGACAGCATAATGTAGTGCATTAACATTAATATCTTAGGTGCTCTAGCAAATCATTGTAGCAAAATAGCGAAACTAACCAATATCTGCTGACAAAATAATCTAAACTACATTTCAGTTGTATACAGGTAAAATACAAGTAGATACCATTCAAGGCATTATACTTCTCTCAGTGAAGGCCGACCAATGATTAGTTACTTTGTAACATGTAATTTATTCATCAATAGACATATCCAATTTGGTCTTACTCTTACATCAACAGATCAAAACATTCTATATTGATGTGATGCAACAAACTAATAAAAACTCAAGCACCTTGCGAAATCAGAAAATATTATGTTTGTATGTAAGTATTTCTTAAATTAAAGACTAGTTTTAGCAACCTATGATATACAGGGTGTCCAAGAACCTGGCGTCCAACTGGATTCCCACGATGCCCCAAGTTCTAACAGTACTCAGAAAAATATTTTAAAAAATCCACCCCATGTACTTACAGAATTATACTGATTTAAAAAAAAAAGGGGAAATGAGCACCCTGTGACATACTTTTGAATGCTGTGACTGCTAATGCTGATAATTTCGATATTTCTTGGAGGTTTTGTAATCTAGGGTATTGCTGTGTCTAAATAGAATGTAAAAATAAAGTACTTATTGTACCATTTTAAAATAAAATATTATTTTAACTAAAGGTGATATGGAAAACTATTGAATTTCGCAACTTTGACCGACTGTAGTGTAAAAAAAATGTACCAAAATAGTATGGCAAGTGACGTCAAATTTTGACGCGTTTATTCCTCTTTTTAAAAAGGTATAATACTTACACATTAATTTGAAAAAAAAAATTTTGATAATATTTTTACTCAACAACCCAATTTTTACGAAGTGCCTACCTACTAACGGTAACTGTCGGACCCTTTCTTATCTTAGAAACTGTTATGTTACTACTATTATTTACTTCGGTTCCAAGAGTGAGCAAGAAGGAAATACACACAGGTAGATGGGTTCCCAGTAGAATAAAAGCAAAGAATGTTAGTTTAAAGATATTTTATTACAATAAATGTTCAAAATGTTGACCACCCGCGGCAATACAAGCTCTCACTCTCCTTAAAAAGGACCGCTTTATGTTTCGCGAGTAACTTTTTTGACGTATCACCTGCACTGCTTGTGTTATCTTCTCACGAAGGTCAGCGATGTCATTAATGGGCTTCGCATAAACGAGCTCCTTCATAGTTCCCCAGAAAAAAAAATCCAGCGGATTTAAGTCAGGTGAGCGGGCTGGCCACGGGATTGTTCCTGATCGCCCAATCCACCTGTTCGGGTATTGCTCGTCCAAAAACTCTCTAACGGATACGCGAAAATGTGCTGGACAGCCGTCGTGTTGGAACCACATATCTGGTGGGGTCTCTTCTAGTAAGTTTGGCAAATCATTTTGAAGAAAATTTAAATATGATTCGCCAGTCTAATTCTCGGGCATCTCAAATGGACCAATAATATTCCCACAGAGAATACCGGTCCACATGTTCACTTTGAACCGGTACTGGGATCTATCTTCTCGCATCAAGTGCGGATTTTCCACATGCCACTCGTGCAAGTTGGGTAGGTTCATGTAGCCATCCTTCTTAAATGTTGATTCATCTGACCACAAAATTTTGTCGATAAAGTTTTCGTCTTCTCGATGTTTTTGCAGGATTGTTTCACAAAACGCGACTCGGCTCGGATAGTCTCGAGGTAAAAGACTTTGCATTCGCTGTACGTGGTACGGATGATATTCTTCTTTTTGGAGAATACTGTGTGCTGTGCTCTTCGGTATCCCCGTATCAGCTTCTATTCCTCGCACAGAGATGCTTGGATTTGCCGACACCGCCTCTAAAACTTCATCGCGTATGAAGTCATTTACGGGTCGTCCTTCACCAGCTACTTGATTGGGGAACCGCCCGTCACATAGTGATCTGTGCACATTAATGAAAACTCGATGGTCGGATATCGCGTAGCCCTCGGATACCTTTCTCTGTAAAGTCTCGCTGCAGCTCGTCCATTACCTCTACATTCTCCATAAATGTAGTGCATATTTGCGTATTCTTGCGGAGTGTAGGTCGCCATGGTAGCACACACAAAACACAAACTGTCCAAACACAGGCAAAGGTCGTCGTAAAGAGTTCGTTTCAAAGTCCAGAGCACAAAGAGTAATCGAGTCCAATAAACAAAGCTTTAAATCGTAGTACGTGATCAATGGTAACAATAAGAGAGAGGTGCGTAGTAACGGCAGGAGGCAGTGACGCGTACTGACCGTACTGTTATCCTAAATAGCACGATCCCAGATAGCGTCACTATCTATCTCACTCGCACCTCTAACCTTTTTCTCCCTCACTCTTACCTGAATAATGGGGTACCATAAAGAAGAACCAGCAAATCGCAAAGATAGTTTCTGTCTTGCTCCCTCCTGTTGTAATAACGAATCACTATGGTGAGATGCATGCACATACCGTCCCTTACGGTCTAACCTGTTTTTTGAGAGGCCTGTTGTTATTTTTATGAGCATACAATAGTAATTCTTTAGAGGTTAGATTCAATTCGTCGTAAATTTTTCTTTCTAAGAATTCTGTAAGACATCGTAAAAATTGGGTTGTTGAGTAAAAATATTATCAAAATTTTTTTTTTCAAATTAATGTGTAAGTATTATACCTTTTTAAAAAGAGGAATAAACGCGTCAAAATTTGACGTCACTTGCCATACTATTTTGGTACATTTTTTTTACACTACAGTCGGTCAAAGTTGCGAAATTCAATAGTTTTCCATATCACCTTTAGTTAAAATAATATTTTATTTTAAAATGGTACAATAAGTACTTTATTTTTACATTCTATTTAGACACAGCAATACCCTAGATTACAAAACCTCCAAGAAATATCGAAATTATCAGCATTAGCAGTCACAGCATTCAAAAGTATGTCACAGGGTGCTCATTTCCCCTTTTTTTTTTAAATCAGTATAATTCTGTAAGTACATGGGGTGGATTTTTTAAAATATTTTTCTGAGTACTGTTAGAACTTGGGGCATCGTGGGAATCCAGTTGGACGCCAGGTTCTTGGACACCCTGTATAAGGATCTAGAATCAATATTCCTTTATTTGGAACGGATTACATCAGTCTTGGGAATAAGATATGTTTCTTAATATTTGGAAAAAATTGTGGAAAAAACGAAGGCCGTGATTATAACCTATTTTATCTATCTTTTCAATTACTATGGTAGATAAATGCATGTCTATTATAGTCTTTTCACCAATAGAGTCGCAAAGATTGGATACAATGTTCTCATTGACGCAATAGAATGTGTCTGTAATTTATTAAGTGGTGATCAATAGAGATCTAAGTCTTGCATTGCATTTTGAATGTTTTCTTGATTTCATTACTTGAAATTTATTTTTCGCAAATGGTTCTTTTTTGGTCCTGCACCAATTTTTTGGGTTAAGGTCTCCTTGTTAATATATCGCCAAAATCGTCTCCGTAACATTTAAATCATCTTGTACATCCATAATTGGCACTAATAATTCATGTCAACCTTCACTTTTAAAGCAGATATTGATCCAGCTTTTCGCCATATTATATTTTCTTTCTTCTAGATCTTGTGGATTCCAGCACCATATCAGTTGCTTAAAGAAATTGAAATAAACAAACATACTTACAATGCGTTTTTCTAAGAATCATCAAACGCTAATATTTGCTCATTTTATTCTTCACTAAGATAACAAAGATAGCGCATAAAACAGACATCTCATCTTCATTTTAACGTTGTCATTATTGATAGTGACTGTGAAGATTTCAAGTGATTTATTAACTAAGTTTAATGTTATTTATTTTCCGGTGAGTTGATAGTTTTGTCTAGACTGCTTAAACTTGGCTTTTGTATTTCGTTTGACTGTATGTACGATTTCAGATTTTCTAAAAATTTGACACCGTCTCCTGGTAACAGCAATTGGAATGCATATTGGGGTTTGAAGTCCTTGTCCATTAGTCTGAATGTGATCCACTTGACTAACGTGTATCCTAAAGTATTAATTTATTTTATCTTTAGTCTATATGTCCCCGTTTGTGTTTCCGTGGTCATCAAGTTTAGACTAGACGGTGGCAGTATCTTTCAGGTCTTTTAATATTGTATTCGTAAACAATCCTAGCCTTTTTATACAAATACAAGAAGATTGGCTATCTGCACTGAACGTATTATAGTGCAAAAGTGAAAACTTTTCTCTCAAAGTCCGATGGGTTTGGTGATGGTTTTACTAACAAGGCCGATGTGGGATAAGGACACAGACCGCTTAACATTCATGGGCGAATCAAGACAAACTTTCTGATTACGGCTTCTTCTTAGATTCGTCGCGAGAGATTTTTTTAATAGGCAATATATGTATATTTTTAAATGTTTTTGAACCACCGGCAAGATCATCCTTCCGGTGGTAAACTTTTCCGTAAAGCATTCAAAAACATTTAAAAATGTGATATACGAGCGGTGTCATCGTTTAATATTTAATACCAAATGCAACTTTGGAAATATTAGTCGAAGTAATGCGAATCATTACCCTTATAGATATATGGCCCTTATAAAGGTATTGACAAATTTAGACGACCGGTGGTTCTACCGTAGCCTAATATATGTATACTATACATACATTATATAGTAATATGTATAGTAAAAGGATAATAAGTAGCAATGTATAAGAACATAAAAATATTAAGAGCAATGTAAACAATAAAATGTTATATAGTCTTGTTTTTATGTTACTTCGTCAAGAACGTGCAAACAATAAATGTGTAATTTTGTGTCTGTGACTGACGTGACTAGATATTCCATCGTATGTATTAAATTAGCTGCGACCCGCGACTTTGCCTACGTTGCACTGCTTCTCTGCTCTCATTGACAGTAGCGTGATATTATATGATATTCATAACGAAATAAACTAATTACTAACATACAATCCAGGCTTGGTTGTTATGTGTACGTAAATAAATATTCATAGTAACAACTTAGCCGTGTTTTCCGGCTTGTCTCACACCCCATGTCTTCTTCTCACGGGTGTCGACAGTGGCGACAAAGGGAATTTACAGCTGATGTATGGGCAGCAGGTTCTATCAAATTCTCACCATCTCACTGCGATTACAAAATTCGCCTGCCAAGCGTAGCGCCGTAAATAGCCTTTACTGCGCCCTGTGCTAGCTTCTATGACTATTACCTTGTTCTTTTAGATATAGGAGTTAGGACCTTTCGCCTATTGTATAATGGGTGAAACCACCCACTGTGTCTCACTCACTAAAACTCAAGCGCAAGTTCACTAGTGCAAACGCTTTGCCCACCCTATTAGGATCAAACTGAAAAAATAATAGTCCTGCCATTCTTGCGCCCCCTAGAGTCTACGCGCTGTGCCTGGGCACCGGAGGCACCGCCCTATTTACAGCAGTAGCCAAGCATGCCAAAGTCAGTTAAGAGAAGGCCCATGTTCAGCGGTACACGTAAACGGCTGACAATGTAAAAGTAAAGTAACAATTAAATACACACAGTAACAATAACATATTATGTAATATTTTTATACATTGTATAGTTATTCTTCCTTAGATTGTTAGTTAAATGTTAGTAAAATAAGATAAGTTAATGTGCTACTAATGTTGCTATTCTCGTCGTGCTATTGTCAGCTGTGGGAACTTGGAAAGTACTAACAATTAACATTTTGTATGTTATCATGTGCGTCAATTAAATACGGATATTCCATATGAACGTCTGCGCAACCAAAAGTGACTTTTCAAGTTTACTTATAATGTTTTTTTTACTTCATAAGGTTAGCAAAAATTCCAGCTGTTGTTAGTAAATGGTATCTCCTAATACAGTTTATTTATTTATGAATAGGTGACCAAATAAAATAAATGCTTACTATTTACGGAATACAATTTATTTTTATTTGGCCCTATTTCCCTCACTCATGCTTTTATTTTACTGTGCCCGAAAAGGCACACAATTGAAATTGTAATATACCACCAATCAAACTCTGTGGCATGAATAAACAATTGAGTATTCAATTAGATATAGTACCACTATGTGGCATAGGGGTCCAAATACAAGAATAGTGCACGTATCTTTGTCCTGCTAGCCCATCCTTCTCCCGGGAGGTCTATAATGTTAATTAATAATGTTATTTGACTGTGATAGTCTGTAAGGAGTATCACCCAGTCGAGTAGCTCACTGAGCATACTTTTATTTTACTCTCACTCTCTCGTTTAACAAAATTGAAAATTATATGTCGCAGGTGAATTGTATAATCCGCAGTATTACATTACGGCTAGCTGTTATAAAACCTGGGCCGTTTTGAGATGCAGCGGTTCAACGATAAGCATTAATCTGGCCGTCCTTAACACCATCCGATGCCATCGTAAACCCGAAGTACGAGAGCCCCGCGAACAGTAAAGTAGAGCGACAGTTGCACAAAACCCCTTAAATACTAAAAGACATAATCCCTCAATCTCATCGCCAGCGACCGCCCTGAGCCGAGGTCCAAGCCCCACAGGGGGCGCCCTATTGCGCAGGTTGCTTAGTTTGTAGTTTTTAAACCATGTATTAAGGCTGGAGCTCTGCTCGCCTTTATGCCCGGCGAAGTAGCAAAAGCCAAACTAACTATGGATGTCCGTCCGAAAAAAAAAGTCCTTAACACAGGTTCTAAATAATTATAATTAAATTCTATTAAAAAGTATATACAGAGATCGATTTTACTAAAAGTAACAAAACATTTCCCTGAGTATTAGTAGTATTAGTGTATTACATAGATAAAGGGTCACTTCACATTGAGAAATAAGCGGACTACAGGTAGATAAAATAATAGAATGAATACCTACTGTAATCTCGGCCTCTAAGTTATTTCATATATCTAATCTAACAATGTGTCTACCCGAAATAATATGCTATGACCATTTGATTAACAATAAAGAGGTAGTAAGATAAATAATGGCAAGTCTATCGTCACGGTCACAGGCCGTGAGCGTTTCATTACCCATCAGTGACCGGTCACTGTGACATTCATTAGAAGCGCGTGTCTCAATTATATTCAGCTAAGTAAATCATGTATATTGAGTAGTGTAGGGGAGATAGTAAAGAAATAGAGAGTATGCATGCACATACACAAGTCCTCAGAGATAGACTGCTGTGACCGAAATCGGTCGGTTTACAGAGAGGTGACTCAGTTGTGGCTGGAGTTCAATCTCTGCAACTTGATTGCTTGATTGACAAAGTATATGTATACCCTCGCTAGTCCAGGAATAACAGTAAGCGTTAGATTAACAATAAAGACGTAGTAAGATAAATAATGGTGAGTCTATCGTCACGGTCACGGGCCGTGAGCGTTTCATTACCAATCAGTGACCGGTCACTGTGACATTCATTAGAAGCGCGTGTCTCAATTATATTTAGCTAAGTAACTCATGACTATTACGTTTTATAGGAGATAGACACATGACTATGGACAGGGGGATAGTAATGGAATAGAGAGTGCATCTGCGTTAGCTCACACACTTAAGCTTCTTTAATTATTTTTAGAAAACATATTGATATTATAAAATATATATTACTAGCTGCGCGCGGTTTTACCCGCGTTACTCTACTCCGTGTCGGAGCGTGATGTTTTGCCAATATTTTAATCCAGCTTATAAATTATCCCTGTGCAAAATTTCAGCCAAATCCGTTCAGTAGTTTTTGCATGAAAGTCCATCTATACTTACAAACTTTCGCGTTTATAATAATTATAAGGATTATTCTATCATATTATGACTGTTTCACTCAGCAAATAATTGATTTCATGCTTAAACAAATACATAATTAAATAACTACTTAAAATTATCTCTTACTTTCCATTACTCTCAACTCCTCAAGAGCCAAGGTCCTTATTTAAGTTTTTTTTATTTTTATAACGGTAGTCTATATTTATAGACTGCCGTTATAAAAAAAAATGAACCACAAAACCTTAAAAAAAAAACCCACAGGCTGGGCCCTTATTCATATTGGGGCCTTGGGCACTTTCCCAAGGTGTCCAGAGGGAAAGATGGGTCTGATCAAACTCTATAAATGTAACCTCTTATATACCAACTTGATCATTTGTTTACTAACTGTTGTACATCACATTGTGAAATTTGCACCAAGTTTTTGCTACCTTGCTTTTTGTTATGAGTTAGGAATTTTGTCATGGATATTAACTTAACTGATGACTTCCTGGTGAGACAGACGACTTTAAATTAACTCAACCTAGAAATTGGTGACAATGCAGATTTTATCCTTTAATTATATCTACACTACTAGTAGTACTGACGATCTCATACAGGTCGCAGGGAGTCAGTGGATTCAGGCCGTTAGTAATCGTCCCGTTGGAAATCGATGAGAGCGGCCTATTTTCGGCTGTGAAAGACAACAGGCTGCTATGATGATGATGATACCTACAGGCATATTTATAGGTATTTGAGTTGGATAATATACACCATCAATTATCGAATTTTTTTTTTTTATTACTAGTAGAGTTTTGCAATCTACTAGTATTCTAGTTAACCCCTCGTGCTAAGCTTAAATGCGTGTGTTACGGGTGGGTTCACGTTGGTAGTGCTATGGGTGGGGTTCGAACCGGTGACCTCAAGATCACAAGTCCGAAGACCTAGCCATTAGGCTACTGCAAAATTCTATAACGCAAAATAACTTGATATGATTATGTTTGGAAAGTACGTTCAATTAGTTGTTGTTGTAGTCCACAAATAGTAGTTCTGAGTCTGGGTGTTCTTTGTGTCCGTGAAATGAATGTTTGTAAAGTCCCCCGCGACACAGGGATTTATTTCATTAGTGCAAGAGTTGTCTTTTAAAAAAAATCCTATTTTCCATGTGCGTTATAAAATTATAATTGATATTATGTTATCCAAAATTACAGTGATCCCTTACTACACGACGACGTATGTATGTTTTAGATAATTTCATACGAAATTTTAGAGATATTTTTGCATGCACTATGCCGGTCACTAGTTTCTTCTCTCGTTCTTTGCAAAATTAGGATCGGGGATTAGTTTCCAAAGAACCATCCGATGCCCTCGTAGACTCTAAGTCCGAGAGGCCCGCGAACTGTAAAGTAGAACGACAGTTGCACTAAACTCCCCTTAAATACTAAAAGTCATCTCAAGTCATCAAAGTGAATGTCATCGCCAGCGACCGCCCTGAGCCGAGATCCAAGTCCCACAGAGGGCGCCCTCTTGCGCAGGTTGCTTAGTTTGTAGTTCTTAAACCATTTATTAAGGCTGGAGCTAATGAATGAATAACTTTTACGATTCATATTTACAAAAGAAATTTGTAACAGTTTTAGTTTTACCTACATGAATTTTGTTTGAAGGATCATCTTACAATAGTTTCACAAATCACTAACATACCTAGTACTGAAAATCTACTACTAATTTTATAAAAATGTAAAGTTTGTGTGTTATTTTTGAAGTTGTAGGGGGTAATCTCTGGATCAATGTTCAAAATGATCAATTTTAAGTCAAGGTTTCCACGGGAACGGAATCTACGCAAGTAAAATCGTGCGGGACAGCTATTAATAATAAAGTTAGTTTCACATAACAGAACATAGGTACATAGCGAATACAAAACTAATTTTCGAAGTCGAATTGTACATAATTGAAAATACAAAAAAATTGTAATGCCGACTTAACAATATAATGGTTGACATTCATTCACCGTGATTTGGTCTGTAATTACCTAAAATACCTGTCAAAATCAATGTCAATTCCTATACATTTTTACGGTTCCGTACTCGAAGGGTAAAAACGGGACCCTATTACTAAGACTTCGCTGCCTGCCTGTCTGTCTGTCAGCAGACTGTATCTCAAGAACCGCGATAGCTGAGTTGAAATTTTCACAAACTTTTCTTTTTGCCCATTTTTGCTCGATATCAATAACGGCAATAGGTAGACGCTAGAAAACGGTACGGAACCCTTCGTGAGCGAGTTCGACTCGCTCTTGAGCAGTTTTTATTTATGACATCATTATCGTCAACCAAGCATACGGCCCGACTGGCAAAAAGTTGCCCTAGTTATTAATATCAATGCAATATCTACGGTAGGGATGAATTACATGCACTGGCGAAAGCACTCGTGCGCAGGAGTACAAAATAAGAGAATACTGTTTAATGGCATAGCCGTCTCTAGATCGGCCTCTTATAAAAATAAATCAAAAGTAGGTAAAACTTACCTATACCCGTCTGGCATGCATGAAGAGACTGAGACTGATGAATGTGGAAAAAGAAAATAAGGTACGCCAGGAAGGAGATAGGTGGCTTTCCTTTGTCTACTTGTGCCTACCCGTATTGGAGAAAGGCGTGACGATAAAATATGTATGTATGTACTCGAAATGCTTCGTCAATATTCAACTGCTTTGTTTCTTCAACGAATATTGTATCGAGTATTTTTCTAACAACAAGAACATTTACAAGATATATGTAAAGCTGTCAATTATATTAAAATATGACTAATACCTATATGTTAATGTATGTATTGTTACACGTGTTTTGCACAAAATAATTCAACTAATTGTTAAAGGTTTACTACAACTCTGTACCGTATTTTTAATGTGATAAGGTTTACTTTTTTTTAAACAATTAATAGTTAATTATTTAAGTACAATTATGTTGTAACAGTTATGTTGTAATTATGTTGCTAGGACATATACCATAAAATTAATACCTGTATTGTTGTAACGTCGGGATGTCGTTTGTCTCGCTTTGTTTTCGCTGTTAATGTTAAAAATAAAATAGATGCTGAAGATCATGAACCAACCTTCGAGAAAAAATCGATAACTATTAAAATGAGCCGCTTCATTGCCCATGCCTTCAGCTTTTTATTTAGCGGTGTGCGTTTGCCAAATTTATTCATGAAATAAAAAAAGTGTTATCTAAATATGATTACTATAAAACATTGTTAGCTAACTAATAACAAGGTATCAATTTATGACAAAGTGACTGCATAAAAAGATAGGTAGGTACCGAATCAATCGATTTGATTTATTAATTTCACATTTTTCTTTCTTTCTTCTTATAGGAGCTATTAAATTTTATATTGGAAAGTTTATAGTATAATACGGTTATATATACATATATATTTTAATAATAATATATTGCAATATTTTATTAACTTCACAGCATCGGATAGTCATATAGACTGTCTGCTATTATATGGTAGGATTAGAATGGCTTGCATCGAGTTTTATATTTCTCAATGACACTGTTTACTATTATAATTTACTATTATAAAAAGGTAACGGGTTTTATGTATTATTACATAATACTAATTGCTTTAGTTCCTATTGATATTTATTAATAAATTATGATACATATGCATGTAATTGTCCAATATGTAGTTATGTTGGTACAGTCGACAAAAGAGATAGGTTTACACCGTCAGTAACAAATATTGATGTAAATAAATATGATTCTGTCGCTACGTCAGCCGATAATTAGAGACGGGTGAAGAGGTCGCTGCTAGTTGTGTACAAATGCACATATGTATTAGTAATCTGTTGTCATGAACGTGTACGTTTAAATTTAGAATGCGATTTCTAAAGTGTAAACCCATTTCTTTTGTTGACTGTACATGAGGGCTTATGTAATATATTAAAGTTATTATAAAATAGAACATTAAATAAAATAAATAAATAAAAATCATTTTTATTTACGTTAACCAATTACAGGCACTTGTAAATAGTCAAACATTAATTAGAAAAATTTAATTAATTATATTTGTTATTTATTTATATCTATAAAATTAATTATTTTTATATTATCATATATTTATATGTTATTATTATAATTTATTTATTTATATTGTTCTTAGCGACACAAAATGCTTGTTCTGTCTATATTATGTCAAAACAATTGTCATTATTTGGGTGGACCATGAGCATATAACGACGGAAGCGCTTTAATGCTACCACCGGATCCAATGCGCCCCAACTGAAAAGATCCGGCGAAACAAACTCAGTGGGTTACTTTACTACCGGTTTCAACACGGCCCACATGAGACGGTCCGGCGAAACATACTCAAATGGACAAATACGCGGGGTTTTGGTCCAATTATTATCATTTATTTTTAGTTTTTAGTAGGCATACACATTTATTATTAGTTAGTGTGGCAAACATTAGTGAGGCAAAGCATTTGTCTAATCGACAAATGCTTTGCCTTTGCCACAAATGCTTAATACATTACTAGTGACCCGCCCCGGCTTCGCATGGGTGCTATGCTGATTGACATTGTCATATAAACCTTTATCTTAAATCAATCTATCTATTAAAAAAAACCGCATCAAAATCTGTTGAGTAGTTTTAAAGATCTAAGCATACATAGTGACGGACAGACAGCGGCAAGCGACTTTGTTTTATACTATGTAGTGACACATCACCATACATCGTTTTTACTTCCATTTTCAATTGTTTTTTTATGACTTAATTTATAAGTGCTGCCTTGTAGGTATAGGGTTATGAACTAGTAGACCTTAACACTCTCCACTATGTTCCCCTAGATAGACATCAGACACATTGATTATGTCACTACTCAGACAAAATAAAAATAATGTTGGTGCGCTGCGAGTGACGCACTGAAGCCGGCAAAGTTCTGCCTCGGCGTGTACAGTCGCCGTCAGATATATTGTAGCAGACAAGGAGACCAAATACTTCTGAACAATTTAAAATGACAATAAGTTCTATACACTACAATTTACCATTAATATCTGAACATTCATTTTTTTATTAATATCTGAGCAGATGCTTGTCAATAATTTCTATACAAACAACTAACCAAAAATATCTGAACCCAACCTCAAGTTACGCAGACAAACACTGACTTACCTAATTCGTTACTGCGTGAAATAAAAGACGAACCAAAAACGACTATCGATATATCATGACTATCTGTGGTTAGTCCAGTCATTAGGCAGTTTCGCCTGAAAAGTTTTTAAACAATGTGAAAATTCGAAGAGAACCTCCCGGAAAAAAATCTTGGTACACACTTTTTGAACACCAAATGACTGTTACACTTGACGTTATAAGTGTTCGGATATTTTAGGTTAGTTGTGTGTATAGAAACTATTGACAAGCATCTGCTCAGATAATAATGAACAAATGAATGTTCAGATATTAATAGTAACTTGCAGTGTATGGAACTTATTGACATTTTAAATTGTTCAGAAGTATTTGGTCACCTTTTCTGCTACGATATATCTGACGGCGACTGTACATACACATGTTCATCGTCAGCTGTCAGTCGATCGTTGCAGCGTGAGGTGCTTAGTGTCATACTAATCTCCATTATTTGTTAACAAAAATGCCGAATTATGCCGTGAAAGGGTGTAATAATCTAAGCACTGCGCAATTTTTATGATATTAGTGTACTGTGAAAACTCATAACAACACTTATAAACCCTACACTAATGCACAAAAAACCGGCTACTGTGCATTGTTTCACAGCGATCTGTCCTTACACTTAATTTGGTCTAAGCGTTAGTAGTAATTTTTATTTTTTTATAATCCAATATGTGTAATTATTTCATCATAAACTACATCCGTACCATGTGTTATTGGGCTTAGAATATACCACCCATTCGTAAAAAAGCTGTTCTAATTAATCAACTTATTTTCAAATGTAAAATTTTATCGAAACGATATTTCTAGGCAACTTTATCTTGAGTTCTATCGATATTTTATTATTAATTCTGTCACAAAAAAAACTCTTACGCTTAATATTATTAGAATTACATATATTTCCTTACCTCCATCAAAATGTAAATTGTTTATGCAACAAACCTTATTTTCTTTTACAGATGGGCTGCGCTCGGATACTCCACGCGTTAACGCGCTGTAAACAGCTCGAAGATGGTGACAACGCAACTCCCCTAGCGCGATGTCTCGGTCTGCTAGACCTAACGGCGCTAGGCATAGGCAGTACGCTAGGTCTAGGCGTCTACGTGCTAGCGGGCGCTGTGGCTAAGACAGTGGCTGGTCCAGCTGTCACTATTAGTTTCTTGGTGGCTGCTATCGCGTCAGCATTTGCAGGTTAGTGTCAACATTGATGATGTTATTCTCCATAACGTCCACTGCTGAACATGGGCCTCCCTCGAAGGGGATCTTGCCATAGTCACTACGCATAGCAGGCTGGTTACTGGCCGCAGTATTATATAAGTACAGTATATGGTACCTACACATGTAAAAAATATACCTACTTGTTTTGTTTTCCTTAAAAAGACAACTCCCGCACTAAGGAAATGAATCCTTTACAAACATTGAATTCACGGTCACAAAATACATTTAGACGCAGAACAACTATCCGTTGTTCACACAAATAATTGTCTCAAATGGGAATCAAACCCAGAACACTAGGTCTCAGAAGCCATTATCGTAACCTATGAGCCACCGGTGCAGTCAGTTCTTAGTTAGCCGTTAGCTTTACAGTCTACAAGCTTACTATGTTTATTATTATAACATTTAGAAATAAATATATTAAAGTTAAAACAAATATGAATGTTATAAGTACAGTAAATGAAACCTCATACAATTACCTCTCCTATCCACCTTATGACCATGAATCACAAATGCAAGTAGATACTAACAAAATTGTCGTTAGGTAGCTACAGCCTACATTGCGTTTTCCTCAAACCTCATTTTGAACGATAAACTACCATTACTAGCTTGTTGCACGCTATACGACAATATACCTGTGTATTAAAATACAAGCCATTAACTACACTATTAGGTACGTTCGGTAACTCGGCATCTATTTAATAGTTCGAGTGCACAGTGAATGGACATGACCGTCCCTTTGCAAGGTCGTCAGCGAACCAAAAAGTAATGAGTGCACGTGAACAGAATTGGGAAGGGCCTAGTTCACTTCCTTGAGGTAGTCGACTTAATACGTTTTAAATGATTAAAATAAAAACACATAATAACATTATTTATTGAAATGTATTATCATTTATAATTACCGTCATAATTTATAAAACAAAAAAAGTGGCCTTTTCAAGGCGATTTTATGAGAAAGCAATTTTATGATTACTAATTATAAGGCGCTGAGCTGTGTTGCTTGTCAGACTTATTCGTAACTAATAATCATTATTATTTACTACCGGCCCGCCCCGCCTGTGTGCAATGCTGATATATTATACATATAAACCTTCCTCTAGAATCACTCTATCTATTAAAAAAACCGCATCAAAATCCGTTGCGTAGTTTTCAAGATCTAACATACATAGGGAGATACTGACTCTCCATAGCTCTAAAATACTTACCATCAGCATTATAACCATCCGATGCCCTCGTAGACTCGAAGTCCGAGAGGCCCGCGAACTGTAAGTAGAGCGACAGTTGCACAAAACTCCCCTAAAATACTAAAAGTAATAATCCCTCAATCTCATTGCCAGCGACCGCCCTGAGCCGAGAATGATCCAAGCCTCACAGGGGGCGCCCTCTTGCGCAGGTTGCTTAGTTTGTAGTTTTTAAACCATTAATTAAGGCTGGAGCTTTGCTCGCCTTTATGCCCGGTGAAGTAGCAAAAACATCAGCATTACATGTAGATATATTATCTACGAAGCTGTGTTAGTTAATAAAGAAACAAAATAATATTATATCGATATGATTATTGGTTATTACTAAATGTTGTCCTCATTAATAACGAGTGTTTCGATCGATAGCTGCTGCATAGATAGAGATAAACTGACTGGGTTTATTTTATTTCACAACTTTTGACGGCAATATTATCGCTGCTTTTTCATATACCAATTTTGTTATTGCAATTACGCGCAGTTTCTAATGTTTTTGACGCCTTAGAAGTTTGACGGTTAACACCTACCTAATCAATTTGCAGCCGCAGCGAGAATGCAAAGCATTGTTCTTTTGCTCGTTGAGAGACATTGAGCTTTCTCATAAGACACACTGTCAGAGGCCACATCTCAGATTCAAGCTTCACCTGCGTAATGTTATAAGTTTAATTTTCGAAAATATAACTTGTTGGTATTTTGACAAAAATAATGAACTTTGAAAGATGGTGCAGTTCCAACCACTATAAAAAAAGGTTAAAATGTAGTTTCAACTGCCGTTTCTAACCGCGTATCTCCCATTTCCATGAAAATTTCGACAATATATAGAGCCTATGTCAAGTAAGTAAGTGCTACTCGATCGGTCCAGTAGTTTTAAAGTTATTCATTACAAACAAAAATATGATCTCCTCTCTATATTCTATAAAAGAACAGATTAGTTTTAGTGGCCATTGTATATAGGTAAATTAAGTAAATTGTAGCCGTATTGTATGATGATATCATGGAGTGATGACAATAAGTTTATTAATTCAGTCGATTACAAACTCATGCAATGTCATGCACACATTGACAACCTCCATGGTATAATGGTACAAGTCTCGGAGGTCGTGAGCTCGATCATAACGCCGGACAAGAAATCTTAGAGATTTGTTTCCGGGTCTGGTTGGTTCAGGACCCTCCGTGTCTTGAAAAGCATGTTTAGACGTTGGCCCCACATTATCTATAACAATTGTAAATCAGGGCGTTCCCTGGCAGCAGTGTTTCCTGATTTAATACGATATTATACTGCGGTCAACAATCTGCCTTTTTTTTTTTTTTTGTTTTCCGGGAGGAAATGCTTTGACGCATTTCCACCACCGCTGCAGCGTATTCGCGCGCTGGCGGTGGGATATGTGGGACTCGCCCTCTCCATAGCGTGGTATGATAAAGTCATACCACGAGGAGAGGACCCTACACCACTAAAACCTCCCGGGCACTCCTTCGATCCGCCGTTGGCGGGGGTCGGGTACGCATGAGCAATCCGGCCCGGTCAACAACCTGCCTGCCAAACGTGGTGATTATGACAAAAGCACTGCTCGGGAGGAGGACAGTAACCAAACCAATTAAGCGGATACCTATCATTTACCTAACCGTTTGTCCTAGTGACATATACACACACCTCACCGATTATCCACATATCAGTGAATACTAGTTGTAGGCAAGTAAAAGTTATCTGAATAATTTTAATTTTCAAGACAAGATTATAATAATCTCACCTATGCATAACCTAGCTTTCGAAACGTGTGTAGTACACCTACGCTTTTTAGGAAATATATATGACTATACCACATTTCACGTAGAAGTGGTAAAATTAAACTTTATTCATTTAGAATATTTCTTGCAGCAGAAATCATAGACAATAATAGAAAATAGCTCTTCATAAAGGGCAGAGCATAATTTAATAATTTTTCTTATAACAAATACAGCTGTCACGTTCCTCAAGAAATGGAGTATAGTGACGTCATTGTTAATGCATGCTTTTCTCATCTTTTATTTTACAGGTCTATGCTACGCAGAGTTTGCCGCCCGAGTCCCAAAAGCGGGTTCCGCCTACGTTTACAGCTACGTCAGCGTAGGGGAGTTCATCGCCTTCTCCATCGGCTGGAATCTGATCCTGGAGTACGTCATAGGAACAGCCAGTGTTGCTAAAGGCATGGCCTTGTATGTAGACAGTCTCTCCAACTACACCATGTCGAAGAGAATGGTAGAAGTTGCCCCGATCAATGTATCGTTTTTGGCTGATTACCCTGACTTTTTCGCTTTCGGATTGGTTTTACTTATGACTGGTAAGGATTATTGTATTCTATAAATAATTGAAGTTGTACCTATTTATGAACCTTGTTGTGAAATTTAAGAGTTAATCGGAAAATAAAGAGGCCTTAGAATATAATGGAAGCAATGTATAAAGCGCGCCATACGTAGTCTGAACTGTACCTAAGTACAGGTATAAAACAATAACAAAACGTTAAATATAGGTCGCTGACTTAGTATGACACGTATTGTTTTGGTTAAGACAACACGGCGCTGTCGTACCTTTCCGCTCACAATAAGCCCAGTGGACTACAGCGGTACCAGCTGTAACACACTTACCCAACTTTGCCTACCACCTTGCAAGGCATGACTTACTATCAGTTAATAACAAAGAGCGATTAAAAAGAAGCGGGCGTAGCCCAATGGCGTCGGACTTGTGACCTTGAGGTCGCCGGTTCGAACCTCGAGTAGATTTCCTGACGTGAACCTACTCGTAACACAAGCATTTTAGTATAGCACGAGGGGTTCACAAGAATACTAGTAGACTGCAAAATTCTGCTAAAAAAAACGGTGAATAATTGGTCTTATGTATGACATTTTTTTTTTAACTGATAAGTTTAATTTAAATTTAAAGATATCGCTACAGAAATCCTTTGTGCGAAACATATGGCATAGCAAAACCTTCCAAGTACCGATGTACTTACTTTATCAGATCGTTTTGCTGAACATGAGACTCCTTTTAACAGACTTTGACAAGCCAGGGTCATTGAGGGATATTGCCATAATTACCACGCTTGGTAGGCGGATATCCTTGAGCTGATAGATGCTGCTGCCCATCCATCAGCTGTATGTCCTTTAGGCGCCTCTTATGACACCCATGAGAAGATACTTGGTGGTATATCTCTACTAATATTATAAGGGGAACGATTTGATTGTTTGTTTGTATTGAAAGGCTCCGTAACTACTTGACCGATTTGAAAAATCTTTCACTGTTGGGAAGCTACACTATCCCCGGATGACATAGGCTATATTTAATTATGAAGTACCCACGGGTACAGGAGCTACGAGGGTGAAACCGCGCGCGGGATTCTAGTACGATATATCAAATGTTAATTATTGTAATATAATTCCAGTGTTGCTGGGTATCGGTGTAAGCGAGTCGGCGAAACTCAACAACGTGTTCACGGCCCTTAACCTGATCACCGTTGTCATCGTCGTAGTGGCTGGAGCGATTAAAAGTAAGTAATTTTCTTATGCATACCTTTTTTCAAGGGAGAATAAAATAAGGCATATCCCCATCTCTTTCTACCCCACGAGAAGAGGGGCTTAACCCCCAGAGTGCCCGAACGCCACTAATGGGGAACAGGGATCCATCATCCATATGCAACTCGTGTGAATTAACATGGCTCGAAAATTAACCATCTACTAATACTAAAAGGCTGAGTTTATTTGTTTGTTTGATCGCGCTAATCTCATGATCAACTAGTCCGATTAGTAAATTCTTTTACCATTAGAAAGCTAGCGTATCCACGAGTAACATTGGCTATATTTAATGATGAAGACGGCTTGCGGGAAGCTAATTACCAATAAGAAATTAAGTAATTTAGCCAACTGGGTAATTGTTGTGTGTAGTATTTACTTAAATGTATAATTTTCGAGGTTTGCACAATTGACGAAAAATTAAAACGAATTCGTTTAATTGCTGAATAGCACTGGTTTTGTTAAATTTAGTTTAAGTTCTTATTGTTTTTATATTAGAATGTATTAGGTACCAGAATTAAACACAGACTATATGATATACTGAGTTTTAATAAATGTTTACAACGTGTTAATTAAATAACGTAAAACCTCTTGGGTGGTGATTGTGCTAATGAATACGAACAACTTTTAATATGGGACCAACTTTGTAACTCGAAAAAAAAAACAACTTTTTCATACATTTTGGTCGAGTATTGACAATTCGTATGGAACAGCTGATTTTTATATCGAGTTACAATGTTGGCCTCTTAGAAAAAGTTGTTCATATTCATGAGCAAAATCACCACCGAAGAGGTTTTACGTTATTTAATTAACACGATATTTCGTAATTAAATTAATATTTTCATTCTCATGAAAGCACACACAGCATCAATCGAATACCAGCGAAAGGGCAGCAGCGTTTCCCTGTATACATTATTACAACTGCGATTAACAACTCGCCTATTAAGACTGGAGCTCTTCTCGCCTTTATGTCCGGTGAAGTAGCAAAAGCCTCGTGGCTAACTACTTATGTCCGTTCGAAAAAAAACCAATACGCCTGCAAAACGTGATGATTATGGCAAAACCCCCCTCGAATAAGGACCATGTTCAGCAATGGACGCTATACGGGCTGATAACGATAAGTTGAATTAGAGCTAGTAAGGCACTTGTACTGTATAATAATCAGTTTTAGTTAGTTTTGTTTGTTTAGATCTAGACAAAACCGCTAGCCCACTACAGTTTTATCATTTATCACCCTTATAAACAATGTAGGTACACGATTGGTGTAGATACTTCAAACTAGTGCTATAATCTTTGATACTGCTCGTCATTTTATTACTATCTGAACACTGTATAGTGACTTGATTCAAGTAAATCTTGTAGTTACATGATAGATATAGCATGTATTGTTCGTTTCTTCTATGTGTTTATATTCACTTTTTGAAGAGAAATCCATTAAAGTGAAAGAGTGACATTTGTGATTTTTTTTAATTGGCGCGTACTTTTGTGACTTTTGTAGTATATACACATTGCTGTTATTGCACAAAACCTCGTTTTGGACAAAAATATCACATAGGAGGTTTTGATTTCTGCATAATTTGTAGGTATTTGTGCTTAAAAATAACTAGCAAATAGGTTTTATTGCTATGTAGATTTCGATGCAACCTTTGATCCTTCTGGTTCAAACTTTCAAGAATAACTTAGTAGTTATTTGAACAACTTTCTAGTTTGGTGATAAACTAACGAGGACTACAGGACTCATTGTAGTTGAAGTTTTGTTACAACAGTAACATAATCTCGATGAGTTAGGTTAGATCAAGGGTGTCATAACAATTAAATAAATAATATAATAACTATGCGCGTTCACTAAACCAGCTTTTATTTTATTTTATCTCTTAAGTATAAGAAAATCCATAAGATAAAATTTTTAGGACTTATTGTATACGTTAGCTATGCATTTCTGGTGTTCTATTGCGCACCTGCTATCCGGTGTCGTAATAAAGTGTGTCTTCCTTGACAAGATGTTTCGGTAGATGTGCAGTTTCCACGTGGATGTTCATAATCTGCTTACAGTTTATATTTAGTTCCTCCTACATGCTGTAACACTCAATTGAGAAAAATGGATGCCAGTACAGCGGGACTGTGTTTATAAATAGTTTTGTCTAGTCTTGAATGATGGAGGATTTCCACACATGATGACGGTGATTCATCTGGTCTGCGTATGTCTACTGCTAGACCTGACTATTCTTGGAGGAATTTTCTATAGCCACCACAGTTAGCCAACCCAAACAACATTTGTGGCGTAGCGGTATACTTGTCTCAAAGGTCGTAAGTTAGATTTCCGCCGTGGACAAGAAATCTTAGTGTAAAATCTAAGGTTCTTTCCGAGTCTGGTTATTTGAGAGACGTGCCTCTGAAAGCACGTTAAGTACTCCCGATTGTTATAACATTACCTATTTTGGAACAATCGTATATCAGGGAACGGGCAGCAGCGTTTCCTTGTCTGTTACTTAAGACTGCGGTCACCAAGTCGCCTTGTAACTCTATGGCAAAAACACTTTCTCGGGAGTAGGCTCATCTTCAGCAGTCAGTGGATGGATTGTACGGGCTGATGATAATGATGAATACGGTTAGCAAAGGGAATGACAGTCACAGTACAGTACTTTCTCGTAAGTCTTAGAACTTCGAGACAAAGTGAAAAGGTAATAATAAATCCAGCTGGATATTTCCAAAAAACATTATAATACTCTATTCAAATAGAATCGATTTACTTTGTTTTAGTAACAAATCTTCAAATGTATTTACAGGTGTTCATTTTGAACAAATTAATAACGACCTTCACGTAATCAGCGGTGATTTTGGCAATGTCAGATTTGTGAAAATAATAAAATCACGACTTATTATCTGCCATTTGACCACTATCTTGAATATCTTAAGCATATCAAGTAATGGCACGTGTAAAACGACTCTTCCTAAGATTATATAAGCTGAGTAAGGGTACTTATGTAGCTCATTGAAACTGCCATTTTTAGGGTTCCGTAGCCAAATGGCAAAAAACGGAACCCTTATAGATTCGTCATGTCTGTCTGTCTGTCTGTCTGTCTGTCCGTCCGTATGTCACAGCCACTTTTTTCCGAAACTATAAGAACTATAATGTTGAAACTTGGCAAGTAGATGTATTTTGTGAACCGCATTAAGATTTTCACACAAAAATAGAAAAAAAACAATAAATTTTGGGGTTCCCCATACATAGAACTGAAACTCAAAAAATTTTTTTTCATCGAACCCATACGTGTGGGGTATCTATGAATAGGTCTTCAAAAATGATGTTGAGGTTTCTAATGTATTTTTTTTCTGAACTGAATAGTTTGCGCGAGAGACACTTCCAAAGTGGTAAAATGTGTGTCCCCCCCCCTGTAACTTCTAAAATAAAAGAATGATAAATCTAAAAAAAAAATATGATGTACATTACCATGTAAACTTCCACCGAAAATTGGTTTGAACGAGATATTGTAAGTAGTTTTTTTTTAATACGTCAAAAATCGTAAACCGCAATTTAGCTTTCATTCAATCAACTCGAATATAAAAATATAAAATAACATTTCATTTCATAAACATACGCTTTTTTATTTATTCTTGATATCAAGAATAGGTACGCACTTGTAACTGAAACGGAACCCTTCGTGCGCGAGTCCGACTCGCACTTGGCCGGTTTTTTTTATCATAAAAGCGAAATACTGTCATTGTTAAGAGAAATGCCTAGACTTACAAATCTGAAGTGGTATTAGAAACCTAAGTACTACTTGCAACATTGTTGGTAAAGATTGTCAAAGAAAGTACTTGGGTATATGCAAATTATCTATATCTATATTTATGTTAAAAATTAAAGTGTAGGATTTAGTGTACGTCTTCTTGAAAACAGGGTTTCCTAAAAATTTCAATTGTTGTAGAACTCGAGAAAGTAGACTTAGTCGGCATTTGAACATGGGCCTTCCCCGAAGACCTGGCAGGTTGATGACCGCAATATTATGTTGTATACACAAGTAAACGCTGATGCAGGACAGACGGACGGACTATGTAGCCTGTAGATTTGTAAGATTTGCTATTGCCTGTTGCTGATAGTAACCTAGTCGGATACTTCATAGAGTAAGAAGCTTGCCCAGCACGGATATACTACCCACGACCAAGAGACTTGTAATTTCGCGTAATAAAATTTCCGCTTATAAACTAGATATACAGGGTTATTTGTAAAACACCGGTAACCTCTCAGGACTACGTTACTAACATCATAATCAACAACTTTTGTTCTATGACTTTTAAAAAATCATCATATTTTAATTCATCAGATTTACACACAAAAATAAAAATATTTAAATTCAACGCTCTAAATGTTACGAAGTCTATGCGAAGCAAAAGAAAGCGATAGTACCGACAATAGCGAGGGGAGCGGGGAATACAGACTTGAAATGTGTTAGATAGGACAACGAAATATTGAAGGTTTGTTTTTGGTAAATGTATTATGTTTTGTAAAAAGTCGTAGAACAAAAGTTATTGTTTATGATGTTAGTAATATAGTCCTGAGAGGTTACCGGTGTTGTACAAATAACCCTGTATAAGTACCTATATTATATGCTAATGAAGTGGAGACAACAAAGACAGAACATGTGCAAAAATGATACAAACTTTTTTTTCTTAACAATAGAATATTTACATGAAAACTCGTTCGTATCTCCTCTATAAGGCGTGAATTATAAAGAAATGCGTGTATGCCTCGCCTTCGCCTTAAGTCTTCTTAGTATAATTCCCGCATTAGGACGCTACAAAGACAGCATCAGTTTTACCCGTCTGAGAAAATAAGACATGGCAGACTAAATCTCCTCTCCATTTTTCCAGGTGATACAGCCAACTGGTTTATCGACGTCCAAGACATTCCTGAAGAGTATAGGAGCAAAGCTGGTGCCGGTGGATTTGCTCCTTGGGGTGCAGCTGGTATCATGGCCGGAGCTGCTAAATGCTTCTTTGGCTTTGTCGGCTTCGACTGCGTAGCCACCACTGGAGAGGAAGCCAAGAACCCAAAGAGAGACATCCCATTAGCCATTGTGATGTCGCTTGTCGTCATCTTCGTGTCTTACTTCACTATTGCAACTGTCTTGACTATGATGCTGCCTTATTATTTACAAGTAAGTTGTTTATTTCATCAGTACATGAGGGTTTGCGGATTCGATTCCTGGGACGAAGATATCTAAGTGTATAGTCATTTTATTTTTCCGGAGCTGTTTGTCTGTGCGTTTATCCATATCATAGAAAGCAAGCAAGAGGAAAGCAGCTGATTTATTTATACAAATGTTACTGGCCGTACCCGGTTATGTACTAAAAACGGTCATGTAAAAATATACCTTGTGTTTGTCTCTTAAAGTCGAAAACGCACTTTAACATCGTATGACGTAGGTGTACCTAATGTTGGAAATCCATACACTAATAAATTAGCTAACAATTAAGTAAGTGGTAGCTGTATTAGCTTTTTATTGCCACTCTAACCGTTGTAAAAGATAATGTAATAGTAACTGGGTGACTGCGCTTCACTCGACGAGTAGACACGTTTTCCCTGAGATAAGGCTTGGATCAGTCGATTGTAATAATTTAAACACACTATGGCCTCGTCAAAGTATAAGCGTGGAGACAATGGCAAAAACTTTCCCTCGGATGAGGTCCATGTTCAGCAGTGGATGCTATTTGCGCTGATGATGATTGCCTCATTGGCAAGTAATATGTACCTACTACTGTAACTAGCGAGCAAAAAGACGGTACGGACATAATGTATGACATTTTCTCTCGAGAATAATTTAAGTACCAGCCCGAAGTCAGGAAGTTGGCGGGGTTTAAACGATTTTGCTGAGTTGTAGCAACCATTAAAAAATCACGGTGTAATCATACTACATTAATAATCTTAATTTGCTACTCCAGGATGCGGATGCTCCATTTCCCCACGTGTTCACTCAAGCCAACATGCCCGTAATCAAGTGGATCGTCACCATCGGAGCCATCTTCGCGCTGTGCACCAGCCTCCTTGGCGCCATGTTCCCATTGCCCAGGGTGTTGTACGCCATGGGCAGCGATGGGGTGCTGTTCAGGCCCCTCGCTGCTATCAACCGCAAGACCCAGACGCCTATGTTGGCGACCATCTTGAGTGGACTGCTAGCTGGTAAGATTAAGCTTTTAAATGTAAATATGAAGGAAAAAGTCAGGTGGTGATTATTTGCTCTCCAACCTTTAGGTACCTAATTTACAAGATTCTGTATATTTCTAATAACTCTGATATTGGCACTATCACTGCTGCTTCTAATGGTAGGCTATTAATTAAAGGAGCAGAAAAAGAGCACTGATGGTCGCGGGCAGACAAAAGATTTAATTTTACAAACATGATGATATTTTGCCGTGTGCTTTCCGGCTTTAGATCACCCCATTTCTTCGACATAAAGCTGATGGATAAGCAGCAACATGTATCAGCTCAAGATCAGTACTATCGCAGATCGATGAATCTATCTGCCAAGCGTGGTGATTATGACTATTGCCACGCTTGGCAGGCGGATTGATGATCGGAGAGAAGTTAGTGTGTCCAAGCCAAGCCAAGGTTTTTAAAGGGGACGCCCATGTTCTGCTGAGGACGACACGGACTTTTGACGATGATATTTTATGTTTATTATAGATACGCGAAAATCGAACTTTAAATGTTTATGATGAGAAATATTGTTTTTATAACTTTATTATAGTTACCAATTATAAACTTTCCAGCGATAATGGCGGCGCTGTTCAACCTGGAGCAACTCATCGACATGATGTCCATCGGCACGCTACTCGCCTACACCATCGTGGCTACCAGCGTGCTTATCCTCAGGTACACTATATACAGGGTGTCCCAAAAGATTACGTAGCTGGGAAGGGGGGTGATAGGGATGGTCACAAGGGTCACCAGAAAAATATAAAAAATTCCCTCTGGGTGTTTAAAAAAATAAATGGCATTTTTTAAAAGACTAAAAATTTTACACCTTGTGCTAACTGTACCTACAAAAATGGCTGTATTTAAAAAAAAATGCTGTTATGTAATCTTCAATAACAACAAGGTCATCAACATCAACATCAAAAATAACAAGGTGTAAAATTTTAAGTTTTTAAAAAAATCCCTTTTTTTTTAAATACCCAGAGCGGATTTTTTTTTATTTTTCTAGTGACCATTGTGTCCTCCCCTGTCACCCCCTTTCCCAGCTACTTAACCTTTTGGGACACCCTGTATAATATACACCTTGATTTTCCATCCATCCATGCCATCAGTAATATTATTGAACCGTAAAATTAAAATAGAATAGTTTTTCAAGAAGACGGCAATGAGAAATGTGCATGGCAATACTAGATAATCTAAGTTCCGAACAGGCGGCCATAACACAAGTTCGATGTCAAATAATTATAATCGATAGATCGATAATAAATGTAATACATAGCTCGATTGTAATACGAAGAATAAATAATTAACCTGATGAAATTAAAATCATTGTTTACACAAGACTAAGTGTGCACTCTTATTTGCTTTACTCGCAAAATCCGCTGGAAGGCACAACAAGCGAAGAAGCAACAGCTTGACGTGTTCGTGCTAGACATGATTAAACTTCTTGACTTTAAACTGTTACGTAGATTTTGGCGATTCTACAAAAATCTAGAAATGCTAATTCACATAAAATATTCTACAACTAGCTACGCCCCGCGGTTTAACCCACGTAACTTTACTCCGGTCGGAGCAAGATGTTTGTAGCCTATATGTTATTCCTCTTATAAACTATCCCCGAGCAAACTTTCAGGTAAATCCATTTAGTAGTTTTTGCGTGGATGGATACTAGATGGATGGATGTTTGTTACTCTTCGTAACAAACATCCATCCATCTAGTATCCATTCCCCATATAGAGGAGGCCTATGATAAGCAGTGGACGTTATACGGGCTGATGATGATCTACACATAGGTACTAATTTGACCCAATGATGAGTTAACATTGGTCTATTAATGTTTTTTACATTCACAAAAAGAATAACAGATAAAAAATGCATGTTCGTTGACAAATTTTCCATTAAATACCTTAACAAGCGATTCGCCTTAAGCAAAGTGTTAACGTGCCAATAAGGATACGAATATATTTAACAATCAGGACATAGGTACTAACGCCGTGTCGTATTCGTAAATACAGTTAGTTGACCTTCGGTAGGAATTTGGCATCGATTTATTATATTATTGGGGTCATAGATATAATTTATTCATGAGGTTAGCATTCGTTTGTTTACATCTATAAAAATAAATAAAGTTGAAATGCCTTTTGTAATGGAAATATAACTGGAAATATAATGTAAATATAAACTTTTAAACTTTCGCGTATCATAATTACCTATAATACATACAAACATAAAAATTTCAACCGGGAAGATGGTTTTAAATTATCGACGACATGGAATCCAATTTTTAAAAAAGCTGAAACCGCGTTTTGTGCAGTCGGTTAAAAAGTGTGCAACCGGCCTAAGGACATAAAATAAAATAAAAACTGAGGGTAGTTGGTAACTCGACGCCCTCAACTACGGAGTGACACCGCCGGGCCAGTCTGCCCGCGACCACGATCAATGTAACTTGATCGAAACGTCGGGTAATATAAATAGGTAATTTTATCGCGTTTATACCTGTGTGCTATGTATTATAATGGAAATATAATGGTTTATTCTAATAAAAAAATATATTGTCTGTGTGTCTGTTTGTTTCGAATCTTAGTAAAGTAACGGCTGTACGAAGTTTGACGGGACTTTTACTAGTAGATTTAATATTGGTAGGTTCTTTTTTTCGACTACATGACTAAGTGAAGCTCAAGCCTTTATAAAATGATTGAAAAACTACAAGAAATATTTTTTATTTCATGTAGTTTTTCAACCATTTTATAAAAGAACTCACTAAAAATACATGGAAATAATAAACCTTAAACCATTTTTCAAAGAATTTTCTTTTATACTTCGTATTACTTTTCCAGATATGAAGAGGAATCTCCCCTACAGCTGCCCACCAAGCCGGCGCCACAGACCCCACTGAGCGTGATGAAACAAACCTTCAACCTGCTGGGCCTCAAGTTCCCCACCCAGCTGTCGTACAGCATCTCTAAGATCACCATCTTCGTATTCTGTGAGTACTTGTTTCTATCTTCTTTCTGGATAAAGACAACTTGACAAAGAACTTCAAAATTGCTTGTATTTATGATGATGGATTATTTACATTTCATGCACAAAATGCACACAATTTTTATCAATTAAACGCTGTTCCTGCTGTAAAGTATTTGAACGTAAGAACTGTAACTAAACATATAGAAGCGATATGTCTCTATTTCTATACATCTTATACCTAAACTAACTTTCCATTTACATTTAAAAATGTGATAAACTTAAGTGAAAAATTGAAATCTACCAATACGTTCCAGTCGTCCTCGATTTTAGCGTGGGGTTTGCATTTTGTACGATATCTATGTATATTTATTTTAATAATATTACCTACATATAGCCCAAAAGAAATACTCTTTTAGTGTGTAATATTATTGTTGGAACATGACGTTGTTCGTCGACAGTCCTGGTGTCGCTGGCGACGTGCGCGCTGCTCCGCTGGCAGGTGGCGGACGTGGTGCTCGGCGTGCTCGGCGCCGTGCTGCTGCTGCTGCTGCTCGTGCTGTACCGCCAGCCCAGGAACAACGTCGAGAACCTCTCCTTCACTGTGAGTACACACTCCTTTACGTCTACTTTGTCCATCGCGATATTACTTTACCGCATTATCAAATCACAATGGACACCACACAAATAATTGTTCATAGTGGAATTTGAACCCACAATATCGGGTCTTCAAATTCAATACATGTCACGAACTCTTAGCATTACCATTGAGCAAATAATGCAATAATTGAAATGAATAAAACTAGAATCATATCCAGTTTTATTAACTGTTCAGGAACGACAAATACACCTAGACTCAGAATCATTGATTGTTTCACATTCCACCGCGACGTACAACCTGAGAATTGAATCCACACTCCGTAATAATCCCACTAATATTATAAATGCAAATGTTTGCAAGTATGGATGGATGGATGTATGTTAGTTACTCTTACACGTAAAAACTACTTAATGGATTTGTCTTAAAGTTAGCACGCGGATAGTTTATAAGCAGCTGGATTAACATATAGGCTACAAAATATCACGCTCCGACCCACTGGAGCAGAGTGACGCGGGTAAAACCGCGGGGTACACCTAGTATTATTATAAAATAGAAGGAATTGGATGAAGCATTGAATGAAAGCCAGAACTACAGGACTCATTTCAAAAAATCGTTCTTCTCACCATTATCCAGGAGTAACATAGGCAGCAACAGCGAGACCCTTCTCTTACTTATTCTTTACATTTGAACTATTTTGTTTCCAGGTGCCATTAGTCCCATTGGTGCCCTACCTGAGTGTGTGCATGAATGTGTACCTGATGGTGCAGCTCGACTACCAGACCTGGGTGCGGTTCATCATATGGCTCGTCATTGGTAAAGTTCTTTTATTTTTCTACCTTATATAGTCTTATGGTAGCCCCTCTCTAGTCAGGTAAAATAAAACCTTGTGGAACAGATTGAAGACTATTAGTCTAATCATCATCATCAACATCATCATCAGCCCGTATAACGTCTACTGCTGAACATGGGACTCCTCCCGAGGGAGGGTGTTTGCCATAATCACCACGCTTGGCAGGCGGGTTGGTGTCCGCAGTATTATGTTGTACCTCACAAGGAAACGCTGCTGCCCGTTCCTTGATATACGATTATTATAGATGATGTTATAACAATCGGGACCAACGGCTTAACGTGCTTTCCGAGGCACGGAGGGTAGTCCCTCAACCAACCTTATCTTAGAATTTACTCAAAGATTTCCTATATGGCGTGGGGATCGAACCCACGACCTCCAAGATTTACGATCCAAATACTGCTACGCTACGGAGGTTGTCTAATTGTCGCAGGATTGAAGGAGTTTGTCGGAGGTTGATGAGTCGAATATTCTTTAACTATTTTAAATGTTATACATCACATAGTTATATACTTCTACTAGCGGCCCGCCCCGGCTTCGCACGGGTGGACTTTTATACCCTACTCCTGCCCTACCCTACCCTACTCCTACCCTACCCCTACCCTACCCCTACCCTACCCCTACCCTACCCCTACCCTACCCCTACCCTACCCCTACCCTACCCTACCCCTACCCTACCCCTACCCTACCCCTACCCTACAGCTACCCTACCCAACCCCTACCCTACCCTACCCCTACCCTACCCCTACCATACCCCTACCATACCCCTACCCTACCCCTACCCTACCCTACCCCTACCCTTACCCTACCCTACCCCTACCCTACCCTACCCTACCCTACCCCTACCCAAAAGTATCCTATGTCCTTCTCCCAGTTCTTAGCTACCTCCCTACCAATTTTCAGCCAAATCGGTTCAGCCGTTCTTGAGTTATAAATAGTGTAACTAACACGACTTTCTTTTGTTTTTAAAATGTATTCTGCTATTCGGGACGGAAACAAATCCAACAAATCAAAAACCATGGCAATCGGTCCAGCCGTTCTCGAGTTATAAGTGTTGTAACAAACACGACTTTCTTTTATATAACTATATAGATAGATATAGATATTAATATTATAAAGAGGATCTACTTAATTGAATAATTGGAATTTAGACAATTATTTTATCAACAGAAAGCCACATTACCTATTTATGATTGCCATAGGATTTATTTTAAGACGAGGTTTCCACGTGAGCGGAATATGCGGTTGACTCCTCGCAAAACAGCTAGTAAATGTTACAGTCAAAACTTATAATTGGTCAAAACCACTTTTGTTTGCAAAATCAGGCAAACGTAGTTTTGACGGATCCATATTGGCTCACAAAGTCAAAGTCAAAGTCAATAATATCTTTATTCATATAGACACAATTCAAAAATAATTAAATCATGTTCTTATGGTGCGTCCATTTCTTTTCCTACCACCAGTTCAAAGACGTGGCAACTCTGAGAAGAACTGGCAAGAAACTCAGAGGAATCCTTTTTTAAATAATCAAATCATCATTTATTTTACAATATTGTTAAGCAGCAGTGTCATTCCAGAGCAAGTTACTCCCATGCCATTCTGTCATTTACATAATCTGATATTTTATAATATGCCTTTTTACATAGTTTAGCTTTGACAGTGGCTTTAAATTTATTAACAGATAATTCTCTAAATTTCTCCCATAAAATTTCAGAAACGATATGCTCTTATTTTTGGTCGAAGGTTAAAAAAAACACCAGGATTCTAACTTCTGTAGGTAAGGTTAGAACTATGAGCACAACAATCCAAATTCCATACAAACTATTAATTAAAGCAGTCAAGTGGTTTTGACCGATTACAAGTTTTGACTGTAACATATACAATTAGTAATTGTTATGATGTATTTGCCGTGTGGTTTCCGGCTTAGAATAGACCACCCCATGTCCTCCCATGGGTGTCGTAAAAGGCGACTAAGGGACATATGGCTGATGGATGGGCAGCAGCATCTATTAGCTCAAGGTTTACATCTTACTGCGATCACCAATCCGTCTGCCAAGCGTGGTGATTATGGCAATATTCCTCTACGATCCTGGCTTGCCAAGGTCTGTTAAGAGGAGGCCCATGTTCAGCAGTGGACTTAAACGGGCTGTTGATGATGATGTATTTTACTTAACTAAACGTGAATAATTTCAGAAAATGTTATGTTATATTCTGGTTCACAATAATATTTTAATAATTTTTCTGTTTCAGGCTACTCGATATACTTCTTCTACGGTATTAGAAATAGTTCTCTGAACCAGCAAGTGTTACCAGAAACAAAAACAAACGGAGTAACAGAAGACAAGGAAAAAGTTATTACAACAAAGTTTTAATCACTCACTGACTGACTACATTTAATAAAAGACAAACAAGAGGTTACATCGTCTATGTTTAGAACTATTTTGTTAAAATAATCTCTGAAGTACGAAAACTTAGATATTTGCGCTAAGGCGAGTTTTATTTTCGAGAATATTTTATAATCATAGTTCTTAACACTAATACCCATTAACATATCTAAAACAATGGCCATGATAATGAAAATTCACACCTTTCTACGTTCAAAGAACTTCACTTTGTAAATTAACAATATAGTCGAATTGTAATTTACTTAGACTAATAACTCAAACGTGTTAGAAACCCAATATTATTTTAATTAATTTGACTGAAAAGATAGATAGATGGTAGATCGAAGGATTTATTAAATATTCATAACTTGATAATACCTATTAAAATTGAAGGAGGTGTAAACAGTGGCGGATTTACCAGCAGGCTAAGTAGGCTGGAGCCTAGGGCGGCAGAATTTAGGAGGCGGCAAATTTAGGCATATTTTTTTTTCTTACACATAAATTAAACGTTAGATACGTCTTAAATTTTCAATAGTTCAATAGTAGGGGCGGCAAAATTTAAATAGCCTACTGGCGGCAAATGTGTAAGTCTACCACAGGGTGTAAAACTTCAAGAATCGTGGCCTTTGTTTATCTGTAACAAAATCAATGCCCACACGTTTTTAGCCATATTACTGTACAATACTAGAATACGGGTGTCATTTCGATTGTAGTTAGTAACATTTCTCAAGATCATTAGTAGGTACATTATTTTCAAAATGTTTTCGGTTCTATGGACTTTCAAAAAAATCATAATAGTATATAAATTAAGTTATAGGCTACTTGCTGTAAATATATTTTGAGCCTAATAAAGGAATCTGATACGTAATGTTCTGTAAGGTACTTAGGTAATATATTGTTCGTATTACCCTTTTCTCGCGCGTATTTCTCCAACATAGACGTTACTCTGATGAAAAACTAGTGCTAGAAAGCACTAAAACCATTAACAATGAGTAGGTAACTTGAAAATATTCTATAATTTACAAATACTAATATTTAAGAATTATATATAATAACTAGGGCCACTTTTCGTTACTTTAATTTAAATACCTATTAAGACAAGTCATTCAATTAACAAGTTTTAAATAACTTGTAATTTACTACGAAACTTGTCACTTGAAAACTTATATGTTTATGAATTAAGTGATTGGCAATGAAAGACAATAGCAAAATTAATAAAAAAAATTATAAATTCTATTGCCTATAATAATTTATGTTTAGTCCAATGATAAATATCACAAACTGATGTTAGAATATAAGGTTAGATTTACTGAATATGACGTATGACTTTTCTGCACTTAATTATAGTAATGACATTTTAGGACACTGATGAATTATAATATAATGTAGTAACTAATAAAACAATTTAAAACTCGGACTCAAATGTTAAGTCATTTATCATATATTGTTCTTATAAGAAAATTAATGGCAGGCATAGATTATTGTCAAAAGAACATCTAGATTTAGGTAAGCAACTAAAATATATTTATTTATGTGTTGAATAACCAAGTACAAGAATGCCTTAAGTAAACTGGGTAAATAATTTGAACCTTATTAAAACACAATTAAGGTTCACAATTTCATATACTTTATACTAATTGAATAAATAATAACAATCTTCTTGGGCTAGGTTATTTAATTGTTTTGGTCATGGATATGTATCCGTGAATGTATGTTACAGGGTTTTTATAAAACGTTTTAGAATGCATATTATTTATGATTTGTTGGGTTGATAATATTTGCCCACTACACAGTACGATATGACCGTGACAGTAAAACATTCTTTCATTAATAAGAAATACTATTAAAATTTCTTAAAATATATGAATATTAGACAAGTTATACGACAAAACATTTGCCGCAGTACCGCGCCTTAGGAAAACGCGGCGAGGTGGGGGCCGCGGAAAGTGCATCAGCTCCTATACCTTCGGTACTTACTAGCCAATACTCCCTCCGTCTCGCCGCGCGATACCTAAGATGCGTTTCTAATACCCTAAAGTCCGGGAGGCTTTTCAAACTATACCGTAAAGCGATATTTGCACATTATTGCCCTAAATAACGAAATCATATTTTATCAATACCCCAGTCCCACAGCGGGTTTATAAACTATTGAATAAGGCTAGAGCCCTGCTCGCCTTTATGCCCGTTGCTAAAGCCTCGTGGCTGATTACACAAATCCGTCCAAAAGAAAAATCTGAGATACGTTTTGATTAAACTACAAAAACTTATTATGATAATTGAAATTGAATCACATTTAAATTGTTTTTCTGTCACGGTTAGGTATAATAGTTATGCTACGGTATAGTGTGCAAAAACCCTTAGTGTTCTATTTGATTATGTTATATCATTATTTTATGTTATTGTTGCATGTATTTTTATTTATTGAAACTTTATCGTCAATCTTAGTTAAACATCTAAGCTTGTTTTGTTTTATACCTACTTATATATTTTATGTTTACTTTCCAATCCTCTTTTGATAAAATTTCAAATTAAACGATGACTATAGTTTAATCCATATTTGAACATTTCAAATTAAACAATAATCCAATTATAGTTTCATACATGTTTGAAGTCCCCAGAATCAGAGAGACCCTAATGGAAATGTGAATGGAATGGTGTGTAAAAGTGCTGTTTATCTTAACACACATAAACGAAAAAAGGAGAACTCTTAGTTATAAAATAATTTGATTGTTGTTAACGTCAAGTTTTCCTTTCACTCTGCCAATTATAAAAAAGATAGATAATGTTTCTGGCTTAAAAATCTTGGTCTTCTATTAATCAATTATTGATATGTAATAAATGTAAAATTATTATAAAATAACATTGTATATTTGTAATGTAATATGTTAACAGTTTCGACATTCCATTTTCCAACAGCTTTAGACATAATGAATTAATGTAACTATTTAATTATTTATCGTTAAGAAAAAATATTCTGTGCTGTAGTTTTTATTTGAAAAAATTACTTATTTTGCTCAAAGCAAATATAATAATAAATGTTTTAATAAATATTAATAGATATTGTGATAGATGTGTGATCGATAAAGTCTTAATATGTAATTAATTTAAATTAGTTATTTAAAAGCATTTTAGTGACCGCTAACAAATAGATTAATTTTCGTAAATTTTAACATTAATTAATGAAATTATAGTGTTATTATTAGAATCACAATGCTTATAAATGATTAATCGTTGTATGAAAAAATATTTTTAGATTTAAGACTTAACAAACTGTGATTTTATGAGTCGATTTGATTTTATGTTTTGAGAGGAAGAATAAATGATTACAACTTGCCTTTAAATGTTTTCTTATTTTACTAACTTTTTTCTGTTATGGTTATTATATTTATGCTACAGTATAGTGTTAAAGTAGCCCAACGGCTTATTTCGTTGAAGTGGCAATGGGCAGGCCAAATAGCACTGAGAACAGATAGCCGTTGGGGCCGAAAATTTCGCGAATGGAGACCGCGGATCGGCAAGCGTAGCGAAGAACGTCCACCAATTAGATGGACGGATGACCTGGTAAAAGCCGCGGGATCACGGTGGCTGCAGGCCGCCTCCAACCGTAGCAACTGGTAATCTATGCGGAAGGCCTATGTCCAGCAGTGGACGTCCTATGCCTGAAATAATGATGATGATAATGTTAAAAACCATTAGTTGGTTAATGTAGTATTTAATTATGTTATATCATCAATGTTATGTTATTTTTGGATGAAGGTTTTTTTTATTTATTGAAACTCTATCGTCGTTATATTTTGACGAACTTCTAGTAGGTACCTACGCCTACCTAAAACCAAATCCCACAGATTAAAATAAACTTCATTCACACGCCGTAACAGTTGGTACCTCAGGTCATGCTAATCGACATTCTATTACTAAGGCTATTTAGCTTAGAAATAGCTAAAAATGATGGAAGGATATAATACTGCTAGGTACTTACTTACCTAGTGTCAATTAGTTTCACAAAGTCACAACAGAAGCCTGTATCTGAAACCTTAATATACATATTTTAGGCATCCATTTAAATGTCCATGAATTTACGAGTATATGCTTACGCTAGACAAGCAAACGGCACTGGTTAAAAAGTGTAGTTTATGTGGTAAAATATGTGCGTATATATTCGCCTCTCTCGAAACAAGGACGCGCAAGGGATAAGCCAATCACAACCTAATTACAGCTGTAATCATTTTTTCATTATCAACCAATATAAGATGCAGACTTTGCCACTCAAGGCTTATAACAACGATATATAGTAAGTATGGGTTGATTACCACCCCATAATGGGCATGAGGACTAAACAAATCTATTTAGTCCGTCAGTTAGATTACTAAAAAATATTGGACACGTATTTTTTTATTTATCAAAGCAATAAAAATTGACAAAGATACAGAGCAAAAACAAACTATAAAGTTTAGGAAAGGGGGGCTTGTGACGTCACTATTAAATAAAATTGTACCTAATAGTGACGTCACACAAAATTTCAACGCGCTATATCTGCGTCATTTTTTGTTTGAGGAACGAATACGTGTCCAATATTTTTTATAATTAATCTAACTGACGGACTAAATAGATTTTTTTAGTCAACATGCCTATTCCCTATGGGTGTCGTAATATGCGACTAAGTGACTGACAGCTGATGGATGAGCAGCTTAAGGTAACTTACCATCTTACTACGGTCATAAATCTGCCTGCCAAGCAGTGTTGCCAGATCGAATGACCATATTATCGGGAGAAAATAACAAATTTTCGGGATTTTGGGACTTTGGTTGGGAGATACAAAAATAAAATCAAATTAAATATATTAAATACCTACAGCAAGATTAATAAATTAATTAACTTTTTAGCTTGCTTCATGTATTTAATGTTACTTTTCACAGATTTAACAATTATTTGGTCTTTTAAGGACTGTTTAAGAAGACTTGAAATTCAAACAATTTTCTTCAAAATTATGTCGAATCATTAACTCTGCTTTTATTAAATCGATGCACATTTATTTTGTTTAAAGATTGTTCAGTAAAATTATTAATTCAGTAAAATAGGTAATCAAAATTATTGTTTTATAAAATGAAGTTGTTTTTCGGGAGATTTTTAATTTTGTCGGGAGTCGGGAGGGTGTCAAAAAATTCAGGAGAATCCCGCCAAATCCCGAACCTTCTGGCAAGCCTACCATCTCTCAACGACCCTGGCTTGCCAGTCTGTTCAGCAGTGGACGTAAATCGGCATTTAAAGGTTAATATAATAAAAAATAATCATTAAAATTTATGAATTTATTGATACACATACCAATAAGCTGTTTCACAGCCAAAAGCATTTAATACTAAAATACTTCGACAATTAATTACAGTAGCCATCTTGCTTTTTTTTATATCACTACACAATAAACATAAAACAAGGTTATATTTAGAATAAACCAAGTCTAAGTTATCATTGATGATGACAGAGCGAGACACAAATTTATAAATAACGTACTTATACACTGTACTAACTATTAAATAAAAATACTAACAAAAAAATTAAAAATACTTTGGCAAAATACAATAATACAACAGGAACTGTAAAGAGATTCTAGAACATAATCACGATATTAATAATTACAGCAATATCTGATATAATTAATAATAAATATTAATGAAGAATAAATATGAAATAAATATTGAAGTACAAATTAAAACACGTATATATTTATTTTAAAACTAAATAAGTATAAGCGGCTTCAGAAAACTACGAAATTATGCGCTTAAATAATTTAAGGTTGGTAAGTATATTCTAACTATTTTTTTTCTTTCACTTGTTATGTTGCATTGTAAATTTTACAGGAGTTGTGACTTTTTATATAACTTAATGGTACTTCGATAGTATATGCCATCCCTTTAACAGGAGGTAGTGGCACATATATTGATTACATAACTGTAGCAATTTCTACGACAAAACAAATTGTAATTAAACATACAAAATGAAATTATTATTATGCATGTCTCTTTTGAATTAAATCATCTCCCAATACTAGCTGTGCTAGATGACGCTCACCTCACTCTATATTATGTATTTTAATATAATTGTAATTGTTATGTAAAACTCTTCTGTTAAAGGGATGGCATATATTTTGGAAGCACCTTAATATCTGCAGAGCAAATTTAACTGCCGGTGGTCGAATTTTATTAATCTCAATTTTGAAATATAGTATACGGTAATCTTTCCCATAAAGAGTTCAAAACATTTAATAATGTGAAATAGGGCGGTGTCATCGTTTAATATTTAATACCAAATGTAACTTTGGAGATATTTATCGAAGTAATGCGAATCATTACCGATAGATGGCACTACCGTCCCCGTAAGAGACGTGTTACAAAGAGATTAATAAATTTCGATGATCGGTAGGGTTCCACCGTAGCCTAATTGGCTAAGGCATTGGGGGCTTTACCCAAGGATGCAGGTTCGAATCCTGCCGGTGGTCGAATTTTATTAATCTCAATTTTGAAATTTAACTTTATTTCCTAGCGGAAATAAAGTTTTAAATTTAATAAGGCTATATTTCAGATCCGGTAGTCTATCCATGCAGTCCCAGTTTTCTGTAACATTGAAATACATCCAACTTTAAGTACTAAAACCCTAGATAATAAATACCTATATATAAATACTGATATAAAATCCTATCACTAATTTATTCACTTTTAATATTAAGCCATATTTTTTTTAGCTACAGTTTAAAAATGAAACAATCTCGAAACGAGCAAAATTCATATGACTTGTCAAAAGACATATGCCCATTTCGAGATTGCATTTTCAATTAGGATCTTGAGACATTTCACCATTAACATCGGAATAACATGTTTAACTTTAAAAGCTCGCTTACTATAAAAACAGAGTTTTGTCTTTAACAAAACTCTACGCTATATGTACAGGGTTACTGAAAACGTGACGTATTCCTGTTAGGTTATTATAGATAAGGTCAAAAGCAGCAGATTTTGTCATATTGAGATTTTTTTCTGTATTGTTTGAAATTTGAAATAGTTAAAAAAATATATATGCATTTCTACACCGTGAAATTTTAATGGTTGTTTTCCCGAAGCAGAACAACTTGCCGTCGGTAGTACTATCGAAACATTTTTTGTTTTTTTAGACATGTTTTGTATTTAAAATTATTAAAAAAAATATTAGACAACTCGAAAGCGTGATAAACAGTAGTAACACTAGACGGAGTGAACGGACCTTGTAGGTACTACTCGAATCGCACGCGCTGCTGACAAAGTAAAGAACGATCCATAAACGTTCAAAGCAAAATAAGAGCTCAATGGTAGTTTTACGGCATAAAATAGCCTGCACGCAAGAATCACAAACGAGCCGGCTTCTTTTGTAATTCGCCGCGCGGCGCCGACGCCGGAACGCCCCGCGCTCTCCTTCGACTCCCTACTTCCTTAGTTGTCCCGTGAACGTCGGAAGCGCAGCACGCGTTATCTTATTACTTTATTAGTATTATGGATCGACATTACTGTTTTAGTAATTTAGAGTACGTCGCTATGGTGCAACTGTACGCTAGGGCTAATTATAATTCCCATACTGCCTGGCGTCTTTACGTCGAGCTGCAACACTTGGCGTCACTCCGTCTTCGCGGAGTTCTGAACGCTCAAGTCATACAGGACCGGACGATCGTAGCGGCGACGGCTACTCGATCATGGGCAGTTCCAAGTGCCAGCACATGCACAGGGCAGAGGTCGATCGGCCGTTCTTTCGCCAGAGCTCGACGAGGAGATCATCGAGTACTTCGAACGCGATCCTCGCCGAAGTACGCGAATGGCGGCAGCTAAGTTTGGCGTCAGCCAATACTACGTCTGGAAACTACTCAACTCAGAAGGACTGCATCCATATCATTTCCGCGGAGTTCATTTAATTTTTCATTTTTGTTAAATACGCCTTAAATACTTTATTAGGTATCGAATTCAGAAAATAATTGTTCTTAGATAATAAACTTGTTTTAAGTTACGTTTTTTGTAAGTTATAGTTAAAAAGTTATTGGATAAAGCTTATTATAATGATTGGGTACTGTGTTACATTACCTAAGGTGTAGGTATCAGCTGATTGACTAACACCCGGGTCAACGAACGCGCGACCGATCAACGCGAGCGCTAAGTATCGCGAGGTATTACTATCGGTTCGATGTCACTTTCGAGTTCGGTTTTTCACGATTGTTAATCGGCCATTTTTGGTTTATAATATTTAGTTTTTGTATAAATTGAATGTTTAACTAAGACCAAACCTTTTCGCTGCGGGAAAACAACCATTTAAATTTCAGCGTGTATATCATTATCATAAAAATGCTTTAGTTTCTGTCCAAATTACTATGTATTATGATGGTACAGATTGTTTACTATGAGATAATATCGAAATAAAGCTGGAACTAAAATGGGAGTTTTAGTAAAAGTTGCATATCAAAGGGTAAAATCTGGATTATTATTAAAATATTCAATACTAGCTGCACCCTGCGATTTTACCCACGTCACTCTGCTCCAGTGGGTCGGAGCGTGATATTTTGTAGCCTATATGTTAACCCAGCTTTAAACTAACCGCGTGCTAACTTTCATCCAAATCCATTCAGTAGTTTATCCATCCATCCATACTTACAAACTTTCGAGTTTATGTTATAAGTAGGATTTTCTATTAACTCGGGCTCAACATCATATGACAAAACTTGTTGCTTTAGAGTTTTAGACCTCATCTTTGGCATCCTAAAAGGAATAATATTCCTGGAAATATGGAATAATGGATAAACTGGAAATATGACATATTATATCATATTTCCAGTAACCCTGTATAAGGAAGTACGTGGTCAAAGTTGAATTATTTCTGGTCGTGTAATTAGAACTCTAAGTTCATTGACTTACTATTCAAATAACAGCAAAATATTGACAACAACAAAATTTTAATAGTGGTAGTTTTCTGCCATGATTATCTTTTTGAGTATTAGGCACCTTAAAAAGATTCTCAAATATTCGTCATAGATCATGTAATTTAGTATTGATGTATGTAACTTTATTAAAATTACATTTATACAAGACAGTGCAAAGATGCATTTCAGTTATTTGAATAATGAATACATTTTGGTAACAATCTATTCTATTCTTAATACTACATCTGCATCTCGAAGATGACATACACATAAAAGTTTTGGTCAAAACGTCTAGCCAAGTTCAAGTTATAATTGTCAAGGTCAAATCCAAGTCCACAAGGCCAAATCCAAGTCCACAAGGCCAAATCCAAGTGCACAAGGTAAAATCCAAATAAGAAATTTTTAATGTTAGAAAGGAAGATGACAACACTCGTACAATTGACAAGCCGATCCTTAAGGCTGATAATTGCCAAGTGTTCAAAGTACCAAGGCTTTATCAGTCCAATGCGAGTAAGAGACCATAGTTCCATATTCACAATATCAAAATAAAGTATCAGGTCAAATAATTTATCCTTAAGGTCACATTTAATAGGTCAAAGGTCAAATTCAATTCAAAATGCAAGTTTCAATATTTTTCTAAATGCTCGATATAAATGATACCACAGTACTGGTAGGACTGACAACTCTATCCTCAAGACAAGGACTCATAGTTGCCATATGTTCACTGTTCAAAGGTATTTGTCAGCCGAGCGTGTGGGCGAGTCCGTTGTTCAGCAGAGCTGTCTGGCTATCGTTGTGCATGTCTGCTAATTGGACACCGTCCAACTTGCGACGACGCTCAGTGCTGTTCCATACTCCGTACGTGAAGTAGATTAGAAGACCTGCAACAAATATTATGTAGTGAATATGTAGCTTTGATTGATTCTACTGGTGGACTAAATTTATTAATCTCAATTTTGAAACTTGGTAATCGATAAACTTTTGCTTAAACCAGGGGTCTCCAAACTATGAAGCCTTAGGGCCATAACGATTTTGTCAATATGTTCGAAGGGTCAAAACAGTTTTATTTTTTGTATCCTTAACTTTACTCTTATTTCTAGACTAGTCGATAAGTGTGCGCTCGAGTAATTATAATTTTGTGTTGGCTTTTTCAACTTATCACAGCAATAGTAACAACAATAAGACATTGGGTGTCGCGGGTCAGATTGATGATACTAGTCTTAAGCTGTCGCGGGCCGGATTGTTGGCACTGGCGGGCCGCCACTCTGCCGCCACTCTGCCTTAAAGTATTCAAAGAATTGTAAAATGCTTTGGTGGATACATTGCATAGCGTCACGTCACGAAAGGCTGGAATCCCTCGGTAAAAAAGAGAACCATACATCACAGCCTCTTTTCATCAGTTAAGTTGAAATGTAATAGGGGACAAGAATATTGCTCGAGAAGACAAACCGCTCCATATGATAATTTTGTTACCTAAAAAAGGCATTTTTTACACTGGCATAGTAAATCTGAATGATGAGGAGCAAACAGATCTTTTACAAGTACTTGTTATAGTTAAAACAAACTGATGTAAACATGTGTAGGCGGCCACACTCTAGGAACGACAAACAAAAAATTTGTTCGTTGCGTCGCTGACGCCGCACTGGTGCATTTAGAAGTAACTATTACCAACAGGTACAATTACCGACATTTGTAAAGGAAAAAAATTAATACTTGAATCAATTACGATTTATGATGTCATGGCTCCGCCCATCGATCTCAATACAATGTAATATAAACACGCAGCTCTGCTAATGAGTTAAAAAAACAAAAGTATTAAAGGTTAGTTAGTTACTTCCTCAGTTGTTGCTAAAATTCTAATTATTATTATAAATTACTTATCAATTTGAATACTTTATGCCTCTAGTACACCGGTGCTTAGCATACGGAAGTGAATATTTGTGAAACAAATGAGAATACTAGTTTTACGCAAACATCTTCAGCCCGTTTAACGTCAACTGCTGAACATGAACACATCTTCTTTCAAACGAGTTTTGCCATAATCACCACGCTTGGCAGGTAGATAGATGACCGCAGTTGTGATTATGTTGTAACACACAAGGAAACGCTGCTGCCCTGATTTTAAAAGATGATTTAATAACAATCGGGACCAACTACTTAACATGCTTTCCGTGTGACCCGGAGATAAATCTTAGAATTTACACAAAGATTTTATTCTTGTTAACGCCTCGTGCTAAGCTAAAATGCTTGTGTTACGAGTGGGTTCACGTCGGTAGTGCAATGGGTGGGGTTCGAACCTGCGACCTCAAGATCACAAGTCCTACGTTTTAAATGATAATGGCATCCATGAGAAAGCCATATACCATAACCATATACTTCATTATTTCGTTATTTCAAGTCTTAAATTTGCAAGAAGTATGTGCGCGACAAATGGTCGAATAACTCAATATTATGCATAACCATTATGCGATTTACTTAGCAATTGTCGTTAGTGTGTTGTATAATCATCATCATCATCAACAGCCCGTTTACGTCCACTGCTGAACATGGGCCCCTCTTAACAGACCTTGGCAAGCCAGGATCGTAGAGGGATATTGCCACAATCACCACGCTTGGCAGACGGATTGGTGATCGCAGTAAGATTTAAACCTTGAGCTAATAGATGCTGCTGCCCATCCATCAGTCATATGTCCCTTAGTCGCCTTTTACGACACCCATGGGAAGACATGGGGTGGTCTATTCTAAGCCGGAAACCACACGGCCATGGTTAAATATTAGTAAATCTAATTTAATGATATTTTAATTAAGTCATATTAATATACCAAGTTTTGATTTACATAAATTATAAAGTATAAGATACAATTTTGGTGGATGTTTTGGCGGTAAATTTCCTGTTTATGTGTAGTTTTTTTTTAACTGGTAATTGTTTGTTTTTACTTTAACTAGCATTTTTTTTGTTTTTTTTTTTTGTCTTCTAAATATTTTTTTGACTGTTACCAAGACAAATCAGTAGGTACCTTTTGTGACAAAACATCTACAAATTTTAATAGTTTCGACAAAAATATTGATGTAAATTTTTACTTTGTACTTTGGCAAAACTGACATCGATCTCAATCGTATTCGGTAGATTATTTTTGGACGCACATAATTATTTAGTTAACCACGAGACTATCATTATTACAGTAATACCCCGACTTACGCTACCCCGTTTTACGCGAATTCCGAGATACGCGGTTTTTATTTGTAATCACCACGCGCATCGGCGTGTTCGGTTTACTGCAAGTTAAACTGCTAACTAACCTAACCTAACATGAAACGAAAAACACTGTGTTTTGGAGTGTAAACTAAATATTATCATTATAAACTTAAGAGGACTTTGAATCTAAAATAAAAAAAGGAATCAGCAAAGATATTTGATCAAAGGAAATAATAAGTGAAAATCTTTCTCTTTGAATTCAGACGTCACGGTATTATCGCTTAGATGGAAACCATGTTAGAATTATGGTGTGATAATGTAAAGATAATTTATAATTTAACGTATTATTAAACATGTTTCTTCTGATTTAATGTTTTTTTAGACTCTGGTCCCGATTACACAAACATTATATGTATTTATAGGGAAAGTTGAACCCCGACTTACGCGAATTCGACTTACACGGCTATACCGTTGTCCCACCTATCGCGTAAGTCCGGGGTATTACTGTACTTGGATTTGGTTCCTAAAAATCAATCAATTATTCACAAAGACAACTTGAGGTTATGTTTACGTATTAAATAGAGCAAATATGCAATGAATACTGGTATAAAACAAGTTAGAATGAAAATGAAGGCACTAATATTTGAATATTAAGATAATTTAATGTGAAAATACGGGTATATAAAAATAAATTTTACCTTTTAAAACCGTTTACGAACACCGGTGATCTCTTCATCTTAACCTAACTTAATTTTCGCACATTATCGATGATTTATTGATAGGTACTTGGTGTAATTTAATGAAGTAATTTAATAATTTTCAATATCAGGTGTTGACAATTATTGAGTTGCCACCGGAAAAAAGAAACAGATTGAACCAGAGTAGTTGCCGGTTATAATAGGAAACTTCCCAGCCGGAACATCAAGGAAGAATATTATACATATAAATATACACACAGATAATATCGGAACTTGCCTTAACATAATATTATTCAAATAACAATGTAAATATCATTATCATTTACATTTTTTGCCAAACCTGCTTTACCCAAAGATTTATATTATTATATTATATAGTAGATGATATACAACCGGTATTCTATTTATATATTAAGACACATTCATAGTGGTTTTTATAATAACACACATACAGGAACCTACAACTTCCGGATTACAAAAAAAGATTTACGTGAACCTTTATCGCAATCTCGAGTCAGTCAGAATGTTGATACGAAACTAGCAATACGTGAATATATTTTTACTTTATATAAATAAATCATATGAATTGCGGACGTCAACATTCATAATATTTACAACAACAAAGATGAGACTAATATTGTTTGCAATTTTGACTAGTTTATGCAACAACGAAGCATTTTTACAAAGTGATTTAAACACTTTACCAGAAGATTCATGGCTGGACTTCATTCAACTCGCCAACAAATATGGCCAGAAAACTGAAGAGTTTGATGTCCAATCCGAAGGCGGATATATCCTGAAGCTGTTCCATATAATCGGAGACAGTACCAAGCCTATCCTCTTCATCCACGGTGCGGTGGATTCCTCAGACAGTTTCATCATGAGAGGGAATTCTTCTTTAATGATCGCACTAGCGAGGGACAATTATGACATGTGGGCGATCAACTTGCGGGGAAACCGATACTCTAGGAAGCATGCAACACTGAATCCGGACTCAGACAAAGAATATTGGAACTTCAGCGCGCATGAATTTGGATATTACGATGTTCCTGCGGCGATCGACTTTGTTCTCAACCGCACACAGCAAAGAAAACTCAATGTTATAGGATTTTCGCAAGGCACCATGTCCATGTATATCTTAGGAGCTACTAGACCGGAGTACAACAACAAAATCAACGTGTTCATCGCTTTGGCGTCAATCGGCTACATCCATAACATGGGAAGTTACATGTCTCTGCTTGTGAACTTGGCTCCAACAATCAATCAAGTATTATTAGACACAAATGAAGAAGAAGTATTAGGTTTCAATTCCACTACGAAATCTTTAATAAACCATTTTTGCTCGAAGCAGTTTATTGGCTACGAGTTATGTTTGATCCACGGTTTATTTTTACTAGCTGGTGCTGACACCAGTGAGATTGAACCAGAGTACTTGCCGGTTATAATAGGACACTTCCCAGCCGGTACATCTAGGAAGAATATACTGCATCTATCACAGATAAGTACAAAGAAGGTGTTTCAGAATTTCGATTATGGACGAGAACAGAATTTGATTCAGTACAACAGGACAACACCACCGGAGTACGATTTGAGTAAAGTGACGATGAAGGTGGCTTTGATAGTGGCTAAAAATGATCAAATATCGACGATCAAAGATGTGGAGCTGTTGAGGAAACGTTTGCCGAACGTAGTAGACTACACAGTGATCAAAAGAGATAAGTTTAACCATGTGGATTATGTTTGGGGGCTGAATGGTAATAAATTATTTTTTCGTAAAGTGTTCAAACTTTTAAAAAGATATAGTTGACGGAATTGTTTAATGAAGATGGAGATTTATTGAAATATGAGCATATGTGAGTCAAGAGTAAGTGACAAACTAACGGGGACTAAATTAGTTCAAAATATTTTCGCTATTTAAAATTATAATTAAAATTAAGTAGGTATGTGATAACGTGGAACTTGTGATAAAAACATTACCAAAATAGGAATTCTAGGTATTGACAATTTTTTTTTTATTTTTATTATTGTGACGAAATATTATTTTGAGGCAGGTAAGAAGAAGAAGAAGAAGAATTACAGATTTATGATTAAACTGAAAAGACTATTATTTTCCCTATATTTTAATGTAGCATTATCTAAACGAATAAATCAAATTTAAGTATTTGTTTGTAATAGAAAGGTAACAGGTTTTACTAAATATATAAATAATACAATTTAAACAAATTTTATTCGTCTGTCAGTCTGTCTGTGTATCTGTTTGTTTCCGATAATCTCAACAGCTGGACCGATTGTGAAGAGACTTTCACTGATATAGCTAGTTTTATTTCATTTGTCTATGTATTACGCAATTTCCATCTAATTGGTAATTTCCAACATATAAAACGCCTCAGATTTATTAATATTACTTCCATATTCTCTGTGTTTGTTTTTCAAAGATAAAGATTAGTTACCCATTGTTATACATGTTACTTTAATTTATTCCAACGCGAGTTGTTATTCTGACTAAATCATTTCAACTAAAATGATTTCCTTAACGTGTTTTTTTAAGTTCTTAAGTAAAGAAACCCACACACTTAATGTTTGGTTTTTTTTGAGACTTTTTTTTTATTAGATTCCTAGCAGAGTTTTGCAGTCTACTAGTATACTTGTTAACCCCTCGTGCTAAGCTAAAATGCTTGTGTTACGAGTGGGTTCACGTCGGTAGTGAAATGGGTGGGGTTCGATCCGGCGACCTCAAGATCACAAGTCCGACGCCCTAGCCATCGGGCTACGGCCGCTTTAAGACTTCTCCCGTACTAGTGACATTAATCCCTGTGTCGCGGGGGACTTTACAAACATTTCATTTCACGGGCACTAAGCACACCGAGACTCAGAACAACTATTTGTGGTTCCCACAAATAATTGCCCCGGGTGGGAATCGAACCCAGTACACCAGGTCTTAGAAGCAACTACCGTAACCACTGAGCTACCGGTGCAGTTTTGTGGGATATAGTAGTATGAACTCTTATTATACCGTGCTTTAAATAAAAAGGTATTGTATTCGCCCTAGAGGAGGTTCCAGTTTAGCATTGGACGTTACACGGGCTGATGAATATTAACTTAACTGTTATTATGTTAGCCACTTAAAAGATTTGCATTGAATACAACATACTTAGGTATCTGTGAATTGAAGACGTGAGTGGATGAAGGTGATAAGTCACAAAATCATAATTTCGAGTAAATCGAGTTTAAAGTTTCACTTTTATTTTTTTAAATAAGTCGCTACGAAACAGATTTTTAAATTAAACTATGATGCCAAGTTGTGTAAACAACCTGAAATATTAATAGTACGAAAGCAATTAAACAAATTAATATTTTTTATTATATAATTTCTAAAAAAACTACACATAACTCCTTCTTCCATAAACAAAAGTCAACTTTTCTGCACTTTTAGTTAGGTTTTAAAGTAAGAATGTAAGTTGTACTGTCTTAATTATAATATAAATATTATATTTTACTTTACTTATATAATATTATATTGTTTTAGACACTATTTGGTATATCCTACACATGTTCGAAATTTCTTTAGTGATTCCTTAAGTTTTTTACGTTATACTTATTAGCGTTACTGCGTATTTCTGAGGTGGTTTTCCGATTTGTTTTGATTTTTGCATATTAATATCTCAGAATCTTCACGTTCGTGTTGGTTACTAGTAGAAAGAATAATTAATTTTGCCTTGTACTGCTTGCTCACTTACATTACAAGAACGAAAGGCTTTCCGCAAATAAAATACCATCACTACCCAAAGGAATGTTCTAGCATGACCGAATGGTTAAGGCATTAGTGGCTATACATAAGATGGTCGGTAGTGTAAATATATTAAGCTCAATTCAAAATAATCAAAATTTTTAAAATGTAAATATGGGCGGTGTCATCGTATAAAAATTTAATTCCAAATGCAACTTTGGACATATTTGTCTTGTTAAGTATTATCGATAGATGGCATCTGATCTACGTGTTACCGTGTTAGACGTGTTATAAAGAGGTTGATAAATTTCAACGACCGGTTGGGTTCCACTGTGGCCAAATGGTCTAGGCATTAGAGGCTCAGTATACCTAAGATGCAAGTTCAAATCCTGCCGCTGGTGTAAATTTATTAATGTTTGAACTTTTAATTTTAACTAAAAGAAACTAACACTTAACACCATGTTTTTATAAGCTTATCCTTGTAATCATCATGGATTCTTTTCCGTTACTGGGTGACCATCAGCAGTATTTTAACAATTTTTTTTAGTTACACTATACATTATTAAAAAAAACCGGCCAATTGCGAACCGGACTCGCGCACGAAATGTTCCGTATCATTTTCATGTGCCTGTCTGTTGCTTTCATTAATATCGAGCAAAAAAGAGCAAACAATTCAGGTTTGTTGTATGGGAGCCCCCCTTAAATAATTGTTATATATTTTTTAGTAAATTAAATACATAATTTCTCAAAATTTCAACTGTCTAGCTATCGCGGTTCTTGGGATACAGCCTGGTGACAGACAAATAGACAGCGAAATCTTAGAAACAGGGTCCCGTTTTTACCCTTCGGGTACGGAACCCTAAACATGCGCGATAATGTGACCGAATGAGAATCAAAATAACTAAATGTTGTGAATAAATGAATGTGATATGCATGTCACATAACACCTTAATTCATGAAAAAGTGACATCGCGTCTTTCAACCATCGTAAGCTGCGTGGAAGAAGGTGCTATGTAGGTACATATCACTTTCTTCCACGAAAGAAAAACAAAGTCTTTACTTTATTTATCTGGAAAAGGGTGATATGGGCCCATATCTCTTTCATCCAGTGCCATTTTCAAAGTTAACTGTACATAACACCTTTTTCAACATATTATTTTGAAAAATAAGCCTTAAATCGACGGTTTAAGGCCATTAGTCTGTAGTCATCGACATTTCAAGCTCATCTACGCAAAAAAACACAAAATCTCAAAAATGCGACATATCACCTTCATCAACTCATGTCTTTAATTGTTTGAAGATGTTGCCATAAATTATATACGAAAAATGGAACTGCCCAGAAGAGCCCGCCACATCTGGATGGCAGACTCAGCCAGAATGTTAAAGACTAGCGTGTTCCAGTGCTACATCACTGTTGTTCCGAGAAGAACCCGGGGGGTTTTGTGGGTAGGTCCCCCATCGTTTTATGATTAGCATAGCATTACTATGAAGAGGGGGTCTTATATATATACCTCGCCACTGTAAGGGATGTTTAATGAACTTCTTCAAGGAAAAAAGAAAGGACAGGTGCCCATCGGATGAATGTCTCCTAGAAAAAGCAAAGTTAGATATCTTTGTAAGTGTTCAGTCCAACAATATCCCCTGAAAAAAAGAAGGATGAATGTCCCCTGACAAAAGAAGGTTGGATATCCCCTGAAAACAATGGAAGTATGGATGTCCTCCAAAACATAGGCTTTACCCATCTCTTGGGTCATTGATCACATTGTACACAACACTTTAATTTCGAACCAAACATATAGTAATATTATGTTATGTACACAGTATTGTTCTACTAAGACGTTAATAAATAATGATAATTATTGTTTTAACACAAATAAATCGTTTCATACAATGGCTCTAGTTTAAAATAAGAACGAGGACGTCATTAATTCCTAATACAACTAGATCGAATCATAAATCGTGATCTCGAGCAAATACAAGACATTGTTAGAAAAATATGTAAAAAATGTCTCCGACCAATAATATTCGTTAATGACAGAACAAAGAAAATAATGAATAAATAAATGAACAATATTATTATTCCCTGTGAATGTTTTTAAACTTACGCGATTTGTACACATAATTAAAAGTACACGCGGGTCTCCATCGCGGTACGATTTTAAGTCAAATCATTACCTTTTTAATAATCCGACGTTTTGACCTATGTTACACAAGTCGTAGTCACAGATAGACTCTGTCTCAGTCTACCAGTCTGTCTGTTTCTAGACAAAAAATTAAAAACTTGCCCATATTATACCTTAAAAAAAACAATAAAACTACCGATAAAAGTCCGTTACTGAGATAAGCGAGAACAAACGGACACATAGAGCAACAGACAGACAACATTTTTTTTTTAATTTTATTTTTACTTACCTTACCACGGAGGTTGTCATTTGTTATGATAATTGCCTATAGCAAAATGAGCTGTAGTGTCAATCAATACATGACACAAGATCAATGTCATTTTAATCTGTAATTTTGAATGCTATTGAAACAGTATATATATAGTATGTATATATGTATATATGTAGTATATATATAGATCCATTGTGCTACCATCAATAAATAATTTCTTTGCTGAGCACCACAAAAAAATAACGGTGTAGTTTTTGTGACTTAAATCCATTTCTAAAAATAAAATAAATTGTTAACTAAGGCGGAATTCAAACCCTTATTATAAAAAAAAATAAAACATAATATCACAGAACCTTTTACTACTTGATGAGATTGGAATCTGTAAAAAATCTGCATATTGTAAAAAAATTAAGAAAACTTTACTTGCGCGATGCAGGCTAGGTGACGTCACTGGGTTTTTATTACTTACCAGCTGATATCCACACGGCGAATCGTATCCACGTCATATAGTCCAGGTTGACCATCAGGTACACGTTGATGAGTATGCTGATACCCGGCAGCCAGGGGACAAGGGGGACCTACGACAAATATATCATTATCTAGCAGTTACCCAAATTCGTCGCAAATTCGTTCATGTGAAAGATAGATATATGCAATAATATGCATGTATGAGAAAAAATGTCTGTCTGATCTTACTAACCGTAATTTTCGAAATGCTATCATATCCTACCACTGACAAAGTTTCTTAAAATTTGCAACTCCTATTTTAACACTTAATAATGTTAGTTTCTAAATATAATCCCAAATTCATTTTATTTACACTATAGAATATGCATACATAGTCGTCCACCTAGGTAGCTAGTCCTAGTAAGCAGGTGTCGCTAGGGTAGGATTCTCGCCGGCGAGGACCGCGTTGCGCCCCTACCCCTGCCCTGTGATCCAGCGCCTGTAGGCCGATCACTTCCTCTTATGTTCATAAATCTGACTTATATATCAGTGGTACCACTGGGTCGTGGTACTAACTCCATAAAGGTGCCCCCAAGTGTGTGTCACTTAATTGTATGCTTTCTAATTTTTTTTATGTAAATATGAACTTATTATGAGTAGAGGAATTAATGACACGCGGACAGACGGAGTACATTGTCTGTAATATCCTACAATTTGCTACCGGTTAATTAAGTAAGTATCTAGTTTAATTCATAGAATAAGAATAATTGTGTAACATTGTGATTCTGACAAGTACAAGTGTATGTAAATACCTAAGTGCTGAATAAATTCATTATTTCATTACAAACATTGACACCCTTTTTTACCCCGTTAACGGTTGAATTTTGCAAAATCCAGGCTTATAAACACCTATGTTCTAAAGAGGTTCCTTTTAGAATCCAAAAGGAACCCCTATGCAAAATTTGTGACTCCTAGCACTTGTAATTTTTGAGATTTCGTGATCAGTGAATGAGTGACCTTCTGCTTTAATAATTGAATATGTTTAATAGAAGTACAGCTAGAACCCTAATTATCTTAAAAATTTTATCGAATCTTACCGAAAACGCAAGTTTCTTGTCGGACACAGGTTGCCTGGCGATGACCAACAGGGTGAGTACCACGAGTACAGCGCCCGCAGACAACATGACGCACGCCCAGAAGTCTCCCTCCAGTATCTGATCTCCGTACTTGCTGACACTCGACATCATCACTAAGCACCAAATTCCTGGGGATTCAAAATATAAATATTAAGTCGAAGACTCAACAATCGGCCAAGTGCAATCGCACGAAGGGATCCCACAGAAGGCTTCCACTTCGTGGGAATGCTGACCCCACATTAAGTGTGACCCGCTATCGCCCTCTTGCGCAGGTTGCTTAGTTTTAAACTACAAACAGAGTCTGATTGGTTAAGGGACTACCCTCCGTGCTTCGGAAAGCACGTTAAACCGTTGGTCCCGATTGTTATAACATTGTCTATAAAATAAATACCAGTGAACAGACAGCAGCGTTTTCCTATGTGTTAAATAATCACAACTGCGGGCACCAACTTGTCTGCCAATCGTGGTGAGTATGGCAAAACCCCCTTCATCATCATCAGCCCGTATAACGTCCACTGTTGAAGATGGGCCTCCTCCCGGGGAAGGTATTTGACATAGTCACCACGCTTGGCAGGCGGGTTGGTGACTGCAGTATTATGTTGTGCCACACAAGGAGACGCTGCTGCCTGTTCCTTGATATACGATTATTATAGATGATGTTATAACAATCTGGACCAACGGCTTAACGTGCTTTCCGAGGCACGGAAGCTAGTCTCTCAACCAACCAGACCCGGCAAGAAATCTTAGAATTTAAACAAAGATTTCCTGTCCAGTGTGGGGATCGAACCCACGACCTCCGAGAATTAAAGCGAGCCAAAACCCAGGGAGGCCCATATTCAGCAGTGGATGCTATACGGACTGATGATGGGTTAAAGCGAACATCCTGCAATATGACCACCCTTGTATTTCACCCCGTAGGTACAATAAATAACTCACCATACAAAGATACTAGCACGGACACTATCATGGAACTGAGCCTTGTGGGCAGTGCGTGTCTGTCCAAGTTGAGCAGCTGCCGGAGCGCAGAGCGGACGGACAGGTTGAGCGGCTCTTGTACCCGGTGCGATGGCTGTCCATACTCGTATCTACAAATAAAGAAGAGAGTAGGGCCGTGTTTAGATGATCCGCGCCCTTACACACATGCAATATCAGCGTATGCATTGCGCACCCGCTTGTACTACTGGGGACTGAACTACTTCGTGCACTCGACAGCTCATACGACACTAGCCGACGCGCGGGCGGAAGGGATATGCGTAGTGGGTGCAAAGCGTATGCGGGGTTGGCGTGTGCGGACTTCAATAAACCCAATTTGAGTTTTTTTTTTTTTTTAAACACAATTATATACGTGAGTGGATGAAGGTGATATGTCAATAAAATACGACTAGAGATCTTAAACCGTCCATTTAGGGCTTTACGAGACAACTACATTCATTAGCACCTCATTTTCAATATCTAAACTTGCAGAAAAGTTTACTTTTTTAATGAAAAAAGGAGTTATGTCAAGATTTTTTTTCAAATTAAGTAATAAAAAATACAAATTTGTTTGCTTGCTTTCATACCATTAATATTTCGGGTTATTTACACAACTTGGCATCAAAGTTTAATACAAACATTAGTTTTGTAGCGACTTATCTCAAAAAATAAAAGTGAAACTTTAACTTCGATTTACCCCAAATTTAAATTCGTCGTACGTCTTCAATTTTCAAAAAGTAATACAACGGTATTATACATAATATCATCTTCGATACGCGCTCATTATTTTGTAATCACCATAAACAATATCTTACCTAAGCAACAGTACACAGGAAGCTACCATAGAGTAGGCCAGCAGCGTGCCGATAGACATCATGTGAATGAGTTGCTCCAACTTGAATATCATTGCCAGAGTACCTGCAAGATACATTTTGTTGAAACTTATAGAACATTTTATTAATATTTATTAATTTATGTACAAACACACATTAAAAGGAGGCCCATGTTCAGTAGTGGACGTAAATGAGTTGTCTTTGTTTTTTTTAAACATTTTCCGCATTTGGGAAATGAATCCGTGTCGCGGGGGACTTTACAAACATTAATTTCACGGACAAAAAGCACACCAAAACTCAGAACAATTATTGGTAACACAAATAATTATTCCGGGTGGGAATCGAAGAACATTAAATAACAAAGTGAAATCATTTCTTTTGTCCAACTTTAGTGAAAACTTCAGCAATTTTTCTGTAATTTAAAATTTAATACTAGCAGTTAACATGTTTGATTTTTTAAGTATTTTGCAGTAATTTGGTTGTGGTCAGATTCTTTTGTAATTTTATTATGTAAATGGAAAAATGAACTTACATACGTAAATATTGAGAAGATCGTGGAAGATACGTCTGCCAACAAACTGCTCTGAAGTTTGGCACAAGTAAAATGTAATGAATTTGACTTAAGTTCCAAATAAACACTTTTCATTTTCATTTTTTCAACCCAGAACCCAAAATAAACTATCGTAACCACTGCATCTGGTGCAGTCAAAGTAAAATAGTATTACCCGTAAATAGTCCAGCGATGACAGTGCCGACGAGGGGCGTCTGGAAGCGCTCGCTCACGCGCCCGAGGAAGCGGAACAACAACCCGTCCGACGACATCGCGTAGATGATGCGGGGCAGCGGGAACACCGCGCCCAGGAGACTACGCGCAAGGGACATTCTATAGCTTACATTCTTACGCACAAGGGACATTTTTATAGTCTATAGTATAAAGGAAATTCTTAGTGTCCAGTCTTACGCACGGGGGACGTTCTTATAGTGTCCAGTCTTACACACAAGGGACATTATTTAGTCTCCATTCTTACGCACAAGGGATAAAGTGTCCAGTGCGCACAAGGAACATTCTCTCTTATCTTTCTTCTTTATAATATTAGTAGTAAGGATGTACCTGGAGCAGAGTGCACAGATGGCGCCCACACTGACCACGTACTTGGCCCACGGCCAGCCCAGCGCGTCATACACATGGGGCAGGGGGGCTTTCTCGTCCTGTAGGAAGATAACACCAAATACGTTACATTACACTGTAATACAAAAGTACATGGTTTTAAACAACTGTTTGTTTAAAATAATATAGTTCAGGGAATCGAAAATATGGTAAACAATACCAAAAGCTAAAATGCACGAAATACATTTAAAGGGTACAGACAAAGAACAGGAAATATCCAAATAATAATGATTTTGCGAAAATCGCAATTATTGAGATAATATTTTCGGTCATGAACAAAAACGACTGTTCCAAGCCATCTTCAGTTCATTTAATTTTTTTATTTTGTGATGGAGTATTTCATAACCATAGATAAAGATATATTACTAATAAAAATATAAAATATAAAAATTGTGACATTCTCTGTTTTTTGCTCGTACCCTCTATTTTTTAATGTATTAAACCACTGTGTAAAATAACTACATTCACAAAATTCTAAAGTAACCCATCATTCGACTGTATATATAAGAAGAGGCAGTTTCTTAACTCTTTTCTTTTAAAAGACAATTCCTGCCCAAGAAAAATGAATCCCTTTGTTGTAGGGGACTTTACAAACACTCAATTCACGGACGTACATCACTGATCATCTGAGCCAGCTGAGTTCGTGAATTCCATTTATTAAGGCTGGAGATCTGCTAGCCTTTACGATCTGTGAAGTAGCAAAAGCCTTGTGGATAACAACGAAAGTCCGTCAGAAAAAAAAAGTCCGTGGAGTTAATGTTTGTAAAGTCCCTCGCGACACAGGGATTAATTAAAGCGGCCGTAGCCCAATGGCTAGGGGTGTCGGACTTGTGATCTAGAGGTCGCCGGTTCGAATCCCACCCATTGCACTACCGACATGAACCCACTCGTAACACAAGCATTTTAGCTTAGCACGAGGGGTTAACAAGAATACAAGTAGACTGCAAAACTCTTCTAGTAATCGTTTAAAAAAAACCCCCCAGTACGATAGTTGTCGCTTAATATAAAAAGCACAAAATGCTGTGACCTGCAAGTAGTACGGCATCATGAGCGTGAGCACGGACGAGACCCCGCAGTAGGCGAGGAACACGACGAGCAGCGACGCCACCACCGCGAACGGGATGCTCTTCTGCGGCCGCCGCGCCTCCTCGCCCGCCGTGGCCACGCAGTCGAACCCTGCCACACCACATATTAGTTCACGCCCTCCCGTGCTACTCTCGTTCCCCTAGGAACCTCATAATAGGCTAGTTGACACTATTTTGAAATTATTTTTATATGGTTAAGAATGGTTTTACTAGATCAAGAAAAAAATATGGCATTTATTTGAGATCTAGAAAGCACTCAAATAAATATTATTATTTTAAAATTAGCTTGACATTTAGAGATGAAATCGATGTCAGCCATGTTGATCTTTATACAATATCTGTGTTCAAGATCGATGACATCATGACTCAGAAAGTGTAACAGTAAAGGATCGCGTTCAAGTTTTTTTACAAGATGAATGACGTCACAAAATGGCTGATAGCGTTTTCGGAAGTTAAAGACATAGACAAAAGAAATAGTTTTCATATTGAGTTTATACAAACATATTCAAGTTTTATGAACAGAAATAAACATAATTGTAACATAATTTCATATGTGTCAACAAGCCTAATAAATATAGCCTTCCTCGGCAAATGGGCTATCTACCACTGAAAGAATTTTCCAACCAGAAGAATAAAGAAAGATGCATTAGCAACCCGATACAGATTAATATCATTGGTTTCTAATCAATCTATACTAATATATAAAGTTGAAGAGCGCGTTTGCTTGATCGCCCTAATCTCAGGAACAACTGGTCCGAATTCAAAAATTCTTTCAGTGTTTGATAGCCTATTTATCGAGGAAGATTTTAGGCTACATTTTATTATGAAGTTCCCACGGAAACGGAAACTGCGCGTGAAACTGCGAAGAAGCTTGTATTTTATATTTTTCTTCTTTCGGATGGCATTCAGGCGGGCTCAAGCCAAGGGTAAAAGCTGATAAAATTGAGTAAGTTGACAAAGTTTATCTGTATTATTATTAACATATTTTGTTGCTGGAAAACTGCAATTCAATATAAAGTCTCCCTTAGAGACGTGTTATAAAAGAGATTGATAAATTTCGATGACCGGTAGGGTTCCATCTTAGCCTAATTGGTTAAGGCATTAGGGGCTTAACCTAAGATGCAGGTTCGAGTCCTGCCTGAGGTGGTCGAATTTCATTAATCTCAATTTTGAAACATATTGTAAATATTAATATCTGTAAGTATTTATTCATAGGTCATTTTTGGAAACCTACAAATAAGTAAAATTCTTTCTTCCGTTTTTTTCCTGTAACAATGCTCTGGTCCTTCCAACGGTTGTGTGAAAGAGATCACTATTTAATGGTGATAAGACCGCCGAGCGTAACTCCATTTATTTTATTTTGTGGTTTTGATGTGTCATATATCCATTTTAAGTTTGGTTGCAATAAAGTGTACTTTACTCTAAATCATCATCATCATCAGCCCATACAACGTCCACTGCTAAACATGGGCCTCCTCCCGAGAGAGGATTTTGCCATAGTCACCACGCTTGGCAGGCGGATTGGAGACCGCAGTATTATGTTGTAACACATAGGGAAACGCTGCTGCCCGATCCCTGATATACGCTTGTTATAGATGATGTTATAACAATCGGGACCAACGGCTTAACGTGCTTTCCGAGGCATGGAGGGTAGTTCCTCAACCAACCAGATCCGGAAAGAAGTCTTTGAATATACACAAAGATTTCTTGTCCGATGTGGAGATCGAACTTACTCTAAATAATTTCATATAATTCAAATACATTTTTGAATGATCTCACCAATAAACCCGTAGAAGCACACGGCAGCCCCCCGAATGATCCCCGCCAGCCCGTGCGGAGCGAACCCGCCCGCGCCGTAGTCGCGCCCCGCCTCGCGCGGCACCTCGCTCGCTGGTATGCGCCAGTTCTTTGTGTCCGCTGGACACATAATATCACACAGTTACAAACATACTTACGAAGAAATTGACGGAAAGTGGCATTTCTTATCTGATATATTTAAAGATTATTTATTTTGCGAAAGTGAGTGGCAATAACAGATCTATGTTAAGTCATCATTAGGTCAAAAACATAGAAAAAGACTTGTGAATATCTGTAATCTAAATTTTACACTTTTATCATTGTATTGAAATTCCGTGGTCTACTGATGCTATTAACTTTTAAGGCTTATTAACAATAGACCCGTTGTTGATTTTTATATTTTATTATTTTAGTATAACAGTAAAAAATGCCATAATCCGACATACTCATCGATAAATACCTACTTAAAGTGCGAACGTTGCGCCTTAATACCAACAGAAAGTAGATTTTTAAACATAATACAAGAAATAATATTAAAAGGTTCCTTCGACTTGACTGCACACGGATGAAAATCATCACCCGCATTTGATAATGCCGCGAGCGCCAGTCGCTAGCTTACCCGCTACATAGACTTTTGTTTTTCGGAAGGACTTACGTAGTTAGCACTAGGCTTTTGCTACTTCACCGAGCAGAGCTCCAGTCTTAATAAATGATTTAAAAACTACAAACTAAGCAACCTGCGCAAGAGGGCTTCCCCTGTGAGGCTTGGACCTCAGGGCCGTCGCTGGCGAGGAGATTATGACTTAGAATTTTAGGGATTTTTGTGCAACTGTCGCTCTACTTTACAGTTCGCGGGCCTCTCGGACTTAGGGTCTACGAGGGCATCGGATGGTTCTTTGCAAACTAAAGGAGAAGCTACTTAAACCGCACGTGGGTTTCGTACGTGAACACTTAGATATTGCGCCATATGTTTGATATTTCGTGACCGCGCACGCCATCGCGCCCGCGATTTAATGTGAATAAGTACTTATAAACTGTACTACCGATTCAGACTGAACTTCCATTGTTAGATAGCTCCAAAAATCCTTATTTCACGCGGACGATGTCGCGGACTGCAATTACTTCATAATATCAACTGTATTTAATTTAATTGTAGCTTTGTCTAGTAAGTATATTTTATTGTTACATGTTAATTTAATAAATATTTTATTCGAATCATCTTATTTTGGTGAACCTTAATATATTTCTTACTTGCGTCCCGCCCCGGCTTTGCACGGGTGCAATGCTAATGTACTATACATATAAACTTCCCTCTTGAATCACTCTATATATTTAAAAAAACCGCATCAAAATCCGTTTTGCAGTTTTAAAGATCTATGCATACATAGGGATAGACAGACAGGGAAGCGACTCTAACGAATTTATAGTGTCTAGCGCGGAAAAATCTAAGTTCAATAAATGAACTAAAAAACTTGAGTAATAAGTTGTTAAAAGACGAGATAATAATATAGTATATTTACCTTTAAACGACCCCGATATGATGACAAACAGCACCACACACAGATTGACCCCGGTACAAAAGTTGTTGAACTTAGTCGATTCCTTCACGCCGAACGCTAGAGCCACTGAAACAATATTTATTATTAAACTTTAAATCTATTTAAATAAGACGGGATAACTCAGCTGAGTTGATCAAGAATCAATAATAAAAAACCGGCTAAGTGCGAGTCGGATTCGCGCACGTAAAGTTCCGTACCATTGACTAGGTAAACAACAATACCCTATATGTGTGTATAGAGCCCACCTTAGATAATAATTAATAGAATCAGGCGTTACTTTGCAGAAATCCATATTAATCTAATTTAAAAAGACAAAATATCTAGTGTAAATTCCGCTAAAAATGTGTCTTTATGCTGTAATGCTACTTTTGCAAAAAACGTGCCAAAATACAATCACCGACACGTGTTCAGCTCCTTCACGGAGCATCATCAGGATGATGTTTACTATTCGAACGCAACTGTGCTAATTACCCGACCGTTTGGCGAGCGCTTTTTATATAGAACCGGCACTGGACGAGAGAGAAATAGCATTACAGCATATAGACACATTTAAGCGGAATTAACACTAGATATTTTGTATTTTTAAATTAGACCCACCTAAGAATTTATTTTATTTTGTTTCTATATTTATATTATATTTGTTGTTATAGCGGCAACAAAAATACATCATTAAAATTTGTCAAAATGTCACTGTCTGGCTATCGCGGTTCTTGAGATACAGCCTGGTGACCCGGTTCTTCTGACGGATAGACAGACAGCGAAGTCTTAGTAATAGGGTCCCGTTTTTACCCTTCGGGTACGGAACCCTAAATAAAACACCTTACCAATAAGAGCGAACGAGACGAATGTGCATTACACCTGAGCACTTCAAATTGAAAAATCGGCGACATGAGAAGGAATAAAACAAAATACGATCATTGGAAAGAGACGGAATGCTATTCCATACTTGAATAGTTGAGTTACAAAAGGTTATAAGTGATATTAAGTGTTGATTGAAATTTTATTTTATGGTCTTTGGAATAGAATTGCTTTAAGTATATTTGTTTTTTAAGGTATTGGAGTCGGTGTCGCGAGTTTAGAGATTTTTACCCATCTCAAAAATGCCCAACGCGCCTAAATAAGTAATCACTTCAAAACGGTTTAAGTGTCTCCGTAACATTTTAATTAGCATACTGAAGGAGAAAGATATATTATTGAGAACTATACAAGAAAAACTCTTAAAATACCAGTGGATTGGTTCTCATATTTTTTACGGAGAGAATTGGTAGGTATTTTATGTACACACTCCATGAAATCTAAATTAATAAAACATAATATCTAGCGTTAATTCGGCTCAAAGTGTATAAAAATAGTGGGATGCAATATTTGCCGAAAAAATTATACTTTTAAATAAATAGTCATACCAGTAAAAACCATAATGACGCAGAAGGCGAAGACATCCGCGTACTCCGCTAGTAGCGGGGTGTCGAGAGGCATGGCCTTGCCCAGGTGGGTAGATATGGCCTTCCCCAGGAGCGAGTCCAAATATTCACTCAGAGCTTTCACTACGGATGCTGCACCTAAAATAAAACAATGATAAAATATAAATAAAAAAAAATACTTTTGGGTGGGTTTAATCGTGGATATGGGCTTGAATGCGCCCACGCCCATGGGCGCGGTCGCGGGAAAAATAGTAACAATATCGATAGTGCAGCTATCGATAGTATCGATAGTATCGATAATATTAGTCTTGTGTAGTTCGTGAACGATGAACGAATAGGAGCCGTATCTTCGTACTGTACTAGAAGAAACGTTTCCGAACGCTGATTTGTAATCGGTCTAATAGGTCAAATAGCTCTTTTCGTACTTCGTACATTGTAAACCGCCAGATCGTATAAGTGCGAGCGAGAACGAATAATGAAACTGACTGATTGTTTTTGACAAGTACGTCATACGAATTCATTCATAATAATGTAGGCGGTTGATCAGAATGACAGTCCTTGAGTCCTAAGCCTGTACAAGTATGAAGGAAAATCAAATATGTTAAATTATTACAATAGTAACCATAATTTGGTCACCGTGGTGATTTGGTGGCTGCTCTGTGGTCCGCAACTACGCTCTAAGTACTTAACAATGTTCCTAGAGAACGTATTCACTCTGTGGTCCGCGCTGTCCTATATGGAAATGCTGACCGAGCGCAAAGACCGAATAGAGCTGTTAGAGCTTATAGAACGAACTAGTTCACTGTCCGAAATGAACTAGTACGGAGCGATCTTGAAAATGACCGAGCAGGCACAAGACTAGATAATATCAATACTATCGATATTACAAATTAACTAATAATATTGATTGGAAGCAATAGTATCGATAGTATCGATACTATTACATTATAATACTATCGATAGTATCGATATTTTAAAAGTAATACTATCGATACTATCGATTTTGTCGATAGTTTCGTTGCATTAAATGATTAAAACTATCAATACTATCGATAGTTTGTAAAACTATCGATACTATCAAAGACCAACCCATGTTTAGGCACAATACTATCGATACTATCGATAGTATTGCTCCTAAACACAAATTGGTCCTCGATAGTATCGATACTATCACTAATATCGATACTATAGATAGAATATCGATACTATTGATATGACGTCAATATACTATCGATAGTCGACTATTGATAGGCAACACTAATAACATGTCTCTTGACCAGTTTAATATGACACTTAGCTTACCTATAATATACTCGAGTATAAGGTTCCACCCTATAATGAACGCCATGAACTCGCCGACACACACGTAACTGTACACGTATGCCGAGCCCGCTTTCGGCACGCGCGCACCAAACTCTGCGTAACATAATCCTGTAAGATAGAACAAAACAAAACTTTAAGATGTAAATAAAACTGGTCAAGTGCGACTCGCACCTTTCTAAGCGCACTAAGGGTTCCGTACCATTTTCAAGCGTCTTTGCCATCTGTTGTATGGGAGCCCCACTTAAATATTTATTTTATTTTTATTTTTTGTATTTGTTGTTATAGCGGCAATAGAAATACATTATCTGTGAAAATTGCAACTGTCTAGCTATGGCGGCTCTTGAGATTCAGCCTGGTGACAGACAGACAGCGAAGTCTTCAGTCAGTCAATCTGTAATAGGGCCCCGTTTCACTTCATTCGAGCCAGGTACTACTTCGCGCGACTAATGTTGGACAAAACAAATAATTAAAATATGCTGTAAAAAATACGGGCCCTCTAACAAAATTTGTTGGGAAAACCTTTCTACAACGGTCCTGAAAGTGTGTAGTAGAAATTACCTCTCAGGGCCCCGAGTCTACTATCGTAATGGCGTATCCATGAACTGTCAATGACAGTTCAATGGTCGTTTTATTCCCATTTGGTAATCTACTAATCCAAATGACGTCATAATGGTATCACTATGACGCCAAGATGACATTAGCGTAGGTGAATATAATAACAAATGATATATTTATAAGTTTTGAAATCGCCTAAATAAACATTACAATATCCCTAAGCATCTCCCCTGTTACTTCTGTTGACGGCCTTTTTCTGCGGTAGCAACACCGACTGCCATTCCAGCGCCGACACCATAGTGTGATTAGTAGATTACCGTTTTTGGCATAATGATATCATGATGGCACTACGGTGGCAAAATACTCAAAAAAATAGCAGACTCGGCCCCCAGGACCGTTGTAGAAATTATCCCTGTATCATGAATACGGCGGCAGTTACTCCCCTGACTGTATGTTGAAACACAAACATCAGCCCATTAGTATTTTTTCAGACAGTTATTTATAAAGTTAGCCACGACGCTTTTGCTTCTTTACCGGGCATAAAGGCGAGCTGGGTCAACCTTATTTATTAGTCCAATAAGCCACCAGTGCAGTTGTATCACTCAAAAATCCTTAAATTATTTGTGCCATGGTAGTAGTCATAAATTAACGTTATGTTGAGAAGGGACGAGACGATCCAAATCAAACCGCTTATCAACGGAATGCGTCAACAGACACTTTTCTGATGACGTTGTTATATTTATTTATTTATTCTTTATTGTACACATGAAAATAAGTTATGGAAAAACAACAATTAAAGATGACGTACAATGGCGCGTTTAATTCTGACGGACGGACATATTTAGTTCACGGGGCATAAAGGCGAGCAAAGCTCCAGCCTAGATAAATGGTTTAAACACTGCAAACTAAGCAACCGCGCAAGAGGGCGTCCCTGTGGGACTTGGACCTCAGCTTAGGGCGGTCGCTGACGGGGAGATTGAGGGATTATGGCTTTTAGTTTCTTTAGGAGAGTTTTGTGTGACTGTTGCTTTACTTTACAGTTTGCGGGCCTCTCGAACTTCGGGTCTACGAGGGCATCGGAAGGTTCTTAGCAAACTAAGGGTCGGGAGGTCACGCTTAACTCATCTATTTGTTTTCTTTTAGCAAACCATAGTTAAAGAGAGATTTTGTTGAAACGAAAAATTATAATTCTTTCACCCTAATTTTAATGTGGCACATGGTAGTTGCATATAAACACATGCAACTACCATGTGTATGTTGTGTGCATTCCTTAAGCATCATAATCTTCATCATCAGCCCGAATAACGTCCATTATTGAACATAGGCCTCCGCTTGAGCGAGACGTTTGATCGCAGTAAGTATTATATTGCACATAATATGTGCAATATAATATACACAATACACATATTATGTATATTGTAACACACAAGGAAACGCTGCTGCCCGTTCCCTGGTATACGCTTGTTATGATGTGATGATGTTATAACAATTGGGACCAATTGGCTAAACGTGCTTTCAGAGGCACGGAGACAAGCCATACGCGGAAAGAAATCTTAGAATTAGTAGACTCCAACAATTAAAGCTAGACCTATACCGGTACGCCACGGAGGTTGTTACGGCTTTTGCTTCGATTGCATAAGCGGCCTGAAATAAGCATAAAATCGTAAATAATATAATATAAAAATAAACTGTACTCACCGGCAAAAACACTAGCCACCGCAGCCAACAAAAACGACAAGATCACAGCTGGTCCCGCGTAATTCTTAGCCACGTCGCCTGCGAGCACATAAACGCCTACACCTAGCGTGCTGCCTACGCCTAGCGCGGTCAAATCTAGGGCCGACAATACGCGGGCTAGGCGAGCGGCGCCCTCTTCGGCGGCTTTACGACGGGATAGTACGCCGTATGCTAGCCGGGCGACGCGCGACGCACCGGCTTTGATGCCACCTGAGGAGAGAAAGAATAAATAAACATTTGAGGATTGTACGGAACTATTAAACGGGACACAAGTTTGCTACCTTTGAGATATGGTAAAGCCATATTACGGCTGGACATTGCAATTTGAAAACAACAATAACAACGCATCTGCGAAACCTGCAATTCGGTGTTATTTATTTAAACTTTATGCGTGTAATAACTAAGCGTACGGAGGCGGACTTAATGCCTAAGGCATTTTCTACCAGTCAACCTTAGGGTGATGCAGAGAAAAGAAGAGTAGATGCACATTTATTCATGACAAGGACAATTTTGGATAAACCTACAAATAATATATACATAATTACATACTATACTTACATATAATTACATAATAATATATATGTGATGAAACTGCCAGTAATATTTTGAATAGATCATCGCGAGCCTTTTTCTTAAATACGAAGCGACTTTTGGCCATCCTGATATCGAGTGGAAGCTAATTCCTTAAGAGGATATATTAAATGAAGAAAGAAGAATGCAAGAAATTAGATCGGTGTAATGGCCACTGTTATGTATCTCCGAAAACAAAAAGTGTCGTACGTAGCCTTAATTTCATACACATAAACAAACGACGACGACGACTCTATTATCCATGTTACTGTTAAAATCATAATTCATTTTTTTATGATTTATGTGGTAATGTGATTTAAAATTTAAAAATAAATACATACCAATAGTCGCTAAAATTACACTACAAACCAAGCATGCCATTTCTCACGAATGACACCTAACTACTAGACACGTATCTAGGTCATAACTATTAAAGATTTATAACATAGTCACAAATACAATGTTTCGGGGTATCGTGGAAAATAGTCAGCTATAATGCACTGTGATCAAAACAACAGACAAGTGCAACTCAGCGCATTTCGGGTTCCGTATCTATTATCGACGTATAAACTTAAATTGCTACAATTCTTTTCTGTTCTTTTGACAATATTAACATCCAAACGGATTTTTTAGAGTGCTATATCAAAAGTAACAGCAGAAATATAATAACAAATAGAGTCAATATCACGGCTTTGTGTCAATTAGTTACCGAAAATATTTTTTTTCTAATTTAATAAAATCATATTGTGTTATAAAAGTCCATAAAGAAAAAGAAGAAAGAAAGAAAATACATTTAATTCAGCCCAACATACAAGATATAACATAGAACATTTACCTATATGTACAAAACAATAAGACACCTTGCATGTTCTGCCGAAAAAATCGCCAACTCAGCATAGGCCGGGTGATACCTAGCGCTAGTTTTCAGTTTGCCAACTCGAGTAGTGTACACATATAAAATAAAGATTGCCGCCTTAATATAACAAGTATTTCTTTGGACAAGACACCACGGTATTTTTCATAGTCTTGCTACAAGTTCATGCTCTGTAAGGCGCACTCTAGAGCTTGCTTATTCGGTGAAACCTGGTTAAATGGGACCTAGATAAGTGAGAAACCTCTATTATTGAGAACTACAATGAGGTCCCGGCACTTTTTCATCGAATTACGTCCATTAATGGGACTTTTCGAACCTGGTTAAATGAGATTTGATTTCTAGGATTTTTTCGATGAATAACTCTATATGGGACTCTAGAGCTCAATTCCCTTTATAAGTGAGACAATCTATCAGTTTGGGACAGGTTTGAACACGATTGTGTAAAAAACATTTGAATTTCTTTCGCACATGCTTTGTTTTGTCAGTACTATCACAAATGTTGACGTCTGTAAATGAGACAACAAAATTTTAAACCTGTCTTATTGGAAAACTGGATAAATTAAAACCTCTTTAAATGGTACAAAAACCTCGGCCTCCTGAGATCCCAAATTAACCAGGTTTCACTGTAATATAGTCTAGTCTAGTCTTAGAGCGTGGCCCCTATGCGATGTCACGTGATCTATCAATATAAAAAAGTAGTACTTTTTCAACCCATTTCATTTGTTAGTTTGATTAACAAACACGTAAGCATGTATAGTTCAGCCATGGCCCGGTATTTTTTTACACTGCAACTGTGAGTAACGAACCCACTTCATACTCTTTAACTATATTTCACTTTATTTTAAAACAAGGCGGGAATTTGCGACCCGTATTTTATTTTGATGGCCCGGTACCGGGTCGCGACCTGGCAAATGGAATGCTGGCCTATGTTAATCCTAGATAACGTAGTTCAGGAGTCTTCAAACTTTGAAGCCTTAGGGCCTTAATGCGTTTTTCAGAATGTTGTAAGGGCCAAAACAGGTTAATTTTTTCTGCCATTAACTCACTCGTATTTCTAGACTAGTCGCTAAGTGCGCGATCGAGTAATAATGATTTTGTGTTTTCTTCTTAACTCAACAATAGGACATTGGCAGTCGTAGACCTGATTGAGACGTCGCGGGCCGAATTGATGGCACTGGCGGGCCGGATTTGGCCCGCGGGCCGTCGTTTGGATACCCCTGACGTATTATCTAACGGTGAAAGAATTATTGAAATCAGTGCAGTCGTTTTGGAGCCTATTCTATGCAAACAAACAATCAAATCTTTCTTCTTAATAATATTAGTATACAAGTAGGATGTTTACTTACACAAAATAGCAAGAAGCCACATATCACAAGCGCACTTGAGCGACAATTCAGCAACACTGATTCAGCAGAGTGGATCGACCTCCCAACCAAATTGATCAATTGATTCGACCGGCCGTTGCGATAATAATATCGCCATTTCATTAACTACACACTCAATTGATAGGAAATATACTTAGTTATTGAATACCAATTTGTATGTCACATACATAGTATTATACTAGGTACTACCTAGACGAAAAATGTATATCTTACTAGCACCCCGCGGTTTCACTCGCGTAACTCTGCTTCAGTGGCTTAGAGTGTGATGTTTTATAGCTTATAATATGATAACCCAGCTTATAAACTATATGTGTGCAAACTTTCAGCCAAATCCGTTCAGTAGTTTTTGAGTGAAAGAGTAACAAATATCCATCCATCCATGCATCCATCCATACATACAAACTTTCGTTTTTATAATATTAGTAAGGATTACATTAAAATAGCAGTAGGTACGTGTCCGGCTTTGCCCGATATTTCCCGTGATATTTTCTTTCATACATACCGCATGATAACAAGTAGGTACAATAAAAAAATAATGAACTTAGGTTCATTATTTTTTTATTGTAATATACTAAGTAGTTGTCTATCTCCCTTCTATCTATATAAATAAATATTATTATATTAGTATAATAATATTTATTTATACAGGGTTACAGGAAAAGTCGACCTAGATCCGTTAAGGGCGTGTAGTACACATCATTTCTGAATGATTTCACTATGGAACCCCCCATCCTAAACTTAACCGTTTTCGAGATTATCGAGTTTTAATTTTTTTTATGAAATAGCCCAATTTTTCGGCTATTGAATTGAATATTTTGAATTTTTTTGACTCTTATGATTATTTTTTTGATTTTTTACATGAAGAATGAGATGCTTAATGACCTCAATGACTAAAATTGCACGTAAGTTAACTAAATAGGTCGTTGTAGACGATCGAAACCTAAGAAAATAAGTACAAATTATAAAAAAATATTTTTCTTTTCTGTATATCGCAAAAAAATATTATGGCACTTGCTCTGCAGATGTGCTTAAAAACATCTACATTTTATCAGCTATCCAACGAGGTATAACAACCTAGGGTTGTATTTAAACTCATAGAAAAAAACATAGTTAAAAAGGTTCAGGTAGTAGGTCTAACGGGTACCTCGGCTATTGTCCTTCACGTTAATCCGGTGCGTGTGAGCGAGACAACTTACGATTTATGCAGGTGAGAGTGAGAAAAATAATGTGCAAAAACAAGTTTGGGGATACAACATGCCCATTGTTTTGTATTTGGTCGTTTGTTTGCTTGCCATCCATTTTAGTCTGCTCATGCGACTCGTCCATGGTAGATGCGAATTATTGTGCTTCCGGATTCCCACTCGACTTGGCTTTGTTTCTGGACTGATTTTTCTAACTGTGACTACTGTGCTTGTTTACTGGACTCTGATTTGTGCTTGTGATACTGGACTGTTGAAAATGGCAACATACTCGAACGAGGAATATGCGGATATGCTTATCTGCTACGGATACTGCAATTGCGTGTCCGCACAAGCTCGGACTGCCTGATGTGAGCGTTTTCGACGGAGTTTACCGACGACTTCGTGAAACTGGCTCTGTTTCGCGACGACGTACGGACTTGGGAAGACCACGTGTCATTGATGACGACGAGGAACAAGACAACGAAATCGTAGAACGGTTCAGAAGAGACCCAACCACTTCGACCAATATTGTTGCCCGTGAACTGGGCCTAACTCAGTGGAAAGTGTGGTTTACGATTCATACGGCAGGCCTGTATCCATACCACTACACGCCGGTACATGTAATTGAAGAAGGAGATCCCGCGAGACGCATGGACTTCTGCAGATTCATGCTCAATGCAGATATCGAGGACCCGAATTTCCTAAAATTAATATTGTGGACAGATGAATCCAAATTCGATCAGGACGGGATTACTAATTACCATAACGCACACTATTGGGCTCCTAAAGAACTAGGCAATCCAAATAAGAAAAGAGTAAAGGGGTCACAACGACGATTTAGTGTAAATGTGTGGATGGGCATCATTTCCAACCATTTGATTGGGCCTTACTTTCTTCCAGACAATCTGAATGGTGAAACTTATGAAAATTTCTTAAGAGGTGACTTAGGTGATCTACTAGATGATCTCCCATCACAATTACTGCGGGACATGTGGTTTCAACATGATGGCTGCCCTGCTCATTTCAGAAGAAGCGTTAGGGAATGGTTGGACACTAACTATCCTAACAAATGGATTGGACGAGGTGGGCCTTTACCCTGGCCAGCCAGAAGTCCCGACCTGACCCCCATGGATTTTTATGTATGGGGGCACATGAAGAGCCTCGTTTACAGTGAGCCTAACCCCATATCGTCAGTGGAAGTTCTCAAAGAAAGGATAATCAATGCTGCTAACGAAATAAGAAGAACATTAACCACTGGTGTAGTGAAAAGTGGACTACGTGAAAGAATGAGAAAATGTGTGCGAAATAGAGGTGGACACGTAGAACATGAACTATAAAAAATTATTCAAAAACATTAGGTGAATAAATGTTATTTTGAACTGATTTATTGTTTCATTTAGCTTACTACAATCATTGACGATCTGTACGCCAACTATGAGTTGAGCGTGAGTGACTTTGTATGCGAATTAGCGTTAACAACGCACCGATTACGTTATTTTCCAAACAAAAGCCAGTAACTAGTCACTTACGCTCAACTAATGGTTGGCGTACGGTCATTATTTGTACGATCGACGATCTGAACAAAAAAAAAAGCTATAAAAACTGAATGATCTCCTAGGTCAGGATAGCGGGACATCGATGGATGCATGAAGGTTGTACCCAGCCGAGGGAGGCCTATGTTCAGTAGTGGAAGCCAGGAGGCTGAAATGATGATGCTGAACTTAAGTCAAATTAATTAGATTAAATAAGCGCTATTTATTCTGACTGCCATGTAGCCTTAGAAACTAAGTTTCACCTTTGAGGTTAATAAATACCCTAGAGTGTTATACCTCGTTGGATAGCTGATAAAATGTAGATGTTTTTAAGCACATCTGCAGAGCAAATGCCATAATATTTTTTTGCGATATACAGAAAAGAAAAATATTTTTTTATAATTTGTACTTATTTTCTTAGGTTTCGATCGTCTACAACGACCTATTTAGTTAACTTACGTGCAATTTTAGTCATTGAGGTCATTAAGCATCTCATTCTTTATGTAAAAAACCAAAAAAATAATCATAAGAGGCAAAAAAATTCAAAATATTCAATTCAATAGCCGAAAAATTGGGCTATTTCATAAAAAAAATTAAAACTCGAAAAACTCGAAAACGGTTAAGTTTAGGATGGGGGGTTCCATAGTGAAATCATTCAGAAATGATGTGTACTACACGCCCTTAACGGATCTAGGTCGACTTTTCCTGTAACCCTGTATAGATAGAAGGGAGATAGACACCCACTTAGTATATTTTTGAGGTAAGTAGTCCAACTAGATCACCCGTCCGAAAAGCAACAAGCCTAGTCCTCGAAAGGCACCTATTGATATTTTTGGCAAGTGCTCATCGTGGATTGTAGACAATAAAGAAAAAACAAAACAAACCAATAAATAATATTCTAAAACCAGTTGTCCCACTCATTGACACGGAACAACCGCGTAATGGGTTTCACGTTTTCCATTCGGACCCCTAAATCATATTACAAAACAAAACATTACATTACAAATGTACTGGAACCTATTCAATATGTAACACCTAATATCTTGTACCTACATTCATTGCAAATAAATGATCTATTCTATTCTATTACCACTAGACAAGGTAATCATAATAGGCTACGTATTATATATAAAATATCATGCTCCGACCCACTGGAGCAGAGTAACGCGGGTTAAACCGCGGGGCGCAGCCAGTAATATTATAAATGCGAAAGTTAGTATGTGTGGATGTATGTATGTTTGTTACTCTTTCACGCAAAAACTACTGAATGGATTTGGCTGAAAGTTTGCACGCTGATAGTTTATAAGATGGATTAACATATCGCTGCTTTGCAAGAATAACGGTATCTTAAGAACCGTTTTCTCAATGTTTCTCTTTTTGAACTGCCTCGCCGCGTTCTTTTCGCCAAACAACTATATAGGCTACAAATTATAACACTCCGACCAACTGTGGCAGAGTGACGCGGGTAAACCGCGGTATTTTAAATAAAAGCATTTATTCAAATATATGAAAGAACTCTACCAGTTATTGTTTACTTACAATATAGTAATACTGCCAGCTGCTCATACCAACAAAAGATTTTAAGGGACAGCTGACACTTAAACAATAATGATTTTCAACCTTATTCCCATTGGCTTAGAACTTCTATTACATAAGCTTTATGACCCTACAGATTTTTTATTTTAATAAAGGATAAGTGAGTGCTGAAGACATTTAAATAAAGCCAAAATTCGTTTAAGGTCAACCCTTTAGGTATTCAAGGGACAATTTGAGTGAAACATGGCTTATCTTATATCTCAAAAATACCTCAAAATAAATAATCCATTAATTTAGCCATTGATGTCATTAAACATGAGGTCATTAAAGGTCATCAGACCAATAAATTGGAAAAGGCCTTTTAAATATCTTTCCGTTTAAATTTGCATTTGAAATTTCTTAGTCCACTACTGCGATTCACTTTAAGAATAAATAAACATAGAGCCATTATTGTGATTTACATTCGCATAGTAATATATAAAACTGATAAAAAAAAGCATTTTGACTCAATTTTTTTTTTTTACAATTTTGACTGGTAAAGTTTTGCAGTCTACTAGTATTTTTGTACAAGGGAATACCCTTGTGCTAAGCTGAAATGCTTGTGTTACGAGTGGGTTCCATAGTGCAATGGGTGGGGTTCGAACCGGCGACCTGAAGATCACAAGTCCGACGCCCTAGCCATTGGGCTATGGCCACTTGAATTCTCAGTTTATGATCGGAACTGTAAATGTTACACATCAAGTCTTCAAGAAAGTTTTACAACCTTAGTGACAAGAAAAACAAGAACATTATAATAAAAGAATGGTGAAAGTATTCAGCTACTGGACAAATAGAAAGTTAAAGATAGGTTTAAGTCTTTTAAGAGTTTGTTCTCTATTGCGATTTTTAAGTGATATTGTATTTTGAATATATAAAATTTGGTTGATTACTTAAAAAAGATAGATAAATTGCATCCAATTTTATTGTATTATATCAAACTAGCATCCTGCATTAGGTCTCAACCGCGTAGCTCCCATTCCCACATTGTTACTCTTTCACACAAAAACTACTGAACAGATTTAGCTGAAAGTTAACACATGGACAGAGTATAAGCTGAATTGACATAGACGCTACAAAACATTACGCTCCGACCCACCGGAGCAGAGTGACGCGGGTAAAACCGCGGCGTAGTTTTAACCGCATATTATACTGGGTGACTTTTTTACCGTCTTGAAAATGACATGGCATGATATGTAAATGAAATAGATGTCTAAGGCATAGTTATTTTATCATATATATTTTTTTACTGACAGAGTGAAAATCATTACAATAAAAATGCATACCTAAGTTGGTAGTTATGCTATTTCACTCACTCTTTTCATTCATGTGTGATTGCGGCCTAGGTATTAAAGGCACCTATTTTATTTTATTAATATGCATGTGCTATGTAGGATGTATTTCCTTAAGTAATAAATGAGATTTTCGAAACTCTTGTTACCAAAATACTAGTACAAATATACTGTGGTCTATAGATTCCACTTACACAACAGACCATATTATTATCAAGACGGTAAAAACCTCACCCAGTATTTAACACTTTACTTAAATGGAGTGGAATTTGTAACTGGAGCACCTCCATAAGATAATAGTCATATTACAATCCTTTATCAACTATTTGTTTGAACAGGTTTCAACTATTGTGCAAGTTTGCTGAAAGTCCTATTATGAGTGAATTTGTTAACTTAGCTAATTAGCTCAAATTACTCACAGTGGTGGTCATTATGACATCTGCTATCAAATATCTCTTTCTGGTCTTTCTTGTTTGAGGGACTACTCTCTGTACCTTGGAAAAAATTGTTCAGCTATAGATCCCAATTGTTATAACAACATCTACAGCAATATGTGCTATATATGTGCTATTACATAATACTGTGGTGATCATGGAAAAACACCCCATTGAATGGAGGCCCATGTTCAGCAGAGGTTCTAGTACAAGCAGATCATAGTGCAGAGTGTGCAATGCACAAGGGAGCAGTGGTCCTAGGAGATGCGGAGCACCACACACTACGTAGCCCCATACTTTGTAACCATTCTTTACCCCAGTGCCCCCTAATGTTTGCACACAAGTGCTACAAGGGCTAGGGGCACTTCTGCCCCCACATTGCAGTTAAAAAATGTTTAAAAATTTACTGTAACAAAATTTGAAATCATCACATGGGCTCTTAATGCGCAGGGTGCCCTAAGATAGATTACTAAGTGGATATATGGCGGTAGAATGGAATGAAAACTATTGAATATTACTATGCAGATGATCTAAAAAGTTTTAAAAACTTGAAGACAGACAATGCATGTTTCCTGTTTGTTTTGATTGTGGAAGTTTTTTTTTTGGTTGTTCCTATTTTTAAGAACTGAACTGAACTGAGACAGATCACAGTATCAATTTACTCAATGAGCTGCTTGACTGGTAATATCTCCACTACACTGTATTCTTGTTCCCATGTTAGACAGCGCGTGATTGATACATCTTGCATTCTTGTATTACCAGTGTTCATAGGCTGCAGTTACCACTTCATATCAAGCAGGTATGAAAGTCTGCCGACTTCATGACATAAAAACCTAACCAACACATTAGTTAACATTTAAAGGTAGATGAAACTATATTCATGAGGTGTATGAATCAAAATATGAACCGTAACTTATTTGCTACATTCCAATTTTGCGTAATGAAATTTTATACATACAGTACACGTAGTAAGTACTTACTTTAGATATATTTAATTAACTTACCTTCTTCATAGGCTTGTCGCACCGTAACACCATTATTGCTTTGACCACGTGTATTTTGAGGATTTAATAACAAATTATCACCAGGAAAAGACATTTTTATGACCCAATCTTAACCTAACCTATTCAAATGTTAACCACACATGTAACATCAAAATTCCACTTAAAATAATATCACTAGAATGTTGTTTTTGAGACTTAATATGTATGTTTTAATTCAAATCAAAAGTTTTATTTACAGTAACCGCATATCGAATGAACCGTGAAAGTGAAATGTGAAACTGACAGTTTCAGCTGATTGACAGTGACATTAACAGCGGAATAGCTACAGGAATTATTAGGAATGTCTATCTACACATCGAAATTAAAGTATCGATAAAAGCAGAGTAGATTTATCTGACACGGGAATGACAAATTTGCTCTCTGTATCTATTAACTATTTAATGCAAATGTTTCATTATATCATTTTATTGCCGTTTGCAAGTTTCAATTCGCTTATTTAAATTTTTAAATAAATAAATAAACATGGTATTAGAATACATTTTATTTGCTTTATTAACTCCTAATAAAGTAATAGTGAAACATAAATAAAATAATGTTAGTTGAAATTACTCCGATAACCGAAACATATTTGAAAAGTCGAGGCATTAATTGCCGTCGACGCACTATGCACATTTAAACCATTTATGAAACAAAAATTAAGTAATTAACTATTAACATCAATGTTGTAATAGTTTTAAGAGTTTTTTTTGATAAAAAATATCCATTTACCATATTTATATCGATACGACAATGCCACAACGCACAACACTAGATAGAATCTAACGTCAAAATGGGAATTATTGCGTCATCTATAACTGCATTCAAAATAATACAAAAATATGCATCTTTAACTGCGTTCATGTATCCTGGGAGCAGCTATATAGGTTTAATAAAATGATGATGCAGTTTTCTATTTTCAAAATTTGACATGATCGAGATCAGTGGCGTAGCGAGGCGAGGTAGACATCCTTTTGGGGCCTTTACTACTCTCAGGATTTTATAGCTCGGAGTCCCGTAACGTTGAAAAGCCGATTCAACGATACGGGACTAACGATAAGGCGCTAGCCACGCTCTATATACATGAAAATGTGTTCAGACATTGACATTGACGCATGATTTTCAGCTTATATTTTAGTTGACTAAGGCTTTAGTAACTTTTAGGGTTCAAAATAAATAATCTTCACAAAATGCTCACATAATTTTAATGAAATAATTAATACCTAGTTCACATGAATTGATACCTATAAATATTAATGTATAAATTAAGTACCTAGTTAATCAATCAGATTTTTTTATGTCAAATATTAAATTAATTTATCAAACAGATCGCAATAGGTGTTTCTCCTTATTTTGGAAGAAGGAATAATAAAAATCGAAAATAATTGACAGAATTATCTATAAATATTTTTATCACATATCTTAAATTAGGTATTTAATTTATATTAAATTGATAATTAAATACGTAAAGAAATGACAATTATTACAATAATTGATAATTAAATAGAAATGACATATACTTAAGCAGTGGCGTTACTAAATATAAAGTGGCAGGGCTGATTATAAAAATACCTGGGCTTTTGAAATTCACATATATAAGATATTTAACGAAATTATAGGTAGACAATATTGATTTATAAAAATTAAATAACAGCGTGACGTTTACCATCCAATGAATTTGCAAATAATAGAGTTACGCCACTGGATCTAATCCACGTGAAAAACGTTGTAAATTTATTTTATGTAGATAATTTAAAATGAATGCCTGTATTTTTCATTTATACTGCGCCGGGAAGTCTGAACGAACAAAGTTTAAAGTAGCAGATCATGTGCGAACCTGTAACAAAAAATGAATATAGGTAAGTAGGTATAATGCTTCTAAAACATACCTATGTCCCCGCTTATTATATTTAACTAGTTTCCCGCGTGGTTTCACCAGCGTAACACCTGCTCCCGTGGGAACTTCAATTAAATATAGCCTTCCACGATAACACATTATCTAACACAGGTTTTTTAAAATCGGAGCAGTAGTCCCTGATATTAGCGCGTTCCAACAATCAAACAAACAAACTCTTTAGATTTATATATTTTATGTATTAGTATAAGATGGAATCGGGCGTTGCTTTACGGAAATCATCCGATTCACAAAATGTCTAGTGTTAATTCCGCTCAGAAATATGTCTAACTAGGGACCCGCCCCGGCTCTGCACGGCTCTGCTGATCAAATCAAATCAAATCAAATCAATATTTATTTGCATAAAACAGGATACATAATGATGTTGCAAAATTTATAAGTCCGCTGAATTATAACCTCATGGAGGTATGCAAATTTTAAATGTTGTCTTTATATTACATTAATTAATTAACAACAAAAAAAAAAAAAAACATTAACGCCATGTTGCATGATCATAAATTTAAAAATATCATTGTTACGGCAAAGAAAATAACATACAATGTCAAAAATACAATACAATACAATGTCAAAAATACAATACAATACAATGTCAAAAATACAATACAATGTCAAAAATATAATACCATGTCAAAAATACAGTACAATGTCCAAAAGAAACAGCTAATGTAGTCAAAATTTATCAGAAAGAAAGTCTTGAACAGTGTAATAGCATTTTTCTATGACAAGGTTTCTTAATCTTAATTTGAATGTGTCTATATTTGTTTCCCTTACACGTTTGGGTACTTTATTATATATTTTTGGCCCCATACAAAAGATGCTATGATGCATTAGTGTAGTTTTTGCCCTGCACAAACACAATTTACTGTCATCTCTTTGGTGGCGATGTGGATTTTCAGATATCATGTGAAACCGATTAAGATTTGATTTGACAAATACAGCTACTTCATAAATGTAGAGGGAGGGTAGGGTCATGATGCTATATTTTTTAAAATAAGGCATGCAACTATCGGTTGGTTTCAAAGAGAACATGGCCCTGATGCACCGTTTCTGTGCCCTGAAGATCATCAGTTTATTTGTTGAGTTACCCCAGAAGATAATACCATACCTAAGGGCCGACGCCACCAATCCATGATACGCTGTTAATAGTGCACTAACATTTACTATTTTTGCTAATTCATATAACGCATAAACTGTTTTACTAATTTTTTTACATAAGTGCTCTATATGTGGCTTCCATGTCAACTTACTGTCTATTACTAATCCTAGAAACTTAGTTGTGTCTACTTGTTGTATGTTTTGTTCGTCAATTTTTATGTTTAAAAGATTGCACGATGTAATACGTTGACTAAAATGCATTATTAACGTTTTCTTAATATTAATTTTTAGATTATTTAAAATCATCCAGTCAACAATTGCTCTAAGCGTATTATTTATTTCGCGTTCGTAGGTATTTTTATCAGCGAGCTTGATAGTGACCGTGCTGTCATCCGCAAATAGGGTTAGTGGATGTTTTACGGCTTTAGGCATGTCATTTATATAGAGAATGAATAAGAGCGGTCCGAGTACACTGCCTTGTGGTACTCCGTACACAATTTTTTTAGCATCGGAACGGAATGTTTCTTCTTTTCTTGAAATTGTATTAATTCTAGTTACTTCTGTATGTTGTATACGATTTTTTAAATATGATTCTATTAGCTTTAAAATGTTACCTCGTATTCCGTATGAATCAAGTTTCAATAGTAGAGTCTCGTGCTCTACGTAGTCGAAGGCTTGAGTCATATCCATGTAGATAGAGCAAATAGGTGATCTGTTATCAACATTTTTCATAATAACATCTAAGAAGTCATAAATGGCCATATTTATGGACTTATTTTTTCGGAATCCTTTTTGTTCTTGTGCTAGTAAACCTTTATTTTCAACATAGTTATACATTTCAGTATAGATATACTTTTCGAAGATCTTAGATATAACAGATATTAAGGTTATGGGTCGGTAGTTAGCTATATTATCTCTACATTCTTTTTTATAGATAGGCTTTACGACTACTGTTTTCAACCGATCTGGAAATATACCCGTTTCTATACATTGATTTATTATGAAGCTAATAGGTTGACAAATATTGATACCTACTGTTTTTATTACTTTGGTAGTAATTTCGTCATACCCAACGCTCTTTGTATTTTTTAGGCCCTTTATAATTGATAATATCTCATGGGGGGAGCTCGGTTTCATAAATATCGACTTTTGAGTAGAACATAAATGTTTCGTAAACTGAGTTGTTTTTTGAAGTGTCCTAGGATTTATTTTATTAATAAAATAATTGTTAAACTCATTACACATTGTTAGCGGATTGGTAATAGTTGCATCTCTTATTTTAATACAGTTTATAGATTCACGCGGGACATTTTGTTTTGTATTATTTATAAGGTTCCATGTAGTTTTTGTTTTATTGTGTGAAATATTAATTGCATGATTGTTTTGTGATAGCTGAGTCAATTTAATTATTTTATTATATCTTTTAGAGTACTGGGTAAATTTACGTTTATTTAAATCATTCGGGTTTTTCCAGTATTGCCACAAAAGTTCTCTTTTATTTCTACTGCATGTCTTTATACCACGTGACACCCACATAGGTTTTTTTATGCATTCTAATAGTGATTTTCCGAAAGGGAAAACATAAATTATAAAATAATTTAAATTCTTCATAAAACATATTATATGCTACATTTGGATCTTGAGTTTCATATATATCAGAGAAAGTTAGACTTTTCACACAGTTTTTAAACTTAGCAAGATTTTCTTTATTGTAATCTCTGCGCCGAATTGACCATTGTTTAAGAATACAACATTTTTTTACAGTAAATTGCAATAATTGCGCAGTGTGGTCCGATATACCAAAGTCTATAACGCGTGACTTAATGCTATGGTAAATATTATGTGCAAAGTTATCTATACAAGTACCGCTACTTTTTCGAGTAAGTATTATACATAGTAGTATTATACAAGTATTATAGCTAGTATTATACATATAAACCTTCCTCTTGAATCACTATCTATTAAAAAAACCGCATCAAAATCCGTTGCGTAGTTTCAAAGATTTAAGCATACATAGGGATATAGGAACAGAGAAAGCGACTTTGTTTTATACTATGTATGGACGGAGAGCTGACAACCGAAACGGCCAGGTAATTTGATCATTTATAAAAATGATTTATCAACCTTACACAACCTTTACCTGGAGCACTCTAAGCATAAAAACGTCGACCTGGCAGGATTCGCGTGGTGGATGTGGGTGTTATGGGGTGGGAAAAAAAAGGTAATTTGATCAGGATTACTTTTTATGCCAAATGGTTTGTCTACCTCCCCAAAGCACACAAAAAAAATCTGGCGTCATTTGGTTGGTGGAAAGGTATCGCCAGGCTTAATAATAATTATAGTGAGGAAAAAATTAATTATTTTTAGGTAATAAGACCAAGGCTGGCTTTTTTTTGTGCTTAAAGTTTATATTATTCCCAGAGGCTAGGAAAAAAAAGCCAGCCAATAATAGTGGTGGGAACATGTCGAAAAAAATAATTGAAAATTTATATTTTAAATTGGATTTTGCTCGAGAAAGAGCTAAGGGGCATGAAAAAGAGCGCCTGGAGGGGATACACGTGACTACGGTGTCCGTGCTCTCTCGGCGCGTGTGCTCCAGGTAAGTTGATAAATCATTTTTATGAATGATCAAATTACCTTGCCGTTTCGGTTGTCAGCTCTCAGTCCAGTAGTGATGTTAGAACGTTGGGATGCACTTTTTGCATATTTTTTAGCGGAATAAACACTAGATATTTTATGCATTTAATTTAAATGTGCCATACCTTAAGTAAGATTGTGTGTGTATTTTTTTTCGGTGCTGGTAATTTAAATTAAAAATAAAGGAGACATTTTTCTTTTCGGCCGTCGCGCGTCGGTGGTCTAAATTTATTAGTTAAAATTTTGAAATTTTCGTAATCGTTTAATGTTTTCATAAAATATTTAATTTTTTTAAAGAACCTACACATATAGATTAATTAGGGTAATAGATTCAAATCAAAAATAATTCACAATCAATTAAGGAAACTTCTTAAATACTATCTATACGCGACTTAAAGTAAGTAGGAATAGTTCCTTTGGGCTAACCCAAATTTCGAAACATGCTTAATGCTCCGCTCCTATTGGTCTTAGCGTGATGATATATAGCAAACTCTCCTCTCTTCAGTTTTTTTTTTATATTAGGATGGATTTATGTTCCAGCTTAACCTCACATAGGCAGGCAGTGCCGTAAATAGCCTTTCCGCGCCCTGTGCGAGCTTCTATAACTGTGACCTTGTTTTTCTTAGAAACAAGATATACCCTTTCTCCTTTTTACCACCCACTGTCTTACTCATTAAAACTCGCAAGTTGCCTCTGATGCTTAAGATTAAGTTTTTATTTGCAATTAAAAGCAAACCGAAAAAATTATAATGCTGCCTGGTCTAGCCATTCTTGCGCCCCCCAGAGTCAGCGCCCTGTGCCTGTGCGCCAGTGGCACCGCCCTATTTACGCCACTGCATGGCTGTGTTTTCGTGATGTTTAACTTGCTATATTATTTAGCTTCAAAATAATGGCTAGATATAACGTTTCGAAGTGTGCATATCTTACCAACGGTCTTACCCTTCTTTTTATTCCACTTGGGCTGCTTGCTGACCACCGGCTTCACTTTGTAGCCGATAGTGGGGGCACTGCCGATAGCATCCGAAGGTCTTTTAACCATGGGTTCTTTGAGCTCTAAGTCATTGTGAAGCTGGAAGAATGATGGCGGTTGAGGGTTGTTTGGGTCGTTAAATTCAGACCTGAAGAAAAGCAACGATCAGAATTAGTATTTATTAACGTGGAAAACCTCAGTAGTGTACACTACTGAGGTTTTCCACGTAAATATTTGGCTCGCTTTAAATCTCGGCGGTCGTGGGTTCGATCCATACACCGGACAAAAAAATATTTGTGTAAATTCTTAGATTTCTTTCCGGGTCTGGTTGGTTGAGGGACTACTCTCCGTGCCTCGGAAAGCACGTTAACCCGTTGCTCCTGATTGTTATAACATCATCTATAACAATTATATAACATAGAATGGGCAGCAGCGTTTTCTTGTGTATTACGACATAATACTGCGGTCATCAACCCGCCTGCCAAGCGTGGTGACTATAGCAAAAGCCGTCCCTCGGGAGGAGGCCCATGTTCAGCTGTGGACGTTGTACGGGCTGATGATGATGTAAGTAATAGTGTGTATGTTTATTTATTTACCGATAAGGAATACATTAAAATTCATGCAGTTTGGTTGTGCACGATAATGCCCTATATTCACACTTATTTCTCACACTAGAGTTTTGTTGAAAGAAAATTCATGGCTTTTGGCCATACCTACATCATTCGTCATTTTGAAAAGTCAGACTTTTGCGCTATTTTGTTTCATCAACATCATCAACAGCCCATTTACGTCCACTGCTGAACATGGGCCTCCTCTTAACAGAACTTGGCAAGCCAGGATCGTATAGGGATATTGCCATAATCACCACGCTTGGCAGACGGATTGGTGATCGCAGTAAGATTTAAACGTTGAGCTAATAGATGCTGCTGCCCATCCATCAGCCATATGTCCCTTAGTCGCCTTTTACGACACACATGGCACGCTATTTTGTTTATTTTTAGCATATTAGCATACTTAACCATGGAGTAGTAAACTTACATGTAATGCGGCCTGGAATGAGCACCTGGCTCGAGAGACCCGAAGAGTTTATAAAGCCACAAATTCTTCGCAGGATCATCTCGGATGTCCGACATGTATGGATATATGGGGTAGGCGCCATTTACCTTTATAAAAAGAAAAGAAAATAAATTTAATAATGCAGTACACAAGAAAATAAGCAGCTGACAATAATATAAATACAAGTGCCAGTCGGATTCACGGACGAAAAAATCCGTACCAATTTAGCGGTATTTGGCTCGCTTTAAATCTCGGAGGTCCCCACTGCGGACAGGAAATCTTTGTGTAAATTCTAATATTTATTTCCGGGTCTTGTTGGTTGAGGGACTACTCTCGGAAAGCACGTTAAGCCGTTGGTCCCGATTATTATGACATCATATAATAATCGTATATCAAGAAACGGGCAGCAGCGTTTCCTTGTGTGGCACAACATAATACTGCGGTCAGCAACCCGTCTACCAAGCGTGGTGACTATGGCAAATACCCTCTCTCGGGAGGAGGCCCATGTTCAGCAGTGAACGTTATACGGGCTGATGATGACTGGTTTTTGAGATACCCACTTTTGGTAGTATTTTTCGTTCGATAAAATCTATTGTTCAATATTTTAAGTTTACCTTTATCTATAGTCGTTATTAAGATGGTGAAAGAAAAGTAAAAAATACACGTCTGTTGTATGGGTGCCCCCTTAAATATTTATTATATTCTGTTTTTTGTATTTGTCATTATAGACACAATAAAAATAGATAATTTATCAAAATTGTTTAGCTATCACGGTTCCTAAGAAACAGCCTTGTGGCAGACAGACAAACAGACACTCGGAGCGGAGTCTAAGTAATAGGGTCCCATTTTTAACCTTAAATACGGAAACTTTATAAAGAAAACAATAAGTCAAGCCTTTAGTTCGGCAAATAAGCTGCTTTTTTTCGTCTTTTTGGAACATAATGTAGTAAGCCCCGAGGCTTTTGCTACCACAGCGGGCATAAGCAAAAAATCCAGCCGTTTTAGAACCTTTGGCCTTTGGCTTTATACGTGATGGAAAGTGGCCTGATGGAACTATTCTCGTTGCCTGGAAGATGGGATGGCCTTTGGTATGGGACGCTACGTGCATCAACCCTCGTACTATCTGATATTTCCGCGAATCAAAGCAGATCTGGCATGAGGTGTCCGAATCCGCGGAAAATTTGAAGAGGGAATTTGTGTTTGTGCCTTTTGTCAAAGGAACTTCATGCCACAGGGAAAATAATGAAGCAAAAGATAATTTAAACATATACTTATGCACAGATAAAAATAAATGTAAATAAAATTACAAGAGAGTAGATATCTTCCTCCATGTCAGTGGGTTGAGACTCGCCGTAATCCTCGAAGGTCGCTGCATATGCCACCAGGAACGGCAATACGCAGTACACTCCGATCTTGCAGAACATCTTGTACCTATAACAGTAAATTATTATAAAACAAGCAACTAGCGGTTTTACCCGCGTTACTCTGCTCCAGTGAGTCGAAGCGTGATGTTTTGTAGCCTATATGTTAATCCAGCGTACAACATATCCCGGTGCAAAATTTCAGCTAATTCCGTTCAGTAGTTTTGGCGTGAAAGAGAAACAAACAACCATCCATCCATCCATACTTAAAAACTTTCGCGTTTATAATATTAGCAGGATTATATTCACATATTATTTTGTTTTCCCTACAAATACTCATGAATGTTTAAGTTTAAGCATCCCTTGTCTGTGGGTCACTACTCGAGTTACCAACTGAAAACCAACACTAAGGTAAACGCAGCTATTACCGCGGTAGTCAAAAATCTGCAGGTATTCCCGAGGTATGCAATATAATTGTAATTTTAAGCAATTACAAGCATATTTTACTCAAAAAGTAAAATGTTTATGAAAGACAATTTTATATCCGTTTGAATGGATCCGTGGCGCACTGTGCACAACAACGCAGAAAAACAAAACAACGATTAGTTTGCTGCAAACCGGCGCCGGAGTACGACTTCCATACAAACGATAGTCGCGAACTGTAAGAACGCTCAATATTTTGTTAAGGTTATTGCGTCGTTAAAAAACCATTTATACAGATTCTAAGTAGGTCAAAAGGTGGATTATAGTTTTAGCCATGATTGTAACTATCTAATTTTCATTTATTTTGCACAGTTTTTCGACAATTAACAAAAATAAAATACCGCGGTAATGGCTTCACAATTTTCGTCTTGAATGTATTAACCGCGGTTAACTCGGTAGTAGCATAAATTAGTACCAATCGTTTTATAATTTTTTTAAAAATATTTTATATAGCAATAACCCAAATGATGTGAAAATTCGTTTAAGTCATTAGGTATTTATGGTTAAAAACTATTTCCGCGGTATGAAAATTGCACTAGGACTCTTATTTTTTCGTCCTTAATTGACTCATAAAAATTAACTTTGTATGAGAGCACTAAATTGAATACGACACGAAACCTTGCCTTAGTCTCTTTTTTAAACCCAAGAATTTAATTCAAGTATCAAGTAAATGTTTAGGTAACTTTATTGGCTGTTGATTGAACTTTTGTTTTGATAAAAATTAATCAAATTTTATCGATCGGGATTAGATTATTTGTACTATCGCAGATGAAGCTATCACCGATGGTTATAACAAGCCATTACTCGGTAATTACTTGTATAAGCAGCTATTACCGAGTATTATTACTCGGTATTAGCTTCACCATAGAAATCTAACACCGAGTGATAATAGCATTTATTTTTGAGTTTAGGGTTCTCTAGAAACAATATCTAAGTATTTGAAATTCTTCAGACTTTATTTAGCAAGCTAGCTTTCTAACTCATATTTTTTTTGTGGCAATGGTAAAATAGGCGAAGCATTCGAGGCTGCCTCTTTTCATTTTAAATAAAATAAATTTATTTATTTTTATTTCTTATTACCATAGATTAGAAAGAATTGGTGCGAAACTTGATGAATCGCCAACTATACCTCCATAAAGATATTATTACCTAAAATAAGCAAATATTATTGAATATATAATTACCTACCTACCTATTATACAGCTGCGGGAATGATGACTTGTTTTTTAATAAATATATGGTACGGAACCAAAATGCCTATTATTTTTCTACCCTCGGTAATAGAATCACGATTCGCGGTATTAGCTGCAATCACTTTCAAGTACCTCGGTAATAGCAACATTCGGATTTGTATATTTAATATTTTTTTCTTTATATATTTACTCAAAAATTAGATTAGATTAGATTAGATTTCTAAAGTCCATATCCAAACGTATCAGAAAATATATACTTGTAACTGTTTTTACTATAAGAAATTCTTATTTCGAGAGGTTAAAGCTTAAGGTCCTGAAATTACCTCGGTAATAGCTGCGTTTACCTTAGGTGTCGCCTAGCCCATGCTGCGTTGGCGACTTTTTCGGCAGAACATGCAAGGCGTTTTATTATTTTGTACATTTAAAGAAATGTTTACCGTGTAATATCTTGTTGATAGAGCTGAATTGAATGTATTTTCTTCCTTACATTCTCTAAAATGTATAATCATTTTTTATTGTATTCGTCGTAATTATAAGGATATGGTTTGTATGAAAAAGAAAAGGGAATGGTCAAATTTTTTGGACTGGCAATGCCGGGCACCGACATCTAGTGGGAAATATAAGTATCAGTGAAAAGTTGGGTTACAAAGCTTTATCTTAAGATCAATTTAGTTAGTAAATAAAATAAACATTTGAAGAATAACAAAAATATAAATTTAACGATTAAATATTCACTGGACGGATTAATACCAATGTTAAAAATAAAATAAAATCTGAAATAATGAGAAACGAGACAAAAATGAAAAACACATTTAAAATCAACACTCAATCAATTAAAACACTGGCCTTAGAAAGTAAACATCAGCTGTTATTAATCTAATGTGATAATATAATTTAAACTCTAGTACAAGCTGTGAAATTGCTATAGTGTAGTGTAAAAGTGTATTAACATTAACTGTGAATGTTTTCACAACTATTTAACTTCATAATAAATAAACCAAACAATCACAACCGTGCAATTTTTATCAGAAAACGGCGAAATGTTTACAACTTTCATTGCCCCAAATTAAATATAAAAGGGTAAAGCACATCTGAAGACGAGCGCACTGTCAATAAAGCACGAAATTTTATCAAAATAATAAAATGTGCAGTGAAACTACGGTTTGATTTCAAACATCATAATTGACAAAAATTGACATTTTATAACAGCATAGACTATAGAACCTAGTGCTGTCAAGAACTTTTAGTGGTGTGACTTTAGTATACTAATAAAAACTACAAAGTGTTGTCAATATAAAAATTAAAATAATAAGAATTTAGTATTGTCAAGCTAGACAAATTACCCCGATTACGGGAAAAATATATATATTTGGGAATTAAGTGATAGTGTTGACCATAATCAAATCTAGTTATAGGATTTGTTTATAAATGTATGTCTGTCAAATAAGGACCTTGTAATATCAGTATCATCTATCGTCGAATACATAATCACTTTACTAGAAACTGTCTCTAATAAATGACAAGGAGCGTTACTATCACCTCATATTTTAACAAATAAATATCTGGAACGAAATTAAGAAGTTATTAAAATGGGAGACGAAAATATCACAATACGGCGGCATAAAACATTGACGAACGAGTCACTTGATCTCTCTTTTGAATCTACAAATTCAGATATAAGAAGACTTAGTCTACCGGATCTGTCTACTGGATATGATAGCGACACAGAGGATTTGAAGACAGAACTATTACAGCTTAGAAGCGAACTTGCAGGCGCACATTTAGAAATAGAAAAACTCAGTGAAGAGAACATTCTGTTAAAAGACGCTCTAATAAAACAAAAACTTAAATCAAAATCACTACAGATAATTTGTTCAGAGCCCAAAACGAAAGTAAAAACCCCAACTCCTAGAAACAGAATGTCAAGAAACCGGCGGCTGACGTTTGATGATGAGGACACGAGTTTCATAGATCTTGGGCAAACTACATTGACCAGCTACCCGACAAGGGATGGCGCTACTAGCCCGTCATCTGAAAATAATCAGAATCAAAAGACCGATGGAAATCTTGGCACACCTTTATCCTCATGTAACAAGCCCGAGATGGCAGAAAACGTATTCCAACCAGACAAATCCACACACTACTCATCGTTAAGTAGCTCTCGCCAAAAAGTTTGTATTATTAGTAGTAATAAAGTAAATAATATTCTGTCTATAGCACAAAATACTTTTCCATGTTACGATGTCTGCCATTATATTTTTACCAACTGTGGAATTAAAAAACTAGTCAATAATATAAACAATAAGCTTGCTAACTTCAATAAACAAGACTACTGTTTGATTTTTTTGGGAGAACATGATTTTGAGAAGTCTGTCAATTATTACGACCTTGTTATAAGTATACGCGAAACTTTAATGTCAATTAATCACACTAACCTAATATTGAGTTTTCCTACCTATAAATTTAATGGTTGTAGCAACATTTTTAACTCCAGAGTGGAAACTTTTAATATTTTATTGTACCAAGATATGCATAAATATAATTATGCAATTTTATTCGACTCCAATATGAATCTAAAATATGATGACACAATGTTTTATAAGCGAAGTGGAGTTCTAAATAGACATGGTATGAAAAAGATTTTTAATGACTTAAAGGATTACATTATCCAAGACTTAAATAGTCTTTCCACCTCGATCCTGGCATCTAAACCTAAACCTCGTAAAGGCACAATACCCTTTTATTTCTCAGCGGTCTCAAAACATAATTATTCTGTAAATAATTCTTCCATATTGCCAAATAAGGACAAGGATCAGTTTTTTCGTTAGTGAGCGCAATAGTGCCTCACTGTGCTGTATTATACACCAAAATATCGCAGGCGCACTAAGTAAAATTAACGATCTAGAATTAGCCCTCAATGAACTGCATGCATCGAATAAACGTGTAATCGCCGTATGTCTCACGGAACACTTCATAATTAATGGTGAAGAACAATTTTTGAAAATAAATAATTTTCATTTATCAACCATTTTTTCTCGAAAATTGCAACGGCGAGGAGGTTCGTGTATTTTGTTACGAAATGACTTCAAAGGCGTTGAACTAAATGATATTAATAAAATGTGTATCGAAAAACACTTTGAAATATGTGGCCTAGAAATTCCACAATTAAAACTCATTATAATATGTATTTATAGAACTCCTAACTCCAACATAAATATTTTCTTTAATAAAATGAATGAAACGCTGACTAAACTACGCCACAAACAGTGTAAATTAATTATTTGCGGCGATTTTAATATAGACATACTGGCTCATCATAGCGTAAGTACTCAATTCCTGGAACTCATATCAAATTACGGACTGCAGTGCCATATTCAGGAACCAACACGAATAAATAAATGTATTGACAACATCCTCAGCAATATTTCATCAGCACAAGGTAGGACGCACAACTTTTGCCTTTCGGATCACAATACAGCACAAACTATTGAATTTGAAAACAGACAAGTAAATAAAACGCCTAAACATTACTTCACTACTACACGTGATCACAGCAAAAGTAACGTACTTAAGTTTGTAGAATGTATTGGCTGTATTGGTTTCTCTGATATTTATAATAGGTTAGACACAAATGAGGCTTTTAATGAATTTCACGAGGAACTAATATTATTTTACAATCTCTGTTTCCCCACAATAAGACGAAGATATAGTTTTAGAGCCGGCAGACTTTCTTGGATAACAAAAGGTCTCAAAACCAGTTGTAGAACCAAAAGAGCTTTAAGATACAACTACTACTTAAATAGAAGTCTTAACAATAAAGTTGCTTATTTAAAATATTCCAAATTATTAAGAAAATGTATTAATGGCACTCAGTCCCTCTGTAATCAACGATACATAGCCAACTCTAACAACAAAGGTAAAGCAACATGGGATGTTGTGAAACGTTACGTTGACGGACCTATGGTTAGTCAATTCATTAATGACATTGTCGATAACGGAAGTACAGTTACATCTGGATCTGACATTGCAAACGTATTTAATAACTTTTTCATCGATGTAGTTCAAAACACTACTACTTCTGCTCCCACTAACAATGAGTCTGAGCGTTGCACTTCAAATCTAAAAAGTAACGTCTCTAGTATTTTTATAAAACCAACTGACGCAAAAGAAGTCTTCCAACAGATAATGTCATTGAAAAATTCTAAGTCAGTAGGATATGATGAAATCAATTCAGACCTATTGAAACGTATTGCTCTATTCATATCAGAACCTTTGGCGCACATTATAAATCTGTCATTTGAACAAGGCTGTTTTCCAGAGAAACTTAAGTTGTCAGTAGTCAAACCACTACACAAGAAAGGGTCAAAAGCAGACAAAAATAATTTTAGGCCTATTGCTTTAACCCCGGTTCTATCGAAGATCTTTGAAAAATTAATGCTCAAAAGAATCGTAAACTTCCTCGATAAATATGACGTTTTAGCACCGCAACAGTTTGGTTTCAGGAAATCTAGGTCAACGCAATTAGCTATGTTCACCCTAATAAATAAAATCATAAATAATATCAATAATAAAATCCCGACCTCGGCTCTATTGCTAGACCTCAGTAAAGCATTTGATTTCGTGGATCACTCTATTCTTATCTCAAAACTAGACAAATGTGGAATAAGAGGCGCTTCCTTGTTGTGGTTTCAGTCATATTTGCAAAACAGGACACAATTTACTAGAATAACGAAATTTGATTCTGGAACAAATAACTTAGCTAAGTTTGACTCGAAACTCAGGATTAATTATTTTGGGGTGCCTCAGGGCAGTATTTTGGGCCCCCTTTTATTTCTTGTCTACATCAATGACCTCCCACATGTACTTACACATGATTGTGTCTTATTCGCAGATGACACAACCATTATTCTAGACTGTAACGATATTGATACATATGAGAGGGAAATTTATAAAACGCTAGATGATGTTGAGAAATGGCTGGACATGAACAAATTAAAAATAAATATAGAAAAAACAAAACTTATTGATTTTAAAACATATAAGAGCAAAAATATCCAATTAAATATTAAATACAATAATTCACTCATACAACAAGTACATAGCGCAAAATTTTTAGGTATTACACTCGATACACATCTTTCATGGAAAGAGCACATTAAGAATTTATGTGCAAAGATAAATAAGTTTGTTTTTGCACTTAAAAAAGTCAAAGACGTAAGTTGCAGGCAAACTTCTATCATGGTGTATCATGCCTACATATGCTCCATTATACGATATGGCATAGTAGTCTGGGGAAATTCTACTGACATCACTAAGGTCTTCATAGCACAGAAAAAATGCATCCGAGCGCTTTATGGCATGAATTGGTGCGAATCTTGTAAGCCCATCTTTAAAACTAAAAATCTTTTAACGGTCCCCTGTATATATATCTACGAAGTTGCTAAATTTGTTAAATACCACAGCTATCTCTTTGCCGTCCATGACAACACATTTAAGCGTAGAGTGAACCACCTACCCTTGAAAATGCCTGTTCCCAAGCTAGAACTGTTTAGAAAAAGTTGTGCCTATATGGCGCCTTTGATTTATAACTCCTTGCCTATAGGAATGACTGATCTACCATATAAAAGATTCTGCTGTGCCTTGCGAAAGTGGTTGATCCAGGAGAGTTTTTATAGTATAAAAGATTTTTTTAATAAAAGCACCTGTAGATTTGGTGCTCGCTGATGTTTTTCCTACTGTGTCTATGATTATACTCGAATTATTGATTCTATTTATGTATATTTAAATAATTTAGATTTGTAATTGTAATCTTTGCATACCCTCATTGAGGGTGAAATATGTCATGTACTTACAACTGTATAACACCTTATTGCCTACCATATTTCATGCAAATAAATGATAAATGATAAATGATAGATGATAGTAGATCAATTCTCTAATGATAATGATGATAAGAAATTAATAGATGATCAACTAAATATAAAGATCTTCTAAATTATATGGGTTTCTAGGGACGACCCCTTTAACCGCAATAAAGTATTATAAAAGTATTTATAATCTGGTTTACCTTTAAAAATAAATGAAAGGAAAGTAACAAGTATAGGTAATTTATAGGGCGAATGTGATAGAAAGTGTTGGAAGGGGAAAACCAAGGCGGTCATTCCACGTTCAAATCGAGGAGGTTCTTATAAAAGGCCAGGTTAAAAGTACCCTAAACCGAAGGACATGCATGAGACGATTAATGAGCAAGAGGCGAAAGTGGTATGTCTAGATCGTAGCAAGTGGAAGGAAATGGTCTCTGCCTACCCCTATGGGAAAGGGATGTGAATGTATGTATGTATGTTAACCCTTTAGCGAGGCCGTGACCACATAGCGACCATATTTAAAACTCTCAAAGTTCAAAACCAATGAATCTAAATCTAAAGCCCGAACGAGTTACTTATAACTTAATATTAAATACATCTAAAGCACAATTGGAGTTACCCGACTTATAAAACAATTAATGTTACTTAAATTATTACTAAGTCTAAAAATGACATAACGTAAGTAATTAAGACTTCAAAGGGTAGATTGAGCAGAACACGAAGCCAACACAGTGGGTGTTATTGTTATGAATATGTTAACATTTAATTTTAATCAGAGTACTTACATTTGTATACGTAATGCTGCTATTTTAGAAGGTCTGATTGCTATGATTAGCTATTATGATTAGGATTTCACTAGATTTCACTTAGTGAGAATGCCGATCTCAGACGTTTTAATATGTAATCGACCTTTTAATATGTAATCAGAGCCAGACAAGATGCCGCTACAGTGGAGCGATCTTGAGCATAAAATCGCTAACGCAAATGAATGGAACACGATAATGGCGGAAACATATCGTTAAAACGCGACACGACCTGACGACACGTGACGCGTGTTGAGTCGGATCAAATGTATTGACCATGTATTACAGAATCACACTATTAAATTTATAGTGTGATTCTGGTCTATAGAAAACATTACACGGGCGCGAAAAAAAAAGATGGGCATTAATCACTTATAATAATTATAAATAAGCGGCCGTAGCTCTATGGCTAAGGCGTCGGACTTGCGATCTTGTGGTGGCCGGTACCATGCCCCCCTTTGCACTACCGACGTTAACCCACTCGTAGCACAAGCATTTTAACTTAGCACGAGGGGTTAACAAGAATACTAGTAGACTGTAAAACGCAGTTGGTAAGGGTAAAAAAAAATAGACACGAGAAATAAATGTCACAGCACAGACGGACTATGTAATTAATTGCTCACGGGACCAAGTTACGCGGTGAAACCGCGCGCGGGAAGCTAGTCTTAAGAATACAAGGGCCAATTCTTTCATTTCATTATTATTATTCAGAAAGGGTTGTTACTTAAATATGCATGAAGAAATTCTATTTTATTAATAAGTGTTCTTGTTTGTTCCTTCGACAAATTTTCCTACAAAGTTTAATTCAAGCTTTAATTGTTTATGCTCGATGAAAAACGTTGCGGCAACTTTTCATTTTAATTATGACTACAGCCTTTTTGACTTACAAAAAAAAAATTAAAACAGTGTTGAATGGAGTTGGCCGTTTGCAATTAGTATATTGTAATTTATTTAGCCCCAAACCCTTTAATATTATTGTTCAATTATTTTAGCTACCATTTCTATTCATTCTCTTTTATTCGGCGTGTATTTATTTAATTAAAAATTCACAATCCTCCCTCCTCCACCCTTCTGATTCCGTTTTGAGACACTGTTCATTTTTTTTATGACATTATAACAAACAATATCGAATTTGTTGCACAATTTTGTATTTGTCTTATCTTTTATACGCTACGCGTAATAAAACGAACGCAAAAGAAATGGGAGGACTGAGGGCCCGATTTTATCAAGGTCATAACTTTTAAGCAACAAAAAGTGGTGACCTGTTCTTGCTTTCACAAATTATCACAATTAATTTAGTAACTTATAGGATTACAAACAGTAACTGTAAGTCAATTGAGGGCCCATTTTGTACGAAGATATACAAAGTAGTACAGTGTTTTGCGATAATATCTTGTGTTCACAAAGTTTGCCATTAGCTTAGATTTTGGCATAAAGACTTTTTCTGTAGTGTCCATAGTTTATCAGGTTCAGGTGGGCCCTCAATCCTCTATGTGAGAACTGACGGCCTCAATTTACAGTTCATACTCGGCTATTTGACTTTCACAAAATCTGATTCCAACTTTCACAATTCTTTGAGAATGTTCACTAAATTCTAAGCACATTTTCAAAGAGTTTTAACAAAGTGGCCCTCACACCACACGCACACTAACAAACACGCATTTATTTTTTACGTGTATAAAACCTTCGTTTACTTAGGCTTTATTCTCCTAATAGAAAATATTAGTTTAATTCTCAAGAAAACTGTTAAACTGACCAGATCAGTCAGCAAAAGTTTAGCGAATCCCTGGGTAGACTTTGGATACAAAAATATTTTAATACTAAAACGTATCAATCTTTATAAGTAGGTAGTGAGTTCGAGATTCTGAGAACATATCGCTATATTTTATAATTCGGGGTTTCCTAGAAGACCCGGACGACGTGATCACAACTTACTAACTACAACGTACGGAGACCACACACACGGTAAATAGCACCACTATACAGATATGAATCTATGCCCTGTCGGATAAGTGTGTTACATGACCCTAAGTTTGCAAAAAGCCTTCCACTGCCCTCGTAGACCCGTAGTTCGAGAGAAACGTGAATAGAGTAAAGCGACATTTGCACAAAACTCGGCTGAAAAAACTTAAACCTCGTTACTCTGTAATCCTCTCGCCAGCATTTGAATTTGGGGCTTGGACCTCGGCTCAGCTGTTCCTTGAGCCGAGGTCCAAGGCCCAAATTCAAATTCAAAATTCATTTATTCCGTAAAAATGGTTACATTTGTTTGGAATCGTCATTTTTTTTTTCTCCTACCGTGCAATACGTGTCGTGGCACCTACTGAGAAACACTGCCAAAAAACTCAGTATAACCCTCTGTAAAAATAAAAAAAATGTATATATATTTTATTAACCTAATTTAATTATTATTGTAATCCCAAGCAATTTTGTCACAAAGATAATCAGAAATTTTATAATAAGCCCTGCTGCACAATTTGGCTTTAATACTCATTTTAAACTTATTAGGCAAAGGGCGCAAGTTTGCAGAAATTTGAAAGTTAGCAAAATAATGTAGACTAAATATTCATATAAAAATACGTATTGAGATTAAAAGAGGCACAGGTTGCTGATACTCTACTGTATTAATTACGTCATAGTTTGTAGTCATAGACATGTAGTCTATAAATCAAAGGTCATCCGGCCGCGGCGTATACTAATGGGCGCTGGCGGACTTACAGATTTGCCGCCAGTAGGCTATTCAAATTGCCGCCCCTACTACTGAACTACACAAAATTTTACTGTTGAAAATTTTAGACGTCAAGAAAATAAAATTGTGGGCCGAATTCGCCGGATCCTACATTTGCCGCCCCCTCCTTTTGCCACCCCTCACTTTTGCCGCCCTCTAAATACTACCGTCCTAGGCACCAGCCTACTTAGCCTGCTGGTAAAAGAAGGGCAGCGACCCGCTTTTGAACTCTGATCTAGTATTTTTGATGACTCAGACTCGTCTCATAACATCACCCTCGTCAAGACCCTAAAGTTCTCAACCCGGGAACTGGATATTTCAGTTTTAAGTTATTATTACTTAATTGGGGCTGATGATGATGATGCTAACTCTACCGCAGGATGAGAACAGGGCCTCAAGTCCTCAGGTCAAGCAGGGAGAGGGATGATTTTCGAGCCAGGTGTCATGTGAATTCGCGGAACATACTTATACCTAATACTAGACATATTATAAAAAGAAACTTGGCTAGCCAGGGTAGTTGAGAGACAATGCCATGGTCACCACGCGTGGCATGCGAATTGGTAATCACAGTCAGACAATGACTATCTTCGAGCTGATAAATGCTGCTGCCCATCCATCAGTTGTATATTCCATAGTCACCTCTTATGTCACCTATGGGAAGGTATGGGGTGGTCTATTCTAAGCAACCTTCCGATGCCCTCGTTGACCCGAAGTCCGAGAGCCCCGCGAACTGTAAAGTAGAGCGACAGTTGCACAAAACTCCCCTAAAGAAATTAAAAGCCATAATCCCTCAATCTATCCGTCAGCGACCACCCTGAGCCGAGGTCCAAGTCCCATAGAGGACGCCCTCTTGCGCAGGTTGCTTAGTTTGTAGTGTTTAAACCATTTATCTAGGCTGGAACTCTGCTCGTATTTATGCCCGGTGAAGTAGCAAAAGCCTCAGGGCTAACATAGGTACGTGAGAAAACAAAAAAAAACGATTCTAAGCCGGAAACCACTCGGCGAATCTTACACGTGTTTTATCTATTATTTATTATATTGTGATTCTATGACAGTACAAGTGCGTATTAATACCTAATTGCTAAATAAATACATATATATGTTTTTTTAAAGATTACTAGCAGATTTTTACAGTCTACTAGTATTCTTGTTAACCCCTTGTGCTAAGCTAAAATGCTTGTTACGAGTTACGAGTGGGTTCACGACGGTAGTGCAATGGGTGGGGATCTCACCGGCGACCACAAGATCCTAAGACCGAAGTCCGACACCCCTAGCCATTGGGTTATGGCCGCTTGTCATATTAATTTCCGTTAGCTTATTTCATTTACATGCTGCGTAGTTGGTTCATCAATGTAACTATTAATTACGCCTCCGCGTATATGCGCCCGTCAATATCTGTACGAAGGTAGTACTGGTGACTGCAACCCTATAACCGATGCACGTGTAGGTATTGATTCAGAGATGAAGGTTAAACGTCAAAGTTCACAGGCAGCGTGATTTATGTTGCGCAACGAAATACCTACGCGTTTACAAAATTTATTAATAATATCTGGTTGAAAGGGTAAGGGCTTGTTTTTTTTTTCATTTCACATTTGCCGGATTGGTGACCGCAGTATTACGTTGTACCCCACAAGGAAACGCTGCCAACTGCTTAACGTGCTTTCCGGGGCACGGAGGGTAGTCCCTCAACCAACCAGACCCGGAAAGAAATCTTAGAATTTACACAAAGATTTCCTATCCGGCGTGGGGATCGAACCCACAACCTCCGACATTTAAAGCGAGCCAAATACCGCTACGCTACGGTGGTTATCCGAAACGTAAAACATTTTAAAATGAGAAGTTTTCCTCAACAAGATGGTCACCAACCCGCCTGCCAAGCGTGGTGACTATGGCAAATACCCTCCCTTGGGAGGCCAATGTTCAGCAGTGGACGTTGTACGGGCTGATGATGATAATTATGAATAAGAACAGACCACAGAATATTGCATACTAAACACTTTACAGAGTCGGTACAATTGGCGGCCTTATCACAAAATGTGATCTCTTTTTTTTTATTTTATTAAATATAGGCTTACGTTTCACCATAATCTCGCTTGATGGAAGGCGAAGATAAGGCCTATGATGATTCACGCGTGCCTAGAAAGTGTCTGTTCACTTTAGCTTTAAAAAATCTCTTCTAGTCCAGCAGCCACCGCCTGTTTTTTTAAAGTGATTAATAACAGGCTGAATCTTCGTGAGTTCGTTCGATTCGACGAGACGCCCAAGTTTATACTCTGTGCACATTCTCAAAGAGGTAGGTAATGTAGTGCGCCCCGCCGCCTACCGCCCTAGGCTCGGCCTTGGGGAGTGGGGAACATGGGCCCCGCTCCCTTCGAGGCTGACCCATGAGGAGTAGGGACGCCTCTACACTCCGGGCGTCCCTATAATTGGGCAAATGGGCCACTATAAGTGTGGCCCTGGAGATCCTGCGGTACCATATTGGCCGCGGGTGCCGTCGGGGGGCCGGATTGCTCATGCGTACCCGGCCCCCGCCAACGGCGGATCGAAGGAGTGTCCGGGAGGTTTTAGTGGCGTAGGGTCCTCTCCTCGTGGTATGAGTTAAGCATACCACGCTATGGAGAGGGCGAGTCCCACATATCCCGCCGCCAGCGCGCGAATACGCTGCAGAGGCGGTGGGAATGCGTCAATGCATGTCCCCACGGAAAAAAAAAAAAAAGGTAATGTAGTGCGCAGATGTAATACATGTCGATCTGGTAGGGTGTCGAAATTGTCTGACTAACAGTAATTTTTTTATTGAAATTTTAACGCGGCGACAAACTAATCTGATTAAAAATGGTTTTAAAAATAATTAAAATGGGTAGCAAAAATAATAAGTTGGCAGCTACAGTGAAGTAGCATTTTAAGTATAAAGTAGCAGCTTTATTTTGAGTTGTAAGCTTTGATTAAATTTAATTTGGCAGTGATTTTTTGGTGTGGCAACTGAATTTGTTGTAAGGCGACAACTTGACGGTGGATAAGACGTTGAAAATAGGTTTTCATAAATTATTCAACGAGTTTGTTTATAAAATTTACTGTCTAACCTAACCTAACCAATAATTGTCAATAATACAATGTTTGATATCCCACTGTAAATATTAGCCGCCGAGTCATTATTTTTAATACCTCACCTATTATTTCATCGGCCCTATTAATATATTTGCTGTCTTATTGTAGCAGCCATTATTTAGTTTAAATAGATCCTTGCCTTTTGTAGGTACATAATGTAATTGTAAAATACTGTACTTAAAATATTTAATCGCTGTCAAGTTTTTTTTGTATCCAAGTAGTTAGTCGCCTAATAAGTTGATATTCGCCTCAAAAATAATTAGCCATTTTAATATAATATGATAATAAACTCGGAGAAACAATTGTCCTACAAAATCGATGGTTTGAGTAGGAGCGTCCTCCACGTTTAATAGGTCGAAACAACGAGGTCATAAAAAATATTTGTCGGAGCGGCGCCATCTACTAGCATGATACAGTGGTGTCATCTAGTTTATTTGAGGTGTAACAACACCGATAGTTGGTTTGTGGTTCAATAATTAGTTATCTAATAAGTAAAGAAACGTCAGGTATTTCTTGCCTGGGCGGAATCAGAGATGGCGTTGCGAAGTTGTTGATAACCTGACAGCGGTCAAAGTCATCATAAGAAAAAATTAGTAAAAAGGTTCGGCGAATGGTTCCGAGGTTCTAGTCTGAGGAGTTGAACTGAACGGTCGATACGTAACGTCGTCTCTGGGATCACCACGTTTCTATTACATTTCACCTGTAGGCATATAATCAGCGAGCAACCTGCTCCTGTTCCTACTGATCCTGCCTCTGCTTCTACATCAGAAGTGGGATGTAATCAGCGCCCTGTACCAGAAGATGCCAACAAAGATGTAAACGTGTGGCAAAAACTCATTGAGCAGCAAAACAAAAGTTTTATGGCAATTTTGGAGGCAATAAAACCAACATCTGTGAGTACCTCCCTGAGTTTGATCCTGACAAGGCAAATGTGGATCCCCGTTCGTGGATATCGACCGCTGACATGTGTGTGAGCGATAAACAGCTTAACGGCGCTCCACTAATGATGGCGCTCAGCCGCGCACTGAAAGGACAAGCATCATCGTGGCTGTCTCAACATGGACTGAATTCAAAAACATGTTTGTGGCCAGGTATGATTGCTCAGATACAGCTGCTGCGTTTTTAATCAATTTGCGTGCAAGTAGACCTAAAGACAATGAGTGTCTGTCCGCATATGCAGCAAGAATGATGACTTCGCTCATGTCAAGATGGTGTGGACTGTCTACTGAGCAGCTAGCTATAGCCACTATTATGACACGTGTTGCGCAATTCGAGCCCCGCGTACAGAGATTGGTTTTTACTGCAAACTTGACCTCGAGAAACGAGATGCAACGAGAGTTGAAGGCTGTGTCTTACTTGAAAATGCGCAATAATGGGACCCGTGATGACAAAACAGAACCCGAGGTCAAGAAATGTAAGCCTATACAACCACTCAAATGTTTCAACTGCGGCAAAATGGGTAATCGGGCAGCATCCTACCGATCTAAGGATACAAGAAAGCACAACCGGAACTTCAGTTCGTCTTCGAGCAACTCGAGCAATACTACGGGACAGACTAAGCCGACTACTTCCAACCTCACTTGCGTTAAGTGTGGCAAGCCAGGACACATCGCATCGCGCTGCCCCTCGTCAGGAGCCAAGGACAGCGCTGCTGCTGCCGGCGCTACAACGGAGCGATGTGTGGACATATGCGTTGTTAACGTACTTGCTGAGACTCTAAGCCATTATGGTGAGCACATTTCGTTTTATTGTGACTCGGGGTCGGAATGTTCGCTTATCAAAGAGTCGGTCAGCGCTAAGTTACGTGGTAAACGACTTGATAATATTGTGTCATTGACTGGCATTGGGTAAACGAGAGTAAATAGTTGTGTGCAGATATTAACCACTGTCGAAATTGATAATATTACGCTTGAGGTATTATTTCACGTCCTTCCAGATCATTATTTGCGCCATGATATCGTGACCTTTTGCGACGTATGTCAGAAAATTATGATCCTCCATAAATTGATGAAGCATTTGACCGATGTGATTCCAAATGATAATGAAATGTCATGTTATTGTTGTAAAAAATAATGTTGTTAGTTTGTGTACTGACAATGTGTGTGTATGCGTGTTCCATAACTTTTAGGAGGTAAAGAAGAGCACACTGGAGGTTCTGGCCCCAAGTTGATCAATTATTGACCAATTGATTGAAATTTGTAATTTTCAATGGTTCGCCGTCATTTTTATGATGACTGATGAGAGTTCCTTTACCTACCCAAAAGCTATGATGGTGCTTATAAAGTGTGTGTTCCATTACCAAAATTGGTGATGATGATTGATTTCGAAATGTGTTGTGTTCCTACTGTCAAAGTATTGACTATAGAAGGTGTTCCTACAGTCAGAGTATGGACTGTAGAAGGTGTTCCTACAGTCAGAGTATGGACTGTAGATGGTGTTCCTACAGTCAGAGTATTGACTGTAGCAGGTGTTCCTACAGTCAGAGTATTGACTGTAGCAGGTGTTCCTACAGTCAGAGTATTGACTGTAGAAGGTGTTCCTACAGTCAGAGTATTGGCTGTAGCAGGTGTTCCTACAGTCAGAGTATTGACTGTAGAAGGTGTTCCTACAGTCAGATTATTGACTGTTGAAGGTGTTCCTACCTGCCTAATTGAGGGTGTAGATGATAATGGTGTGCCTATAGAAGATCGTGTACCTATAGAAGATCGTGTGGATACGATAGTTGTGATTATTGTACTTAGTTATTGTGGAAATAAAACATGTTTAGCTGTTTTGCTCATTCCCACCCCTACCATGATGGGGTCAGAATGGGCCGAGCGTGTCAGAGGCTCTTTGTGCTATTTCTTTTACAGGCGAGTCACCCGAGGACGTGTGACATGCAGGATGGCCGTGTCGGAGCGGCGCCATCTACTAGCATGATACAGTGGTGTCATCTAGTTTATTTGAGGTGTAACAACACCGATAGTTGGTTTGTGGTTCAATAATTATGGACTAAGAGCTGACAACCGAAAAGGCAAGGTAATTTGATCATTCATAAAAATGATTTATCAGCTTACCTGGAGCATTCTAAGCATAAAGACGTCGACCTGGCAGGATTCGCGTGGTGGATGTGGGAGTTATGGGGTGGGAAAAAAATAAAAAAAAAAGATAATGTGATCAGGATTACTTTTTATGCCAAATGGTTTGCCTACCTCCCCAAAGCACACAAAAAAAATCTGGCGTCATTTGGTTGGTGGAAAGGTATCGCCAGGCTTAATTAAAGTGAGGAAAAAAAATTATTTTTAGGTAATAAGAACAAGGCTGGCTTTTTTGTGCTTAAAGTTTATTATTCCCAGAGGCTAGTAAAAAAAAGCCAGCCAATAATAGTGGTGGGAACATGTCGAAAAAAATAATTGAAAATTTATATTTTAAATTGTATTTTGCTCGAGAAAGAGCTAAGGGGCATGAAAAAGAGCGCGTGGAGGGGATACACGTGACTACGGCGTCCGTGCTCTCTCGGTAATGTGCCTGTAATTGGTTTACGTAAATAAATATGATTTTTATTTTATTTTATTTAAACAGAATATAAAAACACGTCCACGCGCTGTAAAATAGACGCTAAACTGAAACAGCTGGCGCTCCGGAAACGTTCGGGCTCTTTCCGCTCAACGAGTGCGACGAGACCAGCCAGGCGCGTTCGGTTTACAGAACATGAACGACGCGCCGAGTGAGCACGGACGCCGTCGTCGCGAGTATCCCCTCCACGCGCTCTTTTTCATGCCCCTTAGCTCTTTCTCGAGCAAAATACAATTTAAAATATAAATTTTCAATTATTTTTTTCGACATGTTCCCACCACTATTATTGGCTGGCTTTTTTTTCCTAGCCTCTGGGAATAATAAATTTTAAGCACAAAAAAGCCAGCCTAGTTCTTATTACCTTAAAATAATTTTTTTTTCCTCACTTTCATTAAGCCTGGCGCTATCTTTCCACCAACCAAATGACGCCAGATTTTTTTTGTGTGCTTTGGGGAGGTAGGCAAACTATTTGGCATAAAAAGTAATCCTGATCACATTACCTTTTTTTTTCTTTTTTTCCCACCTCATAACTCCCACACCCACCACGCGAATCCTGCCAGGTCGACGTCTTTATGCTTAGAATGCTCCAGATAAGCTGATAAATCATTTTTAAGAATGATCAAATTACCTTGCCTTTTCGGTTGTCAGCTCTCCGTCCATTAGTTATCTAATAAGTAAAGAAACGTCAGGTATTTCTTGCCTGGGCGGAATCAGAGATGGCGTTGCGAAGTTGTTGATAACCTGACAGCGGTCAAAGTCATCATAAGAAAAAATTAGTAAAAAGGTTCGGCGAATGGTTCCGAGGTTCTAGTCTGAGGAGTTGAACTGAACGGTCGATACGTAACGTCGTCTCTGGGATCACCACGTTTCTATTACATTTCACCTGTAGGCATATAATCAGCGAGCAACCTGCTCCTGTTCCTACTGATCCTGCCTCTGCTTCTACATATTAATAACCAGCAGATTTTTTGTATGCAGCTTAGTAAATATTAGTATTATTGAATGGCCACAAAGTCCTACAAATGTAGTGGTAGGTTTTCCTAGTCCTACACTTGGAAGTTATCGATTCCACGGTAATACTTTTTTCTTGTGAACCCCTCGTGCTAAGCTAAAATGCTTGTGCTGCAAGTGGGTTCACATCGGTAGTGCAATGTGTGGGGATCGAACCGGCGACCACATGATCACAATTCCAATGCCCTAGCCCTACGCTAGGCTACGGACGATTTATATGTATAATACATCAGCATTACACCCGTGCGAAGCCGGGGCGGGTCGCTAATGGTTTAATATAACAGTATAACAATATCTATATGTATCTACCCAAAAAGATCGCAGAGATAACACTGTGAATTTGGGTAAAACGTGGGTGTTTAACAATAGTTAAAGAAGCATTTTATAGGAGGGGAGTCTATTCTCAAAAGGGTCCATTGAAGTTGGTACTTAACTCAAGGTTGTTACTGATATCATTTTATAACAAGGACCTTAATGTTACCGTTAAATCTTATGAACGTTTAAAATAAATTCTTATAATGTTTCCTTTTATTTCTAAACTAAATCTAAAAAGATTATTTTGTTTGCTTGGTAGGAAAAATATTTCATTTTTAGATTGCCCATTTATTGAGCTAGGCTCTAGGCACCAATGAAGAATTTTTCGAAATCAGCGTTACCCGAATGAAATTCCACATAGACTAAGTCGCGGGCGCTAGCTAGTAGATATATGTGTGTGTGTGTTAGGGGCACCTTATATATACCTTTTAACACAGGTCATAGTGCAGAAATGTCTGTGACAAAATAATTTAATGCCTATATTAAAAAACACCGTAGCGTCTCGAAATTTGGCTCGCTTTTAGTCTCGGAGGTCGTGGGTTCTATCCCCACGCGCTGAACAGGAAATCTTAGTGTAAATTCAAAGATTTCTTGCCGGGTCTGGTTGGTTGAGGGACTACCCTCCGTGCCTCGGAAAGCACGCTAAGCCGTTGGTCCCGATTATTATAACATCATCTATAATAATCGTATATCAGGGAAAGGGCAGCAGCGATTCCTTGTGTATTACTACATAATACTGCGGTCACCAATCCGCCTGCCAAGCGTGGTGACTATGACAAATACCCTCCTTCGGGAGGAGGCCCATGTCCAGCAGTGGACGTTATACGGGCTGATGATGATGATGATTAAAATACTGAAATACGTCTATAGCAGATTGGCTTTGGAAAGTTCTGGATAATTCAATTTATAACACTTGTGTCATAAATTTCTAATGTCAATAGTGTCACAATATCTAGAAAAGTAATAACTTTTCTAGATATTGTGTTTAATTGTACTGAACATGGGCCTTAACAGACCTTGATAAGTGAGGGCCGTTGATGTATTTTGCCATAATCATCACGCTTGGCAGATTGGTGATCGCAGTAAGATTATAAGTAATATTGAGCTGGCAGATGCTGCTCTGAACTGCTCTGTCTCAGAAGCGACTGCCGTAACCGGTGCAGTCAAATATGACTAATATGATATTACTTTGACTTTAATGATAAAAATGTCTTCGCTGCTTAGTGTTTACTATGCATTCAAAAAATATTTAAATTATGCAAATTTATTAAGTCAATGTATTTTCAATAATACAGTAACAATAACACAGAAAATGCTTTACAATAAACCTATATTAATTATGTCATTTTTATCAAAATCATAGTCATATCGTTATAAGATTACCCTACAGCATTAAAAACGCGTTACCCTGCAATAGTTTCTAAAATTCCTCAAAAACTATCAATTTCAACCATAAATTTATTTTTAATCCCGACCCATACAAGCCTTGAACTGCCGCTGAAATCTAGATACCTACTATAGTTTTCAGTGGCAGCCCGAGGCTAGATTCAGTTCGAAAGCGAGATTAAATTATGCACTCTCTGTAAAAAGAGTAAAAAGTTGCTTGGAAAATTAACTTATCAAAGATTGCACCACCCGCGGCAAACCAGTAAAAATAAAAGTGTAAATATCCTTCTGAACCCCTGCCCCCCCCCTGCCCTTCAACACCTAGAACAGTGGTTCCCAACCGGTGGTCCGCGGACCACTGGTGGTCCCTGGAAGCACAGGACATGGACCTGAAGCTGCCCAAAAACTATTGCGACGCATAAAAATATCTCTTCACAGAACGTAGTATTTTATAACATACAGACGTAATTGTAATAGTGTAAACTTAAGGGCAATTCCGCAAAACAGGTGGTCCGTAACGAGATAAACATTTTGTAAAATGGTCTTTCATCACTTAAAGGTTGGGAACCACTGACCTAGAACGTCTGATTCGTGCCCTGTTAGTTACAGAGATTAGCTCGGCTAAACACACAACAGCCTTCATATTTGTAAAATTACTTATTAATTTGCATATACTATCTCGACATACAAATATAAGGTGTCGCAGAAAAGTAGAATTCGCGTATTCTGCTGCACACACGCTAAATAATTACTTTATTACATCAAAATGTGCCTAGAATTGGGTATTTCTAAAACTTAATCACATTTAAATAAAGCACCAAATCTATTTCTTTTAATTTTGACATGGAATTATCAAAACTCTTTGGTAATTAACAAACTACCAACCAAAAAAAATGTTGAAAATAGACCATAAATATTGAAGCTATGTAATTAATCAATGATTATTTTAAACTTAAGTCAAAATTCAATATAAATTTTGTTAATATGACCAATAAAAAATAAATTCAGCAACTTACCAGTTATCACCAGGAATAACTCGTCGACAGCGGCCGATGATTTCAACTGCCGACTATTCCCGCCCGCCCGAGCTTATATCCCGCTACGGCGTAGTTGTCAGGACTGCTACGAACTATGGCGTAGGCGTTACATACATTACAGAAATAGTGCTATTGCGTAATGGTACAAAATTTGTTAAAAATGTAATTTTTTAAAGTCCGTTCTGCTAAATTTGTGATCGTTAATAATTTCGATGATGCTAGACATCAGAAAATAATTAAAAAAATATTCTCCGTCGTGTCTGTCTGATCGACAGACATACAGAAGTATCTTCTTTTACTTGAAGAAGAAGAAGTACAGTCTGAAGAAGCAGAATTGATAGCTATATACTACCTAAACAAAATAAAACATTGGTTTTGGAAAAGAAGTCACCTTGAATTACGCCGCTCACATTTCCCGTCTCCGCCGTGCGTCGTCCGCGCACAGTTCACATCTCCGCTTCCATCGTGCCATAGAAATATTAAATATCTCCGCACGGCGATCTCCACTGAAGCTGAGCGGAGAGGAGATGTCTCGATATCGCAATTCTATTGGTTTTTTAAAAAACTTCTCTCCGCTCGTCTCGTCTCCGCTTTGGTGGAGTCCCGGCCTTAGGGGGACGTTTGAAGCAAAATAGAAGTCATCCAGATTTTTTTAAATTTTTTTGTTTCTCTGTCTATTTGTACGGTCTAATCTCCGAAATTCAACAATCAACATTTTAATCACAGAAATAATAATTAATTCATAATGAATTAAAAAAAAATACATTGAGCAGTAATGAGTTTCCCTGGGATAGTTAAAAACCGAAGGAATAACAAACACCACACGGACAAAGTCGCAGACATCAGCTAGTCACTACATAGTATAAAACAAAGTCGCTTTCTCTGTCCCTATATCCCTATGTCCCTATGTATGCTTTAATCTTTAAAACTACGCAACGGATGACGATGCGTTTTTTTTAATAGACAGAGGGATTCAAAAGGAAGGTTTATATGTATGATACATCAGCATTGTACCCGTGCGGAGCCGGAGCGGGTCGATAGTCATTTATAAACGTGAAAATTTGTAAGAATGAATAGATTAATGTTTGTTACTCTTTCACAGAAAAAATTACGATACAGATTTAGCTGAAAGTTTGCACGCGGATAGTAGATAAGCTGAATTAATATATAGGCTACAAAACATAATGCTCCGACCCACTGGAGCAGAGTGACGCGGGTAAAACCGAAGGGTGCAGTTAGTAGGCTATATTGTATTATGATGTTCCCTCAAAGACGGTAGCTATGCAAGTAAAAACGAGAGCGAGAAACTAGTCCTACTAATATTATAAATGCGAATGTTTGTATGTGTGGATATATGTTTGTTTGTTACTCTTTCCCGCAAAAGCTACTGAACGGAATTGGCTGAAATTTGGCACCGGGATAGGTTATACGCTGGATTAACATATAGGCTACAAAACATCACGCTCCGACCCACTGGAGCAGAGTACCGCGGGTAAAACCGCGGTACGCAGCTCGTATGATATAAAATAGAGCTGACTTTATATCTTCTTTCAAATATAAGTAGATGCTATTTTTATATCAAAGAATTTCCTTGAAAATGTCATGTGTTATTTTTAGCTCTCGACAAAAGGCTTGTTATAAGGTTGACGTATTTTTCATTGTACCTGTGCGCTGTGTGCTTGTCTGCGAATGAAAAAGCGTTTATATTTTTACTCTGCTACCAGGCAAATGGTTTAAGTTGAGTATCATCTTAAAATATTGTTTTGGGATGATGTTGTAAACCACTTGAAATTAGAGATGGGCCGACTATAGTATTTGCCGACTAACCGACTAGCCGACTAATCGGTTTTCAAAATACCGATTAGTCGGCCGACTAATCGGCAATGCCCAAGGCCGGATTTAAGGGAGGGCATCCAGGGCAACTGCCCCGGAGCCTTCACAATAGAGGGGCCCTCACAAGAGAGATTTAAAATGGCTTATGTTTAACTTACGATCAGATATAGTAACATATAACACCAAAATTAAACCCGCATTTTAATGTAAAATTGTAACCAAAGTTTTAACATTTCGCTATCGTATTTAAGCAAAATGACTCCAAATAAATCATTGTTAACCCAAAAGTAGTAAATGATCACCAAAAGTAGTTACCTAAATGTTTTACTAATTTACTATTCGGTTCTGGCACTCGCCGGCCGCTGCCGCGGCACCGCTCGCTTCGCTCGCTCGGCTCGGGCGTTGTATGGCCGCAGCTCTAACCTAACCTAACCGATTGTCATTTTTCATTGATTTTATTAAGGTAGAAATAGCGCAATAATTTGCTCGCTAAGATTTGGTGATCATTAACTACATTTGGTGTTCGAATACAATTTGAAGTGCAGTCGTGACTAAAATAGCTAGTACTATTATAATTTTAGACTTTATTTTTCTGGTGTCAAGTATATATTTTTGGTGGTCATTATATTTTATCCCATTTGAAATCTTTCCAATTTTAACGGGTAAACTATACAACTTTTCTTTTATTTATTTTTTCGATGTTTTACCTTTACATACAGTACATTGTAAAATCATGATTAATGTAATAGTTCATCTATACTTGTTCACTAAAATGTTTGAATCAGTTAAATATCAGAATTCAAATCGTCCTGAAAAGTAGGTACATACTTCAAATTTTCTACACATTTATAGGGAAACTAATTTGTGCCCAGAGGGCCTCTTCTCCTTTGTTGCCCCGGGGCTTCTTGACTTCTAAATCCGGCTCTGGCAATGCCAATCATTCTAATACCTACTTGTTGGAGGAGTTCGTGCTTTTTTAGTCGTTTAGCCGCTGAGTTTATTTACTGACTGATTAATACGTTCCTATGTTGTAATGATTGTAACTTTAGATAACTACTCTAAGTAATGTTTAGAAATTATAAAACAAGTACAAATTATTTGTTTTATTTCATTTGTTATGCGCCGATCATAATGTTATTTTTATGTGGTATTCTGTAAGGTGGAGCTACGTCCCCAGTCGAGCAGCTCATTGAGTATACTATTGACTATCTCTATTAAAATATAGATTTCAGCGTTATATGGATAAAGATTGCTGTTATAATCTATACTTCTATACATATATAAAATGCTGAAGAGTTTGTTTGTTTGCTTGAATGCGCTAATCTAAGGAACTAGTCCAGTACTTCCTGATTTCCTTCCGATTTGAAAAAATACTTCTGTGTTAGACAGTCCATTTATTGCGGAAGGACTAACATAAAGGTAACATAAGGCTATATGTCATCATCATCACCCCGTATAACGTCCACTGCTGAACATGGGCCTCCTCCTGAGAGGGAGGGTATTTGCCATAGTCACCACGCTTGGCAGGCGGGTTGGTGACCGCAGTATTATGTTGTACCACACAAGAAAACGCTGCTGCCCGTTCCTTGATAAACGATTATTAAAGATGATGCTATAACAATCGGGACCAACGGCTTAACGTGCTTTCCAAGGCACGGAGGGTAGTCCCTCAATTTAAAGCGAGCCAATTACCGCTAAGCTACGGAGGTTGTCTACTAATATACTAATTTAACTACTGGCAGATAATGCCTACTACGGCATTAAGTCCACCTTGGTACAATAGTTTGTGCTTAAGTTTTATATAAAAATAAATAAATATTGACCTAAATCAAAATCTGTGCCAATTGGCCTCATAGTTCTTAAAACGCAAAAAAAATAATTCATACCATAATACAAATACAAATATTTTTTCTTGAAATAAATTAAGGTTCGTGGTTCGAAATAAAAGACCTTCAACCCTTCCTTTGATGTTGTGAAATCAATAATAATTTAACAATATACCAATTAGAAACAAGTTTTAACGGTCGGAATTCACAAGGTTTCCCCCTAAAGCCATGTCAATTAAAATTACTTTGAAAAGATCTGGGCCGTATTCTTGATAAAAAAAAGTTTATTCCTGTGAACCTAACGTACCTTATGCCGTAAACACTCTTAAAATGGGAAAGAGTTGATGAACCTACTATTAAATGACAGGTGGAAAGTTTGACATGGACAAAATGAATACAACTTTAAAGTATGATAAAAAAGTTACAGAGAGGTTCCAAGGAAGCCTGGATTTAGAAATCCGGAGGCCCCGGGACAACAAAGGAAGACCCAATTTTTTGTCCGGGGGAAATACATTTACGCATCCGCACGTTATGTGGGACTCGCCCTCTCCATAGCGGTGGTATGCTTTACTCATACCATGAGGACAGGACCCTAAACCACTAAAACCCCCCGGACACTCCTTCGATCCGAAGCGAGTGCCGGGTACGCACAAAGCAATCCGGTCCCCCGACGGCACCCACGGCCGATATGGCGGCGCGGTATCAAAATAGGAGAAGACCCCTTTTTTTACTTTTCCTCTAAATGTGTAGAAAATTCTAAGGACCTATGTACCTACTTTTCAGGACGAATTTCTTGAATTCTGATGTTTTACTAATCGTCTAATTGAAGTGAACAAATAAAGATGAATAACCGTTATTATAATATTTAAGAACTGTCACATTAATCATGATTCTACAAAGTACTGTATGTAAGCGTACAACACCGAAAAATTATACAGGGTTGATACGACAGAGGGGCTTTCCTTTAAACTGCCTATACTAGGTACCGTTTCCAAGCTCTGTACCAAAAATCAATTAAATAGGAGCAGTAGTTTAGTCGCAAATGATTTTTTAAGTTTTTGCGCGGTTTGAACACGATGTATCTTTCCTTACGATGCGTTGTTGCCGCTCTGACGCAAATCATTGCAAAACATCCCGCACCGGCGCGTGCGCGACGTTGCCGATTTGCTAGGTCAGTGAAATTTATTTACAAAGGGTGGTTACGTTTTACTCTGATTTGTAAGCTATTTAGTTTGTTTGAAAGAAAAAAAATCTCAATTTGGTTGCTTTTTATTTTTATACCGTATCGGATTAATAAAAAACACGTATAGTAAACGTAGCGTAATTTAATGCCCCTCTGTCATATCAACCCTGTATAAAAGAAAAGTTGTAGAGTTTACTCGTCAGCATTTAAAGAATGATTTTAAATCTCTATTGTGGGGACATCTCTATTTACCCAAAAAATTGTCGCGACAAATATACCCTATCTGATAATTTTTTTTTAATGTTACCAGATTAGGATGTCTTGAGTGTGTCCAGACAGTTCGACCTGGTAGCTGATAGTTCGATTTAAAACAACGTAGGTACCTATCAGATTTAGACATAAGAATAAATAAGTAATATAAACAATTTATATTGGGATAAAATATAATGACCACCAAAAATATACTTGACACCAGAAAAATAAAGTCTAAAATTATAATAGTGCTAGCTATTTTAGTCACGACTGCACTTCAAATTGTATTCGAACACCAAATGTAGTTAATGATCACCAAATCTTAGCGAGCAAATTATTGCGCTATTTCTACCTTAATAAAATCAATGAAAAATGACAATCGGTTAGGTTAGGTTAGAGATGCGGCCATACAACGCACGAGCCGAGCGAGCGAAGCGAGCGGTGCCGCGGCAGCGGCCGGCGAGTGCCAGAACCGAATAGTAAATTAGTAAAACATTTAGGTACTTTTGGTGATCATTTACTACTTTTGGGTTAACAATGATTTATTTGGAGTCATTTTGCTTAAATACGATAGCGAAATGTTAAAACTTTGGTTACAATTTTACATTAAAATGCGGGTTTAATTTTGGTGATCATTTTCAATTTTTTTCTGTTATATGTTACTATATCTGATGGTAAGTTAAACATAAGCCATTTATATTTGACGAATGACAAATCTTCCTGAGCCTGTTATTTGTTATATATAGAGTTATTTGTTGTTGACCAAATAACTCTAGACGTGTCAAAGGGCGCCCTTTTCTTAATAGTTGAAGATTCTTGATACCTCTAAGTACCTTCTGAAAATCTGATCCATTCTTTACTATAGTAATAAACGCATACCTACGAGAAATGTTGAATTGTTTTGCAACATTGGTATTTGCCACCAAAGACTAATCTAAATCGGAACAATACTCTAAGCTTAGGGCGGCCTGCCCCCGTATTCTAATTCATTCGAAAAGTTCCGACGGCGGAATCAACGCTGCCGATCGGAAACGTATTGCATTCCGACGGAAATGAAAAAGGCTATTCATAAATCCGGACGGAATGATCTTCGGTAATCTTCGGCATTTTCCGATCGGAACCTTGGCGCAAACCGTTTACAGAGAATGCTTTATGTTGGTAGAAAACGGGATCCTTGGTAGTTATTTAAAAGAATAAAATATTGGTAATAAACTCGTTAGTAAAATAATATGTGACTTATTTTAAATTCAAGTTATAGTTTTCAAAACAATTTATGTATCTATGTTGTATTTAATTATAATACTTTACAATAATATTGCGTTATTGAAATCACACGTAAACATTCTTCGTAAAGCTGTCAAAATTGTCATTTACAAACAAACAGAATCCGCCAATTTGACAACAACTGTGGTTGTATTTCATTCATTTTAATAACTATTTTAATTCGTACCTACGTCTGCTAAATTTTGCACTGCGAGATGAACAAAGTAAGTACCTACCTACCCTTTCTTGTACGTTCACCATTGCAGCTTTACTGTTCTGTTTAATCATTATTCTTTACTTCAGAGACCGAGGGTGTCACAGGAGCAGCGAGAAGTGCTGCTCCAATTTATGATGGGGCACGAGGACCTCGCCCGGGGGTCGACCTTCAGAAAACACTCGCCAGGCAAGCAGCTGCCTTAGAGAGGCTGGCAGTGGGGGTGGAGGCAATAGGGCAAAACTTGGCGGCAGCCATTCAAAACGGCCTAATGGCAGTGGCTGCAGCAATTGAAAAACAGCCTCTTCAGGCCTTTCTAGTGCCAACACCAGAAGAGGAAATATCTTAAGGTACATATTTTTATTTAAGAAAACTTCAATTTCCTTATAATCGATTTATTAAGCCAGCCCTAATAATCACTGCTCTCTGCAGAATGTCATTGTCCTGCACAACAACATTCTCAACATTTTGGTCACCACTGCCTCTGTTGTCATCAGGTTCTTCGTCCAGATATTGCACTTGTGGGTCACCTTTTATGCAAATATTATGCAATACTGCACATGCATTTGTAATTTGCCCCGCTTTTTCAGGGGCATATTCTAATGTTCGGTGTTTATGTAAGCACCTAAACCAGTTCTTCCAAACACCGAAGCATCGCTCGATAGAATTGCGTGCCTGAAATTAATTTAATAAGTTACTTAGGTAATTATAGATAACCGAGGGTTTATAAGCTATTGGTAAAATAACAATATAAACCAACATCTTACCAGAATGTGCATCTGGGTGTACCTTCCTTCTGCAGTGCCCTCTGGAGCATTTAGCACTGGTGTTAACAGCCATGGCTCTAGTGGATACCCAGAATCACCTGAACAAACATTTTGGTTTTAACTAAAAATAATTATGATATTATAGGTTATTTTATAGTATACATATTTTGTTGCAGTTGCATACCAAGAAGCCACATGTTGATGGATGCTACCATGTGATCTCGCACTGTGCTTGCCTTCCAGATAAAGGCATCATGTGAACTGCCAGGGTACCTTGCTATAAGATTTAATATTAACAAATCACTGTCGCATACCTGAGGAAAGAAAATAGTATTGTATACTAAAATTTCATTCATATTATTAAAAGATAATATTGAAGTATTTTATGACAACTGCACAAGTAGGTGAATCTCACGTTAACTTGAGCATTTATAATATTAAATAAGTGTTATTTGTTTTTATGAAAGTAGGTTCTGTGATACATTGTTAATACCTAATATTAGTATAAAAATGAATGTTAAAATGTTAAAAGTTTAAGTAGAATTATCTTATTTTTGTGTAGAATATTTAAAACATTATAGGTAAATGTTAAATAACAATATTAATAATAATAACATGCAGGGTTTTAAGACAAATCAATCTGTGATAATTGACTTTTTTTAAGATTATTTCTAAGATAAAGTATTTTTTATTACCACTTGTACATTCAGAGAATGCTGGCCTTTCCTATTTACATACAGTTCTTCGTGAACTACTGGTTTCTTAATTATAATGTGAGTGCCATCCACATAGCCCAGCACACCAGGCAAATTAAACTTTCTAAAGTTCCTGAAAACCTTGATATATAAAATTATAAAATAAAACTGTATTATAGACACAATTATTTATGTTATTCACACAATGTATACATAGTTTTTTGAATAGGGGTGGAATTATTTGTGTCAACTTTATTCCAAAACATTGGTAAAATAAATATCAAAAAAACTATTTGCTTTTTGTTTATGATGAATAAATCAATAAAAAAAGAGTGTTTTTTATTCAAACTCCCCCCTTTATTTTAATATCTCAAACTTCTAGAACCTAACTACTTGGTGTCTTAATCTGCAGTAATATACTACAATGTCTAATAGATTCTAGTCTAGAATAAAATCTTACTATCATTTTTGTTAAGTATTATAATAATATAAGAGTTCAAAATAAGTTAATTTAGTATATTTTGTTTACGTGGAAAGCAATAAAAAAGCCCCATTACAAATTAATAATATTTTGGATTTTTTAAATGGTATTTACTTAATAATAAATAAAATAATACAATAATCATGCCCAACGTTCTATGGAGTTTCGCCCGCCTCCTATATAAAGAAAGGTAATATGAGTATGTAGAAATAAATACAGACTCGTCTATTTTCTGCTGCCTTTCATTTACTCCACATGGAAAGCGTATCCACTTGCACAGCACGGGTGGAGCATTCAGGGCATTTGTTGTTTGGGCTATAGCTCTGGAAACTGACGCTTGACTCAGGCTCACAGTAGCGTCCTTGCCATCAGGTTTTTGATAGCTCCCTTGAGCGTAAAAGTGAAGAGCAGCTAAAAACTTGAAAAATAATAGATAGGTAATTAAATTGAGATATTTTGTGCGGCGCGCGGCGAAGGCGCGATATGATAGGTGTTACAATATAGGGTACAGTTTCACATGATCAATTGTCATGTAAACATAATTTGAAACTTAAATAGAAAGATAATTATGTATTTCAAATATATACTTAGTTACGTATTTACTATGACTCGCTTTTGACATACACAAATTCATAAAGATAATAACCATACTTGTAATAACACATAGGTAAGTACTTTGATCTCGACCGGTATTGCATTTCCATAAGATGATTTGGGGTAGTAGTCCCTAATTTCTTCAATTAGGCTTAGGCTTAGAGCCATATCCGGCAAGAGCCGATAGTGCGCACGAAAATGGGGGTCTGAAAATGGGTTTGATAGATCCCGTAGGTATTGTACGTGCTCCTTCACTACGGTTAATTAGGCGCATAGCGAGAAGGTGCTCCATCTAAAATTAATGTTTACCTATAATAACTAACCTCAAAACATAAAACAACAATTAAACGAATGAATATAGTTATATATAGATTTGTGATGGACAAAAACTCTCATTAATTACTACTTACTATACACTGAAACAAGTTCTGCGACAAATTGTCTCAATTTATATTAAAAAATAATAATTCGGAATGACTTCCGACAGCAAATAGCTCACGGAAATATTTCCGAGAAAAAGCCGCTGATTATCCGATTTCAAATGTCAAAGTTTCCGCATTCGGAAATATGAATAGCGTTTTTAGATTCCGTCTCGGAAACAGCTACTTTCCGATCGGAAAGGCCATTTCGAATGAATTAGAAATGAGCCCTCAAAATTCCGAATTGTTTTGAATACAATGTTGTTATGGTAAATTTTCCATTATTCGCCTTATTTTTTGCATTTCCCTTCCACCTGTTGTTTTACGTTTTCCTCCCTTCCTCTTAATAATGAACATGTGATCAACCAATTCCCATTTTTTATTGAGTAAAAACACAACATTTAAAAATAAAATTGAAAATTAGATTTTGATTGATTGAAAATTGAGGACCGACGACCCCATAAAGGTCGCAGGGAGTCAGTGGATGCAGGCCGCTAGCAATCATTCCCGCTGGAAACCGATGGGGGAGGCCTATGTTCAGCAGTGGACGACAACTGGCTGATGAGAGTAGCACGATCTATTTCCCAAAACTCGTTAGTTCCGTGTAGCAAAATTTCTGTTCGCGTATTAACTCTATCGCATAGGTTCACAGACGTTTAAATATCTCTACACGATTTTTTCCCAGTCGTTTTTTTTTCCAGAGCAGTTATTGTTGTTCGCATAATAATGCCATAGTACATTGTCTGTACAATGTACTCCTTCCGTCCGTGATTCTGATAAATACAAGTATAGGTATGTTAATACCTAAATGCTGAATAAATTCATAATATCAATATGAATTTATTCAGCACTTAATACTGTAACTGTAACGAATCTAACCAATTTGGAACATATTGTATATTCTAAATTTTAGTGTACTTGTCATATTCTATACTTTTTTTGTTTGATTATCTTGTTAAAATAATATGCGCTGGATTAATTAATCCAGCGCCTTTTATTTCTAGTATATTAAAATGGAATATATTAGTGAGTAACAATAACATATCCTAACATATCATATAACATCTCTTGGATCCACGTATACAATCACATACAATAACACATTGAACTAACACATTCATGACTATTCATTTCCTTGATTGTTTCAGTATAATAGATATTTACTCAAAGATAATCCCGTGGAATCTTCCGTCATATATTATTATGCTGAGACGAACAATCAATGGGGAAGCTCTATCATAAATAAGATAGTAATTATTAAAGAAGCTTAAATTAATTGATTCTTTAACCTTACTGTGCTCCAGCTGTGTAGCTCTCGTTGGAAGCTGAGCATAAAATATAACCTACCTTAAAATAATCAATATATCTTTAATCACACACACATAGACTAAGCCTCGAACACCTAAGACGAGTAGCCAGCCTATCGGTTTTTTATCGGCAACATTTCGGGAAGTGTGCGGAGGTTCTGCATAACCTGATACCCCGTTCACCTTTCCATCACCGGACGACTAGGCGCGGCGAGCGGTTTCACCGTTTTGTTGAAGACATTCCTTCAATACGCACGAAGCGATTTGCTTCTTCATAATGCGGACGGCTAAGGAGTGGAATTCTCTGCCGGGGTCAGTTTTCCGGAACGGTATAATCTGGACATCGTTAAAACTAAAGTGAACGCAGACACTTTCTAGGCAAGCGTGTATCATCTTAGGCCTTATCTTCGCCTTCCATCAGGCGAAATTATGGTCAAACGTAAGCCTATATTTAGTAAAAAAAAAAACACACGTACCTTTTTCTTATAAAATTCTTTCAATGCGTCTTCCTTTTTTTCTTACCACCAGTTTACAGTTAATATAAAATAATAATTTATGGAATCGGTCTAGCAGTTTCTGACTTTAATTAAAACCAACAACTATGTACACATCTTCTGTCTAATATGTATACAACAATAAATGAAATATCTATGAAAAAATAAGATAATAACAAAAGCTCTGTTTATTTCTAATTAACTTTCTTCCAGCAGATCCGCGATAGAAAAAAATATGAAAAGAGAACTTGAAAATGTTTAAAAGAAATGGACCGAAATGAAAAATAAATTACCAAAAACTTAAAAAAATATACTATACCTACTGTAAGTCAACAACCTCCATGGCGAGGCGGTAAAACTTTCGCTTTAACGGTGGGTTCGATTCCCGTGCAAAATCTTTGTGTAAAATCTAAAATTTATTTGGCGTCTAGTTGTTCGAGGGACTTTTATCCGTGCCTCGGAAAGCATATTAAACTGTTGTCCTTGGATGATCAATCTAGCTGTTATCTATATTAATAAAACATTTTATCTGATGTACAGCTAAAACTGCTGATCATAGAGACCCATTTTAAATGATTCCAACCCCAAGAGAATGAAAAGGTTAACAAAGTTTGTATGGAGAAATCAAAATTTACGCGGAAGAAGTCGCGTACAATAGCTAGCAGTAATATAAAACTGTATAAGTATCTAATATTATTTATTGTTTCAGCCGTAGGACGTCCACTGCTGGACGTAGGCCTCCCTCATAGATCTTCAGTTGTTGCCTGCATCCACCGTGATCCCGCGGCCTTAAACAGATCATCCGTCCATCTAGTGGGTGGACGTCCTACGCTACGCTTGCCGATCCGCGGTCTCCATTCGAGATTAAATATTACAGTTATTGTATTAAATTCTAATATTATTTTTTAAATTCTTAAGTATACAATAACTCAACTGTGTTTTTAAACAGTTAGAATGACTTTATTGAACGTCTTTATATTCCTTCTTTTTGTTATAAATTTGTTCACGCGTATACTTTTACGTACAGTGAGCAATATAACTCGCTTTACACTGAAAAATTTTATATGTAGAATAGCTGCGCCCCGCTGTTTGTTTTACCCGCGTCACTCTGCTCCAGTGGGTCGGAGGGTGATATTTTGCCTGCCTGCCTATTTATATGTTAATCGAGCTTATAACCTATCGCGGTGCAAAATTTCAGCCAATTCCGTTCAGTAGTTTTGGCGTGAAAGAGTAACAAACATACATACATCCACATACTTTCGTATCCTACTAACATTACATATAAACGCGAAAGTTTGTAAGTATGCAGGTTATGCTTGAGTAGGCGATAAATCTATTGTATTGTACCTACCGATGGTCTACAGCTATATATTATATTGTGGTACATACCACATTGCATTATGTATATTAAAAATCGAGGCATATATACGCTTCTACAACAAACTTCCTAATAATGTAATAAATCTTTCTATAAGCAAGTTTAAACGATATCTAAGATATTTCTTTAGGAATAAGCAGCACCTTTGTACATTTAATTTGTAGATGTTCCTGGACTTAAGGAAATTTGAGGAAAATTGGGGAAACTCTTAATAAAAACAAACACCTCAGAGGACATGTATTGAAATTGGATATAAAATATATCATCAAGGAAGCCCTTTAAAACACTTCTTACCTAACCGTGTGTGGTACCGTGTGTACCCAAAGTGTGATAATGTGATAAAGGCTATCAGCTTATTAAGCTTCTGGTGTGATTATAATAATTAGGCACATTTATTATTTGTGTGTACATACATAAATAAAGTGTCAATGAAATGCAAAAAACAAACATAAAATATCACAAAAGTGTAAAACACATTGAAACCTTGGGATTTTAGATTGTGAAAAAATGTTTATTTACTGGACCCTTTTTGTTTCTAGTCTAGCAAACACAAAGGGTTGAAAATAAAAATTGCTAACTTGTTACCAATCACGTTATATTGAAGCTATAAACAATGGTAAATTGTGATATACCTAAACATAGCTTTTGAACACTTTTCGAATTATTTTATTTTTATTAATTATATATATTCAAAATATAAAGACGAAGAGAAGAAAGAAGTAAGAGCTCATATACACAAGCGGCATGTTGCCAACCGCTGAGGTAACTTCACCCGTCGTCAGTCGAGTCAGTGCAGCCGTTGACGCGTGTCGACTGCAGCCGTCGACCTATAGCGACACTGGAAATTGTAATCAACTGTCAACTACAAATAGTTTTTAGTAATTCAACATCAATTTTGTCACTGGAACTCATTTTACAAATTTGTGACGCGCACTCTTATACTATTTTCAGTTGACTGATTACAATTTACAACTGCAAGTATCGCTATAGGTCAACAGCTATAGTCGATGCGTTGACGGCTGCCGCCGACAAGTTGATGGCTGGCGCCGACACGTATCGTCGGCTGCAGTTTCCTCTGCCGTTGGCAACATGCCGCTCGTGTGTATAAGCTCTAAGAGTATTTTTATATTTCAATAGAGGATAAAACACTGGCCATTTATTGTCTATATTAAAATATATAGCTGAAAAGTTTGTTTGTTTGCTTGGCATGCTAATCGCAATAATGATAATAAAAGTACACAAAAAGGGAATGTATTTAGAAAAAATAACGCCGTACATACCATGTAATCATTGATAATGTGGACACTGGTGCTAACTGGAGGAGAAAATATCAAAAAAATTCCTTGTTTAATGAAATACATGATGATATGCTACAATTTTGAATATCAAAAATAGCCACAGCGAGGTGGCAGCACCGCGCCACCGCAATAATTGATTAAGTAAAAGTATAATTACGTTTTATGAATCAAATAACTAATAAATTATGATATATTTGATTTAAGCACGACTTCGTCAGCGTGGAATAGATAATTTAGACAGCTTTAAGGTAGCCCTTTCCTGAATGAAATAATGAATTTATTCAGCACTTAGGTATTTACATACACTTGTACTTGTCAGAATCACAATGTTACACAATTATTCTTATTCTATGAATTAAACTAGATACTTACTTAATTAACCGGTAGCAAATTGTAGGATATTACAGCCAAAGTAGTCCGTCAGTCAGCTGGTCATTAATTCCTCTACTCATAATAAGTTTAAGTTCATATTCATTATTATAGATTTTAATGGATCAATATAGAAAAAATGGTAAAAACATACGATTAAGTGGCACACACCTGGGTTAAGTAAGTAAAGTAAGTAAGCTTAAGGGGTTAGGACCACGACCCAGTGGTACCACTGATATATAAGTCAGATTTATGAACATAAGAGGAAGTGATCGGCCTACAGGCGCTGGATCACAGGGCAGGGGTAGGGGTGCAACGCGGTCCTCGCCGGCGAGAATCCTACCCAAGCTAACTTGCAACTAAACTAAACTAAAGCCTAGTCTATCTCCTAATTTCATTAAAACCGTTCAGTGGTTACATACATACATATAGATTTATTTTAGCGTTTATAATATTTCTGTTAATTTATTTTAATTAATATTTAACAATTGTATACAAGGTAACGGGCAGCTGTGTTTCTCAGTAAATTAAAAACAAAAAATGAAGCCAGTGACTCAGCAGTGGGCGCTAACGGGCTGATGATTAACATCATGATGATGTATTTTTTTCTTAAACGGGCTTTTGCTACTTCTCCGGGCATATAGACGAGCAGAGCTCCAGCTTATATAAATGGTTTAAACACTACAAACTAAGCAACCTGCGCAAGAGGGCGTCCCCTGCGGGACTTGGACCTCGGCTCAGGGCGGTCGCTGGCGATGGGATTGAGTGATTTTAAGTTTTTATATTTTAGGGAAATTTCGTGCAACTGTCGCTCTACTTTACAATTCGCGGGCGTCTCGGACTTCGGGTCTACGAGGATATCGGAAGGTTCTTAGCAAACTAAGGGTCGGGAGGGCGATGATGTAGAAATTCATAATTAGGCAACTATGTGTAGTTGGTTTGTTCATAGTTGGTAAAACGCGTGTTATTTCCATTCGTACCCTACTTCCAAGCTAATCTATATACAAGTGGATAGATCCACTTGTATATAGATTACAGTACAATTTACAATTACAATACAGTAGAATTTACAATTATTACAAAACTGGAAAGGCCTCCCCGCTTCGCACGAGTAGTAAAAGCATAATTTACACAAAACCTTTACATAATAAATGTAGTTAAACTTCCCTCGTAAATCACTCTATCTATTGGTGAAGACTGCTTAAAGGTTAAAATATGCACTCGTAATCTATATGTTGTAAATAATCGATTGAAAAACTCGAAATACTAATGAGACTTACTATTTACAATTAACAAAGCCCCCAAAAAACCACAATTGTCGTAACAATCTGCCAAAAATCATCGCACCGCATGTATACTTCGCTTATTGGCGCTAGCCAGAATAAACTCCGTACACCGCTAAAATGACTGCCTGTTGGTATGTGCGTTGTGACTCGCGCTTCTCGTCACTCAATTCGGACTTATATGTAATTTCCATTTTGCCCACTACTTCCATCTTGCCCTCCCTTGCCAACCATCCGATGCCCTCGTAGACCCGAAGTCCGAGAGGCCCACGAACACGTCGACCAGCGACCGCCCTGAGCCGAGGTCCAAGCCCCACAGGGGGCGCCCTCTTGCGCAGGTTGCTTAGTTTGTAGTTTTTAAACCATTTATAAGGCTGGAGCTCTGCTCGCCTTTATGCTCAGTGAAGTAGCAAACGCCTCGTGGCTACCAACGTAATATGTCCATCCAAAAAAAAAACCTCTATTACATACCTAGCGATAAGAGTAATTTCTGGAGCGGATGAGTCCAGCGGAGGATACAGTTTTATGGTTATCTTAGGATTAGCAATGAATACTTTTATTTGGCGTCTGTGTAATTAAGATAACACGCGTTAAACATGAACTACCCAATTTATAACTGAGAGGCTTCTCTGAAGTTAATGAATAATGTCTTATTCAGCAAAAGTCACTTGGATATAAATTTACTAAAAATAGAAATGACGGTTAAGCGCGTTATATAGCATACTAAAGTCCTCTCGACCGAATTCAGTCACAGCAGCCATCCCTAAGAAAAATTGCCATCTGCACATGTCTTTTTTTTTTGTTAATATGATTAGGTGCTAGCCGAGTTTTGCTGTATACTAGTAGATATTCTTGTTAACCCCCCGTGCTAAGCTAAAATGCTTGTGTTACGAGCGGGTTCACTTCGGTTGTGCAATGGGTGGGGATCGAACCGGCGACCAGTGTTGCCATATATACAGATTTATCTGTATTGGTACAGATTTTTGGCTCCTGATACAGATGACAGATTTCACTTGAGGTTTATACAGATTTTTTAAATTCAAATTTTCATGTGAGAATACATGATAGATTATAAGTAAATGGCTCAAAAATTAATACATTTTGGTCCTAAAGATTTATTTGTCTTTTAAACTAGATGCTACAATTAATGTTGCTATGGCAAACCAATTGATAGATATTACTATATTACTGGACCAATTTCTTAATAAAGAATATTTTCTTCAATTAATTTGATAAAAACGAAAACTCGCAACTATTTAGGTACAGACAAGGTAGGAAAAACAATTATTCAAAAAACGAGCCATGTTTCAATCTAAATGTTCATAAAAATATGATTAATAAAATGAATAAAAGTATGTATCAATAATAAATATGTTTTTCACTTGTCTACTACTTTATTAAAATTTTAATTAATACAGATTTTAGCTTTTTCATCGTATACAGATAGAATACAGATTTTCAGATATAGCGATTCAAATTTCGAGGTTTAAGATATGGCAACACTGCCGGCGACCACCAGATCACTAGTCCGACGCCCTAGCAATTGGGCTACAATATTTATAGTGCAATTGTGCGCAAACATAGGTGCACTCCCTTATTGTCAAAACCAGTGGACTGACCGCTTCAAGTGTTCTCCGAGGCACGGGTGAAACACTACAAACGTTCAGGTTTCGGGCTGTTACTTAGATTTTTCTAAATAGAAAATTTCTACATTTTTTTTAGGAGATTGAACCCGGGACCTCACTGCTTGAGGTCGAACATATTGCCGCTAGACCAACATACTACTGCATACGTAGCGAAATGACTCGCGTTGACAAAATATACGCCATATACAATGAGTAGGTACCTAATGTGCCTATACCTGGGTATGTCATTGGTATATGTCGCTTTAATGATTTCTAATAGCAATAAATACCATGACAGTAAGACACTTAACAGTGACAACCTCCGTAGCGTAGCGGTATTTGGCTAGCTTTAAATCTCGGAGGTCGTGGGTGCGATCCCCACGCCGGACAAGAAATCGTTGTGTAAATTCTAAGATTTCTTCCCGGGTCTGGTTGATTGAGGGACTACCCTCCGTGACGTACCCTCGAAAAGCACGTGACGCCGTTGGTCCCGATTATTAAGATATCATCTATGATAATCGTATAGCAAGGAACGGGCAGCAGTGTTACCTTGTGTGGTACAACATAAAAATGCAGTCATCATCCCGCCTGCCAAGCGTGGTGACTATGGCAAACACCCTCCTTCGGGAGGAGGCCCATGTTCAGCAGTGGACGTTCTACGGGCTGATGATGATGATGATGATGAGACACCTAAAAGTGATTAGTGATAGCCTATAGCCCATTTTTCAATTGGGGTACCTGGATTAAAGTTAAAGCCGCGTGCTAGAATCTAATAACAGATAAGCTGCTTTGCCAACTTCAAATATTATTTAAAGATATCCAGGGAACCACTAAGCATCGTCGTCCACCTAGGTAGCTAGTTGCAGGTTGCAGGTGTCGCTAGGAAGGTATTCTCGCCGGCGAGGACCGCGTTGCACGCCTACCCCTGCCCTGTGATCCAGCGCCTGTAGGCCGATCACTTACTCTTATGTTCATAAATCTGACTTATATATCAGTGGTACCACTGGGTCGTGGTCTACCCCCTTAAGGGTGCCCCTAGGTGTGTGCCACTTAATTGTATGTTTTTTTTTCCAAACTTTTCTATATTGATCCATTAAAGTCTAAATTAATTTATATGAACTTAAACTTATTAAGAGTAGAGAAATTAATGACCAGCTGACGGACGGACTACTTTGTCTGTAATATCCTAAAATTTGCTACCGGTTAATTAAGTATCTAGTTTAATTAATAGAATAAGAATAATTGTGTAACATTGTGATTCTGACAAGTACAAGTGTATGTAAATACCTAAGTGCTGAATAAATTCATTATTTCATCACCAAAAATGAGGTTCCTACAGGAGTGATTTTTAACCTATCAAATGCAGAAAGTATTTCAAAACGATAAAAATCATATAAGTACTTATATCAACACCATCAAATTACAGCATTAATTTAGATCAGGGCAGAAACCCGAGCATAAACGTGCCACACGAATAGTATGCCCAAAACATTCCAGAAACTTTGCTTTAATTAATTAGAACTAGAAAACGTTTACTTACTTCAAGCAATTGACGGTAATTAACGTCGTCTATTTTTGGCGCGACAAAGTCCCTGCGTTCGTTAATTTAATGGGATCTGCTGATCGACTGATTAGGTACCTATCGCGAGGCAACACTGAAATAGTGTGTAGGCGAATATAAGGGAGGTACAATTGTTTTTGTTAATAGCGTAAGTTACTTTAAGTAGGTAGGTAAATGTGTATTGGAATAGCAACTTCAGAACGCAATATTAAAAAACAATAATCGAAGTAAGTTTATATTAACGTCACACGAAAAGTTAAGATGACAAAGGTGACTAGTCAGGTCTGTGATGGATTTGCTGGAAGAAAACTCATATTTGAATAGAGCTCGCCTTTATGCATATTGTTTTTCTGATTACATTTTATTGTTGAAGGTTGCTGCTTTGTTGCAAGATAAGACCCGAACAAATATTAAAAAAAAAAAAAAACAATTGTAAATTAGCTTAGATTTAGATACAGCCAGAGGCGGAATAAACGTTGAGAGCGCCGTAGACAAGCATCTCAAGCACCCCTATTTTATAAATAGATTGTACCTGCTTATAATAGTAAAAAGGTGATTACTGTAAATAAATATAATACAAACTAGCTGACCCGTCAGACTTCGTACTGCCTCAATCGATAAATAAAAGACCTAAACTTTTGTATAAAATAAATTGGCCCGGAGAGACTTTGTTTACGCGGTGTCCTACATCTACTCTACCCCTACCCTACCTCACCCCTACCACTACCCTTCCCCTACCCTACCCCTACCCTAGTCCGTCAGTCCATAATAAATATAATTTCATTTGCAGGAGGTGACTGGTGGATTTATACATGTTTCATTTACAGAACTCAGAAAGGTGGATGAAAGGGTTCAACAAATAAAAACGCATAATAAAATAGTAACATAATTTTAATCAACACATGTCGAATCATGGCACCGCATCAAGGCACATATCATTCGTTAAAATAATAATAACATTTATATACATATTCAATAACTAGATTAACTCGATGTTACAATTAAAGGTATTTTGTAAGGCGCAGTCAACAGAACTTTAATAATTATAGCAATTAATTTTATAGTTATTAAATGAATTTAGTTATGGCATATAATCGCTATATATTTTTTCTGCGATATCATCATGAAAAGGAGCTATTTAAACATATGCCTTTCCTATAACAGAAGATAGGATCATGTGTTTACAGAAATGAAGATTTCTGTGAGATATTAATATTGTTTTATTTTTCTTCAATAACATAACATTTTTTTTTACAAAAACTACAAACGCAAGGTGAGCTTCACTCTTCACTCCACGATACACAGATACATCAGCTGTGCTAGCTGGGGGATGATCTTATTCCCAAGAAACATCTCTTTTCACACTTTTTTTATTTTTTTATTTAATGTTATTTTTTTGTTTTAAGAATGTATCATTAAACATCAATTTGTTCTCTAATATTCTCTATACGTTATATCATACTATCAGCTGTTAAAGAGAAGGCACATATTTCGGATGCCCATTTTGCTAAAAATGTATGTACATTATTAAAATTCTGTTAATTTCTCAATAACCTTATATAACGTTTTCTATACATAATACTGAACTAAATTAATAAATAAAAAATACATCACTGCTTAATAATCACATCATTTGTATGAATTCCCGTTAACATATTCGGTACAATTACATTTAACCGTAACGACTTTTAAGATGACTTCAATGTACAATACTGGTTTAATACAAGGAGTGGGACATATCTGATGTAATAAACCAGCAGTGTATACCGCATTGTAAGAATCTCATTGTTCATATATTTAATGTAGTATAGATATTACCGTAAAATATTTCTAGATTTAACGCCAAATAAGTTTTTAAAAACCTACCTTAATTTCTTGAATATAAAATTCATTTTCAATGACAAGTAAACCCATTTTCAAACTTTTTATATTACTAATTACTAAACTAAATTAACAAACTTTATTTTTGTGCGTATTTATTAACAATAAGTATAAATTGTAAACGACATTATTATAAGTTTCTTAAAATTTATAAGTACCTAATTTTCTGTACACACTAATGTAAATCGTGTAATTATTTTTCTGTAAAAATCTATATACAATTATTAAATTAAATTATTATATAAATAAATGTGATGTTAATCAGAAAAAAAATATCCAAAAAATAAAATTGGTCGACCATTTTCTTTCTTTGATGTCTCAATTATAAGTATTCTTTATAATAATGCACAACATTGACATGTGAGGCTGGTTTTATATATGTTGGCTCCAACATTTGCTGGTTATTTGTCATGAGGCGTCCACATATTGGCGTATGATCACCAACATGTGTACATTTCCTTCGAACCCGTCCAATTGCACAAATCGAAATAGCGAATTATATTGGATGAGTCTGATATAGTAAGAAACCATATTGTGCAGTAAATTTCGATCAAGTTTCATTGACTGTCATCGCGGGTAAACCACGTTCATTATTCAAATTTCACAAAACTTGACTATTTATACAGGGTGTCCCAAAAGATTACGTAGCTGGGAAGGGGGGTGATAGGGATGGTCACAAGGGTCACCAGAAAAATATAAAAAAATCCCTCTGGGTGTTTAAAAAAATAAATGGCATTTTTTAAGACTAAAAATTTTACACCTTGTGCTAACTGTACCTACAAATATGGCTGTATTTAAAAAAAATGCTGTTATGTAATCTTCAATAACAACAAGGTCATCAACATCAACATCAAAAATAACAAGGTGTAAAATTTTAAGTTTTTAAAAAAATGCCATTTTTTTTTAATACCCAGAGCGGATTTTTTTTTTTTCTACTGACCATTGTGTCCATCCCTGTCACCCCCTTTCCCAGCTACTTAACCTTTTGGGACACCCTGTATACCTCAACCTTTCCTTTAGTAAGTTTTTTATTTTATCGCGAATAGATAGACAGACAGACGCGGCAGACTTTGTGTTATGATACGCGGTCTAAAAGGTGAATACAAATCGATGAATTTCATTATTTTCATTTAGCTATACGGGTGGTGAACGTGGGGCCAACGTGGAGCCAACGTGTATGTTAGACGAATTTATAGAATAATGTAAGATGCGACCGTCTATTTCCGACCATGATAAATATAATTTCAGTGGGCTTGAAGACCAAACAAGATGATTTTGTCCGTCAGTTAGATTAATGAATAGCCTTTCGACTCGAGAAGAAGATTACTAAAAAATATTAGACACCTATTTTTTTATTTATCCAATCAATCAAAATTTACAAAGATACAGAGCAACAACAAACTATAAAGTTCAGAAGAGGAGGGCGTGTGACGTCACTATTAGATAAAAATGTACCTAGAAGTGACGTCACACGAAATTGGAACGAGCTGTATCTTCGTAATTTTTTTTGTTTGAAGAACGAAAAAAAAATACGTCTCCAATATTTTTTGGTAATCTAACTGACGGACCAAATAAAAAAATATATTTTTTTAGTCTTCGTGCTTATTATTAAGGATGGATTCCAAGGTAACTTCATTTTCATTAACACAACCAAAATTATAAGTATCTCGAATGACATAAATCAATTTAAAATGCATTAACGATATTATTAACATCTACGTAAGATGCTCATACCATAATGTCATTGTAGAAAAATAAACACGAACTTACATTCAAATACTAGAAATAAAATATTTAAAGTTAATGTTGTTGAATAAGTTATTAAGGTACTCGACTTAAAACTAACTTATTTATTATGTTATTTTGCTCAAATGCCATAATTCAGTCAATTACATCAATTTTCTTTAAAACATGTAATATTATGATGCTATAGTAAAGCCACTCTATTAAAGGCATTTACAATTATTATTAAAATCTTTATAAAATTGTGGTGTCCAAAATACCAAAACGAATGTGCTTCCACCCATTAAAAAAATAAGCAATATGTACAGTCAACAAAAGAGATAGGTTTACACCTTCAATATCAAATAATTTAAAGAAATATGTTTTTGACACTACGACAGCCGGTAATCATTCATGGATGAAAAGTTCGCTGCTAGTTGTGTACAAATAACATAACAGTAATCTCTTCCCTATAAATTTAAAATGCTTTTCACAATGTGTAAACCTGTCTCTTTAGTTGACTTTACTACGGGCAGACTAGATTTTGAACCTTATTAAAAGACCATAGAGTTCAAAATATGATGGCGACATTACCCGTTAAATGGTTCGAAACTCGTCAAATGTACAGCAAGCTTGCCGCAAACAAACGGTCATTTCACTCTGTCTGTATATATATTTCACTATATATATTTATCGCATATTTAAATTCTAAATATCCATAGATTATAAGAAATTATTATTGTGTCATTATACTGTAACTGACGTATTGATAAACAATTCTTAACTTAAAGATTTACTGCAGAATATCATGTCATTGTGATCTTTATTGTTATAGAAATAAGCGTCATGATGACATGATATTACGTAACGTTAATTACACAACGATTTTTTTAACCGCTTGGCGTACAGGAACACCCAATAGTTTAAACCACCTGACAAAATTCCTATTGCGTATTGCAATGGCGGATATCTAATTGCAGAAGAGGAAGAATGAATAAGTAACTCATGACATTCCCACATTCGTTTTTAGGCAATAAGAATTGCTTACGCAATACGACAGTAATATTTCGTACTTGGATTATGAACAAGACTACGATAACCAAACGTAATATTATAATATTTTATACTTCTTGACTTAATCGCGTTACATTTACTTTAAAATCAATTATTTAAAATGTAAATATATTATGCTAGCAACGGCTACGTTATTTAAACAAATTTTAATATATCACTATTGATTAAAGGCCACGACATATATTATATAAACTACATTATTTAAAAACAGTATAAACACTTTCATATAATCATTAAAAGACTAATTTCTAGGTATTTTATAAAAAGTCTAAGGCAAATTCTAAGTCACTGGCTATTTCTTTACAACATAGATATGTTTCATATAAATTTTAATAATTAAGGCTCGGACATAAATTATGTAACGCCCGGTACTGACTTCAGTACATAAGGTAAGGTCAATATTACTTAGAATATACATAACTTCGGTTATCTTATAGCTTTATGTCTTCTGTTTTATTTCTATTTGCTTTCTCCCGATTTTCTATGGAGGGAAATGAAGTCATAAATCTGTCTTACTCCTCCTAATCTCTTTCCGATTAAATTCGTTGCGGATCCCAAGGCAGTTTAACTTTTTCCCGGGACTTGGTGAGCCTCGGTAGTCATTGGCATTTCCACTGTGTGCCACAGTTGATGATGGCTTACATGATCAATAGTAGTGGGATTAGTCACAAATTAAAAAAATATCTTTTAACTTTGAGCCAGCAAAGCAGCATACACTCGAGTCTCTCTACAGACTTCTACCAATAAGATTACAATAATAATATGACAACGATAAATTCAACGATTTCAGACGTCAAGGGCTATTAGGCACAGGTCTATTCGCCATGCTAGCCGAGCTGATACACCATCAACAGTAGACGTAACTGAATGCATAAAAGTGTACAGATAGAACAAAATCTTATTGTAAGATAAAATAATGTACCTTATATAAAATGCTGATAAAATAAATAAGGCACAAAGTAAAGACCTGCTTCACGGTAACCAAGGATTATTATTTAATATCCTTTTCATGGATATTTTGGGAAATTATATTTTTTTAAACATTTAGATTTTGACTGAAGTTTAAGACTTAATTTTATACAAATTTATATTACACTCATGCTGGCTCAGTGTTATTATGAGGTACCAATTCATTGAATTTTCTGATAATTAACTTGTTCAGTTCTATTAGATAGACCATACACGTAAGTTCAATTCAACGTAAAACTTAGTACTACGTAGTGTGTTGCACTACGTAGCGTAGTACTACTTCGTGCGTAGTGGTTCCGTAATCAGTTGTATTCTATCATGCGTAGTACTAAGTATTTTATGGTACTCCGTAGAGAATAGTTTAATGCGTAGTACATCGTACACTCGTAATAGACGCGTATTAACTTTACATGTGTCAAAAGCTGTAGAGGTATGTCAATAACGTCACAGTTGTCACGTAGTCATTCGTAGTACTACTACGAGCACCCGAAAGTATTAGAGCACCCGGATGACATTATACATGTCCATGAAAGGCGATAATATCATGTCAGCGTGTGTGGATGAGACGTCACATAAACCACGTAGTACCTCGTAGAACTAATTAGCATACAGTGTTGCTACGCGCGCGCATTGGATGGGTGGTACTTTATAATACTATACTCGTATATGAAAGGCGGTAGTTTGGAGTCAGCTTGCGGGTGACGTCACATTGTAGCCACGTAGCAAACAGTAATTCGTAGTAGTGCAGTATTCAGTAGTCGAATTATGGTAGCGTAGCATTAGTACTGACTACGCGCGCGCACTAGACGGGTGGTACTATATAATATTATACTCGTGTATGTAGGGCGGTAGAACTGAGTAATTGTGTGTGGTGACGTCACATTGGCCACGTAGCACTTCGTAGCGGCCGCACTACGCGCGCGCGCTGGCCGGGTGGTAGGTGATGACGTTGTGCGCGTGCGTGAAGGGCGCGGGCGCGGCGCCGTGCGCTGACGTCACGGCGGGCAGCTGCAGCGCGCGCGTCTTGCCGCCCAGCGTGCAGCGCGTGGTGGCGCCCGACTCCACCTCCACGGATATGTTCTGTCCGGTTAACCTGAGTGGAAAAGAGGCACTATTAAAAACAAATATTGTAATATGTAATAAAATAAACATCAGTAGATATTGTCATTGACATAAACATCAGAAATAGATATAAAATCAACTGGTGAACGTGGCCTACGTTCCCTTAGAGAGAGGATAGTAGGGCTGTAACACAAGTTTACGGCATAATACTTAGCAAAATGATATTATAACAATTGGGATCAATGGCTGTTGAGACATTCCTCAACATCAAGTATGGCAGCGGGGCGGGGCAGCCCCCCCCACCCCGCGAGCCGCCCCCACCGCCCGCGCCCGTCAGCTGCACTACGCCTTGACACACACTCAGTTATTTCGTAGACACGACAGCACTTGTAACGATATTCTCTCGAGAATTTTAATATCATAAAGTCCACTCGTCTTTCCATCATCCTATGAGCCATCCTAGGATCCTGGTACACGCCATTACAATGGCTTAACAAGATTTAACCGACTAGGCTCAGAATCGATCGACCCAAGGATTTTTTGCCACATTGCACTACCGACGTGATCCCACTCGTAACCCAAGCATTTCAGCTTAGGACGAGGGGTTAAGAAGAATACTCGGAGACAGCAAAACGCTGATAAAAATCATAAAAAAAAAAATGATCAGCACACAAACTCACATATAATATCTATTGGCCAGCACTCCCAGCAGCTCTCCGACCAAGTCGTGTTGCGCCACCAGCCCCACCACCAAGTCGTTCTTAGCGGACGGCACGCTCACCACCATGAGTTGCACGTCGGTGCTCATTATCCGGATCGCACCAACCTGAGAAATGAAAAAGTTATAATATGTGCACAAATACTGTTCCGGTGGCTTAGTGGTCACGGTGGTTGCGTCTGAGACGTAGTGTTTTGGATCGATTCCCATCAGGATCAATTTAAGGGATTTTTTTTAAGAGCTCCCGCACTTTTCATTTGAATCCTTATGTCTCAGGGACTTAACAAACATAATTCACAGAAAAAAAGCACACCCAGACTCGGAACAATTATTCGTGGTTCACACAAATAGTCGCTTCAGGTAGGAATCGAACCCAGAACACCAGATCTCAGAATCCACTACCGTTACCGCTAATCCACCGGTTCAACATTCATTTGTGTGGTCAACAGATAGTTGTTCTGAGGTTGTGTGTGATTTGAGTCCGTGAATTGAGTGTTTGTACAGTCCCCCGCGTCACAGGGATTCATTTCCCCAGTACGGGAGTTGCCTTAAAACTCTATAATTTCTTTAGTGCATCACTACATAGTGTAAGACAAAGTCGCTTCCCGCAGTCCGTCTGTCCCTATGAATGGTTAGATCTTTAGAACTACGCAACGGATTTTGAAACAGTTTTATTACTTAGAATGATTCAAGAGGAAGCTTTATATGTATAATACATCATCAGCATTTCACCCGTGCGAGTCGCTTGTAGAAAATCAAAGAAGAAAATATATTGTTAATGGCCATTTATAAACCGAGACATTACCATTACACTATCATTCTCACCTCAGTAATAGGGGTAGGTTTCTTGAGTGGTTTGAAAGTGTTAGCATCAAGCTTGAATATCGCAGACTCAGTGACCAATAGACATCTCTCGGCGATCTTGTTGAATTTGTTGAACTTGTGTATCTTACACGAGAACAGAGGCTTGCCTATCTGTTGCGTCTTCTGTAGCGTCGCGATCTGACTTTGGTATACGGCTGTAAACAAATATTGTTATAGTTTAAAAGTATACTATTTTATTGCCGTGTATTACACCTTTGGTCCATCATTGTAACCAGTTTTTGTAACCAGCTACGAAAGAAGATTTTTATTTCGTTTCCTCGTAACTAGTTACCAATCAAGAGTAATTATTTCAGGTTTGTAACTATTTTTGGTAACCAGTTACGTATGAAGATTTTTATTTCTTTTTCTATAACTGGTTACTATTCAAGAATAATTATTCCAGGTTTGTGAGTACGAGACTATGTGAGTAAGAGAAGAGTATATAAATAAAACAAAATATTTTCAAGATTTAATTTTCCAAATTTATTGGCGTGATATTAATTAATGTACGTAATTATGCTAAATCACAGTATTGTAGAACATAACAAGAATTGAATTCAAGTATGAACAGACGGACATACTGACATGGTGAGACTACAAAGGTTCCTTCGACCTCGACGGAACCCTAAACATTATGGTAAAATAAAATAAACAAATAACAAAATTTCAGTAACATATGATTATATTTTCACTCATAAACTAACATAAAATTATATTTCCACTCATAAACTTGAACTAACAATTTAAAAGCAGAAAGGTGCTATAATTTCTAAACAGTGACCTACACTTATAGTGCAATTTTCCAATTCCTCAACGGCTAAATTTTGTTATTTGTTTATAAAATAAACATATAAAAAATTTACTATAATGTTTAGGGTTCCGTCGAGGTCGAAGGGACCTTTGTAGTCTCACCATGTCAGTATGTTCGTCTGTTCATACTTCAATTCAATTCTTGTTATGTTCTACAATACTGTGATTTAGCATAGTTACGTACAATAATTAATATCACGCCAATAAATTTTGAAAATATTTGTTTTATTTATATACTCTCTTACTCTGATAGTTGCAAACCTGGAATAATTATTCTTGAATAGTAACCAGTTATAGAAAAAGAAATAAAAATCTTCATTCGTAACTGGTTACCAAAAATAGTTACAAACCTGAAATAATTACTCTTGATTGGTAACTAGTTACGAGAAAATGAAATAAAAATCTTCTTTCGTAGCTGGTTACAAAAACTGGTTACAATGATGGACCAAAGGTTAAGGTTGTTAACAATAAAAGTCTCGTCCTAATCAGTACAAAGTTTAGGAGATTAGGGATATTACATGGATAAACAAACAGACAGACAATCGGATCATGTTATTAGTATTCTATACTCTGCATTCATATGTATTTCGTAAAAACATTTTTTTATTAACGAGTTAAGCTTGCAGGCTATTATCTGTCGTAACTTTGATCTTGAGCTTAGGCCATTACTCTCCATGAATTTAGTATACAACTATGAAAAAGAATTATATTTTTACTCAACAGCTTTATTATTATTATTTGTTATCAGCTTATCTTTCTTTTAAAGATCGTCTCGCTTATTTACAACTTTAAGGTTGATTTCCGTGGTTCGCGGCCGATGGTGATTCACGGAAATAAACCTTTATACACTGACTGCAGCCATTTTGACTTTAAGCTCCAGTCGTCGATGCCTCGCTACCTACTAACGTAACCGCCCACTCACCCGCTTTAGCATTGTACTTGTTGTCGGCCAAGTAGTCCCCCCTCCACTGGCGGCCCGCCCCCCAGTCGGCCCGGCGGCCGCGCAGCACGCTGGCCGCGGAGATCTTGAGCTTGAGCTGCGGCCACTGCTCGCGCGGGATGGGCTTGAGCGTGAGGTAGGCGCGCCAGCGGCGGTACGCGGCCTGCAGCAGCGGCACGAGCAGCGCGCGGGGCGCGGGGGGCGCGGGGGGCCAGCGCGCGACGACGCCGCGGTGGCGGAGCAGCTCCGCCTGCAGCTGCACCAGGTAGCGGCGGTAGCAGTAACGTCTGGGGTCACACAACGCATGAGTGAGCTGTGCCCGGCTTGGAATAGACTACCCCATAAGGGTTATAAGCGGCGACTAAAGGAGATACAGTTGATGGATGGCCGGCAGCATCTATTAGCTCAAGGATGCTCACCTTTGTGTTCAGGTGTCCCTGGCTCACCATTGTCTCGTCAGAAGAGACCCATGTTAAGTAGCGGACGTAAACAAGATAATACAGTACAGTACATGAATATAACACGTATTATGTTGAAAGTTAACTTTTCTTATAAAACGCGACATAATAACTATCACATGAAATTATAACAAAATTGATAAACTGTAATTGCATACTGCATGTACATTATTAGTCTACTTATAAGTAATTATTAGGCAAAATGTTTGCATTATTGGAAAGCATGTTAAGCCATTCGTATCGTTTAGTTATCAAAATAGTCTTTCTAGCGCTTGAATAAAATCTTAATTGATTTTACACACAGATAAATTTGCTTCCAGTTAGAACAAAACCCACCACGTCTGAGTTTTATGCCACCAAGCCAGTGACATTTTTTCTAAACTGTTAGACTAACACTGGTCCCGAAACTTCTAAATATCTTGGATCCCGCATCGAATTAATTAAGAAAGCTTATAGGAAGAATTGAAAGGCCACGGATGTAGTCACAATAACAATATACTAACTTCCAAGCATTGTATATAACGACGGCGGCCTTCATCTTCTTATATCTCATCCGGGCGATGGTCCCGCGCCACAGCTTCTGCAGCAAGATCACGATGCTGGGGATCAGCTCCGCGCGAGCTGCCTCCAGGCTGTGCAAGGTCTTAGCGCTCCTGGAGAAGATAGTAAGGAAATGGTAAGGTAACGTGAACCAAGTTAAAAGGTTAAGAAAGTCATGTGAACAATATATTATAAAAAAGTTGCATTTCTGTTGAGTAAATAATAAAGAAATGTTTATTGCAGCGTTTAACAGTTTAAATAAACGTATAACAAAATCGCCAAAAGATATAAAACCTAAAACATTTCGTTCTTTAATCTTATTGCGCGAAAACTGTTCATATCGTATAAACGTGAAATTACGTCATTATTTCACAAAAAAAAAGTTCTGAACCAATTTGGTAAAAAAATTGCGGAGTAGTTCCTTAATATTAAGTTAAAAATAAAGAATATAATTTAACATAGCATTATAGCAAAAATACTGCAAAAATGTAAGTCACGAAATATGAACTAACTACTTAACATTATTTTAAACCTAAGAAATTTTAACGATGTACTTCTATAATTTCCCGTCAAAAAAATGTTTGAATCCCAAGACATCAGGCAATCACATACCTGATGAAGAGCTTGGTGTGTCCGGCCTGCACGTCCTGTATCCGGAGGTCCTTGAGCAGCACCATGACGGCGTCCTTGTCGGAGGTCCCGCGGAAGTTGGGCCACGTGTACTGCGACAGCATCTTGTAGCGCTTGAGGAACCGGTCGTAGCGCTGCCGGGACGCGAACCCGGCGCGCCGCACGCGCACGTTCTCCACCAGCCCCAGGTACGACACCTGGTGCCGGACCTAAGGCCGAGGACAATATGTTAACAGCTAGCCCAGTTTATTAACTATCGCTCTTTCCATTCGACAAAAGTTATAGCACTATACTTCGTTCGCGTTAAGAATGCCGTGAGCCATCAATGTCACCCGGCGTAGCCCCGCCCCCTAACCAATCAAATCTTTTCAAATTACAAAGTCAAGTTCACAGTGACGGTGACGACAGTCCTGTCATTTTTGTTAACTGATTTAAATGTGACAAAATGAATACCTCTTCAATTCGTAAAAATAAGTTGTTCGGTAATTCATAGCGCGAAAAGAAAAGTAACTTACAATGTAACAATATACAAAAAAAAAAATGACAATTTGCTAGCTGCAACAAACTGCTTAGTGGACGCTGATCGATGGAAGAAATGCTGCGACCACGTCTTATAAGAAAAAAATACCATGTGGGATTTAGATTACTTAATGGAACTCGCTGCAGAAAATACTTTTGTTATACCTAAATACTAACAAGGATACTAGTGACAGTGATTAAAATATGATATTAATGGTTTAATTTTGATTTTAAACTTTTAAGTGTACTTTTTATAAATTCATTAAACTTAATCTTTTAAAATATAATTTGTTTGAATTTTAACACCACTGTGAATACACCTTTACCCTTCAGTTGCACTGATGTGCCACTGCATTCTTAACGCGAACAAACTACACATTCATATAACGTAGGAAGAAGGAAGACCGAGACTTTACTCATAGAATCAACGCAGGTTTGATTGTGATGGCGAAGATCAATTAAGTGAATTGGCTAGCTGAGAATAACACAAAAGATGTAAGTCACTTTGAATCCAAGATGGCGGATTAATTAATTTTAATGCGGTTTTCATTTAATTTCAAAGTATAACAATATTATTTTTTATTTTATTTATTTATTTATATATGATATAAAAACTTGTTGCGATATACCTCTATAGATAAATTAGTTTTTTTTTTTTCAAACATATTAAAAATGACTAAATTATTATATCTCGCGACAATCTTATATTTCATATAAATTGTGTAAATATAGACGTTATAAGTTGACATTAAAGTTTTTTTAAGTTTTTTATTTTTAATTTATTTTATCCCAACATTCCCTGCACCGGGGCAGACAGCCCGGTATTATTAAAATGGTAATATTTTGAAGCAGGTGATACTGAACTAACATTACTTTATTATTTTTACTTATTTAGCTTTTAAACTCTCTTAAACATTTACCAGCCAAATAGTTGCCACTAAATTTTAAACTCTAGGTTCACTCAATAAGGTTCAAACCGACAAATACAAAATGTGAAAGTAGTAAAATATCTTACGAGTTGGTCATCCCACTGGTGGCTGGTCTGCAGCGGGTTGGGTTTGACGCAGCGCACGTAGAAGGGCTCCTTGCTCTGCAGCCCCATGACCAGCGCGGACATCGAACTGCGGAACAGGGTCGCGGCCGACGGGGGACGCTTCGACGTCTGGAATAACACTACTATTAGTGGAAGATCTTTCAAAGTGAAATTGTAATTTAGACAAATTAAGAAAAAAACAACAATTTTATTATTGCCCAAAGGTGAGCCTAGCGAACTTTTTCATTCGACCATTTCATCAAATTTTCAACAACTATTAATACATTATAGAACGCGGTATTCAATACGGAAATTAAAACTTATATATACAGGGTTATTTTGTAACCTCTCTGGACTATATTACTAACATCATAAACAACAACTTTTGTTCTACGACTTTTTACAAAACATAATACATTTACCAAAAACAAACCTTCAATATTTCGTTGTCCTATCTAACACATTTCAACTCTGTATTCCCCGCTCCCCTCGCTATTGTCGGTACTATCGGTTTCTTTTGCTTCGCACAGACTTCGTAACATTTAGAGCGTTGAATTTAAATATTTTTATTTTTGTTTGTAAATCTAATGAAGTGAAATATGAGGATTTTTTAAGTCATAGAACAAATGTTGTTGCTTATGATGTTAGTAACGTAGTCCTGAGAGGTTACCGTTGTTTTACAAATAACCCTATATATATGTGTAGCAGTTGGATCGGGCATTCAATGGTACGGCTAGCCCGTTAATTAGACGAAGACATTCAATGAAATGGCTTAAAGTTTATCTTTTTTGGTTTACCAAATCACTGATTTTAGGTAGTAAAAAAATACGTTAATTAAATTCAAATCACCTGCCGGATTTTACGTCAGCCAAACTCAAGGTACTATAAGCCAACTAGTTAAACGTTAAGTGATGTTAGTTCATTTAACGATTGTCCTAGGCATTCAATTAAACGTCTGCGTTTGGTTGACGGGCTGGCCGTTCTATTGAATGACTGCTTTAGCTAAATAACTGCCATATATTTTATATATGTCACCGGCAAAACAATACGAATCGTAAGTAGATTAATTTCCGTGCCACTCATATTGTTAAATTTAGTTGCCAGTTTCAGTAAACGCACATTATTATTATATTATCTACTTAATTACTATGACACTTGAGGTAAACTAACTTAATGAGACTATGCTATTTTTGTAACGAAACAAAAAAACTTCAACTTCACAAATCCTGTTGAACCCCATTGGTTTAAGTTTAGGTTATTTTTGTTAACCACCCGAAACCTCGTTAGTTTATCATCTAACTAGAAAGTTGATCAAATAACTAGTCAGTTGATCAACTGACGATAGTAATTATTTATTTCCGGTGACATATACATATATAAAGAGCTGGTACCTTCTGTATGTGCGTGCCGCCCTCGGGCCACATGTTGGCAAGCGACTGGTTGGTGGAGGAGTGCAGCAGACGCTTGAGGTCCTGCCACAGCGAGTCCTTGTTCTTGTCCATGAACCCCACCACGGAGTACGTCACGTCGCCCGCGTAGTGACTGTTCAACAGGCAAAAAATTATAATAACAATATATTGATATAAAATAATATTTTTTCTTTTTGGAAAATCAAAGGTTTTCATAAAAAAACATTTTTTTTTGCTTGGCCCTTTCTAAATAGACGTTTGACGAAATTTCTTGGTCAGAATATAAAATGAAAAACTTACATGATATTAACTTATTTCAAACGCTTGTTATTAGAGTTCTCAAATTAAATACGTTTAATACTTTTTAATAGGCAAAAGTAATATTTGAGTGCACCGTAACGATGACGTCATCACGCGTTTTTCAGTTGTTATTTTTTTTCTTATAAAATAAACGACAAAAAAATTGTTTTGGGATGAGAATTTGAAAATAATGAAACGGTTTTTTTTTTGTTTTAGGTTGTTACGAATTTTGAAATATTATTGTCAATGAATGGTCATCACAAAACTAAAAAAAACCCGGTGAATTTTTTAGTTTTAAAACACCGTGGTTTTTTTAGTTTGTTAGTTTAGTATCGTTTTAAATAATAAGAAGGTTTTGCTCTCAGTATTATTATCGAAATATGAGATAGGCGAAAACACATTACTAAAACGCCACGCCACGCCACGTGTCAACACCTGTGCATCAGTAGTCATCGCAAGTGGCGTCGTGTCGGGTGTTCATAGTGTGTTTCTGGTCTATAGAAAACAATACATTTGATTCGACTCAACACGCGTGGCGTGGCGTTTTAATAAAATGTTTCCGACTTAACTTTTAAACAATGACATATTATATTTAAAATAAAAATGTTTCTCAAAAGATGGCGGAAAAGATTAATTTTATAACAAAAGCTTGTGCCTTGCCAGCCTTGCTAGACAGAACAATCTTGGTAGTATATACGAGCTGAGCCTCCAAAAGGCAGGTTCGTCGTAATTTATAATTTTATTTAAAAGTAATTGGGTTTTAAACTGCCATAGATAAAAATTAGCTTCCAATCAATACATATAAGACAAAGTCGCTCCCCCATGTCTGTCTGTACCAATGTATGCTTAAATCTTTAAAACTATGCAACGGATTTTAATGCGGTTTTTTTTATCAATAGAGTGACTCAAGACGATGGTTTTATATGTATAAAAACGGGACCTACGCGGGTGAAAGAGGTTATAAGACTTGCTTTCAGTCTCGGAGGTAGTAAGTTCAATCCTCACAAAATCTTTGTATCAAAATAGATTAAGTTTCAGGTCTAGCTGGTTGAGGGACTATCCGCCATGCATCGGGAAGCACGTTAAACTGTTGGTCCCTTCTCATAGACATACATGGTAATGTACGTTTATATACAGGGTGTCCCAAAAGGTTAAGTAGCTGGGAAAGGGGGTGACAGGGGTGGACACAATGGTCACTAGAAAAAAAAAAATCCGCTCTGGGTATTTAAAAAAAAAATGGCATTTTTTTAAAAACTTAAAATTTTACACCTTGTTATTTTTGATGTTGATGTTAATGACCTTGTTGTTATTGAAGATTACATAACAGCATTTTTTTTAAATACAGCCATATTTGTAGGTACAGTTAGCACAAGGTGTAAAATTTTTAGTCTTTTAAAAAATGCCATTTATTTTTTTAAACACCCAGAGGGAATTTTTTATATTTTTCTGGTGACCCTTGTGACCATCCCTATCACCCCCCTTCCCAGCTACGTAATCTTTTGGGACACCCTGTATAACAAACAAAGCGGCCGTAGCCCAATGGCTAGTGTCGGACTTGTGATCTTGTGGTCGTCGTTTCGATCCCCACCCATAGCACTACCCACGTGAACCCACTCGTAACACAAGCAGTTTAGCTTAGCACGAGGGGTTAACAAGAATACTAGTAGAATGCAAAACACTGCTAGTGATCTTTAAAAAAAAAATAGTAATACTAACGTGATCCGGAAGTCCTGGGAGTGTTTGAGCAGCTTGTCTGCGGGCGCCAACTGTCGCGACGTGTAGTGCTTGTGTCCCTTCAGCCGACTGTCCATCGCCTCCAACAGCTGCTTGTCGGATATCTACAACAAATTATTACTTAGATTAACCCAATTAGCCCAAATGGCTTAGAAATATCAAACCAAATTAAAAAGACAAATATATACATATTTTTAATTTTGATGAATGTGTACAAGAGGCGCCATCTGATATCATTTTTAGTCATATGATTTTAGTCTTAAAAACGAAAGTAGCATAGTTTTTGCACACTATATTCTTGTACGTTGTACGTGTGTTACGTGCGTATTCCTCGTACTAAGCTAAAATGCTCGAGTTACGAGTGGGTTCACGACGAAGTGTGTAGTGTGTAGGTAAGTGTGGGGCACACCTTGGCGGGGTTGAGGCAGGCCTCGTCCATGATGGCGATGATCCCGTGGCGCGGCGCGTCCACCAGCTCGCAGATCACGCGGTTGTTGAAGTACTGCACCGGCGTCCACGTGATACCCTCGCGGGAGTACTCCTCCTGCTCCTGCTTCAGCACCAGCTCTGTAAAGTGTCAATGAACGTTTTTTAAAGATAAACTCAGATGTTACTGTAGTTGTTACCGAGACCCAGGGTTCTAGGTTCGAATCCCACTCAGTACAACTATATGTGTGAATCACAGACAGTTGTTCTGACTCTGGGACTGCTTTGTGTCGGTGACTCATATGTTTGTACTACCTGCGCCACGCGATTTACCCACGTTACTCTGCTCCAGTGGGTCGGAGCGTGATGTTTTGTAGCCTATATGTTAATCCAGCATATAACCTATCCCGATGCAAAATTTCAGCCAATTCCGTTCAGTAGTTTTGGCGTAAAAGAGTAACAAACGTCCATCCATCTATCCATCCATCCATCCATACTTACAAACTTTCGCGTCTATAATATTAGTATGATTCTCAGAGCGACTTTTACTTTACTTTAACATACTTCCAAAACACAGTTTTAAAATATTTCAAGATTTTATTTTGCCATGAAGCAAAGAGAATATTGTTTAATACAACTTTGTTAAAAAACAACGAATAGGAACCTACCAATAAACAACTGCTGCAGTTTCTCATTGCAGTAGTTAATGCAGAACTGCTCGAAGCTGTTCGTCTCGAATATCTCGAAGCCGTAGATGTCGAGCACGCCGATGAGCGTACTCTTGTACGTGCCTTCCGGAACTTCTATCGCTGTGTTTATCTGGAAAATTGGATCTTAATTACTAATAGATAAAGTACAAAATTAGTTAAGTATTATTTATACTGGTTTTAAGTACTTCAAAGATTTAGCTTCACTTTAATTTTTATAAACTTTAGACCAGATTTGGATATGATTATTCTTATAAAATTATGTTCTAAATTTGTATCCTAAAGACTTAGATTTTTATATCTAGAGAAGCATAAGATCGGATGTACCATCGTTTGTCGGAAACATTCGTCGTATGTGCCTTTATCGTAAACTGGCACTTAAGACCAAATGCTTCTGAACTATTCTGAAGTATCAAGTACAAGATTAGTCTATTACATATTACACATTACAGTTCCTTGCTAGCCAATTCTACCTCGTCTTCTGCTAGCCCAATAACAGTAAATAACATTGAACTGTCCAACTAACTATAGCTGAAATCAATATAATAATCCGCCTTAACCGGCGCCAGGTCTGGTTAGCTGACCAGGTGTCCCCATAAACACTCAATATATTACTAAACACCTACCCACCTGTTGTACAATTTACGTAAACAGACTATCATATGCCACCTTAGTCATCGGCAGCTTAATACAATTGGCGTTAATCAACGAATGTTGCTTGCTGACCTGAACCCTCCCCCCACCCGGCCCAAAGCACCATATTTAACACCAGAAAAATACTTTTTTTTTTAAGTTTTTAGCAAATTCTTTGCATACTACTAGTATTCTTGTTATCTCCTCGTGCTAAGCTAAAATACTTGTGTTACAAGAGGGTTCACGTCGGTATTGCAATGGGTGGGAATCGAAACGGCGAATAGAAGGTAGCAAGTCGGACACCCTAGCCATTGTGTTATGGTCGCTACATTATCTAGTAGGTAGTCACTTGTTGCTCTATCCACGTAAATAGCCAGCACCAGTTTGGTATAAACAACATCACTCCACAGGTGTTCCTTGCTAACAAAGTCTCCTACTAACAAAGGCAACCGTTACTTTGATAAAAAAACGGCCAAGTGCGAGTCGGACTCGCGCACGAAGGGTTCCGCACCATTTTTAAATGCTAACCTGCTGCCGTTATTGACATCGAGCAAAAAGAAAAAAAAAAAGTTTATTGTATGGGAGCCCCCCCAAAGTATTGATTTTATTTTCTTTTGAGTATTTGTTGTTATAGCGGCAACTTAATTCATCATTTGTGAAAATTTCACCTGTCCAGCTAACGCAGTTCTTGAGATACAGCCTGGTGACAGACAGACAGACAGCAAAGTCTTAGTAATAGGGTCCCGTCTTTACCCTTCGGGTGCGGAACCCTAAAAACATTGTAGGGTGTCACAACGTAGGTAGATAGAGAAAGACTCGTAGGAAGCTAGGATAGGGTCCGGTCGTCCTTGCAAGGCGAGGCTCGCGACACGTTCTATGCTTCTGACCTAATCCCAGCCCGCGCTGGTTAATTCTAATTATGTTTATAATACGCAACTATCACATGCCACATTGGTAGATTTAAATTCTATTTAGTAACATTACTGTCGAAATGTATAGTAATTAAATTGTCAAGTTTTTTTTTTTTTTTTTTTTTTTTATCATTTTATTTGACTTATAATAAGTACGATCGATTCGTCTACATTATCAATAAACGTTTTCATTTCATTTCATGGCACTTACTTGTTCCACAATCCAGGTAAACAGCCTATCATAAGCCGCTTTAGCCAACGCTAATTTCGTATAATTAGCGTCGCTCAAAGAATGTTCCTTGCTGACCAAGTCTCCGCCAGCAGAGAGCACTCTCCCCGCCATGGCAGAACGTAGCGCCTCTTCAGTGATACCCAGTGCGTTGACACATTGTCTGAGGGGGCCCCCGATATGGAGCTGACCATCTTGTGACTCAGTGAATGTTAGTTCACCCTGTGGATAAGAAAATAAAATTCAATTTGAAACAGAGAACAAACCAGTGGCGAACTTACACATTTGCCGCCAGTAGGCTTTTCAAATGTTGCCGACCCTACGGAAAATTTTAGTATTTAGCATTTTAGAAGTTAAGATTTTTTTTCTATAAGAAAAAAAAATGCCAAATTTGCCGCCTCCTAAATTCTGCCGCCCTAGGCTCCAGCCTACTTAGCCTGTTGGTAAATCCGATTTCGCTTCTTTTCTTTTTTTTATAATAACTGCCTCCGTGGCGTAGCGGTAGGTCAGTCTCGCATTAAGTCTCGGTGGTAGTGGGTTAACACAAAAATGTTTTGTCCTACGCCTACGAAGACATCTTTGTGTCAATTTGTGGCTGGTTTAGAGACTACCCTCCGTGCATCCGAAAGCACGTTAATCCGTTGGTCCCGATTGTTATAACATCATCTATAACAATTGTATACCAAGGAACGGGCAGCAGCTGCAGCGTTTGTCTGTGTATTACGACATAATACTGCGATCACCAACCCGCTTGCCAAGCGTGGTGACTGCAAAACCCTCTCTCGGGAAGCCCATGTAAGGCTGTGGACGATATACGGGCTGATGATGAATCAACTACTCCTTATAAAGAACTATAAAAATAAAATATATTATAATGATCATTATTTAGTTAATTGGAGAGTTCTAGCCCCCCACACCCCACCGCCATCATGGAAACGCTAAGTATCCCTTGACAGCGCAGGGAGAACAAGAATAGAAATATAAAATACTCACTAATAAAATAACCCCCGCGACTATACTCCAGATGTCATCGACCACCGAGGGCGGGAAGCCCAGCGCTTTGAAGCAGCTGTTCGTAGCGGTGTACAGCTTCGAGTCCTGGGCGGTCGCGCGTTCCGTGCCCAGGAATTTGTACGTGGATGAGGAGGAGAGACCGTACTTCTTCGTCTGTTGGTTGTTGGAGCTTAGTAACTGCAAATTTACATAACGTTAATAACAGGGCATTCTTAAACTTTTTCGGGGCCCTTAGCAATCAGCAAGAGGGGCCCATGACCAAGTTTCTAGATATATAAATAAAATTCTTATATTAATTATTTTTTCTTTTATTTATTTTCAACGTTTACTGCCTATTTAAATTATTGGCAGCAGCGTTTCCATGAGTGGGCATAATACTGCGGTCACCAACCCGCCTGCCAAGCGTGGTGACTATGGCAAATACCCTCCCTCGGGAGGAGGCCCATATTCAGCAGTTGACGTTTTACAGGCTGATGATGATGATGATAATGAGGCTGACGTGAAGCTAAGACAAGATTTTAATTCACCCTCTAAAGAGCTAAAGCTTTGATCCCCAAGTTCGTATGGAGGAATCGAAAATTTACCCACTATAAATAATGAATAAGATGACACAACCAGATGAAATGTTTACAAACACACAGCATGTTAGATCCATTATGTATAATAGCTGTACTATTACCATTCTAATAAACATAAAACAAATGTAATTGTGTATGTTGTTACCGAAATATAATCATTTCAGTAGTAATAAGCACAAAAACATGATTCAAAAATAATGTAGGTAGGTAGGTACTCAGTATACCTACTTAATTCACTTTCTGACATACATTATAATTGACATATAAGATTAAAAATTAAATTATAGATGGTATTGAATTAAATTGTAATATTATAATAAAACATTTGGCGTGACATCATTTGAGGAAAGACAATTCGCTGCATTAATTTAATAATGACACTAAATAATGTTTTGATTCAACGTGAATTGATCTGTAATATCATGTCAATAAAACTCATTATCGTTGTGTTACACAATTAGTTTTGTGTCTATAAAATTGAAGCAGTTAAGTTAACCTAATGAAATAATGAAGTTTATGCATTCGTACTTGTCATAATCACCATGTTTAAGACTAAAACTAACAAAACATCACATAACTAACTAATAACAATGTATAAATTACATACATATTGTACAGACTGCCTGTCCTAATCTATACTAATAATATTGTTAGTTTGAACGCGCTAATCTCAGGAACTAGTGGTCCGATTTCAAAAAATCTTTCAGTGTTGCATAGTTAATTTATCGAGGAAGGTTAAAGGCTATATTTTATTAAGAAGTTCCCACGAGCACGGGAGCTACGCGGGTGAAACCGCGCGCGGGAAGTTAGTATAATATATTATGACAGACATATTATGTTCATACATACATACATACATACATTCACGCCTCTTTCCCATAGGGGTAGGCGGAGACCACTTCTTTCCACTTGCTACGATCCTGACATACCTACCACTTTCGCCTCTTCTACATTCTTTAATATTATGTATGGTTAACTTAATGCTGTCGCTGATCATTTCTGCCGATGTTTTCAAAAGAAACAATCTTTCAAAAATAAGAAAGATGTACCAATCATATATTTTTTTAAATATAATATGTGTGCCAACCTCCGTAGCGTAGGTTCGATTCCCACGCCGGACATAAAATCGTTGTGTAAATGCAAAGATTTCTTTCCGGGTCTGGTTGGTTGAGGGACTACCCTCCGTGCCTCGGAAAGCACATTAAGCCGTTGGTCCCGATTGTTATAACATCATCTATAATAATCGTATATCAAGGAACGGGCAGCATCGTTTCCTTGTGTGGTACAACATAATACTGCGGCCATGACAAATATCCTCCCTCGGGAGGAGGCCCATGTTCAGCAGTGGACGTTATACGGGCTGATGATTATGATGAATATGTGTAGACAGGTACTATGCTCCCTTTATCTAAATCTTATAGGGCGGCATGCACAAAACTCCCCTAAAAAGTCATAAACCCTTAAATCATCGCCAGCGACCGCCCTGAGACGCGGTCCAAGCTCCACAGGCGGCGCCCTCTTGCGCAGGTTGCTTAGTTTGTAGTTTTTAAAACCATTTATTAAGGCTGGAGCTTTGTGCCCGGTGAAGTAGCAAAAGCCTCATAACTAAGTAAGTCCGTCCGAAAAAAAAATCTTAGCAGTCTGAAACAAATACCTGATAGAAAGCATGGAAGTTCCTCTCCCTGGGCTGCAAGGTAACCACCCTGCTCTTCTCCAGCAGATAGTTGCTGATGTGTCCTCCCACAGGGTCGCCCTTGTAGTCAAAGTTGATGTCCATATACTTGCCGAAGCGGGAGGAGTTGTCATTACGGTTTGTTTTCGCGTTACCGAAGGTTTCCAGGATCAAGTTTGACTGGATTAGCACGTTCTTTACCCTGGATAAACAATTTTTTATTAATATACAGTGTTTTTTCTTTTCTTTTTAAAGATTACTAGCAGAGATTTTACACTCTACTAGTATTCCTGTTAACCCCTCGTGCTAAGCTAAAATGCTTGTGTTACGAGTGGGTTCACGTCGTGCGTCGGTAGTGCTATGGGTAGGGATCGAACCGTCGACCACATCATTGCAAGTCCAACGGCCTAGCCATTAGCCAAATACTCATCGAAATTATTTATTTTTGGCATTACTATAGATCCATGTATTATGTGCTCTTTGAAAATCTTTAAAAAGCACAGATTAAAATGAAATCGAACTGTATAAGGCAAGGCACTAGAGCTCATTTTGCCATGTTCATTTATAATTGCCGTATCCTTGAGGGATTTTTTTTTTTTTGTAATAAAATATTACTGAAGATTACGAAGGAAGGAGTAGGTTGGATACTATACATATTATGTACGATGTACATCAATAGTGTTTGAAATCTAGATTAAACAAAAATAGGCAAAGATTGAAAACTCTTTGGGATTCGGGCTTTGATTACAATTGGCAGGGCCCGATTTAGAAATCCGGAGGCCTCGGGGCAACAAGGAAGAAGAGCCCCCTTGGTCCACAAATTAGTTTCCCTCTAAATGTGTAGAAATTTGGAATATATACATACTTTTCAGAACGATTCGAATTCCGATATTTTTCTGACTGTCTAATTTAAGTGAAATAGATAAATAACCGTTATTACAATATTAAAGGACTATTACACTACTCATGATTCTAAAACGCCCAGACAATAAATAAAAGTAAAGCTGTAGAGTTTATTCGTTAGAATTTGAAAGATTTTAAATCTCTATTGTGGGGGCCCCTCTATTGTGGAGGCCCCGGGCAGCTGCTCTGGATGCCCTCCTTTAAATCCAGCCCTGACAATCGGTCAGTCTTTCTCAGTTCTCTGGAATTAGGCCTTAATTTGTGTCAAAAGTTTTTGGAGTGTTCTGACCCAAAACACTCAATCTTCCGCCTTTCGTTACAATATTTACAATCGGTGTAATTACTTAATAAATACAAGCTTCCAATAAATATGTGGTCCTTACGTACCTGTCGATATATTCCCTCTGATTTTGTGTTGTGTTCGCGGCTATGTATTTCATGATGAACTTAGAGGCTTCAGTCTTGCCCGCACCAGACTCCCCTGATATAAGAACACATGTGTCTCTGCCCTAGAAAACAAAGTAAAAAATATATCAGAAATTATAAACAAAATACAGGACAGATACATATATTTCGAGAAATCCGGACGGACATAAAAAAAAAACAATTTATTAATCTCGAAGATTTTAAAAGCATTTTTACTTATTTAGTTTTAACCCTTCAGTGCACATAACTACACCAAATACAGTGGCGGATTTACCAGCAGGCTCAGTAGGCTGGAGCCTAGGGCGGCAGATTTTAGGGGGCGGCAAATTTGACCCACATTTTTTTCTTACTGGAAAAGAAAATGTTTACGTCTAAAATTTTCTAGATTTAAACATTTGAGACATTACATTATTGTAGTATTTTTAGTACTAAGTAGGTAGGCTATATAATATTGAACAGAACACTCCAACGTCTGAGCGGGTCAGATTCACATTGAGACAGATGTACTCTATCTGTCTCAATGTGAATCTGACCCGCTGGTCAGCTTTTGGAATGAATTACCGCGTGCATCGCCCCTTCCTTATACCAAATACTTTCAAAAATAAAATTAAGTATGGGTAACTAGAGGTACCTAACTAGGTTAAGGTCTGTAGGGGGCGGCAAAAATAGCCTACTGGCGGCTAAGGTGTAAGTCCGCCACTGAGCACATACAGTTATTTTGGTCCTAAATGGTTTGTACAGATTTGGAGCAGTAATTTAGGACCATTCAGTCGAGTAACAGCAATTGTACACAAATAACATAGTGTCGAATGGTGATTTCTGTTCCAGATTTACTGCTAATGGCGCATAAAAACGAGTAGCTACTGTAGTAGTAGTAAATTCAACTGTATAATGTAACCGGCTACAAAAAACCGTAATAAACTACACAAATCCGTTGACAAAAAACATGAAACATAAGATTAACAACCTAGGTTAAACGGCATACAAAACTAAAAAAAAAAAAAAAAAAAAAAAAAAAAAAAAAAAAACACCATTGTGAAATGTTTATAGAGCTTATAAACGTGAGGAAGAGGGCGTAAACTTGCAATCTCTTTTACGATGATAATTGTACCAGAATCAGTGATTTGATTTCAAGACTGAGTGATTTGAGTAATAGACCAACTGCGTTTAACTAACAAATCAAAAAAAGAAGGATTAAAAAAATAAGATAGTCTTTTCATGGGGCAATGTATACGCGTCTATAACAAACTTCCTAATAATGTACGAAATCTACGTAGATAAACTATATAAAAAAGCTTATTATAAAATTTCTGATTAAATAAATGACATAACTGCTTGGGAGTGAGTTGCTTTGAAACAATACTGGTTTATTAATATTCGTATCAAAAACCATGAATTAAAACAAAGGATTCCTCTGAGTTTCTTGCCAGTTCTAATCAGAGTTGCCACGTCCAGAACTGGTGGTAGTAGAAAAAGGACGCATCATAAGAACATAATTTAAATATGTCTATATGAATTAAGATTTTTTTGAGATGGGTTGAGTTTTTGAGTTAGTGATTTTAAGTCAGGGTGTGCTTCATGCACGACAATGGAATCCGAACCCTGTTTCAGGAGTTCAAGCATTTTTTCGAAGCTAGGCGGCAGCATGGACTCACCTGTTGTCTAAGTACTCTTTGACAGGCATCGGCAACAGCATAAACATGGGGAGGGACCTCAAACATCTCCCTCCCCCTGTACTCCGCCATGTGTTGGGGGCCATAGATGTCGAGGTTCTTGTACGGGTTCACGGAGACCAGCACCTCGCCGATGTAAGTGTAGATCTTGTTGTGTTGGAATCTAAAACAATGAAATAGAGGTTTAATAAATATGAAGATTAGAAAATGGTTTGACTCTAAATTATGAGGTTCAACGTCATGTTGAAGGGGGGTGCAGGGCAGGCCCGCTGGGTGAATTTATTAATTTAAAAGTCACATTCAAGTCATTGCAATTTTTAATGTCATCATTTTATCATTCATTTAACAACCGTCACCGATTTCGCTATCTCTTTTATCGCGACCGGAACAATTTCTTTGTTCTTATCTTCGCTAAATTCACTGCCCGAAGTCTCCATTTCAGACCAAAAATTACGATTTCCGCGAAACGAACTATATGTCAGCGATTCTCTTTGATTCCGCTGTCACTTTTCCTCCGTCATTTGTTCGCTGTGAAGTTAGTCGATTAATATACGCACCGTGCAGAAATTGGCAACTTAGGTCATGGAAAAGCGTGCGTAAAATGCGGGTTTAGGTCATACTGATTCATGATCATAAAAGATTTTGATGAAAGTACATTTTGAAATAATCCGCAGTTAATATCAGAATTAATTAAAAACACGCACATTATCTAAGTCATATTAATCTAACCTAGAGTTAAGGTATACCGCATAGTCTTAATTCCATTCCAGCAACATTATTGAGGCCAGCGTCATGTTTCACGGATGAAATGCTGCCATACATAATGAACCAATACATCTATGCAAAGCAGCTGTTGTTATTTAATGCCATGACAAGTCAGCAGTCTTTGAAAAAACACGCCTATACGACTACGAAAGGAAAGTAGTGAAGAAATATTATATGATGTCGACTCTTAATAGAACTGTAAAATAACCTTTTGAACCCAAAACATTCTTCAAAAAACTTGTCTTATCACTTTAAGCTTCTATTAAACAAGTTTAATCTTTTCAGATATTTAAAACTCATCAATTCGTTGCAAGAGTAAGTCAGGTAGAAAATCGTCTGTCAAATCAGTCACGGCTCGTTGCCACGATGAAGATTTTAATACGGTTCGTTAAGTAAATTGTTTAACACTGTTGTTCAATTACGTTTATGATCGGCTAGATTTGTTTAATTAGGTGTCGGCTGCCAAGGACCATTGAAAATGGTTGATATGAATATGCTTAACTTGGAAATTAAGTTTAAGAAAAACATGGTTGATCCTAGGGAGCTGTGTTAGGTCCTTTTACACCAGCTTATAGAAAAAAACCGGCCCACTGCTAGTTGATTTTGAAATAAAATTTGAAAGAAAGACCCATTTCAAGCGTCTGCCTGCTAACGTTATTAATATTGAGCAAAATACATCACGTATATTGCACGAGAGCCCCACTTGATTGAAAAAAATATTGTTCAGAATTTGTGGTTAAAGTGGAAACAGAAAAACATATCATCTGTAATAAAAATAACTGTCTAGCCATCACGGTTCATAAGATACAGCTTGGTGACAGACTGCGGAATCTTGGTAATAGGGTCCCGTTTTTACCTTTTGGGTACAAAAACCTAATAATAACGTTCTAGGAAGCTTTATTGTGTCATCTCAATGGCACTATGCGTGTGGTTCTATTGAGTACCTGTAAGTGTTAACATAATTTGATGTATATATCGAATCTTAGTGTACTAATTCAAAGAAATCGACAGTTTCCTTTGGCGGGTGTGTCTTTAAACGAGCGAATACGGTAATCAATCATTATTCAGTAAACAAACAAAACCACACCTCTAAAACGATATACCATAATCTCAGCGACTTTGGCTACCTTCATAATAGCATAATTTCAGCGATTCGAACACAAAAGCGATGGCATCGCGTGCCGAAATTCATAACCAGTGTGTTATGGGAATTATTCGGCCATCGACCTGGCAGCAGATGTGCGAGAAGCAAAGCCTGGCACACGGCGTCAAGGTTTTGAAGACTGGGTTACGTGTGTGATAATATAATCCTGACCACACAAAATTTTCTCGTTTATTGGAAGATTTATTTCAGCACATTGATAACAAACCATTGAGTGTATCCACCTACTACGGATGAAATAAATGACTGTTTTTTTTTTTCAGGTGATCATTTATACAGTCAGTCACGCTTCTCTCGCTACTTCACTGGGCAAACAATAATGAAGCATAACTTTGGTGTTTTATTACGAATTAAAATCTTATTTCAAATCATGTATCTAATCTAAGTGATATCTATCATTTCGACCCTTTAGCGGTCACTAAGACTACAGCAACTACATTCATAGTAATACAACAATGATATGATCCCACTGACATAAAAAAATATATGTCATTATCATCAGTCTGTATAACGCCCACTGCTGAGCATAGGTAGGCCTGCTTCCGAAGGAGGGATTTGTCATAGTCACCACGCTTGGCTTTATGACCGCAGTAATGTTATAACATACAAGGAAATACAGTATCTAAATGAAAACCATAATCACATCGATAACCACAGAAGGAAGTACGGAAGCTATTTCGACTGTCAATAATATTAAATATTTAAACAATAACCTTCAAAATTCTACTCCAAATCTATTCAACCGGCATAGAGAAAATAAATAAACATTTGATAACAAGTTAAAAAAAAAAAAGATTTCGTAAAGTTTAAAATATGTTGTGAGTCACACAAAACCTGTAGTATGACACGCGTATCGTGTTATGTAGATTGGTTATATACTAACATAGATAGATGATCTTCCAGCATTATGACTAATAAAATTGTTTAAGAAGTTAGTACTGGTTATTTATTTATAATATTAACTCACGTATTAAGGAAGTAATATGTAGTAAACATACATATTATAACTAAAGACAAAACAATAATTTGAATCACTGCATACTGCCTTTTTAGTAACTTAAGATACTAGTAGACTGCTCTTGTAACTTATATCCTTAGCTCTTATAACATTATTTATTTCTGACAAATAATATTATCATGTTTTATAAGGATATTGGGTAAGCGACTTCTTGTTGTTGATGCTGTACATTAATAACAAGAAGTCGCTTACCGACGTTGAAGATGTACAATCGTAACATCTATATATATAAAAGAAAGTCGTGTTAGTTACACTATTTATAACTCAAGAACGGCTGAACCGATTTGGCTGAAAATTGGTAGGGAGGTAGCTAAGAACTGGGAGAAGGACATAGGATACTTTTTATGCCGTTCCCGTCGTTCCCGTGTGACGCGACATAATACGTGGTAGGGGTAGGGTTAGGGTAGGGTAGGGGTAGGGGTAGGGTAGGGGTAGGGTAGGGGTAGGGTAGGGGTAGGGTAGGGGTAGGGTAGGGGTAGGGTAGGGGTAGGGTAGGGGTAGGGTAGGGGTAGGGTAGGGGTAGGGTAGGGGTGGGAGTAGGGTAGGGTAGATGTAGGACACCGCGTAGATTTTGAGGCGGTACGAAGTTTGCCGGGCCAGCTAGTTTTTAGTAAATCAAAATTCTATAAGAATTATTTTGTTCGGGTGAATTTCCGGCTATATTTTTACGAATGGAACGCACATTATTTTCAAATTAGCAATTACGGAAATATCTATCAATAACGCGTTTCTAATACGAGCTACCAATTTGTCATTGCCTAAGACTTTTTTTTAAGACCAGCGTTGAAAAATCTAAGTATCCCAACCAACTTGTATCAGATGTTGGATAATAAGCTTAAGAATATAATTTAAACTTGAATGAATCCAGATAACATTGACCCCGCAGTTAAACCCGTCAGTCGCCAATCAAATCGCTAGTCAGCAACTCTACGCTTCACACCTATCTTCGAATATTTGAAGCAGACTGGTCATCTTTCTACAGAACCCGTTACCGCCAAAGCGCTGGCACACAACAAACCCAAACAAAACCACGCTAAGTTTGCGGGTGACGTCATTCTACTTGTACACCGGCCGAGCGCCTCGCGGGCCGGTTTTTAGTTCAAGAGCAGTGTCTGCACCGAGGTCAGAATGTACAGTCAACATAACACGTACTGCGGTTGTGTGGACTCTCTTGGAATTCCAATAAGGTACCAACAAAATCATTGGAAATTATGAAACCATATCATAATATGTGTAACTTCCCATAGTTCTACGATGTTTTGGGTAGGTTTCATTCGATTGAAGTACTTAGCTCATTTCAGGACCATGGTATCCTTTTTAACAGCCTCATCTGTATCAATGTGGCAAGAATAACAATTAAACTCATTGCTTTAGTACATATCCATGTACGAATTCGACACTGAGTAAGATTGAATTTCTAGAGCAAATTTTGAGCACGTACTACTTAAAATCAGCGTCTCAATGTAAAGTTTTAGGACAGATCACACTATATGCAGATGTAGGTAAACATAACTAAAGAAAAATTAAATACAGAAGTTAACTTTGTATGTACATAATACCTTTGAGTTCCCCGACTGTACGACCATGATTATAGTAGCGCGGCATTCCTGATACACGCCTTAACACGACACAATACCGGAATTACGGAAGCGGATAATTCGTTAACTTCATATTTAGTTACCATCAATCAAGTTTATTTTTATTTATTTTATTTATTCTTTATTGTACACATGAAATTGGAGTAAAAACAACATTTAAAGATGATGTACGATGGCGAGCTTAACTCATTAATGAGTTTTCTTCCAGCAAACCATTTTCAGAGTGTAAAATTAAGGTAAAGTTTACTTGGAAAACAGGTTTATTGGGATTAATAGGACTGGATGGAGTCTATTCCATTAGGCAGCCTTATATAGGCTCCATGATACCGGCATCGAGTTAGCTTTGATTATAATATCACAATGAGCTTTGCGTAGTTTACCAGCTCACCCACATAGTATGGAAGTGTGTGACAGAACGATCCTAATACTATGTTAAATCAAATTATAATCAATGTAAAGACTAGTTTATGATTCTATCTTTGTGGCGTATAGGAATTAGGTACTTAATTTTATCAAACATTGCAATCAAAAGTTATCATTGTAATTTAGCAGTAATGACGATAAGCGCAGTACCTATACCATAGTGAATGCTGCTATGTGCCCAAGGGTATACCATCACACTTTATGCTCATTCTTTTGTGATTTGATTGTCAACTAAAGGTTTAAGTAGTAAGAGTCGTCCCTAAATTAACCAGACCTTCTCCCGGGGGAAATGGACTTGGCATCCCCAAATAGGACTCCCCTACTCTCCATGAATCGGCCTGTTAAGGGGAGTGTTGCCACATGGCATGGCAGGGACATCCCTCATTCCACAATTCTAAGCCTAAGGTTGGCAGACGGCGGGAAAATTTACCAGAAACCTGAAAGGCAATCTTTGAATTGGCACAATTTTTTAAGTCTCTTAAATCTTGAGGCAACATCATCATTATCATCATCATCATCCTGTTGTCGTCCACTGCTGAAATTGGGCCTCCCCCATCGATTACCAGCGGGAACGATTGTTAGCGGTCTGACTCCCTGTGACCTTTAGAGGTCGTCTTGAGACATGGTGCCAATTAATATTGTTAATATGTTTTGCTTCGTTCAGTAGACATTCAAAGTCTACGAATATGTCGCTCAGCAAAGTTGTGGTCATAATAGATAGTTACATACATACTAATTAGCCATAACAAATCAGGTTTGGCCGAACAGAAGGATTTGCCAAGGCTCAACCATCGGTAAAAGCCCTATTGTTCCTAGTTTAGACGGTGTGAACCGCACTCATCGTTTGAAAGCCATTGTATGTTAATAGACTACCTAGACTTAGAAGGACTGGTTTCAGTCCGGCTGGCAATTAATTAAAACCCAAGGCGAACGACTGACAAATCCATAAATCAGAGTACAAGGTAAAACTGTTGTTTACAGATACACAACTTCTAAAGAAGAGTTTACAAAAAGCAGAAAGATTACGCTGCTAAGTACTAAGATATTATGGCCTAATAAGGCAGAAAAAATGATCATAAATTACAAATTTCACTCTACAGTCTTCCTTCATTTTCTTTTGTCTCCATTTTAAAATGTTGCACCTATCGCTCCGATTTCGAAACCAGACGAAAAATATGAAACCCATTTTCCTAGAAGCTCAAGAAGTGAACCTGAAGCTGCCCAAAAAATATTGCGCTGCAGTAAAATTTCTATTCGCTCAACATATACCATTCATAACTTATTCCAATTCTTCTTTCGTGTCGCTGTTTCAACTTATTAGTTTTTATACTTTATTTAAAGTCATTCAGAACAATAAGTCGCCACTCCAATGGCCTCTGTCGTTCCCGCCATCATATCCTCCATCGTGCAGCTGTTAGGGCATGAAGAGTGTTCATATTAGTGTGATTACGCAAAACAGGTGGTCCGTAAAGAGATCAACATTTTGTAAAATGGTCTTTCATCGCTTAAGGATTGGGAACCACTAATCCAAATTATAAACGGTTTTAATTTTGCAAACTGGAAGCCATATACATACAGGAATGATTACATATTCCTAAGTGTGTCAGCAGTTGTGCATCTGTTATACAAATTAAAGATAAAAAGAGCCTGTTTAAAACCGGTCCTCGTATCCGTGGCATTACGGTGGTGTAAGTCTGGATTTAAGTCTCGAAGGTCGTAGGTTCGATCTTCACGCCGGACAAGAAAACTCTGTATAAAATCTAAGATTCTTTTGCGGGTCTGGTTGTTTGAGTGGCTACACTCCGTGCATCAGAAAGCACGCTAAACCATCTTGATTGTTATGACATCATCTGTAACAATCGTACCTATACCAGGAATCTAGGCAGCAGCGATTCCCTATGTGTTACTACATAATATTGCTCTCACCATCGCTGCCAAGTGTGGTGATAGCAAAACACCTCCTTCGGGAGAGAGGCCCATGTTCAGCAGTGGACGCTAAACTGATGAGTCAGAAATATAGGTGTAACATAAGAACGTTTATCTGTCTGCGGCAGTATCTACCGATAACAAAATACTTGACGTAAGCCTTATGCCTGTCGATATTACTGATACCGCACTTATTTATGATAAAATGTTATTGTTATGAGCCGTGAATAGCGACATAAAAGGAGTGTCGTAGTAAAATTAAATGTATTCGTTTGAATTTTTGAGACTTTGCGAACATTATTATAAAAACCTCTGCAGCGTAGCGGCATAAAACTCGCTTTAAATTTCGGAGGTCGTGGGTTTGTTCCGCATGCAGGTCAAGAAATATTTGTGTAAAATCTTAGAGTTTTCCGTGTCTGTTTGGTTGAGGGACTATCCTCCGTGCCTCAGGAAGCAAGTCAAGCCGTTGACCTCGATGACGATGATCCACCATTGATATAATATCAAATATTTATTTTACCAATATGGCTGGATAGAGACAGCCCTCCATTAGATGCATGGACAGAAGGACGCATTTGTATGGCTTTTAGAAATCTATTTATTTTTTACCAATTTATTATGACACGGAATTGTGATTATAATTAAGAAATGTTGAAAATATATTCATCTCCTAAGATTTGATTTTGCCTACCTAAATCTTGACATGATCATTTGCCAGATTAGGGTCCTGCGCAAGAGGGTGCCTCCTGTGGGGCTTGGATCTCGGCTCAGGGCGGTCGCTGGCGATGAGATTGAGGGATTATGACTGAGTATTTAAGGGGGTTTTGTGCAACTGTCGCTCTAGTTTACAGTTCGCGGGCGTCTCGGACTTCGGGTCTACGAGGGCATTGGTTTATATTTATGTTTGTCTATGCTATTGACCTCATCTATAATAGAAATTCATCACATTTCCAAGAACACTGTTATATCACATAATTCTTTTTTAAGAGCCATCATACATTTCAGAAGCCTTGTATCAGATGACAAGTGGCATACACATCAAAAACTAGAAGCAACAATGTCACGCTTTCGCCTCGGTGTCAAACAGGTGTTTTGTATGCGTGCAACGTGCGTGTGACGCATCGCCATGCTCGTCTGGCAAGACTTGTTGTCGCCTGTCTTTGTCTATGTTCTTTTTTTAGTTATAGATAGATAGCTACTTTATTTTAGCATTCTGCAGAATTGGCCACATCATGCAATTGAAAGGGATGCTTGGAAGGAAACGTTGCCCAGCAGTGGGACAGTGTAGGTTAAAAAAATATACAATTATATAAAAAAAAATATAGATATTAGTGACTCATCGATACCACGGGCACGTGCTCGAGCAGGTATTATCGATAACGATTCCGGCGCGATGCACATTCCTATCTCTATAGATAAACAATTATAGCCTCACAACCTAGTTTATCATGCCGACTATAAAAACCCTTTGGGATAGGTGGGCATGGCCCTTTTCCGATGCCTTCGTAGACCCAAAGTCTGTGAGGCCCGCGAACTGTAACGCAGAGCCACATGCACAAAACTTTTCCTAAAAAACTAAAAGTCCCTCATTCTCGCCGTCAACGACAGCCCTGAGTCGAGGTCCAAGTGCCACAGGGGCGCCCCTTTGTGCAGTGTGTTTTACCATTTAATAAGGCTGGAGTTCTGCTCGTCGTCCTGGATGTTTGGTGATGTAGCAAATGCCTCTTGGCTGACTACATAATTGGCCGTCAGAAAAAAGGACGAAGATAGACGAATGAATCTATATCTATATCTATATATTATATAAAACAAAGACGGGTTTGTTACAACACTTATAACTCGAGATCGGCTGGATCAATTTTCATGGTTTTTGTTTCGTTGGATTTGTCTACGCCCTGAATAGCAGAATACATTTAAAAACAAAAGAAAGTCGTGTTAGTTACACTATTTATAACTCAAGAACGGCTGAACCGATTTGGCTGAAAATTGGTAGGGAGGTAGCTAAGAACTGGGAGAAGGACATAGGATACTTTTGGGTAGGGGTAGGGTAGGGTAGGGTAGGGTAGGGTAGGGTAGGGTAGGGTAGGGGTAGGGTAGGGTAGGGTATGGTAGGGGTAGGGTAGGGGTAGGGTAGGGTAGGGGTAGGGTAGGGTAGGGATAGGGTAGGGGTAGGTGTAGGGTAGGGGTAGGGTAGGGTAGGGTAGGGGTAGGGTAGGGGTAGGGTAGGGTAGGGGTAGGGTAGGGTAGGGATAGGGTAGGGGTAGGTGTAGGGTAGGGGTAGGGTAGGGTAGGGTAGGGGTAGGGTAGGGGTAGGGTAGGGTTAGGGTATGGGTAGGGTAGGGCAGGGGTAGGGTAGGGCAGGGGTAGGTTATAAAAGTCCACCCGTGCGAAGCCGGGGCGGGCCGCTAGTACATAATAAAACACCAGTTATGCAAAGAATTATAAGCCACTATAAAGCGCGTGGTTGTTTTATGCGATACAACGCTGCGTTACACGCAATGCGATTATATGTCTTAAATTTATATCTGCGCTTGGCGCTGCGTCAACCTCGTAAAACAATGGGTTGTAATTTTATTACCTGATATGAAATGATGTGCGTTAATCGCATTGCGTTTAACGCAGCGTTTATCGCATATAACAACCGCGCGCTTTAGTGTATATGACAATATGTATACTTATTAAATGGAAATCTACATTTGATAGAAAACAAATAACAATTAGTTTTAAGTATCAATGAGTGTTTTCGAGTATTAAGAATAATCGAAGGGCGATTGATAAGACCTATAAGATCTAATCTAATATTCCTCGTCAGTTTGAAGTACAGCATTTTGAATTTCCAAGGTGTAACTTCGATATTATTAGCCTTGGAAGTTAGGATTAAATCAATTGTTGTACCAGTAATAACTGAATTTATCTAACAAAGTCTAATTCATGTTTTAGTAGACTCCAAATGTTCATAATTTGTTTACTATTTGAAATCCTACTCATATTATAAACGCGAAAGTTTGTAAGTATGGATGGATGGGTTAATGTTTGTTACTCTTTGACGTAAAAACTACTGAATGGATTTGGCTGAAACTTTGCAAGCGTATAGTTTATAAGCTGGATTAACATAATAATATAGGCTACAAAATATCACGCTCCGACTCACTGGAGCAGAGTGATGCGGGTAAAACAGCGCTACGCCCCGCGGTTTTACCCTAGTAACTTTATAATTAGAGATTCAATTATTGAGCTTCAAAAACAAGTTTCTTGTATACATTTTGTATTTATCAATGACTCGTTTACTGTGGAGTGAATATAGCCGAACTTGGCGCAAAGGGGTCGCTTGCGCTTGTCGAGTTTGGCCAACATTGGCGTTCGAAATGTTATATTATGGATGCATGCGCCAAGCTTGCTGTTAACGGCTTAAAAGTTTTTTTTCTAATTTAAATATTGTTATGATAATAATTAAACAAGAAGTTAAAATTAGATATTCTTATATCAATTTTGCGAGCGAAAGGTTTATGTCAGACTTATGTGCAGTTATAAAACTTATAATGACCTTAATGACGCTAGCAGTCAAGTATATAGGTGATGCTCTCTTTTCTGATAAATTAAAGAAATGTATAGACGTGACAAGTACTTTAAATTTTTACATTGAAACACAACAAATAACGCGAATTTACAACCTATGTGTCTAATATTATTGGCTATTATTTAAACAAATCAAGCAATGGCACGTGGTTTACAAGAAACCTCTTGTGCAAAGGTTACATGATTGCATACTTTCTATCCTTTTAGTGAAGACATCCTCTTCGTTATTGCACATTCTTAGCTTAGGCGTACATAAAGTATCTAATTTACCTACTTTAGGTTGTACTTTAAAACAATTTAAGGTTGAAATAGAAAAAGGGTTTCTATAACTGCATTGCACCGGTGGCTCAGTGGTTACGGTAGTTGCCTCTGAGACCTGGTGTTCTGGGTTCGATTCCCACCCGGGACAATTATTTGTGTGAACCACAAACAGTTGTTCTGAGTCTGGGTGTTCTGTGTGTCCGTGAAATGTATGTTTGTAAAGTCCCACACACACACAGGGAATTATTTCCATAGTGCGGGAGTTGTCATTAAAAAATATATATACAGGGTGTCCCAAAAGGTTAAGTAGCTGGGAAAGGGGGTGACAGGGGTGGACACAATGGTCACTAGAAAAATAAAAAATAAATCCGCTCTGGGTATTTAAAAAAAAAATGGAATTTATTTAAAAACTTAAAATTTTAAACCTTGTTATTTTTGATGTTGATGTTGATGACCTTGTTGTTATTGAAGATTACATAACAGCATTTTTTTAAATACAGCCATATTTGTAGGTACAGTTAGCAAAAGGTGTAAAATTTTTAGTCTTTTAAAAAATGCCATTTATTTTTTTAAACACCCAGAGGGAATTTTTTATATTTTTCTGGTGACCCTTGTGACCATCCCTATCACCCCCCTTCCCAGCTACGTAATCTTTTGGGACACCCTGTATATATATAAATTTGAATATTTTTAGAAATTGAGTTATCTTCATTTTTTGTAACGTATTGATTTTTACTTCAACTTCTAAAATCGAGTTGTGGTCAAACTTCTAATTGCAGTACAAGAGGTTATCAAGCTTTGGGCAATTTTTTTAAATCCTCATATAAAAATTATCCAACAAATTAATCCCTTAATCTCATCGCCAGCGACCGCCCTGAGCCGAGGTCCACGCCCCGCAGGGGGCGCCCTTTTTGTTGCTTAGTTTGTAGTTTTTAAACCAATTTCCTAAGGCTGGAGCTCTCCACGCCGGATTGCTCATGCGTACCCGACCCCCGCCAACGGCGGATCGAAGGAGTGTCCGGGGGGTTTTAGTGGTGTAGGGTCCTCTCCTCGTGGTATGACTTTAGCATACCACGCTATGGAGAGGGCGAGTACCACATATCCCACCGCCAGCGCGCGAATACGCTGCAGCGGTGGTGGGAATGCGTTAATGAATTTCCCCCCGGATAAAAAAATAAATAAAAAAAGGCTAGAGCTCTGCACGCCTTTATGCCCGGTGCAGTAGCTAAAGCCTCGTATGTCCATCAACATATATATATATATTGATTCCGCTGATGTTTTTTATCTGACGAGAGCCCTTAGTAGGTTTCTAGAAATAATAATGAAATAATGAATTTATTCAGCACTTAGGTATTTACATACACTTGTACTTGACAAAATCACAATGAAAAAGAACTGTAATTAATAGATTATTATTCTTATTCTATGAATAAAACTACTAAGATAACTATAACTAGCAAGTGCAACCTGTGAGTGCTGCTAATTGTAGGACATTCCAGACAATGTACTCCGTCTTTCTCGTACTTTCTAGGTGTTGACAGACCGACAGACAGCCAGAAAAACGTGTCATCCTATGAGGATATCGTTTACGTTTTCGAATTTTAGGATATCGAGGTCTGATACCTTGATGGTACATGTCAACAACAATCTTATACTAAATATAATAAGTATAAAGCTCAAGAATGTGTTTTTTTGGCTTGTTTGCTTGAACGCGCTAATCTAACTACTGGCCGATTTAAAAATATTTCAGTGTAAGACAGCCCATTTATCGAGGAAGGCTATAGGCTATATTTCATTATGAAGTTCCCACGGGAACGGGAGTACCGTGGGTGAAACCGTGTGAGGGAAGCTAGTATTACTTATTATTACGAGCCTAAAACCATGTGCTATAGTCAATTGCTCTTAATTGCACAGATATAAAAACCTGTTGCGTACATAATTACTCACAATTACCTTCAAGACATAATATTTACGCTGAAGCTCAACTGCACTTAGTCATCTTATTAACTCAGTCGATCGAGACTTCGCATCGACGACGGTGACTCACACCATCAATCGAGGGGAAAATTATTATTAGCTACCTTAAAGTCTAGTTGTTGATGCCTTAAAAGAAACAAAATTCATTTTGGATTCCAATTAAATTACAAATGCATTAGAATACTACTAAATGAATATATAAGAGGAAGTCTGAAAGTGGCGCCAGTGACACCTCTTCCATTTTTCTTTATAAGACGGCGCAATCGCAGACTCCAAATAATGTGAGCAGTGTAGGAAGATGATGACATTAGAAGACATGTACCGCCATCTTCAAGTTATGAAAATGCTATTTATTATTATTTTAGTAGTCCACACAGCCTAAGGAATATTAATTATTTTGATTCATTACCACCTATTCTATGTTGCACAATTGCAGCCTAGTACTATAAACCGTTGACATATCAATGTATACAGTCGTGAGAATTGTGTCCGGGAAAGTCAAATGAATTATTAATTACTGGGTTTTGCAACTATTGTTTGCTAATTTTGCTATTTGTGATAATCCTTAGTTAATTAGCAAAATACATCAATAAATAGATACAACTCTTTATCGTACAATAATAAGAACAATACACAGAAAACTTACAAACTAATTGCTATACAGAGTTGGTACAATTGGCGGCTTTATAACAAAACTACTTCTTCGGCTTCGCACTAGAGTTGCCCAACTATCGATAGTTTCGCTATCGATAGATGACCTCGAAAAATAGTAACAATATCGATAGTGCTATCGATAGTATCGATAATATCGATACTATCGATATCACAAATTAACGAATACTATCGATTGGAAGCAATAGTATCGATAGTATCGATACTATTACATTATAATACTATCGATAGTATCGATATTTTTAAAGTAATACTATCGATAGTATCGATAGTCGACTATCGATAGGCTACACTACTTCGCACGAGTGCCGTGCTGTTGTATCAGACATATAAACCATCCTCATCAACATCAAAATCTGTTGCGTAGTTTTAAAGACCTAAGCATACAAAGGGACGGACAGACACCGGGAAGCGACTTTGTTTTATATAATACTATGTAGTGATGTGACCTCTTCCAGGCATCCGACGACGGAGTCGAACGGAGTTTTAGAGAGGGGTAGTGTAAATAAAGTAGATAATAGTGTATTTTTTCATTAGGAAGGGCTTTTTAAGGTAAATAAATAATAGTTATATATTACTACACGTCGACATAAATGACCGTGAGACCCAACCCACTACAGCCCAATATTATAATCAATAATAATAATCGATGACCAATATAACGTAACATTTATAAATTAAATCATATTTTACCGCAGAATTAATCTCAATAAGCAATGCTAATAAATACCTATTTGGCATAATGGCCCAAGACCTCGGAAGCAATAACACTAGGATTGAGGAAGTAAATAATACCAGACTTCAGAAGCATACGGTCGTATGTTCCTTTAATGTAAAAATGGCACATTCGCCCATAAATACTAGTAAATAAACGTAAGTATTGTGTATAGAATGATGAGTAAAGATTTAATACTTAGTGACGTGGCGTCATATGATTTCAATAATCATAATATTTAAATCCAAAATCAGCTAAGATTGAAATATGCTAATTTAAAAAGACTGGTTACGGCAGTGAAGAATATTTCAGTTAAAAAAATATATATATATTATCAATTATATCTACGTCTTATGAATATCCCATATAAGGCAAAAGTTGAATGTAAGGTAAATGTCAATGTGCGCGTTACTCTGCTCCAGGAGGTCGGCGCGTCATTTTTTGTAGCCTATATGTTAATCGAGCGTATTAACTATCCCCATGCAAATCTATTCAGTTGGTTTTTGCTTAAAAGAGTAACAAACATTATATACATTCACAAATACAAACATTTGCATTTATAATATTAGTAGGATTGATTTTACATAATAATTTTGGTTTTGTCATGTTATAAACACGCACAAAATATTGTTTTGAACAATGTATTGATCCTTATTTTCTTATTAGATTGTTATATACTTCTACCATTCTACATATATACGAAAAGGCTTGTCCCTAAAAATTTCATGGTAAGGTTATATATATATATATCATATATTATTATGTACTGTGTGTACATACTTCATATGATAACCAGCGGAAATGATAGCCGGAACAATTTCCGTCCAAAAGAAAGTAATGATCTTTAGCACACGTGTGCCTCGCGTTCCAGTGACCTCCACACGTGCTTATTCATAACACGTCACTTTGTTATTGTACTTGATTTTTATATCCTTCTTTTTACTTTTATCAGTCGGTTTACGTCCACTGCTGGGCCAGAGTAGTAGACTTTTTTTTCCCCCGGGGAAATGCATTTACACATTCCCACCGCCGCTGCAGCGAATTCGCGCGCTGGCGGTGAGATATGTGGGAATCGTTCTCTCCATAGCGTGGTATGCTAAACTCATACCACGAGGAGGACCCTACACCACTAAAACCCCCCGGACACTCCTTCGATCCGCCGTTGGCGGGGGCCGGGTACGATGAGCAATCCGACCCCCTCTTAATAGACCTTGGCAAGCCTAGCCACGGATATTATCATAATTACCACGCTTGTCAACCTCTTTAAGATTAGTTACATTATGTTAAAAAAAGTTTTAAAATTATATTAGAACATTTAAAACGGTGGCTTTTTTCTTATTTTGTTCTTTTGTAAAAACCTTCTAATAATAATAACAAACACAACAAAAAAAAAAAGGTCCAGCCGTTCACTTTTTTTTTCGGATGGTCTTACGTACACAGCCTCGAAGATTTTGTTACTTCACCGGGCATAAAGGCGAGCAGAGCTCCAGCTTTAAGAAAAGGTTTATAAAACTACAAAAAAAAAGGGCGCCTCCTGTGGGGCTTGGACTTCGGCTCAGGGCGGTCGCTGGCGATGGGATTGAGGGACTATAAATTTTAGTATTTTAGGGAAGTTTTGTGCAACTGTCGCTCTACTTTACAGTTCGCGGTCGTCTCTGACTTCGGGTCTACGAGGGCATCGGATGGTTCTTTGCAAAGTAAGGGTGCGGAGGACGAGGGGGGAACAGCCGTTCACGCGCAATGCCGTGACCAAGGGAAATAGGGATATGGGATTTATTTTTAACACGCTTTTATTAGCTTGGGTTGTATGTAACGGAATCTTTGAACTTAATTTTCACCAGTTTCCAGAAGTCTGATTAATTTGAAACTTTGCATACGTATCAAGGGCCGATGACAATGCAATAATTTGATAACAGTTTACCATTATCCTTAAAAAATAAATAATAGTTTAAAAAAAACTAAAAAAACACGCTTTTATAGCTAACCGAACTAAAAAATAGAAATAATTCAATTCAGAGTGAAAAGCGTGGCTTTTCACTCTGAATTGAATTATTCTGTTAATAACTTAAACTTTATTATAATTTTATTTTATTTATTTATTTATGTACAAACACACGAGAAACAAAATGAAAAAATGTATACATAAGGAAAGAAATTGTACAAAGGTACTGCTTATTTCAAAAGAAATCTCTTCCAGCAGACCCGCAAGAGGAAATGTGAAGAAGAAAAGACGAATAGTGTGCGTAGGTCTCAAATAAACATACATACTAATAATTACATATATACTTAGATACCTACATACGTATACAGATAAATATAAACTACATACTATACTACGTTATATATTATACCTACATATAAACTTAGGATGAGATAGAGAGATAGTACTTTTTTTTAACTATTATTTTATATCTTCAACATATACATATAATAAAACGGTAGAGGTCGAATGGCTGTAAATTAAAAAAAATAATGCTAAAAAACGAGTTAGGGATCGCCCTTGATCCCTGGAAGTAAAATAGAGCAAATCCAGATTATTTTTATTCTTTGTTTCTCTGTCTGTTTGTACGCGCTAATCTCCAAAACTGTTGCACCGATTTAAATGAAATTTTGCATGGTGGTACCTTGCATCCCCGGTCAACATTTTAAATACTTTTAATCACAGAAAATTTATGAGTTCTCGTGGGATAGTTAAAACACCGAAGGAATAACTAACACCACGCGGACAAATACGCGGGCATCAGTTAGTTTTAAATATTTTACTACAAATATAGTGTGTATCTTATAATAATATGTAATAGGAAACATGGCGCTATGTAAGATAACATATTATGCTGTGACTCATATGTTAATCGCGTCAGACAATTCATTACGATTGAAATGAAACAATGACCCAACACAAGTCAGTCATAGCTATATTTAAATTGTACCATTCCTTGTACGTATAAAAAAGTGTGTACCTTCCTAAACACATATTTACGTTTACCGATAAGCTTTCGCGTAGGTATCCATCCACTCTATCCAAAATATTATTACAATCTAGCTTCCCAGCTTACCCACGTAACTCCCGTTCTTATGAGAAATTCATAATATAATATAGCCTCAAGGCCGGATTTAAGGGAGGAAAGAAAATAAGGAGGCCTCCACAATAGAGATTTAATGTCTTTCAAAATCTGACGAGAAAACTCTACAACTATTGTTTTTATTTTTGGTTTTTTCCCTTTACGTGCAGTACTTTGTAGAATCATGATTAATGTAATAGTTAAGTTTTAAATTAAATTAAAGTAATATTGTAATAACTATCATTCATCTATACTTGTTCACTTAAATAAGAAAATCAGTAAAATATCACTTTTATACTTCAAATTTTCTACACATTTTGAGGGAAACTAATTTGAGGTCGGGGGGCCTCTTCTCTTTTGTTGCCCCGGAGCCTAACTTCTTAATCTGGCCCTGTATAGCCTACAGCCTCAAATCACAATCAAATATTCTTATTGGACCAGTAGTTCCTGAGATCAGCGTGTTCAAGAAAACAAACAAACAAATTCCTTAGATTTATATTTAAGTATTGATAGATATAGATAAGATTGAATGAACATATGCCTGTCTATTTGTTGCCTAAAACATATCATTTGGTAATAGATATATTTTTCATTCCAGCTTGACAGGACGTCGGCCCTTGGCCAAAATATAACGCTGCGATTCAATGAATCAGATTAGTAACACCACAAGGCCAGCTCACTAAAAACCCTTTCATAAAATAGCATGGGAACATCACCATAAATAATAACATGAAAATTAACTTCGTTTTATGCATGCACTATTAAAAATCCGGACGGTCACGTACTAAGGGCCACTCAGGAGGTCAAGTGCGGAAATCCTTTTGCCCAATAAACTATGCATGCAAAAATGTTGTAGTTCAGAATTAAGAGCTTTTTCATCACCAAATGATAAACTAGCTGCGCCCCGCGGTTTTACCCACGTCACTCAGCTCCAGTGGGTCGATGCGCGATATTTTGTAGCCCATATGTTAATCCAGCTTATAAACTATCCGCGTGCAAACTCTCAGCCAAATCCATCCAATAGTTTTTGCGTGAAAGAGTAACAAACATACATCCACACATAACAAAGTTTCGCAATATACTAGTTTATAATATACTAGCGACCCGCCCCGGCTCCGCACGGGTACAATGCTGATGTATTATACATATAAACCTTCCTCTTGAATCCCTCTATCTATTAAAAAGACCGCATCAAAATCCGTTGCGTAGTTTTAAAGATTTAAGCATACATAGGGATATAGGGACAGAGAAAGCGACTTTGTTTTATACTATGTAGTGGAGTAGGATAAAATCAAAGAAATAACAACTCCAGCGTACAAACTCGCGAGTCAAAAACCTTGCTTCTATATTTGTCGCGCGCGGATCATACTCCAATGGGAAGTGTGAAATAGGAATGTGTTTCATAATCTTTATTAATACCACTTATACGTATATTTATCAACAGCTATGTTTATATTCGTAAGTCCGAACTGGCTGAACAAAGAATGAAGGATTTTATAACCTATTTATGTGAAATATTTGGAGCTTGTCCTCGACCACAATTTTTTAATCAACTGACGGAGATTACAATGCTTAAAAATATTTAGATAATAAGCACGTAGAAAACATAATTAAACAAACGGCTGCAAGTTTAACATCATCAGCTCGTATAACATCCACTGCTAAACATGGGCCTCCTCCTAAGGGAGGGTATTTGCCATAGTCACAACGCTTGGCAGGCGGGTTGGTGACCGCAGTATTATGTTGTAACACACAAGAAAACGCTGCTGCCCGTTCCTTAGTATACGATTATTATAACAATCAGGACCAACGGCTTAAAGTGCTTTCCGAGGCACGGAGGTTAGTCCCTCAACCATCCAGACCCGGCAAGAAATCTTAGAATTTAACTGCACTACGGTGAACTGCATGTTACAGTGCACCGTAGTTCAATCTGATAATAAAAATTACTATCCATATCAACGTCAATTAAATAAGGCGCCATATTCTGAGCTTCACAATTCTACTTCACTCAGGCACAGACTCAGGTTACAATAGCGTGCAAATGAAATCAAAATGAAATCATTCATTTGCTAGAATATGGTATATTCTGCTTTTAATGGCGTGCAAAGTGCTTCCCGTCATCATTTTTTTTAAACCGTTTGTATCTGTATGACGCATAGATCATACAGGATCAAATGTAGTTGATAAGTTATTTAAATCTGTTACTTGCCTAATAAAAAAAATAGCTTACACCATTTGAACATTCATCAAATTATTAGAAATATTTTCCTTCCTTCATTGGTAAAGAGAAAATGCGTCACATGTAAAACCAATATATGAGAAAATACACCTTTAAAAACATATAGGTATCTATAGATGTATACTAATATAATAAAGAAGTACATTTTGTAAGTTTGTTATGTTGTAGGGAGTAATCCCTAGATTTACTGAACCGATTTTGAAAATTATTTCACCAATCGAAAGCCACGTGATTTGTGAATGACATAGGCTATATTTTAAGTTAAAGTTTCCACGGGAACGGGATCTTTGCGGGTGAAACCATGCGGGACAGCTAGCTATAAAGAGAATTTGCCATGATTGCTTTTTCGAAGTCCCGTAACTGGCTCACTTGAAAACATCAAACGAGATTGAACAGAACCCACCCATGAATTGTTTCGTTTTCTTCATGCTGAGTAAACAAAGATACCGCAAAGGGACGTAAAATCAGTTCCATTTTATACAAAATGGATTCATCATTTGTATAGGCCATTGTGAGTGGTGTGAAGTCATCATTGCGGTTTACAGCGATGTACGGCCCGTTTTGTGGCCACAGTGTATGTACATTAACTGTATATTCATGGTTTTCCTACAGTTTGAGAGGTTTTTGCAGCAATATCGTCTGTTCTACAGTGACATTTTCATTTTTATATTAAAAAAAATAAACCGAATAACAGAAACATCTCATTATTCCATCCCACTATTATTATAAACGGGAATGTTGAGATGGATGCATGTATGCGTGTAAATTACAAGACTGAATATGATGATATTTTGCATAGAAATCGTTTATAACCTAGATTAACACAAAGGTTATAAAATATCACGCCACTTACCATTGGAGCAGAGTAGTAATCCAACAAAAAAATGCAAGGCACAGCTACAGAACAAAATATAAATAGCACAATAAAGAACAAGTTTGCAGACCAAATTTTCAAACAAGGGTTCTTTTGAACCCGCAAGTCGGTTTCAACAGAAACCTAAATCGCTCATGTTGTAACTTCCAATGCATCATATCGATACATGCGCCTTTAATAAGTCCAGAATGATAAAGCAACAATTTCCCGAAGCAATCCAGTTTGTTAGATAACCACCCTCGCTGTAACGGACATCCTAATAACTGGAACATGTCCGGGAAAATCTGGACGTACGATCCGATACGTTGGATAACCACATCCAGATAATACTGCATGAAAGAAAACTTATTATCTTAGACTGCATCGTTCAGTCGGCTTGGTCTTGGAGATTTTTTTTTTCGGTTGGACTTACGTAGTTTGCCATGAGGCTTTTGCTACTTCACCGGGCATAAAGGCGAGCAGAGCTCCAGCATTAATAAATGGTTTAAAACTACAAACTGCGCAACCTGCGCAAGAGGGCGCCCCCTGTGGGGCTTGGACCTCGGCTCAGGGCGATCGCTGGCGATGTACTACTTTTAGTATTTTAGGGGAGATTGTGCAACTGTCGCTGGTCTTGGAGAAATGAAATGTTTGACTGTAAGGATCTTGGTCCCCGATTCGCGTCTGTCTTACAATAATTAAGAACAAAAATTGTATCATAACATTACAATATGGAGACATCGATTAAACAAGGTTTCGCAGCATGATATTTTCGCAGTAAAATCGTTCGCAGTACCTTCAGTATCGCGATGTCACGAAACATCGCAGTAACAAGACGGCGACCAGTATAGAGATGTCGATTAAAGGTTTTCGAACATACAAACTTCGATGTCACGGATTTCGCACTCAAGTAGTTTTCTCGTCTATAAGATAGGCACTCCTGCATAGCTCTAATTCCCATGAGAACCTCATCAGTATATATGTTATGGACCAGGTGATTAATGCGGGCATTATGAATAATGCCTAGCTCTATCGGGCTAAGTGACTGATACTATCTTAACTTCATTATTTATCACATGCGTGCGTTACCGCCACCGTGTCGGTTAGGAAAGTAATATAATAATTTTGCGTATTTTACATAGGCAGCGCAAAAGGTTTTTGGGTGGTCCTAAACCTAAATCAATGGTGTTCTTGAACTTAGTAGTGTCAGTGCATTTTTCATAATGACCGGGCATTATGTATAATACCCAATTTCTCACTTGGTCCATAACATACATAGGTACAAAATATGTTAATCCTAGACACGGTAACTTTCGAATGGAGAATTTTTATTCGAAATCAGTCCCGTAGTTTTTGAATTTATTGATTACAAACAAAAAAGCGTAAACTCCGTAGCATAGCGGTATTTGGCTGGCTTTAAGTCTCGGAGGTCGTGGTTTCGATCCCCACACCGGACAATAAATCTTAGTGTAAATTCTAAGATTTCTTTCCGGGTCTGGTTGGTTCAGGGACTACCCTCCGTGCCTCGGAAAGCACGTTAAGCCGTTACTATGGCAAAAACAGAGGAGAGAGGAGGCCCATGTTCAGCAGAGGACGTTGTACGGGCTGATGATGAAAAAAAAAGAAAGCTTCTTACTTTGCAATATTGGCATAGATCCCGTCAGGGCATTCTCAGTTTGTCCCATCAAAAGGTAAAAAAACAAAATCATGACTGAAAAATATACCTTCTAAAGTGGACTCATGGTCAACCTAGCTGTAAGCGTACAATCTATTTTCGGCTAACGGAAATCCTGGACGAGTTAGATTAAGATGAAGTAACAAGTTAACAACATCGGATGTAGATATTTTCTTTTATTGTACACGATTAGGGTTGTCGACTGTTGCATAAATAGTTTTATTTCTTTCATTTTTATTACCTTTTATATGTGATGTGATGATGTCGTGGGTTCGATCCCCACACCGGACAAGAAGTCTTTGTATCAATTCTAAGATTTCTTTCCGGGTATGGTTGGTTGAGGTCCTCCGTGCGTCGGAAAGCACGTTAAGCCGTTGGTTCCGATTGTTATAACATCATCTATAACAAGTGAACCAGGAAACGGGCAGCAGTGTTTCCCCCGTGTATCGCAACATAACACTGCGGTTACCAATCCGCCTGCCAAGCGTGGTGACTATGGCAAAAGCCCTCCCTCGGGAGGAGGCGCATGTTCAGCAGTGGACTATGATTTCCCCGAAAACTCAAAAACTCCAAGAAGTTTAACCGGCCAAAGTAGCTGATAGATATCTTTCCCAAATTTCTAATCAATAACCATACTGACATACAATAGGCATGAGGAGTAAAAAGATCTATTTAGTCCGTAATACGTGTCCAATATTTTGTAGTAATCTAACTGACGGACTAAATACAATAATCGTTTAGTCTTTACGCTCTTTGTAGCCGGATTCAAAAGTCAATCAAACTATTATTCAACTAACATAACTGTTTACTTAACTTCCGCTGTCAAATTGAATACAATACCTGCAACATGTTTAAAAAAAACAAACAATACATTCAAGATTATGAACCTATGTTATTCATTTGGGTTATTCCCTGAGTACCCCTGAGGCCCCCGTCCCGGAGTACCCCGATTCATTTTTATCGTAATAAACTCAAATAAAAGGTAGTAGGTATAGCTAAATATACCGTCAGCAGATAATATTATTATGTTAAATCAAATGTTATCACTTAGGTACTAAAAATATATCACTTAACTTTAAGGATTAGAAATTAATGATTCTCTGGCTTTGTTAGGGTAAATATCATAGTTAGCAAAAACACTCTATAGACTCTCTTAGAGCAATCACAGGTTATAATTATTATCACAATAATTATTCTATCTCTTGCTCTATAATTATTATCACAATAATTCTTCTCAAGACATGCTAAAATCAACTAAAAAATAATCAACATTAGTAAAAGTTTTAAGAATCTAAACGTTTCAATTTTCAATCAGTCAACATACAAAATCTACTATATTTTAAAAATAGAAATATAAATTAAATTAAACCTTAAAAAAAATTCCAACCCTTCTCGCCCAGATGTGCTTTGAAAATATATATTTTTATGTATGATTTGATATTATTTATGTTTTTACATTTGATTAATGTTTTTGATACATTTTATTCAAAATATCACTATCAAAACAAACTATGATTCGACTTTTTATAAAAATATATATTGTAAGATTAAAAACTACATTCGTCTTAAACACACACTTTTTATGTTGTCTCTACAAGTTAAAAACAATATAAAAATAGAAAGAATTCTTTACTATCATCTTTATCGTATTCGGGGTACTCCGGGACGGGGGCCTCAGGGATCGGGGTACTGAGGGAGTAACCCATTCATTTCTCAATATTGAACATTGATACACAGAATCTAAGAACTTACGGACAAACAAGTGGCTGCCTAAATATTTTCTGCCAAATAGTATCGATTACCCTTAAGTTTAAATTTGTTTGTCACAGTTTTGAAGTCTCCTTCTTCCGTGTCGCTGTTTCAACTTATTAGTTTTCATACTTTATTTAAAGCCATTCTGACCAGTAAGTCGCCACTCCAATGGCCTATGTCGTTCCTGCCATCAAATCCTGCCGACATGAAGGGCAGGCCAACGTGTGCGACATAGACTGTGGTAGGGTGCCACATTGGCATTGTATGTCGTTGTCGTCAATCATACCCCACTTGTGCAGATTAAAGTGATCATTATTAAATAATTATCGTCAAGTTTATCTACTGATAGAATAGAAAAAGCTATCATTGTATCTAGGCCTCCTGGGTGTAAGAGTTATACGCACTTAGTCATATATGTATAAAATATCATTTCCGCAAAAATGTCATCACTCATGCTCAGGCCTACGTCACAAGTTGTCAAGCAAAAGTGTACCGCAACTATAAGTGGAGCACTTATGTTCATTTCCGTGTGTTTCCGCAGCTCAGCAAGAACAAGACATCACGTAACAACCCTACATAACGCGGTAATCTACGTCGAGATTCGCATCATAACATTACGCGTGTATGAAGTCATAGCTAAGCACATACATAGATAGACATACATGGAAGATGGTCTAAAGACGTTGTCTTTAGTTTGTTAAGTTAACTACAGTAGAATCCGTTTAGTACGACTTCGCATACAATTAACAACCGCTTATAGCGACGTTAGTATAGGCATATGTTTGGTTTTATTAAGAGCCTCTATGACAGTTCATCCGTTTATTACGACTCCGCTTATAACGACTGACCGCTTTTAACGACGGAATTCTACAAAAATGACCTGTTACAACGACGACGAAACACGTGTTTACAAATAAAAGAGTAGATTTCATATTTCGTAATGTATAGGTGCATTAGGTGCACATTGTGAAATAATTATTTTGATTTCATGTTTTTTGTCTCTCATAATCACATACATATTATTATTTATAAACATTATATAGTTATTACTATTTAATTATTTTTATTAAAAAAAACTAAAATTGAATTTGTATGTTCTTTTAGTACGTCTTCCGGTTATAACGTCGTAATATCGTAGGTCCCTTGGCCGTCGTTATAGCCGGATTCTACTGTATGTATCTTCATCTTTTGTTATTATCTTAAACATTTGATAAATCAGTCTGGAATCTTTATATTAATATGTGAAGCAATAACTGCGGACGGAGGAGTATGAAATTTCGCACACTTCCATACTAATATTATTTAAAGGAAAGATTTGTATTTCTGTGTGTGGGTATGTTTGTAATGAATAAACTCAAAAACTACTGTGCCGATTTCAAAAATTCTTTCACCATTGGAAAGCTTCATTCACTCTGAGTGCCATTAGCTATATTTAATTATGAAGTTCCCACGGGAACGGGAGTTACGCGGGTGAAACCGCGCGCGGGAAGCTAGTAGTTTATATAAAGAAGGAGAGCAGAATGCTAATATTTTTTTAATTATGGTCAAATTTGGGTGACTACTGGTATAGATAGATAGACTAGCTTGCAAACGTACTTACTCTCTCCAATATAGGTTTCGTTGAAAAACAGGAATTCCAAGTACGAAGGGCTAAATCCGTCAGATTAGTTACGCTGAGGTACCGCAACGCATACATTTAGGTACTTCACGTTCTTCCCGCTAGCGACCGTACTGAGCCGAGTCCGAGCACCATAGGTGTTGCCATCTTGCGTAGATTGTGAAAATATTAAAACCATTTAATAATGCCTTAAAAAAGAAACTAGACTTTTGCTATATCCGAAAAGTCATGCACATCACGTACTCATTACGTACATTGCTGTAAGTTACGTGCTTGTAACGCGTAAAATGCTTATATATGTTCGGTATACAAGCATTGTAGTGTGAATAGGCAGAATACTTACTCTGGGTAAATGTCCTGAAAAGGTGTGGACGAAGCAGAGGGCTTCAGTTTCATAGTCTAAACTAATGTCGATTGTAAAACCCCATTTCTCATTGTCTACCGACTAAAATCAACATCTAACCAATCGAAAAGTTATCAAGGCGTATATTTTGTGAAAATGGTCCAACATGACAAGTAGACATATGCGGTAACTGCTCAAAGAAGCTAGTATACAATATACATAACACTTCAATATGCATAACATTGCCACATTATCTTCTTACATGAGTCGTAATGACATGGCATGACAGTACATCTCATCCGCCGCGCTCTACCTTCTGACCCGGTCAGTGACCCCGCTAATGTCTCAACCGCTTATTGTTCATTACTCCGACACGTGAGCGTGGCGACGACGGTGCACGATTTGCAACATCCAGATAGTGATACAAACAAATATAATAAGTCATCAAAATATTTAATAGAATCAGGCGTTAATTTGCTTAAATCCATACTAATCTAAATACAAGGCGTCGGAATTGTGATCTTGTGGTCGCCGGTTCGATCCACACCCATTGCAATTTAGCTTAGCACGAGGGGTTAACAAGAATACTAGTAGACTACAAAACTCTGATAGTAATCTTTATATAAAAATATTAATAATAGATATATCTAGTGTTAACTCCGCTCAAAAATGTGTCTAAATGCTGAGATGCACTTTTTGCACCGCAAAAATTATGCACAACATGCAGTAAGGTAAATAAAAACATGCAAAAATGCAATCACCAAGATCACGTGCTTCGCTCCTCCACGGAGCATCATCAGGGTGATGTTGATCACTCGAACGCTACTGCGAAAACGTTTGCGTGCTACGCTTGTGCTACATAGAAGTCATCAAGACTTGAGAGTTGCCATATTTTATGTAAAAAGTCCAGATTTTGGATCTAACAACCCTGACATTTGTTCATAATGTTAATTCTGAACTTCGTGCCCGCTCTGAACGGAAACTGTTGTGATGGCATCAGCGACAACTTGCGACACACGAAATCTGCCGCCGCGCCGTAACTTTGCGCCTGAAGACCAATGCCTAAGGAGTCGGACTTAGGATTATTCGATCCCCACCCATTGCACTCATAACACAAGCATTTTTAGCTTAGAACGAAGGGTTAACAAAAGGTTTTCAAAAAAAGAAAAGTAAAATGTTTCGGGCCCATGTTTCGATAAGGGACTTGTCTACAACAGTCTACGTCACTGCATAATATCGAATTAATATAGGTAGTAATTTAGATTGCTATCTGTAGGTTAACTTTGTCTTTCATAAAATATATGACTCAAATAATACAAAGTGATTATGTAAAGTATACAATTCCGATATAACGATAGTAAGTGATAAGTTTAACAATAAAACGTGACTATATAACGTGTAAATAGCATAATAAGGCTGACCCTACATTAGGCGAGCATATCACATGCGGACGATGGCGAGGGTTAAGAGTGACGAGATTTACTATTACTACGTTTTTTTCTATACTTAATAAATAATTGTGTATCAAACTGAAATAAACTGATTGCTCTTTGTAAACCGTAGACAATGTCATATGAGAATTCCTGTTTCCTGAGATACCTACATGTAAGTACTGACTAACTATTTCAAGAAAAAAGTTTCTAATATATTTACAAACAAAAAATATATTTAAAACATGAGATCCAAAATACGCAAAAGACGCTGAGTACAAATATAGATCGTGTCTTTTTTAGAGAATGAACTATAAGCACGAGTATAAACAACACAATGATGTCTTGACAAAATGAAAAACACACACTGCACATTACATAATTTTTACATTACTCGTATAATGTCATCATCATCATCAGCCCGTATAACGTCCACTGCTGAACAAGGGCCTCCTCTCGAAGGAGGGTATTTGCCATAGTCACCTCGCTGGCAGGCGGGTTGGCGACCGCAGTATTATGTTGTACCACACAAGGAAACGCTGCTGCCCGTTCCTTGATATACGATTATTATAGATTATGTGATAACAATCGGGACCAACGGCTTAACGTGCTTTCCGATTCACGGAGGGTAGTACCTCAACCAACCAGACCCGGAAAGTAATCTTAGAATTAACACAAAGATTTCCTATCCGGCGTATAATTTATTATATAGGGTGACTGGTAATTAGTGACCGATACCTAAACACATGATTGTGCTCATGATAACAAACAACTTTTACTATGGCACCAAACCTGAAATGGCGAAAAAAAATCAGCTGTTCCATACATTCATGTTCACATAACTCGTCAACATGGTAGGGAGCAGCAGAGCAGCTATCATGTGTTTAGGTATCGGTCACTAATTACCAGTCACCCTATATACATAATACGAGTAACGTAAAAAAAATATTTACGTACATACATATGCTATGTATTACAAATTATGCCATAACACTATGGTACCATCGACAGGCAGGCCCATTACATTCAAGAAACCCGCTGACCCATTTAGCAGGCTAAGGATAAACACTGCATAACTTTGACAACGGAAATGGAACTTTAATGTTAAAGTGTTAGGGCTATTTTTGGAACAGAGTTGAAGGACGTCAACGCTTCCATTTAATGTTTCAATACGCGACGACCTCCCGCCTACTGCATATTTAAGGATTTTTGTGATGAATGTTAGTTTGCACTAAATAGTATATTCAACTAGCTTACACCTGTTCCCATACGAACTTCATAATTAAACATAGATTCCTTCTTCGATAAATGGAACTACTACGGAAAGAATTTTTCAAATCGGACTATTAGATACTGAGATTAGCTCGTTCAAACAAACAAACTCTTTTATCATCATCATCAGCCTGTTGTAGTCCACTGCTGAACATAGGTCTCCCCCATCGATATCCAGCGGGAAAGATCGCTAGCGGCCTGCATCCACCGAATCCCCGCGACCTTTTTGAGGTCTTTGAGGCTTTATATCTGGGGGCACGGCAGTGCCCCCCCAAGTCGAGTAAGAAAAAAAAAAAAAAAAAAAAAAAGGTGCACGGCCGTACCTATCTTTTCTCGAAGCAACTCAGCCGATTTTCGACCCCCTATAACTTCGTTGTGGATAAAGATAGGAGCCTGAATTTTCAGTAACTAAACAAGCTTTGTAAAACTACAGTATATTCCAAATTTCATTCAATTTGAACCAGTACTTTACGAATTATAACTAGTCAAAGTTTGGTATTTTCGGTAATTTTGTCACTCGCTCACTGCTGACTGACCGATCATCAAAATGTTTAGGCACTTCTAGCAGACGTAGAAGCTTCAAATTTTGAGTACTAGTAGAGTTTAGTGTAAAACTCATGGGAAAATTCCAACATTTTGCAATTTCGGTCTAGTTGTTCAGTTTCATCAACTGCATTAATGACTTTGTTATTTCTTATAAATGTATAGGATTACAAAGTAACATTTGCAGTCAGTGAATCAGTGTACATGAATATGTTTGATTTAATGGAGGAATAGGTGTAGATAGGGACCTAGATGTAATTATGTTGAAAGGTGGTGTCTCAGTGGTTAGATTAGTTGTTTCAGAGACCTGGTTTTCTGCGTTCGATTCCCACCCGGGACAATTATTCGTCTGAAATTCAAACAGTTGTACTGAGTCAGGGGGTGCTTTGTTTTCGTGAATCTATTGAGCGGTGAGACCTTCGCGACACAGGGATTAATTTAACAAGTAATAAAAAATAAAAAAAAAGTCGTAGGAAAAAAAAAAAAAACAATGGATTGTGAAAGTAAGATAGTACATATGTTGTGCTATGAACGATAGGATACTAACAATCATAACAGCGTCTGATGGAGGTGGCTTGCCCGCTTGAGCCATGTCTCAGCAGGAGGCTGCGGTCCCTTGAGAAGTAGGGACCCCGTGTAATCTGGGCGTCCCTGAAACTGGTTATTTGGGCGCAGGAGAGCCCGCAACACCAATTGACAGTACCTGGGCCCCTCACCAATTGTGGTCGGAGGAGTAACCAGGGGTTTTACTCTCATGTTATGATTAGCATTCCACTGCTATGAAGAGGGCGAGTCCCACATACCCCACTGCCCGTGCCGGAACACCGCGGAGGAGGAGGAGATGCGTAACATTCTTGCATTCCCCTGGACAAACTTACACCACGGCTTTCACGCTTCCCGTTCGAAACACAGAAAGACGGTCACTTTCTTCAAGCAACTAACAAATCTTACTGTGATATCGAAGGTATACACACAAACCACGTTTTATTAATCTGACACAAACTATATTTATATAATCATTTTATCATATAATTTTATACACAGTTTGATGTTAACTAGGTAGCTTTAAATTTACTTATGTACATATTAGCTTGTTCCCTAGTGCGGGAGCTGTCTTAAAAAAAGGCCATAATCGGACATGTATTATGTAGTTGTACCAAAATTCCATCAAAAACAGTTCATCAATTTCGTAATTTTAAAAACCTTTCATAGGCCGGAAGCCAGAAGGCCGTGAGTGCCATACATAAGTTCATGTTAATCCTCTGTTAAGCTTGATGTTGTAGTTTTCGATTAGGTACATTGACAATATTTATAACCAATGAGAGATAACAATTTTACATACGGATTAATTTTAAATGACGTTTGACGAGTGCGACGAATATCAATAAAGCATAAAAAAAGTATACGACGCATCTGTTCTTGTTTCATATGGTGAGTGTTGCCATGCCAGCTAGGTACGTGGATATTCATATGTGCGTAAGTTAAGTTATTTTGTAAATAAGGGCACAGAGTTACTAGTCTGGATGGTTTACATCAAATTTAAGTCTACTTTGGAACTATTAAAGCGCAGGAATAATCCATTTGTGAATACAATAGACTAAAACCGGCCAAGTGCGAGTCGGACTCGCGTACTAAGGGTTCCGTACCATTTTCAAGTGCCTACCTGTTGCCGTTATAGATATCGAGCAAAAAAGGCCAAAAAATAGTTGTTGTATGGGAGCCCCCTCTTAATACTTATTTTATGTTTAGTTTGTTATTATAGCAACAGAAATACATAATTTGTAAATTTTTCAACTGTTTAGGTATCGCGGTTCTTGAGATAGAGCCTGGTGATTGACAGACAGACAGCTAAGTCTTAGTAATAATAACCCAAGCATTTAATGTCTAGACATGCTTAATATTGTTGCATCAAAGATATCGAGAAAAACCCATAGAGACATGGAGTGGGCTTTGAGAAAAACTGTAGCTGAAGTTCAAGATGTAGTACCGGTAAAGAAAAAGAGGAACACAACCTACAAAAATTGGAAAGCTCATCATCAAGTGACAGAGTGGTAAAATCCATTATTGGTATTTTAAAAAATAAAGCAAAGGAAAAAAGTACAATTATCTACAAAAAGAAATGAGATGCCATCAAAAACATACTTGTAAAAAAACCCAAGTCTCGTAACGCAGTTCTTTTACCGTAAAACGTTGTGAGATCTATGTAATACCAAGTCGGTTAATGTATTCAGTCCCTACTTAAGGGACGTTCTATCTTAAGCTATTACGTAATTATCTCACCTTACAGAATCTTATTTTGACCTTATCAAAGTTCAAAACTTTTATGTTATGAATATTAGATTGACTTGGCCATCGCAATAAACACTTGTGAGATACATTCTAATTATATCCGATGGCCAAGTTAATCTATTATTTAAAACTTTAAAGTTTCGAATTTTGATAAGGTCAAAATAAGATTCTGTAAGGTGAGATAATTACGTAATAGCTTAAGATAGAACGTCCCTTAAGTAGGGACTGAATACATTAACCGACTTGGTATTACATAGATCTCACAACGTTTTACGGTAAAAGAACTGCGTTACGAGACTTGGGTTTTTTTACAAGTATGTTTTTGATGGCATATTAGTATACAAGTTAAGATGTCAAATACTATGCTTAAGTGGTTTGGTCATGTGGAAAGGATGAATGAAAGGCGAGTAACAAAAGGTATTTACAAGGCAGATGTGAGTGGAAACGCCGGGAGTGGACTCCCTAGAAGGACATACACTGACCTCATAGGTGATGTTCTCCAGAAAGGTCAGGTGCGTAGTACTCGCAACCGGCGTGCGTGTATGACCAGATGTATGAACGTGGACGAGGCAAAGGGAGTGTGTAAGGATCGTAGCAGGTGGCGTTCTGTAGTTTCTGCCTACCCCCATGGGAGAAAGGCGTGATTATATGTATGTATGTATGTATGTCAAATACATCATGTAGATATACAAAAAGTATTGTTATCACAGTAAGATGGTAAGTATCCTTGAGCTGATAGATGCTTCTGCCCATCCATCAGGTATCCTTCAGTCTTACGACACCCATGAGGTAGTCTATACATAGTTGGCATCTAGTAATAAATGAACATTATTTGAGACTACCTTCCCCGCGCGTGGTTTCAGTCAAATTACTCCCGTTCCCGTTGGAACTCATAAATAAATAGCCTATAGCCTTCGTCGATATCCCATCGCCAGCGACCGCCCTGAGCCGAGGTCCAAGCCAAACAGGGGGCACACTCTTGCGCATGATGCTTAATTTGTAGTTTTTAAACCATTTATTAAGGCTGGAGCTCTGCTCGCCTTTACGTCCGGTGAAGTAGCAAAAGCCTCGAAATACGTACGTACGAAAAAAACAAAACCTTCCTCGATAAATGGGCTTTCTAACAATGAAACAATTTTTCATATCAGACCTGTAAGTTCCTAAGATTATCGCGTTCAAGCAAACAAACATAAGTAAGTATATAGATAAAAAAAATAGTAGTAGCTGTTACTTGCCAAGTCATACAACAATAACATTCCCCTGGGTTGTGACCTTTCCAAGTGATTCAGAGCACAACATTATTATGAGAAAAAATATCACGGCAGTTGTATGCATAGCTAATTATACTTGTGTTATAAATGTCGTGGTTATGGCGTTCCGTGCGGTGGGTGGTACCTCGCTAAAAATAGACACAAACTTTACTTACAAAACTAGATGTGCTTGAGTCTTTATACACGTAAAATTTAAAAATTTATCTACAATAAAAATAACTAGACATACAACTAAATAATTAGACAACGTTGCGGTTTAAAAGAAGATGTAGTGTCAAAAATTGAAAAGAGTATGCTTAGGTGGTTTGGTCATGTGGAAAGGATGAATGAAAGGCGAGTAACAAAAGGTATTTCCAAGTCAGATGTGAGTGGAAACGCCGGGAGAGGACGCCCTAGAAGGACATACACTGACCTTATAGGTGATGTTCTCCAGAAAGGTCAGGTGCGTAGTACTCGCAACCGGCGTGCGTGTATGACCAGATGTATGAACGTGGCCGAGGCAAAGGGAGTGTGTAAGGATCGTAGCAGGTGGCGTTCTGTAGTTTCTGCCTACCCCCGAGGAGAAAGGCGTGATTATATGTATGTATAAAAATAACCTTGTCTATCCTTTTTACATCAGCCAATAAAAATCCCGTCAAAATCGAATCCAGATTACAGGACTTATTGAAGTTAAAGTTTTTATGTTTTATTACAACAGTAGCACAGTCTCGTTTGGTTAGGTAAGGTCGTATCATAATAATTAAGTTTGACTGCACCGGTGGGTCAGTAGTTACGATAGTTGCCTCTGAGACCTGGTGTTCTGGGTTCGATTCCCACCCGGGACAATTATTTGTGTGAACCACAAATAGTTGTTCTGAATCTGGGTGTTCTTTGTGTCTGTGAAATGAATGTTTGTAAAGTAAAGGCCCCCGCGACACAGGGATTTATTTCCCTAGGGTAAGTTAATCAACCTACGATTCGTATTATTTCCCGGTGACATATACCATATACATCTCCAAGGTCAGTTGCTAGTAACGACTCACATACTTAGATTTTCATTGCACATCATCAGTCCCAAAGAATGGTGTATTGAAATGATAGGATGACGTCATAAGCGAAGTCACGTGCACACCATGTATGTAAAGATAATTAGGTTTGTGGCTGTTAAGCGTTAGGAACGTGACTTAAGTGGCTTTATCTAAATTCATTATGTTGACAACTCCAGGTGTGGAATGACTTAATGATAAAAGCATGCCTCTCGTCCTGCGATAGAGGTACACCCGTACATAATCATCACCCCCATAATGTCCACATTTGAACATGGGCCTCCTTCCCGAGGGAAGGTTTTTGCCATAGCCGTCGCAGTATTATGTCTTAGCGCACAAGGAAACGCTGCTGCCCGTTTCCTGTATATACGCTTGTGATAGATGATGTCATAATCAGGACCAACGGCTTTTCCCAGGCACGAGGGGCAGTCTCTCCACCAACCAGACCCGGAAACAAAATCTTAAAATTTCACAAAGATATAATTGCCAGCGTGGTATAAATATGTCTTCATCATTAATCCGTATAACGTCCACTGCTGAACATATCCCGAGGAAGGGTTTTGCCATAGTCACCACGCTGATCGGTGACCGCACTATTATGTAATACTACACAGAGGGAAGCGCTGCTCGTTCCCTAGTATACAATTGTTATAGATGATGTTATAACAATCGGAAACAACGGCTTAGCAGTCTTTCCACTACCCAGATCCGGCAAGAAATCTTAGATTTTACACAAAGATTTCTTATCTTGTGTCGGGATCCAACCCACGACCTCCGAGACTAATACGTATTAAGTCGATGGTCTTGTCATTAGACTTACGGATAAGTTTCGGGTAAAAAAAGCCTTGTGGTAAGAATAGACCACCCCATGTCCTCCCATGGGTGTCGTAAAAGGCGACTAAGGGACATACGGCTACGGGATAGGCAGCAACATCTATTAGCTCAAGATTTACATCTAACTGCGATCATCTATCCGTCTGCCAAGCGTGGTGATTATGGCAATATCCCTCTAAGATCCTGGCTTGCCAAGGTCTGTTAAGAGGAGGCCCATGTTCAGCAGTGGACGTAAACGGGCTGTTGATGATGATGATGATGAAACAGAGTGATTACCCCTTTGTACTAACCGTAAGTCTTGTTCATTGTTTTCACGAGCCATCATCACCTGAACATCTAATGTCCCATACATAAAACTATGTATAATAATATTGAAATAGAACGCTCTACTCACGAAGATGTCCGCAGTCTAAACACCATAAACAGAAACCATAATATGTAAATACCAAGAAGTATTTAATGCTAACTGGACGCAATGTCCTTAATTAGCGGCCTGCGTATTAGCTTAGTGACCAGTTACTAAGACACTCAATAATCATAAATACTTACTTATAAGCAAGATATTTTTATTTTATTTTAAGGCATAAACAGTTTTCTGGCTTAGAATTGACTACCCCATAGACACGGAGTTGGGTGGGAAGACTGCTGTAGGTGTCGTTAGGTGCGACCATACAGCTGATTGATGGGCAGCAGCATCTTTCAGATTAAGGATACTCACCACCTTACTGCGGAGACAGCAGGCGATTGTGGCAATATTCCCGGGTGGGAATCGAAGCCAGAGCACCAGGTCTCAGAAGCCGTAACCTCTCTGAGTTAGGTTCATATTGAAGATACTGACGGTTGAGTGCAAACGGTAATCTACCTGCTTGTTATTACGGACAGTGTATCACTTGCTCCAAATTCGTCATTACGCTAAATGTCCACAGCTGGACATAACCCAACGATATAGACACAACCTATACCCACCCATTGGCGGCGTTATGGTAGGGCGCGGTTGGGCGACTGCCCAGGGCGCCAGATATAAAGGGGCGTTAAATTCCCAAAATTAACCGAAATATCGTAAAAGTGCCATTTTAACTACAAAGCAATTAGCGGAAGAACTAGAAATTGAACCTGTGTTTAAAGCCATCACAAGAATTCGATGTGTTAAGCGTCAATCTGGTGAAACTACACGCGTTGAGCCTCTACCTTCTCCAGAAAAATAATAATTTCAGTCAGGACACTACAGTAATTTCAGTCAAGGTTTTCGAACTTATTGATTTAAACCTATTTGCGATCAAGAATATCCCAATCTAGGATGACAAACTTAATAACTTTGTCAATCGAAAATGAAATTGCTGAAAATATCGATTTTGTTAAACTAATAAAAGAGTTCGACGATAGAAAAGCTAGAAAAGTTTAATTTTATTAGTTTTAATGTATGTTTATGTCATTGAATTTCTGTTAGGGGGCGCCAAAAAACTCTCGCCCAGGGCGCTGGTAGTGCTAAAACCGGCACTGTAGCAACGTCAATTGTTTAATGCAATAGTCCATTACGTAACAATTAAAAAAAGCTCATTGGCATAGCATTCCATCATGCACAGTGCGTATGTTATTAATAAACCATTACTGATGACCGCCCCATATTCCTAATGTTCATGTGAAGGTACTTATAAGTATTTGTTAATGTCCTACGATATCAATTGGTGTCCTAGTTACTAAATAGTATGCGAGGAACCCGCTGCATTTTAGTTGATCTGTCAATAGGACATAAAACGGAAAGCGTTACTTAGACGGCGCTACTATCGCTGTCCGTAAACAAACATGCAAAACAAAATGTCATTTTTGAAGATAACTCAAATTTCTCAAAATTATTAAGTTTTAATTTAATTTCTCAGAAGGTGTAGTGAAAATATTAAGATCATATTGCCATTTTAATATCGCAGACGTTTAGATTTTTTTAGGCCAAAAGATTAATAATATTTCATTTTACTTTATTTACGTATTATGTTAGTGGCGCCTCTACTGGAAAACATTTCAGTATTATCCCCTATTGAGAGAACTGTAGATCATTATAGGCGACAATTTACTTAATATTTGCATAATGGGTTTATCTTACATTATTCTACAAGACTATGTTACCTGTCTGACAAGACTGAAAGAATTCAGCAACATAATAATTGACATTACGAACTACTAATTTACGAAATGAGAACACGTTAAATGTTCCGATAAATTGGAACCAGTCAGTACTTTCGACACGTCCTACAAAGTTGTTGTAATCAAAAGAATAATTTTATAAATGTTATATGAGAGCGCAAAGGATAAAACAGAAAATATATATAATATAAATATAAATTTTACTTCTGTTTTACCCTTTGAAATACTTTCAGCATAATATTACACTTTCGGGTTAGCAACAGCTAACGTGGGAGGTGTCCCCTCGTCGAGCATTTTGTTACTAAAGGTAAAGAAAATTGTATTGGCTGCAGAATCGTAAGCTACGAACGACAACTAGACAGCCTCCATTAGATGGACCAATCATCGTATAAGATCTGATCGATCGAAATCCAATACGATAGGTGGATATGAAAGTCTTTGAGGAAGCCTATGTTAAGTAAACCATAGGCCATTAGGTAGGTCCATTTAGTAGGGATTATCTAGTTCAATCGTAGATTATAATTCTGCAGCCAATAAAATTGACTGTAACCTTAAGTCTAACGACTACAGACTATGATGATGAAGAATAAATAATTATTAAGAGTCAGTAAAAAAAAAAGCAATCATTTATCTATACTAATATTATAAAGTGGAAAGATTTGAATGTTTGTAATTTATTGAATAGGCTCCGAAACTACTGGACCGATTTGAAAAAATCTTTTACCATTGGAAAGCTACACTATCCCCGGATGACATAGGCTATATTTCATTACGAAGTTCCCACGGGAACGGGAGTTACGCGGGTGAAACCGCGCGCGGGAATCTAGTTACTTCTATATCAAGAAAAACTATATTTTAAGATTATGATTTGTTCTTCTAATGAACCACATAGAACAATGGTTATAATTTCTTACTAATTAACATATTTAAACCACGGGAAGTGCAAATCGCAATCACAAGACTCCGTTTTGATAATGATAAATAATTATAAAAATATACAGCATACCTACGTACTTTGTTGGCGCTTTAATTGAATTAAAATACTTAGGTAAAATACCTGACGTTGTTTTACTTTGGGTAATGGCTCAAGGTTCTATTCATAATCTTATTAACCAAATTAATAAAGTATTTATAGCCCTTGCGGTATTATCCACGTCAGGACAGTTCTTTGTTTCCATGGTAAATTATTACCTCTTTCTAATATATTTTTTAGTAATTGGTCGTCTCATTACTTTGCAATAAACCTTCCGATGCCATCGTAGACCTGAATTCCGAGAAGCCCACAATCTATGAGGTTGAAGATCTAGAGGCCCGCATTCTATAAGGTAGACGGACAGTTGCACTAAACTCCACTAAAAATGTTTTATGTAATTCCGCTGGTTAGCATTTTGGTATATGTAAACGTTTCACGTCGAGGTAAATTGCAGTTTAAATCATTACGAATTAATTTGGTCCAGTCAATTAAGGTTCTATGTCGCTGCGTTTTCTCGTTGCAGCGGATTAAAGTTGCTTAAAAAAATCGGGGTATTAAATCATTTGCACGTATGCCTCTGGAGTTCATGGTCACTCGGTTTTCAGGGCTCTGCATTAATCATAGGACGGAGTTGTCAATCATTTGCACACGGTTCTCATTGCGCCCATTCGATTCATTATGACTCCGTGGATTCGAAAATCCATGTGACACTTCGCTCACCTACAGCCCTAAATGAAAAAGATTTGAATATTTGTTACAAATATTAAACCGGTGATTAATTAACTTGGATATTGGGTTAATGAATATAATTCCTTTTGTAAAGTTGATATCTAAACACTTATGAGGTATTAGCATCTTACTGTAATGTTATAGGTACTATCTCTATATGTATAACATAACTTTTTTTTTGTTGGTTTGGTATGTAAAAGGAAATAATTTATAAAATCATAATGTAATATTTCACAAGGGTCGTGGAGCTTTTGGGACCGGGACCGCGGTCCCGGATTCCACCTATAAATTAAATATTTATTTTTCAGTAGTATTTTGGGACCACAAATAGATTAAAATATGTCTTACGAAAGTACGGTCAACCAAAAAATTTTGAATAAGTACACTTGAGAGCAATAAAATCGCACACCCCTTGTAATTTGGTTTATTACTGATTGTTTTCTAAAATCTAAAGATATTGAGTAAAAATCATTAGACAAAATTAAAGCATACAAGCTTAGCTTTACAAAAACATAAAATTAAAATCATTGACCTTTACGTAACTTACAAAAACCGACCGTACACCGAATTCCCCAAATTCACGCGTTTGCGTTGTCACTACTTGCACCCTTAGCCGCAGGTATAAAAAGGTCGGTTTATTGGAATTTTTAATCAGTTGCATACCGAAGGTCAACGTGATAACATCTCTACTGGAAGCATACGGATTTACTGGAAAAATATGGATACCACGCCCGCAGAAGCCGCTCAAGTTATTGCCTTGCTCGAAGCAGGCCATAACCAAAGTGAAGTTGCTCGACGGCTAAATTTGAGCCGCTACTCTGTTCGTCGTGTATACCAGAGGTTCCAAGAGACCGGTGGCTACATTCGGCGACCAGGATCTGGCCGGCGACGCACAACATCAGAGCGTGATGACCGCTTTCTTGTGACAAGGTCTTTGAGAAATCGGCAACTGAACGCGGTTCAACTGGGACAACAGCTTCGAGAAGTTCGCAATGTCAGTATAAGTCGGTGGACAGTTCGAAGAAGACTAGGTGAAGCAGGAATGACTTCACATCGCCCAGCAAATGGTCCCAAATTGACCACAGCTCACCGACAAGCCCGGCTACAATTTGCTAGGGAACATTTAAATTGGACGTATGACCAATGGCGGGCTGTTATGTTCTCTGATGAGTGCAGAATGACTTTACATGGTCATGATGGACGCTCTAGGGTCTACAGAAGGTCATCAGAGCGATTTTCACAATGCTGCATAAGCGAACGTGTGGCTTTTGGAGGTGGATCGTGTATGTTTTGGGGTGGCATAATGTTGGACACTAAAACTGACATTGTATTCATCACTACGGCGAATACCGGCCCGAGATCGAGAAGTTTGACGGCTGCACGATACGTCGAAGAAGTGCTCGAAGAACATGTGAGGCCGCTTGCGTGGCTTATGGGAGAAGATTTTCTCTTAATGCACGACAACGCCAGACCGCATGTCGCTAGAACAGTTTGCGACTACATGGAAGACGTTGGAATCACCGCGATGGAGTGGCCAGCTCGTAGTCCTGATCTCAATCCGATTGAGCATGTCTGGGATGAGCTAAAAAGAAGAGTTCGAGCAAGAAGCCCTGCTCCTACGCGCCTCTAAGAGCTTCAACTTGCCATTGAAGAGGAGTGGAACGCCATACCACAAGATTTCATGGTGAAATTAATACGGTCCATGAAAAACCGATTAAGAGCTGTAATCAAGGCTAGGGGAGGGAATACACCTTATTAAAAAACAATTTGATCAAGCATTTTGAGTTTTATTTTTATTCTTTCTTAAGCTAAATTGGGTAATTTTATCCGTATGTTGGGTTTAGTGCCCTAAAACTCCCTATGGGTACTTTTTTTACACTGTATTTGATATCATTAGAAAGGTACTGAAGTAAACATTCAAATAGTGTAAGTTTTATTTTAATATGTATTCACATTCATGAAAAAAACTGCTTTAACAACAAAAAGTCAACATGTGCGATTTTATTGCTCTCAAGTGTATAATGGCGAAACAAACTCATTAGTATTTACCGATATTAGTCAATTAATATGCAAAACTAGTTATGTTAACGACCGAAATTGATCCGTTTATTTTTTGTTACTAAATTGCAATTGACGTTTTATTTTACTTGGCAATAGAAACTCAGTGTCTGAAGAGTTTTTTTATTTTTTTTCCGATAGACGTACTTATGTAGCCACGACGCTTTTGCTACTTCATCGAGCGTAAAAGCGCGCAGAGCTCCAGCCTTAATAAAAGGTTTAAAAACTGCAAACTTAGCAACCTGCGCAAGTGGGCGCCCCCTGTGTGGCTTGGACCTCGGCTCAGGGCTGTCGCTGGCAATTAAATTGAGATTATGACTTTTAGTATTTTAAGGTAAGTTTTATGCAACTGTCGCTCTACTTTACAGTTCGCGGGCCTCTCGGCCTTCGGGTCTACGAGGGCCTCGGATGGTTCTTTGCAAACTAAGGGTCAGGAGGACGAGGGAGAGTTTAATATAATTGTACTCCTGACCAATTATTACGGACAAAAATGTATTAAAATGAATTCGATCGAAATACGGGAAAACATAAAAGATTAGAGTTACGTACATTTGTAAATTCAAACCTAGTTCATTATTTGTAGCTTAATTGTAATTTAAGCAAGTTTCAAACACAACCTCCGTACCGTACCGGTTAATTCTCGGGTTCGATCCCCACCCTGGACAAGTCTTTGTGTAAATTCTAAGATTTCTTTCCGGGTCTGGTTGGTTGAGGTACTACCCTCCATGCCTCGGAAAGCACGTTAAGCCGTTGGTCCTCATTGTTATTACATGATCTATAATAATCGTACATCAAGGAACGGGCGTTTCCTTGAGTGGTACAAGATAATACTGCGGTCACCAACCCGCCTGCCAAGCGTGGTGACTATGGCAAATACCCTCCCTCGGGAGGAGGCCCATGTTCAGCAGTGGACGTTATATGGGCTGATGATGATGATGAATAAATAGAATAAGTATTACGGATAGGTCACACGTATCGTTGCTGATTAAGGAAAGGAAGGTTCAACACCTTCTAAATTAAAATCTCGGATCCTTATCTGCTATGATGACTCTTAAATAATAATATAATCAATAAAATCCACGTACTAATTTTCAAATAAGCTAAAAGGAGTATACCAATGCGCTACTACAAACATAAATTCTAAGTTAAATAGGTAAGATAAGAAATATATAAAACAATTCTATTGCATCATAACAATATTATTAGCCACGACGAAGAAAGCATTAACAATCCATCGATTGAAACATAAAGACAGTATTATTGCCAGCTTACATTCATTGTACAAACAAATGCTCTTTAATAACGTAATGCAATCATTAAACATTAGCAACAAGGAAAATGATGAAAGGACACAACAATACACCTTGAGCGATGACATCAGTTTATGTGTCATAGACATTGCTATTAGGTGGAAAACATTGGTTTAATTGTTTATGGGTCGAAGATTTGACATTCGATTTCGTTTGGAAGTTATGACCAAACTTTTGAAATAAGAACATGAGGTTCGATTTACCGTTAATCGAAGCGTTAATTCTTTTACGATGGTGTATCGTGATTTTATTAACCACTAGCTGCCCCCCACAATTTTACCCGCGTCACTCTGCTTCAGTGGGTCAGAGCGTGATATTTTGTAGCCTATATGATAATCCAGCTTATAAACTATCCGCGTGCAGTAGTTTTTGCGTGAAAGAGTAAAAAACATCCATCCATACATTCATACATACAAACTTTCAACAAAATTAAATGTGCAATGTTTAGTAGCAAAAAAAGAGAAGTTGTATCCTAATCAAACATAGAATTCCAAAATGGCTCAGAGATACTAAATTACTAACACATTTTAAACACGATACTGACGGAGAAGTATGAAAATTGGCTCAGTTGAGGTGACTGGAATCCTATTCTAAATATAATTGAACGTATTGTGAGTATGTGTAAGATCCCCAAGTCGATAGTCCCGGTAGACTTAACATTGTATATATATGTTATACATATACAATTTGAGAAGAACGGACAGCACCTTGTTTTTCTGATAGACGTATGTAGTTAGCCACGAGACATTTGCTGGTTTACCGATAAGGCACAGCAGCATTCACCTACATGTTTATGAGCCTCGATTAATCAAAGAACTTCGATTAATACACCAACCTTAAATAAAAATAAATCATTTCATAAAGATGCATTTGACTTAAGTGAATGGCATGCATAACACTTGTGGCGGAAACGTGAAAGCCGGTTTTAGACCGAATTGAAGTCTAAGTAGGAAAAAGTGTAACGAATAGATTCGTGTCATTGATCTTGACGTACAGCCTACAGGTGCTATTGGCCTAAAAATGCATGTGAAATGCCATGAACTAGCAAACACGACGACATTAGGACTACTCGGCGTTAGAGTTGATATTTGACTTGTTAACAATTTCATAGTTATTTTTAAAGAATTAAGAAGTCATGAACAGGCCAGTGGCTTAATCTAGCACACGATTTAAAGTTGTTATTATATGTAACATGTTAACATCCACTGCTGAAAATGGGCCTCTGCTAAATAGTTTATGGCAAGCCAAGGTTGTTGAGCGATATTGCCATAATAACCACGCTTGGCAGGCGGAATTTAGGTGCAGGAATATGGTAAGTAACCTTGAGCTGATAGATGCTGTACCTATTCATCAGCTGCATGTCTCTTAGTCTAGTAGAAGATGTGGGGAAGTATTTAAGTATTATATTTTTTATACGAACAGTACCGACCCGAGGTCACAGCGACGACAGATGGTAAAGCGCCAAAATTGCTTGTGATGTTGTGACATGATTTTTTCCGAAAAAAAAGGTCACCTTTGCCTCAGCGGCGGAGTATGTGAGCGAACTATCCATTGCAATGGTACGCCTCTAATACAAGTGGAAGAGGGTTACTTTACCCTACGGATGGTCTTGCAAGCAGTCTTGGTCTTGTATTTGGAAGACCGGATACTGCTTCAGTATGACATCTTGTGCAAAGTATATCTAATTAACTCTACATAAAATAAAAAACAAGTAATCCAACATTGCTTGCATCAAGTGCATCACACATCCTCGCCATATACATTAAACTTATGTACTAACACCGAAAATAATCATGACATACTTCGTCACATGCTAAATGCATATTCACACCTTGAAGCTGGGAAGAATGACCTAATGAACAAAAAACGTAACACAAAATTTATTTTCAATGCTTACTTACAATAGTATGAGAATTTACCTAGTTCGTTTGTAATAGTGTTTAAGTCGTAGGTAGGAACATGACTGTGAAGTCTGCAAACGAAAACCGGCGGGATATCACGGAATCATTCAGCATCTTTCTTTACTTGATTTAAGTCCTTTGACATGCCGAGGCGTCCTTTTGGCCGCGCATTTTTTTCATAAAATATAATTATGTTATACAAATATTCCTGTGAATCAAGGAAGTCTCGACGTGTCTACGTAACCGTAAAAAAATCGGATTCACAAGTTTTAAGTGTGTAATATGATAATAATGATGAGGTCAAGCGAAACAAGTAAGTTTTTAAAGGGATCATTGAGAAAATTAAATTGAGGGCCTCTGGTGTAAATAAACGAGATTATTTATTTCTTCTTTAGTCATTGCAGTAATGATTATACTTCTAATAAGTAAGGTAGGTTTGACAAGGATATGTTTCGGCATGAAAGACGCTAAGCTACGCGCGGCACCGTGGCTTCGGGCGAGCGCTGTCTTTCACCCAACGTCAGGGTTGCCAGTCTTGTGTGTCTTGTGGACTTTATTACACAGGGATAATGAGGATTCTAATGGTGAATGAATGATCAAAATCCGTTCAATTATTTTTGAGTTTATTGGAAACAAACATACAAACTTTTCCTCTTTATAATATTAGTATAAATTTTATTAAAAGTATTATGTCATGTATAATAGTGAATCTTTTATCAGGGCAAGCTCAACATTTTTTATTTATAATGAAATATTTATCTTGTCTCAATTATTAATATTTCCTGACAAATAAACTTCATCTCTCAACTTACAAACTGTGAATTAAAGCAACATGCACTACATTCCCCTCAAAAAATAAAACTCATAATTTCTCAATCCGCCGCTTAGCAACAGCCCAAGTAAACAAGGTCCAACTACCAAAGGGGAGCCGTCATATACAAGTAACTTAGTTCGTAGTTTAAAAACCACTCTTACTAAATAGTTTTAAAACTACAAACTAAAAGCAACTGGCAGGACTGAGCTCAACTTTATACCCAGTGAAGTAGCAAAAGCTTAGTTACTAACTACATCATTATCATCCCAAAATACCTTAAGTTAAGGCACTGCTCCCCTTATCATCTAGACCCCATATAAATAGACCCAGATATAGCTGAGGACTATTCAAGATACATACACCCTCCCACCTATTGCTGAATATCTAAAATGATAGATTGTAATAAATAAATATGGAAAAAAAAACCTTAACTTAAGGCACTGCTCCCCTTATCTATAATATAAAAATGAATCGCAAAATGTGTTGGTAAGCGCATAACTCTACAAAGCCTGGACCAATTGGCCAATTCTTTTTTTTAAATGTTTGTGGAAGTTCAAGGATGGTTTTTACGGCGAGAAAAATTCGAATAATTGCCTGAAAACCCCTTAAAACAGCCTTTTTCTTTTTCCCATACAAACGTTTTCTAACTAAAATGTAGAGTCAATTTGAGCTTTATTTAGTTAATTAAAAACTTGAATTTTTTTGCCAAGATTTTTTAGGGTAGTGTAGGGTAGGGGTAGTGTAGGGTAGGGGTAGTGTAGGGTAGCGGTAGTGTAGGGTAGGGGTAGTGTAGGGTAGGGGTAGTGTAGGGTAGGGGTAGTGTAGGGTAGGGGTAGTGTAGGGTAGGGGTAGTGTAGGGTAGGGGTAGTGTAGGGTAGGGGTAGTGTAGGGTAGGGGTAGGAGTACCGCATAAACGAAGTCTCTACGGCCCAGTTTATTTTAAACAAATGTTTAGGTCTTTTATGTATTGATTGAGGCAGTACGAAGTCTGCCGGGACAGCTAGTAACTAATATATGCCAGCATTAGCTAAATAAATAGCATCTAAACATGGAAAACTTGAACATACAGCTATCACGTAAAACCATTGTTTTCCATTGGCTGCTTGGTATAATTGCCTGTTCACATGTCCGGTAGATAATTAGTAAGATAAGGATATCAGACACTCAAGAGCCACACCAACATACATAAGATATTTTACAAGTGTTGCTAAGTGTGTTTATCTTGTATTTCTAAGTAGGTACATAACTATTTATTTTTAATTAGTTTAAGCATAGCTAAAATCATACAAAAAAAAAAAAAAAGTATTTTTGTTACTTTATCACATAAAACTTAAGAAATTAATAGGGAAATTTTAAATAATATATAGGTTTAATTGATAGTAAAACTGGTCTTAATCTTAGTGCAATAATGTGAAAGTGAATCATCACATTTTTATTTATGACAAGCTTCCCGCGCGCGGTTTCAACTGCATAACTCCCGTTCCCAAGGGAACTTCATAATTAAATATAGCCTATGTCATCCGGGGATAGTGTAGCTTTCCAATGGTGAAATAACTTTTCAAATCGGTCCAGTAGTTTTGGAGCCTATTCAATACAAACAAACAAACAATCAAATCTTTCCTCTTTATAATATGTATTATTATTATAGTATAGATGTTTTGTTCATGTTACATGTCTATTGTCTATTCATGACATCATGGTCATGGATAGATTAATCAATCAGACAGCAAAGAAAAAAAAAGTTTCATTATTTTAGAGGCACTAATTAATTTTATAACGGCTATGATTAACATCAAGAAGGTGTTGACTGTATTGTTTTGTCAAAATGTTTTCTTTTTTTTATAATATAGGTAAATAAAGTTTCTTCAAATTGAATTTTATTCAATAGAACATCTTAGGTTTTTATAATTAATAATTAACTTTTAAGAAATATTATGCCTCCACCCCTAAATCTACCCACTGACCATAGACATAAGCCTTAACAAAACAAAACTGGTGACGCAAAAAGACAAATTATATTAATTTATGCCTATATGTATAGTTAATTATCGGCGTGAACTAAAACTATAGTGTATTAAGGTGAATTGCTTCATGTATGTCACGCTATGTACGATACCGCAATGTATTTCATTATTGAAACAAGTGTAACATGTAGAAGGTCAACTATAATAAATAAAACGTTGAAATCCATGGTACATGCGTTATTAAGTTAGAAAATAAATACTGCTTTAGTTTGTATTAAAGTAGAGTTGGGAGTAGAAAAATAATGAAGACCGTTAGTGTTTCAATTTTCACACATTATTATGAAATGGACATCACTAAATACATAATTATAATAGTTTTCATTAGTTTGCTTAATAAACTTTTGTATAAATATAACTTTTAAGTAGCCGCTTCAATGAAATATTCTGTAATATGTAGTAGGAAACAAAACACCGTGAATAAAACTCTAATGAGTACGCACCTCAATTGCAAATTTTGCATAAAACTATCGGTGGTCAAATTGTCCAGTAGGACAAAATCAGACACGCCGATTTCTGGCTGCAGTGCCATGGTGTATCACTCACTTTAAAAATCCACAATAATATGACAATGTTCACACACTAGTATTACTAATTTATACGGATATCAATTATTGTCAACAAACCGTTAAAAATAAAAATAACAAAAACACAACCATTCCCCATCAACACTTTGTTCAAACTGTCATTTTCAAAAATTGGTCATCATATATTTTTTAAATTTGTACAAGTTTATATTCTCGTGAAAGATTTGCAATGTTGGCCTTTTGAGATTTTTAAATGTGGTAGTTTGGTGTGTATGGAAACCAACTAGGAAGGAAGACATTAAGTGCTTTTAATCAAATTAATCTATTAGTTTATTGTATGAAAATGTTAATAGTAAACATAAGTCGGCGTCATAATTTTAAGAGGCCAAGAGATATAGAATACGTATTATTTTAATGTCATAATTGGTACATTTGATTGATTAAATCAATATCTTAATTTAACACTTTTAAAACATGACAAGTAAGCATACTTATACAATATATGGAAAGTATTTTAAAAAAACTTAAGTTTATAGTTCATAATATTTTTATGTGAAACATTAGAGCCGTGGGGACCGGGAGTCAAATTAATTTATAATTTTTACATTTATTTTATATTTATTTACATTCTGAGAACCTTACCAAGTAGAATAGATTTAGAATAGTAGTATTTTATAAGTTAGTTTTATTTTAAATTAACTACTTTTAGTTGTATATTATGTATTTTGTGACATAGTTACATTACATCTAATAATATGTGCAAATGATTTATAATTTTTAGTAAATTAAATATAACCACGCCTCATCTTGGAAACACTTAAGTGCACAGCTTTGGCGATGGCTAGTTAGATTTACGTGTGTAAATAAAAACGAACATAGCACTAAGCATTATAATGTTGAGTGCTTTTATAAAAATAATTTCTGGGCGTAAAAATTCCATGACTGGTCGTTTCTGAACTGAGCACACCCAAAACGCCGCCATTTTCCTTGTTGTAGGTGCCTCAAATGTCATAATAATTTCAATTTTCATGTAAAATAAAATTTCGCTTAATTTTTTAAGTTATTTAATAAGTTTCATTTAGTCCTTTGCTACATATAATTGTGTTTGTATCTTTTAACGCTGTGTTGGTTTGTGCGGAATAGTGTCGCGATAGTGGTTCGAGTAAGTCGTCATTTCAAGGATTCTCGATGTCCTACAATGAGGATCATCTTCATAAAAGGTAGCAAGAGCATTACGCCCACAGAGTGACAATAGAAACTTATGTGTTTGTTGTTATATGGTGATGAGAACGCGAAGTGTGGTGAAAGTGCGCCTTTATTGATGGGACAATGAGCGATTCCCCAGGCGTGGAGTGGCTCCCCGCATTCAGCCCCGGCCCACCACGCCACAGTCCGCTAGGCCCCATCCCGAGGTTCTTGTACGAAGATGTACAGCCCCTCGGTTTGTCCCAGGAGAACAATAATAAGGAGGCAGACCAGAAAGAGAGCACGAATAAAATTAAGCACGCAAAACCCGCGTACAGGTGAGCTCTGCAGCTAACAAGTTGTACTTCCTAATAAGTCTGACTGAGTCATTGCTGTGTGTGAACCTTCAGTAGTGAGTAATGAGACTTGTTTCTATGTGCAGCAAATACATAAAAACAAGAAATTATAATATTTTATTTTTGGAGCCATGATTGATGGATGTGACTGTTCATGCTTTATATTAGGTATTAATTTGGCCTTCATTTCAGAATAACACATATATGAGCTTCATTATGCATGTAATAATTGATATGATATACTTTTGATATAGGTTAGTGGTGTTTCTTAGAATCATTTATTTTTATTAATAAAATATATGATGATGCAGAAGTAAAGACTATAATTCAGAGAATTATAAATTTGTGTCAAGAATTTGCAATTGTAAGTGTATGAAGTAGTCTCACAGCAAAAACTTACATGATAAAATACATACAGTGAAAGATTTAAAAACTTAAAAGGAAAAAGGAATATAATATATAAGAAAATAATTACCTAAAGTCTATATGATATAGTTTATTGCTATTCTTAAGTTCTAAAACTCTTACTCATATAATTTTGATCATGCCATAACAACTGCGTTAAACATATTTCTATCTATCAATATACCTACAATTATGCATGGTAATATTATTATTATGGCCTTTAATCAAAAACTGCAACATCAATCTATTATAAGAAAATTCATTAAGTGCAAGTGCATGCAGTCTATTACTTACTAGGTGCCAGTTTCACTTGTGTGAAGTATTTTGGTGTAAATCCTTTTATTTAATTAAATAAAAGTAAAAAGGCATACTAGTTTTATTTTATAAAAGAAGTGATTTTACTCATATTAATAATTATATTAAATGTCCAAAGTTGTTGTGGAAAAACTTAAAAAAACACTTATTACCGTCGAAAATCGACCCGGAATTGCCTCAACATCTGAATAATCCTGGACTTATTAACGCACATTTTTTGAACGTCCCTGGAAACGACAATGTACCACTCTCGAAGTTAACATACTACGAATTTCATCGATTTAGCGAAAAAACTTTTAACCTAGAGGTTGTGGATCAAGTAGATATTTCTAAAATAATTATCAGCTTAAACTCAAACGCTGAAGGTTGTGATCATATCACATTGAACATGCTTATGTTAAGCCTCCCCCAAACAATGGAAGTCATATCCACAATTGTGAACACGTCAATTGCGACTTCTACATTCCCTGATCTTTGGAAGGTAGCCCGTGTACGCCCTTTACCTAAGAAATCCGATGTCACAGACGTAAAAGACCTTAGACCTATTAGTCTTCTCCCTATCATGTCGAAAGTACTCGAAAAGGTTGTAAATAGGCAACTCACCAAATTTATTGAATATTGTGACATTCTGCCTGCAGTTCAATCAGGTTTTAGGAAGGGCCACAGCACTGCAACTGCGCTTTTGAATGTCACTGATAATATTTTGGCTGCGCAAGATGATGGAATGTGTACTATACTGGTGTTGCTAGATTTTTCGAGGGCATTTGACTCAATTAATATAAATTTACTCTTGGCAAAATTGTCTTATTATGGTTTTCACATAAATACAATAAAGTGGTTCGAAAGCTACCTTACTAATCGTGCACAATATGTAGAAACTCAAAGCCTAGACGGTACTACTCTTTCTTCAAATATTTCACCAGTGAGCAAAGGTGTACCTCAGGGTTCCATATTGGGCCCCTGTTTGTTCAGTATATACAGTGCCGATATAGTAAAATCAATTAATAACAGCCGGTATCATATATACGCTGATGACTTACAAATATATTTATCATTTAAGCCATCAGACTACGATACTGCTGTAAAAGCTATTAATGAGGACTTGCATAGAATTGTCAAATGGTCTGAAGATAACTCACTCGTACTTAACCCCAGCAAAACAAAATATATGATTCTGGGTACTGAAAATCTGTTACAAAAATTACAATCATCGTCGGGTACACATGGTCCTGCGGCTGTTACGATACTGGGACAAAGCATAGAAAGGGTAACTGAGGTTAGGAATTTGGGACTTCTAATGGATCAATCTCTACGATTCGAAAAACATATTGCAAACTGTGTGCAGAACTGTTTTTACCGGCTAAAAATTTTATATAAAATGCGCCCATACATAAGTCAACAGTTGCGAATACAATTGGTGGAATCTATTGTTTTATCAAAATTAAATTATTGCGATACAGTTTATGGTCCACGGCTCCTAGCTCGCACTGAACGGCTGATTCAAAGAGTACAAAATGCGTGCGCTCGATTTTGTTTCGATGTCCCACCCAGAAGTCACATAACCCCTTTCTACAACAAACATTTTATTCTTAAAATGAAATTAAGAAGGAAGTTGCACTTAGCTTGCCTTCTTTTTGGAGTGATTACTGCCGGGCACCCGTCGTACCTATACTCGAAACTCTCGTGGCTAAGCAATCACCGTCAGCGCCAAAGCAGACGATGCGCGCAGCAACTAGCCATTCCTCAGCATAGATCGACATCGTTTCGTGGCAGTTTTCGGTATGCGGCTTCCAAGATTTGGAATAATATTCCACCACCAATACGCGAACTAAAAAATATCAATTCATTTAGAAATAAAATCAAACAGCTGATGCTTACAAAACAAGCAGAATATGAGATGTTGAACATGAACATCTCAGTGATATGACCGTGACTTTTTAATTTAATTTTATAATCTTTATATATTTTCAAAGTATCAATCTCAATAAATTTATTTGCGTTATTAACTAATTAAATAGATGTAGGTAGTTGTAATAATTGTTATTTGATTCGAATTTTAATATAATAATTAACTTGAATTTCTTGAATTACTTGCCTTTAGGATTACTTAGGTTTAGTTTTAACAATAAGTGAAGAGCCACACGTAGAAACATGCTGAGTTGACAATAAAATTAATCGGCAGTTCACCCGTATGTCACAGCTGACAGTTGCACCGGAAGTAGCCGTAATTGTTATTGTGTAATTTTAGAATATGCAGTATAATTATAGCATTAGTTAAAGTTTATAAAACTAATATTTAATCTTTTTTTACCAAATATGTATTTATGTTTAATAAGGACAAATACTTCATATATATTTATTCTCGTTTGACGTTAAGCTATGTATATATATATATATAATAATATATAATACGTATTCCATTCATTTATTACTTTTTTTATTTAGTTTTCCCTATAAATTTGCATGAATTGTACCTAAGTATACTGTTTAAGTGTACCATCCCTTGTCCGTGGGTCACTACTCGAGTTGCCAACTGAAAACCAGCGCTAGGTATCGCCTAGCCTATGCTGAGGTGGCGACTTTTTCGGCAGAACATGCAAGGCGTCTCATTGTTTTGTACATTTACATGTTATATTTAATATCTTGTGTGTTGTGCTGAATTAAATGTATTTTCTTTCTTTCTTTCTTTCTTTCATAATATTTCCAGTGATCTGCTAGTAAAAGTGGTTGCTAGCCTGCTAGAAATGAAGAGGAAAGATAGTGGAGTTCCAAATCTTATAATAAAATCTTTAATATCCAGGTTTGCTGCACATTTGCACTCATATTGTTTCCAATCCCATGAAAACATCACCATAAACTAAAGCCTATGTTACTTGAGGATAGCATACCTTTATCATGATTTACCTTTACTGGCTATTTTTTACCGGGGATATTTATTCCTACCGGGTGTTATAATGCCACAAAATATATAATACTTTACATTATAATATAACATTTTTTTAATCATACCGTTCAATAAAATTTAGTTATAGTAGGGCTTTCTCCTACTGGCCATTATAACACCCATAGTGTTTTAATTTTTTCCAAATAGACAGGACTTAACCAATTTTTTGTAATTTTTTTTATTATCACAATATTTTGAAATGTTGAATAGTTTCAGGAGTATCTGGGTTAAAGAATTAGTCTTTTACTTTTGAAATTTAATTCGGCTTATGTTTAACTTACCATCAGATATCGTAAAAATGATCACCAAAATTAAACCCGCATTTTAATGTAAAATTGTAACCAAAGTTTTAACATTTCGCTATCGTATTTAAGCAAAATGACTCCAAATAAATCATTGTTAACCCAAAAGTAGTAAATGATCACCAAAAGTACCTAAATGTTTTACTAATTTACTATTCGGTTCTGGCCGTTGTATGGCCGCAGCTCTAACCTAACCTAACCGATTGTCATTTTTCATTGATTTTATTAAGGTAGAAATAGCGCAATAATTTGCTCGCTAAGATTTGGTGATCATTTACTACATTTGGTGTTCGAATACAATTTGAAGTGCAGTCGTGACTAAAATAGCTAGTACTATTATAATTTTAGACTTTATTTTTCTGGTGTCAAGTATATATTTTTGGTGGTCATTATATTTTATCCCATTTAATTCATCAACAGCCCGTTAACGTCCACTGCTGGACATGGGCCTCCTCTTAACAGACCTCGGCAAGCCAGGATCCTAGAGGGATATTGTATTGCGCTTTGTAGACGGATTGGTGATTGCAGTAAGATGTAAACCTTGAGCTAATAGATACTGCTGCCCATCCATCAGCCATATGTCCCTTAGTCGCCTTTTACGACACCCATGGGAGGACATTGGAATTTAATTACTGACATACAAATATACTTATACTAAAAGTATTCTTTCTTAATTATTATTTCAACTGTGAATTGGCCTCCATTGGGGCCACAATGCCAGATGCCGCTTCTGTGGGCTGGCCCCTGCGGCATACAGCATGCAGTCACTCAAAATTTGCCCCACAGACAACCCTAAATTATTAAAATTTATTACGAGTGTTGATGTATTTTTTCTTGACATATTTCTTTTACTGATAGTGTCAGTTGACAGATAATAGTATTAACTGTAATCCTTTATCACACAGAGCTATGCTAAGCTCCTGATTACGTAAAATAAGCAGCATTTTGGTAATTCTATAAGCCTTTGATAAAAATTTAATAAGTGATTATTAGCTAAACTTGTCCAATGAACTTGTTCCACTGTACAAGCAGCACTTATCTTGACCCATGAAATTGCATATATTTGTTGTTTCAAACAAATGACAGATTTTATGAGTATATTCCATTTTTAAAATTTTAATTGATATCTTATTTTTATTATATTTGATTACTTAAGGAAACATACAGCTGAAATACATACAAGATAAAAAATATAAATCGAAAGCCAATTACAAAGCTTCCACAGATTTTACATATTTGCAAGGAATTAAAGTAATTTACTAAGAATAAACTTATTTAATACTAGAAAATAACAATAAACATGATACATAAGCCCATGATGCAGAGATAAGACAAGTAAATCTATACTAATATTATAATGAGCAAGGATTTGTATTTTTGTGTGTATGTTTGTAATGAATAAACTCAAAAACTACTGTGATGATTTCAAAAATTCTTTCACCATTGGAAAGCTACATTCACCCTGAGTGACATAGGCTATATTTAATTATGAAGTTCCCACGGGAACGGGAGTTCGTGGGTGAAACCGCGCGCGGGAAGCTAGTTAGAATATAAAAAACAACTAAAATAAACAAAAAAAATATTAGCTAAGTGTGAAGGATTTACGGAAAATTCGTCTAAAACAATTTGTCTAAAACAATTCGACTATTAACAAGTCATCTAAAACAATTCGACTAGTAACAACTCATCAAAAACAATTCGACGAAAAACTATTTAAATTCTGTAACACATCGTAAGAGTGGATTAGCTTTGTTCTAATCCAGACAGTAGTCTCAGTTTATTATACTTATGTTAAATTTAATTGGTTGCATATTAGAAAATCAAAACTTTCCTGAGCAAATTTCAAAAGAACAAAGTACAAATCAACAAAGTTTAAAATAACGATGGTCATTTGATCAAAATATCAGCTGACCAAAGTCTGGAATCTGGCACTTCCCCGGCGAATTGTTTTTTAGTCAAATTGTTTTAGTTGAATTGTTTTAGACGAATTTTCCGTAGACGTGTGAAAGTGGAGGTTAGTAAGTAAATTTTTTGAGTTTAGGGATGTTTGTCACAAATAAATCAATATCATCCTCCCAATAAGTTTCATTAAAGATGTTTCAAAATTGAGATGAATAAAATTCAACCACCGGCTGGACTCGAACCCACATCTTACGTTAAGCCCCTAATGCCTTAACCAATTAGGCTATGGTGGAAACCTACCGGTCATCAAAATGTACCAATCAAAGAAGGAATTATGTGACACCTTAAATTAATATTTAAACATAAAAGTGATAATGTATGTCCAATAAACTTGAGGGCTCAAAATTTCCATCCAATGTTCAACCCATCTCAGTCTCCTGCTGGATGCAACCCCTAATTTGTACCATGACACTACCAGTCAACTCTCGAGACCCTTTTTACATACAAACATTCACACCCCTTTCCCAAAGGGGTAAGCAGAGACCACTTCCTTCCCATTGGATGCTATGATCTTGACATACCTCCTTCATCTCTTCTACATTCATTAATCTTATACCCATTTTAATTTTGGTAACTGATAAAAATAATAAATAATAATGCATTTTAAACAGCATACTGAAATAGATAGAGAATAGAAAATTATTCTTAATATTTTTTTTGGTAATGTATTGGAAATTGTTTTAAAACATTGCAGTCTCTACATTTTGCATTATTCTTTTAAACCTTATTCCTCCAAATAAATAGTAAAAGAAGTGTCTGGCAACTGACTGAAATGTGATAAAAGCTATTTTATACATGGTCAATATTATTTCATTATTTTTCAAGTATTCTTGTAATTGTTGTTCAACTTTGGAGCTTTAACTTCTTAGCATATCTTTATAATATCTGAGATAATGACCATTAAGATTATCTACTGATTATATATATATACAATTTACCTACCTACTTACTGTTTATATAAGATTATCAAATGATATGATAATAATCACATAAGAAACTGAAAATTGTTGAATTAATTACTTAGATTACCTAAAATATGTCACATGTTTTTTTCTACATCATTTTTCTCTGTAAGGGTTCCATACTGAAAGGGTTAAAATCCAACCTGGGGTAGTTGACATTTTCACAGATGATGTATTTCTGACCCTACTATATCAACAAATTTTAATACTATTAACACAGACTAAAAAAAAATGAAGACAAACATGATATAATATTTTTTAAGTTTTTAGCTCAATATTAGTTATGGTAACAGTTTTTAAATATATTATACTTAATAGTTATTTGGTACAGAGATAGACTAAGCCTTGGAAAAGGATAATAGACCTATTACAGTGAAACCTGGTTAATTGGGATCTCAAGGGACCAAGGATTTTTTACCATTTAAAGAGGTTTTCATTTATCCAGTTTTCCAATTAGACAGGTTTAAAATTTAGTTATTCAATTTATAAAGGTGAAAATGTTAATGAAAATGCGTATTTTTGGTGTTATAAAATAAGTGTAGGTATGTAGAAGTATATTACAAAAAAAAAACATTACAATATAGTAAAGTTTATGACAAGTAACAGATTGTTATGTTGGTTTGTATTTGATTGCAAGATGTTTGAACCTGTTTTTCGAAAGAATAAATTTGATCAGAAATACTAGAATTATCAATATTTGACATTTTCCAACATAAATAGAGTCCTTATTATAGAGCTAAACATCGAAAAAATCCTAGAAATCAAATCTCATTTAACCCGGTTCTAAAAGTCCCATTAACAGAGGTAATTCAATGAAAAAGTGTAGTTTTCAATAATAGAGGTTTCTCACTTATCCAGGTTTCACTGTATCACGAAAGCTGCCCAAAGTTACTATTAGACATGGATGACATTGTGAGGAAAAGCTATAATAACTATTATAATTTAAATCATAAATTGTTTATTTATACTAGCGTTATTCTACTAGCACTAGCACACACCTTTGTTCAGAACACATCCATGGTTCACAAACAGAGTTGTGAAGGATTTACATCACCCAAGTCTAATCAATAATTTCTTTAAAAAAATTAATTGTTTTCCTTTTTCATTTTTCCAGTTATGCAAGCATGATAAGACTGGCTATCAGCAGTTCCCCAAACGGCAAGATGACCCTCAATGAGATTTATACTTACATTTGTAATGCCTTCCCTTACTACAAAGAGGCTGGAAAAGGATGGATGGTAAGTGACTGATACTGTTCTAATTATATACCAAGTGCGGAATGAGTCAGGCCTACAATTATACTCAAGTTTTTTTATGAATGCAGAGTGTACAGCCACGAGGCTTTTGCTACATCAATGGGCATGAAATTGAGCAGTGTTTCAGCCTCAATAAATGGGTTAAAAACTATGAACTAAGCACTATTAACTTAGACCTGTGCTCGATGGGGACGCTGTCGGGTGACTGAGGAACAATAATAATAATAATAATATCTAGGGACAATGTCACACAGATCATCATCATCATCATCATCAGACAATGTTTTTTTTAAATTTAATGGAAGCTTAATACTGTGGTCATTGGCTAAAGGGTGCGTGTAAACACAGTGCACAGTCTTTTCCTTTATACACAATATAAAAAAAACATTTTTTTTTCGTTAATCCAAATTTCACCCCTTTTTGAACCTCAGAGCAGCATATGAAAAAAAAAGAATTGTTGATTTATTTTAATATATATCTAACATGCTCAGATTCTTATAATTATTTTAAAGGTAAATACAAATGGGAAAATAAATAATGATTTAAAATAAATGTGAACGAAACGTCCATGCTTCGGAAAGCAATGTTTATCTGTCTATTAGCTGTACAAAATACTGTACAAACCCGCCTGCTAAGCGTGACTGTGGCAACAACCCTTCGAAGATTGCTCAGCTTCAGCTGTGGACGGACACGGGTTGATGAAGAAAATAATTTAAGGCGCTGTACTTAGTCAAAATAGACTTCACAAAACAGTTTTTTAGCCAAATGTTTACATTTTAGAGCAGCTAAAAAAATATATGTTAATCTTGATCATATTTATGGGGGGACCATTGTGTTCAAAAGACGTTTTCGGTAAATTTTCTCGATAAAAAAAATCCATAAAATGACCATTTAATTTGAAATTGTAGCAATTGTAACTGTATTATTTATAAACCAAACTTGATAATATTGATAACAGTGATGTAATATATAATAATAAAGGGAACTGTTGTTTTTATTTATCGATTGGAATAAGATATTTGCAAGGATTAATGTATTAAATAACTCGAACGAAACGTTGCGCCATCGCGGCGTCTCTTCGCTTCTCTTTAATTTCTACGCGGAGCAACAGTGACAAAACTAATACGTAAAAGTCGTTTATTCACCGCGCCTTAAATATATTTCTTAACTTTCAGAACTCAATACGACACAATTTATCTTTAAACAAATGCTTCATGAAAGTGGCTCGTAGCAAAGATGACCCCGGCAAGGGCTCGTACTGGGCGATGGACACCAGCTACAAGATGGCGGAGGTGGCGCCCCGGAGGCGCAGGAGTCTGCGGGTAAGTATATTTTTACCATAAAGTACATTGTTTTTGGTCTGCTGAATATTTATATATTAAATACTTAATTTTCGCACGCGGTTTCGCCCGCGTATAACAAGACAACCGTTTGGGCAATAAATTTGTGTGCCGACTAAAATATATATTAAAATAACTGGACCTAAACCCCGCGTAATTGTCCATTTGAGTATGTTTCGCCGGACCGCCTCATCTGGGCCGTGTTGAAACCGGTGGTAGAGTAACCCACTGAGTTTGTTTCGCCGGATCTTCTCAGTTGGGGCGCATTGCATCCGGTGGTAGCATTAAAGCGCGTCCATCGTTATATGCTCATGGTCTACCCAAATAATTTTTTTTTTTTGGCATAACATCGACAGAACAAGCATTTTGCGTCTCTAGCGACAATATACATTAATTATAATAATTAATTTTATTATAAATAAGTAATTATAACAGGTTTATAAATAAACAACAAATGTAATTTAAGATAAATAATAATTAATTTTCAAATAATGTTTGACGATTTACAAGTGCCTGTAATTGGTTTACGTTAATTAAAATGATTTTTATTTATTATTTTATTTTATAGGTTTTGCTAAGATATTGTTTTACGATAACGCCAGTAAATTTTTGACATGAGATATTTAATAAAATGTAATATTTAAATATCATTTTATTTATTTATTTAACATTCAATAGATTTTTCGCCATCCCATTCTTCCAACGTTGTTACATGCTATTTAATTATGGACTCTGTTGGTCACGGCAACCTACACGTATTTGTTTCAATAATTTGCACTTAGAATCATAATGACGTATGTACTATTATAGTTCAGAAGCATTTGGTCGTAAGTGCCAGTTTACGATAAAGGCACATACGACGAATGATTCCATCGTATCCTTCTAAGCTCTAGAATAGTAATTGTGTTTCTCAGATGGCCCCCTACAGTCCGGAGTGCAGTTCGAACAGTAGCGGCGAGGCGGGCGGGGCGGGGGCGGGGGCCGACGCGGCGCCCACGCCGCCCGCCACGCCCACCACGCCCAGCGCGCCCACCACGCCCACCACGCCCACGGGCGTTAAGGACGAACCCGTTATTAAGGAGGAGCCAGGTAATTGTACTATGTGTAAAATACTATAATATCGATTATTTAAACATTGGTGTAAAATGGGCATGAAGACAAAAAAAAAATCTATTTAGTCTACCAGTTAGATTACTAAAAAATATTGAACACGTATTTTTTTATTTATCAAATCATTAAAAATTGACAAAGATACCGATCAGAAACAAACTTTAGCGTTCAGGAGTGAGGGGCTTGTGACGTCACTAATAGGTAAAATTATACTGTGACTCAGACCTAGTCCCTAGTGACGTCACACGAAATTTCAACGCGCTGTATCTTCGTCATTTTTTGTTTAAGGAGCGAATATGTTGGACCTGGTATATATTTAAGCCGTAAAAGAAATAAAAGAAGAATTTATAAAACACAAATTAAATGTAATAAATTTAGGCCATTGGCGGGATAGAGGAAAGAAAATAATGTTTGTCCATAATACTTCATTTCAGATTCAAAACACACAGATGATGCGTTATCAGCGCTTATGAACGAAGAATTGATGCCGGATGTCGACATTAGTAGTGGTAAGTCTACAAAATTATTGTATCATTGTAAAAATATAAGTGATACTTTGTTGAAATAATTCTTACTATGGGCCGTAGTGCCCTTGCCTTGAACTATCTACAAAATCTACATATTTCAATTACACTGAGGTATACGGCTTTGAAGAGAACCGGGGTAGTCTATAACCATTTGAAAATTAAATTTTATGTAGGTACAAAAAAAAATCCATGACTTAAAAGTCGGGTAAATTCAAGTGACATTTTGGTAACCTAATTAAATTAAAATTCATTTTCTATAATTTCCGTGGCGTAGCTGTACAAGTCTTGGTTTAAGTGTCGGAGGTCGTGGGTTCGATTCCCATGCCAGACAAGAAATCTGGTTGGTTGAGGAAATACGCTAGGTGCTTCGATCAAAGCACTCGTTGATTCCGGTATTTATGAGATCATGTAAAGCAATACCAGGAGCGGGCAACAGTGTTTCTCTGTGTGCGTTAAGCCTCGTATTCATGGTAAACATTTGTTGAGCAATAGTTGATAAACATTGTTGATGAAACGGGGAGAATGCTGATCAAACTTTGTTTAAATCACTAAAAGTTGTCCACACGCCAGTCTGCGTTAAAATGATGCCCGAGGAAGTTGCATACTTCATACTTCTTCTAAGTAGTTTGAAGCTATTTTATCATTAATAAACTGTTGCAAACACGTCCACACAAGTCAACATTTGTTGCTAAACAGATGTTTACGCTCGTCGGGCGAGAACTTGTCAACATGCCGTTGTCAACTCTGCAACACGTAGTTTTGTTGACAGCAACTCTGCAACGCGTTGATTCCACTCTGTTGCTAAACAAATGTTAACCATGAATACGAGGCTTGTTATATAATATGGTAAACAGTCTCGGGCCCATGTTCAGGAGTTAGCGTTAGGTCACTGATGATGACGACCATCATCTTAGATGTTTGTTATTTTTACTTCTGAGCATTTATGACTATAAGCTGAATTCTACTCAGTTATTAAATTATACAGGTTGTTTTAGAAATCGAAGTCATCTTAAACTTTGACAATTTAAATTTTATTGAATAATGTTTGCATCAAGATTTACTTTTTTTATATAAATTACCTAACACAAACAGTAGTATATGAATATGGCAATAAATAAAGTGTTTATAATAATGGATCAGAAGGAAAATTATTTAGAATTGATATAGGTTACTGAAATTTATAAATTGATTCGTAATTCAGTCTGAGAGAGATGACGTCGGTTTCACTTCTATCGTCTTTCTCCGTAATTGAATAGATTACGGAGTCAATTTGGGAACGTAATCGTTGAGTGTATTGTGTGTGTGGTCGCAGAGCAGGCGTGGTGCTCGGGGGCGCGGCGCCACGTGTGCGGCGCGCTGCACCGCTCGCTGACGGACGACTACGGCAACTTCGTGGTGTCGCGCCTCGACTGCGACTGTCCCCCCGACCCCGCGCCCCCCGCGCCGCTCGCGCCGCACCCCGCCCCCGCGCCCGCGCCCGCGCCGCACTTCTGGCCCGAGGAGATATTATAACACCAGCGCCCGCTCGAGCGACGCCCGACATTGGACCCGCGCGGGGGCTAGCGCCCGCTCCGCCCGCTCGCGCTGAATATCGGTACTGAAATACGTAAAATAGTGTAAAAGTATATAAAAAAAACACACCGTCTAGGAAATAGTAGACATATTTTGGTTATGTTTTATAATTAAATTTTAATGTATTTCTGAACTGGTACTTAGCGTGGCTGTGTGGAACGTTCGCGCTCTGTTTTCGTGCGACGGCGTGATTGAACGTGTTGGGTTGTTTTCAATAGTTTCAATATTGCTGAAATATAACACAGTAATACAGCATGTACCTTAAATAACATTTCAATGGCTTGGTGTCATAATTTATATTTTTATTACATCAAGACCAAATATTTATAAAAAAATCCTACCAGATTTGTGGTGAAAAAGTTTTTGGTGTATGACCCAACTGTTGAAAACGACCCAACCCGACCGCACAACTATGGTACAAAAGCCCAAAGGAATTTCCAATGTTGTCGCGACAAAGTAACAAATTGGTTTTCATTGATTGAGCCAAATTATCATATCAAGCGATAATAATATTTCGTTTCACGTCAATTCATTTCGCTTTCGACTTTGGCATTCGTTGGAATCGTCCATTTCTTGATTCGTTGGAGAATATACTTAATCGATAGAGAGGGATATAAGTGTGGTTAGACATTATGGAATGTTCGCAACGTTTTGACCGAGTTTATTTAAAAAAAAACGATAGAAAAAATAATAAAATTGTTACAAAGAACTCGGTCAAAATTATTGGTGTATCAGTATTTGTGAATTGAGTTTTAACGAGATATTGGTGTATCATAAACATATATTTTATTTGAATTTCTTGTGTAATGATTTTTTGTCTTTAATTTTTTTTTTCGACTTTATTCACAAATTCTGCGGCACCCTGTAAAATTGCTTCTTTGGGTTGACGATTTAAAAAGTTATTATATAGAATAGATGAAGTCATTCGAAAATGAAAGCTTGCCATTTTTGACACGTTTTGAAATTTTTACGAGCGAGAGGGATAAGAGACAGATTTTTTTTTTTAAAAGGGCCGTTAAATGCATCTTGAATGATCGACATAATGCATCATACAAATATATAGGATGCCTTAAAATAATTGCTGTTGCAGTCTTGAAACGTTTTTTATTTTTATTTAAACGAAGAATTATATATTTAGTCAGTGATATTGTAATACCGCTTAATTAACAGTTGCTGATAAGGTGTAATTTCAACTGACAAGAAATATTTTCTTTATTGAGTTGTAAAGGGCAAATAATCTATTTTCTACATTTGATTTTCAACCTTATTAGCTATTATCACTTACGGTTATTACAGTATCGCTGAAGTATTGTCTTTCAAGGCTGACTGTAAATTTATATTCTTCAAAAAGTTGAAAACATACCACAGGTCAACAAAATTGTACTTTGTTTTTTAGATAAATACTATTTTGATTTTTATATTAATCAGTATGAGTTAAAAACTAAACAATAATAAGATTTGATGTATCACATAACATTTTTGGATATTTCTTTGTAAACATATAAAAATATACATGATGATTTATATTTGATGCACTTTACAAAAAATATATTTCTTTTGTGCAACAAAAACTTTGTTGGTCTGTGTATTAAAATGTGACTGTATTGTAGACAAACTGAATATGTAAACAAGTCTTCCTTTATTGTCTGTCTGTTATCCCCCGACGAACTATCCCTACCACGATATTGGAAAAGATTTTATAAACACGTAACAGGATGTATCAATCGGACATATCCAGTTACGACGTAGCGTAGTTACCTTAGTGCAGATTGTTGTATCGTTATAGTACCCATGGACCATGGCGAGGGTGAGGCGGGGCTATGTCGCGATGGTGCGTTGAATATGCTACTTTCCCAATGATAATCTATAAGAAATTCAATAAAAGATCATTCAAAAATAATGTTTTCAACAATAGATAGATAGACAAACATATTTTTAGCGTCTTTATGATAATAATCATTGCATATCAATTAGTGCAATTCTGCATTATTCAGTTATAATTGAACATACAATTTCATACAATAAGTTGAAAGTAGCGTATTTGATAAAAACGAATGCAGTAATAAAAATAATATGACAGTATTGGAGCCAGATTGGTGACGAACAGATCTCAGAATGACCAGTATAATATATTATTATAATTATAAAAATATATAATATTATAGTGTGCTAATATTTTATAATTTTAACTGTGCATAATGTAATATTACTTACTTTAGTTGTAACGATGGAAAATAATGAATAAATATGAGTTAGTTTGTACGAATTTATAATTTAAATATTAAAAAGTATATATATATGTATACATAATTATTATTATTCATGTATTTAATATAAAAGTCACACGTATATACGTAAATATTGCTTTTCTAGAATCGTATATCGGCCTATTGATAATACTTATTTTAAGTGCAATATGTAGTACTTTTTGTAACGCAACATTTTGATGTATTCAGATAGAACAGTTGTATATTTTTATCATTGGAAAAAATTTAAAACAGATTAAAAATATGAGGACTGGCTATTAGTAGTATATGGCTATAGGAATATGCTGCCTATATCTAAATACGTTCTTTTGTATGTGACAAAACATGACTGTATTTAAGTTGGGATTTCTCGGTTAAAGCGAGACACGTGGCTTGGTTGCTTTAATTAAACAAAGCATTTATTTTGGAATTTTGGGGAAACATATAAAATGGTGGATAGTAGGTATTAGCAAAATGTTGTGCAGCAACCAGTACTTACACGCGCACAGTTAGTTTCAGCTTGCCTACATTCTAACAATAATCATTTGTAGTTTATGTTTTAAGGTGCATATACGTATTTTCTGTGCCATACAATCGTGGGTTGAAGAATGGCATTGAACACTTAGATTGTAAAAAAACTGTCCCATATCTTATTGAAAATGTGTTCAAATAAAGTTTTTTAGAAGTTGTACCTACATACGTGAGTAACGTTATGACGTGTATATAGTAGTAATTATTTTAATATTACTGAAGACACTTGGGATGTTATGTATTGTAACATTTTTACTCGTTTTTAAAATATAGTGCGAAAGCCACGAATTTTTATATGTAAGTGCTCACATATTGGTAATGTTACGATTCATTAATTGTTCGTATTATGTGGTGGAGGCAGTGTGCGAGAGTATGTGGGCATTATGTATTGCGACGTGCGGGTGCAATCATAGTTATTGATGATTTTAAAACGCCTCGTAATAGGCGTTATAGTGTGTAACAACGCGTCTCTGTAAGACGTTTGAATTAATATTCTAGCAGTATTAACTGTTTCCCATTTACCCTTTGTTATGGGAAGTCATGAAATCAATACAAAATATTTTATTCAGGTTTAAACAAAATTTTCTTTTGGCGTTTACATGAATATTGATGACAGATACCATGTGTACTTAGATTTATTTATATACAGACAAACCGGAGGGTAAATGTTGTTTAAAATTAACACTATCTATTTGTAAGGTATTCACTTTCGTCCTTCACGATATGATTAAATACTTTGATAATTATTATAATCGATTTCTTTATCAATACTATGTTTGTATTCCATTAGACTATGTACCTATCATAGTTACTTTATTGAATGTTTAAAACGATAGATTTAAAATTAAATGATTCGGTTGATTCTCATTGGTTCATCAAAACATTCCTTCACCATCGACATGTACAGATTATTATTTTTTATTATTATTATTTGTGTATTTTTGCTAAACTATATTATGAGAAGTACAGAGATCGTCTGGTTTCGTTACTCGTGAATTATATTTATTTAAGATTAGTTTTAGAATAGATTATTAAAGCTTATTTAAATGATGTAGAGGAACATTAATGCAATATTTTGGCCAGCCACTGATACTGTCAAAGGAATCGTTTGTGGGTACGTTTTTAGTTCATAGTTCTACATTTAGTATTTTAGATATCCTTGACAGTAAATGTACTCCAGGGACACATATGTATATGAAGTAATTAGATATATTTATCTAATCTATATAGAACAGATATATGTATATCGGCACGTGGCGGTTTCATTATTGACCTGGAGTTATCAACATAAATTATATTTGGAGTTTTATTTACTTAAAGCGAGAGATGCAATGAAGATACATTATATATATTTTGTATAATAGAGAAGGATGGCCAGATGTGGCCATTTGTATCACGGGGACATTTTCAAAATTTTATGATATTTTGTTGTGATTAATATAATCCTGACAAATAATTTCTTCCCGAGTTGCAGACAATGCCATTAGTTGCCATCTTATATTGTTTGATAGTATTTATTGTTTTCTGTGATAAAAAAGAACCTTTTTTTTTTTTGAAGATAACAAAGTAACTTACTTCGTATTATTTTTTAAGTGCATAGCTCTTACAAATGTGACGTCATTTTCATATGTATAAAGGAAGAGTTACATATAGATTGCAATGTTATGTAAGTAGGTAGAGACGGTGCATTTGAAGCAGCTATGCGATCATATACTTTTATATTAACAACAATAATTTTATTATAATAAAATAACAGAGAGCGGGGTTAGTTGGGAATTTGTATTTTATAATATAAAATTTGATATACGAATTACGTAAGTTATTTGTTTAATTCGGTATTTTACTAAGAAGTATGATATTATGTGTAATAATTTTTCGACCTCATCGGACAATATTCTCAACGGCTCCTGTTCAATGAGTATTTATGTTATTTCGGTTCACTCACTCCGCCTATAAATGATATTAATGCGGCAAAATGGAAAATTAACTATTTTATTGTAATCACGTTAGCCGTTAATTTAAGAGTAGGATGTTCTACCTCTAAACAAATCATAGTTGATGTACAATATTATAAACTTTTAACAGAAATGTTGATTTTTATTTCACGCCTCTAACATTATAATAATTAGTTATCGTCAGAACCCCTGGACCAAGTCTGATATTTTATGTTTGGAAACTATCTAATTTCAGTACCTTTTTGATACTATTTGATTCCTTAATTAAATTATTTAGTACCTCTATGAATAGTGAAAAAACATGAAAAGAAAGTGGCCAGACATTCTGACGTCAGGTTGTCTGGACCACATTTTTTTTAAATAGTTAGATACAGTATAACTTAATAATTTCTTTGTAAATATTTAGTACCTTTTTAGTACCTTTACATATTTTTTACACAAAACTTTAATCGTTCCAGAAAAAAAATAACAGAGGTATGAAAATTTTATAGGAACAAAATTTATTTGCAGCATACATAATATACTACTGGTAGAACTGGATGAAGATAACTCAGGGTGGGGTTCGTTGGTGAGTTTTGGGAGAGGCCTATGTCCAACTATGAACACTGTTCAGGATGATGATCATATTTAAATTATGCAGTTTGGAATACACAGGGTGTTAGTGTAAACACCGTTATCCTTGAAATCAGTGGTTTGGTTTCACTTATAGAACGCAAATGCAATGAAAAAAAAAATTTTAATACATTCGCCGCCGCCGCCTGCCTGCTCTGTAGTGTGTACTTAGTGATTATGTCGTACACAAACGTACAGTGGACCGATATGGTTCGGGCATATGCCGCGGCTGGTGGTAACCTGAACGAGGCTCGAAGAATGTCCGCAGAGTTATTCCCTGGACAACCTGTGCCAAACCGAGAAACGATGGTGGCGGCTACTCCAAGGTTACGTACCTACACCAGTTTAGGTCAGTTCACCGTGCCGGCAAAAATGTGATTAACTTTTAAATACGCCTAAAATACCTACCCAGTCGTTTGTTTTTTTCTTTTGTTGTTATATCTAACTTACATTTGGACTCGTCACGCAACACAAGGTAGGTATTTTTGCCTGTTCAGCCAGGAAAAGTATGAAGAGAAAGTTAGATCACAGGTTATGTTGTGACGATGCGTCGTCGTTGCCGTACCCCTTACCCCGTAGCCCTGCCGCCGACCGGTGGCTGGGACTATAAAAGGGCGCGCACTGATGCCGCGATCTCTCTTTTACCTCACTACTACATACGCTGCGGTCGACACCCTACACCAGCCGACTACTACTATCCGGACTGGACACGTGGAGACGAGCCCTGCTTCCCTCGCTGCCGCTACTATCTACATAAGGCGTCAGCGAGACTTCTACCATCCAGCTTCCTAACAAGCTAAGTGTTTATTGTGACTACCTACTGGTCACCTACTCAAACCGAGTCTTAGAACCTGCCCCCTGATCTAAATATTGTTAATCTTTAATTATAATTTAAATAAACTATAGTGTACTGAGTGATCTGTGTTTATTTCCTCTCTTTATATAAAACTCATCTCTTTTCATTCATGTAACACGTGGTTGGCTACACCAACACGTACTACGATACAGTAGCCCAACGTGATAGTGGGGTCTACGTTACAGTGGCGCCCAATTTTCTAAGGCAGGACAAGGTTTGAGTAGGGATACCGCTAATTTTTCTTTATTTTTGGTGTATTTTTGTGTGAAAATTCGTTCAAAAGGTACGTACATTGTTTATGTTACTTAAGTGCTATAATATTAAGTGTCATTCTATTCACCTTACTACGCTGCATTCCATAAGTGTACCTACTTACGCTCACGTGCAAAGCGCATGTTGTTTACTACAAACCGCGCGCGCGACGTGGCCACTAACCACGCTGCTAACCTATATACCTACCTATATAGGCCTATTTCTGTATACCTTTTGAACGGAATTATTTCATTTCTAGCTATTTGATTCATTTCATTTATTGCTTATTGCTCTGCTGTGTTGGCTTATTTCTTTATTTTAAGAATATCTTTCGCTATTCGCTTCTAACTATGTCATACCAAATTAAATTCTCATGCTTGCACAAAGCCGAACTCGAATACGAGGTTTGCCTTCGAGGCGGTGATAAGTCCGATACAGTGGAGGAATTGCGCAAGCAAATTACTAAGCTTTCGCCTGGATATCCTTCGGAAGAGATCTTAACCTCTTATCTATCGCCGAATGAGGATATATCCGCTATTAATGTTTCTTTATTTCGTGCTTCTAATAATTTATCGGTCCTTAAGACCAAATTTGATAAAAATCTTTTTAATAGAACCGAATCAGTGCTACATCATATATTTCACAGATTAAATCGCATAGATATTACTGCACTTGCCGATTTTAATTTAATAGAAACTTCTTGGAATAAATTCCATTCGCTTTATACAACACTTAAGTCCCTTATGCTACCGAGCTCGGCCGATAAACAAACAGATGCCAACGCCAGTCGCGAATCTTTGTCCGCTGAATGCCTATACGATCGTAAATTATTTTCCGAATTATCTAAATTCAAATACAACGGAAAAACATGTGTCCGTGCCTTTATACAGACGGTTGAGGAATTTATGTCTGGTAGGGGTATATCTGAAGATAAAATAATTTCTTTCGCTTTCTAAATATTTTCGGACGATGCATTACATTGGTATCGTTCTAATAAACAAAATATTAAGTCTTGGAGTGAACTGTGTCAATCACTTAAACGCGATTTTAGTCCGCATAACTACGACTATAAGTTAATGTCGGAGATAAGACGTCGTTCTCAAGGTGCAAACGAGAACATAACATTATATGTATCTAAAATGCAAGGATTGTTTTCTCGTCTTGACGTGTCTGTCAGTGAGTGTGTGAAGCTTGAAATATTACTAAATAATATCAGGCCTTGTTACACTAATGCTCTTCTTATATCGGAAATTAAAGATATTTCTACTTTAATTAATGTTTGTCGAAACTTCGAGAAATATCATAGTCGCAATAAGGAGTTTTCTGAACCACCTATGGTTACTGCCGATACATTGGCACCTGAATTCGCTTATAAATATGCGAATAATTATTATATTCCTAATTCTAATTCTAATAAAAAAACTGGTAATTTTTTTTCTTATACTAATAAGCATTTAAAACCAACTTATACGAATACTTATCAAAAAAAAGATTCGGAACCAAAAATTAATGCTATTGTAAACACTTCTAATAATAATAAATACTGTCCCAGATGCCGAACTAATTCGCATTCTTTAAATGTTTGTAAGCAGCCTCACTACCTAATATGTTTCAAATGCGGGTTAAAAGGTGTTCGCGTTTCTGACTGTCCTAACTGTCGGATTAAAAATAATAAAATAAATTCAATAAATCTAATAAACAAGGATTGGAGAAATTCTAAAACTAACGAAACAGAGTGGAATAATTGGCTCAACTACGTTTCAAATTTTTTTCAAAACACTTCTTCAGTCCGCAATTCCAATGTAAATACTACAAATATTCCTCATGTACCGGTTGTGGTAAATGGAATAAATACTGTCGGTCTACTAGACTCTGGTTCGTGTGTGACTATTTTAGGTAATAATTCACATACCTACATTCTTAACAAGAATTATAACTTAATTCCTTCTCAACCATTTGACTTCGTTACTGCCGGTGGTGAGAAATATTCATCGCTTGGCTCAATCTTACTTCCTTTTGAGTTTCAAAATAAAATAGTTTCTCTTGTGACTTACATTGTACCAGAAATAAAAAACTCTTTGATTCTTGGTATGGATTTTTGGAGAGGTTTTGGGTTATTTCCCAAACAATTAGAATCGGTTCTAATCCCGAATTCTTACGACGCTCGCGTTACGGAGCTACACTCCAACGCCGTCGGTCACGTGGTCTCGTTTGATCATCTAACGGTCAATCCGAGAGCCACGGCTAATAATATTGTGGATGCGGATGGTCTACCCCCCGATCCCGATAAAATATCCTCTATTTTCGAAAGGGTACAGGCAGCATTATTAGCAGCACATAGTCGTAATTGTCAAACTTATAATCTTCGCCGTAAGCCGGCAGAATTCAATGTTGGTGATATAGTATGGAGACGAACATTTTATCTAAGTGACAAAAATAAATATTTTTTTAAAAAATTTGCTCCTAAATTTATTAAATGTAAAATTGTATCAAAAAAGTCTCCTTTAATCTATAAACTATCTGATATGTCCGGGAAGACGCTTGGTGAATGGCATATAAAAGATATAAAACAAATTAATTATAAACAATAAAAAAAAATACAACTATTTGAAGAAATAAATACTAATCTTTTATAAGTGCTAATTAAATCTAAAAACAAAAATAAAAAATATTTTACCCAATGGTTCAGTGGTAAAATGGCTAATATTAAAACTAGTATACAGTTTCGATTTCTATTTTAATTTTTACATCTACTAATGATGTTAACTTTCAACGCAACTACGTATCTACCTACGATAGTTCTGTCTAACTTATTAAACTGTTCCTATATTATTCTTTTACGTCTAAGTATGTACCTACCTACATGGGTGCTCAATCGTTCTGTACAGCTGCTCGCATCTTGTCGCGCGCCGGTCATAATACATTTATACGTGCCTACTTTTTATAGATATTATTATCTAACTTACCTGCATAACTTTGTGAATAGGCATTATTGCTTATCGCATGATGTTGTTTGATGAATCATTTTATTTGTTGAACACCTGTTTGTTACTTGGTCCGGTTCGCTTAATTTCTACCTAATCTTTTAATTCAATACTCCCAGGTACTATGGATGTTTATTGAACTTTATATATATACTTTTCTTTTATTTTTTTCAGGGCTCGCCTGCCAGCTGCCTGAGCTGCTGACCAGCTTCGCCTGTCTACATCCTGAGCTGCTGACCAGGTCCAGCAGGCCTTCGCGAATTTTCCGTGAGGGAAAATTCTGGCCTATCGAGGGGGGTGTGTGACGATGCGTCGTCGTTGCCGTACCCCTTACCCCGTAGCCCTGCCGCCGACCGGTGGCTGGGACTATAAAAGGGCGCGCACTGATGCCGCGATCTCTCTTTTACCTCACTACTACATACGCTGCGGTCGACACCCTACACCAGCCGACTACTACTATCCGGACTGGACACGTGGAGACGAGCCCTGCTTCCCTCGCTGCCGCTACTATCTACATAAGGCGTCAGCGAGACTTCTACCATCAAGCTTCCTAACAAGCTAAGTGTTTATTGTGACTACCTACTGGTCACCTACTCAAACCGAGTCTTAGAACCTGCCCCCTGATCTAAATATTGTTAATCTTTAATTATAATTTAAATAAACTATAGTGTACTGAGTGATCTGTGTTTATTTCCTCTCTTTATATAAAACTCATCTCTTTTCATTCATGTAACACGTGGTTGGCTACACCAACACGTACTACGATACAGTAGCCCAACGTGATAGTGGGGTCTACGTTACAATGTGTAATATTGTTTTTATTGAAATGTAGGTAGTTAAAACTTATGTAGGTAGTTAAAACGGACGGCCAGTGCAGCAGGTCAGCGCCCTTTGCAGTGATTACGTAACTCGGGCGCATAGTATCCATGAATTTACGGTTTTTTTTTAATTTTGGATAAAAAGAACGTTTTTTTTTATTGAATTTGCGTTCTGTAAATGAAACCAAACCACTGGTTTCAAGGATAACGGTGTTTACACTAACACCCTGTATATTCCAAACTGCATAATTTCAATATGATCATCACCTGTACAGTGTTCATAGTTGGACATAGGCTTTTCCCAAAACTCACCAACGAACCCCACCTTGAGTTATCTTCATCCAGTTCTACCAGTAGTATATTATGTATGCTGCAAATAAATTTTGTTCCTATAAAATTTTCATACCTCTGTAATTTTTTTTCTGGAACGATTAAAGTTTTGTGAAAAAAGTATGTAAAGGTACTAAATATTTACAAAGAAATTATTAAGTTATACTGTATCTAACTATTTAAAAAAAATGTGGTCCAGACAACCTGACGTCAGAATGTCTGGCCACTTTCTTTTCATGTTTTTTCACTATTCATAGAGGTACTAAATAATTTAATTAAGGTATCAAATAGTATCAAAAAGGTACTGAAATTAGATAGTTTCCAAACATAAAATATCACACTTGGTCCAGGGGTTCTGACGATAACTAATAATTATATGTGACTGATTGCCTGCGTTACTGATCTAAAATTCTGATAAATTCAAATAATTAATTAATAAAGCTTGTAACGAAGTACGTGTTGGTGTAGCCAACCACGTGTTACATATTATTATATGAAAAGAGATGAGTTTTATATAAAGAGAGGAAATAAACACAGATCACTCAGTACACTATAGTTTATTTAAAATAAGAATAAAAGATTTACAATGTTTAGAATAGGGGGCAGGTCCTAGCCTCCTAGGACTCGGTTTGAGTAGGTGACCAGTAGCTAGTCACAATACACTTAGCTTTTAGGAAGCTGGATGGTAGTAGTCTCGCTGACGCCTTAGGTAGATGGTAGCGGCAGCGAGGGAAGCAGGGCTAATATCCACGTCTCGTCCAGTCCGGCTGGTGTAGGGTGTCGACCGCAGCGTGAGGTTGTAGAGAGGTAAAAGAGGTCGCGGCGTTGAGGTCTTCCGCGGAGACTATGGTGAGCTCCGGGGAAACTGGTCAGGCCTGAGGCCTCTACAGTGGTATCCATCGCCACCTGTGACGACAGGTGGGTCACTGGGTGTGGGCCTGAGGGCCCTCATGGTCGTCCAAGTCTTTGTTGGCGCCGCTAGCGAGGTCAAAGCCCCTTCAGACGAGTCCGAAGGGGCGACCAACATGCTAGCGGCGCTTGCGTCAGGTCCGGTAGTCTTCGCTCCCTTCCGTGCGGGCGAGGTCGAGCCCGCCAGGGAAATGTCCCCGGGGGCTTCCGCTGGCGTTTCTTCTTCGTCGTACGCCCCCCCGGGGCGTTGGCGGCAGCCATCAGGGAGGTCGGGGCGTTCCCCTCCTCGACCTGACGGTGGGCAACAGGCTTCACGCCTGTGGTGGTCCTGGCGACTGTCCCGGCCTTCCTATTGCGAGTTTCTCGCCGGAAGACCGGGCACTGGGCGTTGTTGGCCGTGTGCGGCCCACCACAGTTGGCGCACGTCGGGGGCTCCTCCCGGGGGCGCGTACAATCCCGGGCGTTGTGGTGCTCGCCGCACCGCACACAAGCAATAGGCCTGTGGCAGTTGTGCGACGAGTGCCGGAATTGTTGGCAGCGGTAGCACTGCGCGGGGCCCTTTTTCCCGCGCCACGCCTCGATTTTCACGCCGGGCATACACAGAAGCTCGGTGACTTCGTATATGCCCGGCATGAGGTTTGCCGTCCTCGCCAGCTGCGCGAAGAAAACGCAGCCGGGGCGTCCTTGACGAGCGCGAATGGGTCTGACGAGATCAGGCTTAAAGCCGAGCTCAGTCAGTTCGCGCTCGATCTCCTCCGGCTGGGTGTCGACAGGTAGCCCTCGGATGGCCACCTTCAAACTCCGCTCGTCGGGAAGGGTGTAGGAGAACCAAGGGGTCTCCGCTTGGTCCAGCGTGTACAGGTACCGCTGGATGTAGCGGTACTCCTCCTCGGTTCTCGGGATGAAACGCACGCCCTTCCCATACGGGCGCGCGTTCGGAGTGTGGCCGAGGGCTTTCTTCATCTCCCTGAAGTTTGCATAGTGGCCCTCCCCCGCTCCTGGTCGGGAGAACACCCGCCGTCTTACGCCGGACGTAGGCGGTGGTTGGGGCCGGGTGGCCCGACGCGCGGCTGATGGGGGCGGTCTTCCTCTTGGGGGGGGGGGGTGCGCAGCGCGTGCCTCGGGGGGTGCCCCGGCTACAGAGCACCCACTGCACCGAACCTCCGGGGCTTGCCGCTGGTGGCAGACCGGAGGCCGATACAGCAGTGTGCCCCGCTTTCCGGGGGGCCGAAGCTACGCGGTGAGGTGCGCAGGGGGGGGGGGGGGCTCTTCAGCCCGCGGGTATCGGGGGGGCGCGCGTCACGCGACCGCTACTCGACACTCCCGTCACTGTTGTGGCGGGGTGTTGAAGTAGTTCGAGGTTCCGCCGGTAGGCGGCAGAGGTGCGGTCCGAGCGTTGTACGGAGATGTTGCTTCCTCGACGGCGCGGCGAATCCAAAGAGGTCGCGCCCGCTGAAGACTTCTCAGGCGCCCGCAAGGGCGCCGAGGAGTCGGTATCGGGGCGTATTGCCCCCTGACCGAGGTTTCAAACGCTGCCTGTGACTACAGGCAGGTGGTTGGGGTGGGTAATACCCGTGATCATGTCCCTAGGGACTGGTGATTGGTGGCCGCAGTGAGTGGGCGCCCGGGCTGTGGTCCGGGGCAGCTGTCACGGGGGAAATGAAACCTCCTATGCTTCACGGCGCCGGGAGATCGAGGCCCTACCGGGTGAGACACCGTGTGGTGAGGCCCGGCAGGAGCCGATCTACGACCGTGCGCCGACTACGTTAGGAGGTTCCCGTGAGCTGCCCCGGCGTTGGTGCGCCTGGGGCGGGGGGAGCGACTGTGTCGCCCGGCACCAGATGGACCTTATGTGGTCCCACGATGAGGCGTCGGCGCGGTCGAACATCCGCTCGGCGAGGTGCTCGATGAAGGCGTCCAGCGACTGCATTTTCAGATCCCTCTGGATGGTGTCGTTCCTCGTGTAGCGAGGCGCGTTGAGAATGGTGCGCAGCGTGAGATTCTGCTGCGCACGGAGCTTCTTCCGGTTCGCCTCGCTTGTGAGGACGAATCATGCTGGGGCCGCGTAGGTGATCACCGGGCGTATATAAAGTTTATATACGCCCAGTTTGGCCCTCAGAGGGAGCGGGGACGCTAACACCGGCCTTAGCAGTGCGCGAGCGGCTCGACTTTTGCCGACGACTTTGGTCACGTGCGGGGTCATGCGGAGGTAACAGTCGATTGTGACCCCCAAGTACGTGACCTTTGGGGACCACACAATCTCCTGTTCTTGGAGTCGGAGTGGTGGTGGAAGATAGGTGTGGCGTCCCACGACGATGGCTTGGGTTTTACCCACGTTCACCGACAATTTCCACTTCTTAAGCCATTCTGGTAGGGCATCCAAGCTGCGCTGCATCTTCTTAGCGGCGTGGGCGGCGTTGAGCGACGTAGTTATGTACGCCGCGTCGTCTGCGTATAGCGCCAGCTTGGAGCCGGGCTGTACTGGTATGTCGTCGGTGAACCATGAGTAACACGTCGGGGACAGGCAGCTGCCTTGTGGGACGCCCGCTGAGATGTTCCGCTCCGAGGAGGTGTGGTTCTCCACCACCACTCGAAATTTGCGATCCGCGAGGAAGCTGGCGATAATTTTAACGAGTCTTCTTGGGGCCGGGGACCTCGAGAGCTTATACAATAAGCCCTCATGCCAGACCCGGTCGAACGCCTTTTCCATGTCGAGGAATACTGCGACGGCGTACTCTTTCTTGTTAAGAGCCGCCGCCATGTCGTGGAGTACCCTCGACAACTGGAGTGTAGTGGAGTGTTCCGACCTAAATCCAAACTGTTCTGGTCTTGGTACGATGTGCGGTGTTAGGTGACGCAGCAGGAGTGTTTCGAACACCTTCGAGATCGATGGGAGTAAGGTGATGGGCCGATAGCTCTCTGGCTTCAGCGGGTTCTTACCCGCCTTGGGTAGCATTATTACGTTTCCCCTCTTCCAACAGTCCGGGAAAGTTCCTGTGCGGAGGATGCCGTTGAATAGGCGCGTGATGGCGGCGATGGTTCGGTGGGGCAGGTTGCGCAGGGCCATGTTTGTTATGCCATCCGCGCCTGGTGCCTTCCGTGGCTGCATCCTCCAGATGGCCCGTCGGACTGCACTTGGGGAAACGTAAATCGGGTCTTCGTTCGGAGCTATCGGCGACTCAAAGTAGTCCCGAAGGTGTTGCTCGACTGCTGCGTGGTGTACGACGTCTGTGGTGGGATTAGGTCGGAACTGGCGCTCGAGGTGGTCGGCGAAGATCTCGGCCCGGTCCTCGGCTTTGTACCTCGGTGACCCGTCACTGTGTGTAAGCGGGCGAACTGGGGTAGGGGTGTTGTTTAACCGGCGGCAAAGGCGATGTATCGCCGGCCAGTGGTTGTCCGTGGCGGTCCGGGTGATGAAGTTCTCCCAGTTCGCCGCGTTTTGGTGTCCGAGGGCTGTTTTGACTTCTTCGGTCAACCTATTGAGTCTCGCCTTGAGTGTAGGGCAACGTGTGGACTGCCACCGCTTGCGTAACGCGCGCTTCTCTTGTATGAGGCGGCGTATTCTCGCTGGCAGCGGCGGTGGGCGTGTGTTGGCTGCGGTGGGCGTGTTCTGTGCCTCCGCTATGGCTTCTTTTATGCTCAAGGCGAGCGCGTCCGCTAATAGGTTGACGTCTTCGGGACAAGTGACGGGTCTGGTAGGCGTGGTATCGTCCAGCTTCCTCGCGAACAGGGGCCAATCTGGCCTCGGACGTGGCGCTGGGGGGTGAAGTCGAGCCAAGTCCTCGGGTATGACGACGAGTACTGGCTGGTGGTCGGATAGTAGCTCGTCGTCGATGACTTGCTGTGTGATCTGGCAGTGTAACCCGCGGTGTACTACGATGTCTAGTACGTCCGGGAGCTTATTCGCTTCAGTTGGGTACCGGGTCGGGGTTTCAGGGCCGGACACCGTATAACCGCGGGCCTCCGCAGTCGCTAACAGTCGTCCACCCGCTGTGTTCGCTACAGCTGAGTTCCACGCTGGGTGTTTGGCGTTCAAGTCACCAGCGACTATCGCTGGCTGGTTGGAGCCCTCGAGGAGCGTCTTTAGGTCGCTGGCTTCCAGTGGGGCGCCAGGGGGCTTGTACGCAGCGAACAGCTTGATGTCGCTGCCCCCGGCGTGTAGTTCGACACCCAGCGCGTAAATGTGTTGGAGTGTAGGCGGGCTTATGGGTTGATGGACGACCGTTCTTCTAACTAAGACTGCCAGACCACGGAATGTTACACCGAGGCTCGACTTCTCGTCCTGCCGATAAACGAGGTATCCTGGGAATTTAATTTGGACTGCAGGTCCCAGGAGCGTCTCGCTTAACAGCGCCACGTCGATTCTGAGTTCCTGCAGTAGCTGCCTTAGTAGGACGACCTTGGGTTTAAGGCCGCGACAGTTCCAGTGTATAATCCTAGTGGCCATGGTAGATGTTCATAAGGGTGTAAAACCCTGCCACTAGGATTGGAAGTACTTCTCTGCCCTCCCCTCTAGCCGACCATATGTCGCTCACAATCCGTACGACGCTCTCCGCCAGACGTGATATGTTGTCGGGGGTGAAAAAGGTTGAAAAAGTTGAGCCCCCCGGTGTGGTTTTAGCCTTAGCTTTAGCCTTCTTGTTTCCGGGGGGTGGGGCCGCCACGGTGGGCGTGGTCTCGGCTGGCGCGGTCATCTGCCGGTTTGCACCCCCGACTGTAGCGGTAGATGTCGCTGGCGTCGGTTCGGGCTTGTGTGTTGCGAGCGCGGATGTAGCTCGTTTGTCTTGGGGAGGGTGTCGCGACCTTTTTCTCGGCTTTCTGGGAGCTCCGCGGGTCGTGGGGTTGTTAGCAGCCGCCATCAGTGAGCTGCTCGGGGCTTCGTCTCGGGGCGTTGGCTCTATTTGTATAGGCCCCGATGCTTGCTGTCGGCCGCTGATGGCGACCGTCCCAGCTTTCTTGTTTCGGGCCTCGGCCCGGTATGTAGGGCACCGGATGCTATTCGCCGGGTGCTCTCCGCCGCAGTTTATGCAGTGGGCCGGCTCTTCCTTGGATTTGGTACACTCTTTGGCGGCGTGTTCACCTCCGCATCGCACGCAAGCGATCGGGCGGTGACATTGGTGAGACGAGTGCCTAAATTTTTGGCACCGGTGACATTGAGCCGGCCCTCGCTTCCCCCTCCATGCCTCGATTTTTATGCCGGGCATGCATAGGAGCTCTGTTTGCTCGTATATGGCTGGCGTTAGGTTGGGGGTCCTCTTAAGCATGGCGAAGAATATGCACCCGGGCCTTCCCTGTCGGGCCCTAATGTGTCGGGCGTACTCGGGCTCGAACCCGAGTTCGCGGAGCTCCTCCATAATATCCTCGGGATCTGTGTCCGCTGGTAGACCTCTGATGGCCACCTTGAGGCTTCGTTCGGCCGGCAACGAGTAGGAGAACCAGGTCAGCCCCTCTGTTGCTTCCACTTTATATAAATATTTTTGGACTGACCTGTACTCCTCGTCGGTCCTGGGGGTGAAGCGGACGCCTTGTCCGTACGGCCGTGCGTTCGGTGCGTGGCCCAGTATTGCCTTTAGGGCGCGAAAGTGGCGCGCCCATTCGGGAAGCCGCTCCACTATGAAGGGCGGGTATCTGGGGGCGTTCGCAGTGCGTGCGTCCCCGGTGCTAGTGGTTTCACCCCGCGGGCTCGTTGCCGGCTCCGGCGAGTTGCGTGGTGAACGTGGTGACGGTGGACGTGCGGCCGCCTCGCTGTATGATAGCGTCGGCGACGGGTTTGTATCCGGCCTCTTTGTGTCGGTCGGGGATTCTTCGGGGCTGCGGGGGCGTTTGTCCCGCGGCGTTGGGGCGCTCATGTGCACGTCCGGGAGAGACTCGACCGAGCCCGTGCTGCATGAGCGCATAGATGGCGCTGGCGACGTCGATTGCCTCGACGATTGCCTCGACAGAGGCGTTGCGTGCGCTGGGGCAGGGGAGAACAGGCCCTCCTGTCCGCCCTCGGCGATTTCTGTGTTCGAACGCTGTCCTGCGTTCCGGCGGCGTGGGGACTTGACTTCTTGAGCTGACACCCGACTCGATCCAGACCTACCCTTATTGCGGGTAGTTGGAGAATCTTTTGGTGTCGCCACTGTCGCACTCACTGGGTTTGCACTTTTTGTTGGATGCGGGTAGTTTGCGGTTCGCGACACGGGGCTCGACCTTCCCGACGACGGGAGGGAGCGCACGGGCGCGGGACTATTGCTCGACCTCACGGTAGAGGGAGCAGGTACGGGTGCGACGCGGGGATCACGGGGAGGCGATCGCGCGGTCAGCCTCGACCCGTGTCCGGTTACGGCGGCGGTGGTTTGGCCCTGAGAAGGGCCTTTTGGGTGGCCCTGAGAAGGGCCTTTTGTTGACGAGCCGCTCGGCCGGCCCTGTGAGGAGCCGGACGGACGGTCGTCTGAAGCCACCCGCCGCCCCGGCGGGGGCGCGGGTGGGTCGACGTTGCCCATTGCGGGCGCGCAGCGGGATGCACGTTGAGACGGGGCTCCCTCGCGACCTCTTGCGGCACTGCCTGGCGACTTGGTTTTTTCGGGTCCGAGCGAGGAGGGTAGAGCTGCTGCGATGACTGCGTCCGTTGTAGAGCTCCGTAACAGTCCAAGAGGTCGCGGCATCAGTGCGCGCCCTTTTATAGTCACAGCCACCGGTCGGCGGCAGGGTTACGGGGTAAGGGGTACGGCGACGAAGACGCATCGTCACAAGCTGATCACCTAATGTGATCAGTTTATTAATATAAATACATTTTTTATGCATAATACATGAGAATACTTATAAATCTAAGGCTCGAATTGGTTTGCTTTCGGTTTTTCGTTTTTATGATGTTAAAAATTAAAAATTGTACCAGATACCGGTCAGCAGCGTTTACCTGTAAGTACACATCTGTGACCTGGTGCTAGAAGGCCGATACTGCGGTCGCTATCCCGACTGCCAAGCGTGGTGATTATGGAATTGTGATGTGTTTAGCAGTTGGCTTTATAAAGGCATGATGATCTTTTTAGGGTTTACAGTCCAAATTTCATTGATACTATACCCTTGCTGATAGTGTAAGTAAATGCACTTTGTAATGTTGACCGATAATTACTACCCTCAACACACTATATACTTAAATGCAAATGCGCCTTTAGATCAAGTTTGCGGTGCTCGTCAGTTAGACACAGAGTACAAAACTGTGTGTCTAACTGACGAGAATAGGTTTAAATGTATTACAAACAATATGATATGAGTTTGTCGTGTCTGTCTGTGCGTAGCATCAGCAGTTTAACAATAGGATTTTGTTTGTATTTATTTATAAGCTGACCTGTTGAGAAAGTTATTAAGTACTAGCTGACCCGGCAGACTTCGTAGTGCCTCAATCGATAAATAAAAGACCTAAACATTTGTATAAAATGAACTGGCCCGGAGAGACTTCGTTGATGCGGTGTCCTACATCAACCCTACTCCTACCCCTACCTCACCCCTAACCTACCACTACCCTACCCTACCATAAACAAATTTGCCAAAAAAAAAAACAGTTTTTAATTAACAAAATAAAGCTCAAATTGACTCTACGTTTTAGTTAGAAAACGTTTGTATGGGAAAAAGAACCAGGCTATTATTCGATTTTTCTCGCCGTAAAAACCATCCTTGAACTTCAACGAACATGTAAAAAAAAGAATTGGCCAAATTGGTCCAGGCGTTGTTGAGTTATGCGCTTACCAACACATTTTGCGATTCATTTTTAGGGTTCCGTAGCCAAATGGCAAAAAACGGAACCCTTATAGATTCGTCATGTCTGTCTGTCTGTCTGTCTGTCCGTCCGTATGTCACAGCCACTTTTTTCCGAAACTATAAGAACTATAATGTTGAAACTTGGCAAGTAAATGTATGTTGTGGACCGCATTAAGATTTTCACACAAAAATAGAAAAAAAACAATAAATTTTGGGGTTCCCCATACATAGAACAGAAACTCAAAAAAAATTTTTTCGTCGAACCCATACGTGTGCCATACATCTATGAATAGGTCTTCAAAAATGATGTTGAGGTTTCTAATGTAATTTTTTTCTAAACTGAATAGTTTGCGCGAGAGACACTTCCAAAGTGGTAAAATGTGTGTCCCCCCCCCCCTGTAACTTCTAAAATAAGAGAATGATAAATCTAAAAAAATATATATGATGTACATTACCATGCAAACTTCCACCGAAAATTGGTTTGAACGAGATCTTGTAAGTAGTTTTTTTTTAATACGTCAAAAATCGTAAACCGCAATTTAGCTTTCATTCAATCAACTCGAATATAAAAATATAAAATAACATTTCATTGCATAAACATACGCTTTTTTATTTATTCTTGATATCAAAAATAGGTACGCACTTGTAACTGAAACGGAACCCTTCGTGCGCGAGTCCGACTCGCACTTGGCCGGTTTTTTTATATTATAGATTATTGCAGTTGAGGAGTTAGTCAGCTCATTTTTACTTGATAAAAGCGTCGTACTAACTTCCACAGACTTGATGGATTTGACACTCGATGTACTGTTACGATACATAATTTCTGTAGCAGTATTTTCTTCCGAACTTATAGCATCAAATAGTCTGCATAGTCAGTGTCACACACCTTGATAACATCGCAACGACATATTAACCTACTGCAACAGTATCTTTTTGTGTTTTAAGTTTTTTTTTACAGTTTTACTAACTAGCAGAGTTCTTTTACACTACTAGTATTCTTGTTAACTACTCACGTAAAGAAAAAATGCTTGTGTCACGACTGGGTTCACGTCGGGCTATGGGTAGAGATCGAACCGACGACCACACGCTCGAAGTCCGACACCCTAGCCATTGGGCTACATTAAACTTTATAACTGTCAAAGTGTCAGTAATCATTAATTATCTAGTGTCATTAATTGGTATTTGTAATTAAAACAACAATAGAAATATCAACAACTTTAATGATTGAATATATACAAGAACAATATACATACACAAGTTCAACAAATATCTGGAGCGGCGAGGGCACTGTGCCAGACGAGCTATTGGACGATAACTCAATCACAAAATCAATCATTTCAAAGCTTTTAGCTACTAAATTATGGAGGCATATGGATAATTCATATAATGTTATTTCGTTGCCACACATTCTAGACAAATTATATATGCATAAACTGCCCACATTGTGATAACATAATTTAACGTACAAATTAAAAGAAAACAATATTTTTCTTCAGCACTCGACTTTCACTACAATTTCACAGACTCCAATTCGTTGTGATTACAATAATCAAATCAAATAGCTTACTTATAAACTCTACAATTTAGTTAATACTAACACTACATACAAACGCTAAATTGTATAAAACAAAAAATATATAAAACATAATAATGTACTTTATGAAGACTTAGAAAATAATGTACATGAAAATAAATGAAAAGCATTCAAATTGCACGCTAAGTTAGAACAAAGATACATACAAGCACCATACCGTCATAATAATACTTCTAACAAAACAAAATTATTGTCTTTAAGAAGTGGTATCAACATAAAATCAACTTGTAACTTTTCAAACACCTGCTTATTAATATCGAAAAGCGTAATCGTGACACTCACAACTACTGAAAGCAATGTGATACACAAATTGCCTTTCTCAATGAGTAAACAGTGTCAACTACATCACAAAAAAAAAACAATATTATATAAAATTGTTTTTTCAATCATTTAAAAAAAAAATCGTAATCAGGTATGGAAAGTCCGCAAGTGGCTACTGACTAATATCATATTCGGTAAACCTATATAAAAATAATGAAAAAAAAAGTAATAATTTAATTGTTTTTAAAATCTAGTGATTCGTCAACCGTGTTAACAGAGAAGCTAGTAAAATTTAAAATATACGTATTCACAGCCCTAACAACACCCATTGGACATCCCTAATGAAGTCGAAGGATAAATTATATACAATGTACAAAACTTGGCGCGTGTCGTGATGCTCCATCACTCGACACGCGCAGCGTTCAGTCACCCATACTATGTGTTACGCCAATGTAACATACCTCATGATAAATTGTTCGGTGTCGACATCAATATTTAATTTAAGACAGTGTTTACGAATCTTAAATCTCGTTCATGACATTGATTTTTCTTTTAAGTAAAGATCAAGTGACAATATGATTAATATTTTAACTATGCAACACATTTCTACCGTTTCATCGTAAAACGTAACAAAAACGAAATATTGACAAACATGTCGAGTGTTCCATATATGTATAAACGAAAGTAAGAAGTAAAGATTAAAAATAAATCACTGGTCACAAATTCGATCAAACCTAAAAATACATTTATATTACAACTTATATCAAACGAAGAAGATCTCATTTACAAATAACCGTGAAAGTTAATGTTGGACAAAAAAAAGGAGACGGGGCAAAGTCAGTCTATCTTTTCAACGCGGTCCAATTTAAGATTTTTAATCAAACATAAGCCAACAACAAAAAAACCATATTGGGCTTTTAGATCTAAGCCACTATCAGAATTAGTTACAAAACATTCCAAAAACTTGACGCGAATTAAGAGGATTCTATTCTAATATACTCTGTAAGTATGATAGACAATGAAATTACTCTTTAACGTATAATTTGTAATGACAGGGGCGATATAATTGCATTTCACATTTAATTTCAAATTCTGAACCGAATTACTACAGTATACATTCATTGTTTGAATTACAACCAAATGTTTGTATTGAAGTTAGATATTTATATACAGGGTTGATACGACAGAGGGGCTTTCCTTTAAACTGCCTATACTAGGTACCATTTCCAAGCTCTGTACCAAAAATCAATTAAATAGGAGCAGTAGTTTATTAGTCGCAAATGATTTTTTAAGATTTTGCGCCGTTTGAACACGTTGTATTTTTCCTTACGATGCGTTGTTGCCGCTCTGACGCAAATCATTGCAAAACATCCCGCACAGGCGCGCGCGCGACGTTGCCGCTTTGCTAGGTCAGTGAAATTTATTTACAAAGGGTGGTTACGTTTTACTCTGATTTGTAAGCTATTTAGTTTGTTTGAAAGAAAAAAAATCTCAATTTGGTTGCTTTTTATTTTTATTCCATATCGGATTAATAAAAAACACGTATAGTAAACGTAGCGTAATTTAATGCCCCTCTGTCGTATCAACCCTGTATAATCCATTACAGCCTAGTTATATTGCTACATATATTCTATTTAATTTGAAGCGTGTGTTCAATATGTTGAAATAAGTCCGTAACAATGAAGTAAATTTATAACGAGTTAATATTGTACACCTATTATTGTAAATCTCAGTGTTTCGTTAATAATACATAATATAATAGTTTAAGTAAAATTTTCTATTTTTAAACATTTTGTTTAGCAATTATAATCATAACACACTTTTCTATTAAAATATTATATGTGTTAATAATATTTTTGTAGTATTTTCACAATAACAAATTTATTATCACTCAACATATTTCTAAATATTTTTTTATGAGTTAGACGGCTAATCGTTTGAGTAATAAATAATAAAACACTTAATCAAATATACTTCTACATAAAATGACTAAACTTTCGCTATGAGCTTTATGTCGCAAACTTAATCCACTCTTAATATTTTATTGCTATGGGGCTATAAAACTAACCGCTATCTCGGGTTAGCAGGTTAGCTATATGTTCTCTAATATGTATTACAATGTATGCAAATCTTTTGCATACTTCTGTACGATTATTAATAATATTTGGAGTTAATATAAGACGACACGAGATTTAGATTAGTGTATTTGCTATTGAAAATACGCTTTAATGAATATCTGCATAAAGTTAAAATACTGGGTTTTAAGGGAATAAATTGAAACGCACAAATACGTTGTGAAATGCTACCGCTTCAGTATCACTGTGTGATTTAATAATACCATAGTTTTGGACTTGGACACAAAGCAGGATATTTAATATATATATATATATATATAATCGTGTATTTTGAACAGTTTGTTCTATAATAATTTATTATTTCTATGAATATTTATTAAATCTTGATTACCACAGCTAGGTACGTGCAAATTGACAAGTTTAGTTTTAACGTAACCATATTTGGTATCGTTTATAATAATTTACTATGTTGTATACATCGATATCGTGTTTTATTAAAAAATCTGCTAAAAAGAAAAGTTAGTGTAACGAGTCGCGTAACGCGAACGAGTAAACACGTCATCACAGACAAATTTGTGATATAATCTGTAACAAATAATTTATAACATACACATCATCAGTCTAACCGGTAACATACCAACAAAACTTCGAAAATTTAAATTCAACGACGAACGATAAAATGAGAAAGCATGTATAAACAATAGTGAGAGTGACAGTACGCGGGGACGTTCAGAGCGAGTCGCGGTGCCACACCCACGTGCGCTTGGTGTGGTCGAACCGGTGCGCCAGCCACTGCGCCTGCAGCAGCTCCAGCCGGTCCTGGCTCAGGTACAGCGGCTTGCCGCGTCTGCAGAACGTGCATGCGATTAAAATTCAATTTATAATAAATATTTATATTAAGCATTTCCATTAAATTGAACTTAACATATTTAAATCGAAATCTGCACGTCTCTATTCTTTTCTTATAACCATAATATTTATTAAGGTTATATGAAAGTTATTTATTTGCAAAATATAGGTACAATAAAGTGGTAGGTATAATTTTATTTTAAATGGAAAAGTTTTACCTTATACTATATTTCAAAATTGATATTAATAAAATTCGACAACCGGCAGGATTCGAACCTGCATCTTAGGTAAAGCCCCCAATGCCTTAACCAATTAGGCTACGATGGAACCTAAGGTGCAGGTTCGAATCCTGTCGGTGGTCGAAATTTTATTAATCTCAATTTTGAAATATAGGTATAAAATTACAAAAAAAAAAATTCTCAATGCGACGACAATGATAAATGTACACTGAACATACTGTGTAAAACAAATTCGAAGTCATTTTAATCTATAGTTTTAAATAAATAATTTCGTTGAGTATTGCAACGACTTAAAATTCACAGGGTATAATCCATTTCCATATTAAGGCAATATAATAATATATGAAAGCTCGGCGACTCACTTGAGGTCCCGGTCCTCCTCGTCGTAGTCGTCGAGGTAGAGCGAGCCCCACAGACAGGCCCTGCGGCCGCGGATCACGATGATGTAGGTGGACGTCACCACCAGGAAGATGCCCGTGCCGCCGCCGCACTCCATGGCGTGCTGCGGGGACGACAACCGTATGTTATGTATTGAAGGTTGACATATCGTCGTTGCAAGTGCCAAATTCCATATGTGCACTTTTTTATTAAGATATGAGCCACATTTACTTTAAAAAAACATAGCTTCTCAAATAAATGTCAATAATATTGCATCAAAATTTTGAAGTACTTTTTATAACTCGTTTATTGTTGTTTCCCAAAACCTTGCAAAAATCACATAATTATTGAACTTGTACATGAACTTCGTAAATGTTTCTCAAGAATTTAAAATTTAATTAATTAAGATATAAGAACCAAATATTTGGATTTTTAGAGAGTTATGCGATTAATGCATTATACATTTATGAAACTGGGAGTAAACAGCGCCATAACGCCATTCTTATTGGGGTCCGTGAAGTTCTCCACACTGCAGACACACTCGCTCGTGGTAGTACGTGAACAGAGACTGTGCGACTGTACCTGCACGGCCTCGGCCACCTGGTGCTGTCGGCAGCACGGCTGCTTGAGACACACGAGCGTGCCGCACAGCAGACACACGCTGGCCTCCTTGGGCACGGCTCCACACTGCAGACACACTCGCTCGTGGTAGTACGTGAACAGAGACTGTGCGACTGTACCTGCACGGCCTCGGCCACCTGGTGCTGTCGGCAGCACGGCTGCTTGAGACACACGAGCGTGCCGCACAGCAGACACACGCTGGCCTCCTTGGGCACGGCTCCACACTGCAGACACACTCGCTCGTGGTAGTACGTGAACAGAGACTGTGCGACTGTACCTGCACGGCCTCGGCCACCTGGTGCTGTCGGCAGCACGGCTGCTTGAGACACACGAGCGTGCCGCACAGCAGACACACGCTGGCCTCCTTGGGCACGGCTCCACACTGCAGACACACTCGCTCGTGGTAGTACGTGAACAGAGACTGTGCGACTGTACCTGCACGGCCTCGGCCACCTGGTGCTGTCGGCAGCACGGCTGCTTGAGACACACGAGCGTGCCGCACAGCAGACACACGCTGGCCTCCTTGGGCACGGCTCCACACTGCAGACACACTCGCTCGTGGTAGTACGTGAACAGAGACTGTGCGACTGTACCTGCACGGCCTCGGCCACCTGGTGCTGTCGGCAGCACGGCTGCTTGAGACACACGAGCGTGCCGCACAGCAGACACACGCTGGCCTCCTTGGGCACGGCTCCACACTGCAGACACACTCGCTCGTGGTAGTACGTGAACAGAGACTGTGCGACTGTACCTGCACGGCCTCGGCCACCTGGTGCTGTCGGCAGCACGGCTGCTTGAGACACACGAGCGTGCCGCACAGCAGACACACGCTGGCCTCCTTGGGCACGGCTCCACACTGCAGACACACTCGCTCGTGGTAGTACGTGAACAGAGACTGTGCGACTGTACCTGCACGGCCTCGGCCACCTGGTGCTGTCGGCAGCACGGCTGCTTGAGACACACGAGCGTGCCGCACAGCAGACACACGCTGGCCTCCTTGGGCACGGCTCCACACTGCAGACACACTCGCTCGTGGTAGTACGTGAACAGAGACTGTGCGACTGTACCTGCACGGCCTCGGCCACCTGGTGCTGTCGGCAGCACGGCTGCTTGAGACACACGAGCGTGCCGCACAGCAGACACACGCTGGCCTCCTTGGGCACGGCTCCACACTGCAGACACACTCGCTCGTGGTAGTACGTGAACAGAGACTGTGCGACTGTACCTGCACGGCCTCGGCCACCTGGTGCTGTCGGCAGCACGGCTGCTTGAGACACACGAGCGTGCCGCACAGCAGACACACGCTGGCCTCCTTGGGCACGGCTCCACACTGCAGACACACTCGCTCGTGGTAGTACGTGAACAGAGACTGTGCGACTGTACCTGCACGGCCTCGGCCACCTGGTGCTGTCGGCAGCACGGCTGCTTGAGACACACGAGCGTGCCGCACAGCAGACACACGCTGGCCTCCTTGGGCACGGCTCCACACTGCAGACACACTCGCTCGTGGTAGTACGTGAACAGAGACTGTGCGACTGTACCTGCACGGCCTCGGCCACCTGGTGCTGTCGGCAGCACGGCTGCTTGAGACACACGAGCGTGCCGCACAGCAGACACACGCTGGCCTCCTTGGGCACGGCTCCACACTGCAGACACACTCGCTCGTGGTAGTACGTGAACAGAGACTGTGCGACTGTACCTGCACGGCCTCGGCCACCTGGTGCTGTCGGCAGCACGGCTGCTTGAGACACACGAGCGTGCCGCACAGCAGACACACGCTGGCCTCCTTGGGCACGGCTCCACACTGCAGACACACTCGCTCGTGGTAGTACGTGAACAGAGACTGTGCGACTGTACCTGCACGGCCTCGGCCACCTGGTGCTGTCGGCAGCACGGCTGCTTGAGACACACGAGCGTGCCGCACAGCAGACACACGCTGGCCTCCTTGGGCACGGCTCCACACTGCAGACACACTCGCTCGTGGTAGTACGTGAACAGAGACTGTGCGACTGTACCTGCACGGCCTCGGCCACCTGGTGCTGTCGGCAGCACGGCTGCTTGAGACACACGAGCGTGCCGCACAGCAGACACACGCTGGCCTCCTTGGGCACGGCTCCACACTGCAGACACACTCGCTCGTGGTAGTACGTGAACAGAGACTGTGCGACTGTACCTGCACGGCCTCGGCCACCTGGTGCTGTCGGCAGCACGGCTGCTTGAGACACACGAGCGTGCCGCACAGCAGACACACGCTGGCCTCCTTGGGCACGGCTCCACACTGCAGACACACTCGCTCGTGGTAGTACGTGAACAGAGACTGTGCGACTGTACCTGCACGGCCTCGGCCACCTGGTGCTGTCGGCAGCACGGCTGCTTGAGACACACGAGCGTGCCGCACAGCAGACACACGCTGGCCTCCTTGGGCACGGCTCCACACTGCAGACACACTCGCTCGTGGTAGTACGTGAACAGAGACTGTGCGACTGTACCTGCACGGCCTCGGCCACCTGGTGCTGTCGGCAGCACGGCTGCTTGAGACACACGAGCGTGCCGCACAGCAGACACACGCTGGCCTCCTTGGGCACGGCTCCACACTGCAGACACACTCGCTCGTGGTAGTACGTGAACAGAGACTGTGCGACTGTACCTGCACGGCCTCGGCCACCTGGTGCTGTCGGCAGCACGGCTGCTTGAGACACACGAGCGTGCCGCACAGCAGACACACGCTGGCCTCCTTGGGCACGGCTCCACACTGCAGACACACTCGCTCGTGGTAGTACGTGAACAGAGACTGTGCGACTGTACCTGCACGGCCTCGGCCACCTGGTGCTGTCGGCAGCACGGCTGCTTGAGACACACGAGCGTGCCGCACAGCAGACACACGCTGGCCTCCTTGGGCACGGCTCCACACTGCAGACACACTCGCTCGTGGTAGTACGTGAACAGAGACTGTGCGACTGTACCTGCACGGCCTCGGCCACCTGGTGCTGTCGGCAGCACGGCTGCTTGAGACACACGAGCGTGCCGCACAGCAGACACACGCTGGCCTCCTTGGGCACGGCTCCACACTGCAGACACACTCGCTCGTGGTAGTACGTGAACAGAGACTGTGCGACTGTACCTGCACGGCCTCGGCCACCTGGTGCTGTCGGCAGCACGGCTGCTTGAGACACACGAGCGTGCCGCACAGCAGACACACGCTGGCCTCCTTGGGCACGGCTCCACACTGCAGACACACTCGCTCGTGGTAGTACGTGAACAGAGACTGTGCGACTGTACCTGCACGGCCTCGGCCACCTGGTGCTGTCGGCAGCACGGCTGCTTGAGACACACGAGCGTGCCGCACAGCAGACACACGCTGGCCTCCTTGGGCACGGCTCCACACTGCAGACACACTCGCTCGTGGTAGTACGTGAACAGACGGTCGTAGTCGCGGGGCAGCGCTAGTAGCGCGGGCTGGCACCACTCCGCCACCATGCTGCGCAGCAGGCGCCGCACCTGTGGACAGATCAACACGTTAGTCGACGGTCTAACAATGACAACGACAGAAAACCCGAGATAACCGACAGTGGCATCTCGAAAGGGCGGGTAAATCATATCCTTGGTGAAAAATTGCAGCAATTCTCTCCAAAAATCCTGACTTGTAAGGAAGTGATTATTTACTGCGTGTATTTAAAAGACAGTGTAGTCGACTGAGGCTGAGTGAAGCCCGTGCACGTACGGTTTCTACATGCGCTCTGAAGTTTAGCTTTCAGTCAAGGATAACGCCTAAATACCGTAGGTCATGACAGGTAGAACGCATCGATTGTATCTACACTTAGGTCTTAAAGTATTGCTAAATGCCTACGAGATCATCTACGCGGGTATAGAAATCTACGCGGACGAAATCACGGGCAAATGTTAGTTTGTTTATAAAACTTTACAATTAAAATGTTAATTTCAAGACTCGCTCCAGTCCATGCCGTGCGTGGCCAGCTCCAGGTAGTAGGTACTCACCGCTAGTTGCCCGCGGTGCGCGGCGTGTCCCAGCTGGCGCGCCCAGGCCACGGCGGCGCGCTGCGCGTGCGCAGGCAGGGCGCGGCCGGCGGACCACTCGCTCCAGTCCATGCCGTGCGTGGCCAGCTCCAGGTAGTAGGCCAGGCGCACGAACTCCTGGCGCGGCGTGCCCACCTCGGGCAGCTCGGCGCCGAACAGGTGGTGCCGCAGCAGCGCCGCCAGCCGCAGGAACGGCAGCAGCAGCTGTTGCAGCTGCGGACCGAGCGCTTGTCACATACTTGGATTCCAATTCTATTAATACTAACAATTTTGTTTTTTAAAGATCACTTACGGAATTTTTGTTAAAGCTAAAATGCTACTGTTGCGAAAGGGTTAACATCGGTAGTGCGACGGGTGGGAATCAAACCGGCGACCACATGATCGCAAATCCTACGCCCTAACCGTTGGGCTACGACCGCGTCCGAAATCCCGGAATACACAATGTACATCAAAATAAATAGTCCAGGAATTTTAGCACCAAAAATCGATCCGCTCTGCATAAAATCCTTCTACATGATTTTTCGATTGAATTATGTCAGAGGGGCCCCCTAAGTATAAAACCGAGTTTCTGTCGCCCGAAACCGCGAGCGTTAGCCGCCATCTTGGAAACCGTATTTTGCATATATCTCGGAAACGGTAGTTTTACTTTAAAAACAGAACAGATCTTTTTTGTAGAGAACAAAATTTCCCATATTTTTTACACCAAACTTTACCCCCTATTGTTGATATTTTCCGATATATTTAGGTTAAAAAAATTTTTTTTTTTTGTTTTTGTAAAGTATGTCAATAATTTTCATAGTTACAAAAAAAATGTTTGAATTAAAGTTGGAGAGCACGAAATTATCTACAAATTTTGTATGAAACTTTTTCTTGTAAAATGATTAGTTGCTGAGTTCTAGCGCAATAAAAATTGTCACCTGGAATCGGAAATCAGCGATGAGCGGTAATACGTTACTCTGGCATGCAAACAAAACAGTATAATCGAAAATTGTTATCATGGAGACGGTAACGATTATAATTATCGTGAAAAGGAGGGAAATGAAAGATTAACCCGGCGTGAGTGAGGTGGGGTATGTCATACCCTCTAAGTTTTTAAACGCAAATTATTTAATATTATTGGTGCTATGCGAGTCCCGCCTTTGCAATAGCTGGAGGTAAGGGTACGGGGGACAAGGTGCGGCATCGAGTTCAGTGTTGCGTCGGCGGCGACTGGAAATACACGTGCGTAAACGTTGAAGGGGTATGTTATACCCGACCTCGTAGTCGGTGTCACATATTTGTGTTAACAAAAAGTTTATAATTTATTGTTATTTATAGTATTTTTTGATTAATTTGTTTTTGAAAATAACATGCAAACAAAACACGACTGAAGCGCCGAGATTATATTCGTAATTTAGGTTTGGGCCTCATAAAAGGTAGGTAGTCTTCGCAACAGACAGCAGAATGTTCGTCTTCCAAGGGAAATACGAAAGAGGATTGCTGATCACTTGGGGAACCTTCGCCATCAATACCTAAAAAAATAGTTGGGAAATATGTTCGATGTGGTGGTGATTGTACACAAAAAAAGACAGAAAAACAAAATATTGCTGTTCAAATTGTGATAAGCCAAAATGTTTGGAACATGCGAATTTTGTGTGCGGATATTGTGCTGATTTGTAGGTGTAAATTTAGCGCTATGTTACATGATCTCATAAAACTTTCAGTTCCTTGATTAATTATAATTGTAAGAAGATACTATTTTTATGTTGATTTATTTATTATATTATTTAACAAAGAAGTTGGATTTTTGTTAGTACAACTACCGAAACTCGTAGTTTTTCACAAAAAAAATCGTTACAATATTTGTTTTAATAATAAATAAAAACTTATTGAACTTAAAGCAGATTTTCTATGTTTACCTTGTTGAATGGATCCTATTATTATTATATTATCCATTTAAAATTATAATAACAGAATATAAATAAAAAAAAAATAACATCAAAGTTTCGGGTATCTCATACCCACCTCGTAGTTGGTGTAACAATTTGTCACCTCATTCACGCCGGGTTAAAAAGGAAATTTTGCACAATAATTTTTTTTTAAAGAATTCTTGGAAAAAGGAATTAAAATTTATTCATGTATCCAAATTCATTATCATTTGCGCGATATAAGTCGCTGTTTACAAATCAGGATCGCAGAATATTAATTGAATAAATTGAATTTGATAAATTTTATTCGTCGATGTTAGATTTATACAATTTTTCGCTGTTTACAACCGGAAGGGCGCTTTTGGAAGGTTTGCGAATTTTCTTCTTCCAGGTCCATGGCACCTGCATCAGAAGAATGTATGAGAGATTCATTCTGTGTATCCTCCTCGTCGCTGTCGTCCGCGGCAGGAGTTGAGTTATCACATGTTTGGCCACTACAATTTGAACAAATGATCGAACATTTCAAGCCACTTTTTCGGCAACCGCAGGCAGCTCCGCAATTCGTTTTGTATTTGCAAGATATTATTTCCCGCAAACTTTGTGGCGCGGGAGCTTTTGTCGTTTCGATCGGTGATAAGCGACCCGGATCGCGCTTCCAACCCCATTCTTTCGGGTCATGGTGAAATCCCAGCCAACTTTGAACTTGATGATATACTCTGAAGGAATGGTAACGGGCTGTATCCTCCGTCGGTGGTAGAATTCTTTATCACTTATAAATTTCTCACATATAAAACACTAACTCATTTTAACGAGTTTCCAACACCCAATGTTAGACAGGTTTCTACCAATGTAAATATTAATGGAAATGGCTTGGACCCTGTGGAAACCACTGTGTTCTTAGGTATCACCATTGACTCCAAACTGCAATGGGGACCACACATTGAGAAAATGTCAGAAAAATTAAGTTCTGCAGCATATGCTGTAAAAACACTTAGACGGCTTACTGATGTTGATACAGCTAGAATAGTTTATTTCAGTTACTTTCACAGCATAATGTCGTACGGGATTCTTCTTTGGGGTAACTGCGCGGATATAAATAGCACTTTATATTGCAAAAAAGAGCCGTAAGGGCTATTTACAAACTGATTCCCCGAGAAAGCTTGAAAGAAAAATTTAAAGAAATAAATATTCTAACTGTTGCTTCACAATATGTATATGAGAATGTGTACATAAAATATTGACTCGTTTTGTAAAAAAAGCGACACACATGGTGTAAATACTAGATATAAGCATAATCTTGTGGCTCATGCTTGCCGTCTCCGCAAAATAAGTAACTCTTTTATGGGGCAATGTATACGGTTCTTCAACAAACTTCCCAATAGTATAAGAGAATTGTCTATAAATAAGTTTAAAATGACTATTAAAGCCAAAATGTGCAGCAGGACTTATTATAAAATTTCTGATTATCTTTGTGACAAAAATGCTTGGGATTAAATCGCTCTAATCTCAATGTAAAATAAAGTATATTGTTATAAGGTTAATAAAATATTGTGATTTAGAATATTATTTTTTAAAAGAGGGTTCTACTGAGTATTTTTGCAGTGTTTCTCAGTAGTCACCACGTCACACACTGCACGGTAGGGAAAAAATATGACGATTCCAAACAAGTGTAACCATTTTTACGGAATAAATGAATTTTGAATTCGAATTTGAACGACGTTTTGACTTAAATTTACTTATACTTTTTGTTTGCATGCGAGAGTAACGTATTACCACTTATCGCTGATTTTCATGATCTTTTATTACGCTAGAACTCAGCATCTAATCATTTAAAATTTGTAGATAATTTCATGCTCCCCATGCTTTAATTGAATCATTTTTTCGTATCCCCAAAAATTATTGAGATACTTTACAAAAACAAAAAAAAATTTTTTTTTCACCTGAATATATCGGAAAAAATATTAACAATAGGGGGAAAAGTTTTGTATAAAAAAGATGGGAAATTTTGTCCTCTACAAAAAAGATCTCTTCTGTTTTTAACGTAAAACTTACCGTTTCCGAGATATATGCAAAGAAACGGTTTCCAAGATGGCGGCTAACGCTCGCGGTTTCGGTTTTGGTTTCGCGCGACAGAAACTCGGTTTTATACTTGGGGGGCACCCTCCGACATAATCCAATCGAAAAATCACGTAGAAGGATTTTATGTAGAACGAACATTTAAAAATCTTGGACTAAAATAGAATAAATCTATCGATTCTTCTAACTTGCCGAGCCCGACAGGGTCCATACTTTGTACTGGATTTGACTTTGTAACAACATTTATAGATAGTGTAGTACAGTGTACAATAATAAATATAAATTATAAATCTACACAATTATAACCTTGGGTGAGAGCTCGTTGTAATTAATTGTAAAAAGTGTTGGTATTTCTTTATAAATTATCTCAAAAAGAGTGCCATCTTTTATTTATAAAAATAATTAGTGACGATGCCCTTACACTTCCTTCGAGGACAAGGAGGCCCAGCCCAGGACCAGGGACCAGGAGACCCCGCCGAGCTACGGACCCCCAGTCGCGAGCTAATATAACAGCGCAGGCATCACAGAACTGTATTTAAGATTCTCATAATTCCTCGCTATATTTATCATTGATCCGGTGTAAGCATACCTGTCTCTCCATGGCGTGCAGGTCGGGCGGCGCGTGGTCCCCGGGCGCCGGGGGCCCGTCCTCCGTGAACAGCTCGGAGCCCGCCAGCGCGCCCAGCATGAGCCGCGCCGCGCTGCGCAGCCCCGCGGGCTCGGGCTTGGAGCCCGGCGCGCCGGGGGCCCCCGCCAGCGACGCGCGCGCCTCCGCGCTGGCGCCCGCCAGGAACTGGCACACCACCTGGTAGTAGCTCAGCGCGTACAGCGCGCGCACCACGCACGTGAACTCCTCTGTGGGGAACGGTACGACCGTTAGCTACCAGTTTATACTTGAATGTTCAATTATATTTCAGTTGTACTTTATATATTATATAGTTGTCATATTTTTAATAGATGGCATTGTGTCTAAAAGTTTATCTCCTCTACCGTGACAATTGGTGCAGTAGTACCAATTGTCATGGAAATTGGTGGAGAGATATTAAAGATCTAAAACTTGGTTTTAAAAATTATGAAAAAATATATTTTATACAGAAACGGCGTACGGTGAAGGCGTGGCGCATTCACAGACCAGGCGCAAAACAAACAAGGCACAGGCACAATTTAACTGACTTTATCGTATTAGCTTTTTTTTATTTTTTTTCGGATTATCGTGCATTGGTAGCCACGAGGCCTTTGCTACTTCACTGGGCATAAAGGCGAGCAGAGCTCCAGCCTTAATAAATGGTTTAAAAACTACAAACTAAGCAACCTGCGCAAGAGGGCGCCCCTTGTGGGGCTTGGACCTCACCTCAGGGCGGTCGCTGGTGATGAGATTGAGGAATTATTACTTTTAATATTTTAGTGGAGTTTTGTGCAACTGTTGCTAAATAATAATATCGTGATCGCATGTCTTCTTCTTCAGACGACGAAGATGCGCTTGCTTTGAAACCGAAAATATTGGGTGCACCCTGTGTGGAAAATGTCGCAAGAGCAATATTTTAAAATAATTGAAAAATTATGCGAATATCCTGATCGTTTTCCTACAGTGTATAAAATGTCACTAGAATGTTTCTACAAGAAGCATACGAATTGGAGAGAACCGGTCTGTCCTGAAGAAAGATAATTGATTTCTGCCCATTTTTCTGCATCCACTGTATAAACAAAAGTCGTGCTGCTTGCGCGCCACTCGAGTCGCGCCACTCGAGTCGCGCCTGCTAGCGACGCGGAACAGGCGACGAGACGGCGTGCCTGCGCCACGGCGCTTGTGCCGCCTACCTACATTTTGTATTGAAACGTTTTAAAGCGGCAAGATGCATGGACCGCGTCTGCTCCTTACGCCGTTTCTGTATAATTCGCGCCTAAGATATGCATGGCTACGGAACCCATTCATGTGCGTGCCCGAGATGCTCTTGGCTGGTTTTATACATAAATCTTAAGACCGTCAAGTTATTTTAAAGCTTCTAAAACCACAATTAAAAACTGCGATACAATTAGATTCGTAAGTAAGTATGATATGACTGTAAAGGGGCACTCGTGCAGATATACGTAGCAGCAGCAGCGGCACTGGACGCGCTACCGCCGCGTGGCTGTGTGTGTGCAGGGATACGTACGCATGTCGAGGTAGGGCGGCGAGGGCGGCGCCAGCAGCAGGAACTGCACGAGCAGCGCCAGCGGGTCGCGCAGCAGCAGCGGCACGGTGCTGCCGCCGCGTGGCTGTGTGTGTGCAGGGATACGTACGCATGTCGAGGTAGGGCGGCGAGGGCGGCGCCAGCAGCAGGAACTGCACGAGCAGCGCCAGCGGGTCGCGCAGCAGCAGCGGCACGGTGCTGCCGCCGCGTGGCTGTGTGTGTGCAGGGATACGTACGCATGTCGAGGTAGGGCGGCGAGGGCGGCGCCAGCAGCAGGAACTGCACGAGCAGCGCCAGCGGGTCGCGCAGCAGCAGCGGCACGGTGCTGCCGCCGCGTGGCTGTGTGTGTGCAGGGATACGTACGCATGTCGAGGTAGGGCGGCGAGGGCGGCGCCAGCAGCAGGAACTGCACGAGCAGCGCCAGCGGGTCGCGCAGCAGCAGCGGCACGGTGCTGCCGCCGCGTGGCTGTGTGTGTGCAGGGATACGTACGCATGTCGAGGTAGGGCGGCGAGGGCGGCGCCAGCAGCAGGAACTGCACGAGCAGCGCCAGCGGGTCGCGCAGCAGCAGCGGCACGGTGCTGCCGCCGCGTGGCTGTGTGTGTGCAGGGATACGTACGCATGTCGAGGTAGGGCGGCGAGGGCGGCGCCAGCAGCAGGAACTGCACGAGCAGCGCCAGCGGGTCGCGCAGCAGCAGCGGCACGGGTCGCGCGGCCGCCGCCTGCGCCGGCACGGCGGCGCCGCTGTCCCCCGCCACGCCCCCCGCGCCCCCCGCGCTCGGCACCAGCTGGCGCCACGCGAGGCGCGCGCCGAAGTCCGCGCCCGCGCTGGTCAGCACGCGCGCGTGCGTGCCCGCCACCACCATCAGGGGCACTGCGATACACACGGAATGTGAGTAATGGTAGCCTAGTCTTAACTGGGATTCTAATTTTAATTTAGATAGGTTACACAAATATATTTCAAAAATATTGTTTGAAAATAATTACTGTCAAACTCTTATCCTATTTTTTTTCACAAAAACACTCAAGTAACGCTATAAATATTAGTACTTAATTAATAAGAAATTATGTAATATAAAATTATTAAATATTTTTTTATTAATTATTTATTAATCATGGATGTTTCCATAACTAACTTGAGTTTTTGCAACTATAATTTAGTTAATTTATATCATATAAATAAAAAAAACGTTTACAGTATATGATATAAAATCTGTATACAGGGTTGATACGACAGAGGGGCTTTCCTTTAAACTGCCTATACTAGGTACCATTTCCAAGCTCTGTACCAAAAATCAATTAAATAGGAGCAGTAGTTTAGTCGCAAATGATTTTTTAAGTTTTTGCGTCGTTTGAACACGATGTATCTTTCCTTACGATGCGTTGTTGCCGCTCTGACGCAAATCATTGCAAAACGTCCTGCACCAGCGCGCGCGCGACGTTGCCGCTTTGCTAGGTCAGTGAAATTTATTTACAAAGGGTGGTTACGTTTTATTTTGATTTGTAAGCTATTAAGTTTGTTTGAAAGAAAAATAATCTCAATTTGGTTGCTTTTTATTTTTATACCGTATCGGATTAATAAAAAACACGTATAGTAAACGTAGCGTAATTTAATGCCCCTCTGTCGTATCAACCCTGTATAAAATAAAAAAAAAACAACTTTATCTATAATTTGTAAAAATCTGTCTTAAACCTTGTAACACTTGAAAAATACAACCTACAATAAAAAAGTAAAGTTTTTGAGTTTGTAAAGTTATACGACAATATGAAGCCACATTATTTATAAGTGTAATAGACAATATTTCAAGACAAAGTTCCCATGAAGAAGATAACGCGGGGGAATTCACACAGAAACCAGTTGTTTCTAATAAACATAATTTATCAAGATATTCCATCTTATAAAAAACACAAAATAGTATTTGCACAAGTATGCTCCTACTCACCGATGCACTCGTTCCTGGGTTTGTACCGTGGCGCGACGCAGGTCTGCAGGGTCCCCCCCCGCTGCACCAGCTCGCACTCCAGGTTGGTCCGCACCAGCGACGCCACGAACGTGAAGATGGCGGCGGTGGACGAGCCGTACCGTTGTTTGAGCTTGCCCCCCGCCGTGGCCGTCATGTCTTCCATTGCTTTGCCCATCGCTTCTGATAGACGGTTTTGCGCCTGTGTGGTGAACAATTAAACACGTGAGTTGATGAAGGTGATATGTCACATTTTCGAGTAATGGTGATTTTTGCATAGATGATGTTGAAATGTCAGTTGGCGAGCTGGCGGCACACGGGGCACAGGAACTCTTGCCTAGAGACACTACGCTACTGACCGGCGGCGACTGTTCCCGGTCCAGCATGTCCTGTATGCGCTGCGCGGGCTCGCGGGGCGGGGCGGGGGGCGGCGGGGGCGCGGGGCGGGGCGCGCGGGGCAGCACGCAGTTGGCGAGCTGGCGGCACACGGGGCACAGGAACTCCCCGCGCTCCACGTGCAGGTTGTGCGGGCGCTGCGGCGCGGCCAGCGCGCGCAGGTACAGCTGCAGGCAGCGCAGGTGCAGGTGGTGGCCGCACGACGCCACGTGCACGCCGCCCTCCCAGCCCACGCTCACCGACGTCAGCCACGACTCCTGCGCACGCACACGGACCCCACGATTAGCTCCCACCAATCATCATACAACTGGTTTAAGTTTAAATGAATACGAACTTGGCATGTTCTCCAAATAAATATATTAGATCCTCCAAATTATTTACCGTCTTTCTTTCTAATTAGGATTATACGTATACGGGTTATTTCAAAGATTCTATTAAATCATTCTCATTTATTTAATGCTGTCATAGCTTATTGTTATGTTAAATGTTTTTATTGCAAGAACTAGAATAATTTTCAAATATAAACATTAATTTAGCTTCTAAACAATGGCTACCTAACGGTTACCCTATGGAAACACCCGGATCCGAATCCTATTTCATTATTATAACATACACTACTAGTGCAGTCATTGAAGCGAAAAATAAGGTGTAACCTCCGAATGTTTTTACTGTGAACCGATTTGCATGTTTTGGAATTAGGTTCATCTTACCCTTAACTTCAAAAGTGAAAATGATCTGAACTCCGCACCCACCCGGGAGGGGGGGAGGGGGAGGTTGCCACCCCTTCTCGTTGGTGTATTTCATTTTTTTCAAAATAACCTCGGATATCGATAAGAAGGCCTAATTTCAAGAAAAAAAAAAATAAGAAAAAACCATTAGTTTCATTTTAAAGCTTATTTCAAGCACTACAAAACCCTACTTCATTAGAATGCATAAAATGTATCTGCTCGCCGCTAGATGGCATTGAATACTCGATTAAATTTCAGACAAAATAAAAAGTGCTTTGATCTTTAATATCTAACTTAATATTGCACTTAGAACACTTTATAAAAAACTGATTTGTTCAGTTGTTTGCCTGATACAATTGGTTCATCATAAAATTTTCGTTAAAATGAATATATTTGGAGATATTTGCAAAAAACCGATGAAAAACGTGCAAGTTCCGAATTTTCAATTGCCAATAACTTGAAAAGTATTGGGTTTTTTGAAAAACTTTATAGAACATTTTTTTCTTGAAATTAGGCCTTCAATCGATATCGGAGGTTATTTTGAAAAAAAAAATACACCAACGAGAAGGGGTGGCAACCTCCCCCAGGGTGGGTGCGGAGTTCAGATCATTTTTACTTTTGAAGTCAAGGGTAAAATGATCCTAATTCTAAAATTTCATGCAAATCGGTTCACAGTAGAAAAAATCGAACCAATAACGCTTCAATGACTGCACTATACACCAAAGGTCAACTCAGAATCAAATTTTAAGTACAACACATATCTATATTGTGTCATGTCTGCAAGTAAACGTAAATAATGTTTATTTGTATTTCCAAGGCATTTAGAGTACCGACGATATTTCTGAATAAATAACTGAGTTTTTACGGGTCCAAACAAATATATGGATGTAATGGCTAATAATCTACAAAGAAGAACCACTATATCAAATTAATAAACATCAACATTAGACCGTATCGACATACTTTAAACGATTCTTAAAAGAAATTGTTGACGATACCTGATCGAAGTGTTGATGTAGCTCGTCGTGCAGGCGGTAGTGGTGCGCGGCGGCCGTGCTGTCGTGCTGCGCCTGCAGCCGCGCGCGCTCCGCCTCGCACAGCGCCAGGCGCGCGCCGCCGCTGCCCGCGCGCCGCCGGTGGCCCAGCACCGACGTGGACTGCAAAATATATACATTCATTCAAAAAAAAATTTATAAAGTGTTACTTCCTAGAAACAACGAAGGGACCAACACACTGCCTCGTGGTACTCCAACTGCGATTTTGTTATAATTGATAATATTTACATATCATTTAAAGCTAAGATATATTTTATATACAATAAATAACACTTTAAATAACGTGTGCACAAATTTGGTCATTAGGATCGTCACGTATTTCGTATATTTAGGTAGGCAACATAGTAAAATGCCTGGATCAAGTCTACCATCGGTTTCTTGGCAATAGATACAGTACCTGCAGCAGCACGACGAGCCCGATGGGGTCGCTGGGCGTGCTGGGCGCGGTGGTGTTGCAGATGACGCAGTCGTAGTCCTTCTGCACGGCGGGCTCCTCCTCCCACTCCATCCCCCCCGGCGCCCCCTGCATGGCGGACAGGAATTGCTGTTGTCTCCGCGCAAACTCTCGCATCAGTTGTTGTTGGCGCTCGCGGGCGCGACGGGATCTCTCTTCTTTTTCGCGACGTTCTCTGTGCAAATATGTGATGTCAGTTGACCCGACCAAGATAAGAGAACGAATTCAATAGATTTGTCGCGCAAGTCGCAGTACTTTCAAGATCTAAAATTCACATGTCATCATCGAACGCTTTTTCACAAGGCTTTTATTGTCAATTTGTAAGTACATCTGATACTGACCGGTATAATTACTACAAATATACATTAGAATTTGTCAATGTCAATTGTGTGTAGTCACAATAATTTTCATCTCCGGAACTATTGAACCGATTTCAAAAATCCTTTCATCATTAAAAAGACGTGACGTACGTTTTCCCGGAGTAACATATTCTATACTCTAGGGGTTGCCATCTCTAAATTTTAGCAACCAGGACAAGACGCTTGAAATCCTAGGATGTTACAGCCCAGAACCCGGACATGTCAACAATGTTTTTTAAACAAAGGGGGTCGGGAAAACGACACACGCACTGTACCCGGGGGTACAGTGCGTGTGTCGTGGGTGGCCCAAGACTACATTTTTAAGCTCGGACACCAAATTAAGCCCAGCCCGGACGCTCCTCGGATGTCCTCTAAACTAGATGGACCGGACGGATAGCTATATCTAATGATGTGGTAGGTGACTTCGTACCTGGCGCGCTGCTCGGCCTGGCGCTCGCGCTGGTGCGGCCACAGCGCGTGGCGCACGGCCGCGATGGCGTCGGCGCAGCGCGCGTCCAGCGCCGCCAGCTTGCGCAGTAGCCGCCCGATGAAATACGGCCCGTCGCCTGAATAAGGACGCTCATTGTATATTTAAGTACACATACAACATCATACGACGGACAAATATTATAAAAGTGAACCGGCCGTAGTCCAATGGCTGGTGCATTGGACTTGTGATCTTGTGCACTATCGACGTGAATCGACGTGGCACTCTTCGCGGTTAAGAAAGTGGAGAATCGAAGTCAATCCGACAAAGAGTGCCGCTGTACTCGAGATTCAACAGCCCACCGGTCATTCCACCGGTCAAGATGTTTGGCGAACCAATCCCTTGGGAAAGGCAAGCCAAGTACTTAGGCGTAATCCTTGACCGAAAGCTAAACTCTAGAGCGCATTTAGAAACCGTTCGTGCACGGGCTTTACTTATGCTCAGTCGCCTACACTGTCTTTTAAAATTCACGCAGTAAATTATCACTTGATAACAAGGTTAGGATTTATACCACGTGTATACGGCCGATTATGACGTACGCGAGCACTGTATTCGTTCATACAGCGTAACACAAGCAAATTAGCTTAGCACGAGGGTTAACAAGAATACTAGTAGACTGCTAGTAACCTTTTTCATCGTATTATTTTACAACCTCTGTAACTCAATTCACGTAACGGCCTAGCGATATAAGGCTTGCTTTAAATCTCGAAGATCGTAGATACGATCCCCGTGCCGTGGTTATTAGCTGAGAAAAAAATTGAGCTTAGGCACACGCCCGAACCCAATATTCGATCCTAATCCACAGATTGTAATCAATCTTAGATCGATACCAATCCATCGATCGATCTCCGATCTCCGTCTCAATATGAAAAGCTGAAACCCGCAATCTTTTTTGTGCCCGGATAGCCCACGATCCCTTCCCTCCCGGACGTTCGGTTTTGCGCAAATGTGCATGTTTCTCGTTTATATTTTTATGGAAATATGAATCACATTTCTACGCATAATAAAATATATTATTCTTCAATTTAAGTTATAAACTATTTTAGATATATAAAAATGAACAAATTAGGCAGTTTTGCGCTTGTTTCATTATTCTTTTGTTTTTCATCTATTCAATACATGGACGGAACGGAACGTTATAATGTCAAACAAAGATCGGTCTTTCACTTCAGTCAAACCAACTGTCATCACTCAGTGGAGCAAAATAAACTAAACTTTGTGGAAACTGCTGCAAATAGATACTAAACTATAATTAATTTGCAATGGAAACAGAAGTGGTAAGTTGTACTATTTGGTTGTACTTAGTGTTTTAAATATTATTTGGACCCTGTTATGCAGAAAAGATCCAACCAAAAGGTAATAAAGCGTTAGTTGGATCTTTTCTGCATAACAGGGTCCATTTGTAGAAAACGCACGACCCGACGCTTGTTGTGTTGTTGTGACGCTTAACGTTTCCCGCGTATTCCTTGTTTGTTGAACTAACTTTACTACATTTCTGTTTTAGGTGAGGGGCAAGCCTTTGACTAAGGATGAAACGAAGGTTTTACTGGAGCTCATAGAAGCCAGCAAAATTATAACAACTAAAACCACCAATGCGACCAACAACAAATTAAAAAATGAGGAGTGGAGTCGCATAGCAGTGCGGTTTAATGCCTCTGCAACAGTTTGTCGTCGTACACCACAGCAGCTGCGTTTAAAGTGGGAGAATTTAAAGAAGAATGCACGTAAACGCAGCACTAAAATCCGGATGAATAGCATTCAGGTATCTAATAACTGTATTTTTTGTTATCAAAGTTAGATGTCCAGGCACCATTGTATTGACATGACAGACGGGCAATTGGGAGTTTGTGCAACTCCCAATAGCCTGTCTGTTATGTCAAAGTTACAATTTCATATATTACCCTCGACATTTGCTTTACAGACTGGTGGAGGAGCTGGTGACTATATTCCTCCAGATGAAATATTGGATTGTGTCACCAGTCTGCTGGGAAGCACAGCCAGCGGTTTTGAAGTGCCCTTTGGTGGAGACACATTTGTAGCCTGTGGTGGTGGTGGTGGTGGTGGTGGTGGTGGTAGTAGTGGTGAAAGTGGTGAGGGTGGTGTTAGCAATGATGCCAGAGTAGATGATGAAATACTAGATTTCAACTTTGACCCAAAACCCACAACACCCATGTATAATATTGGCAGTGTCCCGGTGGCCAGTAGCGAGGTCTATGTGGTGGAGGAAGACATACCCGTGAAAGTTGCAAAACCAAAAAAGCTTTTATTTAACACTCCAAGAACGGGTATGGTTATTTTTTTTATTAAATTTGGATGAAATTTGGTATATTTGCATATAAAGAAATATTTCAAGTTGGTATTATGAAACTTAATTTAAGGTTCAACAATTGTAAAAAAATCCCACTAATATTGTTATAACTCAATTAACACCAAATTGAACTGTTTTTAATGTGATTTAGAATACGGGAGTGTTGCCCCGGGTGCAGCAGTATGTTTATTGATAATTTAAGGGCCTATTTAGTTACACTTAATAATTTTATTATTTTACAGGAAAATTGAAAAGGCAGGCTGATCTCCATCCAAGCAAGATTGCAAAGGACTATGCCATTGCACAATATTTTAATATAAAAAAGAAGTGTGTAGAGGAAAAGATGGAGTTTTTAAAATTAAATAATGAAAAATTAAAATTAGAAAATGAAAAACTTAGTTTAGAAATAGAAAGTCTTAAAAGTAAAGTTTAAGTTTAGTTAATTTTTATATTCAATTAAAAAGTTGTCCATTATTTTAAGTTTATTGTGTGTACTTATGTAAGATTATCTATTTTATTAGCTTGTAATTGTTTCAGTATGTAAATAGCAAAACTATTTTCTCAGCAAATTTCATTGCAAAAATATTAAAACACATTAAGAATATGGTAAAATGTTTTATTAAACCTTCTAATTAAAATAGTTATTTATGAGGTCTGTTCTTTGAGTAATCTCTAACTCTTCATGCAACCTTTCCTCAACATTATCTTCAGCTGGCATTACTGGCACCTCAACTTCTGATGGAACCTCTTGCAGGTTGAAATTTCTACAAATATTATGTAGAACTGCTGTAGCTATTATCACCGCAAAGATGTTTGGCAGTGATAAACGTAGAGTTAGGCTGATAACAGGGAAACGACGTTTCCAAACTCCAAATGTCCTGAAATAAAAATTACTATTAATTTATCTATCACAGGCAAATAGTTACAAACAAATAAGCTGTAAAATAAAAATGTTACCGTTCAATAGTATTTCTAGTTTTAATGTGGGCTTCATTGTATCTATTCTGAGCCTCTGTTGTAGGATTCAGAAGCGGTGTTAATAAATATGATCTATTTGGATAGGCACTGTCTCCAAGCAATACATCCATACCTCTTAGCCTTGAATTATTGAAGATAGTGGCATCATGTGAAGACCCTGGCCACCGAGCTACAACATTCATCAGCCTCAAGTCTGCATCGCATACTCCTTGTACATTAATAGAAAAGTAACCTTTCCTATTCCGAAACTCTTCTATCAAATTACCTAAAAATAAATCATTTTTGAATGACTTTTTTATTGTCTATGATTTATTAACAAACATTAAATTTGATCACATGAGTTCAAATATAAGGTGTTACTTACATGGTGATTGTATGCGAATATGAGTGCAGTCTATTGCACCTAAAACACGAGGAAATCCAGCTATTCTATAAAATTTCTCAGCACCATTTTGATGAATAAAAATGTATTTATCATACAATCTGGTAATAGCTGATGATATATCTCTCACTATTCTACTTGCGGTAGATTTGGACACTCCAACAAAGTCTGCTACTGATACAAGCATTGTGCCTAATGCATAAAATCGTAACGATAACAGCAGTTGATGTAGCGGTGTGACTCCGTAGTTTCTGCAAATAATTTGAGTTGTACTTAAATAAAAAATTACAGGTTGGATTAAACATAGGAATTATTGTATCTAGGTTTGTCGTTTCTCATTACTTACCTCGACGAGGATACACGTATGAAAGGCATTATTTCATTTAATAACAATTCTACTGCAGGTTTTGATAACCTAAACCTAAAAGTGAAATCTGCTTCATCGAGACTTTGCATGTAGTTCACTCGTCTCATCCTACGTGAACAGCGTCTCGGCACATCTTCATCACTTGAACTCAGCATTAATAAATCCTCCAAATCACTACTATCACTGCTTGATAATACGGACATGTTTAGTTTTCAACAGTAAAACCTTAGAATAATTACACCGGTGTAATTATTCTAAGAGTAAAACCAAGAAATACGAGAGATCGCAGATTTGGATCAAAACGTCAATCGAAAGAAACGTCAAAATTTTGGGATAGGTTATGGATACTGTCAAACTGTCATTTTCATACGGAGGACAATCCGTAATCTGAGATCGGACCTCCCATGGATGGCTTGCAACAACAGATAGCAAATACAATCTGTGGATACATTATGGGCACACTCAAATACAATTTCGGATTGAAATCTCAATCTCGGATAGGTAAAAATGGATTAGGATTGAATATTGGGTTCGGGCGTAAGTGTGTTTAGTAAAGTCCTATTTACCTTAACTATCAAGGATATGTCATCAGTAAAAAAAACTATATTAGATATTTTATACAACATATGGCAGGTCATCTATATAAACTAAAAACAAAAACGGACCTCGTATTGAACGCTGGGGTACCCCCATTTTGATGGGAGAAGCTTCGAAGTGAATTCATGTATGGCTACTACTTCTTCGCGACCAGATAAGTGGGATACTACAAGGTCCAAAGGATGTACCAGAAATTCCATAGTATTTTAACTTTACAGCAAGCGTACTGTGATCTACACAATCGAATGCCCTAGAGAGATCACAAAAGATTACCAGAGCAAGCTGTGACTCCTCTTAAACCTCTAGGATGGTCTTGATTAGAGTGCTTCCTACATCTTGCGTAGAATGGCACTTAGTAAATCCAAATTGTTTGTCATGTAGTATCCCATTCTTATTGAAGTGCATGTGATTAAGAATATTTTACTTAAAGTAGGTAGTATAGATATTGACCAATAATTAGTAGTATTGTTAGAACATCCTGATTTAAAAATGGGCTCTACCGTACTTATCTTCTTTAAGTCGGGAAGGCCATTGAAGATGGCCGCTAGGATTTGACCTATATTCTGTATAAATGCGACAATATGCCTAGCCTTCATGGAAAAGATAGCTTGATCTCTGCGACATAATGTCATACTGACATTCTTAGGGTTGTCGATAGTAATTATCGCCTTTGCTTACTATTATTTAAATAATATATATAATTGGGTTTAATTTAATTACAAACGTTACTAAATTAAACAAATATTTTAAAATAAAATACATTTATTCTCTTAAAGGAGTACACCCCAAATCCATATCTGAATCAGTTTCTGAATCGCTAGAACAATCTTGTAATTTTTTTTATGAATTCTTGTTCGGTTTAAAGATAATTATTTCTCATAAAAACATATACGTTATTTTACAATGAGATAAAAAGATAACAATTTTGACAAGAAGGTGTTTGTCGCTGGGACTATGTACCAATTAATTTTCTAAACTTGTTCACAAATATTATCAAATCGGACGTCCCGCTCATCTTCTTCTATTATTTTTCTGCATTTGGTTATCATCTTTTTTCAGTCTTTTGCAGATACAGATATTGACTTCGATTCCTTTTTCTTGCAGCCATGCAATGATTTTTAATTTTCTGTTTGCCGAAGTTGGTTGTTTGTGCTTTTGGACCGAGTGATATGAGCGTTGTCCATAATAATGAAATAATTATGGCTCCTTTAAATTACCTAAACATCTACTTCTTAATTTTTCAAAATTCATTTCCCCGTGTTATTCCGTGGTAAGTAAAGTAATTTGATTTATATGCCAATAGGCACAAAACCAGATGACGTCCCAGCAAGAGTGATGATTAATCTTTGACCTTTGCATTCGGGTACTTCGGTGGTTGATTGTGCAGTATCATCGGTCCAAGCTTTGGATACGGTATATTTGACGTTTAGCCATGTCTCGTCTAGAAACACTACTTTGTCTTAATTTGTGGTTTTTGTTACTTTTCGGAGAAAAATCACCCGAGCAAGAGCAATGTCGGTTATTTCCATTATACTTTTTCTTTTGTCACTTTTTTTATAGGAAAATCCAATATTTTTCATATCTATCTTAGATAAATATGGCAAGCTTCCTTTGAACAAGACTGTGTTTTTGAGGGACGCGACAAGTTTTTTCATAAAATTAAATGATAAATTAATTTTGAATTAAGTTTTATACAATATCGATAGTTTATAGTCGATAGTCACGATGATTAATTAGGTCGGCATGCCCATAATATATGACATTGGCAGGTACTGTCAGTCTGTACTGCTAAATTCAAAACTTTATAGGCGTGATTTTACTGACAGCTGTCGCAGAGATCAAGCTATATCTTATAAAGTTTAATGACGTTTCTTTTAAGTTTACAATACTATGCCAATTTATTTACGTTAAAATGTCACAAAATAGATCGAAATATTTTTTTTTCCGTCACAATAGTTAAAATGATGAGTGTATTATATCAAGTTATTGTAAACAATTATATAATTAAAGTTTAATGTAATAGCGACTTACCGATGGGTTCCGTAGTGTCCGGTGCGGGCTCATCGAGTGAGAACGAGTCGAGTCGTCCGGACAGTTGCGAGTGTAGTTTCAGTAGTAGCGATATTATAGACTCGTTCACCGGAATCGAGTCGTTCGCCTGCGTGTGCAGTTGTACCTGGGGACGGGAAGACTAGTGATATATATTGTAGATTTTTTTCGGACTGACTAATATAGAAACTCCCCCTATTTTATTATATATGGGGAGGGATCTTTGCTTCTTTGGTACGATTATTGACTTTATGTAGGGGAGTGGGACTTAGTTTGGGAAGGACGTGACTTTTTTTAGTGGGGGAGGTAAAATAGTATGTGTGTGTACCTGGTTGCTGGTGGAGGGTTGGGGCTGGGGGGCTTCTAGCGCGGGGGGAGTACCCCGTACGCTCACGCTCCACGACCCATCCTCCATCTCTGTAAACACACAGACGAACAAAAGGTTTAATAAACATACATATGTATTTCTATCAATGCCAGTATTACATTTTTAGTGTGTACTCTGTATATGATTGCCGAAGAGTACCCAACAAACTTTTAATCATATTTCTGACAAATGGAATGGAAGTTTTGTTGACAACAATTCAGCTCAAAATTAAATGCGTTAATGTGTCGTTTATAATATTACGATCAAGGATCTCACGTTAATTTAATAACCGAAAACGCAGCTCGCAATAGTTGAGCTTCTACTTCCTCTAAATAAATTAAATGCAACTGTGTCAGAAATTGGCTATGTGTCTGGAAATTGCAGGAATCAAATCCAACTATCCTGTAAATCCATTCACTCGGATTACAGCTTCGAAACAAAGTCTCTTATTTTGACTAGAGTTATTACTATTTTATCTGTGTTATATAGGTGTCCAATAAAGAGTATCTTAACTTATCTTATCCATCAAAACCTTACCGTAGTCGATAGGTACGGGCGGAGTGTCGAGGTCGGAAGAGGTGGGCAGAGCCAGGCTCATCTCAGTGTCGAACCCCTCTAGTGCCAGCGCATTTCGGTTTAATACGTCCTAAAATATATAAAATTAGTATAATGAGTGGTTCACCACTCTAAAATTAAGAAAACTATAGCGAAATAAGAAGATTACAGATATGATTAATATCAAGCGAATTTCTGATAAATTATAATAATTTGTATACGAGAATGAACATAAAAAGGATGGCCGAATGTTAGGGTTTTTTTTAATATGGCAATCTGCTGATATCTTCAGCATTTTCTGTGAGTACCGTGTAACGACTGCTCATGGGTAAACAAGAAAACTGAATGTTAGCGGTCTTCCATTTACTACTATGGCTGCCGTGATGTCAGATGACACACCGGAGTGATAGACAATAAGCGGTCCCCCTTTCGTGACAACTTCGTAGAGTTAACAAGAGAAAAAACTTTTTTTATAAAAATAATTTGTTTATTTAAAAATTGTAATTTTACGTTGCTCTAATAATACTTATCGCAAATCATCCTGCCAGTTATAATAGTATTATAATAGTAATTATAATAATAAAAATCACGGTGTATATAATTAAAGTTGAATTGTGATAGTTTTTATTTCATTTTCATTTTATTTCATTTCAAAACCAAAATAGTAATAAAAAGTTGTCTTACTTCTAACGCTCTCATTTGTGGCGCGTCTCCGCCTCCGTCTGATTGGTCGTCGGGTACCACCTGCTCAATTACAACATATATATAGTTTATTATTTGAGACGTAACTTTGCTTTAAGGAACTCAGAATTTGGCGAGAAATTAGACATTTATTTAAATTCATATTATATACAAAAATACAAATACTCTTTGTATTTGTATTTTTGTATGTGTGTTTGTTATGAATAAATCAAAAATTCATTGGATGGATTCCGATTATGAGATTCAAATGCTACATTATCCCTAATTAACATAGATTACATTTAATTATAATCAGTAGTCCCCACGGGAACGGGAACTACGTGGGTGAAACCCCGAGCGGGTAGCTAATCTGTAATAATTTGGGAAATCAGTCAGTTAAATGTAAAAAAAAAAAATTAAACTCCAATACCTCCTAAGTTCAACTCCTCTCTTGTATTGATTTATTTATGTAGGTATGTTTAATGTAATATAATAGGCATTTAGTAATAAATAAGGTACAGACCTGCAAGTTGTGTGGCACTGCTAGTGCTGTGCTGGTGACGGGATCGGAGGCTGACGTGAGGAGAGGGATGCGGGACTCGCTTTCTGACGGCTCCCACTCCGTGTCACCTGGGTATGTGTATGACAACGTATGTTAATAGAAAAAAAAACGTGGAAAAATATGTATTAAGAGGCATAGACAAAAATAATTTCATAAAAATATATAATTTTATTTATTTCGGAACTTAGTAGAAGCATATTAGATTTCTTATTTTATATAAATAGGAAATCTAATATGCTTGTATTAAGTTGCTAAGTTAAGGAAGGAGGCAGAAGGAGGCCGCGGAGCGCTAGAGGGAAGAAGATCCCTCTGCTCACACGCTCCGGCGGCGTGGTTACCGCAAGCGCCGGGCTGAAACGCGCCGCTTGCCGCTTTATGCTCGATCAAGGGGAGTGAGAAGGAAGGACGCCTGAGTACTCCGGGCGTACTATAATGGGTTAAGCGGGCCACACTTACAGTAGCCCAGGTAAGCCTGTGGCCTGTGGAAAATGTACAATATGTGTAACGCTCGTATGAATGGGACAAGGGACTCACTGTCGCTGTGCTGGTGCGGCGCGCAGGGCGCGGGCACGGCGTGGTGCGGGGTGTGGGGGGAGGGGCGCGCGGGCACGGCGCTGACCACGGTGCGCACGTTGTCGCACACGGCGGAGTAACCTGGTGTGAGTGGGACAAGGGACTCACTGTCGCTGTGCTGGTGCGGCGCGCAGGGCGCGGGCACGGCGTGGTGCGGGGTGTGGGGGGAGGGGCGCGCGGGCACGGCGCTGACCACGGTGCGCACGTTGTCGCACACGGCGGAGTAACCTGGTGTGAGTGGGACAAGGGACTCACTGTCGCTGTGCTGGTGCGGCGCGCAGGGCGCGGGCACGGCGTGGTGCGGGGTGTGGGGGGAGGGGCGCGCGGGCACGGCGCTGACCACGGTGCGCACGTTGTCGCACACGGCGGAGTAACCTGGTGTGAGTGGGACAAGGGACTCACTGTCGCTGTGCTGGTGCGGCGCGCAGGGCGCGGGCACGGCGTGGTGCGGGGTGTGGGGGGAGGGGCGCGCGGGCACGGCGCTGACCACGGTGCGCACGTTGTCGCACACGGCGGAGTAACCTGGTGTGAGTGGGACAAGGGACTCACTGTCGCTGTGCTGGTGCGGCGCGCAGGGCGCGGGCACGGCGTGGTGCGGGGTGTGGGGGGAGGGGCGCGCGGGCACGGTGCGCACGTTGTCGCACACGGCGGAGTAACCTGGTGTGAGTGGGACAAGGGACTCACTGTCGCTGTGCTGGTGCGGCGCGCAGGGCGCGGGCACGGCGTGGTGCGGGGTGTGGGGGGAGGGGCGCGCGGGCACGGCGCTGACCACGGTGCGCACGTTGTCGCACACGGCGGAGCCCGCGAAGGCGCCCAGCAGCGGCACGCCCCACACGCTGCCCCCGCGCCCGCCCTCTGCCACCACTGCCTCGTCCTGCCACACAAGTACACTTGTCACCTCGCACCCTACTACACGCTCAAATGTTTAAATAACATTATGTTTAACTGTAGAACGACAGTTGCTCTAAATTCCCCTAAAAAAGTAAAGTCATCATCCCTCAATCGCCAGCGACCGCCCTAAACCGAGGTTCAAGTTCCACAGAGGGCACCCTCTTGCGCAGGTTGCTTAGTTTGTAGTATTTAAAGTTAAGTAAGTTTTACCATTACCATTTTTTCAGCGGGAGTTCTGATCTGGCTAACTACATTATGTCCTTCCGAAATATGTTCCTACATAGCGTACTAAAGTGTGACTGTCGAAGTTCCTCTTTGCTAAAATAATGGTACAAAAGTAGTAGTGAAAAGGCTATATATTATTGATCAATGTATGTATATGGGTGTTCCTGTGAGTGAATACACATGCTAAGTGAAATAGAAATATAACAAACTATATGTGAAAATGAGTTGCACCTCCCAAAACTCGGTGACTGTGTTATTATTATACTTTATTGCACACACTTTTGCACACGGCTTGTGGAATACTGCCCCACACCCGCAGGAATTCAGTCGAATTCGTCTCCAGACTGGCCATTCGTCCTCCGTGTCTTGGCTGCAGATGGTCTTACAAGGGACATTTCCTTAATTATGTGTTACATTGAAACTAAAGGACAATCTGTGATGGTAATGCTTTGACCTACTTTTAAAGATCGTCCAAACTTGTAACAATGTTGAAATCCTTCCAAAACTGGAATATGCTAAGCAAATGTTTTACACTAAGTCGAACGTTGCAAGCTTATCAATTAACAAATGTATGTTTGTAAATCCGTTCATCCTGTGTAAGATCCCATTTTTATAGTCACTTGACAAACAAGTTTCATTGAAGTAAAATAGGAGCAATTAAAATAATAATAACAAATAACGTAACATACGAGAATTACAGTAGTAATGAAGTAGCAGCAATATGGTTAACAATACTCTTCCTGGAGTAAACTCAATCCGGCAGTAGACATTATAGGGCTGCCAATGATGATGAAACAACAGTTGTTACCTGGTGGTGCGTGTTGGTCTCGTGGTGCAGGTCCGCGGCCACGTGCAGCAGGTACGTGGCCAGCGCCAGCACGTGGTCCGGCGGGGCGTGCGGGGCCAGCGCGTCCGGTCCGCGCCTGCATACATATGTTATATATCATATGTTCTTGCCAAATTATACAAAAAATCAATTTGAGTGTTACTTGTACGATGATCTAATCGATGCTAAATTTTAATAATTACAATGCGAGCCTACTAAAGGTAATGAATGCACCGCGCACGATATAATAAAACAATTTCGAAAGTTGACATTTAATACAAAGATTAACTTTAAATAACTTTCGATCACAAACAAAGATAACGAAGATTTGTTAATTTTATTAACCATAGTTAAAATGTGACGTATACCTGTGCACACCGCGATGTAGTACAGCCAGCAGCGCCCCGTGCAGGACCCCCGACGCACACAGAGCGCGGGGGTCCCCCGCGCCACTGGCCCCCCCGGGCGGAGCCCCCGCCCCTCTGAGCGGGGGCCACAGCACGCCGCTGGCGGTTCCCTTGGCCCCCGCCGTGGACTCTGAGGCAGCGTTTTCTGCCTTCTGTTTCTCGCGAACGCTAAAATTATGGTTTACGTATAAAACGCAATAGTAGACGAATGATAATAGTAGGGGCGGATTAAATATAAAACACAGTTTTTATTTAGGAATTAAATAGGAAAAATTACAAATTATATTTTACATTACTATAATAATAATAATAATAATAATATCTAGGGACAATGTCACACAGATCATCCTAGCCCCAAACTAAGCAAAGCTTGTACTATGGGTACCAGGCGACGATATACATACTTATATAGATAGATAAATACTTAAATACATAGAAAACATCCACATAACTATAATTCTAATGTAACATTAATCAACCTGAACTTTGGATACTTGAATGTAATTTGTGAATAATAACAAGAACTACAGACAATTACAAGGGGGGTAGCCTTAAAGGACGTCCGACAAAGTCTTTGTGTAAAATCAAAGATTATTTACGGTTCTGGTCGGATAGGAAGCTACCCTCCGTGTCCCGATTGTCATAACATCATCTATAACAATCGCATATCAGGTAACAGGCAGTAGCGTTTGTGTATATCTCCTACCACGGGCTTCGGCACGAACAGACCCTGCTCCAGGTTCAGTTCCACAGCAGTGGCTGGTGAAGAGTACTCACTAGGCGGTGAACCTCTCCATGGAGGCGTGGAAGTCCCGGCGGTGCACGGCGCGGCGCAGCACGTGCAGCGGGTCGTAGTACTGCTCCCACACCACGGGCTTCGGCACGAACAGACCCTGCTCCAGGTTCAGTTCCACAGCAGTGGCTGGTGAAGAGTACTCACTAGGCGGTGAACCTCTCCATGGAGGCGTGGAAGTCCCGGCGGTGCACGGCGCGGCGCAGCACGTGCAGCGGGTCGTAGTACTGCTCCCACACCACGGGCTTCGGCACGAACAGACCCTGCTCCAGGTTCAGTTCCACAGCAGTGGCTGGTGAAGAGTACTCACTAGGCGGTGAACCTCTCCATGGAGGCGTGGAAGTCCCGGCGGTGCACGGCGCGGCGCAGCACGTGCAGCGGGTCGTAGTACTGCTCCCACACCACGGGCTTCGGCACGAACAGACCCTGCTCCAGGTTCAGTTCCACAGCAGTGGCTGGTGAAGAGTACTCACTAGGCGGTGAACCTCTCCATGGAGGCGTGGAAGTCCCGGCGGTGCACGGCGCGGCGCAGCACGTGCAGCGGGTCGTAGTACTGCTCCCACACCACGGGCTTCGGCACGAACAGACCCTGCTCCAGGTTCAGTTCCACAGCAGTGGCTGGTGAAGAGTACTCACTAGGCGGTGAACCTCTCCATGGAGGCGTGGAAGTCCCGGCGGTGCACGGCGCGGCGCAGCACGTGCAGCGGGTCGTAGTACTGCTCCCACACCACGGGCTTCGGCACGAACAGACCCTGCTCCAGGTTCTCCGACCCGCGCGGCGGCGGACGGTACGTTGATAACTGTCGAACACATATACAAGTTTTAATGATTAAAGGGATTTTATTATTTAAATTTGCTTTTTTCATCACGTAATTCAAACACCTCGTGTCTACATAAATGTTCGTCCGGAATAAAAAACAAGTGATGAGCGTACCTCCTTGAGCACGGTCTCGAAGTTCTTGGTGTGCGCGTTCCCGGAGCGCTCGGGCATGAGCTCGAGCAGCTGCGAGTGCGTCTTGTCGCCCGCCGCCAGCAGCGTGCTCACCTCCAGGCGGGACTGCGTCAGCTCGTCGTTACCTGCCAGACGTCGCTTATAAGGTATCCCGCACATACATACGACGATAACACAGGCCAACGATGAAAAAACTTTTTCAATAATTAGCTAAACATTGTGTAATTCCGACAACCTCCGTAGCGTAGCGGTATTTGGCTTGCTTTAAATCTCGGAGGTAGTGGGTTCGATCCCCACGCCGGACAAGAAATCTTTGTTTAAATTCTAAGATTTCTTTCCGGGTCTGGTTGGTTGAGGGACTACCCTCCGTGCCTCTGAAAGCACGTTAAGCCGTTGGTCCAGATTGTTATAACATCACCTATGATAATCGAATATCAACGAACGGGCCTTTCCTTGTGTGCTACAACATAATACTGCGGTCACCAACCCGCCTGCCAAGCGTGGTGACTATGGCAAAATACCTCCCCCGGGACGAGGCCCATGTTCAGCAGTTGATGTTATACGGGCTGATGATGATGATTATGTAATTCGATGAGCTGTTTTCGAACAAATAAATAAAAAAGTTGTATTACCCACCGATTTTTCATTATATGTATCAATTTTCCTCTTATTTTCAAAGAACAATAGAATAGATATCATATTATATCAGAATTGTGGATGATAAAAAAAACTAATACCAAATACGGGTTTAGCATCTAAAATACGTTTTTAGCTACTTAAGTGATACTTTTGTTAGATTTAGTCTTATATAGTGTAATTTTGACAAGTACAAGTGTATGTAAATACCTAAGTGCTGAATAAATTTCATTATTTCATTATAAATACATAAGATTTACGCAAATCGGTTTAAAAAGTTTTTACAAACATTTTTTTCGTTGGCCTGTGTAATTATTGTTAACGGGTAGGTTTACTAGTACTTTTTATAGTTTGCCAATTTATAGTTTAAATTAAGAAATAGAAAAACAAATCAAAATAATATACACATAACGAGAAACAAAGTTGAATTCGTGCGTTTTAATTTTATCTAGGGACACGATTACGATGATTAATATAACAAAGCGTTTACCCAGGTTAGTTCTTGAAGACACGAGGATGGCCAGAAATGTGAGCAGTCCCTCCACCATAGCATCCTGCTCCGCCGCCTGCGCCGGCGACATAGGCAGCATGCTCAGCCACTCGCGGACACCGAACCTGGGACAAACAACATCATTCTTACATACTAGATACAATTAATAAAAATATGGATTTGTACACACAGTTTAGCATGCAAGCACATCTTTTTTTTTCTTTATAAATAAAAACGTTACTAAATATTTACACAGACAAATAGTCTGTACGTAATAAGCTCAAAAACTACTCAACAGATTTTCAAAAATCGAAACAGTGTACCTAAATCCTTTTGATGAATATGAGGAGGTATACAATAGACAGGCATATTATAAATGTAGATGTGCAGTCACTTTAAAGCGGCCCTAGCCTAATGGCTAGGGGCGTCGAGCTTGTGATCTTGTGGTCGCCGTTTCGATCCCCACCCATTGCATTACCGACGTGATCCCACCCCAAATAGGCAGGCATAGCAGGGCTTATTATAAAAATTCTGGCTATCTTATTGACAAAAATTCTTCCATTCATGTAAATTGCAAGATATTGTGAAATATTATTATTGTTGCAAAAGAAGATTACTGAGTATTTGGCAGTATTTATCAGTAGTCGCCACGTCATGCACTGCACGGTATGGAAAAATATATTATGACGATTCCAAATAAATGTAACCATTTTGAACTTTGAATAATAATAATCTTTGAAGGTTTTGGGTCACTCCACTCGTAATGTATGTTCGTATAATGTGCGTGCGGTCAATAGATTACATCTATACTGATTATATAAAGAGGTAAAGTTTGTGACGTCGTATGGGGTAATCTCTGGATCTACTGAACCGATTTTGAAAATTCTTTGACCATTAGAAAGCTACTTCATTTGTGAGTGTCATCTATCTATATGTCGCAAGGAAATGAGGATATCAGGATATCACGAAATCCCGGTGGATGTCGAATATTCTTGTTTATTACGCTTTATTTAATTATGAAGTTCCCTCGGGAAAGGGAGTTACGCGGGAGAAACCGCGCGCGGGAAGCTAGTATTAAATAAACTTTATATGTCATATTTCAATGATCTCTGTGTGCGATGACTTAATATTACTTGTAAATCACACAATCTATATATGAACATAATTAAGTCTGGGGAAAACCCCGTATGCGATGTTAATGTTGCCACTACTCAACTATTACTAACATTTAATAAAAAATATATTATAAAACAAAACAAGACTCCTTTTCTTTCGGACGGACATATGTAGTTAGCCACGAGGCTTTTGCTACTTCACAGGGCATAAAGGCGAGCAGAGCTCCAGCCTAGGTAAATGGATTAAAAACGACAAAATAAGCAACCTGCGCAAGAGGGACTGTGGGAACAACCCTGTGGGACTTCGCCTTCTTCGCACCTCGGCACAGGGCGGTCGGGGAGATTGAGGGATTATGGCTTTTAGTTTTTTAGATAAGATAAGATCATTTTCTTTGTATTAAACATGGTAATTATACAGGTCTTAGAATTAAAATAGGGTCCACATGTCTAACCAGATATATACTGGTATATAAATATTAAACAGTTAATTAAGCTATATTACATTAAATTATTTTATGTCCACTAGTGAATTACAATTATGTATTATTTAGATAACGTCAAGAAGTTAGTAAGTGGGTACACACACAATCGTAAAATGTCAGTAAACACAAAATTATACAAATAGGTACAAATCACAATTATTATTAATATCCCTTATTGTCAAAAAACTCCTGAACTGTATAAAAACATTTTTTTTGTAAGCCATGTCTTCAACTTAAGTTTGAATAACCTAAGGAGTAGTTCCCTTTTTAAGGGGAGTTTTGTGCAACTGTCGCTCTACAAAAAGAAATACTCACATATCAATACACATGTCGAGGAACTGGTCGGCGGGGAGGTGGGCGGCGCACACCTGCAGCCAGTAGATGTCCATGTCCACCATGGAGTTGCAGAAGTTCGCCTGGATGTACGTCATCGCCTGCCCCTTGATCTGCAGGCCGTTGCGCACCCACACGCCCGCCAGGATCTCGTAGAATAGGCTCTGGGAAAAATAAATAAAAAATAGGTGAGTTAAAAATCTATACAAATATATAAAGATGCATAGTTTGTTTGAATGCGCTTATCTCAGGAACTACTGGTCCGATTTGAAAATGTTTTCAGTGTTAGTTAGCCCATTTATCGGGGAAGGATATAAGCTATATCTAAGAAGTTCCTACGGGAACGGGAGTTACGCCGGTAAAACCGCACGCGGGAATTTTGTAAATTCTTTATAGTCCGGTCAATCTAGACATAAAAATAGTAGTCAAATAACATTAATTCCTGGAAAGCTGAAACTTCGTGGAGAGCTTGGGTTTACCATGAGAAAGGAAGTTTTAAAAGTCCCCATTCATCCCATGTGCGCTACATATCTACCTGTGCCCTGTATATCTATACTAATATTATAAAGCTGCAGAGTTTGTTTGTTTGTTTGTATGTTTGTTTGTTTGTTTGTTTGAACGCGCTAATCTCAGGAACTACTGGTCCAAGTTCAAAAATTCTTTCAGTGTTGGATAGTCCATTTATCGAGGAAGGTTATAGGCTATACATTATTTTCAAAAAAATTAGGGATCCGTAAGAAAATTACGATTTTGTAACTCAAGGTGTTAAATCGAAAACCTGCGTGCGCTGCAAATACTATTGACAATAGAACAAAATGATGTACTACGGGTTTGTAGGTCTTATTAAGACCTACAAAAAAGTCCGCAAAAGCACATATCTAACTATCATAGTTTAGTCACAATAACCGCTTATATGTTCATAAAAAATATTAAATCGTCTGAAGAAAGAAACTACGTTAAATGTATATCGTAATATTAATCCTTATCCAAATTAAGCATTATGTTATCAAGAGTATTTGTGTAGAAGTAAAATACTTTTTGTTTTATTCTAATCGGACATTTCGTTGAAAAATTATCACGAGTATAAAAACGCAAAGAATTGGCACCTAATAATGAGTTATTTGCCATAATAGATAAAGCTGAAGAGTTTGTTTGCTTGAACGCGCTAATCTCAGCAACCACTGGTCCGATTTGAAAAATTATTTCAGTGTTAGATAGCCCATTTATCGAGGAAGGCCCATTTATAAAGGGAACGGTTTCTACGGGAACGAGAGTTACGCGGGTGAAACCGCGCGAGGGAAGCTAGTCTATACTAATATTATAAAGCTGCAGAGTTTGTTTATTTGTTTGAACACGCCAATCTCAGGAACTATTGGTCCGATTCCAAAAAATCTTTCAGTATTGGATAGTCCATTTATCGAGGAAGGTTATAGGCTATGTTTTATTACGAAGTTCCCACGGGCACGGGAGCTACGCGGGTGAAACCGCGCGCGGGAAGCTAGTTAAGAATAATATTTGTATGCCTATTTGAGGTAAAACAGAGTTGCTAAAATATTATCACCTAACATCAAGTTTATAATTTCCACTTATGTTTAACAAATAAATTGTCTGATTCTGATTCCGACATGTTATTCTTAACTATACGTACAATATTCATAACATGTTACCAAGTCGGTAACCCTGTTCGCTCGCTTCGTTTGCCGCGGCGTCGGGTCATCGGGTTATCATTTGGACTACTACATTTATACCATTGTGACTATTGAAGTGCTGTTAACAGTAATATTTGAGCTCTCCAACATGGAGGGTCGTGTTCACATGTCGTTGCTGATATGTATAGGCATATTAGTTGCGTGTTTAAGTGCTCAAACAGCAGTTACGGAAGATTCTGACAAGACGAAACGTGTGTTAGAAGTAGCAACTTTGGAGCCATCTTTTGAATATGAACCCGAAGCACGCGACGATTCTACTTATATACAGAGATTTTTCAACAGAACGGTGGCTAAGTTACCCAACTTGAGTAAACTTATTACGGATAACGCTGCGTTCGTCCGACTGATGTCTAAAGGTAGGTAAATCACTTCCACAGTATAACACAATAAGTCTTGTTTGAATCAATATTGTTTACTTACACCAATCACCTCAAATTATAAAGAGGTTGTCTGAACCTCTATATAATTTGAGGTCGACGTAATCGATTCAAGAAATGTCAGACACTTGTTATTTATACACACAGTTCCTGCACATATCAAAATTGATACGAGTTGCGAGAACAAAGAGACTACAAACATTAAAGGCATACCTACCACGTTAGGAGTTATTTGTTTGGACGGGCAATGGGCATTTATGTATTCAGTCATGAGGTTTTTGTTGCTTCACCGGACAAAGACAAGCAGGGCTCTAGCCTTAATAAATAGTTTATAAAAACTACAAACTAGGCAACTTGCGCAAGAGGGCGCCCCTTTTGTTTAGAGAAGTGTTGAGCAACTGTCTCTTTACGAACAGTTCCAGTCTCTCGGACTTCAAGTCTACAAGATCATCGGAAAGTTCTTTGCAAACAAGGGTTGGGTGGGCGAGTGGAAGTGGTGGTGTTTAAGACTTCTAGCACAAAGATGCACAGCGACGGACTTAACGCCAAATATATTTTCTACCAGTCAACCTTTGGGTGACGCAGAATAAAAAACATGGTAGGTGAACTTTTTGCGGTGATCAGTAGTTATCACCATCATTAGGTCGTATAACGTCCATTGCTAAAAAATGGACTATTCATGAGGGAGGGTTTTAAAAACGATTCTGCCCGTTCCTTAGTCAATAATTGTTATAACAATCGATACCGACGGCTTTACGTGTCTGAAGTCTGAAGCACGGTAGTCCCTCAACCCAGAAAGGAACCTTTGATTTTATACAAAGCTTCCTAATTCGGCAACTGGACCAAACCCACAGCCTAATGATGATTACTTTCCCAAATAAACTATCATATACTAAATGGTTCCAGCTAAGAAATCAGTTAAATTAGAACTGAGATTGCTCGAATGGGCCGAACTTGTAAACCAAATGGCCGAAATAGATGAGCAGCTGACAATGTACGTGGGAAAGGCGGATGAACTCGAGGACACCACTCTGGAGGACTATTTGAACTGGTGCGTGTCTCATGACCCCGGAGCGATAAACGGCATCCTCAAGAAAATCAAATCATTAATCCTACCGATATTTAAAAGTCAAGGACTGCTGCAACTGGTGTTCAATTTCTTGGTGAGTTTTGTCAATTGACAATTGATAATTATTTAACATTATGTAGTTAGTAAGGAGGCTTTTGCTACTTCACCGAGCATAAATACGAACAGAGCTTCAGCCTACAAAAATAGTTTAAAATCTACATACTAAGCAACAGCAACCGTGTGATTTGGACCTCGACTTAGAGCGGCCGCTGGCAGCGGTATTGAGGAATTATGACTAGATTTTTAGGGGTATTTTGTGCAACTCTCGCTGTACTTGACGATTTACTAATGAGTAATATGAACAACCTCCATGGCTTAGTGGTATAAGTCTCGGAGGCCGTGGGTTCGAATCCCGCTCCAGACAAAACATCTTTGTGTAAAATCAAAAGCTTCCCGAGCGTGGTTGTTTAAGGGGCTACGCTCCGTGCCAAGCAAAAACTCAAAAACAATTATTAAATTACTTAGCCGACAGAAAAAAATGTCAAAGTGATGAAACCAGTTACCAGGAGAACAGTAGTAAAAAGTGTGACATAGGAGAGTGGACATCAATGTGTTGTTTACAGGGCAAGCGCGACATTCTTTTGTTCCCAAAGGATGTAAACATTCGTGGATGTTGTGCTACCTTTTGTTTGTTTTTTTTTTGAAAAATACGTTATTGTGTTCGATGACGTGGTATTTCAAATCTATGGATAAGATTGTCTTAGGCGTAAATTATACAGAAACGGTTGTTTTTTCGAATTTGTTGCCACGCATTCGCCTTACGAAGTTTCTATATGATATGTAATACGCCATATATAGAAAATCTTTGAACCTTAATAATGTTTTATATACACCTATATGCTTAAACGCCGAATATTTTGTAAATTTTCCGCATAAGTGATATACCCAAACATCGGTGTCGGGGGGAACATTACAAACATTACATTATAATTATATACATATACATTACTTACCCATCAAACACAACAAATACATTGGGACCCAGAGCAACCAATGGTCATGAAGACTAAAAAAATCTATTTAGTCCGTCAGTTAGATCACAAAAAAATATTGTACACGTATTTTTATTTACTAAATCAATAAAAATTTACCATTTTATAGAGCAAAAACAAAATAGGTATAACGTTCAGGAGAGGAGGGCTTGTGACGTCACTATTAGTTAAAATTTTACCTGGAAGTGACGTCACACGAAATTTCACCGCGCTGTATCTTCGTGTTTTTTTTTTTTCGTCAAAAACAATCCGACTTTAAGCCTTTGATCACAAAGCGTCGTAAGCATCGTAGGCCGCGGGGCGTCCTAGACGACCCGGACGACGAGATCACAACTTACCAACCAGCAGTACAGAGACTACAATATGGCATACAATGCATATAATAAATACATACAGTAATAGAATACAGTGTAAATATTTGTTTAGTAACAATTCTAATTACACAGAAGTATCTGTCAGTATCATATCGCTTTATCTTTTTACACATATTCCGACATGTCCGCAGACAGAGCACACCGTCTTAATACGAAACAACTGTGCTCAGCGTGAGGTCTTTTATTATTACATTCTATTTGTGTAAACTACATTAAGCTAACATGTATAAGTAAACTAACTTCCACGCGCGGTTTTATCCATATAACTTCAGTACCCGTAGGACCTTCATAATGAAATATAGTCTATAGCCTTCCTCGGTAAATGGGGGATCGAACACTGGAAGATTATTTTAAATCGGTCCAATAGTTTCTGGTAAGCACGTTCGGGTAAACAAACAAACTCATCGCCTTTTTAATATTAAGTATAGATTACTTTGTTATTGTATACTAAATTCAGCGAAATAAGTCAACAAAGTAAAAAAGAAACTGGCATACCACATAAAAAGTAATCTTGTAGTAATAAAATAAAATAAAAAAATCTATATCTATACTAGTATTAGGAAGAAGGAAAGATTTGTATTTTTGTGTGTATGTTTGTAATGAATAAACTCAAAAACTACCGCGCCGATTTCAAAAATTCTTTCAACATTGGAAAGCTACTTTCACCCTAAGTGACATTGGCTATATTTTATTATAAAGTTCCCACGGGAACTGGAGTTACGCGGGTGAAGCTAATAAATAATATATGGATAAGAAAAAAACAACAAATTATTGTTGTAGTTCGTACCTCGATCATTAATTTTAAAATGTATGGTAGAGAAAAAATATAGATACAATTCAGTCACGTATTGAGAATTAAAAAATGTCTGTTAATCTTTGTCACAAAAATGCTTGGGATTGAGTCGCTCCCATTACAATGTAAAATATTAAAATAAGTTAGTACAATATTGTAAAATCACTACATAGTATAAAACAAAGTCGCTTCCCTTTCTGTCCGTCCCTATGTATGCATTGATCTGTAAAACTACGCAACGGATTCGGATGCGGTTTTTAGGGTTCCGTACCCGAAGGGTAAAAACGGGACCCCATTACTAAGACTTCGCTGTCTGTCCGTCTGTCATCAGGCTGTATCTCAAGAACCCGCGACAGATGTATTTCTATTGCCGCTATAACAACAAATACTAAAAATATTGAAGGGGGCTCCCATACAACAAACATGTTAAGATTATTTTTTTACTTTTCTTGCTTGATATCAGTAACGGCAAATGGTAGGGACTTGAATATGGTACGGAACCCTTTGTGCGCGAATCCGACTCGCACTTGGCAGTTTTTTTCTTAGTACAGGGTTCACGTTGGAAACAAAATATACCTGTAACACCTATTGTAAACCCATGAAAAAAGCAATAAATGAATTGAATTGAATTGATTCAAGAGGAAGATTTATAAATACGTATTACACATCAGCATTACACCCGTGCGGAACCGGGAGGGTCGCTAGTAATCTCTGGAGATCCCGCGGTACCATATTGGCTGCGGGTGCCGTCGGGGGGCCGGATTGCCTCGTGCGTACCCGGCCCCTGCCAAACGACGGATCGAAGGAGTGTCCGGGGCTTTAGTGGTGTAGGGTCCTCTCCTCGTGGTATGAGTAAGCATACCGCTGCTATGGAGGGGGCGAGTCCCACATATCCCGCCGCCAGCGCGCGGATACGCTGCAGCGGTGGTGGGAATGCGTAAATGCATTTAATTTCCCCCCGGACAAAAAAAAAAGAAAATCTCTGGATGTACTGAACAGATTTTGCAAATTCTTTTACCAATGAACCAATACCAAGAAGGCCACATATTTTTGAGCGTCAAAGTTTCCACATACAATAGGGCTTAGATCTGTAAAACTTCTCAACGGATTCGGATGCGGTTTTTTAATATACATTAAGTGATTCAAGAGCATGATTTATACGAAGCTGAGTCGCTAGTTATCTAATAAGTTAAACACCTCATAGGTAACCACATAATTAAGTAGAACAGTTTTTTACGTAAACTTATATTGCCGTAAAGATTTAAAGGCCATTTTAACACATGCCTCTTACATTGTGGGGTATAATAAAAATTCCTGCCGTCATTATACCCATTTATCATTAAAATCATATAAAAAGGGGTTAGGAGATTAAAAACTATTTGTTGACATTAAGGGATCGACGAACCGGCCGGCGCGTTCACTTATCAACCCAAGTGTTGCTAGCCATCGAAACAACGGCAGATTGTGGGGAATTTAAGAAATAAGGCAATCAAAAGATATTTTTTAGCATTTTTTTTTTAATTCTTTTATTGTATATTGTTTTCATTATTAAAGTTTTAGTAAGAATCCCCAATGTTTTCTATTAAAAACATATATCATAGCCTATCTATAGTAATATTATAAAGAGGAAAGATTTGTATTTTTATGTGTATATTTGTAATCAATAAACTCAAAAACTACTATGCCGATTTCAAAAATTCTTTTACCATTAGAAAACTTCATTCACCCTGAGTGACATATCATCATCATCATCATCATCATCAGCCCGTATAACGTCCACTGCTGAACATGGGTCCCGAGGGTGGGTCTTTGCCATAGTCACCACGCTTGGCAGGCGGATTGGTGACCTCAGTGTTGTGTTGTAATAGACAGGGGAAACGCTGCTGCCCGTTCCCTGGTTCGTTTGTTATAGATGATGTTATAACAATCGGGACCAACGGCTTAACGTGCTTTCCGAGGCACGGAGGGTAGTCCCTCAACCAACCAGACCCGGAAAGAAATCTTGGAATTTACACAAAGATTTCTTGTCCGGTGTGGGAATTTAACCAACGACCTCCGAGATTTAAAGCGAGCCAATTACCGCTACGCTACGGAGGTTGTGACATAGGCTTAATTTAATTATGAAGTTCCCACGGGAACAAATAAGGATAATGTAACAATCTAATGGTGAAAGAAATGCTGAAAACGCCCTGTAGTTTTTGCGTTTATTCGAAACAAACATATTATATACAAATTCTTTCATCTTTATAATATAAGTATATATAAGTTTAAGTTAAAACTATGTTTTAGAGTCAGATACTAATAAGATAAATAAAAAAAATGTCAGCCTGTCTGTTCAGGCTAATCTCAGTAACGGCTGGACCGAGCGTCAGTAACTGGCTGGACCGACTTCGTTGATAGTTTTTATTTTATATTGTATGTACTTCTTATGTTGTCTGTTTGTCCGTGTATTTCACCTAATCTAAAGTACCTATATAGACGGCACTTTCATTGTTAGATTGCTTATAAAATTCTTGTTTTACGCGAACGAAGTCGCGCGTAGCAGCTTATAATATAATATATGCATGCATATACATGTCTCAGTATTATTGCTTCGTACTATAATTTAGAGCTAGTCTATAAATAAGCAAGTAAAACAAGCAAAACAATTAATTGCATAGAAATAAAACTACTGAGAATATTGTAACAATATGCCGTATATAAAAATGATTAGTTGATAATAATTCGCAACTACAATAATACAGGTATAATATGTCCGCATCGTAACTTGAGCAGGTAACAGTAAACATAAGTGAAACTCGTCGCGGCAGTTTTATGGCATCTCAGAGTTACCAACTTATTAAATTATGTCAACTTACAGAGTAATAGTAGAACTATACACAACTACATGAAACCTATATACATATATGTTAATATTATTTTTAATTAACGTTAATGATAAGAATACAATGATAATGTCTTCATTATTATGGGATAACAACTGTGTACTGTTTTCGTTGGTAAATGATTGTTGTGCGTTGGCAACCCGGCGACCTCGAGCACGCTACATCAGTGGGAGTACGTCCGCCATGTCCGTTCAACGCACGCGCACATTTCGCGCGCTACTCGTGCTCCTCGCCCTCGCGAACACATCGCGCGCGTTAGTCGAAGACGTCGTCGACGTTCTTAAACTAGGCAAAGAAATAGGAGAAGATATTCTCAACTCTTGGGATGTGTTCGGAAAGCCCTTCAATGCTACTGGAGGGGTGGCGTTACCTATCGTTTCGAGAAGAGAACGAGAGATCCTGGCGCGTCTTGCTCATGTTTCGCGGTCTATTGAGAAGCTCGAGCTGAGCGTGCAGAATGTTGGAGCGGTAGTCTCGCTCTTTGCAAAGAAAGGGAACAGACCTACGAGACTGGAGCTGCGTCTGCACGAGCTGTCTGATCTTCTCAACCGAGTGGCGTGGTCGAACAGACAGATGCGGGAGTATGTGGGACTGCAGGAGGAACTGGAGAGAAGTACACTGCAAGACTTCGCTGAATGGTGTGTGTCTCATGATCCCGGCGCATTGCCAGGGTTGATGGAGCGGATACATGCAGTGGTGGTGCCTCCGCACAAGAACTTGTTGGGCCAGGGAGTGTTACTGATGTTGAATGACGCGTTGAAGGTTCGTAATTCTATTACAGAATCCAGTGTGGTTTTATGCAACAAGTTTTATAATAGCTGCCTAAGTATAATGTTACTTCCACGAATTACAATACAGTACATCACTACCAACAATGCCGGTAGGCATGTGGGTACATCATTATGGACGTAATATGAATTAGACACGGTTCATTTTCAATGTCAACTCTTGTGTGACACGTATCTACCGGGGGTTACATTTAACACACTCATAAAACGAGGTTTACGTGTCAGTGATCAATTCACACGTTATTTCACTGTCACTTCTAAATACATTATTTTCTTCATCGTTTGTTGGTAACGTGTTCAAGAGACTTAACTCTGCAGTTGGCAAGGTTAATTCTAATTCTACTTTCACTTGCAACGGTGCTACTATGATTCATAAAAGCTGTATAGCATCAAATATACCTTCAATACGTACAAGGTTCAATATGATATATTTAATTAAATATTTTACTAACTAATTAACAATGGTAAATGAGTCGTAAGTATACGTAACCGATTCGCACAACATCTGTACTGATTACAAACAAGATAAACGTGTGTGTTTCTAGTAACTCTGGCTTAAGTGCTGAATAAAATATATTTTAGAGATCCATACGCAATGGGCAAAACACAAATTCTGGATCATTCGCATTGCAGTTACTCTGACACGAATATTCATATTTAAAATTGCATTCAAACACGAATATACAATAATAATAACTAACTAATCTGTTCCGTGATCTAATACAGAACAACAATTTTAGTCTTTCTACAGTATTACGAAGAATTTAGTTAAATGTGTTTATTTGAATAAAGATATAATGACTTTAACTTAAAATCTTGAGAAAGACATAGTCTTCTTCTTCTTCTCGAGTCGAAAGGCTATTCCGTAATCTAAATCAAACTTGACCAGTATTTGGCCACAGCGATTCCCCGGTCATTTGCCTCATCTAGGTCTTGTATTGAGCAGGATGAGGGGTAGTTCCGGCATGACAATAAGTCGACATAGTCTATTTTCCCGAAAAACCTGACCAAAGTAACGACTTCGAAATCGCGGCCTAAATTGTACGGAACTCTGGACAACGTAAAGCCAGACTCGTACCTACTTGATTGTCTTTTGTTTAAATGGAGAACCTTGATCAATTTTTTGCTGTAAAAAACTCGTAATAAGAATACATTTATTCTTAGAGATCGAAGCATAAATGTATTTTTATTACAAAATTTAACAATAGTTACAAAATAGTAGTTTAAAAATAGTGGTTTAATAATAGTACCTATATTTTTATTTATTACCAAATATTAGAAATGGATCTTTCAGAAATGGTTCTAAAGATATTGAAGAATTTACTTTAAAGATGTACGAAGGTGTATTTCAGAAGATACGACCACGAACATGGTGGCTTAGTGGTTACGGTATGTGCCTCTGAGGCTTGTTCTAGGTTTGATTCCACTCGTACTCTTGTAGATTGATAATTTTAAATATAAATTTAATATCAATATAATACTTAGGTGTAATTTTAAAGAGAGTACTACCAGTGAATACTAAGATGATACGCATATAGATATTAACATTTACAATCTATACTAATCTGTTTGTATAGTATATAGATACACTTGTACTGTTCAACTTTATATTATTATATTAGTATAGATTCTATACTAATAGTATAGTATACATTCTATACTAATATATAAAGCTAAACAGTTTGTTTGTATGTTTACTTGAACGCGCTAATCTCAGGAACTACTGGTCAGAATTGAAAAAATATTTTAGTGTTAAATTAGCCCATTTATCAAGGAAGACTGGTTCAGACATCATAATATAATACTAGTATCTAAAAATATAAAGCCTAAAAAATTATCCATTATTACTTTCGTATTTAATAATAACAATGGGCTTTCACTGAGACAATGTAATATTATAATAATGCACAACAAAACAAATGTCAGTTCACACGTGATTCGTTTCAAAGATCATTCGCTAACTGTAAAGGATGACTCATACCGTCACATAAGGGTCAAATAACTCTGTCTGGGCCGAGAGGTCATTTGACACTGGTCACGATAATAATTTGTATTCTCGGTAGTCAATTGACACCACATCCAGTGTTATTAAGTTGACACCAGGGTAACTTGGACCCGGTCATCGTTTAGTTATTACTTACTACTTTATGAGAGGAAGTGGAAATAAAATCAAATGCTGGTTCATAAATTGGTGTGATTGGTAAAGTTGAACAAGTAAATAATATTGTTTTGAAATTTTGTTCGGAAGAATATTTAAGACCATTATTATATCTACCTATTAGTTTCATAAGATTTTAAACCCATAATTATACGAACGAACGAGTAATACGAACAAAAATATGTTCCTATTACTCAATTAAGATTTCTTTTTTCTACAAACTAAGCTACCTGCAAGTGGGCGCCCCCTATGGTACTTGGACTCCGGCTCAGGGCACTCGTTGGCCAGGGATAGAGGGATTATGACTTTTAGTTTTAAAACACTTTCATAATTAGTACCTATGTTAATTTTAATTCTAGGTATTATAAATGTGATAGTTTAGATGTTTCTTACTTCGAATATTTATTGTTTCTCGATAACGAAAAACTACCTACTAAATGAATTCTGATAAAACTTGGCACACAATTAAAAATCCTGGATTAACACGCTTTGTGTAGCCACACAAAGCGTGTTAAACCAGGATTTAGAATGTAAATCATATCATAACTGAAAAAAATGCCTGCAAAGATAGCAACTGCAATACGCAGAATTGGTATGACAGACAATATTTCATAAGTTAAATTATGTGTGTAGGTTTATAAATAACTAGCGGCCCGCCCCGGCTTCGCACGGGTAGACTTGTATACCCTACCCCTGCCCTACACTACCCTACCCCTACCCTACCCTACCCTACCCCTACCCTACCCCTACCATACCCCTACCCTACCCCTACCATACCCCTACCCTACCCCTACCCTACCCCTACCCTACCCCTACCCTACCCCTACCCTACCCCTACCCTACCCCTACCCTACCCCTACCCTACCCCTACCCTACCCCTACCCCTACCCTACCCCTACCCTACCCCTACCCTACCCCTACCCTACCCCTACCCTACCCCTACCCTACCCCTACCCTACCCCTACCCTACCCCTACCCTACCCTACCCTAATTTTGTCTGAAAAATAAAAATAAAAATTTAGGGGTGGACTACCCCTAACATTTAGGGGGATGAAAAATAGATGTTGGCCGATTCTCATAGATACCGGATAAGCACAAAAAATTTCATCAAAATCGGTTAAGCCGTTTCGGAGGAGTATGGCAACGAAAACTGTGACACGAGAATTTTATATATTAGATTTGAGGATCGCACAGTGCACATCAGAGCCCCGAATATATATGAAGGGTCCTCCCAATTAGGTAACCCTTCGTTATAACTCAGGGCATCCAAATTCACTGGTCGGATCTGCCTACTAAGATCTTAAGCGAAACTGCTTACAAAAGTTTAATACTAGAACTTAAATATAATTCATTTTATCACGACTGACACAGGATGTGATAAAGGACGTATCATTTCCTGGTATAGCTTACATTCGTCCTGAGAATTTCAATGATATTTTGCTTCATCGGTAACCTATGCTATTTATGCTTCGTTGGTCTGTCGGTAATATATACGACTGATACATATAACTATCGAGATTCTTGGATCGGGCACAAATTTGTGTAGTAATACACCACCAACTTTCTGACTTCAGGTTAGTACCTATCTAAAGTCTTCTCAAGAGAAAATACTAGACATTTAGTGTCTCACTTGTGCTTCAAAGAACATGGGTGAATCAATCACTTTCCGCCTTTTTTACTTCAGAGTGCACGTTGAGTAGTCGGTTTTTTTTTGGTGGGGTAATCTTTTCGGATGCCACAGAGCAAAGGGTGGTGCGGTTGACAAACCATTCACCGAAACATTCAGTCAGATGACAGTACAGCTTTAATTTTTCTGCTTGTTTGAAATGTAAAAATTCGCGTCGCTGCTCTCAAACCGGTTTGTGAATAACAAGTGGTTATCTGTTGACTCATAATACGCTTTACGTATTAACTTTAAAATGACTCATTAATAAGCTTGAGAGTTCATTGTAGTTAGTAGAAACTTTAGTTAATATTTGCTTTGTGGAATACTTAACAACTGAGTACTACTTAACTGCTTAACAAAGTAGTTTTTGGAAATCGTCAGGTTTAAACTTAAATACGATTTCGATACTACAATAGGATTCATAGTTTCCTAATAATCTTCTTCACTACATAGTATAAAACAAAGTCGCTTCCCGCTGCCTGTCTGTCCCTATGTATGCTAAGATCTTTAAAACTAACATCAGCAACGGATCTAAATGCGGTGTTATTTAATAGATAAGAGTAATTCAAGGTTTATAGCGTATATACATCAGCATTGCACCCGGGGCAGGTCGCTAGTTCAGATATTTTAACCACTGAACGGATAGCTCTGGTATTTGGCAAAAAAATCGTTAATATAACATAGGCATCCATCCGCTAAAAAATAATGTTCCTCTTTAGAGAATGAATCCGTTTCAAATGTTATTTTGGTGAAATCGAAAAAGACACGGACTTAATCGCATTTTATCGTGATACATGACCTTCCAAAGTAGGTATAGGTACCAAGAAATATTATGTTTACTAATATAAAAAGGATATGGTAAGTGGTAAGGAAAAACTCCTCTCATGCTTATCTCAAAGAAACCTATTAATGTCATGTAGGTACGTCAGAGCTTGTTGATAAATCAGGTCAGCTCTAGCTCCCAGTCACGTTCGAGTCAATTACCTAGGTACTAACATTTGCAGAAATCTTATACAATGGCTTTGTGTGTGAGCTCTTAGTAATCCTAGGAAAAAATATAATGAGATACTTCGTGTCTAATGAGGGGTCGTAATTGCTTAAGTTTCAAATAAGGAGGAGACAAAAGGAATATAAATGGTTCCGCCTACTAGATTAACTTATTAGCTAATTAGTAGTTTTTAAATTTAGTCTATACTAGTAATAATAATATTATAAAGAGGAAAGATTTGTTTGTTTGTTTGTATTGAATAGACTCCGAAACTATTAGACCGATTTGAAAAATTCGTTCATCGTTGGAAAGCTACACTATCCCCGGATGACATAGGCTATATTTAATTTTGAAGTTCCCACGGGAACGGGAGTTACGCGGGTGAAACCGCGCGCGGGAAGCTAGTCCCAAATAATGTTGCCGCAATAAAAAAAATGCCCGTAGGACTTACTCGATAAATGGGCTATCCGATTTAAAATTTTCAACAGTCAACAGTAGTTGCTGAGATTAGATCGTTCAAGCAAACAAACAATCTCTTCGGCTTTATATATCAGTATAGACTCCAATGACAACGTCACACGCTACAAACACCTGCATCTAATAGTCAATGATGTCACACAGTCGTATGCAATGCTCTCAGGCTGGTTACCCGGTAGGTAATTGACGTTTCCTCATAAGCACAACGCACAACACTCGCTGCTGTATTCAATTTATTAAAGAAGGTAATCTATGATTCAATGGCTATTGTTTTGTTTCTAAATAGTTGTTATTGTCCGTTGTCCGTAATACGTTGTATTTTTTCCAGGCAATATTCAAATTTTGATCTGTTTAGTAGATTTTGTTAAAATAAAGATGTTTGTTACGTATTCTCATGCGGAATAAAAAATAAATAATAAAATAAAACATGTCAATTTATAAAGACTAATAAAGCCGGATGATAGCCAGGTTAGATCGATCGATCGATTTTTCAACAACTCCCGCTTGACTTAGGGCCCCTTTTGTCCCATCCCAAAAGGTACTTAATTCATGGACACAAAGTATACTCAGACTCAGAACAATTATCCGTGGTTCACACAAATAATTTTCCCGTGGGTGGGAATCGACCCTAGAACACCAAGTCTCAGAAGAAACTTCCGTAACTTCGGTGCAGGCAAAACTTTTTAAAAATAAATAAAATGATTATGTCTTAGTAAAATGAGTCATATGGGGTCAATGGTTCAATGCCGCGACAATCGCAATCATATATCGCAAAAATAGTAGAAATATGAACTTATCAGTTGTCCTGTTACAAACAACCACCAGTTACCATTATGATGTGCAATTAAAAAAAAAAAAAAAAAAAATTAAAAATTGTTTATTATTTCAAAATCGTTACAATACGTATAGCATGAGGCAGCCCCGTTAAGTTATTAACAATACTTGTGTTGGGGCTGACAAATATAAATCATTTTTATGTTTCAAATGAAGAATAATTACTTAAGTTAACTTAACCTTTAAAAGTTAACACAGGAAACAAAGGTCAATATTGAAAAATATATCAATATACCTATATAATGGTATTTTTTTACTACTTACCACATAAACATTTTGATCCATATATCTCAATAAAATATAAATCCATAAGCTCAATTGATAGATTAATAATGAATGAGTAATAATCATAAAAAAAAATACGAAATCGATTACCTACTAGCAGTATTTTGCAGTCTAGTAGTATTCTTGTTACCCACCCCTTGTGCTAAGCTAAAATGTTACGAGAAAACCGGCGACCACAAGGTCACAAGTCCGCTTATTAATTAATTAGGTAATTATTCCCAAATTTTACCAGTAGATACCTATTGCAATGTATCAATCAAGTATTAGTGTCATCTCCCAATTTTTAAACAGCAAACAAAACCTAGAACAACAAACCGTAATTAATTTTATTAACAGAAAAAAAAACTTGACGCGATCGTTGCCATGGTATCTACCATGGTTTATTCATGGCAAAGTGATCGCATTCCGCATTACAAGTAGGAACCTACCTAGTCATCAGCGAGTTTTACCGGTGTAGTGTAGTCACAGAAAAGGAAACCGACACGAAACTTGATCGATGACCATACACCGGAAGATCATTATTAAACATTACTAAAACAACATGTTCCTAATTATTACTATTACTAAGAAATCAACAACGAAAAAACTTGTGTATATTATATTGTAAAAAAAAAAATCATGAGACATATTGGTTGGTAGCTTGCGCGGGAGCTGCCAGCTGACACCGCATTCACGTAATGAGCAAATAATAATAACAGAGTTATATGTACAAGTATTATAAATACACGATTTTATACTTTATTTCGTTGTAATAAGGACCAAAACAGTGGCAAGGTTATAGTGGTACGTGGTGTATTAACATGCGGGCGCGTAGTGATGGGGGAAGCTGGAATTGACGCTCGATGTCGGTCAAAGGTTGACATAGTGATTATAGCTGTACTAGAGTAGCGAAAATAGAGCTTGACGATTTTGCACCACAGCTAGATAACTATGAATTTAAATTCATTATTTATTATTACTTAATGCAGACAGTTATCAGTTGTACGGTAATTAGGTATGAAGGGGACCTTTTTATTTTAGAGGCTCTAGTAAAGGAACGGGACAATATTTTGACCATGTTGGAACTGTATAGGAAGCCTACATACCTATCTAGTTATTGAAATGCAGTATTAACCTCTCTGTGGTCTTATTTGTATATTTTTGTAGTTTTTAAAAACACTAAGCCTACACAAAATGTATACCTACAAAATTTGGATAGGACTTAGTTTTAGGTTAATTAACCATAAATTAAACACTACCGGAATTTAATAAACATTATAAAAGTTATGATTAAAATCGATAACCAACTCTTTCAGTCATAAATACCACGTGATTAATGAAGTTAGTTATTTTTGCTTTAAAATATCTTCAAAATTGTGACTAATTATATAACAATAAAACAATCATAGAGTAACAACGAACAACCCATTGAATTGTAATAACAATCATAGTACGTTTCCTGTCGCCTAGTCACGGTAACACCTTCACGAACAATACAAATTTTACACAAAATCTAAGGATAAATTAAAACAATGCCATTTCTATATATCAAGTTTTAAAGGTTTACATTCGATAAATTAAGCGTACGGGGTAGACGTTGGCAAAGGGTACGAATAAACGATAAAAAATAGCTGAAATAACGAACATTGTAGTTATCGATGTAGGCAGTACATCACTATCGTGGCCCCACTCACTGTATACGCTCGGTCCCCTCACCTCGCGCCGTCAGTGTAACTCGTGCCGCGTCACAAAGCGTTTCACCACGGTGCTACTATGAGACTCGCGGCGCTTTTTGCGCTGTTCGCCCTAACATGGGCCACGGAGCTCAGTCCCGTGGACCACGCACGGAACAAGCTGTACAGTATGGAAGAAGAGTTGTGGAGGAATGTCACCGATCCTCTGTGGAGGGACTCCGGGTACGGCGATGTGGAGCTAACAAAGGCGTTCGTAGCTTTGAACGAGAAGATCGAGCAGCTTCCACAGACTAAGAGGTTGACGATCAACTCGTGGCTATGGAAGAAGGTTTCGGAGAGGTCGCAGGTGATCGATGGATTCTATAAGAACTTTATGGAGTTTGTTAGGCACCAGGCCTCTCCGCTCGCCGTGCCTGCGCCTGTGCGGGAGTGGTTGGACATGGCCGAGTCAGTTCTGATGGACCCTAAAACTTCGGTGGCACAAGCCGTGAGGAAACTGCACGGGTTATTGGAGCACGGCGATTTGTTCCGATCTGTCCTTCAGGTAAACATAAATCAATTGACATAGAAGGGGGTTATACCGTGTAAGGCAAACGACAAAAGTAAGGCCGTTCATTAAACATGTTTGCGATGTGTCAGTGACCCGATGAATTTAAAACAATTTGTTTACTTTTCGTATATTATAACTTTATTGATTTTTAGTATGATTACAATGCAGTTTTGTTATTTATTATAATTCAATTGAGTAATCAAATTCGCGTCGATTGCATTGTCCTCATTACAGTCTTGGTCGAGTGCTTGCCATTTTAGTGTTAATTATTCGCTCCAATTATGTATTAGGTACAAGTTGTTTAGCAGAAAAATATTAATGTTAAAGTACAACGCTAGTCATCGTCCATAGCTTAAATAAATATAAAATCATGCGGGCTAATAATCTAAGTGTAAATATTTGACCGTTATTTAGTACAACTGACGGTTATCTATATAGAATGTTATTATTTTTCGTATTTTAGTTAATTTATTCATATTTAGTTGAAAGCGTAGCATCGCTGTGCTCAAAACAAAGATACGTGAAAGTTTTAAACATCTATCATTTGAATAATAAAACCCTAACCAATTGATAGTAACGTTTCAATCCAATATAAATGATTGAATTCTTAGAAAATACAAGATCACGCAAAAATACTTTTGTTGACCTGCTACCCTCGTTGTGGTATAAAAATGGTGTGTACAAGTGATATAAACAATTAAATATTATCTAGTTCATTGTCCTACATACACAAATATTAAAATGTGCCATCTTCCTTCAGCGTTTCGACAACATAAGTGGGGCTATACAAAATATAGGTACTAGCTGCGCCCCGCGGTTTTACCCGCGTTACTCTCCAGTGGGACGGAGCGTGATTTATTGTAGCCTATATATAATATGTTAATCGAGCTTATTAACTATCCCCATGCAAAGATTCAGCCAAATCCATTCAGTAGTTTTTGCGTGAAAGAGTAACAAACATACATACATCCACACATACAAAATTTCGCATTTATAATATTAGTAGGATATTGGCAAGGAGTGCCGTCGGGGGCCGGATTGCTTATGCGTACCCGGCCCCCGCCAACGGCGGATCGAAGGAGTGTCCGGGGGGTTTTAGTGGTGTAGGGTCCTCACTTCGTGGTATGAGTTTAGCATACCACGCTATGGAGAGGGCGAACCCCACATATCCCGCCGCCAGCGCGCGAATACGCTGCAGCGGCGGTGGGAATGCGTGTAACGCATTTTACCCCCGGACAAAAAAAAAAAAACTCCACTTTAACGCCTAAACCAACCTTTCCTTGTCCCTTACAAGTCCTGAGACTTGAAGGGATTAAAACATTACATTAGGCATCTAGTTATTTTATCAACTTAACAATGACATTCTGAACCACATCGGGTAATTAGTAAAGGAAACACGAAGCCATAACAAAGCAAATCAATTAATTACGTAAAGTATCTCATGCATGTCACTAGGCACAAAGTTACGTAAACATGAATGTGTTTGTACACAAGTATTCCGCGATTATGATAATATCCACGCTGCATACATATATAATACATAATACATGTACCTACTATATAACATACCATAACACATCCTACTAACGTTATAGGTACATACGTAAGGATATAATTTCTCGTTTTAAACTAAAATCGGTTAAATGGTAAAAATTTAATTTATATGATTCTACTGCCCATGAGTCATGACATATTAGGTATATAACGAGGTCGTAAATTGCCTGCAGGTTTTTTGATATGGTAGATAGGTCAGTGTTAAGATTGAAAAGTAGAGATACCAAAAAAGTGCCATCCGAAAAAAACAAAAAAGTAGTAAAAGTACTATGTAAACAAATTGAAAAGGACATACAGAAGAATCCGTTTAGTACGACTTCGCATACAACAAACAACCGTTTATAGCGACGTTAGTATAGGCATATGTTTGATTTTATTAAGAGCCTCTATGAGAGTTCATCCGTTTATTACGACTCCGCTTATAACGACTGACCGCTTTTAACGACGGAATTCTACAAAAATCACCTGTTACAACGACGACGATGAAACACGTGTTTAAAAATAAAAAGTAGATTTCATATTTCGTAATGTATAGGTGCATTAGGTGCACATTGTGAAATAATTATTTTGATTTCATGTTTTTTGTCTCTAATAATCACATACATATTATTATTTATAAACATTATATATTTATTAGTATTTAATTATTTGTATAAAAAAAAACTAAAATTGAATTTGTATGTTCTTTTAGTACGTCTTCCGGTTACAACGTCGTAATATCGTAGGTCCCTTGGCCGTCGTTATAGCCGGATTCTACTGTAAATAAATATCGGTGCTGTACTTTTAACAAATAGCCTTTAAAACATTGTATTACAAACAGTTCAACGCATCTATTCGCTATGTGCGTTTAGTTTATTTACTTGCCTTTATACGAGTTTATCTATGCATATTTGCTGCTTAGATAAACTCGTATAAAGGCAATATCCTAAATTTTTAGTACAAAATAATTTTAACAATAATAATTGCTAAACAAAGGCCTGCTACCGTGTATATCTGTCTCGATTGTACGATATAAGCTCAAAAACTACTGAACATATATAGAGTGATTAATGAGGAAGGTTTACGTAAATAATTTGTCAAAGGTTATTTGTAAAATATACCTACTTTACCGTGCGAAGCCGGGGCGGGTCGCTAGTTATAGGATATACTGGTATCATGAACTAAACAGACGGACAGATTACATCTGTCTTTTATAAAGTTGTTGTGTGCCTTTATGGTTAATCAGCGTAATTTATATTAATTGATGTTAATTACTCCAGTGATGTGTACGACCGCTTTATTATATCAAATGCTGCGTATTACATATATATATATTGCGAAGTTAAATGTTTTAAAAACATGATGACACTTAGTGTATTCAAACATTTAAAGAATGAGCGTTGTATCAACATATCAATTTATACACGATAAATTTATTTACAAACCACGTATGACCACGCAAATGATAATAAACTTGTATCTGATTTTATGTATCCATCATACCTACGTTAAGTGGCAGAGGGGTCCAAATACAAGGACAGCTAGTTCCTGTAAACGTAATATTCAAATATCTATACATCTATAATAATATTATAAAGCGGAAAGATTTGATAGTTTGTTTTAAATAGGCTACGAAACTGCGGGACCGATTTAAAAAAATCTTTGACCGTTGGAAAGCTACACTATCCCCGGATGACATAGGCTATATTTGATTATGAAGTTCCCACGGGAACGGAAATTACGCAGATCAAACCGCGTGCGGGTAGCTAGTATATAAATATTGGAGAATTTTAAGACTGACATATCAATGCAGTGCCTGAACTATAAGGGTTTAAAACTTAAAACTGCACAGGGATTCCTATTATAACGTAGAGGAGCACTAAGACCTTACTAGATTGGCGACGTATTTAAAAGACGGCAAAAGAATGTACCTATAACCGGCGATCATGCTTGAAGAGACTGATGAATGTTGAAGAAGTGAAAGAGGTGTGCCAGCTTGAGATAGGTGGCGTTCCTTTGTTTCTGCCTCTATGAGAGAAAGGCGATAGGTCATGTTATGTATGTTAAATTGACAAGTGGCACAACTTTTGAAAAAAAAAAATACGATAACTAGCATAGTTCTGCAATCTACTAATATTCTTGTTAGCCCCTCGTGCTGAGCTAAAATGCTTGTGTTACGAGTGGGTTCGCGTCGGTAGTGCAACTAGACCACATGATCGCAAGTCCGATACCCTAGCCCTTGGGCTTGCCCCAGTCGCTGCCCTTGTCACAGTCATCTAATAATAACATGTTTAAAATTATATCAGAATGTTTCTCACGAGTTATTAATAACTGTTTACAAATAAATAGTACCCAAATATTATATGTTTCATACACCTAGTGTTATTGTCATAGTATGTCAATAATCCCACGGTACCAAGCCCATACGAATTACGCAAACTACAAGAATCTTTGAGTATATGACTTCATTGATACGATAAACCGTATGTCATGTACACATGCAGTGAATAAACATTGTTATCAATATTTATGTGAATTCTATTATGATACATATAACATTTAACAACACACTTTGCAATAAATATTAAAAAATACTTTGGAATTACGTATTAATTTTGATTTTTCGGACGGACATAAGTGTTCTTAGCCACGAGAGTTTTTGGTACGTCACTTTGGACAAAACTCCACTAAAAACTAAAAGTTAATATTAGTCAATCCCGCCAGCCTCCTCCGCAGGGGGCGCACGATTGTGCTGGTTGGTTAATTTAGATTAAAAAAAATGTAATTAGGTTCGATTCGTTTATATGGCTTGAGGATTTTAAATTTTAGTTTTTTAGGGGAGTTTTGTTCAAGTTCAGTAACTGTTCATTCATTAAGATAAATCAAACCATAAACAAAAGCGCTATACAACTAAATATTTATACCGAAAGGCCTGTTACACTCATCAGCACAACAACACTCATGTATTGTTGTGCTATACAAACAACGGACGCTAACCGCATATTTTTCCGGTTCGACATTAACAATACGAAAACAAACAACAATAATAATTATCTCATATTTAAGGACGGACACACATACACCCTTCCTCGTGGCTAACTACATAGTATAAAGTTAGCCACGAGGCTTTTAATACTTCACCGATTTTATTCTCGTGCTAAACGACGTAATGATCCAACTTTTTAAATTCCAGTATTTTCTTTATAGTTAGTCACAATGATTTTGTTACTTCACCGGGGTTAAGTCTCATAGCCAACTACCTAATGATCCAACCCTTCAATTCCAGGTTTTTTTTGGACAGACATATGTAATTAGCTTCGAGGATTTTGCTAGTTCACCGGACTAGATGGCGAGCAGGGCTCCAGCCTCATTAAAAGGTTTAAAAACTACGCGTTCCATTCCAGGAGGAGGACTCAGACGTGTGCGACCTACAGATGTCGCCACACCAGCTCATCTACGACATGTACAACACCATTGCGCTCACCGAGATCAAGGGTTACGCCATGATGCAGTTCTCCTGGATGCTGCTTAGGATATATGGAAGAGGTAAACACTAATAAATATATTTTACCTACGTGTTCAAACAGCTCCGCATACCTGCCATGTTTACAGATACAGAAGCCCGGGTAAGGTCAGATTTAGGGTAAGAAAAATCTGAATCACGATAAACTTTGCAAGAAGAATGTATAGATCTACAAACTGCAACAAATTCTAGGAACTTATACTTCTAAGAATTATAGGCAACCGCTACAAAGATGAAATATATACATAATATAAAGTTCCCTGTGAATGTAACACGTACATTCAACATGGTTATGTAACTATAAAAGTGTCAACAGCCTCGTCACGACGTCCCCTCAAGTACACGGAAAAGATCAGACCACAATGACATTTATTACAGATCAAATCATGACATGGGAACGCCACGATTTTTTTTTACAAAACTCTTTATGGATATGCCATACCAAAACAAACTGGGCTTAGATAAATGATCGAAAGAAAACTGATTTCCTATTACTACAGTTCGTACATATCAGTTTAATAGTAAACAATATTAATTATATGACAAGGAGCGATATACATATAATCGCATTATTAAAAGGTTAACGGAATGCAAAATATTTGTAAGAAGCTAGGTATCAAGTTCATTTTACAAAACATTTCCACTTGTATTTAGATCAAGGAAAACAGCAGGAAGTATTACCTGAATAAAACAATTCAATTCGTAATTAATTACACTATTTTTGTATTTCTTTTATTAGATACTAGTTAGTGGCCGCGACTTGGTACGCGTGGAATCCTATTGGACTATATTTATTACGTTATAATACATAACCTATGGCCTTATAGGTCTCTGCCTATGGGAAAGAGGCGTTAATGTATATATATTTAATTGTATCGTTTGTTTTCAGGCAATTTCACTCAAGAGGCCAGTTTAACGCGACAGAGGTACGCCGAGAGGACGGCGCAGACAGCCACGGCTGCGAGGTCCGCGCTGGCCATGGCGAAGAGAGACTTGTATCGCTGCGAGCCCAGCAGACACACTAGCGGTAAGTCATCATCACAAATATACGACACTTATAGGAAAAAATATAAGGGAACAAGGTTATAGTAAAAACCGGCCAAGTGAGAGTCGGAATCGCGCACGAAGGAAGGGTTCCGTACCATTACAATGATAGTAAAAAAAGACAAAATCACGTTTGTTGTATGGGAGCCCCTCTTTAATATTTATTTTATTTTGTTTTTAGTATTTGTTGTTATAGCGGCAACAGAAATACATCATTTGTGAAAATTTCAACTATCTAGCTATCGCGGTTCTTGATATACAGTCTGGTAACAGACAGGAAGCAAATATATCTAACACTGAAATATTTTTTTTAAATAAGATTTTCGCGTTCATGCTCACAAACAAACTCTTCAGCTTTATAAATGATACTAGCGACCCGCCCCGGCTCCGCACGGGTACAATGCTGATGTATTGTACATATAAACCTTCCTCTTGAATCCCTCTATCTATTAAAAAAAACCGCATCAAAATCCGTTGCGTAGTTTTAAAGATTTAAGCATACATAGGGATATAGGGACAGAGAAAGCGACTTTGTTTTATACTATGTAGTGATTAGTATAGATTTGATATGTCTTTGATTGAACCCACTCATAACTGGCTCTAGCTAATAGCATTATAATACAAATTACAGAGACATATGCGGAAGTGACGAAGCTGCTGCAAGGCTACATCGAGAACGAAGTGGACATGAACACCGACGCGACCTGCAGGGAGAACTGCGCCTCCTACAGCCTGGCCGAGAGCCACAACTGTTACAAGGAATTGTACTGCGCCAAACAGACCAAGTGCCAGGGAAGGATCATTGACTGTCAGTTCTTCGACTCGGACATGTGGGTGTGCCCGGCGGTCAGTACCACTTTTTACGCTACTTTTTATAATAAAAATACAGTTTATGTTATCTTTTCTTAATATCTTTTGGAAATATTGGTGGTCAATAATATTTTCCTCGTAATGAATGTTACTTAAATTAAGTTTAATATTGAAATTGGAACCACTACTTCTTTTTACTAATATACCTAGCCAGTATTTTTTTAAACATTTCCGTAAATAGCTTTTAAAAATAAATTAACATAGGATATATTTTAATAAAATATTTGCATAATTAGACCTTCTTTTTTTATTGGTACACCATAAATAGTTAAATAGTATGACCTATATAGATAAGATATAGTAAATAAAGAACCATTTTTTAATTATTTCAGAGTGATACCAGTTTTAGAAGATACGAATGGATCGAGTACGAGAACGGCAGAACTCTGGGGAAAGTCGGATCCTGCAGACACGGAACTACTAAGGTAACTAACGCTTTCACTCGATACCCAACGCGGTTGTACCAATATTCTTTTAGCTTTCACGCCTTGACGCTCTCGAATCTGTTTAAAAATACAAGTTAAATATTCTCTTTCTTCAAAAATTGGTTGAATATATAGGGTAATACTGCACCCCACCAATGATTGGCACAGCTTCTTTATATGTAAAAAAACAAGAAGCCACAAAAATCTACTTTTTCTATGGTTATGCTTTTTCAAATGGCAGCTCTTGAAGTGACATTTAAATGGATTTGGAGAAATATATAAAATAAAATTATAGTATATAAAATTGGAGAAAAAAATATTTTTTTATTTGTACAATTTAAAAATTACATTTCGAACGAAACAACGTGTAAAAATATTACTATAGTTACTTTTTACTGTTATATTCTCTTAAAAACGCCGATGTCTGTTAAAGTGCCACTAATTGGACGTTTTCCCCTACTTATGTTGCAACTTGTTGAGTTTTAAGTTTGTATCCAATATGCATAGGTGGACTCATGGTGGCGATGGTTGTTCTGGCACTGCTCCTACTGCATGTGTCTGTGTGACGACGCCAGCTACGACTCTCACCGGTACTTCAGTCTACGTGAAGCGACATCCGACATTAAGAACAACAAGTTAGTCCCTTGAATGTTCGGGACACCCGCACACTTTGGACGCTACAGATATAATAAGGCTCTAGAAAACAATCAAAAGAATATCCCAATTTAAAGAAGACACAAAAGTATACGACACTTTTCAGCAGATTTCTAATTCACACTCTGAAGATTCTGCTCGACCCGGAATACCACACGTCAATCAAACGCTATCATATATTTATTTTTTTCCCAAAGGTGGACTCTTGGTGGAGATGGACACTGACTCATTGCTCGTATTGTTTCTGTCTGTGTGAAGACGAGCCGAGCGTTGCCCAACGTTTCTTCAGCTTGCGAGAAGCGGTCGCAGATATATCACGCAACAAGTCAGTACTAAATGACATGGGATGGATTGGACTAAAGGACTATATCGGCTCAATCTAATAACTGTTCTAACCATGCTAACTATCACGTTCGCATGCTGTTGAATGACAACAGTGTGCGAGTAAGATAGAAGACATCTATAGCTCAGGTTCAATTCAAAAAGAGAATAGTAACGCAAAGCCGTTAGTAAATCTCGATATGAATGGAACCTTTCCTTAAATGGGTCTTTTGGCTTGCTGTCCATAGCGCTTTTAATTAAATATGGTGAATTTTCCATTGTAGTTCTTTTAATATGGGTATTATGTGTTGTAGCTCTTCTGTATATGTTTTAACAGCGTTGGTGTGCGGGTGATCTGTTTTATTAAAACAATAAGTGTTTTAAATTACGGTTATGTCTGTGAAATATCTAATTTAATCATAAATGTTTCAGGGTAGTGACTGGAATCCGTCTCGTGAAGCTCAACAGAGTATTCCACATACAAATATATGAGGGCACGTTGGTAGAGCGTGGCTTTGTAGAATCTTCCGAAGAAGTGAAGGTTCCACCCTTCGACCCCAATAATAACGGAGTGAGTGAGGGAGTGGATTATCACCAACTGACTTATGAGAAACGTGCTATCGATTTGGACGAGTTAGACTCGCCTCAAGGACATGTTTTGACAGGAGCAAGGTGAGAGGAAATATATTCAATGCATCTTTTGTATTTATAATAATAACTGTATATTACTTGGAATTGCTCTAAATAAATCTACCATAACAATGTTTAGTAGTCAGCAAAAAATATTACATTTTAATTCTTTTTTCTTTCTAGGTTCCGCATGATTGGTGCTCACCTGCACTTCGAGATTCGTTCGACTCCGTTCAACTATACCACGGGTAAGCTGTACCCTGAGAAGAGCCAGTGGATCAGCAACGACAACACTGAAGGGTCTGATGTTCCCAGGTAATCATTACTATTGAATATTTGTCAATTTTCTTAGCACTTTGAGGTAGTGACATGCTGCAGAATTATTTAAAGCTATGAAAGTTTGTATCATCTGCAGTAAAGATAGAGTTTTTCACTGAGTTTTTAAGGGCTCGATAGAACTATTGAAACAAAAAGGTTGCATTACCAATATATGGTGCCGATATTCACTTAGAAAATTATACAAAAAAAAAATGATATCGAGGGCCGGTTGGGAGTTGCCGTGGCCGATTGGTAATTAATATGTACACATGGCCATTTATATTTATTTTCGATTCGCAGGTCACGTCTGCAATTAGTGAAGCCGGACATTCCTACTCGCGTGCACTTGCCGCAGCGCATCGACTCGAAACACGACCAGTACCTAGAGTTCACTCACACCGACATGGACGCTGACGCAGCACAAACCACCGTGCCCTTCATAGACATACAACCCGTGCTGCCTAACCGAGGTAACTCACAGCTTTACACTATTTAAATATATACTAAGACGGAATCCCTAAATGCTGGGAGGCAAATTGACATATTTTTATCGGAATTAAAAGTATAATCCGCAAAGTAACGCCTAATTCTATTAATTTTATACTAATATATAAAGCTCAAGAGTTTGTTTGCTTGCTTGAACGCGATTATCTCAGGATCTACTGGTACAATGTGACAGCCCCTTCATCTAAGAAGGCTTTAGGTTATATTTTATTTTTTGAAGTTCCCAAGGGAATCGCAGAGCTATTAAAGGTAGATATTTTATCTTTATAATCCGCAAATTAACGCTAGATTCGATTAATTCAATAATATATGCTTAAGTTAACTATTTTCTTTATATTAATTCAGATAGGTAACATTTTACAAGTGTGGAACATAAACTATATCTAATTAGCTCGACACATTAATCGATTAGTTCCATATAATCTAATTATATGATTTTCTTTGACACACAGTAAGTAAGTCACGAATACATCATTATCTGTGTAACTAATGTATACAGTCACGAAAATAATACACGACTATACTGTAAACTTTAAATATACACCTTGAATTTTTAATCGTTGCTATTGACTATAGGACGTTTTTCAATCAGTAATACTGGCTGTTGAGCCTTGTAAGTGAACTTTGTATGAATGTATTCACATAAAGGTAACTCATACGATTTACTGAAGACTTTATGTATATCAGTAAATAATATTGTTCTTAAATAAGCAAATCGAAATAATGTTCTTAAATGTGTTAATGCATGGTAAATGACATATAACAAGCGCGAATTATTCGTCTAAGTAAGTAATAAACTAATTCACTAGGTAATATTTTAGGTTGTACAAACGGGAACCTATAAGACAGGTTCAAAGTAATTTTTAATGAAACTGAATAAGTATATGCACACTGCACAGGTCTATTATACTATCAAAAATAAAACATACTGCTGAGTAACGACAAAAAAAAAATCATGGCGTATATAAGTACTTGATAATTATTTATTTTTACTTTTGATAACTACAGCCATTTTTAACACAACAATAAGAGTAAATAAAGGAATGTTTAATTTCCCGCTCATTGTAATACATATATTCAAAGTATCAAAACGTTTTTTCCAGCTTCGAACTCCAAGGGTGCTACATTGAACAGCGGTGCTGGCGTATATCACCGGGGCTCCGCAGGCTCCGGAGGGTTCATCGGCCTCAAGCTCCGCACCTACGACTACTCCAAACACGTAAAGGCGGAACCGCCACTAACTGAGTTCACAGTAGAAACATCCGATACAACGGATTTTACGCCTCTCGTTAATTAGAATAGAACTCATTTTTGTATACTCTTATTAATTTTAATGTAGTTTAATTTGTGACTTTTTGATAATATGTATTTTGTAAGAATTAGGTATTGTGTTTCATTTCGGATTTGAATTATGGGAAATGTGTGGATGTGAAATGTCATAATATTGACATGAAGAGCATATAAGTGCTTAATATTACGTAAATTAGAAGAGTAGAGAGTAGAATTTAAGTAAAATTGCTAAGGGTTGTATCATCTACATAGCATAAAACAAAGTCGATTTCCGCTGTCTGTCTGTCCCTATGTATGCATTAGATCTTTAAAACTACGCAACGGATTGTGATGCGGTTTTTAATAGATAGAGTGAAGGTTTATATGTATAATGCACACATGTAGAGTTGCCATCTTTAAAATTAGGCAACCCATGATTCTAGAGCTCAAAAACCGGATATGCCATCAGGTTTACCTCTCCCCTCCTCCCCGGACTACCTCTGAACTAGGACAAATCCGGGGCATCCGGACGTATGGCAATCCTACACCCATGCAGAACTGGGGCAGGTCGCTAGTTATATCATATTTGGACTAAATTAATAATAGACTTTTCTGATGAAGTTAGAAATAAATGTAAATTCAAATAATGAGGTGCATCAAACTTTATACAGGGTGAAATGTTAGTCACCAGCCAAATTTTTTCTAGGCATTAGGTATCATTCACTAACACCAATTTTGAAAAAAAAACGATACCTAAAATTTTCATAATTTATAATTTACTCGAAGGAATTATCCGCTCTGCGTGGTCACCAAGTAAAATGTTAATAATACTACGTGCCGCGCGAACATCAATGAGAGCGCACGTCGTTAACCCCGCCCCCACTACCCCTGAGCGGCACTACCTATGATCTAGTCGGCCACGCGCACCCCTTCGCGGGCCTTTGTGACGTGATTTCTCAATATTTTTGTATTGAGTGATACTAAATGAAAAAACACGTATTCAATGATTTTTACTAAAGATTAACATATCAAAATTTGGCTGGTGATTAAAATTTCACCCTGTATTTATATAAGGGTTATATTTTTGTGTGTATGCTTATGGTACGTGCAATATGCACTGCACGCCTAGCCTATGAATTAATCGTGTTTCAGATGTTATTATATTTTTATTACAATCTCATCAGCTTTATCATAAATATACTCTCTTATAGCACCACTCTTTAAAAATCACTGCAATAATAAGCATAAGTAAATATATATTTACAAATCAAGTCATGACTAGCGATAAATACATCCTACACTTTATGCTTTAACACCATTGTAATAAGATATAAATTTGCATGGCAAACTCTTTCTATAATAAAGATATAATATTTTGACCTTGTTATCTTAGTCAACTAATGTTTTCTAATAAGACTGTAATAACAAATAGGTCTTTATTTAGGTCGTTTTTATCATCTGGTGTTTTGTGGTTAAATTTTGAATGTTTACAAATAAATTGGATGTCAACATTTCTAGTCTGTGCACGATAAGAAATAAGTAATGAATATAAGCTTAACCCACATTGGCCTTGCGCGTTCTTCGTACGAGTAAACGGCGTGAACAATATTCCGATTCCTAAATCCTCGCTACCCCCTTTTAACTCTGGCGTCGTCATCCACACGTGTCACATGCTCGAGGAACGCGTACGTTCATTGTGTAGCTTAATCTTATGATTTTAGTGGGTTTTATTTATTATGCCTAGAGAATCCTTTAAAATAAGTAGCACCGGACGCGACTAATCCATCCAAGTAACGTGCACATAAATTATCAATTATTGATGGATCGATTGTACACATTTTTTTAATTAAGATATAGAAAAAGTATATGCGTTAATAATCATCCTTATAACGGCCAGTTATATTGTTCTATATTATCATTAATTATCTAATTTAAACTAGATTCAAAAACACTAGTTTATATTTAAAAATAAGTACATTTCATGCCAAATATGCCAAGTTTAAATACAGTACACCATATTTATTAAAGACAGCATACAAAATTAAACTAAAACATTATGCCAAAATCGATTTCAAGTACCTAAGTTAAGGCTATCCAGATGTCACACAGAATATTTATTTTTTATAAAGAACTAGCGGCTTCTCGCGGTTTTACCCGCGTCTACTCCAGTGGGTCGGAGCGTGATTTTTGTCACCTATATGTTAGTCGAGCTTATTAACTATCCCCGTGCAAAGTTGCAGCTAAATCCATTCAGTAGTTTTTGCGTGAAAGAGTAACAAACATCCATCCATCCATACTCATAAACTTTCGCGTTAATAATATTAGTAAGAAAAATCGACTACAAATGTAAGATCGCGTGGAGATACCGTCCGAATAGGCATGAGGCAAGATTTGGAAATCCTCTTGCGCAACGTGGGTAGTCATTTTCTAAGTACGAAAAACACAATATTTCGGTAATAAATTTAAATTTAACGAAGTTTAGCCATATTTCTATTAAATTTTAAATAGCGCGCGAAAAAAGGCCTCTAGTGTCATGGCGTTGGCTATGACGTCACGCTATTGTAAAAAATGTCATTGAGTCCGCCAAACCTAACGTAGTGGTTAAATTCTCTTTGTTACAATATCGTGACGTCATGCGCCGTGATTGGTGTTTCAGTCAAAATGGCCGATTGCAGTAATTTAATCTTTTATTTTATTAAAAATCACATTAATCTCAAGGTTATATGTAAAAATAAATACGTGTAATAATTTATTTTTATATGTACTTTCCCCTAAAAACATTAAATCTTTAATTTTTTGATACTGTCGTCACGCCTTTTGGTAACAAACATTGTTCTACAAATGTTAGCCCTTCACAAGCAAGTTTTATAATGTTATCTTTTATGTATGGTTACTAATATTTGGCAGTTCTATTTGTCATCAAAACGTAAGATTAATATTTTAAAGTGAGGCATATGATTCTTTACAAATACATGTAAAATTAGCTCTAGTGTCTTTCAATAGAAGATTTAAGTGGTATGATTAGCATACCACTGCAATGGAGAGGACGAGTCCCACATACCCCTTCGCCTGCGCGAATTCGTTACTCATCTACGACATATAGCATTTCACCCCAGACAAAATAAAAGGTACGAACGAACACCCCTGACACAGGTTGGAAGTAATTTTAATCTCTAATTTTGAATGCTATTAAAAAGTATATACATAGATGTATATTTATTACCAAAAATAAGTAGTTTTGCGAAGTATTAGCAAGCACAACACTATATGGGTGCGCTAGAGCTCACCTGCACTCGGAGCGGGTGCACGGCCAGCAGCGCGAGCAGGTCGTGCGGCGGCAGCACGTCGCGCGCGCGCACGCCCAGCGCGCGCGCGCCCGCGCACAGGAACGCGGACAGGTAGCGGTGCAGCGGGAAGTGGAACGACGCGTGCATCACCTCCGTCTGCGACCGGGATACATCATGTTCTAACGAACGGGACCGACGGCGTAACGGGCTTTCCGAGGCACAGAGGGCAGTCGTGTGACACAAAGATTTCGTGTCCTGCGTGGGGATCAAACCCACGACCACCGAGATTTAAAACGCCCTCCGTGCCAAATACCGCTACGCTACGGAGGTAATTTAAAGCGACATGTTACACAAACACTTAAATATTGGTATGTCCACATTGGACCCTTGGACATTCTGGCAGAAAATAATTATTATAACCTGATCACTCAAAACTCATAATTTAAGTCTTGCGGTATAAATCTCGCTTTAAGTCTCAGATGTCTTAGGTAAGATTCTAATGCCGGATTAAAACCTTTCTACAAGAGCAAATATTTACTTCCGGGTCCTCATATGCCTTTAAGAAATCAATGATGATGAATGATAGTGTTCGATAAAAGGCAGCAACGTTTACGTATGCATACAGGGTTATTTGTAAAACACCAACAACCTCTTAAGAGGTCATTGTACTCATCATTATAAACAATGCATTTTGACGAGTTAAACAAACATAAATGTAAGGAGCATTTTCTTTTCACGATTTCAGATATTGTCTCATAGTAAAAGTTGTTTATAATGATGATTACATAGCCTCTTAATAAGTTGTTGGTGTTTTACTAATAACCCTGTATACAGGATTCACTAAAAAAGTCTCTTATGTAAACAAAAAACAATGTTCGCCATGGGCTACTCGTAAGAGACCACTCCTGCACGGACACTCACCCTCTCCATGTGCGGCGTGGTGAAGTGCACGGCGTCCAGCCACTCCTGCAGGTAGGTGAGCGCGGCGGAGATGATCCGTCGTGCGAGCGGCGCGTGCGACTCGTCCGTGAGGTGCGACAGCACGGACCACATGGGGTAGGCGGCCGCCTCCAGCTCGCACGAGAACGTGTATCGTTCACATCACTCACCCTCTCCATGTGCGGCGTGGTGAAGTGCACGGCGTCCAGCCACTCCTGCAGGTAGGTGAGCGCGGCGGAGATGATCCGTCGTGCGAGCGGCGCGTGCGACTCGTCCGTGAGGTGCGACAGCACGGACCACATGGGGTAGGCGGCCGCCTCCAGCTCGCACGAGAACGTGTATCGTTCACATCACTCACCCTCTCCATGTGCGGCGTGGTGAAGTGCACGGCGTCCAGCCACTCCTGCAGGTAGGTGAGCGCGGCGGAGATGATCCGTCGTGCGAGCGGCGCGTGCGACTCGTCCGTGAGGTGCGACAGCACGGACCACATGGGGTAGGCGGCCGCCTCCAGCTCGCACGAGAACGTGTATCGTTCACATCACTCACCCTCTCCATGTGCGGCGTGGTGAAGTGCACGGCGTCCAGCCACTCCTGCAGGAAGGTGAGCGCGGCGGAGATGATCCGTCGTGCGAGCGGCGCGTGCGACTCGTCCGTGAGGTGCGACAGCACGGACCACATGGGGTAGGCGGCCGCCTCCAGCTCGCACGAGAACGTGTATCGTTCACATCACTCACCCTCTCCATGTGCGGCGTGGTGAAGTGCACGGCGTCCAGCCACTCCTGCAGGTAGGTGAGCGCGGCGGAGATGATCCGTCGTGCGAGCGGCGCGTGCGACTCGTCCGTGAGGTGCGACAGCACGGACCACATGGGGTAGGCGGCCGCCTCCAGCTCGCACGAGAACGTGTATCGTTCACATCACTCACCCTCTCCATGTGCGGCGTGGTGAAGTGCACGGCGTCCAGCCACTCCTGCAGGTAGGTGAGCGCGGCGGAGATGATCCGTCGTGCGAGCGGCGCGTGCGACTCGTCCGTGAGGTGCGACAGCACGGACCACATGGGGTAGGCGGCCGCCTCCAGCTCGCACGAGAACGTGTATCGTTCACATCACTCACCCTCTCCATGTGCGGCGTGGTGAAGTGCACGGCGTCCAGCCACTCCTGCAGGAAGGTGAGCGCGGCGGAGATGATCCGTCGTGCGAGCGGCGCGTGCGACTCGTCCGTGAGGTGCGACAGCACGGACCACATGGGGTAGGCGGCCGCCTCCAGCTCGCACGAGAACGTGTATCGTTCACATCACTCACCCTCTCCATGTGCGGCGTGGTGAAGTGCACGGCGTCCAGCCACTCCTGCAGGTAGGTGAGCGCGGCGGAGATGATCCGTCGTGCGAGCGGCGCGTGCGACTCGTCCGTGAGGTGCGACAGCACGGACCACATGGGGTAGGCGGCCGCCTCCAGCTCGCACGAGAACGTGTATCGTTCACATCACTCACCCTCTCCATGTGCGGCGTGGTGAAGTGCACGGCGTCCAGCCACTCCTGCAGGTAGGTGAGCGCGGCGGAGATGATCCGTCGTGCGAGCGGCGCGTGCGACTCGTCCGTGAGGTGCGACAGCACGGACCACATGGGGTAGGCGGCCGCCTCCAGCTCGCACGAGAACGTGTATCGTTCACATCACTCACCCTCTCCATGTGCGGCGTGGTGAAGTGCACGGCGTCCAGCCACTCCTGCAGGTAGGTGAGCGCGGCGGAGATGATCCGTCGTGCGAGCGGCGCGTGCGACTCGTCCGTGAGGTGCGACAGCACGGACCACATGGGGTAGGCGGCCGCCTCCAGCTCGCACGAGAACGTGTATCGTTCACATCACTCACCCTCTCCATGTGCGGCGTGGTGAAGTGCACGGCGTCCAGCCACTCCTGCAGGTAGGTGAGCGCGGCGGAGATGATCCGTCGTGCGAGCGGCGCGTGCGACTCGTCCGTGAGGTGCGACAGCACGGACCACATGGGGTAGGCGGCCGCCTCCAGCTCGCACGAGAACGCCGCGTAGTACGACGACGGCTCGAACTCGATGTGCCCGCCCACTTCGCGAACGTTTACGTTCATGCCTGGAAGACGAACGGTATAGTTGTACACGCACTTTGGGACACGATGACTGACTAGTCATAAAAGTATGAAAAAAAAATAGGTGTTACGCACTAATATAATATTGGAACAAAAGGTGCTGGTATTAGTTACGCTATGACTTAATATATGTGACAATGATAAAAATAAAGGTATAAAATATAAAAGGTACACTAAAATTTAGAATTTCGTTATAATAGGGATTAGGACTACGCTTGCCGCCCCTGTTGCTAAAAGGTCCGCGATAGACGTATAGAATACCGAATTGTAAGCAACAAATTGATGAAGTATATTCTAGCCCAAAATACCCATCTTGTTAATTCTTAGCACGAATCCTAAACAATCCAAACGTTTACAACCTATAATGTCTCACCTTGCAGCATAGACAAGAACTCGAACCACATGTCCACCAGCGCGTCGTCCTGCAGGAACAGCAGCGCCACGCTCTTGTGGGACAGCACGTTGTTGAAGTCGGACACGAGCGGCCAGTAGCAGTGCTCCTTCATGACGCGGCGCGTGCAGTCGATGACGTAGTGGAAGTTCTTGTCGGGCTCGTGCAGCGAGTTCTGCACCAGGATCTTGCCCATCATGAGGCGCAGCGACAGCACCATGACGTGCAGCAGGTGCAGCTGCTGCACGCAGCGCAGCGCCAGCGCCTCGTTGGAGAACAGCTGCACGGACATGTGCACGACGCGGTTGGACAGCGTGTCGGGGTCGGCCGCGTCCTCCAGCACCAGCGGGATGCGCGCGTAGTGCAGCACGAACGTGCGCGTCAGGTGCTCCTGCGCACCACCACATCCAGCGTTAGGGGTACTTATTTAAATTATTTGGCTTAAATAGACCAAGATAAATATATTCAGTCAAAGAAGTATCGGGAATGGATGATTTGTTCATGGTTCCAAATTTTTTTTTTGTTTTTTTTTTGTTTTCGTTAGTTTGGCACAACTGTTTTCCATTTTGGCGCGGAGTTTGAGTTGCATCTGTTATTTATATTCAATACAGTGCTGATTTTAGTTATATCATATCTAGCGTGTATTGCGAATTTCATAATGGACAAAAACATCGAACAAAAAGTTTGTCTTAAATTTTGCATCGCCAATGGAATTTCGTGATCGGAGTCACTGAAAATGTTACAGAAGGCTTACGGTGAATCGACTTTATCAAAAACACGTGCTTGTGAGTGGTACAAAGCGGTCGAGATGTGATAGTAGATTTGCCTCGCTCTGGTAGGCCATCAACGTATGCAACTGAAGTTAACATCGCAAAAGTGAAGGAAATAGTGACTGAAAATCCTCATTCAACTTCGAGAGAGATAGCCGCCGAACTTCCTGTATCTCACCAGTCGATTCGTACCATTTTAACTAATCATTTGGATATGAAACATGTTACCGCTCGGCTACTCCCAAAAGACCTGAATTTTCTCCAAAAACTCAATCGCATGAGAGTCGCTGAGGACATGCTAGAACGAGTCAATTCCGACCCAACATCCATGAAACGCATTGTTACTGGTGACGAGACCACGCCAAAGTCGATCAAAAGTCAAAGTTATGCTGACTTTTTTCTTGGACTATCGCGGTGTTATGCACTCGGAATTCTTGTTAGAAAGTCAAACGGTAAATAAAGAATATTATTCAAGCGTTATGCGGCATTTAAGAGAGAAAATTCTACGAAAAAGGCCAGATTTGTGGAAAGACAATTCTTGGATTTTGCACCACGATAATGCTTCTTCGCACAAGGCCATCATTGTGAACGATTTTTTGACCAAACACCGTCGAGCAACCACCATATTCAGCAGATATGGCTCCAGCCGACTTCTTTATTTTTCCTAAACTCAAATTACCACTTCGTGGCACCCGTTTTCAATTGGAAGAACATAAAGGAGAATTCGCGGCGAGAACTGAACTCAATTCCGGAAACAGCGTTTAAAAAATGTTTTGATGATTGGATTATTCGTTGACGTAAGTGTATCGTTTCAGAATACTTTGAAGGTGATAAAATAAATTTGGATGAATAACAAATATTTTGTGTATTATTGATCTTTTCCCGTTACTTTGTTGATAGAGTAGTATATGGTAGTTTCTCGAAATCTAAAAAGCGCTTAAATAAATATATTTAAATTGACATAAGTACATATAGAGATGAAAACTATGTCAGTCATTTTGGTCTATACATTTTGCGTTACAAAAACTTGCAAAAAGACATAAATGTATAGAAATGAATCAGTAAATGGCTTTTATTTATAAGGTCTATGTGTAAATTGTAAAAGGGGTTGAGGTTTGAACCTACAAGTGAATGTAAAAAAAAATATGAATATGAAATCTGCTCATAATAACATAGTATGGAATTAGATTTGGAAAAAAGTTCCTTAAAGCCAAGTTTGCTCTTCAAAATCATGTCTTTAGGAAGAAGCGTCATTGGCTATTAAAACATAATAAAAATAGATTCGATTTCTATTTCAAAGTCAAAAGCAAAAGCAGTAAACCTGTCTCACTTTCAGTGGCGTAGGTAGGTGGTCGAAGGCCCTGGAGCAAAAAATAACTGAATCCCCTAAACTGTTTAGGTTTTATCAATGTATGTACATATTTCAAAAGTCAATAAGAGGATTGCTAATAAGGTTTTGGGGCCCCCCTGAGCTCGGGGTCTCGGAGCACTGCCCCGCCCAGCCCTTCGATAGCTACGCCAGGGCCAGGGCTTACCTTATAGTCCTGGTCGGGTAGCATGTTGAGCAAGAAGCAGACCACGTTCTGTGGGAACTCGTACTTGAACGTCCAGAATATGAACTCGTCTAGTAGTGTGTTGTGTTGTAGTCGCGGCGCCAGCGCAGGCAGATGCCGGTATCTGATAAAACAAAAGCATATTTCTTAATCTATACTAATCTACCCTGAAGATTTTTTTTTTAATGGAGTTGAAGATTCTACATCGTCCCCTCTGTTTAAAAAAAAATCTTTCGCACTTCGAAAGCTGTTAATTTCAGATATTTATTTTTTATCGTAGCCATACCGCGGTTGCTCCCATTTAGTTTCTGTCTCAAGCAACTCTTCTTACAGTATTTATCTTTTTTTTTTCTTATATATATTTTCTTACAAAAATATTTATATTCTTTAAAAATAGCGCACCCTTAGAAATATAGTGACCTAATTCAAAATTTCGTATGTGTGACTTTAATTCATATTACGACCTAAATTCACCGTTTGCATCGGCCGATATTAAAAAGGTTGAAATTAAAAACTAATAAAATACACATATTTTTAAAACCACCGAATATTTAATTTATTTTTACAAAATTAATGAATTTGACAATTTTTTTTCGCCATTTACTTGAAATTTGGTATTTTCAAATAGGTCACTATATTTCTAAGCGTTCGATAGATATTAAACACTAGATATATAATGTAAATTCATCTTAGTTATTATATTACTATGTTCTCATTATATTCTACACTATTTCGTTCTTGCACGTCTTTTATTTCTAGCTTCTATTTTTGTATAATATATTTATCATCTTTGTAGTGTTGAAACACTAGGCCTCAAAATCAAGGAGGACTAAGAGCTGACCAACGGCAACCAAGCCAGTGATTCTATAACACAGTATTTTAGTAGTTTTTTTTATTTTTCATTTAATCATATTGTGTAGTGTTAACTGAGTACTAACTCATCAGGAGGTTCCGGCGCCGGGAAGCTCTCGAGTGCTTTCTCGTACATCTTGTTGGACTCTGCCATGTAGCCGCCGTACTCCGTGTCAGGGAACGGTGGCTCCACCAGGTTGCGATACATCTGCAGAATAACATCACATTTTAATATAATCGACTATCTGAAAAAGAAACAGGTGTTGCTGTCTTATTAAACTGTTAAAAAACTCAAACTTGCACATCCTTTGAAGATAAAACCACGGCTCAGAAGTTTGGTGCTTCTATCGCTTTAATTTACAAGACTCGGTCACATGGTTGCGACATACAAATACACCGCACATGTTATGGTCGACATAACGTACTGTCACCCTAACATGTCTCGCAATCATGAGACGGAGTTACTTAACAAGTCACGGACCTCTCAGATTTCGGGTCTACATGGGTATCGGAAGCTTCATTGTGAACTAAGGGTCGAAGGGGGCCGCGTGTCTCGCATGTCACCACCCAAAATATACTAATGTATGCAGCGACAAAATTAATATGTATTAGTAAAATAACAGACAAATTTTAAAAGTAACAGAGCTATACAAACCTGTGGATTAATTAACGCTTTAGTCATGGCGGAGCGCATCAGGTCGCCCATGTTGTTGAACTCCATCAGCATCTTGACGTAGCCCTCGCACTCCTGCACCGTGATCTTATAGCTATCTGAGGAAGTCTGTGTGCCGCAACTGGAAACAAATGTTACATTTTATAAGGCCCCATAGTTTTGCTAATTAAATATCTGTGTATACACGATGCGAATGTGAGATGAACTACTTGCGTACATCGGAAAATACGAACACGTTAAGTCCCATAGAGGTTGGCAGAGACTACTTCCTTCCACTTGCGACGTTGACACACCACTTCACCTTTTTTTTTTTTTCGTATCGACATTTTATGTAGGTAGCCAGGTTGCTTTTGCTACTTCACCGGGCATAAAGGAGCAGAGCTACAGCCTTAATAAATGGTTAAAAAACTACAAACTAAGCAACCTGCGCAATAGGGGGGGGGGGGCTTGGACCTCGGCTCAGGGCGGTCGCTGGCGATAAGATTGAGGGATTATGACTTTAAGTATTTTAGGGAAGTTTAGTGCAACTGTCGCTCTGCTTTACAGTTCTCGGGCCTCTCGGACTTCCGGTCTACGAAGGCATCGGATGGTTCGCCTCTTCTACATTCATTAATCTCCACATGCAACTCTTTAGGTTAATAGTACTTTTAACCTGGCCTTTCTTAAGAACGTCCGCCTTGGTCTTGCCCTATCAACACTTCCATACACATTCGCCCTGTAAATGCTACTTGTTAGTCCTTTTTCTTTTATTCTATATTATGTCTCAACCAATTTAGCATATCTTTCTCATTCCTTGTCACTACATCCACTTTCATACTACGACGTTCTCTTATCGCGCATGTTTCATAACATCATATTATATGAAAATTGTATAGATGTTACGGCTAAAGGTAGGTGTGAACATAAACTTAAGATTAGCCGGCTAAACCTAGGTCTAGCCGACCACATGCGGTTAATTAAACTTAGATCAACCTGAATAAGTCCCTGTTCAACTCCATTGGTTTAGGTTTAGGTGTTTTTTTTTTTTAACCACCCCAACACCTTTTTGTGCCGTGCATAGGTATTGTTTAATTTAATTAAAACCTAGAATATCACGACGCAAACTAACATGTTATCGAACTTAAGCTGCTTCTCGAAGATATACCTAAGTTTAGCCGGCTAATCTTAAGTTTATGTTCACACCTACCTTTAGCCGTAACATGGATACCATGCAACGAGCAGCAGCGGTCACCTGAGTATTATAGTATTAGCCAACCCAGCTTTCAAGCATGGTGACTATGGCAACTAAGGAAGATGGGGTGTTGTCATAGCTTCAGCACTTCAGCATTGGACATTATACGATTGTGAACCCGCATTGTATTTTTTTTTTAAGTTTTAATGTTTCATTACACAATTCCATGCTATTTTATTTCTAAATACGACTTACTATAAATAATATTGCTACAAGTGTTTGAAACCGTAGCAGTAGAAATGTGTGGCTTCGCTAATCACTAAGGCTAAGTGGGTATTATTTAAATTTTCCTAATAGTACTTCATATAATAAAAGGAGCAAAGGCTTTCACAACTTCTAAATTTATCACCGTATAAAATTTTCATCGTTTATTATATTCTGAAACAGGTTTACAGGTTTACTACTCTTAATCATTCTATCTATCGATGAGGAACATTTTACAGAAATGATTACTATCATTTCTGTAAAATGTTCGTCATCATCATCAGCCCGTATAATGTCCACTACTGAATTTAAGGGCGGAGGGCGGGAGGACTCTCGAGGGAGAGGTTTGCCATAATCAACACGCTTGGCATGCCAAATATTTGTCTTGATTTAAATCAACTATGCATTCCACTTGCATTATTTTTTTTTCATTTGGTAAGTAATTTTTCTTTGGAATGTTATGACTGGATTCTTCAATCAATTATTTACATAAAACCCTTCTTAAACAATAGAGTTTCAGTAAACATTCGCACGTAAGATTATTTTCACAAATAAGAGTTTTGTCATACAGTGAATACTTCAGTTATTACGGTACGAAATGTATAACACGACTGGAACTAACCTGTTTTCTCTAAAATGTTGTAGAAGCCGCAGTATAAGTCTTGGCATTATGGCTTCTGCGACACACATGAGGGAGGCGGGCACGTCCCCAGGTCGAGGGCATTTGTTACCATGATTACTGCAAAACCTGAAACATCAGAAACACATATTAACTACAGTCTTATAATGCATACTTGTACGCGGAGTAAGTCTGCACATATATATATTCTATCCTAACGTTCACCTTTTGCTACCCTACTTCTTCTACTCTTTGATCCATTCACGGCATACGGTTGCCTGGAAGAGATTGCTTTTAGCGATAAGGCCGACAATTGCATAATATGTATTATTGTTATTATAAATTATTAATGTTTGTCTTACTATTTTATTTTGCAATAAAGTGTACTTCATTCATATTATTATTTAAATAAAAAAACAAAATATCTAGTGTTACTTCCGCTCAAAAATGTGTCCAAATGCAGGGACGCACTATTTGCACCGCAAAAATTATGCACAATATGCAGGAAGGAATATATGACATGCAAAAATACAATCACCAGCCCTTAATAATGCGTCTATATGCGGGAATATACATACTTTTGAAAAATATAATAACCAGCCAAAGGCCCTTCCGAAGAGCCGAAGTGTCTTCAGCTTCTGATTGTATTTCTGCTTGATTTTATTTTACATACTGCGCCTATTTTTTTAAATAAAACAAGCTCAACGAGGTGTCAAAATGTTGCAATGCCATTTTTGCACCGTCCTCTTGCACGTAAAAATTATGCGCAATATGCAAATAGGAAAATAAATACTGCGGATTTCCGCAAAGTAACGTCTAATTCTATTAAATATAATAATAACACTTTATAGCACGCATAAATGTCAAAATAAAGAATGAGATTATACCTATATCAGCTTATTTAATTACCCTTAATTAATTCAGTGTGTACGACGTGATGTATTTTCTCATGATCATCATCATCAGCCCGTACAACGTCCACTGCTGAACAAAGGCCTGCTCCCAAGGGAGGGTAGCTGCCCGTTCCCTGGTATACGCTTGTTATAGATGATGTTATAACAATCGGGACCAACGGCTAAACTTTCTTTCCAAGGCACGACGGGTAGTCCCTCAACCTAACAGATCCGGAAAGAAATCTTAGAATTTACCCAAAGATTTTTTGTCTGGTGTGACACGACCTCAGAGACTTAAAGCGAGCCAAATACCGCTACGCTACGGAGGGCGTCGATTTTCTAATTTTACCTTAAATATTAACACGTTATGTAATCCTTACTATCCTTACTAATATTTTAAATGTGAAAGTAACTCTGTCTGTCTGTCTGTCTGTCTGTTACGCAATCACGCCTTAACTACTGAAGCGATTTATATGAAATTTGGTGCTGATGTAGTCTAGAGCCTGAGAAAGAACATAGGCTATATTTTATTATAAATTTCCCACGGGAACGGGAGTTACGCGGGTGAAACCGCGCGCGGGAAGCTAGTCTAATGATATAATAAAGACATTGTAGAAAATGTGAGGTTACCCTTGACACAATTAAGGTCGCCACTTGACATTCATCACAGTGGACTATCGACGCCGAGACGCCCTCAGCGCCTATTCATGACTTCCATCTATAGAAGGTATCTAGATTCACAATACTAGACAGATAGACAATGCACCTAATACTACATAACTAAAGTTATATGTAGTAAGCTAAGAGGGTTTTGCTTCTTCATGCATATATAGCCGACCAGGACTCCAGCTCTATGAAATGGTTTATAAACTACTAGCTTCCGCGCGCGGTTTCACCCGCGTAACTCCCGTTCCCGTAGAAACTTTATAATAATATATACCTTATAGCCTTCCTCGATAAATGGGCTATCTAACACTGAAAGAATTCCCTCCCGACCCTTAGTTTGCTAAGAACCTTCCGATGCCCTCGTAGACCCGAATTCCGAGAGGCCCGCGAACTGAAAAGTAGAGCGACAGTTGCACAAAACTCTCTTAAAGAAACTAAAAGCCATAATCCCTCAATCCTCGTCAGCGACCGCCCTGAGCCGAGGTCCAAGTCCCACAGGGGACGCCCTCTTGCGCAGGTTGCTTAGTTTGTAGTGTTTAAACCATTTATCTAGGCTGGAGCTCTGCTCGCCTTTATGCCCGGTGATGTAGCAAAAGCCTCAGTGCTAACTCCAAATGTCCGTCCGAAAAAAAAGAAAAAAAAAACTTAAAGATTTTTTGAAATCGGACTAGTAGTTCCTGAGATTAGCGCGTTCAAACAAACAAACTTTGCAGCTTTATAATATTAGTATAGATAAACTAAGCAACCTGCACTGGAGGGCGTCCCAGGGCGGTTGCTATCGGGGTGATTGAGGAATTATGACTTTTAGTTTATGAGGGGATCTTTGTGCAGCAGTAACTCTACTTTGCAGATAGGTCCTAGGTCTCTGGTCTTTAGGTCTACGAGGCATCGGAAGGTTATTGTATAACTAGACATATATACGACCCAGTGGCTGTTGTAGTTGCTTCGAAGACTGAGTATTCTTGGTTCTTTTACAAGTATTTGTATGAACCTCTGATACCTAGTTGTACTGACTATTATTGTTGAGCATGGCAGACCTTTGTGTTCGTCAATGAAATGTTTGTTAAGTCTCTCGCGATACATTTATTACCTATTTACAATCCTGAGCTGCTCAAAATCCTATTGTAAATAAATGTTGAGGTTAACAACACATTTTAAATCAATGTCAACCAGCAACAACAGGACTTTAGTTCTGTCTACCATAAATAACAGTCTCTTAAGAATTTACTTTTGATATCTAAACCTTAAACCATAAATCAAACAAAATGCTGAACTAAAACAAGCTTTCGCAAATACTTAGGGAACGTGACGCGTAAGTATGACGTCACAACCTCAAGGTCACCAAGGTCCAGAAGCAAGGAGCAAGTTCAATCGTAGGACAATGAAAGGTTACTGGCGCCATCTCTTTCTGTCTCAAGAGGCTCAAGAGCGCTTTTGTTTGTTTATACCCCGTGATTTTTAATCGTTGCTAAATTGCTAATAACATTGGCTGGACGATACTTTTCGAAAATTTAATTCTATATTCAAATTAAAATTTGAAAATAGAAACACTTTTTTTTTTTCACAATAAAAAAGTTAAAGGGAATTTAAATGATAAATGTACTTGGCAAAATGAGCTCCAGTGCCTAGCAATAAAATTAATACCTGGGTGTTTTCGAACGGGCGCACTAATACAGATTCAAAGTAATTTTTAATCTGTTACTTTTATTGCTATTGTAAAATTATATAATTAATTACACAGACCGATTGTAATACCACCAATCATTCATTTCGCTGAGTATTCGTCATCATCATCATAAGCCCGTACAACGTCCACTGCTGAACATAGGCCACCTCCCGAGGGAGGGATTTTGCCATAGTCACCACGCTTGGCAGGCGGGTTAGTGACCGCAGTATTATGAAACATACATTACATTATTATGAAAACAAGAACAATAGAAATAAATAATAATATTAATTAAAATTAATTAATTTTTATAGATATAAATTATAAATAACAAATATAATTAATAAATTTTCTAATTAATGTTTTGTTTTTTTTTATTTATATTTAATTTTATTTTATAAAATATGTTGTCACACACAAGGAAACGCTGCTGCCCGTTCCCTGGTATGCGATTGTTATAGATGATGTTATAACAATCAAGACCACCGGCTTAACGTGCTTTCCGAGGCACGGAGGTTAGTCCCTCATCCAACCAGACGCGGAAAGAAATCTTAGAACTTACACAAAGATTTTTTGTCCGGCGTAGGGATCGAACCCACGATCTCCGAGGCTATAGCGAGCCAAATACCGCTACGCTACGGAGTATTATCATCGACTTACATGAAACGGTGTATATGGCAATTTCCATTGTCGATTAATCTAATTTTAATGGACGCTTCTGAATAAGACCATTAAATTAAGCATAGGTACATTAAGTTAACTTAGTCGAAAAACTGGTTAAGTGCGAGTCGGACTCGCGCACGAAGGGTTCCGTACCATTTTCAAGCGTCTACCTGTTGCCGTTGTTGATATCGAGAGAAAAATAGCAAAAATAAGTGTGCTGTATGGGAGTCCCGCTTAAATATTTATTTTGTTTTATTTTTATACGGCCTGCCCGGCTAACATAGGCAGCGCGACTCGAGTCTACATTTCACAATCACATTGCAGAAAGTGTCACGTGACAGTGCGTTTCTGCAATGTGATTGGTCGGCCTCCGTAGAGTAGACTTGAGTCGCGCTGCCTATGCTAGCCGGGCTGGTGACAGACAGACAGACTGAGAACTTTTAGTAATAGAGTCCCGTTTTTCCCCTTCGGGAACGGAACCTTAAAAAGGGATCTTTTTGTAAAACACTTTCCTACGTTAAATTAAAGTTCCAGCCGTGAAGTTATCTTTCGCATACAATATGTTCAATTGATAAAGTTGACGCGTTTTATCGATACCCCTAAATATTCATACAATTTGCCCTTACCACAATCCCAATATGGCGCCCATTTGCATTTGGAAACATTCCGCATGCCTTGGTAAAGAATATTCTAATTTAATAACTATCTAAATGTCGATAAAACAATGTATCACCTGTCGATCTATCTTTGGCTATCTACATCAATTTATATCGATACATTTAATCTTTTGCATTCAATTAAAACATACTTGATGAGCTTGATGGCTTCAAATTTATCGCGTTAACTCTTAAAATATGTCTTGATAAATAAATGAAAAATACTTTTTTCTCATAAATTATATTCTGACCCACCACTGGTCCAGAATGATCGAATGAATTCCCAACTTACGTTCATATTTTTTTTATTTTTTTCATAGATACTTTAACAGATTATTCAGCGTTTAACAAATGTTTGTGTTGAATATATTTAAACACAGCGCTTAAATTATTATAGATTCACAGATAATTTTAAAATAGGTATTAATATATTGAGAAATTAACTATTGAAATTTTCATCAAGCCAATTGGATTTCAAATGTATGTTTCTTTACATAAAGAATTTTAAAACTGTTACAAAATACATCAAATCCAGAGCATAATACGGTATTATATTGTTTGCACATTCTTTTAAGTGGACTATTTTTATTCAAGGCTGATGATCCAATATGTAAGAGGACACATAATGTACGAAAAAAATCAAGCCGTAAAATCATATATTTTAGAAAAACGGAGGCATCATTAATTTTTAGAATATGTTAATATTATATCGGTAAATATTATCCAAATTAGTACTTCTATATATAGCAGAAGACCCCATTCGAGCTGTACCATAAATATAATTATAAATGTTAAAATAACGGTCTTAGCTGCTTCTGATACATAAATGGAGTTCTGCTACTAATATTATACTGCATTGTGAAACTGGATTTGGAGAAATTGACCTAAAAAGTGTTTTAAGAAATAACATGATTTGAATGGACATAAATATTCTAGTCATTTCAAAATCAAGGGTACTAGTAGAGGGTCGGATTGCTCATGCGTACCCGGCCCCCGCCAACGGCGGATCGAAGGTGTGTCTGGGGGGTTTTAGTGGTGTCTTCTCCTCGTGGTATGAGTTAGCATGCCACGCTATGGAGAAGGCGAGTCCCACATATCCCACCGCCAGCGCGCGAATACGCTGCAGCGGTGGTGGGAAGGCGTAAATGAATTCCCCCCCGGAAAACAAAAAATAAACAAACATGGGTACAAGTAAAGATATTACTCATTTAAGTGCGGCTAATCCTATGATTAACCCGCTAAATCTGAATATAACCAAAGGGTCTTCTGCGATCTTTGGTCTAATCTGGGCGTAACCGATTTCTGATCTCATCTTGTATGCAGAATTTACATTAACAGGCATAAAGCGACTACATATATTTTTGAAATCATTTGACAATTTTTGACATATAAAAATGGTTTAAGAACAAACTTGCAAAAGTTACGATAGAACCGCGATTGCTAAACCGTTGAAATTTTCCCAAATGATGCATTTCTGTTGCCGCTATAACAACACATTCTTTAATCAGAAAAAAAAATAATATTTAAGGGATGCTCCAATACAACAAACGTGTGTTTTTACCTTTTTTTCATCGATTTCAATTACCTCAACAGGTAGGCACCTTGTTTATCTAGTCAATGGTACGGAGTCCTACGTCCGCGAGTACGACTCGCACTTGGCCGGTTATTATATAAATAATCCTCGAAAGAAAAAACTTATTTGATATTCCCAATAATATAAGTAATCGGAGGAAGATCACGATCAACATATTTAATGGTAATGGACAATTAGTTCCGACATATTAAATGGTTTAAAACCAAACTTGCAAAAGTTACGATAGAGTGGGATGGGTAAAGTTGGGTATAACAATAACCTGGTTTACAGGCTGTATACGACCTTAGGGTCGTAACTTCGTAACCTATTGACCCGCTGAACGAGCGTCCTAACCTTGCCAACAATGAAACCATTGTATAGCAATGGCAATATAAAATGGAATCTTTAATAAGCTCATCTCAGGTATGTATATGTTACGTGCTATTTACAATATTGTTTTATGTTATAACAATACAGTAAAAAGAAACGCTGTTTAGTCGAAAACAGTCCCGACTTTACAAAATCATTGACAATATCTAGAAGCAGCATAATTATATATAATAACCGTCCGGGAAGTCTAGTTTGATATCTTAATGATGACAAATAGTACCTATGTTTATAATATTAAATAATCGCTAATAAATTAAATAATCCTTAAATCTCGAAATTCAACGACTGCTAAATTGCTTATTGACACCCATTTATATATTATATGTAATTCTCAAATAATGAAATATATAGTATAGAATAATTCTTTTTGTACAGGCATAAGTAAACAAAACAAAGAAAAACACAATCGACACAGTACAAAGGGCGGTCTTATCGCATATCTATACTAATATTATAAAGAGGAAATATTTGTATTATTGTGTGTATGTTTGTAATGAAAACACACAAAAACTATTGTGCTGATTTCAAAAATTCTTTCACCATTGGAAAGCTACATTCACCTTGAGTGACTTAGGCTATATTTAATTATGAATTTCTGGGTAAAACCGCGCGCGGGAAGCTAGTACATAATACAATTCGTCGATAAAATTATCCCAAAAATGTCTTTTTTGTCATTATTAAGGTTAAAAGCGCAGCCCTTTTTAGTGACTTCTGCGAATTTCCTATTACATTGGACTATACTTAATAAAAAGTTTAACTATTAAAGATCGCTATAGTAACACAATAGATGTAAACACAAACGCGTCTATCAACCTCTAAGCAATATATCCCATTTGGCTTCATTGTATACAGAGATAAATATATCACGGGCTTCAGATAGGTGATATCGTTAATCTATATAATTTAATGTTCCGCTTCTTGGAACATAATTTCCTCGTAGTGCCGTTTACATCCTGGCCCGGACCACCATGCTCGTCAGATAACGGCTAATTATATTGCCTACTTATAAGAATTTAACAAGGAATAAACCAATATACGCAAATTTAATTTAATTTCGAATAAAAAGGTTTATTTGACAGTAGTAGATAATAATTATGTTGATCGTGATCTTCCTCCGATTACTTAAATTATTGGGAATATCAAATTAGTTTTTTTTTCGAGGATTATTTTTATAATAACCGGCCAAGTGCGAGTCGGACTCGCGCACGAAGGGTTCCGTACCATTGACTAGATAAACAAGGTGCCTACCTGTTGAGGTTATTGATATCGAGCAAAAAAAGAAAATAACACGTATGTTGTATGGGAGGCCCCCTAAAATATTTATTTTATTCTGATTTTAGAATTTGTTTTTATAGCGGCAACAGAAATGCCTCATTTGGAAAAATTTTAACTGTCTAGCTATCGCGGTTCTTCAGATACTTCCTGATGACAGACAGACAGCGAAGTCTTAGTAATAAGGTCCCGTTTTTAACGTTCGGGTACGGAACCCTAATAATAATGAATCGTATCAAAAATACATGTTTTGGATACAGTCCCCCCTCCCCCATACTAGATGTATTGGCCGCTCCTCCCGGTGTATCATGGAGTGGGAGGGCCCTCAGCTCGCTCATATCGACTTCAACAGTTACAAAATTATTTTTGGCATCTACGTCTAGAAGTTATCTAACATATACATGCACACACATACTTAATCACTAACATCATAACATCATCAGCCCGTATAACGCCTTCCACAAGGAGAGTAGTCCCTCAACCATCACATCAGCCTGTTGTCCGTCTACTGCTGAACAAAGTCTACCCCCATCGATTTCCAGCGAAAACGACTGCGACCTTCATGAGGTCGTCGGTCCATCCATCGTGCAGGCGGTCGTCTCACGCTGCGCTTGCCAGTTCGTGGTCTCCACTCGAGAACCTTTCTGCTCCATCGGCCGTCAGTTCTTCGAGCTAGGTATCCCTCAAACAACCAGACCCGAAAAGAAATTTGTTTTGACACAAACATTATTTTAATGACTTCCGTAGCATAAGCAGTATTTGGCTCGCTTTAAATCTCGGAGGTCGAGGGTTCGATCCCCACGCCGGACAGGAAATCTTTGTGTAACTTCTAAGTTTTATTTCCGTGTCTGGTTGGTTGAGGGACTACCCTCCGTGCCTCGCACGTTAAGCCGTTGGTCCCGATTGTTATAACATTATCTATAACAATCGTATATCAAGGAACGGGCAGCAGCGTTTCCTTGTGTGGTACAACATAGTACTGCGGTCGCCAATCTAGACTATGGCAAATACCCTCCCCCGGGAGGAGGCCCGTGTTCAGCAGTGGACGTTATACGGGCTGATGATGATTTGAATAGAACGATAACGATCTCCGAGATTGTCAAGGCGAGCCTTCCACCGCAATGCCACGTATCAAAACATAACTATTACAATACTATTTTTAGTTATCTCGAATCCATGTATAACCCAAATGACGTCATAAATACGCCTCGTGATAACAACTATCATCATCACACATGCATCAGCGTTATCACAGATGTTTATCGCTAATAATAAACAGTGACACACAGATAAACAATTCAAACATTAGCTGAACTTGACCGACCGACCTAGACCTTGCGTACAAGGTGACCAATGTATTCTAATTCGACTGCCATTGTCAATATAATAGATACCTAGTATATATTATTATAGGCTGTAGCATCATCTTTGCGGGTGCCAAATTCCATATTATGTGCATATTTTTTTATTTAGTACTAGCGTCCCGCGCGCGGTTTCACCCGCGTAACACCCATTCCCGTGGAACTTCATAATTAAATATAGCCCAAGTCGTCCGGGGATAGAGTAGCTTTCCAACGGTGAAAGAATTTTTGCACACACAAATATATAAAAATACATTTTTTTCCTCTTTATACTATAAGTATAGATAATAGATATCATAAAAAACAGCTTCTCATATAACTATGTGTAGCAACTTTTGTAATAAAACATCTTAATAGATAGGTTTTTTTTGGGCGGACATTTATGTAGTTAGCCACGAGGCTTTTGCTAATCCTCCGGGCATAAAGACGAGCAGAGCTCCAGCCTTATTCAATGGTTTATTAACAAACTAAGCAACCAGCGAAAGAGTGCGCCCATGTGGGACTTGGAACTCGGCTCAGGGCGGTCGCTGTATTTAGGGTTCCGTTTGGTAAAAATGGGACCTTATTACTAAATCTTCGCTGTCTGTCTGTCACTAGGCTGTATCTAATAACCGCGATAGCTAGACAATTGAAATTTTCACAGATGATGTATTTCTATTGCTGCTATAACAACAAATACTAAAAATTAAAATGAAATAAATATTTAAGGGGGGCTCCCATACAACAAACTTTTTTGTTTGCCCTTTTTTGCTGGATATCAATAACAGACGATTAGAAATAGTACGAAACCCTTCGTGCGTGAGTCCGACTCGCACTTGAACAGTTTTTTTATATAAATCTCATTGGATCCGTATTGCCCAGCCAACTGATTATTTCGATCAATTTCAATTAAAGCTCTTCGATAATAAAACATAAAAGGGAACCAAGAGACGTGAGGTACAAAGAAAGACCATGCAAAAAAGACAAAAGTAGTAAAATCTCATTTATTATTTAACAATGTTGCTGTAAAATGTTCTTTGTTAGAGAATAAAGTGGACCCACAGATAGTTTATTGACTCAATTGGCATGCAATTAAAACTCTCACGCACATTTGTTATTAACTTCTAGACTGGTCTAGGTTAGACGTTATAATGTATACCATGTTACAGGAAAATAATAAGTCGCGTTAGTTGATCAACTATCTAGTTAGTTGATAAAGTAACGAAATTTCGAGTGGTTAAAAAAATAACCTAAACTAATGGAGTTCAACCGGACAAAACAGTAGCATAGTCTCGTTTGGTTAGGTTAGGTGAAGTGTCATGATAATTACAAGTAATATACCTAATAATAATTATGCGCGTTCAATTAAACTGGCAACTAAATTTATTGCCTTCCTCGATAAATTGGCTATCTAACACTGAAAGAATATTCCAAATCGGAGCAGTAAATCCTGAGATAGTATCCTTACTTATATACTTATTATACTTATCCTTACTTATATAATATTATAAATGTGAAAGTAACTCTGTCTGTCTGTCTGTTACGCAATCACGCCTTTACTACTGAAGCGATTTAAATGAAATTTGGTTCAGATATAGTCTAGAACCTGAGAAAGAAAATAGGCAATATTTTATGAGTTACGCGGGTGAAACCGCGCGCGGGAAGCTAGTAGAGAATATATTGCTATTGTGATTGTCACAATCACAATAAACTATTGTATGCCTTATACAACAATAATAAAATAAATGAAACTATTTACTACTACTATTACGATACGATTGCTACAGTTTTATTACTATAAGAAACACTAGCGGCCCGCCCCGGCTTCGCACGGGTGGACTTTTATACCCTACCCCTGCCCTACCCAACCCTTACCCTAACGCTACCCTACCCCTACCCTACCCTTACCCTACCCCTACCCTACCCTACCCCTACCCTACTCCTACCCTACCCCTACCCTACCCCCACCCTACCCCTACCCTGCCCAAAAGTATCCTATGTCCTTCTCCCAGTTCTTAGCTACCTCCCTACCAATTTTCAGCCAAATCGGTTCAGCCGTTCTTGAGTTATAAATAGTGTAACTAACACGACTTTATTTTGTTTTTAAAATGTATTCTGCTATTCAGGGCGGAGACAAATCCAACGAAACAAAAACCATGAAAATTGATCCAGCCGATCTCGAGTTATAAGTGTTGTAACAAACCCGTCTTTGTTTTATATATATAGATTATTAGAGGACATTAAACTGTCCGTACGATCTACAAAATAAATACAGTTATATTATAGTACCTACTTGATTTTAGGGCCCTGCCCGGCTAGCATACGCAGTGCGACTCGAGTCTACTCTACGGAGGCCGACCAATCACATTGCAGAAACGCACTGTCACGTGACACTTTCTGCAATGTGATTGGTCGGCCTCCGTAGAGTAGACTCGAGTCGCGCTGCTTGCTTTTCTTTATCATTATGTCTGTTTAAGTGTCACGAAATTCTGTTTCAAATTTTTTAAACGAATATTTGACTTTTCCCGGTGGGCGAATCGAGCCTCGACCTTCAAGACTGACTCGCTTACTTTAAGGTTATTTCAGCTTTGAGGCAATGTAACTATTTTAAGTTTTAACAAGATTTTTTTTATAAATTATTAATAAAAATCAATATTCAAAATGTTTGTACGCGCTTAACTTGAGAACGAATTGATTAATTTGGCTGATTATACTTAATTTTATGATAGAATAGATAGAATTTTCTATGTAGCTGGGTCTCTGTACTATTCTTTACTCCGTGGGGTAGTAGGTATGGGGCGAGCAGACATGGACGGGGAAGTAAGTAAAGCCCGTAAGTACGGGCATAGGCATGCAAGTGTAATTCGAAACCACGCAGGACTGCTAGTATATATATACCTATTTTCATTATGAAATATCTACAGAGTAATAAAGGGTTGGGTGGCGTGATTTGTCGCCCCCGCACTATCTTACTAGATGTCGTCAAGATACGCTTTTATTAACGATTTGTTTCAGCAAATTTACTAAATTAAATACTGGTTAAAACTCAGTAACTGCTGCGAATAAGTTGAACAGCCGTAATCATTATGAGAATATGTAGTTGTTTTTAGCTAAATTTGTAATTAGGAATTCATGTCACTTTGCATTTGTGTCAATCAGTTCCATCAGTCAGGATTGTGATGTATACCTTCTTATAGAATACTTAGAGAATGATTTAAAATTAGTTTTTTTTTTTCAAATAAGTCAAGAGCGTGCCCACTTGGGGGTTTTAGTGGTGTAAGGTCCTCTCCTTGTGGTATGAGTTAGCATATACGCTATGGAGATGGCGAGTCCCACATATCCCACGTAATAACGAATGCGTATTTAAAGGCATTTCCTCGGACAACAAAAAAAAATTAAAAAGAAAAGGTTAATGATCCCTGTGTCGCGGGAGACTCAAATCACCGATACAAAATACAAAACAACTCAGAACTATACTATCCGTGGTTTACTCGAATAATAAGCTGACAAAATCATATCAAATTATGTGAAAATATGATGTCTATTTCTAAAAGTATTTATCAACTATCCTATTCGTAGTCTCAACAATGGTATCGACACGTAATATTACCATGGTATCGACCACTACCATAACCTCCGAGTCACTGGTGCAGTATCACCATACGCCAGTTGTTGTTACGCCAAAGTTTTATTAGAAAGATATAATAGTGACGTCACTATTGACGTCAATGAAGCGTCATCACTAATATTGCGTAGGAAGAGCATTAAACTACAATTTGTAAGAAAATTTGATCTTACCCATCCTCCTTCATAACGGATTTGTCGCCACAGTCGCACGCGCCGCCCGCTTGCGACAGGAACATGTTGAAGTCGTGCGTAGAATGGTCGCCGCGGTGGAAGCACTCGCGACATATCGACATGCATGGCGATATGCCGCATGTGCGACACCGGTACGCGACAACGCGCGGTATCCACACGAGGCCGCATTTGTCGTGTTTGTCATAGCTGCGTACTGTGGAGAACAAACATTAATCATTAATACATTTTTTAAAGTGAACTCCCGCGCTTAATTTAATCTTGGAAGGAAAATTAATTATTTTCGCAGGGAAATTAATCCCTGTGCCGCGAGGGACTTTACAAACATTCAATTCACGGACACAAAGTACCTACACCCAGACTCGGAACATCCATTTGTGGTTCACACAAATAATTGTTCCGGGTGGGAATTGAACCAAGAACACCACGTCTCAAACGCAACTACCGTAACCACTGAGCTACCGATGCAGTCAACATTTGTTTATGTGATACATAATGACACTTTATAACCATCAATGCCTGCTTATATATTATGTACTAAGAGCTGACAACCGAAAAGGCAAGGTTATTTGATCATTCATAAAAATGATTTATCAGCTTACCTGGAGCATTCTAAGCATAAAGACGTCGACCTGGCAGGATTCGCGTGGTGGATGTGGGAGTTATGGGGTGGGAAAAAAATAAAAAAAAAGGTAATGTGATTAGGATTACTTTTTATGCCAAATGGTTTGCCTACCTCCCCAAAGCACACAAAAAAAATCTGGCGTCATTTGGTTGGTGGAAAGGTATCGCCAGGCTTAATTAAAGTGAGGAAAAAAAATATATTTTTAGGTAATAAGAACAAGGCTGGCTTTTTTTGTGCTTAAAGTTTATTATTCCCAGAGGCTAGGGAAAAAAAGCCAGCCAATCATAGTGGTGGGAACAGGTCGAAAAAAATAGTTAACAATTTATATTTTAAATTGTATTTTGCTCGAGAAAGAGCTAAGGGGCATGAAAAAGAGCGCGTGGAGGGGATACACGTGACTACGGCGTCCGTGCTCTCTCGGTAATGTGCCTGTAATTGGTTTACGTAAATAAATATGATTTGTATTTTATTTTATTTTATTTAAACAGAATATAAAAACACGTCCACGCGCTGTAAAATAGACGCTAAACTGAAACAGCTGGCGCTGTTTTATTATTAAACATTATTCACATAAACGAAAAACATATTCAAAAACAGGAATGCTTCTTACTTGTTTGGTTTATCAATTTACTGTGTTAAATTAATTAAGTTTATTTGATTATTGCTACTTATTATTATAGTTTATATATCTTTAGCCTAAAAGCTGTCAGGTATGAATATAAGGAATGCTTCTTATTTGCATACACATTTTTCAAGAGTCAAATCTGTTTTCAGTTAGATAAATGTAATATACTACCTTTCCGCGCGCGGTTTCACCCGCGTAACTTCCGTTCCCGTGGGAACTTCATAATTAAATATAGCCTATGTCACTCAGGGTGAGTGTAGCTTTCCAATTGTGACCTTTTTTTTTGAAATCAGCACAGTATTTTTGGAGTTTATTCATTACAAACATACACACAAAAATGCAAATCTTTCCTCTTTATTAAATTAGCATAGATTAGTATAGATCAAGCCCGCGAGACAAATATAATGTAAAGTCTATAGGTATTTATACAGTGGCCATAAAATATCAGCGGACTATCCCACGCAGACCTGACGTGGGCAGGGAAGTGACCCATCATACGCAGACAAATGTGGAAAATAATAACATTATGACGATGTCAAACCACAAGCCTTACTCATAAAGCCATCAATAACCGCTATTCATGTTTTTAAACTTTCTCGGTTTGTACACATCAGTTACAGATGACATGGATCTCATTCGTGAATTTAATTTTAAGACAAATCGTTACCTTTTAGGGTTGCAAACTTTTTTTACAAGAAAAAAGTATATTTAGGTCTGAGAAGAATATTGAATATTGAACATTAAAACAAATTAAAAGTATGTACATGACACACTTGATGTCTTGAATATTTGACATAAACCATTCAAAGATTGGGTCGGCGTCTCAGTCCAATACTTATAGTGTTAAGCATTTTGACGCTCAAAAAATATTATTGTGTACTTTATTTTTGTTCAACCGTAAAAGTATAATGTAGTAAAAAACAGTATTAATACTGTTTTTAACAGTATAGTTGGCAACCCTAGTCACGGTTGGACTGATGAGTTTCGTCGAGCAACGACGTTTTTGAACAGCGGGCTTGAGCAACTAAGGGGATTTGTCAAAACTCGCGCTGATCGAAGACGTCCTTGATTGTAATAATTTTTATATTAAATATCTACAAATATATTACTACAATATTGTCGAGCCTAGCCTAATAAAATACTGCTACATTAAAAAAGTCATAAAATCCCTTAAAACGCAAAAAAGGAAATATTTCAAAGTCAAAACCATTATGCATCTAATAATCCTTGGAAACGGCTGAACCGATTTTGATGAAACGTATCCAAGAAACATTGTAGAAAACCTGATATTAAATATAAAAAAAACCGCATCCAAATCGGTTCACGCGTTTCAGAGCTACGGTGCCATGGCCAGACACATACCTATAGGGCGGTCGAACTTATAACGAAGCGTAAATTCACTATCACTTAACATCAGTTTTATTTAGGAGCCGTAGCAACACCATTAATCAGAAATCAATAAGTTATGAATAATTTTGTTGAGAGTCGCGACATGAAACAAAAGTAGGTGGGTACATCATTTTGATTAAAGTGATGTGAAACAAGAATGTACCTTCCTTATAAAAACATTTTTTTTTTATCTATATCATCTATCTCGCTCTTACTCTGCTCCAGTGGGTCGGAGCGTGATTTTTGTAACATTATATGTTAATCGAGCTTATTAACTACACCCTTCCAAATTTGCAGACAAATCCATTCAGTAGTTTTTGTGTTAAAGAGTAACAAACATCCATCCATACATACAAACTTTTGCCTTTATAATATTAGTAAGGATGAATATAATAAAGCTTACTACTAACGGAACTGACCACTACTGCTGGTCTAGTTGGAAAATATATATCAGTGATAAATGGGCTATCTAAAGCCTATTTACTCTATCCGACCCGCCGGAGAAGAGTGCGCCCGCGAACGCGACGCGTCCCCCCTCGCCCTCCCAACCCTTAGTTCGCTAAGAACCTTCCGATGCCCTCGTAGACCCGAAGTCCGAGAGGCCCGCGAACTGTAAAGTAGAGCGACAGTTGCACAAAACTCCCAAACTAAAGAAACTAAAAGCCATCATCCCTCAATCTCCCCGTCAGCGACCGCCCTGAGCCGACGTCCAAGTCCCACAGGGGACGCCCTCTTGCGCAGGTTGCTTAGTTTGTAGTGTTTAAACCAATTATCTAGGCTGGAGCTCTGCACGCCTTTATGCCCGGTGAAGTAGCAAAAGCCTCTTGGCTAACTACATATTATGTCCGTCCGAAAAAAATAAATAAAAAAGCCTATTTAACTAGGAATCGAGGCTATAGGCTTTATTTAATTATGAAGTTCATACGGCAACAGGTGTTGCAGGGATATAACCTCATGCGGAAGCTAGTTATATTATACAAAATTTTCACCCGCTTTTGAGCGTTCAAGCAAACGAACAGAATTCAGCTTAATATATATCTAGATATACCTAGTTATCTCGATGGATGCACTGTGTAAAAGATGATATGGTTAGAAAGAGGGTGACTGACGAGATGGCGGAATAATAGAGGAGCATGGAAGAATAATACATGTTGCGCCGACCCCAATTAAATTGGGATAAGGGCAGGAGAATGATTAAATATTAATATCTAGATAGATCATATAATAAAGAGGTTAAGTTTGTGAGTTAATAAGGTTGTAGGTAGCTCTGTATTTAATGAATCAATATTGAGTAATGACACTTACAAATAATGTCAGTGTCATAGGCTTAATTTAATACGAGGCTCACAAAGCGTGAAAATTCTTGGGATAACTCTAACTTAAATAACATAACAACTCATATACTCATCGCTATCCTACTTTTGAGTTCTAATTATACATTACAAAAACCTCACAAATAGCTTTTAGTGTTCATAAGTTTTTATAACAACAAAACCATTTAAATAAGACATAATTAACAAAACTACATCCGGAACTAAGTTCAAATGAGGTCAAATAGTCTGAAAAATTTAATACAATTGAAATCTGCAGTCCTAGGCCATGAAACGAACCGCATTGCGGTTGCGGGTTGAATTCACAAGTCTTTTAAGGCGCTGTACCTAGTCAAAATAGGCTTCACAAAACAGTTTTTTAGACAATTGTTTACATTTTAGAGCAGCTAAAAAAATATATGTTAATCTTGATAATATTAATGGGGGGACCATTGTGTTCAAAACACGTTTTCGGTAAATTTTCTCGATAAAAAAAAACCATAAAATAACCATTTAAATTGAAATTGTAGCAATTGTAACTGTATTATTTATAAACAAATCTTGATAATATTAATAACAGTGATGTAATATATAATAATAAAGGGAACTGTTGTTTTTATTTATCGATTGGAATAAGATATTTGCAAGGATTAATGTATTTAATAACTCGAACGAGTCGAACGAAACGTTGCGCCATCGCGGCGTCTCTTCGCTTCTCTTTCATTTCTACGCGGAGCAACAGTGACAAAACTAATACATAAAAGTCGTCTATTCACCGCGCCTTAAACTGAGAGCTTAAAAAAAAAAAGATTTTATTCACGAAAACCTATTACAGGTATTTGTAAATAGTCAAAACTTATTTTGGCTTATCAATTTACTGCGTTAAATTAATTAAGTTTATTTGATTATTGCTACTCATTATTATAGTTTATATTTTATGTTTGGCTTTAGCCTAAAAGCTGTTAGGTATGAAAATACAATATTATCTTATTACTTCATATCTATGATTAAATCTAAGTTCTGTCCTTTGAGTGTGTTATTATTCAGACAGACCATAAGTATCTCGACAAACGCACTTTAATGCTACCACTTCACTATTTAAAACTAGCCATATATTATGTATATAATTGGGCGATGTGGCAACAGCATGATTAATCACTTTTCCCGGCCATTATGAATAATGCCCAGCTTATCTTGGGCAAAGTAATAAAATAGGTGAACTGTAGTGTTTTTTTTTATTTAATTAAATTAAACTTACAAATATTTCATGAAAAGTTAACAAAAGTTAGGTTAGTAATATAATAATTGTGCTTATTTTATATGAGCAGCGCAAAAGGTTTTTGGGTGGTAAAAAAAAAAACCTAAACCTAACCCAATTTATCACATTGCCCGGCAAGTAGGTAATTATTAACAATGGCCGGTCAAAGTGATAAATTAATCACTTTGCCCATCGCTCTTGGGCATTATTAATAATGGCCGGTTCTTATTAATAATGCCCAGTTAATCACGTTGCCCGTAACATATATATTAGGTGTAAGTGCCCGGCATCGCCCGTCATAAATTCACAAATTCATTTGACATTACCCGTGGAGGTTAGTTTCCACGGGAACGGGATCTACGCGGGTCAAACCGCGCGGGACAGCTAGTACGATATAAAGAGAATAAGAAAAATTAAGGATATTTTTTTAACCACCGCATATCAGATTATTTTGTAAGCGAACGCCCTCATAAGTTGTTCAAATAAAAAGTGTTCAATTAACTTGTATTGAAACAATTGCATTTACAACCGAAGGAGACATTAAATGTGCTACAAAGAGTCTTGACTTGTAAGGTTGCACCGACTGTTCTCACCGTGTCACAAAACGGCTCAGTCACTCCGTGTAATTACACCGGGTTATTATATGTTGCAGACCATAACGAATGACTTCACTACCATTACTTTATATTGTCTGTTAACAGGTTTTGACAGCACCGAACGTCTACACACACGATTTGGTAAGTAAGACCAGAGGGATATTTTGTTCCTTTTATTTTTACTTGGGAAAAATGCATAACGCATTCCTCCGCCATCCCAGGCAACATGCATTTATGTTCGCCACGTTTTAGTGGAGGATATGTTGAACTCGCACTCGCAACCTCTCCCAAAAGAAGATCACAGCGTGCTAGTCGCACTGCAGGAGAGGGCATACCCACTCAAAACCCCCCAGTTATGCTTTCTTGGGCACTTGGGCCACTTACCACTTTCTGGGGAAAGGGATAATCTGCCCTGCCAATCCAAAACCATGTAATTTTGAAAACCATCAGTTAGGTATTTAGTAGTTTGTGTTTTATTTAAGCTGAATTTTATTGCAAAATACAAACTAAAAAAAAAAAAAATTAGACTTTAAGAAACTAATTGGGTGTTGTCAAGCTAACACTGTAAGTCGAATTACAAGCATCCAATACATATACAGTTTGGCAGTGTTTAACGCGTTACAAGATCCGCGATCATTTACAATATCTTTCACTACGAAAGCTATATGAATAAAGAAGAATTGTACTGTTTTTATTTTAGAACACTTTACGACAAACTTCACTACATACTAAATTTCAAAACATGAATTAATGAATCCTCCTGAATGTCATCATCATCAATATGTTCTTTATTCAGAAAAACAAAATCATGTATTACATTATACCGTCCTTATGACGTTCTTCTACCAGTTCAGGAATCATTATCATCTTGTTATAATTTATAATGAGATTCTTAAGCTAATTACGCAAGAAAAACGCAAAGTGCCGGTCTATAAAATCATTAATAAATTTATTAATGTGCTTTATTAATAATGCAACTCCATTGCATTTGGCATCTGATAAGAAATACATCTTATTTAATGAAGCGAAGTACGACATCGGACATCGGATTCTGTGGCAGGAATGTTGACGCCTCTAAAGGTAATTTCAAAAACCGTCGCAGTACATTTGCCGGTTGACAAATACCAAGGTGCCAGAAATGATTAAAGATATATATAAAAAGACTTTCGATTATTTAAAGACGATATCTGCACATGGCGAGCACGTGACACGAGTTATAAACGATATTATAGACTTGTTATCTGTTTCAAGAGCACTTGGCAAGATACCAAAAAGAAATTGTTATAGATAGTCGTTTCAGAGCAAATACTAGATATATATTGAGAGTGAGTACGTTTTGTCTATAGATAACAAATATATAATATATTTAAAATTGCTGCCCCGCAAGTTTTCGCCCGCGTGATGATAATAATATTGTAACCGTAAATTGGTATATAATATATATATTTTTCATGTTCATGTACCCAGTCAAATACGGGTGTACTACGCCGAATCGAATGCCAAATAATCGAATATCAATTGATCGACCACTATAAATCGAACGACTAAATACTCGAACGTTCATAACATCGAATGGTTATTAAATCGAACATTCAAAACATCGCACACTCAATACATCGAGTGATCAAAATATCGAATGTTTGTTTGATCAAGTATAACCTTACCGCGTAGTTCCCGTCCCCTTGCCAACATTCGTCATAAAATATAGCCTAACTTTAAGCTAGCTTTGCAATGATGAAAGATTGATTTTAATCAGCCCTGAAGTTTTATGTTGATCATAACAAAAACAAGTACATAATTTCTCTTTATAATATATGTATAGATTACACATTTTATCAGTACTTATCAGACACTGACGTACGAAACTAAACTCTTGACGTTACGTGATATTTTGCATAATAAAGTTTTATGTCACTACCTGAACAACTTCGAATACAAAATTAATATCTAACAACACAGTTAAATAAAAGGCACTTCTTGGAATACTGTGTATTTAATCACGAGTATACAACTGGACGTATCATCATTATTATAAACCTGTCACCGACGACGGCAGTAATATCGTACTACTGCTAATATTTCGCGGAACTGTTACTTAAGACGATTCCTAGACATTGTATATAAATCTATATTAATATCCCCATTATTATCAAGCTTATTGTTGTTCACTGCTCACGGAAGCTGTTTGGAAGATAAAGATAGACTGAAAAGGCTTACATACAATGCTCTGCAAAAGGAAATACTACGTTTAGAGCTATGTTAGTTGTTTTTTTCTTTGGAGGAACCGGACATTATTTATCCACGAGGCTTTTTGTACATCACCGCGCATAAAGGTGAGTATGGCTCTAGCGTTATTAATTGATTTAAAACGCTACAAACTAGGTAATCTGCATAAGAGGGTATCCTTTGTGGAACTTGAACCTCGGCTTAGGGTGGTCGCTGGAGTGGACATTGAGAAATGATAAATTTTTGATTTTTGTTATGACTAAAAGAAGGATATCTTATTACATTGACTGCGGTAATTTTGTCAGTATGGAAACATTATACTTAAAAGTTTCGAGTGTCATTGCCAAATACGGACCGGACATGTTCAAACAAACTAAAGAGTTCGCTGCTATAAGGATATATTATTCTATGGACACACTCTAAAGTGACTTGATACTTCTAACTTCCAAACATACCATCACGTAAATTATTCTATCCATTAATTAAACTCCAAAAGAAAAGTACTCAACTCGGTATACGGCATATTTATTTATTTAACCTTTTGCACAATGACAGTACCTACATGGCGGACTTAATGCCATAGGCATTTTCTACCAGTCAACCATAGGGTGGCGCAGAGAAAAAGTGATAGGTGCACAGAAGTAGTAAATAATTAATTTACTACCGTACTGGTAGGAAAAAGTAATAATTACGTAATATCATATCATTTGTATTTACGTAAGCTAATAATAGGCACTTGTTAGAAAATTATTACAAATTATACATTATTATAATATCGATAATACTGATCCAGAAATTTGACACAGCTAATATAACTCGACCCAAATGTTGTAGACCTAGTTTTGAACGTTGCCAACTTTCCGACAGCCTTTGTAACACTTGCATTACATTGTGTTGACAGAAATTCAGTTTAAAAACCACCGATATATTATAATCGCAAATTAACCGTTGAATTTGGCCGAAGCTCTGCTCGCCTTTAAATTATGAAGTTTTTTTTTTAATATCAAATAGATTCGGACCTTCGAATGTTATAGCTTACGTATGTCCATCCGAAAAATAAAAAAAATACAATCGAGGACCTTTAAGTTAAGATGATATCTGACAAGAAGTATAACAATCGCTATTAAATCAACCATATGTCTGAAATCAATCATCCATAATGCACTTACTCCATAAATTATTATTTACGCTTAGTTACGAATCATAAATTCCAACAAAACGTTGAATCCAAGCTCAGGTCAACACACGCTGCAGCCCCTACTAACTGCTAACAAAATCTATCAACCATGAAATCCCTACAGTAGGTATCTAAGGAGCAAAAACTAAACGAAGTAAACAAACAGGGCCAATTAGCAAAACAATATAAAATTACGCATTAACTGCTGTAACAAGGCATTGCATCAATTAATAGAGTAGCCAGGAAAAGTTGGCAAACTCCCTTATGATCTTAATTCATCTTAAAAAACATAATGACTGTAGCACTTATATGTAATAAGTAATAATACAATATAATAGGTATTTAGAAACAGTGTACTAATTAATTTCATTGTACAATATGGTAAAATATTTAAACTTGCATATTTGTTTAAAGGTTTCGAGTACAGAGTAAAAAGATCGGTATTCCACCGTAGATTAAAACGACTATGGTTATGCAGAGATTTTTTTTTATTATATTAAAAAATGTTTTCCCACAAAACGGGGAAACGTCTGGCGTCAGGTATCCCAGTTGATAATTACAAAATGCGCGTGCGCATCGGATCGTTGGTATCGTTCGTTGTACGTATAGGTGTTATTGCCCTGACCGTGACGCCTTTGGGCAACCACAGACAACCACAAGTTGACATCATTGCGATTATTGAAATATTTCACGGTATGGAAATTAATAACGAGTAAAATATTTGAGTTTTATGGATTGCTCATTTTTGGAACCGGTTTGTTAGTATCATCTGATACTGCAAATATCAGGTTTTATCAGTTGACAGCAATACTTAAATATATACATATATGACTTTATATATCTTCTTAGTAAAATAAATAAATCTATAGATAATAGGTACGTAATATATCACGGATGAAAAAAAAGTAACGACTTTTCGTTGTATTAATTTTACAACGGAAAATCATTATTAGAATCCAATAAAGATTAGATACCTACATATGAATAAGGAATGAGTACCTATATGTAAAAAATAGGAACCGATGGTACGTGGCAAGATCTTTAAAAAATAATCAATAATAAAAGACAATACCACACCGGCCAGGGCCTTAAATGGTCATCTACTTACTATGCGGATGCTCAACCATCATTTTGGGACATCAAATTAATGAATATAACATCCATATTATACCTACCTATAGAATTAAGCAATTAATGTCAAATTTAAAATAATTTTCCAAATATAAAAATACTTATTGCAACATACCTACGTACTTTATTGCCAAGACTGTCTATAGCAGGCTAAAAATAAAAGATAAACTAAAGCCGGAATCTCCTAAGTCACCTCTATACATGTAACAGACATAAAGGGGGTGGCTTATCTTGTAGCAAGTACGGCACGTGTCTGTTGGACCGCGATCAGCTGTTAGACAGGGCCGTTAACCCGGCGGCCGGTGAACAGCACCGTCCGATACAAAACGCACCGGTGTCAATGCACTTACCGAGAAAACTGGGCTCGTCTCAAAATGTGCGAATAACACTTGCATACGAGATGCTTGGAGTTATGGAGTTCAACCTATATACTTGTCAAATCTGTGAGTCATCGTACTTCATATTTACTGCGTTATATTTATATACATTTAAGCAGTTATGAAAAGTTTAAGTACATACGACTATTGACTAAATATTCTGAACAACAGTTAAGTATAACTAGTAATTGTTTTACAAGAAACATCATTATAAGTCGAATATGTATAATTAACGAGCCGATAGCCAAATTATTTGGCTTTATCACGATCATTCGACAATTTGCGAACACACGCGAAATTACCTTTCTGGTACACTTAAAACCTGTTCTGTATGTGGAATTATATTTTTTTGTGTGTTCTGTTAAATGATACCTTGAAAATTGGTTATAAGTACTCGTAAATCACAAATATTTCATGTATTTGTCTATAAATATTTTTATAGTTAGTCAAAAACTAATCAATTATAATTAAAAAAAAGTTTACCTAATAAAAAAATGTAATAGTAAATGTTATTTGTGGATTATTGCTTGCGACATTTTTTTCTTTTTTTTATAATCTGTTAACGTTCACGGCTCGACAGTTCCTTATAAATATCGATATGGGGAACGTTGTCTTTGGTGAGGTGCTGTAGAACTTATACTTTTGGGAATCGATAAATTAGCATGAATTCCTCAAGGCATTCACAGACATGAGGTAATGTAATGCAGTCACGATTGACCGATAATATTGTAGGTCGCACTATAGTATTGTTTTTAAAACTTGTAATGTATATTGATACTATTCAATTTCTTCGGAGACAGTAAGACCCGATGGAAATATATAGTGGACTGTTTATAATATGTTCATTGACTCTACTTAATATCGAAACAAAATGTGCACGCGGCCGGGTTGGACGATTCTCTGTTCCATTGTTTTTTCTTTTTAATTTTCATTTCCTGCGCTTCGCGGTTTACTCTATGGTCTATATTGGTTTTTAAATCGAGGTTAAAACTTTTTTTACTTGCTTAAAGTTTTTGTAGTGTCTATAATTATACTAAATACCCTCATTAAGTATGCAAAGTTGTAATTAACTAATCTACTGTCTACTACTTAACTTTTGTAGCAATCAAAAGAAATTAAGTTTCCAAAAGTGTGATATGGTTAATTTGATTTGACTATCGTGTCAGTCAATCTATAAAAAGGTAAAAAATCTCGTTCAGAATCGAATGATAATATAATTTTGAATGTACTAAAAGTTTTTAGAAACTGAATTTGATTTGATAGCAAAGTTAAAGTTCTCAGCTATATAAGTTGATTGAGATTATAGAAACCGGGTATGAATAATATAAATAAATAGGAACATCGTTAAGACTAGAAGGATTTATCTTAAATGAAATGAACAACAATTTGCTGAGAATGAGGAAAATGGTTGAGCTATAAAGTGTCTAGTATACTAGAGGAAACGCCAGATTTATTTTAATCCCAAGCGCATAAACCATATTACACCATTAGTAGCAATGGTGTGCACTCGTTTTATTCATTAAGATTAATTAACTTTTTTCTTACGGCATGATTTAAGACAAATTATGTAGATCCTTCCACCATTATAAAATATAAATAAAATAAAATAAAAATCATTTTTATTTTTACGTAAATCTATTACAGGCACTTGCAAATAGTCAATACAATAATTTTGTATTAATTATTATTATTATTATTCTTTAATGATTATATTTTATAAATTTGCAAATTAAGCAGGTATTTAAGTTATTATTTTAAATTTTATTTTAGTCTTAACGTCATAGTATATTGTTTAACTATATTGTGTCCAATAGCTTACCAAACCATTTTTTTTTCATTTGTACTTTTTTATTAGCTGCAAGAAGAATAAAGAAATAGAACGGTCCTAAAAAAATGCAGTAAGATCGTAATACCTGTTTATAAACGCGATCAGAGAAGATAATTCGTGTATATTATACAATTTAAAAAAATATATGATTCCCTTGTGGTACCCGGCATAGAATGTCTTGTCATGGGTGTCATAAAACGCGATACCAGCAGATATATGGGCAGCACTATGTATAACTCAAGGATACTAAGAAATGCTCTCCATCATACTGCGATTACCAATCCGCCTACCAAGCCAATGGTAATTATGGCAATATCTTTTAACGATGGCCCATGTTTAGTAAACGTAGTTAAATCTACCATACATTATTGGGTTCAACCTTCCGTCTTCACTGCTGTGGGTTTCCGTGACATTAGACTAGACTTAGTACTTAAGGTAACACACAAAAGACCTAGAAAGGCCTACATTTGAATAAGCACGTATGCATAAACCGGGTTAGCGCGGACTCATAGGCTCATTACCATTCAAGCAACGTTTTCATATGCGAATGTCAACAAATTGCTATCCTACATTGATGTCATATTGTGCTATGTTAAACACCGACCACAAAATTAGTACTAAATGGTATTATAAATATGGTGAAAAATATTCAATCAACTAAAATGACCAACAACATCTCTGAGATACTTGTTTTTGGCATATCCTCGGTGATGAAGCAATATCGCGTAAGTGACAGTTGCTAATAAAGTATACATTTCATCAGTCAAGAACTCAAGATTTATTATCTTTATATATGTTACAGTCAAAACTTATAATCGGTCAAAACCACCTTTGACTGCTTTAATTAATAATTTGTATGAAATTTGGATCTGGCACTGGCGTTGTGGTCACAGTTATGACCTAATCTACAGAAGTTGGAATCCTGGTTGTTTTTTTTTAACCTACGAACAAAAATAAGAGCATGTTGTTTCTGGAATGTTATGTGAGCCAATATGGACCCGTCAAAACTACGTTTGCCCGATTTTTGCAGTCAAAAGTGGTTTTGACCGAATATAAGTTTTGACTGTAATATATATGTTACGGCTAATAGCCGAAGTGCGGCTACACCTAGTTTTAGCCGGCTACAACTAGGTGCAGCCGACAACTTGCGGTTAAACTTAGGTCAACCTTAATAAGTTCCTATAAGTTCCTCTAAGTTAACTCTAAATTAAACATTACCTATGCAAGGGACAAAAAGGTGTTGGGGTGGTTAAAAAAAAAAATAACCTAAACCTAAACCAATGGAGTCGAACAGGGACTTAATAAACGCATGTGGCCGACTGCACCTAGTTGTAGCCTGCTAAAACTAGGTGTAGCCGCACTTCGGCTATTAGCCGTAACATATATAATAAATCAATTTGCTACATTTGAGTTTCAAATTTATCAGCTATTGTCACCGGCGATATTTTGGCGCAAAAGGTGTTTTTTTTAAATGAAAAAATATAAAACCGCATATTGGAAAAGCCAATGAAATGCAGATATTGATTAACGTATTTTAGAACAACCTTCATAATTCTCAAGAAAACTAAATTATATCATAAAACCGGTTTTCGTAAGTTGCTCATATGATGAGTCACAAAGGAAAATATTACACTTTAATATCACTGTGTGTTGTCAATCGAAGTATTGATTAATAATCGCAATATATCATCGAAAACGACCCGTGGAATCTCCTTTTATTAAAATCTTGAGTTTAAAAGAGCTTATTTTGAAAGGATTTCAACTGAAGCTGTTTTAAACTCAAGTTTTTAAAGAAAAAAACTTAAGAGGTGTCGTGGGACACCAGGTAGGAACGAAGTTCCTTCGAAAGTATTTGTTTGTAAACACGATTGTGCCCCTTATTATTTACTAGCTTTCCGCGCGCGGTTTCACCCGCGTAACTCCCGTTCCCGTTGAAACTTTATAATAAAATATAGCTTATAACCTTCCTCGGTAAATAGGCTATCTAACATTGAAAGATTTTTTCAAATCGGACCAGTAGTTGCTGAGATTAGCGCGTTCAAGCAAACAAACTCTTCAGCTTTATCTATTATGGCAAATAACTCATTATTAGGTACCAATTCTTTGCGTTTTTATACTCGTGATAATTTCTCAACGAAATGTCCGATTGGAATAAAACAAAAAGTATTTTACTTCTAAATAAATACCCTTGATAACAAAATGCTTAATTTGGATAAGGATTAATATTATTATATACATTTAACGTAGTTTCTTTCTTCAGACGATTTAATATTTTATTATGAACATAAAAGCGGTTATTGTGACTTAACTATGATAGTTAGATATATGCTCTCGCGGACTTTTTTGTAGATCTTAATAAGACCTACAAACCCGTAGCACATCATTTTGTTCTATTGTCAATATTTTTTGCAGCGCACGCATTAATAGGTTTTTGCTTTTACACCTTGGGTTACAAAATCGCAATTTTCTTACGGATCCCTAATTTTTTTGAAAATAAAATATATCCTGTAACCTTCCTCGATAAATGGACTATCCAACACTGAAAGAATTTTTGAAATCGGACCAGTAGTTCCTGAGATTAGCGCGTTCAAACAAACATTAAACGGCTTGAACATTTGAGTGGCTATAGCAAAAAGTGTCGTGACAACTTTTCGTAAGAATTTTTTCCGTCTAACCCCCTTTCACAACGCGCGATAAGGAACTTCGTTCCAATATCCAAGCTATGGGGACTGGATTTACAAATCACATGTTTTATAAATATTAATTTATTTTGTTAAAGACCTTAAAGGTATTAGTGTCAATTGAATAATTGTAAATTCTTGCCTTTTTAAATAAGCTAAGGGCTCATTACAGTGCAATAATTAGATAAAAATATCTGAGGAGTAAATCATCCTACATAATAGATAAGTCTGGGTAAAAATATTGATTGACTGCATTGGAGTTCAGTGGTTACATTAATTGCTTCAAAGATCTGGTGTTTTCGGTTCGAGTTTTTCGAGTTTCCTATGCGGGACAACAATTTGTGTGAACCAACGTTATTTGTGCTGAGTCTCGGAGAACTTCACAAACTCAACTCAATTCACGGACCCAACCTAGAATTGAGTGTTTGTAAAGTCCCCCGCGACACCGGGATTCATTTATGAAGAGCAGGAATTATCTTTAAAAAAATTGTACTTAAATTTTAATCTATAGCGCTAGTCCGATGTAACTTAAGAGATATTATTTACGTAAACCTATTACAGGCATTTGCAAATAGTCAAAACATATTTGGCTCATTAATATAATATATTTCATTTATTAATTTAGTTTAGTTATTATAGTTATAATAATAATACATAGTTTGTATTAGATTTTTTATAGCTTTAGCGTAAAAGCTGTCAGGTATGAAAATAGAATTTTATTTTTTATCTATAATTTAATAGTCTAAAGTTCTGTCATTTGAGTTATGTTATTATTTAGATAGACTATAAGTATATCGTCGGACGCGATTTTATGCTACCACCGGATCCAATACGCCCCAACTGAGAAGATCCGGCGAAACAAACTCAGTGGGGTATTCTACTGCCGGTTTCATCGCGGCCTCATTGAGACGATCCGGCGAAACATACTCAAATGGGCATGTCAACATTATTTAGGTCCAGTTACTGTCTTTATTTAGTTAATTGGCTTACACAATTTACCAATCGGCTGTCTTTATACAACTTTTATTTTTATTTTGCTGATTAAACAGATGCCAGATGAATTCCCATAGCTTTGTCATTTTCAATCCGAATGTAGAGACACTCAAGGGACTTGAATATACGATTACTATTTTAGCACAATAGATAAAGAAATTACAAAATGTTACGTGTTAATTAAGTTAATGCTACAGTTTCATTTTTACGTAGCTATTTAACATACTTAAGTCACTGATTAATTTGAAACCCGTTTAATTAGATTCACGCAACAAAACGTTGTTTCGGGTATCATTTGACCAAAAGTACTAAGAAAAAACACCGCAGTACAGGACTCAGCTTTATTTTTGGATATGTTAAGAAGAGGTGTGCTATTTATAGCATCATACAAAAAGCCCATAATTTATTTTATAATAGCCATGTACTTATATCTACATCCAGACAGTAGACACGCATTTGTAACGTATTAAAAATGGAAGCTAGGCGTAGTGTCTTCGCTGTAGGTATTTTTTGCTAGCTTCCAAATTGAAATTTATACGAATCACAGTCTGATTAAGGGCCTATACACACCTCGTTTTTTTTACGCGCCGTCGACGCGCGTTTTAGAAACGCGCGTCGACGGCGCGCTTTTATCCTACAGAGCAGTTTGTTGTCGTTTGTATCGATACACACGCGCGTTAGCAATTTGGTGGCTTTTGCATCGCGTCTGTATTGATACACACGCGCGTTTGTATCGATTCATAAGCGTGCAGGTGTGCAAAGGTCTGCTGGCTGCGTCTGACTCGCGTGCGTATCGCGTCTGTATCGCTACAGACGCGCTGCAACGGCGCGTTTAAAAAACGTGGTGTGCATAGGCCCTAAGGCGCAACGTTCGCACTTTAGGTATTTAACGGCGAAATTTTCAAAAAGTGGCATTTCTTATCTTATATATTTAAAGATTATTTATTTTGCCAAAGTAAGTGGCAATCATGACTTAACATAGGTCTGTTACCTATGTTAAGTCATCATTAGGTCAAAAACAAAGAAGAAGCCTTGTGAATTTGTGTAATCTAAATTTTATACTCTTATCATTGTATTGAAATTCATTGGTCTACTGATGCTATTAACTTTTAAGGCTAATAACAATAGACCCGTTGTTGATTTTTATATTCGCAAAATAAACAATTATTTTAGTGTAACCGTAAAAAATGCCATATGCCGACATTATCATTGATAAATACTTAAAAGTGCGAACGTTGCGCCTTAATTACAAGTATGTATATGTTACGGCTAAAGGTAGGTGTGAACATAAACTTAAGATTAGCCGGCTAAACCTAGGTCTAACCGACCACATGCGGTTAAACTTAGATCAACCTGAATAAGTCCCTGTTCAACTCCATTGGTTTAGGGTTAGGTTTTTTTTTTTTTAATCTCCCCAACTTCTTTTTGTGCCATGCATAGGTATTGTTTAATTTAGAGTTTAACAGGGACTTATTGAGACCTTAACCTAAGTTTAACCGCATGTGGTCGGCTAGATCTAGGTTCACACCTACCTTTAGCCGTAACATATATATTACATTTTGTGTTAGACACATTTCTATAACGTCATCTACCTTATACCTGTCTAAAGAATGTAATTATTACATATGTAGAGATCATAAATGCTTTATAGGATTGTTGGTTGATATTATATACGGTTGACGAACGTTCTTCATGGGTAGGCATGTTGCAATAAAAAAATTAGTTATGGCAAAATAGTAATGTGGTTTTTTGTTGCTTGTACATGACAGGACAAACCTAAATGGTATATTTATACCTTAAAAAGGCCTCAAAATAAAAATAAATTACCCCTCCACATCCACCCGGAGTTTTATCTAGATAAAACTAGCGACTACAGGCAAAGAAGAAGGGATGTTACAATTTTATTTTTTTATAGGAATCATATCTCTTATAAAAGTACACAAACAGGTGGTACTTACATAAAGAGTACAGCCAACCAGGCAACGTAATAAAAGCTCTCTTTTATCTGCTGTTTCGCCCGTGAAATGAGCAAGCGTTTATCGCTTATTATGTTACTGGCGTTTAGGTCAAGTCGGCCAGTGCGATGACATTGGCTACAGGTAACAAAAAACGGAGTTTATGGCGCCTCTATTATCTTAAGCAATACCAGTTGTGATGGTCCTACTTTATATTATAAACGCGAAAGTTTGTATGGATGTATGTTTGTCACTTTCTTAAACAACTTTGGAAAACCAGGGTATTTGAGGGAAATTGCCATAATCACCACATTTGGTAGGCGGATTAGCGATCGCAGTAAGATGGTGAGTATCCCTGAGATGATAGATGCTGCTGCCCCTCCATCAGCTGAATGGTCCTTGGGCGGCTCTTTGAGACACCCATGTGAAGATATAGTGTGGTCTATTCTAAGCCGGACACCACACAAGGTATAATCTATTTCTATACTAATATTATTTATTTAAGAGGAAAGAGGTGATTGTTTGTTTTTAATGAATAGTCTCCGAAACTACATGACCGATTTGAAAAATCCTTTCACCTTTGGGAAGCTACCTCCTCATGACATAGGCTATATTTAATAATGAAGATCCCACGGTGAAACCGCGCGCCGGAAGCTAGTGCTAAATGTAATGTCTATACAAAAGACAAATTTGATAACAGGCAGAATTGCTTTCTAATAAATAATAGAAGTATAGATTTAATCGACTAGGTACCACACAATAGTTGTTAGAAATGGTTTGATCCGTGTCATCCCGTACCAGAACAAATAGCTTCCTTTCCTCTCGATGCGGTCTAACGAACTGGGAACGAAGAAATGTTTAGTAGGAATGCAATTTTAAAGCAAATCTTTACCCTTTTACTAAGCCAACGTTTCGACATGGGTTACATCAGTCGTGGTCACGGATAGACTCTGCTGATTTGCCTTAATACTTAGTCTACTATAAATTTATGAATACCGACTTACGCCAAAGTCTACTTCTAAATTTATTTAATTTAAGATTAGGCAAATGTCAGTAATTCTGTCAACTTCCTCATTTTAAGATTTGGGAAAAGGAAACCTACCTCTTTTGTCACCGAAAATAGAAGCAAAATCCTAAGTTGAATCATTTGGAGGCTTTAACGAAATAGAGAAAAAAAAATGACTTCGCAATAGTTCGAATAAGTCAGAGACATCATAATAACAATAACTGTACCAATAAAAGTGGCACAAAAGCCATTCCGAAGAAGGAAATTTCCATTAAGATGACATGACTCAACAATTATTTCAATCCTGTTATTGAACCTTAAGAGTAAACATTGGAATTTGCGATGTTTGAATCAAATACCATTTCGATGATTTTCGCAACATGCAATTTATTGATGGACTAGCTGCTGACCGCGACTTCGTCCGCGTAAAATAAGGATTTTATCAGCTATATAACAATGAAAGTACAGTCTAAGTCGGTGCTATCGTTTTGCAGATTAATCAGAATATAAAGTCAAACAAACATAGAGACAAACTATTAAGAAATCTACCTTCTACCTTATAAATATAGTGAAAGAATGGTCAGGTCAGACAAAACCATTTTTTTAAATTGTGTTATTGTTATATTCTAGTACTTTATCTATATACATTCACATGATTTCTTTATTCGGACTGACGTTAAGTACTATCTATATCACTTCGTAACTATGCATGCTGTATTCACATAGAGTAGATGTCAATAGTAAATTGTTTATTATTTAAGTTTACTTGAATGTAAGTGTGTAAATTATTGAACATCGGTTTTGTGAATAATATAAAGAAAAAAAAAATTGTAGTTTACTTGAGGCTTTTGCTAATTCACCGGGCACAAAGGCGAGCAGAGCTCCAGCCTAAAAAAATAAAAACTACAAACTAAGCTACCTGCGCCCTGTGAGACTTGGAGCTCGGCTCAGGGCGGTAGCTGGCGGGGAGATTGGAGAAATAAGGTTTTAGGGGAATTTGGAGCAACTGTCGCTGTACTTTACTTTCCATATTCACATATATTAAGAAAAACCTTCTTTTTGTTTTGCAGTCTACTAGTATTCTTGTTAACCCCTCGTGCTAAGCTAAAAAACTAGTGTTACGAGTGGGTTCACGTCAGTAGCGCAATGGTTGGGGATCGAACCGCAAGAACACAAGACCCACGCATCTAGCCATTGGGCCACGGCGCTTGCAAACAGACCTTTCAATTTTATTTATTTATAGATGATATTAAACTGAAATTTGGAGTATAAGGAGGTTCCGAGTGCAAGATCATTCGTTGACCTTCACGTCATGCTCTTAACCCGCGCGAGGTCTCAAACAAGGTCACGACAGTCAAGGCTTACCAAGCAAAATGGTTCCCGAAATGTTTTTACTACACTTTTTATAATTCGATGTAGACACCTGCTTATTGTTATAACCATTTTAAAATATGGATTGTATATTACACACACATGTGATTATTTATAAACGGTAGGGTTATTTATTGGCACAGCAAGTAATTTTTTTTTTTTTTTTTAACTTTAACCTATTTACAGACAGTTGTAAATAGTAAAACATTAAATGAACATTTTTTTTTGTTTTTTTTTTAAAAGACAACTCCCGCACTAGCGAAATAAATCCCTGTGTCGCGGGGGACTTTACAAACATACATTTCACGGACACAAAGTACACCCAGACTCAGAACAATTATTTGTGGTTCACACAAATAATTGTCCCGGGTGGGAATCGAACCCAGAACACCAGGTCCCAGAAGCAACTACCGTAACCACTGAGCCACCGGTGCAGTCAAAATCTATATTAATATATCATCATCATCATCATCATCAACAGCCCGTTTACTTCCATTGCTGGACATGGGCCTCCATGGACCTTGGCAAGCCAGGATCGTAGAGGAATATTGCCATAATCACCACGCTTGGCAGACGGATTGGTGATCGCAGTAAAATGTAAGCCTTGAGCTAATAGATGCTGCTGCCCATCCATCAGCCATATGTCCTTTAGTCGCCTTTTACGACACCCATGGGAAGACATGGGGTGGTCTATTCTAAGCCGGAAACCATACGGCAGTTTTATATTAATATATAAAGATGAAAAAATATATTGTTGGCTTGAACGCGCTAATCTCAGGAACGATCTCACACTTTAAAAAATCTTTCAGAGTTAGATAGCCTATTTATCGAGAAAAGCTACCGTCCGTGCCTCGGAAAGCATGTTACACCATTGCTCCCGATTGTTGTACAATCACCTATTATAACAATCGCATACTAGGAAACGGGCAGCGGCGTCTCCTTGTATGTTACAACATAATACTGCAATCACTATCCCGCCTGCCAAGCGTGATGACTATGGCAAAACTCTGCCTCGCGAGGAGGCCCATGTTCAGCAGTGGACGTTTTACGCTCTGATGATGATGAATCGTCATTTATTTGGCGGATCATGAGCTTAACGAAATTTTGAGACGAACCTGAGAACTACTTAAGAGTGAATTCCAATAGTCACGACATAATGTCTACTGGAATACAAAAGCGTTTATGAGATGATTCATGAGGCCAACATTATGATGACGTCACTCAAACGATGCAGTATAAATGCATGTTGTCTTTGTAAAGTAAGTGGCGTTAGCGCAGAACGCATCGTTCCATTGTTTATCATAATGCGAATTGAATTGAATCCTAGTGATTTATCATTTTGCAAATACCTTTATGGGCGGAGAATGAGGTTTTAATACCGCATTATCTTCATTACCTTTGAATATACAACGAAGATAATACAGTATACACAGGTCTTGTCGGTGTTTAAAGTAATTTCAGTTACTCATTAAAACAACATCCTATTAATATTATAATGGATAGATGGATGGATGTTTGTTACTCTTTCACTTAAAAACTACTGAATAGATCTGACTTACAGTTTGCACGCGGGTAGTTTATAAACTGGATTAACATATAGCAACATAAAATATTACGCTCCGACCCACTGGAGCAAATGACGCGGGTAAAACCGCGGGGCGCAGCTGGTTTGGTATATTTATAAATATTACCACAATAGGGATGATAATATTGGTCACGGAGTGATTTATCAAATATATAAAAATTTACAAAGATTGTTTAGTTCAAAAAAGTTCAGGAGGGACCTTGTGTAAAATTGTATCTAGAAGTGACTTCACATTAATTTTTAACGCGCTGTATCTTGGTCGTTAATAAAAAAAAATACTATTCATATTTTCACAATTATGAATTGAAATTACCTTGTTTCATTTCAATATTTTCGTCGTTCTTTATTGTTATCGATATTAAACAATTGTCCCATTGAAAAAGGGATGCTCTCGTTTGCAGGTTGCTAGCTTGCCCTCAATCCCGGTGAGGCAGCCAAAGCCTCGCCTCGCAAAATAATTCTACAGAACAACACACCTCTACGAGTTCCAAGTTCAATACAAGAGCAAGTCTAAATATTAATAGTGTTTGTCGGAGTATTATTATCTAGGCATGTTATCTTCCCATACCTTTGGAAATACGCCAAATGCCAGACTAAATGGCGATAGGATTAGCAGTCGATATCTATCACAAAACGTGTACTTCATTAGCTGGCTCTACATATAATGAGATTTCTAATAGGCTTAACAAGGAGATTGCGTCACTTGTTTATTTACGGTATGCATCACATGGTAGTACAAGTACCGTATATAATAATAGGTATATACGGTACTTTACTTATGTACTCTATGGCACCAACAGAGTTATTATATATTTGCATAATATATAGTATTAGTTGGGATCATTTATTGTTATAACTGTAGAGAAACGGTTAGTGGTGTTCCTCCAGAGAAAATGAAGATCTTTGCCGGGCGAGGTGGTTTGCCCGGCGACCGACGGCCATTTGTTGATATTCAGAACTTGTATATGTTCGAATTGTATTGCGCGATACAGGTTAGTTGTGATGCTAGGTGGTAGATGGCGCTGCTTGTCTTCTTGTGGTTTGTCCGGCTACTGTAAATGTCGCTACATAACTATGCTCTGTTTTGTAGCAGTATAAGTCACGGAGGTCGTGGGTTTCGATGCCCGTGCCGAAATAAATCTTTATACAAAATCTTACATTTCTTTAGCGGTCTGGTTGGTTAAGGAACTACCCTATGTGCCTTAAAAAAGCATGTAAAGCCGTTGGTCGCGACTGTTATAACATTCTACTAATATTCCAAACGCGAAAGTTTGTAAGTATGGACTATGGATGGATGGATGTTTGTTACTCTTTCACGGCAAAACCACTGAACGGAATTGGCTGCAATTTTGCACCGGGATAGGTTATATGCTGGATTAACATATAGGCTACAAAACATCACGCTCCGACCCACTGGAACAGAGAAACGCGGGTATAACCGCGGGCGCAGCTAGTCATCTATAATAATCGTATACCAGGGAACAGGGTTAGCTTGGCAGGCGTTTCGCCAAGTTGTCTGCCATGTTGGCTTTGGCAAATACCCTCGGAAGGAGGCTCACGTTCAATAGTGGACGCTTTACAGGCTGACGATGAAATAATTATACTAAAAAATTAATCACATTTCAACTATAATTTGGTTTAAAAAATGTTTAAATCAAGACAGAAACAGGTCAGCTGACCAGATATCATCTTATTAGATTACGTGACCTTCATTTGTAGGTCAGAACAATGCAGAGCTATACCTAGACTGTTATAATATGGTGCCAAGGGAAATATCTAATCCTATATGATTCTACTGTTTTATCCTTGACATTGTTGTATAAGAAGTCTTTTTTTTGCACTATGATAGTTTTCTGCCAATTCAAGGTGATACAAAAAAAGTAGTAGGTAGATGACCATTTTTAGGGTTCCGTAGCCAAATGGCAAAAAACGGAACCGTTATGGATTCGTCATGTCTGTCTGTCTGTCCGTCCGTATGACACAGCCACTTTTTTCCGAAACTATAAGAGTTATACTGTTGAAACTTGGTAAGTAGATGTATTGTGTGAACCGCATTAATATTTTCACACAAAAAAAGAAAAATAATTGGGGGTACAATTAAATATTTTTAATCACAGAAAATGCCGTGTGGTTACCGGCTTAGAATAGACCACCCCATGTCCTCCCATGAGTGTTGTAAAAGGCGACTAAGGGACATATGGCTGATGGATGGGCAGCAGCATCTATTACCTCAAGGTTTACATCTTACTGCGATCACCAATCCGTCTGCCAAGCGTGGTGATTATGGCAATATCCATCTACGATCCTGGCTTGCCAAGGTCTGTTAAGAGGAGGCCCATGTACAGCAGTGGACGTAAACGGGCTGTTGATGATGATGAATCACAGAAAATTAGTGAGTTCCCATAGGTTACTTAAAGAACCGAAGAAAAAACAAACACCACGCGTACAAAGTCGCGGCATCAGATAGTTATTACATAAAATTCATTTATCATATCTACAAGGCTTGACACCATCTGTGCGACATTGAGAATGCAAAAATGGTCAAAGATGACGGTCAACATTTCAAGATAAACATAACCAAGCTTGTTTACTGAGGTTACATATTGACATAAGAATTATATTATAATGACTTTTTGTATTACAGTTTATTGTCACTATTTTTAAAATGCACATGACAATAGAATCCTCTATATTATCTATACTAATATATAAAAATCCCTATGCTTAAATTCCCTCCTCACAAAACAGACTTCTTTTCCTACTCCTTTACAGTTCATGCTGTAAGGCTATGGAATTTACTTACGCCTAACATACATACTTTTAACACTATTCTCATGTTCAAGAAATGTGTAAAAGAACACTATCTTTCCTTACCTTAAGTAAATATTTATGTATGTATATGTGTATATATTCTAAATATAGTAGTGTATGTAGTATATTATATATAATGTTGTATTTGTGGTCCTTATATATGTATATAAACTACACACAATATATTCTTCATCATTTAAAGGTTTTCTGTTGCGGGTCAGCTAGAAGAAATTTCTATTGAAATAAGCTGTACCTATGTGCAATTGTATCCTTATTTATCTTGTCTCATATTGTTTACATACATTATTAAATAAAAATAAATAAATATAAAGCTAGAGAGTTTGTTTGCTGGAACGCACTAATCTCAGAAAGTACTACTGGTCCACTTTGAAAAAAACTGTCAGTGTTAAATAGCCCTTTTATCGAGGAAGGCTATAGGCTATATTTTGTTATGAAGTTCCTTCAGAAATTTCAGGGGTTACGCGGGTGAAACCGCGCGCGGAATTTAGTGTACAATTAAAATAAACATTTAATAATTATTTTTGGGTTCCATGCCCACATGGTAAAAAAGGTACCCCATTAGTAAGATTACACTGTCTGTTGTACGGAATCTGTGGTGTGCGAGTACGACTCGGACTTGGCTGGTTTTTACAATAAGTCATTATTGCATCATAATGTAAATATGACACATTGAAGAACAATAAAAAACATGACATATTTTGACTGACCAGAAATAATAACTGATACATCTTGGTTAAAGGCAAAGCTCTTTTAAAGGCATCTGGGTATCATATCATATTGGGTAAGTAGTACAAATGGCCTTTGAAGTGAAATATGAACATAAATAAAGTGGTCCAAACAACAACACGATATAGTGCTTTGCTTTGTCCCTGTTTCTGAGAGTCTATCGGCTGGACATAGATTACCATGGCCAATCTGGAAGTGTTTAAATCGACTTTGTACTCTATGAAAATATGTTCAGGTGGGGACTCTCGGGAAACCCAAACCTTGACTGTGTGTGTGAAGCGGTGCAGTCCATGGCTCATTTGGTGTCCTGTCCTGCATGTCCTGTCACCTGTTCGCAGCAGGACTTGATGGATGCCACAAATAGTGTGGTCGAATTAGCTAAGTTCTGGGCCGGGAAGATTTAATTTATCATTGACATGCCAGTAAGTGCTTTGCTGTTTGACCTGCTATCTTGTGAAATTAACTACCTACACTTTATTTTTGACTAAATTAAATGTATTAAGTTAATCTAACATTTTCTTTCATGCTCACAACAACCAACAAATAGAGGGCTTGTTTTAAGTCTTGGAGGGGTGGGTTCCCCATGGCAGATAAGATTTTTTTGTGTAAAATGTAATAATGTCTTTCCTGGCTTAGTTGCTTGAGGGATTACCCTATGTGTCTTGGAAAGCTTGTTAAAGCCAGTGTATTTAGACATAATACTGCAGACATCAACCGGTTTTTAAGCATGTGATGACTATGGCAATCCCCTTGACAGGAGAGGAACACAGCAGCAGTATTTCCAAGTGTATAACAACAATGTAATTCTTTTAAAGGAGCAAAAGGCTAGTGATTAAAAACATCAGAAAGTCCTTACAAAAAAAAAACTAATTAGGTAGGTATATGAATAGGTACCACTGCTTTTGGATGTGGCACAAGTGCATGCAGGTATTCTACATATTGACAGTTTTATCAAATTGATTTCTTTGAAAGAATTTTCCTTACTCTTGTTAGTATAGTATACCTTTTCATGTCTTGTTTTACTTCACTATGATTAATATTTATAGCCCATAAATATTAATGGAAGAAGGTACATTTGTTAAGTGAACTGTTTGGGAAGATTTTAGTATCAATCAAGTGGTTAAAAACTGGGGGATAGTGAAAATATAAAGATTATTCTTATAATTTTGATTAAATGCTTTTCATATGAAACAACAGCATGTATTGTGTAATTATTTATCCTGGTTGTTTCTGGGGAAAATTTTAAAATTATTTCAAAATTATTAAATCCATGTTGCAAAATACAATGGGTGTGAAGACTGAAAAAATCTATTTAGTCCATAAGTTAGATTACTAGAAAACATTGGACACATATTTTTATTTTTATCAAATCAATAAAAAATTACAAAGATACAGAGCAAAAACAAAATATGAAATTCAGGAGAGTACCTAAAAGTGAAGTCACATGAAATTTTAATAAGCTGTAACTTCGTCAATTTTTGTTTGAGGAACAAAATAAAATATATGTTCAATATTTTTTGGTAACCTAACTGACAGACTAAATACATTTTTTTTTAGTCTTTACGCCCATTGCATAGTTTTCAAATATTAAACTTAAACTAATCCGTAGTTATTTAAATTGTAATAGTAATTTTTATTTTTTATAAGATGACTTTTAAATCTCATTTATTGCCCGGTGCAGTAGCAAAAGCCTCAAGACTAACAAAATTATTGTCCAACCAATAAAACAATGTTAAATGTCAGTTACAACATTCTTTTTAAACAATTGTATCATTATTATATACCAAGAGGTCTATATTGTTCCACATTTATGTTATTTGCAGTAGACATATTTGTCTTCTCTGTTTTCTAATAGGTCCAATCACACTGCTGCAATAGAGTTTACATGCCTTTACTCAAATAATAAAGGCAGCATCTGTTTCTGACTGTACATTAATAACACCATTTTAACAGTTGGTACAGTGGTAGTAAAATCAATCTATATTTATTTTATAGCTTTTTAAATTATTTCATACCTGTGTTTAAGGCTCATTTAGCAATGTACATTTATGATTGCTGTCTACTTGAGGCAAACTTTTTCTTTGTAAAAATCATGTATGTTTATTTTAAAAGCCAAAGGAAAATCATCCTAAAATTAAGGTGTATATTAGCTACTGATCCACTCAAATGTCAAACCAATAATCAATTAATTACATTACCTTGAGTAAGTAATGTCACACACAGATATATCAAGTATTACACCTGTTTGCATATGTACAAAACAAACAAAGATCACCTTACTAATATAGACACATTAGTCACAAATTCATTGAATATTATTCATTGCATATCATGATGTAGCAATTAAACTAATGACTTCTCAAGTTCAGCAACAAAGTTCAAATCATTGTTAGAGTTGTCTCAACAACTGGAATATTATTCACCTACAAGTATTTCAAAAACAATTATAAGGTCATGGAATTATTATTGCGTTTATTCGTTGGAAAAACAACGCAATTGTTGCAAACCGTAACAACTTTTGTTCATAACCTACAAACTAGCACATACACCTATTTTGAGAGTACAGTTATTTGTACTATAACTCACCTATGGCTGCAAACTCATCTGGCGTCCTGCCGCCGGCAAGAAGCCATCGGCACCAATCTATGGTCTCCCATTCGTCTATTGCTTTGCTAGGATTGAGAAGGACGTCCAGCAAAGGTCCTAAATGCTGAGGAGAACCGTTTTCGCAGTCCGCGTGTATGTAAGCGGCCGCCCCCCGTTTACCCTTCTTCATCAGCACTTGAGCCGTCGAATTCGACATTTTGATCACTTTTTGTCACCAACTACACCAAACAATTATCACCAAACACATAAGTCACCGTATAATTCGGTCACTCACGGAAGAAACACTATTTCAAGTTTTACATAAGGCAATGAACTGCGGTCCGTAACGACGTCGTCATTTAACATTTTTGTGAATATCACAACAATTTTGGATAAGGTTAAACTAGTGCGATTACTTGAGGATGAGAATAATCACTAAATAATTAAAATAGATAAAAATAACACCGTTTTATTGAAAATATGCAATGCAGAAACAACTCGGCCATTCATCTAGTGTTGACAACATGAAAATAATATTTTCTACCACTTATCAGGCCTCTACTAATCGTATTGGTACTTGGTAGTAATCATTCTTGGCAACTAAATAACTGCACCAGTTTGCTGGCAGTTATTTAGTTACGAAGAATTATATTATAAAAATCGTTAGTTACGAAGCACTATATTATAATAAGCGTCAAAGAAATACCTACATTATTTACCAGGGATACAGAAGGGCAGAAGGATGATGACTTACTAGGGATATAAATATACACATTTAATCTAAGCAAGAAAGTTTTTCTAGTTTACAATATTTTCTATGTAAAAAACCTTAGTTAAAGGCAAGTTGATGGGAATATTACACATTTTGATTGTTTTACAAAATCATTAAATGTACATACAAATGTTTTTTTTACTGTTTTTTTGAAGATGGTTAAAAGAGTTTAATTGAAGAGTATAGTCAAAAAAGTATATTTCTAGACTAAAAAGTTTTCACTAATCTAAGTAAATATGGTATAATAATAGTTTTAGGGAAAAGATAATAATTTATGTTTGTGGCACTGTGGTGCTAATTCGAAAATAAACTAGTTCCAAACAAGAACGATTTGCCATCGGCCGCTGGGCATAACACTTCGCCCGACAAAGAAGATCTCCATTTCCTGCGGAGGTACACCATCAGCCATTCCTCTACAGCAGCGGTCAGCATCGTTTTGACAGGAGAGGGCGATGCTAAAATGAAGTAAATCGTTGGTGGGTTGCATGTTGCTGACCACTGTTCTGCAGGTTTATAATATTAATAATTTATAACATGAATAAGAGTTTTACAGAAAAATATGTTGTATAACTACATTTTTAGTACAATATATTTTATTCATATCAAACTAAATTACATATACCTACTTACTACTGATTGTAGACGATGGTCTTTAAGCATAGCGGTAGGTCACCTATAGGTAAAAAGAAAACTCGACCTAGTTTGCTAAATGCTATTTTGTACTAATTTTACCTATAATAATTGCAGATTAAAGCCATTGTATAAATATGTTCAACCGTAACTAAAGAGGTCCCGGGTTCGATCAGTTATTTCTCAAACTGATCGAATCCGGGACCTCTTTAGTTACGGTTACCGTCTACTGATTGTAGACGATGGTCTTTAAGCATAGCGGTAGGTCACCTATAGGTAAAAAGAAAACTCGACCTAGTTTGCTAAATGCTATTTTGTACTAATTTTACCTATAATAATTGCAGATTAAAGCCATTGTATAAATATGTTCAACCGTAACTAAAGAGGTCCCGGGTTCGATCAGTTATTTCTCAAACCGATCGAATCCGGGACCTCTTTAGTTACGGTTGAACATATTTATACAATGACATGGTCCCGGGTTCGATCAGTTTGAGAAATAGTAATAATATTTATATATATATTTTTTTTTATCTGGCTTCTTTTCTGCCCGGTGTCCCGAAGTAGATAGCAGATGGTGTTTCAACCATGCCCCGAAGAGTATATACTGCTGTCGGTTGTGTCGGTGGAACCATTACTATATCAGTGGAACCATTCCGTCTGAGTTAACGAGAGTGACGCCTTGGCCGAAATCGGTCGGGAGAACCATATAAGGGAAAATAAACTCTTCATGTGGAAACCCAGTTCTATTTTATTATTAATTTTTCAATATGGCCATGATTATAATTTGACGTCGGCCATTGTTGACCATGCCGTGAATTGCCGTGTTCATTCAGATTTGTATGTTTTTATCCCACGTGCCAAAGTATATTGAAATAATATTATAATTTTCATAAAACTAGAATAATTTTCCGCCATTATATATTGTGTTGATAGAACTTGAAACTGTGGTACTGTAATTATTGTATTAAAATTAGTGTAAACATTTCGAATCTAAATACGTATAAACATGGGGGAAGAGAAAAAGGTTATGTTCCATGAAATGGAACTGGATGATCGAATATTGAAGGTGAAGTACTTTTATTTTGTACAAATCGTTTGTAAATTTCTAGATCTTGTGATCTAAATGTGAAACAACTTATAACCCTACAGTGTTTTGTAATGTGCGTTTTGTACTTTGCATGTGTCAATAGTTTCGCACAATTTTCGTAGATATTTCTCTTAACTATATTTTGTTTCTATAGGCTATATCGCAACTTGCGTGGCCTGAGCCTACGTTGATCCAGGAGACTGCCATACCGCTGTTATTAGAAGGCAAGGATGTATTGATGAGAGCCAGGACTGGGTCAGGCAAAACTGCCGCTTTCACGATACCAGTAATACAGAAGATATTGAATTTGAAGAATACAAGTACACATCAATGTATCAGAGCTTTGATACTTTCTCCAAGCAAAGAGCTCTGTGGTCAGGTAAGATAGGAAATAACTACGCCCTAGCCTACCCACTGACCTATGTTTGTTTGTAGTCAGTAGAACTGAATTCAAAGATTTTTAGTGGCATAAAACTCAACTTAAAATCTAATCAATGATCCCCCCTGCCAGCGTCCATCCTGAACTATGTTTCAAGCCCCACAGGAGGCACCCTATAGCTAACTAGCCCAATAGGCTGGTTAACTATTGTTTATCTTAATATTATTATTAATTTCTCCTTAATCAATGTTTCTTTATAATACTAGTCCCTAACAAATCCATATTATTTTTAGTGCCCAATTTCAGATTGCCTCCGTTGTAGGTGACCTCACTGTAAAATGTGCGAGAGAAGTCAAATGTATTGACATTTCCTCAAGCGGAGACACACAAACACAGAAAGCATTGCTCTCAGACAAGCCCGATATTGTAGTGGCCACACCGTCCAGGGCTTTGGCACATTTGAAAGCAAATAACATGAAATTAAAGGAGGATTTATCAGTTTTAGTGGTTGATGAAGCAGATTTAGTGTTTTCTTTCGGATATGAGGATGAAATCAAAGAATTATTAGGGTGAGTGAATTAAAAATATAACCTTCTCTTTATAGTTGATTAAATATTTAATTTTAAGAGCATGACTACCATTATGGACTCCATTGTACCCTACTTAGTTCTATTCATTTTCTTTTTATGTTCTCATCAAATTTAACTCCTTTTACCATAGGATGCTTTACTATATTATTGAAATAAGTTATTTAATAATAATTTAAGTGCAAATAATTGGCACGTAACTTTTTAACCTAAGAGGGGCTTTTGCTATAGTCTCCATGCTTGGTGCAGACCAATTGCTGCCCAGTTCACTGGTTACAGATGATGTTATAATTATCAGGCCCGATGGATAACCATACTTTCTGAGTCATGATGGGTAGTACCTCAACCAACCAGTCCCAGAAGGACATATTAAAAATTTTACACTATGATTTCCTGACTATTGTGGGAATGGATTCCATAATCTGTATCTGAAAGCAAGACTTACATGCCTATGCGATGGAGGTTTAAATCTTTTTATTGAATAATTTTGTTACTCATTCCAGATATTTACCAAAAATATACCAAGCAGTGCTAGCATCAGCTACTTTATCAGATGATGTCTTAAGTCTCAAGAAGATTGTACTCCGAAATCCTGTAACATTGAAACTGGAAGAGCCAGAACTAGCACCGTCATCACAGCTACAACATTACCATTTGTTTGCCGAAGAAGATGATAAAGCTGCCATATTGTATGCACTTCTCAAATTGAACTTGATCAGAGGGAAGAGCATTATATTTGTGAGGACTGTTGATAGGTGTTATAAGTAAGTAGTTTGTTATGAAAAATATAATTATGTCATTGTGGTTAGACAAGGAAATTTTTATCCATGAGCTAAGTATATGGCCTTGGCTGGGCCAACTATTGAACATCAAGGGAAGGACCCAAGATTCAATAGTGGGCATTCTTCAGTCTGAAGATAATGATGGCATATTGAAGTACATAGGCTACCTTTTAACACTAAATTAAACGACTGGTGTGACCACGACTGGTGTAACCCATGTTGAAATGTCAGATTATTAAAAAAAAGTAATGATTTGCCTTAAAATTTGTGTGTGACCACATTTACTATTTGAGGTTTTGTTCTTCGTGGAAAATAAAAACAACTTCTTGAGAGGGTTTCTTCTATTTATTTCTTGCTCCAGTTTCTTACATTTGTAGGGATGCCCGCCGTCTGTATCGATCGGTTCGGAACATCCCTCTTTTATACAAATCATTAGGCAAATCTTAATTAGCTCTGATTGGTTGACCAATCAGAGAGCCGGAATTACTACCAATAGGAGACAAGGTGAATTTTACTATCCTAGGTCGAAACTTTACCGTAAAGTAGACCTAGGCTCGATTTAAGATAATTTCACCTTATCTCCTATGGTGTTTCCTTAACAAACAATATAAGTTTTTATTTAAAAACTATAAACTAACTACAAATTAATCATTAAATAACTAATAAAGTATATAAATATACAAACAAACAATTATCACAACCAAAGCTATGGCGCGAGTTACAAATTTCTATGTACAACTTATAACAATTTTATAAAACACTATTTTTGTCTTTATCTTATTATTTACCATTATATACATTACTTTTAATAGTTTTATTCAATACTCTAGTCACTAATGAATCGATTAACACCAAAAATACACTTAAGGAGTAATAACTATTGTCAGGAAATCGAACACAAAGTTTTACACTTTATAACGCTAAGCGTTTCGGCTATTGACTATCGTATCGCACTAACTGTTATGAAGGTTCGATTCGGGAGATGAATTCGATACAACCAAATACTTAGAACATCGTTTATTGTCTCTCTAATATAATGGATATATGGAGTATATATTCCTTATTACTATGACATCATACGAGTAACAACTAAGGCTTACGATATAAGTAGAGCTATTACACTACACGCCCTACCAAACCAGAAAAAAGAAAAAATAATACATTTTTTTTTCTTTTTTAAGAAACATACATCTTAGTCCTATTTTTATGAATAACTTCTGGTTTATTATTTCGAAAAATTTTCACATTTGGATCAAGATCTTCTAATACTTTAAATGGACCATTGTAAACATTATCAAATTTATTTCCAGCTTCATTCTTAACTAACAATAAGTCATCTTTTTTATACATAACAGGTTTTAAGTATTCATCAAATTTACATTTTCTTAACAATGTACTTTTAATCAAATTTTGTTGAGCTTCACATTGTGCTTTTTGTAATCTAAATTTTAATTCTAAAGGATAGCTATCACTATTGTATAATGGTTGAACTGTACAATTTTGAAAGTTACTGGGTAAATTACATGATTTTCCAAATACAAGTTCATAGGGGGTATATTTTGTTTCCGAATGTACAGAAGTATTATATGAAAAGCACCAATATGGGAGCCAATCACTCCAATATCGGCTATTGTTATCTGTTTGAATTCTTAAAAATGAATTAAGTGATTTGTGTGAGTTCTCAAGAGATCCGATCGATTCATGATGGTAAGCACAAGAAAAGGTTTGTTTAATATTTAATAATTTACATACCTCAGTCATAGTACTGGAGATGAATTCTGTTCCCCTGTCACTGGCGATCTCACGAGGAATACCATACCTTAGAATGAAATTATCGACAAATGCTCTCGCTACACTTACGCTATCTTTTCTTATTAATGGATATGCTTCTACATACTTACTTAGTTCACATTGTAATGTGAGTATATATGAAAAATTATAATAATCCTTATCTAAGGGCCCAACTATATCTAAAAATACCTTATCAAAAGCTGACTGCGCAGTCGTAGTTATAACCATTGGCTGCTTTGTATGTAACGAATGTTTTTGCTTTTGACATTTGTCACATTTTCGCACAAATTCTGTCACGTCATTAGCCATATTTGGCCAAAAATAATATTTCTTCATATTATTTAACATACGTCCAACACCAGCATGCCCACTCGTGGGAAGCAAGTGAAAATCATTTAATATTACTTTTTTATCATCGTCGTTTAATACTCTAGTTAAGCTTTTCAAAATTAAAATTCGTGGACCGGTCCAATCCTTATTCGTACAATTTTTGGTTAACCATTTTATATATTTATCATTATTATCTTTCTTTAGAATATAAATTTCCTTAATAGACATTTTGTCACAAATAGATTCCAAATCTCTCACGAAAGCGTCTCGCGCTGAGCATGATCGAGAAAATGGATCCACGTACATTGTCATTTTAGATGGTATATAATAAAAGTCATTTATCTTTATATATTTAGTATTATGTTTAAATACAAATTGATCAAATATTAGTTCAATGCAATTATTCGGCTTTCTAAGAATTTCAACAACTTTCGGTTGATCAGACCGATCATTAGTTTTGTTCTTATCGACCGAACAATTGTCACTTAATTTATTTTTCGCCAAACTTCGTGTCATAACATTACATACATTCTGGTTCATATTTTTTAATTCATCGGATGTAATAACGATGCGAGATAACGCGTCTGCAGCCACATTATCCACACCCTTAACATATTCAACCGTATAATCATATTCATCTAAGGCTAACCGAAACTTTAATAATCTACTGGAAGGGTTATTGAAACTAAATAAGTAAAGTAATGGTTTATGATCTGTCCTGATTGTAAATTTTTTACCAAATAAATAGGGTCTAAAATATTTTACGGACCAAACAATAGCAAGAAGTTCTTTTTCTATTGTAGGGTAATTTAATTCAGATTTATTAAGTGGTCGGCTTGCATATGCAATTGGTAAATCATTTTTATTACACAAAACGGACCCTATAGCCACACCAGAAGCATCTGTGCGTAATAAGAATTCATTATCATCCTCAAAATCAGGATACTGTAAAATGGGTGGGTTGACCAAAATATTTTTTAATGACAAATGATTTTTCGCATTCGGTGTCCCAAATAAACCTAGCACCTTTTCTACTTAGTCTATTTAAGGGTATTGTTATTTCGGAAAACCGCGGAATAAACTTACGATAGTAATTCACGAAAGCAACAAAGCGCCTAACTTCATCACTATTTTTCGGAGTGGGATAATTTTGTATTGCTCGAGTCTTTTCAGGGTCAGGTGCGACTCCATCAGCTGATACAACATGGCCTAAATACAATAATTCCTTCTTTTTTATAAATTGACATTTTTCAGGGTTTATTTTTAAATTTACTTTTCTAAGGCGTTCAAAGATATCAACTAAGTTCTTATTATGAGTTGCCAAATTTCTACCTATGCATATCAGATCATCTAAATATACCAAACATTTCTCATTGTTTAAACCTGACATAGCTACAGTCATTAACCGACTAAAGGAACTCGGGCTGATCTTAAGGCCCATTGCTAGACGTTTCATTTGATATTGTTTGTTTGTAGTAAATGCAGTGAGTTTCCTGCTTTCAGGACTTAATTCTAACTGATAATAGCCTTGACTAAGATCTAAATGACTAAAATAAACAGCTCCTGACAAAGAATCAAGGATATCCGAGATGTTAGGCAATGGAAATTTATCGTCTTTAAGGCTGTTGTTTAATTTTCGATAATCAATAACAACGCGCCATTTTTTATTTCCATTACTATCACTTTTTTTCGGCACTAGTAATACTGGGCTGGACCACTCACTACTAGTCTCTTCTATAATGTCATTACGCAACATTTCACTGATTTGTCTATCAATCTCGGCTTTTTGACTTTTAGGAAGCCTATAAGGCTTAGTATATACAGGACTAGTATTTTCCTTCAAATGTATTGACTGTTGGTATAAATTTGTAACTCCTAACTTATCACCTGGCAATAAAAATACGTCGGAGTACTTTGCACAAATATTTTCAATAGAAATCTGTTCTTCAGTATTTAAATGCTTTAAATTTAAAAATGAAAACAACTTCTTAACACGTTCAGTGTCTAAGTTACTACTACTCTCAAACGAACATAAGAAATAATCATTTAATGTAACAACATCAGGGGTGAAATAGCTTAAGCAAACATCTACTTCCCTTGTATTTAAAAATTTCAAAGGTATTTTACCATTTTTAGGCTTTACTAGAACAGAAGCTAAAAATACACCTTCGCATAATTGCTTAGGCATAACTACACACTCGTCTTGTAAGCGTGTCTGTACTAAATAAGTTACTTCACATCTGGCTGGTATTGTCAAATAACTATTTTTATTTAGTTGTCCCATTTGCAGTGGAATACTAATACAATTATTTACGGTTAAAACATTTTGCTCAAAGTCTAATATACAGTTAAATTTACTTAAAAAATCTTGGCCTAAAATACCATCTGTCCTACAAGTAACATTTTTAAATACATAAAACCTATGCTCAAACTCATAACTATCATATTTTAATGTAAGGTAAACAAAGCCATCACAGTATATATGACCACCTATACCGTTTATTCTAATGCGATCTAAATGGAATGGAATGTCTAAGTTCTCTAATACCTCTTGTCTGATTACAGACAATGACGCTCCGGTATCAAGTAACCAACTACGCGATTCTCGGAAAACATCTAAATTAACAGAGTTAATATTTTGACAGTAAAAATGTTCATGCACGAAAAAACAAGTTATTGTTTTCAGTTTCAGTGTTTACAGCAGGTGTTGGACTATTAAAATTCTCCCGACTACTTGATTCGGCTATGTTAACTTGGTGTTGCCGACGAGAGCGACGAAAAGTTGTGTGGCCACGAAAACCGCGACCGCGATAGCTAGACGAACTACCAAAATTACGTGTTCCTTGTGAACCATTGTTATAACCACGACCCCGATTATAATAATTATTGGAATTAGGAAATACCCTAGACACAGGGGTGCGTTGAAAATTACCATGATAATTACTACGATAATTCCGATTTGACTTACCTTTATTATGATGGAAGTTCATCACTCGATCTTCACTTCCACTCGCGACTCTTTCATCCAAAGCACCCTGGATGGCATCCTTCAATGTGGTATAATTCCTTGCCGCAATTATTGTGCTAAGACGACTGTTACGCAATCCATCTGAAAATCTTTTTATCGCTATCCGCTCATTTATTGGCTTCAAAATGTTGTATTTACTAGAATCTCCATCAGCTTGCGTAATAGTCAAATTAACAAATAATTGTTCTATTTCCTTACCGTAGTCCTCGATATTTCTGTCATTCTGCCTCATATGCTGCAGCTTACTCTGGATCGCTGTATCAGATTTTTTAGGTAGCAAATGAGAACGCATGTCTCTAATTAAATCTTGCACTGAGGAATAGTCATCACACATACGCAGCTTAGCGCTCTCTGATAAACGAGACTTTAAAATAAATGTAATAAGTTGTTTTTTACTACTCTCATCAATCAAAGATTCGTACATCTCAATATTTGAGATCAATTGTTTGGTGACGTCTTCATTATCCGTCATTATCGGCAATAATGAAATTGCAGTTTTTAAATCAAATTTTTCCATGTTTGACGTCCCCTCTGTACTTTCAGAACAAAGTTGAGTTATTTTCATAAACACCTTATTAATATTATGAAATACCTGAGTAAAAAACTGAATTTCGGCTTGTGAGATTTCTTGTTTGGTTTTCGCTATCTCTATTAAACTTTGTATAGAAGAAAATTGATTATATAATATATTAGATTCCGTTAATTTATCTTTTCGTATAGCACATGTCCGCCTTCTGGGGCCTAACTTTGTTAGATAATCTTTTATATATTTAAAATTTTCAAATATTTCCTTTACCTCACTTGCCATAACATAATCAATACTTAATTATTACCACCTAGTTAGCATCGTGCAAACCGAGTTACTAAACTATCTTATCTAAATAAAAAAAAAAGACAAAAAAATACACTATCATAGCACAATCAATAGACATAAAAAAAAACGTATTTTTAGATCACGTTGGTACTCATTTACACCGGCGAAGCACCCGAAGCAGTTGTACCACCGACCTCCCGTTGTTGTTGACGAAACAGACTCATGGACCTCCGTAGCTCAAATTCGTTGATTCCTCGCTCTATCCATCTTCCGTGACACCTTTTATAGTAACGCATCAGCCATATAGCTCCTCCAATAATTAGAATTACGCAAATGGTAATTAGTACGTAGCTCGACGCACTCGCATGTTGTAACAACTGGTCCGAAGCAGCAGAGTTCCCAACACCGTTCTGCGCGATTATCACCTCTGGCTCCTTAGATTGTTGTTTGCCCATGATTTATTTTTATTCGGAAAAAGTCACCAATAATGTTCACAAAAACCGCACACGATAATAAAATGTTCCAATGTAATGAAATCATAATGAGTCTATAAACTGCACAAGTCACTCAATGTTTATAATACCGACACCTTTTACGGAACATAGCACCTGGCTAAGGTCGCCATATGAAGGTTCGATTCGGGAGATGAATTCGATACAACCAAATACACATCGTTTATTGTCTCTCTAATATAATGGATACATGGAGTAAATATTCCTTATTACTATGACATCATACGAGTAACAACTAAGGCTTACGATATAAGTAGAGCTATTACACTACACTGTTTATATTGTCCCGCACAAAATTGTACCATGATTTACTACAAATTGCTAAAGTTTCAAAACAATTAATTATTAGTAGTTCCCTGAAGTATTTTACATACACAATCAGTCCTATAGTTTGCTGTCTATACTAATATTACAAAAGAAAGATTGGATTGTTTGATTTAGGAATTGAAAGCTAGTCTTTTATATAAATACTGTTAAGAAAGATAAATCTTTTACATTGATTGTGTATTAAACCTTTTAATAACTATTTTTTGTTCCTATTTAAAATATAATCAATTTTTAATTCCTTCCAGGCTAAAATTATATCTAGAACAGTTCAAAATAGGTTCCTGTGTGTTAAATTCAGAACTACCAGCTGCAGTCAGATGTTTATCAGTAGACCAGTTCAATAGAGGAAGGTATCAGATCATCATAGCTTCAGATGAAATGGCCTTGGAAAAACCTGATGGTGGCTTAGTACCTATTGAAGAAAGAAAAAAGAAAAGACAGAAATCACAGAGAAAGAAAGACAAGGAGTCTGGAGTTTCAAGAGGAATAGACTTTCAGCATGTTTCTAATGTTATCAACTTTGATTTTCCTTTGGATGTCAATTCTTATGTGCACAGAGCAGGGAGGACTGCGAGAGGGAATAATCAGGTAATTATAAATGGATGATCATTATTAGTCTATACTTTTATGTTGTTGTTATATTCATCATCATCATCAACAGCCCATTTACGTCCACTGCTGAACATGGGCCTCCTCTCTTAACAGACCTTGGCAAGCCAGGATCGTAGAGGGATATTGCCATAATCACCACGCTTGGCAGACGGATTGGTGATCGCAGTAAGATTTAAACGTTGAGCTAATAGATGCTGCTGCCCATCCATCAGCCATATGTCCCTTAGTCGCCTTTTACGACACCCATGGGAAGACATGGGGTAGTCTATTCTAAGCCGGAAACCACACTTATATTAGAATCAAATAATCCTAAGCAACTTTAGTTACTTCTAAATTCCCGCGCGCAAATCCCGTTCCCGTGGGAACTTCTCTCTATCTCAGCAACTACTGGTCCGATTTGAAAAAATTCTTTCAGTGTTAGATAGCCCATTTATCGAGGAAGGCTATAAGCTATATTGTATTATAAAGTTTCAACGGGAACGGGAGTTACGCGGGTGAAAACGCGCGCGGGAATCTAGTACTAATATATAAATTTGAAGAGTTTGTTTGCAAACTACTAATATGCAAATTTCAGAAACAACTGGTCCAATTTAAAAAAATCTTTCTGTGTTAATAAATAGTATACTTCATAATAAAATATAGCATTTCTTGATAAATGGGACCAAGAAAGGCTACATTTTCCTCCTACGGAAACGCAAGTGTATCCGCGCGTGAGAAGCTATTAATTAAATATAGTCCAGTAGTACCTCTTTATAATATTAGTATAGTTGTGTAATTATGTCTAATGAAGTCATATTACATTTTTTTTATAAGGTATGACTGTAATGAAATGGTAAAAGAAGAAAAAAAAGTATGGCTTGCTTTTTCAGTCTATGTTATGTTAGAATAATTTGCCTGCCTTAATATACACAAGCAAATTGTTCTAAGTTAATTTATACTACACTTATCATCCAATAATTTGGTCATAGGATTTTTTTTTTTTAAACTTATTAATTACTAACTATTATAATGTTATTGTTTGTGGGTTACAGGGTTCGGTGCTATCATTTGTTTCAATAAGGGAGAAGCCATTGATGGATCAAGTTGAAGCACATCTCTCCAAAGGCTTCAAAAGTCAAAAAGTTTTACAGTAAGTTATGGTTTTAGTAAATCTTTACTTAGTATGTAAACATTTATATTATTTGGAATTAATGAATGGATAAAAAGTTTGGGGCTCCAGACCGAGCTCAGGGCCGCAGCAGTGCAACGCAAGCCCTACACTAAAGGTAAATACGCCTCTGATATGGCGTTAACTTTATAACCACTACATAGTATAAAACAAAGTCGCTTCCCGCTGTCTGTCTTTAAAAGTACGCAAAGGATTTTGATGCAGTTTTTTTAATAGATACAGTGATTCAAAAGGAATGTTTATATGTATAACTAGCTGACCCGGCAGACTTCGTACTGCCTCAATCGATACATACCCTACACTACCCCTACCCTACACTACCCCCACCCTACACTACCCCTACCCTACACTACCCCTACCCTACACTACCCCTACGCTACACTACCCCTACCCTACACTACCCCTACCCTACACTACCCCTACCCTACCTCTACCCTACCCCTACCCTACACCTACCTCTAATCTACCCCTAATTTTGTCTGAAAAATAAAAATAAAAATTTAGGGGTGGACTACCCCTAACATTTAGGGGGATGAAAAATAGATGTTGGCCGATTCTCATAGATACCGGATAAGCACAAAAAATTTCATCAAAATCGGTTAAGCCGTTTCGGAGGAGTATGGCAACGAAAACTGTGACACGAGAATTTTATATATTAGATACATCAGCATTACATCCGTGCGGAGACTGGGTGGGTTGCTAGTTATTATTATAAAGCTAAGTTAAAGATACAGCAAGACATTGATCACCATGGGACCGCCATCTTTTGAATTCTATGGGCTTGTTATTATACCTATGAATTCTAAACTAGGTAGGTAAAGTGACAAAGAAGTAATAAGAAATGTTGTATTCTTTCAGAAAATACGAGTTTGCGTTAGAAGAAGTGGAAGGTTTCCGCTACCGGTCGCGGGACGCGTGGCGCGCCGTCACCAGGATCGCGGTGCGGGAGGCGCGGCTCAAGGAGATCAAGCAGGAACTGCTCAACTGTAAGAAATTACAGGTAAAGTATCAGCAATCGTTTATATTTTACGGCCAGGGATATGTTTAGTAAATAATACTGCATTGATTGATTTAGCTTTATATGCATCTACCATATTAAAACTTATTTCACCTGTGTAACTCTGGTTCTATTTGGATCCTCGCCTTGAAATATAGCCTTATTATAGTCTTGAATTCTCTTTTCATCATTAGTAGATAGCAAATTACGTAGCTATCTAATGATGAAAGATTTGGTCCTGTAGTTTCTGTAGTTTGCTTTATAATATCGACGGGTAAGACGCTTATTGTACCAACCGACACCATGAGCCATATGCAATTGGCGTGAAGACTAAACAATATATTTAGTCCGTCAGTTAGATTACAAAAAAATGTTGGACACGTATTTTTTTATGTGTCAAATCAATAAAAATTGACAATATTGCCCATAGTATTAAATTATTAATCATTATATCCCACGAGTGACTATAAAAGGTACTAAGTTTCCACATTGGTTTTCTAGGCAAGTGATTAAAATATTAAACGAAAAAAATCGACTAAGAGTACGAGTAAAAAAATATAACAATCCTCTCGATGTAATTGCTTTAAATTCACTAAAAAAAAGATGTGACCATATGGCCACATCTTGCTACAATAAATATATTGCTGATATAGAGTCTAAGATTGCCAGTAACCCAAAATACTTTTGGAGTTATCTGAAAACGAAACGTGGTGGATATAGTAACTTGCCGTCTTCCATGACCGATGGAATAAACAGTTCTGATGACACTACGGTGATATGCAATTATTTTGCATCCCATTTTGCCAAGGTGTATCATCACAGCGATCACGAGTGGCGTGAACAGCCGCAAGTTATAGATAGTCAGATGAGTAGTAACATCTTAGGCCAAATAGAGATAACACAAGATCAAATTAAGAATCAACTCAAAAAGTTAGATATTAACAAAGGCGCCGGTCCTGATAATGTACCATCGTGTTTCTTGAATAGTACAGCAGATAAGCTCTCATTGCCTTTATGTTTGATATTTAATAGATCTTTGCTTGAAGGTGTTTTTCCAACCGTGTGGAAGGAAACCAGAATAGTACCTATTTTTAAAAGCGGTAATCAATCTGACGTGACTAATTACAGGCCCATCGCCATCCTATCTGTACTTGCAAAAGTTTTTGAAGCTCTCATATGTCCTGCACTCTCTAGGCACCTGTCCCAATTGATTGTTGAAAGTCAGTACGGTTTTGTGAGGGGCAGGTCCACAGCTACGAATTTGGTAACATATGTTGAGGATGTTGTTGATTCGGTAGATGCGCGTATCCAAGTGGACGCAGTATATACTGATTTCAGTAAGGCATTTGACACAGTCGATCACGGTATACTTTTAAATAAATTAAAGACGTATGGTGTGTCGGATCCTCTACTGGGCTGGTTTAGGTCGTATTTACACGAGCGAACGCTGCGGGTTGTGAATGGCAGTGGCTCTGAACCGTATATCGCAACATCGGGAATTCCACAAGGTTCTCATTTGGGCCCGCAGCTTTTCATTCTTTTCATAAACGACATCCAGAACTGCTTTCAAAACTCAAATGTGTCTCTATTTGCTGATGATCTTAAAGCAATAAAACCTATCAGGAGCCCAGCTGACTCATTTCTTTTTCAAAGTGACCTTAACAGGTTGAGCGAATGGTGTGAGCGGAACAAGATGGCACTAAATGTAAAAAAATGCAAACATATTAAGTACACTAAAAAGAAAAATGTTCTTTGCACATCATACACTTTGGGAAATGAGAAGCTAGAAGAAGTGCAGGTGATACGGGACTTGGGTGTTCAGTTGGATGCTAAATTAAGCTTCATCCAGCATATTGATCATATCGTACTTAAAGCTACAAAAGTTTTAGGTTTTGTAATGAGAGAGTGTAAGAACTTTAAACACGCAAGTACAAAAATGATCATGTATAACTCCTTAGTTAGAAGCCATCTTGAGTATTTCATTGTTGTTTGGTCACCAAAATATAACGTGCACATCACGCGTATAGAAAGAATCCAGAAAAAGTTTTTACGTCACTTAACATATAGCAGCAATTTAGCAAAAAAGCTAACATCTTACAAAGATAGGTTGCAATATTTCAGGATGGTGTCTTTGGAGACACGCACAGATATGTTGGATCTAGTGTTTCTTAAAAAACTTGTTATTGGCTCCTTAGACTGCCCACAACTGCTTAGTAAAATTTATTTTAATGTACCACGATCTATCCCAAGAACCACCAATAAAAAGCTCTTTTGTCAGCCATTCAGTCGAACTAACTTAAAGCAAAACTGTTCACTTTCAAGAATGTATAACATATACAAAGAACTGGACATGGATATCGATTTGTTCCACGATTCTGTGCCAGCTCTAAAAAAGAAAATTTTACTTCTGACCAATTGTTAATAATAATCGTAATTATTTTAAACTCTTTATCACCCACAATATAATTGATATAAGTATTCAAATGGTAATAGTAATCTCATAATAAATTGTAATTGAATTAACTTATTTAATGTAAAGGTATATTGTAATTTTTTTTTTAATCATATTGTAATATAATTAATTATTATCTATTCAATATTTTATTTTAATTTTATTTGTAAGACAATTTTATCCAACATAGTTAAATATATTTGTATTGAAATTTTATAATAATTGTTTTTGCTCATATTATAGTGCATGCAGTGCTCTTCTGTAAGTAGTGAGACATTTAGACTTAAGTTCACATTGTAATTGTTTTTTTAATGTAACAGTGTACTCATTGTTGAAGAGCCAAATAAATAAATAAATAGTGTCGCTTATAAGAATTAGCCATTTATCCAGATTATAATTTGGCAGATATTAGGAATCAATTTATAAATTACTAGCGACCCGCCCCGGCTGAGCACGGGTGCAATGCTGATGTATCATACATATAAAACTCCCTCGTGAATCACTCTATCTTTAAAAAAAAAAACCGCATCAAAATCTGTTGCGTAGTTTTAAACATAAGCATACATAGGGACGGACAAAAAGCGGCAAGCGACTTTGTTTTATACTATGTAGTGATATTTAAAATGATGACTACCATATACACATAACACATTGATGAACGACTAATCTTCTCTCTGAATTGTACCCAAACATTATCAAATTTCCCTTTAAACTTTCCAATATGAACCCCCTCCCCAATTAATTTGTTGCAGGGCTACTTTGAAGAAAATCCTACAGACTTGGCAGCCCTTCGAAGAGATAAGGCACTCCATACAGTAAAGGTTCAACATCATTTGGCCCACGTGCCCGAGTACCTGCTCCCTGCTGCCCTGAGGAGTGAGGAGACGGTGGAGGAAGACCAGGACACTGCCACTCCTGCCCCTGTGCCTCAGAAGAAGAGGAAACAGCCGGGAAATTATGGCAGTGCTAAGAGACATAAGTACCAGGTCAGTTCACATTAGGTTTGTTTGATGTACTTATTATATTGCCTCAGGTGTTTTAGGAGTCAGATGTATATAAATATTTGAAAGAAGAAAGAAAAATATTTATTGAATATATTTACAAAGAAAAAATATATACAAAAAAAAACATTATGACAAAAACAATATAAAATATTCGTCACTATGCAGGTATTCATCGGTGGCGGAGCGAGAAGTCACTTAACTATTTAATTTTGTCACTTCTGTAACAGTATTCACAATTTTTTACATTCATAATTACTATACATGACACTGTTTAAGGGATGAAATAGAAAACATAAGCCATCCCTTCCAAAATTAGGAACATCTTATACACCGTTTATTTTATAGTCAATACTAAGCTAAATGATATTTGATAGTACAATCGATCTAAGTTTATAATTTTTCAATATTATTATTTAGCTATCATTTTCTATGTTACTAATCTTGCATTTTTTTATCCTAGGCCCGCAAAAACGATCCCCTAAAGAGCTTTGACGTCAAAAAGAAGGCAGCCAGCAGCGGCGAAACATAGCAGTAACTTAGTATCGGCACGAACAACTGCCTCTAAAATAACAAATAATATCAATTTGTTTTCCAACACTTTTATACTTGTGTTAAAGTTTGAGTTCGATAATATAATAAATTAAGCTATCGTTACGCATGTTTTGTTTTTTTGTAGTTTGTAATAGTAGACTAGGTTTTTGTTAGGAGAGATAAGAAGGCGTTCTTATAGGCGGTGACCATTCCCATACAAAGGCCTATTTAAATATTAAAACATTAAGAACATTTTTTTTTAATCCTCACATAAAAATATAGGTAATTGGGAAACGATACTATCGGCGGATATTAAACTCTCGATAGTATAATAATATCGATAGTTTTAATCATTTAATACAACTATACTGTGTTGTTATGTTGGTGTGCAATAAAGAGTATCTTATCTTATCTTATCTTACTATCGATAATATCGGTAGTACTTCAAAAATATCGATACTATTGATAGTATTATAATGTAATAGTATCGATCCTATCGATACTATTGCTTCCAATCTAATAGTATTAGTTAATTTGTGATATCGATAGTATCGATAGCACTATCGATATTCTTACTAGTTTTCGAGTTCATCTATCGATAGCAAAACTATATATATAAAGATAGATTCGATATATATTCGATAGTTGTGCCCAACTATCGAATATATATCTAATCTAATATCAACTTTTATTTTAAGGCTCAAAATTGAAATCATTACGCAATTTTTAATTCACCAATATTAATTAATATTGTTTCTTAGTACTTGCATAAAAATGTATTTCTCTACTAAATACGCGTACTTTGTAGTGCAAGTACTTGCTAAAATATCATAATTTTATTATGGACCGCGCAGAACGCAAGTCCAACTACCAAAAATTACACGTACGACTTACCCCACTTGGGATAGTCACAGGCTAACTAAATCCAACCGCAGTGCAATGACTGGAGTCAGCCTGGGGCAACCGCCTACATGATCACGGTACACCCTACGCAAGGTTAGTATGTCACGTCAAGGATTGTTATCTGTATATATAGTATTCCGTGAAAATTTCTTACGCGACTTATAATTTTTCTAGTGATGACATCTCTTATCATAAATGCGAATTATTACCTAATAATGCCGGTTGCCATAGAGACAATATTTGTTACAATCGATTCCATATTTAATTTTTAAAACCCGTATTTAAACCCAAGGATTTTCAGTACTGTTTATGATTTTCGGTTTGTTTTTTACGTGTGACCATAATGTAGGTCTGTAGTCTATTATATTTTTTTGAAGCTGATAAATATGGCGGAATATTACAATATTAAATTAAAACGAATCAATGTACCGAATTGAGATCCAACGTTGGAAAAATAAATAAGTAACAAGTGACCAAAATAAAACAATATATATATTTTTTTTATTTCTAAATGTTATTTGTTGGAGTAGGTATTAGTTACTAGAATTTATTTTATAAAAAAACCGGCCAAGTGCGTGTCGGACTCGCGCGCGAAGGATTCCGTATCAGTTACAAGTGCGTACCTATTTTTGATATCAAGAATAAAAAAGCGTATGTTTATGAAATGAAATGTTATTTTATATTTTTATATTCGAGTTGATTGAATTAAAGGTAAATTGCGGTTTACGATTTATGACGTATTAAAAAAAAACTACTTACAAGATCTCTTTCAAACCAATTTTCGGTGAAAGTTTGCATGGTAATGTACATCATATATTTTTTTTAGATTTATCATTCTCTTATTTTAGAAGTTACAGGGGGGGGGGGACTCACATTTGACGACTTTGGAAGTGTCTCTCGCGCAAACTATTCAGTTTAGAAAAAAATGACATTAGAAACCTCAACATCATTTTTGAAGACCTATTCATAAATACCCCACACGTACGGGTTCGATGAAAAAAAATTTTTTGAGTTTCAGTTCTATGTATGGGGAACCCCAAAATTTATTGTTTTTTTTCTATTTTTGTGTGAAAATCTTAATGCGGTTCACAAAATACATCTACTTACCAAGTTTCAACATTATAGTTCTTATAATTTCGGAAAAAAGTGACTGTGACATACGGACGGACAGACAGACAGACAGACAGATTTTACCAGAGACTTTTACACACAAAACTTTACGACCAGCAGAACCTGCCGTTATCATGTGACACGCTCGAGCATAGCACGCCTGATAGGGGTCAGCCTTAAACGAATTAACGTATTTCATATGATATCTGGCTAAAACAGTAGGTACATTGGAGCTACACACACAACACACCCAATCAAAGCGGGGGAAACCACTGAATGCATCTTTAGAATAGTTTTAAGGGTTGGTTCAAATAATTTATTTACTTACATGATTTACTTTTCTATTTGTTAAAAAAATGCAATATCCATTACTTATAGAAATTGCGTTAGTAAATGGAAATAGTATAAGCAGTAGAAATAAAAGTGCACATTAATAGAACACACCAAAACTACAACACTTATTGGAGTAAGTATTTCTTGTACTTATGTAGTTCGTTGATAAGTATCCTAAAATGGCTGGTTGCTGAATAGGTATGTTAGCTTATAAGATACTATACTACGGTAGACCACGAATATATTTTAAGAAGCAGTTTCCACGAAGAACTGAGCTACGTGGGGCCCACCGGCAAGCTATGCTAAATTTGAATAAATAACTTATAACAGTTTTATTTCAAAATGATTTTTATTTTTTAACAAACAACATTGTATATTGGTCAACAAGTTAAAAATAGTGAAAATATAGATACTGCCACTAAATAGGCATAAAGTATGTACCTCATTCTAAGCGGAATGATGCCTAGAAAAATGGACTGAAAGCATACTATTACACGCTTAAAAAAAAAAAATAGTTACCAATTACTTCAACTTAATATCTTTTGAAATGTTGAATTTAGGTACTTTCATGACATTTTTAGGCATCATTCTTTTTCCGATAAGATGTCATACCTACATATTTTTAGGTGCAGTATCTATATTTGTAACCATTTTCTATTTATTGATAACTTGTAGACTAGGTTATTCAAACAAATATAAAACTAGCGAGATCCACAAACTATACAGATTTTGAGTATCTTTTCTTCTTTAGTGGTTCCTTTATAAGTATCCTGGAATCGCTAAACGCTCTTCTTAGAGGCTGGTGGCTGGGGGGGCTGGTAGGAGGCGGTAAAGACAGTGGTCTGTTCAGGTAGTAGCCGTAGGGACCCATCTCACGACGCTGCCACGGACTGGTTGTTATCCTGTCAGTTGATTAAGATTAGAAATAATACAAACTATTTATTTATGTACGTCGCACAGTTAAGAAATGAGTATTAACCCGCATAGCTCTCCTATTCCCTTGGGAACTTCATAATTAAATACAGCCTATTTTACTTCTCGATAACGTATCTTTCTTATGGGGAAAGAATTTTTGAATTCGGTCTAGTAGTTCCGGAAAATGCAAACAAACAATCAAATTTCTTTATAATATTAGTATAGACAAATATTGGTTTTTATTTTACCAAGACTAAAAAGTACTATTTTTAACCTAGCCATTGAACGCATGGTAGGTAACCTTGGACATTAGCATTAGATGTCATGTATTAACAGTTCCTGGTGCCCCCATTATTGGCGTTTGGAGGAGCACCCGGGGGTCTTCATGGAATGATTAGCATATCATTGCTATGGAGAGGTGAGTCCTACGTTTCCCGCAGCTGCGGCGGTGGGGATGCGTGATGCATTTTCCCCCGGTAAAAATAGGTAGGAGCGGTAAGTTGTGGGTCAGTGCGCCGTCAAAGCTCACGGTTCATTCGTTCGTTCATCGATATTACTTGAACTCATGTTATTCCTCCCCGCCCCGCACCTCACCGCGCTTTCCTAAGGCGTGGTCGTGGTAAAACTTTAGCAATTTATTGATACCATATCATGATCGGTGTGTTCTCGGGTCTCTGCCTAGTCTGTACGAAGATTGCGAGGGGCGCCACTGCGCACATCCACACCATCCACTGTTCAATCATCTTTCGTTTGTCTAGGTCATCGTCGCTCAGGGGCGACTCGTCATCCTGGAAATTTGGAAAAGGTTATATAAAAATGATGTAACTATTAGCTGTTAGGTATCCGGATTTTCTTATGTAGAGGATCGGTTGGTGATATGCTCGGTGGCCGACGGCCATTTGTTGCTGTTCGGAACTTGTATATGTTCGAATTGGGAAAGTTAGGATGCTAGGTGATAGATGGCACTACTCGTCTACACTGAAGTTTTTGGCCTCGCAGATAATTACGGAAATCCAAGGCGAGAAAGCAATGTATTTCAAAATACATAAATCCGTCAAAGTACCTACCTACTGCGTTCGTAGTTAATGGAACATTTTTCCGTGATCAATTTATCCTAGTACCTAATATGTAATCACATGCTGTTCAGTCGATTTTTGCGTGACTGAGTAATAAAAATCATCCTGTCACACAAACAACTAAACTTTAATTTTATTTCCGTCAAAGCACCTAATAAGTAATAGGCAGTTTAGTAGCGCCAGCGAGATCAAATTGGTGAACGCCCCGAGCTCCTGTGTCCCTAAGAAATACATTGGTTGAAAACCTACAACGAAAACTACATACACTAATAAAAAACCTCATATAACACTCGGAATCTGGCCTCTCGCCGTATGGACGGGCCGGAGTTGCTTATGATATTTTTATTACTTTTATTTGTATGTTTAACTAGCTGCGGCCCACGATTTACTTACCTTGGGTTGGTTATATGAAAATCCAGCTTACGCAAAATTCTGATATTTGCGTTAAACAATATTTATTATGCAAAATAGCACAACAAACATCGATATATCCCATCTTCTCTACATATTATTGAGATTACTTACATCAATGTTCAAACAATATTCGACAAACGTCTTCACCAGTTTAACGAGAACAGTCCAAAAGTGGAGGCTGTATATCACCATCCAGATGAACAGAAGGTTCTAGAACCAATAAAAACGTGTTAGGCCTGTGTTAATAATAATAATATTTTACTATGATCATAATGTGCCTTTGGCATTAAGGGCCTATGCACACCACGTTTTTAAACGCGCCGTTAAAGCGCGTTTGTAGCGATACAGACGCGATACGCATATGAGTCAAATGCAGCCTGTAGACCTATGCACACTTGCATGCGTTTGAATCGATACAAACGCGCGTATGAAGCGATGCAGACGCGATGCAAACGCCACCAAATTGCTCGATTGCAATTAACGTAGATTCACACGTTCCTCGTTGCGGGGGAAACCCTGCCTGTAGGGAAGTCAGGCGCGCTAGCGACGCACCAGTGTCGCGCGTTTCAATCAATACAAACTCGATGCTAACGCGCGTATGTACAACAAACTGCTCTGTAGGAAAAAAGCGCGCCATCGACGTCGACGGCGCGTTTAAAAACGTGGTGTGTATAGGCACTAAATTGAACTACTTGCATTGTTTCTAAAATATACCCGTCCCGTCAGTCTACTGTTACTACTACCAGAGACTATATAATATACTTATTATACAGGGTGTCCCAAAAGATTACGTAGCTGGGAAGGGGGGTGATAGGGATGGTCACAAGGGTCACCAGAAAAATATAAAAAATTCCCTCTGGGTGTTTAAAAAAATAAATGGCATTTTTTAAAAGACTAAAAATTTAACACCTTGTGCTAACTGTACCTACAAATATGGCTGTATTTAAAAAAAAATGCTGTTATGTAATCTTCAATAACAACAAGGTCATCAACATCAACATCAAAAATAACAAGGTGTAAAATTTTAAGTTTTTAAAAAAATGCCATTTTTTTTTAAATACCCAGAGCGGATTTTTTTTTTATTTTTCTTGTGACCATTGTGTCCACCCCTGTCACCCCCTTTCCCAGCTACTTAACCTTTTGGGACACCCTGTATAGTCTCTGCTACTACGTCCTAAACTATTTATTAATTATAAATAGTTTAGGACGGAATAAAAAAAAATGGTTACAATATCTTCTACATTTTATATCCTATTCTGCATCTGGTGTGCGATTTAAAAAAAGTTTGATACGGTCAGGTCATTGGCTACGTCAAACGTGTAGCCATTGTCAAAAGTAAAAGTTATCAGCGATTTCCAAGTGAACGAGTTTGTATTGCGGGACAACTCTCATCCATTTATATCAGAAAGAGATGTATGAATGAAACGTATAAATTGTTTTTATACATGTTGTGATATTCAGTACCGATGGTTGTAAGATTGTAAGCCATTTTTGGAATTTGTCATACCATGTACTCATGGTATGACAAATTCTCTACATTACAATTACCTAATTGCATGCAAGATGTCAAAGTTTAAAAGTTCTTCATCTATACTAATATTATAAAGCTGCAGAGTTTGTTTGTTTGTTTGTATGTTTGTTTGTATGTTTGTTTGTTTGAACGCGCTAATCTTGGGAACTACTGGTCCGATCTCAAAAATTCTTTCAGTGTTGGATAGTCCATTTATCGAGGAAGGTTATAGGCTATATATTAGTTTCAAAAAAATTAGGGATGTGTAAGAAAATTGCGATTTTGTAACCCAAGGTGTAAAATCGAAAACCTATTTATGCGTGCGCTGCAAAAACTATTGACATAGAACAAAATGATGTAGTACGGGTTTGTAGGTCTTATTAAGATCTACAAAAGAGTCCGCGAGAGCATATATCTAACTATCATAGTTTAGTCACAATAACCGCTTTTATGTTCATGAAAAATATTAAATCGTCTGAAAAAAGAAACTACGTTAAATGTGTATCGTAATATTAATTCTTATCCAAATTAAGCATTATGTTATCAAGAGTATTTATGTAGAAGTAAAAAACTTTTTGTTTTATTCCAATCGGACATTTCGTTGAGAAATTATCACGAGTATAAAAAAGGAAAGAATTGGTACCTGATAATGAGTTATTTGCCTTAATAGATATAGCTGAAGAGTTTGTTTGCTTGAACGCGCTAATCTCAGCAACTACTGGTCCGATTTGAAAAATTATTTCAGTGTTAGATAGCCCATTTATCGAGGAAGGCTATAAGCTATATTTTATTATAAAGTTTTTACGAGAACGGGAGTTACGCGGGTGAAACCGCGCGCGGGAAGCTAGTGTATATATAAAAATAAATCCCTATTTCCCTTGGTCACGGCATCACGCGTGAACGGCTGGACCGATTTCGCTAATTCTTTTGTGTCAGTACCTATAAGCTTTACTTAATAAAAAAACATCACAAACAAAAGAACTTTTTTTTACCAGAGATTCCATTCTTATTATTTACAGGCTGTCTGTAGGCACGCTTAGATGGTCCAGAGGTCCATTCGTAGCTGGACAATATATCATCAACAGCCCGTTGACGTCCACTGCTGAACATGGGCCTCCTCTTAACCGACCTTGGCAAGCCAGGATCGTAGAGGGATTTTGCCATAATCATCACGCTTGGCAGACGGATTGGTGATCGCAGTAAGATGTAAACCTTGAGCTAATAGATGCTGCTGCCCATCTATCAGCCATAATATGTCCCTTAGTCGCCTTTTACGACACCCATGGGAGGGCATGGGGTGGTCTATTCTAAGCCGGAAACCCCACGGACAATATATACTGACACAATATATAGGTACAATTGACTATATTATAACTGAAGCCCACGGTCGAATTCGAAGACGAGAGCCTAAAATGGTACACGGCAGTAATCAGTATATCTGATTTTTAGTCTATAGTTGACTTTTACCTGCAGTACAGTCTCCCAAAGCGGCACTCTTCGAAAGAGGAACCGCCTGAAGAGCGCGACGAGTATCCTCTGCGCTAGCGCAGCCGTACCCGCCGCCCATAGCACCGTCGGTATCACAGATATGTTTGAGTCGCCACATTTCGCCCACTCCCATAGCTGATAAAACATTTGAAAATCGCTACAAGAATACTAAGTAGTTACGTAGTTTAACAACATATCATGGTTAGCCCGTATAACGTCTACTGCTGAACATGGACCTCCTGCCGAGGCCCGAAGAAGGGTTTTCATAGCCATAGTCACCACGCTTAGCAGGCGAGTTGGTGACCGCAGTATTATGACGTAATACACAGGGAAACACTGCTTCCCGTTCCTGGGTATACAATTGTTATAGATTATGTTATAACAATCGGGACCATCGGCTTATCGTGCAGGCACAGACCCGGAAAGAAATCTTAGAATTTACACAAAGATTTCCTGTCCTGTGTGGCGTGGGGATCGAACCCACGACCTCCGTGATTTTGATTTCGGTTGTCGATATACTTCAAAGTATGTACGGAGATTTATAATAATGCGGATGCATCTTACGTATCGCAGACACTATTCTAGTTGTGTTATAATATCATACTTTAGTGAAGATTTTTATCGTGAAAGTGATGACTGCCTGTAGAATTGTTAAGTACCTACTTAGGCATGGTTGAACTTTAATCTCTTCATCTGCGTTGTGTATTAGCTGTATCTATACCTACTCAGTGATTTTTCAACAGTTTTTTTTAACCTTGTAAAGATTTACCTCGAAGCCTTCAGTTTCTATGTAAGTCCATGCTGGGTTTTCCCACATCACAATTTCTTACATCAAAATATTAGGTACACTTGTAATTTATCATTGGACCGACAATTTCAGTATTACTTTTACAAAAAATATACAATTACGAGATTATAATTACTGTGATCATCTTGACATAATGCCATCCTCGATTTATTTGTCAAGCTAAGTTTACAGACATGGACTACTGTAATATCTATAAGTTAGGGTATGTGCACATGAACGAAAATGCAGCTTTATTAAGATGATGCGAAATTTTACCATCTCTGTTATTTTCCTGTCGCGAGACTTCAGTGAGCTACCAATTCGAAGCTGCGGCGCGTTAGTTATGGCAGTATATTATTTGAGTTGATCACCATTGTCCACTGACTCCAATTGCCTAAATTTCCCCTAACAGTGATAATAGGTAGGTATACCATGGTGATCATAGTAGTTCTGCATAAAGCTAAACAGCAAGGCAGAGATTGGCCTACTGCGACAGTTGTGCAATGGGACACTATCCAATTAAATAAAAATAAATAAATAAAAAAGCCTTTATTTCCTTATCCTTTGTGACAATGCGCCTTTATCGCCGTACCCGTGAAAGCCTCTCCCAGTCTTTTCCACCCCTCTCTGTCCTTGCCGGTAGTTGTCCAACCAATTATCATTATTAAATTGTACAAGACATCTTGTAGTGGCAAGGTTAACAAAAAACATGGCTAGCTGAACAAAAGTATATATAGCCTGCATGGTCAACAATAAAACTCAAATAATAGTTATTATGTTTATTGGGAGTTGAAGTTCAAAGTGTCGATATATCTCCAGTGGCAGTCTTCAAGCAGTCTTTTCTTCTTCAGTGGCGGTAGAATTGCAGCCAGCGTTCGTGGCCGCATTGCACGAACATCTTGTTTCCTACATCGTGTAGAAAAGATTGATTAATATCTAAATGAATGGCAATATTCAAAATTAATACAACCAGATAAAATTGTGTGTTGATTGTTCTCAATTATTGACGATGTTATTGTAAAGACATCTTTTTGAACCGATTAAAACTGATTGATTGGAGGCTCAAAAGCACGATTCAACTTCGTATTTATTTTCAAACTATGTTTATGTGAGACAAAAATCAATTAATCATTTTATATTTACAATAGTAATTCCAATTTTACCGATATATAATTTCTGAGTTTCTCGATAGCTTCGGCCGTGGTGCCGGGGCTGTTGTGGCGGTCGCTGCCGTCTCGAAGGTTCCATGCTGCAGTAGATGATGAGGCGCACCCGTTGCACGTGACCTCGATGTTGGCGCCGCTGACTGTGACCGACGGCGGCTTCGGAGGCGAGCGAGCACTCTAGAACAACGGTGCCTAAGAACTTGCGGACTTATTTGGCCTATAAAAAAGCCCAGCACATGCAAACAAGCTCAAATAACTTTGGATTTCTATCCCGGTATATTATGTATCATCATCATGTCAGCCTGTTGTCGATCACTGCTGAACATATGCCTCGTCCTCCATCGATTTCCAGCGGGAACGATTGACCACTCCCTGCGACCTTTGTGAGGTCATCGGTGCATCGTGCAGGCGGTCGTCCCACGCTGCGCTTGCAAGTTCGTGGACGTCCACTCGAGAACCTTTCTGCTCCATCGGCCGTCTGTTCTTCGAGGTATGTGACCTGCCCATTGCCACTTCAGCTTTGGACATAGCTCAACGGATTACGTTTTCCTGTGAATCTTCTCATTTCTGATTCGATCACACAGGGAAATGCCGAGCATAGCTCTTCCCATAGCTCGCTGAGCGACTTTGAGCTTTCTTATGAGTTACACACATATTTTGTAAGTCAGAAAAATTCAGGTACTTGTGCTGGAGTATTTTGATGGTAAATGAGTCATCCTTACGTATGAGCATCGGCGCAAGATGGTCTTTGAACTTGAGAAGAGCAGGAGCGCAGTCGCGTATGCACGCTGTCGACGAAACTGTTGACTCTCTCTATGGTGCTGTGGACGCCTCGCATGATGCGCTCGTGCAATTCTGCTTGCCTAGATGAAAAAAAACATAGAACCCTATGAGATACAGTGGACCCCCTAATTTATATAAGCAGCAAAGAAAGATGCTTCTCGCAGTGATGGTTATAGATCTGCTCTAGAGCAAAAAATGCCAAATGTACCGTTATAAAACTTATAATACTAACCACTGTTCCAGATATGGTAGATTGAAACTCTGACAGTAGTTTTTCCTGACGAAATCAGCGTAACATAGCGATAAGAACCAGCACACTGTCATGTGGATTTGGGGCTGTTGCTGGCGAAGGAATCTGGTTAGAGGGCCCAGTTGGATGAGCTCGTGGGATCCACCGAGGAGGCTCACTGTCGTCATTTCAAGCAGCATACCTGGGCTCTGGTTCAGAAAGAATAAGAATTTTCCCTTAGCTTCATTTTATCAGGCGACTAAAAATAGAAACGAATACTGTAATAATAGCTACTAAATTAGTCACTGGAACAAGTATTACTGTCAGACTAAGGTTTATGAAAGAGCTCACGTCTTTGATCAGCGTATCTAAATAATATTGGAAGAACCGCATCGAACAGACCCACAGGTGAGTCATCAATGCCAGCATTCCCATCATCATAGTTATCTGAAAAATACACTACAGCTAAAATACAAGGCATTACGCACAGAGAAAAGTTGTTGAAGCACAAATAAATTTCTCCGCCAAAAAAATAGTGGGTACGTCATTGCGCAATCATTTCTTAGGTCTTACTATTTTCTTAGGTCAGTATTGACGACAGCTGCTATTCAATAGATACCTCCGTAGCCGTAGCGGCATGAATTTTGCTTAAAGGCTGGTAGGTTGTGGGTTTGCAAAGCACAGAAAATCTTTGTATAAAATGGAAGATTTCTTTTCAGGTCTGGTTGATTGAAGAATTAAACATTAATGCACATTTAAGCCTCTGGCCACGATTGTTATAACGTCATATATGATATGACACTCAATTAGTCATTTAAAATCAGTGAGTCAATATTGAAAATCATAGCTAAGTATAAGTATTTTTTTTCACATGAATCTCACCAGTGTGTATGGAAAAAAAATGTGACCCGCAAATCACCCCCAAGTGAGCATTTAGATGCCCATTTCACAATGACCCGACGCCCGCAAAAGAGCGCTCTGACATCCCTAAGTGTGAGTGGCGACACTCATACGTTAGTGTACCGACGCGCGACGCCCATGTCAAAAGTTTATAACCGACGCCCAAAACTTAGCGTTCTGACGCCCAAAAGTGAATGACCCGACATTTCATACTTACTGTACTTACACCTATTAGTTAGTGATTAATTAGTAATAACTACTCTGTAATATATATTTTTAATACTTACGACGAGCGTTTTCTCCAGCCAGCATACCCTGGGCTGATTGCCCGGCACGTTATTCAGCTCATTGTACAGGAACAAGGCGGCAGCACTCGTGAAGACGGCGGTTGGGCCCACGCCCCAGATCTCGCCGTTGCAACTCAGCCATTTTGCTATCGACTCCAATGATGTATTGCACAGGCTCTGCATGTAGAGTCGTCAGTTGAGTGAAACTTCGTTAACTGTTTATTCATCATTTTGTTATTATGTTTTTTTTTATCATCGCCAGCCTCCGTGGCGTATCGGTATAAGTCTCACTTTTAGGCTCGGAGGTCGTGGGATTGATCCTTAATCGAAAATCACGTCAAGCCGTTCGCGTTGGTCCCGATTGTAATTACATCATCTATAACAATTGTATGCCAAGGAACGAGCAGCAGCGTTTCCATTACGACGAAATACTGCAGTCATCAACCCGCCTACCAATCGCAAAACCATCCCTCGGGAGGATACCCATATCCAACGATATACGAGCTGATGATAATGATGATGATGTTGATATACTTTCAGAGATTTTTTTTTATATTATAGGTATATAGGCTTACGTTTGACCTTAATCTCGCTTGATGGAAGGCAAAGATAAGGCCTAAGATGATACACACTTGCCTAGAAAGTGTCTTTTCACTTTAGCCTTAAAGATGTCCAGATTATAGCGTTCCGGAAAAACTGACCCCGGCAGAGAATTCCACTCCCTAGCGGACGGCTGTTATGAAAGAATAAGCAAATCGCTTCGTGCGTATTGAAGGAATGTCTACAACAAAAGGGTGAAACCGCTCGCCGCGCCTAGTCGTCCGGTGATGGAAGGGTGAAGGGGGTATCAGGTTATGTAGAACATCCGCACACTCCCCGAAATGTAACCGATAAAAAACCGATAGGCAGGCTTCTCGTCTACGGTTTTCGAGGCTCTGAAGACTTGCCTCCACCAGTGAGTTATTGTCTATGACTCTCTTCGCTCGGCGCTCCAATGAGTCCAGAGCATCCAGCTGATATCTAGCAGACCCATCCCAAATATGAGAACAGTATTCCATTGAGGAGCGAACTTGAGCTCTGTAAAGACTTAAGAGCTGCTCCGATGTGAAGTACCGCCTCACCTTGGAGAGAATGCCAAGTTTTTGGCTGCAGTGTTTGCAATGGACTCGATGTAGTGACCGAAGTTTAGATTAGAAGAGAGGTCAAGCCCTAAGAGCTCAATATGGTCGCTGATCGGAACGGAGATATTCCGGAAAGTCGGAGTCAGTTGGAATGGACTCCGTTTCGCCGAAAAGAAACACGCCTGTGTTTTTGAGGGGTTAAACCCAACCAGGTTGGCATCACCCCATAAGGAGACAGCCTCCAAGATCGAGTTCACCCCCTCAATCATCGACTCCCTGAACGACTGGACCTTTGACCCAGACTTCGCCAATATCACGGCGCCAAGAGGACTGTGCCGTAACGTGGTGTTGTCCAATAAAACCAGACGATGTCCTTAGGTCAACTTTGTACCAATCGCTTGCGTCTTCAACGCAGCCCAAACAGGTGTCGACCAGCTTGTTCAACGGTCCACCGTCTCGATCCCGTTTCCTAACTTTTTTTTTTGTCCGGTGGTTGGCATTTACGCATTCCCACCGCGACCCCCAACTCGCCCTCTCCATAGCGTGGTATGCAAAACTCATACCACGAGAAGAGGACCCAACACCACTAAAACCCCCCGGACACTCCTTTGATCCGCCGTTGGCGCGGGCTTGGTACGCATGAGCAATCCGGCCCATCCTGTTTCTTATATACATGATATAAGAAACAGGATAATACACATGGACTGATAATATACATGGTATGAAAGTCTGTACAAACGTCACATTAGACTTTGGCCGGAGCTATGGCCTTGAAAACGATTCCTAGATTGCAAAACACCAAATTAACATCCTACATCAGAGCTTTATCTATTGCTGTTAAAAGTGTAGTATTTTTTTGTAATTCAGAGTCATGCACTTGCAGTTTTTTTTCATCTAGTACTAACTGCTTAACTTAAATAATTTTGGTTATGGGGCTTTGGTACTCACAGATATTGCATGAAAGCTTACAGTTTTTCCTGCCATACATGCGATGGGAGCAGCTCTTTAAATACCTTCGCTATACTTAGCATCTTCCTTGAATTTCATTGAAATTTTTTACAACTGCTTTACATGAATTTGCGTTACTTTTAGTATTTGATGTGGACTTTGTTTACCTAGCTTGACAGATTCGAGGTGTCATAATCGAGATGGTTTGAGCTCTATGTTTAAAAGTATAGGTACGTTTTGTTTATATTAGTATCTCAATAAAAACTTTATGGAAAAATGAGTTTTCATATACCCCGCGACTTCGTCCGCGTTAAATAAGAGGTGCAAAGGGAAATGAAACATAACAAAGAAAGGAAATAATATTATGCATGATAACAATTGCGCACAACATGGGCTCACGGTAAACTGATCATTATTTTGTTGCGGAGTTATTTTAAACAATTAAAAAAAGTTAAGGGCGATTTTGTTATTTTTTTTTTATTAATATAATGCATTATTTTTATAACTATAAAAAGGATACCTACCTATATTTAGTTAATTTTAAAAAATAGGTAGATATTTTAGTTGCCGCGATTATTAATGTGTTATACTGATGAATGAGCGATATTATAGTAAAGTTTTAGTAAAATCCATTCAGTAGTAGGTATTTGCGTAAAACAGTAACGAAAATTTGTAGATAGAGACTTGTGGGTTTTTTTCTATTTATTTAAAAATAAAACTCGGGATACTTTACAAACACAGAATTCAAGGCCAGAAAGCACACCCTGACACAAAAAAAAAATATCCGTGGTTCGAAATATAATTGTGCTGGGTGGGGATGGAACCCAAAACACCAGGTAACCCGCTGAGCCACCGGTGCATTCAACGGTTTTATCATATTAGTAGGATAGCACGCTTGATGCCTTGACCTTTGTTAAAAATAATATAGTAAACATATATACTTTTTTACCTTTTGTTTGCAGTTCTCTTTGAACAGGGTTTCAGGGTTTTAAATTGAAACAAAAATATCGGTAAAACAAATGGCTAGATGGACTTGTAATGGCTGATACAAGCCCGGTCTACACATTTGTTATTTATTACCCTAACACAGACACAAACACAGAATGAATACATCGCTACGACACAATACTACACACTGACATAATACCGAGTATAATATAAATATGTGTAACAAAGAAAATATTACGTTTTTATAAAAATAACCAACAAATATAAAAATGACAAACTTTGTGGGTATATGAACTACTTTTAAACTTTTTTTTATAAAAACACTTAACAATTAGCAATCTAAGCCCTTATTACATCACACGACATACAACTTGGAAGAAATCAATATAGTTTAAATTTCAATACATACTTTACTACTTAAGGTCCTACCCATTTAGATTCTACGTAGAGGAACGATACGCGTAAGTTATAGATATGAATTAATTATTATAATCAAAGCCAAATGCCACAATTTGCCTAATTATAGGTAATCTGATTGAACCCCTACAATGGTATCATGAACATTAAATAGCGTAATATAATATTTTTTTATCATTCTACTAACTACGAGCACATTACAAGGTAAATATTTCTAAATTACAATTTGGATGTACGCTGGCATTCAAAAACTTTCAAAGCAAGTTACCTTTCCTTATTTTTACTACTGATAACATTAATATAAGTATTTTTTTATTATTAAATAGTAGTTATATTAAATACTAATCTACGAAACCGTCTAAGATTTGTAAGCGAAGGAGTCCCGGCTTTTTTTTTAATGTCAACTTGATGGTTAAGTTGAAGTTGACAATTGCCCTGAGTTGGAAGACAGATGGAATTCTTCAATTTTTTTAATTTAATAAATCTAAATGGTTTTGTCACTTCTTTAAAAGCTTCTAAATCGATAAATGTTTAGACACCTATGATTGTGTTCCCATAAAAGTCGCATTTCTCTACGTATATACAGACAATAATTTTATCATGAATATAATATATAAAACTATCTCTGTACTCATTGCCCAAGAGCACAGAAATGCTTATATATTTATATAATTTATACTTATAACGTATGTACAATGGGGTTTGCTTATACTATTAACTAAATTACTAAAACACATTCACGAAATGTAGAAATTATACTGTCAATATAACACGCATATTTCTGAAATACGGTTTATATTACTTATTTTTTATATTAACAATATAATTTCTATTTTTACATACATTCAAATATTTTATAGTCTGCCCAGCAACAACTTTAATATGTACAATATATGTATATAATGATAGTTCTTTATATACATATTTTACCTATAATTAAGTAAATGCATTTTCGTTGTTAAAAATATTACTAAATAAATATTGGATACACGGATATTTTGAGTCGATTTGAGTATTTTATTTATATTAAGGAATTAAGCTTTTTCTAGTCCTATTTCTATAAATTCTAGTAAGTAGTTATTAAAGTTAATTATGTAGTTATGTATCTACGAATAATAGAAGATATTTATCTCATTAATTAGGACTAAAGGATATTAAATATATTGAGAATTTATTTCTATTATATAAGAGTTCTACTTAGAACAGATAAATATAAGTTACAAATATAAATACGTCTTTAATTACATACCGGAGTTTTTGATTGCTTTAATACACTTCTTAGCTGAAAAGTTTATTATAATATTTTCATAATTATTTATAATATTATATTGTGTTAAGGGTTATATACTTTATTATATGAAATATATATTAAGGGTTATATTTTTGTTGATTAATTAAAGTAATTATTTATACAAGCCACTCGATGGTTGGCTTGGTCTGCATGGGGGTGGTGTAGGTTTGGTTCGGTCACAGGCTGCACAGGGTAGAGTCGGAAGGCGGTATTGTTATTACCTCTGGTGTCGTGATGGTTTTGATGCGCTGAAATAAAAAAACAACATTGGTTGATTATTGATGAGCATAAATAAATAGTAAAGGTATTTTAGGTACTCGTAATGTCCTACTTTTTATCCATTGTGTGTCATTTACCGAATAAAACTTCGTTTATAATATAGGTATCTCTATATCGTCATGTATATTATGTGCTGTAAGTTATGTCAAATAATAAAATAAACTGGACTGACTTTATTATACCTAGTGTATTATAATGAACAATAAGTGTCTAAGTATGTAAATATACAGCTCACGCCTGTTTCGCGGGGTAGGCAGAGACAATGGACCTCCACTTGCTACGATCCCTACACACATCTTTCGCTTCATTCACTCTCATAACATTCTTCATACAAGCACGTCGGTTTAGGGTGGATCTTATTTGACCTTTTGCGCGGATGTCTTCGATTTGGTCAGAGAACGTGCGTCGAGGTCTTCCCCTTCCGATTGTGCTACTCACACCTGTTTTGTCAATCTTTCTTCATCCATTCTTTCCACGTGATCAAACCATCTCAACAAATGACTATGTAAATATGTAAGTATTTACTCAGGTAAAGGATTTATGACTGAATTAAATCAATAGTGTCAAGGATACTTTGTTCTGTTCTAAGGCTGGGATCCTGCTACCCTGAATGCCCGGTAGCGAAAACCTCGTGGTTAACTGTATATGTTTGTATATCTGAAAAAAAAAAACCTCGTCCCATTCTACGTAAATTTTACGGTTTTTTATGGGACTAATCCCATTCTAATTCCCACCACTGCAACTCCTGTAAGCCAGGATCAACAGTGAATATGGCAATGATTACCTACCGGAGCTCACCAAATCCAGGGAACGGATTTAATCAGAAGATAAGATAGACTTATGTTTCCACTTCCCTCAATATAATCATACTAGGTTCCGCGCGCGGTTTCACTCGCGTAACTCCCGTTCTTGTAGAAACGTCATAATTGAAAATAGGCTTCCTCGATAAATAGGCTATCTAACACATGTTTTTTTTTAATCGGACCAGTAGTTCCTGAGATAAAATATCTATTCGATTTCCATAGAATTTGAAAGACACTCACAGTGGCACAGCTCCCCGAAGTCCTAAGGAACTTGTAGACGATGTAGAGAGGGATGCAGGAGACAGTAGTGCCCGTCATGATCCAGCCCACGGTGATGGACCAGGGCGGGTACGTGTACTCCCCGCCCAGCATCTCCTCGTGCGCCAGCACAGAGAACACGAATAGCACCAGCAGAAACACGGGGCTGGAAACAATGGAAGTTTACTATCTAAATTCTCGAGGTGAGATCACTGAGAACATGTCCCTTCTTGGTGTTTTCTCGAGGTGAGATTATTATGACGTATTAAACTTAGTTGCAAAAGTGTCTCACAAATCAGAAATAAACCAATGTGAAGTATATATTTTCACTATAAAAGTGCTATACTATACATGACACTTGCTAACAATCGACGTAACTGACCGTATAAGTAGTAGTTATGTGTTTGCGAATACCGAGCCCACTCCGTAATCTGCTACCCTTGCCGTCGTCTAAATGCGACACACACTTAAGAAACGCACACGCCCAATGTGGGGTCAGCATAAGTATAACTAACAACAGTGTTAAAGTAAAGTCTTAAATTCTTCTTATAAAGAGCCAACCAAATATTCTCACCTGATATAAGACCAGCAAGCCCGCCAGAACCAGCCGGGCTTATGTCCCAGCATGGTCCTCACGTCTTCAGAGAACCTGTCCACTCCGTACACCCAGCAGACGCCGGCCGCCTCCGCGAACACCACGAACAATATCGCCAACCCCGGTCCGTACACGTTGAGGAGATCCACCAGGTAAACGCCACCCTGAGATGAGACAAATAATTAATTTATCAAAAGTTAATCATTTGTTCATAATAATTAACAATTGGTAGAGAAACGGTTGGTGAAGATGTGATAAATGAAGATATTCTTTATGGTATGCCTGGCGGGCAACGGCCATTTGTTGTTGTTCAGAACTTCCAATCAATTTGAATATGTTCAAATTGATTTGCGAACTGGAGTTGCGCGATACAGGTTAGTTGGGGTGCTCGGTGCTAGATGGCGCTAGTCGTCTGGTACTTTGTGCGGCTGCTTTAGATGTCGCTACAATTTTTTTAATTATATTATTATATGGGTAACTTGCCTTGCCGTGTGGTTTCCGGCTTAAGAATAGACCACCCCATGTCCTCCCATGGGTGTCGTAAAAGGCGACTAAGGGACATATGGCTGATGGATGGACAGCAGCATCTATTAGCTCAAGGTTTACATCTTACTGCGATCACCAATCCGTCTGCCAAGCGTGGTGATTATTGCAATATCCCTCAACGTTCCTGGTTTGCCAAGGTCTGTTAAGAGGAGGCCCATGTTCAGCAGTGGACGTAAACTGGCTGTTGATGATGATGGGAAACCTGTTGTTTCTCTGATTGCTGACGGAGGTTTTGTTTCCACATTACAGTTCGCGGGCCTCTTAGACTTCGGGTCTATGGGGGCATCGAAAAGTTCTTTCTGAAACTAAGGGCCGGGAGGGCGAAAAGATACTTTCGTTAAGCTATCACAAAACTATAGCATTTTTTAATAAAATGACAAATTTCATCTCATTTCAGATCACTTTGTATAAAATATATTTCTTCGTCTGTAAATAAGGATTTCATAAGCTATCTAACAATGAAAGCCTTCTTAATCTATACAACCTAATACATTATCCCTGCATTCTATATTTAATTATGAAGTTCCCACGGTAACGGGAACTACACGGATGAAACAGCTCACGAGAAATTAGTACATTATAAAATGAGGTGGGCATCTATCAGTGAAAATCGGTTACTGAGATTATTGCCGGAACAAACGAAAACACATACACTCACAGAAAAACTTTTTTCATCCCACCATCTCGGAAAGAGTAATTTTAATCTTCAATATCTGAGTGGAAAAGACGTTTTTATTCTCTAGAGGATAAAGTAAATTGAATTTAGAACATCGTGTGCACTAAGTTTGTGAATTAAAAAAAAACATTAAACCTATTTACTGCTACCTCTATGGTGCCGAATATATCAAACAACTTTTTTTTAATTTGTTAAAAACTCAGACTCGGAACCTTCTTGGTGTTCTTTTTTCAATTTGCTTTGTACGCGGCATTTTTTCACGTCATTGTTAAACCTTATATTAAAATCTAGAAACTTGAAAACAAGTGAAAAAACTAAAATGAGTGATTCTAGCGATGAGGAAGTTTGTTTGACGCCAACAGAATTGACTGAAACTGTTAATAATGCGCATTTCCTCGCTGAGGTGGAATGAAAAGTTACGTGTTGCACTCGAGTGCAAAGATTTTTCGCCTCGTGCTCTTTTGATTCCCTCGCTAACGCTCAGGATTCTAATTTTGAATCAGGATTCTAATATTGAATCACTCGCTGCGCTCGTGATTCAATTTTAGAATCCTTCGCTTGCTCGGTCATCAAAATTGAACACGCGGTTAAAAAGCAACTTTGCACTCTTGTATAACAAATAACTATTTTAATTGTGTTTTTGTTATTTTATGGACCAAGTGAGAAATTGGGCATTATACATAATGCCCGGTCATTATGAAAAATGCACTGACACTACTAAGTTCAATGGAACACCGTTGGTTTAGGTTTAGGTAATTTTTTTTTTACCACCCGAAAACCTTTTGCGCTGCTTAATTATATAAAATACGCACAATTATTATATTACTAATCTAACAGACACGGTGGCGGTAACGCAATGTATTTATTATAATAATGACCGTGCAATGTGATAAATAATGAAGTTAAGATAGTATTAGTCACTTAGCCCGATAGAGCCGCATTAATCACCTGGTCCGTAACATATATAAATTCATAAGCATTTAGCAAAAAAACTGCATTTTTAATTTTATTTATTTGTCTACAATACGATGAAAAATCACTTACACTTTAGTTGCACGCTCTTTCAAAGTCAGATATATGTCAAAACCATATCAATAAATGTCCAACATAACTAGCGTTACACTAAACGTGTCTTAGAAACCACAGAACCGAGTAAATAAAAGCAAACAAACACTGGCTGAAGTAGCGCCAGGTCATCTCACTAAATGATGCGAATGAATTATGCATTGAATACATTCGCGATAACGTGTTACTGTTATATATTGAGGAGCTACCTGAGGCGCTGACGAATGAGGTCTACTTTGTGTGGATGAATTCAGTGGAACTGTGGTATAAGGGTAGCATAGTGGTATAGATAAGATTTCTTTGCGGGTCTGGTTGGTTGAGGGACTACCCTCCACGTTAAGCCGATGGTCCCGATTGTTATAACATCATCTATAATAATCGTATATCAAGGAACGGGTAGCAGGGTTTCCTTGTGTGGTACAACATAATACTGCGGTCACCAACCCGCCTGCGAAGCGTGGTGACTATGGCAACTACCCTCTCTCGGGAGGAGGCCCATGTTCAGCAGTGGACGTTATACGGGCTGAGATAGTGAGTGGTATAAGTATTGGTTTCAGTCTCGGCGGTCGTGAGTTCTATCCCCACGGAAATTTATGTAAAACTAGCTGCACGCGTAGCTTCCGTAATTATACATATAAACCTTCGTCTTGACTAACTCTATCTATTAAAGAAACCGCTAAGTGCCCCTCTGGATGGTCATGCAAACCAAGCCCGATTAGGTCTTTGGAAAGAGAGGTTCGTTACGACACTTCCTATTCCTTCTTTACGGGTATAATTGGCTAAGGCTCGGTAAGCATTTTAAGCCACTGGTACCAAATGTTATATTATCATCTATAGAAAATTGTATACTAGGGAAGGGGCAGCGTTTCTTGTGTGTTACGACATATAATACTGAAGGCCACCAACCCGCACCAACCGTTTACAAACGTAGTTATAGTAGCCACGTTTATCGGGCGAGTTGGTAACAAACACTCAGGCCTCAAGAGGCCTATGTTCAGCAGTAGATATATCATACGGGCTGATGTAAATTTGGTGTTAAATAGTCAGCCTGTTTTTTTTATTAGGTCTTACATTAATATATATCCGTTCCGTTTTAGTTCCAGAGCTCTATGTGGCTGTAATTTTGGACTTAAGACAACGAACTTCGCGAAAGTCGAAAGAAAAATAGAATATGTGTTTAGATAAATACTTTAGAAATCAGTTGCAACCTCGAGCCTTTACAACTGCAATGCAAAATTGCCGCGTATCGCGCTTTTTAAATTGTGATCAATAACAATGAGTTGTAAAATTGACTCAATCATCAATTAAATCACGAATGAAGTACAAAATAAAAGAAAAATGGATTTTTAAACTCGTTAAATATTCGCTGGTTATGACTCGGTTCCTGACTACATATTAAACTAATCGTACTCATGTCTATTTCGCAATGTTAGAACAATGGAATACGTAATGGAATACTTTTTATGTTTATGATACAATATAATGATTTCATTAATCACTTTCGAATTTATAGACAGAATGGAAGAAACAAACGCGCCGACCCCAAGTAATATGGGATAAGGGCAGGAAGAAGAAGAAGAAGAAGAATTTATAATCTTACTAGCTTTTCGCGCGATGTTTCACCCGCTCAATTATCATTCCGTCGGAATTTCAACATTAAATAAATATAGCCAATGTTTCTTATGAATAACATAGCTTTCTAATATAATTATTATATTCTCTTTGCCAAATACATGGTTATTGTACATTTTACAAAACCTCCAGCATGTTTCGCCGATATAACAGCATGCAAAAATTAGTACGTACAGTTAGTTTATAAATACTTAATAGTGAAAGATTTTTTCAAATCGGACCGCACATTAGCGCGTTCAAGCGAACGAAGAAACACACTCCTTAACTTTATATTATTAAGGTTGAATTTCACTTGGCTCGAGTGCCAAAAGAGCAGTTTTATTATGTAGATAGATTCCGTTGGTTCGATCATGAGTTACGGTTCGTCGTATCATAAAGCAATAACGTTTTGTGCTGACGCGGCGCACCCTGGTGTAATCTTTCACTTATCTTATAACGTTGCCCAACCGAGGATCTCTTTTACTGCAGAATGTGGACACAGTCGCAGCCAGTGTTTAATGGTCTGTCTAGATTTATATTACAACTTTGTAAAAATATTCTATGATATCAAATAATACTTCGAAATTGTCGTAGTTTATACAAATGCAAACAAAGTAGGTAGGGCTTATGTATATGCTTATTTACGTGTCGTAAACCTTGAAAAGTCCTGTGTGCCGACCAATTCGACATTTTCGCACTTTGGGTACCTATTTAACATTTTGCGAATGTAAATGGCGATAAAATACTTCGTTTTAGCTGTCATTAGGTCAAGAATTTTGAAAAATACCTTAAGACCATATCCCGTAAAAATTTTATACTGTTACCATTGTATTGATATTACTTGGATTACCGCAATTATTTTTTAGGGATTAATGAACATAAAGTAGTTATTGCCTTGTATATTCGCAAAATAAATAATCTATTAATACAACAGAACTGAAAAAAAGAAACCGTTTTTCGTCAAATTTACCGTTATATTATACTGCTATCTAACTAAATTCAAAACTTGGTTTTCTTATTCTATGTAGGTAATATTATAACAACAGACACGAGATGGTAGCGCATCGTGTTCCGCACACGTCATTCAATGTTCATGGACAACTGCAAAAGCGGGTAAGCAGCTCTCATAATTGCGGTGAATGAGAGTGATAAACCAAGGCCCGGACAGTGCTTGATCAAAGGACCATAATAATGATAATATTATAAGATAATTAACAAACAACTCACGTAAGTAGTGGTGGGCAGTGCGCATATGTAGATGAAGAGTAACAGGAATGCTACGAATATTTCGCGGTGCCGGCCCAGCACACGAGGGTACTCGTCGCAAAGAGCGGTCGTCACCGCCTCTAGGCCTGCATCAGATAAATATTCATGTATATTCGTTGTCTTTATATAAAGACTAAGTTTAGCGGAGTTAGTAGTTCAAAGATGTAATCCGTATGGTGTTTTTAAATTACATCATTTGTACATAAAATATATGAGAAAGTAAATTAACATTTAATATTGCATATATTATTTTTATTTTTATCATCGCTACATGCTTTAGTGATAAGAAAAAAATTGCAAGTAAGGTAAATTTTCTGAATAATTAAAATATTTGTTGGCACTGTAACAAGACTTTAAAACAGATAATCTTACCTCCAAACGTACTGTCCAAGCCCAGAGTGATGAGCATCAGGAAGAAGATGATGGCCCAAAACACGGAGCCGGTCATGGTGGCGATAGCCTCTGGGTACACGATGAACACCAGCCCTGGACCTTCTAGACCCACCTCTTCTATACTCTTGTTTTGTACGTGCGCCATGTAGCTGGGAAAAAATGTAACTAATTAATAATAATAATTTAAAGCGGTCAAAAGAGTAAAGAGTTACGCAGAATGTCATACTTTGAATAATATTAAACAAACTTACAACCAAAATAAAGGTATACTTTATGATTCAGTAGTTTATGTATTGAGAAATACTAGCGACAGGCTTTCAGGCAACGTGTTTTTTTATCTACGTTTCAAACACAAAAAATATTTTTTCTTACGGTGAATACGGCCAAAATATAAAAAGTCTTACCCCAGCACGGAGAATATAACGAAGCCAGCGAGGAAGCTGGTGAGACAGTTGATGGAGGAGGTGATAAGCGCGTCACGATAGCAGTTGTTGTTGAACTTGTTGTAGCTGGACAGCGCCAGCAGGGTGCCGAACCCGGGGCCCAGCGAGAAGAAAATTTGAGACGCAGCGTCTATCCATACCTGGGTGAGGACAAGCGAACATAAAAATAGTAGACGCTTAACCAAATATGCAACAGCGTCAAATTTAATTTGAATTCTGCTGCAGATTCAATTGTTGAACATCTTATTCAAAGTTATGTTCGTAGATAATACTGAAAATAAAATTGAGATTTTAGTTGTAAAACAAGTCAATTCTATGGTATACATTAATGAATGGGGAAAAGTGGCATATGATTGTAATTTTTTGAATATATTTTGAAGATCCAGTTTAGCATCTGTAGAACCTACCTTCGAATTTTGTAGTTTGTGCCACTCAGGTGTAAGGTAGTATCTGATGCCCTCAGTAGCTCCAGGCAGCGTGACTCCTCGCGCCAACAGGATCAGTAGCACCACGTATGGAGCTAATGCCGTCACCCACACCACCTAGATACAGATACATAGAAGTGGTTCTAATGCAAGATTTAATATTAGAGACATAGAGTTTAATATTTGAAATATATTCATCATAAATCTAAGTTAAAATACTGGTGAACAAAAACTATGCCGTTTTTTTCTATTTAATATTAAAATGTTCACATATTTTAATGTTCGTTTGGGTTGCAATCTTAGTAAAGAAATCATCAAGTGTAAATATATCGATGTCATTTAATCATCAAAAAGTTTTCATATCCCGACAACATATTCGGTAGGTGGCCTAATTTTATTGTTCACTAGTATATTTCAAAAAGCTTATCCATTTTAGGATTCTTTTTTTGAATGTAGGTTAAGCTATCTTTTAAACTTTTGCGAAGATATCCGAATGGTGACGGTTTTAAGAAAATGTTAAGTTTCTTTTTAAAACTTTGTTGCCCTTGATTAGGTTTTTATCATAGTTTGTAAAATATTTTTTTTTAATTTATAGTAGATCATGGCAACAACATAATTCACAATTGAGGGTAGTTACTGAAACTCACGCTCTTCGATGATCGTTGCAACCATAACTGGTGTAGTGTAACCCATGTCGATACGTCAATAAATAAAAAAGGAACAATTGGACATCGAATTGTATTGCGATTGAGACCCGTGTCTATTATTAATTACGTATCGCGAAAGGTTAAAAATATTATCATTTTTAATAATGTACTTTTTGTCCAAAAATATTGGCATCTTATTTCCATATAAATATTATTATGTAGAAGTATACATACTTTTCCCGCACTCCTGACTCCTTTCCAAAGTGAAAAATAAACTAGTACGAAGACACCAAAGACACAGAGGGCGAGGGATGGTTTGATGGGACCCATGTAATCCAGCCCGTTGGATCGGTGTTGCTCCAGAACTTTACGTCTATTCAAAAAAACATTAATAATAATTAATGAAGACATTTTTACGGTAAAATCCGCAGTTTTATAAGTTTATTTTTCTATCTACTTAATACTTTTTATTTAAACATAAGTATTTATCTATTATTAGCCTATTGTTCTAGACTTCGTTCCAAATTGTTAATATGTTAGTCTCATTGTTGGCGCCCAATGTGGGCCTGATTTCCTGGCATATAATATTATGTGCTCATATTATACTGTGTATGTAGCTAGAGAGATTTGGCTTGAATCCAAGAATTACTGGAATCTAACCTTATATCAGTTTAGTTAACCTATACGAAATGTAAATATAATTAAGTATTAGAGTTTGATTATAATAATTATCATCATCATTATCATCATCAGCCCGTATAACGTCCACCGCTGAACATGGGCCTCCTCCCGAGGCAGGGTATTTGCCATAGTCAACATGCTTGACAGGCGGGTTGGTGACTGCAGTATTATGTTGTGCCACACAAGGAAACGCTGCTGCCCGTTCCTTGATATACGATTATTATGGATGATGTTATATCAATCGGGACCAACGGCTTAACGTGCTTTCCGAGACACGGAGAGTAGTCCTTCAACCAACCGGACCCGAAAAGAAATCTTAGAATTTACACAAAGATTTCCTGTCCGCCGTGGGGATCGAACCCTCCTAGGTTTCTATTGATCTTATTCGCTTTATTAATAATAAAACAATACTCACTCAAAGAACTCCTTAGCAGGTGTGGATGAATTAGGATTTATTTGTGGCGCCGTAACAGGACTGCAAAGAGGAGTATTCCACTCGTTGTTACAACTGGTCCAGGGTAACACAGAGTTGATGGATGAAAGTGACGCCACCAGGTAATACACCGCCCAACCAATGATTGTGTTGTAGTACATGCCCATGTAAATATCGATCATACAGATTGCGTATCCCACACCTACGATAAAAGTTAATGCTTAAAATATCTATTAACTGTTATGATAACTATCGTTTGTATAAAAAATCGAAAGAGAGAGTACAAGAACTTCACTCTCTCACTCATATCACAACAAAACTTCATAACAAACACGAAACCGTCATCAAATACTAAGTGCATCTCGTAGAAACTTAGTTGTTAAATAAATTTAGTGGGTTTCAGAATATCTCAAATCCTCTACGTATTAATTAACCAGCGAGGCAATAAAACAGTATTCATCCATTTACAGTTACACAATAAATCTACAAACGTTCAAAATCAAATTAATCATCTGCAGCGGGCGTCAATTTTGCCCGCGTAAACTTGGCGCCAACTTGTTGAAATCAAATCAGCGACATCTGTCGGCCGGGGTAATCAAATGATATCGCATCGCGTTCGTTAATTAGTTTACACGCGGCGAGATGGCGCGATTCACAATCGCAACTCTGATCAGCACGGCTGGTACTACTGCTGCTGATTGATCGTATTAGATATTGTAGATGTGCTTATACGGACAGATGGAAATTTAATATTTAACTTTGTTCGTAATTCCATCGCTGTCACACTTTCTATAATTTGATGAATTTTCAATGGAACCTTGCATATAGAAGGCGTTTATAAAGTAAATGTCTTATCTTAATAAGTTGACTAATCTTATGTTAATAAGTTGACTTATTAACATAAGATATCATTATAATTATAGTGATTATATTAGTGAAATAATAACTTTATTTATATCTACAGAAAAAAAAGGTTATATTAAACCTCATAATACAGGCGCGAGGTACGGCCTCCCTCACTTTGTGCTACACCGAGAATTGCGGACAGCACAAGTTAATTACTACATATATAGTAATATATGTAAAATACTAGTGACCCGCCCCGGCTCCGCACGGGTACAATGCTGATGTATCATCACTACATAGTATAAAACAAAATCGCTTTCTCTGTCCCTATATCCCTATGTCCCTATGTATGCTTAAGCGGTTTTTTCTAATAGATAGAGGGATTCAAGGGGAAGGTTTATATGTATATAACATCAGCATTGTACCCGTGCGGAGCCGGGGCGGGTCGCTAGTTATACATAATAAACATTCCTCTTGAATCCCTCTATCTATTAAAAAAATCGCAACAAAATCCGTTAAGTAGTTTTAAAGATTTAAGCATACATAGGGATATAGGGACAGAGAAATCGACTTTGTTTTATACTATGTAGTGATACAATACAATCTATAGTAATATATAAAGCTGAAGAGATTATTCGTTTGTTTGCTTGAACGCGCTAATCTCAGGAACTACTGGTCCGATTTGAAAAAATATTATAGTATTGGATAACCTATTCATCGAGGAAAACTATATGCTATTTAATAATGAAGTTCCCACGGTAACTTGAGTTACGCGGGTGAAACCGCGGGCGGGAAGCTAGTAAAATAATAACAACTAAACTTTAAATAAATGTATCACTCATAAATTGCAAACCTTGTACCCTATAAAGGGCGATTCAACGCCTTTTGCCAAATATTCAATATAAAAGATTCGAGAGTTCATTAGATAACATATTACCCCAATATTATTGTATAATATCATATCTTATTGCTCAATACGAAATAAAATTCACAAACTCACGCTCCATACGCGTGTCTTGAACACTTAATAAATTTAAAGCAATCTTTGAATATTGTCGTAAACGTTGACGAAGGGTTCCGAGGCCAAGAGATCCCTTCAGATATCGGAGGGTGTTATGATAACAGTGATGTATGACCGTGTATGATAGAAGCATGTCGTAAAATGCGCAGTTTGGTGCTAGCACGTTTCTTATGACCGTAAACTCATTGTAAACTTGTAGTCAATTGATTTTGTGGGTTTTCTTCGTTTGTTACATATTTGAGATAGTAAATAGGCACCGGATCCAGTTACTCAACAGTGAGCTACATTCTAACTACAAAAAACTAATATAAACTAAAAGGAATATATGAAATATCGACTATACATACTAAATCTAAGCGAAACGTTTCCATAAGGCTGGCAGCATTGCACCATTCAGTGGTAATGTTTATCTGCTATACAAAGTAATATGGAGAACAATTTGCATTAATTCTAATTAATTAAGATGTAATTATATTATAAAACTAGCGACTTGCCCCGGCTTCACACGGATATTGCATTGGTGCGAAGCCGGGGCGGTTCGCTAGTTATAAAAAATAATTGCAGCTTGATTAACTGTAGCTTTATTAATTTAGCTTCATTCATTGCAGCTGATGCTATACATATAAACCTTCCTCTTGAATCTGTTTATCTATTAACCGCATCAAAATCCGATGCGTAGTTTTATAGATCTAAGCATACTTCGGGACAGATAGACAGGGAAGCGACTATTTTATACCATGTAGATTACTTACATAAATCATCATAGTTTAAGGAAAAATGACAAACATTATACATAAAAAAAAAAATATTAGTATGGCTTCCCTTTTTTAAAGAATAACGGCCAAAAAATAATGCCGAAATCCTAATGGTAGTAGCATTCAAATTATACAGGATCGTACATAAATATAACAAAAAGTTAAAGTTTAAAACGATCCGACGACGACGTTTATAATTACGAAAACTTTTTTCGAAGTCGTTTTGCGCAGGGCGCAGGGCTGAGGTGCTAAGTTTTGTGATTGGTCAAATTATTGCGATGAGAGCGAAGCAGGACACCCAATGCCGCTCGGCCCAGCTAATACGGCACGGAGTAGATACTTGGAAAATCTTTTAGATATCCTTGGGTAGTAAGAAAGTAGATAGATTCAGTTTATTTTTTTTATTTGCTAGTTCGCGCGTTGTTAGTATTTTCCCGCAGTATAAAGTTTATCGTATGACTCTCAGTTTTGATGATAGAAAAACACGTTTAAATTTTAGGTTGGGTAGGTTAAGATATGGCCAAAGAAGAGTTAAAATTAGTACATTTAACTTTTTTGCCTCTAGTAAGTTAAAAGGTTACTTTTAAGTGTGTAGCAATGTTTACCTATTTATTATCATTGTTTTATTTAGTACTAGCTTCCCGCGCGCGGTTTTACCCTCGTAACTCCCGTACCCGTGGGAAATTCATAATAAAATATAGTCTATGTCCTTTCTCAGGCTCTAGACTATATCTGTACCAAATTTCATTTAAATCGCTTCATTAATTAAGGCGTGATTGCGTAACAGACAGACAGACAGAGTTACTTTCACATTTATAATATTAAGTAAGGATAGTAAGGATGCTTGTAACACTTTTTTGGAATACAATTGTTATTTTAAATTCTTAAATAATTATTTTGTTTTAACTTTTAATAAGGGTATTATAAACTTTTTTATAAATAAAAATGAATCGCAAGAATGTATGTACGCGCTTAACTTTATAACGTCTTAACCAATTTGGTTAATACTTTTTTTTATTGTATTTGTAATTATGGGGCAAGATTAGCATGAAAAAACATTTTGTTAAATCGACGGGAAATGTCAATACTACCGACGGGCACGGGTGACGTCGGGCATGAACATATATATAAATAGACTAAGGATTCAAATTTAGGGACTGACAAAATTAAATATGTTAAAAGTAGTTTAACTTACACAATCGTAAGCAAAAGTACTAGTTCGAGATTATTTTGCTTATATGACTTACATTACATTACACAGTATCTTTATGCCAAATTTCATATATATAATACTTTTACTCCTTTTATACAATATGACAGACTAACCAACATCGTGTAGTGGACTCAATCCACAACTCCAAAGTTGAGAGACAACAGCTAAACCCGCTGAACCACAAGTGCAGTGATTTACTCATAACCTGAGTCCCCGCATATTTCGATTGAATATTTTCGTTTTAAATCTCGTAGCGCATTTCCCCGGGGTACAAATTCTAGTGTATAAACGTCACTGAGGTGAGGGGGGAGCAGAGTCTCGTGATCCGCAGCTCAAATATTGAAGATGCTCTTCATCGGTTGCACTCGATATTATACCTATGGCGACGGAAAAGTTACCAAATGCATCCAATGTTACTGTGAATGTTAGTATCATAAACTGAACGTTAATTACATCATTGTGATAACAATCAATCAATTATAACAAGAATGTATTAATTGACACAAGACTGACAGACTTCTAGGACACCTGAAATCCGTCTAGACTACGAGAATGTAAAGAGGAGGAGGACGTTACCAAGCTGAAAAAAAATAAGATTAAACGAAATAAATGATATTTATTCAGCACTTAGGTATTTACATACACTTGTACTTGTCAAGAAAATTCATTAAGTATGCATACAAATTCAATTATAACATTTACTATAAAATTATATTATATAATATTATATAAAACTATATATTTATGTAAAATTATGTTTACTATAAATTTATGTTTACTATAAATTTATAGTAAACATAATTTAACGGATTTTGCCATGACGGCGACGGATTGGTGGTACCAAGATAGTAACAAATCTTGAGCTGATAGATGCTGCTGCCCATCCATCAGCTGTATGTCCCAAGGTCGCCTCTTATGACACCCATGGGAACACACGAGGTGATCTATTCCAAGCCGAAAACCACATGGTTTTAAACCATTCATCGTCATCATCATCAGCCCGTGCTGCTGAACATGGGCCTCCTCCCGACGGAGGGTATTTGCCATAGTCAGTACAGTAACAATGAACATTGAGAATTCAGAATATATTCTAATTAGCTATGTTCACGCTTGGCAGGCGGGTTGGTGACCGCAGTATTATGTTGTACCACACAAGAAACGCTGCTCTCCGTTCCTTGATATACGATTATTATAGATGATGTTATAACAATCGGGACCAACGGCTTAAAGTGCTTTCCGAGGCACGGCGGGTAGTCCCTCAACCAACCAGACCCGGAAAGAAATCTTAGAATTTACACAACAAAATTCTTGTCCGGTGTGAGGATCGAATTCACGACCTCCGAGATTGAAAGCGAGCCAAATACCGCTATGCTAACTATTGCAATTTCAGTCTTAAAAGTGTCACATATACTCAAAAACTTTTCCAACGAACCCAAAAATTCCACTATAAACGTATATTGGCGGTCACCGCATTTTCATTCCCTCTAAAGAGCCACTCAATCAAAAGTCAATTCCAAAGCAAACAACAGAGTCCAACAATTGAATCCCTCAGTTTCATACATTTTAACCAGCCACTAACACCGTTTGTCTTTGCTTAAAAGCATTGCCTGATGTATATTTATAAGGGAATAATGTTCGATAGTGGCCGGACACGGGGTTTATCGTACGGGTTTATGTGTAAGTATGTGCCGTTTTATTGGACGCGATTCGGGTAGTAGGGTGGGATGGTATGTTGGTTGATATGGATGTGTAGGTATTTTGTTTTTTTATCCTACTGACATTTAAGTAGTTATTCCCACTGACATTTTAGTAGAAATATAATAATTTTTGAATGCATTATTGCCAACTTTTTTATCTATATATTTTTATTTGACGTCAAAACTGGGGCTAGCTGGAATACCAGCGCTGCGCAATGATCTTTTAGATCTTCGATGTAGCTTAATGCTGAAGCCAGTTCCCATTTATGGTGCATATACCTGTAATAGTGTTAATCAATTTTTATGTTTTTAAAGTAGTAGTTCTTTCTTTCTTAGAAACACATGTATTATTTTAATATTTTATTTTATTTAATAAAACAAAACAAAGCAAAAAAATTGTTCACTAATGCAATCACTATATTACTACACATCTGACACTATCAATTTCCAATAAATAAAATAAAATAAAATAAAAAAAAGTTATATTCACGTAAACCTATTACAGGTATTTGTAAATAGTCAAAACATATTTGGCTTATTTTTGATTTAATTAATTATTTTTATTTGTTTATTGCTACGTATAATAATAGTTTATATAACTTTAGCCTAAAATCTGTTAGGTATGAAAGTAAAATATTATTTTATATCTATGATTAAATCTAAGTTCTGTCCTTTGAGTCCTTTGAGTATTAATTTCCGTTAAAGGTATGGCATATATTTTAGAAGCACCTTATGTATGTACTGGGTTACGTGCACGGTGTCTCACGCATTCATGTTCCCGTAGGAACTTCATAATTAAATATAGCCTATAGCCTTCCTCGATAAATGATCGGTAACCAAACCTACTAAACTAGTAGTTCCTGAGATTAAAGCTTTCAAGCAAACAAACTAACTAACAGTATAAAAGTAAAAAGTAGGTATATAGAGTATAGACCAGGGGTTTCCAAACTACGGCCCGCGACAGCCGATGTCTTATTGTTGTTACAATTGCTAGAAATACGACTATAGATAACAGCAGAAAATTTAATCTGTTTTGGCCCTTGAAGCATACTGAAAATATAATTATGACCCTAAGGCTTCAAAGTTTTGAGACCTCTGGTATAGACGCTACTCACTTAAAGTGCGGTATATCAATATGCTGCGAGATTTAATTTGATTTTAAATACTACAATTATTGTTTTCATTTCTAATTGACACATCGAATATGCAACAATAAGATAAAATAACAAACCAAAACTCAGTAGGCAGTATCGAAAATAACTTACTATCATTATTATGCTTCTGACCTAATCCCAGCCCGCGCTGGTTGATTCTAATTATATTTATAATACGCAACTATCACATGCCACATTTGGTAGATTGAAATTCTATTTAATAACATTACTGTTGAAATGTAAACTAATTAATTAGTCAAGTATATATTTTTACCATTGTATTTGATTTATAACGTACGATCGATTCGTCTACATTATCAATAAACGTTTTCATTTCAATTCATTTCACACTAGCTTTCCGCGCGCGGTTTCACTCTCATTTCTATAAGAACTTCAAAATTAAATATAGCCTATATTACTCCTAGTTAACGAAGCTTTCAAATGGTAAAAGGTTTTTTGAAATCGATCCAGTAGTTCCGTAGCTTATTCAATGCAGAACTGACAATCAAATATTTCCTCTTTAGTATAGAATTAATAGCAGCAGTATTTATTACAAAATCTTTTGTCAGACGATAAAGATTTCGATGCAGAAAAGAATATTTTCAATCCATTACAATAAACCTATTACTGTTAATGTCTACAAAAGACAATCTCCAGAGACTTTAGCGGTGATCAGAATCCCAGCGGGAACCTTTCAACCAAGCTTGGTTGTATTGGTGATTGTTAATATCTGATTGATGTTTTCAATTGGTCTCACTCTTCGTAATTAGGGCGATGAAATATTATTGATGATACTAGAATATCGTGTAAGTCATCATCATCAGCCCGTATAACGTCCACTGCTGAACATGGGCCTCCTCCCGAGGGAGGGTATTTGCCGTAGTCACCACGCTTGGCAGGCGGGTTGGTGACCGCAGTATTATGTTGTACCAAACAAGGAAACGCTGCTGCCCGTTCCTTGATATAACAATCGGGACCAACGGCTTAACGTGCTTTCCGAGGCACGGAGGGTAGTCCCTCAAACAACCAGACCCGGAAAGAAATCTTAGAAATTACACAAAGATTTCATGTCCGGTGTGGGGATCGAACCCACGACCTCCGAGATTAAAGGCGAGCCAAATACCGCTACGCTACGGAGGTTGTCATCGTGTAAGTGGCAGTCGCTAATAAGGTGTCATTTCATCTGTCAAGAAATGTTTCCTTTATATGCGTTTTAAAGGGCAAAAATCGTTTTGCTACATTTGATTTTCAACTTTATTAGCTATTGTCATATACGTTAGACATATAGCATATGTCTAAATCAAAAAGACAAAATATCGAGTGTTTTGGTGATTGTATTTTTGCATATTATTACTATCCCTTTTGCACATTTTGCATATTTTTTGCGGGCGGCATTTATATTTAGCGGAATAAAGACTAAATTTTAGTGTTTTACGCGGTAGATACATGTATCGAATTTTTTTTGGAATTCACGTGGTGAAACGAAATATACCTATTGTTAACCGATAATTACAATTTATGAATTTACTTAACTGAGGGATAATTTTTCTATCATTAAAACTTATCAGAGAAATTATTTTTTAATTTTGTCATAATGTTCAAACAAAGTCTGTTAATTGTAAAATTTACTCTTTTGATAATTTTTATCTGAGGATAACGTAAATAGCTGTTTTTATTTACCGGCATTCGACTAGAAATACTTTTAAGCTTTTTATGAATGTTGGAAATCTCAAGAATTATTATGAACAACATATCAGATTTAATTTTTATGAAGATTGATATATGTTGAATGATATATTGGCATTACAACTAAGTTTCTTCCGATGCATATTTTTTATAAGTACGTACCTATCTATTTATATTGGGAAAACAGTCAAATATAATAAAAAGAAAATTACATTTATTTCTTTACATTAAGAACGTATTGAGTCCGTGATTCCTGTAATATCGTATGCTGTTGAGCAATTATCTGGATCAGCCAAAGCCTTAACCTTAAGCTCATAAGTGGACTTACCTTTGAGTGCCGGACATATTCTCTTCCAGAGCGTGAGACAGCCACAGCGGTGGTACTGTCCCAGCGCCAGTTCCATGAAGAATAGAGGCAGGCCGCCGAACAGCAGCATCACGCAATACGGGATCAGAAATGCACCTAAAGTCGTGGAATGAATGTCATATTTTGAAGGTTTCAACGATGATTATTTTAGTTAATTTCTTTTCATAGAGTTCTCGTTTAAGTATAATTAGAAAAAATAAATACAATATATGATGTCAGACTTAGTTTCACAGTTTGAGTCTGGGTGAAACTCATGATAACCATGATCAAGACTGATAAGTAATTTTTCGAGTCGAGTCCGGTAAAACTGGTAAAATATTGCAGAACTTAGAAGATAACCTTCCTTTAGACAATATTAGGCGTAAGGACTATTTTTTTTAAATGTGGCTAATTCTCAAATAAAAAAGATTGATAATGATTATGAGTTGAAACGGCAAATTTCGGTTCATATTCAAGAAGTAGAATGTTATCTAAGACAGCGATGCTGCTCAATTTGTACTTACCACCGCCATTTTGGTAGCAGATGTAAGGGAAGCGCCACACGTTGCCCAGGTCGACGGCGAATCCCACCACCGCGAGGAGAAACTCCGCCTTCTTCGCCCATGTCTCGCGCTCCCGGGGAGGCGTCAGTGACACCACCAACGAACGGGTCTTGGTCTTCACCAAGGAAAAAATATCTTTGTTAATCAAAGCATATGAACAGGTTTTCTGTTTCATCTTTGATCGAAATCCATTATCTATTTTTTTTTATATTCTGATACTATAGCGGATGCATTCTTGAAGTCGGTTTTGACTCAGCAGCATTGAAAAAGTATTCTGCTTCATAGTCGGATGGCGTAGCACCAATAACATAATGTGACAATTAGTAGCTCAGCAGTATTTATGAGCCATCCCAAACAAACCAAATGAAAGTCGTATGCCAGGTAAGATGCAGCTAAGTAAACCTATATGTGTATTAGTTCTCCATACTGTCCTTTGCCGTGGGAGAAGGAGGGAGATAGACCAAGTCATGATGATATCTTATACATATGGTAACGGGAAGCAGCAGCAGACTAATGTGTTTGTTAAGTTCTAAGCTTCGATGAATCTCCGCCAGGTACCTATGCTCATATTGGGTATACGAGAATGATCTCTTCTTCTGACAAAGGCTGACTGCAGACGGTGGGCAGAAAAGAGAAGGTGTTAGCTTTTACTGATGTAAGCTGATCAGTCCAGCAATGTACTCATATAGACTGATAATGAATCAAATAGCTTTTTACTTACATTGTTGGTGCTAGCAGGAGGCTCGGGTGGAGGCGCAGTGGGCGCGGGCGGCGTTTCTCCGGGCGGCATCTCTGGCTCGCACACCTCCCGCCGCTCCAGCCCGGGGCTGTCGCCCTGGAACATGGTTAGCGTCATAATCTGGACTTCAAACTGATATTAAAGCTATTCGTAGGGTAAATAGATGAGGGTGGCTGCTGATGTGGCAATGGGTAAATAATCAGTGAATAGTTTAAACATCGTAGCGTATGGTTCCTGATAGAAGTTTCCCAAGGATCCGTTACTCCCACAATGGGATTGGACTAACTTAGTTGTCAACAACGTTAAAGCCTTTGAAATAATTTTCTCTTATTTTCCAAATGTTACATTGTATATGTATTACGTATAGCGAAAAAACGAAGAAGTTGATATTTTCAATGAGATTTTCTGTGCGCCGTTTATTTTGGAACTGGTCGATGATTGATGGATTATGTGTGAACATAATCGTATAATTGAAAAATTATATTGACATATTTCCCTATTTTTCAGTTATAGGGAATATATGTAAACATTCTGAAGACCCATGTTGTTCACGCGCGCACAGCACCGCACGTGTTTAAAATACTTTATCTATGGTCACTTATTTTTTTTTTTAATTATCCTTGTCTATGATAAATGTACCGCTCATTTCTTCGTTATTACAACTTTTACCGCAAACTCATCCAGTTGTTTTTCTTTTGGAGTTCTCTTTTTTATTTCCCGTTTACACACGTCATTAATTATAAATTATTGCGTAAATGATAGTCGGTAAAAAAATATATTTTTAAATATATGACATGAACGATCTTTGGACATAACCTACAGTCAAAAATATACAAGAAAGTGTTATTATACTAAAAAAAAATATAAATATATTTTATACTTAAAAATATTAAAAATAACTTAACAGCTAGATTTCGTAAACAATTTTTATAAGTTCAAACAAAAAGAAAGTCGTTGGCATTCCCTAAAACAGCGTTGTTTACACCAACAGGAATTTCTTAGAAAATTCTCATTATTTTTGTTTAGAGAACGATTCACAGTACCCTGGTACTTTGAATTGCAAAATAAAGCTGTGTTCACATTATGTCACACCTTAATATTAGGTAAATGTAAGGAAAATACGAGTACTAACAAGTAGTGATTTGAGAACAAATGAATAACTGAGACCAACGATAAAATGTATAAAACCTTAAAATTTTATCATTTTTTACTTTTGTTTATTATGAAGAACGAAGATTAAAACATTCTCGGTAACTATAAAAAAAATGCGCTTCACGAAAAAAAATCACTAACTTTTTTTATAAATGAGCCTAATATATGAGTTTTTATTTGCTGTGCCCAACAACATTGACATTCCGTACGGTTTTTTTTTTATTGTTACGACGTAAATGCATAATAAACGAATATGTATAAAGCAGACGCATTTCCCCTCGCGGCACACACATTTTTTAATAAATCAATTCTTATTTTTAAATTGTTTATAAAGCCGTTTAAGTCGGAATCAGTTGAGCCATCCCCTAACAAGTTGATGTGGGTACAGCGGGCGATTTGTCGTATTTGACGACAAACATCGCGGCCCACAGATTGCTCTGCAAATAAAAATAATGAAAAGTGACCTCAGTGTGCTAAGACCTCGTTATTTCTCACGAAATAGAAGATTAAGTTGGTAAGTAAATGGTAAATAAGAAACAAGAATATTATACGATCAAAAGATTCTTAGTACGTAAGTACACGTAATTTATATAATGGGCATGAATACTAAAAACATCTATTTAGTCCGTCAGTTAGATAACTAAAAAATATTGGACACGTATTTCTTTTTGCGTTCCTCAAACAAAAAATGACAAACATACAGCGCGTTAAAATTTCGGTGACGTCACTTTTAGGTACAATTTTACCTAATAGTGACGCCACAAGCCCCCCTCACCTGAGCTTTATAGTTTGTTTTTAGTCTGTATCTTTGTTATACAACAAAAACTACATAGAAAAGCGATTACTTTTCATATGAATGAGCCTCTCAAGATTGTAAGCGAAGATAGGTAAAATGTTTGCTGTCAGGTAGAGGGTCTTTAGGGGCCTTTTATTTAGGTCCTCCTAAATAAAAGGCCCCCAAAATTGACACGGGGCCCTTCTTGGGTTCGTTACGCACTGTTCTACAAATATATTTATCTCGGATCAAGAAAATTATCCATTGATTGAGGGTCATTGCGTTTTGTTAGCGGTAATGTGGCGAGCTAAGTTTATTGGTCTAATGAAAAGAGGCAAGATCGAGAGTATATCGTTAAATCTAATAGACTGTCAATTTGTAGCTAATTGAATTAATTTAAACCGCTGATCATTATTAGGAGATGAAGTAAGAAAGTAAAACGTTATATATAAGCCGCTTAAGAATTAATGGTATCAATGTCAGTCTGAAATGTTTATAGCAATCGGAAATAATCGGGTTTGCCAAATCAGAGGCTAAAACGGAGTAGGTTCGAAACTTAATCCTACAAAGATGTTACGGTTAGGCTAAGTTAGGTAAGGTATTTTGAAATTTAGTTTAGTATCTTCAAAAAACATTTGTTTTTATATCATTAGGTACCTCCGATTGTAAAGATCAACTCCAGTTTTTATACGATTCTGCAAAAACTAATATTTAATACATAATAATATTAGTTTTTATTATATAACTGCAGTATCCTTTTTGTTTTATCACAGACTAGTGGTCGGCCCCGGTTGCGCACGGGTGGACTTTCATAGCTTATGTTACTCAGGGATAATGTAGCATTATAATAGTGAACGAATCATCGAAATCCGTTCAGTAGTTTTTGAGTTTATTCAAAACAAACATACAAAAATATAAAAATACAAACTTTTCCATCTTATAATCTATAATTATACTAATATTATAAAGCTGCAGAGTTTGTTTGTTTGAACGCGCTAATCTCAGAAACTACTGGTCCGGTTTCAAAAAATATTTCAGTGTTGGATAGTCCATTTATCGAGAAAGGTTATAAGCTATATTTTATAACAAAGTTCCCATGGGCACGGGAGATACGCGGGTGAAACCGCGCGCGGGAAGCTAGTATTAGTAGGTATATACTGCCAATCCGCATGAGACCTCACCCTTAACTCCCGTTCCCGTAACAACTTCATAATTCAATACAGCCTTCCTCAATTAATGGTCTATCTAACCCTGAAATCATTTTTATAATCCGACCAGTAGTTTCTGAGATTAGCTCGTTCAGGCAAACAATCAAACTAACTCTCCAGATTTATATATTAGTATAGATAAAAAAAGGCCGTGTGGTTTGCGGCTTAGAAAAGACCACCCCATATTCTTCCATGGGTGTCGTAAAAGGCGACCAAGGGATATATGGCTGATGGATGGGCAGCAGCATCTATTAGCTCAAGGTTTACATCTTACTGCGATCACCAATCCGTCTGACAAGCGTGGTGATTATGTCAATATCCCTCTACGATCCTGGCTTGCCAAGGTCTGTTAAGATGGCTGTTGATGATGATAGATAAAAATGCAATCACAATGATTGTTTATCATATAATGTTAAAGGAAGCCTCGTACCAGCTTCATAGTAAAGCAAGGAAGCCCTGTCCAATATATGTAACTTAAAAAATTAAATGCAAAACACACAAAAGAGAAGAGACGTATTTTACGATGTATTCTAACTTTTATTGACAATAAAACGGTCGTTATTATCATTATTCATTGGCTCAAGCCTGAGATTAATCTGTTTATGTGTAATTTTGGCTTAGTGTGTGCAACTCAAGGGTTTTATTACCTATTACAATTTAACTGCGGAAGTTAAAAAAACGCGTACTTGATTTTGCGCGCGAATTTGCTGTCAAATAGGTAGGAGCTAGGACACGAGTGAAAATTTACGAAAAGAGAGACATCGTGTGTCTTACCTAATGTGAGAGAAGAGTCGATTACCAATTATTAACGTTCTCATCATCATCATCAGCCCGTATAATGTCCACTGCTGAACATGGGCCTCCTCCCGTGGGATTGTATTTGCCATAGTCACCACGCTTGGCAGGCGCAGTATTATGTTGTACAACACAAGGAAACGCTGCTGCCCGTTCCTTGATATACGATTATTATAGATGATGTTATAACAATCGGGACCAACGGCTTAACATGCTTTCCGAGGCACGGAGGGTAGTCCCTTAACCAACTAGACCCGGAAATAAATCTTAGAATTTACACAAGGATTTCCTGTCCGGCGTGCGGATCGAACCCACGATTTCCGAGATTAAAGCGAGCCAAATACCGCTAACCTACGGAGGTTGTGTTGTTAACGTTATTAAGATTGATTTTCTTTTTTTCATGGGGCTAATCGCACCCACACTCCCACCACTTTAATTCGTATAAACCAGGATCAACAGTGGCACACACTGGAAATGGCAATGAGCACCGAGACTCACCAAGTTCTGGGTAAAAGTTCAACTGCCTCGGGACCCACAACGAATTTGATCAGAAAGAAGAACTAAAATTAAAAAATATTGAGTACTAGTTAGATATCGCCATATAACCTTTGCCGCCCTTTTCATTATATTAGAGGTGTCATTAAAAAAATATTTCTTAACAGATGCTTTCTTCGTATAGAGAATACACTTTTTTTTTTCGGACGGACATATGTAGTTAGCCCCGAGGCTTTTGCTACTTCACCGGGCATAAGAAAAATATACCCTTCAAGTTTCGAATCTCTACGAGCAGCCGTTTTGTCTGTACCTCCGTCGATCCGTCGTAAATCAAGTCATTCATTCGTTTTTTAAAGTAAAATAAAAAAAAAAGTTTTATTTACGTAAACCTATTGTAAATAGTCAAAACCTATTTAGGCCTATTTTTAATTTATTGTGTTTATTATTAATTAATGAAGTTTATTTGGTTATTGCTACTTATTATAATAGCTTATAAAGATTTAGCCTAAAAGCTGTCAGGTATGAAAATACAATATTATTTTATATCTATGATTAAATCTAAGTTCTATGCTTTGAGTATGTTATTATTTGGACGGACCATAAGTATCACGACGAACGCGCATAGCTACCACTTTTTATTTTATTAATATATTTAATTAAATAGGGACTTTTGATGATTAATCTTTATCTTTCAGAACGTTTACTAACAAGATTGTGATTTACGAGTATTACAAACTCATTCCATTGTCAAAAGAAAAAAAAAAACTTTTAATTTAACACAAAAATAAACGAACAATGTCATCAAATAAATCTGACTTATTTGAATATGAATCGTATTTTTTAATTAATAAGACAACCGTTTTGTATTGACTTACCGTGGTCCATTTCAATTCACTTTCATTTGACTCTCCACTTTTCATTTTGTTACGAATGGCAATTACATTGACATAAGTAACTTCTTTTGCGTTTTGGTTGATTGGTCTGCTATAGATTGAAAGGGAAATATATTTTTGTGATCAATGGAATCCGAAAAGATATCTTACGTATCTTTAACATTGATTATATTATACGGAACTATGCAAACCAGTTTGGTCAATCTGAGTTAAGTGCAGTTATCTATGCTAATATATAAAGATGAAGAGTTTGTTTATTTGCTTGTACGCGCTAATCTCAAGAACTAAGCTAGCTAACTAGCCCATTTATCGAGGAAGGCTTCATAGAACTTCATAGAACAAAAGTTGTTGATTATGATGTTAGTAACGTAGTCCTGAGAGGTTACCGGTGTTTTAAAAATAACCCTGTATACTTAATTATATTTATCTGCGCGCGGGAAGCTGGCTTTTAATATTAAACAATTGTTAATTTGCAGGCAACCGGTATGGATGAATATCTAAAAGTCATCATATCTCAATCCCATACTACTAGCGACCGCCCTGAGCTTTTGTCCAAGCCCGATAAGGACACACTCCTGCGCAGGTTGCAGAAATGGAGGGCAGAAACTCAACATTTACTTTCATTTCTGCATTTATATTATGGTATTGTATAGTATAGTATCATATTGTAGGTATATTAACGTATATATTATTATAGAATATAGTATTGATATCATATTAGTATCCTATATAAAATATGTATTTATTTAATCATTTGTTATTAAGAATATTATTTTTTACTTAATTTCTAATTTCTACTTAGTGCACCTACCTTGATATCTCTGCATCACCCTATCGACCCGGTCGACTGGTAGAAAATGCCTTAGGCATTAAGTCCACCAATGTACAATATAAAATGTACTAAAGTATAAAAATTAATAAATTAATAAAATAGGACTGGACCCTTCCTCGTCTTCTCGCCAGGTTAGGTAGCAATAGCCTCGTCGGTAAAAATTTACATATATCCATCCGAAAAAAAGCACATCAAATAATCATTAGTTATATTAAATAGAGGTAAGATTGATTGCCTGTTTGCATTGAATAGGCTCCGGAACTAGGTACTGGTTTTTTTTTCGGATGTTTATATGTAGGTATACGAGGCTGTTGCTACTTCACCGGGCATAAAAGCGAGCAGAGCTCCAGCCTCAATAAATGGTTTTAAAACTACAAACTAAGCAACCTGCGCAAGGGGGCGCCCCATGTGGGGCTTGAACCTCGGCTTAGGGCAGTCGCTGGCGATGAGATTGAGGGATTATGATTAGTATTTTAGGGGAGTTTTGTGCAACTGTCGCTCTACTTTACAGTTCGCGGGCCTCTCGGACTTCGGGTCTACAAGGGCATCGGATGGTTCTTCTACTGGACCGATTTCAAAAACACTTTCACCATTACAAAGATGCTTTATCTAGAAATAACATAAGCTGTATTTAAGTATGAAGTTTTAAAGGGAATGGGCGGAAAAACCGCGCGCGGAATGTAAGTAATTTTATAAAACCGCTTCAGTGTTCGTCTTGTGCCATCTCGTAAACACTCGAGCAAAAGCGAAACTACTCGAACTGTCCCCAATCTCAGGAATCCGGTTGTAATTACTTTTCACTTGGACAAATGTTTGTTTTTTGCGTCAACCTAACACATTAACTGTAACTGTTCAATGTTGTTTGATAAGTTAAGCTTTGTTGTTTTTGGGATGAAATAACTTTGTTTTTTTGTTGAAAGTTTATGTTTTTGTAAAGTTTTGTGTTTTTGGATTTAATGCGTGATGTTCAAGAGATTCTATTGTGTGGTGTGAGTAATTAAATATAAGTAGGGTAATATATGAATATGTATACATGAAATGAGCAATATATAGATATGTATATGTTACGGCTAATAGCCGAAGTGCGGCTACACCTAGGTTTAGCCCGCTACAACTAGGTGCAGCCGACCACATGCGGTTAAACTTAGATGTACCTATCCTACTTATCTTCGGTTAGAACTAGGTTTTAATTAAATAAAAAATACCTATGCACGACACAAAAAGATGTTGGGGTGGTTAAAAAAAAAAATAACCTAAACCTAAACCAATGGAGTTGAACAGGGACTTATTGAGGTTGATCTAAGTTTAACCGCATGTAGCCGGCTAAACCTAGGTGTAGCCGCACTTCGGCTATTAGCCGTAACGTATACATGTAGATGCAGTGAAATACAGTCACTGGCTCTGTGGTTATGGTAGTTACTTCTGAGTTCTATGTTCGATTATCACCAGGGATAATTATTTGTGTCCGTGAATTGAGTCTTTGTGAAGTCCCCACGACACAGATATCAATTTTCATAATGCGGGAGTTGTCTTTAATAATAAAAAAATAGTCCTCCCGACTATTCTAGTCCTATACTAGTCTAGTCCTATTCTATACTAGTCTCGACTGTTTTTATCCAAGGCGGTTAGTCTCTAAAGAGATTAGGCATACGCGCATGACATATTATAGTGCACAACTATGTGCTTAAGTACAGATACACTCTCTATTCTTTTACTTTAAATAACCAGAGCGATAATTCTACCCATTCAACCGGTGAGTAATCAAGTGCAGGGCTGACAACTTAACGTGCTCCCCTAGGTACGTATGAAAACCACCAACTTTCTGTCTTCGTGCTGGTACATACATTTATTCTAAATAGAAAATTTCGAGTAACACTTCGATTCCGCCTTTGATAGAAGACCTTTATATTTCGTCATTTTTGTGTGTTCGTACATCTAAAAGAGCACGGACATTAAGTTTGTGATAATACGAGTATCCCGACTCTTCGCAAAGAACTTTCCGATGTTCTCGATCGATGCGCAGATTGCTTAGTTTGTAGTTTACAAACGATTTCAATAGGCTGTGCTCGCCTTTATGCCCGGTGCAGTAGCAAAAGCCTCGTGGCTGACAACATAATGTGCGTCCGAGAAAAATAATGAGTATTCCGCGACACGCCTGTGGTTTGCTCCACAAATGTTTGGTCTGAGCATTGCTCGGCAGCACCGGTATGCGTACCGATATGCCACGTACTAACGTGACTGATAATCTACTCAGTTATGTCGCTAACTTGTCTTATGACTGAGGACTTGGCTGAAATAGGAGCGCGATCGTTCTGACGGAGTCGGGTCAGAACGATCGCGCTATTCATGTTTTCGTATTAATCCTTATCCCAATAAATTTGTTCTTATTTGAGACGGATTCAGTACCTGTAGATTCCTTTGAATGATTAAAATCGTAATCGAAAATATGTTTTTTGGAGAGTTTGTTTGCGCTCTTATCCCAGGAACAACTAGTCCTATTTAAAAAATAGTGTTAGATAGTCAATTTATCGAGAAAGATATAATATATTAATTTGACTAAAACAAACTCGCCTTTCGGAAACGAGATCGCATTCAAAACTAGATCAATATCTCAAAGAACATTGTTGTAAAGAGTCCCAAGGTTCAACATGGTCCAATTTATACATAATCATTACACCATATACCTTTCATTACATTACTAGGTAGTATAGCAGTTGGTACGGCGACTGTGACGTGACGGCGATGTCGTGAAATCAAACTCATATAAACTTACGACGGCGGCCGCATTGCAGGAACGACGAGCATAATTTATTTGTTCGTTGCGTCGCGCGTCGCCGGCGCAGCCGCCACATCCGTGCGGTTTCGGCTTAAGTGTTTATCTCTACATAATACCAAACAGCTATATGTATTATTTTTGCCTCAATAACTACTAAACTCTTCCTAGCAAACCTACCTACATAATTTTCCCATAGTATAACTTTAGTATATTATGCAAATTATTTCGGGTCTAAAAGGGATTTAGTCGTAATTTTTAAATAGCGTACCTGTGGTTTTCACTTTATATGGAGATAAGTGATAAGGACAGCCTCCGTAGCGTAGTATAAGTTTCAATTTGAGTATTGGAGGTCGTGGGTTCGATCCCCACGCTGTACAAGAAATCTCTGTGTAAATTCTAAGATTTCTTTTTGGATCTGGTTGGATAAGGGGTTACCCTCCGTGCCTCGGAAAGCACGTTAATCCGTTGGTCCCGATTGTTATAACACCATCTATAACAAGCGAATACCAGGGAACAGGTAGCAGCGTTTCCCTGTGTGTTATGTGCTAGATAATACAGCAGTCACCAACCCGCCTGCCAAGCGCGGTGACCATGGCATAAAACCTTCCCTAAGGAGGAGGCCCATGTTCAGCAGCGGACTTAATACGGGCTGATGATGATGATGATATTGCATAAATAGTAGTATGATTCTTTCTGACCGGATCAAGGAGTCGAACCCGCCTCAGCAGGTAGACTTAGTACCTTGAACCAAGCGCTACTGTGGCGGTAGGATGCCTTATACAGCTTTGCTATTGAGGTGACTGGAGTAACTACATCTACCTTAAGATAACCATCTAAAATCTATACTTATGATTATTTTACATGGAGGAAAAATTTGATTGTTAGTTTGACTTCAAAACTATTGGACTGATTTGAAATTATCTTTCAACATTAGAATTCAACATAAGTCAATATGAGCATTAGAATTTTCAAAAACGTTAGAGAATTCATGAATATTACGATAATGTGACCCAAAAATGCGTTCGGACAATAGAACAAGTCAATATCTACAAAAAACTCATTAATTACCATACTATTTCGAGTTTGAGTATTTCGTGTCGCAGAATATTTTATTACTATCCAAGATTACTGATAAAGAGGTAAGCTGACTGTGGAAACCTTAAAAGTACAGACTGTGACCTAATTAGAGAGGTAATGTTTGATTAGTGTGATTTCTGGAATAAGAACAGTAGCTGAGGTGAAGCTTAGAGTCTTACAAGTTTAATATATGTATATAATATCTATACTTATATCATAAAGAGGAAAGATTTGTATTTTGTGTGTGTGTATGTTTGTAATGAATGAACTCAAAAACTACTGTGCCGATTTAAACAATTCTTCCACCATTGGAAAGCTACATTCACCCTGAGTGACATAGGCTATATTTAATTATGAAGTTCCCACGGGAACGGGAGTAAGCAGGTAAAACCGCGCGCGGGAAGATAGTATTATATATAGCAAGGAAACCGATGAGTATGTAGACGTTGTCATAGTAATGGTAACTTATATTATGATTTTGTAAGTTCTAAGTGACAACCTCCAAAGCGTCGCGGTATTTGGCTCGCTTTATATCCCGGAGATCGTGGGTTCGATTCCCAAGCCGGACAGAAAATCTTTGTATAAATTCTAAGATTTCGGTCCGGGTCTAGTTGATTGAGGGACTACCCTCCGTGCCTCGGAAAGCACGCTAAGCCGTTGGTCCCGATTTTTATAACATCATCTATAATAATCGTATAGCAAGGAACGGGCAGCAGCGTTTCCTTGTGCGGTACAACATAATACTGCGGTCACTAACCCGCCTGCCAAGCGTGGTGACTATGGCAAATACCCTCCCTCGGGAGGAGGCCCATGTTCAGCAGTGGACACGGGCTGATGATGAAGTTTTAAAGAAAATACAGTGCACATTTTCATATAACAATATATTTTATGTTGTTTCTAAAGACAACACCTGCCCTAGGGAAATAAATCCCTGCTCCATGGGGGATTTTACAAGCACAGTATGGACACAAAGCACACCCAGATGCGGAACCAGTAACCGTACTTATCACTAATAATTGTCCCTGGTCGGAATCGAACTAAGGACACCAGATCTCATTGCAGTAATTTCTATGTTTATTGTGAGTTTTTGGGCCCTTGGGATAATAGATCCTACCGCTCATGCATCGGGTGTATGTCACACAAGACATGGAGTGTCTATTCTAAGCCGGAAATTTAACCACATGGCACAATGCTGTATCATAATTAGATTGCACCGGTGGCTCAGTGGTTACGATAGTTGCCTCTGAGACCTGGTGTTCTGGGTTCGATTCCCACCCGGGACAATTATTTGTGTGAACCACAAATAGTTGTTCTGAGTCTGGGTGTTTTGAGTGTCCGTGAAATGAATGTTTGTAAAGTCCCCCGCGACACAGGGATTTATTTCCCTAGTGCGGGAAATGTCTTTAAAAATGAAAAAAAAAAAATTAAAATATAATTTTGAGTTAAGTCGAAACACATATCTACTGCCCAATTGCCACTAAAAACCTGACACACAAATTCAAGTTTCACAAGTTATAACTTATTTTTCAACGAAAAACCGAGCTACAATTATAAAAACCTAATCACTAATTAAATATAATTACATTCAGTTTTTACTTAACTTTCTGTGACCTTATAATGAGTCAGCCCTTTCCAGTTACCGGTAACCGGCTTACGTATTCAAATTAACGGGAATTGTGATAGAAATAATGGTTTCCTAAGAAGTCGGCGCAAAAGAAGCCAAACTGGCACATATTGTGATTAGTGCAGGGCATAGTGGCGCATTCGTTTGCAAAATCGTTTTACTACGTAATTATTATTTTTTTATGTAAACTGCATCGATATTTTCGACATCATAAAATTTTATAAAATGTTATAAATCACGATATATCTTTTTTTCAGGTGCACTATTTAATTCAAGAAAATCACGATTTTCGACGAGTTTTAATTTTTAAAAATTAATAAAAATTCATGGGTTGGAGATACGGTAAAAAGTGTAAGGACTTTTTTGATTCAAAATAGTCTAAAAAATATATATAAAAAAAAATATTGCAAAAAACCTTGTTTTGCAGCATTTTTAATTTTTCGTTGTTTAAACAATAACTGCAACAGATACCAAGTGTCCACTTACACTTTTAGAATCAGGAGAACCTCCCGGACATTTAAATAAAAAAATTACGTAGTAAAACGATTTTGCAAACGAATGCGCCACTATGCTCTGCTCTAGATACTATATAATATGGTTCACCCGCGTAACTCCCATTCCCGTGGGAATTTCTTAATTAAATATAGCCTATGTCACTCAGGGTGCATGTAGCTTTCAAATCATGAAATTGGAACAATATTTTTTGAGATTATTCATTACAAACATACACACCAAAAAAAAATTTGTTCCTCTTTATAATATTAGTATTCATAGATGGTATCGCCCTCAGCAACACTGTTTTATACTTATATTATAAAGAGAAAAGATTTGATTCTCTGTTTGTATTGATATTGCTTCGAAACTAATGAAATAATGAAATTTATTCAGCACATAGGTATTTACATACACTTGTACTTGTCAAAATTACACTGTAAAAGACTAAATCTAACAAAAGTATCACTTAAGTAGCTAAAAACATTGTTATAATTATTTGATCTTACAGAATTTTTAATCAATCTGTCCGTCTGTCGAGCGATAAATGACAAATGTACACATTAGGTATTGTAAGATGCCTTAAAGGTAACAGGTCTAAAATTAAAATTAACTTCCAAGAATCCGGCCAAAGTCTAAGCGACATCCACCCGCACCCGTAAGGGGTTAGGACCAACGCTCAGGGTGCCACTGGAGTAAAGAGTAGATTTACGAACAGTGGTGATGACTACTTACCCATTTGAAATAATCTTTTTTTGTTTTTATAAGCTTTGTTAAACAATTTTTTGGTATTTTTGTTAGTTTCTACTTCTTTCGTGTCGTTATTAGTATTTGTACTTTATTTAAAGCCATTTTGACTAGTACTGACCAGAATGATCTATCAAAATAATATTGTTGTACATGCATGTCATTAATTAGTGTAATGTGTAAGTTCGCTCCCCTACTCTTGGGAATTTGTGTTATTCTAATCAAAAGTAAACCTTTTAACCGGCTTCAAAAAGTAGAAAAAGGTGCTTTTTTAAAATTTTCCTAAATTAATGTTGAAATGTCGATGCGCAAAATATTTTCTGTTTGTTAACATTGACTGTCACCGAAAAATTTTATTATCGTCTCAATACAGACTACCTCAGTGGTTACGGCAGTGGCTTTTGAGATCTGGTGTTCTGGGTTTGTCTCCCACTCGTGACATGTGTGTTATTTGTGTAAAACACATATTTTATGGCTTATGTTTAACTTACCATCAGATATAGTAAAAATGATCACCAAAATTAAACCCGCATTTTAATGTAAAAATGTAACCAAAGTTTTAACATTTCGCTATCGTATTTAAGCAAAATGACTCCAAATAAATCATTGTTAACCCAAAAGTAGTAAATGATCACCAAAAGTAGTAAATGATCACCAAAAGTACCTAAATGTTTTACTAATTTACTATTCGGTTCTGGCGTTTTATGGCCGCAGCTCTAACCTAACCTAACCGATTGTCATTTTTCATTGATTTTATTAAGGTAGAAATAGCGCAATAATTTGCTCGCTAAGATTTGGTGATCATTAACTACATTTGGTGTTCGAATACAATTTGAAGTGCAGTCGTGAGTAAAATAGCTAGTACTATTACAATTTTAGACTTTATTTTTCTGGTGTCAAGTATATATTTTTGGTGGTCATTATATTTTATCCCATATTTTATTCCGAGTCTGGGTCGTCATACAGGGGTTAATATGCCTATTATTTTAGTTACTCCTTATTACATCAGCAATCTGCAAGTGAGAGTCCCGTTAAAATTGGTCCAGCCATTCCAGAGATTAGCCGAAACAAACAGACATATAGACAAAAATTGTAAAAAATATTTTTGATATATGTACTATTATCATATATTCCTATGGATATATATAAAAGCGGTTATTTTAATATTACAAACACTCCAATTTTATTTATTTGTATAGACAAACCTTTTGATTTGTTTTCTTCTTGTAATTACCATTGTTGTATATAACAAAAGATAACTTTGCCAAGAGTCTCGTGGATGTACACATTGTCTGGCGAGGTTTGCGACAAGTTTACGAACAAGGTTACAACTGTATTCAAGTTGGAGTCGTGCGGTCACCTGGCTATCGAACATGTGATGAGGATTTAGCTTCGCCTTGACCTAGCTTTAAAAAAAGGCCAAAATGTTCAAAAAAGAAGCTTGAATATAAGACATAGTTATATTAAACAACTGGAAATCGATGGGAGATATGTTCAGCAGTGAATGACAACAGGCTGATGATGATGATGATATTAAACCACCATAGGATTAGAATCTAAGCTTTCTAAACTTTAGAATGATATAATCATATCATAAGCCCGTATAACGTCCACTGCTGAACATTTGCCTCCTTCCGAGAGTCGGTTAATGCTATTGTCACCATACTAAGCAGGTAGTATGGTGACCGCAGTATTACTTAGTAAAACAAGGGAATGTTGCTGACCGTTCCTTGGTATACGATTGTTATAGATGATGTTACAACAATCCGGACGCACGGAGGGTAGTTCCTCATCCAACCAGTCCCGGATTTTTTTTTTGAATTTAGATAAAGATTTCCTATCCGTCGTAACAATCGAACACACGATTAATACCATTAGGTTGGTGTGGTTAGGAATGTTGTTCACATTAATTAGAGTTTGTTATAATAAAAATATACTAAAAATAATAATTTTTTAAGCATGTTCATATTTTATATCGTTAGAAAATTTTCAGCATGCATCTATAGGGTTTTTTTTGACAAATTGATCCGATGGAAAGTTGTAGAATAAATAAGGTCGTGATCAGTTCAGCTTGTTTAATTAAATCATAAATGACTACAAAACGAAAATATAAATACTATTTAATTTTGTTAGACACACTACTTAAAATAATAAAAATAGCTTAGTCTCGCACAACTCAAGTAAATTTCTATACCGCCTTTTTAAAACTACAACTTACGGATATATGGAAAATGGACTAAAAGGATTTGCCCCTGATACAGCTACAGTGACAAAAGTGTAAGTTCAAAGTAGTATAATAGTACAGTTCAAAGATAGTCATAACAATCAATGCAAGTCGGAATACCTCAATACTACGGCGTAGAATATTATAAAACTCGTAGCAATCGTAGCTCCCGTAGTACCGTAGCACGTACGAGTAACTAGTATGTATGTCACTTGTTGCAAACACAACTTTTTAAATACTTAAACGTAAAATATAATTATATATTTTCAAAGTATTTTTATAGTACTATTTATAAAAGGCAACAGAACCAAGCACCTACCTAACCATTTTGTGAGATTAAGCCAAAATAATTTTGTAAAGAAACAAAACATCAAAGTTTTAAAACAAAGAGATATTCGGGCATTGCTACTTTCCAAAATATTTTTGAAACCTTTATAACATTTTCTTTGTATTTTTTTCGCGTTTTATGTCACAGGAAATAACTGTGGCATTTTTATAGGCTAGGAGCTAGTAGTCATAAAGTTGCAGTTGATATGCTCTGTTAGACATCAAATGAATAATTTTGTATTTAACTTAAACCTCTTCAAATTATTGTAATTAAAAAGACAGATAAGAGAAAACAGCGATCATATATATATAATGTAACTGAAAATCATTCATTTTTATCTTAATTTCTGGACGCAGGCTTTCCTCAAGATTTCGAAGGGGATGCGTAAAGTATTTCGCTCGGGAGGTAAAAATAAGTCTGTAATAAAGTTAGGCGTGTTGCCAATATCCAAATGTTTAACAATAATTACCGATTTATTTTTATCAAACAGACTTAGAAACAGATACATTTTTCTAGTTGTATATTTGAAGTTTTAGTAGAATATTATATTCACTAGCTCTCGGTGTAACTTCCAGTGTAAACCACCGTTTCCTTTTCTAAAACAATTTTGAGAAGGACATGAATTTAGTACAACAATGTTATAATTGCGTTTTGTACTTAGCTCGCTATTTTGAAATGGTCTGGAAACAAACCCATCTGCGTTAAATGGCTGCGTTTGTGGCTTGTCATCGCAGATCTCAGTTATGCCTTCTGAGTTATATTTTGTGTTAGAACCAGGAATGACAGAATTATGCTATGGTAATTGAATTATAGTCAGTACCGAATTAAACCTTAATTCCCATTACCAATAGACCAACTTGTGTGATAAAACAATGGCGCATTAGTTACAGATGGCGCTAGTAGTCATTTTAGAAGTCGCAAGCGTTAGTTTCGTCCAATTTAATAGAGTCACCGATGTTTTTGTTTTTAATCAATTTAGCTATTTAATGGTGGTTTCATTAATACCTTTATATCGATTACACAAAAGCATCCCGGTGCTTAACACTTATGCAAATTTCTTAGGGATCATGTATTCAGGGCATCATAAACTGCACCCAAAACATTATACATACTTGTATTTGTATTTGCCAGTTTAAGATAAGTTTGGAATTTTGAAATTTGCTTGTGGTTAGGGTTGCCACTCGTACTATATTATATAGTATCGTATACGATATTTCAGTTAAATGTACTATATATTATACAAAAATAATATATTACAAAAAGTAATATTTTTTTTTGGTAAATTCACCCCATTTAAAAATTTAGACCGCACCCTCAGCGCGGCATATAAAATCAATGAAAAATGCTACTTCACAATAGGTGGAGGACTAAAAAAAAAGCTCGTTGAGCGACTCACACACAGAATATTAATCCGGCACTGTATGGATCATACACGTGGAAAAATAAATATTTTTTTTCCTGAATTTCCCAAAAGTACATATTTAGCAACTTTTTGTAAAAAATACTATATAAAACAAAAAAAGAGGTGGCAACCATACTTGTGGTAAAAATCATGAATTTAAGACTTTCAGGGGAGTTATCTGCTACTGTCTGTGGTTTACGTTACAGCTCGAGGGCTTCTCGGACTTCGGATCACAGAGAGCATCAAAAGGTTCTTTGAAAACTTATTATTATGTACTAAGATAATGAACTTCTATGTGAAATGCCATGCCTGATTACCCTGTTACTGTAGGGTTCAAGTTGGAGATAAAATATGCATTACGGACACTAATTTATAGTGCCAGCAAGGATGGTTTGAACTTTCTATAAGCCTGTAAAAATCAGTGCGTCTGACTATAAACTATTAATCTCCTTCAATATTGATTACACCCTACAATAGGTCTCAAGTCCACGGGCTTAATAATGGAGCTTTTTAAGGTAGGCGGGGAGGGAACTATTGTCTTCCATCTCGGAGTTGTTTGATTGTTAATAGATATTGATATTTCACTTTAAACCCAAGTACGGGGGTAGTTTAAAATCAAGTAAAAAATGTTAGGGTAAATCCATGCCAAAACTGTTTCGTTACAATGGTTAAGAAAATAATCTTACATTTTAGTTAAAGTTTCAATTGTTTTAATATAAAAATCTAAATTAAAACACAAAATCATCAGCCCGTATAACGTCCACTGTTGGACATGGGCCTCCTCCAGAGGTAGGGTTTTGCCATAATCACCACGCTTGACAGATGGATCGGTGACCGTAGTATTATGTTGTAACACACATGGAAACGTTGCTGTCCGATCCTTGATATACAATTGTTATAGATGATGTTATAACAATAAAGACCAACGGCTTAACGTACTTTTCAAAGCACGGAGGGCACCATCAGCCAATCAAACCCGGAAAGAAATCTTAGAATCTACACAAAGATTTCTTGTCCCGTGTAGGGATCGAATCCACGTCCTTCGAGATTTATAGTGAGCCAATTACTGTTACGTCACCGTTGTTTCGTAGAACATTTCTAAGCGACATGAACACGTGTTTTTAATTTAGATTAGTATGAATTTTCGCAAAGCAGCACTTGATACTATTCATATAAAAAGTAACACAAAAGTGACAACCTTCGTAGCGTAGCAGTATATGGCTCGCTTCAAAACTCGGAGGTCGTGGGTTCGATCCCCACGCCGGACAGAAAATCTTTGTGTAAATTATAAGATTCCTTTCCGGGTCTGGTTAGTTGAGGGACAACCCTCCGTGCCTTGGTAAGCACGTTAAGCCGTTGGTCCCGATTGTTATAACATCATCTATAATAATCGTATATCAAGGAACGGGCAGCAGCGTTTCCTTGTGTGGTATAACATAATACTGCGGTCACCAACCCGCCTGCCAAGTGGTGACTATGGCAACTACCCTCTCACGGGAGGAGGCCCATGTTCAGCAGTGGACGTTATACGGGCTGATAATGACATAAAAAGTACTTTATATAATATCGACAAATTTTCAGGAAAATGTTTTGTGTAATTTAAGAATAACTCGAAAGAAACGGAATGACCTCCGTCACGAATTCAGCCCGAGACATCTTATTTCATACTAGCATCCCGCGCGTGACTCCGCGTATCTCCCGTTCCCGTGGGAATTTCAAAATAAAATATAGGTTTCAATATCTAACAATATCAGTGGTACCACTGGGTCATGGTCCTAACCCCTTTAGGGTGCCTCCAGGTGTGTGTCACTTAATTGTGTGTTTTTACTAAATATTTCTATATTGATTCACTAAAATCTATAATAATTAATGTGAACTTAAAATTATTATGAGTAGAGGAATAATAACCAGCTGACGGACGGACTACTTTTTCTGTAATATCCTACAATTTGCTACCGGTTAGTTAAATATCTAGTTTAATTCATAGAATAAGAATAATTGTGTAACATTGTGATTCTGACAAGTACAAGTGTATGTAAATACCAAAGTGCTGAATAAATTCATTATTATTTCATTAACACTAAACGATTTTTCAAATTGGAAATGAAGTTCCTAACATTAGCGCGTTTAAGCAAACAAACAAACTCTTAAGTTACTGAAGAAACTCTTCAGTTTTTTAATATGAGTATATACCTAGATAGGGCTCTTCTAGGGGTTATATATAAATATAGTAGCGAGGTAAGTATTGTCAATTATTATGTTAAATATTAATTAATTAATAAGTAGTTTATCGCCTCTGCCACTTAATTTCAGGTGGAGACAAACGACCTCTGTTTGTCTAGTAAAAGGAAAAATGTCAAAATATGATAAATAAATTCCATTGAAAAATTTTCTGTATTGAGCTATCGCTATACCTTAATTTATTTTGTTCTGTAGTTTAACATTAAGCAATACTTAAACCTATAAAGGTTTCACAACTTTGAATATAGCTTATCATTTGAACAGATCTATCAAATGGCTTATTATTCTTAGTTTTCATACTTTAATGGATTTTAGATGTCTATTTAAGTGACAATCTCCGCGGCGTAGCGGTTATCGGAGGGTTCGGTTCCTGCTCCGAACAAAAAAAAAAGTGTAATATCGAAGTTTTATTTTTGGTCTGGTTCATAAATCATAAAAATCATAAATCTTTATTTGCATAAATGTGGTGAATACAGGTGTTAATGTTTACATTAATTAAGGTTCACACATTTGCCATATTGTACGTGGCATACAAATGTTGTACTTACAAACTAGGTATATTAAACTAAAAATATTTAGCAATTTGTGACACTACTCTTCGTGCTTCAGACAAGCACCAAAAGCCGTCGGTCCCGATTGTTATAATCCACGCCAGCAGCACCTGTGAATATTCTGTACATTATACTGCAGTCTCCAATCCGCCTGCAACGCCTGGTGACTATGTTATGACAATCGGGACCGACGGCTTTTGGTGTTTTTATGGCAACACGCCTTTCGTAGTAAGCTCACGTTGATGGTAATTATAATGATTACTCAAGTTTAATAGATGGATAATAATAAATATTAATTATTAGCATTGCGCATTAATATCTATTTAGTCCGTCAGTTAGATTACTAAAAAATATTTGATACGATTTTTTTATTATTTTATCAATCAAATCAATAAAAATTTACAAAGATACAGAGCAAAACCAAGCTATAAAGTTCAGGAGAGGGGGCTTGTGACGTCACTATTAGGTAAAATTGTACCTATACCGTATTCATCGAGGCGTGAGATTAAATGTAAACAAACCATAAAAAGAGTACTTTAAGGGTCACGATTGATGAAGTGAATATATTTTATTTCATCTGTCAGTACCATCACGCCTATGAAGTTTTGAATTTAGTAGTACTGACAGACAGTACCTGCCAATGTTATATTTTATGGGCATGGCGACCTAATAAGTGATGGGCAATGAATCATCGTGGCCATCGACTATAAACTATCGATATTTTTATATAAAACTTAATTAAAAAGAAATAAATTATTAAATTTTATTATATATTTTAGTATCATAATATAATTTACATATGTACCCGTTCTTGATCTAAAATAATAGTGAGTAAATAAAATCCTATTTCTAAAAATAAACTTTGGATTTCAGAGAGTATAAATATCTCTTATATTAAAATATTTGTTTAATTTAGCAACGTTTGTAATTAAATTAATCCCAATTATTTGTTACATTATCGTCAATAATAGTAAGAAAAGTCGATAATTACTATCGACATTTGTTTAAATCTTAACAACCCTAGGAATGTCATCTTTTATGAAGTATAATGATTTATTAAATCATTTACATGTAAAAACACCCAAAAAAGACTTGATTCCCAAACTTCGAATGCATTTTAATACGACTAAATTATAGACCACAGGTACTCCCGAACATTTTTTCATAAAAATGTGTCGTTTGGTTATCGGTCGGATTATAACCGGCATTTTTACTATAGATCAACTTGTTGATACGAGAGTTCTGCTTATTTATTATTATAAATATTTTCGTTGAATTTATATCTTTTATGAAGTTTAAAGTTATTTGTTGGTTGTTTTGTTTTTGTTATATTTATGTTTTCGAGCTTAAAACATGAGTGCACCTGGACCAAGCAACGCTTGCACTTTTTCTTCGCCAAAGAAAAAGCGATCAAAGAAAACTCCAACGCATTCAACGGAAAAGGTGGCTGTTATTAATGTGTTCAAACTCATAAAAGAAACGTGGTCGAAGGATTCGTATCCGTACAAAGGTATCAATTAAACCACTGAAATTATGGGAATATCGCAAGCCACTGTAAACAGGTTCTAAAAGGACATAGTGAATTAAATCCTATTGACTTAATATGGGCCCAAGTTATAGGATTTATTGCTGAGAATAACAAAAGCTTTAAGTTAAGTGAAGTTCAAATTTTACTAGCCGATGCAATTAAAAATATAACACTAGAGGCTTGACAAAAGTACATTGACAATGTGAAAAAGAACAGCAAAAGACGCTTAAAATTAATGGAATAATTGATAGTTGAATATAGTTGACCGCTTCGTTATTCACGATGGCGACAGTTCTTCAGAATCCTCCTAATTCTCCGAATAATTAATTCAATAAGAGTGATTTATGATTTTATTATCTTCATAGTTAAGTACCTTATCTTAACCCGAGCTGCTAGACACACAAATGGGAAACCCTATATTAAATTAAATACCAATAAAAAACATTGAAAAAAGTTTGAGAAACAATGTTTTCTTTGTTTACACTTTGTCTCAAGCCCCGATGAATAGGGTATAGAAGTGACGACACACGAAATCTCAACGCGCTGCATATTCATATTTTTTTCATTGAGGAATGAAAAGAAAAATACTTGTTATATATTTTTTGTTTATCTTACTGACGGACTAAATAGATTTTTTTAGTATTCTTGCCGATTGCTCGCTTAAAGACTTCAGCACAAAACAGTACATAAGCGGACGTAATGACAGATGCATTCTCTCCCTGTCTACCGTTGGGTGGAGCAAAGACTTAATTATCAGGCGGATATATTATTGCAGGATTTCAAGTTACAAGTTACAACCGAGGACCGTCACCAAATCCACTGATTGGAAAGAACCCTGGGCTTAGTGGGTAAGCCCTTTCCTCGTCATATTATCATCGTTAAGGGAGAGGGCTAGTCCTACATACCCCTTCGTCGGTGCGGAGACGTTTCACTTTCAAAAGAGGTTTATGTACATTGTTTATACCACGTTTGGTAATATCATCTATCATCATCTAGCTAGTACAACGTTCACTGCTGAACATGGGCCTGGAGGGTTTTGCTATTGTCACCACGCTTGGCAGATGGATTGGTGACCCCAGTTTTATGTTGTAATACACAGGGAAACGCTGCTGCCCGTTCCCTGGTATACGCTTGTTATAGATGATGTTATAACAATCAAAACCAACAGCTTAACGTGCTTTCCGAGGCACGGAGGATAGTCCCTCAACCAACCAGACCCGGAACGAAATCTTAGAATTTACACAAAGATTTCTTGTCCGGTGTGGGGATTGAACCCACGACCTCGGAGACTTAAAGCGAGCCATATACAGCTACGCTACGGAGGTTGTTAATATCATTTATAACAAGCATATATTTTATTATTTCATAATAATTTATAACTTATAACAATACATTTCATTTGAAATCTTAATTAATACATAACGTGGTGAACCTATAATTATAAGTGCAGTCAGCTTTAAATGATTTTAGTATTTTTTTGTGTTTTATTGCTATACTTATGTTTGTTAAAGTTAAACATGAATTAATGTTGCCGAAATTAGACTAACAGCTGAACATGCTTTTGAACCTCAACAAAACAGACTTGGAGATAAATCTTTCATTTTAAGCAAAGACCTTGGCTAAGCATTTTGTCTCAAATTATTATTTTTAATTTACCAATGTAAGAATATATATGACCGTCAGAGTGTGCAGTATTTTATTTAGCGATCAGAGTCGGTCAATAAAAAGTTTAAGTGGTTTCACTTGACACAGTCGGTATGCAAATAATGAGCGCACTACTGCAGTCCGACTTTTTCAATAGTTTGTATTAAGTTCATTGCTACACTTTATATAAAAAAGTAATACATTTGTTTGTTAACTTAATTTGAAACATATTTCTGATTTCTCACGTCCGGTTTTTTTGTTATGTCATTCTATACTGATTTTAAAGAATTATTGAAAAATATGTTGAAGATTCTGGCCTTAAATACGTAAGACCGCATAGAATTGTTAAAAGAATTTTGAAATCGGGCCAGTAGTTTCGGAGCATATTGAATGCAAATAAACAATAAAATCTTTACTCTTTATAATATCGAAGAGAAAATATTACGCTCAGTAAAAGTAATTTTGGCTAGACCTAAAAAGATTTGGCGTTTGCGATAAGTAAGCAATTAGTTGTTAGCTACAAGGCTTTTGCTAGTTCATCGGACACGAAGGCAAGCAGAGCTTCCGTCTTATTCAATGGATAATAAATTAACCTCAGACTCAGGGCGGTTGCTAGTGGCATTGAATTAAGTTATTTAGGGGAGTTTTGTGCAACTGTTGCTCTTCTTTACAGTTCGTAGGTCTGTGGGACTTCGGGTCTACGAAGGTAACGGAAAGTTCAGAAGAGTGAACAGGGACGCGGCGGGTTCGTTGGCGCACTATTCTCGGGTCGGATAGAGTGGTATCTGTGTAGTGGTGTTAATTAATAGCTCCATAGCAATATAATTTTGTCTAGGCCAGCTTTGGTTTTGATCTGTAGTTTGAAACATATCGAAACCAAAGCTGGCAAAGCTGCCAGCATTCTGGAAACCTTGCCAAATAGTATAGATAGTAAAGAAAAGAAAAGTTATTAAAAGTTAGTTTTAATTTACATAAGTTTGTTTTGTTAGAAGTTATTTAGATTAGCTTTTTAGGGTTCCGTAGTCCACAATGAACCCTTATTGTTTCGTCATGTCCGTCCGTCTGTCTGACCGTCTGTCTGTCCGTCTGTCTGTCCGTCTGTATGTCCGTCTGTAGTTACAATATTCCTAAAAAAATGTATGTAGTCGACCGCAATATGAAATTTAACTTTATTATTTTCCTATAATCCTATCTGGCAATAAGTAAGAAGCAGTCGGACCATCGGATGGCTACGGAACCCTTTGCATGTGCGTGTCCGACATGATCTTGCCGGTTTATTTTATTTTGTTGTATATATGAATTTTATTTATTAGTGTAAAATTTTTTGAGTAATAAAGTAAGTAAGTAATAAAGTATATTTATAGTAGTGTATTTTTTATTCTTCTAATAAGTGTTTTAAAAGGTCAAAAGTACTGCACCGGTTACGGTAGTTGCTTCTGGGACCTGGTGTTCTGGGTTCGATTCCCACCCGGGACAATTATTTGTGTGAACCAAATATAATTGTTCTGAGTCTGGGTGTACTTTGTGTCCGTGAAATGTATGTTTGTAAAGTCCCCCGCGACACAGGGATTTATTTCCCTAGTGCGGGAGTTGTCTTTTTTAGAAAAAAAAAAAAAAAAAAAAATCTTTCGAGGACAATAGTTGGCCATTTGAGAAACAGTTGTCAAAAGTTAGTTGAAAAGTCGGTATCGCTAGCATTAACTAACTTTATTATCTTTTTGAGTTTAGTTGCTTGAGTTAACTTGCTGGGGTCAACGTCCAACCAAAAAGTTTATTGAAAATTATTCAAATATATAAGAAGAATTTGTTTTTTTCTAGTGTTTCTTTACATAAATGTGTTGAGGTGGATTAATGGTAGTAAGGTATTTCTCATATGAAGATGATCAGAGATAGAGTACATCAACAGCCCGTTTACGTCCACTGCTGAATATGGTCCTCTTAACAGACTTTGGCAAGCCAGGATCGTTGAGGGATATTGCCATAATCACCACGCTTGGCAGACGGATTGGTGATCGCAGTAAGATGTGAACCTTGAGCTAATAGATGCTGCTGCCCATCCATCAGCCATATGTCCCTTAGTCACCTTTACGTCACCCATGGGAAGACATGGGGTGGTCTATTGGTGGAGATAGAGTACGCTCAAGATATTTTTTTTTTAATAGAGCATCACAGTATTACCGAGTTAATTTAACATAGATCATGTAGTAAGTATAAAATAAGCATTCATTATTTATAGATTACTGTGCCGTCCTAAATTTCTTACAACTTTTTCAGTATTGTGTTTCAGCATTTCATTTTTATTAGTTTATATATATAATTATTTTTATACATATAATTCTGTACAAGTGTATGTCACTGAACTCCTCCTAAACGGCTGGACCGATTTGCATGTTTTTTTGTATGCGTTTTGATGACGCCCTGGATCGTTTAGATTCACAAATCATAATTATATAGTATATATATTATCATGCAGGACAACGTCTGTCGGGTTCGCTAGTGTTTTTGTATAACTTGTGTGTCTGGGTTTTATTAAGTTTGATTACTGATTTGAGGGAAAAATACCGCGTAAAAAGTTAAACGTAACTATTAAATTTTAAGTTTAATGTGTTGTTTACTTTATATAAAGTATATTTTAGATTTTTACCCGTCGATATAAAAATATTGGTTAATGAACAGATTAAAAAATTGAGAAAATTTTAGGTAACAATAGTAAAAAATAAGTAGTTATAATGAAATATATAGTTACTTCGCTTAAGTTAACTTAAATATAAATTTATAATCTCATTAACTTTTTCTCAAGAAAATGTTAAATTAAATTAATTTTAAATATGTTCAATTATTATTTTAAATATGCTGAAAAAAAAACTTAAACTTCAGAAGTAGAACGTTGCATCTCACTCACCTTATGTTTAAGTAGTCGTCAGCGTTCCGGCGAGAGTACTCTCATGTCAAACTTGAGTATGGCAGCCATGTCAGGAGTCGTCGGCGGCTGAAGCAGCACTGGCCTGGAGTCCCGAGCCGCGAGGGTCGGTGGGCGGGAAGACACGCCCCTCGCAACAAGTGCTGCTAAATGTGTTTGTTTCTTTTGCACTCGATCACCTCGGCTTAGGTTACAAGGGGGATTAGAATTTTCAGCTGATTTTCCAGCAATTAATAAAATATATAAAATTGATGTTAAATCAGAATTGAAGTAGGACCTATTTTGAGTGTAAGAGGTATCGTTAAAAATAATAACAAATTAACATTTATTATAAATATATTATAGTCGGTACTAGTGGCCCCAAATCTAGATGTTGTGTGAACATTCAGCTTCAACATAGTAGTAACTAAAAAATTTAAAAATAATAATTAAATATACTTAATGTAATTTTCAAGATATATTGTTTTCTGAATTATCTTTAGTTTCATTCATCAAATATTTAAAATAAAAAAGTATTTTGTGTTTTAAAGTGATATTATATTTACCTGTTGACATCTTAATTTACAAGGAAAATATAGTACATATATACAAATAAAAGTATCTTAATTAAGTTTACACTTACTAATGAATTAATAACTACATCAGTACTTTCAAATTCAATTTTTTTTTGTACGTTTCAACCTTATTGCTTATCACACATCACTCGAAGACTTACTCAAAGAATGCCAAAACTAACTTTAATCATCTCAAACCAGAAACGCATTAACATTAAGAAAACAGAATGGTAGAAAACGTAATCTAAATTGTTAACGTTCAGATTCTCGAGTCACAATAGTCTCGGGGAGATATTCATCTTGCTTTTGACCGAGACTTGGAACCACCTGTTGGGTTCAAGAATGTGCCTTTACAACATTATCAAGGTTACCGGGCGAATGCTTTACCTAGTTACCTATAGAGGCACAGATATTCAAGCCATTTTGCGTATTCAGTTGTATTTTGTAGGAATATATACAGTTAAATAACACAAAACACGTTTCTACTTGAATGCTAACTTAACTTTACTGTGTGCTAAGACATTAAGAAAAAATGTTGGTTTCAGGATTTTTGGGAAATCTTTCACTAAAGCCAAAATTACGTTTGTTTCGACATACATATCACTTAACTTAAAGATAAATTGACATGGTTATCAACCCATATTTCTATATATTATATTATCGGAAGCTCGTTTGATATCTAACAAGAGTTTTGACAGCTCTTATCATATTAATTTGTAATACATATAAAATTGGCATTGACAATATGTGTATGTATTTATTGTAGTATATATTATTATTATATAAGTAAATATGGTAATCATTTATATACTTTATTTATTATATGCATAAGTTATACTTTTCATCTATACATTTATTATAGAGTATGATTCTCTTTTACTCGTTTTGACTTTATATGCACCTACCAAAATATCTCTGCATCGCCCAAAGGTGAACTGGTAGATAATGCCTCTGGCATTAAGTCCGCCAATGTACATGTACTTGAAGTTTAATAAATAAATATTAGTCATCAAATTTGGTAGATGGATTGTTAATTTAAACATTATAACAAAAAAAAAAAATATTATTATATTATATTTTATTAATATATTTGTTAGATTCTTCCTATTACTTATACGATAATATCAGGTGTTAACGTGTAACGTGTTCATGTGAACACGATTCATATGACTGAATGCAGTAAACATGAATACAAAAATGTTTAATTGCTATGTCTCTAATTTATTTAAAAACGTACCTTAAATTCACATTGTATCATTAAATTTGTCACATCGTATTTCAATGTAATCTCAGCTTCATTTGGCAAATAATCGTCGAAGTTTAATTAAACACTGAAACGGATTAAGCTACAGCAACCATTCGCAGAAGATTCTATTCGATCAAGTGCTGAAAGTCGAAACAGACATTAAGATAAAGAACACTTTTGTTTCTTTTCCTTAAATAAATATTCTTCCTTAATTAAATTTGCACTCTCAAACAAAATAAACCATTGGATTCTACCGCCTTGTAAATTGCTGGTTCAATTCACATACTGGAATTTTTTCAATGGTATATTAATGAAAAATTGGCCTTGAGGTCAAAGACATGTAGGTGTATTATAACACTTTCGATCGAATTTATTTTATTCAATTTTGTTTGTCACAGTATTAATTAATCATTGTAATTTTTAGCTATCGATCGAAGATTAGAACAAGCGATTGGTTAGTATAACATTTTGGCTCAATCAAAAATGATTTTGCCGCCGAAGCATTAGTAATATATAATCGCTGAACAGAAATGTCGTTTTGTCTACTTTTTCTGGTTGGTTCAGGATTGAGGTCCATTATGCATTTAACGAGTAATACAATTTCTCCTAGAACACGTTTGATTTTTTTCTACTAGGCAACGTAATGTTAATTTTTTTAAATAATTAATTTAATTGCTATGTTATTGTATTTTCTTATCACCAACTTAACTCACTGATTAATTCATGGACAATAATTATTTATATCCAATTACTAATTGTCGATCTAATTTCTAATCTCGATAGTACAACACTCTGTCAATTTGTTAGGTGAAATTTAAGTCTTAAATTTTCGTAGACATACAATTTGAGAATTTCCTGGTCTTTATTAAAGCGTTTAATAAAACCTGCAACACATTTTTATAAGAGACACTAGACTATAAAAAATATTTTTTCATATACAGGGTGTCCCAAAAGATTACGTAGCTGGGAAGGGGGGTGATAGGGATGGTCACAAGGGTCACCAGAAAAATATAAAAAAGTCCCTCTGGGTGTTTAAAAAAATAAATGGCATTTTTTAAAAGACTAAAAATTTTACACCTTGTGCTAACTGTACCTACAAATATGGCTGTATTTAAAAAAAATGCTGTTATGTAATCTTCAATAACAACAAGGTCATCAACATCAACATCAAAAATAACAAGGTGTAAAATTTTAAGTTTTTAAAAAAATGCCATTTTTTTTAAATACCCAGAGCGGATTTTTTTTTATTTTTCTAGTGACCATTGTGTCACCCCCTTTCCCAGCTACTTAACCTTTTGGGACACCCTGTATATAAAAAATGAAATGAAAAATGTGTTTTCAAACAAAAATCACCACAATATATATATTATTTTCAAATTAATTGAGTTAACTTAAACTCATCTAAACACATTTGTTTAGAGGGTTTTAAGTTTAAGACCCGACAAGCCCATTATCTAACATCGTGGACTATCCCTTACAGCACTATAGATAAATAAACATGAAGAACAAGCCGCCTCCCCCAGTTTGTGATCTTCCGAGATTGGACCAATCTCTGCCTGCGATTGATCGGACAAACTAACGTGAATATCTCACGTTTTTCTACCTCGCTGATCGCTAGGAAATGTTTAATCAGGCCCTTTTAAGATAAAGAATACCTAGGGCAGATTGTTGCTGATTCACACCTAAGGATATGAGAGTAACAAAGGATGGATGGATTCCGATGCAGAATAAATAATCATGTGTTGTGGAGTTGGAGTGGTGAATGTTAAAATCTGCTTACAGACATAATGAAGTAAAAACTAATGAAAAAAACAAACCTTTTAAAAACAAGACGCCATTTTATCTCATATCTCATATCACATCGCATGACACGAGTCCAGTGCTATATTATGACACTATCTACGTCTAGTCTTCTCGGTACTGTCCTCAGGAGGTTATTGGAGCCACCCTGCAACAGGGATGCTATACGTTTCCTACTATCTAATAAAAACACTATTAGGATCATCATCATCATCATCAGCCCGTATAACGTCCACTGCTGAACATGGGCCTCCTCCTGAGGGAGGGTATTGCCATAGTCACCACGCTTGGCAGGCGGGTTGGTGACCGCAGTATTATGTTGAAACACACAAGGAAACGCTGCTGCCCGTTCCTTCATATACGATTATTATAGATGATATTATAACAATCGGGACCTACGGCTTAACGTGCTTTCCGAGGCACGGAGGGTAGTCCCTCAACCAACCAGACCCGGAAAGAAATCTTAGAATTTACACAAAGATTTCTTGTCCGGTGTGGGGATCGAACCCACGACCTCCGAGATTTTAAAGCGAGCCAATTACCGCTACGCTACGTATTAGGATATCGTATTCAAATTTTGGGCTAACTTCAGTGGGTTAGTGATGAAAGTTTCGAAGGTCTTGGGTTCCATCATGATACAAGAAAACCCGGTTTAAATCTTAGATTTCTTTCCGGATCTGGATGGTTGAGAGAGTAGCTCCTCCGTACTTGAGTAAGAAAGTTAAGTCGATGATCCCGCGATACTCCTTTTGAGGTAGGCCTATGTTTAGCTTTAGACGACGAGATGATGATGCTAATCATTAATCGATTTAAAACTAAAAGTATGTTATTTAATGCTAATTTTAAACATTTTTTTTTTTTTTTTTTTTTAAAGACAACTCCCGCACTAGGCAAATAAATCCTTGTGTCGCGGGCGACTTACAAACATTCATTTCACGGACACACAGAACACCCAGACTCAGAACAACTATTTGTGGTTCACACAAATAATTGTCCCGGGTGGGAATCGAACCCAGAACACCAGGTCTCAGAGGCAACTATAGTAACAACTGAGCCACCGGTGCAGTCAAATGTTCAAAAAGTCAATTGTTCACAATTAGTTGAAAATAATCCTACTAATATTATAGATGTTTGTATGTTTGTTACTCTTTCACGCAAAGACTAATGAATGGATTTGGCTGAAAGTTTTCAAGTGAATAGTTTAGAAGCTGAATAAACATTTATGCTACAAAATAACACGCTCCGACCCACTGGAGCCGAGTGACGAGGGTGAAACCGCGGGGCGCAGCTAGTCATTAAATAAAATTAAGTTATTAATACAATTTAACTGTAATAATTTTTTTTTAACTATTTACAAATTCCTGTGATTAGATTTACGTAAATAAAAATGATTTTTATAGATATTATGACCTGATCAATTATGTACTAAGTTATGTTCGAATAGGTCAATTACTGTTTAAGTCTGTAATATCTTCATTAATAGCAAGTTAACAAGACATTTCCAACATGGTTGAAGATTTCTAGATACCGATCTCGTTGCGAATCCTTTTTTCGTAGGTTCTTTTACATTTGTATCACAGAGTTTTAAAACTATTTAATTTAAAACACTTTAACATACACAGAATCAGAAGGAAATAACGAAATATAACAGTAGCAGTGAGATAAAAGTTAAAGCCCGCATCCGTCAACCGTCGGCTATCTGATCAGACGTCCCCGCCTTATGTATGACTCGTCCTTGAGTTACTTCAGTTTGAAAATCATCGCAATAGTCATAATTTCATTCGTTACTTGAAATTTTACATTAATAAATCGCGCAATAGCTAATCAACATCATCATCATCAGCCCGTATAACGTCCACTGCTGAAAGTGGGCTCCTCCCGAGGGAGGGTATTTGCTATAGTCACCACGCTTGGCAGGCGGGTTGGTGACCGCAGTATAATGTTGTACCACACAAGGAAACACTGCTGCCCGTTCCTTGATATACGATCATTATAGATGATGTTATAACAATCCGGATCAAAGGCTTAACGTGCTTTCCGAGGCACGGAGGGTAGGTCCTTAACCAACCAAACCCGGAAAGAAATCTTAGAATTTACACAAAGATTTCCTGTCCGGCGTAGGGATCGAACCCACGACCTCCGAGATTTAAAGCGAGCTAAATACCGCTACGCCACGGAGGTTGTCAATATCGGAGTTGTGATTATAAGAAAAGCATTAGTATACATATATGTATTTGTTTAAAAAAAAAAAAAAAAATTATCACATCTTTTCAAAAAGAGCTAGTTTATTCCTCGTAAACAGGGACCAAAATAGCTCATTAATCCCTTAGGGACCAAAATTGATTTGAATTTGGAGTGTGGATATTGTTAATAATTTTTATGTCTTATGGTTCTTCATTGTACGTTAATAAATTCTTGTTCATAAGTTGCACTTACTTATTTTCTCATAGAGGGTGATAAAAAGTAGAGTGTCCAGCTCGGGAGCAACACTATTTTAAGCTCGAGTGATATACTTTTAATCCCTCGCTGCGCTCAGGATTCTAGTTAAGAATCCCTCGCTCCGCTCTGGATTAAAAAAAAACACTCTCGCCTTTAAAATACATAGTTGTTTGCTCCCTAGATAAACAATCTACTATTTTTTGCGAATTTGTTATATTGATACATAAAAAAGTTATTTCAGTATTACAGGATAGTGAGAACAGCTATATTCTACCTTCTAAGCATGCAAATGTACAGAATCGATTACATGTCAATACATTATTAGTTAAATATTTGTTATTAATGTCCATTAAATAATACAATATTTTTAATTTCGTAGTTTTAATATTCATTAAGTGAAGTATAACTTTTATTGGAGAAACGTACTTAAAAATATCTAATGTCTGAATCATATTATTGGCGCCATACAGAATACACTAGATCTTATTAAATTTGTTCGACTTGCCAAGTGTCGTAGCTGCAGTCATCTAATAAGGTTGACAAATATAGTAAATTCATTTCAGCCTTTACTACACAAATAAAGAAAATAATTCTTGACATATTACACCTTGTTAGAAAATGTAATTTACGCGGTTATAGCATTATCCCGATTACTGACGATTTAATAGGTATTAAGATAGCTTATTAATAACTGCATGAATTAAAAATATCTGTTGAGTGGGTGAAAACTTGTATCCTAATATTATAAATGAAAAAAAAAAACAAATGTTAGTCAGAACTCAATTATGATTTATTTGTTTGAACGCGCTGATCTCAGAAGCTACTAGTCCGATTTGAAAATCTTTCAGAGTTAGATAGCCCATTCATCAAAAAAGGTTATAGGCTATATTTTATTATGAAGTTCCTTTGGCAACGACAGCTAGGCGGGTGCAACCGCGCGGGAAATAGTGTGTAATAAACTGATTGAGATGTCATTTGGTACAGTCATTATTCATTATCATAACTAACACAGACCACTCGTGCAGAATTACTATTCATCGTTGGTGAAACTATAGAGCTGAAAGGTGGTTACAAAAAAAATTATAATCTAAAAGAACCCGTCTTTAAGCAAACAGAACACCGAAAATCAAAACAATTACCTATACATAAATTGTGAAGGAACATTTAAACTTAATTACGGCTCTGATTGCACCCTTCAATGTTAACAAAACACAGGGCGAGGGCTCATAATAACGTAATAACATTTACCGTAACGTCCGCACGAACAACTGACAATTATCGCCTGTTGTTACATTAGTTGACAACATTTTTTCGTGAGATTTATATTATAAACTGTAATTTATGACACTAGCTGTCCCAAGCTGTTTCAGCATATTATTATGTTCCGTTTCCGTGAAAGTCAGCCTCAACTTTAAATATAGCTTATGACACTCACATATAATGTAACTTTCTAATGGTATAATAATTTAGAAAATAATAAGAGATTATCACCAAACGCATAATCTTGCAAACTCTTTTTTAATATTAGTATAGGTTTGAGAGCACTATAAATGTTAAAGATCATATCTTAAGTTGAAAGGCGTACAGGTCTTTCTACTAAGTATTAAATGTTTACCAGTCCTGGTTCTGTTATTCTTCCTTCATAGTTACAGCACCTGTTTCAGAATGTCGCGTATGGGTTCTGGATATGCCAGGCATTCTTTGTCCACGTCAGCATTTCACATTGGAAAAAAACAGTATTGACTCATTATATGATTATTTTATGTGCAGTATTGACTCATTTACCTCTTCGAAGGTCCTGCTAGTCGGTTAGAGATCAGAGAATGTTCAAATTAGATACATCTTGAAACTTTTGAAGGTAAAAAAGACAGTTAGAAGTAGATTTTACCATTACAAACCTGGCTTTGTCACGTTTAATGAATAGGTTTCTACGAGAACCCCTTGTTAGTAAGTATGATATTTTGCCACTACAAGATGCAATAAAAATATTACCTACAGTTTCATCGTAATATCCATTCTCTATTTTATTCTGCTATTCTCATCGATAAACATACCATGCAATGTTGTAAACACATTTTCAATGTTTCCTACCTCTGAAACCAAGAATTAAGAATTTAAATCGCGTCAGTAATTATTTTGACTCAAGCTTTTATATACCACATTCGATATTCGGGATCAGTTTGATAAAGTCTATGCGAATCATTAGGAAGATTAGAATATTCTAGAAAACTTTTAAAATGGGGGTCTTTATAAGAAATGCTACTTTGTCTGTGAGTGTATCATTGACGGCTCTCAAAATGGTTGGTTTTTGGGCACCGCAGGGAATAAAAGGAAGAGAGAAGATGATTTATGATTGTTACACTCTGGTCTCTTTTATGTTTTTGTTAGGTATGTTTCGATAGTTAGATAATTGCGTTAAATTATTAATGCCTCATCCCTTAAGTCAAGTTTAAGTTAAAGTTACGTAAAGAAGGTCAATTTTATTTAATTTCTTCTTTAGTCTAGTTTAGGGTTTTAACCCTGAATAAATAACAAGGCAGGAGCCCTGCTCGCCTTTATGCCCGGTGAAATAGTAAAAAGCCTCGCGGCTGACTATAAATGCCGTTCCGAAAAAAAACCAAGACTAAACTTAATTTACTGGGATTCTCCAGAGACACTGATAACCAGTATGATATCCGGAATAGGTAGAGATTTTAACTAGATACGTATAAATTTATATGGTTCTCGGGTTTAGCCGGTGTTTTCAATTTTAAGTAAAGAATTAAACTTGAGAGAGATTAAATTATTAGTAATCTCGAATCGACATATATACAAGGTGACTTATATCAAGTGTGATATACGCTGTTTTAAAGTTTTGTTATACTGGCATAGAAACATTAACCTAATCCTTATTTTAGGGAGCTAGCTAGCTGTTGTAGTATTATCATCACAATATGTACGAATATCGGAATCGTACAGTTAGCAGGTCCACGTTATGATTTTGCCATGAAAATAACGTCATTTGATACTTAAAATCTCTTTATATTTACTAATATTTTTAAATATTTTTTTTTTACTATTTTACCGATAAGTAAATTTCCAAAATTTAAACTATTCAACATTGAGAACACTGGCAGGATGCAAACCTGCATTTTAAGTATGGTCCCTAATGCCTTTACCCTTAAATTAAAGCCTTAAATGTCTAACCATTCGGCCGCGGGGGAACCCAACCGGTTGTCGAAATTGATCAATCTCTTTATAACACGTATCTAAGTATAAAAAAATCCTTGATTATTTACAAAAATAAACTAAAACGGCTTTTTTTAGTTAATTAATTACAATAAGTTTACTTTTTTTTAAAGTGATATAATCATGACTACAAATAATTATGTAAAGGGCAAAAAATATTTGTGATAAGGTTATTCTATTGAAGGTTTTAATATGCTTACATATATGTTTTCACAGATTTGTCATCTCATGTTTTGTCAAATAAATGATTTCCAATCAATTCCTTAAAGGCACGTACCTGATAATCCAAGTCATCGATCTATTCCTCATCTGGGGAGACATCCCTCTGATGACTGGCACCGCCTTCTTACTTTTCACCAACATGGCGCAGGCCACGAAGATTGTCAACATCCTGCTGAGGAGGAACAGGATCCAGAGTATCATCACAGATGCTGACAGAGTACTGTCCTCAGTGGAGACGAAGGAGGAAAAAAATATTGTTAAAGGGTTGGTAAAGGTGGAAAAATCTGTGGTTTTTTTTTTTTTTTTTTTTTTTTTCGGACGGACATATGTAGTTAGCCAGGAGGCTTTTGCTACTTCACCGGGCATAAAGGCGAGCAGAGCTCCAGCCTAGATAAATGGTTTAAACACTACAAACTAAGCAACCTGCGCAAGAGGGCGTCCCTTGTGGGACTTGGACCTCGGCTCAGGGCGGTCGCTGACGGGGAGATTGAGGAATTATGGCTTTTAGTTTATTTAGGGGAGTTATGTGCAACTGTCGCTCTACTTTACAGTTCGCGAGTCTCTCGGACTTCGAGTCTACGAGGGCATCGGAAGGTTCTTAGCAAACTAAGGGTCGGGAGGGAAATCTGTTGCATTTGAGACTAAGTTATATAATTTTTTACATTATGACAGGGGAAGCCGACTTAATAAAACCTAAAATCTTTTGTTTACTGTGTGCTATCGACCATATAGCATATATAACGTTGAACTACGTATGGTATAAGTGAATCAAATGATAAAAAGGTACCTATTTTTTAGATTATTATTCGACAATCACAAACTTTGTGCATCTGTGGCACGTATTTGAAGATGTACTAAACGTGTTTTAGTAAAGTCCCCAATGCCAAAAACTTAAATTTACAATAATTATCAATTATTTCTTTAAACATTTTGATAAAAAATCAAGCATTTTAAGTGTTAAGATGGTGCCAGTAGAATCATGTAGTTAGACAACTTTATTAACTTTTACGGCATTTTACCTACTATTTTGCTATCCAATTCTGAAATATGGTTCTTATTCTCACATTCGATTCTTCGTTCTCAATTTCATACAATTTTTTATTATAGAAAACTATAAAATCCACAGACAAGTGTTTAACTTTAATATCTGAGTCCAAGTCCAACAGCTTCAAGATATTTTGACGGTCACCGTAGCCTAGTTGGTAGTGCTCCTGCCTACGAAGCTGGTGGTCCTGGGTTCGAATCCCGGTAAGTGCAAATATTTGTGTGATGAGCACGAATATTTGTTTCTGAGTCATGAATGTTTTCTATGTATTTAAGTATTTATCTATCTATATAAGTATGTATATCGTCGCCTGGTACCCATAGTACAAGCTTTGCTTAGTTTGGGGCTAGGATGATCTGTGTGACATTGTCCCTAGATATTATTATTATTATTATAAGGAGCAAATCACTTTTTATTTATCTTATTTTATTCGAACGAAGTAGCGAGCAGCTGGTGATAAAAAAAAAACTTTTATATGGCTTTGTTTGTTTTAGATGTAATCGCGAAATGATACTTCTGCAAGTAGTGTACTTCTTGCTGACTTTAGTGACCACCGTCGGTTGGGCTACCAGCGCTGAGAAACATCAACTACCTCTGAGAGCATGGTTTGTTGGTTTTACAAATCCCTCCGTCAGCTTCCACCCTGAGTCCAGGTCTAAGTCCTGGTCTAAACCATTAAGTAAGGCTGGATCCCTGCTCACCTTAATGCCCGGTGAAGTTGCAAAAGCCTCGTGGCTGAATTTTTCAATCGACATTTTGTAAATAGACATTTATCCATTGAATCAAAAAAAAAAAGTTTTACTAACTGTCATTAATTCATGTGTTTTCAATAACACACCCCTTTCGTTATTCGATGTCATGATGAAGATGAGTTTTTTAACCCTCAAAATATAATATAGATTCGGCACGTTCTCCGAGTGCTGGTTTTAACTTTGCACAGCAAGTAAGCATTGCCATTCAACGGGGTAATGCTGCCAGCATTCTAGGAACCTTGCCGAGTAGAATAGATTAAGAATAGTAGTATTTTATAAGTTAGTTTTATTTTAAATTAGCTACTTTTAGTTGTATATTATTTATTTTATTTACGAAATAAACTTTGGAGATATTAGTAAAAAAAAAAAACTTAGATATATCGCACCCCTAGATGAAGACTCCGGCAACTCAAAAAACCTCATTTTTCAGAAATGACGTAAAACTGTTTTTAGAGTATATAAGAAATATATCAAAGCTACTAACTCAAAACTCGTACTTTTTGAGTTAACGGAGTCTTCATCTAGGTGTGCGATATATAGATTTAGATATGGAGTTACCAGTACAAGTAAAATACGGAAGATTTGTGACAACGAATAGAACCGTGAAGATTGCCGTGTGGTTTCTGCCTTGGAATAGACCACTCCATGTCTTTCTATGGGTGTCGTAAGAGACGACTGAGTGACATGCACTTGCTGGATGGAAAGCAGCATCTATGAACTAAAGGTTAATCAGCATCTGACTGTGAGCACTAATCCGCCTGCCAAGCGTGGCGATTACGGGAATATACCTCGAAGACCTTGGCTTTACCAAGGTCTATAAAGAGGAGATCCATGTTCAGCAGTAAACGGCCTGACAAAATAACAAATAGAACAAAAATGTATAATTAAAAAAATACGTAAAATCTGCTAATAAAAAAAACTGTTAAAAAACATTAAAGATTAACTTCACCTTTTCATATTAACCTAGGTACCCTTATGACACCACCAAGTCTCCAGCTTACGAGCTGACCTACGTGCACCAGGTAGGGGCTCTCCTCATTGCAGCGTACCTGAACGTAGCCAAGGATACCCTGGTAGCCGCTATGATAGCTCAGTGCAGGTGCCGGCTTCGACTCCTCGGACATGCACTGAAGACGTTAGGGCGAGATATGGAGGAAACTGATAAGGTTGGTTCTATACCTTGTTTTTAAATTAATGGTCTTCTTGCCCCCTGGCTTTTTGGTTTATTTGTTGATTATTTTCAAGTCTTTAGCACTTGGTGTCATCTCTATTTTAGAATTCCATAAAAAAAAATACAAACACAAAACATTCGGAGATGATATCACCATCGCCACCAACACGATCAACTTGTATAACATGATTGAAAATTGACCTGCGCCCGAGGGAGTTTAGCCATAGTCACCAAGCAGGCGGGTTGGTGACCGCAGTGTTTTGTAACACACAAGGCCCGCTGGGCAGCAAGGGCAGCTACCCGTTCCTGGTATACGCTTGTTGAAAATGATGTTATAACAATCGGACCAGTGGCTTAACGTGCTTTCCCAGGCACCGGGAGTCCTTCAACCACCCACACAAGAGTGTCTAAATCCAAAAATCTCTAATCTTAGAATTTACACAAAGAGTTCTCGTCCGACCTATGGATCTAAACTACGACCTCCGAGATTTAAAAATACTTATAACCCTACGCTACAGAGGTTGTTGATGTTGATGAAATTCTTTTCAGTTATGGAATTTATTAATTACAAACAAAAATATGAAATTTCCTTCTTCATTATATTTGCGATAGTAATATCAAATGCCTCTTGTATTTATTCGAGTTCATAAGAAGATAAGGTACGTACATTCGCACATTAGTCCTTCATAAATAAAAATCAAAACTATAAGTTATTCTTACACCTACTGAGACATCTATTAGGAAACTAAAAGAGCTTTTTCGTAATCATATAACAGACTACTAATATTGGCACGAAAACTCGCAAGGGTTCTACGACATCGTGATGTAGCAATGCTACGCGGTACGTTAGCTACGAAGAGTTTAATTACGCTATGATATCAGAGATGGCGCTGATTTAAGCTGGTTGGAATTTGATTGTAGATAAAAATACACGCTATAAAAATACTATGAATAACAAATATTAGTGTGTTTCTGCTTAATTATTATTGTTGTGCTAATTCACTAAGGGCTATTAGATTACACTTTGCACGCAATCGTTCTCGTAGCTTTCCATTTCAAAACAAATATTCAAAACTTTCCATTACAAATTTTGGACCCCCGTCTTATCCAATTAGGGGACGAATTTTGTAAATCCTTTTTCAGCAGTTAACTCAGTTATGATATAACTACCTTCGTACAACATCGCAGCGCTGACCTGTCAGTTTTTTAAACTTTATATTGATGGATTATATAGTACATTATACCAAAACAAAGTATCATTTGTAGTTTGTAATTTCTGTTTAATTTAACTTTTAAATTTGAGTGCCAGGGGTACATCGAGGGGTATTGAATAATATCACTAAATAGTATAAAACAAAAAAGCTTGCCGCTGTCTGTCCGTCATAGGGACGGTTGACATACAATTATTATAGATGATGTTGTAGCAATTGGGACCAACGGCTTAACGGGCTTTCCGAGGCACGGAGGGTAGCCCTCAACCATCCAGGAGAGAAATCTTATAATTGACACAAAGATTTCCTGTCCTGCCTGGGGACCGAAACCACGACCTCCGAGATTTAAAGCGAGACAAATACCGCTACGCTACGGAGGTTGTTGTACAACAATATTTTATTATTGTACTAGCGACCCGCCCCGGCTTCGCACGGGTGCAATGCTGATGTATCATACATATAAACCTTCCTCTAGAATCACTCTATCTATTAAAAAAACCACATCAAAATCTGTTACGTTGTTTTAAAGATCTAAGCATACATAGGGACGGACTGACAGCGGCAAGCGACTTACTTTTATACGATCTAGTGATTAAAAGCTTTTATTTTACTTGCAATGTATGTATGTTTGGGTGTAATTCTGCAACTCAATTTTCAAGCAGATATCTTCAAACGATTGAGCTAAAATGTTATAATACACGTATAGTTTGGCTGACAATGCATAATTAGTTCTGTGGTGTCATTTTAGATCCAACATGGCGGACTAAATATTTTTAATGCACTTCTACAATATTGACATCAAGTAAAAGGGCTTACTGTAAATAACTCCATTTGGTTTTTTTATGTTTTTAATTTATTGATACTATCAAAAAATTAAACACAAATCATGTGTTTTTATAAACATTTGTTATGGCGTTTCACAACACCATTGTTATTGTTGTAGCTGGTTTATACTCCGGCTCAAGAGGCAGCGCTGAGCGCTCGGCTGCGCCGGTGCGTGGAACAGCATCAGGACGCTGTGGAGGCCGCCTCGCAGCTACAGCACTGCTTCTCCGAGCCAACCTTCGCGCAGTTCACTGTGTCTTTGATCATCATTTGTGTCACTGCGTTTCAGTTATCGGTTTGTATATCGATATTATGAAATTTTATGATAAGAATCGAAAGTTGATAATTACTTGATCAACTTTTTAGTTAGTTAGATAAACTTACGAGGTCTCGGGTAGTTAAAAAAATAACCTAAACCTTAACCAATGGGGTTCAACAGGACTTATTGAAGTTAAAGTTTTATGTTTCGTTACAACAGTAGCAGTCTCGTTTGGTTAGGTTAGGTTAAGTGTCATAACTAGACATGCGCAAAATGTGTCAGTAAAAAGAAATGAATGAAGTATGTCTTTTGGCTCAATGAAGTAGTCCACTGATTTAGTTCAGTACTTCATTTAGTTCAGCAAATCACAACGAATCAATGAGATATAGACATGCGCAAAATGTGTCATTGAAGTATACTTCATTTGAACTAAGTGAACTATATCACTCATTTACTTCACTAGTTCAGCTTATGAACAAGATTCATTTGAATCAGTTTTCGCATGTCCTTCAAACGATCATCGAATTCATTTACTTCACTAGTTCAGTTTATGAACTAGATTCATTTGAATCAATTTTCGCAGGTCTTTGAAACGATCATCGATCGTGCAATGAACTAATAACGAGAATGATTATATTGTTTTGTATAAGTTCTTTATGTTTTTTTTTAATCATAGTTACCTATAGCTTTCATTTAAAAGCATTAAGTTATATTGTGTACGTATTATATTGAATATAAGAATTTTAACACTGTGAACTAAATGGACTAAACTGAACTATTGAAGTATATGAATCTGCACTGAACGAAAGAGATACAGAGTGATTCCAACTGAAGTACTTCAATTGAAGGATTCATTCGCGAACTACACATCTCTAGTCATAACAATTAAGTAAATAATATAATAATAATGCGCGTTCATTGATGCTGGCCACTAAATTTAACAATATGTGGCACGGAAGTTGATCAAATTAAGATCATATATTAGAAGTAATGGGCAGGACACATAGCTCGAAGAACTGACGGAGTCCACGAACTGGCAAGCGCAGCGTAGGACGACCGCCTGCACGATGGACCGACGAACTCATAAAGGTCTCGAAGAGTCGGTGAATGCAGGCCGCTAGCGATCGTTCCCGCTGGAAATCGATGGGACAGGCCTATGTGCAGCAGTGGACTACAACAGGCTGATGATTATGATGATTAGAAGTACGCAGCTGAAAAAAAGTAACGCCAGTTTCCGTAAAATATTCCGGCTTACAATAGACGACCCCATGTCTTCCCATGGGTGTCGTATTAAACATTACAAATGATATTAAACTTTAATTTAAGTGTATTAAGGTAGAAATTCGTCTGTCTTTTTTAAAAGGACATACAGCTGATGGATGGACAGCAACTGTCAGCTCAAATTTACTCACCATGTAATCTGCCTGCCAAGTGAGGTGATTATGGCAATATCCCTCACTTGCTGAGGTCTGTTAAACAAGGCCTATGTTCAGCAGTGGAAGTAAATCGGCTGATAATCGGCTAAATCAAAAAAAAAAAAAAATGATTTATTTTTTAAACTTTATTACTTTAATCAAAGTTTGTTAAGACTTCTTCGAAAATTACTTTAAGCGCGGGCCACACCGCAGCTAGGCGGGCGAGCATCGTTTCACCTCTTTTACATACTTCGGGTCACACCGCGAGCTACCGACTAACCTACGTCAGCGATGAAATATCCAACGATTCCAGCGACGTTACTCGTTCACCTCGTTAGGTTAGGTTATCCTTGGGTTACCCCATAGTTTAGCTCGCCAATATTCCGCATAGTTTGTATAGTTTCGCCCGTCGTCGCCTAGGTCGTTTCGCCCGCCCGCTGGCAGTGTGGCCTTCGCTTTAACTCTGGTTCTCTTCTGGTCTTGTTCTAAAACACTTATTCTATTTTACAAATATTAACTTTTTAAATATTATAGATGGCTGGATCTGGCAACATCGTGCGTCTCGTGTCAATGGGCACATACCTACTGAACATGTGTTTCCAAGTGTTTATATACTGCTACCAGGGGAACCAACTCTCTGAAGAGGTAAATAGCTGTATTATATTAGGCTGAAAAAATCAAATAAAATTAAACACTATTACAGCGTTATAGAGTTCCATATACTGTGATATATTGTTACTGCTATTTAGCATTTACAATAGAACACACATTGCAAAGTATATATGATAGATGGCGCTACACAAAAAAATGAAACAAAACGTCCTTTTTGAAGAAATCTCAAATTTGTCATCATTTATGTTATTTTTCATTTAATTGTTTTATGAAATATAATTGTTTAATTGTTATTATTTTTAAAAACATAGTAAAAAAATGTGTCAAGACTTTTTTATATACCTACGAATTAGCCAAGTGACGCCTCTAGCTGTAAAACATTACTGTATTTTCCCTATTTATCTAAATATGATAAGAAAATATGTGATTTTAAAAGTTTTTTGCTGTTATGACTTTAAAATAAATATGGCTACAATAAATTTTCTATAATACCCAATGTTTGTATCAAATAGCTTATAATTTGTATTCCAGAGTTCTGAAATAGCAGGCGCCGCATACGAGTGTCCTTGGTACATGTGCAGCGTGCGCGTGCGCCGGTCACTGTTGTACGTCATGCTGCGCACACGCCGCGTTACCACGCTCACTGCTGGAGGGTTCAATACCCTTTCCCTAGCTTCATTTATGGCGGTAAAATGATTTTATGAATAATGAGTATGAAAGTTTTTTATGAACTTTTTAATTAAGACTGCAGTTCATAATTGTACAGGATTGTCCCCTGTACAATTATGAACTTCAGTCTATATGTTACAGGGGACTACTGGGAACAATTCATGCATTGCAGGTCTACTTAACATGTGTTTACAAAAAATAATATTCGTAAATTTTATTTTCAATGAAGTCCTTATTTAATTGTATTTATTACTACCGTACTTTTTAATGATACTCATTAGTAACTATGTACGTTAACTTAAAAAAAAAAACTAATAATTGAAATGCCAATTTTAATATGCGCATATTAATATAATTGTTAACAGTACGTGTTCACTACTCACTGATATTAAGTAAGAAGATAGCCTTCAGGAAACGTGCTGTATTAATAATAATAATAATAATGTATTGTTCAATAATAATTAAAAACACAGTTATAACTTATAATTTAAGAATAAATACAACAGATAAGCGTTGCTATTTCCAGCATTCTGGGAAAAGTTGCCAAGTACCTAACATAGATTTAGAATAGAGAGTATTTTATAAGTATTCAGTTTAGATTACTTAGGTACTTTTTGTCGTATATATATAGGTATTATTGTTGTTTTTTAAGCTAATAAATGACGTAATTAATTTCAGATCATCAAAGCATCGTATTCTCTGTTCACCCTGCTACAGCAAGTCAGTGAAAAATAAAGAAACCAGGATTAGTAAATTATGCACTTAAAGAAGAAAATTTGCTCTTAAACTTGAAAATAGGCTAGTTGACACATATGAAATTATGTTACAATGATGTTTATTTCTAAAAATATTTGTCATATGGAACCTAAATATAATAATTTCTGTTTCTTGAACCTTGAATATGTTTGTATAAACTCAATATGAAAATTATTTATTTTGTCAATGTATTTAACTTCCGAAAACGCTATATATATTGTGACGTCATACATCTTGTTAATAAACATGAACGCGATCCTTTTCTATTACACTTTCTGAGTCATGACGTCATTCCTCTTGAACACAGATAATCTATTTAAATCAACATGTCTGACATCGTTTTCGTCTCCAAATGTCAAGCCAATTTTGAAATATTTATTTTAGTGCTTTCTAGATCTCAAATAAATGCCATATTTTTTTTTGATCTAGTTAAACCATTCGTGACCATATAAAAATAATTTCAAAAAAGTGTCAACTAGCCTATTGTGAACGTGAATAAATGAGCAGTGATTGAAGCCAATAGGCTAGTTGAAAGTATTTGTCATAAAGAACCTAAATATAATAATTTCAGATCATGAAATTGGACGATGGCAGTATAAATTAAATTTGAACATTATTGTTTAATTACCGAAAACGAAATCAGCGTCATTTAGTGACGTCGTAGAGCAAGATGAAAAAAGTTTATTCTTCTTTTGATCCAATCAATTCCTGAATAAAAAGTAAAGGTGTATTTCTCTTTAAAAAAATCGTCAATACAACATGAGATAACATGTTCGAACCTGTTTGAATAACTAAAAAACACTAAGCAATAAACAATTATCAAGTCACAGCTTGATCACAAAGTAAATCAAGCTAGTTATTAATTTATTTCTTACCTAAATAAATTAATATATTATAAATTAATAATTAAATGTTTATTTCTTCACTTAAGGATATAACTATGTCAGGCTTGGAGTCACCTTTAAAGCAAAGATTTGCTTGTATTAGGTGGTTCCGCTCCTCCAGTTTACAATCATTCTACAGATGTGTGAGAAATAAGCAAAAAGATTAATTTAAGACTAATTAACATTTAATAATTCATATTAGAGATAAGAGAGAATCTTGTGCCTTTAGCTCTCGCCGGAACACCCATACCGATCTGTTCCGACTTTCGGTACCTCGGGTCGCTCGTCCAAGGGGATGGTGAGGTAGATCGGGACGTAGCACCGGATCAACGCAGGATGGATGAAATGGCGACAGGTCACGGGAACAACTTGCGACCCACGAATGCCCCTTAAGTTGAAGGGTAAAATTTACAAGTCCGTGATAAGACCTGTCATACTGTATGGTACGGAATGTTGGGCAAAAAGATGGATGAAAAAAGACTGCATGTAGCGGAGATGAGAATGTTGAGATGGATGTGTGGTGTGACGAGAAAGGATAAAGTGAGAAATGAGTATATTAGAGGGAGTTTGAAAGTGGCGCCAGTGACTGAAAAGTTGAAAGGGAATCGTTTATCTTGGTATGGTCATGTAAAGAGGAGGGATGAAAAGCATGTTATTAAAAGAGTTTTAAGTTTACGTGTAGATGGCTGGAGAGAGTGGAAGACCAAAGAAAAGATGGATGGATTGTGTGAAGAGTGATATGAAAGAAATTGAAGTTAGTGATAGTGTAACGGGTGACCGGACAGAATGGAATAAACAAACGTGTTGCTCCGACCCCAAGTAATATGGGATAAGGGCAGGAAGAAGTAAGGGAGCGCACTGGGTGTAGAATATGTTTGTGAGTGTGTGTGGGTTCGTTTGTGTGTAAGTGTGTGTTTGTGTAGGTGTCGGGATGTAGTGGGTGGGCATGTGTGTGGAATATGTGGTATGTGTAGGGCGAGGGTGTGTGGGTGTGGTGTGTATATGTGTACCAATTATATGTGTTTCTTAGTTATTTGATCGTGTGTAGGATATCTTCGGTTTCTTCGTAACTTTTACTATTGAGCCATTCAGTTAGTGATTTTTGCAATCGTGGTATGTCATAGAGTAGATGGCACATTGTTCATTGAGAGCGTTATATATACGGGAAGTTTGTTTAATTAATTAAACTATTTGTCCATCGCTGTCTGTAAAATTAAGTTAAGCTATAAGTGTGTTGTAATGACTATAATGTAAACTGTTTTCACTGTTACTTGTTTTTACAGTAAATAAATAAATTATTATAATTATTATTATTAAATTGCCTTGTAGCAAATGTAGTATTCACAGGACAATCTTCAGCTACTTTATTTTTTCTCCTAGACAGGGTCTTGGAAGTAATGAAGGGAAGAAATTTGTGTTTTTTAATGCAAGACATAGTTTCCTAACTAACAAAAGGTTTGAGGTTGAGTTTAAACTTTCCGTGGGGAATCTAATCGGTTTGAAGTACATGATTTTTTGTAAAGCTCACTGTGCCCTCTCTAGCTCCATAAATTTTGTTTTAGATTCTTCGTCCCAAATTGGTATGACGATAATGGTGGTACGATAATGACGCTGTTGCAGTAGTTCCTGTATCTCCTATAAGTGATTTTAGTATCTCATTATGAGGGTCTAGTTTTATGTTTTTTTGCATACTGTTGCGGTTATGTATACAGCGCAACAAACCTATGGTCATCCAAGGTTTGATTAATCTATTTTTAAGGGGGATTTTTATTACAAGTGTATCGGCAGTGAGACATTTTTGTAATAAAGTTATTAAGTTATGTATTAGTATGTTGGGGTTAGTTAGGTCTAAGAGGTCGTGAATTGTTGCAAAGAGCGAAATGCAAGTTACTAAGCTCATGCAGCAAATATGACTAGTCCTAATTATTCACTACGCAACATGTATTAAATATAAGCATAGTAGTCTCTTTTACTGTTATTTGTTAAATTCTCTCTAAGGTTACTACTAATTTGTTGAAATTAGTTATCATTGAAATATTACTAATTAGATTAAGGAGTACAAAGTCTGTAATTATAACGCACACACACACACAATCAAAACATACACTATTAAACCTTTCATACAGAATCACATACATTACATTACATACATATTACGCATAAAAACACATACACTCAAAACCCTAAAAGACTACAATTTGTTTTACCTAAGCCTGTTAGAGACAGTTATGGATAGAACGCTGGAAACAATAACTGAAATAGATAACATAGAATTAGCCCAAGGATCAAACTTTTCCTTTCGCAATTTTAGTCGACTGTAAAGTCTAAAAACTCCGATTGTACGATTGTCTCACAAAATATAAGAAGTATCTAACAAATTTTTGATTACTTACAGCTGAACCTAGCTGATCTAAATTTTAACACTGACCTTATTGTTTTAAGTGAATGCCCCTAAGACTACCCACTGACCAATGTATGTGATTCTGTATGAAAGGTTTAATAGTATATGTTTTGATTGTGTGTGTGTGTGTTATAATTACAGATTTTGTACTCCTTAATCTAATTTGTAATATTACAATGATAACTAATTTCAACATATTAGTTGAAATAAGTTATCATTGTAACTTACCTTAGAGCTAATAGAATTTAACAAATAACATTAAAAGAGTACTATGCTTATATTAAATACATGTTGCGTAGTGAATAATTAGGACTAGTCATATTTGCTGCATGAGCTTCATCATCATCATCATCAACAGCCCGTTTACGTCCACTGCTGAACATGGGCCTCCTCTTAACAGACCTTGGCAAGCCAGGGTCGTAGAGGGATATTGCCATAATCACCACGCTTGGCAGACGGATTGGTGATCGCAGTAAGATGTAAACCTTGAGCTAATAGATGCTGCTGCCCATCCATCAGCCATATGTCCCTTAGTCACCTTTTACGACACCCATGGGAGGACATGGGGTGGTCTATTCTAAGCCGGAAACCACACGGCTAGCATGAGCTTAGTAACTTGCATTTCGCTCTTTATTATTATATTTGGCGAGACGTCATCAAGGAAGTCCAGCAGTATTTGTATTTAACTAGATAGCGGGCGAGAAAGTATAAGCGCGCCCCCTTGGTGGTTAGGTGCTCGGATACGTCGATTGGGGTGTATTCATTAGAAGTGAAGCCTAGATGTTTTGCGCATAATTTATCTTTGTTTCCTCTGTTGTACGTGCGGGTCGATTTCAAAAAGTCACTTTTTAATATAGATGATGCTAGTTCGACGACGATCGGTCACTTTTTTACGTCGCTGCCGTCGCTGCGTCTGTTTGCGATTCGGAAAATGTCTTTGATTTCGTTTTGTTTGATAGGGCATTCAGTCTCATTTGACAAATGTGTAACCACATTTATTAAGTCACTTCTTGTTTCGTGTTCGATTTTTGGTGCATTTTTTACCTCTATCGTGGTTTTACGGCTACCCCGCTGAAGATCCTCGATTTTATCTTCCAGTAGTATTATGTACTCCTTATCCTTCTTAGCTTTTATTTCGATTACCTCAATCGTCTTCCTTAGTTCTTCATTTTGAGAGGTGAGAAAGGCTATAGAGCTTTCTATACTAGTATTTGTAGTCCTAATTTCCAATAATGTACACGAGACTTTTTTATTTCCTCACTTTCCCTTTTCGTAATCAACGATAAAATGAGTGTTTTGACTTCTTCTTCGAAGTTGCTAAAGGCAGACCTGTAGTCGTGCTCTCGCGGTCGCTTGTTCCGTTGTGAGACAAAGTTGGGTGGAGTATGTTGAGTGTCAGTACACATGGCGATGTTTCACTCAGATAATGACTTGTTAAGTGAATGCTCCATTTCCAGTAATAGGGAATAATAACGGTATGTTATTAATGATTTAAAGAATATTATTTAATCACCAAAACGTAAACTTTTCGGTCTTCAATGAATCACGGACGCGGATCGCACGCCGTTAAGCAACACACAGATCCTATATAATCCTATTATATTTATTTTTATGTTATTTTATAACTGGCTTTACCGTGCGTTTTCATCCTCATTACTTTAAAACTGTAGAGGTCGAATGTCTGTACATAGAAGTAAAATAGAACACATCCAGTTTTTTTGTTTTTCTGTCTATTTGTACGTTCATCATCAGCCCGTACAACGTCCACTGCTGAACATGGGCCTCCTCCCGAGGGAGGGTATTTGCCATAGTCACCACGCATGGCAGGCGGTTTGGTGACCGCAGCATTATGCCGCACCACACAAGGAAACGCTGCTGCCCGTTCCTTGATATACGATTATTATAGATGATGTTATAACAATCGGGACCAACGGCTTAACGTGCTTTCCGAGGCACGGAGGGTAGTCCCTCAACCAACCAGACCCGGAAAGAAATCTTAGAATTTACACAAAGATTTCATGTCCGGTGTGGGAATCGAACCCACGACCTCCGAGATTCAAGGCGAGCCAAATACCGCTACGCTACGGAGGTTGCATTTGTACGTTGAACCTATTTACATCCCCGGTCAACAATTTTAATACTTTTAATCACAGAAAATTTAAGAGTTCCCGTGGGATAGTTAAAAAACCGAAGGAATAACAAACGCCACGAGGACAAAGTAGTACATTAGAAGCGGCCGTAGCAAAATGGCTAGGGTGTTGGACTTGTGATCTTGTAGTAGTCGGTTCGATCCCCACCAATTACAGTACCGACGTGAACCCACTTGTAACACAAGGCATTTTAACTTAGCACGAGGAGTTAGCAAGGATACTAGTAGACGGCAAAATTCTGCTAGTAATATAAAAAAAATTCGCGGGTTTCAACTAGTAATTATATTTCTCCTGAATTATGTAAATTTACAAAAGTGATTTTTTTTTCAATTTAAACAATAATTTTTGAGTTTCTGTTATTACAAACATAGACAAATACAATTCTCTATAGAATACAGTTATAGATATTCAGTTCGCGAACTTATTTCACTTTTAATTACAGGTTGGTGATTACAAACTATTGTTTCAATAGAAATGCTTGTTTGTGGAGTCTATAATTATTGTCGTGTATCAAATTGTATAATATGCGTGTATGAGAAGGTAAAATTCAAGTCATTACAACTTAATTGAGACGTCCTGTCACTGTATTTGCGATAGGAAAGTAATACGCCCCTTGACAGAAGCTACAAACATTTGTCTAATGTAATTTTTCTATTTTTCAGAATGTATTTTTTGCAATATAACTATAGAGGAGTGTACACAAAAGCCTTCCTGGCTAGGCGAGATGTTCCTGTTGAGAACTTGTTTGCCTTAAGTGGCATGTGAACATAGAAAAACTTTTTTTTTAAATACATTTAGAATGTAGCATTACAATTAAAATATACATTTACTTGTCATTTAGGTCTAGATAACATTGTGTCTATTCGAAGTAAAATTACTACGAATTGATAAATTTAATAGGTTTTTTAGGGTTTCGTAGGTAGTTTCGTCATGTCCGTCTGTCTGTCCGCCCGTCTGTCCGTCCGTCCGTCCGTTCGTCTGTCCGTTCGTCTGTCCGTCCATCTGTTGACGGACAGTCTGTCCGTCCGGGCTCGTACTCCGCCGTTACTGCATCAAAAATTGGTGGAGAGATGTATATTGAAGATCCAAAACTTGGTTTTTAAAATGATGGAATATTACGTCTATCCCATACAACGAAAGGTGAATAAAAAATGCAAACACGATGAGTTTAGTCGAATTAAATTAAGTCGACTACTTTGAAACTTGTAGATCGAACTCCCCAGGTTCGAGATAACCTAATGCAAAGTTAAAATTAGAGCGTCTTCCCCCCTTAACTTTTGAAATATTACTAAAATAATTCTGAAAAAAATGCTAAAGCTATAACGGACTCGGTATCATAGATAGTTATTTTTATACAACTCGACCAACTTATGAAGTTACAGTCGTCCAACAAAATGTATGGAGTCGACCGCAAAATGGAATTTAACTTAATTAATTTTAATATAGGCATTTTATATGCATGCATGGCTACGGAACCCTTTTTTAAATGTTAATTTGAACATTTGAAGAGTTATACGGGCTGATGATGCTTTTGATGCCATTTGCTAAATAACACCGTGGCGTAGTGGTATAAGTCTCGGAGATCGTGAGTTCGATTTCCGCTTCGGATAACAAATATTTGTATGGAGCACGTTTTTTTTTTTCGTGTTGGAAATCTTTTATATTCTTCCCACTGTCTTGGGGAAAGACGGTGGGGGCGTGTGGCACTCCTTCACTTGCTCCCGGCTCTATATAGCTAATGAGCCGGGGTATCCGGTACCCACTAAAACCACCACGGTAGCCTTGTCTCCGTCGCTGGCCAACGATGGCCCCGAGACTACCTTAATAAACCGACAGCAAATTTTAAGGAAAGTTAAAATTTTACTTTATTTTAAAAAGTCTAAAAAAATACTAAAATGTTTTTAACCCAAGACAACGCATCAACAGACGCTTAATAAAACGATGACACAAATCACTCGACATTCATTTCATGTGAAAAACTATCAGCTAAGTCTCCATTATGCCGTGGATTGTGAAGAACATGAATGCATCCTTACGGTTTTGCTTGACGGTACTCAATCTGGCAGGGTTTTTAACCCCAGTGATACCGGATGGACGTAAGCGATATATCTACGAAGTTTATTGTTGGACCTTCTTCATGTATTTAGTAGGTAAGTATTTACTTCCCTATGTAATGGTAGGATTCTAATTTTGAATTAGAATTTTGAATAAGATAGGCCGCCGTATCACTTAGGAGTCTTCCTATAGATCGCAAGAGCGGTGTGTGTGGGTTTTGAATCTTGGCTTCGATCAGTCGCTGGTGGGTGGGTTGAGGACTTATGAATCGTTGACTTATGATTTTTTGGGAAGCTTTTTAGACTTTTAGACTAAGGATATTACCACTGATAAATCTAGGTCATATTAACGTGTACCCTAACAGATTTAAAATAATTTTTATCTATATTTCTCCACATACTTGATGGTACGTACATCGATGATATTACCTAGAATAAGGAAAATTAGGCGCCCATATAAGGCGTGCGCGTTCGTCGAGGGTGTGTTAAATGCGGACGACGATGGGGTAGAGGGTGATGGGATCGAGAACTCGCGTCTTTCGTCTTCGTCTAGTGGACCTTAAGCATCATGGTATTTAATGCAAAAACCGTCAATGAGCACCGTTTACCTGTATATCAGAAAATGGACATTATAGGTGACATTAATGTAATGTAGGTATAGTGAGAGGAAAAAGCTAAGCATAATATAGGAACGTGATGCGTAGGGATGACATGCATGTGACGAAAAGAATGCTGAATATGAAGATGGAAGAATATGTTGGAGGAGGAAGGCCAAAAAAGATGAATGGACTGTGTGAAAGATGACGTGTGTAAGAAAGATCTTCTTCTTCTTCTTCCTGCCCTTATCCCATATTACTTGGGGTCGGCGCAACACGTTTGTTTCTTCCATTCTGTCCTGTCACCCGTCACACTATCACTAACTCCTTTTTCTTTCATATCACTCTTCACACGATCCATCCATCTTTGGCCTTCCTCTCCTTCTCCATCCATCTAAATGTATACTTAAAACTCTTTTAGTAACATGCGTTTCATCCCTCCTCTTCACATGACCATACCAAGATAAACTATTCCCACGATCCATCAATCTTTTCTTTGGCCTTCCTCTCCTTCTCCATCCATCTAAATGTATACTTAAAACTCTTTTAGTAACATGCGTTTCATCCCTCCTCTTCACATGACCATACCAAGATAAACGATTCCCTTTCAACTTCTCAGTCGCTGGCGCCACTTTCAAACTCCCTCTTATATACGTGTAAGAAAGATCTAATAGGGAAAAGTCAAAGTGGATGACGTATTGCGCCGACCCGAAATAATGGGAGCAGGGCAGGAAGTTTATAATTACTGTACTGTAAAAATAAACTTGATTTGGTATACTATTGATTATATTCCCAGGTAGCTATATAATAGCGCAAACGGTTGCCATATTCGAAATATGGGGTGACCTAGAACTTATGACCAGCGCGTCATTTCTGTTGTTCACAAACCTGGCTCTATCTACCAAGATCATCAACTTGATGCTTAGGAGACGAGCTATCAATGATATTATCAAAAAGGCTGAAGAAGAACTAAGAGCTGAGGATAGGACTCCGGGGATTGAAATAATTAAAAGGTACGTCTTATGGTCGGATGATCCCAGCGACATGGAATCGGCGTGTCCGTCAAAATTGCATGATCAAACCTGGAATCCAGATAATATTGATACTTACATACTCTACCTAATTTCTACTATTTGCTTCCTTTGGTGAAATAATTGTTACCTTGATATTTGTAAAGTTATAAGCAAAATTATCTGGTCTCGCCATCTTGATTTCAAAATAGCGGGACCAATTAAACCATTCGCTATTAAGTACATTTTGAATTTAATATTAATTACTACCTCTTTTCTACCTACACATAAACATACTTCAAAGTTACTGTTGCAATAATTTTGAAGATATATAAATTGTGGTCTAGCCATTTTGTTGATCTGATTTTATTAAAAGAACAATTAGTCAATATATGTTCTAATAGTTATAATATACTACCAAATCTCTACTTTACCGGACACGAATCATACGTACGCCGTACGATTTTTTATGGTCGTACTTTACTTTTGTTCCATTTTTTAAATCTGAGTACATACTTTAGACTGACCAAAAAATTAAATAGGCTGGTTGATTCATATGAAATTATATTACAATGATGTTGATATCTGAAAGTATTTGTCCTTAGGAACCTGAATATAAGTTCAATTCATAAAACTTGATGATACAACCGTATAAACTTAATATGAAAATTATATTTTTTGTCTATGGCTTAAATTTCTGAAAACGCGATCAGCCATTTTGAGAAGTCTAGTTTACGAACACGAACGCGAGCCTTTACTATAACATTTTCTGTGTCATGACGTCAACGATCCAGAAATGACGTCAGGACACAGATAGTGTGTACCTATACCAAAATGAATGACATCGTTTTCATCTCTATATGTCACGTCAATTTTAAAATATTTATTTTAGCGCTTTCTAAATCTTAAAAATACAATTTTTTTTCTTAATCTGCTAAAGCCATTCTTTATAAAAATTGTCAACTACCCTATTCCTGTTCGTGCTTATTCCTCGAGCGTGTGAACGACGCGAACGCAGCGTGGGCGTCGCGTTTTACCGCCGCCGTACGGCGTGTGCTCAGAGTGAAAGCTGCGCGCACGCTGAGCATTTATGAGCGACTGGCCTACAGCGACCCTGTCACATATAAATGAAAATATCCCAAACTCGGTTTTACTTTATCAGCCGGTTAAGGTCGACTGCTGAACATGGGCCTCCTCTTAACAGACCTTGGCAAGCCAGGGTATTGACCCTAAATGGGCCACTGTAAGTGTGGCCCTGGAGATCCCGCGGTACCATGTGTGTGGCCGCGAGTGCTGTCGGGGGGCCGGATTGCTCATGCGTACCCGGCCCCCACCAACGGCGGATCGAAAGAGTGTCCGGGAGGTTTTAGTGGTTGGTAGGGTCCTCTCCTCGTGGTATAAGTTTAGCATACCACGCTACGGAGAGGGCGAGTCCCACATATCCCACCGCTAGCGCGCTAATACGCAGGAGCGACAGACCCGGACACCAAAAAAAAAAAAGTGGTATTGACCCTGACTGGCCAAGGTATATTGTCAAGGATATTAAATAAAATAAAATAAAAATCATTTTTATTTACGTAAACCAATCACAGTCACTTGTAAATAGTCAAACATTAATTAGAAAAATGTATTCATTATATTTGTTATTTATTTATATCTATAAAATTATTATTTTTATATTATCATATAAATTATGTTATTATTATAATTTATTTATTTAGATTGTTCTTAGCGATGCAAAATGCTTGTTCTGTCTATATTATGTCAAAACAATTGTCATTATTTGGGTGGACCACGAGCATATAACGACGGACGCGCTTTAATGCTACCACCGGATCCAATGCGCCCCAACTGAGCAGATCCGGCGAAACAAACTCAGTGGGTTACTTTACTATCGGTTTCAACACGGCCCACATGAGATGGTCCGGCGAAACATACTCATATGGACAAATACGCGGGGTTTTGGTCCGCCGTATTGCCATAATCACTATGCTGGGGATTGGTGATCGCAGTAATATGGGAGTATCTTTGAGCTGATAGATGCTGCCCATCCATTAGTTTTATGTTCTTTAGTCTCCTCTTACGACACCTATAGGAAGAAGATATGAAGTGGACAATTCTTAGCTTTCGGCTAAGAATTAGGCTGAATACGGCTAAACTCGGTTATAGGTTACATAACCGATCGATACAATATTATAATAACCTGCATCACTCTGTTCTTGTAGTTGTGACGAAGGAACTACGAAGAACTTGCATCTGTACCTATGGCTAACAGCGGTGACCGTCGTTGGATGGGCTGCTAGTGCTGAGAAGAACCAGTTGCCATTACGAGCGTGGTTAGTATTATGTAAATCGGTGGTTCCTAACCTTTCCTATATTGTTCCAAATGACTCATTACGATACCCGATTTTACCCTAAAATGGTATCAATACAAAAAATAAAAGCAAATAAAAATAATTGGTTTCTCAAAATAGCTGATTTACTCCCGTGGGGAAAAATCGGTTACCCCCAGGTTCGGAATCATGGATGAAGATCATATTTGAGTTTTTTTTAGGCTAAGTAAGGGTGACCTCCATAGCCTTAGGAGTTTGTATAAAATATTTCTTCCCGCCTTAGGTTGGTTAAAGCACTAAGCTCCATACCTCACAAAACTCCGAGTCGTAGGTTCTCCCTTTGCCATTGCCCCTACTCTGGCATAAAACTGCTGGATGGATTACCTATCCATTTTAAGCTAGGGTAATTGGCAATAACGTAAGGCAAAGAGTCCTCGAGGTATGTTGATCTCCAACAGCGGTAATAATAATATTTCATTGCACAGGTATCCTTACAATACTTCGAAATCCCCGGCTTACGAATTGACTTACGCATACCAGGTAAGTTACATTATTAATGGGATGAAAAATGTAAAATAAATAAATATAATTTGGTAAAGCAAGTATTCACTATACAAGGTAGTTGGAAATGTGATGTATTCTTGTTAGAATGTTATATATAAGGTTATATACTGCTATATACAGAAGCTTCTGTTATATACAGAAGCAACACAGATCTTGTCGCATAATGTTTTACCCGAAACTAAATTCATAGTTCAGAGATATTTGATATTATTTAATAATAAAAATAAACAATTTAACGATCACTACCAAAAAAGTGGTGTAGTTTCTGGCCATATTATTTTTCATTATGATTGTAATAGTACATTACGATATTAGTGCGTTATGATGGTTATAACATGCGAGGCGGAATTTCAGCCCGAGCTGAAGGCGAGGGCGTAATTGAGCCGAGCATGTTATAACCAAAACGCACGTATATCGTACGACGTTTTTAACACATTTGCGAGGAAACAGAAAAAAAACATTTTTCACAATACAAGTACAAAGAAAAGAAAATTTGAGAAAAACGGCGCGAGGATTATTTTCTGCCGTAGCTGCGTGAAAATGTTGGCAAAGACGTTAGAGCATGCAGCCAAGTTTTTAAACTACCGAATAAACTGATTTATTTTTATTTTAAACAAACTGAATCTGTGAATGCACACTGTTGCTTTCCCGCCATTTTAACAGCACGCTAGCGCTGCCTACTGACTGGCGCCGCGCGGCGATTAGTTCGAAATTTTAATAGCAACAGCGCGCGAAATGGCAAATAATACTGTTATGGAATTTGTATGGACTATAACTTAACTATTTGCTTTGGTAACACACGCGTTTTTTATGACCCGCTTTACATATTTAAAACCGGTGGAATTACATCAGCTTTACGAGCAACGGTGTTAAAAAGATTGTTTACTATGATAGCTGGAAATATTATGATATTTTAGTAAATTAAAAATCGAAGTCCAGATTGGATCTCGGTATGCAAATACCGAGATCCAATCTAGATTTCTATTAAAAGTTTGGGGCACATCATTGTATGACATAATCGGTTAGTTTTGACCTCATCTCTAACATCGTAACAGGAATACGTCACATTTCCAGTAACCCTTTATATAGATTTTGTTCGTTTCCTCATCTTTAGAGTTCAGCTCTCACTATAGCGGCGCTGGTGAACGTCTGTGTCGATACCCTTGTAACGTCAATGGTAGCCGTGTGCCGCTGTAGGCTGAAACTTATTGGACTTTCCCTAAAGACATGCTGTGATAACATAGCCGTTACAAAGGAGGTATTGTTTATTTTAAAACTTGTAAAGGTTTGATATAGACGGATGCAAAAGATCTCAATCCACGAATCTATGCCATGATAAGTGCAGTGTGGGACGACCGCCTGCACGATGTACCACATAAAGGTCGTAGCGATTCAGTGCACGAAGGCACTGCAGCTATCGTTCCCGCTGGAAATCGATGGGGATGTTCATCATTGGACGACCACAGGCTGATATGATGAAGTGACAGAGGCGATTAGATGCCGCCATCGAGCATTTTGACATTCAGGGTAACTTTGACAGGCCACAGGAGGTGGTAATAGACGGGACAAAAAATATTTATTTTCTAGTTAGCGTGATATTTTTTACTCTTTAATATTTTTGATAATTTTAAACACTCTGGCGGACTATTAATTAAAGAAGACGATGGTAATGCAACGATACTAACTCAATAAGAATCACTTCCAAAACTGTGACAAACATATTTTAAATCCAGGATAATCGATTCTGCGCGTCGTTTCTGGTATAGAAGGGATCACCCCTTAGGAGTTGTAAGGAGCATACAGCTGATAGACAGTATCTATCAGCTGGAGAATACTCATCATCTTACTGTGATTAGTGATCACTAATCCGCCTGCCAAGCCAATGCTTCGCCTGGCAAGCCACTGTTATTAAAGGTTATTGCCATAATCACAATCGATTATGGCAATAATCGATTGTGATTATGTTATACCCTACTGTTATTATAAGCCTAGCCACTGTTATTATATATGTAATATATAATAACAGTGGCTTGCCAAGTTCTGTTAAAAGGAGGCCCATGTTCAGCAGTGCACGTAAAGGGGCTGATAAAATCAATTCTATAAGGTTGACAATATTTAAGAACACAATTACCACAATAATCTGTTTCAATTGATTGTCAATCTGAGTTTTCCAGACAATGTTTGATCAAGAAGCGGAGAAAATAATACATAAACGTTTAGTTCATTGCGTACTGCGACACGAGGCAGCACTCGACACGGCTTCAAAGATTGAGCAGTACTTCACCAGGCCCATACTGGCCCAGTTCACTGTGTCCGTTATAATTATATGTGTTACTGCGTACCAACTGGCTATTGTGAGTACCATGAGTATGTTTCAGTAGCATCATTATTCAAGCATATGTTAAAGTTCTGGTTGCCGTGTGGCTTAGAAAAGACCACCCCATCTCTTTCCATGGGTGTCGTAAAAGGCGACTAAGGGACATATGGCTGATGGATGGGCAGCAGTATCTATTAGCTCAAGGTTTACATCTTACTGCGATTACCAATCCGTCTGCCAAGCGTGATGATTATGGCAATATCCCTCTACGATCCTGGCTTGCCAAGGTCTGTTGAGAGGAGGCCCATGTTCAGCAGTGGACGTAAACGGGCTGTTGATGATGAAAGTTCTGGTTTAATTGAAGGCACACGCAAAATTCTGCATAAGCGAAGCGACTGCTTAGGCCGTTTGTTTGGAAGTATCGAAGCGGCTGCAGCCCAATGGACTTGCGGTCTTATGCTGCCGTTCCATCCCCATACATATACAAATACGTGAAATAGATACATTATAGAAACAATAACTATTTGCAGGTGGTACATAATGGTAATTTTGTGAGAATTATCTCTATGGTGGCATATCTACTGTGTATGATGCTGCAAGTATTTCTTTATTGTTTTCAAGGAAATCAGCTCTTGGAAGAGGTAAGATATATTTATATTTTAAAAGCATGTCATCAAAAATAATGAATGTCGAATAGCGAAATGAAAAAACATACATTAGAGTATGCATTGACCAGATTTAATTATAAGGTGAAGTAATAAAGTATAAAATAATTCTAGAGCTCAAAAGCATAAGATCGGATGTGACATTATACGTCAGAAACATTTATCGTATGTATAATAGTCCATATGCCGAGTGGTTTCCGGCTTAGAATATACCACCCCATGTCCTCCCATGGGTGTCGTAAAAGGCAACTAAGGGACATATGGCTGATGGATGGGCAGCAGCATCTATTAGCTCAAGGTTTACATCTTACTGCGATCACCAATCCGTCTGCCAAGCGTGGTGATTATGGCAATATCCCTCTACGATCCTGGCTTGCCAAGGTCTGTTAAGAGGAGGCCCATGTTCATCAGTAGACGTAAACGGGCTATTGATGATGATGATAATAGTCCATCCGTCCTTAAGCTTCTGAGGTTTAGAATTAATATATTTTTAATTTTCTAATCTATGCTAAAGTTAAAATGAAAATAGAAATACCCTGAATTTTTACAGAGTGGAGAAATTTCTGACGCCGCGTACTCTTGCCCATGGTTCATGTGCTCGGTGAGAATACGTCGTACACTGCTCATAATAATGTCGCGTACCCGCCGCGTACCCAAACTGACTGCAGGCGGCTTCACAACACTATCGCTCAATTGTTTTACTTCTGTAAGATTTTATTTCTAATGTGTAATCTTCTATAGGATTGATTAAACTTACTTAAGTGAATGGTTTACTTTTAGATAATTTGTGATACTTTAACATTTTATTCCGTTGTTACACCTCAGCTGCGAAACGATAACAGCGGAACTGCAACAATTTCTCCATGTCATTGTCTTCTCCGTATGTATGAGAAGCGGAATACTAGCGAAACTGCCTGTTCTAACGCACAGATTTCACTATTTCTATCTCTTTCCCCGCGCGGTTTCGTCGATCTGCTCCGAACGCCAGCCACACTTCCGCGCTCCGGCCGCTACTCAAACTACCCTTGATCGTAGCGGAATTCATCCAGGCGGTTCCGCTACTCGTATTTCGCAGCGGAGGTGTGCTACGGGCGTAAGAGACATATCTACGGAGATTCGGAGCGGAGCTCGTGGCATCTTGCGGCGCGTCGGAAGTTATTTCCGTTTGCAGTCCTTTTCATGTCACGTATGGCAATCAAATCAAACTCAAACATGTGGCAATTTTCGATTATAAAGAATTGAAATCTCAGATAATTAATAAAAAAATAATAAAAAATAAAATTTAATTACAAAATTAATCATAAAGGCACATCATAATAATAATGTAAAAAAAAACATATTACAAAAGAATAATGTTATACAAACTAAAGACTTTCCTACAAAAGTGTTGTTTTTATTGTTGAATACTAAGTAATATGCTTTCTTTCAGATAATTAAGGCTTCGTACACATTCTTCACGGTACTACAACAAGTTGAGGACAGAAATTAGCAATTATTACATTAAGTCTACTATATTATTTATTTATTAGTAATATAATCTTATCTATCGTCACCTTACCAATTGTACTGCCTTAGGCAAGCCAGAAAGATAAGACAATGACGTGAACGTTAACGAAGTGGCCAATAATAACCCCCATCAAGTCACGCATATACGCTCCGCGTCCACATAAATGAGGCTTTGGAGCGTCACGCGTGGCGTTAGGCGACACGGCCCGCATCTGAATTCTTAATGAAAATAAAATCGCATCACATAAACAGACTCATACAACTTTTCACACCACGCGTGACGCACCTTAGTGAGTGAGGTCGAAGGCGCGGTTCAGCTGTTGTGCTCAAATTATAATAAATAAATAAGAAAATAAAAATATGTTTTATTTACGTAAACCTATTACAGGCACTTGCAAATAGTCAAAACAATAATTTAGTATTAATAATTATTAATCTATAATAATAATCACATTTTATTAAGTATGGTAGGTATATTTAGGTTATTATTTTTAAGTATATTTTAGTCTTAACGTGATTATTTAACTATATTGAGTCCAATAGCCTGTTCTGTCTGTATTAGGTTAGAACAATTGTCATTATTTAGGTGGCCCATAAGGACATAACGTCCCAATTGAGAAGACCCGGGGAAACAAACTCAGTGGGTTATTCTACTGCCGGTTTTAACACGACCACCATGAGACGTTTCGACGAAACATACTCAAATGGGCAGAACGTAGGTTTTGGTCCAGTTACTTTAACTATTTATTAGGCATACACATTATTTAACCGAACGGTTGTCTTTGTAATATTTGCTTATTGTGTATAATGTTATGTAGGTTCATTCTTGTTAAACGCTAAAATATTCAATTGAACTGTTTCTGAATGACGTGTATTAGAAATCGGAATTCAAAAAAATACTTCATAAAATGAATGAGAATATTTTTGAATCCTTATTCCTCCAATGTTTTGTAATACTACTCCGCAGTTAAAGATATAAGTTATATCATCGGGTGTCGGCCATCAGAGCTTAGTAACGGGTTCGATTTCCCCTACGTACCTGGTTTTGATACGATACTATTAGCCTAAACTGTAGACTCGAAGAACCCGAGAGACTGTTGTAAAATAGTGGGATAATACGCTAAATACATCTACACTAATATTATAAAGAGGAAAGATTTGTACCTATTTTTGTATGTTTGTAATGAATAGGCTCAAAAAGTACTGGGCCGATTTAAAAAATTCTTTCACCAATAGAATGCTACATTTTTCCAATTTGACATAGGCTACATTTCATTTTGAAAAAAATTAGGGATCCTTGGTAAAATTTGAACAATGTAACCGAAGGTGTAGAAAAATGAGTCTTAAAATGTCTTTCGTCGAATGCGCTGCCGAAACTATTAGCGATAGAACAAAATAATGTACAACAATATTGAAGAACATCATAATGTCTACAAAAAACTCCGCGGTAGCATATGTCCAACTATTGTAGTTATGTCACTACAACAACTTTTTTCATTTTAAACATTAATGAAAATGCTAACCAAATTCAAACCATGCTATTTATGTGTTTATATTAATCCTCATCCAAATAAATTATTTTATGGTCAAGACCATTTAACTATCTATAAAATAGTTTTTAAATTATTTAAATTGGACTTTCCATTCAAAAGATATTGCGAATTAAAAAATATCTTATATATCGCACATCTAGATCTAAAGAGAGTTAACTCTAAAATCTCAATTTATGAGGTATGCGTACTATCGAATTCCTTAACTCACTACCTAGCGACCAACAAAACAGATTCAAAAATAGTTCCACTACTCTAGGCTAGATGACGCCGGAAACCCTTTTTGTTTAACGAGTGAGCTGCGCTCCTCCCCCACCAAAACAGGGACATCGCTAGTTGCAGCCAGAATAACATGCGGAACGCACGCACTCGTCGTAAGCAAATTAGAGTTATTTTGAGTTGATTCCGTGTTCTTGAGTTAAACTACGACATTGTACTAACATTATTTCGAGTTGTCGCCGTTTTTGTGGTTAGTGCTGAGCTTATTAAAGTTATATTTTTAGTTGAACCAGTGTTGATGGTAAGGTGAGTACAGTTTCTGATTTTATTTAGAATTGTTACCGTGTTGATGAAAATTTTTTGAATTTGTAGTTGTGTCTGTTTTGTTGACTCATTGTTTAAACTCTTATATTTCTTTAAATAACAAATGAAATTGAACTTTTTTACTTGTGGCGGTTGGAGTCTTTTCATCTTAATTTTATTTTATTTTCGTCCTAGAACTACACAGTTTATTGTGTTTTTACTGAACAGTTTTTAAGTTAGAGCTGTTTAGATGGACTCCGGTACGCTACAACAAATTGCATTACACCGAAGCTAATGAAATCAAACTCGTTTCATCGATTGCTTATCAAATCTTTCATTAGTGAAATATCCATTTTCTCTTACAGAAAAAGAATGAATCGGGGACGACTTTAGTCAATATGGTTGAATAAAGGGACAAAGAAAACATCAGCCCTAGCTTACTGATTCGAAAAAAAAATACGCAACCAGATAATACACATTTAGAACAGGAGTTTGAACAAATACCACAGAAGGGGATGATACTTGTAAACAGACCACAGCCAAAAGATGACCCCAAGATGTCATTAAGCGATGACGACTCATCTACAGAACCTCATGCCCTCTTATCCATGGTTGATAAATCTATTCCGAGCACGTCTACACAAGAACAGCCTGGTATATCAAATTATTACATTTCACCTATCCGAAGTGACGAAAGTGACTTTGACAACTCCGATGAGGATCCCAATTTCCGATTGATTCGTAAAAGTAAGACACCAGCTAGGTTTGTACCTTCTAGTTCTTCATCGAGCACCAGCAGTAGCAGCTCTGAGAGTTAATCAACTTCTAGTAGCTCGTCGGACTCCGAAGATGATAGTGTAAATGTACAACCTCAACCTCAAGATGCTGGTGGTTGCTGAAATTAATGCGCAAGCGTCCGTGTCAGAAGAAAAAAAGGGTAAAAAGAGAGTACGAAAACCAACGATGTGGAAATCGAAAGTTGCAAAAGTGCTGAGAAATTCTGGTAAAGCCTACCAGTCTTTGTCAAAACCGTTTTCCAAATCCACTCTTTACTTAAGTTATAAAGCCATACAAACGGCACTATCAAAGAAGTCCGAATCAGGAATCATACAAGCTGATTTGAGAGGAAAACACGGCCATCAACCAACTATTGATCCACAAATTAAACAGAGCGTTATAGATTTTATAAATTCTATTCCAAGGATTGAATCTCACTATTTGAGAGAAAAGAGACATACAAGAATTATGTGATAAGATCGTGATTCCAAAATCCTATTATGACGTATATTATAAAGATGTTTTGGGCGCTAATGACAATTGACCGCTTTATTATTATTTCAAGTTTTAATATACTAAAACAAATACTAAAAAGTTTGGTTTTTCACTTTTTCATCTGAATCGTTATCGTTCAGATGAAAAAGTGAAAAACCAAACTTTTTAGTTATTAGCGCCCAAAACGCCCAAAACCTCCTATTATGACGTATATTATAAAGATGTTTTGGGCGCTAATCCCAAAACATCTTTGTAATATACGTCATAATAGGATTTTGGAATCACGATACGTAAAAACCAAAATTGTTCAGTTATTATCTAATAGTTATACGATCAAGTGATTGTGATTTTCAATGTGATCTCAAAGTACCATTATTAGTTTTTAAAATAATTATGATAAATATAAAGTTGATTATATTTTGTAGTTAAGTCAGTATGCACTTACTTTGTTACTCATGTAAGTTTTTTTTGATTATACCTTGCAATAAAAAAATATAAGTAAAAAATTAAAAATATCTTTATAGATAATTATCATGCTCATAGTACACAACGATAGAGAAGTGTCATACTTAAATATAAGCCAAATGTGATTTTAGATGTGCATTTTGAATTGTTCTTCATGAAAAGTTCCTTTATTTTGTTTATATCGCGTTACTGTTATATAAGATAATTTTATTTGAAGTATTTACATAATTACGAGACTGATTAGAGAAGCTGGAAAGCTGTTATTCGTTGATTACTGTCTAAGTTATGATGAATAAACAAAAATGTTTCATTTGAATACTTAATTCAGTGTTTTCTTGCTAGTTTATCAACCAAACCTCCTACTGTTGATCACAAAAACGTATATGAGTTACATTGTTATAAAATAATTCAAAATAATGTTACATTTAATATTATATTAAATCTTCAAAAGAGAACCAACTAAAAACAAAATTCAGCAACACAGGTTCAACTCCAAATAACAAAAAATATATACAAACATTGTTAAGCAATACGGAAATAACTACAAAAAATCAATTTTCAGCCCCATTATACGATTAAACCGCAAGACTCTTGTAACATCATTGTTCTATCTACATTTAAAATGTATTGATCAATACAGCAAACTCCTGCAGTGCACAGGGAGATGGTAATCAGATTTTCACCTTTTCTGAAAAAAGTGTTTTTTTGAGTTAATCGCTGTTTAGATCTAGGTGTGCGATATATAAAACAAAGACGGGTTTGTTACAAAACTTATAACTCGAGATCGGCTGGAACAATTTTCATGGTTTTTGTTTCGTTGGATTTGTCTACGCCCTGAATAGCAGAATACATTTTAAAAACAAAAGAAAGTCGTGTTAGTTACACTATTTATAACTCAAGAACGGCTGAACCGATTTGGCTGAAAATTGGTATGGAGGTAGCTAAGAACTGCGAGAAGGCCATAGGATACTTTTGGGTAGGGGTAGGGTAGGGTAGGGTAGGAGTAGGGTAGGGGTAGGGTAGGGGTAGGGTAGGGGTATGGTAGGGGTAGGGTAGGGTAGGGGTAGGGTAGGGGTAGGGGTAGGGTAGGGTATGGGTAGGGTAGGGTTAGGGTAGGGGTAGGGTAGGGCAGGGGTAGGGTATAAAAGTCCACCCGTGCGAAGCCGGGGAGGGCCGCTATCTATACTAATATTATAAAGAGGAAAACTTTGTTTCTTTGTTTGTTTGGTTGTAATGAACAGGCTCAAAAAGTACTGGACCGATTTCAAAAATTCTTTCACCATTCGAAAGCTACATTATCCACGAGTAACATAGGCTAAATTTTATTTTGGAAAAAAATAGGGTTCCGTAAGATATTTGGGTTTTTCTGACACAAGGTGTAAAAAATCAACCAGAAAAGTTACTTATTTTGCGTACGCTGCCTAAACTATAAAAGATAGAACCATAAAATGTTCTAATTAATTGTAGATCTTATAAATATCTACAAAAAAGTCCGCGACACACTATACCTATCTATGTCGAGTGAGGCACAACGACCATTTTTTTATTTAGAAATCTTGAATTTTTTTTGGACTACATTTAAACGCGTTTATTTTACTCATGCTATTAATCCTTATCAAAATAAATTATTTCATCACTAAGTACAGTTTATGTAGATAATATTTGATATTTGAATGATTAAAATTGGACGTTTGGTTTTGAAGTTATGGCTAAATTAAAATATTACGATTTCTGCTGCACGGCCTGTTGCGAAGTCATAATAAATTTCATGCGATTTTTTTTTTATTTCGTTCTTAAAACTACACCTACGCAAAAGTTCTTCTCAGAGCTAATCAACAGTTCTTCTCAGAGCTAAACAACAGTTCTTTTCAGAGCTAGAATATTACACGCTGTTAATATTTTCTTGAACATTTGAAAATCCCTAAAATGCCTATTTAAATATTTTCATCATTAACAACTTTAACATACACAGAAAGACAATTTGTGCAGCCTGCGGATAATGACTGCGTCGTCGATGTTTATGTCGGTGTCTGTGAATTGACCTGGGAATCATTTTGCTGACCGTGTCTTTCCTGGGTAGGCTTTTTGCAGCGGTAACCGACATCCGCACGGAGCCGCGGGCGACCGCTATCACTACATCTACATATTATAAACAAAGTCCCCGGCCGCGTCTGTCCGTCTGTCTGTCTGTTCGCGATAAACTCAAAAACTACTACATGGATTTTCATGCGGTTGTTACTAATCGATAGAACGATTCTTCCGGAAGGTTTACGTATATGATTTGTTTAGTTTATGTGTACATTTGACTAATATCTATATATATAAAAGAAAGTCGTGTTTGTTACAACACTTATAACTCGAGAACGGCTGGACCGATTGCCATGGTTTTTGATTTTTAGGATTTGTTTCCGTCCCGAATAGCAGAATACATTTTAAAAACAAAAGAAAGTCGTATTAGTTATACTATTTATAACTCAAGAACGGCTGAACCGATTTGGGTGAAAATTGGTAGGGAGGTAGCTAAGAACTGGGAGAAGGACATAGAATACTTCTGGGTAGGGGTAGGGTAGGGTAGGGTAGGGTAGGGTAGGGGTAGGGTAGGGTAGGGGTAGGGTAGGGGTAGGGTAGGGTAGGGATAGGGTAGGGGTATGGTAGGGGTAGGGTAGGGGTAGGGTAGGGTAGGGGTAGGGTAGGGTAGGTGTAGGGTAGGGGTAGGGGTAGGGTAGGGGTAGGGTAGGGGTAGGGGTAGGGTAGGGGTAGGGGTAGGGTAGGGTTAGAGTAGGGGTAGGGTAGGGCAGGGGTAGGGTATAAAAGTCCACCCGTGCGAAGCCGGGGCGGGCCGCTAGTATTATATAAAATTATAATATTGACACTACGACGCGGTGATCGGCCGACCTGATATCAAAATGGATGGTCCCTTTAAATGTAGCTTTTCTGCTAGATTACGATGGAAGCAATTGTTTGAGAATAGGTCAAAGTCAAAAAGTCAAAGTCAAAAATTCTTTATTCAAATAGACACATTTAAAATATTTTAAATCATGTTCTTATGATGTGTACCATTCTTTAACTACCACCAGTTCTGGACGTGGCAACTCTGAGAAGAACTGGCAAGAAACTCAGAGGAATCCTTTTTTTTAAATAAATTATATTTTACAATGATTAATAAAGCAGTATTGTTTCAGAGCAACCCACTCCCAAGCAGTTTTGTCATTAACATAATCAGAAATTTTATAATAAGCCTTTTTACATAATTTATCTTTGACATATCGTTTAAACTTGTTTGTTGAAAGATCTCTAACATTATTAGGAAGTTTGTTGTAGAAGCGTATACATTGCCCCATAAAAGAATTGCTAATTTTGTGGAGACGTGTAGCATGTAAAACGAGATTATGCTTAGATCTAGTATTAACATTATGAGTGTCGCTTTTTTTCTTAAAACTATCTATATTCTTATGAACATATAAAAGGTTTTCATAGACATATTGTGATGCGACTGTAAGAATATTAGTTAGTCTCTTTGAATTTCTCCCGTAGGGAAACCCGCGGACCAAGTTTATATATAGACCTTACAGCTCGTTTCTGTAGTACAAAAATGGTGTCAATGTCCACAGTTTCCCCACAGAAGAATTCCATAAGACATTACGCTATGAAAATAACTAAAGTAAACCATTCTAGGAAGCATATAGAAGCAATAGGGAAGCAATTCTTAGGCATACATTCAATGATAAATACGCCTAGTGACCGTCCATCCTGATGGAGACGACAGACAGCGCATTATGGGACTAATTACACTTATTCAGTTCAATTCAGCTTATGTCCATAGAAAACGCCAGTTTTGTACGGGATGCGTACGCGTCTGTTCAGCTGAACGCGTGCGTATGCGTCCCTTACAAAACTGGCGTTTTCTATGGACATAAGCTGAATTGAGCTGAATAAGTGTAATTAGTCCCTAAGTCGTTGATTCTGGTTGAATAATTTTTATATAATAAAACTATTTTCGTTTACTTCTTATTTATCAGTTTGTTTATGTCCACGGTTGAACATGGACCTCGTCATTAATATACCTTGACCAATTCGTTAAGGGTTATTGTCATTATCACTACGCTTGGCAGGCGGATTGGTAGTCACATTAAGATACGAGTAAATTTGATGCTGCTGCCCGTCCGATGTAAAATGATTATGGGTCTTTTATCTTATTTTAAAAATAAATTGAACAGATAAAAATATTAATGTTCTTTATTTATTATATTAGATACTATAGATTTATCAGTATTGTCTGGAGGCGTGGACATCATCAGACAAGCCGACGGTACCACACTCAATTACTACTAACACGTCGATAAATTACCTGAAGATACACTATCATGTACTTGATAATCAAATCTCGGATTTTAATAATTCAAATGTATTTGTTATTACAATAAATTACATGAAATATGATGATTAGATTGAAGATAAAATTTGTGTAGGTAGTTCATAAGCCGTCGTCATACTGGAGTTATTTTTAATTAGCTTTTTGTAAACAAAAAGAAAATAGAATGTATTATCATGTTTTTTTAATTTATCCAGACAATTGACTCCAGTTTTAAGGTAAGCTAGTACCTGTCATCGTCATAATCATCAGCCCGTATAACGTCCACTGCTGAACATGGGCCTTCTCCCGGGGAGGGTTTTTGCCTGAGTCACCACGCTTGGCAGGCGGATTGGTGACCGCAGTATTATGTTGCAACGCTGCTGCCCGTTCCCTTGTATACGATTGATATAGATGATGTTATAACAATCGGGACCAACGGCTTAACGTGCTTTCCGAGGCACGGAGGGTAGTCCCTCATCCATCCAGACCCGGAAAGAAATCTTAGAATTTACACAAAGATTTGTCGTCCGGTGTGGGGATCGAACTCACGAACTCCGAGATTTTAAGCGAGCCACATACAGCTGCCCTCAATCAATCAATTATCGACATTCGAAAATAATACTGTGAATTTTTACTTAAAAATTCAAATAATAATAGAAAATTAATTTATCACTAAAAGTAGAATTTAAAAATATAAAACAAATAATTAAACAAATACGATTATCGGTTTAAAGAGATTTATTTCTCATAAGAACATACAGTTCGCTTACAATGAGATACAGAGTGATAAATATGACATTATAGTAGAATATGAATTATGAATTTCCTCCAGAGTATTTAGGCAGTTACAATGTACCAACATGTTGCTTCAGCTTATGTTTAAAAGAATTTATACTATCGCACTCTTTTATACTGTCCGGTAATCCATTGAATAGATGTACTCCTTCAAATAGTATGGTCTTTCTGCCGTAATTGGTGCGTACGCTGATGACTTCAAGTTTGTTTTTATATCTATTTCTCAGGTTACGTGACATTGTTATTTTCTTTAGTTGTATGCTAGTTTGCATTGTGTTTGAGGTTATGTTTTTAATAAGAATGCAGGTGCAGTATATGTATAGCTGTCTAATATTTAATAATTTTGTTTTTTCATATAGGGTCTTTGTTGGAGTAAGATAATTATGATGGAACAAGGTTTTAATTATTTTATTTTGAACTCTTTGAAGTGAATTTAAATTAGTTACTGCCGCGGAACCCGGAATTATTAGAGACTTATTCAATAAAAGTAAAGTTCTAAACTAACATAGTCTAAATACGTACTCCATTTCAAACACAATTGGTGCTGTTCAAAATGAGAACAAAGAACGTCGCCTTTTCAATATGGCCAGTCTTTTCACCCATTGAGTAGGTAACCCTAATAAACCATATCGAAAACAATAAAACCCTTCAGCAATATAAAATAAATTACTAAGAAATAGTACAAAGTTATGTGCTTACAACACTGTATGAACAGGCCTTTACCAATGGCGTAATAGTGGGGAGAATATATTGGCGAAATTGTCCACACACACATTCACACGACGACTGCGATATGTTGAGGCCTATAGTTTTGTTGGCAGTGTGCGTGGTTGTACAACCATGCTATTGGAACCGCCAATGTCCATACCTGCTGCATTCGACGAAGACCCCATATGTAAGCATCAGAGGAGACATCAGGGATCACTCAGTACCGGCAAGTAAGTGGAGTTAGATATATTTTCTTTTTCCGCCCCTTTGGGCAGACTAAAACTATTCTCTGTGACCGCCTTAGTAAAGATTTCCAGTCAATTTAAGACCTTTAAATGGTGTGACCATAGACAATTTAGTAACTGTCAAAGTTTTTTTTTTATTTCTGGTTTTGTTCCATAGATTAACTAAACGATAGAAATAAAATAGAATGTATTTGAACTGTCCATGTCGAATTTTTTATAGACATTGTAATGCAACTGTGGGTTAAGTTCTATTTTTAAAAATAAATTGTTAAGTCGTTTATTCACACATATAAACAAGTCCTTTAATCCGGTTTATTATGTATTCTGTTTGTTTTTTTTAACATAACGTGTAAATTGATGAGAAGAAATGCAGGTTAGCTTAATTTAAAACTAGTATGACCAATATTACAGTAATAACTGCCGCTAAAGGGTCATCCATAAAGTACGTCTCACGTATCAAGGGGGATTGATAAAGTGGGACATAGCGTGACAAGAGGTGGGAGGGGTCTTTAATTTTGAGACATCACATTTCTAAATATATACTAATATAATAAAGAGATTTGATTGTTTGTTTGTATTGAATAGGCTCCGAAATTACTGGACTGATTTAAAAAAATCTTGTACCGTTGGAAAGCTACACTATCTCCGAATGACATAGGCTATATTTGATTATGAAGTTCCCACGGGAACGAGAGTTTCGCGGGTGAAACCGGGCGCGGGATACTATCTTAAATATCTTAGGTATCGTGAACCGCCTTTAGGCTCTTGTAACTTTAGCTTCGGAACTGCTGTTTTAATTTAATATTTTCATTATAAAATTGCTAACCCTGTGCACCAGACTTGGGGAAAGTCTCATAAATGTGACCAACTGTGTCAAGAATGGGGGAGGACCTCAAAATATCATGAACTTCGTGCGACTTACTTTATGGATGACGTCTTAAGAATGCAACATACAACTGGTGTTCATACATAAATTACTGGCTGCAGCCCGCGAATTCGTCCGCGTAAAATAAAGAGTTTATAAGCTATGTAACAATGACAGTGTAATCTAAATCAGTACTAACTACCGATTAGGCAAATACACGGACAAACTAACAGACAGATGAAATAAAACGTAGCCTATATCATACCATATAAAATTATAAGGCTTGCTCGGCTTGGCGAAGTCTGGCACATGCTCCCCGTCAGCGACCGCCCTAAGCCGAGTTGCTTAGTTTGTAGTGTTTAAGCCATTTCTTTAGGCTGGAGCTCTGCTTGCCTTTATGCCCGGTGAAGTAGCAAAAGCCTAGGGGCTAACTACATATGTCACACGAAAAAAACTGGCACATGTTCAGCAGTGGATGTTAACGGGCCGATAAATCAAAAACGGAATCGATTCGCTATAACCACTGAAGTTAATCATACTGTAAGTGTACACTTTACATAATACCGGTATTACGTTAGATTTTTTTTAAACTTGGTTAAATTAATGACAGATTATAATGAGCTTTATGTCTATAGAAATATGGTTGAAATTTGTAAGAATAGTAGGCGGTACACATGTGCTGCACATATTGTGATGTGTCACTGAACAATGATTTAGTAACACTGTCACGGTCAATTACAGATATGACAGATTGCTGTACAGTCAGATATATTATAAACTAAATTTTTTTTTGTGACTAGCTTTATGAGAGCTCCCGTTCCCGTGGGAACTTCATAATTAAATACAGCATACACTTCTAGACAATGTAGCTTTCGTATGGTGAAAGAATTTTTTTAAATCGTTCATGAAATTGAGCCTATTCAATGCAAAAACATTGAAATCTTTCCTCTTTAAATCGTAAGTATAGATATCGTTATTATAAAATTATATTTTTTAAATGTTTTGAACACTTTATGGAACAATTTACCTTATACAATATAACTTCAGTACAAAAAACAACTGTACATGGGCGGACCTAATGCCAGAGGCTTCTCTACCAGCCAACCTTTAGATGGTGCAGAGACAATGATGGTAGGTGTACTAAAATAAATGTGTTTCCCCAGACAATATTTTATTTGTACAGTAAAAAATCGAACTTACGAGTATGTAATTCGAATAAAAGCAAGCAAAATAGCATGATGCTTAACAGCATATAACAAATACTAATGAAAGATTAGGTATTGTAGTTGGTCGACTGTACTTTCGTGTGAGTTATTTTTAACTAATAGTTGAATCACGTGTCGCTATTTCAATACAACAGCCGTGGGATTTAGGATGCTGTAATAAAGATAAACAATGAGTATCGTAAAAAAAAAACACAACGCGAGTTACTTTAAGGTAGGATAAGTTAGGTATTATTTCTAACTTAAACTATAGTTGTGAGCGAGCGAGTGGGCTGTATTTTAAAGTGAAATGAAATGAAAACACTGGTCCAGTGCGAGTACCATTTTCAAGCGTTTACCTGTTGCCGAGAAAAAAAGGGTAAAAAAAAAGTTGGTTGTATGGGAGCCCCCCTTAAATATTTATTTTATTTTATTTTTAGTTTTTGTTGTTATACCGGCAATAGAAATACATCATCAGTGATAATTTCAACTGTCTAGCTATCGCAGTTTTTGAGATACCTGCCTGGTGACAGACCGACAGCGAAGTCTTAGTAATAGGGTCCCGTTATTAACCTTCGGGTTCAGAACCCTAAAAATGGCTAAACTATAATATTAAAATGATTATTCTGATACGAGAATTACACGTTAAAACGATACACACAACGATATTACACAAGACAATATGTATAAAAAGGAACATGTTTCAAAAATAAATATCGTAACAAAAAAGGCCTTTCCCAGCCAATCGCCAACAGTGGACTCAAGTATTGTATTTTTGTTTCATTCAAGTAGCTCAAACACAATATCTTACCACTCAGATTGCGAGGCGGTTTCCATCTGGACCCTCAACCGACATGGCAACCGTAACCCAGGTAACAGCGTCACCGCTGACATTAAGGAAATCTCCTTACTCAAGGATGAGATCGTCGCCAGCTTCGAAGCAGGAACCAGCCAGCTATGTGCACAGGTTAGTGTTAAAAAAAAAAGTATAAAACCGGACTCCTACAATAAAAATACACTTTTTAATTCATTATCCCCAGATTGTATATTTAGAGGAATGTATGTAATCTTATATACTAATATATAAAGCTAAAGAGGTTGTTTGTTTGCTTGAGCGCGCTAATCTCAGAAACTACTGGTCCGATTTGAAAAATTATTTCCGTGTTCGATAGTTCATTTATCGAGGAAGGCTATATTTTATTATAAAGTTCTTACGGGAACGGGAGTAAAGCAAGTGAAATCGCGCGCGGAATTTTTTATGTATCTTTTTGGAATCGGTCCCTGGAATGAAAGGAAGGAAGGAATTTCTGGAACCGATCTCAAAAATCATTTTACCATTATAAAGATATGATATCCTATATTTTTATTAATTCTATTCCATCCTAAGGTTGTCTGGAAGAGATCGCTGATTGCGATATGTCCGCCGATTGTACATACATTCTTCCGCATTACATTATTTGTGTGTTTTCGAGTTTTTGAGATTATTCTGTAATATTCTGGTGTGCAATAAAGAGTATGTTATGTTATGTTTATGATAATTATCCAGGATTAACATAGGCTATTCTACGCGGGTAAAACTGCGGACCGGAAGCAATACTTTGTTAATGAGTCACAATCAGATCCAAATTAAGTGCAGATAAAAAGGAAGACTTACTTTTCAGGATATCGAAGACCTCAGAAACTGGTCATGGAACTCCACCATGGAGACGTCAGCATCGTTCCTCACTGGCACTGGATACGAAGAGCTGTACGACATCGGTAGTCGAATCAGGAGGAAGTACTCTCATTTACTACAGGGTTCCTCCGAGGAGTTCCTCTTCAGACCTACGAATGAACAGAGGACGATCACTAGCGGTATAGCTTTTGTCCATGGGCTGACTGATGGAACTAATCTAAATCTGAATATTGAAGATGCGTTGTTAAGGGATGATGTTATTAGAGTAAGTGAAGTTGTTTTCTCCTCAAAATAGCATGTAACCGACGTTGGACATGCATATACGTGGTACGAAGATTTCTGAGAAAACTGCCCTAATAGGATAGCGGTGTTGTCGGTTTCCTAGTACACGATTTTTTTTTTTTCGGACCGACTTCCGTCTTTAACCTCGAGGCTTTTGCTACTTCACCGGGCATAAAGGCGAGCAGAGCAATGGTTAAAAAACTACAAAATAAGCAACCTGCGCAAGAGGGCGCCCCCAGTGTGGCTTGGACCTTGGCTCAGGGTGGTCGCCTTCGATGAGATTGAGTGATTATGACTTTTAGTATTTAAGAGCGTTTTGTGCAACTGTCGGTCTACTACACGATTGTCATGGACCATACAGCCATCGAGTTTAACAGCACTCTTCCGGTTTCTAATGTAAGGTAAAGCCAGTGTTAGTACACTCAATGACATCCTCGATATATGTGATAGTAATAGAACCAGAATAGAATAATAAAGATAAAAGACAAGATTGAAGAAAATTTATAATAGAACAACTTGTTTGCAGCCGTACGAGAACTGTGATCGGTATCAGCAAGAAGTGAAAGATGGAGAGACAATAGCTGAACAGTTGGAAGCCTACTTTAAGACTCCAGAATATTTAGCTGTAAGTAAAAATAACATAAATGATTTCCAATCTATAAAGACCATAATGATCTTCGCAAAACTCCACGTATATCAGAAGTAGTAACTTGCTAAAAGATTGAATCCACTAACCATATACTGGGTGACTTTGTTTACCGTCTTGGAAATAATAGGGCGTGATATTTATATGAAATAGATGTCTAAGGCATAGTTATTTTATCTTTTTTTATTTTACTGACATAGATTGAAAATTGTTACGGTAAAAATGCGCACCTAAGTAGGTAGTTGCGCTATTTAGATCAGTCTTTTCATTAATATGTGATTGCGGCCTAGGTATTATAGGCACCTATTTTAACTGGATACTGGACTAATGGATTTGGCTGAGAGTTTGCACGCGGATAGTTTATAATCTGGATTAACATATAGGCTACAAAATATCACGCTCCGACCCACTGAAGCAGAGCGACGCGGGTAAAATCGCGGGGCGCAGCTAGTTCGACATTTAACTTTTTTGCAGAATAGCACTGTTAAGTATACAACAGCTGAACAACGTCTTGTAGTTATGAGTACATTTTAAACGTTCGCCGGTTTGGTAAATAACTGGCGTTTGTATTACATAGCTATTAATGCTGTTTCTGTGATATACAGGGATATTTTTATAACATTAACAACCTTTCATGGCGTGAAAGTACTGATGATTATAAGCAATTTTTACTATGAAAATAAAAAACAGCTGTTAGATACATTTATGTTCACTTACCTCGACAAAAAGTATGGATCAGCTGATATTTTTTCCCCTTAAAGGTTGTCAATGTTTTAAAAATAGCCCTGCATGTGTCCGTGGTTGAAATAATTTCCGTTTTTGTGTCTATTCGTTATAATGAAGTGATATTTCATGCTTTGATTTTTTAATTTAAAGAAAGGCTTATTGGTATAATTTCGTATTATGATCAATTATTATTTTTAAGGTGCAAGCTGCAGTGCAGCAACGACTAGGTATCTCCACCCAACTCTCAGCTGCCAACGTGTATGCCATCTTCGAGATGTGTCGTTTCTACCGTTCATGGGACCCCAACCTTCAGTGTCCTTGGTGTGCTGTCTTCACCAACGAGGACCTGATAGTGCTGGAATATTACGATGATGTCAGACATTATTATAGGAATGGATATGGCTCCTGGGTGAGTTAGTTGGAAATTATGTCATCTATTGGGAAAATAAAAACATTAAATTTGAAGCAACTGATGCAAATTCATAAAATTAACTCCAATTTACTTTAAAGTGCAATGTCGGTAAATTCTCGTCCTCCCGACCCTTAGTTTGCAAAGAACCATCGGAATTTGCCCTCGTAGACCCGAAGTCTGAGAGGCCCGCAAACTGTATGTAGAGTGACAGTTGCACAAAACCTTCTAAATACTAAAAGTCATAACCCTCAATCTCATAGCCCTCCCTTGGAAAGAGGCCCATGTTCAGCAGTAGGCGTTATACGGTCTGATGATGATGTATGAGGAGATTAACCTTTAAATAATTGTTATACTTTTAATGTTAATCAATTATGTTCTAATTTTATAAATGTGAACAATTGTTGATGAGTCAATAAATAAAATATAGTTTAAATGCAATGTTAAACCATTGTTCACTTATTATTCCATCACCAGGTCAACGAAAAGCTCGGTGAAACTGCTTTAAAAGATTTCTACGAACAGTTTGAAAATGTGGTCCAGGGGGGTAACAGGAAAATAACATCTTATTTTACTCATGACACCATGATAGAAATGGTCGTATCAGCCATGGGACTGTACAAGGATGGAGCCCCGATAAATGCCAACCATAGGAACGTTGATAGATTGTGGAGGACCAGTTTGATTGGGGCCTTCTCTTCGAATATCATCGGTGTTCTAAACAGGTTTGTTGTAATGTTTCAGAAACCTACAAGCTTTATTCTGTAATAGACCGGGTGAAACTGACACAAAATACTGGGTCATTTATACCAGTATGGCGGTTCTTTAGGGGTCTTATTACGTAATGATATAAAGAAAAATGATGATCATAGCGCTGGTACCGGCGGCACAATCGCGTGGGCGTTAGTCGGATAAATTATGAAAGTCAAACGATTTGTTCCACAAAAAATTTAGTAATTTCCGATAGTCCATAAAAAAGAAGTAGGCGGTAGTGTCATGCCATACTTCTCCGGTGTGATTTACAGCCCGCCATACCGACCCGAATTCGTTAATTAAAAAAACACAATTTAACCATTTGTACCAGGCTAATTTTTGCACAGTTAATTATCATCGTGCAGCCATTTACGAACTGCTATGCTATACTTTTCGGACGGTTCCAAATGGCCGCCATACCGCCGAAAATGAACAACCGGCCTTGGCTACTCGACCAGGCATAAAGGCGAGCAGGGCTCAAGTCTTATTAAAGCCAATCCCCATCGGGTTCAGGCTCACCTGGAATTAGGGCGATCAATAGTTGGGCGATTTGAGTGTTGGGAAGATAATGAATTCTGTTTTGGATAGGTCGCAAGGGATTACTTATATGATCCTTATGTAAATGTAGATATCGTGACAACTTCCTGACGTGGCTATAGAAGTCTCCGAGGTTAGTTCGATCCTCATGCCGACCAAGAAATCTTAGTGAAAAATCTATCATTAGTCTATCATCGTGGCTTGAGGCTTCATCCCCCATCATGCTTCGGAAAGCAACCGTTAATCCCGACTGTCATTGTTGCCGTTTTTCTGTGTATATGCTGTTCATAATACTGCGGTAACCAACCCGCCTGCCTAGTGTGGCTTTAGCAAAAACTCTCCCTTGGGAGGAGGCCCATGTCAGCTGTAAACGTTATATTGACTGATGACGTCTCATGATAACGTTGTCATATCGTGATCATAAAAAGGTACAAATTTTATTCTTTTATCTTTCCACGCATCAATCACTCGAATAGAATACACGTTTACTACACTCAGTATCTTTGTACTAATTATGTATTAGTGATATACAAGTATCAATTCATGTTATCGTTTTTACACTATGTATCACTTTAGTTTGATACACATCAAAGCGGATTATCAGTAATTTATCAGTGCCTGAAAACACCCAGCATCATTTAGACTCGAATTTTATTGATAAAGTTATATTATAATTAACAAACAAACATCAATCTGATACAGATATCAGAGAGACAGCCCAAAATTGGGCGTATTATTGCGCAGGTTACTTTATTTTATGTTCTTAAACCATTTAATGAGACTGGAGCTCTGTGTGCATTTATTTCCGGTAAAATAGCAGTAACTGTGGCTAACATCTCTTATGTCTGTTTGAATTTTTTTTTGTGAAAGTCTCCAAAGTCTTGTTATTCTTTATCTTTTCACTTCATATTTTCGCATAAAATATTTTGTATTTATGCATTTAAGTTTTCTTTGGTTCCGCTTCTTCTTTACCTGCTAGGTTTAGAAAAAAATAAAGTAATGTACATTAGTCTTTTAGTGGGCGCTTTTATTTGTGTGCGTTCAAAAATAGTTAAAGTTTGTGAGTTTTAACTGGATCTACTAAATGGATTCACATTAAATGTTAGGGTTATGGGCTATATTTTAAGACGAGGTTACCACAAGTATGGGATCTCCGCGGTTGGTACCGCTTGGACAGCTAATGAATATTCTTTTAAATAAAAATAAAATTACGGTTTCCTAAAGCCTTAAGCCACTGCTGATGACATATATCCCTAGATTGGTACTTCAGCGAACAATCAAATAATTTTAATACAAATCAATTCTACTTAAACAGGTGTACACAGACAAGCGGCTCAGAGTACCGGGTCCAGATATTCTTCAACGAAAAAGAAACTCCCATCTGCCCTATTGAAGGTTGCTCTTGGGAGGAGTTTGTGGAGAAGTTCCAGCACTACACTGACTCTAACCTGGAGTTTTGCAGCATGGATTATCAGCACGTGGAAAATGATCCGTCCCATAATAGTGCTGGTGGAATAAGACCTTTCTGGAGTTGGTAGCTGTGGGGGTCATTCTGTTGTAAAGACAATTTTAAAATGAAGTCGCTTTTGCTGTCTGTTCGCTTAGATCCTTTAAACTAATCGACGGTTTTTTTAAGTTTTCAACAATCAAGCTGCAATCAGCAGCAATTTCAGGGATTCAAGAGGAAGGTTAATTTGCATAAAACCTACATACGTATCTAAAATGTATATTGCTCACGTGCGAAGCGCCGCACGTCGCTTGTTGTAAATGTATAAAACTAACTTTGTCAAAATAAACTGCCCAATGACAATTTAATCTATTTAAGATTAGATTGACATTGGGCAGTTTATTTTTTGCCATAAAAGATGTCCCTTCACTAAAGGATTGTAAGCGTAACAGACAGAGTTCCTTTGTTATTTTTAATATAAGTAGAAAAATGTAAATAGGTCACAAATTTTGTTTAAAGAATGTTAAAATAACAATATATTGTTTTTTATATTATCAAAATAGAGATTAATTAATTCAGACCACCGGCAGGACTCGAACCTGCATCTTAGGTATAGCTCCTAATGTCTTAAGCAATTCGGCTACGGTGGAACCACTACCGGTAGTCGAAATTTATCAATTTCTTTTATAACACGTCTCTAAGGGGGAAGTTATTAATCTCAATTTTGAACATTTGTAAGCGGTAAACATTTCCGGTTGTAAAAAATTGAGTTTTGTGTTGTTAATTAATATAAGTTGTACATAATTATTTTGCCTTTTTATTTATTTACAGCAGTTATAAATAAATAATACTAAAATAAAACGTTCACTGCGAAGCTATAAGCAATGTTTAGTTATATGTAAATATTTATTTTTTTATTTTACGGATTCTTCATGTTTAAATTAATAAGAGTACATATATTAGACTGTTATGTCGTATGGTTTTCGGCTTAGAATAGACCATCCGATATCTTCTTATGGGTACGCACCTGATGGATGGGTAGCATCTATAAGCACAAAGGTGATTTTACGGCGATCACCAATCCGCTTGCCAAACGGTGTGTTGATCAAGTGGGGAATGTCATGTGTGTCATGTGTGGGTGTTATGGCAATGTCTGTTGAGAGGTGGCATGTTCAGCAGTGGACTTGAATGGCCTGATAAAGTAAAAAAATATGTTAGACAATCAAAAATAACATTTAATGGCTCTCACGCTTTGGTAGACCGATTGGCGACCGCCGTCTAGGAATGTTACTATATCCACAAGTTATCGATACGTGTACTCAATCTATTATTCGCTACTCATATCAGTAGCACTTCTATAGGTACCTACTTATATCGATAGTGTCTAAATACACTATGCCAAAGGTACGCGACCGAAGTTCGGCATGATTACGCCTGCTATTATACTATTTGTATTACTGACACAAACACCGAAATCACGTTGCGTTATAAACGCAACGTAATTTTTGTCGGGCGTTAGGCCAGCGACCACTTATTCTGTTGTTTTTTTTTTTCTGACGGACTTATGTATTTAGCCAGGAGGCTTTTGCTACTTCACCGGGCATAAAGGCGAGCAGAGCTCCAGCCTAGATAAATGGTTTAAACACTACAAACTAAGCAACCTGCGCAAGAGGGCGTCCTCTGTGGGACTTGGACCTCGGCTCAGGGCGGTCGCTGACGGGGAGATTGAGGGATTATGGCTTTTAGTTTCTTTAGGGGAGTTTTGTGCAACTATCGCTCTACTTTACAGTTCGCGGGCCTCTCGGACTTTGGGTCTACGAAGGCATCGGAAGGTTTTTAGCAAACTAAGGGTCGGGGGGGGACGCGTCGCGTTCGCGGGCGCACTCTTCCCCGGCGGGTCGGATAGAGTGGTCTCTGTGTAGTGGTGCTAGTTTCTTGCAGTCTTTGTACTGCTAGTTGGTAAGTTGTGATCTCGTCGTCCGGGTCGTCTAGGACGCCCCGAGGCCGACGGTGTTTACGACGCTTTGTAGGCAAAGGCCTGTAGTCGAACTTTCTTTCTTTCTTTCTTTATTCTGTAGAGAACACTTACACGTACCTACATTCTGCTGCGTTTGTTCGGCACTAATAGTGTGTCATATCAACCGAACACGTCGGAACGGAAAATAAACGGCGAAACTTCGGTCACGTACCTTCAGCATAGTGTGTTGAGACACTTCGATTTTTTCTAATAAACATAATTTATCATCATCATCATCAGCCCGTATAACGTCCACTGCTGAACATGGGCCTTCTCCCTAGAGAGGGTATTTGCCATAGTCACCACGCTTGGCAGGCGGATTGGTGACCTCAGTATTATGTTGTAGTGTAATGTTTAATCATCATGATGACATTTCCACTAAAGAAACGTGTCAGTCCAAATGTTTAGTCATGATTATAAACGAAATTCGATGGTTTCACGCTATCTTTGCAGAATATTATCTAAAATAGGCTTTTAATAGGCGTTGACTGCATCACGAGATTGCTTTATTACTTTAGCGTAACAATCTAAAGCTCTTAGAATCTTGATATTACCAATCGTCGGTAAGTACCAAATTAATAAAGATTAAATATATTATATCATATAGTTTTATCAGTAGGTCCAGACACAGACTGGGGGCGTGGACAACACATGGTTAGCAGATAACAAGCAATTCCATATTCATGTAGAGATAAGATTGAGCCTACGATTAGATTTAAGATTCTTAGATATTTGTAAAGGCGTGATATAGTGTTCAATTGCAACAGCACGTTACGTCTGAACTTCGGCCTCCCCTTAAAATGTATGCCCGGTGAAGTAACAAAAGCCTCATGGCTAACAGAAAAAAAACTATGTAGTTGTTCAGCGGAGTTCAGAGGTTTTTTTTTGTTAGCCTTTTTGGTGGGTGTTGGTGATCTATTCAAAACCACACGACCTGATTTGAGGTAGATATATATATCACATTATATTTTGTAGAAGGCACCTTTTTATGGGTTTAAAGAGCTATTTACTACAATATTTTCGTTAGCTGCTTCTTAGACCAGGTGCATTAGGAGGATTACAAGAGAAGTTGTCTTTTTGAAAAAATCATCACTACTTACAATTTCTACTATAATCACTAACCGATCGTATCATAAAATCGCTCTTTGATATCTTGGAATTGTCTCATAAAAAATACTTTACATGATAAACGTACGTGCCTTTACAAACGTAACATTCTAATCATTGTCAAATAGAAGGCACTACACACGGAAGCTGAATATACAAGTTTTTCTAACGTTGTCATTTCTGTGCAAGATGTCGAAGTTTTTGGCAATCTTGTTGTATTTAGGTGCCGTTAGCGGTTGTTACTGGGATTCCGAGTGCCATTACGATCTCTTCGCTTCGAGAACTCCTTACGATACTGTCAGAGGAGACATCAGGGACTACGGGGCGCCAGCGAGTAAGTATTTTGTGTACAATGGGCATTCGATTTTTTGGAGGATTTAAACCTTTACCACACCACAAACTTCCTGATTTAGGGCGTACTTAGAATCTGCTCTAGAGACTGGTAACACTAATGTATGCCTGATTCTGGGATCAAACCTGGCAGTTTGATAGTTACAGTCGAACATATGACCGCTACATCAACGAAACAGTAGAACCCAGAAAAGCAGGTCTCAGAAGCAACTCTAATTGTTAGCCGTCTGTTATTGAGCTTTGAACTGATTCTAGTAGGTAGGGGGAAGTCCCTTAACGCCGGACGGCACCTAGTGCCGGACACCCGTACTATCTCGATAACCAATAACGCGGGTGAAATATGGATAAGTTAAAGGGGTAACGTTAAAAAAAGATTACGTACTGGTGCCAAGTCACCACACGCGCATCGTCAGTGGTGCGCATAGCAACACCAGGAGCGTTTTTTTTGCAGAATTTGGAGGGAACTAACTGCGTCATTTCAGATTTGGGTAAGTATTACGGACTTGTTTTTGTGTTTAGAGGCCTATGTTTAGTTTATTTTTGCTAAAGATATTATTCGTTTACTTTTAATGATAACAGTTTTTTTACATTTTTGAAATAGTTTAGTTTGTAAAAAAACAATTGTAACGGTGTCCTGTTCCATAGTATTTACAATTACTATAGTACTTATTGTGCCTACGAGGTTTCAGATATCAGAACTCTCAGGGAAAAATGAAGGACAAGAAAAACAGGGAAGTAAGTTAAAAAATAATTTACAAATTGCGATTACTTAAATTTCGAGTTTTCGAAACTCGGTTTGAAAGAAGCTGCGACACGATGCAATATGCCAAAAAGTATATTACATGATATAAAATATAAATTTAATTTAATTTTTGTAAAACATGTAATCAGGGTCATCTCCATACACAGTTGTTGTCAAAGAAAAAAAGAATGAAAAGAAAACTGATGAAAAAACTGAAAAAAAAAATGTCGACTGGTATAACCGAGGACCGTTAACAAGCTTTAAAATGTGAAACAGATAGAAAATAAAGGGAAACGAGTTGAAATTGTCAAAACTATAGAAAACGTTAAGTTCAGTAAAAAAATAATATAAAAAAGAGCAAAAACAAAGAAAACAACTAAAGCACGCAAAACTACCTATTCAGTTCATTTAGATGACCAAGACGAAGACTGCATGCAGTGCTACATGTGCCAAGAGTGGGCACATGAGACCTGTGCTGACATTCCACAATTATTAAATGGTTAAACTTGTGATAGTTGTTAAATAATTTAAGCCATTCGGTGCTCAGAGTTCGAGATGAACTCTGTCCGGTACTAGGTGCCACTTTCAAAACTGCGTTTTTTCTCACAGAAGTTTAATCTATAATTTTGAGTAAAATTTATGAAAAAGCTGCAGTATCAATTTTTTATTATAATTTCAAAATTTGTTAATTTTGGTAATCCATAAAGAAAAAGATCGTTTTCTGAATAAATATTTTTTTATTTAAAAAAAACCTTATATTTCCCTCACTAGTGGACTTCCCCCTATTGAAATAAACTATTAATTCTAGCTATTTAAATAAACTATTAATTCTAGCTATTGAATTAAACTATTGTTTTTCATATAACTAATGTTTTTTGTTGGTAGACTGTGAAGCGGTGTCCATATGGTCTATCTCTAGACATGGGAACAGGAACCCTGGAGACACTACCACGGCTGGAATGAAGGTTGTCAGTCAACTCAAGGACGAAATCATTGCCAGCTATGATGCTGGGAGGAGTTCGTTGTGTGCTCAGGTATTTTATTTTTCTAATTGTGAAGAATATATTGTTAGTATAAACGTTAGCGAGCACAATGTGAGGTGCTTCCAAAATATATGCCTTCTTCTTCCTGCTTTGTCTGAAAGCGCTAATCTCAGGATTTACTGGTCCAATTCGGCTAATTAATTGTGAAGTTTCTACGGGAACGGGAGCTACGCGAGTAAAACCGCTAGTAATTTATAAAAAAAAGTTTTTAAAATATGTTTCCTTTGAAAAAGGTTGTCCTTCAATGCTGTTGTTTAGATAGCACCCACCGCTGTATTTTGTAATTAATTATGTTAATAAAAATAATATAGTATTATTTCTCCGAAATTTTCACAGAAATGTTTACATTGAAATTTTGGGTGCACTTGATATATACCTACCATCTTATTTTTTTTTTGTTACTTCAGGACATCGATGATCTAAGAAGGTGGACATGGAATGAAACACTAGACACAACCACATATTACCTGACTGGTGAAGGTTACGAAGAACTTTATGACTTCGGCAAGAGAATCAGAGAAAAATACCCCAATCTTCTCCAGGGGAGTGAAGATGAATACTATTTTAGACCCACAAATGAGCAGAGGACAATAACTAGTGGTATTGCTTTTGTTCATGGTCTAACGGAAGGAGTTGAATCGCTGAATAATGCAGCCATAGATGATGCATTAGTAAGAGACGATGTTATAAGAGTAAGTTCGTTTTAAACACAAAGAAAATTATAAGAAAACAATATACTTATCTCGTATGGGAGCGTTCAAGTATTACGTAACGCAAGTTTTGAAGATTTTTGAACCCCCCTCCCATCCTTGTAAAGCACCGTAACGTTTTTCTGGACCCCCCCTCCCTCTCTCTAAACGTTACGTAACACTCAAGTGATAATTTTTACACTTACAGTTTTAATCTATTAAACAAAACAAGAGAATTTTAATTCGCAACATCTGCATATTTTTTATATATTTTTTATAAATTTTTGGCTTTTAATTTTTTTTTTTGGTTTGGGATTTTAATTTCATAATTTTTTAGAAATAATGTTACGTAACGTGTTTTAAGAAAGACCTCCCGCCTCTGTAACGCATCGTAACGTTTTACGGGACCCCCTCCCCCCCCCAAATTGTGTACGTAATATTTGAACACTCCCTATCATTAAAAAAATGCTAAGTTCTTATGTCGATAAGAATTAAACAAAGCTACACCGTTAGTTCCGCTACGACACCATAGCAATGTACGCATAAAACGTCCCATTTTAACAACTACCAGTGTACTGTGGGGCTTTTTTAAAGATAGCCATAGCGGAAGCAACCGAAGTAGAATAAGTGGAGACTATTATTAAATATATAGCCATGATGATATTAGAGAGAGCTGTGCTAGGTGATTCTCTGCGTGATCGAATCAGAAATGAAGAGATCCGCAGTAGAACGAAGGTCGCTGACATAGCTCAACGGATTAGCAAGCTGAAGTGGCAATAGGCAGGACACATAGCTCGAAGAACTGACGGCCGATGGAGCAGAAAGGTTCTCGGGATGAGACCACGTACTGGCAAGCGCAGCGTAGGACGGCCGCCTGCACGATAGACCGACGACCTCATAAAGGTTGCAGGCCGCTAGCGATCGTTCCCGCAGGAAATCGATGGGGGAGGCCTATGTTCAGCAGTGGACTACAACAGGCTGATGATGATGGTGATGAAGATGATGATGATATTAGATAGAGATAAAAAAATTGGGTTCATTAAGACATATGCAATATTACCGTGAATCTAATGGTGCTTTTTATCTTGATATTTACTTATTATTTGTTTTGCAGCCATATGAAAATTGTGATCGTTATCAACAAGAAGTGCGAGGTGGTCAAGAACTTGCCGACCAACTTGATGCTTATTTCAATACCCCTGAATATCTTGCAGTAAGTACTTAATTATGCCTTCACTTCTACGTCCATTATTGAAGATGGACTTACTTTTAATAGACATTGTGTAGACCTGTAGGGCTTCTTGTAGGGTCCTACTAGGCGATTATATAAAAGAGCGGAATGTATATAAAGGCTGGTATAATGCCGTTAAATTAAATTTAAATTACAACGGTTGCCGCGAACAAACAAAGAATGTTTTGAGGGTCGGTTTCGTCTTTGGAGCTTGAAAGGCAAGTGAAAGTCCGGTGCGGGGTTGCAACCGAAAGTTCACGGCTCGCCGATGATGCCCGAAGGTGGCGCGATGGTAGCCGAGTAGAGGGCGGGTGGTGCATCTCGCCATTCTCGCCCCGTGCGTAGATGTCGGTTGATTCCCGACAGACATTGAAATAATTCCTATTGAATAACTTTTAAAATAAAAGATAATTAGAAAATTCCTATTAGACTAATAAATCCAATAGAAATTGTACAACGAAAAACAAAATATATAATATGAATAAGTAGAATTTAATAAGTTTTTATTTAAATATACTTAAAATGATAAAATCCACCATGTTTGTTTTAGTGTGACGTCGCATAGCTCAATATGCATTGTCATCCAGACAAAACGTATTTACAAAATTTCAGCTCAATTGGTTGAAGCATTCTGCTTCAAAATTAAATTGCAAGATTCCACCCGAACAAATTACATACTGCAAGTTAAATACTAGCTTGTAAAAAATAAATCAATCCTAACGTTTCCAAAAGACAGTTGGAAACATTCAAATGAAACATAATCTTCTCTTTGGATGCCTATAATTTTCCGATATTGTTTTTAAACCATTTAATAAAACTCGCCCTATGTGCCGTGGTGTTTAAAAAAGAATGTGCACCTAATAAAATCATATTTCTATCATTTCTGTAGATGCAAAGTGCAGTTCAAGAACGACTTGGAATTTCAACTATTTTGTCAGCTGATGATGTTTTCTCCATTTACGAAACGTGCCGATTCTATAAAACGTGGACGGAAACCTTGAGGGACCCCTGGTGTGCTGTATTCACAGAGGAAAATCTGCTCTTACTTGAGTATTATGATGATTTAAGGCATTATTACAGGAATGGATATGGTTCTTGGGTAAGTCTTTATAACATTAATTACTGTCATAATATTTGTTTTCGAATAAAATACATAGCATAATTTTAAATATTTTTTCTTATGTGCTAGGATATAAAAGTGTCTTTAAGCCTGCCTTTTTTGTATTTTTCCCGATTTTTATATCAAAATGTGATAAGTTATGTGAAACGTTAAGCAAAGCCTAACAGACATAGAAAGAATTTCCTGTGGTGGCTCAGTTGAGCAGCCTTCAGTTATCAGCCTTTGTTACAACAGGTACAGTTCATCATCATCATCCTGTGCCCGTATTACGTCCACTGCTGCTGAACATGGTCCATGTTCAGCAGCAGTGGACTCTCCTCCAGAGGGAGAGTATTTGTTGTTAATGTTTAATGTTACAGTTAGGTAACCGTCATTAATTTATACTAGTGGTTCATAATATACATAACAGTAGGAAAGTATAATTTTACAAAATTTCTGTCTTACCTCAGCAAACTATTGCTCAACTCATTATTCAGAACAGTGTGATATTTTTTAAGTGACATCTTCGAGCACCTTATATGCTCACAGGCACCACCGGTTTTTATCCGCTTTAATATATTTTATTACTTTTGGATGTAGCTTTTTTAATAGTTTATTTTTCTGTATACAGATTAATGTCAATTTAGGTAAGATCCCTTTAAAAGATCTCTACGACAATCTCCAAGATGCAGTCCGGGGTCAAGGGAAGAAAATCGTATCCTACTTCTCCCATGACACGATGTTGGAAATGGTGATCTCTGCTATGGGTTTGTACCGGGATGACCAGAACTTGCAGGGCACTTTCGTAGACCCCAACAGGCAGTGGAGGAGCAGTTTCATTGGCGCTTTTAGTGTCAATGTTATGGCAGTTTTGAACAGGTTGGTATATGTATTTATTACTAGCTTTAGGATCCGGCGTTGACTTTCAAAATGTCCTTCAAAGTTCCTAAAATCCTTCGAAATGCAAAAAGAATCAAATTAGTCGTTCTCAAATTATATGCACATTATTTAGCAATCCAGTTTTGTTTATACAGAACATTAGTTCTATACTATAAGAGTTCAGGCTTGATTTCAAACAAACTGGTACTTTACGTACTTTGTTTAAATTCGGCTTCGAAAAAAGGTCACTTTTCGTCTACCTTTCTATCAAATAGAGTTAAATTTGATTTGATTGACATATTCAGTAGTAGCAGCATTCTGTTTTTAACCAAACAAGGAGGTAGCGTTACGTCTCGTAATTTAGGTTGGAAATTGGCTATAAATCAAATACGATCTTGTTCTAGAGACCTGTTGAAATTTTCACGAAACAGTTAGTTTGGAATTAATTTCTATTCATACATACGTACGGACCACGAACTGGCAAGCGCAGCGTAGGACGACTGCTTGCACAATAGACCGACGACCTCATAAAGGTCGCGGGGAGCCGGTGGATGCAGGCCGCTAGCTATCGTTCCCGCTGGAATCGATGGGGGAGGCCTATGTTCAGCAGTGGACTACAACAGGCTGATGATGATACATACATATACTTACAAAACAGTAGAACCTTATGTGGTTAAAATGCGTACCTAAGTAAATAGTTACACTAGTTCGCTCACTCTTTTCATTTATGTGTGATTGCGGCCTAGGTATTATATAGGCACCTATATTATTATTATGCACGCGCCATATAGGGTGTTTTTCTTTTAAGTAATTTATGAGATTTTCGAAACTCTAATTACCGAAATACTAGTACAAATATACTGGGGTCTATAGGTTCTATTCCACTTACACAACACATCATATTATTATCAAGACTTCTTACTATTATTTTTCAAGACTATTATTTTTTCTTGTTTCTCAGGTGCAACGAATCAGGAAGTGAAACACATCGAGTACAAATCTTCGTTAATGAGAAACCGACTACTCTTTGTCCGTTGGAAGGCTGCACCTGGGCAGAGTTCCAGCAGAAGTTCCAAGAGTTCTCATATTCCACGCTTGCTTTCTGCGCAATGGATTAGTCAGTACATTAAATTAGACAAAATTAGTTAAGTTAACGTAATATTTTATAATAAATTGTAAATACAAATTTTAAGATTATATTTTTTTATGTTGACGTTTGACGTTTGTGCCGTGGCATAACTATAGGACAAAACGGTCGAAATTTCACGAGCCCTCGCCCTTATTTTTGGTAGTACAATAGATCTACGTTATACTTTTTACAGATTAATTAATATGAGCATGTGTAAGGGCGCCCGTTCGTGCAACCTCATGCCTCGTACACGTATTATTTATTTATTGTTACCTTTCATCATCCTGTATTAGAGGATACCAATCACCTGTATTCGAGGATACCAATCATCCTGTATTCGAGGATAGAACAAATGATAAGATTGATAACAAGAAAAAAAGATCACGCCGGTGCAGGTCAAACCACGGAAAAACAAACCACCATCTGCATAAATGGGGTTTAAGGGAGTCACCACAATGCGACTGCGGCGCACCTGACCAGACTCTTTCCCATGTGGGAAATGACTGTCCACTGCGCTGTTTTCCCGGCAGAATGACAGAGCTCCACAAATACACACCCGCTGCAGCACACTGGCTGTGCATTTGGATTTACAAATATAATCCACGCAGAATGTTTGCCTTAAGGGCACCCACACAAAACTGCGAATTCGCAATGTATCGTAAATATCTGCGAGCTTGCACGTAGATATTTGCTGCATGTGGCGTCGTATCGCATCGCATCGCGGTTTTGTGTGGGCGCCCTAAAGCAATAAAAATAAAACGCCGTTTAGAAATGTTAGTTAAACGAGCAAATTGGGTATTGAATGTATTTGCATACTACACCCCAAGGAGGGAGTTTCTTATTATATTCTGCAGGATGAAGTTACTTCCCCAGACGAACAGCTTATTCAGAGTTCCTACTTATGCTTCATTTTTCACCTTTACGCAAAGTATGTACTGCTTTCGATACTGCAGCTGACTTTTTACCATTTATATTGGAATAAGGTAAAATTATGACAGCAAAGGAATAGAGAAAGCACACGATTTCCACACTTTAATATGTACTGCGTAAATGTACGCTGAGTTGCTATGGAGATCAGCTATAGAAATTGCAAACCGGGCCCGGTGCTCTTTTAGGCACCCACCGGGCCCGGCCATTCTTACCGGGCCCGGTCACCGGACCCTTTAAGTAACCGCGGCGCGGGAGTGCCAACTAGTAGAGTGTACGTTGGCATGACAACCACTGCGAGGTGCGTCGTTGCCGTTAGTGTCGTTGCCGTTAGTAATGGTAACACTCACTAGTCTTAATATTCAAAGTTTAAGAAAAAACATAATACCTACTTTACTTTTAGTAAATAAGAATTTGTTTTGTTTATAACAAAGCTACCAAAGTTTTTCTATCTAATCGAAGTTGTTATGACACATTTAGTACTTTAAGCTGCGTTATTAGTTTCCTATTTTAATATAGTTAATATTATGTTTTCAAATAGACACTATAAGGAGTAAAGAGAAAGACCTGCTTGTTTAAACTTATAAAATGAATAATTACTAATACTAATGTTACTTTTCCGTCCACATGTAAAAGTAATCAATTCTGTATTAAGTGTGATTTTGAGACTTGAGTGAGACTGATTATTGTGATAATTGTTCATAAGCTAGTTTGATATAAATATTGAACTTTAATCATTGCCTTTTTCATTCGAATATAGAAAATTTTCGTAAAATACTTTAAAGGATTCATCGCTAACACACAACCCGGCCGGGTTGAGAAACATACCGGGTTGCAATCTCTAATCAGCTAAGAGGACTTTATTATATTACCATCTGTTGCCTGCGATTCGTCCGCGTAGATTCCGGATTGACCAATCAAACTTTGCCACCAATTTTCATCAAAGCATGACCCACAATGATCTGTTTTCCAGTCACAAATGCTTGATCAGCGTCGATGCTGGTGCAAACCAAGTCATACTCATCCCATATCACGTCAACTGCTGAACATTGACCTCCTCCCGAGCAAGGATTTTGCCATAGACACCTTGGCAGGCAGGTTGATGACTTCAGGTTGAGTATGATATAATACTTGTAATATATACCCTTCCTTCCTTGTGATACAACACTGAACGGCTTCACGTGCGGTCCGAGACACAAAGGGCCTGCCAGACCCGGAACTGCCCGGAAGGATATCTTTGATATTATTCCATAGATTTATTATCCTGTGTGGGGATCGAACCCACTACCTCCGAGACTTTTAGGCCACGGGGGTGTCAAAAGACCTTTGAAGAGTATTGCTATAGCACCTACATTGTGTGATGTATCATCAAAGGCACAAACTGTGTACGTCTTTTTGTATAAACTCCCTTGAATTGCGTAATGCGTATACATTATGCGGAGGCACAAATAATTAGTAATAATATTTAGTAAATGTTTCTCATAAAACTATTAGTATTTGCATTGGGACTTTATTTACTGAAACTACTGAATTGTCTTATTATTTATTCCTTTTACATATCTATATATTATAATGAAAAATATATAATGCATATCTATATGTAATATAAAATTCCTCGTAGGTAATTTAGTATTCAGTAGTAATTTATTGTATGAGTGTTTGTTTGTTGTTTATATAATACATTTCTTCTGTAAGTATGAACAACAACGGTACTTATGTAATAAATGTAGGGATTATAAAATAAAACTTCAAGAAATAGTATTTTATGACAACGATATATCGCTTTATTAGATGTCAAAAAGAGGGTAGGAGAGAAGCGTGCGCGCCGGCGGCGGTGCGGGGGTGGGGGGCGTGTCTCAGTCGATCAAGCGCACACTCGGCCCGCACGCGTCTCTCCCCGCTCGCACTCTCGATACATACTCCACGGTAATAAATAATATAAATAAATATCAACAAGTTACAAAATAGCCTTTCGTAAAAAGATTAGATCACTAAAGTGTATATTTTTTTGTTGGCTTACAAAATGTTTTTTTTTTACAGTTTTTCGTTTCACGCTTCCGTAACACGTATTTAACTGCTATGTATAAAAAAAATTAAGTTACATTTTAACGAAAAATCTGTACAGTCCGTTTTTGTTTTTGTAGTGGAACGTTTAGAAATCTTCGGGCGCCAGGTCGAACCTAGGTGGGAAGGTGCCGAAACCGTCAGCGAGGCCGGGACGCGAGCGCTGGGGCTGTGGGTGAAACAAAGTTTTATATTAGTATTATGTCATACCTACTGGCACAGGTATTTGATGCACGCAGGGTACATGCTTGGGGCATATTTGCAAGATAAATAAAATTGATGCAAGAAATATTTAGGGGTAATATAAGGTGTATTTCAGGGACTATACTATAATGAGGACTGCACTGCTCATAGTGCTGTAGGTGGCGTGCATATTATTGCCAACTTACATAGTACTCCAGTGCTGATTTATGGACGCCCTTTAACGGACGCCTGAATATAAAAGAATAAGCTTTAGTATTTGAAATTAGAGTTGAAGAAATAAAAACAATTAGAGGAGATAACTTACCGCCGGACTGACTCCTCTCGCAGCGGAACCCGCACGTCCCTTGCCACGGAATTTGCTGATGGCCTGTTCGGCCAGGTCTGCCCTTTCTTCGGCCTCCTCCAGCTCTTGTTGAGCCTTGCGGAACTTAGCCAAGTTGAGAGCGGCGATTTCTTCGGCCTCCTCGATCTGCCTCTTGTATGTCTTGATCTTCTGTTGCAGTTTGTCGACCAAGTCTTGCATACGTTCGTGGTTCTTGCGGTCCTCCTCGGCCTGGAAGGTGAGCTCCTTGATGCGTCTTTCGGACTTGCGGAGGTTCTTCTGGGCGTCGGCGTGTCTCCTCTGTTCACCATCAAGCTCGTTCTCGAGCTCCCTCACCCTCTGTTCGAGTTTCTGGATGGCCTTCTTGCCTCCCTTAAGGGCGTTGGCTTCAGCCTCATCAAGCCTGACTTGCAGTTCCTTGATCTGTTGTTCAAGAGCCTTGCGGAGTTTCTCTTGGGTCTGAGCGTGATCCTGTTCGGCGCGCAGCTCGTCGGCGAGACGGGCGGCGTCAACCATAGCCTTCTTAGCCTTCTCTTCGGAGTTCTTAGCCTCGTTGAGGAGTTCGTCGAGGTCGGAGTGCAGGGTCTGCAGCTCGGATTCGAGTTTCCTCTTGGCGGCAGACAGAGAGGCGCTCTGGGCGGACAGCTCGTTGAGCTGTTCGTGAGCGTCGCCGAGTTCCTGTTCGGCCTGGCGGCGAGCGCGGTCGGCCTGTTCCAGGAGAGTACGAGATTCCTCGAGCTCGTTCTGGAGGGCGTTGGCACGACGTTCCGAGATGCCGAGCTGTTCGCGGGCATCGTCGCGGGCACGCTGTTCCTCTTCGAGGGCGGTTTGCAGGTCCTTGATCTGGGCCTGGTAACGCTTGATGTTCTTCTGGGCCTCAGCGTTAGCCTTGTTGGCGTGGTCAAGAGCGATTTCAAGCTCGTTGATGTCAGCCTCAAGCTTCTTCTTCATGCGCAGGGCCTCAGCCTTGCCCTTAGCCTCGGCTTCGAGGGAAGCCTGCATGGAGTCGAGGGCACGCTGGTGGTTCTTGCGTGTGTTCTCGAATTCCTCCTCCTTCTCCTGGATACGCCTGTCGATCTCCTGTCTGACCTGGGACAGCTCAAGCTGGGCACGTAGGACCTTGTTCTCCTCTTGTTCGAGGGCAGCCTCAGCCTCCTCAAGGGCGGCCTGGAGCTCGTCCTTCTCGGCCTCGAGGCGCTTCCTGGCCTTCTCAATCTCGTGGATGTTGCGGCCACCTTCACCGATCTGGTCGAGCAAGTCCTTGACTTCATCAGCGAGGTTCTTGTTCTCACGGCGGACAGCCTCAAGCTGCTCCTGGCCTTCTTCGTAGGCACCCTTGAGACGGAAGAGTTCGGTGGAGTAGTTGCGGCATTCCTTTTGGCTGGCGTCAAGCTCGGCGGCGAGGTCGTCGACCTTGAGCTTCCATTCTCCGATGATCTTGTCGAAAGCCTTCTGTTTCTTCTCGGCGGCGTTGGCGATGGCGGTGGCACGGTCGACCTCAAGTTGCAGGTCCTCGACTTCAGTAGCAAGGCGCTGCTTGGTCTTCTCAAGAGCAACAACCTTCTGGTTGAGGGACTCAATGGTCTCCTCGGCTTCGGCGAGGCGGGCCTGGAGCTTGCGCTTGGCTTCCTCGAGTTCCTCGGAGCGAGCAACACCCTCGGACTCGTACTTGGAGCGCCAGATTTGAGCCTCAGCGTTGGCCTTGGAAAGCTGGCGTTGCAGGTCAGCCTTGCCTTCAGCCTCCTCCTCGACCTGTTCGCGAATGTTGTCCAAGTCGTGCTCGAGGTTGCGGAACTTGCCAAGAAGGGTGGCGCGTTCCTGTAGAGAAATAAAGTTTAGTCGTTAAGTTTGGTTCAAATTTAGGCAAAATAAATGTGGTTTAAAATGGCATAAATTTGATGCTTACCCTGGCTTCCTCGTCGGCGAGCCTCTTGGTGTCCTCGAGTTGAGTAGTGAGCGACACCTTGATCTTGGAGAGCTGAGACACCTGGGACTCGGCTTCCTCCAGCTGGCGGAGCAGATCTGAGTTCTCGATGGACAGCTTCTTCTTAGCGGCATCCAGGTCATTGAGAGTGCGGTTGGCCTCGTCAGCCTTGCCCTGAACCTCGTTGAGCTGGTGCTGCAGCTGCTTGACGATCTTCTCTTGAGCAGCCTAGTTTAAAATTGTTATATTAATATAAGAAATTATAAGACATCCAAATTTAACTGCAAATATTTTCATTTAATTTAATTTAATTTGTTTCATTACCTGCAGAGTTAATTTTGTTAGTTAAATAACAATAAAAATGGTATTACTAAGGTTATGTCTCTTTAGTAAATATTGATATTTTTATGAAAGTTATATTTTTTAAACCAAATTTCTTAATAATATTGTAAATATTATTCATGCATTAGCTGGTATTGGCTTTTGACATTTTATATTGTTAAAAAAGGACGCAATCTATATTTATGCGGTTTTAGCTTACATGCTATACCTATCCAAATGATTTTATTAGTATTTTTGTTATGAATTTTATTTTCATGGGATGGAAGTGTTTTGATGTGTCGTGTTTTTATATATCTCCTCTTTTAATATAAGTAAGCTGAAAAGCGAAGCCTTGTAAGGCGATGCCAACATTTCAATTCTTTTTCATCCTTTGTACCTTTTCGTTGGACAAGTGGTCGAGTCCGGCACGAAGGTCATTGACTTCGCTAAAGTACTGAGAGCGTTCCTTCTCAGCCCTGGATACATAGATAATGACAAAACAATTTTAGTACTCCGTTAACAAATGTCCTAAATGGGGAGGGATAATGGTACAAAATAATAGACGTCGAAAGTATCACAATTAAATGTGATGTGTGTTGTGGGTCGCTTCAGGTAAAGGTTCCATGCAAGGTTCACCCCAGGCGGTACACATGCCTCTAAGGATGACATGTTACCTTTTCTCTGGCTACTTGATCGACAGCCGCGCGAGTGTTGTTAAGCTCGTTGTAGCATGACGCGCGGTCATGCTCAGCCCTGAATGTTGCATTAAAGTTATATAAATGTACTCTAAATTTATATTGGATATAAATCCATCAATCCCATATGTTTCCGTCGACTGATTTCGATGAGTCACGCGTAGGCGAGATAAAATTAAATTGAATATCTTAAATTATTACTTTACAATAAAAATAATTTGAATACTCACTTAGCCTTGAGCTTGTTGAGCTGGTCGAGCTGCTCACCCATTTCAGAGACGGCATCGTTGTGCTTCTTGCGGAGGTTGGCAAGGGTAGACTCGTGCTGGATGTTGGCCTCCTCGAGATCACGACGCAGCTTGCTGAGCTCAGCCTCACGCTTCTTGTTAAGCTCAATTTGAGCGGAGGTGGCGCCACCAGCTTCCTCAAGACGCTCACCCAATTCCTCGAGTTCACGAGCGAGGTCAGCACGCTGTTTCTCAGCCTTGGCACGAGCTTGGCGTTCAGATTCAACCTCTTCTTCGAGTTCCTCGATGCGGCCTTGCAGCTCCTTGATCTGTTTCTGGAGCTTGCTGACAAGAGACTGCTCATCCTCGAGCTTGGCGGTGAGGGATGAGATTTCCTTGTCCTTGCGCTGGATGGTCTGCTCAAGCTCCTTCTTGTTGCGCTCGAGGTCAGCGACGGCCTCCTGGGTAAGCTTGAGGTCACCCTCAACCTTCCTCCTCTGCTTCTCAACGTCAGCGCGCACTTTCTTTTCGCGCTCTAGAGAGTCCTCAAGTTCGTCGAGGGTCTGCTCAAGCTTCTGCTTGACCTTGTTGAGGTGGTTGACCTTGTCCTCGGCGGCCTGGAGTTCCTCACCAGTCTTCTGGGTAGATTCACCCTGGAGTTTCTTCTCCTTGTTCAACTTGTTGATGAGTTCATCCTGGTGGGCAATCTCGTCGTTCAAGTTGCGGATCTGGTGGTCCTTGGTGGCCTTGTCCTGCTCGGACTTCTGGACGGAGAGTTCCAAGTCCTCAACGTCCTTCTTCAGGCCAGAGACTTCCTGTTCCAACTTCTTCTTAGCCTGGAAGAGTTGGTTGCGGGCATCTTCCTCCTGAGTGAGGCGGTCCTGGGTATCCTACAATACAAAAAAAATATATGAATTTACTTTATTAACAAAACTTTATCAATATATAAAAATAGTGTTCGTCTGGTTTATATCCACTCACAGACTGACTACAAACTTACAGTTTCGCAATAAAATTCTGGTTTCTGGTTACGCACGTGCAGTTATTTTAAACAAGATCAAACTATTTTCTTTATAAACATACAATGTTTATTTAAAGTATTAGTCAAGAAACTTTGCAGCGAGTTTATTTTTAAGACTGTTTTTCACTTTGTATTTCAAATATGTTTATTTTTAGCTTTTAATTAGCAGCAATATCCTCAGAACTAATTAGGTTTATTACTAATTAAGTAACTAAATATTTTCATCTCGTCACTTTTCACGACCTATTTATAAGTTTATAAATTATTTATTGTAATCATTTCTAGAAACATATTTTGACATGAATTACCAATTATAAAATATAGAATTTAAAGGATTAAATGAATTTCCCCTTTTTTAAAATATTTTTTTAAAATAATTTTAATTTTAAAAGCCGCTACTTACCCTGAGCTGGTTCTCGAGGTCAGACTTCTGTGCCGAGAGCTTGGCGGCACGCTCCTGTACTTCGGACAGGTTGCCCTCCTTGCCTTCAACAGCGGCGAGCAGATTAGTCTTCTCCTCGAGGAGCTTGGCGTTGAGGACCTCAAGTTCCTTGCGGAGCTTTTCTTCCTTCTCAAGAGCTTCAATGGCCTTCTGTGCCTTCTCCTCAAGTTTCTGTAATAAGGAGGCATCTTTAGTTTCTTCATTCCATTCTGCCAGGTGAACCGTGGTCGTCATCGTTGATAGATTCGGTAAATATTATTAATTAAAACATCAATATAAAAATAGGAATGCAAATGTGTTCGGTTCGTTCGAAAGTAAAGGGTAGGTGGTGCGCGCGCCGCCGACCACTACGCTACTGAGGCGCGCTGGAGTTTTCCAGCGGATTGTGCGGCGCCCACGCTACATTTTCCGCATGGAACGGAGGGGGCCGGTTCCAGAAATGGCTCAGCACCTGCTTTGGTGTCGCGTAACCGACAGGTGGGCGCGGTCGAATCTATTTATGTTACCCTGAATCATGCCTATATTAATGTAAAAGGTGGGTCAGAGTGTATAATCAAATTAATAACACCTGCAACGGCAGGTACATACCGCGAGCTCATCCTCGACACGGGTGACGTTGAGGAGGGGCTTGACCTTCTGCCACAGTTTCCACCAGGGCCAGGTGCGGAGTTGCAGGTACTTGCGCAAGTTGCGCTGGACAACTTGGAGAGCCAACCTTTAAATAATAAAAAAATAATGAAGTCCCAAAGGATCCGTTATACGGACCATTTTTTACTTTAACAAAAGTCGAAGTAATGCCCACCTCTGTTCCTGCATCTTCTTGTACTCCTTACGGGACAGGTAACCACGGATGTAGGCCTGGAGCCACGAGACGATCTTGGAGAGCCTGTCGTCACGCAACTCTTCCATCTGACCCAGGACACCAGCGCGGAAGAATACCTGCTCGTACATGGTATGTGTTAAACAAGAAGCACGATTTTCAGGAGCAGTTAGCCATTTGTATGTAATTTTATATCATTGCAATTATCAAAGGAACTGAATCTGAATTTAATTTTATAAGCGTATACATTTCATATTAGTAAAATATTTTACAAATACATATTTAAAAGGAAGATTCTAAGGAGTTTTTCCATTAAATATGATTCTTTAATTTATGATTAGTTAAATTCACTTTCTACGTATTAATTCAGTAGGTATTGATATTTAATAAAAAATAACTAGGCAGGCAAGTAAACTAAAGAATCATTTTTGGTAGAAAAAATCTTCAAAAATAAAAACACAAGACAGAATGAAAGACAGAACAGATAGGTTCATTTTCGTTAATGCATCATGCGATCAAGATATAAAAGGAAATGTTAGTAACGTGTATGTTGTGTGTGACATGCTGTATTCTACCTTAGTCTTTCCAAGTCTGAAAGACTCCGAATCCAATCCGGTATTTTCAAGAATTTTCTTTGTAGCAATCTCAGGTGAAATAGGTTCTTTGATGAGGTTCGGGCACAGAATTTTGTATCTGCGTTATGAGTACACGAAAATAATGATAACAGTGTGTATGTAAATGTGGGGTAAGGAAAGAGGAACACAAACAGGAGTCATAGTAGCTTGGACTCCAAGGGAGAGCAGTAAAAGGTTTAAGGTCAAATTATGACACCAGTCTCAAAAGGTGCTGAATTTGACTAAGCATATTTAAGCTTTGCGGTTCGCCAGGTGTTTTGAACCACTCGTCTCAAACGACTAACTACGTCAGGGATAAAAACATGCCTTTGTGTGACCCAGACGGTAGGACTCGGGGTCCAAACCAGTTGCATCCAGGATGACTTGGGCGACTTTCTTAGGATCGGATTCCTTTTCCACCGCTTTAGGAGCCAGGATCTTGTAGCTATATTATTAAAATATATGGAAAAACAATGAGGGATTGTTGTGATATTACTTTCATACGCATACCATTACATAGATACATTGTATATAATTAGTATCTATAGAGGGAGACAAATTCAATGGAGATACTGGAAAAAAATGAAATTCCCAAATTTGTTCAATTTGGAAATTTCATAGGGGTTGGATAATTAAATAAAAGGAATTCAATAACCAGATTATCATATCTAGATTGAATGAGGTCTACAGGTGCATACTATTATTGACATCTAAATACATGAGAAAGAAATCGGTATGGAGGCAAACCATGTAGGATCTAAATACCAAAATTCTATTTCTTATAGATTTTCCAAAAATCCGGTCCACTAGCATGCTACACCATTCGAGGATGGTATAAACTTTAGCCTTGCCTTTGTGTGACCAATACGATAGCTCTCAGGGTCAAGACCCACTTCCTCCAAACACTTCCTAGCGGCCTCTTTAGGATCTTTTTCAGAAGTCATGATGGCGGGCGCAAGAATCATGTAACTGTTTATTAAATAAAAGGTATAATTTCAAAGTGCATTATTTACATAAATCCGTATATAAATATCATAACACCTTGTTAAAAATAAAAGGTATGAGTGGTTGTAGAGTCATCAAAATAAATTTAGGTCGAGTTAGTCATGACTGCACGAATGTCTGATGACGTCAGTTATAAATCAGCAGCGGTAGCACCAGAATAAAATTGTGCCGAATATACTGGAGTCCAAAGAATTTTGTTTAGACTCGTCTAAATTAAGAACGTCTTAAAATAATATAATATATGTAATCTCCAACATGAAAATAGAATAAATATTTTTGATGACTGCAGTATCATAAATATTTGCCTAATGGGCATTAGAGTTCTAAAATAGCTAGGTTGGTATGTGGTATTCAGAACTTACCGGAGCTTGAAGTCAGGGTAGACCATCCTGTTGGGGAAACCTTTACGGCAAATACGGATGCCTTCCAACACACCGTTACAGGTGAGCTGGTGCATTACCAAGTGAGAGTCAATGAGACCTGTGAGACAAAGGGAAGTGACAGGTTAGCGGTTTTTTTTCACCATTTTCTTGTGTAGGTGAAAAGAGAATATATACTTTATTATGTAGAATATTCATGACGTGGCACAAATGTATAATACTAACGAAATTGTATAAAGGTTGTAAGTACTCACCAGCCTGCTTCAATTCGTTGGGAATGATACAACGGACGAAGTGAGGCTGGGTAGACCTCAGGGTAGCCATCAGGTTGTTAAGTTGTTCCTGTAGGTACAAGTTTAATAAGAAATGGTCCTTGTTCTATCAATAATTAACAGAAAGCATAACACAATTTATATGTGAAAATTACAGTTTTTGTAATAAGCTGTGCATTTGTATAGGCTTCATGACGATTTCTCTACCAGTATGAAGAAATCATCTTGAACACGTATAAGCGACACACAATGAAATGCATATTTACAAGATTGTTGATATATATGCGCTTACGCATCACACCAATTATTAGTTAAAACATAAAAATACCACAGCAAAAACAATTAGTAATACATATAGCGGCAAATGTAGCAGCGTATTTTAACTACTTTGCAGCTAAAACACTGAGACACCCTTTAGTATATTCAGTGCGTCTACTATGAATGATAGTGCATTACGTATATCAATACAAATATGTATTATACAACATTGTATAATATGCAATATGTTGATGAGATGAACACAACGTTACCTCGATAAGTTCTGGTATCGAGATTACAAATAAACTCAAAATCCGATGCAGATTTACATCTGAGTATTTTCTTCTGCATCGGGGTTGATAAAAACACTAAGTCATCATAAAAATTTGGAACTTTTATAAACCTTGTAGGCAGAGGAGACAGTAGCGAAACCACCACCCTTCTTACCGCGACCTCCTATGGATGCACATGATTAAGCAAACATTAATACAAAGGACGGACACAATAGCGCCACTCGGACGGCAGATGAAACAATTGCGGGACGTTCGCCTGAGACATGAGCTGTAGTGTATACACATTGACATCATGATAATAAAGAAAGCGTGTAAGACTGGCTGTACTACTGAGAAATTGTATAGATTAATTTTGAAGAAAAATATAGATGACAAGAAGAGGCACCACAGTCCTATTACAGCTTGACTTCAATATTATTATTATAATTCAATATTTTACATAAAATATCAAGCTGAAATATTATTGAATTGAGTATTTTGATATGGTGATTCTTCTTTGGGATATTGTTAATGGGTATAGATTTATTATAAGAATATATGATATAAATTGTAATAAATAATAAATGATAGCCAGTCCTAAGCGTGTAGACAGATGAAGAAGACAATACATGTAAGCGACATTGGAGTCACAGAAGCAAAACGCGGTAATTGTATTTCCGGTTTACCCTATAGAGTGATGATACAGTCTGGAAAGCAGACCCCTTAGCACGTTTACCACCTATTTTATTGAAAAATTAGTTATAATAAAATAAAGAACTGTTCACTGTAATTAACAGTCAGAGATAGTCCTTTGTTCGTTACTTTACGTTGTATGTGTGATGTAGACATTAGATGTTTAACTTTTTGACAGGTTACATGTATGATGAAATTAAAAATTAAGATGTGTGTTGATAAAACAGCTCATGGTACCTGTCGTCCTTAAATTGTAAATAAAATAATATCAGAGGTATTTATAACATTTGTTGTAGATTATCATGTAATATAAATTAAATATTTCAGGGTACTTTATCAAGTATTAAAATAGTACGTACCCTTGGCGCCAGCATCAGCACCACCAGACTGACCAGGATGGTCAGCGAAGATCTCAATCAACAGTTTGTTCTGACCCTTCTTGAACTGGTCAACGACAGTGTCGTTAAGAGGGTCCTTGTTCTTCTCAAGCCATCCAGTGATGTTGTAGCCGACCTATTCCAAGATTTAATAAATGTTAAGTCTTTGGTAGAAACGATGGCCATTTTTTTTGTAACAGCATTTTTCTTTGATACTTACGTTACCGGCGTAGTGACCAATGGCGAAGTGAGCGGCCTGGCAACCGGGCTTGGGGGGCTTGGGCTTCAGGAATGGGGGAGACTTGCCCAAGTGGTTGTTGTTCAACTTCTCAACGAAGGTAAGATCGGTGGCTTTCGGGAACATAGACTCTTCTTCAAGAATGGAGAGGATACCCATGGGCTGTAATCGTACCAAGTAGATTAGAACACGAAATACCACTAAGTGGCTTGTTGAACTGACTGATGATTTTCATGGGTGAATTTACTGAAAATTATATAAAATTTAAATAACAATTATGATAGTTGTAAAGTTTTACTTTATAGAATGCAATAATAATACAAAAAAATATTTAAAAAAATTAATTTAAGTGAAAATCATCATATAAATATGTATATCTTAAATTTATTATAGTTATTGTATGTTAACTGTTAAAATTAATAGTATTGTAATTGATTTCATGCAAATAAGAAAGAAAGAATTTACATGTAAAGATTTTAGCGCCGTGTAATTTTGTGTCGTGAAAAGCATACAGTGCTAATTTAAATAAGGTGCAGATTTTAGGTGTTTATATTTAATACAAAGTCCATACAGTTATTTGTATACTTTGTTAAAATATTTCTACAGCAAATTAATAAGAATGATATAATCCTTTTGTTTTGCGTGCGATATTGAGAGCTGTGTATTTAGATAATTGCTTAGACGCTATAGCTTGATGCGAATTAAAATATTTTTCTATTGAAACTTTATGCAGTAGCCTCGCTTGCATATTTGTTTGCGTGTATGGTACAAGCGGTAGGTACTGTATAATCTTTTACTAGATACCGTGAGTAGGGAAACAGACATTGCGCTTGCAGGCGATGACTTAGCTTGAAGCTTCGTTCGCGGACCTATATCCTCAAGCTAAATACTTTATATCCTCTAATACCTTCTCTATTAAATCAATTGTTGGTTGGAGATCCATACCAAAATCTATAAATGTCCAAACGATCCCTTCTCTTTCGTATTCCTCTTGTTCTAGGACGAACATGAAATGGTTAAAGTACTGTTGCAATCGTTCGTTGGTAAAGTTAATACAGAGCTGATTAAACCCGTTCATCTGGACCGTCGGGTGACATGGAAAAAATCATCAAGAATCTCTAATTAATTAATTATTGTAAACGTGTATTTGTATGTAGGTACCTGAGTGAGCTGAAGAAGAAATTATTCTAAGAAAGAAAGACACACAGTTGTAAACACAAAAAATAAAACCACAACGAGCATATTATTACAAAATATATAGCATTGAATGAGTCCATCAAATAATTTCATGATTTTGTATGTTATTAACTGAAATTTTACTAAATGATGATCAATTAGAATTTGATAAATTTATTTGATAGACTCCGTGGCGTGAGGCAAGCGTTCATGGTTGCGTTGACGCCAACTACCTTTTCAATAAGGTCAATGCACATTTGAAGATCCATGCCAAAGTCAATGAAAGTCCATTCGATGCCTTCGCGCTGGTACTCTTCTTGTTCCAGTACAAACATGTGATGGTTAAAGAACTGCTGCAGTTTCTCGTTGGTGAAGTTAATGCAGAGTTGTTCAAAACCGTTGAACTGCAGGGAATAAGTTACGTGTGGAATGTTAAGTTAGGGGTCAGGACAAATGATACTACGGATTACATTCCGCAGCTATTTGATGAAGCCAGTTTCCTTTGGCTTGGATGACGTTACTGCCAAACGTTACGTCCCGTCTAGAATGCTCCCAGCGACGACGGGTCTGAATACGACGAGACATATTCGACAATTACCTTCTCAATCAGATCGATACAAGCGAGCAAGTCCATTCCGAAATCGATGAAGGCCCAATTGATGCCTTCCTTCTTGTACTCTTCTTGCTCAAGTACGAACATGTGATGGTTAAAGAACTGCTGGAGCTTCTCATTGGTGAAGTTAATGCAGAGTTGCTCGAAACCGTTGTACTTTTATGAAGAACACATATAGGCACATTAAATAGTTGTTAAGCATTTTACTATTCTAGACCTATTGGTTAGAGGGGTACACGAAATCAACCGAAAACCTTGTTCAACCCAACCGAGAGTGATGATCACTCGGTATACCTTTTCAATAAGATCTATGCAGGCGAGCAAGTCCATTCCAAAGTCAATGAATTCCCAGTGAATGCCTTCTCTTGTGTATTCCTCTTGTTCCAACACAAACATGTGATGGTTGAAGAATTGTTGTAGTTTCTCATTTGTGAAGTTAATGCAAAGTTGCTCAAACCCATTGTACTAAGAAAAAAATAGCATTAATATCGAAATATTGACATATTGTCAAAGTACTACATCTACATTTCTTAAATACTAGTATTACTAATTTCTAAAAGTGATAATAATTCTTTGGTAATTTCTTGAAACCGATTTCAATGAAATTTAAGAATTGTTTTAGGATTAAATTTGTGACTGCTTTGCAGTCTCATGTTGCAATACTCACGTCGAAGATTTCGAAACCAGCAATATCCAGTACACCAATGAACTGCTGCCTCTTCTGCTTGGTGTCTAGGGTCTCGTTACACTTCTTGACCAACCACTTGAAGAGACGATCGAACATTCCCTTGCAGAGAGCACCAACGGAGTTGGTGACCTGGTCCTTGTTACGACCCTGGGTGACGAACTCGTTTCCGACCTTGATACGGGGCTTCAACATGTTCTTGTACAGATCTCCTACATCAACACCGAGAAGGGTGGCGACCTTCTCACCATCCTGTAAAGAGGAAAATTAATATTAAGTAATTATTCATTGTAGTTTAACAGTGCTCTGACTTTTATTTTATTTAATATTTTAGTTCTATTTATCAAAACGTTTTGTTTTGATGTTTATACGGGAATAGATATATAGCTGTTCTAACGGTGAAAACAAATTTGATCCAATACTTACAGCGGTACCGTCGGCTTCAGCCTGTTCCTCACGACCCCTCTGCTTGAACTTCATGCTACCCATGTGCATAACAGCGGCGGTGATCTTGTATACGTTGTCCTTCTCTTCTTGGGTGAAACCCAGAATGTCGAAGGCTTGCTGTATTGCAAAGTATGGATTAATATCAATTTGTATTGTGTAACATATAAAACAATAGGCTCAATTTAATAGTCGAATAGTGGATAATGTGAAATGGATGATAATATCTAAAATGATGAAATTATAAACAATTTCATAGTAATAATATTAATGCTGAATATAAACTAATTGTAGTCGAATAGCATATAATACAAACAGAAACATGATATCATGACGAAAATGGGACACTTAAATACTAACATTAACTAAGGGTTAGTAAAGTAAACAGAAAAGCTATTAGCTATTAGGCTCGTGAATATAAAGTTTGTTCTATAGGAATTGGTGCACAGGGTACTTTTTTCAATATTTCAACGTAAAAGTGAAGGGTTAAAAAACGCTATACAAATTTTGATACACACCATGTGTAGTTCCAAATTGTAAACGTTATTTTGATATAACTTTAACAAGGATATGAGCTAAGTATACTATCCAATAAAACCTTCCATTATCGTCAATATTAATGGTAGACTTTGTTTAAAATGATACTATGTTCGATGTTCCGTATCATCGCAAAACAGCCATATTTGTTCGTCTTGTGGCCGATTTCAACAGGATCACTTCGGTTTCTACATTTCTTACAACTTACGTCAGTTAACTGCAATTCCTCTGCGTCATCGATGCCGGGAATGGTAATCTTACCCTGGGAGACGTTATAGTAATCGTATATGTCGTTAGACAACATACATTTTTCTGCCAATATAAAACCATTACATTTAATATCCAAGAAATATCACCAGCAACCTAAAATCTGGAAGATCCCTAGAATGCTGTCAACCCTAACTTTGGTCCGTGTCGTGTTTGTGCACATATTAGTTTGTGTGGTTGTGCTCGTGCTGGAACGGGTATGGATTTTGATACTCGTGATAAATAAAACCTGTGCAAAAAGCCCTTTTGGAACTCTTGCAGGGAGCGGCAAGTCATGTGTGTGTCAGAAATTTTGTTTGGTAGTGGAACGTGCAGTCACGCAAGACTTTTATGCAAAACTATGTCTGTAGTTAAGTTTTTGAAAAAACAATTATAATCCATTCGTTGTCTTGTAACAATGAATATCTAAAGGCTCTGATAGATTATCAAATGCTAGTCTTGGTGCGTAACTCACGAAGTCACCAAATATCGGACCCAATACACGGATATCTGTACTCAAGACGCACGCTCCATGCGCGGGTTCGTGACTTACAACCGTCAGTTCGAACTCTTCAGCGTCGTTGACTCCAGGTATACGTGTCTTCCCTTGACTTATGAGGGGATAGTCCGAGATGTGGTTGCTTAGCATCGTTATTTCTGTAAATACCAAAATATCTGACATACACATGCGACGACCGAAGACCTCGGTCGTAAGCAAAGCAAGCAGCACTGCGAAAGATGAAGACGAAAGAAAGAATGAGTTGAGCCAGTAGTCAGATTCTGGACTCACGTCGGTAAGCCTCATTTCCTCGCCGTCATCGACGCCAGGGATAACAGTCTTGCCTTGGGACACGATGTGGTAGTCCATGATGTCGTTGGACAAAAGGCAATGAGCTATAAATGACACCAATCAAAGTCATAAATGAAAGGTGTCTTATAGAAGGATAGGGTAATTTAGGTATTCTCACTGCAATTTCGGAAGGAAAACAAAACTATAGTAGGTATCTCGTGCCGATATATAGGAGAGATATGCTGGTCCTCAGTTCGTTTCATGCTACTGAGGGTTCAGCAGTTCACACATTTCACAACTTTTGCGACCTTCTGCTCTATGGAGGCCGAACTTACATCAGTCAAAATACACTCCTCGCCATCGTCTACGTTGGGGATGGTAGTTTTTCCTTGCGATACGATGAAATAGTCATATACGTCGTTTGACAGCATACACTTCTCTAAATATTGAAAAGTTGGTTATTTTCTAGTATTACGGTAATATTGTTGTAGTTCAGTCAGATTTGTTGTAAAGTTGTGTGAGTGTGTTGGGAGATACTAATTACATATGGGTTTACCACATTGAAAAGTGTAATAAGATATATTGAGATTCTAAGATCATTCTAAAAAGAAGTAAAATGTTACATAATAATAATAATAAAGATTATGATAGAAAATAATGTGATATTTTCATACACATTTTGCTGTTTATATTTTACAATCAATTTGAGGATTATGAAACCATTATTTAAAGTTTTAGCTAAAGTAAATTATTTAAAAACTTTACCAAGTAATAATATTAAGTTCATTTTCATAAGTTCAAGTTCAAGTTTTTTATTAATAATTTCTAAGTATCAAGCGAATTCAAAATTTGAAGGTCTCAACATCCTCTTAGAGTTTAGTTGTTCCTGAATGTCAGGAAATAGTACGCACCCTTAAGTCCAGCAACAGAGCCAGACATCATCTGGTAGAAGATGTGGTAAGAACGCTCAAGAGTCTGTTGGGAGATGACACGGGCCTTCTCCAGCAGATCTGGTAAAAACAAGTTTTGTTATCATTATGTATATTCTTCTAACTTCTAATGGTATAAGTCCTGTGGAAGAACTACTTACAGGTCTCGATATCAGCTCCAGCCAGTTTACCAGAGGGGCCGAAGTGAATACGGATGAATTTACCCTGGGGATGGTAGAAAACGTATCGTAAGATTTTTTAATAAAGGCTAAACAATTTTGCTAGCATAAGAGAAAGGAACAATAAAGCTTAATGTTATTTCGAATATCTAGGAATATGAATTTTGATTAGAAAATAACACAAAGTTTGGTATACTTACGAAACGAGAAGAGTTGTCGTTACGGACGGTCTTGGCGTTACCGAAGGCTTCAAGTACAGGGTTAGTCTGTACGACCTGGTCTTCCAGGGATCCCTTCTTCTCCGCGGCGACATCCTTCTTTTGGGAGGCACCCACGGTGGCGAAGTACGCAATTACCTTCTTCGTGTTCTCAGTCTTTCCGGCACCAGACTCACCGCTGTTGATCGTAAGGGTTTTTATTTAGTGCAACATACTTGCGGGATTTATTAAACAGAAATACCTGATAGATTTTGTGGGTCAAAAATATGAATCCTTACAGACATTACACTATTTCTTACACAAACATTATGTAAGTCATTGAAAGCTTTAATAAGTATAATTTTTGATTTGGTAATTTATTACATTTTTAATCAATACTACATTCAGATTTTGTACTGAAATATTTTTTTTACTTGGGATTGAATACTATTTGTGGGGATTTTAATTATTTGTAAATGTAACTTACGTAATCAACATAGATTGATTCTCGTGGTTGGTCAACATGTTTACGTAGGCACCGTCGGAAATGGCGAAGATGTGGGGTGGCACCTCCGAACGACGCTTTCCACGGTACAGCCTGGCACATCTTGTCGTGTACACGGGGAATCTCTTGTAAGGGTTGATAGCCACACAGAAGAGACCCGAGTAAGTCTGTGGTGATTATGAGAAGATTAGTGATCACGTAGTTGATGTAGATAAAAAGGGTAGTGGGAGGAAATAGGAATTCAAAATTACTGTTGATGGGAAAATGAGTTAACAGAAAGGATTCTATAGGATTCGTGGTATCATTACGGATTTATCGGAGGAGTATACAATAAGGACTGTATTTTTTTGCATTCTTCAAGGAAAGTAATAATGGAATGGATAAATAGAGTATGTCAGGAACAGTGGGTGAACTATACGATAAGACTAAATCTAAAAAAAAAACACCAAAACAGAGAGGGGTACAGTATGTAAGTACTTTATGTCTCTGTCAATAACTTAATTATCATAGAATCCTCTATAAATAAATATATCACAGAATGTGAAAATATTATTAGGTTTAAAAGTTGTGTTTTCAAAATTACATTTAATTTATAGAGAATTCTGTAAATTTTAAAGCTAAGACTTAGTTAGACGGACGCCAAAAAGTCCTATAATAAAAGAAAAAAGAAAAAACAAAGAGCAGGGGTACAGTAATGATACCTTTACGCTCTAGACAGATAAAAGAAGAACCACTTCCTGACACGGAAGTAAAACACAACACAAAACTATTCTATAGGTACATAAAATAATATCTATTCTAAGAAAAGAGTTCTCCAAATAAAACAAAGAACAACCTCCGGACGCCTTCGAGTCCTTTTGCACCGACTTGTGTAGTCGGCCCAGGAAGTTTTTAGTTACTAAATGGATAAAAATCAAATTTGTAGACACATTAACAGCGATAGTAAATCTTATTTTAAATAGCAATAAAGTTCAAAACAGCACCCAGATATATTTATTAGTATTCTATTTTCGGATGCATTGGCTTTTTTCTCTGTCTTTTATCATTTTATTGATATTGTGTATTAGAGTTTTATTTATTAATGATCTATTTCATCAAATGCAAATAATGTAGTTGATTATAATGTGTGCATTTCAAATTTGGACGTATAACTGATTACGTTCAACGAGAGAGAAACTTTTCTAGAGACAGAAATATCCAGATGGTAAATAAAATGTACTGAAATAGCAACAGCTGGCATGCCGCTAATGCTATTTATACACAAATTGAGACACCAATCCAAGATTAATTGCGCCGTTCATGGACATCTATCGCACTTTAAAACTTGGTATCAATCCAATACTATCGAAAAATGTGTCTACAGCGATGAAAGATAAGAGAGGTGAGGTGCATGCACACTGCAAGGCCGGATCTCCTGACCGCGTCCACCACTTACGTAAATAAGCTTATGGTAATATCTCTGCTTCAAGTTATACAATACTGAAGCGTCGTTGAGGTATGTCAAGTTGGACATATCCTCGCATTTCTCGTACTTGGGCGGGTTGACTTGACCGACAAGATCTTTCTTGAAGTCTTTGGTCTGTTGGATAAAGTGTTACATTAGTATAATAATAATGGTAAAGGCGCTGTTCGCGCCTACTTACGTAGATCAGTTTCGAATAGTATCGTTGTCGCAGATTGTGTAGTACAGCGGCTTCATTAAGATAAGTCAGGTCAGCCATGTCCTCGACTTTCTCGAATTTCGGTGGATTTACTTGGGAGAGGAGTTCCTTTTTTAACGTCTTCTCCTGCTCATTTAATGGAATGTTTAGTGATTGGGCATAAAAAAATATGAAAGCCTTATAATCCTTAGATAATACAATGTACAACTATGAACATATAAATCTTTCAAGCTAAGATAATATTAAACAAAAAATAGATTAATAAATTGAAATATATTAACAAGTATATATAATTGAAGCTTAATTTAAAACAAAAAAAAAAGTATTAATGTTTACAAGTTTAAGTGCCGGTAATAAATAAGGCCTAACCAAATATAAACATTGCTATAAATAACTTATTCAATTTTCAACTTTATAACTTGTTGGTAAATTTAGCTATTTTAATATTAAATTTATAATCTCAATGCTAAATGGAAGCTTTTTTTTATTCATAATTTGAACTTCCTTCTGCTGTTATGCGAATTATATCCAAAAATTTCAAGATCACCTAATACGAGCGAAAAATCATATTACCTCGCCACCGGGGAGGTTGACGGTCACCAAGTCACCCTTGGTAGCCTTGATCTCTCCCTGCAAGAAACCCTCCTTCTCATCGGGCACCCAGCATGCCTTCTTGCCATCGTACGGTTTGCTCTGGTCGATACGCTTCTGCTCCAGAGAAACGAACAGGTACGGGGTCGGGTCGGGGTCATCGCCCTCTTGGACAATTGGCTTCGGCATTTTCGGAGGGCTAACGAGACTTTTGGGCTAGTCGAGACACGAGAACGTTGCCCTGGAGCCTTCCTGCAACACACGCGGTACGTTAGTGGACCGACTCGCGGAGATGAGCGAACGAGAAGCGCGTGCGGCTATTTGTGGCTGTAACCCGAGTAGTGGCCGGCGTGGAACGGTGCCAGCGAGCTAGTTTGCGTAACGCCGACTTTTATGCTCGCGTTTTTATTAGCTTACACCGTACGGCCCTTCGCGGATGTTACGTCACGGAGGTATGCGAGCCTGGAGGCACGCCAACCGATTTATCCGTCACTGGATTGTTTATTGTCTTTTATGGTGATGGCTGATGGGTCACTGTTCACGACACCTGTTGGATCATTGATATCGTTTGTATTGATTGTATCATTTACTAAATACGAATCAATGGAAAATTCTATTTTCAGTTACATACTTTCTTTATGTATTTTTTATCGCTCCTTCTTTCATTAATGATACATGGATCTTTCAATATGAATTTCTATATGAAATTGAAATGTGCAATAACTTTTTCTTTTCTATTTAATGTAAGAATAAGTTATTGTTTAAATTATTTACTTAAAATTATAAAATTATAATAAAGAACAATAACTCTTTTTCTAATAATTAGTTCGTATTAATTGCAATCGGATGTAATTGTAAAATCTAATCGTGAATATCATCAAAATCAATTATTACCACCAATCACCACAAATGCGATAACGTAAATATCCAAATGCAACGATCAACAGATATCAACAGCACCCAAACACCAGGACCGCGACACTGCACAATCAATCCAATGCACGAGATAAATCAGCTGTCGTCCTGCTACGTCACTAAAGCTGCCCGCATGCACTCACGATGCCACTAGGGTATGCACTCAACCACTATAGCCGCACGATACGCCGCGTGCGTCTGAACTCACGTTAGAAGCCGTTCTGACCGGCGGCGGGGCGCTCCGCTGCGTTTTATACTCGCAATACGATACCATCGCGCGCGATCACCCCATTTTAGGCGGATGGTAGCCTGGGCCATAGCTACGCTTTCAGACAAGCTTAGCTTTCACTTGGGCGGGAACGCGCTGCGGGACGCTTCCCGACCGCCGGCCATGCGCTCTAGTCACACGAACGTTTCATTTTTCAGCATTAATATTTATTATTCATTTGGTTTTATGTTTATTAAATAGTGTCTAGTGTAATATTCTAAATTAAATGTATTAACAGTGATCGTCACCGTTTATCGAGATTATTAGATTTTATTGAATTTCAGTTTCTTCCGGGGTATTGGTGGAAATTTAATGACTTTTATGTTTACTCCATAAGTTTAGGTAATGCAGGCAATCGAGTACAGTTCTAAGGTTATGTTCTAGTGAGTCATCGCGATTATAAACATTCGATCAATTAAAATGTCTGATAGAGGAAGTACTAATATTTATAGTTAATTTTGTGGGATTCAGTTGATGTATTAATTAATTAATATCTACTTTTAGATATCGCATAATCTGCGTGTCAATGACATGATCTGATGATGAGATATGTTGCTATTTTCAATACTAGTAAATGTGATGACAATTATAATTTATTGGCCGAGATTGAAAATATATTTCGGTTAAAATATTAATATCGCGTTTGATAAAGTGATCCTTTAATTTTGTACCATTTTTGCATATAAAATGGAAGTTAAAGGGTATTTAATACTGCAATATCCAACAATACGTTAATATTTTTTAATAGTTTTCAGCTTTTTGGTTATTAGAGATAAAATAAAGTTTTCGTATTTGGTATATAGATAAAATACATATGTATTTATACATTTTATCAATATAACACACTTAGGCTAAATTTCTCAATCCTCACATACAAATGTTAATGTATATAGAATCTGTCAAAAAACACTTCTGATCAATTTTGTCTGATCATCGGAAAATGTTTGTGTGCCTTTGTGTATCTACTGAAATAAATAAAGAAAATACATTTATTCAGCACAACATATAAGATATTACACGGCAAACATATATTTAATGTACAAATCAATAAGACGCCTTGCATGTTCTGCCGAAAAAGACGCCACCTCAGCATAGGCTAGGCGATATCTAGCGCTGGTTTTCAGTTGGCAACTCGAGTAGTGACCCACGGACGAGGGATGTGACACATACAGTATAGGTACCATTTATGCATATTTGTAGGGAAAAACAAAATAAAAAATAATAATATTAAGTGAATAGAATACGTATATATATACAGCTTAACGTCAAACGAAAATAAATTGATTGAGTATTTGTCCTTATAAAATAATAATCATAAATACATATCATGTAGAAATTTATTGTTAATGAAAAAAAAATTACAACTTCAACTATATAATACTGCAATTATACATTATATTCCAAAACGATACAACAATTACTGCTGTTCCTATGTGTAGCAGTGGATATAATAATATAGTGACAACAAGTACAAAAAAGTATTTTTGGTGGTTTATACTGCTTCCAAGAAAGACCTTTTATTGACCACTTGACAGTAGGAATGGTGACCGTACGACCTACTGTGCTCAGAATTCAAGATAATTTATGCTTTTCAGAAAGCATTTGTCCCATTGAAAGACCTAATAGGAGTCTACCATAGTCACCACGCTAATGAAATGGCAAACCATGGATACCCGTTTCCTGGTATACAAATGTTATATATAGATCATGATCTAACAATAAGAATCGACAGGTTAGCTTGTTATCTTTTAAAGGAAGAATTGTCTTTTAATCAACCAGGTATGGAAAGATTTTTTGAATTGTTCCCTGAACGTCTCTTCCCATAATGTCGTTTTCCGTTTTACTTCGATTCCCAGTACGTCGCTCCTCGTTTCACAGTGGTTCCCGGCACGCCGCGCCGCATTTTTGGTTAGAATTGGTACAGTACAGTTCAGAGCATATTTTTCAGTTTATTTTCTGGTCTTAGAGAAAATAAAACTGCAATAAACAAATTTTTGATTTTGAAAACTTCTTGATTTTTACCGCTTTTCTACGGAGGTATTGGAGGAAGTCAGTGTTTTTGATTTTTAAAAGTTTCATCATCATCAACCCGTATAACGTCTACTGAACATGGGCCTCCTCTCGAGGGAGGGTATTTGCCATAGTCACCACGCTTGGCAGTCGGGATGGTGACCGCAGTTTATGTTGTAATACGCAAAGAAACGCTGCTGCCCGTTCCCTAGTATACGATTGTTATAGATGATGTTATAACAATCGGGACCAACGGCTTAACCTGCTTTCCGAAGCACGGAGGGTAGTCCTTCAACCAACCAGACCCGGAAGGAAATCTTAGAATTTACACAAAGATTTCCTTTCCGGCGTGGGTATCGAACCCACGGCCTCCGAGATTTAAAGCGAGCCAAATATCACTACGCTACGGAGGTTACGGAGTAAGGAATAGAAAGAGCATATTTACGCACATACTTATGCACTTTAATGAATTTTGGGTAGATAGCCAATCTCCTTAGAATTTGGCTGCCGTGGCTGAAATGAGAATCTGTAGCTATACAATTTTCATCATATTCAATGTTTCAACCATGAATTATTTTAGTAAATATGACAGTCTGTTTTTATTAAATGCAAAATAAGATTTGTTTATATATAAATCACCACATTTATCTTAAATTTATTTATATAATGTACTAGATATTGGCCGCGATTTCGTCCGCTATACTGCCATAATCACCAAGCTTTGTTGGCGGATTAGTGATCGCAGTAAGTTTTTTTTTTCTTTATAAAGATTACTAGCAGAGTTTTCCAGTCTACTAGTATTCTTGCTAACCCCTCGTGCTAAGATAAAATGCTTGTGTTACGGGTGGGTTCCCATCCGTAGTGCAGAGTCCGTCGCCCGTAGCCATTAGGCCACGGCCGCTTCTAAACTAACATGGTGCTTGACCGCTTCAAAACCAAGATAGCTGCAGCAAACGACGTGTCGCAGCGACACTACTGGGGGCCGAGTCTGCTATTTTTTTAATTATTGTGCCACCATAGTGCCATCATGATATCACTATGCCAAAACGGTAATCTACTTATCTCTATGGTGTCGGCGCTGGAATGGCAGTCGGTGTTGCTACCGCAGAAAAAGGCCGTCAACAAAAGTAGCAGGGGAGATGGTTAGGGAGATTGTAATGTTTATTTAGGCGATTCCAAAACTTATAAATGTATCATTTGTTATTATATTCAACTACGCTAAAGTCATCGTGGCGTCATAGTGACGTCAATTGGATTAGTAGATTACCAAATGGGAAAAAAACCGAATATTGAACTGTCATTGACAATTCATGGACACGCTATTACGATAGTAGACTCGGGGCCCTGGTTTCTATGTATTTCTATGAAATTGCCTTCGTAGCGTCGCTAGCTTCATGTCGCTAACTACGAAGGGAATTTCATAGTAATACATAGAAACCAGTAGTGTCTGCGACACGTCGTTTGCTGCTGCTTCATGTCGCCCGCTACCAACTTGTACCTTAAGATGGTGAGTACGCATGAGCTAAAAAATGCTGCTGCCCATCTAATAGCTGCTTATTCCTAAGTCGCTCTTACGACACCCATGGGAAGCCATTGGGTGTTCTACACTAAGCTGGAAAATACACAAATTTCTTAAAAATTCTTGAGAGGACCCTTCAAACATTTCCTTACAAAAATACAGTATACTAGTATATCGATGCGGGATCCAAGACATTAAGGTGTCCCGGGACCAGCCTTAGCCTAACAGCTTAGAGCCTCTTCCGTATGTGCGGCTGTTGATCCTGGCTTACAGGAGTTACAGTGGCGGGAATGTGGGAGGGATTAGTCCCAAAAATACTCGTATATGAGGAATATTAGCTGTGATCCGTGGATATACCCGCGTTGGACTGCTACTCCGCTCCAGGCCACGAAGCATGACGTCATATAATATGTCAATCCAGCTTAAAAAATCCCTTTTTTTTCAAAATTGATCACCGCGGCACCAGCAGGATGAATTTTATTAATCTCAAATTTGAAATATAGTATATAATTATGGTAATCGTTTTCTTAAAGTATTCTAAACATTTCAAAAATGCATTTTTTTCTCGGAGGGAAATGCATTAGACATCCCCACCACAGCAACAAGGTATGAAGGACTCCCCTCTCCATAGCGATGAACTGCTAATCATACCACGAGAGATAGTTTACCCACTAACACCCCCCCTCCCCCTCGGGAGCTACAAATGCCAATAATGGGGGCACTGGAAACTGGTAATACATGACATCCGGTAAAACAATTAAAAACAAAATACCTGTTAAAAATATCGCAAAATTGGTGCAGTAATTAGTCCATACCTTCATATATCCACACAAACTTTTGCGTTTATAAAATTAGTAGGATACAGGAATCATATTTCACTAGCTGCGCCCCGCGATTTTACCCGCGTTACTGTGCTCTAGTGGGTCGGAGCGTGATGTTTTGTAGCCTATATGTTAATCCAGCGTATAAACTATCCCGGTGCAAAATTTCAGACAATTCTGTTCAGAAGTTTTGGCTTGAAAGAGTAACAAACCTCCATCCATCCATGCATCCCTACTTACAAACTTTCACGTTTATAATATTAGTAGGACTAGATTCCCGCGCGGGAATTCACCGCGGCGTGGCGCCCGTTAACGTAGCCTTCTAATGGTAAAATATTTTTTTTAATCGGTCCAGTAGTTCACATTCACATCTCTATCTCATCACAAACAATCTTATCTCTTTATAATATTTGCAAAGAAGTATAGATGCTTGAGCACCGTTTTTTTTTTCGGAAGAACTTACCTTTTTAGCCACGAGTCTTTTGCTACTTCACCGGACATAAAGGCGAGCAGAGCTTCAGCCTTAATAAATGGTTAAAACACTACAAACTAAGCAACCTGCGCAAGAGGGCGCCCTCTGTGAGGCTTGGACCTCGGCTCAGGGCGGTCGCTGGCGATGTGATTGAGGGATTATGACTTTTAGTTTTTTTTAGGGGGTTTTGTGCAACTGTCGCTCTACTTTACAGTTCGCGGGCCTCTCGGAATTCGGGTCTACGGGGTTATCGGATGGTTCTCTGCAAGCTAAGGGTCGGGAGGATGTTGAGCATCAAAAATAAAATAGATGTACATATATTGTTAAATGTTTTTGAATACTTTACGGAAATGTTTTCCATATCCTATGTTTCAAAATTGAGTTTAATCAAATTCGACCCCCTTAGACACGTGTTATAAAAGAGATGGATAAATCTCGATGACCGGTAGGGTTCCACCGTAGCCTATTGGTTAAGGCATTAGGGGCTTAACCTAAGATGCAGGTTCGGGTCCTATCGGAGGTCGAATTTTATTAATCTCAGTTTTGAAACAAAGTACATATTATTATATTACTTATCAGGAACGGTAATCCTATTTAATTCTAATAAATAATTGAATATAGTATGGTTTACAATACAACAATTCAAATGTGAATGCTAGCTATTTCTGTCATCCAGGGAATCGACAAAGAATTTCATTGTTTATGTATTTCTATCATTTGCCAAGCTTCAACTATTGCGATGCTAATTATTGTATGTTTGTATTTCTGGTTTCGCAATACGTTTAAAATATAAGTATATGTACGAACGAAACTAAGTACGTTAAAAATATGAAATAATTTTTTTTTTTTTTTAAATACAACTCATTAAATTAAATACAACAATCCCTGTGTCGCGGGGGACTTTACAAACACTCATTTCACGGACACAAAGAACACCCAGACTCAGAACAACTATTTGTGGTTCACACAAATAATTGTCCCGGGTGGGAATCAAACCCAGAACACCAGGTCTCAGAAGAAACTATCGTAACCACTGAGCCACCGGTGCAGTCATAACCATATTAAAGGTTGGTTTGGTGTAAAAAATTGTAGGTTTGGTAATAAATATAAAAAGTAGTATAAATGCCGGAGGTCGTGGGTCCCCACGTCGGACAAGATATATTTATCCACTTGAACGTCCGGGCGATGACAGCCGCCTACCCCTTGAACGTCCGAGCGCGAACCGCGAACCGAACCGCGTCGAGCGTTCGCGCCGTTACTGATTCAAAGTGTATTTACTAGCAAACTATTGCAGCTATAGCAAAGTAAAACCTACCAGTATCAAGCTGAATTATTAAGGAATCAAAATATGTACTAATTAAAGTTCAACAATTAATCTGCTATTCACAAAAAAAGTAAAATCCAAGATTTTTTTTAAGTCTGAGGGACTTCCCTCCGTGTCTCGGAAAGCACGATAAGCCGTTAGTACCGATTGTCATAACATCTTTAAAAATCGTATACCATGGAACGGACAGCAGCGTTTTCCTGTGTGCTACAACATAATAACAACTACGGTCACCAGCTTGCTTGCCAAGTCTGTTAACTTTGGCAAGACGAATTAAATACGGGCTGATGATGAAGCCAACTCTTGAACTAGGGTCATTAATTGCTGTGTCTCGGGGGACTTTACAAACACACTATCTATGGTCCACACACTAAGTGAGAATTGAACCCGGACCTTTAGGTTTTAATAACAACTGCCTGCTTATAACTACAAGTGGCCTTAGCCCAATGGCTATGCCGTCGTCGCTCGCCGTCATCATTGATCGTCGGTTCGATCCCCACAAATTGCACTACTGACGTGAAACGACTCGTAACACAAGCATTTTAGCCGAGCACGAGGGGTTAACAAGAATACTAGTAGTGTGAATAAACTCCTTAAGTATTCTTTAAAAAAATAAAAACCAACTATGCCACTGCACAGAGATAGATTATTGCAAGCCAATTATATAAGTAGCTCTCACATCATCGTTTCGCTAATTTTCATTTATTTGATACACAAAAATAAAGTCCGAATGGAAAATATTATTTTAAATCCTCAATTTTTCAATAGCCACTTGTTGGTGTGAATATGAAAAAGTATTAATAAGTGGAAGCAAATACTCTGAGTCATTCTGTAACGGGGTCGATGCAGCAGCGACCTTCGTGAATTAATTATTATAAGTTTTGATTTCATGGACGGAAATATTCATTCACTAAATGACTTATAAGTATCTCCACCTCAGATAAGATATCATTTTGTAAATTCTAAGATTTCTTTCAGGGTCTAGTTGGGTTGAGGGCCTCCGTGCATCGAAAATCACGTTAAGCTTCGGTCCTGATTGTTATGATAATCGTATACCAGGGAATAAGCGTTTCATTGTGTGTTACAACATAAGATTGCGGTCACTAACCCGCATATCTAGCGTGGTGATTATGGCAAAGAACCTCTCTCAGAAAGACATGTTCAGCAGATGACGTTGTACGGGCCGATGATGATGATGAAATAAATGTTAATGCGAGCTACTTATATCATAGTCCACAAATCTAATTTACAACAGAAAAATAAATTTGTAATTCTTCAAAGCTATAAGCATCTATTATGAGGCAATAATTAATTTTAAAGACCGCTGATCGGTAAGCTTATCGTAGGATGTCCACCAACCAGATGGACGGATTATCTGGCTAAGGCGGGATCGCGGTGGATGCAGGCCGGTTCCAACTGCAATATCTGGAGATCTATGGGGGACCTATGTCAAGCGATGGACGTACTGCGGCAGAAATGATGAATGATGATGAATAATTAATTGTAAGACCACGCAGATCAAATTATTATTATAATATGGCCGTAAACTAAATTAATCGCCAGTAAAAATCAATAAGCGAAGTCAAAATAGACTCACGGTCTGACGAGGTCGCTGTAAAACTATTTTGATTACGTACCCTTTATAGCATTAGATAATATACCTTTGACGTGATGTGAGTATCAAAATACTAGTTTTATGTTTTTTCATATTAAGTTTTCACGGATAATTATATTTTATACTTATATATATAAAGCTGAATAATTTCTTTGTTTGCTTGAGGCGCTAATATCAAGAACTTCTGATTTCAAAAATTCTTTCAGTGCTAGATAGCTTATTTATCGAGGAAGGCTATATTTACTAGCTGCGCCCCTCGGTTTCACCCATGTCACTCTGCTGCAGTGGGTCGGAGCGTGATATTTTGTAGACTATATGTTAATCCAGCTTATAAACTATCCGCGTGCAAACTTTCAGCCAAACGCATCAGGTAGTTTTTGCGTGAAAGAGCAAGAAACATACATACATCCACACACATACAAACTTTCGCATTTATAATATTAGTAGGATAAGATACCACAAGAACGGTAGTTACACGAGTGAATCCACGCGCGGGAAGCGAGTTAATCATAATATAGTATTAACTAAATTTTTATATTAAATAAATGCAACAAGTTGCGCTATAAAGATGTTTTAAGTTTTACTTCTTTAAATTTAAAATACTCTATCTGCTCCCACGGCATTTTAACGTAAACAGAGGGCCATTAGCTGGAATAAATAACAAAGAATTTACATTTAGAGAATAAGGCGTTGAGAGAAATAGTCTAGAAGAAAATTGCTAATTTAGAAGGATATGTTTGTAGAGAATTGGCCATTCAGAGAGAGTGGTGAAAACAAAACTCGCAATTCTTAGAATACTTCCTTGAAATTACTTCACAAACAATATATAAGATTCTACTAAAATATACGCCATTCTTTAAACAAGAAATAAATAATACATACATACATCCGATGCCCTCGTAAACCCGAAGTCCGAGAGGCCCGCGAACTGTAAAGTAGAGCGACAGTTGCACGAAACTCCTCTAAAATGCTAAAAGTCATAATCCCTCAATCTCATCGCTAGCGACCGTTTTGAGCCCAAGTCCAAGTCCCACAGGGTCCCACAAGCCGCCCTCTTGCGCAGTTTGCTTAGTTTGTAGTTTAAAAAAACAATTATTCCGGCTGGAGCTCTGCTCGCCTTTATGCCCGGTGAAGTAGCAAAAGCCTCGTGGCTACCTACGTACGTCCATCCGAAAAAAAGAAAAAAAAAGGCTTTTTTCCATAGCGGTAGGCAGAGACACCTTCCTTCCACTTGCTACGAGCCTGATATACCACTTTCGCCCCTTCTACATTCATTAATCTCCTCATGCAGGTCCTTCGGTTTAGTGTACTTTTAATCTGACCTTTCTTAACATCTTTTTTTTCGGACGGATATACGTAATTAGCCACGACGCTTTTGCTACTTCCTTCCTTTACCAGAGATCCAGCCTTAATAAATGGCTTTAAAGGTTCAAACTAAGCAACCTGCGCAAGAGCGCGCCCCTTGTGGGGCTTGGACCTCGGCACAAGGCGGTCGCTGGCTTAGGCTTAGGCGTTATGACTTTTAGTATTTTATTGGATTTTGTGCAACTATCGCTGTACTTTACAGTTCTTGGGCCTCTCGAACTTTGGGTCTACGAGAACATCGGATGGTTCTTTGCAAACTAAGAGTCAGGAGGACGAGGGAGGATTCTTAACAGTAAATAGTATTATGTATTATGTATAGTGATTAATAGAATAGTAATATTGACGGTAAATCGTTCTACCAATTAATAGCATGATTGAAAACCCCGGTGTATATATAAAGCCAATATTAATAAGCAGTATCTACAACATTTCTGAGACCTTAGTGTAGCTCTAATCTTGTTGCATCATAATGGACTGATGCAGGCAAGGGCTTGTGATAAATGGGGCTATTTAAACATCGTAAAAGCTAAAATCAGAGCTATTAAGAACACATCATTATATTGTATTGGTAGTCGAATGCAGTCAACTTTGTATGCTAAACCAGAAGAATTAATTTATGGCAATTGTTAACAAAATATCAACAATTTGTCATTTTTTTTATGTATGCTTTTATATTGTAGCTTTTAATTTTTTTTTTTTCATGTATATTTTTCTCCCAGCCTTCGTGGTGTCGCGGTGTAACTCTCGTTTTTAGTCGTTTTTAGTCTTGGAGATCGTGGGTTCGATCCCCATGCCAGGCTTGGACCTCGGCACAGGGCGGTCGCTGGCGATGTGATTGAGGGATTATGACTTTTAGTTTTTTTAGGGGGTTTTGTGCAACTGTCGCTCTACTTTATAGTTCGCGGGCCTCTCGGAATTCGGGTCTACGGGGTTATCTGATGGTTCTCTGCAAGCTAAGGGTCGGGAGGATGTTGAGCATCAAAAATAAAATAGATGTACATATATTGTTAAATGTTTTTGAAAACTTCACGGAAATGTTTTCCATATCCTATGTTTCAAAATTGAGATTAATCAAATTCGACCCCCTTAGACACGTGTTATAAAAGAGATGGATAAATCTCGATGACCGGTAGGGTTCCACCGTAGCCTATTGGTTAAGGCATTAGGGGCTTAACCTAAGATGCAGGTTCGGGTCCAGTCGGTGGTCGAATTTTATTAATCTCAGTTTTGAAACAAAGTACATATTATTATATTACTTATCAGGAACGGTAATCCTATTTAATTCTAATAAATAATTGAATATAGTATGGTTTACAATACAACAATTCAAATGTGAATGCTAGCTATTTCTGTCATCCAGGGAATCGACAAAGAATTTCATTGTTTATGTATTTCTATCATTTGCCAAGCTTCAACTATTGCGATGCTAATTATTGTATGTTTGTATTTCTGGTTTCGCAATGCGTTTGAAATATAAGTATATGTACGAACGAAACTAAGTACGTTATAAATATGATTTTTTTTTTTTTTTTTTAAATACAACTCACTAAATTAAATACAACAATCCCTGTGTCGCGGGGGACTTTACAAACACTCATTTCACGGACACAAAGAACACCCAGACTCAGAACAACTATTTGTGGTTCACACAAATAATTGTCCCGGGTGGGAATCGAACCCAGAACACCAGGTCTCAGAAGAAACTATCGTAACCACTGAGCCACCGGTGCAGTCATAACCATATTAAAGGTTGGTTTGGTGTAAAAAATTGTAGGTTTGGTAATAAATATAAAAAGTAGTATAAATCCCGGAGGTCGTGGGTCCCCACGTCGGACAAGATATTATATTTATGTAAAATCCAAGATTTTTTTCAGGTCTGAGGGACTTCCCTCCGTGTCTCGGAAAGCACGATAAGCCGTTAGTTCCGATTGTCATAACATCTTTAAAAATCGTATACCATGGAACGGACAGCAGCGTTTGCCTGTGTGCTACAACATAATAACAACTACGGTCACTAGCTTGCTTGACACGTGTTAACTTTGGCAAGACGAATTAAATACGGGCTGATGATGATAAAGTAGAAAAGCCAACTCTTGAACTAGGGTCATTAATCCCTGTGTCTCGGGGGACTTTACAAACACACTATCTATGGTCCACACACTAAGTGAGAATTGAACCCGGACCTTTAGGTTTTAATAACAACTGCCTGTTTATAACTACAAGTGGCCGTAGCCCAATGGCTATGCCGTCGTCGCTCGCCGTCATCATTGATCGTCGGTTCGATCCCCACAAATTGCACTACTGACGTGAAACGACTCGTAACACAAGCATTTTAGCCTAGCACGAGGGGTTAACAAGAATACTAGTAGTGTGAATAAACTTCGTTAGTAATCTTTAAAAAAATAAAAACCCACTGCACAGAGATAGATTATTGCAAGCCAATTATATCAGTAGCTCTCACATCATCGTTTCGCCAATTTCCATTTATTTGATACACGAAAATAAAGTCCGAATGGAAAATATTATTTTAAATCCTCAATTTTTCAATAGCCACTTGTTGGTGTGAATATGAAAAAGTATTTATAACTGGAAGCAAATACTCTGAGTCATTCTGTAACGGGTTCGATGCAGCAGCGACCTTCGTGAATTAATTATTATAAGTCTTGATTACAGTTCTCGGGCCTCTCAGACTTCGGGTCTACGAGAACATCGGATGGTTCTTTGCAAACTAAGAGTCGGGAGGACGAGGGAGGATTCTTAACAGTAAATAGTATTATGTATACTGATTAATAGAATAGTACTATGGTAAATCGTTCTACCCATTAATAGCAATGATTGAAACACCCGGTGTATATATATATGTATATAAAGTCAATGTTAATAAGCAGTATCTACAACATTCCTAAGACCTTAGTGTAGCTCTAATCTTGTTGCATCATAATGGACTGATGCAGGCAAGGGCTTGTGATGAATGGGGCATTTAAACATCGTAAAAGCTAAAATCAGAGCTATTAAGAACACATCATTATATTATATAGGTAGTTGAATGCAGTCAACTTTGTATGCTAAGCCAGAAGAATTAATTTATGGCAATTGTTAACAAAATATCAACAATTTGTCATTTTTTTTATGTATGCTTTTATATTGTAGCTTTTAGTTCATGTATATTTTTCTCCCAGCCTTCGTAGTGTCGCGGTGTAACTCTCGTTTTTAGTCGTTTTTAGTCTTGGAGATCGTGGGTTCGATCCCCATGCCAGGCAAGAAATCTTTGTGTAAAATTTAAGGTTACTTTCCGGGTCTGACCTCCGTGCCTGGGGAAGCACGATAGGCTTATCGTGCTTCCCAAAGCACGTTAAACATCCCTCTTGTTATAAAATCATCTAAAAATATCACATGGGAACGGGCCGCAACGTTTTACTGTGTATTACGACATAATGCGGTCACCAACCCGCCTGCCAAGCGTGGTGACTATGGCAAACACTACTTGGGAGGACGTCCATGTTCAGCTGTGGACGTTATACAATAAAACACAATTCACGGACACAAGGTACATCCGAACGCAGAACAACTATCACACAAATAATAATTATCCCGGGTGGGAATCGACAACACCAGGTCTAAGAAGCCACTAACACAGCCACAAAACCACCACCAGCCTCTACGTCTACTTTGCATGATACATTTTTAAAGTTTAAACCTAAGTGCTTTCCTAATCTAGTCAGTTTAACTCAAAGGAGTAATATTTTTAAAGAGCGATTATAAATGATTTATTACTTTTTTATATTTTATGGTACATACTATTTACTTTAGTGGCAATACTGATTACCACCAGCAAATATCTATAAACCCCATACCCCACAAAAAAACAACACGCCAAATTACTAAAAATTTACGAGTGTTGCAATAAAACGTTAATCGAGTTATATCGAATGTGTAAATCGATTGAGCCAAAAATTAACAAGAATATCGATTAAAATGAGATGGACCGTAAAAATCGTTGATAGACATTCGTCATTATGAATCTTGATATATCCGATACTGAAAGCATCAGATGAGAGATCAGATGCCATGATGTCATGTGAAGAGACTTTCAGCTTCAGAATATAATTGATAGGTGTACACATTCGTCATAGACTAAATTAAATTAGTGCTATTTAGTATACTATGTTAAAGTATGGTTAGTGTCATAATCATTATTTGTTTACCGGAAGGACATAATATGTAGTTAGCCACGAGTGTTTTGCTACTTTAGTGGGTATTAAGGCTGTTTAATCAATTAAACATTGCTCCGTATATATACAAACTAAGCAACCAGCGCTAGAAGGCGTTCTCTGTGGGACCCGGGCCTCGGCCTGGCGGGGGGAATAAGGAATAATGTCTTAATATTGTTAGGGGTATTTTATGCAACTATCATCATAATTTATCATGAGACGTACATATACCTGAGTGTTTTAATGAGGTTGTTGTGACATTACCCTTTAGGTAGCAATGGTGCTTCGTGCAACCATAACTGCAACATATCTTTTTTGAATTGAAAACACATTTAGTTAAATTAAATCTACTATGCATTTGTCTCGTGGAATGTATACGTAGCGCGGAATCACGTCTATAAAAAAACCGGTAAAGTGCGAGTCGGACTCGCGCACAAAGGGTTCTGTACCATTTTCAAGTGCCTACCTTTTGACGTTATTGAGCGTCGAGCAAAAAAGAGTTTTTTGTAACGGGGGCTCCGTTACAACAAACCTTAAAAATTATTTTATGAAATTTTTAGGATTTTTTCAATAGCGGCATTAGAAATACATCATCTGTGAAAACTTCACATGTGACAGACAGACAGACAGTGAAGTATTAGTAATAGTTTCCCGTTTTTACCCTTCGGGTACAGAACCCTAGATAACCACTATTTCTATTGACAGCCTTACGGCAGCATCATTGTTCACTATCCAGTATCGATAATGGATCAGCGATCTATATTGTTACCGGAACACTGATATCATTGTGTAATTGGCTGACCACTAATTTTAGGCTCAATGATATCGATCAGTTTTGAAGAAATTATGAAAAAATATAAGAAATAGCAGATCCTAATTGTGTAATACAGGTAAGGTCTTTGATAATAAAGATGAACAGATGACAGTGGTGTGTAGTAAAGCAGTAGCCTCCAAAGATTCGGCACCATTCGATCCCGGTTCATTACCATCAAAATAAAGTGATAAATATCTCCTTATTCTAAGTCAAATCCGTCTTGCGATTGATGTACCTTCTTGTAAGGTGTACTTTCTTCTTCAGACAAGCAGCTCATTTGTTGTTGTAACATACTCCATACAAAAATAACTCAGTTACCTTTTTAAAACATTAGAGGAGTTTACAAACACTCTCGGTAACGTTCCATTATCTATCTCAAACTTAAAAATTGCATTGCTTTATCAATATCATGTCTTAACATGAATATATTTTGGCATATTCATACCTTACGATTGGCAGGCGGATTGGTGATCCTGGTACTAGAAACCTGGTATAATGTTCTTTAAGCATATGTAAACGATCATTTACCACCCCTTACATATTACCGAGCCAATCAAGTGACACACATTAAGTAGTTTTAGATTAAGTTAAGTCCACTTCCAGATATTATCTGCCAAAACATTTCATACTAAATGGTAACATCCTTTTTTCATCAGCCAAGAGGACTGCACCGTATCTATGAAGTATGTATGGCCCACAAAAAACCTCACGAAGTTCATCGGGTACCTAATTTCTCAGCCACGGGAGTCTCTCTTATGGCATTCACTGCAGGATTATTTCTTCATATCAGTTCATTTCATCCTCTAAGGGTCAAATGACTTCTCTGCCCCTCTAATCTTTGCTGCGGGCATGACACATCGGTGCGGTGTCTGGCTCGACGCCAGGCCGTCTCAACTCCACAGTTAAACAGTTATTTGAGTTTAATCGCATCGTTTTGAGCACTTGAAACAATAACTGTTAGTGTTTGCTCCTGAAATACATGGACTAAGTAGGTACCAACCAGAATTAAGGCCATAATGTTAACTGAATTGAAGGTTCAATTGTTTGATATTCAATCTGGAATTAAATATTCCACAAAATAAAAAAACACTGAATCTTCAAATCTGAAAAGACCTGTTTGAATAAACCGATCGGATTACGCAACGCTGTAAAAGGATCATGTACATATATAATTGCTAGATATTAATTAAAAATATCGAGGGTGAAAAGAGTAATGACGACACCATGAGGGATATTGAATTATATACTTTATAAATATTACATAAAAAATTAAATTAATAAATAACAACCATGGTGTCACTTAGCCCAATTAGACTTTCAACCGTCAATAAAATCATTTTTTTTATGTGAGTAAATCTGTATTCTTTTTGATAAAATAAACATCTAAAAGGAGAATGAGATTACCTGGGCATGTCGGATTCCTTTGCGGTGGTCTCTTTCGCTACGGTAAATAGAAATTACCAAAGTGAAGTACACTATATTCTGAAGTAAACTCATGGTGATAGGTATCGAATATAAGTGTACGTAATCTTTGAAAATTCAATTACAATTTCTCATTTTATTGTTGTATTAATTATGCTTATAATTTTTTTTCTGTGACTTGACATTTGTAATGTTTTAGGTAGTCGTAATTTTAGATTTTGTGGGTCCCATAATGTTCTAAATTTAAATTATACATTTTTTACATTACAATCAATCGCCTTCGTTTGACGTTCCATCCTAAAACTCAGACATTGGCTAAATTGTGGTAGCCTCATCAGAACAAACCACCACCAAGACCACACCAGAAGAACTGAAGATATTTGAATGTGCAGTCAGCCTAAGAATGCTCTTAAACCCTGATGATCACATTTAGCAACAAACTCTGCTACAATAATATTAATATTTAATGATTGCACAATGTAATCGTAAATTACTGCTAACATTATCTATATATATTATATGGTTTTTATCATCGACCGAGATCCATTAAAACACTAATTCTAAATTATATTGTATATATTCTTCTGATTGACATCACTAAGTAGGTTAATTTTATACAACACTTTACTAATCATAATTTATTTTTAAATTTAGCTCCCGTCCCCGTTTCCCCGTGGGGAATTTATCATAAAATATACTCTATGTTAATCCTGGATACATTATCCAGGATTAAAATAGAGTATATAATATAATAGCTTAATAATGGCGAAAGAATTATTAAAATCTGTCAAACAACTGTTATGCCCGGTGAAGTAGTAAAAGCCTCAGGGCTAACTACATATGTCCGTCCAAAAAAAAAAAAAGGTCAAACAACTTTTGAGTTTATTCGTAACAAACATACGTAAAAAAAATATAAAAATACAAATTAACTCTTTATAACATTAGTATAGATAACGTTACTTAGTAACACGATCAAAAATATGGACGTAAGAGGATTTCTTTCGATTAAAATTAATATACTATTGGATGTCTGTTGACAAACGTTTAAATCGAATGTGTTAAAATTTGGCATAAGTACGTTATTTTTCACTAATATGGGGGAAGGGCAGAGCCGCTGAAATCGAGACAGAAAAAAAAAATTAAACTGTCGTATAAAATTATCTAGGTATCTTCTTTTTTTAAATATATCAAAATGAGTGTTGGCTGCGTCTCCAAAATGTCATTACCAAACGATTTTCGTTAGATTTAGACAAGTGTCATTCACATGAGTAATGAGAATATTTAAATAAAGAAATGTCTAAATGTACTGCACATAGCACTCAGATCTCCACCCTTCCGATCCAGTCCTTTTCGGTAGCCGGAGTGGACTTCAAGTCATCCAATCCATCTTAGTTCATCTTGCTGGGTGGCGTCTCACCTTAGGTTTAACGAGACGCGGTCTCCACGCTATGGCGCATCTATTCCAACATCTGTCGGACCTTCTGTAGACATGGCCAGCCCATTCCCACTTCAACTTGCTTTTTCTGAAGGCCACTAACTTTAATTTTCTGTTGGATAACTTTTTTTTTTTTCTTTTTTTTAAAAAGACAACTCCCGCACTATGGAAATAAATCCCTGTGTCGCGGAGGACTTTACAAACATTCATTTCACGGACACATAGAACACATCCAGACTCAGAACAACTATTTGTGGTTCACACAAATAATTGTCCCGGGTGGGAATCGAACCCAGAACACCAGGTCTCAGAGGCAACTATCGTAACCACTGAGCCACTGCAAAGTATCTATTAGAAAAACCCCGTGGCAATATTAGGGCAAGATTACTGCAATATTAATCATGTTTCTTGCTATCCAAGGTCTGTAAAGGGGAGGGCCATGTTCAGCAGTGGCTTTTCACATGCTGTTGAAGTGTTTTTTTGCCTTGATTAAATCAAACCCACGATCTCTCAATACTCACATCGCTAATCTACGGAGGAACGGTAATATAGTAGGTACTATATATGTATTATTTCAAATAATAGCTAAAATGTTTGTGCGATACAGTCAGCAGATAAATATCGTCAATATGATTGACGTATTATGTGTGTCGTGTTGTATGTAGAATGCTCTGCCAAGAATGTCCGATTGTCGAGTTTATTTTAGTTTTTACGGAAAAAAAATAAAATCTTTGTTGCCAGATATTTTATCGTTGCTTAGTCGTTAATCGTTATTTTGTCCACTTTTATTGGAGTTTTATTTATAGTGGTTTTTACAATTGGTACGATGATGCATATGATTTTAGTGTTCAAAGATAGTACTTTGACCAAGATAAAATAATAAAAAATCACATTACGCGTATTAAGAAAGAAGAAAATTGAATAAAAACGTAAAATTAAGCATTTAAATTTGGGATTAACTAGCCAAGAATAATCTCAATTTACCTTCTAATACTCTAATAGTATCAGCCCATTTACGTACACTTTTTTTTTGTTGTCCGGGGGGAATACCTTTACGCGCGCTGGCGGTGGGATATATAGGACTCGCCCTCTCCATAACGTGGTATGCTAAACTCATACCACGAGGAGAGGACCCTACACAACTAAAATCCCCCGGACACTCCTACGGTCCGCCGTTGGCGGGGGCCGGGTACGCATAAGCAATCCGGCCCCCATTTACGTACACTGCTGAACATGCCAAGAAAACCAAATGTATCAAATTTGTAATGCCTGCCATGTTAATCTAGAAACTGTGGACTCGACCCTCTTTCTAGGCTTGACACTAGACAAGAAACTTCAATGGAGTCCCCATATTTCTTGTCTCGCTGGAAAATTGAGCTCAGCTGCTTACGCGGTTAGAAAAGTACGGGAACTCACTAATGTAGAAACTGCACGTTTAGTCTACTTTAGTTATTTTCACAGTATTATGTCCTATGGCATTCTGCTTTGGGGTAAAGCTGCTGATATTCAAAGCATTTTTATACTACAAAAACGTGCAGTTCGTTCTATTTATCAACTAAGTACGAGATTCTCCTTAAGAGACTTTTTTAAGGACATAGATATACTAACAGTCGCTTCGCAATACATTTATGCCAATATAATCTATGTCCGGCAAAATATTAACCTTTTTAACAAAAGAAGTGACATACACACAATAAACACTAGATATAAGCATAAACTTTGCACCGAATACCATCGCCTACAAAAAGTACACTCATCTTTTCGATACCAGAAGTATCAATTAACGTAAGGGACATTTTGGCAAAAATGAGTTATATACATCATTGGATTCAGAATTTCCCGCTCTCTCTATGGATATTATTAAAATTTCTCTATCGTTCAGAAAATTTCCCTTACATTACAAATTTTTGAACTGCGTAAAACGATTTATGACAAAAAAAATGATTTAACAGTCATCATAATTTTTTCTTCTCAGAAAAATAAAGTAAGTCATAGTATTAAATAATTTACGCTCTTACCTTAAACCTTAAATCAGACAATTTTAATAACATGTTCCTTACATTAATTAATGATTAGAGTTTTTTTTATTATTATTCCCTTACATTAATTAGTATGGTAATCGGCACAACAATATGTATATTTCTTATATTAATATTCATACCATTTATATTTATTTATTCATCTTACAACGATTCATGCACCTCTTATTCGATCTTCTTTCCATACATCCATTCGTTCCTTCTATTCATCATTTCTATTTTCACTGCCATCATACTAATCATCTTTCACACAATTCATATTCCATGTTTTCATCGGTTTTTCGTTTAAGTACATTCAAATTTAAATCTTTATTGCTTCCATGGTAGTGTATATGTACATTAGGTCTTAAAATGTTTCTATTTTATGTTGTATTACTAATATTTATGTACGCTATAATGGGATTTGCTAATAAGCAAAGTTTTAAGTTTTTTTTTAATATCTCTATTTTGGATTATTTTCTGATGATTTTTGGTAACTTATTAAATATTTTTATATATAAGTACATGGCTTACGGACTGGTTGCATGTAAATTTAATTGAGATGTATTATGGGTATAATGGTATATTTAATTTACCTTTATTTCTTAAAGAGTATTTTAAATTTTTGTCTTAGACAGTCGTAAAAAGTTCTGAGTGTTTTTTAACAAATTTACAGGTTTCTAATATTTAAATAGATGGTAAAGTTAAAATAATATGTTTGATAAAATGAGGCTTACATGATTCTGTGCTATCCATATGGACAAGGATACGAATTAGTTTTTTCTGTGCTATGAAGATTGTGGGTGCATCTGTGCTATATAATATAATATGATTCCATAAGTGAGCCAGAAATAAGCGTAAGCATAACATCCAAGATATTGTGTTGTTGAGAGTGTGTTCAAGTTCGTTATTATTATTGTGACATAAAGTGAGAAGGGAAATGTCATATACGAATAGTACGCACTGTCCATTCAACACTTTAGAATGATCATTTATAAATATAAATGAGGAATAAAGGCGGAAACATATTCTTAAAACGCGACGTGACCTGATGCAACGCGACGCGTGTTGAGTCGAATCAAATGTGAATCACAGATTAGTTTAGTCGTATTGTTTTCTATAGGCCAGAATAACACTATGAACACCCGATGCGACGCGACGTGACATGTTCTTAGTGTAATTCTGGTCTATAGAAACCATACAACTAAAGTAATCTGTGATAGCTAAGCTATAAAACCTGAAACTAACGTGTACATTTGCTTGGAATTATTAATGTTGATTCATAACAACATTGATCATGCAAAGAACTTGTTTCTATGGTGTTAAAATACCATCAATTTTGGTAGATAATCTACAGTTACATTGAATGGCAACACTGTAAAAGTCCTTTACAATAGAATTACGTATAATTTTCTATTTCTCTTGCTGCTTACATTACGCTCAACGGGTTACACATAAAATATTAGTAATGTAAGGCACAACTAAACATCTTTTTTTAAAGTAAGGGACATGCTATATTTTAAACCACTGGGCATGACTAAATCTTTCGTTGATAGCATGAAAGAAGAGCTAATTCTAAGAAACTTTGCTCAAGATACAATTAAAATCGGAGCAGACAGTAAAAAGTTATAGACAGATTAAAAAAAATAAAATGATTTTTTGGCTCTCCTGAAAAACCGTGATTTGTCCCTTACATTAATTGATACTTCTGGTATCGTTTTGTGGGATTAGGAGTCCGTATGTATAACAGAATACCTGTACACCTACAAGAGTTACCTCATGATAGATTCAAGTCAACTGTTAAGAGGATTCTAATAAAAAGGGCTTATTATTCAGTAAACGACTATTTAAACGACAATAACGCTTGGTTGATCAGTGAAACACAGACAACATTATAAACTCAGTTATTGAAACAGTTTAAACATTGTTCAACTAAAGGTTTAATATTAATAGACTTGTAGATATCCCCACTTTAGTTCGTCATGCTCCCGTTGTCTGTCATTGCTTGCGGTGGCGGTGTGGGGGGGGTCGCCACCTTCCCTCTAATATGGCGAGGGAGGCGATGGCTGCGTCACACGTCATACTCGTGAACGGGTGCTGCTTGTGGTGACTGGTCGGCTGTTGTCGGGGTTATGTTATGTTATTTATATTTTATATTTTGGTAATTCATTCTTGCTATTGTTTATAATTATTATTAAAGGTATATCCTTTGGTTGAACTTGTGTAAATTGTCATATTGTAAATGTATGTGAATGCATCCGCCATTAGGTTTCTTTGTAGGAGATTGTTTGTGCCTGAGTAAACTTTAATATCTACATTATAGTATTTACTGTATAATTTTTTTTTTTTCTTTTCTTATTGAACTCCTGGTCGGTATTAATTGACCAGGTAATAAATGGTACTGTGCTTGCATTCGCTTACATCATATATACATTGTACAATATTACATGATTGTGATAAAAGACTTGACATAAAAAAAAAAAAGAAACAGAGCAAAAGAGACAAAAAAAAAATCTCGGAGTTTCTTTCTTCCTTTCTTCTCCGGGTCGTCCACTTAGGTAGGAAAGGTTGCAGGTTAGCTAGGGTAGGATCCTCGACGGCATGGCCGAGGACCGCGTTGTTACTTATTCCCCGAACTGTGATCTCGTGCCAGCGATCATCACCACTGTTCGTAAATTTACTCTTTACTCTAGTGGCACCCTGAGCGTTGGTCCTAACCCCTTAAGGGTGCCCTCAGGTGGATGTCGCTTAAACTGTAGCCGGATTCTTTGAAGTTAATTTTAATTTTAGACCTGTTACCTTTAAGGCATCTTACTATACCTAATGTGTACATTTGTCATTTATCGCTCGACAGACGGACAGACTGATTAAAAATTCTGTAAGATCAAATAATTATAACAATGTTTTTAGCTACTTAAGTGATACTTTAGTGATTTAGTCTTATACAGTGTAATTTTGACAAGTACAAGTGTATGTAAATACCTAAGTGCTGAATAAATTCCATTATTTCATTATTATTTCATGGGACATGGGTCTTAATAGACCATGGCAAGCCAGGGTGGTAGAGGATATTGCCATAATCACCATAGTTGGCCGGCGAATTGGTAATTGCAGTAAGATGGTGAGTATCGAGTTGAGTTGAGATGCTGCTGCAGGTGTATTTTCCTCTTAAGACATCAATAGGAAGTCATGGTGTGGTATATTCTAAGCTGAACACCACACAGCTTCATGACAAAATAATTATCATTGATGTATATGAAAAAGCAACTCCTTGTTAGACATCTCCACAGCATTGGGGGCAATGTGAAATATCATGAACAAAAAACCGGCGTTAGGTAGTTATTAGTCAGAGCAATTCTGAGGCGCGATTTGTGGATACGGGCAGGTGCGGTTCGCCCAGATGCGATTCGTACGGGTGCGCTAAGCAAACTACCTCGTACTTAACACCCTCAGACCAAATAAAATAGTAAATAGAATAGAATAGAATTATCTTCATTCAAGTAACATGACTCAATAAATTAGTACCCAAGACTTAAAACTATATTAGTAACATATATAACAACACTACACAAAAACACATAAATAGTAGTGGATTACCGCGGTGGCAACCCATGTGAGATAGCACAACAGTTACAGTGACCCACGAAAACACAGTCAAGGCGACTTGAAATCATGCCTAGGATACTGTTGGAGACGCCCCACACCCTGCGTAAAGACGGCTTTAAGGTTTTAATGCACCGGTGACTCAGTGTTTACGGCAGTTGTTTCTGAGACCTGGTATTCTGGGTTCGATTCTCAGTCGTGATTTTTTTGTGCTAACCACAGATAGTTCTTCTGAGTGTGGGTTACCTATGTGTCCATGAATTGAATGTTTGATGAGAGGGATGAGATGTATTTTTAAAGAGTGAAGAGGTTGTTTGTATTGATTTGGCAATTATATATTTTTTCAATTTATTTATATTAATACAGTTGTAATAATTAAATAGTACCAGTCCAATAGTGGATACCGGTCTTCATTAAAACTGTCTGGCACTTAGTCTGTGGAACATTATATTTTTTGTTCATCGGTAGTAATATTATCTGATGACCTTGCTGAGATATTTGAGAAAACACAACCACTTCCTCTTCTTACTCATCATTATGAGTAAGAGCTGAGAGGATTCCATTGAGAAGATGTTTATAATTTCTTAATGGAATTATCATCATCATAATATCAGTCTGTTGTCATTCACTGCTGAACTTGCTAGCGGTCTGCATCAACTGACTCCTTGCGACCTTTATGAGGTCGTCGGTCGGTCGGTAATATTTTATAAATCAATGATCTCACAAGGGGATTTGAAAAGTTAGTGTTTTGGAATAGCAGGGCAGCTCGTTCTTTGTAATATACCTAATTTTTCTATCTTTATGTTCAATCTTATTTAAGGTAGACTTACCGATTCGGTCATTGTAACTCATGTACGCCAAGATCAAAAGTGGCACATATAGACCAGCTCTAAGCTGTTAGGCTCGGGCTGGTCCAAGGGCATCTAAATGTCTTGGATCCCGCAACGAGTTTAATCTAAAAGTTTATAGCTACTCCTGTAAACTTTTAGATTTTGTGCTGGAAACACATATTTTAATCATTTATGAAATTTTACTTTGAAGTTAATTTTCACAGAGTTGGCTTGTAAGATGTATCTTACATTAAAGAAAACATATATTTGTTATTTACTGTACCTATCGTATTAATAAGTAATATAAATATATTAATTAACAGATTTAATAACGAAAATAAATAACTTTAAAAGCAGTAGTGACAATGCATGGATAGTTGGTGGCACATGTATCGAAATTATATAAAAATAACGAAATTTAAAATGATATCGACACGCTTAGGTCAAATAAATCAATCTTATCATTCAAATAATATAAATTAGGTACATTATCTAAAGCTGACCAATTGAGATAAGTAGGCTTTCTTCTCGGAGGTCCGATCTAGTATATACCAAAAACTTCGAAATTGGTTCAATCATTTCGGCGTAAATATTAGCAACATTATTTTAGAATAAAACTTTATGATATATCTTTGAATGCCGGCTTACGCTACCAAACAGTAATTATGGCATCAAAATAAATTAAAAACAAAAAATGAAACTTAAACCGTTCTAAAAAGTTAATCGTATTATGCAAGGAGCACACGTGCGCGTATGTTCACAAGAAAAAAGGTATCTCGACCCACATAAGCGCGCGATCTTTGTCGGGCTATTATTAGGTCAGCTGAAATAGCCGTCAGGGCGCACGACCGATTTAGATCTCATTCGTTTGTTCTACGATTGTCACTAACTGTGGCGCCTTCGATGTTTCGAATGAATCGGATACGCATTGCAAAAGATGCGCGTGTTACCTTCCTAAGCTCGTCGTGAGAATTGCTGTAGTGAAAAAAAAAAACAAATATCGATTCTCGAACGTCAAATTCGTGGATTATGGTTTATATATTTTTTAATTCGTTGTTTATATAATTATTTTTTTAATTGTTTTTTTTTTAATTCTACGGTCTGTAACTGTCAATTGTGTATTTTAATTAGGCAGTATTATTAAGAAGTTTAGTATTGCGCAAGATTTTGAAAATAATGGCAACTGATATAAGGTTTCTTTTACTAAATTGCGTAGTGTTTGTTATTTCTAAGATAATCTAGTAGAGTTTAATATAATATTGCGTCTATAGAACTTGGTATGTATGTGGCTGCAACCCTGAATTTAGAGCAAAGATTTATATTCTGCTAAAACTGAATGAGCACATAATAAACAGATTATGTGCAGAAATTGCAAACACCAGAAATAGTTGAGTTTCAAATAGCAATTTTCATGAATGTTTAAGAAACGATTGAAACTGTGCACACATAACAGTAGATACCTAATTAATCAGATTGCTGGTTAAAATATATTGAATAAAATAATTCTATTACAATATTTTAATAAAATATTTAAGTGCTTTGCAAAAATATTACTACTTAATAGGGATTTTTAAATATTTTCTAATTGTATCTAATAAATTACGATAAATTAAATATTTTATTAAATTTTAATATATGGTTATTATGTAAATTATTACCTAAAAATATGAGCCGCAACTCAACTAAAGCAAAACATGAAACAAAAATTATTTATTGACAGTCAGTCAATAAATTATTCTTGATCCATCTTTTCCTTGCACTGTATGCTTATGTGTTCATATTTATATTCATTAATATTCTTATTCATTTATTGCACACTATGTGTAGGTATAAATAAGTTGTTACAAAGACAAAACCAGTACAAAGTATGGAGGGTCGGGCATGGCAAGTTAGAAGAGAGAAGGACGCAATAAATTTATTCTTCAAAAATCTAAAATAATTTTATCATAATTAGCAACTAATTTAGTGAAATATATATATTCTTATTACTTATAAGAATATATATATTTCACTAATAAAAATAATATATATATATATATATATATATATTGCATTTAAGTGTATTGTTTGTAAACTCTCTCGCGATACAGAGATAGATTTCCTTGGTCTTCGGTAAAAGTAAAACAAGCCTGAGTTACTCCTTATAATATCAGCTTTCTACCAGTAAAGTACCGTCTGAATCTGCCCAGTAGCCCAATGGATAGGGCGTCGGACTTGTGATATTGAGGTCGCCGATTCGAACCCCAACCATTGCACTACCGACGTGAACCCGTCTCGTTCTCTGTGTCTCGTAACACAAGCATTTCAGCTTAGCTCGAGGGGTTAACAAGAATACTAGTAGACTGCAAAACTCTGCAAGTAACCTGTAAAAAAGAAGAAAAATAATTCGGTACTACCGATTTTTTTTGGAGATTAAGCAAAACACACCAACAAACAAAATACTAACTTATATTATGTCGTATATAATTACCAGTAAAGTACTGAGATTAGCTGCAACAAACGCATATACAAATATATATTTTTTTTAAATTCTGTTTTTCTCTATATACATTCATAGGCATTTAGTAAGGCTGTACTTTTTCTATTACAAACAGACTCAAAATGTTTTTAAATTATAACATTCACTGATTACTAACTAATATTTTTTATAGACTTAAATATTATTATTATTTTTAATTTATTTTTCTTACTCCCTTTTTAGGTAAAGAGCTGTCGTACGGGCCTTGACCAAGCGCGACAGGTTAAATTGTAAATGAGGATGTAATTCTAGAGGATGACATAAATTTCCTGGTGATGCGACACGTATTTAAAATTGTTGCTTTCTGTAAAAGGTAGAATAGGCTACTGGGTATTTGTAAAATATCTAGGCTTTGAGTCAGAGTCTGTGGTATGATGCCAGTAGAGGATAAGACAATGGGTACTATATGGATTATTATTATTATTATTATTTGTGATCAGGCAAGCAGTTGATTCAACTGGTAAGTGCCTGTATCCTGCTCTTCTCTACTAGTTTCTATTGCAGCTGAGATGTTTGTCGAGTCTATTTTTGAATTGGTTCACATTTTGGGCTGAAATTACGCTTTCTGGGAGTTTATTCCACGCTTTCACTATTCTAAAAGTGTTTATGAGGGTTGTTGTGAGATAAACTGGTACACAATTTAAGATGGTGGCCTCGTAAATGGGAATTATCATTGCGTAGGAATAGTTTATCAAAGCCTTCTATGTCATAATGCCCATTTAAGATCTTGAACGTCTCAATTAGATCCCCACGTTCCCTACGATCTTTTAGTGTTGTGAGTTTCAGGATTTCTCTGCGTTCCTCATATGAACGTCGTTTCAGTAATGGTGGTACTTTGGTGAAATTACGTTGTACTTTCTCCAGAAGATCTATGTCCTTGATAAAATAGGGGTTCCAGACTTGAAACGCATACTCTAGGAATGGCCTGATGATGGTTTTGTGTATCTTGAGCATCATTTCTGGAGTTATGACTCCAAAGGCTTTCCTAGTTAGATAAATAAGACTTTTGGCTTTCTTAGTGATTGTTGTTATGTGTGCTTCCCATTTCAGGTCTTCTGATATCTTTACTCCTAAGTATGTCTGAACCTTTATATCCATCAGCGCAGTATTTCCCAGCGTATAAGTCTTTCGCCTTATACGCTGTAAATATGCCTTTACAAAGCATAGAATTGTTATACATGTATCTTTAATGTGATTGTGTTTTTTTATATTTACAGAGAAAATTCCGAAAAAATATTTCAATATAAGGCACAGTCTACAAAATAAATAGGTTTACAGAGTGAAACGCATAAAATTTATTGGTACACGTTATTGAGATTCTATACATTATGTACTATGTACACATGACGAGCTTAAACTCATTTATAAGAGAAAATACACATATACAACTAAAAGTAGCTAATTTAAAATAAAACGAACTTATAAAATGCGAGTTAGTGAAAAGAATTTACTATTATACCTATGTATTTGAACGCAGCTAGCAGCGAATTTTTCACCCATAAAGAATTATTAGCTATCGTAGTTGCATTTAAACATATTTATCTATTTACATTTGTAGCGACAACTATAGTAGCCGCACAAAACTACAAGTGAACGAGCGAGGCCTTCTACCACCAAGCATCCCAACTAACCTGCATCGCGCAATACGAGTTCGTAAGCCAATTCGAACATATACAAGTTCCAAACAGTAACAAATCGCCGTCGGCCGCCGGGCACACCACCTCACTCGACAAAGAAGATATTCATTATCTGTGGAGGAACATCACCAACCGTTTCTCTACACATTATTTGATACAGAAACCTATATCTTTGGTTGACTGTACAATAATTGTTTATTCAGCGAAATGTTTTTATTATTTACTAGCTACGCCCTACGGTTTTACCCGCGTTGCTCTGTTCCAGTGGGTCGGAGCGTGATTTTTTGTAGCCTATATGATAATCGAGCTTATTAACTATCCCCGTACAAAGTTTAAGCCACATCAATTCAGTAGTTTCTTCTGTTTAGACAAATGTCGTCTTACCAACTACTCTTTAGTTGATTGCAGGGGCGGATCTACATATAGGCGTGTTGGGCTGTAACCCAAGGCGCTGTTGATAGAATCGGCTGCTTTTTCTCTTTGTGCTGGAATTTGCATTATGCATTCTCTCCACCGCAGCCGTGGGGTATGTAAGATTCCTCTCTCGCCATCGCACTGTTTCAAAAATAAAGAAACATGATAATAAAAAATAGTAAAAAATTTGATAGGTACGCCTCTTAATCGTGTTAGTCAAGTGCTCCGGAATATGATGGTCCGCCGTTATTTTATTATTTTCTTTGATTGATTTATTTATTAGTTATGTACGCACTAAATAGCAAATATAAGTATCAATACAAGGAACGACAACCTCCGTAGCGTAGCGGTATTTGGCTCGCTTAAAAACTCGGAGGTCGTGAGTTCGATCCCCGCGCCGGACAGAAAATCTTTTTGTAAATTCTAAGATTTCTTTCCGGTCTGATTGGTTTAGGGACTACCGTCCCGATTGTTATAACATCTTCTATAATAATCGGATATTAAGGAACGGGCAACAGCGTTTCCTTGTGTGGTACAACATAATACTGCGGTCACCAACCCGCCTGCCAAGCGTGGTGACTATGGCAACTACCCTCTCTCGGGAGGAGGCCCATGTTCAGCAGTGGACGTTATACCGGCTGATGATGAATACAAAGAAAGCTTTGTGGTATACGGGCACTATGTATTTTTCATTTAGAAATCTCTGCCAGTAGTTCAGATACATTACGATGCCCTCGTAGACCCCAGCACAACAAACTCAAATACTACATGTACCTTCGCTTATATATTTTCCATAAATTAAATTCTCTTTAAATAAAAAACTAAAAAAAAGGAATATTTATGGTTTACGTCAATAAAAAATTGTTTTTTATTTATTAAGTATTTCATTATTATTTAATTATTTCACAAAAACATCACAGTGTAGAAGTGTCTTAATATTCAGTTTGGTGAGGTTTTTACTTTGAATTATAACCACGAAATAATAAGTTGCCGATTTAGTAGATAAACTTTTATACATTAAAATATATATGACTATTTATAATACTCTTTAGAAAAAGACAGGCATTTGAATATACAAAGTATTAGTCACCGTATCTAACAGAATACTAAAATACTGTCTAATAAATTTGCTAAATCATATACATAGAGCGTACAATTTTTGTCGGCCGTTGGCAGCTGGTATACGGAAGCTCGCATTGGTACGCATTGAGGCCGCCTTAGTATAGAAGGTGTATATAATATAGCATCGACTTTTTAGACTACGACAGTGTTTCCCAATTCCCACGTTTTGCGTACCCCTGGGGGACGCCAAACAGTGCAATGTTTCTCAATTAGTGGTATGCATACCCGTAGGAGTACGCCATTTTATAAAATTTTGCTTAGATACTGTCGGAAACAATATTTAGTTCTTTTTTCATAAGGATATAATATGGAGATAGTCACGAGGCTTTTGATATTTAACTGGACATTGAGACGAGCAGGTCTGTAACCTTATTAAATGGTTTAAAAACTATAAACTAAGCAAGCGATTGAGCAGCGGGTGGAATGCAGTTGAATATCGGAGTGTAAGTTTAGATTACTCATAAACCCCAGCATCAGTGGAACGTCGAGTTAATCTGCTTTTAACAACTTAAAAGCAGAACAAAGAGTAGATGCGGTATGGGCAAGATAGAGATTGCAAACCGGGCCGGGCCCGGCCATTTATCGGGCCCGGTCACCGGACCCGGTAAGAAAACAGCGCCAACTCGTAGAGTGTTCGCTGGCATGACAACCACTGCGAGTTGCAGTTAGTAATGGTAACACTCATTGTCTTAAAAACCAAAGTTAAAGAAAAATCATAATATTTTAGTTAATAAGAATTTGTTTTGTTTATAAAAAAGCTACCAAAGTTTATCTATCTATCTAATATAAGGTGTTATGACACGTTTAGTACTTTAAGCTGCGTTATTCGTTTCTTATTTTAATACTATGTTTTCAAATAGACACTATAAGGAGTAAAGAGAAAGACCTGCTTGTTTAAACCTATAAAAATGAATAATTACTAATACTTATGTTACTTTTCCGTCCATAAGTAAAAGTAATCAATTCTGTATTGAGTGTGATTTTGAGACTTGAGTGAGACTGATTATTGTGATAATTGTTCATAAGCCAGTTTGAAATAAATATTAACATTGAATCATTGTCTTTTATCATTCGTATATAGAAAATTTTCATAAAATACTTTAAAGGATTCATCGCTAAGGCTGCGTTTCCACAGAAGCTGAGCTGCGCGGAGTCAAGCAGAGACTTATAAAAATTGACCAATCACATTGCTCAAAATACACATCTCATCTCCGCTCCGATTCAGTAGAAACACTGTTAGCGGTGTTGAGAAGATTTACATTAAAATGTACATACGCGAAGATAAGCGGGGCACAGCGGTGTCGAGCTTAGTGGAGCTGTGCTTTGCGGGTGCGGGTGAAGCGGGGCTGTGCGGTGTGGAGTGGGGATGCGCGTGGTAGAGCGGTGTTGCGCGGGTTGGAGCAGGGCTGAAAGAGGTAACGAGACGTCAGGCGCGGGAGTTTGTTTGTTGCAGTTTGACCTGACACACACACACACCACACCGTACTGACTGAAAACAAAATGTATTCACAGCCCTGTTCAGCTCATCTCCAGCTCCGCTCCGCTAATCTCAGCTCTGGTCCGCTCCGGTCGCCTCAGCTCCGCTCGGCACCACTTCACCCAGCCCTGCACCGCTCATCTCTGAAGCTGCGCTTTAGCGGAAACACCTACCTATTTACACGGCTCTGCTCCGCTGAACTCCACGCAACTCCGCTTCTGTGGAAACGCACCCTAACACACAACCCGGCCGGGCCCGGCCGGGTTGAGAAACATACCGGGTTGCAATCATAATCGACCGTATACACGCCTGTAAATCCTAACGTTACTATCAAATTATTTAACAATATAATAATTAGCTTGCTGCTCCAATTATACATTAATTTATAGCATGTGATGTAATTTACACTTAAATATCCATTATCTGGAAGCTTACAGCTTTTATTGACATTGTACGCATGAAAATATATTTGAGGACCACTGGACTACGCTATACATTAGTTTTTATGCCACAGTTTCAACGAAAACTTATTATGCGATGTCTTTCGGTGTTCGCTGAATTGTTTCGCTTTTAGCTCGGCCAGTTTTACATGAATGCAAACATTCTTGAAATTCTAATTTTGGGTTGTTGGTACACTTTCAATAAGGTGCACACATGGTCAATTTCATAATTATCAGCCTGTATAACTTTAGGAGGGTTTAGCAATAGTTACCACGCAGGCGGGTTGGTGACCCCTATTTCTTCGGTATACGCTTGTTGAAGCTAAAAAGAAAATTATTTTCACCGTAGAACGTATGTATATAGTAAAATGTATGTATGTAGTAATGTATGTGCATATTTAACTGCAATAGCTACTTAGTAATACTACTGAAATATGAGGTCATTGCTTCAGGTATACTTGTCACACTAACACCTGGATTATTATACATTTCGATCAGTATCTTTGCCAAATTTTAGGAATTATAAACAGATTAAACATATTTACTACTGTTTATACTTTATGTGACGTGTCTAATGTCATCTAAATGCTGGAAATTATATCTTGAATTAAGTTAATTTCGCTGGAAAATATATTGTGCCGCCGGCTCTCCAAGTATTTATTATCCTCTATACTAATATTTTTAAGAGGAAAGATTTCATTGTTGGTTTGTTTGTATTGAATACGCTCCGAAACTAAAGGATTTGAAAAATTCTTTCACTGTTGGAAAGCTACACTACTCCCGGATGACATAGGCTATATTTAATTATGAAGTTCCTACGGGAACGGGAGTTACGCAGGTGAAACCGCGCGCGAGATGCTATATTAGTGCTAGTGTTTTATAATTCCACTGCTAGCAAAAGGTCTTTCTCGTGTTTCTTCACATACCTGCCACGATATGGACAGGTGGTTTACCGCAGCAAATTGCTATATACCTACAAAGAAACTAACTCTCGGCATTTCTTTAAGAAGAGTAGAGCTAGAGTTCGCCTATTTTGTAATAGCAAGTTGACCCAGCAAAATAGCAAAGGCCAGGTTTATATCTGTCCAAAACAGGAAAAGCCTGGGGGTTTCCAGTAAATGAGAATTACCAAATCTTCTACTTCACTTCAACAGCCACTTTATGTCCATTGCTATACATGGGCCTTCTCATTGCCGTGTGGTGTGACATTCTAAGCTGTGTGGTTTTCGGCTTAGAAAAGACGATCCCATGACTTCCCGTAGGTGTCGTAAGAGAGTCTCTTACGACACCTACGGGAATCATACAATCGCTTTATGGGTTTAATTCCCACTTTGGAAAACTATATACCCTATAGTTATTATATTATTATGATTGTACTGTCTCTTTCAGCACACAGGCATGCTTCGTGATGCAGGATTTTAAAACAAAATTTTATAATATCATGGTGTGTTTGAATCAGATTATGTCATCAAGTCAATTAGTAGATCCGTGAAGGCTGTCACCTACGAAATTCAGTGATTCATCGCGACTGATTTATAATGTGCTGAAGTCGAATCAGTCCCCTAATAGATATTATAATTCTCGTAAGTATATTAAATTAATGCAATTTATTCATTAATATCTGTATTCATAATTAAAGCAGAGACGTACACAGTCTTGAAGAGTAAGATAACTGCAACAAACGCTTCCTGAATTGTTTAAAATTGTAATAGCTTAAGTGCAAAAGGTAATCTTAGATGGTAGACAAGATTGCACGGCCATAAAAGATTATTCCTGCGACTGTGCCAAACTGGCAGCTGACAGCTTCGTTTCCTCTTTTTATACTTCGGTTCAAATCGCAAACTACAGAGATAGAATAATTTAAAAGTTTTAAAATGACGGTTTTGAATCCCTCTGAAATATGGTTATGTCTCTAGGATTAAATAGAAAAATAAATGTCGCAAAATATAATTACCACGAGTAAATTTTGTCTGTTCAATCAATCAGCTTTCTGTGTCCACTGCTGATTTGCGCCATAATACCCGGTCTTTCGCTACATCCAGTGTACTCCGTCTACCCTTTTCAGGTCGGTCCATCTTGTAGAGACGTCCTACTTTACGTTTCCCAAGACGTGGGTCTCCACTCTAGAACGCGTGTGCTCCAATAGCTGTCAGACCTTCTGTAGACACAGCCAGCCCATTGCCACTTCAACATGCTTATTCTACTGGCTATGTCGGTAGCTTTAGTTGTTTGTCGTATAATCTCATTGTGAAGTTTAACTTTCAGAGAAACTTCAACCATAGCTCGCTCCATAGCTCATTGAGCGCTATGGATTTGTGCACTTCATCATCATCATCAGCCCACATATCGTCCACTGTTGAACATAGGCCTTCTCTCGAGGGAGGGTATTAGCCATAGTCACCACGCTTGGCAGGCGGGTTGGTGATCCCAGTATTATGTCGTAACATAATAGGAACCGATGCTGCCTGCTCCTTGATATACGATTATAACAGATACAGATACGTGCTTTCCGAGGCACGGAGGGTAGTCCCTCAACGAACCAGACTCGGAACCAGAGATCTTAGAATTTACACAAAGATTCCCTGTCTGGCGTGGGGATTGAACCCCGACCTTCGAGATTTAAAGCGAGCCAAATACCGCTAGGCTACGGAGGTTGTCAGAGTGTGTGGATTTGTGGACTAGTGCAGCTGTAAGTGTCCATGTATCAGCACCGTAAGTCATAATAGGTAAGACGTGTTTGACTGAACTTTGTTCAATATTAGCTGTTTTCTATGATCGTCCATGACTTGGGTTGTGAACCTTATCGTCATTACATCAAAGGACAAATTTCTATGACATTGACTGTTATTTGAATGCACTTTGTATAAGACTATGCATCTGCTTAGGTAATTCATTACCTGGCTGTAATGGTACAGCAATTGTTATTGATGACGAATTAATGTTTTAATATGATGTTAGCTTTCAAGTTCTATATTCTAATACATTACTGACACATCAAAAGACAATTAAATAAATCCAAAGCTATGAAGATACCCTTTCCCAAGACAGGTCTAGTTAGCTGAACTGTCAAATAATGAGTCACAGTAGCCAGCCCACGTCACCGCTACTATAACCACCGCAGCATACGTTCCCTGCCAATTCTATTCTTGATAACAGGTAACGATACTTACAAAGGAAAAAAAACCTTAACTTCGCAGCTATAAAACTCTTTTTCCATTAACTCTGCTGCTTGTTTTTTAGTCGGATGAATTTCGGGTTTTGTATCCAAAGGTGTTAGGTAGGATTTTCTATAGATGTGTTTTCGGCATAGTTCTAATCTAATCATGTATCGCTAAACGTCATTTTATAAGTGTATCGAATGTAATCGAAGTTGCCCGGAATGTTCTTTAGTATAATTCTTGGCATAATATTGATTGACACGTTTATGTGACGGAATACTGATTAGTATAGGTATATATAATAATATATTTTCAACCGTCGTGCGTCGAAACTACTTGACAAGCAATTCTATGATCTTATATTTTAGATAAGAAGGAAATTATTTAGCTTATATCCGTAAATGCAATGCATGATGTGCTAGTAAGAATATTCAAAGTCAAAAATTTCTTTGTACATATAGACACAATTTGCCGTGTGGTTTTCGGCTTAGAATAAACCACCCCATGGGTGTCGTAAAAGTCGACTAAGGGACACATAGCTGATGGATAGGCAGCAGCATCCATTAGCTCAAGGTTTACATCTTACTGCGATCACCAATCCGACTGCCAAGCGTGGTGATTATGGCAATATCCCTCTACGATCCTGGCTTGACAAGGTCTGTTAAGAGGAGGCCCATGTTCAGCAATGGACGTAAACGGGCTGTTGATGATGATGATAGACACAATTCAAAAAATTAAATCATTTTCAAGTTCAAGACGTGGCAACTCTGAGAAGAACTGGCAAGAAACTCAGAGGAATCCTTTTTTAAATAATATATAATATATCGTTACTTTTACAATATTGTAAGCAGCAGTGTCATTCCAGAGCAAGTTACTCCCAAGCCATTCTGTCATTTACATAGTCTGATATTTATTATAGGGATAAAATATAATGACCACCATAAAACCCTTAGTTCTTTTACCAAAAATATATACTTGACACCAGAAAAATAAAGTCTAAAATTATAATAGTACTAGCTATTTTACTCACGACTGCACTTCAAATTGTATTCGAACACCAAGTGTAGTTAATGATCACCAAATCTTAGCGAGCAAATTATTGCGCTATTTCTACCTTAATAAAATCAATGAAAAATGACAATCGGTTAGGTTAGGTTAGAGCTGCGGCCATACAACGCACGAGCCGAGCGAGCGAAGCGAGCGGTGCCGCGGCATCGGCCGGCGAGTGCCAGAACCGAATAGTAAATTAGTAAAACATTTAGGTACTTTTGGTGATCATTTACTACTTTTGGGTTAACAATGATTTATTTGGAGTCATTTTGCTTAAATACGATAGCGAAATGTTAAAACTTTGGTTACAATTTTACATTAAAATGCGGGTTTAATTATGGTGATCATTTTCAATTCTTTCTGTTATATGTTACTATATCTGATGGTAAGTTAAACATAAGCCTTTATTATATGCCTTTTTACGTAATTTAGATTTAACAATGGCTTTAAATTTATTTACAGATTATTCTCTAATATTATTTGGGAGTTTGTTATAAAAACGAATAATAAAATGAATATCTCTAAATACAAATTGTCCGTTAACGTTAACGATAATAGTATTATTAATAACATATAAATTTATATTAATTGCTAGTATTAGTACGTTGTCATGCATCATGAAGCCCTAGATTTCAGGAATCAACACGAAATGCAGTTGCCAAAGGCCGTAAACAACATTATGCATAGATATATTGCCATATTAGTTATATCACTGGTTTGATATTTAATGTGCCACATGTATAGTTTACAGAATCTGTTCTTGTTATCATACATTAAAAGAGTTGTTGAAATCGGAACTGTAGTTACTGATATTAGCGCGTTCAAGCAAACAATCAAACTCTTTGCATATACAAGGTGTAACGGAAAGGGTATATACATAGAAAGAGCAAGGCTTTTTGGGATAATAACAAACGATATGGCAAGGGTTATTTAATCCTATCTCTACAAGTCCGGAAGTAATGATTTTTTTAAATTCATAGATACTTACCAGAAACCAAACTTTTCAAATTGAAATAAATACATCACCAGCACTCAATCAGCTGATCGATGTCAACGAACTATTTGCAAGTAAAGATAAACCTCTTACTCCTGGTATTTCTGAATAAAGGGTTCCTTATTTAGGCATTCTTATTTTTTGTTTGCAAAATAATACTGACTTTTCGGGTATTTTATTTGAGTTGAAACCCTTGCCATATCGTTTGTTATGATCCAAAGAAGCCTTGCTCTTTCTATGTATATGTTACGGCTAATAGCCGAAGTGCGGCTACACCTAGTTTTAGCCGGCTACAACTAGATGCAGTCGGCCACATGCGTTTATAAGTCCCTGTTCGACTCCATTGGTTTAGGTTTAGGTTATTTTTTTTTTAACCACCCCAACACCTTTTTGTCCCGTGCATAGGTATTGTTTAATTTAGAGTTAACTTAGAGGAACTTATTAAGGTTGACCTAAGTTTAACCGCAAGTTGTCGGCTGCACCTAGTTGTAGCCGGCTAAAACTAGGTGTAGCCGCACTTCGGCTATTAGCCGTAACAGATATACCCTTCCGTTACACCTTATAGGTATATTATGTAATTAGTAAAGATGATACTCACAAATAATGTGGCTTTTGGGAATTTTTAGTTTAGTAGATCCATAGATTAACCTCCATAGCGTAGCGGTATTTGGCTCGCTTTAAATCTCGGAGGTCGTGGGTTCGATCCCCACGCCGGTTGGTAATATTTGTGTAAATTCTATGATTTCATTCCGGGTCTGGTTGGTTGAGGGACTACCCTCTGTGCCTCGGAAAGCACTTTAAGCCGTTGGACCCGATTGTTATAACATCTATAATAATCGTATATCAAGGAACGGGCAGCAGCGTTTCCTTGTGTGGTACAACATTATACTGGCAAATACCCTCCCTCACGAGGAGGGCCATGATCAGCAGTGGACGTTGTACGGGCTGATGATGATGATGATACATTAACCTCTACAACCTCACAAACTTACATGTATCTACTGTAAAGGTATATAATAATATGCCTATTTAATTTAAATTAAACGTAGATAGTAAAATTAAAATTAAATACTAATGCTACGAGGATATATTTTATGGATAGATATAAAAAAACGGGTTTTTAGGATAGATGAAATTATTACAAACCAATTTTGATTACTTTTCTTATTTCTTCCCTTTGGTGAAATGATTTTAAATATGAATATTTTGGTTAATAGGTTACTCTCACACTTCTTCTTCTTCTTCCTGCCCTTATCCCACATTACTTGGGGTCGGCACAACACATTTGTTTCTTCCATTCTGTCCCGTCACCCGTCACACTATCACTAACTCCATTTTCTTTGATATCACCCTTCACTCAATCTATCCATCTTTTCTTTGGCCTTCCTCTCCCTCTCCATCCGTCTACACTGTATACTTAAAACTCTTTCATCCCTCCTAGTGTGAGAGGTAACTCTCACACTAAGTAATTCTTTTTTTTACTATTCAATATGAATTTATTTACATCGATAACATACATAATATACAACTAAAAGTAGCTAATTTATATATAATGATATATATAGCTATGTTAAAATATTCCTACGTCACAGAAGTTACAAAGCGACGAAAACATAATTCACGGAAATTGTCTTTCCCCTATCCTAACAAGTGTACGTTCCCATCGTGACGGAATCAGCCGTCAATGCTCGGAATTTGCGGGTTGTTGACGTCCACGAACTTGCTGACGTAGTTTCTGTTGCCAACGATGTTTACTGCCCACGAATCTCCATGTAGGGTAGCATTCATTGATTATTGTGTACGCATTAGAAGAACCGCATTAAAAGATGCCGTGTGGTTTCCGGCTTAGAATAGATCACCCCATGTCGTAAAAGGCGACTAAGGGACATATGGCTGATGGATAGGCAGCAGCATCTATTAGCTCAAGGTTTACATCTTACTACGATCACCAATCCGTCTGCCAAGCGTGGTGATTATGACAAAATCCCTCTACGATCCTGGCTTGCCAAGGTCTGTTAAGAGGAGGCCCATGTTCAGCAGTGGACGTCAACGGGCTGTTGATGATGATGATGATTAGAAGAACACGGGCTGTCTACACTGGACTAAAAGTACCAAAATATAGATACCGACTTTGTTGGTCACATTTAGTGTTTATAAATTTTATTTTTTTACATTTTTATTAGTATTATCATCAGCCCGTATAAGGTCCACTGCTGAACATGGGCCTCCTCCCCATGGCAGGCGGATTGGCGACCGCAGCATTATGTTGTACCACACAAGAAACGCTGCTGCCCGTTTCTTGATATACGATTATTATAGATGATGTTATAACAATCGGGACCAACGGCTTAACGTGCTTTCCGAGGCACGGAGAGTAGTCCCTCAATCAACCAGACCCGGAAAGAAATCTTAGTATATACACAAAGATTTGTCCAGCGCGGGAATTAAACCCACGACCTCCGAGATTTAAAGCGAGCCAAATACCGCTACGCTACGGAGGTTGTCAGGGTGTGTGGATTTGCGGACTAGCGCAGCTGTAAGTGTCCATGTATCAGCACCGTAAGTCATAACAGGTAAGGCGTGTTTGTTTGTTAGAGGAAATTTTATTTTATTCAATTGAACTTTTTTCAACATTAGCTGTATTCTAAGATCGTCCATGACTTGGGTTGTAAACCTTACTTACCGAAATTAAAACTTTTAAATGAAATTATTCTTTAGTCACTCATACTAAAATGTAATATTGAGATATTGACATGGGAGTTCTAGCTAAGAATTGGTATTCAAAATAACTATCAATATAGAAAAATACCATATTGGCCAAAAATAAAACTGTAGAAGATTTTAAATTGGCAACAACGCTGTGCTGTGGGGTGGCTAATGTATACAGGGTGTCCCAGAAGATTACGTAGCTGGGAAGGGGGGTGATAGGGATGGTCACAAGGGTCACCAGAAAAATATAAAAAATTCCCTCTGGAAATATAAAAAAATAAATGGCATTTTTTAAAAGACTAAAAATTTTACACCTTGTGCTAACTGTACCTACAAATAGGGCTGTATTTAAAAAAAATGCTGTTATGTAATCTTCAATAACAACAAGGTCATCAACATCAACATAGAAAATAACAAGGTGTAAAATTTTAAGTTTTTAAAAAAATGCCATTTTTTTTAAATACCCGGAGCGGATTTATTTTTTATTTTTCTAGTGACCATTGTGTCCACCCCTGTCACCCCCTTTCCCAGCTACTTAACCTTTTGGGACACCCTGTATAGATAGTGTAGTCCCTGAATGTTATTCTGGATGGTTTACGTAATGCTTACGAATATGCATCAGTAATTTCAGATGTGACATGACATTGCCGGATGTGAAATCTAGTAGGTGTCTCTCTATTTTAGCATTTGCTTTATCCAAGTCAAATTGTTCCATAAACGATAGCCTTCGTTATTTAAAATTTGGATATTCTATGTTATCTATATTTAGTGTTGTACTACCTATTTATCTGGGGGGCATCTAAAAGGGGCAACTGCAGCGACAGGATATATATGTATTAGTGTTGCCTATCGATAGCCGACTATCGATAGTCTATCGATAGTTGACGTCATATCAATAGTATCGATAGTCTATCGATAGTATCGATATTAGTGATAGTATCGATACTATGAGGACCAATTTGTGTTTAGGAGCAATACTATCGATAGTATTGCTCCTAAACATGGGTTGGTCTTCGGTAGTATCGATAGTTTTACAAACTATCGATAGTATTAATCATTTAATGCAACGATACTATCAATAGTATCGATAGTATTACTTTAGAATGTAATAGTATCGATACTATCGATACTATTGCTTCCAATCAATAGTATTAGTTAATTTGTTATATCGATAGTATCGATATTATCGATACTATCGATATTGTTACTATTTTTCGAGGTCATCTATCGATAGCGAAACTATCGATAGTTGGGCAACTCTAATATGTATGTAGGAATCCCTTTCTATATCAATGTTATGATAATCGTACTACGAAGAGCCTACCCACTAAACTCGACACACATCGACTATATTGAGCGAGTCCAGCAAAAGTTCCTCGGAATTCTGAACAATCGCTTTAACCCGGGTCGATCCAATTTAAACTACAATGATCGACTCAGTGAATTCATAGTTGAATCACTGCAATTGCGCCGTAAATATACAAATTGATATTGTTTATCTCTATACAATTATTCACTCAATTGTCAACTCCCCTGAGCTGCTTTCACAAATTAATTTTAATATTAAATTCTATGAACGCCAGCAATGGGGGAACCGGGAAATAGAGTATCCATGACATTCAGTTCCTCCTGGCGATTCTCTTAAGACTTTCTTTTTCGGACAGACATTTATGTAGCCACGAGGCCACCGGGCATAAAGGCGAGCAGAGCTTCAGCCTTATTTAATGGTTTATACTACAATACTAAGTCACCTGCCCAACCGGGCGTCCCCTGTGAGACTTAGACTTTGGCTCAGGACGGAGGGTTATGACTTGTAGTTGTTTAGGGAAATTTTGTGCAACTGTAGCTCTACGTTACAGTTCGCGGGCCTCACGGATTTCGGGTCTACGAGAGCATCTTAAAGTCCCCTGGAACTGAAGTTGCACCTAGTGGAGAAATTAGTGAAGTTAAACGCTTCGTGGAGCACGATATTATTATTATGCCTAATAAATGTTCGGTCACATCTAGAGTTGCCCAACTATCGATAGTTTCGCTATCGATAGATGACCTGGAAAAATAGTAACAATATCGATAGTGCTATCGATAGTATCGATAATATCGATATCACAAATTAACTAATACTATTGATTGGAAGCAATAGTATCGATAGTATCGATACTATTACATTATAATAAAAAAAAATAAAAAAAAAATAAAAAAAAAAAAGTTTTTATTCACGTAAACCTATTACAGGCATTTGTAAATAGTCAAAACATATTTGGCTTATTTTCGATTTAATTAATCAATTTTATTTGTTTATTGCTACGTATAATAATAGTTTATATAACTTTAGCCTAAAAGCTGTCAGGTATGAAAGTACAATATTATTTTATTATTTTATATCTATGATTAAATCTAAGTTCTGTCCTTTGAGTATGTTATTATTTAGACGGACCATAAGTATCTCGACGAACGCGCTTTAGTGCTACCACCGGATCCAATACGCCCCAACTGAGAAGATCCGGCGAAACAAACTCAGTGGGGTTATCCTACTGCCGGTTTCAGCGCGGCCTCATCGAGACGATCCGGCGAAACATACTCAGATGGGCATGTCCAAGAAGTTTAGGTCCAGTTACTTTTATTATTTAGTTGGCATTCACAATTTACCAATCGGTTGTCTTTATACGAATTTTATTTACATTTTCATTAAAAAACAGATTAAATAATTTATTTAAAGACAGAACTGAATAAATATATTTGGTAGTATTATTTTTATTATTACAGATAGTACACAGAATAGCTTTATACAGAATACATTATCTTGGTCTTTCAATGCTTCAACAGCTATAGGGTTACGATCTAGTGCAAGGAGGTATAACTTCCCATACATCTTTATCATCTACATACTCTTTAATACTATAGTAGCCTCTAGTCATTAGGATTCGTTTGACGTGCGTCTTAAATAATGAATCAGGCATGTCAGTAATATAAGAAGGAAGCTTGTTGTAAAATCGAATGCAATTTCCCATGAATGACTTACTAACTTTGCTAACCCTAAAGCACGGCATAGCTAGTTTGTTCTTATTTCTAGTATTTATATTGTGAAAGTCACTTTTCTTACTAAAAGTATCTATATTTTTTCGAACAAATAAAATATTCTGGTAGATATACTCAGATGGCACAGTTAATATATTTATATCTTTAAATAAGGTTCGCAGAGAATCGCGGCTACCTAGTCCATAAATAGCCCTGACCGCTCTCTTTTGTTGAATGAAGATAGTATTAATATCAGCAGCTGACCCCCAGAGCAGGATGCCATAAGACATGATGCTATGGAAGTAAGCAAAGTATACTAACCTAGCCGTGGCTTCATCCGACAATTGTTTTATTTTCCATACGGCATAAGAAGCAGAACTTAATTTACCCGATAATTTCTCAATGTGAGGACCCCACTGTAATTTAGAATCTAATGTTACACCCAAAAATACCGTGGAAGGAACAAGATCCAACGTTTCATTATTGAGTGAAATGGTAGGTGTGACATTATTTACATTTGGAAGTGCAAATTTAACACACTTCGTTTTCCCAGCATTTAACAAAAGGTTATTAGCTGAGAACCAATTCGATATTAAGCTAAGTGTGTTTGTATGTTCAGTATAGTCTTTATCTTTTCTATTTACTTTAAATATCAAGGATGTGTCATCAGCAAAAAGAACTATATTTGATATTTTATCTACTAAATATGGGAGGTCATTTATATATATTAAAAACAAAAACGGACCTAGTATTGAACCCTGGGGTACCCCCATTTTGATGGGGGAAGCTTCCGAAGTTATTCCATTTATGGCTACTACCTGTTCGCGACCAGATAAATAGGATACTACAAGGTCCAAGGATGTACCAGAAATTCCGTAGTATTTTAACTTGACAGCGAGCGTTCTGTGGTCTACACAATCGAATGCCTTGGAAAGATCACAAAAGATTCCCAAAGCATCTTGTGATCCCTCCCAAGCCTCTAGGATGGTCTTGATTAGAGTGCTTCCTGCATCTTGCGTAGAACGGCCCATAGTAAATCCAAATTGTTTGTCATGTAGTATCCCATTCTTATTGAAGTGCGACAGCATTTGGTTGAGCATAATTTTTTCAAATATTTTACTTAAAGTAGGTAGTATAGATATTGGCCTATAATTTGTAGCATTGTTTGCACAGCCTGATTTAAAAATGGGAACTACCTTACTTATCTTCATTAAATCAGGAAAGACTCCATCAATTGTACAGCCATTGAAGATGGCTGCTAGGATTGGAGCTATATTCTGTATAATTGGTTCAACAGCCTTTACGGACAGTCCCCATAGATCTTCTGTACCTTTGATTTTAATGGTCTTAAAAGCTTTTATTACATCTATATCTGTTATTAATTGAAAACAAAATTTGGGAATTATTGTATTAGTAATGTTTTTCATTAGAAGTCGTTCAGCTTCGTCAGTGGACGATGCAAGACTCTTGGTGGTATCTATGGGAATATTTGAAAAAAAATTGGCAAAATAATTAGCAATGGTAAATTTGTTTGAAACGAGTTCGTCATTAATATTTAAGTGAACTGATCTGTCTATGATTTTATTTTTCCCAGTTTCGGTATTAATCATTTTCCAAGTAGATTTTATCTTATTATCTGATTTTTTAATTATTTCGCTTACATGTAAGGCCTTAGCTTGTATACAAACTTTCTTAAATATATTTGAGTAGTTTCTAACACGAACTTTAAAACTGTCATCAGGTGTATAGGACCTAATGTCATATAGTTCAAAAAGAAAATCTCTACTCTTTCTTATACCCTTAGTTGCCCACATACTAAACTTTAATTTATTTGGGTCGATCTTAATGTTTTTTACTTTACAACATTTGCAAAATTCTTCGTAAATACTGTTGAACAATGCATTATACAAAACATTCGGATTGTGAGTTGTCGTTGGCAGATAACACAGTTTTGCCATTAAACGCTCATTAAATTTGCTCAGATTTTTCTTAGAGAGCGGCCTGAAATTAAGTATGGGGTTTTCTATTTGAGCTACAGTGTTTAGTTTTACTATTTGACATTTATGGTCCGAGCGAACGCCGGTTACCAAACACTTATCTGCAACTTCAAAATTTGTGAAAATATTGTCAATACAAGTAGCTGTAGTCAACGTGATTCTAGTAGGTTCATAAAATAAACTATTTAGATTAAATGAACTAAACACTGCTAAAAAGCTATTTTTTTCCGGCGAATTTACTAATAAATTAATATTAAAGTCACCACAGACTAATATTTTCTATAATGCTATCGATAGTATCGATACTATCACTTATATCGATAGACTATCGATACTATTGATATGACGTCAACTATCGATAGACTATCGATAGTCTATCGATAGTCGACTATCGATAGGCAACACTAGCACATCGCATTAATAAGCTTTAATGACCACAGGAATGAACAGTGACAGAAAGTATTTAGATTGTTTTGGGAAGTTAAATATCTACGGATGCACATTATATAACTTTGTATTAGCTATGCTTCATGATTTAGCCGCATTGGAATATTGCTCTGCTCCAATCATACTAATATTATAAATGCAAATTAATGCAAAAGTTTGTATGTGTGGATGTATGTATGTTTGTTACTCTTTCACGCAAAAACTACTGAATAGATTTGGCTGAAAGTTTGCCCGCGGATAGTTTATAAGCTGGATTAACGTATAGGCTACAAAATATCACGCTCCGACCCACTGGAGCAGAGTGACGCGGGTAAAACCGCTGGGCGCAGCTAGAATCAAATATCGAAGCTTAATGCATTCTATATAAAAATCCGTTTTAATAACTGTGTGCCAATTTCACCGAAATGTAAAACAACACTGTCACTCTGTAAATGTTTTACGCTTCAACCACCTAACTGAATTTGGTGAAATTTGTCACTATAAAATAAAATAATAAAATAAAAATCATTTTTATTTACGTAAACCAATTACTATTAATTAATTATATTTGTTATTTATTTATATCTATAAAATTAATAATTTTTATATTATCATATATTTATATGTTATTATTATAATTTATTTATATTGTTCTTAGCGACACAAAATGCTTGTTCTGTCTATATTATGTCAAAACAATTGTCATTATTTGGGTGGACCATGAGCATATACTTATAGACTTATAGACTAGACCTCTACGGAATGTACAGCATTCCCTAAAGGTCTAGTCTATTCTATAAACATCTACCTTTTATCTTGAAAACTATTCATATTATCAAAAGCTAGTCCTACTATCCTAGTAATATTATAAACGCGAACTACTAATATAATCAAACTATGGATGGATGGATGTTTTTTACTCTTTCACGCAAAAACTACTGAATAGATTTGGCTGAAAGTTTGCCCGCGGATAGTTTTTAAGCTGGATAAACGTATAGGCTACAAAATATCACGCTCCGACCCACTGGAGCAGAGTGACGTGGGTAAAACCTCGGGGCGTAGCTATCAAATATCGAAGCTTAATGCATGATTTTAAATACTCTATATAAAATTCCGTTTTAAATAACTCCGTGCCAATTTCACCATAAGGGTCATACTCAGAAAAAGTGTACATTTTGAATTTGTAACTAAACTGATAGGTAACGATACTGAGAATCTCCGTTACGAAACTGATGTCATAAGGTATAGTACACATGAATTGGACGAATAAAACACGTGATTATATTTGGCCAATCAGTCTTATTTAGATTAACGAAAAAAATACTTCTTATAAACATCGGTAGTTAAATTAACAAATTAAATATTATTTATATAAAATTAAGTAGTCATTTCAAAATATTAAAACAAATTTTTAAATATTTACTAAGAGTATTTATCAATCACAGTCATTATATTTTTTCACAATCAAAGTTTTTCGAATTAATGAACTAATTTTAATGAAACTTACGTGAGTAAGCTAAATAGACACATAATAATCAGATCTAAAAACTTAGTTAGAAACAATTTAACCACACTCGTAACTAATATTTATTATTAATATTTTCATAAAATAAAATCTCAATATAAAAAATCACAAATATTAATAATATGGAAGGAACATATTCTTGAGTATAAGGGAGCTTGATTCGACAAATTTCAACTTAAGTGAAAATCACCCTTATTACTACGACATATGACATAAAATGTGCGGTCATGGGTATGAAAAACAAAACACGCTCGCCACGACGACATATTGCATCATTATATCGTAGTAGCAAGGACGATTTTCATTTTTAGTTATTAGAATTGCATCGCACGAATCGCGTCATGAGTAAGCTCCTTAAAAGTACTTTATTGGTCCAATATCTTTGTTTAAAAAATGAATAGTTCTAGTGGTTAGATGAAAGTAGGTATGTTTGAACTACTACTTCGACTGCTTAAGCAGTCGAAGTAGTCGAAATAGTGGGAATGAACCAAAATTAATGCATGAAATTGTATTCAATTATTAAATTCAGTTATTTAAAAAATGTCAAAATTTGAGTCATCGTCACTTGAATCGTTGCTATTATTTTTAAACAAAGATATGTCATGGTTAGGATCAATCGTATGCATGGACGAAAGTCCTGGTGAAGTAAAATGATAGTATCCTTGATTGTCTGGATGCAATCGGATATCCGACAAAATAGTGACTTTATTTTTGGGTTCCATTGTAATATCCGGTGACTTACTTTCTTCGTTAACATACGGTGGCTTATTCTCCTTTTCTTTTGAGACTTTTTGTTTCTGAAGACTAGTCTTTATAAGAGATACCGGTGTTTTAACTTTACTGGTTTTTATTATACCAGATGTACAAGGCTCAATTATTTTCTGAACATTGTCCAATTTCTTTTCTTGTATTTTAACGCTTTTTTTTCTATCATTATCTTCTTTCTTCCTATCAGAAATCTTTGGTGATGCATTACTTATTTTTCCTTCAACCTTAGCAAGAGCCTCGGTATTTTTTTGAGCTTTCTTAAACAGATTATGCATTTTAACGTCAAAACAAGAACAGTTACCTCTATTGTCGCCACAAAAACAGCTTACATGTCGATGTTTTATTATTCCAGGCTCATCGGTGGTTACAATTTGATGAACAGCCATAGTTCCTACTAAAGGATACAAATTAGGTACGAGACATGTTTCCTTTATAACGTTTATATCTGTATCTGACACATAGTACAGTGTAACGTTTGTCTCTTGTTTAAGCAGTTTAAAAGCCTCAATGGCATTAGGAACGTCTTTCCCGTATCCTACGTGCATATCTAACGTTCTCTTTAGCACTCCACCTATTCCGTCTGCTGCATTTTTACCGTGAGCAGCCTCAAAATAAGACCATGTAGCATATTTAAACCCCAATTGTTTAGTAAATTTATCAAAAAGTGCGAAGTTTGTCTTTTGCCGGTATTGTGTTGTTGGGCCGTCAGAATGCATATGTAAAGTATCTATCTCAGGGTGTTGATATTTTATTGAATGTAGAACTGGCAAAAGATGAGCCCAAATGGTGAAAGGGCTATGCTCGGTATTTGGAGATATTGAACAAAATCCTACTGGATTTTCATTTTTAAGGTATGCTACACCAGTATGTAAAGTTATTTGATCACGTGAAGATGAAAAATGCATACTCTGTATCTCTACATTATACTTACATTGGTAATTTTCAGAAAAATCGACTATAATAACAGCTTCATTTTCTTTAACATTGTCAACACATTGTCGAAATGCTTTTTGTTGATGTATCATATTGAAATAATGTCTTTTAAACAATTTAGCCTCTTCTTGAAACTTTTGCACTAAAATTTTCAAATGATCAGTCACCACTTCTTTTGTAGTTTTTTTAGTAAATGTCTCAATCTCTACGCCCTCTTCATTTTTCTTTCTGTAAGGAACCGTTTTCATGCACCACTGTAGCCAAGACACAGCTTTTTCATTAGATGAATCCTTAACTTCAATTTTCTTAGTCACACATAATTGGCAATCTCCGTACATGCATTCTTTATGTTTTAGATCACAAGAAATATCTCTCAGAAGTTCTGCAATTTTGTTTGTTTTTAAAAGTCCAAGTTTGTAAAGCTTTGTTAATTTATAAGACATATTTGCATGGCGTATGCAGGCACACGTTTCTCTGTTATGAAGTTTTGGGGGCAACACGTAAAACGGACGGTGTCTAACTAACGTGGAATAAGATGCTTTGCCTCCTTCTTTTTTATAGATAGTATATAAATTTAATATAGAGTCAGTTAAAAAACGTATTTGCATTTTGGATTTTTCTTTAGTTTTGCATTCTTTCTTGCCCGCTGTAGCACGACTTATATCATCTCGCATATAAAAATTGTGAATCTGTTGAATAAGTAGCTTTCTTTTTGTTGAAAAAGACATTTTAGTGCGAATTCTCCCTTTTATTCCGATAGTTAGTCCCATTTTTGTGGCCATACGATACTTCTTAGTTACAGAATTATTAACAATTTTTTTAATAACTGATTTTTCCTTTTGTGTAGACTCTTTGTAAACAGAACTAAGGGACTCGGATAAAATTTCAAATTCAGTAGGTGTCGACGGCTGCTCTTCTACAGTTGTTTGTTGTCTTATCTGGTTTTTGCTAATAATCTTTTCTTGCTTTAGCCGGTAGATTTGCTTTCTCATGGTTTCCTGTTTTTTTAACGACATATTTAATGCATCTTGGTAACGTTTCAATTCTTTTCGAAGTTTGATTGTCTTAAGTCTCCACCTCTTTATACTAAGCTCGTTTGAAATTGTTACTTGATGGGCTGCAGTCGGGTCACTAATAGATTGATTCTTCTTCTTTTTATAGTAGCGATCAGAGTATTCTCTCCACTTCTGTCTTGTTTTTTCTTGTTGGCTTTGGTTCTGCTCCTTAATTTTTAATTTATTTAATTTTACTCTCTCTAAATGTTTTTTTCGCATTTCCTCATACTTAACTCGGTTTTGTTTAAGACGCTCTCTGTATCTTTTTTGTCTTTCAGCATTTGACACAGGAGCCATGGTGTTTAACTGAAACGAATATATTGTTTTACAAATTATGCTTTAGTTTTATTTATTTTTATATGTGTATTTTCTTGATTTGATTTTAAATTAAAGGTAGAAGCTACAGTAAGCTTGTTAGGTATCTGTGATAGCCACATCGAAATTCCTAAGAATATGTACATTGGTATAGTTACCGGCACGTAAGTTGGCATTTTCGTAGTGGCGGAAGGCACATGTAAAAAAGATTTTGCAAAAAAACACGGTTGTCGTATACCACACAAATTCTTGTCACGAAACAATTTTTTACATTGTAACTAGAAGTTACTAAGGAACTATAATTTCCTTAACATAGTCAACATAGGCCAAGAAGAAAAAACCAAAATTACTGAACCGATTTTGATAATATTCTCTTTAAGTAGGTTAAACGTGTATGAATTCGTATGGGTGCGAACTTCCCTCATTTTAAAATCTTTATCCAAATTATGTGACGGTAATTACAATTTTAGTACTTTTCGTCTTTGTGAACTAAGCTTAACAATTTCTCAGTTTCGTAACGTAACGCAAAATAACGAAAATGAGAATAAAATCTGAGAAATTATAACCTCTAAAAATATTATAACGTAAACCACGTGTATATACTATGCCATCACTGAGCGTATTCGTTAAGATAATACATAAAAATAGAAAATAACATAGTAACTAAACAAAAAATATAATAAACTTACCACAATAATAGTCGTTTATCACCCTGAGGATTTTTTTTGTAAATATTCACTTGGCAGGTTTCGACTTCACGACTACCGACAAAACGTAATGGCTGCCGTGACAGTAACTTTGACGTAAGTTATAGTGTTGCCAGAATAGGAAAAAGTATTTATATTAAAGTAAAGTATTTTTTTCCAATATTTCATTGCGTGTTACTAACCCTGAGTAACGAAACTTCATAATTTTGGGACAAAATTATTTAAATAAAAATAAATTCTTCTTTAGATTATTGATGAATATACTTGGTCCTATTTAGTTACTTGATTCATCAAGAATAATATAGCCACCGTTTATGTTAAGTAAAGCTATGAATATTCGTAACAATTCATCTCTGAAGATGTGTAATCGTCATTGGGACACTAAAAAAATGTATGATGAAATTTATAACAATGTTTTGACACCCAATAAATTTACTCTTTTAATGAAAATTAAAGTTAAAATAGCCGATAAATCTTATATTTAATAGACTAACATAAAAATTTGGGGGTGAAAAAGAAAACATTGTCATAATTTGGATATTTACTTTAATATGAAGTAGCGGGACAAGAAAATATACCAAATGTACACTTTTTCTGAGTATGACCCATAACGCAAAACAAGTCTGTCAGTCTATAATGGTTTTACGCTTCAACCACTGAACCGAATTTAATGAAATTCAACATATTTTATAGACTTGACCTTTAGGGAAGTTTGTAAGTATGGATGGATAGATCTTTGTTACTCTTTCACGTAAAAACTACTGAATGGATTTGGCTGAAACTTTGCACGGGGATAGGTAATCACCTCGATTAATATATAGGCTAAAAAAATCACGCTCCGACCCATTGGAGCAAAGTAACGCGGGTAAAACCGCGGGGCATAGCTAGTACTAAATAAATCCTGATAAATAATATTGCCAATTCCAGCAACATTTAAAATATATATTATTATGGTCATACATTTCATATTAACGTCAAAAAGGCATCTTACTGTATTGATGCGTAGTTTTATCTTATCCACCATATTAAGATACATATTCATACTACGCTACGATACGTCAATGATCAAGGCTGTTTATGAATGATCGGCGCCTGGAAGCTCTCCAACGTTTCCAGTGGGAGGTATAAATATAGCTGCATCGGTATCACCTGCTCAGTGCCCATGGTGACTCCTCGGGACGAGTCATTGTCATGTTATGTAATATTCCTATGACGATTTTGTAAACAGTTTGATGTAGACGACCAGCAATTTTGTTACTAAAGGTAAAATGATGTGTCATTTCATCATTTTAAGTGTACTCCCTAACCTTATTCGATTTCTAAACACATTTAGGATGACAACCTCCGTAGCGTAGTGGTAGTTGGCTCGATTTAAATCTCGGAGGTCGTGGGTTCGATCCCTTCGCCGGACAGGAAATCTTTGTGTAAATTCTAAGATTTCTTACAGGGAACGGGCAGCGTTTCCTTGTGTGATACAACATAATACTGCAGTCACCAATACGCCTGCCAAGTGTGGTGACTATGGCAAATACCCTCTATCGGGAGGAGGCTCATGTTCAGCAGTGGACGTTATACGGGCTAATGATGATGGTGATGAAAATCGCGAAAAAAAAATCAGCTGCTCCTTACCATGTTGACGAGTTATGTGAACATGAATGTATGGAACAGCTAATTTTTTTTCGCGATTTCAAGGTTGGTGCCATTTGTTATCATGAGAACAATCATGTGTTTAGGTATCGGTCACTAATTACCAGTCACCCTATATATAGGTAAGATAATACTGAACAGTACCTATAACACTTTCCTCCCAACCCTTAGTTTGCAAAGAACCATCAGATGCCCTTGTAGCCCTGAAGTCCGAGAGGCCAGTTGCACAAAATCCCCTAAAATACCAAAAGTCATAATCCCTCAATCTCATCGCCAGCGACCGCCGAGCCGAGGTCCAAGCCCAACAGAATGCGCCCTCTTGCGCCGGTTGCTTAGTTTGTAGTTTTGAAACTATTAATTAGAGCTGGAGCTCTGCTCGCCTTTATGCCCGGTAAAAAAAAGGCTCGTAGCTAAACTACATAAGTCTGTCAATGTAAAAACAATTTATATTTCGCCAGTGTTCGAATATTCTATTTATTTTTATTTAACGTCATCCGAAGCGTATGCTGCGAGTATTTGTGTGGTATTTTTAGCTCCAACGCCACAGCGCTTCTAACATTCTATGAAATTATCAGCTCTTGTTCGAGTTTTTAATATAATCTATACTAATATATAAAGCCGAAGAGTTTGTTCGCTTGAACGCGCTTATCTCAGGAACTAGTGGTCCGATTTGAAAAAATATTTAAGTGTTAGATAGCCCATTTATCGAGGAAGGCTATAGGTTATATTTTATTATGAAGTTCCCACGGGGACGACAGCTACGCGGGTGTAACCGCGCGCGGGAAGCTAGTTTAAGTATAGTTTTAAAATAATACAATGTAAGTGTTGGGAAATAAAAATGTTGTGAAGGAAATAAAAACATGAAATGAAGAATACAAATTAACAGAGAAAATTACGATCAAGATCAAATGGTTAAGTAGTTTAGACTTATGATGTTTTTTTTTATTCATTATTCATACTTCACCTGCCACTATAAATTTTGTAGCAACATTGATAACTTGTATTTTCCAATTAATTACATTATTATGGTAAATCATTTGAACATACAATAATTTTGAATTTGAATTTGAATTTGCCCAAACAAACAAATACACAGCAGTATGTCCAACTGTAGGTGTGTGATTGTAAAGTGTTTGGTGTTTAATGTTTTTGGTGGCCATGCAGAAATTAGACGGCCGTCGACTTATGATGTAATCCCTACTCAAACCAGAAACATGCCCGTCTGAGGCAACGGACAAAGCAAACTACTACTTTTTTACTAACATAGGTAAAAACTTAGCTGAGAAAACTCTTAGATCAAGTTTACCCCTGTTTATTCATTCATATGTCAGGTACTTACACTGCCGTGCTACGCCAAAAAGGCTTATGTCCGAAAATGACCAAATTCTGTTTTTTTTTTGCGTTGGATTCCTTAAGCTACAAGGAATGAGATTCTGTTAACTAAAAACTCGTATTTTTATTATAAGTGCCTTAAAAACGACTAAGAAAATAGACATAAGACTTGTTTTTCCCTTCATTCCTAAGACAATCTACGTATGTATAAAATACTTAAGAATTGGGTCGTATTGTTACTTTACGAACAAATAGATAAGTTGTTCCTTGTAGCAACAGTAACGCATTCCTAAGCCAATTGGACGTATAGTTAGTAGAATTGCAAAGAATCCTGTGCAACTTAACGCGGTATACGTCCAAATCACTTAGGGATATCGGTTCGACAATTATTTGTACTGCATATTTTATTGAAACAACACAAAGAACTTTCTTTTAACCCTGCACCCTCAGACAAGCGAAGAAAATACTTCGTTTGTATAAAGCCTCAAACCAGACATGCATTTGTTAACAGATTTTACATATTTTTAAGACCTTTTTTGTATAATGAAATCAATAAATAACACTGATATTAAGGGGTTTTTGATTTAGTTTACTATTGTTTCTTGTCTATACTAATATTTTAAAGAGTGAAAAAGGTACCAAAACTATAGGACCTATCTGAAAAAATCTTACACAATTAAAAATCTACGTTCTTTTGAATGAATATTTGCCATATTTAATAACGAAGTTCCCACGAGAACGGGACCTACGCGGGTAAAACTGCGAGCGCGAAGCAAGATTTTTTATAAAAAAAGTTATTAGTTATACCATAAACAATATACATATGAGAAAAATGAACCTTGGGATGCTCAAGTAGTTAATGTAAATATAGTATCCTCTATATTTATAGATGAAATAATATCTCAAATTTGCTGTAACAAAGTTGCATGTCAGAGTTTATCCTGAATAATACCTTCATCATCTTCATCATCAGCCCGTATAACGTCCACTGCTGGACATGGGCCTCCTCCCGGGGGGGAGGGTATTTGCCATAGTCACGACGCTTGGCAGGCGGGTTGGTGACCGCAGTATTATGTTGTACCACACAAGGAAACGCTGCTGACCGTTCCTTGATATACGATTATTATAGACGATGTTATAACAATCGGGACCAACGGCTTAACGTGATCTCCGAGGCACTTAGAGTCTCTCAACCATCCAGGCCCGGAAAGAAATCTCAGAATTAACACAAAGATTTCTTGCCCGTTGTGGGGATCAAACTCACGACCTCCGAAATTTAAAGCGAGCCAAATACCGCTACGCTACGAAGTTTGTCGTTGTCGAATAATACATTACACTATGTAAATTGTTTTGTATTCCCTTGTTCAGGTATTTGCAATAGTAATCTATAGTTTGGCACCGCATACCTTGGAACTGCGCCCAGAAGAGTAGTAGCCCTCCTATTACATTGCTATGCTTGCAGGATAAATCTTCAGTAACTGAGAAAATTGATCTATCAATCATTTTTAGGATTCCTACAGACTCAGCTCACCTTGCTGAGCCTGTAGCAATCCTTATAATGGTCGATATACCTATATTGGTAACTTTTGGATGGAGTGTCAATTTGAGTTGTTCCGTGTTAATGGGAATGTCGCTTAGTTGCCTCTTGGGGCACCCATGAAAAGAAATAGGGTGGTCCTCCAGCATTCATAAATCATTATAGTTGATCACCATGTATCGAACCTTAACTTAACCTCAAAGGTTAAGTTAAGGTTTCTATTTAACTATAAAGTTTTCAATTTTCGTATTATCTATTTCGTATTCTAGTTATCTATAGATTCTAAAGAATAATTTGACGTGTATTTCATTGATACACGCTAATATTTAAGTAGACTAGCCGGAGAAAGAATCAACAAGTTTAATTCTGCATTTATTTCTTATGTTGAAAGAAGAAATAATGCATTCGATCAGCCGGAGTAAATCGTAAATGAAGTGATAAACGTACCTTCGCTAGCAAAATAAATCGGTACTGCAATAAAATGCCTTAAACTCGCAATTTTCTCACAAACTAAAGCTGACAAACATGTGAATACTTCCAATACTTTAAATTATTTTATGTAGAAGTGTGTAGAAGCTTTATGCTTGTGGTCTCGTGTTGATGTTCTATTTTTGACAAATCCAACTATTGGCAGGTGCCTCTTATCTAAATTGAATAGGAATTTTACGATTCGTAATGACAGATGAAATTGTTGATTGTTTATAGTACAGGTGGGCTGAGGCATTGTGAAATAATATAGGAAAAGTAGACAGGACATTCATCGTGTAATGCATACTTCTTTTTAATCTTTTCCAACATTAATAACGCGTTTCAGAATTTTGAAGACGTACCAATGCGAATGAGTACTCTTACATATTATGCTATTTGTCTTATCTTATACAAAGACGCATTAGGTTAGAGCCAATTTAATTTTCGTTTTCCATTGTTAAAAATTCTAAATTAATATGTTTTTAAAGCGTAATTTAACATACAATTATCAAATAACATTGGGAATTCAATTTCATCCGATCGTTGCTCAAAACTTCCCCAAAATACTAGAAGTATTAATTATATAATTAATAATCCCTCAATCTCATCACCAGCGACCGCCTTGAGCCGAGGTCCAAGCCCCATAGTAGGCGCCCTCTTGCGCAGATTGTTTACTTTGTAGTTTTTAAACCATTTATAAAGGCTAAAGCTCTGTGCGTTTTTATACCCGGTGAAGTAGCAAAAGTCTCGTGGCTAACTACGTATGTACTATCTACCATCTAAGTCCGAAAAAAAAAATGGTTATTCGGTGACTACTCCAGTGTCTTTTGATGGGTTTCTTGTGAAAAAATACTGATATTGTATTGTGGCGAAGTCTTAAAGTTTGAAAGAATATTCATAATAATAACGTTTATACTAGTAAGTAATACAATACTATATAGTGCTCGACGCCATGTTTGTTCCGTTAATGCCATAGAACCAATGATGTAAGAATCAAAAAAATATGTTTTGGGTACACCCCCTGAAATCCTATTTCCATTCGTGGTTCATTGGCTTTTCTTGTACGGAATAGTTAGCTATTACTTTTTCTGATATGAATATAATGTACTTATGTCTAAATTATTTAAAAAGGCCTTTCTATTCTTTTATAACACTACAGTCGTGTAAGCAGTAACGATGCTGAAGTTGATGCCCTCAAGGTTTTTCCGCTTGGCAACAATGGAAAATCCCATACATTGTAATTTTGGTATGATATGTATTACAGTCAAGACGTAGGCACGAGTTATTTTAGCTTTCTATTTTGTCAATTACAAAAACGCAACAATGTAATACAACTTGGGTTACCAGATGAAAAATTAAAATATCAGAGCGAAATTTCGTGAAGACGGGATTTTAGGATTAACATTGGGACAAATAAATCAAAGATCTCACACCTTTTTACAGTAAAAGAACTAAGTTGCGTGTCTTAGCTTTTTCACAAGTTTTTGTTAGTGATGGCAAATTTACAAGAGCTATTTATTGGGACATTATGTATTTTATCGGGAGTCTGAACATCATATGAAATATCGGTACTATCCAAACGAATCCTAACCATCTGGGAACCTCACATACAACCCAGAGTCGTAGCTACCGATGGATTCAGATAACCAGGCTCTCTCTTCTTCACTTCAATAGGCAGTTTAGGAACATGGGCCTTCTTATTACAAACCTTCGCAAACCTGGATCGTTTAGGGATATTGCCTTAATCACCACGCTTAGCTTAGCACCCATTGGAAGACGTGGTGTGGTTTATTCTAAGCCGGAAACTACCACCGTTTACCAACATTACCAGGCTACAGGGTTCCAGAGAGTGTGTTAGCAAACACACTTTAATCGAACCCACGATGTCTGATATATATAACTTAATTTTTTTTCAATAATCTCCACAATTCCTGAATCAGCTACTTTGTGTTTAGCTTCTCTCGAGTAAATTTTAAAATTGATTGAAGGAATATATTTAATCTATAGTAATATTTGGAGATCTATAGTAGCAATATTTGATTTTTTGTTTGCATCAAATAGGCGGAAACTACAAGACCAATTTTGAAAATTCTTTCGTAGTTATATAGCTACTTTATCCAGGACTAACATAGGTTATATTTATTTATGAAGTTCCCACGGGAACGGTATCTACGCGGGTGAAACAGCGCATGAGAAGCTATTATCATCATCATCATCAACAGCCCGTTTACGTCCACTGCTGAACATGGGCCTCCTCTTAACAGACCTTGGCAAGCCAGGATCGTTGAGGGATATTGCCATAATCACCACGCTTGGCAGACCGATTGGTGATCGCAGTAAGATGTAAATCTTGAGCTAATAGATGCTGCTGCCCATCCATCAGCCATATGTCCCTTAGTCGCCTTTTAAGACACCCACGGGAGGACATGGGATGGTCTATTCTAAGCCGAAAACCACACGGCAATGAGAAGCTATAACATTATAAAATACGGTAATATAATTATTCCTTTCGCAATTCATATCATCGCATTCTGTTAAGATATGTAATACTCCGAAATTCCATCGTCTCGGCCCTCCAAATGAGTCAGAGGGAGCTAAAATTACCTCCCGTGACGTCATCACGCCAGTGCCACTAAAACGGTTGGCTCGCACTTGCCAAATTTAGTTGTTATTGCGCTGACCTGATTTGTTTTAACGCTGGACGGCGCTTTAATGAGGTGTGAGGTGCGCCTGCGCCGGATGAAAACATCTGTATTGGTTTAAATAATATACTTATTGTGAACTAGCGACCAACCCAGGCTTCGCATGTGTGCAATGCTGATGTATTATATATATAAACTTTTGTATTCTGCTCTATCTATTAAAAAAACCGCATCAAAATCCGTTGCGTAATTTTTAAGCATACATAGGGACAGACAGATAGCGGGATGCGACTTTGTTTTATACTAGTAGGATTATGTATTTGGATACGTAGAAACGTAAAGCGAATTTTGTTCTAATATGTTCATCATCATCAGCCCGTACAACGTCCACTGCTGAACATGGGCCTCCTCCCGAGGGAGGGTATTTGCCATAGTCACCACGTTTGGCAGACGGGTTGGTGACCGCAATATTATGTTGTGTCACAAAACGAAACGCTGCTGCCCGTTGCTTGATATACGATTTTTATAGATGATGTTATAACAATCGGGACCAACGGCTTAACGCGCTTTCCGAGGCACAGACGGTAGTCCCTCAACCAACCAGACCCGGAGAGAAATGTTAGAATTTCCACAAAGATTTCCTGTCCAGAGTGGGGACGCACGACCTCCGAGATTTAAAGCGAGCCAAATACCGCTACTCTTCTCAGCATGTCAATATGAACTTGTTATACATGTAAAATAATTAATTAATTAATGTTTTTAAAATAAGCATGTGTGGGTATGATCATATCATCTCATATCTTCCCATGGGGGTCGTAATGGGCGACGTGACAAACGTCATGTGTTTGCAGTAGCGATGTTTACTAGCCATCGCTACATTGCGGTGGCATTTTCTAGGCCCACACTGGTTGGTTGAGTGACTATCTTCGTGCCTCAAAAGAACGTGAAGCCGGTTATTTTATAAATCTTAAACTGTTCCTTTAAAGTGTAAAATTCTACATTAAGTACGCCAATGTATGTGAGGGTTGATGTGTTGATGTTACTATTTCAAAGACACTACTGACAACTTGGCGGTTGATTTTGATACATCTATGCCTTAATTAATATAATCAGGCGTTACTTTGCGGAGATTGAGGGATTAGTACTTTTAGTATTTTAGGGGGTTTTGTGTAACTGTCGCTCTACTTTACAGTTCGCGGGCCTATCAGACTTCGGGTCTACGAGGGCATCGGATGGTTTAAAACTCTATACTAATATTGTATAGATGAAAGATTTGTTAGTTTGCATTGAATAGGTTCCGGAACTACTGGACCGATTTCAAAATTTCTTTTACCTATATTTTTAGCTATATTTAATTATAAAGTGTGATTTTTTTTCAATAGTTTCTCCTCTACCTTCACCTCTACGTTTTGGCATAAATTTTCCAAGACCACAATAATTGTAATTAAAAAATGATTATAATATAGAAAAAAACTAAAATGTGTCGTGCCAAGTAGAGCACTCCCTCAACTGGACCGAATCAGGTGAGCTGTAGGGATATTAATAGGAGCATCGCTTTTGTCATACGAGGCGTTTCCATTACTAATTCTATTATAAATAGATGTTTTGGACACAACATCCAAAACGAGGAAATGTGACGAGTGTGGGAGTAGTAAAGGTTCATGCTTATCATTAACCCGTTTAGCGTCCACTGCTGAACATGGGTCTCGTGGTGTTTGCCATAGTCACCACGCTTGGAAGGCGAGTTGGTGACCGCAGTTGTCATTATGATTAAGATACATGGGAAACGCTATTGCCCATTCTCTACGATTGTTATCTATAATATATGTATACTAATATTATAAAGAGGAAAGATTTGTATTCTTGTGTGTATGTTTGTAATGAACCAACTCAAAAACTACTGAGCAGATTTCAAAAATTCTTTCACCATTGGAAAGTTACATTCACCCTGAGTGACATAGGCTATATTACGTGGGTAAAACCGCGCGCAAGAAGCTAGTCAATGATGTTATAACAATTGGGACCAACTTAACGTTATTTCCGAGACACGAAGAGTAGTTCCTCAACCAACGAAACCAGGAAAGAAATCTTATATTTTCCACAATAATTTCTTGTGCGGCGTGAAGATTGAAACCACGATCTCCGAAACTGAAAGCGAGATTTATACCGGTACACCATGGAGGAGTAATGGTTTCATCATCATCTCCTTGCTCTTATCTGTATCTTAAGATTATTATTGGGTAAAACCTTTTTCTGGTAAACGATGTAGAAAAGCAGTAGCTTTTTACGTGTTTATTTGATTTAAAAACATACTGTGGCAAATAAGATCAACTGCTTAACAAGTTTCAAGATGAATATTTTCTTTGGCGCAATTAAAACGATTGACATCCCAAGTTAAGATTAACAAGTTTCAAAATACAGTTTATTTTGGTGCAATTAAAACGATTGAGTACTTGCGAATCAACTACAGGCTTGTAAGTCTGATAAAGCTACGGAGGTTCTTAAACAAATTAAAATCAAATAAACACCCTAGATAATTATCTATATTTATAAAAATTATAGGGTAGGTATCTCAATGTACCGTGTGGTTTCCGGCCTAGAATAGACCTCCCCATGTCTTCCCATGGGTGTCGTTAAAGGCGACTAAGGGACATATGGCTGATGGATGGGCAGCAGCATCTATTAGCTCAACGTTTAAATCTTACAGCGATCACCAATCCGTCTGCCAAGCGTGGTGATTATGGCAATATCCCTCTACGATCCTGGCTTGCCAAGGTCTGTTAAGAGGAGGCCCATGTTCAGCAGTGGACGTAAATGGGCTGTTGATGACGACGATCTGAATGTTATGATTTTTTGTCTTTAATCTATACTAATATAATAAAGCTGAAGAGTTTGTTTACTTGAACGCGCTTATCACAGGAAATACATCTTTTTTTCGGACGGACATATGTAGTTAGCCCCAACGCATTTGCTACTTCACCGGGCATAAAGGCGAGCAGAGCTCCAGCCTAAACAAATGGTTTACACACTACAAACTAAGGAATCTGCGCAAGAGGGCGTCACCTGTGGGACTTAGACCTCGGCTCAGGGCGGTCGCCGCTGGCGAGATTGAGGGATTATGGCTATTCGTTTTTAAGGGAGTTTCGTGTTGTGCAACTTAACAAACTAAGGGTTCTTAGTAGACATGCGAAATGTAGCTCACTGAAAAGAAAAGAGAGATATAGCTCTTTTGATCAAAAGAACTATATCACTCTTTTAGCTCTTTAGCTCACCGAATAACTCTTTAGCTCAATTGAGTTACTTGCGAGCTACAGATCAAATTGAGCCGCACGAGACAACTAGCTCTTTTAGCTCTTTAGCTCACCGAATAACTCTTTATCTCAATTGAGTTATTGGCGAGCTACAGATCCGCACGAGACAACTAGCTCATTTAGGTCTTTAGCTCACCGAATAACTCTTTTAACTCTTTATCTCAATTGAGTTATTGGCGAAATATATGTAGTTCTTTAGTTTGGTTGTTTTGTTTTTATTACAAAATGAAAGCCAATGATTTTCCTTCATACTTGAACAGGCCCATGTTCAGCAGTGGACGTTATACGGGCTGATGATGATGATGATGATGATGATGATGATAAGAAACCAAAACTAAACTGTGCTTAGCAATATGCGACACGAATGACGCGATAATCCGCCGAAACTATTTAAGTAAATTTAAGAAAACAACGATGTTTGCTTTTTTTACAAAATCACAAACTTATTCCTTAAGAATTTTCATACTTATGTAAATGTGCTAAAGTATTTTTACTTTTAAAACAACGACGATAAGAGTTATTTTACTATGACGTATTGAGCCGAAGAGTCGGTCAGTGAGCGACATGCGAAATAGTTCATCTGTTCGTCGGGGAAGATCGGGCATTGTCGGGCCGCTGTCGGCGATTCGTCGGTATCACTCGTTACTAGAGCCGAGTCAGTGAGCCGTTGAGCTAAATGAACTAGTGAGCTATTCTGTGAACGACTGAGCTACTGGGAGCTAGATTGTGATTGAAGAGCTAGTTCAAATGTATCTCTCATTCGCGAGCTACCCATGTCTAGTTCTTAGCAAACTAAGGGTCGGGAGGGCGAGCCCAGGAACTACTGAAGACTAATGATATTAGTTACTATGACTTTTATATAAATCTCTTCGCTATTCAGCGTTTATTATGCATGCAAAAATATTTTAATTATGTCAATGTATTAATTTAATACATTTTTATCGAAATCATAATCATAGTTACCTAATACCTAGTAGTCCGATTTAAAGCATTCTTTCAGTGTTAGATAGCCTATTTATCAAGGAAGGCTATAGCCTTTTTAATAGCCTATAGGCTATATATCATCAGGCTAAGAACAATAGGAGCGGAACAGAAGGTTTCAGGAATGTTAGCCTAAATTAACTACTCAAGAAGAAGAAGTCGCAGGCATAATCTAGTCTTATATAATAACTTATATTATAACTAGTGTATACTAATCTATACTAATATAAAGAGGAAAAATTTGTATTTTTGTGTGTATGTTCGGCACAGTATTTTTTGAGTTTATTCATTGTAATGAATAAACTCAAAAAATACTGTGCCGATTTCAAAAATTCTTTTACGTTGTAAAACTACATTCACCCTGAGTGACATAGGCTATATTTAATTATGAAGTTCCCACGGGAACGGGAGTTACGCGGGTGAAACCGGGCGCGGGAAGCTAGTATATTATAAAGAGAAAAGATTTGATTGTTTGTATTAAATAGACTCCGAAACTACTTGACTGATTTGAAAAATTCTTTCACCATTAGGGTGCTACACTATCCCCGATATACAAGGTGTAACGGAAAGGGTATATACATAGAAAGAGCAAGGTTTCTTTGGATCATAACAAATGATATGGCAAGGGTTATTTAATCCTATCTCTACAAGTCCGGAAGTATTGACTTTTTATAAATTCATAGATACCAGAAACCATACTTTTCAAATTAAAATAAATACATCACTAGCACTCAATTAGCTGATCGATGTCAACGAACTATTTGCAAGTAAAAATAAACCTCTTACTCCTGGTATTTCTGAATAAAGGGTTCCGCATTTTTATTTTTTGTTTGCAAAATAATACTGACTTTTTTATTTTATTTTAAGTTGAAACTCTTGCCATATCGTGTGTTATGATCCAAAGAAGCCTTGCTCTTTCTATGTATATACCCTTTTCGTTACACCTTGTATAGGCTGTATTTAATTATGAAGTTCCCACGGGAACGGGAGTTACGCGGGTGAAGCCGCGCGCGGTGAGTTAGTTTATTATAATCCTTATTTAAAGCGATATGTGTGTAGCAATTGGCTAGCTGCTAGCATGTGAATCATGAGAGAACATCGTACGTGGGCTAACCTCGGCCTTCAAGGGCCGGACCGACGTCTGTTGCCGAAGGGAAAATAAATAGACGGAGCTAAGACAGGCCTGTGAGTGTATTGATCACAATTTACGCGCAATTTGGATGAATAAAGGCGAAAGCACACTGGGTACGCACGCCGTCCGTCGTTTTGCAATTATCTTCAAGATTGCCACTATGCTCACTTTATCTTTCATAAAACTTGCGATAACCTTATTATGGGCTTAGTATACTGTTGCTCAGTGGCACACATGGAAGAGGCTCTAAGCTGTAAGATTCAGGCGGGTCCCGGGACACCTAAATGTCTTAGAGCCCGCATATAATTTAATCAGAAAATTTATAGGAGGAGTTGAAATTATATGCACAGTCTATAAAAGGGCTGTCTTTCATCTATTAGAGGCCCTAGGCACATTAGGATAATGGGGCATAGTTAATTAGAATATTACAGAGAACGCAGATATAAAAGCTTTTTTTTTTGCATCAACCTCTTTGCTTTACCAATTTCTTACTTGCACACGTATCTTGGTGTGTAGGGCCCTCCAAATCAAACGCAGGGGCACCCAAATCATCGCGGGGCCATTTGCTACTTTTGCTATATGGCTAGTCCGGCACATCTACGATTAGTCCTTAGAGTGGCTATCGGTTATCGTTTGGAATAGGGACTAGGGCGCCCTAAACCATCGCGGGGCCCTGGGCACGTGCCCAGTGTGCCCAGTGGGAAAGAGGGCCCTGTCTATAAATGTAGCTCAATTAAAAGGACAGTACTCTTAGATACCTTATAGTGTAGTATTAAACTGTATGCTTATTGTTTTATATAGTTCATCATTTTATACGGTATACCTAAGGTAGGTACGACACCATTATTTTGGAAGGACATCCGGAGGTTTTAGTGGACATATCATCGCTATGGAGAGAGAACTATAAAATCCACTGATGAGGTAGTGGGGTATTAATTTTCCTCCTAGACTAGATTCAAGTCAGCCTGAGCACATCCGTTGCACATATAGTTATTTAGTGCTCAATTGTAAAGTTTCACTAAACTTTCTTTTTAATGTAATTTATTCGCTACTTATTTTACTTCTATGAATTCTACACATTCTTCTTCTTTACTTCACTTTATCAACCAGCTTACGTCCACTGCTGGACGTGGGCCTCCTCTTCAACAGACCTTGGCAAGCCAGGGTCGTTGAGTGATATTGCCGTTATCACCGCGCTTGGCATGCGGATAGGTGATCGCAGTAAGATGGGATCATCTTTGCGCTGATATATGCTGCTGCCCATCCATCAGTTGTATGACTCTTTGTCGCCTCTTACACCCATAGGGAGAAATAGGGTGGTCTATTCTATGTCGACAACCACACGGTAAATTATTTACGTATTACCATAAATAAATGAAATAATATTGAATTTATTCAGCCCTTAAGTATTTAAATACGTTTGTACTTGTCAGAATCACAATTTTACATTATTATTCTTATTCTATGAATTAAACTAGGTAACTAACAGGTAACAGCAAATTGTAGGAAATTACAGAGATAGTACGTCCGTCCGTTTGTCATCAATTTCTCTACTCATAATAAGTTTATATTCATAATTAATAATTTAAGGATATAGTGGATCAATGTTAAACATTTGGTTTAAACATACTCGTACAATTAAGTGAAAGGTCAGGTGCGTAGTACTCGCAACCGGCGTGCGTGTATGACCAGATGTATGAACGTGGACGAGGCAAAGGAATTGTGTAGGGATCATAGCAGGTGGCGTTCTGTAGTTTCTGCCTGGGAGAAATGCGTGATTATATGTATGTATGTATAAATGTACAATTAAGTCACACGCACCCTTAAGGGGTTAGGACCACGACCCAGTGGTGGCACTGAAAACTCTTGGAGAAGCGAACTCATGCTTAACTTAGTAGGTATTATTTGTTTCAGAGCAGCAAAGATGATTAAGATTGAATGAACTTACGTGTCGCTGCCCCAAGGCAAGCCATTGCCCGATGTTGAAACTCATTTCAACTAATATTCATTAACGCCCCAATAAATTCATGTGAAACTAATTATCGTTTCGCAAGCCTATCGCTCACCACATTATGTACTACCAATAGGTATAATTATGTACTACGGTGATCTTTATTAGTTCTGGCAATCAAATATTAAGGTATAGCTGATTGATCAGTTAGACATCCACTAATTTAAAACATTGACACGGTTTTTCGGAGTGAGTAACGCAGATTAGGGTTTGGGTATGTTAGTAAGCGGAGCGGAGATTATGAAAAGGATTTATGTGCCCACATTAGTAGTGGCTGAGGCCGGAGTCTATCTATGGTACGCCGACTGCGACGCTAAAGCGTCTCTTGTCGTTTCTGCAGTGGGGCCGTCGACATATGTTTATGTCAGTTTGTTTTCGCGAAATCGCCACCACATTTCAGTAACCGCTCCAGTGATACCCCAGCCTATAGACAGAGTCTAGCGCGACGAGACTAAGCAAGATAGTCTGCACAGCTTTAAACGTTCCTGGACTTTTGACTGGTTCTAATCCATCTATCAGATGTACGTGCTTTTAAGACACCCATAGGAAAATATGAGGTGTATTATTTTAAGCCGGAAATTACACGGTGTGTGCTAGCTATCAATACCAGAATTAAAACGAAAACTCCTAATCGCTCCGCTCACTTAACGTGGCAGCATCACAACCGGCGCATGCGTCACCCGCGATGCATTTATTGTTCGACATTTGCCAACAGGTTCGATTCTGGTTCAACCTGACAAACTGACATTAGTACTCGACAGTTTGCTCGCATTCCTCGTGAGTTTGCGAACTGTCAATATGACAAGATTATCTTGTAAGCATACCGAATGTTATTGAGGAGAAACATCCGTCGGCTATTTCGGGATCTTGAGCGGAAATTTGTGTGACTAATCATGTGTGTTATACCTTATTATAACGCCGTGTGGTTTCCGGCTTAGAATTGACCACCCCATGTCCTCCCATGGGTGTCGTAAAAGGCGACTAAGGGACACATGGCTGATGGATGGGCAGCAGCATCTATTAGCTCAAGGTTTACATCTTACTGCGATCACCAATCCGTCCGCCAAGCGTGGTGATTATGGCAATATCCCTCAACGATCCATTATTTTCCGAATGTAAAGACAATAATAGACCTACATTTACGTTACCTTTTACATTTGCAAAATAAATAATTTATTAAATATTCTATTAATAATAAATCTACATATTTAACAAAGTTAATTGTTAAAGTACCTCTTACATAGTACAGTTAAAATCATATGCATCATAGTGAGAGTCCATCCATCCTCATCATCCTCAGCCCGTATAACGTCCACTGCTCTTCGATCCCCACACCGAACATCTTTGTGTAAATTCTTAGATTTCTTGTTGAGGGACTACCCGCCGTGCCTCGGAAAGCACGTTAAGCCGTTGGTCCCGATTGTTATAACATCATCTATAATAATTGTATATCAAGGAACGGGCAGCAGCGTTTCCTTGTGTGGTACAACATAATACTGCGGTCACCAACCCGCCTGCCAATCGCGGTGACTATGGCAAATACCCTACGTACGTTATACGGGCTGATGATGATGATGATGATGATGAATAAAATGAGTTCCATACAAATATATTGCATTTGAGTTGATATCAGCCAAACGTATCTTAATAAAAGTGGTGCTAACATCAATTGTCAGCTAGATGCTGCAAAATATGTGCAGATATTCACTACCACTACCTATCTGGAATTGTTCGTTTCAATATGAAATTTATGATTTACTATGGTATTCCATAAATCTCCATTCAGCTGTAGGTACATTGAATTGATCCTCAGTGAGAATAGCGTGCAGCTTACACAGTATTGACGTAAGATCGTAAATCTGACAATAAGTGCTTCGCATACCGCCTGGGGCTCAATTCTGCTAATTTAAATAAAATTATGAATATACATTCCGGCTTAGAATTGACCACAAAAGATCTTCTCATGGGTACCATAAGAGGCGACTAAGGATATACAGGTGATGGATGCCCATCCATCAATAGCGTCTATCAGCTCAAGGTTACTTACGACCTTACTGTGATCACCATCCACCTTGTTTTTTTTTGTTGTACTGAACACGCTGCACCGCCGCTGCAGCGTATTCGCGAGCTGGCGGTGGGATATGTGGGACTCGCCCTCTCCATAGCGTGGTATGCTAACTCATACCACGGAGAGGACCCTTCACCACTAAAACCCCCCGGACACTCCTTGGATCCGCCGTTGACGGGGGCCGGGCACGCATCACCAATCCACCTGCCAAGCGTGGTGATTATGGCAATATCTCCCAACGATCCTGGCTTGGCAAGGTGTGTTTAAAGGTCCATATTCAGCAGTGCAAGTAAAAGAGCTGTTTAAGTAAGTCAGTATAACGACACTATTGAGATTCCTCGACGATTGGGACACATATGGTCGCAGTAAGGTGATGACGTACCGAAATATACTCCAGAAAAAGTAAAAAGTTACATAATGCCAATAGGTAATGCCATTGTAGATTTGTCATAAGTGATCAATTGTAAATTAGTAATACTGATATATACTGATTCATCTCATCAGTAATGTTCGTATTTTGTAGGTGTATAGATTATGTATTTAATATTATATATAAAGTATTTATTCATTTGTACATGTACATTTATATATATTTAGATGTGTATTTATTATAATTTAGGCATGTATTGAACTTATGTCTCTGGCTACTCAATATTGCAAAGCACCTACCACATCGTCCCTGCACTACCCTAAGGTCGACTGGTAGATAATGCCTATGGCATTAAGCCCACCTTGGCATGTTATATTGTGTGCTAAAGTTTAAATTAATAAATAAAAATACATACAATTTTTACCGTAGGTACTTACTTCTGAGACCTGATGTTTTGGCTTCGATTTCCACCCAAAACAATAACCCATTTATATGAATCTTGTTTTTTTTTTATTGGACGTACGTAGTTAGTCACGAGGCTTTTGCTACTTCACCGGACATAAAGGCGAGCAGAGCTCTAGCCTTAATAAATAATTTAAAAACTAAAACTAAGCAACCTGCGCAAGAGGGCGCCCCTAACCTTGGATAGTTGTCACGTGTCTGGGTGGAGTTTGTGTCCATGAATTGTAAAGTCCCCGCGACGCAGGGATTTATTGCGGATGTGGTCTTTAATAAAACCATTTTAAATTTGTAGAATAGAGACCCCGGTATAAGAGATTCTCCACATATAGGTAATGAACGCAGCAACGTCTATGGGAAGTAATAAATTAAATGCGATCCATTTGCTTATAAAACTGTGCAAGTATCGATGGATGTGTTTGGAAAATACGAGGCAGTCTATACAAACGTAAACCAAACCATTTTTAAACTACAAGAATAATATTTTGTGATTAGTCAATGATGAGTAGAGGTCGTACATAGAGTGAATAATACCACCTTTAAAATTCCAATATTATGAATTAAAAAATCATGAATAAAATATATATCTAATAATTCTTAACTGTCTGTATACATGTCACAACTATTCTAAATAAATTGAACAAAAGTACCTATTTGCTTTTGACTGTCAACTACAAATACGGGCCTATCCCAGCGTGTATGCTGCAATATTAGTCAGATTAGCTCTTCCCCCATTTTAAGTTTTCTCTGCTAAACAATATACTTTAGCTAATATTTCCCCCATGTCCTCATAGACCTGAAGTCTGAGACACGAACTGTAATTTAGAGCGACAGTTGGAAAAATCGCCCTCAAAATCTAAAGTCACAATTTCTCAATAATCGTCGATTTCATGATTCTATTAGGTATTTTTTATTTTTTATTAGAAAAGCACTAAACAAAGTACTTATTTTTTGGAAATAAGTTTTTGTTTAGGATTAAACAATTGCATTTAAAATGAATAGTTAATATTGTATCATTTATTTTTAGTTTCAGTTCAAATTAGCTACTTTTAATTGTATACCTATGATATGTATAATTGTTTCATTAAGTAAATACTATGCATCGCTTTTTGTATATTGATGTAATTATTTTATAATAATTGTGCTTTTATCAATTGTTATTATAATACAGCCTCCGTAGCGATGCGGTATTTGACTCGCTTTAAATATCGAGGAGTAGGGGAGGTCGTGGGTTCGATCCCCATCCCTGACAGAAAATCTTTGTGTAAATTCTAAGATTTCTTTCCGGGTCTGGTTGGTTGAGGGACTACCCTCCGTGCCTCGGAAAGCACGTTAAGCCGTTGGTCCCGATTGTTATAACATCATCTATAGTAATAAGCGTATCAAGGAACGGGCAGCAGCAGCATTTCCTTGTGTGGTACAACATAAAACTGCGGTCACCAATGACTGACAAATACCCTCCCCCGTACCCCATACTTAAATGTTTGTACGCATTGCTCTTCTCTAGTTTAAGACAAAACTGAATGCTCAGATTATTTATTTGATAAAGAACGTTTGATTAACTTATATCATTAAATCAATATTTAACATTAAGTTCGTTGCACTTCTCCATGTACTCTTGTCTGATTGTCTTGATATCAGTTGTTTCAGCTGAAGATATGCTATTACATTTCTTTTCAGCAATGACAGGACCTACGAACACCTTCCATGCTTTACTTATGGCTTGTAGAAGGCTTATTACCGACAGCCCTAAGAGGAAACCCTGAAAAGAAAATAATATTAACCCATCGTATATGAAAAACAGTTTGAGCACTCTATCCGTCCCGCCAGAGGTAAACGCAAATGTGCCCTTCGCTTTGGCAAACCTTAGTTTGCAATGCCCGATGCCCTCGTAAACCCGAAGTCCGAGAGACTTCGGGTCTTCAAGAGCCGAAGTAGGGGAGGTAGTTAGGTAACAAACCGTATTGAGAACCTCCTCATGTTAAAGTCGGTTGAAAATAATTTAATGTCTAATGTGGTATAAATAATGGTACGAAACTCTTCATGCGCGGGTCTGACTCGCATTTCACCGTATTTTGTTTTTTTTTAGTCTCAATAATAAGAATTACTCTTTGCAACGTTACTTGTAGTTATAATAAGGAATGTTTTGCTGACCATTCAACATAACTGAATATAATAACGATTTTTCATTTCAATGACACCTCAGTTACCTAGTCTTTGAAATAACTCGGTGGCATTTTGCCAGCTGCTGGCATATTCAATGGTTCGCCGTATACATCAGAGCTCAGCTGAGACCGATAACTAAATACTAACAAAAATATGAATCTTGAATAATACGAACAATTACCAAATAATATAATAATATAATAAGTGTCTTTTTTACGGGCTGATCCATGCATCAGCTTTTCTCAGTCCACGTCTGGACGTAGGCCTCCCCTAGTTTGAGTCATATCATTCGGTCCGCCGTCCTTCACATCCAGTCAACTCCGGCTACCCTTCTCAAATCATCAGATAAGGAACTCTTCTTATTCTTATTCAGACGCCCCTCCACCCTTACTACTCTTACTTACTCAAGTAAGAGTAGTAAGGGTGGAGGGGCGTCCTACCTTACATTTGCCGAGATGCGTTCTCCACTTAAGGATGCATCTCCACCAACGGATGTTGGTGCTTCTGCAGATATGGCTATTTCTGCATATTACTCATTGTCACTTCAACTAAAACTAGCTTTAGTTCTCTGACGGATTACCTCATTACTAAGTTTACCTTCCACAGAAACCCTAAGCATAGCTCACTCCATAACTCGTTGAGCGCAGTTGAAAGTGACCATGTCTCGATCCGTGATAATATTGGTTTCAGTTTAAATGTCTATACTTATAACAATTCCTCCGAGGTCAGATACAAACAGGTTGAACTCCAAGCATATCTCATATCACATCATGGAGCGATAACAATTGACTTATGGACTAGCTCTGCTGTAAGTTTCCAAGTCTCGGTACCATAGGTCATAAACAGGCTGATGCTGATGATATGCTTGCAGATATTGGTTTCAATTAAGATGTCTGTACTTACAACACTTCCTCCGAGGTCAGACACAAACAGGTTCCAGTCGTAGTTGTACTGCTCTTCGTATACGGAAACCATCATGCTATTGAAGTACACATACAGCTAGAATAAAGCAAAACAAAATAAATATAGTGAAATATAAACAAACTTGAAAGTAAAGTTTAAAAGAGGCACCAGCAAAGTTGAAAGGGAATCGGTTGTCTTGATATGGTCATGTAAAGAGGAGGGATAAATCGCATAAAAGAGTAATGAATATGAATAAGATGGATGGAGAGAAGGAGGGACTCCAAAAGATGGATGGATTGTGTGAGGAGTGATATAATAAACTACTACTCAATAATAGTAAACAGCATGGCAGTTCTAAGATTAACCCCACATTGCGCGTGGATGTTCCGCGTGCGTGTGTCACATGTAAACGGGGTCAGGAGCTCGGCTCACCCATATATTAAATTAAATAAGTTAAATACAAGACTTATATGGAGGGGTTCGGTCAAACAGAACAATACTTTTAATACGGAAGGTTACTGTGCTGTACCAGCTCATTTAGGTGCAGTGCTGAACATGGACCTCCTCGTTGAAGAGCTTGGCAAGCCAGGGTCGTTTAGAGATATTGCCATAATCACCACCCTTGGCAGGCGGATGCAGTAAGATGGTGAATATCCTTGATTTGATCCATCAGCTGTATCTCCATTAATCGCCTCTTACGTCAGCCATGGGCTGACATGAGGGGGTCTAATGTAAACCGGACACGATACAGCTATACACCTACAGTAGCAGGAAGGTCATTGCTGACAAACAATTTTTTTTTTTAAATTACTTATTCAGTTCTTCAACTTCCTGCCATGCTCCCATTATTTGGGGGCGGCGCAATATGTCATCCACTTCCATTTTTCCCTATTGCGTGACCATACCATGCTAAGCGATTTCCTCTCAATTACTAGAATTTATGACTTATTTAGTTGCCTTTTCGATATCAATGTTACAATGTAAATCTTACATTAGTCTGCAACACAGAGTTTTGATTGGTCCTGGTCCAGCTGTTTGTGTTACTGTCCCACATAAAAAACTTATGTCTGTCCGTAATATAACTATTGTATAAGAGGGATGAACAAATTCTTGGACAATCTGGACAATTGTGCGCCGTGGCAGTGCTGCAATTCAAGAAATCCAATAAGAATATGGAAATATTCTGCGACATTGGCATTCCAACTGTGGTTATATATAAAAGGGTATTCAAAAACGTGTTTTTATTTAACTACTAACTGGTCTTATTTAAGCACCAGTAACACTCACTGCTTAAGTGTATGCAAAGCCGTGGACGAGGCAATTTTGCCCGATGTGTTATTCCATAAATAACCCTATCCTGTGTACTTTATGATTCAATTTAAAATCAAAAGACTAAACAACTGTGTTTGTTTATTTAATTCAAATTTTGCGCGTTAATTTTTTTAACCCCTTTACCACGGTTACATAACCGACTGACATAATTGATGTGGGCAATTAGCACAAACAGCAGAACCAAGACGAATCAAACCACTGTGTCGAACACTAACGTAAGACATTTATTTATTGTATCTCAAAAATATAGATATCAAGAAGGCATCCAAATAATAAAAAATTAAATATTCCAGCTGTATGTGTACTTCAATAGCATGATGGTTTCCGTATACGAAGAGCAGTACAACTATTACTAGAACCTGTTTTTGCTGATCTCGGACAAGTAAGTTGTAAGTACATATATCTGAAACCAGTATCTGTAAGTATATCATCATCAGCTCGCCATGTCCTACGGGAGACATGGATTATAGCAGCGGTAGTCCATAAGTTCAAAGTCATGGCGGCAGATATGGTTTCTCTGAAAGATAAACTCCAAGCATATCTCGCTAAATCCGAGTCATCCATCGGCAAGATGGACTGATGTCTTGAGGAGGGGCATCCTACCTTATTTTTGCCGAGATGCGGTCTCCAGTCTCCGCGTCTTCAGTCCTAATGCAGACATGGCAAGTGGATTATCACTTCAACTTGTTTATGTCAGTAACTTATAGTTCTCTGTCGAATAACCTCATTGCGAAGTTTATCTTTCAGAGAAACTCCAAGACAATACATTTTTGGACTAGCTCTGCTGTAAGTCATAACAGATTGATGTTGATGATTTGCTTGCAGATATTGGTGTCAGTTTTAAACTCTGTACTTACAACACTTTCTCCAAGCTCAGATACAAACTGGTTCCAGTCGTACTTGTTCTGCTCTTTGAATACGGCGAACATCATGCTACTGAATTACACATAAAGCTGGAATAAGATCTTTTTAACAACCTCCGTGGCGTGGTATTTGGCTCTCTTTAAATCTCGGAGGTTGTGGGTTCGATCCTCACGCCGGGCAAAAAATCTTTGTGTAAATTCTAAGATTTCTTTCCGGGTCTGGTTGGCTGAGGTCGTTGGTCCCGATTGTTATAACATCATTTATGTCAATCGTATACAAGGAAATGGGCAGCAGCGTTTCCTTGTGTGTTACAACATCACCAACCCGCCTGCCAAGCGTGGTGACTTTGGAAAACCCTCCCTCGGGAGGAGGCTCATGTTCAGCAGTGAACTTTATACGGGCTGATGATGAATTTATTAGTGAGTTGCCTTTTCGCTATCAGTAATTTTGAGATACAATGAATATCTTACGTTAGTCTGCAACACAGTCATTTGATTGGTCCTGGTCCAGCTATTTGTGTTACTGTCCCACATCAAATACTTGTGTCTGTCCGTTATATAACCGTTGTATAAGAGAGACGAACAAATTCTGGGACAATCTGGACAATTGTGCGCCGTGGCAGTGCTGCAATTCAAGAAAGCCAATAAGAATATGGAAAATTAATATATTCTGCGACACAAAAAGCGGTTATACATAGAAAAGTATTCAATAACTTGTATTATTTTACCACTAGCTTCCGCGCACGGTTTCACCAGCGTAGCTCCCGTTCTCGTAACAACTTCGTAATAAAATATAAGTCCCTCGATAAGTGGGCTAACATTCAAATCGAACCAGTAGTTTCCGAGATTAGTGCGTTCAAGCTTATAAATATACTCTTCAGCTTTTAGTACAGATGACATAGGCTGACCGCACATTGGGTTTTTGGACGGTAGGGGTGGCGGACTTAGATTAGTTTAACTGCTGCACCGAAACTGTTCATATCTTTGATAAATTGGAATAAGTGCCGAATCATTAATGGTAGTTACTACAGAACACAAAATACAGTATTATTTATCACCAGCCCATATAAAGTCTACTGCTTAATATGGATGGTGTTTTTGCCATAATCGGTTAAGAAGTTGGTGACCGCAGTTCTAAAAAAAAAACCGGCCAATTGCGAGTCGGACCTCGCATGAAGGGTTCCGTACTAGTTGCAAGTGCCTACCTATTTTTGATATCAAGAATACAACAAGGAACATAGTATAAAAGTTCTTCAAGAACTTTGATCGATGTTAATTGAATGAAAGGTAAATTGCGGCTTACAGTTTATGACGTATTAAAAAAAAACTACTTACTTGATCTCGTTCAAACCAATTTTCGGTGGTAGTTTGCATGGTTATGTACATCATATATTTTTTTAGTTTTATCATTCTCTTATTTTAGAAGTTACAGGGGGGGACACACATTTTACCACTTTGGAAGTGTCTCTCGCGCAAACTATTCAGTTTAGAAAAAAATGACATTAGAAACCTCAACATCATTTTTGAAGACCATAGACACCACACAAGTATGGGTGCGATGAAAAATTTTTTTTTTTAATTTCAGTTCTATGTATGGGGAACCCCAAAATTTATAGCTTTTTTTCTATTTTTGTGTAAAAATCTTAATGCGGTTCACAAAATACATCTAATTACCAAGTTTCACCATTATAGTTCTTATAGTTTCGGAAAAAAGTGGCTGTGACATACGGACGGACAGACAGACATGACGAAATTATAAGGGTTCCGTTTTTTGCCATTTGGCTACGGAGCCCTAAAAAACGAGCCTTATTTACCGCTATCCCACAAATAATTTCAGTATTCTATAGTTTTCTATATCCGTTTTCTTCTTTCCATTGAATGGAAGAAACATTTAAAAAAATTTAAATGCTTTAAACTATCGTATACTTAAGTAGAAAACTTTTCAAAGACCTGATATAAGTAGAAATAAGTTTAGTTATGGCAGTGGCGCTGTCACACCTCGGCAGGTCGCTGTTCATCCATGGACCCGAGCAACCGGCTTCCTCCGCCACGTAATCCCATACATATTGGTTTGTGCACTGAAAAATAACATAAATATTACTTGTATTATAACAAAAATAAGTGCTCTAGTGCAGCGTTTTTCGAATGGGCGTTCGTGAATCCCTACGGGATTGCCATCCAATGATGATGATGAATGAATAACGCAATGTTGGGCGATTATTAAAAAGATATTTCATTTTATTGTTTTTCATTATTATTGCCCATTTTTAAATAAAAAATCTTTATTATTTTTTAAGCAGAGTAGGGATGGACTCATGGCGGTCGCAGTCCTCTGGAATCTTTAAAAGGCGTACGTGCTGCCATAAATTTGAGAATTCTTGTCTTAGTGGATAAATATAACATAAGAAAAGAAAAAAAAATCAATTGTGTACCAAAATATCGACACAAATATTCATTGAATTAATTAAATTGACGTCTTTATCATCATCATCATCAGCCCGTATATCGTCTACTACTGAACTTTGTCCTCCTTCCGAGGAGGTTTTTGCCATAGTAAACAGGCTTGCAACAGCAACACCAGGCAGGTTGGTGACCGCATATGTCGCACACACAGGGTAACACTACCATTACATTTCCTGATATACTACTATTAAAGATGATGTTATAACAATCGGGATCAATGGCTTAATGTGCGTTCCGAGGCACGGAATCCTTCAATCAACCAGACCAGAAATAAATCTTAGATTTTACACATAGATTTCTTGTCTGCCCTCCGATAACAGGCACCGTAGACACGACTCGAGAGAGTCCTGCTCGAGCAAGTCTACTTTTTCAAAGTTCTCTATATAGCGAGCATGGCCACGCCCCTCGACTGACCTTGACAGCGAGGCTTGGAGGCTTGTTTAAGTTCAATCCTCTCGGTCTTCTATATTTTACGCGTGGGGATTGAACCTACTTCCTCCGAAACGATGACTACCAATTTTTAATACTTACATTATTCGTACTGTAAAATTCGTCGTTGGTGCAGCGGTCATCTTCTTTACTGATCTTGACGTATTGATCTACCGTCAGCTTCACGTTTACCGTCTCAGATATATGTACAAAAAGCGTATCCACCTGACCTCCATTGTATACTGATACCTCTAAAATTATAAGCAATAAATCAGGTGTTACTTTGCGTAAATCCACATAAATTTTAATTAAAAACACATAACGTCTATTGTTAATGCCGCTTAAAACTGTGTCTAAATGCTGGGATGCACTTTTTGGGTGGTCCATCCGCCCACAAAAGTTGCAAAAAGCAACTGCACTTTACCCTGTTAAATACTGATGATACTCCAAGGAGAAGAGAAACACATGACGGGTCTTTTTATATAAACTCGTTAAGCGTTACTTATAATTGGCAGGACGATTGGCTAACAGTACAATTATCGAAACGTTATTAAAAATCGTGTAATTATGTTTTTTTTTTTCAGAAAAAAGTTGGAGACGGTAATGATAAATGTACATGACAAAATGAGCTCAAGTGTCTTGCAATACAAGATAATTTAGCTGGTGCGAACGGGCGCCTCTTGCACAGGTTCGATGTCTTTTTAATCTGTGATCTTTAACGCTATTGAATAAGCAGGTATATACCAAAAATAAATCATTTCACTGAGAATCAGCCACAACTAAAGAATATCCCGGTGTATATGCTCTAAGAATAACCTCCCGAGCGTAGCAGTGTTAGGCTCGCTTTAAATCTCGAAGGTTGTTGGCTCGATCCCCCACCGGATAAGAAATCTTTGTGTTGATTCTAAGTTGGGGGAACATCTTCCGTGCCTCGGAAAGCACGTGACGCCGTTGATCCCGATTGTTCCGCCAGGGATCGATCAGCAGCGTTTCCTCATGCGTTCTAACATAATAATGCTGTCAAAAATTCGCCAGCCAAGCATGGTGACTATGACAAAACTCCTTGAGGATGAGATCCTTATTCAGCAGTGGACGTTGTTCGGACTGATGATGCTCTAAGGTTCATATGGAAGATACATACCAGTAAACGGCTCCTTGCTGTAGTGTATAAAGATGTGGTACCCTGGAGGATTGATTCCAACATGGTTGGCGATATCGTCTTCATCGTGCTGCAAGGTCACAGAATACCCTCCACCCACGTTCACTTGGGTCCCAACTGTCTTCGGAGACATGGTGTAGCAGCGACCATATATGAAACCTATTGTTGAAGTTAATTCTACATCTGTGGAAAATAATAATAACTTGGTTACATACAAGCTTCGTGCGCGCGGCTTCATCCGTGTAACTCTCGTTCCCGTAAGAACTTCATCTATATATATAAAAGAAAGTCGTGTTTGTTACAACACTTATAACTCGAGAACGGCTGGACCGATTGCCATGGTTTTTGATTTGTTGGATTTGTTTCTGTCCCGAATAGCAGAATACATTTTAAAAACAAAAGAAAGTCGTGATAATTACACTATTTATAACTCAAGAACGGCTGAACCGATTTGGCTGAAAATTGGTAGGGAGGTAGCTAAGAACTGGGAGAAGGACATAGGATACTTTTGGGTAGGGGTAGGGTAGGGTAGGGGTAGGGTAGTGTAGGGGTAGGGTAGGGGTAGGGTAGGGTAGGGGTAGGGTAGGGGTAGGGTAGGGTATGGGTAGGGTAGGGGTAGGGTAGGGGTAGGGTAGGGTAGGGTAGGGGTAGGGTAGGGGTAGGGTAGGGGTAGGATAGGGGTAGGGTAGGGCAGGGGTAGGGTATAAAAGTCCACCCGTGCGAAGCCGGGGCGGGCCGCTAGTAATTAAATATAGCTTATATCAATCCTCGATAAATGAGCTATCTAACAGTTAAAAGAAATTTTGAAATCGGTCTTATAGTTTCTGTGATAGACGCGTTCATGCAAACAAACTCTTCAGCTTTATATATTAGTATAAATGACATGCCCCCTATGAATTCTATTAGTATAATAGAATTTATAGGGTGATTGTGAACGGAAATGTCAGAAGGGGAAGACCAAGGCGAACGTTCGACTTTAAAATCGAGGACGTTCGTAAGAAAGGCCAGGTTTAAACTGAAGGAGATTAATGAATGCAAGTGGAAGGAAGTGGTCTCTGCCTACCCCTATGGGAAAGAGGCTGAAGAGTTTATTTGCTTAAACGCGCTAACCTCAGGAACTACTGGTCCAATTTGAAAATGTCTTTCACAATTAGAAAGCAACGTTTTCCGTTACTTACGTTTCCATTTTCTTACGTTTTTACAACGTCTTTCTATACTATAATATTATAAAGAGAGAAGATTTGTATTTTTGTGTGTATGTTTGTAATGAATAAACTCAAAAACTACTGTGCTGATTTCAAAAATTCTTTCTCCATTGGAAAGCTACAATCACCCTGAGTGACATAGGCTAAATTTAATTATGAAGTTCCCACGGGATCGGGAGTTATGCGGGTGAAACCGCGCGCGGGAACCTAGTGTTTAGTAAAGAAGATCATATGCGAGCGGGAATTATGCGGGTAAACACCGCGCTTGTTTAACACAGCGCCTGTAGGAATTGGCACCGCAGAATTACGACGTTAGTGTCAACAATGTGTAAATTACTTTATAGTGTCCAATACAAGAATTACTACCGAATCCAAGTCAAAATTTAACCGGCATAAGGCACAGAGTAGCAACAGTTGAATATAAAATTTCGAAAAGAGCACATTTCATATAGCTGGTCAATTGGAGTTGTTTATTTTTATTTATTAAACTTCATGCACAGTACATTGTACAATGGCGGACTTAATTCCAGGGGCATTATCTACCAGTCAACCTTTGGGTGATGCAGAGATGTTTTTGGTAGGGTGCACATTAAACGAAAAACTTTAATATAATAAATATTATAACTTATCCGTAAAATAATGAATATACCTAATAATTAAACTGTATAAATAAATAAATATATATATAATATATATGATAACCATATATACCTATCTTTACCTCTATTATAATAATATATACTATATTAATTACATACTTACACATATTGTCAATACCAATGATTGTGAATTAATTACCTGCCCTAGTGGATTTATGCTCACGTACTTTTTTTTTAAAGTGTACCTACCTGCTGTTTGCCATCCTGATTTCCTGTTGTGCCCTTTTCGAAATTGGTCATTCAGTTAGAGCTAACAAAAATCTCCTAATAGGAAATAGTTGCCTGACGTTATCTTTAATAATATTATCAAGAGGAATGATTTGTATTTTAGCATGTATGTTAAATGTTGGTAACGAATAAACTCAAAAACTACGGGACGGATTTCGATAATTCTTTACCCGTTAGAAAGCAACGATATCCGTAAAACTACGTTATACGTAACATACGCTATATTTAATTTTATTATGAAGTTCTCATGGAACGGTAGAAACGCCGACGATACGGCGCGTCGGAAGCGCTAGTTAAGGATAAATGGCATGTCTTAGGCTATATTTTTAGTCAGGGTTTCCACGGAAACGGGATCTGCGTGGGTGAAACCGCGAGGGAGACCTAGTCCTTAATAATGAAGAAAGATAAATAGAGCCCAGACGCATAAGATCGGATGTGCCACTATACGTCAGAAATATTCCGTACAAAGACCACTGCTGAACTGAATAGTCACTACGCTTGTCAGGCGGATTGGTGACCGCAGTATTATGTTGTAATACACAAGGAAACGCTGCTGCCAGTTCCCTGATATACGCTTGTTATAGATGATATTGTTATAAAAAACGGGACCAACGGCTTTACGTGCTTTCCGAGGCACGGAGGGTAGTCCCTCAACCAACCAGACCCGGAAAGAAATCTTAGAATTTACACAATGATTTCTTGTCCGGTGTGAGGATCGAACCCACAACCTCCGAGACTTAAAGCGAGCCGAATACCACTACGTTGTATGCGCCTTTACCGTAAAGTGTCACTTACGACCAAATGCTTCTAAAGATAACAGTACATCCGTCATTATGCTTTTGAGGTCTAGATGTAACATGTAGTCTATAAATTATCTTACTGGCAGTTAATCCACTGAATCCGTATTGCACAAACATGTCTTTTTCGTTGTAGGTGATATCTTCCCACAAGTCGTCGAGCGTTGTGTTGGAGAAGTCATAGTTTCTCCATACTGACGTGTAGCGAGGGTGCACGTAAAGACCATATTCCTATGAAATAAAATTAAAAATATATTGTACTCATCAATATTGGATATCAATGCAACAAAGCAAATATGTATATTTATTTGAGCCCTACGCACACTATTCGTCTTTTCTTTTTCACATTCCCTCTTGCGGTCTCTGTCAAAGAAATCATTTTGACGTTGAGACGTTGTCGTCCACTGCAGAGCATAGGCCTCCCCCATCGATTGCCAGCGGGAATGATTGCTAGCGGCCTGCATCCACTGACTCCCTGCGACCTTTATGAGGTCGTCGGTCCATCGTGCAGGCGGTCGTTCCACGCTAGTTCGTGGTCTCCACTCGAGAACCTTTCTGCTCCATCGGCCGTCAGTTTTTCGAGCTATGTGTATTGCTCATTGCCAAAAGCAGTACCTTTGTACAACTTCTTTCAATATATATATAAGCTTTAATTTTGTATTTGCTCTGTTGTGTGTTTGTACATAACTTAATAAATTAAATAAGTATTATTGTATAATAGGTTCCAACATGTTATTTTTGTATTACAAACAGAAACATCCATTTTACTTATTTGTTTAGTTTTCTTACTGTGACAACTGTAGTACTACTTTTAAGTAGCTAACAGAATTAATACACAATAGACTTACCCGCTTCTTTTTTTCGGACAGACATTATGTAGTTAGATAGGAGGCAACCTCCCCTGTGGAACTTGGACCTTGGCTCAGGTCGGAGGATTGAGGGATTATGGCGTTTAGTTATTTAGGAACCGACTTACCAGCATTTTATGGAACTTGTACGGGGGCTCTCGACAAAATGTGATGCTGGGGTACATCACGGTCTTGTTGAATTCGAAATGAGCGTGTGTCGTTATTGGTATGTTGATCAACTTTGTTACACACGAAGATATCTATAATCATAAAAGTAACGAATTTTTACTCATGAGGGTAGTCCCTCAACCAAGCAGACATAAGGAAATAAATTTTAGATTTACACGGGTTGTTGACCGCAGTATCATGTTGTAACACACGAGAAAACGCTGCAGCCCCTTCCCTGGTATACTATTGTTATAGATGATGTTATAAGAATAGTCCCTCAAAACTCCGAGGTTTAAATTGAGACTTATAACTGGCCTGTCGGCCTGTCTCAATCCCCGTGTAGGTAAGTACATATCGCAAACGTAAGTACGCGCGGCGGCCCCGGCCGAGAGACTAGTCTAGTAGTCACGAGCGAGCAGTGTCGCCACACGAGCTTTGTTCGTCAACGTCTTCACCGAACCGACTGTTTGATAAAAATGAAGAAACATAAAAAACCGGCCAAGTGCGAGTCGCACTCGCGCACGAAGGGTTCCGTTTCAGTTACAAGTGCGTACCTATTTTTGATATCAAGAATAAATAAAAACGCGTATGTTTATGAAATGAAATGTTATTTTATATTTTTATATTCGAGTTGATTGAATGAAAGCTAAATTGCGGTTTACGATTTTTGACGTATTAAAAAAAAACTACTTACAAGATCTCGTTCAAACCAATTTTCGGTGGAAGTTTGCATGGTAATGTACATCATATATTTTTTTTAGATTTATCATTCTCTTATTTTAGAAGTTACAGGGGGGGGGACACACATTTTACCACTTTGGAAGTGTCTCTCGCGCAAACTATTCAGTTTAGAAAAAAATGACGTTAGAAACCTCAACATCATTTTTGAAGACCTATTCACAGATACCCCACACGTATGGGTTCGATGAAAAAAAAATTTTTGAGTTTCAGTTCTATTTATGGGGAACCCCAAAATTTATTGTTTTTTTTTCTATTTTTGTGTGAAAATCTTAAAGCGGTTCACAACATACATCTACTTGCCAAGTTTCAACATTATAGTTCTTATAGTTTCGGAAAAAAGTGGCTGTGACATACGGACGGACAGACAGACAGACAGACAGACAGACAGACAGACAGACAGACAGACATGACGAATCTATAAGGGTTCCGTTTTTTGCCATTTGGCTACGGAACCCTAAAAAAGACAATAAAATTCTGTGCAGGGTTTGAACGCAGATTGCGATCCATATTTATCTTTTTTAAGCTTGCTAAGAAATCTAAAAGATCAGTCCTACTTTAAAGTGGTTAATATTATTATGAAACTAGCTGCGCACCGCGGTTTTACCCGCGTCCCTCTGCTCTAGTGGGTCGGAGCGTGATATTTTGTAACCTATATGTTTATCCAGCTTATAAACTATCCGCGTGCAAACTTTCAGCCAAATCCATTCAGAAGTTTTTGCTTGAAAGATTAACAAACATCCATCCATCCATACTCACAAACTTTCGCGTTTATAATATTATAGTAGGATTAACATTCCTGAAGGTACTAGGTGGTACTAGGTACCTACTTACCTACCTATCTTCTGTAGTTGTAGGTACTATTGTGTATTCTGTACTTATTTCTACGATTTAGGTAATTTAAACGATTCCAACAACATCCGTGGCGTACCGGTCGCCACGGATGTTGTTGAAATCATTTCATCATCATCATCATCAGCCCGTATAACGTCCACTGCTGAACATGGGCCTCCACGCGACAAAAGTTATTTGACATAGACACCACGCTTGGCAGGCGGGCTGGTGACCGCAGTATAATGTTGTACCACACAAGGAAACGCTGCTGCCCGTTCCTTGATATACGATTATTATAGATGATATTATAACAATCGAGACCAACGGCTTAACGTGCTCTCCGAGGCACGGAGGGTAGTCCCTCAATCAACCAGATCCGGAAAGAAATCTTAGAATTTACACAAAGATTTCCTGTCCGGCGTGGGAATCGAACCCATGACCTTCAAGATTTAAAGCGAGCCAAATACCGCTACGCTACGGAGGCTGAAGTCGTTTACCTGCTGAAATACAACTCCGACGCAAACCGCAATGATCAGGGTCTTTAACAGGTTCGGGCCTCGAATACATTCGGCACATTTCTTTCTTATCGTCCATTTTGGATTTCCCACCTGTGGATTCAAAAGCAGTCAATTAAAACAAATAGTGGTAGATTGCAGTAGATTGGCTACTGCCAGGGCCCCGAGTCTATTATCGTAATGGCGTATCCATCAACTGACTATGACAGTTAAATAGTCGGGTTTTTTCCCATTTGGTAATCTACTAATCCAAATGACGTCATAATGGTGTCACTATGACGCCACGATGACATTAGCGTAGTTGAATAATATAATAACAAATGATACATTTATAAGTTTTGAAATCGCCTAAATAAACATTACAATCTCCCTAACCATCTCCCCTGCTAGTTATTTTGACGGCCTTTTTCTGCGGTAGCAACACCCACTGCTATTCCAGCGCCGACACCGTAGTGAGATTAGTAGATTACCGTTTTTGGCATAATGATATCATGATGGCATTACAGTGGCACAATACTTACTTATAAAAATAGCAGACTCGGCCCCCAGATACTTTGTTTGCGTGAAATAAGGAGTTTATAAGCATTGCTAGAATGAAAGTCTATACGAGCTAATAAATCGCTACTACAGTTTTGGAGAGGCGTTTACACGGACAAACAACAACTTTATATTGTAGTGTGTATAAGACCCGGTAACGTTAGAATGTGATCCCGATTCTTCCTCATTTCTTGCCTTCTTATTTATTGTTCGGTTTTAAAACAGTTTACTACGCAAACGGTTATATTACTTCGATTATACTTATGTAAAAAAAAACAGCTTTCGACATGTATGCCTCGCACGGAGCGTGAATAGATCGAGATTGCCGATTTCCGCGTACTATCGGCGGTATCTAGTCGAGTGCAACCATCCGATGCCCTCGTAGACCCGAAGTCCGAGAGGCCCGCAAACTTAAAGTAGAGCGACAGTTGCACAAAACCCCCTAAAATACTAAAAGTCATAATCCCTCAATCTCATCGCCAGCGACCGCCCTGAGCCGACGTCCAAGCCCCACAGGGAGCGCCCTCTTGCGCCTTTTTTAAACCATTTATTAAGACCGGAGCTCTGCTCGCCTTCATGCCCGGTGAAGTAGCAAAAGCGTCGTGGCTACGAATGTCCGAACGAAAAAAATATTAATCTAAGATACCAATTTTCGGGCTTGGCGTACGGTGAATTGAGATGCCCCGTTAAGACTTCACGTTGACGTCAATTCTAGTTTCTTACCTTCAGATTCTGTTGTTGGCTCATCGTTGATCAGCATTAGTTATGCCATGTCCTAACTGACACTTTACGACTATTTTGAACGATAGCTTGATATTAAGTGGTAAAACTGAGGCCGTAACATTGGTTCCAATAATTATTTATTGTGCCATAAACTTTGTGGGTGTAAACGGTAATATATTTGAGATATCGTTATTAGTATTGGATGTTATATCTAGTGCGTCTGTTTTATGATTTATGTAACGGGTTGAAATAATATTATTGCGTTTTGGTAATTTGTTATTTATCTAGAAATTAACTGTTATTAAAGTTGTTGTACCCTATGTTATTAAATATTTGTAATGGTGATATAATTTATCTTCAGATTTGAGATAAACTAAATTGTAAGAATCAATTAAAATCCTACTAATATTATAAATGCAAGAGTTTGTATATGTGGATGTACCTCTATGTATGTTTGTTACTCTTTCACACAAAAACTACTAAATGGATTTGGCTGAAAGTTTGCACGGAGATAGTTAATAACCTCCATTAACAAATAGGCTGTAAAAAATCATGCTCAGACCCACTGGAGCAGAGTAACGCAGGTAAAACCGCAGGGCGCAGATAAATACACACAATACAATACGACACAATACTTATAAGTACGAGTAAGACTGAACAAGGAAGGAAAGACAATATCAAAATCTATTTTAGTAACGTTAATAAAATATGAATAGTTTTTCCTCCTCAAAAACAATATATTTCAATTATTTGCGCAAAAACTATTTCACCTTCTTTTGAATTTGATACATACAGCGCCATCTAGTTTCATATGTTAGAACTAATTAGTTCTTTGCCAACACAACAGATGGCAGTAGTTAAAGGATGAAAATAAAACCCGGAGAAGCTTATAGCATTTTTAATTTAAAGTTAATAATATTTACAAAATACACGTTTCGTGTTCGTTGTCTATTCTACATTAGCTTATGTGATATCACGATTAAGGCACAAACACTAAGTACGAATAAAAACAAGTACCTATTAAAGACCGTAACACACAGGAATTGTAAGAAATTAATTTATGTTAATAATTTATGAAACTTCGTTTTATACGAGTATATTGAGACTTACAACCAGATTTCGTATTTGTTTTTCTTGGGGCAAATTTTCTAATCATCAGATAAAAAATATTAGATAAGTAGGTACTTAAATTTTTAAATTTGACAGATGCTGTAGGTACGTAATTTTTTTTTTCAAACTTATAATTTTTAAGCTGTGGATTAAAAAGTATTAGGGAAAACTGGAATAATTGCACGTATAGGAGATTCCCGCTCATTGTAATGACAATTTGATGAGCTATTAATAAGTTGGTATTTAGAATTTATATAAAACTCGCAGTTTTATATAAATATTTTTCGACCTTAACAAAACTCTTTGTACGTAACTAACATTTCGACTGTGTCACACATACATAAATCATAGTTTATAATTAAAGGAAATGCTACATAATTTAAAACATTTTTAAAATTGGCAACACCGTAGCTCCCCTGTGTTACGGTCCAGTACAAATAAAATAAATAAAGCAGTAACGAGTTGTTACGCAGTGTTGATCACAACATACTTTCATCAGGGGACTGGTTTTACATTACTTGGTTTGTTGTATAACAATTTTATTGAGAGAGTTATTATGTACATAGAACAATACTGTCTGATCATAGACATATTTCATTTATAGAACAACCAATACGAATGAGAACGAAAATCATAGATTAAAAAAAGCCTCACATATCCGACCGTAGAAAAAGGTCAATTCATGAAGCTCATTCTTGGGTTTTAAGGGCGTCCCAACATATAAGTACCTACTAAAATACATAAAACAAGGTATATGCTTTTTTAGGTAACTTTTTTAGGTAGGTATTAAATTACCTTCAAGTTTTGTATTTGCATACATTTTTTAACTATTTTAGTTATTACACTCAGTTGGTTTGTACTTAAACTTTATTCGGTCGGTAATTTGTAGTAAGCCACGTGGCTTTTGTTACTTCACAAGCCATAAAAGCGAGCTAAAATCCAGACTTATTTAGAGAATTAAATTACTCGATAGCATAAGTATCTATACAGAATTTAATAGCCTAATCAAAGCTAGAAGAAATTACAACAACAGCTATACAAGGATTAAAGTCTAACTTTGATAATGTAGTAAAAGTAGTATATATAGTAAGCAGTCCGAAAGTTATTATACCTAATCTTAGTTTATAGTAGTTAAAAGATACATGAAATAAATTTGATATTCAACAACTGAAAACAGTCCCATTTTAGTTGTTAATCCTAATATTTAATGGAATTTTATTATTAATATTTAACAACTCCTATTTTATTCGACTAGCATACAAACAATCGTGACAGTCCCCTGTCACTACAATATTGAAGCACACAAAATGTTTCACATTTCTTCACTAATTAATCATTGTTAACATTTTACTTCACACGTGTTTCAATCACATTCGATGAAAGGAATAAACTTTAAATATTTAAAACGCCCAGCGCAAAAAACGAATATTTAAAAATCAAAATCATTATGCCTCTAACTTTGAAACGTCTCAACCGATTTTCATGGAACATTTTTAAGAACCATCACAAGAAAACCTGCATTCAAACAAAACAGCGCATCAATGTTGCGGTGCCACGGACAAACACACATAGACACTCTCTTTTACGTCGGAGATAACAAAGTAGGTTCCAAAACTTTGACTTGGAATTTGGAATATTACAAATGCTAGAAGCTAAACTAACTGATTTAATGTTTAAATTCTTTAGAGACAAGATCTTGGTTAGACCGTTTTTGATCTTTGATCAATTAAAAATGTGATAAAAACACACGCAAAAGAAACCAATCACACACATTTAAACAGTGAAAGCAATTACATAACTGATTAACATCATGCTTATAACCGACACAGGGCTAATAGATACACCCGAGTTATGTTTTATCTTAGCAATAATCGAATTTGTAGTATTCTTAACTTTGTTAACAAACTTATCCAAAATATCCGACCTAGGAGTAATGTCACAAGCTGTATGACTTATAGCATCTAGCACTGGGGCCGAAAATATCCTAAAATTAACTTCATTGGCATCCAGAGTACCATACATCCAAATTGGCATTTTGTTCGATAGCACCCATAAATTGTCGTTGTAATCAACTTTAATGTCAGTCGGATATACCATGGTATTTTCATTCATATAAATCCTGCCCTGGTTCTTCATCAAGTACTCCTTGTTAGAAGTTTTCCAGCAAGCGACAGCGTTGAGGTTCACAAGAGAGTAGAAGAGAACACCAGTATCTGGATCGAGGAAGGAAACACTCGATTGAGCGTTGGGTCCACGACTTCCAAGAAGTTTGAAGGCATTAAAATTATCATCAGCCAGGGTCTTGTTCCTCAAATACATTGTAGATACAGAGAACTCGTCGTAACTAGCCATAGGATGGAAATAAACTGTGCTGTAATTACTCTCATCCGGTTTCGATATAGCCATACCAAATATCGCGTCCGTCCAACTGAAGTTAAAGCCTTTGACGCTAAAGTCGCACGCCAAAGGATCAGGATTGAAGTAGTGGTGGGTAATTCTCCACGATTCATTACTCTCCCACGAGTAGACAACAATCGCTGCCTTACCTAAATCACCGGCGTAAACGAACGTCTTCTCGCAGTCAATGACTTCAATAGCAATGTTAGCAAAACCGGAATCTTCTTTAACCTGGTCTTCAGGGATGACGTATTTGCGTAAAAGATTGTCTGTTTTCAGGTCATAGACGATAAGGGATGGCGGATACTTTGTGGTGTTGGTTTCTAAGTTGCCCATCTTGCCGTTGTCGAGGACCCAGAGTCGGCCGCACCTGTCAGCTCGGACGCGGAATGGGGAGATGATTTCAGTGGGTTTGCCATCTGAACCTATGTTGTGCGCTGCCCAGTTCGGGTACGGGATCAACTTCGGTGAATTGGTTGAGTTGTCTGAAATTGAGAAAAAAGTATGTGAGCATTCAAATACTACGTAAAAGTAGCTATTTATTTTTTATTTTTTTGTTTCCTTCTTGCAAAATTATGTAATGCATATGCTTCTTGCAATTCATTTTGAGTGGAATTTAAAAGTACGTATTAATATTTTATTTTAATGTAGTTTAGTTTGGATTTCCGCAAAGTAATATCTGGTTTTGCATTCAAATTGTAATAAAATTACGACCCGCTCCGGCTTAGTGCGCGGTACGGCTTAATTGAACAAAAAGCCTTGACCAAATATATTTTTTTAGATAATAATATCGTATAAAAGTAAAAATATACCAACAACCACTCTATCTATTTTTGGATGCAGTAACATCCGTTATTTCTAAGAACACTGAAAGATTATAATAGCTCTATTTGTTTTTAACTAATAATATCGTGTACTCATTATTAAACTTATAAGGAGAATATTTTAATTGATAGCAATAAAAATCGTTATCTACACCTATTAATATTATAAATATTAAATTAAAGAGGAAAGATTTGATTGTTTGTTTAAATTAAATAGGCTTCGGAACTACTGGACCAATTTCAAACAAATTATTCACCATTAGAAAGCTAATTTATCCAGGAGTAACAAAATTATGATACCTACATACATACATAAGCTCACGCCTGTTTCCCAGCGGGGTAGGCAGAGACAATAGACCTCCACTTGCTACGATCCCTACACACATCTTTCGCTTCATTCACTCTCATAACATTCTTTATACAAGCAAGTCGGTTTAGGGTGGATCTTATTTGACCTTTTGCGAGGATGTTTTCGATTTGGTTAGGGAACGTTCGTCGAGGTCTTCCTGACATAACTATGATATGTATATTTAATTATGAAAATCCCATCGGAACGGGAGCTAAGCAAAACCGCGCGCGTAATTCTAGTATTTAGTCGTTTGTTTTTTATATTTTTATGACCCGGAATTCTGGGTGTTAAGTTACTTAAGTTAATAGTTTATATTATTTCCGAATGAATTTGTATAATTTATACTTAACTTCGAAGGTTACAACCTAGGTTGAATCAGGCGTTAAATAATACCTAAATGTTCTAATTATCATTCCGAGCGTAAATTATTGTTATTTACTATAAGGCAATATTTTACGTGCTCTAATTCTTATAGCATTCCTTTTTCTGTTCCATAGTCTTTGCATAGCCAATATTTTTGTCTATATATTAGTATGTAAGTTAAATCAGTTTATTAACCTGAGGACAGTGGTCAGGGGGGAGGTTGTTCAAAACTCCCTCCTGGTTAAAGTAACACGCTGTACACAAAAGCTATTGTCTTGAGTTGCCCCGATGCGGTTAATTGATTGGCCAGTGAGCAAATGTGCCCCCATGAAGCGGTCTTTGTATACAGTGGTCCTGTCATGATGTAACGGCGAAAAGTCAAGGTATTTAGGTTTCGAGTGACGGGTTCGAATATTTATATTCTTCTTTAGACAGTATTTCATCTTTCTCTTTTTGTATTTTTCAACATGTATTTTTTGTTTACAATGTTGAGTGTATACATAATAATATATTGAATAAATAAGTTTCTTTTACTGTTCAGTGGTTATGGTAGTTGCTTTTGAAATCTGGTGTTCTGTTTTCGATTCCCACCGGGGACAATAAAACCCGGGATATAAAAATAATTTGAGTAAACCGAATATACTTGTACTCGTAGTCTGGGTGTAGGTTGTGACCGGGAATCGTGTTTGTAAAGTCTCCATCGACAACGGAGTTTTATCTATACTAATACTTATTATAAATAATAAAGATTTGTATGTAAGTATGTTTGTTACGAATTGGCTCAAAAAGTAATAAACCGATTTAAAAAATTCTTTCACCATTTGAATGCTACATTATCACTAATTAATATAGGCTATATTTAATTACGAAGTTCCCACGGGAACGGGAGTTATAAGGGTGAAACCGCGCGCGGGAAGCAAGTTATTTAATAAGATAAAAGTACTTGGTCTTCTATTTATTGCTTAAGCACTTAGACACATTCTATAAATACCAATAATTACCTTAAGAAAACCAACAAACAAGCAACAAGAGGAAACTTGTAACAATAACTAAATACATAATTTATCCCTATCACGTAATTAACTAATTAACAATTGTAATTTACTTAGATTCATCGCAGTTAGGTTTTTTAATTAAATTGTTCAATTTAACATTGTTGTATATCCTTGGAATATTGAGCATTGATTTCATGGTAGATGCCTTGAACTGTTGTTATACTTATAAAACTGTTTAGATTATAATTTTCTAATTCTTTTAATAGTTTAGTGACTAAATAATATAAATTAAGTGTGTAATAAACTCTTTATTTTTTTCTACAAATTTCAGTGAATGCCCGTTTTATAAATCATTAGTTGTCTTTTAAATATTATTGGTTGAGGGACTACGCTTAGTGCCTCGCGGGCGGGCGTGCGAGCGGGCAGCAGCGTTTCCTTGTGTGGTACAACATAATACTGCGGTCACCAACTCGCCTGCCAAGCGTGGTGGCTATGGCAAATACCCTCCCCGGGAGGAGGGCCATGTTCAGCAGTGGACGTTATACGGGCAGATGATGATGAACCCAATGGCTAGGGCGTCGGACTTGCGATTATGTCGTCGTTGTCGCCGGATCAATCCCCACCCACTATACACAAGCATTTCAGCTTAACACGAGGTATCAAAAGAATACTAGAAGTGTGCATAAACTCTGCTGATAATTAAAAAGTCCCTCTTACCCTACGATGCACCGGAAAGTGCGGGCAGTACAGCTAGGGACGACTATATTGAAAAGGAATATGTATTAAAATATCATTTTATTTCTGTATGGGAAAATATTACTGTTACTGTTAGCCTGCATCATCCCACTGCTGCATAGGCCTCTCCCCATGACTTCCAGCTCTTTCGATCCAGGGCTAAATTAGGCCACTGGTCTTTTGTTTTGTCCAGCTCGTCGCGCCATCTTATACGGGGTCTGCCGCGACGCCTTCTAACTGTGTCGGGGCTCCACGTGGTGGTTCAATATTATCTTACAGAAATGTCACTATTTACTGCTAAAGTGATGGCATATATTTTGGAAACCCCTCATATACATAAATAGCACAGGTCCAACTAACCTTTCAAATTAATATAATTCAAACTCGACGGCACTCCCGACTTCCACCTCGGCACCGTGATGAACAGCCTATCCTCGTATATCTCCAACCCCATGGGGATATTATTCTCGGGGATAAAGCTCTTGGAGTCGATCGCCTGCTGCCGAGCTTCAGGAGAAGGGAAGTCGAAGTCCAGCTGCTTCCATTCATAGATGATGTGCAGTTGGTCCATACAGCCGCAGAGGTATACCAGCTGTAGTAAGACGAGGGTACGGATGCCCCCCATTTTGGAGACCTGGAATTAAGATAATATACATATGAGTTTGTTTTTAAGGACTACGCTTTTACTTTTTAATTTATCACCCCGTTAGCGTCTACTGCTGAACATGGGCCTCATCTTTAACAGACCTTGGCGAGCTAGGGTCTTTAAGGGATCCCTGAGGAGTAGGGACGCCTCCACACTCCGGGCGTCCCTATAACTTGGCAAATGGGCCACAGTCAGAGTGGCCCAGGAGATCCCGCGGCGCCATATTGGCCGCGGGTTCCATCGGGGGGCTGGATTGCTTCGTGCGTACCCGGTCCCCGCCAACGATGGATCGAAGGAGTGTCCGGAGCTTTTAGTGGTGTAGGGTCCTCTCCCTGTGGTATGAGTAAGTATACCACCGCTATGGAGAGGGCGAGTCCTACATATCCCGCCGCCAGCGCGCGGATACGCTGCAGCGGCGGTGGGAATGCGTAAATGCATTTCCCCCAGGACAACAAAACAAAAAAAAAGGCTCTTTTATATTATATATTGCTGTAATTACCACGCTTAGCAGGATTTTTTTTTTTTTTTTTAGAACAAGACAACTCCCGCACTAGGGAAATAAATCCCTGTGTCGCGGGGGACTTAACAAACATTCATTTCACGGACACAAAGTACACCCAGACTCAGAACAACTATTTGTGGTTCACACAAATAACTGTCCCGGGTGGGAATCGAACCCAGAACACCAGGTCTCAGAGGCAACTATCGTAACCACTGAGCCACCGGTGCAGTCAATTTTGATGATCACAGTAAGATGGAAGTATCATTGAGCTAATAGATGCTGCTGCCCATCGATCAGCTGTATGTTCCTTAGTCGCCTCTTATGACACCCATAGCAAGACGGAATAAATTTGTATGTAATGTCCTACAATTAGCAGCACTCACAGGTTGCACTTGCTAGTTATAGTTACCTAAGTAGTTTTATTTATAGAATAAGAATAATAACCTATTAATTACAGTTCTTTTTCATTGTGATTTTGACAAGTACAAGTGTATGTAAATACCTAAGTGCTGAATAAATTCATTATTTCATTATTATTTCATTAAGATATGGGATCGTCTATTCTAAGCTGGAAACTACATGGCATATTCAATCCACGGCAACCAAAGACTACGCATTAGAAACTTATTCATCATCATCAGCCCGTATAAGGTCCACTGCTGAACATGGGCCTCCTTCCGAGGAAAGGTATTTGCCATAGTCACCACGCTTGGCAGGCGGGTTGGTGATCGCAATTTTATGTTGTACCACACAAGGAAACGCTGCTGCCCGTCCCTTGATATACGATTTTTATAAGTAGATGTATAAGTTATAACAATCGGGACCAATAGCTTAACATGCTTTCCAAGGCACGGAGGGAAGGCCCTCAGCCAACCAGACCCGAAAAGAAGTCTTAGAATTGACACAAAGATCTCGGAGGTCGTGTCCGACGTTGGGATCGGACCCCAACGTTGGACACGACTCCGGGTAGTGCAATGGGTGGGGATCGAACCGGCGACCACAAGATCACAAGTCCGACGCCCCTTGCTATTGGGCTACAGCTGATTATAACTGGCAATATTGTTTAAGAAAACACGTCACACTGTTTATTTAGTTTCACAAATTACACACTTATTTAACTTGTAATAATTAAGCGTGTTACTTAGAGGGTACTTACTCAAGCCAAGGATTTATTTAGCTTCGTAGCAGTCCGTCATGATATTGTGTTTAATGAGTATTGCGAACAAACGGTTTTCATAGATTGGATGACTATTGTATACGGTACAATGCGTGACGTTCTCCATCTTCGCTAATATTAAAATCATTATTAAAATTTATGTTAAAATTACTGAAAGTATTTTAAAAAAATCTTTCGACATTTAAAAATGACACTTTATTGAGCAACTATATAGCTTATCGTACGCGGTGCCTGACAGCACGCGTGCTTCCCGTTCCCGTGGCAATTCATAATTAAACATTTAACCTATTCCCGTTTCCGTGGCAATTCATAATTAAACATTTAACCTATTCCCGTTCCCGTGGCAATTCATAATTAAACATTTTACCTATAAAATCGGCCATGTAGTTTCGGAGCCTATTCAATGAAAATAAATAGTAAAATATTACAATATTAGTATTAATAGATAAAGTGACATTATTCTAAAGAAAAGCTTACCTCAATTAGAAAAACTTATACAAGAAAAGATACATTATTCCCGGGATCGCAATCGAACCTAGAACATTTTAGAACGAACTATTGTAACCACTGACACATAATAGCAGTCATATTAATACAATCTTAAATAAACGGATACATACCTACATTTCAAAAACATTATGTAATAGGGGGGTCAAAAATCTTCAAAAATTGCGTTACGTAATAGTTAAAGGGATAAAATATAATGACCACCATAAAATGCTTGTATACCCTTAGTTCTTTTACCAAAAATATATACTTGACACCAGAAAAATAGTCTAAAATTATAATAGTACTAGCTATTTTATTCACGACTGCACTTCAAATTGTATTCGAACACCAAATGTAGTTAATGATCACCAAATCTTAGCGAGCAAATTATTGCGCTATTTCTACCTTAATAAAATCAATGAAAAATGACAATCGGTTAGGTTAGGTTAGAGCTGCGGCCATACAACGCAAGAGCCGAGCGAGCGAAGCGAGCGGTGCCGCGGCAGCGGCCGGCGAGTGCCAGAACCGAATAGTAAATTAGTAAAACATTTAGGTACTTTTGGTGATCACTTACTACTTTTGGGTTAACAATGATTTATTTGGAGTCATTTTGCTTAAATACGATAGCGAAATGTTAAAACTTTGGTTACAATTTTACATTAAAATGCGGGTTTAATTTTGGTGATCATTTTCAATTTTTTTTCTGTTATATGTTACTATATCTGATGGTAAGTTAAACATAAGCCATACTTAAACGCTCCCTAACTTGCCGTGCCCGACAGGGTCCGTACTTTATTAATTCAAAACAACTAAAAAGTTAGTACATTGCGTGACATAGTTTGCCGTGGATCTTTGAATTCCCGCCGTGCGTAGGGACGCTTTTTCGAGTGGCCGGGGTGCACAGACTAAAATTATTTTTTACCCGTTTAGTAATGAAATGTTACGATGCGTCCGGCTCCCGGCCGAAATCTTAACACTGATAATCTTGATTAATTATATTAATTTATTGATTTGATCAATTATTCACATGTTATCATTGTTTTATTTTTAATTATAGATCATATGTTGTTTATATTGTTTGTAAATCAATTCGCCGTTATCTTTATTTAGTTATTTGGATTTTTATTTTATTTCTTTTTGGTTTAATTTTTGTTGGTTATGTTTTCAACAAAAAATCAAACAAGTTGATGAAATTTGTTTATTTATTTATTTGGCTCTACAATTAAAATTAGATAGAATATTAAATGGATGATAATAATAATTAAATATAATTTATGAATGCATTATTGCCAATTTTTATATATTATATGTTTTTATTTGACGTTTGGCATGCGTGGCGTCAAAACTGGGGCTGGCTAGAATACCAGCGCTGCGCAATGATCTTTTAGATTTTTGATGTAGCTTAATGCTGAAGCCAGTTCCCATTTATGGTGCATATACCTACTTGTAATACTATTGATCTTTTTTTATGTTTTATTTCCTTGTATGTGCCGTAAATAAATGTATTTTCTTTCTTTCTTTCTTTACTTTGTACTTGTTGTATTTGTAACAAGTTATTGTTGTTGTTGTTGAATTTGTAATATTATACACAAGCTGCGCCCCGCGGTTTTACCCGCGTTACTCTGCTCCAGTGAGTCGTAGCGTGATGTTTTGTAGCCTATATATTAATCCAGCGTATCACTTATCCCGGTGCAAAATCTCAGCTAATTCCGTTCAGTAGTTTTGGCGTGAAAGAGTAACAAACATCCGTTCATCCATCCATACTTACAAACTTTTACGTTTATAATATTAGTAGGATATGGTGTACAATATTATGAATATGATATAACATACTAGTTTTCCCATGGCTATATAAGCCACATCACATCTAAACCATACCTAATTAGGTTGTCAGTCGGCCCTACGGCTACACACTACAACTTCCGATCTACCTTGACACGTAAATTATAACCAGCCATCATTTGGAGCAATTGCAGTGTGACCTATAAAACTATACACCTATACAATACAAGGACATAAAACAGATAATATCTGATATCATTTGTTACTATTCTATAACTCCTATTACCAAAAGTATTGCGAGGTCAGTAGGACAAACTTTTGTCTATGATTTTTTTTGGGACCAAACTTTGTACTCTGAAGTTGATGTATAGACTTATTTTCACAAAGTTTTTAATTCTGCGGTGTACTCAGGAGGCTAGTCACGAAACGATCATCGTCTTCCTGCCCTGCTCCCTTTTTCAAATGGCAACACTTAAAGTGATATTTAAATAGAAATGGTGGAAAAAGTTATCTAAGAAAATATTTGGAAGAATCATCATCATCATCAACAGCCCGTTAACGTCCACTGCTGAACATGGGCCTCCTCTTAACAGACCTTGGCAAGCCAGGATCGTTGAGGAATATTGCCATAATCACCCCGCTTGGCAGACGGATTGGTGATCGCAGTAAGAAGTAAACCTTGAGCTAATAGATGCTGCTGCCCATCCATCAGCCAAACGAGTCCCTTAGTCGCCTTTTAGGACACCCATGGGAAGACATGGGGTGGTCTATTCTAAGCCGGAAACCACACGGTTTGGAAGAATAGGTACAATAATATAAAATTGGAGCGAACTGTAATTTTTTATTTGTACAATTAATACAATAAGTATTTGTATTCGAACAAAATAACGTGAGAAAATATTCCTATAATACTTTGACTATTCTCTTCTTAAAACAATTGAACGTTTTCCCTATATCTTGTAAAAACATATGTCTATTTTAAAATTGCAATGTTAATTTTCTATAGTAATGGTCATTTTTTTTTGTTTTTTATTCCTGGGGAAATGCTTTGACGCATTCCCACCACCGCTGCAGCGTATTCGCGCGCTGGCAGTGGGATATGTGGGACTCGCCCTCTCCATAGCGTGGTATGCTAAACTAATACCACGAGGAGAGGACCCTATACCACTAAAACCCCCCGGACACTACTTCGACCCGCCGTTGGTGGGGGCCGGGTACGCATAAGCAATCCGGCCCATAGTAATAGTAATCGACCTGCCAATAAGCAACTAAAAAATTTGTTAACAAACTAGATTATTTCCTTCTCATAGCAAAACAAACAATATAATCAATATTCCATATTAATTAGCTACAAAAACAAAAAAAAAACTTTTAGTTGCGCACACGCAGACAAGTCGAAAGGAACGGGAGGCAGACCTTGAGCGAGGTCAGAGCATTTTTCCAACGACCTCGTATATAGGAAGTAATATTGGGCTCAGAGGCCAAATCATGTATGACATGATTTATATGTTGAACAAGCTGTGCCCCCGTGACTTTAACACAACAATTTGGAGTATTTTGGAGTATGGATTAGCAACAGCTAGAGTATACATATGAAATAAAACCGGTCTAGTGCGATTCGGACTCGCGCACAAAGGATTCCGTACCATTTTCAAGCGTATACCTGTTGACGTTATTGATATCGAGCAAAAATGGGCAAAAAAATTACGTTTGTTGTATGGGAGCCCTCTTAAATATTAATTTGTATTTTACGGAATTAGAAATACATCATCTGTGAAAATTTCAACTGTCTAGCTATCGCGGTTCTTGAGATACAGCCTGGTGACAGGCAAACAGCGAAATCGTTATGGGGTCCCGTTTTTACCTTTGGGTACGGAACCCTAAAAAATATTATTAGAAGGCCAATTACAAGTTTTCCCATTTATGTAAGAGTTAAGTGGTTAGGGGAGTTGGTAGACAAAGTGAAGAAAGTGAAGGTTACGTTAATATCATAACTAAATTTATAAAAGTAAAGGAAATTTAATCTGATTAACAGTTATAAAAAAAAATTACTAAGGGTCTGTCTTCGCATTTTTTTTACATCAATTTTATATTTTTTAATTAGGCTACGGTGGAACCACAGCCGGTCATCGAAATTTATTAATCTCTTTGTAACACGTCTCTAAGGGGGACGTTAGTGCCATGTACCTATCTATCATAGCATCTAGTGCAGGTTCGAATCCTGCCGGTGATCGAATTTTATTACTCTCAATTTTGAAATATAATGAACTATATGTCATAAAAAAATAATATTTTATTTATAAAAAATAAATAAAATATCGATAATCCATTTAATTTAACCTCTTTTTTAAATTTTGAACGTACGTACATATAAAAAAAATGAATTGTTGATTTATTTTAATATATACATCAAAAATGCTCTTATAATTATTATTTTAAAGGTAAAAATATCTTGATGGCCAAAGCAAAGAGTTATAGCAAATATACATGGAAAAATAAATAATGATGAAAAATAAATGTGTGTTTCTGTGTGTTCTATTCGTTTTCCCGAATATCCCAAAACTACTACATATTTTGCAACTTTTTGTGAAAAGTTGCAAAATATGTAGTAGTTATGTGCTTCTTTTATGGTTTATATAAACCATAAAAGAAGCAACCCTAGCTTGCTCTCACCATATCACTGTACTGTCTTTATGTCGTGTGTACTGCAGGTATGTGAAGAAGCTAATGTTTCCTTAACATTGCAGATGGAACGCGAACACCAATGTTGCTCACTAATTCTGTACAATCAGTGGAGTTGTTGGCTTGCTTGTGTAGGAATAGAGTATCCGCAATTTTTCTTCGCTCGTACATTGGAATCATGTGAAATTTCTTACAACGGTCATTATAGTTAGGTTATCAAATGAACCTCATCAATGATTTTTTTGGATATTTTCTATGCGATTTATGTATATGTCGTAGGTAAGTAGGGTTTCCGAATTGGGAGAAGTATTGTAACACTGAGAGAATTTTTCGAATCGGACCATCTTCATCATTTCATCCGTAGGACGTCTACTGCTAAACATAGGCCTCCCTCATAGATTTACAACGGCTTGAGGCGGCCTGCATCTACCAGATTCCGCGGCCTTTTATCGTACTAGAAGTTCCTAATAATAAATAAACTCTTTAGCTTTATATATTAGTATAAAAAGGATAAAACTGTTAATATCTGATACCATTCTACTCTTTTATGTTACGGACACACCATTAGAATTCAATACCATCACGCAGGACATAATAGATGCTTCTATTGTTACACTTATATATGCAATTATAGCCTCAAAGTCTATAGTTAGTAAGCTTATATTGCCTTGAAAGTTAATTGTATCGATAACCTATTTGTTTTGTTCATATAGATAATAATAATGGACTCATATGAGTTGTCTCCAAAATATATATCATAGGATATACCAGTAGATAGTATGATGAGTAGTAATTACGTTGGTATTTTTTAACTGTTCGAGGGCCTCTCAGACTTCGGGTCTACGAGGGCATCGGACGTACTGGAAGAACCGTCGTCTCACCGGATATTAAGAGGTTGCACCTGTTTTTGCGCGCACACTTGTGCATATAGTGCACAGCCATTTGCCCGGAGCTGATGACTAATCTCGTTAGACATTGGCGACCATGGCCGAAATCGATAGGAAGAATGAATTCTAAATGAAACAGAGATTCTAAATTAGTTTCTATGGGTCTAGAATGTGAATACTCTGTTTCATTTAGCTAGATGGCTTGAGCGCTTCCTTGGGGTAGTTTACTACATGGATCTTGTGGCATCCAAACATAATTTCCGTGCTTTTAGACGCTTTTGCCACAGCTCACGTGTAGGCCCCGTAACCATTAAATTTTTTACCCATCCGTGTTGCTTTTTAACTGGTTTCTCTAGTTGTAAATTACCCCTGAAGACTAGGTACTTCGAAGACGAAGAAGTGAAAACTTAAGTCTTTCTTACTCCTCTTTTTCTCTTTCTGATTAAATTCGTTGCGGGTCTCGGCAGTTTAACTTTGTCCCGGGACTTGGTGAGCCTCGGTGCTCATTGCCATTTCCAGTGTGTGCCACTGTTGATCCTGGCTTACAGGAGTTGTTAGCCGGAGTGTGGGTGGTATTTTTAGATCCATAACAAAATATTTTACACGTAAAAATCTCAACAATATCCTCTTCTATCAATATAATTTGATCTCATATTGACAGAAGTAATAAACAACACTGAGAATATACTCAGAATGTATTTTACCTATTTACTATGCTATTAGCTTTGATGTAAACTACACGACTCCAATCATGACTTACATATTATGTTATTTATAACTAACTATCGTGTTTCTTACATTATGTTAACTGACGGTAGAAAATATCACTTTAAAGTCTATACAACTTAAAGTAGCTAATTTAAAATAAAACTAACTTATAATAAAACTATTCTAAATCTATTCTACTTACTTGGCAAGGTTCTCAGAATGCTGGCAGCATTACCCCGTTGAATGGCAATGCTTTTGTGCTGCGCAAAGTAAAAACAAGCACTCGGATAACGTGCCTCACTAAAGGCCCTCTTTAGTGCGGCACGTTCTCCGAGTGCTGCAAGGTTTTTATAAATTAATTTGGCTCACGGTCCCCACGGTCCCAATGTTTCGACACCAAAAGGCACAAATACATAACCACTATGAACTATATTTGCGCCTCTTGGAGTCTCAACTATAAAGTTGGTGGTGTTAGTAACTTAACTATTTATATATCAATTAGAATTTAAAACAATAAAATTGTATCAAGATAAATCTGCTAGTTTTCTTTTTTTATTACTAGCAGAGTTTTGCAGTCTACTAGTATTCGTGTTAACCCCTCGTGCTAAGCAATAATGCTTGTGTTAAGTGTGGGTTCTCCTCAGTAGTGCAATCGGTGGGGATCGAACCGGCAACCACAAAATCACAAGTCCGACGCCTCTAGAGATTGGTTTGTACTGAAACTGTAAATAACGTGATAAAAAAAATCATACATCATAGACTAGCGATGCTGCAGAGTAACCTATAGCTATTAAGCGTTTATGGTGTATTTACTTTATGGAATGATAAATAACTATTTTTTCAAAAGCGAACCTAATTATGTTTATCGTAATTCTAGCTTACGCGCGCGGTTTCATTCGCGTAGCTCCCGTTGTAATACATTTATAAACCTTCCTCTTGAATCACTATCTATTAAAATAAACTGCATCAAAATCGGTTGCGTAATTTTAGAGATATATATTAAAACTATTATAATATTTAAATTAGTTATTATAATATTTAAATTAGTAGTAAGTTGATGTACAAAGTAATGAGCGCGTATCCCGCCATTAAACGTAACAGTTTGGCGGGAAGATGATATTATGTATAATACCATTGTATTTTTTTTGTAACTTGTGTTTCTAAATAAAAAAAATAAAAAAAAAAAATTCGATAGCATATATAGGGACAGACAGACAGCGGAAAGCGACTTTGTTTTATACTATGTAGTGATAAAGGCTCCACTTTTATTTATCTATATAAAGCTGTAGATTTTATCGCGCTAATCTCAGAAACTTCTGGCACAGAATCTTCTGGTACGATTTTAAAAATTATTTCAGTGTTCGATAGCCTATTTATCGAAGAAGGCTATCGGTTATATTTAATAATGAAGTTCAAACGGGACCGGAATTACACGGGTGAAACCGCGCGCGGGAAGCTAGATCTAGATATCACGATAAATCTAATTATAAACATTACTTTACTCAATTATTATTAAAATAACACGATCTCTGATGAACAGATAGAGAACAACTTAGTTTACAAATTATTAAGTAACAGGAACAATGATGTTGAAAGTGTAATGGATGCCGAAGTCGTGAGTTATTCGTTGAACACTAGTTAAACATTGTTGCTTTATAAATTACTTTGAGATTAATCTATAGGTACTAATATTATGAAGTAAAGATTGTGAGTTTGTAACGTTCTAGGGGGTAATCTCTTTGCTTATGCGTACCCGGCTCCCGCCAACGGTGGATCGAAGGAGTGTCCTGGGGGTTTTAGTGGTGTAGGGTCCTCTCCTCGTGGTATGAGTTAACATACCACGCTATGGAGAAAGCGAGTCCCACATATCCCACCGCCAGCGCGCGAATACGTTGCAGCGGCGGTGGGAATGCGTAAAGGCACTTCCACCCGGACAAAAAAAGGGGGTAATCTCTGGATTTAAAATTATGATTCATTAAATTAAAATTCTTTTACCAATAGTAAGCCACATCTTATTGAGTGTCATAGGCATATTTTAAGTCAAGGTTTCCACGGGAATGCGATCTAGCGGGATAAACCGCGCATGACACCTATGTTTAGTAATAGGTATTATAAACGCGAAAGTTTGTAAGTATGGATGGATGGATGGATGGATGTTTGTTACTCTTTCACGCAAAAACTACTGAATGGATTTGACTGAAACTTTGCACCGGGATAGGTTATACGCTATAGCAGCATATAGGCTACAAAAAATCACGCTTCGACCCACTGGAGCAGAGTAACGCGGGGCGCAGCTAGTATCTGATAAATTGCAATGATACCGGTTACGTTAAAAGTGACGTACATCACTACATAGTATAAAACAAAGTCGCTTTCTCTGTCCCTATGTATGCTTAAATCTTTAAAACTACGCAACGGATTTTGATGCGGTTTTTTTTAATAGATAAAGGGATTTAAGAGGAAGGTTTATATCTATAATACATCGGTATTGTACCCGTGCGGAGCCGGGGCGGGTCGCTAGTATACTATATCAGCCCTTTTAAGCCCACTGCTAAATATGAACCATCCGATGCCCTCGTAGACCCCAAGTCCGAGAGGCCCGCGAACTGTAATGTAAGTTTATAAGGTGTATCTAACGTAATTTTGTTGGTTAGTCTGGTAGTTTTCTCGTGTACTACCTAATCGAGCGGTAGTAGGTATCGATTTGGACTTGACCAGGGGTTTCCAAACTTTGAAGCCTTAGGGCCATAACGATGTTTTCAATATGTTCAAAGGGCCACTAGTCTAGAAATAAGAGTAAAAAAAAAAGTTTATTTCACGTAAACCTATTACGGGTATTTGTAAATAGTCAAAACATATTTTGGCTTTTTTAGCTTAGAGTATAGTTAAGGATTCAAAAATTTAAACTTAACAGTTTTAATTTTTTATTCCTTAACTATACTGTTATTTTTAGACTAGTCGCAAAGTGCGCGACCGAGAAATTATCATTTTGTGTTGTCTTTTTGAACTTATCACAGGAATAGTAACATCAATAAGACATTGGATGCGCGGGCCAGATTGATGACACTAGTTTTAAACTGCCGCGGGCCGGATTGTTGGCACTGGCAAGCCGGGTTTGGCCCGCGGGCCGTAGTTTGGAGACCTCTGGACTAGACTAACCAGGTAGAAAGCTGTTGTTTTATCGAATCTTTTGTCCCAAATCAACATTTTCCCCTATTTTACGAGGACAAAGTCGCAGGAAGCAGCCAGTTAAATAATATTATAAGTAATTAATTTAGTCACATGTCTGTTACATTGTACATAGATTGTTGAGGTTATTGACTCAATTTGTCACTATTGAAGTCTCAATATAAATCACGTGTTTACAATTTATACAGCTGTCACCGCACTACCGCATTACAATATTCACTTCAATAATTAACAGCTTATAAATTAACACGCGTAAAATCCAGTTGGTATGTACCTACCTACTAAAGATGTAGAAGAACAGAAATAATTATTGTACGCTCTACAACCACTAAAACATATCATCTGTAGTGACACATATGAGGACACGATTAAAAGACAAGCGTTTTTCGAGCGCCAACTTCGTGCCAGCGTCGACGCGACTTAGGGCCTATGCACACCACGTTTTTTAAACGCGCCGTTGCAGCGCGTCTGTAGCGATTCAGACGCGATACGCATGCGAGTCAGACGCAGCCAGCAGACCTTTGCACACCTGCACGCTTATGAATCGATACAAACGCGCGTGTGTATCAATACAGACGCGATGCAAAAGCCACCAAATTGCTAACGCGCGTGTGTATCGATACAAACGACAACAAACTGCTCTGTAGGATAAAAGCGCGCCGTCGACGCGCGTTTCTAAAACGCGCGTCGACGGCGCGTAAAAAAGACGTGGTGTGCATAGGCACTTAGACGCCACAGCGACACGCTGGCCGGCTGTCAAACTTAAGCAGGCTTAGGCCGTATGCAGAAAGAAAGTTGGGAGCCTACCAGCGCTTATAGGAACCGGTCCATGCAGGTAACCGGCCTGGCATTTATATGAACAAGCGCCGATAATCGCCGGTCGCCGACAAGTTCCGAAAATCTTCGACACGCAACGCGCTGGCGCCATCCCCAAATCATCGTCCGATGAGTACGACATTTTGCTCGCTCTGCTTTAATCTGCTTGCTTTATGTAACTGTTACCAGAATGGACGAGCGCGGATAAGCGCTGGTAGATCGGCGCCGGCTACCAGCTTTCATTCTGTATATGGCCTTACACAGCACTAACGTCGCATGACCGCAGCGCCAGAGCAACGTTTTCTTTTGAACAAGTACAATGCACAACGCTAAGTGACGCCGGCGCTGCTGCGTGAGCTCGGCGTTCGGTAGCCGCAGCCGACCAGCGTTGGCGCATGGCGTCGCTTCGCGCATTCACTGACACGACACACGACACGACGTCGACGGTTGAAAGGCGCTAGTGTGGGAGGTATCTAAATGTCGTCCACGATATTTTGTAGAAGCGACAGATTTTCAAAGAATTGATGTAGAGGCGACATAATAAGAACAGCTAGAGACGACAGTCGTTCATATGGTGGGAACGCGCCCTACGCCCTTAACGGAACCTTCCTCGATAAATGGGCTATCTAACACTAAAATAATTTCAAATCGGTTCCAGAGATATGCGCTTTCAAGCAAACCAACTCTTCAGCTTTATATATTAGTATAGAATTATTTACAAACCAAAGCATGTGATTCATCAATATTATTTGAACTAAGCGTAAAACAACAAATTCAAGGAATTTACGATGTTTTAGACCAGTGTTTCTAAACCTTCTTCAGACACAGACCCCTTTTTCGGCGGCAATTCTTTAGGCATCGCCACCATCAAAGTAACGATGTATGTAGGACTCTGTATTACCAATTACGCTAATTATCCTTTATTTTCTAGACGGACATATGTAGTTAGCCCCGAGGCTTTTGCTACTTCACCGGGTATAAAGGCGAGCAGAGCTCCAGCCTAGATAAATGGTTTAAACACTACAAACTAAGCAACCTGCGCAAGAGGGCGTCCCCTGTGGGACTTGGACCTCGGCTCAGGGCGGTCGCTGACGGGGAGATTGAGGGATTATGGCTTTTAGTTTTTTTTAGGGGAGTTTTGTGCAACTGACGCTCTACTTTACAGTTCGCGGGCCTCTCGGACTTCAGGTCTACGAGAGCATTGGAAGGTTCTTAGCAAAATAAGGGTCGGGAGGGGCTAATTATCCCTTCGTCTATACTTATATTATAAAGAGGAAAGATTTGTATTTTTGTGTGTATGTTTGTAATGAATAAACTCAAAAACTACGGTACTGATTTCAAAAATTATTTCACCACTAGAAATCTACATACACCCTGAGTGACATAGGCTATGTTTAATTAAGAAGTTCCCACGAGAACGCGAGTTATGCGGGTTAAACCGCGCGCGGGAAGCTAGTATATTATAAATGTGAATGTAAGTTTGTTTGTTACGCTTTCAAGCGAAAAATACTAAACCGATCATCATGAAACTTTATACACATATCCTTGGAGGTATTAGAAGTAATAAAGAATAAGTACTTTTTATAAAAAAAAATTCAATGCGTGGAAAGTTGCGGGTAAAAATAAGTTCTTAATAAAGTCTCCCAGATGCACCTCCAAAGGTTACATTTAGTGAGCCACTAACCCCAAAAAACTCAAGCACTATTAGCCTGCCAATATTGACCCCTAAATTCGCGGACCATCGTTTGAGAACCACTGTATAACGCTAAACCGTCGTAGTTCCAAAGCAGACTATTGCTAATTTGTACACAGATATCGTTTCAAACCACTTTGCATCACCAGACAGACTTAGCGACTAAGTTATAGATGCTTAATTCACAGAGGAATCGTCAAAATGATATCAGTGATGAAGCGGCCATAGTCTAGAGCGTCTAGAGCGTTGGACTTGTGATCTTGTGATCGCCGCGCCGGTTCGATCCCCACCCATTGCACTACCGATGAGTACCCACTTGTAACACAAGCATTTTAGCTTAGCAAGAGGGGTTAACTAGAATACTAGTCGACTGCAAAAACTCTGACAGAATAGAAAAAAAAACATAAAAAAAAAATTTTTGCTTTCCACGCGCGGTCTCATCTGCGTAACTCCCGTTCCCGTAGGAACATCATAATAAAAATATTGACTATATTCTTCCTCGAAAAATATCTACAACAGAAAGAAATCTAAATAGCTAATCTATTGGTTGCTTTTCATACGTCTCTATGTTAACACACCATTATACATATTTCGTTGAAGCGGCAACAGAAATAGGTACATCATTTGTGAAAACTTCTATCATCTAGATATCGCGGTTCTTGAGATATAGCCTAGTGACAGACAGACATCGAAGACTTAGTAATAGGGTCCCGCTTTTACCCTATAGGTACGGAACCCTAGAAACGTTTAAATAATAAAGTATTTTTAAAGATTATAAGTCTGTGTTTGTCTATCCGTAGCACCGTCCTTCTGAAGGATGAAAGGATTCGGATGGGGTTAAAAAAAAACTATTTCCAACTCGATTCGAAAATAGAAGCTAAGTAAAATAATTCTTAAACATCCTTATCTCTCTCTGTTTGTGCTCTTCTCTGTAAATCGTATAAATTGACACTTTGCTTGCTTTGTATGATGTCATTACATTAATCCAACTAATGTTATAAACGCGAAAGTTTGTAAGTATGGATGGATGGATGTTTGTCACTCTTTCACGCCACAACTACTGAACGGAATTTACTGAAATTTTGCACCGGGATAGGTTTTACGCTGGATTAACATATAGGCTAAAACAAACCGCTCCGACCCACTGGAGCAGAGTAACGCGGGTTACACCGCAGCTAGTACATAATACATATACATTACTAACTTCCCGCGCGTGGTTTCACTTGCTTACCTCCCGTTAATATACACACGTACATATAAACCTCCCTCTTGAATCACCCTATCTATTAAAAAACCGTATCAAAATCCATTGAGAAAAGTGGCGAAGCTATCGTATTGCCACGTGGTGCAGTGCACCAGGGCCTCGGACCTCAGGGGGCCCTTTACCTAAGCTTTGAAAAGAGCGGGTCAGCCAACTCGCCAGCTCTTGGAGCTATGCACCGGGGCCCTTGCCCACCTAGATACGCCACTGATTGAATAGTATTAAACATTTAAGGATACATAGGGACAGACAGACAGCCGGAACCAACTTTTTATTTATTTAAAAACACATGTGACAAAAAAGTACAATATCATCTTCGCGCCAAACTGTTACGTTTAATGGCGGGATACGCGCTCATTTCTTTGTAGGTACATAAACTTACTACTAATTTAAATATTATAATATAAAGTTTATATTAATATGATGGTATGTTTTTATATAATAATGTTTTGTTACATAATACTTTTGTAATTTAACTTATTACTTTGTATTAATTATACTATGTAGTGAAGTAAAAATTCACTTAACTCTTTTCTTCACAGTGGTCAGTAGAATTAACCACCTATTTATTTGCGTGTTTTATGATATAGCGACAACTATTGGTTAATGTTTGTATTAATATGAACGACACGAGCATGTAACATTTGAAAAGTGCCAATTGTCATACTCTGACGGCTAAAAGGAGAACTAAACTATCAAACGAAAACTGGTGAAATTTGAAGTTCGTTGTTCTGCAATTGTTTTGTTCCATTGGTAAGTTAATATTTACAAATATGATTTATTTTTATGCTCAAATTGTTGAAATATGAATAATCTTATTTAATAAGTATAAATATCACCAATAAACATAAGAGGTTTTTGAAAATTACACCTTATTTAAGGTGGTTAGCAGCGGTTACCACCGTACTGTAAAGGTATAGTTTTTTCTATAACTTAGTTTTATTTCATATTGGTTTTATTTTTGCAGATAATGGAAAGAACGGGTTTATCTACCCAGGAAATCGAGAATGCTTTATCGGAATATGTCGATATACCTTCTGATGATGACAGTTATGTGGGTGGCGATGGTTCGGATGTCGAAGATGAGCTCATCGTCGAAGGTCCAAGTACGACGACTCAAGAAATTTTACTCGGTGAAGACTTCGAAGGTCCTACTAATCAACCTAACTCTGAATTTGAATCAGAAGATGACACGCCTCTAGCCAGATTATCTTCTTCTCGGCCGTTACCTTCATCATCAGCACCAGCTCCACAACCAGGACCATCTACTGCGCGGGCTGATATACAGGTTCCAAAATGGAAAAAATCCTACTCCATTATACCTCCTGACGATTATGACCCCTCCTCACATCACATACCTACTGACTTGTTATCTCTGGCTGCTCATAGAGAACTATCTCCACTTAGCATTTTTCAATTATTCTGGACAAAAGAACTCGTTCAACTTATCACCTTTCAGACTAACTTATATGCTCAACAAAAAGGAGGATCTTATAATCCTGTCACAGAAGAAGAAATGGAAGTATTTATTGGTCTCAATTTAGTCATGGGAATAAAAAAGAGCCCAAGTTACCGAGATTACTGGTCTTCTTCAACCGACTTACGTGACGAATACATATCTTCGTTCATGCCTTGGACGAGATTTTCTTGGATTCTAGGGAACCTTCATTTGAATGACAACAACTTGATGTCAATGCATTTCTTTTGTACAAGGACCTTCAAGAAGATCCTAACACATGTCTCCACAAACTCTGTCTAAAAGATTTTAGACGTAGCGTGTATCAAGATTTGTTGGCGCCTGCATATGTAAGAAATAAAACGCTTATGAAAAACAGGTCTGGAAGCAAGTTAGCCTCACCGAGTTTGGTCTCCATAAAAAAACACAAACCTGAAGTTCCTAGATCTGTTCGCCTAGCTGTCGCAAATCATCAGCCAGTTAGAGGAACTTCCAGGCGTTCCAGTAGATGCAGCACCAAAAAAGAGCCTGTGCGAACAATTTGGGGCTGCAAAATATGCAAAGTTCCCTTATGCTACCGAGAGGGCAAATCTTGTTTTGAAGAACCACCACAAACAATAATTTGTGTTTAGAATACTTTGCAATACTCATGTTCTAGTATGTACGCATTTTCTTACTAGATTTGTATTTTATAATAATAAAAAAATCTTACTATATTTAGCTATTTTCTTCACAGTGGTCACCAACAGTAACCACCCCATATCTGACCCCCCCATCAACCCACATTCGAAAAACCGCAAAATCTTCTTAAAAGTAAGCCTGAGTAATACAAAATACACAAAAATATTAGTTTTACTCTGAATATAAAAATCTGTGCCGCAAAGAGTTAACCAATGATGTTGTTTCTTAAGTAAATTGTTTACTAGGAGCAAATAGAAAAGCTTAAGATGGCAGTGAAAATGAAAATACAAACTAATTAAGAAAATGGCTTGTAGTTGAGAAAATTGACATAAGGTTTCGAATGAGTAAATGACTTTCTTTGTGACAATGTTTGTCTTTGTGTCTACTTGTGTCTATATAAATAAATATAATCGAAGTGTCTGTTTGTAAGGGTTTCCCCCTTCTTAGCGTTAGATAGCCCATTTATCGAGGAAGGCTTTGGGCTACATTTTATTATGAAGATCCCACATGAACGCGAGCTACGCGAGTGAAACGCGGCTGTGCGAAATGTCATACTCCACCGTCCGGTCCTCGCAATTTTTGTAAAGAGGTAACTAGGTACCTACAAAGATTTTGAATCACGAATTATTAAGTATATAGTACTCTTACTTTAGTACTAGATTACACAAACCTAACCGAATACCTCCAACAAACGCATCGGAAATACACTATTTATAGCCATAGCCCCTTACCTAGTAACAATTTGCACATTATCAATAGCAATAAGTCACGTGGTAGCTACAGAGGTCACCACACGTAATAGGTCACGAGTCATATTCGCCTCTTTGTTGTATCTCAGCCATAGCAATTATGCAAACAGTTGCCATTAAGAATCTTGTTTGTTTGCTGTTACGTATTTAGTCTTTTGTCGAACGCCCTAAATGTCCTATGGATGTGGATGCAATTGTTTTTGCAAAGAGAATGAAAAACAATAGATATAATGATTGGTTGTCTTTGGTTACATTTGTTTGTTTAACTTAACGTTTGTAAGTAAAGGTGTACTTTAAGTTAGTCGTGTAGATAATACATTTTTATATTTGTATTTTTTAACATCATACAAATTATGAATGAGCCTAAGCGAGAAAATTCATGAGCCGAGGTCCAAGCCCTCTTGCGCAGGTTGCTTACTTTGTAGTTTTTAAACCATTTACTAAGGCTGGAGCTCTGCTCGCCTTTATGCCCGGTGAAGTAGCAAAACTACATATCGGTGCTTTAATATTATAGTGACACAAATGCAAATGTGTAACTAATGATAATGAGTTTTAGTCTCATGATATTACAGATCAATTTGTGTTGAACCATAACCTTATTTTGTGTCACTATTACATTAAAACAGCGATGTCCGTCCAAAAAAAAAAGAAAATACCTAAGCAAGGACGCCTTTTGAGCAATCTTTTGAGATAATTAAATTATGTAAGTATATTGAATAGGTTAAAGGCGCGGACCCACCGCGGTGCACAGAGAGGCTACGCACGTGTATTATGCTTCGCATTGTAAGAAAATGTATGTGTTAGTGTCCACTGCAGCCCACGGAGAGGCTACGCTTGAATTGACGTTTTTCATACTAATTAATACACGCAGCTAAAATGGGTCGCGCGCCCGTGCACAGCATGCACCGCGGTGGGGCCGCGCCTTACTAAAATGGGTCGCGCGCCCGTGCACAGCATGCACCGCGGTGGGGCCGCGCCTTAATTTGTTTAACATGTAGGAATGAACTATTAATACAAACTTTACGCTTAAAAGATAAAAGTATTTTTAGTGAATATTAAAAATACTTTAAGCGTAAAAGTGACACCATCAATATTTTTATTTAATTTTTTTACTACTTAAAAACTTTGACCAAGACCACATGTTTTACAAATTATATCAAAGAAACCACACTTAATCATTTCATTTATTCCTTTTCTGAGTATAAATCAGTTTTTCATTCATAGAAAAACTATAAGGTTTAAAAAATAAATTAATAACAACTACGATAATAAAAAAAAAACGTATGACGCGTGTTTACAAATGAAGATTCGATCTCTTAATAAAAAACAAAATTGTTAAGTATTACTTTTTATATTTAATCGTAAACTTTTTTTTATCACTTACTGGCGTGTTAGAAATTATTAACGGACAATTTAAAGACGTTTTTCTTTTAAAACAAATTGTAATGGTTACCTTTACTAAATTGAATGAACTGTAACTGTTACCGTATGAATTGACGTGGGAACTTAGTACAATCTTGATTTGTTCATACTCTGTGCTTCAAATAGATCTTTGTTTATTAAGTTTTTTACTGAAATTATGTAGGCACTTACTCTTACTTTGTTTCTTGTGGGATACAACTGTACGTGGCGTAAGACTAGCAGTTACTGTTATTATCTAGACCAGGGATTCCCAAAGTGGTCGATATCGACCCCTTGAGTCGATATCGTTCTATTGACTTAAGTCAGAATGAAAAATAACACACTGTAGCAGCTGTTTTAAGTTACGGACCATTATGAATAAGGGTCATTATGAGTAAGTTGATCTTAAAAGTAGGTAATTTGGCCATGGGGGTCTGAGGTAACAGTTCATTTTGGAAAAGGGGGTCACTTGTCCAAAATAGTTTGGGGATCCGATCTAGACTATTATAGGTATAAAGCTGAAGAGTCTCAGAAAGTACTGGTCCGATTTGAATAATTCTTTGAGAGTTACATAGTTATTTTATCGAGGAAGGCTATAGGCTATATTTAATAAAAAAAGTGAAGTTTCTACATGTACTTATTTTGGAGTTTTTAAGCCATTGATTAAAGCTTGAGCTCTGCTCGACTTTATGCCCAGCAAAGAAAAAGAAAATTAGCAAAGGCCCCGTGGCTAATTATCTACATATTAAAAAAAATATAATCAGCATGTTAAAGCCTATATTTTTTAAACAGAAATACTTTTATTAGCCCTAATTTGACTACTACTTACAAAAAGGAAACATATAACAAGTTTTTTCGTTAAAAGGAAACTTAATTAATGAACTTTAAAAGTGGCACAGCATTTTAAACCAAGAAGCATTTATAGAGACTGGTATTACGGTTTCAAAAGATCACTTAGGTACTGTAATTGTTAATATTACATATTTGGTACTAGTGGTATCTAAATAAAACTAGTTTTATGAATAAATTGTTACTTTATTCAACTTTATCGGTAACAAGTAGGTACAACTTGTGTTAACACTTGGTAAAATGTCAAAGGATCCAATCACGTTCGCAGATAATTTGGACATAAAAATTCAATGTTTATCATTTTAACATTAAGTTCCATATCTGAAATTAATTACGTTACAATTATTAATTACCATTAATATTGATTTCACAAACATACTTTTTTTTTCGGACGGACTATATGACGGACAGATACAACTCGTATGAATTAACCTGATTCGCTAATCATTGAATTGAAATACACGTGCGTGTGTACTTAATACTTTAAAAGTTTACAATCATAATTTAAAAAAAACTTGCATCTCAACCAGACTTCGAATAAAGATTAGGTAGGTAATTGATTTAGTGCATCGGAGAAACCTAAAAATGTTTTCTAATTTGATTTTTTGATGGAAATAAGTTGCTCTTTACAAGTAAAATGTATAAAAGTGCCAGCATAATTAGTTATACAGTCGAAGTCAATATTTTCTCGACATCCGATATCTATTTATTTTATTCCAAATCAATTTTAGCATAACATGGTAAATTTTCGTTGGAATGCGGAATAAGCAAGCATAACAAAACGAATCATATTATTTTATTGACGGTAGCTCAGTGCAATATTAATGTAATATACGTAGTGATTGTTTAGTACCGTTAATACCATTTACTTTTAAATAAACTGGCAACTGGCATTGATAAGTAAGTGATTGATATTGTCCTTGTTAATGGCCAGGGGCGTCGGACTTGAGTTATCTTTAAAACAATCCTTTAAAAAGCGCAAGACCTTGTATAAATATTAAAATAGCAAATTCAAATACAATCATAATTTATGAAAATTATTACGATTTGTAATAATTAATAGTAATAAATAGGGTGTGAGGAGGTTCCAACAACAGCCTAGAAACTCAAGTCAACCTCACCTGCTCGTGGTACACCCTGCTTTCAACGAACGATGCTCTGGCGACCCGCCAACACGCATTGGACCAGCGCGGCGGGATACGGTCCAAACCCCCCCATACATGAATAGTACAACGAAGGTTATGAGGAGACCTTTTCCCAGCAGTGGGACAATATAGGTTAATAAAAAAATAAAAAAGTCTTCTTGAATAGATATATAAATTTGTCGTAATTTTTTTTCTGATGGAAATGGATAGTTTTTCTATAAAATCTATCTTTCTTTGGAATGAGCTTCCTCTGGAAATTAGGATGGCCAAAAACCGATTCGTATTTAAGAAGAAACTACATGAACACTTTCGCAAAATACATAATTAGAATTGTCCCAACTATGTTATTTATATATATTTATTATATTATATATATTTATTTATGTATAGTATTGGTAATAGATATAGTATTTTCCTATATATATAATATTATTATATTGTTCTAAAAATTTAAAAAATTATGCAATTATTTTAGTACACCTACCATCATTGTCTCTGCACCATCTAAAGGTTGACTGGTAGAGGATGCCTCTGGCATTAAGTCCGCCCATGTACAGTTGTTTTTTGTACTAAAGTTAATAAATAAAATAAAAAATAGTTTTGTAATTAATTTCGCCGGATATAAAGCCGAGGTTCCAAAATTCAAACTCATCGATGCAACTATGGGTGTCCATTGGTGCTTGAACCTTGGCTCGGAGCGGTCCCTACTATGAGAACTGCGGAATGACGACTAAATTTTTTTTTAAATAGTTTTATACTAATTTTGCTATATTTTACAGCACGCCTGCTTTTCTGACTTCGAGCCTACGAGGCCATCGGAAGGTTTAATGCAAAGTAATAATCGGGAGGATACTCGAGAGAAAATTGTCTTATCTCATATCACGTAGTTAGTTTGTACAATATATCAAATTAAGATAAGAATCTTTTCCTCTCATTTGTTTAGCAGTGTGTAGCAATGAATGACATACACGTTTTTTTGTCATGTGGGTACGACCCGACTGCCATGACCCACAAATTTGATACAAGCTCACATACAAGTAGTCTAACGCACTAACAAATGTTGTACCGCTAACCAGATTGTCAATATTGTGTCATGTGACAGGCAAGTTTCAATAGAATAACCATTCTTTAAACAACATTGAGGTACATATCATTTTATACGTGTTAAACGAATATTTTTGTGTACAAACTGATTTATATGTTCAAATTGCGAACTCACACAGACAATCTCTACAAAAATCATTCAAACCATTTTATTCCATAGAATTTCCCTTGAATAGGATAATGAAATAATGAATTTTATTCAGCACTTAGGTATTTACATACACTTGCACTTGTCAGAATTACAATGTAAGAAGATAAATTAATTAAAAAAAAAAACAAACCTATAACTACATATAATTCTTACTCTATAAAATATCCGACTAGGTAACTTACAGTAGTAGGTAGGCAATAGCAAATCTACAGATTGCGTAGTCCGTCCGTCTGTCCTATGGCATTTTTTGCAATTAACCAATCATTATTATTATAAGAATAAATTAAAACCGCATCCAAATTGCAAGTGGTCACATTATATCTAAGTGGCACACACCTGAGGGCACCCTTATGGGGTTTAGGACCACGACCCAGGGTGCCACTGAAGTAAAAAAAAGGTAGATATAAAGAGGATATGATCACAGGCACCGACTACAGGCGCTCAATTACAGGGCAGGGGTAGGGGCGCAACGCGGTCCTCGCCGGCGAGAATCCTACCCTAGCTAACCTGCAACCTTTCACTAGCTACCTAAGTGGACGACCCGGAGAAGAAAGGAAGAAAGAAACTCCGGGGTTGTTCTTTTTCGTCATCTTTTGTTGTGTTTTAGTATCTTCCATTTTTTTTTTTTAATCAAACTTGTTATAGTGATAGATGTAGTGCCACATTCCATGCATATCACTTTCTTCACATAATCACTAACCTTAATCACTAACATGACCACCCATCTACTGTTAAAGGGATGGCATATAATTTGGAAGGACCTTATCCATTTCATCGAGACTCATAAGGAAATGTCAAGTTTAAACCCACAAAACTTTCCTCAGCCCTTAACCTTTAATTGTACTTCATAAATATTCACAGAATAACCTCTACGTCCTACAAGGTATGAACTTGTATTATGTTACAAGGAAATAAATAAATGAGGATTTATAAATGGAAGGAAATGGCCACTTACAAAGTTAATGAGCTAAATGAATTTAAAATGATTGTTTCCACTAATTCTCACGGTTCAAATAATGTAAAACATTGGTCGACATTAGTGACTCAATTCGTTTTTGAGTCACTAATTGATAAAAAGGCGCATGGGATTATTTTGGTATAAACCTGTTTATACATAAACGGATTTATACCATTTTTATTTTGTTTTATTCGAAATTTAAACAGCAAAAAAAGAGAATATGATGATGAACTACACGTTTCACCTGCGTAGCTCCCGTTCCGGTGGGAACTTAACATAAGCTAAAGAGTTTGTTAGTTTGAATACGGTTATCACAGGAACTATTGCTCCGATTTGAAAAATTATTTCAGTGTCAGATAGCCCATTTATTACGGAAGGCTATAAGCTATATTTAATTATGAAGTCTCTACAGGAAACGGGAGTGACATTGGTGAAACCGCGTGCTGGAAGCTAGTATATTCATAACAGAGGTCGTGTTCTATAACTGGGCCCCGAGTCTACTATATGTAATGGCGTGTCCATGAACTGTCAATGACAGTTCAATCGCCGGTATTTTTCCCATTTGGTAATCTACTAATACAAATGACGTCATAATGGTGTCACTATGACGCCACGATGACATTAGCGTAGTTGAATATAATAAAAAATGATACATTTATAAGTTTTGAAATCGCCTAAATAAACATTACAATCTCCCTAACCATCTCCCCTGCTACTTCTGTTGACGGCCTTTTGCTGCGGTAGCAACACCGACTGCCATTCCAGCGCCGACACCATAGTGAGATTAGTAGATTACCGTTTTTGGCATAATGACATCATGATGGCACTACGGTGGCACAATACTTAAAATAATAGCAGAGTCGGCCCCCTGGTTTACAGGATGAATCTGTTATCTAAAATACTGCCTTTTTAAAACTACTTATTTCAACATTTTACTATTTTTATGTTTACATGTAGGCCAGACGTATATTGTAAGTACATATATGGCTTAAGATATAATTGGAAAAAGAACGAAAAAACTAAGATTTAAGTAATTATTGTTAGCATTGATTCTATATTTAGTGCTACTATTAATAATATTGACCTTTAACAAAAATATCCACATAGTACCTACAAAAACTGCACATTATTTATATTTAGTTTGGAATTGTGTCGATACGTAACAAATAAATATATGATTTATTAAACAAATTTTAAACATGAAGTCTCGTTTAATTCCCAAAGATTTTTTACTAAAGATACTATAATATTATAAATGGGAAAAGGAAAGTTTGTATTTTTATATTTTTGTATGTTTGTATGTTTGTTTCAAATAAACTCAAAATCTACTGAACTTGGATTAGTCTATACTAATGTTTAGCTGTGTGGCGCCGGCTTCTATTTATACTCTATAACAGGGTTTCTCAAAGTGGGGCACGCGAACCCCTAGGGGTTCGCCATTCGACGGCAGGGGGTTCGCGACAAGATTTACGTAATGGTGGCTAGATAACTGGCAGGCGTTTTCTTCAACCGTCAATTTTATTATTTTCTCTGGGGGGGGGGGGAATTTAATTACTTTGGGGATCGCTGTCACCTGGAAATGTTAACAGGGGTTCGTGGAGCCGACAGTTTGAGAAACCCTGCTCTATAATATAGATAAAAATTAGTTAAGAATGAGATTTGCGAATTACCATTAAAAGTTATGATGCCTATTGGTAAATAGGTACTGATGATTTTTTTTTTTTTTTTCTTTTTTTTTTTGAATTAAATGAAATGAAAATCTATACATATTTTTTGTGTAGCTGTCTGTCTGTCGCTCGGTAGCGGCCACCTACTATAAGTACCTTAGAAGGTGTGTAGGCCATCGTATCTCCTAAAGTAGTAGACCGGTTCTCCTTGGAGTGTCAAAACGGAATTTTTAACCTATCGCCATCTAGATTGTATTGTGCAACAAACCAGTACAGGTGATAATTAATGATTTAAAAGAAATTGGTGATATGTTTGGTAAAATTATCTTCCTTGTATTTTATGTTTTTAAGGTAGGGAGGTATACATAGGGCTCATCATCATCATCAGACCGTATAAAGAACACTGCTGAACATGGGCCTCCTCCCGAGGGAGGTATTTGCCATAGTCACCACGCTTGGCAGGCGGGTTGGTGACCGCAGTATTATGTTGTACCACACAAGAAAACGCTGCTGCCCGTTCCTTGATATACGATTATTATAGACTAGCGACCCACCCCGGCTCCGCACGGACGCAATGCTGATGTATTATACATATAAACCTTCCTCTTGAATCCCTCTATCTATTAAAAAAACCGCATCATAATCCGTTGCGTAGTTTCAAAGATTTAAGCATACATAGGGATATAGGGAAAGAGAAAGCGACTTTGTTTTATACTATGTAGTGATGATGTTATAATAATCGGGACCAACGGCCTAACGTGCTTTCCGAGGCACGGAGGCTAGTCCCTCAACTCAAAGATTTCCTTTCCGGCGTGGGGTTCAAATATTTGGCTCGCTTTAAATACCGGAGGTCGTGGGACCTCCGGTATTTAAAGCGAGCCAAATACCGCTGCGCTACGGAGTTGGAGTTTTGTGCAACTGTCGCTCTACATAACAGTTCGCGGGACTTCGGTTCTACGAGGGCATTGGAAAGTTTTTTGCAAATTAAGGGTCGGGCGGGGGAGACGGTATGCACCATAAGTAAATATATCTCATCATCATCATCATCAGCCCGTACAACTTCCACTGCTAAACATGGGCCACCTCCCGAGGGATGGTATTTGTCATAGTCACCACGCTTGGCAGGCGGATTGGTGACCGCAGTATTATGTTTTACCACACAAGAAAACGCTGCTGCCCGTTCCTTGATAAACGATTATCGGGACCATCGGCTTAACGGGCTTTCCGAGGCACGTAGGGTAGTCCCTCAACCAACCAAACCGGAAAAATTCTTATAATTTACACAAAGATTTCCTGTCCGGCGTGGGGGTCGAAACAACGACCTCCATGATTTAAAGCGAGCCAAATACCGCTACGCTATGAAGGTTATCAGTAGTAGGTAAATACCTACTTGTTAAGAATGCACTTTATAATTGGTCTATAAATCAATAAGCTAGACAATATTCTATACATAAAACACTTGTGTAAAGTCGTTTAATAAACATACAGACATATGTTACAATAGACAACAATAGTGTTTTTTTATTAAGACTATGGACTCCTCTTAGGTAATCAGCTATATTTAAAACAATACAATTAATGTAGTGAAAGCTGAACAAAGACATTCATACTGGAGAAGTACCTATAATTATTTATTTACTTAATTATTTGGATCGCCAATAAATGATACACAAATTTATATTAACTACCTTGCCACATGGCTCCCGTTGACAACCCAACTTCATAATGGAGCAAAATCAAAAAAGTTTTTGTGTTTCGCGGGAATAGTCTCACTTTGATTCCCCAAGATTCAAAGCGAGAATTATTTATACCGCTAGGCCACTAAGAGCGATAATTATTACAATAGTCATGAAGACTAAAAAAATATACTTAATCCGTCAGTAAGATTACCAAAAAATATTGGAGTAGTTGTTTTTTTTTCGTTTCTCAAACAAAAAATGACGAAGATACAGCGCGTTGAAATTTCACGTGACGTCACTTCTAGGTAAAATTTTAACTAGTAGTGACGTCACAAGCCCCCTTGTCCTAAAATGTATAGTAAGTTGTTGCTCTGTATCTTTACCTAGATCAATTTCTATAGAGTTTTTATAGAGAAAAAATACGTGTCCAATATTTTTAAGTAGGTAGGTAATCTAACTGACGGACTAAATACATTTTTTTAATCTTCATACTTACTAACTGCATTAAAAAATTGTAAACGTACTTATAGGAATACTTTATAAGAAAGTTGATCTTACCTAAGTAGATTTCCTTGTTGTCTATGGTCATAGAAGATTACATAACTTCTAGACATATTTCATTTAAAATAGATGTAGAACAAATCCAAGGCTAACGATGTTAATAATATTCGAGCAAGTAAAAATTATTAAAAAGAATTATCGCTACACGCTCTGTTAGGCTTATTTAGATAAATTTCAGTTTATTACTTAAGTTTTAGTTATTCGCAATGAATCGCAAAATCTATGGTTAAAAATATGACAGACCAGCTTCCCACTCGCGGTTTCACCCGCGTAACTCCTGTTCCCATGGGAACTTCATAATTTAATATAGCCTATGTTATCCGGGGATAGTGTAGCTTTCCAACGGTTAAAGAATTTTTCAAATCGCTCCAGTAGTTTCGGAGCATATTCAGTACAAACAAACAATCAAATATTTCCTATTTATAATATTAGTATAGACTAACACATCGCATTCTCATTATTACAAGAGGAGCATGAACAACTTGCAACAGTTGCAACTGTCACTTTGCGATTGAACAGCTAGTCGCAAAGCAAACGTAATTAAGAGGCCGATGAATGCCTATCATTTCCTTTCCTTTTCCCCTAATGCCGGGTAGGGATGGCGATCTGAGATCGATTAATCGAAGAATCGATTTTTGGAACCAAAAAGATCGATTTTTTAAATCGATGAATCAGTGAATATTTCACCCTTAAAAATCGACATTCGATTTTATGACAGACTGTTGTTTTTAAAAAGTATAGATATTAAGCATTGGGAACTATAAGCTAGATTATCTATTTTCTTAACTTTGCAAACCAATACATAAAAAAATAAATGTCTTATTTTATACCTGATCTGATCTTTTGATATGGTAATAAAAATATTTTTTATCATCGAATCACCTGATTTTACTGATAAGAGATCGTTAAATTATAATATGTGTCATGTTTTTAATAAAATAGATGTGTTTACAAAAATTTAATTTAATTTAACATTATTAACAAAAGCTTGAAGAAAAGATCGATTTTTCAGAAATCGATATTTTTGGCCTCGATTTTTTTGTGGATCGATTCATAAGGTCAAGATTCGAATCGATTTAAAAATCGATCTTTTTCGGAAAGAATCGCCATCCCTAGGGTACGCATAAGCATTCTGACCCTACCTCAACGACCCTGGCTTGCCAAGGTCTGTTAAAAGGTGAAACAGTACAATACAGTATAAAAGCGATTAATAGATGCAAGGGTGTGGTTTTAGTTCATATCATTGACATAGTTTATCCAAGAATTTCCGTATCCTTAGTACTGCTGTAACAAATCTAGTTTATTCGTTTGTTATAGAAAATGAAGGCGTGTGTTTTTTCATCAATAAACTGTGTCACGCAACACAATAATGAATGCAAACTGCAGTTTAAACAAACAATAATGTATAAAAATTAATTTAATTACAAGGAAATATATCGAGATACAATTATCTGATTATAATTTGATTGAGAGATGAAGGACATTAAAGAATGATAAGACATTGATATAACATTTAAATTAGTACCCATTAAAATACTACTTTAAAGTTTTTTTCTGACGGACAATTATGTAGTGAGCCACTAGGCTTTTGCTGCCTTTATAAATGGTTTATAAACTACAATAAGCAACGTGAGCAAGAGGGCACCTACTGTGGGACTTGGACTTCGGCTCAGGGCGGTCGCTGACGATGAGATTGTTAACTTTACTATAGGTATTATACTAATTGTTAATCTGTACTAATGTAAGGCTGAATAGTTTGTTTGTTACCGTGAATGCGTTAATTTCAGGAAATACTTACTCCTTTTTTTCGGAAGGACGTGGCGACATGGCGAAAAGGCTTTTGCTACTAAATGGTTTAAAAACTACAAGCTAAGCAACCTCAGGGCGGTCGCTGGCGATGAGATTGAGGGATTATGACTTTTAGTATTTTAGGGGGTTTAGTGCAACTGTCGCTCTAGTTTCATCATCATCATCATCATCAACAGCCCGTTTACGTCCACTGCTGAACATGGGCCTCCTCATACCAGACCTTGGCAAGCCAGGATCGTAGAGGGATATTGCCAAAATCACCACGCTTGGCAGACGGATTGGTGATCGCAGTAAGATGTAAACCTTGAGCTAATAGAAGCTGCTGCCCATCCATCAGCCATGTGTCCATTAGTCGCCTTTTACGACACCCATGGGAGGACATGGGATGGTCTATTCTAAGCCGGAAACCACACGGCACGCTCTACTTTACAGTTCGCGAACCTCTCGGACTTCGGGTCCACGAGGGCATCGAATGGTTCTTTACAAACTAAGGGTCGGGAGGACGAAGCTATTAAACGGACCATTTGATCCAATGTGGCTTTTATTAAGTTTTCAGATGTATATATTAAGTATAGATACATAATATAGGTTACTTTTTGTCAGGCATACTTGATAAGAGAGTAAGATTTAAACAACCAGTCGTATACAACCTTTTTATAGTCGCGGACCATAAACAATAAATATTTAAATGGTAACAAATACCTGAAGCCAAATAATAAAAAAATATTTACGGGGTAATGAAAAAGGAAAACTGAAATACTACATAAAAACTCAAAATATTCAAAAAACAAAATACACGTATGGTTATTATAACCCTAGGTGGGCCAACTCAAAAGGCCGGAGGGCCACTTGGGATTCACTTAGGTTGAGCTGATTTAAACTGTACATCTACAGTAGCCGCACACAAACTACTAGTAGACGAGCAGCGCCATCTACCACCTAGCATCCTAACTAACCTGTATCGCGCAATACAAGTTCGCAAGCCAATTAGAACATATACAAGTTCCGAACAGTACCAAATGGCCGTCGGTCGCCGGGTATACCACCTCGCCGGGCAAAGAAGATCTTCATTTCCAACCGTTCCTCTACAAAACGAAACTCCTCATAACCTAGTATTTAATACAAAACTGCAAGTACTATGTGCAATCATTATAGGTACATTACCGTGTTCCGTATAAACGCGATCTTAAACGTTATCGGTGTACCGAATTGCAGAAACGCGCAGTAGCCAGCATTGCTGAGTTAGAACAACATTTTCCTAGTAGAACATTCCTTTGGGTATTTTAATTATAACGTGTATCAAATATAGGTAGACACTGACGCTCTGACGATTTGAGACAAACAGACATTGCAAGTAGAGTTTTGCAGTCTGCTAGTATTCTTGTTAACACCTCGTGCTAAGCTATAATGGTTGTGTTACGAGTGGGTTCATGACGGTAGTGCAATGGGTGGGGATACAACCGGCCGACGCGGTAGCCATTGGGTTACGACGGCCTTTAGATTGTTTTGAGGCCTTATTTATTTCGTTGTACTTATGTAGTTAGGCATATTGTTTTCCACACCGGGAAGAAAGGCGAACAGAGCTTCATTCTTATTAATGTTGTGACCATAGGGTCACCGCCTAAGCAGAGTCACCATTTTGCATATTTTAAAAAATGTAAATATTTAGCTGTTTTGAAGCCAAAAAAAGACGCAAAAACAGATAGCTGTATTGCGTGATTTGGTGCAATTTATTTAAGTTTGAGATAACCAAAATTAGGAGACAAAAAAAGAATTATAAAACTCAGCACATCACAATATTATTACCCTTGTAGCTCCCGTCCCGTTTAATTCTGACTGAAAGAAACACATCAAAATATATTTTACACGTATATTTAACACTACTCGGAAGTTTTATTTATCAACATCTGCAGCTACAAACCTTATTTTTTTCATAATATTAGAAGGTATAAAGAACGCTAATAAATAATCCGTTTGTAATATGAAATAAAAAAAATCTAAACCAGAGATAAAAATCAGCATAGCACAATGTTCTGTATAAGGCTTACCTACCTGTATGACTACCTATTCTGTTTCACGTTGCATTCGTTACATAGTCCAATACTGGTATTCCTATTAGAGGTAATTGGACATGATTGCTTAAACCGCGACTCTTAACTCCGTCAGCGAAAGAAAATATTTCATGCCTTCTGTTTCCGGATTGTCAAAATTCTGACTAATTAAATAAAATAAAACTTAAAACTAAAAGAAAATAATCTTCGTATTAAATCAACCCAAATAGCGCTCACTGGCTGACATTGGACTCCCGCTATGGGTGTTGCTAGATGTACTAAATCTTCGGATCGCTTATGCGTTTCCGGCCCCCGCCAACGGCGCGGCGGATCGAAATAGTGTCCGGGGGGTTTTAGTGATATAGGCTTCTCTCCTCGTGGTATGAGTTTAGCATACCACGCTATGGAGAGGGCGAGTCCCACATATCCCACCGCCAGCACGCAAATGCATTTCCCCCCGGAGAACAAAAAAAAAACAAAAAACGATGATCTCTATATTTATACCTACTAATAGAGAGGAAAATTCTGTTTTTTGTTTCGAATAAACTCAAAAATTACTGGACGGATCTCGATATTCTTTCACGATTAGAATCCTTCATTATCCCTGAGTAACATAGGCTATATTTTTATACGAAATGTGAACCCGTTCGAAGCCGGGACGGGCTGCTAGTATTTAATAATTTAGGTCAGGTATTTTACGGCCAATTTGATAAAATGTGGCTTTTCTTTACTCTTAAAGCAATACTTTTTTTATTTTGCGGACGGAAAAGGCTATAACAGACTGTGTTTAGCCCACAGGGGGCGCCCTTATGCGCAGGTTGCTTAGTTTGTAGTTTTTAAACCATTTATTAAGGCTGGAGCTCTGCTCGTCCTTATGCCCGGTGAAGTAGCAAAAACCTCATGGCTAACTAAGTAAGACACACCGAAAAAAAAAAGACTGTATTAGTCGTATTTACATTAAAAACTGGGAAAAAGCCTGGAGAATAACTCACGTCTAAATTGTATACTGTTATCAATTCCTTAAAGATGCAATTACAATTCAATGTAAGGAATTGCAGATAAAACAGATAAAAAATGCCATTTTCTGACAATTTCCACCTTCAATATTTAAAATGCGAACGTTGTAATTTAAATAAAAATATGAAAACAGATCTTTATAGAGAATGTTTTCAATTTTCTTTCTAGAAATTTCTAGGATTCTCTCGGAGGATTCTCCTTTAGAGGAAGAGATGAAGCTTCAGTGGTATGGGAAGCCAAGATCCTCAATAGAAATAAAGTTTAATTAACTTATTTAATGTAAAGGTATATTGTAATTTTTTTTTAATCATATTGTAATCTAATTAATTATTATTATTATCTATTCAATATTTTATTTTAATTTTATTTGTAAGACAATTGTATCCAACATAGTTAAATATATTTGTATTGAAATTTTATAATAATTGTTTTTGCTCATATTATAGTGCATGCAGTGCTCTTCTGTAAGTAGTGAGGCATTTAGACTTAAGTTCACATTGTAATTGTTTTTTTAATGTAACAGTGTACTCATTGTTGAAGAGCCAAATAAATAAATAAATAAATAAATAGATCGCTGAGCTAACAAACTAAATCGATTTTACTTACTAAAAATTTAGTGCCTACCTACCTATGTAAAATACATCAAAATAAAACGCCCCCTTTTTTATAAAGATAGTTTAAACCTGCAAAATATTGGTACAAATAGTGATCCAATCTAATTAATGCCAAATCGGTCAAATACTACACAAAACTTACTAACTAAATTGATATGATTAGTCGTATCGTATGTAAATTAAATATGTAAACGCGAGTTTCTGATCGCACTTATATAACGCTTCTACTGTTACTAGTCGCAATACGAGTTCTCGTGTCCTAGTATTGATGTCATGTGTATTGAATTTATAAATTGATTAAGTAGCCAATGTTGGAAATAAAACCTACTACCTGCTAGCGCCATTCCCCGGTTCACAATTCAGCTATTTAACGGACAATTTTTTTGTTTTTTTAATGTGTTCATCATCATCATCAGCCCGTATAACATCCGCTGCTGAACATGGGCCTCCTCCCGGGGGAAGGAATTTGCCATAGTCACCATGCTTGGCAGGCGGATTGGTACCGCAGTATTATGTTGTACCACGCAAGGAAACGCTGCTGCCCGTTCCTTGATATACGATTATTATAGATGATGTTATTACAATCGGGACCAACGGATAACGTGCTTTCCGAGGCACGGAGGGTACTTCTTCAACCATCCAGACCCGGAAAGAAATATGTCTGGTGAGGGGATTGAACCTACGACCTCCGAGATTTAAAGCGAGCTTAATACCGATACGCTACGGAGGTTATCAATTGACAAAGATACAGAGCAGAGTAACGAAGTTTAGTACGTGTGACTTGTGACGACACTCCCAGGTAAAATTGTAGGTACCTACCTAGAAGTGACATCACATGATGTATTAATAACGCGCTGCATCGTTGTCATTTTTGTCTACGGAAAGAAAAAAGAAAGAACATAGAATAGACTTTTTAGACGTCATCCCTAATTGGCTATTATTAAAATTGGGACAATTATCCCTTGTGTTATGAAAATCTAATAAATAAGTATTTAATTTGTCCATAACTCTTTATAGCATTAATTAAATAGGTACCAACTCCACTTACTTTACGATTCGATCGTATTCTCGATTTAAAATAACGCCGCAACGAGCTCTTAATATAAATCGTTGAATTTTACAACTCGATTATTCAGTTAAAAACTAATCGATTAAGGAGAGATTGACTCATAGTCTCATGGCTCAATGGCAAAAAACCCGTGACTTTGAAGGGATTTAAGGGCACGACTAAATACACGCCGCATTCCATAGGGTCGTATCGTTGGATCCTTATTTTATTATTTGAGTCACGCTACCCATTCTTTTTTAAATATTATAGCAAAATTAATAAAAATAAAAAATCTGCTGTTCCCTGCATTTTGACGAACATAAATGTAGGGAACAGCTGATTTTTTTTCGCGATTTTTGATTTTGTCCCATATTAGAAGTTCTTATTATGAGTACAAACCTCTTAAGAGGTTGTTCGTGTTTTACAAATAACCTTGTATAAAGCTAAAGAGTTTGATTGATGGAACGCGCTATGTCTGTAACTACTGGTCCGATTTGAAAACTTATTTCAGTGTTAGATAGCCCATTAATCTACTTTTATCGACAATTTAGTATAAATAATTACTGTCTAAAATAAGTTAAACAATATACCTACCTATAACGTGTATCAAAAATATATGCCATGCCTTTAACAGTATACAGTATCAAGTGGGTATAGTGATTATGTTATAAAAGACATTTCTGTGAAATATAACATGTAATATTCTATTAAAAAAAAAATGATCTTAAAATACCTACTTGATTCTTTTGAATAAAGCCATCCCCTAATACTATACTTGGTGACCACATACGTACATCGTGTAGTGAGAGTTGTATTATTTTCATTTTAATGTAAATTAGTTTTATATTAATAAACTATTTTTTGGTAAAATTAAATTAATTATTGCACACAAATTTCTTTACTAAGATCATCACTACACGTGATACTTATGAAAGGATAGTAAAATAGGTACCTACATATATTTGAGAAGCGCGTCACTAGAATTATTATATTAATTTTAGTAAAATTAAAAACGATGTGCGAAGTATAATTTCTACATATAAATATAAAAAAGAAAAAGCAATAAAACCTACATCTCACATATTTGATATTCTTTGAGTCATTGGATTTAACACATTACATATTATTACATAATAGGTAGGTATGAGTAGGTACCTACCTATATCCATTTGAGAACAGAGCAGCGGAGGCGCGGATTCAGCCCACAAATACGCTATTTTTGGTGGCTGATTTTCTGGTGGCCTGTGACCTATCATATGGTCGAACAAGAAAATCGGTGTGGGAGTCTGAGTAGATACGAAATCGCTCACGAATTAACAACTTGTTTTATTTCTAGCTATTTTACTTTTAAATACCTATGTGTAATGACAGAACAAAGTTCATTCCGAAAAATGTTATTTATTAAGTTTCATGAGAAAATCTAAAAATATCGGTATTTGATAAAATCGGAATCGAAATTTCGAATAATGATTAAAGTGCTACTTACCTATATGAGAAAGTAGTACTCAAATTAATATTCAATAAGTTGCTTATATCAGTAGACTTAAACTATCGATACTACCTACTCATATCGATATTTTTAGATATACAAGGCCCAAAGTCTGAAAGCCCCGCGAACTGTAAAGTAGAGCGATAATTAGTAGCACAAAACTCCTATAAAAAAATGGTCCTAGTTCCACAGGTGGCGCCCTTTTGCGCAGGTTGCTTTGTTTGTAGTTCTATACCATTTATTAAGACTGCTGGCTTTTATGCCCGGTAAAGTAACATAAGCCTCGGGGCTAACTACCTATGTTCGGTCGAAAAAAAAGTCTCATATCATTGATAAGGCTCATATCGCGGGAGCTACGATACTCCTTAATAGAAACTCAGCTTAAAAGGTTATAAGTTATTCTACATATAAACTTGCACTATTTTCCCGTTTGCAGTTTTACCCGTGTAATTCCCGTTTCCGAGGGAACTTCATAATAAAATGTAGCTTATAGCCTTCCTTGATAAATGGGCTATCTAACACTGAAATATGTTTTTAAATCGGACCAGTAGTTACAGACATAGCGCGTTCCATCAAACAAACTCTTTAGCTTTATACAAGGTTATTTGTAAAACACGAACAACCTCTTAAGAGGTTTGTACTCATAATTATGAAGAATGACTCAAAGAATATCAACTATGTGAGATGTAGGTTTTATTGCTTTTTCTTTTTTTATATTTATAATAATATGTAGAAATTATACTTCGCACATCGTTTTTAATTTTACTAAAATTAATATAATAATTCTAGTGACGCGCTTCTCAAATATATGTAGGTACCTATTTTACTATCCTTTCATAAGTATCACGTGTAGTGATGATCTTAGTAAAGAAATTTGTGTGCAATAGTAAATTTAATTTTACCCAAAAATAGTAATCACTATACCCACTTGATACTGTATACTGTTAAAGGCATGGCATATATTTTTGATACACGTTATATATTATTTAACTATATTATTTAACTATATTGTTTAACTTATATTAGACAGTAATTATTTATACTAAATTGTCGATAACAGTTTAGGTTAAATGTAATTAATGTACATAATTTTGTTATTCACTAATGATTTATTTTGTTAACTGTACCTGAATGAACATATTATTATTTTCTCCATCCCACAAAATTCTCACCAGGATTAGTTGACAAAAAACATATAATCCTTTAAAAAAAAGTTTATAAAGAAATGGGTCCTATACAGAGTTCGTAATTTGTCCTATTTCACCCCCTTTTTACAGTATCGATACCTACCTATATCATATTCGCAAATGAAAGTCTTGTCTCTAATGTTTTTTTTTTTCACAAATCTAGTTTCCAAATTCAAAAAACACAATCATTACCCTCTCACAAAAGAAACAAAAAACTAATAAATTCCATTTTCAAAAAATTTATATGGTCGAATAAAAACATACCACAATCGCGTCTAAACTTCAACAACCGTTAAATGGCACACAATAACTCCGCATATCAAATGAAACAAAAACAAAAGTGCACTTACCTTAAAAAATATCTCCGATAAACTATATTAAGTCTTAATTGACACAAACTTGTTTAGAGGTCGTGTTTTTTTAATGTTTGATCGTAAACACGCGGGTTATTGGTATGACAGCTTTACGCGAACTGAATACGGAGTGGCATAACAAGTTAAGCACTGGCCAGTGTGCCGTGTGGCTCTGTTGACAGGGTTACCATGAACCATCACTTGCAATTTTTCTCTTAACGAAATACTCGCACCTGTTTCTGTGTATGAAGACAGAAAGAGATGGAGGATGTTATGATTTGATTATGAGAATTGAATGAGTCATTGCCCCGTAGTAAAAGCTGAGACGGAGTCTAAAGTTATACAAGAAAACGGACCGCCTAAGAATTTTTGGTAATTAATTTAATTATCAAGTGTTTTTACTTTATTACGAAGAATACCGTTTTTTTTAAGATAAAAGTGTTTTGTGGCTTATCTTACAATGATAACATATCCAGCAGGTATTTCTAGTTGGTTGAGATATAAAATTTAGAGCGCCTTTAAAAATAAGCATAGCAATGTTTCAGATATGCTAAAGCTAACAGAGTAGGTATGACATTATGTAGTTATCACACTTATAACAATAGGTACATCTATAGTCACTATTTATACTAATATTATAAAGAGGCAAATCCGTTAGTTGGTAGGGAAGCGTATTTAAAATAAAAATAACCATAGATAGCCGCCATAATTGTTAGTGTTTTTTTTTTCCGGAAGGACATACGTAGTCAGCCACGAGGCTTTTGCTACTTCACCGGGCATAAAGACGAACAGACCTCTAGCCTTAATAAATGGTTTAAAAACTACTTACTAAGAAGCCCTCTTGCGCACAAGAGGGCGCCCCCTGTGGGCCTTGGACTCCGGCTCAGGGCGGTTGCTGGCGACGAGATTGAGGGATTATGACTTTAAGTATTTTAGGGGGTTTTGTGCAACTGTCGCTCTACTTTACAGTTCGCGGGCCTCTCGGACTTCGGGTCTACGAGGGCAGCGGATGGTTCTTTGCAAGCTAAGGGTCGGGAGCAATTTGTGAGTGTCATAGGCTGAGTTTTAAGCGATATTGCTACGGGAACAGGATCTATACCTACTAATATATAACACTAAATAGTTTGTTTGTTAGCTTGAACACGCTAAAGGCAGCAACTACTCTTCCGATTATATAAATTATTTCAGTGTTAGATATCCTATTTATGGAAGAAGGCTATAGGTTATAATTAATTATAAAGTTCCTACGGTAACTGAACGTACAGCTGGTAACTTATAATGTCTTTGTTCTGTTTCAGAGATAACAATCATTTTTTACAGATACCTACATTATACATTTTTAATCATTTTAAACGAAACACTATAGTTTTTGATGATGATCATTTGATGATTTGATGCCATGCATTTATGATGTAGCATTCCTCAAATCAGGCGTCCCAAGCCCGTTGGTTGTTGCGGCATCCGACTATAGGCCTTTGTCCACAAAGGGTCGTAAACACCGTCGGCCTCGGGGCCTCCTAGACGATCCGGACGACGAGATAACAACTTACCAATTAGTAGTACAAAGACTGCAAGAAACTAGCACCACTACACAGAGACCACTCTATCCGACCCGCCGGAGAAGAGTGGGCCCGCGAACTGTAAAGTAGAGATGCAGTCGCACAAAACTCCTCTAAAAAATCTAAAAGTCATAATCCCTTAATCTCATCGCCAGCGACCGCCTTGAGCCGAAATCCAAGTCCCTCAGGTGACCGCCCTTTTGCGTAGGTTGCTTAGTTTTTAGTTTTTAAACCATTTATGAAGGCTGGAGCTCTACTCGCCTTTATGCCCGGTGAAGTAGCAAAAGCCTCGTGGGTAACTTCGTATGTCCATCCGAAAAAAATTCTTAAATTATCGGTCCACGAGTCTCGGGAAAAAGTACGAAAGTTGTTGTGAAATGAAACTAAATAGGTATGTATACGATTTAAATGTATATATTTATACAGGAAACACAAAATAATAGATAACTAAAACACATTAATGTTTTACTATTCATAAATTACTGGCTGGCGGTGCCCTCATAGTCAACCTTATCAGCCTCTGGGCGCAAGGTGACTAGTAGGTACAAGATAGAACTTATAGAAACGTAGTAAAAATAAGTTACTGTATCCTTCTATAACTACAATCGTTTCAACTGCAACAAACAGACTTAAAAACTAATATATAATCATTTATTTCTTGCAAATATGGGTATACAAATACAAAGGTGTTAAACATAACAAGTGATTCTCTATATTTTGCCACTACATTGGCTTGCAAATAATTAACGTCATTCAGATTATCTTATATAAGTACTCTACACTGCACTCTACATTCTTATATACTTACATTCAATAACATAATATGTTGGGTATACATACAGTTACTATCATATGTGATATTAAAAAAAAAAATATCTTATCTAACAATAAATTTTGTTTATTTACGCTACGCTCGGCGCTCTAGTAGTATTTTGTTATTGATTGAGTGCAGTGCCTGCTAGTTTTTTAAAGTCCACAACTCATTACTTGCAGCTGTGCAATTGCTCATAACTTTTTGCAAGGCGTAAAACGTTCGTAATGTTTTCTATTTACTTGTATATCTGATGTTAAGAGTCGTCCGTGCGCCCGTGTGTAAATAGTCAAGGGTTCCATAGCGAGCAGCGTTTGGTACCCCCTAGGATCACTACGCCGATGTTCAACACACACCTTGCACTATTAAACCAAACTAAAAAACACCTCTGCTGATATACCTGCTCATATAGCTATGAAACCCCAAGGCCGTATATTAGCCACAATATATTAAAATATGAGTGGTTCATTTCATGTAACAATGTTATGATATTATCCGTACGTTTTTATCTACAAAATTTGATTACAAACGCAACAAAACTATATCTAATCAGCCCATTTATCCAAGAGTTGAGTTTGGGCTTTACTTCTTATTAAGTTTAGTTAATCATTTTTTATAGGTACATACAAAATACAATTATTAGGATTCTACTGTCTTAGTCTCATCAACAATCTAGCCATCGCTAGAGGTCACCTCTCGTTAGCAATAATAAATATGAATTATTAATAGCGGCTTGTATGTTCTCTTGCCTTATTGTAATGAAATTAACTCTTCAATAGCATTTATACATAACGCAGCTACGGTACTTTATCTCTCATTTATTGAATTTTTTAACACCATCGTACTTGTACGATGATGTTAAAATAGTTCAAATTAGCTAACTTTAGCTTTACATAAATTAAATATTATATCAATCAGTATTGCACTCCTATAATGCAAACTCTTTTTACAAAAATAGAATAGGGTTATCATACTATTCAAACGGATAAAGGCAAAACAGCAGACGAATAGGATGAAAATTCCGACCGTGTAGAAAATAGTAGAAATTTAACAATTAAAAGTAGTAAAAACTTGGAGAGTAAAAATCATAGATTTCGTTTCTGCATAGTATCAAAACTCTATAAATTTTACTGTTGTGGTCGTTTACGGAGGCCTAACTAATGTCAGTGTCAAGTCAAATGTCAATTGTCAAATCAACTGTCTTAACTGTTGCTGTTTTTCTCGATTTCATGAAAAATATACAAACAAATTAAATAATACGTTTAAAATTTAAACATTCCATAAAGTATTATCACCGTACCTACAATGTTTCGTAACAAAGTTAAAAACATGAACTTTATTTACTTAATATTTTTAAGTTTTGTTAATATTTTGTCGGCGAAAAATTGCGCAGATTATGAAGTGAAACTTGAACAATCTCTTTCAGCAGAAGGATTTCACAGGTAGGTATCAAATGGCAATGATGAATTAAAGTACTCATCATCATCTTCCTGCCCTGATCCCACTGACATTGTTTTATTATTAACTTTCAAGTTTACCTGCATTCTTCCCATTCCAATGTATAAAAAACCTCTTTTTTTTCACACATTTATACCTACATGTCTTTTGCTACTTCACTGGTCATAAAGACGAGTAGGGCACTAGTGTTATTAATGTTTTCTCATACTACAAACTAAGCAATTGCAGCATGAGGGTGTACCCTGTCTGACTTGGACCTCGGTTCAGGGGGGTTGCTGGTGAGGGGATTGAGAGATATGACTTAGTTTTAAGGAGAGTTTTGGGTAATTGTTGCAATTCTCAAGCTTCTCGAATTTCAGATCTTAAGCATAAGAAAATTTTCATAAGGGTCATAACATACTAATACTATTGGATCGTGTAGGTTTCTGATCATGAAAATTTAGATATTCATCATTTCCAAAATATACAAAATCAACTCACTTGATTGGTGTACAGAACAGAAAATAGAATAATCTTTTAAGACTGCAAAGCACTAGAGAACTCTAATTTACTTTATCATACAGTTATATCATAAACAGCCCATATAACATCTACTCAGTACTCAATTATTTATTGCATTCCACAGTGTTTTTATAGGAATATTAAAATTTTAGTTCATTGTGGACCCGGTCAGACACAGCAAAGTAAAAGTAGGGAACTGGTTTTCAATCTATATATACAAAAATGAATCCCGATTATCATTGGTCACTGCATCTGGACCATAGCTAATTCTTTTTTTGTTGTGTTTGTTATTGTCAGGAGAAGAAATTTATAAAAAAAGAAAAAAAGGAGAGAAAATTTAAAAATATTAACCACTATTTTAAATTTTCTACTATAACTTTAGTGCTTTTGACAATATAAACTTTTTTAATGTAGTCTTATGGCATTTGACTCATAACATTGTCAGAATGCTGATTTCAGCGCACAGCAAGGTTAGTTCAGTTATCATGCTTGATATTAAAGTGTTTAGTTGAGACAGGAGAATGTCTGTTGGGTCAGCTAGTAAAATGTAAAATAACATTTATTGAATGTAGCCACTAATATAAAGTAAAGTATATTAGTAAATGTAAAGTAAACCAGGTGCCCACCTACAATTGTCATAGATTATGTTATGACAACTTAGACTAATGGTTTTACATGCTGTCTGAGGCATGAAGGCTAGTCTCCTGCTTCTCAATAACTCATCCATTTGACTATGACTATTCATACAGATGACTATTCATCTCTTTTGTTGGCATATCCATATCATAGAACAAGCCGTAGTTGTAGTGCTGATTTTCAACTAGACTATAGTTGAAAATCAGCACTACAACTAATTAGATCTAGAAATAAATTCATGTTTTTAAACTTTCGCGATTTGTGGACATAATTATCAAATTCTCAATTGCAGTCTCAGTCGTAGTCCCGGATTTTATTAAAAAGGAAATGCCTTAAAATTGTACCGAAATTGAGACCTGCGTCTTCCTATATAGATTTTTTATTTTTTATTTAGCACAATTTTTTTTATTTGCATTTAAATTATCATCCTCTGCCATTAAAGGCAAGATGTAATGCCACAAAGGTATTAAAGTTTTGTTTATAACATTGCTCACAATTTTCCATTCCAGGAACCTATCATACAAGATTGAATTTGATTTTGAAGATGAATTGTGCAAACTGAAGCAAAGCTGCTTTATCGGACTGGATCAAACATTACCATCTGGCACATATACCAGTAATGATGAACTTAATGACTTCAGACGGACTAATAAGGTATTTTCCGGATCGGGTTTAAAATAAATGTTTTTAATCTTTTGCGATTTGTAGATACACATAATTTATAGTAGACGTCTCAATCGCAGTACAATTTTAAGGCAAATCATTACCTTTTTAATAATCCGACGTTTCGACATGAGTTACACCAGTCGTGGTCACGGATAGACTGCTTATAGTCTAAAAAGGGAATTATTTGCCTTAAAATTGTACCGCGATTGACACCCGCGCATACTATAAATTACGGGTTTAAAATAGTCTTTCAACAACATTTTTATTTAAAAATTAAGTACCAGCTTGAATTCTGGAAGTTGGTGATGTTTCATACGTGCCTTGGAGACGCTATCAGCCCCCCGCCTTATCTTCTACCGGCTGTGTCGGTAGAACCATCCTACCGGATTTTTTGAGTAAAGGAATAGACTCTCATCTGTGTTCAGGGTATTATTTATTAGCAAATGCTTCCTCATCATCAAAAAGCGGCCGTAGCCCAATGGCTAGGGCGTCGGAATTGTGATCTTGAGGTCGCCGGTTCGAACCCCACCCATTGCACTACCGACGTGAACCCACTCGTTACACAAGCATTTTAGCTTAGCACGAGGGGTTATCAAGAATACTAGTAGACTGCAAAAAATCTGCTTGCAATAGTTATAAAAAAATAAATAAAAAAACATCGTCATCATCTGCCCGTATAACTCACATGGGCCTCTTCCCGGGGAGGGTATTTGCCATAGTACCACACAAAGAAACGCTGCTGCCCGTTCCTTGATAAACGATTATTACAGATGATGTTATAACAATCGGGACCAATGGCTTAACGCGCTTTCCAAAGATTTCCTGTCCGGCGTGGGAATCAAACCCACTACCTCCGAGGTTATAGCGAGCCAAATACCGCTACGCTACAGGTTGTCATTTTAGCAAATCCTTACGTCTTAATAACTATGGGTGCCAAATTCAGTGCAATCGATTTGTAGTTTGTGCTGTTTGTTAATAGATTAATAAGTAATAAAAGCCATGGCAAGTGTGAGTCAGTCAAAAGAGGAATACCTCGACGAACGTTCTCTGACCAAATCGGAGACATCCTCGCAAAAGGTCAAATAAGATCCACCCTAAAACGACGTGCTTGTATGAGGAATGTTATGAGAGTGAATGAAGCGAAAGATGTGTGTAGGGATCATAGCAAGTCGAGGTCCATTGTCTCTGCCTACCCTGCTGGGAAACAGGCGTCAACTTATGAGCTTATGTATGTATATATATGTATGTATTAGCCTTTTAGTTTTACAGACTCTGATTAAGACCTAATGCAAGCAGTATTGTTCTCCATTTCAGGTGAATGCTATAGTAAAGAACAAGATAAACATAGAACTGCCAGCAGAACTGTCTTACGAGTACACAGTGTACATACTCAGCATGGTCACTGGTAATACTATCTACATGTGGCTACCGGTACATTCTAGGTACCATAAAGCTGCTCCGGGAGGAGGGTGAGTAAAATTGACAACATTGCATTTTTTTTAAAAAAAATTTTCTAAAATCCGGGTAACCATTTTGTTTTTCAAAATTTATAGTTTTTCATACAACAAAAATATATTATAGATGACATCAATGTTACGGTTCTTTGATGAAATTTCTTGGTCGAGTTCAAAATAAAAAATAAAAAACTGACATTAGCTAATTTCAACTCAACAACACTTGTGATTAGAAATATTTTTATGTCCCGGTAAGTAGTTTGAATTTATTTTTTATTCTTTATTGTACACATGAAATTTAAGTAATGTAAAAAACGTAAAAGTAAAAAAGTACTTATCTTGTAGGAAAATACCTATTTAATTGTTGGCTAAGGGTCCTCCACTTCTTTGTTGCCCCAAAACCTGGAAATCTCTAAATCCAGCCCTTACTATGTCATGAATTGTGTCTAGACACCATAGGTTACGATCATCGTATTTTTTATTTTTTTCGGATGGACTTACTTAGTTAGCCACGAGGCTTTTGCAACTTCACGGGGCATAAAGGCAGAGTTTGTAGTTTTTAAACCATTCATTAAGGCAGGAACCTTAATAAAAAACTTTAAAAACTACAAACTAAGCAACCTGCGCAAATGGGCGCCCCCTGTGTGGCTTGGACCTCGGCTCAGGGCGGTCGCTGGCGATAACATTGAGAGATTATGAGTTTTCAGTAGATGTTGTTGTTACAGAACAGCTCGTGTTGAGATAAAGCCACCAAGACTGTTCCTGACCTGTCCCACCTCTAAGCCTGATCCGCTGTCTAGAATACAGTTTGTTTGTAGCAGCCGCTCCAAGGAGAAATGTGCTTGGAAGGAAATATTTTATACTGCGGTAAGTAAAACTGGACCCTCTTTCTAACTAAGACTTCGCTTCGCTGTCTGTATGTCACCGGGCTGTATCTCCAAAACCGCGAAAGATAGATGAAATTTTCACAAATTATGTATTTCTGAAGCTGTCATAGCCACAAATACTAAAAAATAAAATTAAATAAATATTTAAGGGGGCTCCCATACAATAAACTCAATTTTTCCCCCTTTTTGGCTAGATATCACGGCAACTGGAAGACACTTAAAAATGGTACGAAACCCTTCGTGCTTGAAGCCGACTCGCAATTCACCGGTTTTTTTTTTTTTTATTTTATTTATTTATAAGGCACGTCAACAACATGAACACAAACATTATCTGATGACATTATTTAGCTTAGGTCTAGTGTTCACATACATAACAGACATGCACATCATTCTTAAAATATAAAAAAACAACTCACAAGGAATACAATAAAGTTAAAATATTAAATACTAAAATTACTTAAAACTAAGTTTACTATATTTAGCTATTAATTAAATATAAATATGATGTGAGTGCAAAATGAGAGTTATGTTATCATTTACAAATTTTCAATATTTTTTTCTTAAATTTAATGTGATTATCATGAAAATATATCCAAGTTTCAAAGTATATTCCAATTATTATATGTTGAAGTTAACCTGGCTAAAGGAGCATTTTGTCCTAGGTTGGTTTTATGCTTTGGTACTTGAAAGTAGACCTTGGTTGTTCTTCTAGCATTAATTCTAGGCACACATATAGCAATTCTATCTAAAAGTTCTGAAAGTCCTAATGTTCCTGTCACCAATTTTTTTAGAAATACCAAATCGAACAGACGTCGGCGTTCCCGTAGGGTCACCATTTTGAAGAATGAAAGGCGTTCACTATATGAACACCTACTGCTAATGCCTGGAGCTATAAAAGCCAGATGCCTAGTGAACGCCCTTTGCATTGATTCGATGCGTTCGCAGTGTATTGAGTATTGAGGGTTCCAGACAACACTACCAAATTCTAATAAAGTCCGTATAAAGGCATTAAATAACATAGTTTTTGAGACTGGATTTTTGAAATCTTTGGTGTTTCTCTTAATAAAACCAAGCATCTTCAAGGCTTTGTTTACAATATTGCCGTAATGTGGTAAAAAATTTAGCTTGCTATCGACAGTTATTCCCAAGTCACGTACCTCACTCGTAATCGAAATTTCATAATTATTAATATTGTATAGTGTTGAAATGATAATTATTTTTCTGGTGAAACGAATATGGTGACACTTGGATGCGTTCAATATCATGCCATTTTCTCCGCACCAAGCACATAATCGATTGATATCGGCCTGCAAAAGAATAGCATCTGCAGCAGAGTCAATGGATCGGAAAATTTTGAAGTCGTCGTCAAACAATGAGCATTGACAGTGGTGTATACGCTGAACTACATCATTTATAAACAAGATGAACAAAATGGGTCCCAAATGTGAGCCTTGCGGTACCCCAGATGTGGCAAAGTAGGATTTTGATTCATGTCCGCTAATGACTACTATTTGAGGTCTATTGGCATGATAGGGAGTAAACCAGTCTAACATCTTATGGCATATGCCATATTGGTGTCGAAGTTTGTCTGTGAGAACCTTGTGATCAACCTGATCAAATGCATTGGCAAAATCGGTGTAAACCGAGTCAATTTGCTGGTTGTTATCAACTGCTTCCATAATAGGCGTCAAATAGGAGACAAGATTTGTGACTACCGATCTTTGCTCCTGAAAATTTTAAATGCTAGGAAATAGATTTATATGTATGTAATTTGTCACACAGCTTATCAAATCTAGATTAGCATATCGTTAATAGCGATAAATAATAGGCTAACATCTGTACTGGCTACGGAGAATGTGCTAATACCACGGCATTAACCATGGGTGTCTGAGACACATAACACAGACTTTTTACCACCATGGTATTTTACCAAAATTGTTTTGTGGATTGCTTTATAGCGCGCCATCTAGTGGTCCATCAAGAAAGTAAATGCACAATTATCAAAATTGAGATCAATCAATTTTGACCACCGGCAGTACTTGAACCTGCATCTTAGGTTTAGCCCCTAATGCCTTAACCAATTCGGCTACGGTGGAACCTGACCGGTCATCGAAATGTATCAATCTCTTTTTATAACACGTCTCTCAGGGGAACGTTAGTGCCATCTATCGGTAATGATCAGCATTACTTAGACAAATAATCGATATTAACATTAGAGTTGCCCAACTATCGACAGTTTCGCTATCGATAAATGACCTCGAAAAACAGTAACAATATCGATAGTGCTATCGATAATATCGATACTATCGATATCACAAATTAACCAATACTATTGATTGTAAACAGTAGTATCGATAGGATCGATACTATTACATTATAATACTATCGATATTTTTAAAGTAATACTATCGATACTATCGATATTATCGATAGTATCGTTGTATTAAATGATTAAAACTATCAATACTATTGATAGTTTGTAAAACTATCGATAGTATTATATTATCGATAGTTTAGCAACCGCCGATAGTATCGTTTCCCAATTATAGCTTATGCTGTGTCACCGTTGCTATCGATACTATCGATAGTATTGATCCTAAACATAAATTGGTCTTCGATAGTATCGATACTATCACTACTATTGATACTATCGATAGACTATTGATACTATTGATATGACGACAACTGTCGATAGACTATCGATAGTATATCGATAGTCGGCTATCGATAGGCAACACTAATTAACATGTTCCTTGCGATCTTCAAACAACTGTCTCTTTCACTGTCCTCAACACCGTTCCAACTTCATTCATGCGTCTTTCTATGTACAGTCTATACAACTCTGGAATGCACTTCCCCTTGGAGTGAGGATGGCTAAGAATCGGTTAAATCTTAAAAATAAAGTCCGTGAGCATATCAGAGCAAAGCTAGCAGTGTCGTTACAGCGGTAATCTATCTTATATATATTATGGCTAAAGGTAGGTGTGAACATAAACTTAAGATTAGCCGGCTAAACTTAGGTCTAGCCGACCAAATGCGTTTAAACTTAGATCAACCTCTATAAGTCCCTGTTTAACTCCATGGGTTTAGGTTTAGGTTTTTTTTTTAACATCACCCACTCCTTTTGTGCCGTGCATAGGTATTGTTTAATTTAATTAAAACCTAGAATATCACGACGCAAACTAACATGTTATCGAACTTTAGCTGCTTCTCGAAGATAAACCTAAGTTTAGCCGGCTAATCTTAAGTTTATGTTCACGCCTAGCTTTAGCCGTAACATATATATGTAAATAGCTATGAATATTATTTATGTATACATGTATGTACATGTTTGTGATGTATACTATAGTACAGGGGTGGCCAACTTAATAAGACCTAAGATCGACTTTTGACTGTGTGCGATCGACTATATGGCATACATAACGTTGAATCACGTATCGTATAAGTCAATGGAATGATAAATAGCTATATTTTCAGATTATTATACGACAAACACTAACTTTGTGCTTATGTGGCACGTATTTGTAGACTAAAATATCACTTTTTATTATATGAGTTGATCGACTGTAATAGCTGCCGGGATCGACCAGTCGATCGCGATCGACCGGTTGGCCACCCCTGCTATAGTGTATTAAATGATATAATTTTGTATTATAATATACTTATTGTATACCTTGACGGTATTTATTTCATAACGAATGCTTACAACTTCAGTGCGCCTACCACTTTGTCTCTGCACCACCCAATGGTTGACTGGGAGAGAATGCTTTTGGCATATGCTAAAGTTTTAATTAAAAAAATGTTTTGTTTGTGTTTTTCCAGCTATCAGACACGCTAGTGTGGAACGTCCCGATAGGAAATTTGGACCATTACTATGTGGTGTCATTCATTACGGGCGGCACCATCAGTGTAATCAGCCTGTATCTCTGCAAAGCATTACTTCAAGCTAAAATGTAAGTATCTATACATCTATGTCTCCAAGGTGATCTAAGTGGACCCCCAGGGGTCAAAATAGACTCGACAAGGGCCTAAGTAGGCGTAAAACAAATTGGTTTCACAATGCAGCATTACACAGAGACCACTTTATCCGGTCCGCCGGAGAAGAGTGCGCCCAATTTCCCGACCCTCAGTTTGCAAAGAACCTTCCGAGGCCCTAGTAGACCTGAAGTCAGAGTGGCCCGCAAACTGTAAAATAGAGTGACAGTTGGACAAAACTCCTCTAAAAAATCTAAAAGTCATAATCTCTCAATCGCATCGCCAGCGACCGGCTGGAGCTGAGGTCCAAGTCCCACAGGGGGCTACTACTCTTAACCTAGTCGTAGTAGTAAGCTGCTTAGTTCGTAATTTAAAAAAAAAATAGCTGGAGCTCTACTCGCCTTTATGCCCGGTGAAGTAGCGAAAGTCTTCTGGCTAACTACATAATGTCTGTCCGAAAAAAAAGCAGCATAGGATAAAAAACGCTGCTGCCCGTTATCTGGTAAACGATTGTTATAGATACATTCATATATACATTCACGCCTCTTTCCCATAGGGGTACGCAGAGACCACTTCCTTTCACTTGCTACGATCCTGACATACCACTTTACCCTCTTCTACATTCTTTCATCTCCTCATGCATGTCCTTCGGTTTAGGGTACTTTTAACTTGGCCTTTCTTAAGAACGTCCTCGATTTGATCTTGGAACGTTCGCCTTGGTCTTTCCCTTCCAACACTCCCGTTCACATTTGCTCTATAAATTCTACTTGTTGGTCTCCTTTCATTCATTCTCTCTGTATGTCCGAACCAATTTAGTATAACTTTCTCAATCCTTGTCACTACGTCGGGTCCCTTTTTGCGGCCAAACATTATGTTAGTTAGCCACAAGCAACACCTTCGCAAGTGGGTGCCCCCTGTCCGATTTGGACCTTATCTCAGGGCGGAAACTGGTGGGGTGATTGAGGAATTAGGAAGGACCTTCAATTTGAGGGTAGTTTTATGCAACTGTCGCTTTACCGTTCGCGAGCCTCTCGGACTTCAACTCACCGAGACTTATTACATAAGACTACGGAGACTGTGTCATACTAATTAATATTTCATAATTTACAGCGTCGACCTAAGACAAAATAGAGACACAAACTAGAGGCGTACCTTTGAAGATTCAGAGCCAGCAAGACTAGAAACTATTTATAGAAGTCGAAGGCCCCTCCAAGTCGACTTAAGATACCTTAAGATGATTTTATTTTAAACATAGAATAATGTTTTGAGTAGCCAGTCTTGTACTTTTACTTTCAGGATTTTAAAGTGGGAAAACACATTATTAAAACGCCACGCCACGCCACGCGTCAACACCTTTAAATCAGTACGTGCGTGGCGTCGTGTCGGGTGTTCATAGTGTGTTTCTGGTCTATAGAAAACAATACATTTGATTCGACTCAACACGCGTGGCGTGTCGTCGGGTGGCGTGGCGTTTTAATAATATGTTTCCGCCTTAACATTCCATATGAATATACTATTCGTAATTTATTAAATCACATGAAACAGCATTTAATTAATAAAAACAACATATAAACTTTAAAATATATAATAATAAACATCAATGTATAGAGATTATAGACTAACAATAGTTTTAAGCTACTTACGTCTAACACAACTGATATTCTATTGTAATAAGTGAAAACTTAGTTGTATGTACTTAAATTACTTTGAACCTAGAACCATGCGGCCGTAGCCCAATGGCTAGGGCGTCGGACTTGTGATCTTGAGGTCGCCGGTTCGAACCCCACTCATTGCACTACCGACGTGTACCCACTCGTAATACAAGCATTTTAGCTTAGCACGAGGGGTTAACAAGAATGCTAGTAGACTGCAAAACTCTGCTAGTAATCTTTTTTAAAAAAAAAAGAAAAAAATAATTAAGATGTAATATACAGGGTGTCCCAAAAGATTACGTAGCTGGGAAGGGGGGTGATAGGGATGGTCACAAGGGTCACCAGAAAAATATAAAAAATTCCCTCTGGGTGTTTAAAAAAATAAATGGCATTTTTTAAAAGACTAAAAATTTTACACCTTGTGCTAACTGTACCTACAAATATGGCTGTATTTAAAAAAAATGCTGTTATGTAATCTTCAATAACAACAAGGTCATCAACATCAACATCAAAAATAACAAGGTGTAACATTTTAAGTTTTTAAAAAAATGCCATTTTTTTTTAAATACCCAGAGCGGATTTTTTATTTATTTTTCTAGTGACCATTGTGTCCACCCCTGTCACCCCCTTTCCCAGCTACTTAACCTTTTGGGACACCCTGTATATGTCACCAGAAAATAATAAGAACCGTAAGAGCGGTTTCGCACTACGTCCGATCCGAATCCGATCCGAACCCTTGAAAATATTGGTCTAGAAATTTGGAAAGAAATCGGATGACGGATAGAAATAATTCTACGGCTACTACGGACCATATTTTCAGGATTCGGATCGGACGTAGTGCGAAACCGCTCTAAGTTGATCAACTTTATAATTAGTTGATAAACTAATGAGGTTTTGGGTGGTTAATAAATAACCAATGGAGTTGAACAAAACTTATTGAAGTTGAAGTTTTTTTTTTGTTTTGTTACAACAGTAGCATAGTCTCGTTTGGTTAGGTTAGGTCAAGTGGCATAATAATTAAATAATAAATAAATAAATAAAAATCATTTTTGTTTACGTAAACCAATTACAGGCACTTGTAAATAGTCAAACATTAATTAGAAAAATGTAATCATTATATTTGTTATTTATTTATATCTATAAAATTAATTATTTTTATATTATCATATATTTATATGTTATTATTATAATGTATTTATTTATATTGTTCTTAGCGACGCAAAATGCTTGTTCTGTCTATATTATGTCAAAACAATTGTCATTATTTGGGTGGACCATGAGCATATAACGACGGACGCGCTTTAATGCTACCACCGGATCCAATGCGCCCCAACTGAGAAGATCCGGCGAAACAAACTCAGTGGGTTACTTTACTACCGGTTTCAACACGGCCCACATGAGACGGTCCGGCGAAACATACTCAAATGGACAAATACGCGTAATATAATATGCGCGTTCACTGAAACTCACAACTAAATTTAACACGAAAGTTGATCAACTTACGATTCTTAATATTTTCCGGTGACGTAATTAATTATATATGTACAGTTGGTTTTTTCACAAATAAATAATATAATACCATATTCTAGTCATGTATCACAAAGAATAACAATATGAATGTTTAAAATATTGGTTATGATCATATCAATCTTTCTACTAGTTACTGAAATCATGTTTCAACCGTGCCTCAGGGATCATTGTTTATGGTGGTGGGAAAAAAACCAAAGAGGATGTATCATTTTTTTTTATATGTGGGGCATTTCACGTGAAGCGGACAATACTTTTTAGTTATTTCTACAAATTAATAGATACACATAAAAAACATCCAAAAATTCACGATTTCATTCTTGGTCATTTTAAAAGCTCATAAGTCAGCAAAAAAGCATCATACGAAAAAAAAAATTGTGTGTACACATCCACGTCTACTAGAAGTATAACTGACCACAATATAAACAAAATTCACGACCTCATATTTTTTTGGTTGTCCGCTTCACGTGAAATGCCCCATATGTATCATCTGCGATTAGTCATTGAGTATAAACAAATAGGATTGAAGATGTCTGCTCATTGGCATCATATCTAGTTGATGTTATGTCCCAGTATAATGCGCGAATTAAGTCGGGTTTCTTCTGGCTTGCTAGTGCATTTGTGTGGTTTCGCAATCTGTCTTTGTAAGAGTTGGTGAAAATGGATACCATAAAAGAGTAAGATACATTGTGTATTTCCTCTTTTATGGTTTCCATTTACAAATTTTATATATTTCATTGTTTTTTATAAACCATGACGCATTTGATATAATTCTCAATATTATGTTCTGGAGGCGCTGTAATATGTTAATGTTGGAGTCAGTAGCAGTATTCCACAGCTGGATGCCATACATCCAGCAGAGTTGCAGGATGATTTTATACATACATACATAAGCTCACGCCTGTTTCCCAGCGGGATAGGCAGCGACAATGGACCTCCACTTGCTACGATCCCTACACCCATCTTTCGCTTCATCCACTCTCATAACATTCTTCATACAAGCACGTCGGTTTAGGGTAGATCTTATTTGACCTTTTGCGAGGATGTCTCCGATTTGGTCAGAGAACGTTCGTCGAGGTCTTCCCCTTCCGACTTCCCTACCTATATTAAGAGTTTGTTGTCTATAAAAAGCTACATATGAACTTTTTTTTATGTGTCTTTTTTTCGGACAGATATTATGTAGTCGGCCAGGTGGCTTTTGCTACTTCACCGGGCTTATAGGTGAACAGAACTCCAGCCAAAATTTTTAGATGTCTCTGTGAACAACGATATATTGACTCTGGTAATTTTTTTACCATCTCATTTTACTGTCAGCTCGTGTATTCTAAACCTTAACCCTAAAAAGGACAAAAGAATTATTTGATGATTCTGAATAAAGTGGTTTTGAGTTTTTTTAACAAGTCAATCGAATTCAAAATGAGGTAGTAAAATGAGGTAAGTAAATTTACTTTGCCCTGTTAAGGGTTAAAAATGTAATATTCATTAAATAAGATCATTTATTTTCGTTACTAGTAAAGTGTTATTCTGATACAATACTTGATTTTTATTTACACTATATTTCCTTTCATCATAACGTCCACTGCTGAACATGGATGGCACGGAGGGTTGTGCCTAAACCAACCAGACCCGGAAAGACATCTTTAACTTGCTCAAGGTGAGCAAGTAGCCATCATTATCTGTCTAACACCCTGTAACCGCAATAGAAGATAACAATATATACCTAATTATAGATTTCTAAAACAATCACGCAACTGTCAATACTTCAGTATCAGCTCTATTTCCTTCCACCGAAGTAGGAGCCAAGAATGAATTTCGAACATAGAAATTGCGTTAAAAGATAGCTGAGCGTAGCACCCTGTACCATTTTCAAATGAAAATAAAATATTATAATGAAATGCACTGAATACTTAACGTAAAAGTATACTAATTACCTACAAAATTTCATAAAAACAAAAAAATCGACAAATGCTTTTTATAGAAAACCATTGAAAATCGGTTAAATTGTAAGTATTTTAATACTTTCTTCTAATAATTGAAAATATTTTTTGCAATTTTCCACTTTACGGAAAATTGCAAAAAATATTTTAATAGATATTCTAGATTAGGTTAGGTTGTTCATAGATGTGAAGCATATTTTAATGTATTCTGTATCTATCTATCTACAGACAACCTTATATCCTGGATGCTTAGATTTATTTAGTTTACATTAATGATAACAAGCGATAACAACTTTTATTACGTACCTACATGAAAATATAAAAATACCTTCTTATTTAATATGTTCGCAACAAGTACCTATATATTAAGAAGGTAAATGAGAAAATAAAGGCATAATCATTTTTAGTGTTAACGGACGGAACCCACGACCTCTAGCGCATAAACTATCAATCACGAGTAGCTGCAGTGTGTGAACACTTTCAGTTTTCGCGCTCCATCTATACGAGCGAGCGCGAGTCAGTGTCGGTGCAGCGCGCGCAGTCCGCCGCCGCGACGAGATGGCACCACTCGTGTGCTCATATTGATCTCCGTGACTTTGAACCCGGCTGTCGTCTCGTATTTATTTATGTTATGTTGTTGCCGTAAGGTCTGAGGGATGTAATTGACAGACGCACTCCATAACGCCCATTTCATGTTCCGCCGCAGTTTACTGCCTTTTCCCGACCGTGACGTCTGTACGCTATAGGAGACGCTATACGCGAAGCGGTGGCCGCTCGCGGATCATGTGCAAGCATTCAGTGTAGCGAGCGTCGGCCCGGCCGCCGGCCGCCGGATGATACCATGCGTCGGCTCGTCCGCGGCGCACACGTGCGTGCGGGGGCGGGCCCGGCGTACTCCGCGCGCCGCAGATATGGATTTAAGATTAACGAGGCCACGTAAACGGTGCCGGCGAGAGGGGAGCGGGGGCGCGCGCGGCGTGTTTACATGCGGGTGCAGGCGGCGGGTGCAGCGGGCGGCCGATCGATCGCTGGGCGGGGCGGGCGCGCGGGCGGGCGGCGGGGGGCGGGGCTCGCGCGCGCCGGCCGCCAGTCCGCCTCGGGGCCGCGTCCGCGCGGTCGTCGCCTGTCCCGTGTTGCGGCGCGCCGGAGTGTCTCCGCGGGCGCCCGGCGGCGGCGGCGAGCCTCGCGCCGCCCGCCCCCGCGCCGATGTCGCCCGTTCGCGCTCAGCGCCCCCCCTCCGCCCGCCCGCCGCCGGCCGGCGCCGTGCGCGCAGCCTGGCCGCTCGCGACCTAGGAGCCCCCGCCCCGCCGCCCGCGCACCGCGCCCCGCGCCTGCGCCCCGTGTTCCTGTGGGCGCGCCAGCGCGACGGCACCGTGCAGGAAGTCCGCTGCGAGGACTACGACCCGCGCAACCGTATCCGCATCGCGCGCACCCCGACCGGCTGGCGAGTGATCCCGCGCACCCAGATCTTTGACGCCCTCGTCGCGCCCGCGCCGCGAGACCCCGTCGAGCGTCCCGCCGAGCGCCCCGCCGAACGTCCCGCCCGCCGCGAACGGCGCCGGCGCCGACACAAGCGCGCGCGCCGGCCTGTGCCCGCTTCCACCTCCGCGTCCGCGTCCGTGTCCGCGTGGCTGGCGCCCGACCTGGAGTCACACATCCCGTCGCATACGATCGCCGTGCCGCGAGCTCCACCACCTCCGGAACCCACGCCGCCACCTCCGGAACCCACGCCGCTCGACAACTTGCTCGCGGTGGCGGAGTTAGAATTCAACCAGCAGCGCGGCGAGGAGCTCGAGCTGGAGCTGCAGGCCACGCCTGCCTACCCCTTCTTGCCCGAGGCCGAGGAAGTGGCGCGCGACGTTATGTCCTTCGAGCTCGGTGAGCCCAAGCGGCCCGAAGACGTGTTCTTCGAGCGCGCGAAGCCGCACTCGTCTGAGCGCGCGCCCGATGAGGACGCGTTCCCTGGTGACATGGTCGTACACAAGGACCTGTTCGACACCATCAGCGAAGCGCATTACTTGCCTGAACTCGGAGGCCCTCACGACGAAGCGCTACTAGAGTCCCTTGTGGAGAAGGGTTGCGAGGACAACCAGATCCTCGGTCAGGCGTTAGACAAGCTGGCGCATTTGGTACACGGCTCCGGTGATTACGCCGAGGAGGAAGACGACATGCTACTGGGTGGTGCACCCGTTGCCGACATCATCGACCGGCTCGAACAGTCGTTGGAGTCGCCGAGCCGCAGCAGTATGACAGCGGCACAAGGCCTGCTACACTTACACCACATTGGCGATCACTTGGCGCCACCGGACCACCCGCAACCCGTGGACCAACCCTACATGTCCGATGAAGTTTTCGCGGGTGCTACTACCCCTCCGAGCTGCACGCTGGATTCACTAAATACGCCATCCGAGATGCAAGAATCAAACCCAGTTAACCATTTAGATTATGAACAGAATGCTGAGAAGAGGCTACAGATGGATGTCGAGGCCACTGACGTTTTGTATACTGAACAAGTACCTGATCTACCTGAACATTTCCAAAATGAAACGTTGGAGGTGCCACATCTAGAAGATGTCCCACTTCCTCCCTGCACCCCTTGCGCTCCCTCAATTCCGGATCAAAGTGAAACTATGCAAAATGACGAACCCCCCATCGACAATATTTCTGAAAACGGATCTAAGGACAACCAAGCTTCATTGGAAAATAATGAACTTGTTGCTCCACCTTGTAATAATGACACGTGCGAAGAAACCGATATTGACAATGTGGAAATGGTCATAAAAAAAGAAGAGCCGGTTGATGAAGAATCTATAAGTAATGAGGAAATGGTTCCGACGGATCTGAGTGTGAAACATGTTGACAGTGCTCAGACGAGTCAAGTGGTGGCTAGCGTCGCGGAGACCACAAACGCTTTAGAAGATAACGTGTCAGATAAAAGTGACGACCAACCCAAAGACCTTAGTGTACATCGTAGATTACCTACCCCGCATGCGTCGCCGAGACGGATAGACATACCGCGAGCGCCATCAAGAGAGTCGGATGCGATGCAGTCACCGCAACCGAGCGGCATACCCGCCGTGCCATCATCACCAGAAATATTTACGATGCCACTCTCTAAGAGCAAACAATCATTGTTTTTAGAAACATTACTATCGTCGCCTTCGCCTAAAATGTATACGTCTGAAGTGACCATCACTAAACAACAATGTGAACCGTTAAACCTAGGTAAACATAGGAAATCTGCCAGTCCGACCGTAACGAGTTGTTCCGACGAAATTAAAAAAATTAATAAAGAGTTTGGTGAACCTCAAGAAAAGAAAATGAAGCGTGAATCGTCCGAAGAATTGGCTAAAATCAGCCGAGTATTCAACAAGTGTGATCGGGATGAACAAGCAATCGAATCTAAGTTGAAAAAGTACGAAAAGTTACTGATCAAAGCAATTAATGACGATGCCAGCCCTCTTAAACAATTGCAAGTATTAAAATCTCATCCCGAATTTAACATTCCAGATCCTTTATTAGTTCCTAAAGACAGATTGAACACGATTCTCGCAGCACCCTGTAGAGAAATCCCAGCACTATTGATACAGAGACCTGAGCTGAGGTTACCCGAAGCTTTCGCTTTTCCATCAATACTTCAAGACCCAGAAATTATTGTCATATCATTAGCTCAATTAGAAAATATAATAATCGAGCGCGACGCTAGAGAAGTGAGAGCTATTGAAGCGCCTAAATCAAAGAAAATTGAACCTCCGCTTCCTAAGACTTCCTCAAGTACGTCAAGTTCAGAACAAACAAGCACTACGACACAACCTGAGCAGATTAGTCAAAGTAGTCAACCAAAGCCAATACCGTCAATGGACGCATTAGCCGGTGACATAGATGCGGCGACATCCGCGGCTCTCAATCAAATGCTATGGCTACCATACTTTAGTCAATTGGAGGCGATGGCGGCGTGTTCACAAAATATGGATTTCCTTAAAGCTCTCAATTCTTCCGGCTACAGCGCAGCTAATTATTCGGACTTATCACAAATGTTTAACCCGTCAGCAGCAGCAGCAGCCCGTTTTATGGGCCCTGCAGGCTTCCCTATGATGCCGCCGATGGACTATGATAATCGGATGCAGTTTTCGTTGTGGCAGGAGGCTATGAACCACGCGAATGCAGCGCAGAGGTCTAAATCGAGCGAAGCGCCTACTAAGGATTTACCTAAATCGGCCGACGTTCAGAATCCTTACGTGCACTCCACCAAAAACCATCAAAGTAAATCGCATATGTCTTCGAGAACAAGTCCGATGACGCATAATTACAACGCCAGTCAGCGTGCAATGCAGCACCATCAATTTCTCCAAAACATGTACCCGGGAATGAATCCAAATATCAGGCCGAACGTTCCACTTCCGGGACTTCAAATACCATATTTTAATCCTAACTTAATGGGAAGTCAGCGGTCGCCTAGAAGCGGACAACAGAAGAGTCCTACGTCACCGTACTACCCTAACAACAACTACCTGCAATCAGTGAAGCAATCGGAAGCTCAGTCGCACCAGCGGAGCAGTTCGACGGGGTCCCAAGAGTCCCCGCGCCCGAGGATTAGTGTGAAATCGTTGCAAAACCTGTTGGAGCCGACAGCGGCAGCCGCGTCCGCGTCGTCGAGCCGGCGGCCGTCGAACCCTCCGGCGGCGATGGGCAGACGGCGGGACGAGCCCGAGGTCGGAAGCACCACTCAAGGCGAGCCACCGCTGATGATGCCGCCGCACCCACACGATCCTGCTTCGTTCCACTTGTGGCATCCTCTATTCGGCAAGTAAGTGGCCTTTTTTCTAAATGTGCGTTTTATAATCTCGAACGACGCATACTCATCTGTGCGTCTATGTAACTTTCCTTATCGCGTTCAAATATTTGCAGACACTTAATAGGAAATCATTGGCGTGTTTGCTTTTCTTATTGGAGGCTCTTTGATTTCCTAATTACCATGTGTAAGCACAGGCGGCCGTCCAAGACGGGAATTCTCGGAATATATAAATATCGTAGAGCGACTCGTGAGATTTTACTGTTACGCTTTTTGTCGTTTTATTTTCATGTTAAATGAGCTATTACAAATGGTTTAATATGTATGTAGCGTTTGCCTTACGCCTTAGACGTTAGACTCTTGCATTTGCAACACTTTATAAGGAATTGAATTAGACGCATCTTACATATTAGCATCAAGATTTGGTAAATACGTGATAGATATTTATGGTGCCATAGCCACTTTAGTCACATTTTAATGTAAGAATTTACATACGGAAACTTGAAAGACTGCTAGAAACAAAATAAAAATATAATCAACATATTCTGTACCTATAATAAACAAAAGTACTTAAAGAAATATTTTTTTTTGCTAATATGGCGAGTTACCTATATTATACTAAAAATAAAATAAAAATCATTTTTACCTAACTACAAAGTCCACAACAGTAACTGATATATAGTATTATCCAAACTATTATTTGTATTAGACTCGATAACATCGAAAATTTATTAAGTTAATTTTATTCGACCATTTATTTCATACATCAAATTTATTTCACTACCACCGCGGCATCGACGGGGTAATTTATATGTACTTATGTATAAATTATAGAGTAGATATAACATAATATAACCATTACATTCCCTACAATTGTAGCTACGGAACTTTTTAAGACGCTACGAGGTTTCGACCTTCACTCGAGGAAAACTTAATCCATATGGCAATCTAGCTACTAGAACATGCAATTTATTTTGAATAGCGTATTTTTACTTATTAGATACGAAGTTGTTATCATATCTATAGATTTTTAAGGAAAACGACGTAACCAGCTCGTCGGACTCGCGCACTAAGAAATAATGAATTTGTTTCGATAAAAAAGTACTTTTATTAGGTATATCAACACATTATCGGGTTTTCCTCCACTTATACTGTGAGATATAGCTTCTTGCCAAATTTCATTACCCTATAAGTTTTAGTTTGACAAACAGAGAATCCTATAAGGGTTCCTCATGTCATTTGAAGGTGTGTTTACCTACTTGTTCATTTAGAATTTAGGTCAATAAGTTACGTCTAACATCGGGTAGCCGTCCTTAGGACGAATGCGACTCCACTCGACTCGGCCTTGCGAGTTGCGTCGCGCAATGTTTTAAACTTTTTCATTTTGATATAAATTATCTTTTATATTTTGAAATATAAAATTTATATCTCACATAATTATATCACCACAGTCTCTTCAACTGTATTTTAATATTTCTATTGAGCTTCCAGACATGCCAAATTATTTTTTTCAACCAATTAGTTATGTATAGATTTGGTCATATTCAAATCTAGTTTATTGGGCCAATGGCTAAAATTGACCAAATCTATACATAACAGATTAGTTAAAGAGTTAAATTTGGTCAGTCTGATAGGTCACATTGTCTAACCCAGACAGACTAGAATAAAATGTCTAGCTTTTCCGAGGAAAATAGAATTTTATTAGGTCATGCATGCTAAATGATTTCTAGAAATAGTCACATCAACCTCATGCAATATACATGTAACTCTGTCTGCTGTATAATACTGACTGGTATTCCATATTTAATTTTACTTCATAATATAGACATTGTTAAAGAAAAAAATATTTGACATTGCAGTTTTGTCTATGGCGGTGCTTACATAGAAAAAAATATATAATTAATACTTTTCGCTGTCAAATAAATTAAGTTGTTCTGAAACAAGAAAATAACAAGAGAAAATTAAAAATAAATAAAATTTTCAATACATACCTGCCACTGATATAGTATAGATATGATACCTACATACATTAATTATGACATTTGTCATTGAATTACGAAAAAAAAGTTAATCATAGATAAAACTAATAATGAAGTCAATATAATAATTATATTGACTCTATTATTAGATTTGTTAATCTATTTGTAAAAGTTGGTTTCAGAAAATAATTTGACAATTAACTACAGTTTATACTTAACAACTGATCTGTTAATTTGATCAGCCTTTCAGAAACCGGGTGTAGGAAAAAATCATTCAGCTGCGGGAAATCAATTTAAACGAGTTTTTCTTTTCACATTACAGTTTCATATTATAAATGTATTTTATTATTTTATACTATCGCGGGCCTTATACTAACTAACTTATTAAGTTAGAAATTTTATTAAATATAATATTTCATACAGTCATACACGTTTAATTGAATTAAGCTCAGAAAAAAGCGATCCATCAGAACACGCCAATAAGACAATTAACCAATTACTTACTCATATCCATTCGATATTATTAATAATAATTGACAGCGACAGCCTGGTTCTGTTCCAGTATTTTATTTGGTATATTAATATGATTAATCGAATAATTGTATCTGTATTGTATAAATATACATATCTCACTACGTTATTGCCGTTTAATATAAAGTTGTCAGGGCTTCAGAAAGTATAAGTAATTGTATGTAATATGTGTCTTAAATCAAATCTGACATATTTATTCTAACTAACAGCCTAGCTAATGTCAACGATTGCCCTACGGGTAGGTAACTGAAATTTCATTTAACAGATTTCTGTTTTATATTGTTGACTTCCTCTACTTTTTACATATTCTGCAAAGGTATACAAAATTGTTTTTGTATTAAACATAGTCCTTCAAAACACGAAACTTATCACTACTATAAAATAAAGTTTATTCGTCCGGCTATGTGTAAGTATATTTGTTTTCAAAAAGAACCTGGACGAATTTTCATGCGGTTGTCAATTCTTCTATCTATATTTTCATAGGAAACTATGGACAGAAGGATGCATAAGGAAGGTCTAGGTGTATGTATAATAATAAAGAATATTTCAGGTATAGGTGTTTTTTTTATCGTTGTTAGCGAAATTATTTATCTTAGGTAGTATTATCAGTGTATGTATCGTCCTATACTTTTTTAATTACATTCAAAATTACAGATTAATATGACATTGAACTTGTGAAAGGGCATTAGAACTCTAGAGTTAATTTTGCCGTGTACATTTATAATTACATTCAAAATTACAGATTAAAATGACATCAAAGCTGTGACATTGGGTCCTGAGCTCATTTTACCGTAGGTACCGTCTCATTGACGGAAACATTTTTTGTAAAAAGTACATTTAAAACTAGCTAACTAGCTGCACCCCGCAGTTTTACCCGCGTTACTCTGCTCCAATGGGTCGGAGCGTGATTTTTTGTAGCCTATATGTTAATCGAGCTTATTAACTATCTCCGTGCAAAGTTTCAGCCAAATCTATTCAGTAGTTTTTGCGTGAAAGAGTAACAAAAATACATCCATCCATACTTATAAGTAACCATTTATTAAGGCTGGAGCTCTGCTCGCCTTTATGCCCGGTGAAGTAGCAAAAGACTCGTGGCTACCTAAGTATGTCAATCAGAAAAAAAAAAAAAAAAACATACTTATAAGCTTTCGCGTTTATAATATTATTATGTTACGTTTCGATAGTAATATTAATGAAATGGTATCGTCCTACCAATTACTTGCAATTACAAAAAAATCACAGTGTGGTATACGTGACGGATAGTATTCAATTAAATAATTACTAAGAATGGCACATAAGTGTTTCGCTATAAGTACAGACTATCGCGGCAAGCCTCTAAAATATTCAGAACCTCAGAACGTACGTATAGTTGGCAAGAAAATATGATGATATAAATCGGTTGTTTACTTAATTATTTAGTGCCGTTGTGTTATGAACAGATCGAAGGATGCACTTTTTTTGGACGGACATTTAGCCACGAGGCTTTTGATACTGCACCCTGCCACCTAAAAAATGGCTCCTTATTAAATGATTTAAAAATTACAAACTTTTTTTGCGGATAGACATTTTTTTATGGCAATCTGCCGACATTTTCAGCAATTTCTGCCAGTGTCATGTAATGATAGACATTTTATGTCCCTAGTTGTCCTGTACGGTGTCACGTGTACCCCAGAAGTATCACTCTTTATCGTACAACCAAAATAAAATAAATTACTAGGTACTACATTTTGAAATTTTTTGCCATAAGAATAATATATACATTATATAAGTTCAACAATTTCTAGTTAAGATTTTATAAAGCTGATGGCCTGATGAATTTAAGAACGGGCGCTACGATCGCGACCGTAAATAGAACAGATTATACTATGAAGTAGTCGATGATTGAAATTCTTATTGGAAAATAATCCTATTTGATCCTTGGGCAGGTACTATTTGATAGGTATTTACTTTTATTTTATGATGGGTATTTGTAGACCAGGACAGCCCTCGTTTTTAGGCTCTCCTGAACTACACCGCGAGAGAGCCGAGCCATTTACCTTAACTGGTAACTCTCCTTATGGGATGATTAGCATATCATCGTTATTATAGAGATCTTACAAACCCCCGCAGCGGCGTTGAAGATGCCTGATGCATTTTTACATTGTAACAAGGCAAAGGTGACGAGATGCGGTCCCACTCTTGTACCTGTCTGCTCCAACGGCTGTCAGTCCTTCTGCAGACTTGGCCTCACCATTGCTCATTCTGCGGGCTATGCTGGTAGCTCAAGTTCTCTGTCGGATTACCTTATTGCGAAGTTTAACTTTCAGAGAAACTAAGTATAGTTCGCTCCATGGCTCGTTGAGCGTCTTCGAATTTATGGACTAGCGATGCTGTAAGTGGTCATTTCTCGGCATTGTAGATCATGTAGTATGTAATGTCACACACTATGTTACAAAGTAATCGATGATCGAAATTCTCCTTAGGAATGATATTGAATTATATTTTATTGAAAAGGTATTAGGAGCAGGTAGGAACTTACTTAGGTAAACGGGTAGGTACTTAGAATATTAAATTCTGAATATTTTACGAGAAAATAAATTAAGTTTTATTTTTACAATGAGTATCAAATTTCTTTTTATGGTTATCAGACGTGACAAATTTTGGCAAATTTTTTCAGCTTTATCAATTAACTACTGGATATGCCATTTCATAATATAATATCGTAATATTGTTCATAATTAAAGAGCAAATAAAAGAATGTCATTCTTGCTACATTTCAAGGTACATAGTAGGGCCTACGTAAGACTAAAGACTCAAATTGTAATTCTCGTAAATGGTCAAAAAGAAAATTTATGGCAAACATATTTTGCTAACTGTACCTTAAATCAATAGAACACATGTGTCCTTGCCCACACCTGCATTTAAGTGACAATTCCACATGTTATTTCCACGACTTAATCGTTTCTTCCACCTACAGTACTAACTATTCCTAAATTAATAATTCAAGTAACTTTGTCTCTTTCTAATATATTACATAGAAAGGGACAGACGTATGCGTTATTACTAGACCAAGCAGTAAATAGGAAATATCTAGGTCGCCTTTGTTACTTGGAAATATCATCAAAGTTTGATGAAAAGATAATGATTTACGATTGTGTGGTTTACGTAAGTGCTGAATAAATACGTCATTGTTAGTAATATCTCCCCTAAAGCCAGTTTATGTCCATTGCTGAACATGGGCCTCCTCATAACAGAATTTGGCAGGGGTCGATGAGAACATGGAACTCTGTTAACATTGGCAAGCTAGGGTCGTTAGAACATGAAACTCCTCTCAACAGCGCTCCTCCGCTCCTTTCTCGCATTGGTAAGCCATGGTAGTTGAGGACATGGCACTCTTGTTAGCAGATATTGGCAAGCCAGGGTCTTTAGAACATGGAACTCCTCTCAACAGCGCTCCTCCGCTCCTTTCTCGCATTGGTAAGCCATGGTAGTTGAGGACATGGCGCTCTTGTTAACAGATATTGGCAAGACAGGGTCGTTAGAACATGGAACTCCTTTCAACAGCGCTCCTCCGCTCCTTTCTCGCATTGGTAAGCCATGGTAGTTGAGGACATGGCACTCTTGTTAACAGAACTTGGCAAGCTAGGTTCATTGAAAACATGAGACTCCTCTAAACAGACATTGGTAAGCCTTGGTCGTTGAGGACATGGCACTCTTGTTAGCAGATATTGGTAAGGCAGGGTCGTAGGGGACATGGAACTCCTTTTAACAGAACTTGGCAAGCTAGGTTCATTGAAAACATGAGACACCTCTAAACAGACATTGGTTAGCCTCGGTCGTTGACGACATAGCACTCTTGTTAGCAGATATTGGCAAGCCAGGATGTAAATTACCTAAACACTACTTATGTCTTATTTTATATTTCATTTTTTAGTACTGTCTCCGCATATTATCGGAGGGAAGTTAAAACTTAAGTCTTTCTTACTGCTCCTATTGTCGTTTTGATTAAATTCGTTGCGGGTCCCAAGGCAGTTTAACTTTTTCCCAGGACCTGATGAGCCTCGGTGCTCATTGCCATTTCCAGTGTGTGCTACTGTTATAGGAGTTGCAGTGGGTGGGACTAGTCCCATAAAAAAAAGCCAGGATCATTTTGGACATGGGCCTCCTCTTAATAGACTTAGCATGGCAGGGACTGAGGACATGGACCTCCTATTAATAGACCTTGGAAACCCAGGATCGTTTTGGACATGGGCTTTCTCTTAATATGCCTTGGCCAGGCAGGGTAGTTGAGGGTAATTGCCATACTAACGACGCTTGGCAAGTTTCGTTATCGCATTAAGATGGTTGGGAACAGTGAGGTGATTGATTCTGCTCCTCCATCAGGTGAATGTCCCATAGTCGCCACTTACGACACCCATAGGTAGATAGAGGGTGGTATATTCTAAGTTGGAAACCACACGACATAACTAGTAATGTGAATTAATTAGTAATGTGGGATTCAGTTTACGTAGAACATCTGTACTTATCGATCCTACTAACGTCATATAATATATGTTTTCTTGATAACCTCCGTAGCGTAGCGGTAATTGGCTCGCTTTAAATATCGGAGGTCGTGGGTTCGATCCCCACACCGGACAAGAAATCTTTGTGTAAATTCTAAGATTTCTTATCGGGTCTGGTTGGTTGAGGGACTACCCTCCGTGCCTCGGAAAGCACGTTAAGCCGTTGGTCCCGATTGTTATAACATCATCTATTATAATCGTATATCAAGGAACGGGCAGCAGCGTTTCCTTGTGTGTTACAACATAATGCTGCGGTCACCAACCCGCCTGCCAAGCGTGGTAACTATGGCAATACCGGAGGGTACTGGGGAGGAGGCCCATGTTCAGCAGTGGACGTTATACGGTCTGATGATGATGATGATGAGGTACGTAGCCCTTAGAGGTCATCCATCATGTGATTAATTATCACTACGTGATTCATTATTTTTTATTTACCATACTTGGCAGGAGGATGCTGCTGCCCATCCATGAGCTGTATGTCTCTTATTCGGCCTTTTTCGACACCCATGGGAAAATATGGGGTGTCTATTCTTCTAATCCGCAAACCATACGTCGCTTCATTACTTCATCAGCATCATCAACAGCCCGTTTACGTCCACTACTAAACATGGGCCTCCTCTTAACAGACCTTGGCAAGCCAGGATCGTTGAGGGATTTTGCCATAATCACCACGCTTGGCAGACGGATTGGTGATGGCAGTAATATGTTAACCTAATAGACGCTGCAGCCCATCCATCAGCCATATGTCCCTTAGTCGCCTTTTGTGACACCCATGGGTAGATACGGGGTGGTCTATTCTTAATTATGTGAAATTAACTAAATAATTAGTACTTTCACGGTATTTATTGAGTGCTTACAATTTCAGTGCACCTACACTTGCACCATCCAATGGTTGACTGGGAGAGAATGCCTTTGGCATGAAGTCCGCCTATGTACTGTTATGTGAGTGTAAAGATTTAAATAAATAAATATGATAATTGTTAGACAGTTTCATGGAGTCCATAGATAGGATAGATAGATAATTTTCTTATCTTGTTCGGGTGAAGGGACTAACGTAGAGACTTTGACCCGGTTTTGGATATTTTGAGACGAATCGGAAAACTTTACTAACCAAGCTCTGAAATCTTTGATCAAATCTTGAATCGATCCTATAACTTTCGAGATTAAAGGCGACACTAATGCCGCTAGCCAACGACGATTATTATATATACCTACCAACATAGCTAGAATCCTAGGCAACTTTGTAAGACATTTCACAGACGAAAGTCAGTAACATCTATTTGAGCCTCGGGCTAAAAACAAATCAAATAACACCTCCAAAGCAAAAATCTACCTTTGCCATCTTTGAAATAAGGCCGAGAATGATTGCGAAGTCAATACAAAGGGCGAAGAAAATTTTAAATTTAGACTTTATCACTTTGAAGTAAGAGCTAAAATCAAGCGTAGTTTTGTAACTGGAAGTCCCCGGGGTTACCTCGTCTATGCAGTCTCTTTATGTTTTCCGTTCTCCGCCACGATTTGTTTCAGTCTTAGTTTTTACAGAATTAAAAATGTCGAGATCGAAATCAAGGAACTTAAATTTATTGAAAACTAGGTATCCCGCTTTGTTTTACCCGCGCATATACCGTTGCGGTGGGAACCTCATCGTAAAATTAGCCTATTGTTATTCACAAATAATATGGCTTGCTAGGTAAAAGAATTTTCAAAATCGGTTTTGTAGATCCAGATATCGCACTAAGATGGTAAGATACATTGAGCTGATAGATGCTGCTGCCCATTCATTAGCTGAATATCCCTTAGTCTCCCTTAGTTAGGTTTAAAGACGTTCATAAGCGTCATATGAAAAGATGCAATATAGAGCCGTCTCAAGGGGAAGGTTTGGCAGCACAGCGGCCAGAATGGCGCAGAATTGTGAAAAGGCAAGTGGACGAGTTCGAGGATCAGCGTAGAGCTGACCTTGATACCAAACGCGTCCAGCTACCATTGTATACAATTACGAGGGTGGCGTACTGAAATGCCCTCATTGCGCAAGGAGTTTTGCTGCTAAGATTGGCTACATAAGTCATCTTCGAGCGCATGCGCGCCAAACCGACTAGGAGTCAAAGTGGTCGCCATGAACGAAATCGGTCGGATAGATAAAAAAATAAAATAACCCTTAGTCGCCTCTCACGACACTCTTGGAAAGACATGGGGTGGTCTTTTCTAAGCCGGAAACCACATGGAGAATTAATTATACAAACAAATCGCATTTACAGCATTATCTACTTCAAATAATGTCTTTAAACTTATCTTGTGTATATAGATCAAAGTCCTTTGTGAAGTAAAATAACCAGGTGGACAATCCCCGATCACAGATACTGAAATTGAAGACAAGAGTTAGATAAGCTGGGGTTCAAACGTGTAATCGGCTTAAGTCTCCTTGATACACCGTGATGTAACTTAGCAACGATCCGAATACCGTCTGAACCCGAACGAAGCGTTTGCAATCGGTTTCCAACTCGATACAGATGCGGCTTAGTGTTGGTGTGAATTATTATTTACGGGTGGGGCAGGTATGGGAGAAGGAACGGAAGGGGGCGGGTGAGGCAGACATAGACGAAGGAATAGTGGAGACTGGCATGGTTTTAAGAAAGCGGACGAATAATGGTCAGCCCGTATAATGTTCACTACTGAACATAGGCTTCCTGAGTGAGTGTGCAACTGTAATCCAAAGCGCGCTACCTATGTATCTAGTGTTTAATATTCTTCTACCATTCTAGTGAAAGCACGGGCCTTAATAACGGTTTATTGATAATAAATGTTTATTGAACAATATATTTCTTAACACATAATACACATATTAGTCATTACTATTAGAATAATGGACATGCGATTAGTTTTCTTTTTAAATTACTAATTAGAAATACTTACGTTAATTTAATCAAACTGAGATTTACACTTTATTGCCAACTTTAATACGTAATGAAACGGCAGCTCCATAAAATGCCGCCAGTACTTTTCTGTCGTTGTATCAAAAGACGTCCGCGATTGGCTGATATCGTCGGCACTGCGACGTGATTGGTCGATAAAAGTTTAATCTGGCGTCAGATTGGCCCTTGTTTGTTATGTATCTTAGTATACGTGATCCTTAAACTGTTAATTGTATTTCTTCGTTGGAATTTCTTGGAGCTAATTGCTGTTATTGACGGTTTTGTATTAAGTCAATCATCCATTGCTTCTAAATAAGAATTATTAATTTCATTAACTTTAAGCTTGGCTAATTTAGAAAATGGCTTCTGCCTAAAGATTTACGTGGTAGATTTAGTTACGACCTCTCGTCGAAATCGCTCAGATTTTTTGCAATGAGCCATTGTAAGCCGTTCTGGCGATTTACACAAGTTAGTATAAATGGTAGTAAAATTATTATTTGCCATATTACATTACATACATTTTTTTCGTTCCATAAACTAAAAATGACGAAAATACAGCGCGTTGCAATGTAATGTGACATCACTTCTAGGGAGGTACATATTTTTTACTTAGGACGTGATGGATGACACAAGCCCCCTCTCCTGAACGTTGTTGCTCTGTATCTTTGACAATATTTACCTGCTGATTAGATAAACAAAAACATAAGTATCCAATATTTTTTGGAAATTTAACTAACATGACGTACCAAATAGAATTTTTAGTTGTCATCCCTATTACTATAGGCGGATCGTGAATTTGTGGGGCCATGCGCTAATACTACTAAGGGGCCCACCTTATTCCTAACTAAGTAATTGCCACTTTGACAAAAAACGCGTTTAGGGTTTGTTTTATTTTAAAATATCGCCATTGTTTTCAGTAGGGGCTGAGGGCCCTATGCATCCACGGGGCCCTGGGCTGCATTCCAAAAATCCTTTAAGTAGATCTGGCCCTTTTCTTTTTTGTTGTCCAGGGTAAATGCATTTACGCATTCTCATCGCAGCGTATTCGCGCGCTGGCGGTAGCATATGAGGGACTCGGCCTCTCCATACCGTGGTATGCTAAACTCATACCACGAGGAGAGGACTCTACACCACTAAAACCCTCCGGACACTCCTTCAATCCGCCGTTGGCGGGGACCTGGTACGCAGTACGCAGTAGATCCGGCCCTGCCTATTACATAAATTATTTAAACCAACATCTAATTACTTGTCTACTGTTATAAATAAATGCGTACTCGTACAAACAAGGACTTAATTTCAATCAACAGTACGTACCGTCTGTAGATCAAGGTAGTCGACATATAAATTCACCGCACCTGTCCGTTTCCATAATATATGACAGTCATGAATGTATTATTGATTTATTTTTTAGTATTAATATAGTGTTCGTTGGGCAGGTCAGGGAGATATTGCTCATGCGTACCCGACCCCCGCCAACGGCGGATCGAAGGAGTGTCCGGGAGGTTTTAGTGGTGTAGGGTCCTCTCCTCGTGGTATGACTTTAGCATACCACGCTATGGAGAGGGCGAGTCCCACATATCCCACCGCCAGCGCGCAAATACGCTGCAACGGTGGTGGGAATGCGTCAATGCATTTCCCCCCGGAAAACAAAAAAAAAAAAAAAAGGTCAGGGAGATATCAGTTTTGTTTGATAAAACTGATATATTTCATTCACGATCCACGACCAACTCTCATAACAAAATCTAGATTTAAATATGGACTACCTATTAGCTTTTTCGTCCGTATGGTATAGATACCTTTGGGGTGCATTTTGTTAAGTAGAGCGACCGTTGCACAACATTCCCCTTAAAATCTAAAGTGTTCATTCTTCAATCCCCCGTCAGCGACCCGAATGCCTTCGTGCGCAGGTCGGTAATTTTATAGTTTTTAAACCACTTAATAAGGCTGGAGCATAATACTCGTCCTCGCCAGACTTTAATAGGTTTTTTTCAAATAACGAAATAAAATCCTACAAAATATATAGGTCTCACAAATATTACATCTAAAAGAGCATGTAGCCTTGAAGCCTAGTAGGTACTCGACATTTAGGTCAATTTAATTGGTGGAAGCACTCAGCTGTAATTTGACGTTAATTTTATAAACGACAACAACTGTGTCGTGTGTTGCCAACTTCGTGAATTCGTTTTTATTTTTGTATTTGTTTTCTAGTTATACTTACTGTGTGTGTGAAGTCAAAGATTGTTTAGTATCTTCCGTGACAGTAAGCACGCTGAGGCGTTGCTCCCGACTGTCATTATCATCTATGAGCATCATCTATGACAATCGCAAACCAGGGAACGGGACTGCAGCGTTTACCTGTGTCAGACAAGAATTGTCACCAACCCGCATGCCAAGGTTGGTGACAATGGCAACAGCTGCAACGCGGGAGGCCCCACAGTAGTAGACGTTATACGGGCTAATGGTTATAAAGTTTTATTGACGTGTAGTTAAGTCCTTAAATGCCAAGAAGACGTGACGTGACAAGCTACTTACATAATGACTGCAATGTATAAAATCAAATAACAAGAAAGGCCAATTACATTATATTCCTTCCTTTTGCCTTTCGTGGTAGATAGTGGTATATCACAAGATGCAAAGTTCGCCTACAATAAGCTCACTCCTTATTTTATTGGAAAGTCCCAAAATCGCCGTAACGAAAACCAGCTCCCTTATAAACCTCAAAGGTTTATTTTTAAATAAAATGAAACTACGTAAATATGACTTAAGTCTGCAAGCCTCCAAAATCAAATCTATCCATCTCGGGCTGATCGCTCTCCATGATTGAATTGATTCATCATTGTGCTCCACTAATTTATTTTCCACTGGTGGAAATACGGCCACGTCTTCCATTCATCAGGAAGTAAAAGTAAATACTTCCATTTATCATTGTCACTTTGCTGTTAGGTAGGTTTCAACTGAATCCATTTTTTCTTTGGTTTGTTTGTTGATTACGAGTTGGTATTTGTGACTTTTGGAGTGGAGGTAGAAACAACATTTGACATCCATTTCTACAACATATCTGTGGCTGCACGCATAGGTTATACAAATTGTTAGAGAAACCTAGTATTCTGGACTCCATTCCCCGGAGAATAGAGCAGTTGTAAGTAGAGTCTGGGTGGGTGTCAGTGTCAGGGTGTGCTTTGTGTTCGTTAATGGTATTTGTTTTGTAAATTCATCCATGACAGAGGAATTTATCTTGTGCAGGAATTAGCTGTTTACGATAAAAATAGTTGTAATAGTTGTTTTTTTTTTTTTTAAAAGAAAAGAATCCTTATTTGTTATCATAAAGACAGACAAACTTAGTCTCATGAATTTATAAACGAAACCAATATTTTTTTAAAATTTAACATATCTTATGTAACATCTTAAAAGAATATAGCATAGTCTTTTGAAATATGTCGGTTATGATAAAATTTAACAACAAAAGCAACGGCTTTTGACCTTTCTAGCAGGGACTTGTTGCTTCTCATTATTTATGTAACAACGGGCCATTCAAACGAAGTTGGTGAAACCTTATAAGCAACTTCATAATTTGAACTTTGTCCAAGTTAAAAATTGTTGGCGACAAATTAATTTATAAGGCTTCAAGTAACGTGCTGTAAAAAAATGATGCCTATAAAATAATTCACGAATTTGGAGCACTTTCTTTAAGAAGTTATATGACTTAATTTGAGTGTAATGGAATGATACTTTAAGGATATAAATCAGACTTCTTTCTCATTTTCTATGACGTGGTTTGATTAAATTAGGTTCGATGTAGAGAATTACCAAATAAAAGGAAAACCTTCAAAGAAAACAGAAAAAACTAAATACCTGAGATAAATATTGGAATTTTCTATTATAAAATGTGTAGTAGAAACTATAAGGAGGTAAATATACCTCAAAAGAAAAGGGTGCAATGGAAATTTAATATCTTCAGGAAAATTACGCGCAGACGATTACAATTGTTCATCAAGACGATTCTACGGCATCAGCAAAAAATATAAAATTTCCGCGCAAACTCTCGAGAAAACTGAGTGAAATGAATATTTTTAATACCAAACAGACGATTAAGCAATTTAATATTCATTGTTCTTTATTATATTTCAGACGAACGGTTTTCCATTTCAATTCTCATTGGTTCTTATGAAAATATCCCCGAGTCGAGACCGAGAATTCTGTGATTACCCAATTTTAATTAAAGCTGAACATTATTGCAGTCTGCAGTGAAACGTGTTATGTCTCTATAAAGTGTTGCCGTTCGTTTCTTGCTTGTAGGAAGTGCGTATATCCGTCTCTGTCTGGTGGGTCTGTAAGGGCCTAGCTACATTGATTTTATTGTGATCCGGGCACATTCGATATTATTGGTGTGTGGTGGCTCATGTCTGTTTCTGGTTCGCAAGGTTGTGAAGTTTTTATACGTTCATTTTTTGTGTGACGCAATTTGTATACTGATTGTTATGTTTCAATTGAAGCATATTAACCTCTTTATTGCTAGGCCGTCTCGTCATGGTAGAAAAAAATCATGAATTTAATTCTTTTTGAATAGATTCCCTTGATTTGCCTGGTATGTTTAGCATATAGTTCGTACGCCAGCTGGTGGAAGCTACTCTAGTCCTACATGCGCTCGTACATACTTAATGTTTATCAATATATTCGCATGCGGAAGCGAATCGACAGCATTACTACATCAGCTTTGCTATAAATCAAGACTTCGAACTGTTATGAGTGTCGACTCCGTACTTCTAGTGATTCGGTCGTACCAATATATAAAATGAGTAGAATTACTCTCCCGATCTAAGGTGACTTTCCGATGCCCTCGTAGACTCGAAGTCCGAGAGGCCCGCGAACTGCAACGTGGAACGACAGTTGCACAAAACTCCCATAAGAAAAACTAAAAGTTATGATTCCGTAATCTCTCTGTCAGCGTCCGCCCTGAGCCTAGATCCTAGGGTGCACCCTCTTGTGCAGGTTGGCTAGTTTATAGTTTATAAACCATTTAATTAGCGATGGGCCGAGTCGACTTTTTGGTAACTCGAGTAACTCGAGTTGAGTCGCTTACCAACTCGGGTTACAACTCGGAGCTGACTCGACTCAGTCTGACTTAAGGTCCGTCGCGTCGCCGCGTCACCGCGTCGTCCTTCCGAGTCAGTAAATGCTCAACTCGGTGCATCGTTCCTTCGGGTTGCTAGTTTGCTACGTTCACGGTTCGCCGGGTCGGGTCCGGCGGGCTGAGTGGCGACGAGTCCATGGTAGTCGAATAAAATTAAGCCCGTTCAAAAATCAGACGTTTATTATTATAAAAAGTGTTTACAAACGTCACATCAGATAACGAACTACTTATGTAGTGCAAAAGAAAGGTAACATTTTTACCTAGTAAATAATAAGAAACTAAAATAACGTTTGGTATCTGGTGATAAATCTATCAACTAACACAAATACCGCACTGCCCGCCGCACGCGCTCTCCGGGTCAACTCGGTTTGCAGATATTTTGACTCGGGCTCGACTCGCCTACGGTCTGACCCGAGTTACTCGAGTTAGGTAACTCGAGTCGCCCATCGCTACATTTAATAAGGCTGGAGCCCTGCTCGCCTTTATCGCCGGCAAAAGCCTGGCTGACATAAATGTCCGTCCGTAAAAATACTAGAATTATGTGTAACATCGCTGCCACTGAACCACCCGACGAAGGTCGTTCAACTTACAATAATAGTTCGAATTTATTTTATTTTAAAACGAAACAAATTAAAACTGTTCTAACCGCAATCGTACCTAAATAAATGTAAAAGAACCCACGTTGTTTTACCGCTGATCGCCGATACTTGCACAATGAGAGCGAACGGTAAAATGGACGAATAGTTTAGAAAATGGCCGAGAATTGCTGATAAGCAATGAGTAATGATTCTGCGGCTTTACTTTATCGCAGCTGGATCTGTAAACGCAGACTGTTTAGAATTGAAACGAATTCCTGTTTGCTTTTTGGTCTATTTATTATTTACTAGCTAAACACAGCCATACTTCGCTGTGGTTTAGTCCATGTACAATTGCGATTGATTTTAGCTTTATGCTCATCGCTTCTACCAGTATTTACTGCAACTATGTCTATGAGACGCCTCTAAGAGTGCAATTTTATAGAAATAGATCTAATTCCCGCCTTCGTAGTCTGTTGGAAAGAGCCGGTTTGCTAATCAATGAATGTCATAGAAATGCTAGGACTGGAACTGGTTGGGCCGGATTGCTCATGCGTACCCGGCCCCCACCAACGGCGGATCGAAGGAGTGTCCGGGAGGTTTTAGTGGTTGGTAGGGTCCTCTCCTCGTGGTATGAGTTTAGCATACCACGCTATGGAGAGGGTGAGTCTCACATATCCCACCGCCAGCGCGCGAATACGCTGCAGCGGCGGTGGGAATGCGTAAATACATTTCCCCCCGGACAAGACAAAAAAAAAAAAAAAAAAAGGACTGGGACTGGTACAAATCTCAATATATTAGTTTCCAATTCAATCATTTGTACTTACATATAAAAATTACATATCGTTCTAACACCACGTAAGTCGTATTTGACGGTTACGACTTTATGATGCCATCATTGCCATTTGCAAGAGCATCAGAAGACTAATTATTTTAGCCAATTATAAAAACACATCTTTGAATAGAAGCCCCTAAAAAAAGGTAAAGAGTAAAATTGTGTTATAGTGGTTTTTATGTAGAATCAAATCGTATTCCACTCTCCTGAAATTCTATTTCTGACAAACATCATGTAAGAACTTCCATGATGATATATGTCTCTTAACATTCAACTAGTCTACTACAAATACGAGTTACCAAAACGCACTATTTCGTTCCACAAAACTACACTCATCCAATAGAGCTAGCTGGGACAGGAAGCGACTCGTTGGCGTAACCCGACCTTGACCCAAGCACCAAGGTTCCGAGCCAACCCAGGATGCACTGGGGCCGCTACTGCACCGCTCTAGAGCTGATAGGATAATCAGGATGTTGATTGCAGGTGTTGATTTGTGTGGGAAATGATTGCACGTAACGCATATCTAATATGATTGCGCAACAGCAGCAGTTAGGCGTTAAATTGGCATCGGAAATGGGTGATAAAGAAGGGAGCTGAGAGTGGATTACGAGGTGTTGAAGGCTAAAGGAAGGATGAGGTATTATGTCTGCAGCCCGCTTAAAATATTTAAGTAGCCTAAAAGGTGTAACCACTACGGAATACATCTAACCTAAAAGAGAAGTCAAGGCTTCCAAATTTGGGTGAAGGCAATCCTTAAGTTTGCGTCTTGATTGGTAGAAGGAAATTTTCTTTGCTTCATTTTGAAATGATTCGGTAAGTTTAGCGTCAATGCTAGGATTGGTTGGTAGAAGGCGTGTCCATGTTGCGTATTATGTCACTTAACTAAAACATTCTAAAATAACCTATGTATTTTAAGTATCCTGCTTGCAATGAATGCCTGAGATATTGCGCGGTTGTTACATGCCGTGAATAATGAATGGTAATTAGTGCGATAACTACACCACTAATTGTGGTCATATCATTGGGAAGTTTTCAAAATAAGTGCTCTGTTTAAGCACAATTATTCAGTTCGTGATTCATGACTGATAAATGATAATTTCGCAATCAGTTATGGGCCTTATCGGAGGCTTAAGTCGAAGTTTTTGTGCATGACTTGCCGTAATGACAACTAAGTAACTATGATAATTCTGACATAGATATCAACAACTGACTAGGGGTTTGTTTTCTGAGATATTCTGTTACTATTGACTTAGCAAAATAGCCTAGTAGATATGACTCATAAAATAATGTAACATTTATATTTTGGAAGCATGACAGAATAATATGTAATTTAAAGCTTTTTTGATAAAATCAGATAAACCAAAATCAGGGTGACCGAGTTTCGAACGCTAAATTTACGGCTGGGTCGAGCAAACAGGTGAGTTTTATGCGGGTGCAAACGTAGATTTTTCTCGTTTTGTTGTTTTTCTTTATATAATAATATATAGTTCTCACTAGAGATTGCAACCCGGTATGTTTCTCAACCCGGCCGGGCCCGGTTGCATTCCTCGCCAACCCGGCCGGGTCCGCCGGGCCCGGCCGGGTTGTGTGTTAGCGATGAATCCTTTAAAGTATTTTACGAAAATTTTCTATATTCGAATGAAAAAGACAATGATTAAAGGTCAATATTTATATCAAACTAGCTTATGAACAATTATCAAAATAATCAGTCTCACTCAAGTCTCAAAATCACACTTAATACAGAATTGATTACTTTTACATGTGGACGGAAAAGTAACATTAGTATTAGTAATTATACATTTTATAAGTTTAAACAAGCAGGTCTTTCTCTTTACTCCTTATAGTGTCTATTTGAAAACATAATATTATATTAAAATAAGAAACTAATAACGCAGCTTAAAGTACTAAATGTGTCATAACAACTTAGATTAGATAGATAAACTTTGGTAGCTTTGTTATAAACAAAACAAATTCTTATTTACTAAAAGTAAAGTAGGTATTATGTTTTTTCTTAAACTTTGAATATTAAGACTAGTGAGTGTTACCATTACTAACGGCAACGACGCACCTCGCAGTGGTTGTCATGCCACGTACACTCTACGAGTTGGCGCTCCCGCGCCGCGGTTACTTACCGGGTCCGGTGACCGGGCCCGGTAAGAATGGCCGGGCCCGGTGGGTGCCTAAAAGAGCACCCGGTTTGCAATCTCTAGTTCTCACCGATTTCGAATAGAACTCTCTATGATACCTCTGAGAACTCTCATGATACTATGATATCTCTGCGGAGATCAGCTATTTGCGCTGGACATATTATAGTGCATAAGTGTGTGCGCAAACGCTCTCTTAAGCTTTGCTCTCAATATCCAGTCGGACGGTTCATATGGTCTCGACCGGTTAGAAATCTGGCTCAGGACAGCATAACGTGCGCTCTGAGACACGGATGACACACCACCATCTTTCAGACTTCGGATTGGAACTTAGATTTTTCTAAATATAAAATTTCTAGTAACACAATTTTTTTGCCCGACCTGGGAATTGACCCTGGGACCTCGTTAGTTATGGTCGAATATATAGCTGCTAGACCAACAACGCAGTCGAATCTACACCAATATATATAAAGCAGAAGAGTTTGGTTGATTGATTGAACGCGCTATCTCTGCAACAACTGGACCGATTCGAAAAATTCTTTCAGTTTTAGATAACTCATTTATCGAGGATGGGTAAAGACTATTATGAAGTTCCTACGGGAACGAGAATAACGCGGGTGATACCGCGCGCGGAAGCTGGTATCTATGTAATTAATAAGTATTATCCAGCAGTTTAAAATAAGCTTGCAAATTTTATCTTAACAGGCTTTAGCGCCACTTAACTTTTCAAAATTGTCTGCTGCCAAGTTTAAACAGACAGACAGAACAGTATGCTTTGAAAGCAATTTTGAATAATTTATCAACCGATGCAATTGTTGGAACAACATGATATTTGTCAAGACAAAAGCAACTCTAAGCTTCAGCAACAGAGTAGAGAACAGCATGGCACGTGATATCCTTACGATCTTTTACGGTTGTTCATTCAATATTTTTTTTCCAGACTTTTCTGAGGCACGTGTTACGAATTCTCGTTAAAGGAAACCAAAGAAAAGTTTCTCAAGGAAAACGTACTACTTACGAAGTCTGTACAATTATTCTGGTTCACCATTGTACAAGTTAGTGTGTACTTTCAGCGGGATAAAACTTTTTGCACGGTCCAACTTTCAGACGAACTGAAAATGTTGTCCGGTTTTCCTTTAAAAACAAAAAGTAAAAAAAAAACCACTGGCCAAGTACGAGTCGGACTTGCGAACGAAGGATTCTGTTACTTTATCTATACAACAATAAATATAATATTTTAAAAAATAAAGAACGATTTTACCGAATTAAAATCTAAATATTAATGACTAGCGCCCCGGTTTCACATTCGCACGGATGCAATGCTAATGTGTTACACATATAAACCTTCCTCTGAAATCTATTTAAAAAACTGCATCAAAATCTGTTGCGTTGTTTTAAAGCTAGCCTAGCTTCCTGTTCTAGCTAGCATGAATGCAGCGACAGGTGGACAACCGGCAGCGACTTTGTTTTATACTATGTAGCGAGTAGTGCGTAAAACTACGCAAAAATTGAATTCAGACCCAACAGCAGCCATGGAGAACTAAAGCAAATTATCCTATGTCAGAAACAATTAGCGTGTAACTTTATACCCTTTCATAAAACCCATTTTAACGTTCCACACAATTACTTTATATTGACAGAGAAATAAATTAAATAAGTCAGTTGAACGGGGACTCGTAAGGGTTATGCTTTGTCCATCCAGACATATTCTGTGCACATTTGTACGTAATGGATTAACTGACATTGATTGGTGAAGACATTTACGAGGCGTCCAAAATACGCGCATGTTGTTGTATTATGTGTGATCATATCAGGATGGATTTTTTGTACTAATTCGATCATCATTTGAAAAATATTAGCTTTCTGCATTGATGGTAGAGAAAGACTCTACCATCAACTAACTTGTCAGTGACAATTTCTATGAAATATATTCTTTTTATTACTTTTATGTTTGCCAAAAGCAACAGATTTTGCTTTACTTACCAAAAGACCAAATGCCTTAAAACCAATTACGGAAACTCAATTGCGATTTTATTGAATCGTTTTTAAATTAGCAGACTTTGTGTCCGGAATCGCAGCATCGATGTTTTATCAATCTTTACACAGTACAGTAAAGCAAATAAGCAAATAACTTCCAAACACCGAGTATGAAGTTTAAATCAACAATCACAGTTGAACCAAATGATGTAAGACCGAGTTCAACGACCCGGGGATTTGAACCCTCGACCTCCAATTCACAGTTCAGTAATCACGAAGAAACTGTAGTAAGTATAATACATACGGAGATATCTTGATGATATCGCTACATTGTGTTTCTAATCTGCAACGGATTGAGAGCAATTTGATATTTAGTCGGTTTTGAATTTCGAGCCTATTGTTCGATTTTCGCATTTGAAATAAGAACGCGGTTCTAACAGTTATACTGATATGTAGAATAGATAATAGAATGGTGAACTTTTTTAATTTAAAAGGATTTTAAGTGGCAATAGCAAATATGTCGACCAAATTGGCGATGTATTAAAAAAGGGCCAAATGAAAAGTACTTATAACCGGCGAACATGCGTGAAGACACTTATGAATGAAGAAGAATCACTCTTGATTCTTCGGTTTGCCGGGATCGAGACAGATGGCGTTCCTTTGTCTCTGCCTACCCCTATGGGTGAAAGGCGTGACAATATGTATGTAGCAGCACCCCGGAAGGCCTATGTTGAACGTTCTACCAGAAGGTCGTAATGAAAGTAACGAACAGTATAGTTCCTGTAGCAGTCTGACAACCTTCGTGGCGTAGCAGTGAAGTTTCGCTTTAAGTATCGGAAGTCGATGGTTCGATCCACACGCCAGACAAGATATCATTACCAAGATTTCTTGCCGGGTCTGGTTGGTTGAGGGACTCCGTGCCTCGGAAAGCACGTTACGCCGTTGGTGCCAATGTATACCGCCAGCGACCGCCCTGTGCCAAAGTCCAAGTCCCACAGGGGACCCTCTTTTGAGCAGGTTGCTTAGTTTTATAGTTTTTAAACCATTAATAAAAGCTGGAGCGCTGCTCGCCATTATGTCCTTCACAAAAAGAATGATAACATATTCCTGGTATATTTGCAATATTTCACGGTAAACATAAAACGCTTTGTGTGCGATTCTTATGATTTACTCCTTTCATTTGAATTAATAAATGTTTACAAGAACTTTTAATTGATATAACATAGCCCGAGATAGTATCACGTTGCTCGAAATAAAACAATTAATGAAGTTCAATCTCCGAAGCAAAGATTTACTGAAGTAAGAATTGTTTTATGCTACAGAGGTAATAGGTATTTTATTTAATAAAACATTTAAGCAATAATGTTCGTATTAGACACGGTGTTGGTGGTCCAGTGTTTTATAACATGGAACCGAAACCCATAACATGATTTTTTTTAATTAATTCAAAGAATGTTTCTTTACACATACTTTATCCAAAGCATATAATTGTTACAGCATAAACTCTTAGGTTTGTGTTTTAAATTCCGTTTAGTAAATTTCAATAGGTACGTTTTCATAGATTATTATTTTGTTCTTTTAGACTGAGTCACAATAAAACCTTAATTTCTAATTAAGAAATAATAATCATCATTATTATAAATACCTCAAGAAAAATTGTTTGCTAGCTACATGTTTGATCCCACAATTTTGACGGACACCTTTCCGCTCCCGTGAAAATTTTCTTCATTTATATATTTTTGACAACGTCAGAAATTTTAACTTGTAGTAATAAAATCAGTTGACAATGCTTATGTTACTTACTGGTGTTGTAAAATGAATAGTTCTAACAATATTTCTAACAGAAATACAAATCGTGGTAAAGTAAGGGTTTATCTAATCCGATTCATTACATTACCATCAATATTAGTAACTGTTACAGTAGCGAACATAAGTCGCGTCGTATGAAAAGCTTTTATCAAATTTGGGTCACTAGCCTTTCGAGTTGGACCACTACAGATATAGGCCGCACTTTAATAAATTGGTTTCGCTCTCGACTAATACTTAAATGTTGGAACCTTCAACCTACTTTTTTTCATGTAACATTACCAAAATCAGCGCTGATTGCGGACCATTTAATTGAAGAAAGACCATAATTTGTCGTCTAATAATACTGGCTTCATCATGCTTAGAAGCTATGGACAGCCTGCAATTCGACGTAAATGACTGCGCCTAACATCTAAATCAGAGGTTTTAAAACTTTTTTTCATAGACCCCTCTAAAAACTTTGCTAGTTTCGGTTGACCCCCGGTTGCTTCAATTTTATCATATTACACACTTACAACTTGTGAACCTTATATTTTGAACGTCTACGTAGACCGAGGGGTCTACGTAGGCATTCTAAAAATCGAGTCAAAGGCCAAAAGCCTTGTAGTGTCCGGCTAAGAATAAGCCACCCCATATGGAAGATATAGGTTATCGTAAGATATAAGGATGTCGTATAAGGCGACTAGGTGACGTACAAATGATTGATGGTATCTGTCAGCTCAAAGAAACTCCCCCTTACCGCGATTACCAATCCGCCTGCCAAGCGTGGTGATTACAGCAATATCCCTCAACGACTCTGGCTTGCCAAGGTCTGTTAAGAGTAGATGAAGAAGACCACCATTGAGTCTGTCGTAGCCTCGTGGGGGTCTACGTAGACCACGAAACGAATTAAACAATATACATGTAAATAAATATGGCAACTAAAATCTATTGCGGATTAGCTAATTCTCTGTCTGTCAGTCTAATATCACGTCATAGTAGTAATAACAATAACAATATTATTGCGTATGACGGACACCCGCCTGAGGGCACCCTTAATGGGCTAGGACCATGGCTCAGGGCATCGCTAAAGCTATGAAATATTACGGTAACAACACTTTGGGCATCACTGATCTAAATGTATCTTTCGCCTTACGCCAATGTTTGCATTTCATTTAAAACGGAAATCTCAGCATCAAATGCACGTTCCGCTGCGATCTCTCTTGACATAATAATGACTTTTCCGTGACTTACTGGCATTATAGTTCATCAGCTTGCCAATGAAGCTGGCTTTCTCAGGAGGAACTGAATCAAATGAGTAGCCTTAAATACTCTGCTCGGGGGAGCTTAATTGTTTGGACACGAATTGGCCCTATTACAGTAAGATGGTAAATTAATATTAATTATGGGTATGATTGGATGTTTTCGCTATTAATCCCGTTAAAACAGACTTTGTGGCAAGCAAACATTTAAAAATTATCCTACATAATGAAGAGATTTAGTTTCTTCATTACCTATTTAGGATTTCAGTTAGACAATCCTCCCGTTACCGCGGGACCTTCATAAATAAAAATAACCTATGTTACGTTATCCTCCTGGATAACGAAATTTTTTAATGATGATATATTTTTTGAAATTTGCCCAGTTCAGGAGCTTATTCAACACAAGCAAACAAATAATTAAATATTTCCTCTTGATATTATTAGTTTTATACACACAGTTAAATCTAGAAGATTGCCTCCGGAAAGAAATCTTAGATGTTAAATCTGAGAATTCTTTCCGGGTCTGGTGGTTGTTGAGGTACTACCCTCCGTCCATCAGAAAGCACGTTAAGCCGTTGGTCCCGATTGTTATAACATCATCTATAACAGGCCTATACCAGGGAATGGGCAGCAGCGTTTCCTTGTGAGTTACAATATAATACTGCGGTCACCAACCCGCTTGACAACCGTTATGATTATGGAAAAATCCTTCGCTCGGGATATGTTCAGCAATGGATGTTATACGGGCTGATGATGATGCTAAAATACGAAGATAGATGCTTCTACATTCATGTTAATACCACTGACATTATTCCACATACACCAAGCAACAATGATAGATTGTTACGAACAAAAACAGAGCAACGCCCTCTACAATGGCGACCTTTCGCACAATGAATATTTATGAAATGCACAAAAGGGCACTTTGAGCCCTTCCATTTGAGCATAAACTTAATTTAACTTTCAAAATGTGGAGTTTGATCCGTGGTTTGATTGTAATACGCTTATGCAGTTGTTTATTGGGATGTTATTAAACGCCGCAATGTTTTTGTACGATATGAGAATAAATAAAATGTATGTTATGTAACTAAAGATTAGTATTCGTTTATTTAATAACTTAGGTATTAATGATCCGTCGGGGCGCCGGATTGCTCAAGCGTACCCGGCCCCCGCCAACCCGGGATCGAATTAATGTCCGGGATGTTTTAGTGGTGTAGGGTCCTCTCCTCGTGGTATGAGTTAGCATACCACGCTATGGAGAGGGCGAGTCCCACATATCCCACCGCCAGCGGGAATACGCTGCAGCGGCGGTGGGAAAGCGTAAAAGACAAAAAAAAACAAAGTTATTATATGATGAAATTAATGATTGAGGAATTTCTCCCAGACTAATACTTGGGTGATGCATAGACTATGTGGGTGGTGCACTGAGGTGGCAGAAATTTGTGAGTATAGAGAACAGAACGCGTCATTACTACATAGAAATACGTTCAAATGTTCTCCGTTTAGTTTAGTTAGTCCCGTTCGTGATATAAAACATCGGTAACATTACTATACAGAGTACTATGCAAATTGATTTAGATAAAATTAGTAGGTATACATTTACAAATAAGGAAAATTATACTTACGGTATAGGTAGCTTAGTACTTAAAAAAATGTCTAAGTTGTACAGAACCCTTCGTGTCTGACTTGGACTTTGTCAGTCCTTTTAAGTGTTAAAACGGGACGCTATTATTAAGAGCGGTTTCGCACTATGTCCGATCCGAATCCGATCCGAACCCGATCCAAACCCGTGAAAATATTGGTCTAGAAATTTGAAAAGAAATCAGATGACGGATATCGGATCTAGTGCGTAAATTAGCATAGAAATAGTTCTACGGCTACTACGGACCATATTTTCACGGGTCCAGATCGGATTCGGATCGGACGTAATGCGAAACCGCTGTAAGACTTCGCTGTCTGGCTGTATCTCTTGAGATACAGCCTCATTCAACAGAATATTTCAACTGTTTAGCTAAACAGTTGAAATTTTCACAGATGATGTATTTCTATTGCCGCTATAACAACAAATAAGTACTAAAAATAAATATTTTAGGGAGGCACCCATACAACGTTTTTTTTGCCCATTTTTGCTCGATATCAATGACGGCAACAGGTAGACTCTTGAAAATGGTACGGAACCCTTTGTACACGAGTCCAATTCGCACTTGACCAGTTTTTTTCTAAAACAGAATTCGAATGTCCAATAAAATAAAGCCAGAACAAACAGTGTTTATCATAGTAGAAATGAGCACATGAAAGTTATAATGTATTTGAGCTACATTTCCAGCTGGAGCTCATAAATCATTTGTCGATACTTCCTGCAATTAAGTTTATGGTAGTTTATAATACAAAGTAAGTTAATAGGCATTATTATTTATTTCCAGCTCGAACACAATTTTGCGATAAGATCTCGCGTGGAGGTTTTGTTAAAATTAGTTTTCAGTATTTTGCTATGTGCGTTCCTCCGGTTAGCTAATAGATCGTCTCATATATTTCCCACCTTCCGATGCCCTCGTAGACTCGAAGTCCGAGAGGCCCGCGGACTGTAAAGTAGAGCGTCAGTTGCACAAAACTCCCCTAAAGAAACTAAAAGCCATAATCCCTCAATCTTCCCGTCAGCGACCGCCCTGAGCCGAGGTCTAAGTCCCACAGGGGACGCCCTCTTGCGCAGGTTGCTTAGTTTGTAGTGTTTAAACCATTTATCTAGGCTGGAGCTCTGCTCGCCTTTATGCCCGGTGAAGTAGCAAAAGCCTCAGGGCGAACAACAAATGTCCTGCCGAAAAAAAAAACCTACCTTTCCCCCCTCCCGCGCACATTAGTAGCTCCGATCCCCGTGGGAACTTCATAATGAAATAAAGCCTATGTTAATAACGGATAACTATCGAAATCCATCAAATAGTTTTTGAGTTCATTCGTAACAGACATACAATATTTCCTGTTTATAATATGTACCAGTAAAGATACCTATACTATACCTTACTTAATTTTAATATTATAAAACACTATGATTCCCGCGCGCGGTTTCACCCGCGTAACTCCCGTTCCCGTTAGAACTTCATAATTAAATACAGCCTAGCTTGGGTCGGATTGCTTATCCTTATATTATATTATCTGCCTTATATTACCTGGCCCTCTCTAACGGCGGATCCAAGGAGTGTCCGGGGGGTTTTAGTGGTGTAGGGTCCTCTCCTCGTGGTATGAGTTAGCATACCACGCTATGGAGAGGGCGAGTCCCACATATCCCACCGCCAGCGCGCGAATACGCTGCAGCGGCGGTGGGAATGCGTCAATGCATTCCCTCCCGGACAAAAAAAAAGTAGCTTACCAATGGTGAAAGAATTTTTGAAATCGGCACAGTAGTTTTTGTGTTAATTCATTACAAACATACACACACACAAAAATACAAATCTTTCCTCTTTATAAAATTAGTCTAGATACCTATCTTTCAGTAAAGGTGACCTCGAAAACCATTTTCCGTCCATTTACAACGATGCAAAATTTACATAGTTATTGTTGAGCTGTAGCTATTCGTGTTATATATATATAATTATATACCTCATATATAGTATAGTATACGTACATAGACAACCTCCGTAGCGTAGCGGTATTTGGATCGCTTTAAATCTCGGAGGTCGTGGGTTGACAAGAAATCTTTGTGAAGATTTCTTACCGGGTATGGTTGGCTGATAGACTCACCTCCGTGCCGAAAGCACGTTAAGCCGTTGGTCCCGATTGTTATAACATCATCTATAAACGATCGTTTACAAGGAACGGGCAGCAGCAGCGTTTCCGTGTGTGTTACAACATAATACTGCGGTCAACAACCCGCCTGTCAAGCGTGATGACTATGACAAAACCCTCCCTCGGGTGGAGGCCTATTTCAGCAGTGGACGTTGTACGGGTTGATGATGATATTATTTTATAAGAATTCCCAAATTATAACAAAAAAATGTTTTTGTTATTTTGGCACCGATAAGCTAGTGTGTCGATTGTATGGATGTATTTAGAAAGTTTTTTCAAACCAAAATATATAAATCCCTGCGGGGGACTTAGAAAAGCGTATTTAGACTCAGAAAAATTGCTGGGAATCAAACCCAGAACACCAGTAAGAACGCGGATCATGGATGAATTCTTATAACTTTTGACTGCCAAAATAAAAGTACTTTCTGAATATCTACCTTATGTCAATAATATAAGGTTGATAGTCGAATTAGTTTCAGAATAGGGGTCCTGGTCTCAAAAGCAACTACCATAACCACTGTGCTACTAGTACAGATGATGATTTTTTTTAAATGAATTCTAGCAGAATTTTTCACAATACTAGGTATTCTTGTTAACCCCTCGTGCCAAGCTAAAATACTTGTGTTACGAGTGGGTAGTGGGCACGTCGGTAGTGCAATGGGCGGGAATCGAACCGGCGACCACATTATCGCAAGTCCGACGCCCTAGCTATTGGGCTACGGCATCTAGAAAACACAATTTCAAAAGTAAATTATTAGTAGGTATATCAGAATTTGCTGTGTGGTTTCCGACTGGAAGAGACCACCTCATGTCGTAAGAGGCAACTAAGGGATATATTAGCTGATGAAAGCAGCTTCTATCAGCTCGAGGTTAGTAATCACTGCGATCACCAACCTGCATGCCAATCGTAATAACGGGCAATGACCATGGCTTGAGGTTTTTTTTGAGTTTTGTGCAACTGTTGCTCTACTTTACAGTTCGCGGGCCTCTCGGACTTCGGGTCTACGAGGGCATCGGATGGTTCTTGGCAAACTAAGGGTCAGGAGGACGAGGGGGGATGGACACTAACAGGCTGTTGACTTGATATTAGAATCGGCACGTCATCGAGTCAGTTGAACCGCCCCCCTAATGCAATAAAGTTGTAACTTTTGTAATTACAGGACACTTGTGGTTTCTGAACTTATAGAGCTACACGTGTAACTATTTCTTATGGTTTCTATACTTAAATAAAAAATATATAACTACCATTAATTTTAATGGGTATCGACCATTATTGGCAATAGCCATTAATGATCCACTGCCACTAATGACGTATATGAGTGCAGTAAAAACGGCAGTTTTCTCTCATAATTCTAGATGAAACTTATTAAAGCCGATTAAATAAAATATGGGTAGAACGCACCATAGGTACATTAAAATGGCACCTTTGTTTTTTTTTTAATAAGACTCTCGCACCACTGAACCTACCTAATATCTGTGTCCCTGTGGAATTTAAAGACATGTAATTCATCATCATCATTAGCCCGAACAACGTCCACTGCTGAACATGGGCCTCCTCCCGAGGGAGTTTTATGCCATAGTCACCACGCTTGGCATGCGGATTGGTGACCGCAGTATGCTGCCCCTTCCCTGATATACGCTTGTTATAGATGATGTTATAACAATCGGGACCAACGGCTTAACGTGCTTTCCGAGGCACCGAGGGTAGTCCTTCAACCAACAAGACCCGGAAAGAAATCTTAGAATTTACACAAAGATTTCTTGTCCGGTGTGGGGATCGAACCCACAAATGTTGGGTAACACTTAAAGCGAGCCATGTAATTCACGGTCACAAAATATTTCAAATATGTATTTGAATGCCCAGTTTTACACTCTAAATGTATCTTCTATGCTAATATTATAAAGAGAAAAGGTTTGTTTGTTTGTATTGAATAGGCTTCGAAACTACTGGACCGATTTGAAAAATTCCTTCACTGTTGGAAAGCTACACTATCCCCGGATGACATAGGCCTTTAATTATAAAGTTCCTACGGGAATGGGAGTAATGCGGGTGAAACCACGCGCGGGAAGATAGTACCTTATAAAATTGCTACAAGAGACAAAAATAAATAGACCTTTGATCCCTCAAACTTGTGTGTGCTACTTTACAACTTGTTCACAAAGTATTTTTGACTTTCATATTCACAGTAATATATCTAGATGTTAGAATCATTTGGTCGTAAGTGTCAGTTTAAGATAAAGGCACATACGACGAATGCTTCTGACTTAATAACATCATTGAATACAGTAAATTTTAGATGTTTTGACAAACAAAAATATGACAGCTAGCCGACAGCATTCAGCTATTCACTGCCATCTTAATAATATTTATTAAGCGTAATATAAATTAAAATAAATAAAAAATATTTAATACTTACATCTTATAGTTACTTTAATACATTCATGATCATCAACAGCCCGTTTACGTCCACTGCTGAACATGGGCCTCCTCTTAACAGACCTTGGCAAGCCAGGATCGTAGAGGGATATTGCCATAATCACCACGCCCGGCAGACGGATTGGTGAACGCAGTAAGATGTAAACCTTGAGCTAATAGATGCTGCTGCCCATCCATCAGCCATATGTCCCTTAGACGCCTTTTACGACACCCATGGGAGGACATGGGGTGGTCTATTCTAAGCCGGAAACCACACGGCCGGTAATACATTACTATGATGTTAAAAGCATCATAAAGTACATCACGTAGACTCGAAACTACAGTCAAACCAATGAATGGGTTTTGTGTTTACCATATATAGGGTGACTGGTAATTAGTGACCGATACCTAAACACATGATTGTGCTCATGATAACAAATAACTTTTACTATGGCACCAAACCTGAAATCGCGAAAAGAAATCAGCTGTTCCATACATTCATGTGCACATAATACGTCAACATGGTAGGGAGCAGCTGATTTTTTTTTCGCGATTTCGGGTTTGGTGCCATAGTAAAAGTTGTTTGTTATCATGAGCACAATCATGTGTTTAGGTATCGGTCACTAATTACCAGTCACCCTATATATGTATTATGTTTCTTTGAATTAATTCTATTTACTTAAATTTTTTTGGAAACCAACATAATATTGATTATAAAATGTTCCATTTAAAAAAATAAATCAAGAGCTATAATAGTTTTTTTTGAAAAAATAAAAGAATTATACTTTTTGAATTAGGTTTTCTGGCAACCCAGCGTCCTCTACGTGTCAGTAAGGACAAAATAACTAGGCAGTTACCATTCAAAGTCGAAGGAAGGACGTCGGTAACTAAGTAGACACTCCTTGACGTTACGTCACTTTACATAATTTCAGTACTTATTCATTTGCAGACAAGTACAAGGTTAATGTTTTGATGAGTCGTGTTTTTAATTGACTGCACCGGTGGCTCAGTGGTTACGGTAGTTGCTTCTGGGACCTGGTGTTCTGGGTTCGATTCCCACCCGGGACAATTATTTGTGTGAACCACAAATAATTGTTCTGAGTCTGGGTGTACTTTGTGTCCGTGAAATGTATGTTTGTAAAGTCCCCCGCGACACAGGGATTTATTGCCCTAGTGCGGGAGTTGTGTCTTTAAAAAAAAAAAAAATATAATATAATATAATATGAATAAACAAATAAAAAAAAATTTGCTGTTTTTGTTCGAGTAGATAGGTACTATAACTTCACCTTATACAAGGTGTAACGGAAAGGGTATATACATAGAAAGAGCAAGGCTTCTTTGGATCATAACAAACGATATGGCAAGGGTTTCAACTCAAAATAAAATAAAAAAAAGTCAGTATTATTTTGCAAACAAAAAATAAAAATGCGGAACCCTTTATTCAGAAATACCAGGAGTAAGAGGTTTATTTTTACTTGCCGATAGTTTGTTGACATCGATCAGCTGATTGAGTGCTAGTGATGTCTTTATTTCAAATTTCCCATCTTACCATGATCACCAATTCGCCTGCCAAGCTTGCTTTACGGCAATACTCAACTACCCTGCCACGGTCTGTTAAAGAAGAGGTGTTCAGATGCAAGAATAAAATTAAGTCCAAAACATCCTTACTAATATTATAAACGCGAAAGTTTGGAGTGTAGATAAATGTTTCTTACTCTTTCACACAAAAACTACTAAACGGATTTGGATGAAAGTTTGCACGGGGATAGATACATATAGAATACTAGCTTCCCGCGCGCGCGCGCGTAACTCCCGTTCCCGTGGGAACTTCATAATAAAATATAGCCTATGTCATCCGGAGATAGTGTAGCTTTCTAACGGTGAAAGAATTTTTCAAATCGGTCCAGTAGTTTCGGAGCCTATTCAATACAAACAATCAAATCTTTCTTTATAATATTAGTAAAGACATAATATCACGCTCCAACCCACTGGAGCAGTGTACCGCGGGTTAAACCGCGGGACGCGAGAGTTGTTCATAAAGCTAACAAAATACGAAAATAGTCGTGTGTCCAGTGTACAATATTAACGCGGGAGTACCACCATGTTGGCAACCGCTAACCGCATCAGCATGAGTCAACCTTTCGCATTGTTTTCGGATTTGTATGCTCCTATATTTGTATGTGTGTATGTATGACCTATTGTTGCATTGGAAAGCCGCAACGGGACACCTTTTGTTACGTTTTTAATACCCTGATCCGCTTGCTAGAACAATGTGAAATAGGAAAAGTTATGTTTAGATATTTTTATTGGTTGCTACCAGTTTGACCCATAGTAAGAGCTCGTATGATTCCGTCTGAATTAAAAATAAAGATTCGACCGTTTGCATTGAATAGGCTCCAGAGCTGCCTTATCAAGAATTAATATAGGCTTAATTATCTCAGGAAACTAGTAAAAAAAGTTACGAATGACCAAATTCGACTTGCACAATCGACTTCTTCATTGTCCTCCACACCGTTCCGATGTTATTCATTCCTCTTTCTTTGTGCAATCTATACTTCTATGGAATGAGTTACCTCTTGAAGTCAGGATGGCTAAGAATCGTATCTCATTTAAGCGTAAAGTACGCTTACATATCAGTAAACAACTCTCAGAGTCGTTTCAGCGATGAGTTCTCCTTATGATTATGTAAAGTATAGTATAATATAGTATTATTATAAACCTATAATAAGTATAGTATCACCTTTTAGTATAGTATTTATATTATATGTGTATTATTAGAATGTAGTCATAGATATTACGTTAGTATTTTTTTTTTCCTACCAGTACGGTAGTTAATTAATGACCTATCTTCTACTTCCGTGCACCTATCACTTTTTCTCTGCACCACCCTATGGTTGACTGGTAGAAAATGCCTATGGCATTAAGTCCGCCATGTACTGTCATTGTGCAAAAGGTTAAATAAATAAAATAAATTCGTCAAAATTCGTGAGGCTCAGCCCGTTTGTATCACCAAGATTATCGTGTATTGTAAGGGCAATAGAGCCCATTTCGCCTTATCAATTGCAGTCTACTTGATTTGACCTAATTTGTAAAAAAAGATTTAAGTTCTAGTAGGTCTAATTTCTCTATTACAGAGGCTGTCTAAAGAATCGTTTCAATTCAATTCATTTATTGCTTATTTCATGGGTTTACAATAGATGTTACAGGTATTATTTGTTTCCAACATGAACCCTGTTAGGGCACAGCAAAAGTAGTTCTAAGGTTAAATTATAATTAAAGACAACCTCCGCAGCGTAGCGGTAATTGGCTCGCTTTAAATCTCGGAGGTCGTGGGTTCGATTCCCACACCGGACAAGAAATCTTTGTGTAAATTCTAAGATTTCTTTCCGGGTCTGGTTGGTTGAGAGACTACCCTCCGTGCCTCGGAAAGCACGTTAAGCCGTTGGTCGCGATTGTTATCACATCATCTATAACAAACGAACCAGGGAACGGGCAGCAGCGTTTCCCCTGTGTATTACAACACAACACTGCGGTCACCAATCCGCCTGCCAAGCGTGGTGACTATGGCAAAGACCCTCCCTCGGGAGGAGGCCCATGTTCAGCAGTGGACGTAATACGGGCTGATGATGATGATTCTAGTTATAACAGTAACAGGTTATTATTTCTTCATAAGACATTCAACACGTTAAGAATAATAAAAAAGTAATATTCACCAATTTAATTTATGGTATTCTGACTATAATAATATTATTGAGATAGTGGATGGGATTGGCATTTTGGTATTTTATTGTAATTTAAGCTGAAAGGTTGTACTGTTCTAGTAATCTATCTATCTATTTTCTAAGAAGTCATGTAGGTTATAATAACATCACGTTTTAAGGTCATATATGTGAAAAAGTCCATTGTTATTGTAATTTGTATTATTATATTAAGTACTAGCTCACCAGTCAGACGTTGTCCTGCCTGAAGGCGCGGTGAATAGACGACTTTTACGTATTAGTTTTGTCACTGTTGCTCCGCGTAGAAATGAAAGAGAAGCGAAGAGCCGAAACGTTGCGCCGCGATGGCGCAACGTTTCGTTCGACTCGTTCGAGTTATTAAATACATTAATCCTTGCAAATATCTTATTCCAATCGATAAGTAAAAACAACAGTTCCCTTTATTATTATATATTACATCACTGTTATTAATATTATCAAGATTTGTTTATAAATAATACAGTTACAATTGCTACAATTTTAATTTAAATGGTTATTTTATGTTTTTTTTTTATCGAGAAAATTTACCGAAAACGTGTTTTGAACACAATGGTCCCCCCATAAATATGATCAAGATTAACATATATTTTTTTAGCTGCTCTAAAATGTAAACATTTGGCTAAAAAACTGTTTTGTGAAGCCTATTTTGACTTAGTACAGCGCCTTAACTAAAATTAAAATTAGCTCTGAACTAACCGTGGTGTGCACTAAGAGCGGCACGCATTCTAGCAATGATATATGTAACGCCATAAGGTTTCATTAGAAAATTGAATAATGTGGTTAAGTATTTTTCTAATCATCCGCGCAATTTTCTTAAATTTTCCTTCCATTAGAACCTTCGTAACGTAGCGGTATTTGGCTCGCTTTAAATCTCCGAAGTCGGGTTCGATCCCCACTCGACAAGAAATCTTTGTGTAAATTCTAAGATTTCTTTCCGGGTCTGGTTGGTTGAGGGACTACCCTCCGTGCCTCGGAAAGCACGTTAAGCCATTGGTCCTGATTGTTATAACATCATCTATAATAATCGTATATCAAGGAACGGGCAGCAGCGTTTCCTTGTGTTCTACAACATAATACTGCGGTCACCAACCCGCCTGCCAAGCGTAGTGACTATGGCAAATACCCTCCCTCGGGAGGAGGTCCATGTTCAGCAGTGGACGTTATACGGGCTGATGATGAAGAACCTTCTAGAATAAATACAACAAATAAAGATTAAGCATAAAAATCAGATCAGAGAATCAGATAATACCTAATACCATATATGTAGGCGCTCAAATATCTAACGTTAAAATCCTCGCAATTTTCTGAATTATCAGTGTTTTTAATTAGCTGCAATTTTAATAGGTTATTGCACTTATATTTACCCAGGAACTTGCTCTCGACACAGGTTGCCGCCCCCAGCAAGCACACTATATGATTAACCATATCCCGTCCACTTGTACCAAAACTACCCTCGGGGAGTACGTAAATAATTCTAAATAAAGCACTTAGATGCTTCGTATATTATACCGCTTACAATCACGAATGGCGTAAGAGAACCATTGCTTTCCACGCGAAAAACTATCCTAATTGCGCGGCGTAGAATCGTTTTTACACTGATAAATGTGATGGACTTACGGCATATTAGATTCAACATAGTTAAAGACTGTAAATCTATATATAAGTAAACTAGAACCTAGAGTTGTGGTATTTCCTCTGTGGTACATAGTTTCTAGGTAACAAGATTGTTTAATTGGTCAACAGCTCTGAGCGTATTACAAACCAGTGCAGGGTAAAATTTCATTTGATAAATTTTTCTTTACTTTGACAACCTCCGTAGCGTAGCGGTATTTGGCTCGCCTTGAATCTCGGAGGTCGTGGGTTCGATCCCCACACCGGACATGAAATCTTTGTGTGATTTCTAAGATTTCTTTCCGGGTCTGGTTGGTTGTGGGACTACCCTCCGTGCCTCGGAAAGCACGTTAAGCGGTTGGTCCCGATTGTTACAACATCATCTATAACAATCGTATATCAAGGAACGGGCAGCAGCGTTTCCTTGTGTGGTACAACATAATACTGCGGTCACCAACCCGCCTGCGAAGCGTGGTGACTATGGCAAATACCCTCCCTCGGGAGGAGGCCCATGTTCAGCAGTGGACGTTATACGGGCTGATGATGATGATGATGACGATATTTTTCTTTTGGCTTGGGATTATCGCTTGGGATTATCTCTCCAATTTAAAATTTGAAAAAAAGAGGGTCCTACTGAGTTTTTTTGGCAGTGTTTCTCAGTAGTCGCCACGTCACGCACTGCACGGTAGAGAAAAAAATATGACAATTCCAAAAGAATGTTACCATTTTAACGAAATAAATGATATTTGAATCTGAATTTGAATTTATTAACGTTCGAGTCCGTGTCATATTACTTACCAGCTTCCCACGCGCGGTTTCACCCGCGTAACTCCCGTTCCCGTGGGAACTTCATAGTTAAATATAGCCTATATTAATCAGTGATAATGGAGCATTCAAATGGTGAAAGAATTTTTGAAATCGGTCCAGTACTTTTTGAGCCAACTCGTTACAAACATACTTACATACAAATCTTTCCTCTTTATAATATTACTAGCGACCCGCCCCGGCTTCGCACGGGTACAATACTGATAATTATACTATATAATGTCTTTAAACCTCTAACAAACGGGCGAAATTTGGTCAAAACAAACAGAAACAAATGAATATAGGTACCTACTAAAACTCAGTGAAATAAGTAGGTGGGTATACTTTTATCGTATGAAATACCTATACTCTTCAGGACTAACAATACAACATACACTAAATAAATAGGTATTCAAGTATCTATCCATCATAGTTACAACGAACACAAAACAAAAAATTTGCCCTATAATTCTTAAGGATCGAGCGCGCATAATCGCATTCGGCCTACCTCCGTGGCGTAGCGGTAATTGGCTCGCTTTAAATCTCGGAGGTCGTGGGTTTGATCCCCACACCGGACATGAAATCTTTGTGTAAATTCTAAGATTTCTTTCCGGGTCTGGTTGGTTGAGGGACTACCCTCCGTGCCTCGGAAAGCACGTTAAGCCGTTGGTCCCGATTGTTATAACATCATCTATAATAATCGTATATCAAGGAAGGGGCAGCAGCGTTTCCTTGTGTGCTACAACATAATTCTGCGGTCACCAACCCGCCTGCCAAACGTGGTGACTATTGCAATACCCTCCCTCGGGAGGAGGCCCATGTTCAGCAGTGGACGATATACGTGCTGATGATGATGATGACCTACTAAAACTCAGTGAAATAAGTAGGTGGGTATACTTTTATCGTATGAAATACCTATACTCTTCAGGACTAACAATACAACAAATACTAAATAAATAGGTATTCAAGTATCTATCCATCATAGTTACAACGAACACAAAACAAAAAATTTGCCCTATAATTCTTAAGGATCGAGCGCGCATAATCGCATTAGGCCTACCTAAAACACGCGCTGTTATTTTGCGATAACTGCTAAGTTATTCATTAAAAGTATATAGTGTAGGGGTAAAATAATCTGCATGAAATGCTTAAGAATATTAACTCATTTAAAATGATAAGGATAAATACTGAATCCGTCTGATTAGCTTTACAATTACCGCATTAGAAATTATCATTTTTCTAAGATATAATGGTTTTTTTGTAGATCTAAAAGAGAAGAATATTTGCCACCATACATTGTTTTGTTATATCTCATAGGGTTTAGGCAGCGTTTTCGTTGAAAGCTCCCAAATGGCTTAATTTTTTCCGACACCTCTGACAAATATCAATATATATTAGTCAAATGTACACATAAACTAAACAAATCATATACGTAAACCTTCCGGAAGAATCGTTCTATCGATTGGTAACATCCGCATGAAAATCGATGTAGTAGTTTTTGAGTTTATCGCGAACAGACAGACAGACGCGGCAGGGGACTTTGTTTATAATATGTAGTGATGTAGTGATAGCGGTCGCCCGCGGCTCCGTGCGGATGTCGGTTACCGCTGCAAAAAGCCTACCCAGGAAAGACACGGTCAGCAAAATGATTCCCAGGTCAATTCACAGACACCGACATAAACATCGACAACGCAGTCATTATCCGCAGGCTGCACAGATTGTCTTTCTGTGGATGTTAAAGTTGTTAATGATGAAAATATAATTAATGATGTAATTAATAGGCATTTTAGGGATTAGGCATTTTAGGCACTTTCAAAGCTCTGAAAAGAACTGTTGTTTAGCTCTGAGAAGAACTGTTGATTAGCTCTGAGAAGAAATTTTGCGTAGGTGTAGTTTTAAGAACGAAATCTAAAAAAAATCGCACGAAAATTATTAGACTTCGCAACGGGCCGTGCAGCAGAAATCGTAATATTTTAATTTCGCCATAACTTCAAAACCAAACGTCCAATTTTAATCATTCAAAGACCAAATATTATCTACATAAACTGTACTTAGTGATGAAATAATTTATTTTGATAAAGATTAATAGCATGAGTAAAATAAACGCGTTTAAATGTAGTCCAAAAAAAATTCAAGATTTCTAAATTAAAAAATGGTCGTTGTGCCTCACTCGACATAGATAGGTATAGTGTGTCGCGGACTTTTTTGTAGATATTTATAAGATCTATAATTAATTAGAACAATTTATGGTTCTATCTTTTATAGTTTAGGCAGCGTACGCAAAATAAGTAACTTTTCTGGTTGATTTTTTACACCTTGTGTCAGAAAAACCCAAATATCTTACGGAACCCAATTTTTTTCCAAAATAAAATTATGCCTATGTTACTCGTGGATAATGTAGCTTTCGAATGGTGAAAGAATTTTTTAAATCGGCCCAGTACTTTTTGAGCCTATTCATTACAAACATACAAACATACAAAAATAGGTACAAATCTTTCCTCTTTATAATATTAGTATAGATTATAATTATATTATATAAGTAGTAAGTATAGAAGTATAGATATATCTCATTTATGTATATTAATTGAAGTATTGCTAAATGGATTAAGACCTTCGACCTTCAAACTTGGTAAGTCATCACTATAAAGTCGCTTCCCGCTGTCTGCCTGTCCCTATAGGTATATACCTACTTCTTTAAAACTACGCAATGGATTTTGATGCGGATTTTTTTAAGGCTAATTATTTTTGAGGCGAATAACAACTTATTAGGCGACTAACTACTTGGATACAAAAAAAACTTGACAGCGATCAAATATTTTAAGTACAGTATTTTACAATTACATTATGTACCTACAAAAGGCAAGGATCTATTTAAACTAAATAATGGCTGTTACAATAAGACAGCAAATATATTAACAGGGCCGATGAAATAATAGGTGAGGTATTAAAAATAATGACTCGGCGGCTAATATTTACAGTGGGATATCAAACATTGTATTATTGATAATTATTGGTTAGGTTAGGTTAGACAGTTAATTTTATAAACAAACTCGTTGAATAATTTATGAAAACCTATTTTCAACTTCTTATCCACCGTCAAGTTGTCGCCTAACAACAAATTCAGTTGCCACACCAAAAAATCACTGCCAAATTAAATTTAATCAAAGCTTACAACTCAAAATAAAGCTGCTACTTTATACTTAAAATGCTACTTCACTGTAGCTGCCAACTTATTATTTTTGCTACCCATTTTAATTATTTTTAAAACCCTAAATCAGATTAGTTTGTCGCCGCGTTAAATACATGCCTTTTTTTAATATAAAGAGTAATTCTAGGTTTATATGTATTATACATCAGCATTGCGTCTGTCTGTCTGTCTGTCTGTCTGTCTGTCTGTCTGTCTGTCTGTCTGTCCTTTGTCTTTGTCTTTGTTTGTCTTTGTCTTTGTCTTTGTCTTTGTCTTTGTCTTTGTCTTTGTCTTTGTCTTTGTCTTTGTCTTTGTCTTTGTCTGTCACCGTAGCCTAGTTGGTAGTGCTCCTGCCTACGAAGCTGGTGGTCCTGGGTTCGAATCCCGGTAAGTGCAAATATTTTTGTGATGAACACGAATATCTGTTTCTGAGTCATGGATGTTTTCTATGTATTTAAGTATTTATCTATCTATATAAGTATGTATATCGTCGCCTGGTACCCATAGTACAAGCTTTGCTTAGTTTGGGGCTAGGATGGTCTGTGTGACATTGTCCCTAGATATTATTATTATTATTTTCTGTGTATTTTTTTTTTCCTCAGCACTAGGCTGGATTAAACCACATTTACGGGTCAAAGACCAAGTAAATGCGGCGTGTGGTATGTACTGCTATGTGTGTGGTGTTGATTCATCTGTTTGCATGAACTTTCTTACGATTCTGCATGTGTTTAAGATAGCGGCTTTTTGAAGAGTTGTGTAAATAAATGGTCTTAAATCTAATAACTTGATGCTGTGGTGTAAATGCTTGGGTATTACTCCGGTTGTAGAAAGGACTATGGGTACTATAAGTACTTTTTCTTGTTTCCAGATTCTAATTACTTCGTCTTTCAGGTCTGCATATTTACTAATTTTTTCACTTATAGTCTTTTGAATATTGTGTGTGTTAGGAACAGCGATATCAATGATGTAAGTGGTTTTGTTTATTTTATCTGTAAGTACTATGTCAGGTCTATTGTAGTGAATGGTACGATCTGTGAGGATAGCGCGATCATAATATAACTTATGTGTTGTATTTTCGAGGATTATTTGGGGTGAATATTTGTAGTAGGGTGTGTAAGTGTTTTGTATGAGTTTATGTTTGTGTGCGAGACTTTGGTGAATTATGTTTGCGATTTGATTGTGTCGATGAGTGTAGTCTGTCTGGGTAAGTGTTGTGCAAGCTCCAGTAATATGCTGTATAGTTTCGGGTTGAGTGTGACATCTTCTGCATTTATCATCTGTCATTGTAGGGTCTTTAATAATGAATTTACGGTAGTTTTTAGTGTTTACTATTTGGTCTTGTATTGAAATGATAAAACCTTCTGTTTCCGGGAATAAGTTGCCTATTTTTAACCACCTATTTGATGCTGCTCTGTCTATATGTATCTGTTCTAAGTCATGTGGATGCCGCCCATGTAGTACTTTTTTCTTCCAGTTTTGTATCTTCTGTGTTTGTGGTTCAGTTGTGTTAGTGATTTGTAAGTGTGCGGTATTAGTGTAATCATTTAAATTTAGTGGAGTATAGTTAACATCATGTTGAGTTATTAGTTTGTGAATGTTGCTTGTAAATGATTTAGTGTGGAAGAATGTCTGTAATGAATGAACTTGTTTTTGCCAAAGGTGATGAATATCTATCATGCCCCTTCCTCCGTTTTGTCGCTTGATAGTAAGTCTCTCTATTGCTGATTTAGGATGTAAATGATGATGTTTTGTTAGTGTTGTACGTGTGGTTCGTTCTATGTTTTCGATGTCGGTTTTAGTCCACTTTATAACTCCAAATGAAAAGGTTAATATAGGAATGGCATATGTATTTATAGCTTTAATAAGGTTCTTACTAGTGAGTTGAGTTTTGCAAATTCTAGTTAATCTATTTTTAAATTCTGTGTTAAGTATTTGTTTAGTTACGGTGTGATCTAAACCTTTTAACTGTTTGTATCCTAGATATTTATATAAATCTGTTGGTTCCATAGCTGTAATAGTGTCAGTGTTATCTACTGTATAGTCACCAGGTCGTATTTTACCTCTTATAATGTGTAAGGTCTTGCATTTGTCTATACCAAATGACATATTTATATCTTTGCTGAATTTAGCTGTTTTTTCTACCAGTTTTTTCATTTCCTTATCACTTTTTGCGTATAATTTAATGTCATCCATATATATAAGATGCGTAATGGTTGAATCTGTTAAGTTGTTTTTAAAAGTGTATCCTGTTTGGCAACTATTCAGCATGTGTGATAAAGGATTCAGGGCAAGACAGAACCACAGAGGACTCAAGGAATCACCTTGGTAAATCCCGTTTTTAATGTAAATAGTTCGTGTTGTAACTATATTGTTTCGGCTGTTTAATTGAAGGGTAGTCTTCCAAAAGGGCATAATATTACGGATAAAAGTAATTATTTTCGGATCGATTCTGTATATCTCTAAAATAGTTTGCAACCAAGAGTGTGGTATACTGTCAAAAGCTTTCTTATAGTCTATGTATGTGCAATGTAGGTTTTTATTTTTTGATGTTGCGTGTTTATGTATTGTAGAGTCTATGATAAGTTGTTCCTTGCATCCCATGTGGCCCCGCCTGCAGCCTTTTTGTTCTTCTGCTATAATATTATTGAGTTCTATATGTGAGTTTATTTTTCTAGCTATTGCTGATGTTAGTATTTTGTATATTGTAGGGAGGCATGTGATTGGTCTGTATTGTGAAGGTTGTGTCGTGTGTGTTGTTTTGGGTAACATGTAAGTTATTCCGGTAGCAATGAATTGGGGTATGTTTTGTTTGCCTAATATTATATCTGTTAAATTTCGTGCTATATGTCTATGTAGTGACGTAAATTTTTTGTACCAAAAGTTATGTATTTTGTCTATACCTGGAGACTTCCAATTATGTAAATTTGTTGTTATACTATTTATATCTGCTTCTGTAATCCTATCAAACATCATTTCTTCTATAGTACTCCATTTACTATATTCTGCTTTTATCCAATCTGCATTTTCATTGTGACGTGCCTGTTTTTCCCATATGCTAGACCAGTAGTTTTCAAGTTGTGTTTGTGTAGGTATATCTGTGTTTGAGTTTGAGTCTTGTGCTGTCTGTGACTGAAATTTTCTATAAAAGCCTTTTTCATTTGTGTTAAATAGTATGTTGTCATTTTTTCGCTTTTGCGCTTTCGTATATCGCCTAAGTCTATGCACTTTTAATGTTAATTTCTGTTTCAGTGTGTCTAAAAATTCTTCGGGTTTTTAATTATTTGATTCATGTCTAGTATGTATGAGCCTACTTCTAAATAACTCTTCAACTCTTTTGACTACTTTACTAGATCTATTGTTGTTAATATATTGCGTTAGCCTTCCGCAGACTGCCCTAAGTTTTTCTATATCTTTTTCAAGTCTTACTTGCCAGTGTGGCTTATTAATGTCTTTACATCTATTGTTTCTTACGTATCCCGTTATTTTATAGTTAAGTTCTTCTGATATGACTACTGCTGTGCAATAAATGAGTGTGTGGATATCTGCTAATTGTGTGTCCTCTGTTAGATATCGGTTTAAAATTTGTTGGTTAAACAGATTTACTAATCTATTGAGTTGGAAACTGTATTTCAATTTTGGTAGGTTTGGTCTGGCAGCTGGGTCCATTCCAGTGTATTGAGTGAGAGTAGCATTGAATTTATCTAAAATCTGAAGTGTAAATGCTTCTGTAATAGGGCTTGGATCTACTACTGTTTCTATGTCATTTTCTAGGGTTACAGTTATAGTTTCGGTTTGTGTGGATGTGTGAGAGATTTGTGTCTGTAGGTGTGATTGTGTGTAAGTGTGATGTTGTGATTGTGTGTCATAATGGTCTTCAATGTGTGGTAGTGGTGTGGAAGTAATGATATATGGGTGTTGTTCTACTTCTTCATTTAGTTGTGTTTGTACTTCGTTTTTTAATTGGTTTAATTCGTTTTCAGTAAGTAGCTTATTACGAATAATTGTTCTACGTTGGTCTGATACGCGTTGTTCCGTTACTTTTACAGTGGGATATTTTTGTGAAAAAAGTTCATGCAGCTGTTTTCTATAAGTGGTCAAATCTGTCTCTAATTTAGTGATGTAGTAGTAAGTGCGCATGATAAAAAGGTTTACTTCTTTACTCCAACTCATGCGCAATCTTGGTTTCCCTGCCTTAGTGGACGCAGGTAAAAAAGCATTCGCCTCCTGCGCAACAGCTAAGTCAGGTGTAAGTGCTCCACGTGAGCTATGACCTACGGATGATACAGGTGATGGAATATATGATGCTGTAGATGGACTGTATGGTTCTATTGGTGTGTCGGATGAATTTAAACTAATATTGTCGGTGTCAGTTGGGTTGGCTGTAGCATTTTCGGATAATCCGGAGGGAGCCCGCCTATTCAACTCCTCTCCGCTGACGGTTTGCATGCTGTGACACCCAGCGTCAGCTCCAGGTGTGCCCCGGCGATCACCCCCGGGAAGCGGCCCTAAACGTTTACTTCTCAAAAACATTTTCTCCATTGAAATGGGTGTCCAGGGCCATGTTAGCCGCGCCAGTAATTTAAGATCGCGTGTCCGCCCCCCACGTGAATCTGATGTTCGATTCGGACGTATGGTTGGATTTGGGGGGCTTATTATTATTATTATTATTATTATTATTGCACCCGTGCGAAGCAGGGTGCCGTGGGAAGCCGGGGCGGGTCGCTAACTTAAAATTAACAGACACGACCTCGAAATATACGGACGACATGCGACAGTTCAAAGTAATGTCAGTCGTTTGATCAGCCATAGATCTGTTTTATTATGAAGATGTATTAGAGCTATTTTAGGAAAAAAACTGTGCTACTAATGATAAAAGTAGGCATCATTTTATAGAAAGAATCAATGAAGTAGTAACACCTTAAATAATTGTCATTATCACCATCATCATCAGCCCGTATAACGTCCACTGCTGAACATGGGCCTGCCATTGACAGGCGGGTTGGTGACCGCAGTATTATGTTGTACCACACAAGGAAACGCTGCTGCTAGTTCCTTGATATACGATTATTATAGATGTTACAACAATAGGGACCAACGGCTTAACGTGCTTGCCGTGGCAACCCTCAACCAATCAGACCCGGAAAGGAATCTTAGAAGTTACACAAAGATCTGTCCGGCGCGGGGATCGGACCCATGACCTCAGAGTTTTAAAGTGAGCCATATACCGCTACGCTACGAAGTTATTTACCATGTAACTAGTAATATAAAGTTTAGCGTCAAACCGTTCAAGTTTACAGCTAATAAAATATAATATTACTTTTATTTACCGAAGCACTAACTATTTCGCAGACATATTAAGCCATTCTAAATATGGATTTACTAAGAACCACAGTTATCTCCGACATGAAAGTGTGAACACGATACCGGTGGCTGGTCTTTTACTGTTAAGTTTCATAAAGCAGACAGTTAAATAGCGACTGCTTGATAACTAGTACATAATAATAGGGTGTTACGGCTTTTAGTAAAATGTGTTGAAGTATATAAAACACCTCCGTAGCGTACCGGTATTTGCTTCGCTTTAAGTCTAGTAGTAGTAAGTGGGTTCAATTCCCACACCGGACAAGAAATCTTTGTATAAATGCTTAGATTTCTTTCCGGGTCTGGTTGGTTGAGGGACTAGACTCCGTGCCACGGAAAGCATGTTAAGCCGTTGGTCCCGATTGTTATAACATCATCTATAACAGGCGTATATCAGAGAACGGGCAGCAGCGTTTCCTTGTGTATTACAACATAATACTGCGGTCACCAATCCGCCTGCCAAGCGTGGTGACTATGGGAACCGACCCTCCCTCGGGAGGAGGCCCATGTTCAGCAGTGGACATTACGGGCTAATGATTATATAAAACAGTAGCCTGTCTTTAACTACAATTAAACAGCGTTGTGTTTTTTTTATTGTTGTCCGGAACCCTAATTTCTTGGTGCGGGGGAAATGTCTCTAGCATTAAGTCCGCCAAGTACATTAAAATAAAATACATAAATAATTTTAGTAGTTTAGGTCCGTGGTTGTCAAATTCCGTCGTTATAAATGGTTCCTAGACCACAAGGGTTATGTACTGGCTCGTGCTCTGATCGCCTTTATGCCCGGTGAAGTAACAAGTCTCGTGGCTGATTACGTAAATATCTGTCTTTAAAAGAAGACAGTTCAGTCCTTTTGTAGTGGACTTTGTGAAGGGACTTCCACAAAAAAAAAGATTAGAAGCGTCCGTGACATGACCTGTCAATTTTGAAAGACGGTGGAATTCCAAAGCTAGTAATAAAAAAACGGGGTGAATAGGAACAACGCGCGTTCTCAACCTCGTAATATACATCCTATCCCAATAAAATATATTATTCTATGTTACTCCTTAAACAACCGTACTACAGCTGCCATATTTTAAGGCGCTGTACTCAGTCAAAATAGGCTTCACAAAACAGATTTTTAGCCAAATGTTTACATTTTAGAGCAGCTAAAAAAATATATGTTAATCTTGATCATATTTATGGGGGGACCATTGTGTTCAAAACACGTTTTCGGTAAATTTTCTCGATAAAAAAAACCATAAAATAACCATTTAAATTGAAATTGTAGCAATTGTAACTGTATTATTTATAAACAAATCTTGATAATATTAATAACAGTGATGTAATATATAATAATAAAGGGAACTGTTGTTTTTATTTATCGATTGGAATAAGATATTTGCAAGGATTAATGTATTTAATAACTCGAACGAGTCGAACGAAACGTTGCGCCATCGCGGCGTCTCTTCGCTTCTCTTTCATTTCTACGCGGAGCAACAGTGACAAAACGAATATGTAAAAGTTGTCTATTCACCGCGCCTTAATAATCTTGCTTACTTTTCTTTAGAATCTAATCTGCTTATTTAAATGAATTCTTTTTAAACATTTTGACTATTTTAAAGTGCCTGCAATAAGGTCTACGTAATTTATTTTATTTTTTATTTATTTACTTTTAGAAAACGTTTCTAAACGTGTCAATGTCGACGTAAATGATATACAAAGTAACAACCACTCATTATAGTTACAATGTAAATAAGTGTTAAAGAATTTATTTCCCCCTATAATTTTCTGTATTACCTTTAACCATAGATTTCTGTCAGATAAGATAATATTAACACCAGACTGGAAAATACCGATTAAGTATTTAAACGGCGCTGTAGTCCATAGACTACATGCTCAATATTGTTTTTTTTATGTCCGGTGAAGACACAAAAGCTTCGTGTCCGTCCGAAAAAAAAGGGTTTTTTTTTCTATTTATTATTTAACTAGCTACCCGCGCGCGGTTTCATTCGCGTAACTCCCGTTCCCCTGAGAACTTCATAATTAAATACAGCCTATGTCATCCCGGGATAGCGTAGCTTTCCAACAGTGAAAGAATTTTTCAAATCGGTCCCGCGGTTTGATAGCCTATTCAATACAAACAAACAATCAAATCATTCCTCTTTAAAATATTAGTATAGATGACTTCAAAACTGATTAATAGTCTGCAACGAGGGCATCCGAATCTCCATCGGACAGCAAAAATGTTGTTACACTGTAGTCTAGTAGACCCGAAGTCCTCGTGGCAGACTTTTTAAATGAGAATAACGTCTTTTTATGGCAGTATCGGGGAACACTAGAAGGGTTAAGTAATGGCTCTGATCGCCTTTATGACCGGTGAAGTAACAAGTCTAGTGGCTGATTACTTAAATAGGTATCTGAAAGGCCAGGTTAAAAGTACCCTAAACCGAAGGACATGCATGAGGAGATTAACAAATGTAGAAGAGGCGAAGGTGGTATGTCTAGATCGTAGTAAGTGGTATCTGCTTAACCCTATGGAAAAGAGGCGTGAATGTATGTCAGGGAAGACTCTCAAAATAGCTCTTACGGCAGCTTCATAGCAGATATGCTCACGTGGACTACAGTCGAGAGTCTAGAAGTTCTAAACAATGTAGTCGACTCTCACGACAATTCTAGAACATTAGCACCAAATACAATACAAAGTAAAATAAACTAATACAAAGGCAACTGTCTCCACAATTAAAATCAATAATCAAGTAAATTGCTCAAAGAAAGTATTAAGACCGATCGTCCCAATTAGTTGCCATTAACAAGTATTAAGACCAATTAAGCGACGTTTTACTAATTATCCAATTTTATAGACGAATACCTAATACGTATTCATTAGTATTGTACCTACTTTTAATTAATGTTTTTGCTATCGTTAAATAATTAAATGTTCATAGTTCATAATTAGTACCTACTTACTTTCATTTGTGAAATATAAATTGATAACTAGGCGGTATTCTACTGTCATAAAATCATTTTATGACAATCGGATACCAAAGGTAGTGAGGTTTTTAATATAAGTAGGTACTAATATGTTTTTTATTTGAATTGTATAAGCTCTGGAATTAATAGACCGATTTAAAAAAATCTTTCACCATTTGGAAGCAACATTATGCAGGAATAATATAGGGAGATATTAATTATAAAGTTGCCACGGGGACGTGAGCTATGCGAGTAAATCGGCGAGCAGGAATCTTTACCTTATCAAATTAGCTTTCTAACAGTGAGTAAAACTTGCCCAGTAGTTAAAAATTAGCCAAAACAAACAGACAGACAGATAGACAAACAAAATATTAATGTATATTTTGTATGTATTTATAGTAGACACAGAAATGTAATGGTTTGCTTTAATGATGATTTCGATGTGGCCCTTGTTTACTATAAAAAAAATAATTAATTGTGTTCTTGTTATATTAATACTCTATTACATTCATGTGTACCTATTTAGTAATAGTTATTTGTTATACAAGAGTGCAAAGTTGCTTTTTAACCGCGTGTTCAATTTTGATGACCGAGCAAGCGAAGGATTCTAAAATTGAATCACGAGCACAGCGAGTGATTCAAAATTAGAATCCTGAGCGTTAGCGAGGGAATCAAAAGAGCACGAGGTGAAAAATCTTTGCACTCGAGTGCAACACGTAACTTTTCATTCCACCTCAGCGAGGAAATGCGCATTATTAACAGTTTCAGTCAACTCATTTTAGTTTTTTCACTTGTTTTTAATATAAGGTATAACAATGACGTGAAAAAATGCCGCGTAAAGAACCGCGTACAAAGCAAATTGAAAAAAGAACACCAAGAAGGTTCCGAGTCTGAGGTTTTAACAAATAAAAAAAATGTTGTATGATATATTCGGCACCATAGAGGTAGCAGTAAATAGGTATAATGTTTTTTTTAATTCACAAACTTAGTGCACACGATGTTCTAAATTCAATTTACTTTATCCTCTAGAGAATAAAAACGGCTTTTCCACTCAGATATTGAAGATTAAAAATACTCTTTCCGAGATGGTGGGATGAAAAAACATTTTTCCGGGGGGAAATGCATTTACGCATTCCCACCGGCCGCCGCTGCAGCGTATTCGCGCACTGGCAGTGGGATATGTGGGACTCGCCCTCTCCATAGTGTGGTGTGCTAACTCATATCACGAGGAGCTAACCCACACCATAAAACCCCCTGGACACTCCTTCGATCTGCCGTGGCCTCCGTCGCGGGGACCGGGTACGCATAAGCAATCCGGCCCATTAAAATAAAATAAAAATCATTTTTATTAACGTAAACCTATTACAGGCACTTGCAAATAGTCAAAACAATAATTTATTATTAATCTATGTTTAATTTTAACATTTATAAATGAGCATATTAAGCAGGTATTTTAGTTATTGTTTTTAATCATTTTAGTCTTAAATTTATTATTTTCCTATATTGTGTCCAATAGCTTGTTCTGTCTATATTAAATTATATTAAGAACAATTGTCATTATTTGGGCGGACCATGAGTATATAACGACGGACGCGCTTTAATGCTACCACCGGATCCAACACGCCCCAACTGAGAAGATCCGGCGAAACAAACTCAGTGGGTTATTCTACTGCCGGTTTTAACACCATTTAGTAAAAACCTGTCATTTTTACATCATAAACACAGACACTTTATATTATTTATTTGTATAGATGTAAATATAATCACAGAAAATTAAATATTAACTCCTTATTTAAATAATACAATAAATATTTTAATGACCGGTGACATAAATTAATGTTACCTTTTACCAAAGGCAAAACCACAATTCTGGTCAACATATTTTGGTTTTATCACACACCTGCTCCGGATACTATTAATAACCACAACAGGTAATGAGATAATCTCACTATTACATTAATTATATTAAAATGGTAACCGCAAACTTTTACACAAATAATACCTTTACATTTCATTCGTTTAATGCCGCCACTGACGGTTGTTTATGTATCATACAACGTCCACTGCTGAACATAGGCCTCCTCCCGTTGGAGGGTATTCACCACGCTTGGCAGGCGGGTTGGTGAATGGTCACACACAAGGAAACGCTGCTGTCCGTTCCCTGGTATACGATTGCTAAAAATGATGTTATTACAATCGGGACCAACGGCTAAACGTGCTTTCCGAGGTACGGAGGGTAGTCCCCCAACTATCCAGACCCGGAAAGAAATCTTAGAATTTACATGTGAATTGATATAAATCGATCGATTGAATCCAAATACCGCTAATTGTGTTGTAGAAATCAATCCAACCATACAAATTTCTGTTTTTAATAATTTTAACAAACTCACAACGGATAATAAACCAATTACCTAAATCCAGCAAAAAACCAACATAACAAAATAGTGTAAAACTAAATTGAAAGACTAAAAGCTCCAAGAAAGCTTAGACATGAGGCTAAGTGCAATCTAGCTACTTGAAATTCAACGATTATGGCTCTATTCTAATTTTATATAACAGGTGCTGTGATACACCTAGTTATATTAGATAAGGTAATGACGTCACACCAATAACGTTACGTGATACTTACGTCATAGTTACTAGCAAATAGTTGTAGTGTAATTAATAAATTGGTTGGGAATTAAGTGGTCTCTTACTGTGTGCCTCATAAGAAACCTCAAAGTCACTCAGCGAGCTATGGACAGAACTATGCTCGGCGTTTCCCAGTGCGATCGAATCAGAAATGAAGAGATCCGCAGGAGAACGAAAGTCACTAATGTATCTCAACGGACGAAGTTGAAGTAGCAATGGGCAGGACACATAGTTCGAAGAACTGACGGCCGATGGAGCAGAAAGGTTCTTGAGTGGAGACCTCGAACTGGCAACCGCAGCGTAGGACGACCGCCTGCACGATGGACCGACGACCTCATAAAGGTCGCGGGGAGTCGGTGGATGCAGGCCGCTAGCGATCGTCTCGCTGGAAATCGATGTGGGAGGCCTATGTTCAGCAGTGGACTACAACAGGCTGATGATGATGATTAAGAGCGCGTCGAAAGCTAGCAAAATTTCTGGTTGCAGAAGACATCGATATTCGCGAAACATCGCTGGATCATAGGCTGGAGCTCTTCTCACCTTTAAAGTAGCCGGTCGCCGGTCAAGTAGCAAAAGCCTCGAGGCTATTTTAGGAAGCGGCCATAGCCCAATGGCTAGGTCGTCGGACTTGTGATCTTGATGTCGCCGGTTCGAACCCCACCCATTGCACTATCGACGTGTACCCACTCGTAACACAAGCATTTAGCTTAGTACGAGGGGTTAATAGGAATACTAGTAGACTGCAAAAGTCTGATAGTAATATTTAAAATAAAATAAAAAGTCCGTCCGAAAAAAAACCTAACGGTATAATTAGCTAAGTGGTTACCAGGCAAATTATAACAGTTTCCTTTCGTACTCCAAAATAGAGAATTATAAACGTAACAATAATATACCTAATCAGTACATAAAAATCTTAGGCATGAGGCAAGATTTTGAAATCCTCTTGCGCAACGTGGGTAGTCATTTTCTAAGTACGAAAAATAAAATATTTCGGTAATAAATTTAAATTTAACGAAGTTTAAGCCATATTTCTATTAAATTTTAAATAGCGCGCGAAAAAAGGCCTCAAGTGTCATGGCGTCAACTATGACGTCACGCTATTGTAAAAAATGTCATTGAGTCCGCCAAACAAACCTAACGTAGTGGTTAAATTCTCTTTGATGGTTACAATATCGTGACGTCATGCGCCGTGATTGGTGTTTCAGTCAAAATGGCCGATTGCAGTATTTTAATCTTTTATTTTATTAAAAATCACATTAATCTCAAGGTTATATATAAAAATAAATAAGTGTAATAATTTATTTTTATATGTACTTTCCCCTAAAAATATTAAATCTTTAATTTTTTGATACTGTCGTCACGCCTATTGGTACACAAAATCATTGCTTTGTTAACAATTTCGCCGAATAAGTTCTATTGCTTATGTATGTATATTTCTAACATTGCCTTTGATAAGATTTGGTTTCTAACACTTAGGTATTTCATGACTTTGTTCTTTTCTTTTTTAAAATGTTGAAAGTTTTTTTTTTATTAAGTCGCTTCAGAAAATTCAAATTGGTTCTCCAATTTTAGGAATTTGTTCAAAAGGGAAATTCTCAAACCTCTTTTTTTAAAATTGGAGTAAAATTTTCAGTATTCTTTTTAGGCAAATAGGGCACACTAGATTTTATCTTTAGTGTATAGTTAAAGCTCACGATAATTTGAGAAAATGTATTTTGAGATTCTTACGGCGTCTCATCTCAGGTTTTACAGATAATCAAAAACAGACACATTTTCTTTTGCTAAGCGTGATAGCGTAGACGGCTCGCTTTAAGTCCCAGAGGTCGTAGGTTCGATCCCCACGCCGGACAGAAAATCGTTGCGTAAAATCTAACATTTATTTTCATGACTGGTAGCTAGGTAGGGGACTACTTTCCGTGCCTTGGAAACCACCTTAAGACGTTGGTCTCGATTGTTATAACCATCGCATACCAGGCAACGGTCAGCAACGTTTCCCTGTGTGTTACGACATAACTACCTACCCACTTACCAAGCGTGGTGACTATGGCAAAACCTCCCTCAGGGAGAGGTCCATGTATAGCAGTAGACATTACTGGGCTGATGATGAAAGGTAGATATTTAGCGTAAGATATGGACAAGACAGAAATCCTGGAGGCACAGGCAGTCATGCACCTTCAAATCCCGTTGCTATATATGCTCCTCGTGATATGATTAGCATATCATCGATGTAGAATCTCGCCGTTGTATCGGTGAGAACGACTTTTGCGTTTTCCCCGCGAAAAAAAGAGTAGGAAATCACAGTAGGTCAACGCGGAAATAAACACAAAATACAAAACTTTCTCAATTTCCTGAAACGATATTTATTCAGTAAAATATTACATCACCCTATGAACCTGAAATATACTCGTGAAATATTACCTACTATTTTTGAATACATATTTCGTTTACAAAATGCCATTTACGAGTGCTTCAAGCTCTCGGCTTCGTCGTACATTTCATTTTGTACAGGAAATTGTGTACCTATGTGTTTGTCTTTAAGACGCCTGTGGCGGTTTTGGGATGAGTTTACCTGGGGCACTAAGATGGTGTCGCCTCTTCGAGTGTCAACTAATCCGAAAAAGGTTATGAAATTGTAAAGATAAACTACTTGAAATATAAAAATACAAACCTCCGTGGCGTAGCGGTACAACTAGTCTCGGAGGTCGTGAGTTCGATCCCCACGCCGGACAAGAAATCATATTAAAACTTTAATATTTCTTTCCGGGTCTGGTAGATTGAGGAGGTACCCTCCGTGCCTCGGAAAGCACGTTAAGCCATCCCGAATCTATAATAGTCGTATACCTACTAGAGAACGGGTAGCAACGTTTCCTTGTGTGCCACAAAATAATGTTGCGGTCGCCAACCCACCTGCCAAGCGTGGTGACTATGGCAAAACCCTCGGTAATAAGCCTTTTTTCAGCAGTGGTCGTTATTCAAGCTGATGATGACGATGACTGTTGCTTTAGGCAACTTATTTGACACTAAACTAGGGTTTTGAGGCCTCATAAATTAATTTCAGCGTTCATCATTTCTCCAATCACCTACTTACATCCTTCATACCAAACGTACAGTACATATAATTTATACATCACAGTGACATGGCGGCTCCTAATAAATTATGATTAGTTATAAATGTTCCAGCCTTAGCCTACTTTGTATTCAGTTCAACTGCGACCAGCTACTCAGTGGAAGATACGCTATCTATTGATATGAATTGCTCTACTTAGTGTTAAGTATATTGTTAGTCTAAAAACGTAAGGCTTGTGAATTAAATCTATACTAATATATAAAACTGAAAAGTTTGTTGAGCTTTTTGCTTGAACGCGCTAATCTCCGGAAATACTGGTCCGATTTGAACAATTCTTTCACCATGATATAATTACATAAAGGAGTCACTTAGGCTATATTTAATGGTGGAGTTCCTATAGAAACGGTAGTTACGCGCGAGCTTGTAACACAAAGATTCATCATCATCAGTCTGTGGTTGTTGTGGTCCACTGCTGAACATAAGCCTCCCCCATCGATTTCCAGCGGGAACGATCGCTAGCGGCCTGCAACCACTGACTCCCTGCAACTTTTATGAACCTGTCTGTCCTACGCTGCGCTTGCCAGTTCGTGGTCTCCACTCAAGAACCTTTCTGCTCCATCGGCCGTCAGTTCTTAGAGCTATGTGTCCTGCCCATTGCCACTTCAGCTTGCTAATCCGTTGAGAAAGATTAATACTTAAATCTATTTATTACATAAGATCTTTCGTCTGCGAATTTTTCAGCGTAGATTTTGCGTCTTCATAAAAACTTTGATCCATCGTCCCTTTAGAAGTATTTTGAATATATCTCAATCAACTCATTTCAAGGAATGTGTTATGTCAACTTCAGGTTTCTAAGTTTAATGTTTAATCTTATCTATATGAATTAACTTCATGCCTAGTGATGCTAATTTATTTATTTTCTTGTTTCAGGTAAGTCGACAAGATTATTTATTTCAACTGCCTACTGTAAGTAAACTTTCAAATAGCCATAAATTACATCCACCTTGTCATTTCTTCGTAATTGTCGTTTGTAGTTTATGGCTAATATACTATACTATTTTACTTCTCATGTAACTGTTAATAACACAGTTTTCCAAACTTTCATGTAGGGAAGGTTCGTATTTACGCGACCAAGTTTTTACACCAAGTATTTCCTTCCAAGTACGTACATCAGGTGCCGACCTGAAATACTTGCAAGTCTTTAAAGTATTTTATACGGCTACTCGCACGCGCTCCGTCGGGGCTCGACATTCGACCGAGTCTCGCTCGCCGTCGCGCGTCCGTCGGCCCGCCTCGGGAAGGTTCGGCCACGTTCGAGCAGCCGGGCAGGTCTCGCTACGATACAATTTCGAATGAAAGTATTTGTTTGTAAACACGATTGTGCCCCTTATTATTTTTAAGACATTAGGGTTAATTTTCCTATGCTGGTACTTCTACTTTAATGGTTTATTTTTGCAAGTATTTATTTGTAGGCGCGATTGTGCTCCTTATTCATACAATGTTACGGGTCCATTTTCCTATTCAGATAGAAAATACTTGAAAGTATCTCGAGCCCTGGTATTGAGCCCTGGTTTCTTAAAGTAGACGTACTTGGAAGCCCTGGTACCCGATTTTGCAAGTACGACCCATGTCTACTTTCATGTTCACAACAAGTTGAGATTTTAATCTGTTGGGATATCTGTTGAAATCTTAATATCTACTATGTGTATTATCTATCGGATATATTATTATAGCGATGCCCTGAGCCGTAGTCGTAGCCCATTAAGGGTGCCCTCAGGCGTGTGTCGCTTATACGTAAAAATATTGTTTAAAGACGTTTCTCTTTCTTTAGAGCTAAATTATATTAAGATTTTGATTATAGAAATAATTATTGTTATTACTATACATATGACGTGACACTAGACTGACAGACAGGTCATTAGCTAATCCGCAATAGATTTCAGTTGCGATATTTTGTATTTAATTATATTAATCATATTTAATTGTGTATAACTGACAAGTGCAAGTGTATGTAAATACCTAAGTGCTGAATAAATATCGTTTAATTCGTTCAATTGGTGTACGATATATCGCTTGCACTAGCTGATATAGAGACTAAGAAACTACGCTATCGAGCGATCCCTTTCATATAAGCTGTAAGTTGTGGCGGCCAAATCGATGTTGGGCTAGCCATAATGACTAATACGAAACGCGGGAGAAGAGCGTCTCACCCTCCCGTCCCTTAGTTAGCAATAAACCTTCGTAGATCGAAAGCTGCTGAACTGTAAAGTAAAACGACATTTGTACAAATATACCAAATATAATTTTCCTTCAATCCTCACTCCAGCGACCGCCTTTAGCCAAGGTCTGTAGTTTAAGCCCTACTCTACTTTATGCAAGGTTTAATAGCAAAAGCTTTTTAGATTTTCTTTTTCAATGATTATATTTTAACTATGATTGAAATTTATTGTGTGTCCTTATATATCTTAGCTTCAACTAGTGTCCAAGCCATTGTCTTATATCGATCGCCATATCACAGGTCTTCGGCCAATCAGTGTGCTACTTCGCCCCGTATTGAATTTTTCATCAACATCGAGCGTTTGTTTTTAATCAGCTTTGTATAAAGGTTCATTTCTGTGATCGCGTTTTTTTTAATACGTAGTTAGCCACGACGCTTTTGCTCCTTCACCTGCCACATGGGCGAGCAGGGTTCTAGCCTTTTTGAGCACGGCTCATGCGAGTATAGTCGAAGTATGAGAATGTAAGAGGTTGGCGAAAGACGCGTGGGGCTATCGACAGATGATATCGCGTCGACCTCTGACTATAGTCGCATCAGCCGCGCACGTCAGTCGCATGCGATTAATTGCGTGCGCCTGCGATCGGTTGGTATGCACAGAAATGAACCTTTAAGGTAGGCTATCGCGGTTTGAATATTTTATTCAGGCCATACTTGGTAGGTAATACTGATGACCCACTTGGTAGAACTAATATAATTAAACCTTACCATTTACTTAAGCTACCTTTAGTAAGTTTACTTTATTTTTTAATTAAATTAATTGTTCAGTAGAATGATAGTATCAGCAACACACTATTAGAAATTTACCGAAAATGTTAAATATAAATTCGATTATGATTGGATAAAAATAACTTTAAGTAAAAGAGAGGTTGAAAATACAGACCTATTGTCCTCGCGAGAACGATCGGACCCTATCCTAGTTTCCTACGAGTCTTTATCCTATCTACCTTCATTGTAACACCCGGACTAGAAAGACTAATAAACTCCGGGAACAGTGGGTAATTGTTATAAACACATTACAGTTTCTCTATAACAAATTAATTTTTTTTTGTTAATACGACTACGTTCAACGTTCAAATCGAGGACATTCTTAAAGGCCAAGTTAAAAGTACCTACCCTAAACCGAAGGGCATGAATGAGGAGATTATTGAATGTAGAAGAGGTGATTATGGTTACTGATGGTATGGCAATATCGTAGCAAGTGGAAGGATGTGGTTTCTGCCTATACCGCTATGGTAAAGAGGCGTGCATTTATGATGTATGTATGTACGACTATTTTATTAGACCAAGTCATGTCATATGAACTGTCGTGCTATACCTAAAACAAATAAAACGAATTATCTTTTATTAATGTGTCCATAAAACACGTTATGTCACTGTACAGTCATACATCATTCTTTACTAGAGCATTAAACTACATAGTCACTCCGCTCCGAGAGACGGGCGCTAGGATGAACGTAAATGACAATAATTTATTACAGTTTAACGTAAAACTTTCTAGCTTAGCTGCGGAATAAAGTAAATTGTGATAAAATGTGTTTCATTTTTTCGTACGGATGTATTTTTCTTAGCCACGAGCCTTTTGATATTACACCAGGCATAGAACACGCCCTCTTTTCTTACCAGTGTAAAATGCGTAACATATTTCTCCGCTCACGCAGACAACATGAAATTCATATTTCCATGGTCAGCGAAGGATAAATAGGAGAGAACTTAACTATCTCTCCTAAAATAAGATCGAGCGCTGCAAGGGTCTCAACCCTACCTCTTAAAAACCCCTCACTTGTTCCTTCTACCGCCGATGATAAGGGGCCCAGGTACCCTTTTGGCTTCTGTGGGAAAAGTCTTGACTGGTGTTCGGATTATGCCAAAGTTAGGCTTTTCGATTGCGTGTCCGGCTTGTCCGGCTTTTTACACTTTGCAAACAAGCGAACGCCGAACGCAGGCGAGTAGAAAAAACACAAATATATTTTGTCGTACCTTTTTATACAGAGCCACAAAATCCCCAATAATGTATGGTGTCCGGCCTTTTTACCCAAATGTCCGGCTAAACTGGCTGCTATGTTCGGCTGTTAGGTTTGGCGACCTGGCCATCCTATGTAGGATCCCTCCGGCAAAGCCCGCAACAAAAACGTCGAGGGCACTCATGTCAAAGTCAAAGTCAAAAGTCCACTGTGAGACTCGGTTACGGAAGGATTTATTTCTATTTTTTCGAGAACATTGCATAAAGCAATATACATATAACTAATAAAACAAATTATGTTTCATCTTGTCTCCATAAAACACATGATGACAGTATACAGTCATAGATTATTCTTAACTAGAGCATTATTCACAACTGCATAGTCATTCCGCACCGAGAGACGGGCTCTAAGACAAATGAAAATAATTTATTATAGTCTAACGTAATCCATCCTAGCTTAGCGGCAAAATAAAAACAAATGTACAGTAACTAATTGTACTGTACCTATATATCAAAAGTTTTTTTTTAGATACTTGAAATTATGGAAAATCTTAATACGAAAGGAAAGATAGAAAAAGTGGAGTTGATGACATAGTCTAGCCTAGTTGGTTTGCTTGAATCGCAGTAACTACTTGTCCGATTTGAAAAATCCTTCATTGTTGGATAGCCCTTTTATCGAGGTAGGCTGTAGGCTATAATTATTACGGGATTAGAACAGGAGTAACCCTAGAAATTAGTGTTGGAATATTTACAATTATCGAAGTATTTTCCTTTTCCCTCGAAATATAGATAAAGACAAATATAAAACAGCCTAACTATGTCTTAGCTCGACTTTCCTTTTCTTTTCTTTTGCATCCATGTTAAGATACTGAATTGACATCGCTCGCTTTACTAGCCAGCCAGACACAGCTCAGCAAAGCGATCGATATTACACACTCATCGTCTATCGACTCTGTCATCGTGTGACACGGAAAAGGCGGGTTTCTTTTAATACACCATACCAATTTGCTAACGTGATTGTAGGTATTGAGAAAGCATAGAATCGATTTGCTAATCGTACCAATATTATAAAGACAGTCTGTTCTTTTTTTCAATTTATCGCAGGATATTGGATGGATGTATAATAAAATCTGTAACATTCAAAATATATCATGCTTATGTTATTTTAGCTACTTTAAGTAATACTTTGGTTAGATTTAGTCTTACACATTTTGGTTCTGACAAGTACAAGTGTATGTAAATACCTAAGTGCCGAATAACCTGCATATGAAAGGTTCAGGCAAAGAACAGGGAACTATTTTATTTTTTTGAATAATTAAATACCCATCACTAACTTTTTTTAAAAAAAAGATGGCGTGGTATAGACATTATTGTTTATGACCAAAACGATATTCTCAATAAAAATGACTTGCTTCCTAAATTTAAATTGCGTTTTTCTCAAAATATATTTATTAGGACATTCTCTGTTATTTGCCTGTACTCTTCATATGGCATGTATAGAATACCTATAGATGTAAAGATTAGAATTGTATTATGTAGTTCAAGAGTTTCAGTAACTGTTCTATATTTAAAAATCATTTTTATTATGCCCATGCTGTATGCGGCCTCCGTAGGTCGAGGTCGTGGGTTCGATCCCTACACCGGACAAGAAATCTTTGTGTAATTTCGAAGATTTCTTTTCGGGTCTGGTTGGTTGAGGGACTGCCCTCCGTGCCTCGGAAAGCACGTTAAGCCGTTGGTCCCGATTGTTATAACATCATCTATAACAAGCGTATACCAGGGAACGGGCAGCAGCGTTTCCCTGTGTATTACAACATAATACTGCGGTCACCAATCCGCCTGCCAAGCGTGGTGACTATAGCAAATACCTCCCTCGGGAGGAGGCCCATGTTCAGCAGTGGACGTAATACGGGCTGATGATGATGATGATGATGATGTATTTGGTAAACTTTGCTGCGTGATTATGATCTTGATCAATCGTTGATGTAACAATGATTTTTTGTCCAGCGCTAAAATCGAGCTTCTGAGATTTAAAGCGGAGGTTCCTAAAACTATAACTCTAAACAATAAACATTTACGTCTGTAACTGTCGGGATACAAACAGGCTCGGCTAGTACATCATCTTGGCTCAATGTTGTGAACTTTTCGGTACATTCAAACTTCCACTTTATATTTAGGAAGCTAAGGTTGATTTTCGGTTGTCTCCAAAGTCAATGGTATGTCAACCTGAATCTGCAGTAAGCCTTGAGTACCCGAACTTGTACACTGAGAGCCCGAACTTAGACAGCATGTTTCACGTAAGTGTAGGTGTAGCCATGTTTTAGGGTTGCCAGCTAACAACTACTCTCAATGTGTGTTATGTCATGACATATCGTGGAAGATACTGTAATACCGCGTAAGTGACAGCTAGGGCGTTGGACTTGCGATCATGTGGTCGCCGGTTCGATCCTCACCCATTGCACTTCTGAAAGTGGGTTCACATCAGTAGTGCAATGGGTAACTCAAGCATCTTAACTTAGCACGCGGGGTTAATAAGAATACTAGTAGGTACTGTGCAAAAACTTTGCTAGTAATCTTAAAAAAAAAACAAGAGAGTGAAATAGTGACAGTTGCTAATAAGGTGTAGTTTCATATTAGAAGAAATATTTTCGTTAAGTATATAAGTGTTAAATGGGGAGAAATCAATTTGATAACATTTGATTTTCAACCTTTTGCCTATATAATATGGATCTGAGACGTGGTCTCTCAAAGTCACTCGAGCTATAGAAAAAGCTATAGCTATGCTTAACATAAATCAAATGATAAGCAAGCTGAAATGATCGGCTGGTGCCGGGGGGCTGATGGAGCAGAAAGGTTCTCCAGTGGAGACCATGAACAACCAAGCGCAGCGTGAAACGACCTGTACGATGGACCGACGACCTCATAAAGGTCGCAGGGAGTCAGTGGATGAAGGCCGCTAGAAATCGTTCCCGCTGGAAATCGCATATTAGATATTGCAGGATCGCGCTTCCGGCTGGAAACGTCATCATACAATATGACTACACTTTCATTTTGTACGTTGTATTTAGGGACTAAATACACTTATTCAGCTCAATTCAGCTTATCTCCATGGAAATCGCCAGTTTTGTAGGGGATGCGTACGCGTCTGTTCAGCTGAACGCATGCGTACGCATCCCCTACAAAACTGGCGATTTCCAAGTGTATGTAGTCCCTTACGCTTTCAGGGACACTGTGTATACTGAATAGGTAGATATAAGAGTTGTACAAGTTGGAGTGGCTCTAAAAGTGTTCGCTATTGATTGATGCGAACTAGCGTCGTAGGTTTCGGGAACTCAGTGCAAACTGCTTAGATTTTAGCTAAGGATGACATTGGCCTCATTCGAAACCAATATAAAAAGCCTAGCTGTTTTCTAGTTCTTACATAAGAGCTTACCAAGGCATTTCAGAGAAGATTGCTCCGACGACCGCGACGCGTCCTTCTTTATCCTCCCGACCCTCAGTTCCCAAAGAACTTCCGATGCCCTCGTAGTCCTGAAGTCCGAAAGACCGAGGAACTGTAACGTTGAGTAACTGTTGCACATAAATCCTACAAAGTGTTAAAGTCCTAATTTCTCAATCCCTCCGCCAGTAAACGCCCTGAGCTGAGGTCGAAGTCCCACAGGGGGCGCCTTCTTACGCAGGTTGCTTAGTTTGTTTAGTTTGTCCCTTTATGCCCGGTGAATTAGCAAAAGCCTCGCGGCTAAAGACATATGTAGTTAGCCGTCAACAATCGTTTCTGATTGTGAAAAACATGAATGTACTAATAACAAAAAGGTAATCTAAAAAAATATAATTTCCGGCTAATCTCAGTAACGGCATGACCAATTGTGTCGGGACTTTCACTGGTAAATAGCTTGTTTTATAAGATATAATATAGGCTTTTTATTTTGTTACTGTTTATCCGTGTATTCTGCCTAGTGTCCAAAACGGTAGTATAACTTAGACGCGACATTGGTTGTTCGATAGTTTATAAATACCTCATTTTACGCGGACGTAGTTGCGGCCAACAACTTGCCATTAGATTATTATACTTAATAATGTCAAAAATGTAACGCCATTTCGTTCTTAACTACTCAATTATAGTAGAGATAGGTAGAGTAGAGTGCCCACATAACCTAGTTATGAGTAATACCGGTAATAAACATTTTATTTTTCACTTTATCGCCAACTTTCCTTGAACCATTAAAAGTAAAACAATAACCTATTATGTTTGTTAAAATGATGGGTCGTTTTAGCCCTATCCGGGGTTATGAAGCAGCAAAAGCCTAATGGCTTAATACATATTAAGCTATATATTCCCGCGCGTGGATACGCGTAGCTTATGTATTTATTTAAATCTTTAGAATATAGCATAGACGGATTTAATGCCAAAGGCATTCTCTCCTAGTCAACCATTCGGTGGTGCAGAGACAAAGCTTACACTCCCGTGGTAGCTTCATAATTGAATATGTTATTCCTGGATAATGTATCTTTCTAAATTTGAAACAGTTTTTGTAATCGCTTCAGTAGTTGCGGAGCCTATTCAATGCATACAAACAAACAAACAATTTAAAAAAGAGATCGAACGATAGCCACTGGACTACAGCAATAGTGTGGAAGACATTAAAAAATATCTTCTTAAAATGCGATACAATTTGAAGTCAATCGTCTACTCATAACGTACATTACATAGCTTGTCCTTAAAAATTCTTAAGATTTCCTTAAAGTTTGCACTCAGTTACCTGTAAAGCTTGTAGTAATATAATGTTGGTGAGTGCTTACTGTTAAGAGGTGTCTATTGCAGCTGTCGTCTCCTTACGGCTCCAGATGTACCCGACGTTTCCTTAATGATCTCCCATACATTGCGCAGTACTGCTGGGTTTTATGACAGACAATGAATGAAAATGATTAATTCTGAATCTACATTTTTGTATAGTCTTTTGGGCTTTTGAAACTTATTGAGTGAAAAAGGCGGGAATTTTTCGTCGAAAGCGGGATTCTTTCGTCTAAGACGTAATTCTTTCGTCGAAAGCGAGACTAAGTAAAAAATACGTTATAACCTACGTCAGAAGATTTTACTACGCTTATCTTTTTATTATTTAGTAGTTAAATTATGTTTATCTACATGATGACAGAAAGCAAAAATAGATAGCGATAATGTATTTCAATGAAAATATTCTTCTATAACAAGTCTTCATTAAAATCTGATGTACCATATAATAGGGGTCAAGTTATCCCCGTTCGCGGGACATTTAATTTTAATATAAAAATCGGGACGTCTTGTAGTAACATTTTCACAATATTGGTCCAGCGGTAATATGTTTAAGTATAGCGAGATATATCGGATCAAACAAAAACAAGTGTCAGGTACTATGATAATATTTCTTGAAATAAAAATTAAAGTACAGAGATCTCTACGATCGAGTTTCTACTGTCCTACCATACAACTATTGATTGACTGGCAGAGAAAGCTCTGGCGTTAAGTCTGCCAATTCAATAAATTGTTTTGTGATGAAGATTTAAAAAAAATTAGGGTCAGCATATGTGTTGTGCACTTAAGCAATTTTTAATTATTTTTTTTTCATCTTCAGCATACATTGAATTGGCAGACTTAACGCCAGAGGCAATCTCTACCAGACAACAATTAGGTGGTGTAGAGACATAGTCAAATGCAATATACTGTTTGGTCACATTTTTAAATATTTTTAAATACTTAACGGAAAAGTTTACCATATACTATGTTTCAAAATTGAGATTAGTAAAATTCGACCACCGGCAGGATTCGAACCTGCATCTTGGAGACGTCCCCCTTAGACACGTGTTATAAAGAGATTGATAAATTTCGACGACCGGCGTGGTTCTACCGTAGCCTAATTGGCTAAGGCATTAGGGGCTTAACCTAAGATGCAGGTTCGAATCCTGCTGGTGGTCAAATTTTATTAATCTCAATTTTGAACAAACTGTGTTGTGCTGAAGTTTTTAAATAAATAAATTGTGGGGTCAGCCTTAGTGTTGTGCACTTAACCATTACGTAATGTAAGTAAACTACTAACACTAAATGATCTCCCATAGAGAAAGCATTTGATGGTATAATCACAGCGGACTTCAAGCCGGGGGGAATGTTCACACGTGTGATAGCCGATCAGCATTGTTGTTCAGAGAATATAACTGAGATGTTCGCTATATTTCGCGATAGTAATCCGAACGGGACGCGAATTCCCACCATATTTCTAATTTATATGCTGAATATGAATCAGATATTAGATAGGGAATATAGAACCCATCACATTTTGAACTCTGTTGGGTTGTAATAAAGTCCAAAACCAATGGTTTTGAAACATACCTACTGACCGTTAAGGAGTTAATCGATGAGGAAAGAAGAACTGGCATAGTTCTGCCTTGCCGACATATTGGACGATTTTCATTTTACTAGTTTTCCGCGCGCGGTTTCATTCGCGTATCTCCCGTTCCCGTGGGAACTTCATAATTAAATATAGCCTATGCTACTCGTGGATAACGCAGATTTCTTGTGGTGAAAGAATTTTCGAGATCAAAAATATACAAACAAACATTCAAATCTTTTCTCTATATAATATATAGATAAAGTGTAGGTACATCATCTTCTTATGGTAACGATAACTCAGGAACGTCCAAATCTATATCACTACATATTATAAAACAAAGTCGCTTTCTCTGTCCCTATATCCCTATGTATGCAATTTTTAAAACTACGCAAAGGATTTTGATGCGGTTTTTTTAATAGATAAAGGGATTCAAGAGGAAGGTTGATATGTATAATACATCAGCATTGTACCCGTGCGGAGCCGGGGCGGGTCGCTAGTCTACACTAAAATAATTAATAGAATCAGGTGTTATTTTGCATGTGAATACTTTTTGCGGGGGTGAGGGCCGTGCAAAAATACTATATAGGTACAATATTACAGCATATACACACATTTTTAGCGGAATTAACACTAGATAATTAGTCTTTTTAAATTAGACTACACTAATATATAAAGCTGTAGTGTTTGTTTTTTTTTACATGACAACTCCCGCACTAGGGAAACAAATCCCTGTGTCGCGGGGGACTTTAAAAACATTCATTTCACGGACGCACAGAACACCCAGACTCAGAACAACTATTTGTGGTTCACACAAATAATTGTCCCGGGTGGGAATCTAACCCAGAACACCAGGTCTCAGAGGCAACCATCGTAACCACTGAGCCACCGGTGCAGTTTGGTTGTTTGTGTTAGGAACTATTGTACCGATTAGGAAAATTCTTTCAGTGTAAAATAGCCCTAAATGGGAAGGCTATAGTCTATATTTACTTTTGAAGTTCCTACGAGAAGCTGGTCCAGTTTAAACCTCTTTGGATGATAAAGATCCTGGCTGTATCAGCGGTATCGATAGCCCTGCGGTCTCCAAGGCTTGTCAACGGGTCATTGCACCCCGCTGATATTATCAGCTCTCTATTATAGCTTCGCAGCTCACAATGTAGGTGCTTGGAGTATGTAGCTTGGGGTCGAAGAACTGTGTTTAAGCTGTTGATTTTCATGTTGATAGCTAACTCATAAATACGAGTATGTCTTATGTTTTATTAGATGGAATGGTATTTAGTACTTTGAGCTGCATCGATCTTTATTTATTTAAGCTTTAGCACACAATAAAATATGCCAAGGTGGACTTAAATGCCATAGGCATATTTATCTGCCAGTCGACCTTAGGGTGGTGCAGAGATGATGTGGTAGGTGCTATACAACCAAACTAATATGCCATATTATGCCATTAAAGCGGCCGTAGCCCAATGGCTAGGGCGTCGGACTTGTGATCTTGAGGTCGCTGGTTCGAACCCCACCCATTGCACTACCGACGTGAACCCACTCGTAAAATAAGCATATTAGCTTAGCACGAGGGGTTAACAAGAATATTAGTAGACTGTAAAATTCAGTAAAATCGCCAGCGACCGCCCTGAGCCGAAGTCCAAGCCCCACAGGGGGCGCCCTCTTGCGCAGTTTGCTTAGTTTGTAGTTTTTACCATTTATTAAGGCTGGAGCTCTGCTCGCCTTTATGCCCGGTGAAGTAGCCTCAAGCCTCGTGGCTAATAGCAAAAGCTACGTAATTCCAACCGAAAAAAAAATCGTTTAATTATAATATTATTATTTGGATTCCGAATACATATGTTTGGGCAGCTAATTAAACATGAATAGGTGTGTTTCGCATTACTGTTATATGTGAAAAGCCTTGAAAGGGAACGCTAGCCACCTGCGGTGTGTTCAGTTACGGTCTGTACGTGTTGCTAGCTTAATTTCGGTAATGCAAGGTATTGACAGGACCGTACATTATGTGGGTTATTCACTAACTGGACACACGAGGCTGGACACGAGTGTGTCCAGTTAGTGAAACTCGGAATTAGGATCACTTATTATTTCGTCATCTGTTATTCTGGACACGCCACGATATTGATGCGTGTCCACTTTATGAAACTTAAATTAAATTACTTTGTGTTTGTTGTTTTTGTCAACTGGACGGCTATGGCTATACATAATGGGATTACCATTATGTACAGCCGTATGGTTTCTAAGTTAGGATAGACCACTGTCGCAGGGTGTCGCAAGAAACGAGTAAGGGGCATACAGCTGATGGACGGGCAGCAGCAGAATTGTAAGATAAGTTATCATCATCAGCCCGTATAGCGTCCACTGCTGAACATGGGCCTCCTCCCGAGGGAGGGTATTTGCCATAGTCACCACGCTTGGCAGGCGGATTGGTGACCGCAGTGTTATGTTGTACCACACAAGGAAACGCTGCTGCCCGTTCCTTGATATACGATTATTATAGATTATGTTATAACAATCGGGACCAACAACTTAACGTGCTTGCCGAGGCATGGAGTGACCAACCAGACCCGGAAATAAATCTTAGAATTTACACAAAGATTTCTTGTCCGGCGTGGGGATCGAACCCACGATCTCCGAGACTTAAAGCGAGCCAAATACTGCTACGCTACGGAGGTTGTCCATGATAAGTTATGGTAAAGTTTGGCTAATAAGAATTTGAGCCCATAGACGAGCTCAAACTTACCATCTTACCATTCTCTCAACATTCTTCTGTGACTTGTTTACTGTCAAGGTTTTGGCGCAAAGAGTACGTTTGCGCTTCTCGATTATGGCTAAAATTGCCGTTTAAAGAATATTTAACGCATATTCAGTTTCAATATGAAATCAATCTGTGTTTATTCAAAAAATATATTATATAAAACTAAAAAATAGCAATTTAACTTATAAATTACTAGCTTCCCGCGCGCGGTTTCACCCGCGTAACGCCCGTTCCCGTGAGAACTTAATAATTAAATATAGCCTATGTCACTCAGGGTGAATGTAGCTTTCCAATGGTGAAAGAATTTTTGAAATTGACACGGTTGTTTTTGAGTTTATTCATTACAAACATACACACACACACACACTCAAAAATACAAATCTATCCTCTTTATAATGACTGCACCGGTGGCTCAGTGATTACGATAGTTGCTTCTGAGACCTGGTGTTCTGGGTTCGATTCCCACCCGGGACAATTATTTGTGTGAACCACAAATAGTTGTTCTGAGTCTGGGTGTTCTTTGTGTCCGTGAAATGAATGATTTTTTTTTTTTTCGGCCGGTCATATGTAGTTAGCCCTGAGGCTTTTGCTACTTCACCGGGCACAAAGGCGAGCAGAGCTCCAGCCTAGATAAATGGTTTAAACACTACAAACTAAGCAACCTGCGCAAGAGGGCGTCCCCTGTGGGACTTGGACCTCGGCTCAGGGCGGTCGCTGACGGGGAGATTGAGGGATTATGGCTTTTAGTTTAGGGGAGTTTTGTGCAACTGTCGCTCTACTTTACAGTTCGCGGGCCTCTCGGACTTCGGGTCTACGAGGGCATCGGAAGGTTCTTAGCAAACTAAGGGTCGGGAGGGCGAATGAATGTTTGTAAAGTCCCCCGCGACACAGGGATTTATTTCCCTAGTGCGGGAGTTGTCTTTTTAAAAAAGAAAAAAAAAATTTATAATAGACTACTAAATTAAAAACACAAAAAATGTCTAGTGTTAATTCTGCTAAAAAATGTGTCTATATGCTGTAATGCTATTTTTGCACCGCCCTCCCGCCCACAATAATTATGCCCAAAATCCAGAAAAGATAGTTGTACCTGAAGACCCTTCAAATGATCTTCGGCTGGTGATTGTATTTTTGCAATGATGAATATGGGGTGATATATTCAAAGCCAGAAACCATACTGCGCATAATAATAATGTACCTACCTATGTGTGAAAATAATAAGTTTGAATAATTAAATCTTTTGCTTTTCAGAAATAGTTAAATCTTCCATTTATACTGACCCTAATAGTACTAGTGGTATATAGTGCTGTGACTAGTGAATTACAGTTTACTATGAGCACTAGCCACGGGTAGTAATTCAGGTTATGTTGATAAGAACGCTGTTTGTTGTGCTAGTATCAGATGCTGCTGTTAACTATGGGGTATAAAGTTAAACGAATAAAAGCTTTCAAACCGGTTCACTTACTTTATTGTGGTAAACAACACGTAATCTCATGGTTTATGTTATTTTTTTAGATCTAGTTTATCTTTTGTGCTCTGGCGCTTACAATGTTGTTTATTAAAGAGTTTAAGGTCGTTGACTGTATAATTATTAGTTCTAAATAGTACTAACTATTAGTTCTTAAATTATGTACCAGTTTATCTCACAACAACCCTCATAAACACTTTTAGAATAGTGAAAGCGAATAAACTCCCAGAAAGCGTAATTTCAGCCCAAATTGTGAACCAATTCAAAAATAGACTCGACAAACATCTCAGCTGCAATAGAAACTAGTAGAGAAGAGCAGGATACAGGCACTTGCCAGTTGAATCAACTGCTTGCCTGATCACAAATAATAATAATTATCACTGATTGTATACTACTTCCAGCGTCTTCATCAACATCACACATCAGGTTTCGATTTTTCCACACCAACTTTGCAACGCCTTTCATCCTCTTAAGTGGAGAATTTTTAAATATTCTTTCTTATCGAAAGCCTTCGTCACATAGAGAATATATCATCCAAGTTTGAGGTATCTATGATCAGCTGTTTAGGTCACGGCTGGCGTCACGGGGGTCGTGCTGTTCGTATCTTTCACGAGGAAACCGAACGCCTAATGTGGGGTCAATCCTAATATTTTTGCAGATAGTGGGAATGTGTTTTAGTTTTTAAAAGGTAGCTGTTGCTGCAATTTCTACTTGTGTCCTATGTTTCACAATTATTTTTGACAGAGAATTGAGCCATCAGCGTCTTAACTCCTAGGCTATTTTTTTTTTAGGACACATTGGGCATATTTCGTTCCCCTGCTCGACACAAAATTAAGCCGTCTCTTGCTGTCTCTCAGAACACAGGCATATTGCGTACCCCGGCTTGACACATAATTGAGCTCCTTGTTTTGTTTACAGGACACATAATTTCAATTCAGGGCAAGTCCTAAACAAATAATGCCATAACATTTGCTAAGAGACATATGGTGGTAATCATACAGTCACTGAAATCGGAAAGTCCCTGTTCCTATTCTATAAATACCTCATAATAACAACATTAGCTCATCATAATTATTGCCATCATCTATATTCCCCATTCAATCAGTCTTCGGAGTGCGTTCTGGGGTTCACTTCCTGGAGAAAATATCGCTTAATATTAATTAGGGAGTTGCACCCCTTCGTTATTTTATTAGGTAACTCTGTATAGTCAATTATTGGGGGTAATAATATGGATCGGAAACTTTACTAAGTAGCATAGATTTACTTGTTGGTTGATGTTTTTTTTTTTTGCCAATGGTGGCAAAGAAACTTGCGGTCCACCTGTTAGTAAGTGATACCGCTGCTCATGGACTTAGCAATGGCAGGGGTATACCTCAGCCTCAGCCTGCCAAGTTAATTTTAGTTTAAACTAATCCTACTAATAGTATTAAGGCGAATGTTTGTAAGTATGGATGGATGGATGTTTGTTACTCTTTCACGCCAAAACTACTGAATGGAATTGGCTGAAATTTTGCACCGGGATAGGTTATACGCTGGGCTAACATATAGCCAACAAAATATCACGCTCCGACCCACAAGGGCAGAGTTAAACAGGTATTATATATGTGTGCTGTGTTTGTGTGACTTCGTCCGCGTGGAACAGTGACGTTGAGTAGCAGTTTTAATTATTTTAATAAGGCCCTTTTTACATTATAAAAAGTAGCCTATGTCCTTTCTCAGGTTCTACACTGTGTACCTAATTTCATTTTAATCGGTTCAGTACTTTAGGAGTGAAAGGCCGACAGACAGACAGAGTAATTTTTGCATTTATAATATTAGTAAGGAATTAGTTAGGATTTTATTAATGTTCGAAGTATTAGTCTTTCTTCTCCGGGTGTCAAACCGTAGGTAGATAGAGAGACTCGTAGGAAGCTAGGATAGGGTCCGGTCGTCCTCGTAAGGCGAGGCTCGCGACGCGTTCTATGCCTCTGACCTAATCCCAGACCACGCTGGTTGATTCTATTTATAACTAGCGACCCGCCCCGGCTACGCACGGGTACAATGCTGATGTATTATACATATAAACCTTCCTCTTGAATCCCTATATCTATTAAAAAAAAACCGCATCAAAATCCGTTGCGTAGTTTTAAAGATTTAAGCATACATAGGGATATAGGGACAGAGAAAGCGACTTTGTTTTATACTATGTTGTGATACGCGACTGTCACATGCTACATTGGTAAATTTAAATTCTATTTAATAAAATAACTGTTGAAATCTATACTAATTAATTAGTGAAGAGTTTTTTTCTTTGTATGTATCTTTTATCATTGTATGTATTTGACTTATTATAAGCACGATCGATACGTCTACATTATATTAATTAACGTTTTCATTTCAATGTTGCATTTAAGGACATTTTGACGAAAAAAAAATGCAATTTAAAACTTTCTATGTGGTTTACGGAACCCTTTTTAATGTTAATTCTAGGAAATAATATTTTTTTCTTTCATTCGGTCTTATTTTTCTTTTGCACCCTCACAACTCCCTAACAACCCTTTGATATTATGACCAACCATTATAAAAACCAAAGTTACCCTTCTACCCTTACAAATGATGAAGATAGATAACTAAAACCACAACTCTACATTTACTAAAGGAAAATATATAGAGACGTAACCATTCCAAAAACGGTAAAGTCAGAATCGATTCTCACCCCTACGTGATGACGTAAGCGCGGTCTTTGAACTCTATGTAGAGTTTCTCTACATTTTATTAGACTACGTTGGAGCGTTGCTCTACATTTGTGGAGTTGTATGTAACATATCTCGTATAAAATGTAGCGTATTTTATATGTAGAGTCGGTGTGTTATTGCTCTATTTTTATAGGAAAATGGTCGCATGTTATTCATTTCAGTAACCTAGTATGTTTTTATAGAGTTATAGCGAATTGCTCTGATAACATGTAGAGTTCAATGGCCTTGTATACAGCTGTAATGATAGAGTTCAATTCTATAGACCAACATGGAGGCTATATTTTGACATCTTGTAATTTCCTCAATACAGTATTGTGGTATAATGCATATTTAAAACTAGTTAAATAATTAAAACTGAGCATATTACATTATTTTAATGATTACTTTATTTTAATGATTATACTAACTTCCCGCGCGCGGTATCCCACCTAGCCCCCGTTCCCGTGGGAACTTCATATTTAAATATAACCAATGTTATCGGGGGATATTGTAGCTTTCCAACGGTGAAAGAATTTTTCAAATCGGTCAAGTACTTTCGGAGCCTATTCAACACAAACAAAATATTTAATGTTTCGTCTTTATAATATTAGTATAGATGTAGGATAGTATAGATTAATATAATAAATAAGTATGTCTGAACTACGCTAGCATTTCTTTTTTTTTATTCTTGACCAGGCAATTGCCCACAAAGCGTCGTAAACACCAACTAAGTCCAATTCCCATGAGGGCGCCCTCTTGCGGTGGTTACTTAGTTTGTAGTATATAAACAACTAGCTTCCCTCGCGCGGTTTCACCCCCATAACTCCCGTTCCCGTGGGAACTTCATAATTAAATATAGCCTATGTCACTCAGGGTGAATGTAGCTTTCCATTGGTGAAAGAATTTTTGAAATCGGTACATTAGTTTTTGAGTTTATTCATTACAAACATACACACAAAAATACAAATATTTCCTTTTTATAATATTAGTATAGATTAATTAAGGCTGGAGCTCTGCTCACCTTTATGCCCGGTGAAGTAGCAAAAGACTCGTGGCTGAGATGTCTGTCCGAAAAAAATGACTTGGCTAATGGTGACCCCTAGCCACGTGATGCACAATGGCATAGGGGTCCAAATACAAGGATGACGACGTGCCAGTACTATTGTTGATATGTCTAGCACTACAGCAGCTTATTGAGCGTAATATCTCTCTTAGTTTACAGCAAATATCTAAAGTGAGAACATTACCCTAATTGTTCTCGACTTTATTTACAATAAAGTGTTCTATGTCAGTTTTGAAGTTTTAAACGATATACTTTATTACTCAAAAACTCTTCATAAATAGTTCAATATCGTCTACTCCACGGAAAATAGAATTACACAAGAAAAATTCCTATCTAGAACTTCATATCTTTGAGCGAAACAAGTGTGCAAAATGAGGAGAAATACTCACAAAGGGATTACACCATTTTCGCTTCCCTTTTTTAATATATATATGTATAAAAGAAAATCTTTGTTCCGTGGTCTACTCCTAAGAATCTTAAAATTAAACCAAAAAAATCTATAAAATTTAATTTACCGCGCACTTTAAAGAATTTCCTGTTGAACATACCCCAGAGGGTTCTGCCCCCTAATATCGAAACGTTAAGATTCCAATCCGTAGGGTAAAAGATAAAAATACACCCTTAGCCTATATTTAAGTGTACCCGCAACGATATCAATGTTAAACCATCTCGTGTAATTACCGCGATATTACACGGTAATCGTTTTTATAGTACATAAGTATGGTTTGCAGAAGGACGCAAGATCTGATAAATGACGTGGGTTAGATTCTTGGAGTAATGCATTAAGTGAGAGTGAGAAAGCACAAATAGACAAAGACAAAAATATACATATGAAACATTCATTACATCCGGAAAAAAAAACTAAAAGAATATCCGGAGTTTTAGTTATCTCTGTAAATCTCGTTTTACAATGTTTATACATAAATTTATGCAATTCATAGCATTTTTACATATGGGACAGTGTTTCCAATATATTGACAATTTAAGTTCATAAAGGAAAAAAAAACAATCTAGATAGTAGATTTAAAGGAAGTACCTAGATACTCAACTACATTCACATTTCAAATGTAACTTTTTACATACACATTATAGATTCACCATATTTCTATTCACTTTTTTTTTAATAAGCTCTTCGACATGACAGACTTCGAGCACCAGTCTGCCTCAGTACAACAGGATACAACTACAAGTATATGTAAATACCTAAGTGCTGAATAAATATCAATAATTTTATTTAAGTTCAACTTATTTATCTACGTTGTTAAATGTAAATTTATGCGTTTGATAATTATTATCCGACGCGTTAAAAAATCTGGCCGTGTGGTTTACGCCTTAAAATAACCATGTCTTCCCTGGTAGTCGTAAGAGGCGACTAAGAGATATACATATATATATATATATGGATGGGCAGAATTTTTCCATCACAGCTCAAGGTTAGTTACCATCTTACTGCGATCACCAATTCGTTAGCCAAGCGTCGTGATTACGACAGTATCTTTCAACGATCAAGGTTTACCAAGGTCGGCTTAGAGGAGGTCTATTCAGCAGTGGTCATAAACTGGCTGTTGTAAAAGGTTGAAAATGTTGCACCTCGAGCAGAAACCAAACTATATTTAGCGATGAACAGTTTGGCAACCCCTGTCATGTGTACCTATTTCACATCCTGCATGATTAATTATAGCCCTCAGCTAGCTCATGTCCCCTCTCAATAGTATGCTAAGTGTCCCTATACCTACACGTCAAAATCAAAATATTCCACATACTTACCCCAATTTAATTTCAACTTGAGGGTTCTATAAGGATTCGCATATAGAGGTATACTAACAGTCCCACGGAATATCAACAAACTTTTTTTTAAATGTAGTTAGTTATTTCTCGGTTTCTGGCTTGTTGTGTGGTTTCCGACTATGGGTGCAGTAAAATCAGTCGAAATACAGCACTTCAAAAAAAAAAACAAACGAAAACTTCATAGTTATTTGCAACATGCATTAAATTACAGTGCGCGATGAAAAGTATTCTATATAAAAATATTTGCTAAGCGAGGAATCTCAAAATGAAAGCAAAAAATCCATAAAATTTAATTTACCATGCGCTTTTAAGAATTTTCTGCCGAACATACCCTATGGAAAATGCTACTGTAAAAGTAATGAGAACCGGCAACGTTGACGAGTCGTTGCGTTGACATTTTTCTGCATCTAGGTTGATTGATAAAAAAAGCTTGCAAAAAAAGCTATACCCGAATCGAAAAAAAGCAGTTTTAAAATATAGTGACTTAATTGAAAACGTGAAAATCGTGTGCGTCTTGCACACGATCTTTTTTGCGTTAGAAAACCTCTGAATAAATCCCACCGAATACTTTATTGCTAAACCTAAATCGCAATCTGGTTGATGGAATAATGTTAATAGGAACTTATCTATATAGAACTCGACAAAAGTTTAATGTGCAACATCTCTATCTAATAGTCTTAGCAGAACAAGAATACAATTTCATTGAAATACATTTACTACGCCCCTATTAGGAGTGGCACATTCAATGCAACTTTATGTGATATTTAGTTCTAGGACTGGAGAACGTAATGACTCACTTATGTGCATAATTAGTCTCACCTAAAAGGTGTATGCAGAGCCCATTACGACTTCCAAGAATACTACAAGAAATATTCCATCTTAAGAAACTTAATAAACCGTTTAATGAAATGCACCATTCATTGGATACATTGTCCGCGTAAAAAATAAGGCCAGTGCGTGTTCGAGAATCACACTAACCCGTTTAAACCGGTGGATCTTCACCGTGCACTGTAGTGCACATAACAATATTATACCCGTATTACATTCTTGGAACAACTTGGCTTTACAATTCATGTGGGTTACATTATATGCCCTATCTAAGAACATCTTTCGTGATGGCGAAACGTTTTTAGGACTTCCAATCCTAAAAACGTTTCGCCTTGACGTCGTGCCAGCATCGTTATTCGAGATTGCCTCAATCCTCTACGCATATACACTGTCGGTGTTGATACATTTCTGGAATAGAAAGCTTTACAACAGATCATTATTAAGAGCGACCGCCTAACCCGAATACGTTGGCCCAACCCTGAGAATATTGTACGGAAAATTTCACCGCCGAAAAGGGTATAGTTTAGAAAGGTAGGTAACTATTTCAGAAGCTACAATGTTGGGAAAATTGTGCTTTATGTTTGAGGGAGGGAGGGAGCTGTCGGTCGATCGCCTCAGAGAGTTGGCTCACCGGGCGAGTGCGGAGCGGCAACGTGGTCGAAGGAGCGCGGGGGCGGTGTGCGAGCCGGCAACGTCGCGCGATCAGCTGTTGACCGAACAGCTTTTATAAATTCAAAACAGGCGGCAAAAATGTGATGGCGTTTCGCGCGGGACCGCCTCGCTGTGGGACAGATCAAAACATTGCGGGGACTAGGAATACTACCCAATTATTTTACGTTCTCAACAGGTTGCTATATTGTAGAGGGTTTATGTATATCTGATATTACTAACAGAAAATGTTCTTTAAAGAATCCGTCACATAAATAAGTTTTGTAAGGAGTTGCATAGGTTCCTGATGGAATGTTTCATATATTATGAATCAGACTGTACCTACCCACTTAAATTCGTTTTTCAATTGTTAATGACGGTTGTTTAGCATTGCTTGCATAATGCTGCTATACTTAAGTTAAAGTAAATGAACGGGTAAACATGTAGATTTATGCGTGACTGTAAATAGGTAACTATTAATATATCACTTTTTAGTTCTATACTGGTAATTTTCTATGAATTAAAACAGCTAGTAGGAAATGTATCTATAGACTTTTCTATTGTATAAAACATAAACATTCGTTTACATCAAGTTATGTTTAAACTACACTTATCATTTAAATATATTTCCTATTCTAAATATGAACATATAAAATAAAAAGAAACAGAAAGTAAATGTTAATTTCCTATTAATTTTAACTAAACGGTTTTACCCAATTCTAGTCGTATTTACCCCCGGATAATATATTACCAATACATTTTACTAAAGTTAATACCTCTGCCTCATCTTAAATTTCAAAGCTAGTGCGTTTAATTTTCGCACGGGACGCATAACGCATTTTACACTGGTTAAAAAAGGCTAAAATCTTTATGTAAAATAAAATGTGTTTTTCCGGGTCTGGCTGGTTGAAGGACTATTGTCTGTGCCTGGAAAAGTACGTTAAGCCGTTGGTTCTCAACTAGACAAGAAAATTATTGCAAAATTATTTATTAAAATTAACTATATCACCTGTAGGTATATTTATCGCATTCTTTGTATACATTTTACAAAGAATGCGGTGAGACAGGGGAGGTACGTATGGGAGGTAGACACAACTATAAACCTTGACTCTAGTTCCAAATCTTCTAAACTAATATCAAGTAAGCATTTACTTACCTTCTGACCTACCTCAATAAGGTAATTAATAGAAATATTCTCTCCCAAGACATCTCAAAACCCAAACATCCAGCATGCTCTCAGCACAATCTCGGGCGCGGCTCGCGGAAGGAAGTGCAGCGCGGGCTGCGGGTCGCGGGGGGGTGAGGCGAGGTGGCTCAATAATTTGCGTGCGGCGCGGGGGAGGGGCTCGGTGCAATAGCCTGCCCGGCCAACACGGGCCCCAAGGTCAGTGCCGACTGCCGCGTCATTCATGAAATACAATTAGGTACCTATATATAATAATATTTGGTTTTCTAGTTTTGACTATGACTAGAGTTATGGGACTTTGGGACAGAGTTTAGTTTACGGATGTAAATTAAGATACGACGAGAAAATTAAACGTTTTCGTTTAGAAATGTTGGATAATTATTGTTTGTGTAATTAAACTCTCCTAGGCTTGCTTAGGTTTACTTGAAAATGAAATTTGTAAAAGGGCCCATGTTAGTTGGCAAGTCATACGAATTGTGCCTTTTCGAAATAAGTCATTCGAAGTCTCTACTCCTGTCAATTTCCTAAAATGTTATGAACGACCCAGACTCACTCCCTGTATCCAAGAGCAACATTTATTTTGAGACTATTAGTTTACTTGGAAATGTCAAGTGTCACTTTGTTGGTTTCTATCATCATAGCAATAGAGACCACGACAGTGATACACTACAGCCAAGTAGGTGTTGTTGTTGCATATCACTGTCATGTATGAATCAAAGCAGCACTTAAATATAATAAATGTGAAACTCATTAGTTAAAAAATGAAATATTAATTGAGAAATCCTTCGGCATACAGATAAGAAAAAAAAAAGAGGGAGCTAAGAAAAAAAAATCTTCCAAAATGACATTTGTCATTTGTGTTTTTGATTTTAACAGAGAATGATAATCATATGGACTAACACATTACTAAAATTAAATTATTATTTTACTAGCGACCCGCTGCGGCTTCGTACGGGTGCAATCCTGATGTATTATACCTATTTACATATAAACCTTTCTCTTGATTCACTCTATATATTAAAAAAAACCCCATCAAAATCCGTTGGGTAGGTTTAAAGATCTAAGCATAGGACAGACAGACAACGGGAAACCACTTTGTTGGAAAATACATTGCTCATTAATTATGTTATAATTAAAATCTTCGTGATTTACGTTGGCATAAATATTAAATAATAACCGTAAGTGGTCTAATTTCAACCGCGGTACTAACTGATTTAATGAGCTGTAATTATTATCGGGGGCGCCAACACAACGGGTGTGCCGGGGGTGCCATAGTAGCAGCACAAAAGAGGAATAAAATAGAGTTTGTTTACTGTAAAAAAAAAATTGATATCTTATTTATGAATACCATAGATTTCATATAACGATTTATCTTAGAAAATATTAATAGTTTAACCCGCGATGCTACCACATAGAATGTTAGGTAAAACCTACTTTGGGGCTTCCGTTCCCAAGGTCTGTTCTACATTTGTACTAAATTTCAACAAAATAAATTTAAACGTGAAAGCTTTTACGAGAGACAGAGTTACTTTTGTATTAATATAATATTAGTAGGAATTAAAAAAGGACCAACGCGCATCGACTTTTCTACATATCACGGAGAGTAGTACTTGAACCTACCAGACACTAGTTTAATTTCAACTAGCTTTCCGCGCGCGGTTTCTCCCGCGTAACACCCGTTACCGTAGAAACTTCATAATTAAATATAACCTATAGCGTTCTTCGATAAATGTTCTATCTAACATTGAAATAATTTTTCAAATCGGTCCAGTAGTTTCTGAGATGAGCGGGTTCAAGCCATCAAAAAAACTCTCAAGCGCTATATATTAGTAAAGCTTAAGTTTTTTTTGGTAATTGAACTCACGACTACTAGACTGACTATACAATGATAACAACTAACATCTAAAAGATTCTAAGTCACTAAAAGCTACGAGCGTCTAAAAAGTACTTAGTCTTATAAAAAAGAGAAATAAAAATGGAGTCCACATTTTCTCTAAGTAATCTTAATGTAGCTTTCGTCTTAAAAAATAACTAAGAGTTTTCTTTTATTACTTAGACACAGCCATAAGTTTTTATTGCTGTTACTACCATTTGAAATAAAGAGATGAAAGCACATTATATTGTTTTATAGTAGGTCTGGGATAAAAATGTTTTATTAACACCAATACTAACTGCCCCTCGGATTTACCCACTTTACTCTGCTCCAGTGGGTCGGAGCGTGATTTTTTGTAGCCTATATGTTAATTCAGCTTTTAAACTATCCCCGTACAAACTTGCGGACAAATGCGTTCAGTAGTTTTTGCGTGAAAGAGTAACAAACATCCATCCAAACATACTCACAATCTTTCGCGTTTATAATATTAGTAAGGATTATAGCCAGTCTCCTGTTAAAGTACATAGTGTTTATTATTTTTCATTGAAAAAAAAAACTGTTTTCTAGGTTTTTTTTTCTAACATCATCAGCGTCTACTGCTGACATTGAGGGGAGTTTCGCCATGAAAGTCACATCATGTCACCATGCTTGTATTATGTTGCAACATACAGAGAAACACTGCAATACGTTCTTTCCGAGTCACAGAGTTTAATCCCTCAAGCGGACCCGGAAATAAATCTTTGTTTTCACACAATTATTTACTTGGTCCAGCGTGGAAATCGAAATCACGACCTCCGAGACAAAGAGACTATTGTTAGCTAAAAATATTGAACATTTTTACATTATTATAAACCAGTCCAGACAAAACTTTAATCTGTATTTAATATTCATTTCTAATACTACGCAAACATACTTGTGTTCCTTAAAATACATATAAGCTACGAACACGTAGCTTATATTTTATTGGCTAAAGATTCGCAGTTGTATTAAACTAATATTAATACTACTGCCGTGAAATATGATAATTATTATATATGTATAAATTACCAAGCATATTGCTTAAAACTTAAACTAAAAACCACGTGCTAAATATATTTAATCTGTGGTCACAAAACTTTTGTCATTGTCACTGAAATATGATAGAAGTTTGTTGTTTGTGGTAAAACTCTGAAATCCTACATTTCTAAATGCTAAATATAGCCTTATTTGTGTTAGGCATACCTGTTAATTTATAGTTTTACACGTAAAAGGTTTAAATTGTCGTAGTCTGATAATAATATTACCTTGTACAAATATAATTATGGCACCATTATCTATTGTTTGGCGCGAAAACACTATAGTATAAATTAATTATGTACTTTTTTTTTTAACTCCATGAATAATAGAGTGGAATATTTTTTTTCTTAAAAGACCATGGCAAAAAAGTGCTGGTTTATTTTTGACAGTAATTATGTTTTTCGTGTCAGTAAAATTTGCTTTATCACCAATTCGCGTAGACCTCGCAATTTAACACCGAGTTGCAACTTTCCACGAGATGGAAAACCGTTGTCGGGCTTTCTATTGACTATCCGTCTCACTAACTTTCTTACTTTATTTTCTTACGAGAATAATCTTTATGGTTCACTAAAAGTGCTTTCAACCTAGCGGGAAATTTATTTTTTCTTTTTTGTCTTGCTACTTCGTTTTTTCTTGTATAAATAAACGTGGGGATTAGCAATCTTCGTTTAAATTGCTTTTTAGCGTTATTAAAATGTATGGAGGGTATATAATTATTCTTGCAGTTTTCTATCCGTGAGTGTAGAACGACTTGTATATTAAGTAGTATAAAGTTTTTAACGTGAAACTGTGTAGGTAAATTAAGCTTCTTTTATGTATTTGTTAACTGATTTTCTGAAATCGTGGATATTTTAAGCGTATGTAAGGTTATATCGGAGAATGATATTAATCAATTAATGGATATTGTCAATGAATGTTAACTAGGTGTAGGTACATAAAATAAAGTCGCTTCCCGCTGTTTGTTTGCCACTATGTATGCTTAGATCTTTAAAACTACGCAACGGATTTTGATGCGGTTAATTTTTAATAGATAGAGTGACTCAAGAGGAAGGTGCATATGTATAATACATCAGAAATGCACCCGTGCGAAGCCGGGGCGGGTCCCTTGTTAATATTAAGACAGTATTGAATGAAGGCTACTTGCCCCCTATAGTAAACTTCAAGATTTAAGACCTTCGAACAGCCATAGATTTCAACCGCCATATTTATATTCGCGCTGTTTCTGGCGGCACTCAAGACAGTATGCTTTAAGCAACTTACGCGTTTGTAATATTAGTAAAGACTATATTATAAATACTATCCTGTTAAAGTAGGTACAGTCAACCAATGAGATAGGTTTACACCGTCAGTATCATATAGTTTTATTATTAAACTAATATAAAGATTCGTAGTATTAAACTAATATAACTAACTCTAGTTATTTAGTTTAATCTTAATTGTAGTTTAAATTAGAGATGGGCCGACTATAGTATTTGCCGACTAACCGACTAGCCGACTAATCAGTTTTCAAAATGCCGATTAGTCGGCCGACTAATCGGCAATGCCGATCATTCTAATACCTACTTTTCGGAGCTGTTGGGGCTTTTTCGTCATCACCCGGCTTAGTAATCGCGCGGCCGCTGAGCTTAATTACTGACTGATTAATACTTTCCTATGTTGTAAAGACAGTAACTTTAGATAACTACTCTAAGTAATGTTTATAAGTTATAAAACAAGTACCTACAAATTATTTGTTTAATTTCATTTTTTATGAACCGATTATAATCGGCATATTTTGCCGAATAGTCGCCAACTACAAAAATGCCGAATAGTCGGCTTTCCCGACTAGTCGGCCCATATATAGTTTAAATCCTTATATTTTAATATGATAAGTAAAAACTGTAAAATGTTAACTAAGTGTCGTAATATCAAACGTTTTCTGTAATCGTCTCGGTACCCACAGGAAAGGCTTGCCTAGTGTGGGGCCAAAGGATAAGATCCATACATTGTTAATTTTCTGGCAATAAATAGTTTTTATTTATTATTTATTTAATATATAAAAGTCATGTCATGTCACCACGATTGTATTGCTTGGCTAATCCGGCACTTAGTACTATAGATAATTATTGACTACGTAGTTTCACATGATGCAAAAAGTCAATAAATTAATTAAACAAGCATTAAGTTATAGTCGATGCTATTATGCTGCTATGCAGTTTTATGGGAAAATAAAATTATACACTATCCATTGTACGTCTTGCATATGTTTTTCATCCTGACTATCTTAAATACATCAGCCCCAAAGCAATAAATATTTACATTACACGTCCATCATCATATATTGTACGTAACTACCTTAACAGGTGCTCAACGGCCATCAAAGTATTTCGTTAAGGACAGAAATTAATCATCCTACACAAACCTTTTCCCTCACAAATTGTTGCCATAACAAAAAAGCCTAATTGGCTGTATAAAAATGTCCCGCGTTCTTTCGTTATAAAGTATTTTGCGGAGCATTTTATTTGCAATTATTAAAAAAAAAAAGCAAAATGGCCGGTGTTGCCACGTCGATTATATTATACTAGAAGTTCTGAAGTCGTTTTATGAATATATTTTTACAGTTTTACACAAGTTGTTCCAACTTTGTTAATTACTGAAACCATAAAGCATTTAAAGTTTGCGACTCTTTTAGTTGGACACAGTTTCATGTAAATGAGTAAAGTTTATTTCTGAAAAAAAAGATAAGTAATAAAAGAGAAGGATTTTGGAACTGGTACAAATAAGTTGTGTTATATTTTTTATTAATAAGATTGCAAGAGTTTTCACTTAGCTATTAGATAAATCACTCAATAACACCATTCTGACCATGGGTTTAAGTACATTTGCTTGGTATTCCGCTCAAGTAATAGACTAACTAAACTAAAAAACTAACTGCCGCTAAAACCTGGATACTCAATTACTGAAACTGAACGAAAGAGTTTTATTTGCAGGGTCTTAGAAGTTGTTGGTTTTAGCTAGCAAATTTATGGTTTTCACACTTCTATTCTGCAGTATAACAATTCTAAAAATCTTTAAAGTCTTCAGTACACAATCCACCCCACCAGCGACTACCCTGAGCAGAGGTCCAAGCCCTATAAAGGGCGGCTTCTTGCGCAGGTTGCTTAATTTGTACTTTAAACCATGTAGTAAGGGTGGAGTACTATATGCCTATGCCCGAAATAGCAAAAAAACAAAAAAAAAACGTTTATTTTTCTTAAATAGTTGGCAGATTTTCAAGATGGCAACCCTAGACATTATTATTTTCAATGAACACAATTGAATACTTATGTTCAAACAATTAGACTTTTTCTAATGATCTTCAAAAGGATATGCTTAGCGAAGTAGTGTACCATCGATCACAGACTTAAGCATTGTCATTTGACAGTAGGTAATAGACGCGCCGCTATTTTTCCCGAGGCCTTTCATTACTTGCCTTTTTAGGTAATGTTATTTATCATAAATACTTGTCATTAATCAACGTATATCAATAAGTTATTTGTACTATTATCATAAAGTTATATGTCTGTATAAATGTATGTTTATTGCTTATTTTTATCGTCCTGTCGTGTATATAAAATATACGATTACGAAGGCTTCTTCAGGTAAATTATTTAACGATAGATTAGGTTCATATTTGCGATTAAAAGACTCTTCAGTGCAACTCCAATCATCTAAGAATATAGCTCGAAACTTAACGTCACTGTCAAATCAAATTCTGTTTTTGAAAAATAAATTAAAAAGTATTTAATTTACAAAATTACGTTTCTCATTCGAATTTGTACGAAAATCAATCGATTCAAATGAGCCAATCATGTATTCGGAAATCATTTGAAACTTAGGAGTTTGAACCAATGATTAGTTAATTTCAACATTGATAACTCCTTGATAATAATTTTGCTATATCTATATAATTAAAAATGAAACGCCCAAAATATAATAACGGTTTAACCCATTTGGTTAATTCTTTTTGTATTTTTTTCGTAATTATGGGCATAAGTTTTCGAAACTAGGGCTTAATATATTAATAGAAAAACTGTCAATGAAAAATATAAATATAATTAATAAATTACCAATAGAAATAAAAGATCTTTCACCAAATAGCTTCTAAACTGCTTTAGATAAATGGCTTAACAAAAAATATTTCTATTCTATTGACGAATATATCCAGGTCAAAGAAACCAAGTAAATATGTACTTCAATACTTGTACAATATATTTTAATGTATTTATTATATAATATTAAAATATATATATAGTATTTAAAATACAATACATATTGAAATTGTATTGAAATTTGCATGCATGGTAAAATGGTAATACATTTCAGATCTTAACAATTATTTTCTAGATAATTCGCTATATTATAGCATGCAAATTTCAATATTGTATTGAAATTGTGCAAATAAACATTCATTCATTTAATGACACTAAAATGTTAAATAGAAAATGTTCCAAATAGGTTTGATTCATTACAATAACTAAATCCTTTTTTTTCGACCTGTAGTTCTATCTACATTATGGTAGTAACATTCCAACGCGGCAGGTTAAGGGGGTGGAATCCATTAGCTTTCAGTCGGGCTTAAGACTGGATATGTATTATTCGAGACATACCGGATATCGAATAATATCGATATCCATTTAGGAATGTATACGTGATCCGTGTACGAACTGAGATACGAGAACTAAGTATTAAAGGTATCACGTATTAAAGGTATTTGTGGGAAAAAAGACTTTAAGCAAAGACCTTAGAGCAGAATTGGAACTTTATAATAATGTTTTTAGAATTTATATTAATATATAAAACTGAAGAGTTTTTTGTTTGCTTGAACGCGAAAATCTCAGGAACAGCTAGTCCGCTTTGAAAAATTCTTTCAGTGTTAGATAGCCCATTTATCGAGGAAGGCTATATTTATTTATAAAGGAACTACGGGGACGGATTTTGCTACTTATCGGGCATAAAGTCGAGTAGGGTTGCAGCCATATCAAATACTAACTGTACTTAGTGTCGCTCGTATGTACTAAAATTGTATGTGTATTTTGCAAAATTTTCTTCTATAAATACCTTGTCCCCATAATCACAATACGAGTATACACAGACACAATAATCATACTCCCTCGCCCTCCCGACCATTAGTTTGCTAAGAACCTTCCGATGCCCTCGTAGACCCGAAGTCCGAGAGGCCCGCGAACTGTAAAGTAGAGCGACAGTTGCACAAAACTCCCCTAAAGAAACTAAAAGCCATAATCCCTGAATCTCCCCGTCAGCGACCGCCCTGAGCCGAGGTCCAAGTCCCACAGAGGACGCCCTCTTGCGCAGGTTGCTTTGCTTGTAGTGTTTAAACCATTTAGCTAGGCCGGAGTTCTGCTCGCCTTTATGCCCGGTGAAGTAGCAAAATCCTAAGGGCAAAATACATATGTCCGTTCGAAAAAAAAAACAGTAGTCATATTACGATACGACATTGCTCAAGTGGTTCTCAAGGTGTGCGGATACATAGATTTTGGCGATTCGTATTTATTTATCCGTAGGTATATCGTATCATCAGCAGCCCGTATAATGTCCATTGCTGAAACATGTTCATCATCGTACGTTATACGGTCCTCCACTCGAGGGAGAGTTTTTACCATAGTCACAATGCAGGCGGGTTAATGACCGCACATTCTGATCTCCAACTGCCCTCCATCAAGCAGTGGATGAAAGAGGCGTCGGTACGCTTCTTTGAATCCGCGGCTCAGCACCCAAACCCGTTGGTTGTTGCAGCATCTGACTATAGGCCTTTGCCCACAAAGCGTCGTAAACACCGTCGGCCTCGGGGCGTCCTAGACGACCCGGACGACGAAATCACAACTTACCAACTAGCAGTACAGAGACTGCAAGACACTAGCACCACTACACAGAGACCACTCTATCCGCCGGAGAAGAGTGCGCCCGCGAACGCGACGCGTCCCCTTAGTTTGCTAAGTACCTTCCGATGCCCTCGTAGACCCGAAGTCCGAGAGGCCCGCGAACTGTAAAGTAGAGCGACAGTTGCACAAAACTCCCCTAAACTAAAAGCCATAATCCCTCAATCTCCCCGTCAGCGACCGCCCTGAGCCGAGGTCCAAGTCCCACAGGGGACGCCCTCTTGCGCAGGTTGCTTAGTTTGTAGTGTTTAAACCATTTATCTAGGCTGGAGCTCTGCTCGCCTTTATGCCCGGTGAAGTAGCAAAAGCCTCAGGGCTAACTACATACTTAAAAAAAAAAAAAAAGTTTAATGACCGCAGTATTATGTTGTAACACTTGGAAATGCTGCTGCCCATTGCCTGGTATACGATTGTTATAGTTGATGTTACACCAGAGACCAACGGCTTAACGTGCTTTCCGTGGCCCAGAGGGTAGACCCTCAACCAACCAGACCCGGAAAGAAATCTATCATTTTACACTAAGATTTCTTGTCCGGCGTGGAGATCGGACCCACGACCTCTGAGATTTAAAGCGAAACTTATACTGCTACGCCAATATATTTTTTCATCAACCTCAATTCACATCATGAACTCATCAATTAGTTATTTAATAAATTATGTTCATTGCTTTATAATGTAATTGAAGCAATCACCAATTATACCAATCCATTTTGTTCTTTCATTTATTCCAGATAATTGGTGTAATTATAACGATGTTTTATAATGTACATAATTATTGTTCTTTTGTTTTGTTGGATTCGTTCTTTTTTTTAATAACTTCTCTTTTTCTTGGCAGCCGAGTTGTAATGGCACTATATTTAAATATAGATATTTGTTATATTTATTTACTCTGATATATCATTTTTATTGTTACAATGAAGCTGCCGCAGTCCAATGGCCGGTTCGATCCACTCGTAACACAAGCATTTTTAGCTTAGCACGAGGGGTTAACCAGAATACCAGTAGATTCATATCCCACCGCCAGCGCGCGAATACGCTGCAGCGGCGGTGGGAATGCGTAAATGCATTTCCCTACGGACAACAGAAAAAAAAGGGGAAACAAAATCTCTGCTAATAATATTTTAAAAACTAACTCTATTAGTAGGTATCTAGTAAATTGTTGTCTATATATTACATACTAATAGTATTTTTTTTTAAATTCATTAATTTACTTATTTTTACCTTTTTATCATTATAACATATTTAGTCTGTAGTCTATGGGTATATTGTTGGATGACCTTAAAAAAAAAATGGAAACGAATAGTGACTAAATATTGTAGGAGCCGTAGATTACGGCACCAAAAGTTGAGATGATATTGTTTTAATAAAATTGAAAAGTTAAAAATCATTGGAAAGAAAATGGAATTACGCTGACGTAAAAAAGCAAAAGAAAATTATCAATGACATGCAAATCATTTTTTTAGCTGTCACTGTTTTTGGTGTAACAAAAAAAGTTGCCACACTATTATAATTTCCTTAAAAACAAACTTAATTTTAAAAACTAAAGCCTGCCATGTAACTTTGTAAGCTAATTAATTAAATACTGAAGGAAAATGCTTTCGCAACCTGCTTTATGTTTATCTACTCTCGGGTAATGGAATTAGCTAATAAATAGAAGAGGGAATCTTTTACGTCTGAACACATTTCTTTGACATTTACTTCTCATGCATATACCCGACTAGAGATTTATCAGTTATCTACAAACCCAGATCCCGTGGATCTTAATCAAGTATTACATTTAATTAAGATCCTGAAAAGGGCCCTTTTTGTTTGTAAGTAACGTTAAAACAATACGTATACACGCATATTCGACAATGCTCACGTGGTTTAGAGGCGCGCTTTCGAACCCCGTTTAACCACCGAAACCGTACAGGGTGTGGCCCTGTCGTTTCAGCGCTTAGACGACGTCCATAGCGGTAACGGTCTTCCTCTTGGCGTGCTCGGTGTAGGTGACGGCTTCACGGATACTTTCTCAAGGAACACCTTGAGCACACCACTGGTCTCTTCGTAGATCAAACCGGAGATAGTTTTACACCGCCTCTACGAGCCAGACGACGGATGGCGGGCTTGGTGATACCCTGGATGTTATCACGAAGCACTTTCCTGTGGCGCTTGACTCCTCCTCCAAAAATGTTACCTTATCCATATAAGGTCACATGTTAATGGTGTTATATTGCCACAGAAGCACAAATTTTCTCAAAAAACTAATAGTCCACTGCTGAACATGCGCCTTCCCTTCAAGACACCTTTTTAATCCAGATTCATTGAGTGATTATGCCGTATTGATAACCATGCTGGGCTGGCTGATTGATGATTCCAGTAAGATGGTAGTAGTATCTTTGAGCTGATAGATGCTGCTGACTATTAGGTGTATGTCCCTTAGTCACCTTTTACGAGACCCATAGGAAAACTTTATTATTTTGTTTTAACTGATCTTGGCTTCTTTCATCTTGGCATAAAATATATCCGACTAGTTTTACCTTCAAGCCCCGATCCCAAGGGTCTTATTAAAATATAATATTTCTGGATAACGTAATATTTATATGGTGAATGATGGTAAATGGTACCATCCACTTAGGTAGCTAGAGAAATCTGTAGGTTAGCTAGGCTAGGCTCCTCGCCGGACAGACCGAGGACCGCGTTGGCCCCCTGTCCCAATCCGATGATCCAGTGCCTGTAGTCCGTGCCAGTGATCACTCCCTCTTTTTTATATTATTATTGTTACAGTAATATTTCTTTCATAGCATTAGCGATGCCCTGAGCCGTGGTCCTAGCCCATTAAGGGTGCCCCCAGGCGTGTGTCGCTTATACGTAAAAATATTGTTTAAAGACGAGCCTCTTTCTATAGAGCTAAATTATATTAAGATTTTGATTAAAGAGGTAATTATTGTTGTAACTATACATATGACGTGACGCTGGACTGACAGACAAGTCATTAGCTAATCCGCAAAAGACTTTAGTTGCGATATTTTTGTATTTAATTATATTAATCATATTTAATTGTATATAACTGACAAGTGCTAGTGTGTGTAAATACCTAAGTGCTGAATAAATATCGTTTAATTCATATACTGGCAAATAAATAATTTGATTTGATTTGATTGAAATATTTCGACAGTTGCATAATACTCTTCAAAAAAACTAAAAGTCTAGTTTTTTAACCATTTAATGAGATTCGAGCCCTTTGTGCCCGGAAAAGTATGAAAAAGCTTCGTTAATAACGACTTAATCCCGTCCAAAAATATCATCATCTCTGCATCCACTGATGATACTTGGCCTTCCTCGATATTCCCTCTGTATTGTCAAAGTGGAACGTTTGGAAGATAGGTTGGTGGCCGCATTATCACCAACCTGTCTCTGCATGTAAACGCAGCCCGTCGCAGGCTGGAGCTCTGCTCGCCTTTATGTCCGGTGAAATAGCAAAAGAGTAAAAAAAGTCACCTATTATTATTAAACGATTGCCATAGATGATGTAACGATTATCGGAACCTACGGCTCAACGTGCTTTCCGCGGTAGTCCTTGGAAGATAGTCCCTCAACCAACCAGAGCATCTTTGATTTTACACAAAGATATTTTTTTTACCATACCATGTTCTTTTTTCACCTTTTGGATAAATATGTTATGTATCGAGTTGATAACGTCGACCGACCTATTTTCACCGTCAAGCTAACAGAAAGTATTGCGTCATAAACAAGACGGAAAGCTTTAATAAGAATGCTAAGTTCCTTGAAGAGTGCAGCGGAAATGAAAAAAGTATTTTACATAGTGAAGGATCTTTATTGGGTTAGTAAAAATATACTATGTAGCAAGCATTTCCATAACTAAAAGCCACATTACTAACAACTGTTAATGGATAAAGTTACAGCAATGGAAGCACCTCTCGAAAGAAATAAATGTTATACAACCATTACTACCCCTACACCCCCTCCACCTCTTAAGGCTTAAAAACTACCCTTTCGTACACAATACAGCCCATTACAACTAATGTAATAGATTAAACAATAGATTTATAAGTCCATTCAGCCTGCCCTGAGCCATTAAACACATTGCCGATAAATCTACAAGGTAAAACACAAGGAAAGTAAATACTAATAGTATCTAACAAAAACCTTTTGTTATGTATTTTCATTAGAACAACATTATCTAATTAAAATGTATTTAATAGAACATAGTTTTCTAAATATATTTTTAGCTAGGTGGATAAACATTTGTTAATTAGCTTCCTAAGAACTTTCCGATGCCCTCGTAGACCCGAAGTCCGAGAGCCACTAGCTGCGCCCGCGTCACTCTGCTCCAGTGGGTAGAAGCGTGATATTTTGTAAGCTATATGTTAATCCAGCTTATAAACTATCCGCGTGCAAACTTTCAGCCAAATCATCAACATACATCCATACATTTTTCTTACAAACTTTCACTTTTATAATAGTAGGATTTAAGGAGCCCTGCTCGCCTTAATACCCGGTGAAGTAGCAAAAGCCTCGTGACTGCCTGCATAAATGTTCCGATGGCTACAAAAATCGTATCAAAAATACTAAATTATTGCACGCCAAAATGGGTTAGACTAAAAACTAACTTAAGTACTAAATTAGTTTAGTTAGTAGTTCATAATATTGAGTTGAGTAACGGCAGAGTCAGAGGGTAGGCTGCTACTTCCTGTGAAAAAAAAAAACTTTAACCTAACCTAAATGAGTCGGACTGATCTGACACGGTAATATTATCTATTATTACAGTGTCTCTGAGGTGGAGAAAAACAACCTTCACATACTAATACTGACCACACATTGGTTGCCGGGAACGCGAACGTCGAGCTCGCAAGCCCGTCACTCGGCCGATGTCCGCATGTGAGCATGTCACACATTTGAAGACCGAGCACTTTTTTTTTGATTGAGCTCCAGTCTAGATAAATGGGTTAAACACTACAAACTAAGCAACCTACGCAAGAGGGGGTCCCCTGTGGATCTTGGACCTCGGCTCTGGGTGGTCGCTGACGGGGAGATTGAGGGATTATGGCTTTTAGTTTTTTTAGCGGAGTTTTGTGCAACTGTCGCTCTACTTTACAGTTCGCGGGCCTCTCGGACTTCGGGTCTACGAGGGCATCGGAAGGTTCTTAGTAAAGGTCGGGTGGGAAAGACCGCGCACTCTCAATGTGGAGTGTGGAAAATCATTAAGTTTAATTTATTCAATTTTTATTACCCAGTAAAGGTGCGTATAATGTGCCTGTTAAAGTATATGTTGCATATATCTATTAAATTCTACGATGGTAATACTATAACAAGTAATATTGGAGGTAACAGATGTAGCCTATGGAGCCTGTAATGGAAGGTTGATAACGCTCTCACTAACTACACTTAACAGTAAAGAGAAAAATATGAACATGGGCGTGGTGTAAGCACTCGAAAATGAAATGACATTTGATTTTTTTTAATTTTGAATAACTACTTTACGGAAAAGGTACTTATTTGCGCACAAAATTGCGGCGCATTCCGTTCGGTTTTAACTGTATGTAGATATATAAGTCAGTTATAGTATTATAAACATATAAATTCTATTGGAATATATATATATATTGCAGCCATCTAGTCAAATCAGTCATGCAATGGGACGGCCAGCCCGCGAATAAAACACCAACATTTAATTGAATGCCTAGGCCAATCGTTAATTGAACTAACATCACCTAACATTTAAGTAATTGGCTTTGAGTTTGGCGTAAAACGAGGCAGGTGATTTAAATTAAGTTTAGGTTTAGGTTTTCTTAAACCACCCAAAATCAACGATTTGGCTAGTGGCCCTTTAGCCATTTTATATAATCCTTTGAGTTTCGCTAACGTAAAATCAGGGAGGTGGTATTTTTTTTATTTTCCCAAAATCAACGAATTGGCTACTGTCCTTAAGCCATTTTATTGATATATACAATTGAATGGCCTATCCAACTAGATAGCTGTGACATACACAAATTAGTCACAGAACAGTCTCAACTATATTGACATTCATGGAATTAACTTTTATTACATAAAACTCGTAAAATATAACGCAATATCTTAATTGACTGCCAATTTGCGCCAATCAATGGCGAACCAACGCGTTTGAAATCAACGTAAAATTTGTATTCGAAATGTAAAACATACATTTTTTTTGTATAGAACAAGAACAAAAGAACCTTTTGATTTATTTACCGAACTTTTCTTCGTTCTTTTTGTTCTTTTGTATAATGATTAATTAGTTACTTTTAATTGTGAATATTGTCAAAGTAAATAAACTTAATCCCATACAGTTTAACAATAATTTAATAAAATAATACTGTATTTTATAGAGCAATAAATTTTAATAAAGAATGTGACATAAAATAATTTAAATAATCTTGTGGCAATAGTGCAGGCGCTGTCAACTTGTCATTGTCGCGTCGGAAACTAAAGTAATTTGAAGCGGAAATTTTTTTAAATGGCTATTTAATTCTATTTTTAATTTATTGAAATAAGCAAGCTGTCTTCTCAATTTGACAGTTCCAAATAGCAAGCCTGTTTAATTTTTTTTTATTAAATGGATATTTCGATTTGTTAGTTTTATCAGAGACTATATAGTTGATATTATATAGTCTCTAATAAAACTATTATAGTTAATAACCAAGTCACTTCCCGCTGTCTCTCAGACTCTGTCCCTTTGTATGCTGAGATCTTCAAAACTACGCATCGGATTTTGATGCGGTTTTTTTTAATATATAGAAAGATTCAAGAGGAAGGTTTATATGAATAATACATCAGCATTGGACACGTGCGAAGCCGGGACGGGTAGCTAGTGTGCATATAAGATTATAGTATCATGTTTTAAAGATAACCGCTGCTCTCCATGTCCAGGAATACTATGGTGTGTATACACACATCATGAGAATCGAAACCAACCGCTTAACCTGCTTTCCGAAGCCCGGAGGACGGATGGAGGAGGAGGACAATATCGCATATAGTGGATAATATAAATACATTAAGAGATGAACAAATGACTAGTAAATTATGATACTAGATTCCCGCGCGCGATTTCACCCGCGTGGCCCCCGTTACCGTGTGAACTTCGCAATTAAAAATAGCTTATTTTACTCCTGGATAATGTAGCTTTCTAATGGTGTAATCATTTTTGAAATCGGTCCATTAGTTCCAGAGAGATGAGCAAACAAAAACAACTAACAAGCAAATCTCTTTATAATACCTATTAGTTTAGTTTAGCCACGCTATCACTAAACATACATGTCTCATTCCCATATAAAAAAGGCATTAAGTCTTATACAATAATATGCAAAGAAAAACCCTACTGATATTCTCCACCGATCATTATTGTAATACCACAGTATAACATTGTTAGTAGCGACAACGAAAAAAAAGAAAACATCTTTATTTTTGCCGCCCGTAAAAGTTTTTACTTTTTAACGAACCAATTTGTTTCGTTTGATATGATATGATGAAATAAACATTCATTATTTATGGTAGGAATGTTACGTTCTGGGGTTCGGTGGAGACAAAATAAAATTATAGAATTCTGATGTATGATTATATTTGACTAGATTCCCGCGTGAGGTTTCACTCGCTAGTCTTCCATTCCCTTTCGAACTTCAAATAGTAAATTTTCAGAGAATTTGGAGTAGACTTAAAATATTTTCCATTTACTATTTGCACCACGAATTCAATGAAATTTGAGTACATAAATCTCAAGTTTTATCAAAATTGTTGTTAATTTAAAGATTTTTCCATACAAACTTGCAAGCCCTATTACATCCTTACTTCCTTACTAATCCTTACTTCCTTACTATAATATTATAAATGTGAAAGTAACTCTGTCTGTCTGTCTGTCTGTTACGCAATCACGCCTTAACTACTGAAGCGATTTAAATGAAATTTGGTACAGATATAGTCTAGAGCCTGAGAAAGAACATATATAATATTATAAATGTGAAAGTAACTCTGTCTGTCTGTCTGTCTGTTACGCAATCACGCCTTAACTACTGAAGCGATTTAAATGAAATTTGGTACAGATATAGTCTAGAGCCTGAGAAAGAACATAGGCTATATTTTATTATGAATTTCCCACGGGAACGGGAGTTACGCGGGTGAAACCGCGCGCGGGAAGCTAGTTATCTATAAAACATAAAACTCTATGTAAATTGTAGACATTCATTTTTAAGTAAATATGAATCTAATTCTAAATATTCTGTAAATTTTTCAAGTTTCTACTTCTTGTCGTTGTTAAGATAAAATTCGCGTTTGTTGTATAGGTATTTATATTATTACAACGGCATCAGAAGTATTTCATCGGTGAAAATTTCAACTGTCTAGCTTTTACTGTTCGTGAGATACTGCTTAGAACAGACCACTCCATACCTTCCTGTGTATATCCATCCATCAGGAATGTCCCTTAGTCACCAATAAATAGGGTTGCAAACTATTTTGTTTTGAAGAAAAAAGTATATTTAGTTGTGAGAATAATATTGAACAGTATTAAAAAAAAATGAAGAGTACATGTCTACTTGATGATGAATATTTGATACTAGCGACCCGCCCCGGCTTCGCTCTTAAATCACTCTATCTATTAAAAAAATCTGCATCAAAACCTGCTGCGTAGTTTTAAAGATCTAAGCACTAAGGACGGACAGACAACAGCAAGCGACTTTGTTTTACACTATGTAATGATAAAACATTTGTAAAATGTAGGTCAGCGTCTCAGACCAATACTTATAGTGTTAAGCACTTTGTACTCAAAACAGTATTTATTATTACTTTATGGCTGTTCTGGGTTCGATTCCCACCCGGGACAATTATTTGTGTGAACCACAAATAGTTGTTCTGAGTCTGGGTGTAGTTTGTGTCCGTGAAATGTATGTTTGTAAAGTCCCCCGCGACACAGGGATTTATTTCCCTAGTGCGGGAGTTGTCTTTTTAAAAAGAAAGAAAGAATAAAATTTTTTGTTCAACAGTAAAAAGTATAATGTTGTGAAAAATATAATACTGTTATTAACAGTACCTAAAGTAGGCAACCCTACCACTAAGGGACATCTGATGGATGAACAGCAGCATCTATTAGCTCAAAGCTACTCCGCCTGCCAAACGTGGTGATTATGGCAGTATTCTTCAACAAATGGTTTGCCGAGATCTGTTGTGAGGAGGCCCAAGTCCAGCGGTGGATGTAAACGAGAATTGCCAACCGTCCTGCTTTCCCACGACATGTCCTGGTGTTAGTAATGTCCTGGAAAGTCCTGTATAGTTTTTAAGAAGCGTCCTGGGTTTTTAAAGCGCCCTTATAAAGAAAAGTTTGTTGCAATTCGCGCGCCTATATGCGCGCCTACATTCTTATTACTTGAATTTCATTTACGCGTACTAAGACTATTTTTCTACATATTAATTGAAAATTAGATAGTCTATTAATGCATCCTGTTTCAAAAAAAATGTCCTGGTTTTTTTAAATGTTGGTTGCCAACCCTAACGTAAACGATTGTTCAAGTTAAAGTTCAAAAAGTATATTGCGCAATCCAAAAAACACGTTTGCAAAGTAACCGAATACAACTAGGTGTGTAACTTAATCCTTGAAACAAAATTCGGCTGCTAGACTTCCGTCAACAAAATATGAAGGTCGGGAAGTTAATTTATTACTTAATTTCCTTTGTGAAAGTTCTCAATGTAAACAAATTGTTCTGTAATCAGGAACAAGAGTTATTGGTGTTACATCTACTTGTATAAACGATAAAAACATCACCTACAAAATATCAATAAATTTATTACTTCACTAGCTGCGCCCCGCGGTTTTACCTGCGTTACTCTGCTCCAGTGGGAAGGAGCGTGATGTTTTGTAGCCTATATGTTAATCCAGCGTATAACCTATCCCGGCGCAAAATTTCAGCCAATTACGTTCAGTAGTTTTGGCGTGAAAGAGTAACAAACATCTATCCATCCATCCATACTTACATATTTACGCATTCCCTCTGCAGCTGCAGCGTATTCGCGCGCTGGCGGTGGGATATGTAAGACTCGCCCTCTCCATAGCGTGGTATGCTAACTCATACCACGAGGACCCTACACAACTAAAACCCCCCGGACACTCCTTTGATCCGCCGTTGGCGAGGGCCGGGCACGCATAAGCAATCTGGCCCAAGCTTTCCGATGCCCTCGTGGACCCGAAGTCCGAGAGTTAAGACAGTTGCACAAAATTCCCCTTAACAACTTAAAAGTCACAAACCCTCAATTCCTCAGTCAGCGACCGCCCTGAGCTGAAGTCCAAGTCCCACAGGAGGCGCCCTTACAGGCTTGTGGTTGCTTAGTTTGTAGTTCATAAACCACTAGCTGCGCCCCGCGGTTTTACCCACGTCACTCTGCTCCAAAGGGTCGGAGCGTGATATTATGTAGCCTATATGTTAATCCAGCTTATAAACTATCCGCGTGCAAACTTTCAGCCAAATCCATTTAGTAGTTTTGGCGTGAAAGAGTAACAAACATCCATCCATCCATCCATTCTTACAATTTTCGCGTGTAAAAGATTAGTAGGATAGGATTTAATAGGAATGGAGCTATAATCTGGTGCCCTGGCCAAATGAAATAGCAATGGCCTCGACTTTTTAATTTAAAACTAAACAGTATTTTTCGCCATCATAAAGAATGATAATTTTACGAAACCTTGTTTAATGATTTATTAACTAATTTGTTTTTCTCATAATTAATTTTGTGTTCATTACAAAAATAACCTTGTTTAATTATGCATGATAAATAGGTATTTGTATAAAATCTTCACGATATTCTTAAACTGATTAACATCTTACAAATTTTACAGCATTATTTTAATGGCTATTATTTAGAAAGTAGCTCAATTCATCTTCATCATCATCATCAGCCCGTATAACGTCCACTGCTGAACATGGGTCTCCTCCCGAAAGAGGTTAGTTGCCATAGTCACCACGCTTGACATGTATTATGTTGTACCACGTAAGAAAACGCTGCTGCCCGTTCCTTGATATACGATTATTATAGATGATGTTATAACAATCGGGTCCAACGGCTTAACGTGCTTTCGCACGGAGAGTAGTCCCTCAACCAACCAGACCCGGAAAGAAATCTTAGAATTTACACAAAGATTTTCTGTCTGGCGTGGGGATCGAACCCACGACCTCCGAGATTTAAAGCGAGCCAAATACCGCTACGCTACGGAGGTTCGACATATGTTACGAAACCTTGTAACTATAATTATTTATTAACGTATTTATTTTTCTCATAATTAATTTTGTGTTTATTACAAAACAAAACACTGTTTAATTATGCATGATAAGTAGGTATCTGTAAAAATCCTTCACGATATTCTAAAACTGATTAACTTCTTTTTGATGGCTATTATTTAGAAAGTAGCGCAATTCATAAATCATGAATTGAAACATAAACTATTATTTTTATTAAATCATAAAAGGTAAATAAAATGATGTTTTATATTGCGGCTACCGTACCGCGGAGGTAGAACTGAAATGGTTCACTATAAAGTCATATACAACTGTAAAATGTCCATCACGCTATGTCGCATATCGTTGCGTGTACTAAATTTATGTTTGAAATTTACTAGCAAGCAATAATTTAAGTATTGACTACCATATAATTTTACATTTCATACTCAAGGACGAAAAGTTTAAGTCGAAGTTACAGGAAAAATTAATGCCTCCGTATTACGTCTTGTTATTGTAATATTCAAGCACGTCGGACCACTGCTTGATTCGGAGTGTGGTGCCACTCATGCGTCGACCGCGGTCTCGCATTGCGGGCTGCCGCCGTGTTTGGCACTTCAGGTCAGCGGACTGGGATGGGATGCGGACCTTCTTTTCATCCTACCCATGGAAACAAATTTGCTTCTCGCTAGAGGATCCCAGTGCAACTGCCGACTCCGTCGCTGATGTGGTGCTGCAGGGCATGGAACTCTTTATTCCTAGCTCTTCAGTGCCCGTTGGTGGCGGGTCCCAGCCCTGGTTTGTTTCTTCTTGCAAACTGGCATCTAGCCAAAAGCAAGAAAAATTTCAAGCCTGGGTCGATGCGGTAGCAACTGGGAATCCGAAAGCTGACCAGATAAAAAAGGAGTATAATTTTTCTTCCAGATCCCTCAAAAGAGTCCTAGCCATGGCAAAGGCAAAGCACATCGGCAGAATTGGCGAGAGATTGGCTCGTCTTCCTTCAGGCACACGTGCTTTTTGGTCTCTCGCTAAGGCTGTCGAAGGGAATTTCTGTCGGCCATCTTTTCCACCTCTGCGCAGGGAAGGTGATACGTTGGCTCACGATGCAAAAGAGAAAGCCGATCTTCTGGGCTCTCTTTTTGCATCCAATTCCACTTTGGATGACGGGGAGAAACCACCGCCAACCATTCCACGGTGTGACAGTACTCTAGTAGACATTCGGTTTACTCAAAAATCCGTCCGAAAAGTACTTTTCTCTCTGAACATCCACAAGTCCAGTGGGCCAGATGCTATCCCTCCTATTGTGCTGAAAACATGTGCTCCAGAGTTGGCTCCTGTGTTAACGCGCCTTTTCCGACTTTCCTACAATACAGGGGTAGTCCCGCAAGCGTGGAAAACGGCTTTAGTGCACCCCATCCCTAAAAAAGGCGATCGCTCTGATCCGGGTAACTACCGGCCAATTGCCATCACCTCCTTGTTCTCAAAAATAATGGAAACCATTATTAATCGCCAACTTCTACGGTATCTAGAGGAACACCAGCTAATTAGTGACCGCCAATATGGATTCCGTCAGGGTCGGTCAGCTGGTGATCTTCTAGCCTACCTGACCCATCGTTGGGCGTTGGCGATTGAGAGCAAGGGGGAGGCCATGGCTGTGAGTCTGGACATTGCGAAAGCCTTCGATCGGGTGTGGCACAAGGCGCTTCTTTCCAAGCTTCCTTCTTACGGGCTGCCCGAGAAACTTTGCAGATGGATTGCCAGCTTCCTCATGGAGCGCAGCATCAAGGTCGTTGTCGACGGTTCATGCTCCGACTCTATGCCCGTGAATGCTGGCGTCCCACAAGGCTGTGTGCTTTCGCCAACCCTGTTTCTTCTGCACATCAATGACATGTTACAATCAGATAACATTCATTGCTATGCAGATGACAGTACGGTAGATGCCTCCTACTTTGGCCGCTCCAACATTTCTCGGGCACACGTCCTTGAGGGTCGGAACAAACTTGTGTCTGAAATTGAGACTACCCTAGACCAAGTCTCAAATTGGGGCCATCGTAACTTGGTCAAGTTCAATCCCCAAAAGACACAGGTTTGCGCGTTTACTGCGAAAAAGGCTCCCATTGTCATACCTCCTCAGTTTCAAAGCACTCCCCTTAATATCAGCCAGAGTATTGGGATTCTCGGCGTCGACGTCGAGAGTGACGTCAAATTTCGCGGTCATCTGGAAGACAAGGCTAAATTAGCCTCCAAAAAGCTGGGTGTCCTCGGCAAAGCCAGGCAGTATTTCACGTCGGCGCATCGCCTTCAATTGTATAAAGCGCAAATACGGCCGCATATGGAATACTGCTGCCATCTCTGGTCCGGGGCACCACAATATCAGCTTCTTCCTTTTGATCGCGTTCAACGTCGCGCAGCTCGAATCATCGCCGGCGACGAGGTTCCCACTAATCGGCTTGATCCTCTTACCTTGCGGAGAGACGTAGCGTCTCTTTGTATTCTCTACCGCATTTATCACGGGGAGTGCTCTGAGGAATTGTTCGAACTCATACCTGCCGCTGCTTTCCGCCTTAGATCCACTCGCCAGAACTTCCACCAACATCACCTGGATGAATGGTTGTCCTCCACCGTGCGTTTCTCGAGAAACTTTTTACCGCGCACGACCTCTCTGTGGAATCAATTAAAAGCGGAGGTATTTCCGATCCGGTATGACATGGCAACCTTCAAGAAGCGAGCCTATTCCTTTCTTAAAGGCCGGCAACGCACTTGCGACTCCTCCGGTGTTGCGAGTGTACATGGGCGGCGGTGATCACTTACCATCAGGTGACCCACTTGCTCGTTTGCCTCCCTCTTCTATAAAAAAAAAAAAAAAAAAAAAAAAGCGTAATTCCCGTTTTTTTATATAGATATCATCGCCCGTATAACATCCAATGCTGCTGAGCATGGGCCTCCTCCCGGGGGAAGGTATTTGCCATAGTTACCACGCTTGGTAGGCGGATTGGTGACCGCAGTATTATGTTGTACCACCCAAGGAAACGCTGCTTGTTAGTATACCAACGGCTTTACGTGCTTTCCGAGGAGGGTAGTCCCTCAACCAACCAGACACACTATATCTATATTATTATATTTCAAAATTGAGATTAATAAAATTCGACCACCGGCACCGGCTGTGGTTCCACCGTAGCCTAATTGGTTAAGGCATTAGAGGCTTAACCAAAGATGCAGGTTCAAGTGGTCAAATTTTCCATAAAGTGTTTAAAAAACCTTTAATAAATCTATATTATTATAAAAATATACTGAAATAAATATCATTTCAGTTTCCATCGGGCTCCACGAAGGCACCGTTGATATACTAACCATAATCAAAATTCAATAAAATTTTAAGAATAAGCTGACAGATCCCAGTTAAAAAAATTATACAGTCACAATATTTACATACAAATATTTGAATGAACAATGACTGTACAATTTTTTTTATTTATTCTAAGACTCATGTCCAATTTATTATAGTGTTCCATCAAAGATACATACTATTTTAAATCGCTGATTTAATGTAGATATATTTTACGACAGCGCACTATATCGTCATTGTTCAAAAATTATGAGACCGCTGACTCAATATGACGAGTATCGTTTTGGTATTGACAAAAGGTCTTGGTGTCACACAATGATGTTTCGACCAGTGTATGCATTCGCTGTCGGGAGGAAGGGTCGGGAGGACTGTCGACTGTCGGGAGGATGACTTCCCCCCGACCCTTAGTTTGCAAAGAACCTTCCGATGCTTGTAGACCCGAAGTTGGAGAGGCCTTGCTGCTGAAAAGTTAAGTAGATGTAAAAAAACTCATGAAAATTAAGGAGACCCCTTATGGGGCCGTCGCTGGCCGTAGAGGACCCTACGCCCCTGAGCCACACAGTAGACATTTTGCTTAATTTGTAATTTTTAAAACGTTAAATGAGGCTGGAAAAAAGTGCTCAAAGTGCTTTAAAAAGTGCTCAGTGAAATAGCAAAAGCTTCGCGGCTTACTACAAAACGATATGCCCGTCCGCAAAAAACAACTATAGCTGGATTTTATTATATACTCTATGACAAAATCATAAACAAAATAAACGTTTATTTTACTAGAAGACAGCACTTTCAACATGAAAGCACAAATATTGTCTTTGGCACTTGACTATGCAGTTATTTCAAGAAGTAGGACAAATATAATTTATTATTGGTGTCAATCTTCTGTCGCGTCAACCTACTTTGTTATTTTTCCTATGTTGTCTCAGTTATTTACTTAATTGTTAGAAATGTGAGTGTTATAAAGAATATCGCGTTTCAAGATGCCGTTATATTTTTATGCTGATCAATCATTTTTCGATCAATCTTTCGATCTTCTGCTTAGCAGACTATTTGACACTTCATCAGGTCCTTTGATTAGCAGAGTAGAGGCGAAATTATAAATATTAAGAAAGTAAAAGTATGAAATGAAATGAAAACGTTTATTGATAATGTAGACGAATCGATCGTACCTACTTATTATAAGTCAAATACAATGATACAAATATAAAAATTAAATAAAAAATCTTGACTAATTAATTAGTACACATTTCAACAGTCATGTTATTAAATAGAATTTAAATCTACCAATGTGGCATGTGATAGTCGCGTATTATAAATATAATTAGAATCAACCAGCGTGGGCTGGGATTCGGTCAGAAGCATAGAACGCGTCGCGAGCCTCGCCTTGCAAGGACGACCGTATAATTATGTACTTAGGAATATCTTAATCCTTAGTACAATCATTGTCATAACCTTACCACTTAAAGGTGTACCTTTAAAAATACCAAAGAAATTAAAGAAAATAAAACTTTAGATAGAAATCAAAAAAATATATGTAAAAATAGCTTAAATCAATTTTGCATCAAGAATACTACTTTTTTTTTTTAAATAAGTACTTACCAACTCGTTTATTAATCACATGTCATTATATTAAATAAGATAATTAATAATTTAAACCCTTTATTGTACTAACCTTTTCTATTGGGACTAAACCCACCTACACTCCCACCACTGCAACTCCTGTAAGCCAGGTTCAACAGTGGCACACAGTGAAAATGACAATGAGCACCGAGGCCCACCAAGTCCCGAGAAAAGTTTTAAAACTGCCTTAGGATATGCAACAAATTTACTCAAAAACAGATGGACAGCAAAAGGAAATAAAAATAAGGCAGTCTTAAAGGAGTCTTTTTACAACAAGATAGGCTAGTTGAAAATCACCATAGATGGGTAGCAGATGGGTAATGATAGTCATCATCATCATCATCAGCCCGCTACTGCTGAACATGGGCCTCCTCCCGAGGGAGGGTATTTGCCATCGTCACCAGGCTTGGCAGGCGGATTGATGACCGCAGTATTATGTTTTACCACACAAGCAAAGGAAGGAATTTACATAAGGATTTCTTGCGCGGCGTGGGGATCGATCCTCCGACCTCCGAGATTTAAAGCGAGCCAAATACCGCTACGCTACGGAGGGGGTAATGATAGTTATAGTGTGTTGCATTAAATCGATAGACATTGTTTACTAACAATTACCGCCTACAACGATATTTTTTTTTACCCGGAATAATGAATGATACCCTGTAGTGTTTATATTTATAAAGTTAGATATAACAAAGCTGTCGACAGACTGTTGATCTGGTTTAGGTTGGATGTACAGGCTCATTAGACGTGGTAGTGAGCCAGTGGTTAGTGTGCATAGGGCCCTACACGTCACGGGCGAGCCGTTTGCGAGAGCGGACGTGTTGATTCTAGCTACTGGTTATGTAACGAGTCAATACGTATAGTAGGGGAGCTGGTACCATTTCTTGGGTAGGTATTTAAATTGAAAGCTGAAAACTTACACTGTCACATACCTCTCCTATTATACCCCAACACGGAACTATAGGCCTGGCTGGTGAGTAACGGGGCTAAGACCCCCATTTTTTTTAAATGTTTATCTATAATATAAAAATGAATCGCAAAATGTGTTGCTAAGCGCATAAACTCAACAACGCCTGGACCAATTTGGCCAATTCTTTTTTTTAATGTTCGTGGAAGTTCAAGGATGGTTTTTACGGCGAGAAAAATTCGAATAATTGCCTGAAAACCTCTTAAAACAGCCTTTTTCTTTTTCACATACAAACGTTTTCTAACTAAAATGTAGAGTCAATTTGAGCTTTATTTTGTTAATTAAAAACTTGAATTTTTTGCCAAGATTTTTTAGGGTAGGGGTAGTGTAGGTTAGGGGTAGTGTAGGTTAGGGGTAGTGTAGGGTAGGGGTAGTGTAGGGTAAGGGTAGTGTAGGGTAGGGGTAGTGTAGGGTAGGGGTAGTGTAGGGTAGGGGTAGTGTAGGGTAGGGGTAGGGTAGGGGTAGTGTAGGGTAGGGGTAGTGTAGGGTAGGGGTAGGGTAGGGGTAGTGTAGGGGTAGGAGTACCGCATAAACGAAGTCTCTACGGCCCAGTTTATTTTATACAAATGTTTAGGTCTTTTATGTATCGATTGAGGCAGTATGAAGTCTGCCGGGTCAGCTAGTATTATTAATAATATTTTTGAGGCAAAAGCGGCCGTAGCCCAATGGCTATGGCGGACTAGTGATCTTGTGGTCGCCGGTTCGATCCCCACCCATTGCACTACCGACGTTTACCCACTCGTAACACAAGCATTTTAGCTTAGCACCAGGGGTTAACAAGAATACTAGTAGACTGCAAAACTCTGCTTGTAATCTTTTTTTATGTGTTGTAGTTTAATGTGTAAAGAAAGAATACAAAAACTAATAAGACAGACGACTTAGTCGGGATTTTAACATTGCCAGACGTATGCAAACATATTTTGCAAAAATATCTAAAAATGTATATGAGATAACATGACATTTTAAAAGGGTATTATTTACTTATAATTAAAAATAAGATTCTCGAAAAGAAAACGACTTTGCCTCAAATATAATTTTGCAAAAAAAAAATGTTAGGGGTCGAGTTAGCCCCGCTACTCATCAGCCATGTCTACAGTTCCGTGTTGGGATATAGTAGAAGAGGTATGTGATAAGTTTTCAGCTTGCCTCAAATACCTACCCAAAAATTGGTGCCAGCTCTCGGACTAATAGGTATTAAAGGGATAGCCCTGTATTAATACAAGTACTACCCCCTCATCACCATAACAACAAAATAGAGCACTTATCTGTTTGTATGTAATATTATATAATACGTGTTATTTGGAATCGAGGTCGTGACCTGATAACATAATGCAGTTTATTGAGGTCAGTGTCAAGGTCACTCGTGTACAAGTATTTTTAGCTGGCTGTACACACTATTTGGCAACTACATAAGTATCATACCTGTTTGATTGTAGGATGCAAACAATTAAAAATGATTTCCGTTGAAATATCTAATTTAACTTTAATTTGAAAATTATTTTCGCTCTATTAACAAACTAGCTCCCGCGGTTCTCCCGCCCCCGTAGGAAATTTCTCGATATATGGAATTTTTATGAAATGGGACCAGTAGTTCCTGAGATTAGCGCTTGCAAGCAAACAGCGACTCTTCAGCTTTATGCGTGCTTACGACGCTTTGAAATAATGAATTTATTCAGCACTTAGGTATTTACATACACTTGTACTTGTCAGAATCACAATGAAAAAGAACTGTAATTAATAGGTTATTATTCTTATTCTATGAATTAAACTACTTAGGTAACTATAACTAGTAAGTGCAACCTGTGAGTGCTTTGTGGGCGAAGGCTCTTAGTCGGATGATGGTACACCGTTACTGTCACATAACTCCTAACAATGAATGTTACAAAATGTTCTGTATACATTGTGTACTTATTTATTTCTTTCTGTTTCAGGTAAGTCGCCAATGTGTCGATGTATCGAGTAATAGCTGTAAGTTCGTTTTAATTCGAGACCTCAGAAGTCGGACGGATGTCTATAATACTTCAGAAGCAAGTGGTCGTAAGTACCAGTTTACGATAAAGGCACATGCGACGAATGTTTCTGACGTATAATGGCATATCCGACCTTATGCTTCTGAACTCTAGATATACATATTTGTGGAGGAGTTGATAATTATGAAATGAAATAGTTTAAAATTAAATAGTTCATTAGTAACGTAGACGAATAATTCGCGCTTGTTATAAGTCATTTACAATGCATAACACATTTAAGTACATTGTATTGATACATATACTAGTATACAGGTCTAGTAAATGGTATAATTTAACTGTATGGTCACTTTTATTATACTACTATTATAATCTTATTTTAAAGATCAATGCATATATAGATATATATAAATAAAATAAAAGTAATATTTAATTAATAGCTTCCGAGCCGTTCCACCAGCGTAACTCCTGTTTGGAAGTTGGAATTCATAATTAAATAAAGCCTTTTTTTTGTTGTCCGGGGGGACATGCTTTTCGCATTCCCACCGCCGCTGCACCGTATTCGCGCACTGGCGGTGGGATATGTGGGACTCGCCCTCTCCACAGCGTGGTATGCTAAACTCAAACCACGAGGTGAGGACCCTACACCACTAAAACCCACCGGATACTCCTTCGATCCGCCGTTGGCGGGGGCCGGGTGATGAGCAATCCGGCCCAATTAAAGCCATCCCAAAAAAAGGGCTATCTAACAATTAAAGATTGTTTTACATGTAATCAGTAGTTCCTGATTGATATAAGCAGGAGCAAGGAAACAGACATACGGAAGAAAAATTGGTGGGTACCTATAGATTTATTTAAACTAGGTACAAATTCGACCATGATTTAAAAAATATCATTCAGCACTTCATATCGATTGTTTGTTGTCTTTGCATTGAATATACTACGGAACTACTGGACCAATTTCAAAAATTCTTTCACCATTATAAAGCTACGTTATCAAGGAATAACATAGGCTATATTTAATAATGAAATTCCCACGGGAACGGGAGCTACGAAGGTAAAACCGCGCGCGGGGAATTAGTAATTTATAGCGTAATACGGTAAGTTCCACACCTCCCCTCCACGGGTACCGTGTGTGGGACACCGTAGACAAAACAAAGCCTGAACTCCGATTGTTTGTCCCTAACAAAGGGCCAGAAGGGACACGAACATCCGCTGTTATTATACAGGCTTATTGGAAATGCGACGTATTCCTGTTACAATGTTATAGTTATGGTCCAAAGCAACATATCGACCTTTCGATGTACGGAACCCTATAATTAGATAATTAGATTACCAAAAAATATTGTTAATTTTTTTCGTTCCTTAAAAAAAATGACGACGATACAGCGCGTTGAAATTTCATGTGAAGTCATATCATTGACATCTGTCAATGATATAGGTACGTGAAAAGTCAAAAAAAATAATTAACGTATATAAATCTAATTTTTTAAGTTTTATCGTTATAGATGTTTATCATTTAGAAAATCATTTAAGTCATAGTATGCTTTTTTTACAAGAAAGCCATTGAGTGCAGTTTTAAACTGTTTGTGGTTTTAGTGGAATAGGAACATGAATTTTAGTAAAATTTTCTTTTACCGAGATCCAATCTGGATTATTATTAAAAATTTAGGGCATATGACAAAATCTGTTGATTTTGACCTCATCTCTAACATCGTAACAGGAATACGTCACATTCCCAATAACCCTGTATATTTTGTTCCACATTATTGTTATATTAACCACGCACTGATAGAAAGCTCGTTGAACCCGACTTGATGTGAATTCCATACGACTTTTAAGTTTTCTTTGTGGCACGTAAGTTCTGAAATATAAAAATAAACACTTTTCTTCTTATTGCAAGACAAAATATGCTTTATAAGAGCATTGTTAGAGTTGAAATTCATAATGGCATGGTAGGAAACATGATGGATTTTCATGTTTCCTATCATGTAATGTATACTTGAATTTAGTGATTTATCTATGGATAGCTTCCATAGTTTAATAAAATAAAGATTTAATGAGGTATTTACAATTAAATTCCTAAATCTAGTCTAAATCGGTACTACCGTTTAGGATGTTAGGCAAAATATACGGACAAACAAACAGACAGGAAATAAAAAGTGGGTTTTATTACACTTTATAAAATCAGCTATCTACCAGTGCAAGTAACGTCATTATTGGCCCTTACTGAGATTAGTCGGAACAAATAGATGAATAAAAAAATGTGTTTTTCTTACAAATACCTATTATTTTTTCATTACAAACATACACTTTAATTTAATTATTTGTTTGGTAATATTTTTTTTTTATAATGATTACTAGCAGTGTTACTTTATCACACTACTCGTATTCCTGTTAGCCCCTCGTGCTAAGCTAAAATGCTTGTGTTACGAGTGGGTTCACGTCGGTAGTGCAACAGGTGGGGATCAAACCGGCAACCACATGATCGCAACTCCGACGGTCTAGCCATTGGGCTACGGTCGCAACATCCAATTAAAAAAGCGTCTACGAAAATAATTTCAATGACCTATCAATAAATTCTGCCTCAACTCAATACAAGGCTTACACAAGCAAATCATTAAACTATACCAAGGTACCAAATATAAAACCACCCCCACAATACTGAAGCGTGAAATCTTCCAACCCTAAAAGAAATAAATCGCTGTAAACCACAAATATTCTGACACCCGATAACAGGTAAGTTCTCCCTAAGCAGCACTAACTCTTGAATAACCCAAGTGTCTCAACGAAACACGCACCCCATGTGTTTATCAATTAACGTAGTTCCCCTACCATGCACTATAGGAATGCACTTTTAAAACTAACCCACAAAATCAAGCGAAGTTCAACCGTATTACAACTGAATAAAGTCTATCGTATAAGCAGAAATACGTTGGTACAATAACAATATCAATTTATTGTACCGTCAAAGGAATTTAAACGTTATTTTAAGGCGTTAAAGTTTAAATGGGCAGCAATTATTGAGTAATTTGTAGTGTTTTGGAGCGAGGGTGCGTGCACGTTGTGAGACGTCAGATGCAGTGTCTCGTGATTGCGATGAATACGTTGATACGACGGAACATTTCTGTTTTAGAATTAGAAATTCTTATTTTAAATTATGTTTTTTTTATTGGGTTCTGTACCCGAAGGGTTAAAAACGGGATTACTAAGACTTCGCTGTCTGTCTGTCACCAGGCTGTATCTCAAGAACCGTGATAGCTAGACAGTTGAAGTTTTCGCAATTTATGTATTTCGGATGCCGCTATAACAATAAATAATAAAATTTAAAAAAATAATAAGAGGTTCTCCTATACAACAAACATTTTTTTTGCCTTCTTTGAACTTGATAATGGTACGGAACCCTTCGTGCGCGAGTCCGACTCGTACTTGACTTTTATAGGTATTGAATTTAGAAGAAAATCGTTATTTGCCAGTGTAACTTTAGATTTTTAAAATACAAAATTCAGTTTTCGAACATCAAAACAAAAATAGTTTTAGCCCATTCATCTGAATTTAGTTTAACTAAAAATAGTACTACCCGAGTCAGCAATAGATTTTTTACGACTCACCTCCCCTCGAGTAATAACCTGGTGATTACTGCAACCAGGGTTGTTGCTGTCCAAGTCCCACAGGGGACGCCCTCTTGCGCAGGTTGCTTAGTTTGTAGTTATTAAACCATTTATCTAGGCTGGAGCTCTGCTCGCCTTTATGCCCGGTGAAGCAGCCTCAGAGCTAACTCAATATGTCCGTCAGAAAAAAAAGTACCATGTCCCACAGGGGACGCCTCTTGCGCAGGTTGCTTAGTTTGTAGTTATTAAACCATTTATCTAGGCTGGAGCTCTGCTCGCCTTTATGCCCGGTGAAGCAGCCTCAGAGCTAACTCAATATGTCCGTCAGAAAAAAAAGTACCATGTCCCACAGGGGACGCCTCTTGCGCAGGTTGTTTAGTTTGTAGTATTTAAACTGGCGAGATCGGCTCCCCCTTACTCTAGGTGTAGTAAAAAAAGCCTCGTGGCTAACTACGAATATCCGTCCTAAAAAAAGTACTAATTTGTCGTTACTTTGTAATTTTTTCTTATTACTACTCAAAGTAATTAGAAAAATAATTACAAAAGGCGCTATAATTATTATAAATTAAAGATGATATACAAAATGTGTATAGCGTGAACTACTACAAGTAAGTAGTAATAAAACGCAGATAATTCTACTTCAAGACTTCGCAAAGCCACTTAATAGATAGTATGATAAAAGGTTAAAAAAATAAATGATATTCCAACTGATGCGGGCCCTGTTGATTCCCGATAACGTTACTTGCACAAGTGAGCTAACGAAGTCGGGGGATTAAGTTTACTTGTTTCTTATTTTTAAAGCCTTGTGGACATAACTTTTTTTATCGGTAGCTTGTCATCAAATTCAAAATCAAATTTATTACAACCAACTGTTCGTGTGGCGTCGCCAGTCCTTCGAGATTTCCCGTTGATTTTCCAAAATTTCCTTTTATACTAATCTTGTCCTATAGTTACAATACAATAAAAAAAGTTAACCAAATAGGTACATACATTTTGGTGATTCATTTTTATTTATATGTTTGTTAAGAGTTCAAATATGGCTTAATATTTTCAAAGAAAATAAATATACTTAATAGATTTTTATAACTGAACTTAACACATTGTAACATTAACTTACTGAGAAGAATATGCAATCAAAGATAAGATAGACAATTAACCATAACCGTTTTACAGAGTCGTGTGTGTAATCATAACACACGTGATTTGATAAATTTTATTATCATAATAATACGCACATACTATTGGCAAATTGTTTTCAGATATCTTCTGTTTAAAATCTGCTTTATAAGTCGTATAGTCGAAAAATAAATTTGAATCATTCCTTCAACTTCTCAGACTGTTCAGAAATTACTCATATTTTTCCAAATAAACTGCATCAAATATATTACTACCTAATAATGTTTAGCATATTAGTAATTAAAGCTAACAAACTTTTGAACTTAATAGGTACATAAATTCATTAGCTTCCCATTTGATCTAAAGATCTTAACGTTGACAATTAGTACGAGTCGTGCTCAGTCTCATTTCTTTCATCTTTTACTCTGTCGTCGTTTGATGACCGCGTGTATTTTTTGTTCTGTAATCGCTTTGATGGCCAAGAAATGTTTTTTATTTTTTACTTTTACTTACAACAAATTGTATGGATTTAGTGTCCATGTTGCCTTTGATGTCTTTTTGTAATTGATGTATAAATAATGCTTATTTTATGGCCTCTTCGTGTGTCGTTTCCGACTTTAATAGATTTTGGGGTTGTCCTTATTGTATTGTTTTTCTCACTTTACAATTTTTTATGTATTTTCTAGTGCGCTCTTTAACGGTCAGTAGGTATATTTCAAAACCATTGGTTTTGGACTGTATTACAATCAAATAGAGTTCAAAATATGATGGGTTCTGTAATCCCTTTGCCCGTTAAAAGGTTAAATATAGATTTCCTCGATAAATGGGCTATCTAACATTGAAATAATTTTTCAAAACCTAACCTAACGCTCCTAAGATTAGAGCGTTCAAGCAAACAAACAATCCAACAAACTCTTCAGCTTTATGTATTATTTAAGACTAGCTTCCCGCGCGCGGTTTCATCCGCGTAACTCCCGTTCCCGTGGGAACTTCATAATTAAATATAGCCTATATTAATCAGTGATAATGTAGCATTCAAATCTAGAAAGAATTTTTTAAATCGGTCCAGTAATTTTTAAGCCAAATCGTTACAAACATACTTACATACAAATCTTTCCTCTTAATAATATCAGTATAGATTAGATATACATAAATAATGATAGCTGATAACATAAAATTCAAATAGAATATTTATTACATTACCTACTTTATCTCTTAGACATGACAATGACATCCAATTCTAGATGCATTCCATTCTACTTGTACCTACACAATAGCACAGGAAACCTATCTGTTCAATAATTCAACAGTACCTACATAACTACTTACAATTTCTCAGTACTAACTCATTCAATATGTGAAAGACGTACGCTTCCAAAATAGCAACGACATGTGACGTCTATTACTGTATCGTTTTGAGATCAAAATACACATAATTATATAGTTAGAAATGAGGCTTTTGCTACTTCATCGGGCAGTTAAACCATGGCTTCAGCCCTAAAAATGGTCTTAAAACTACAAACTAAGCAACTTGCACAAGAGGGCCTCCCATGTTGGACTTGGATCTCGGGTTAGGTTTTTATTTGACGGACATAAAATATGTTGTTAGCCACGAGGTTTTTGCTATTTCACCAGGCATAAAGGTGAGCAGTATTCCAGCCTTCATCATCATCATCAACAGCCCGTTTACGTCCACTGTTGAACATGGGCCTCCTCTTAACAGACCTTGGCAAGCCAGGATCGTTGAGGGATATTGCCATAATCACCACGCTTGGCAGACGGATTGGTGATCGCAGTTAGATGTAAACCTTGAGCTAATAGATGCTGCTGCCCATATGTATCTTAGTCGCCTTTTACGACACCCATGGGAGGACATGGGGTGGTCTATTCTAAGCCGGAAACCACACGTAAACTCCAGCCTTAATAAATGGAAAATGGTAATGGTTAATATATGGCTTATAACTACAAACTAAGCAACTACGCAAGAGGGCGCTCCTGTGGGACTTGAACCTCTGATTAGGGCGGGAGATTGAGGAATAATTACTTTTAGAAGATTAAAATAATTTACCTATGAACATATTTACCAATTAATATCCAAAAAGGATCGCCTGCCTCGATAAATAGGCCAGTCAATTCAAATCGGACCACTAGTTTCTGAGATTAGCGCATTTAAGGAAACTAACTCTTCTTTTCAGACGGACATTAAAGTAGTTAGCCCCGAGGCTTTTTACCGGGCATAACAAACAAACTGTTCAGCTTTATATATTTATTAGTATAGATTCTTGACATTTTCAATTTCCTGCTTGGGTTATTTCTTATTTTGATCAGATGGTTGGATTGGACTGTAATGGATAGGTAAGGTAAAAACAGTTTTGACATCAGATTAGATTAAAAAAAAAACGTCTTTCCGAAACTAAATGCTTATATAAAGTATAGATACAAAACTCAACATATGTTAAATATCAAAGGTAGTTTACGACAAAGGATCTCGTGTGACCTTTGCTTTATATTTGCCCATTAATATTAATAACTTATTTTTTCGCCTGGCAATGAATAAAAAGTACCGCAGCGAGCGGCAACACTTCTTTATTATAAGCTAATGATATATGCGGCTTTAATAATTTATGAGCCAATATTTATTTTACAAATTACCGTTAAGAATGCCTTTGATAATGTAAGATGTAGAGATGAATAGCGGTTCGCCGTATTTATATAAATATAGTCTTTGGAAGTGAAAGAGATAATAGATGTTTTGGCGTCTTCTTATCACACGCCAACACACACGTATTTTAATTCTCAATAATTACCTTTTTATAGGGTAGTTGTCTTTTGACAATGCTTTTTTTTAATATATCTTAGGTAGCATCCCTTAGCACAGCTGAAGGGTGGAATTTATTTTAAAGAAAAAAATTAAGAAAGAAATTTTTCAATCCAATTTTTTTTCTTCACTTTTTCCGCAATATTTTTGTTGGGAAATGTGAGAATTACACTACCTATTCATTTTCAATAAATGCTAAGTATCTGAATGTTTATCTGAGATTTGACAAATTGGCCCTTATGGTCAAAATGGTTTGAATAGGAATTGGTATCCTTGATAGGACCTAAATAAATATTAATTAATATCCTCTTTTTCATGGACTTGCAACTACCTAACTGATATTTGCCTCTAGGCAGATATCGACCATTAAGCAATGGAATAAAACTCATTGTTTTCATAAAATCTTTCTTTAAAACATCGAACATTTTAAAACAACGAGCGAAATCTATGAAATGGACGGTGGAAAATTAATGTGTTTGCAAAACAAAGTGTTTTTGTTCATGTTTTTCCTCGTGTATTTTTAATTTCTTTTACAGCAAAAAAAAAATATATTTTGTGCCGGAAAATTATTACTATCCATCATGATGATGCCTTCCATTTTTATAATGAACATTTATATATTTTTGCTCGTAATAAAATGAAAATGTTTTTGTTCGTATCTATGTTAACGTCATGTTTTTAGGCGGCAAATTCGATCCTACGTCAATGTCAAAATTGACATTTATCGTATCGAATATGTCACTAATTTGTTTTTTTGTAGATAAATTGTCTTTGACACGTAACATGCAATATTATGTTCACGTACTTTTTATTAAATTAAATAATACTTATTAATGACACTTAAGGTTACAAATACGTCAATAATTACCATTTTATACGGTTGTAATGTAAAATTATAGATGTGTGAAGAATAGTTATTAACTTTTTAAAGTATTATAAATGACTTCGTGGCGTGCAGTGTATAATGTATAAAACAATTAATCACTCCTTATTAGCGAAGGGATATAAAACGTTGCTCACACTTCTTTTAATATCTTCATTCTCAAGGAAATTGACATTGCTTCTGCCAAATACAGAATACAAGGTGACGAGCATATCTGAGTTAGTGCGTGGAAAAACTCGATGCTTAACCTAAATGGAACTTTCTCACTTTATAGTAACATCCGGTTCCATAGCTTTTTTTGTGGCACATGCTAACCTTCATCAGTTTTTTTAGAAACTTTTTTGAAATTAAATTTATTTATTCATTAATTACATAATAATAAAATTTATAAATTCAATCAAAATTAAAGGAGTTTACCAATGGTGATTATCTACAAGTAGCAGGACTCTATGAGTATGAGACTGAAATAGTTCAAACGCGTCGACTGAAACCGCTCATAATTTTGAGCTCCCCAGTCTTCTATTGCAATAATAGGTACTTGTTATGTTGTTATTTATAAATGCACATTTTATCTATACATATTATAAAGAGGGGAAAAAATGATTCTTTGTATCTTTATTTGTTACGAAATAAACTCAAAAAGTACCACACGCATTTCGATAATTTTTTCACAACTAAATTGCAACATTATCTTTGAGTAACATAGACTATTTATTTATAGATGAAGTTTCCACGGGAACGGGAGCTACGCTGGTGAAACTGAGCGCGGGAATCTAGTACTTATTCTAAAATAATAGAGCTAAAATAATATACTTATAAATCAGTAATTGTCTGTAATAAATATAGTAAGATATAAAAGCATAAATACGAATGGTACTTTATTGCTTAGTGCGTCTATCTGTAATAGAAACGCAGTCTGTTTACAGAAAGACACTCCATACATTCGCACTCGATGTGCAAACTTACAACTTCTGATTCTGCCACTTCATTCCGCCACTACCCACACTAACAAACCTCTACTTTATTCCTCTAATCCTAAAGTCCATTTTCCGTGTTTACAAACTGTAGAATACATACGATAAACAATTCGTTTTTATTCACGGTGGACATTAAAGGCCCGCTTAACATACCCTCTTCGCACGATCTTAGTCAAGCCACATACATATTTATGTGAACGGTTCAATGTTACCTGCCAAGGCTGTTCGGTTGCTAGGCTAAGTACAGTCAACCGAGGAGATTTACACCGTCTGTGTCAAATAATGTCAATAAATAAGTTTATTTAATTTTAAAATTGAGATTAGTAATTTTAGACCACCGGCAGAACTCGAACCTGTATCTTAGGTACAGCCCCTTATGCCTTAACCAATTGGGCTACGGTGGAACCCAACAGATCATCGAAATTTATCAATCTCTTTTATAACATATCTTTTATTACGTAATATATAAAAAAAAGTTTATGTCACTACGAAAACTGGTCATTATGTATGGATGAAGAGTTCGCTGCTAGCTGTGTACAAACACACATAATAGTCAACTATTCTTATAAACATGTGCATATAAATTTAAAATGCGTTTTACAATATGTAAACCTATCTCTTTTGTTGACTGTACTAACTTCGTTGATGTTTAACTTATAGTTATAATTTTCGTATAAACTATCCCGGTGCAAAATTTCAGCCAATTCTGTTCAGCAGTTTTGGCGTGAAAGAGTAACAAACATCCATCCATCCATCCATCCATGCTTACAAATTTTCGCGTTTATAATATTAGTAGGATTTTTGTGACGTATATCTAAAGGGCTCCACTTTAATGAATACTCACCGCAAAATGTCCGCCATAATGTCGCCCTACGATACTGTGAAACCATTATGATGATGCGATGGTAAACCATAAAAGTGCTGAGTATCTACTGTTAACAGCCTTACAGATAAAAAACACTGTATTTGACAAGTATTTAGAGCAAAAAGGATGGTGTATTGTATCACTTAAAAAAATAATTGGTTCTCAGTCTTTTGACATATTGAGCCAATAGAGAAATATATCAATAAGAACATTTAGATTTATCAATGTCGTAATAAAGTAGAGTTAATTCAGTAAGATTAACAAAATATTTTCTTAGATAGATCAGCTGCGCTGTACTCAACCACCACCTTGTTGGTCCACCTTGGGTTGTTATAAATATATAGATATGTGTATTAATTTATTCAATATTTTGAGCTTTTATGTATTATTTAAGCAGGCACATAAAGTAGATGACACGTTTTTAATGATTTTTGAAGCAGGATTTGATTTTTAATACTGGGTATTTTAAAATATGATGTCATGAAACTTAGGACCTCTCCCACCCCCATTTAACGTGTGACTTTGGTCCCCAATGCCCCTTGAATTTGGAACTGTAACTAGAATAGTACCTACATCACAATTTACAATTTACCCCACAAACACCCGTTGAACCATTACACCATAAGCAGCAATTTAAAACAGATTCCCTTTATCCACGCTTTGTCTCACGACGCCATGTTGCTTATTTATAAAAGCTACGTAATAAAGTTTGTTTATTTATACAATGTTGAGTGGAAGTTTATTATGGAGCATATAATCGATATTTATATTAGATGAGCCGTAAGATGACGAGCTAATTTTATCTTATAGATAGTCTGTTAATGGGCCGTGTTCAAGAACATTTAGATACACAACTATTTAGTAGGTATATTATATTATTAAGCGTTACCTAAGCTATAAAAATTGTAGACATAAAAATTTATAGTAAACTTTTGATTCCTAGAGTAATCTTTAAAAATCTTGAAAAAAAATCTAAACCTTATTTTTACTGTATTTGTTAAAAAAAATTATTAATCGAAATATCGAGTTTTTTCTACAACATGTCTAAATGCCATGTCTTCTTTGTTTTCAAAGGTTTTATTATAAAATGTTTCTTGACTTAAAGGTCCAAGTGACCAGGTCATTAAAATCCAAAAAAAAAAAAACAAAATAAATGTTTTCCATTGTTAAATTGTTCATCATAAATACACAATCGTCTAACTGCATTTTTAAATTTAGATTGCTTACTTTTCACACCTTTAGGTAAAGTCATAGTGCAAAATGCATTTCCCATTGACAAATACATTTCGCACATTAGCACAAACCCATGTTATGTGTAAATAAATACCTGCAGAAATATAAATATACCTGTAATATTTGTGCACAGTAATGAGGTGGTTAGCGGATATGTCAAAGAGCGTCTTTCCGCCGCGCGCAAGCGAACGTCTTCATTAAAGGCGGGAAACATACTTCACGTCCGCCATTTTGAAAACTGTTTATTAATATTTAAAATAAATTACTCACAATATTTAATGCGCTTTTGACACAAAAGGAAATTTATCGTATGTTATTAGTAATGTAACGGTTTTAATACTCGGGATGTGAAACTGTACAAATCAGTATGAAGCCTTTTAAATATTATAGTAGGTAATTATTACTGAGAAAGACGCCATATTTCCTTCTAGGATTTCTTTCTTTTCTCAAGGAGCTGTAGGTACAGAAGCCTTTTTTTGTCCTAGGGTAAATGCATTTACCCATTACCACCGCCGCTGCAACGTATTCGCGCGCTGGCGGTGGGATATGTGGGACTCGCCATCTCCAAAGCGTGGTATGCTAACTCATACCACGAGGAGAGGACCCTACACCACTAAAACCCCCGGACACTCCTTCGATGCGCCGTTGGCGGGGGCCGGGTACGCACGAAGCAATCCGGCCCCCCGACGGTACCCGCGGCTAGGAGGCACAGATGCCTAGTGGAGGAGTCGGGTGACCAGAATGATCCCTGGACCCTTAGACCTGCCCGGTGTAAAATACGTAGTAACTATTCATTAATCTGTGGTAAAGTCTCATAGTCACCACTTACGACACCAATGGGAGGACGTAGGGTGACAAAAAATTAAAAAGCGTTGGAAATACGTAAAATTCATTATGTCACTTAAGTCTTTCCTCCTAGTTTATGTAAACGGCGCGGGCGGTGCTTTCAATACACTAAGCATAATTTATTTGTTACGCATTGTAGTTTGAAGTCATTTCAAAGAGTAGGTAGAGTGGCAGTATAATACGAGTAAAACGAGGTTGGTACAGCTAATCACCTACCCTGCGCCAGGGAGGAAGTGCGGTTGCGCATTTTTACCCCGGTAAAAAAAAAAAAAAAAGCTAATCACCTACACCGTGATTTCTTAGTAATTGCAAATTATTTATTTTTGGTAGTACAATCGATATATTATTATGTATGGCTTAGGTTATTATTTTTTAACCATCCGAAACCACGTTAGTAGTTCAACTAACGATTCTTATTATTTTCCAGTGACATACCTGTACAAGTATTTGGTATCACTCTTTAAATACTAATATAATAAATTATTCAAAATCAACTGATATGAATTAACAACAATAATAATACACCCCTTCTGTCTCCTGAGTGAATAAAGTGATTAATTTATCACATTGTCTAGACAATTTAGTTATTATATATAATGACCAGTCATGATTAGGTATATAATAGCTTATTAATCAAAATGACTGTAACATAGGTATCTACCACTACAAATGACATATTAAAATGACATCGAACCTGTGTAAGAGGCGCCCGTATTATCAACCTTATTATCTTGTATGGCAAGACATTACAGTTGAGTTGCCATAATTGTTTCGGCGCTGACCGGGACAATGATGAGAGCGCGGGTGAGGGGGGGGGGGGTGAAACAATAAAACGTCACACAGAGCCGAGGAGGTTCTCCCTTTGCGCACGCAGGACGATAAGACGAATAGGAGCGCGAACAAGGCCCTTTCTTTTTTTTCTTTTGGTTAGCGCGCCCACCGGGACCATTGCCTTGTTGGCCGCTACACCGGGACATGTCCCGGGACGTACGGCGTCCCTACACTAGAGCTAATTTTGTCATATACATTTATCGTATCCGTCTCCTTGTGGGAATCTTATTTTTTGTGAAAGACATATCGTCGCTGATACTGCAATACCGCGAAAGTCACAGTTGCTAATAAGTTGCAATTACATCTGTCAAGGAATATTTTCTTCCTATATGTTGTAAAGGACGAAAACACAATTTGCTACATTTCACTTTCAACCTTATTAGCTATTGTCACATACGCAGTATTGCAGCATCTCCGCCGATATGCCTATTTTAATGTTACGTTTCGATAGTAATACTGACGGCAAATCGTCCGGCCATTTATAAGCAACGACAAAAACATCGTTAGATATAATATTCGTATAACAATGTTTATTTTATTCCACAATATATTTACATAGTTTCAGCAAAAACATATAAAATAGGTTTTATATTCATTTCTATGAACTTGATGAAGCCATAGATAACACGTATGCTAAAAGGAATCGTAAATTGCACGTTACAAAAAGGAAATGGCCGCCATAAAATAACTTAACGCTCGTATTACAACGTTTTAAACTACTTGTTTTCGTTAAAGTTGCTCACAAAACATAACTTTTACGCTTGATCACCATAGATTTTGTATCGCATATAGATCAATAGATATTAATCTTATTTAAGAGAGATAATTAGTTTTGTTTAAAATTATTATCTAGGATTAATACCGTTCGATTAAAGTAAAACCTAACCTAACCCGCACAATTTTTTAATAATCATAAACAATTTTTTTCATACTTTTTTTTTAATATATCGCACCCCTAGATGAAGACTCCAGCAACTCAAAAAAAACTCATTTTTCAGAAATGACGAAAAACTGTTTTTAGAGTATATAAGAAATATATCAAAGCTACTAACTCAAAACTCGTAATTTTTGAGTTAGCGGAGTCTTCATCTAGGTGTGCGATATGTAGAAAGTCTACTCAATTGTTGACAATACTTAACTAAACTTTTTCAACTCCGTACTTCATCGGAAAGCGCATCTTTCGTCACAGTTGTCATAAGATCGTTTACAATCGTTGGAATATCTAGGAGTTCGCTGGAGCCTTCAACCTTTTTTTCAACATTTATGTTTAAGGCTCCAAGTCATCCTACATCAGCATCAGCTCGTATAACGTCTACTACTGAACATGTGCCTCGAAGGGGGTTTGCCAAAGATTGCCAACACTATCGTTCACCAACCTGATCTCGGGAAGAAATCTATCATTTCACACAAAGAGTTTTTGTCCGCTGTCACAATCCTCATACCGGTGTGAGAACACAGGCGTAGCTAACGAAGGACTGGGCCGAGCAGCGCTCCGGCTACTTAACCGATCATCATGAAACTTTGTACAAATATTCTTGGAGGTATTAGAAGTAAAATAGGGTCATTGGCTTCAATACTAAAAAGGATTAGCATTGAAGCCAAGGGCTAGGGTAAAAGCTAGTAAAAGAGAATTCTGACATAACAGTACATAAATGGATTAAACTTAGATTGCTAGTTACAAAGAATGAAGCATAACGTATAATCATTCTAGTATTCAAAAAGTATGTAATTACAGGAGCATGGAATTATGAGGAATAAAAATAATAGGTCATTACTGCTAATCGAATCTCGTCAATTTACAAAATGCATGTCATCGGAATTAATTCTTTAATAAACGCCCTCTTCACCTAGGGCTGCCATCCGTTCAGGCTTCCCCGAACTTAACATAGCAGGCGAAGTTTAAAAAGCGTCCGTGTTTTAAAAGGTGAAAATCACCTATGCTTCCACGCACTATGCAATAGTTGATTTAATAAAATTAAAACTGTAAGAATTTTACTGAGTATTACTAGTAAATAACTGTTCAAATGTCCGGGTTGTATAGTCTAAAATCGGTGGATTTAATTTTTTTGTGATGGTTACCCTATCTTTATCTTACCACATTGATTCAAGGCATTTCCACGATTTACATCAAAATTAAACATTGTATAGGTACATTCTATTAACTATCTATACATTTACGTTGTACACCCGCAACCGCAGAAGGACGGCGGTTGAAACCGCGCAATGGACAGCGAACACCCGTTGTGGTCGCCGACAGAAATGTGCAACTAAATAATTTACTACAGTGGTACAGTGTAGGTTTATGGGCTGTTATATTCGCCATAGAGATGTTTAAGGAAGTCGGTGGTTTTGTTATTGTTACAAAACTTTTCTTATGTAAGTTTTTTTTAATATTTATTTATTTATTTATACTTTATTGTACACATGAAAACAAGTTATGAAAGTTCAACAATTAAACATGATGTACAATGGCGAGCTTAACTCATTTATGAGTTTTCTTCCAGCAAACCATATTCAGAGTGAGATTTGTGATAAACGGGCAAGAACAGTGTACACAACAATAGTTACAGTTTGAGTATATCAAACTAATGCTAATACGTATAATAATATATATGAATACAATACATACATACTTAATAAAAATAAACTAATACATATAATAAACACTACTAATGAGATAAGAGATAATGTTCTTTTGTTCTTTTTCTAAAAATGTCGATAGATGAGCTAGCACGAATGGAGTGGGGAAGAGAGTTCCAAAGGCGTACTGCACGTATGGTGAAAGAGCCATCATAGCGGCTGGAAGTGTGTGTAGGCATTCGGAGAAGAAGAGAAGTAGCTGTACGGCAAATTTTATCGCGTGGGATTAAATATAAATAGTGATATCTAGTGTTGCCAGGTGTCCCCATTTGCGCGGGACGTCCCGATTGTCAGGGGTCTGGGACGCGTCCCGATTTGTATCTGATCGGGACGCTAAATGTCCCGATTAAGCAAAAAATTAAAAAAAAAAAAAAAAAATTAATTTAGGTAATTAATATAATACTATTCTTGCACTAGTAGTTTAAAACGCAATAAATTAAACCCAGACTTAAAAATCCCTTGTTTTTTGTTTACTGTCCCGATCTGCAACCCTAAGTCCCGATATTTTTGACCTCATGTACCGGTTTATAACCAATCGGACCTGGCAACACTAGTAATATCTTTTTTTTCACAAGATACTAGTTGTCCAACGTGGTTTCACGTAGGACTTAAAATATAGCCTATGGCACTCACAAATAATGTGGATTTTAAGGGAATTTTCTCAATAAGTTCGGTAAATCCAGAGATTACCGCCTACGATCGGACTACGCGCACTTTATCTTTTTATAATAATACTAGCGGCCCGCCCCGGCTTCGCACGGGTGGACTTTTATACCCTACCCCTGCCCTACCCTACCCCTACCCTAACCCTACCCTACTCCTACCCTACCCCTACCCTACCCCTACCCCTACCCTACCCTACCCCTACCCTACCCCTACCCCTACCCTACCCCTACCCTACACCTACCCTACCCTACCCCTACCCTACCCTACCCCTACCCTACCCCTACCCTACCCCTACCCTACCCTACCCCTACCCTACCCTACCCTACCCTACCCCTACCCAAAAGTATCCTATGTCCTTCTCCCAGTTCTTAGCTACCTCCCTACCAATTTTCAGCCAAATCGGTTCAGCCGTTCTTGAGTTATAAATAGTGTAACTAACACGACTTTCTTTTGTTTTTAAAATGTATTCTGCTATTCGGGACGGAAACAAATCCAACAAATCAAAAACCATGGCAATCGGTCCAGCCGTTCTCGAGTTATAAGTGTTGTAACAAACACGACTTTCTTTTATATATATAGATTAGTACCTAAACCTTTAGATAAAGTATAAAATTAATAGAGTAGATTTCTTAAAATACATAAAATTGTTGAAGTTAAATGGAATCCAATTATTATTTAAGTTTTTCTCGTGATATTTAACATAATATATGTTTATGTTAAGAACTTGCTGGATAAAGTAGCATTCTAACGTAGTAAGAAAACTACTGAAATTAGTTAAATTGTTTCTTTCTATAACCAACAATACATACTAAAAAACACTAAAAAATACGGGACCATACTCTGTAAAAAAAAAACATAAAATATCTCTGATTGCTCACTTACTAATCGAATTGATTCGATTCAAACCATAACTTCATGCCAAATAGTTTTAAAAGTAATTGTTGCTTATAAAGAAATCATTTTTGACAGTTTCTACCACAAAGAAAAAGCGCCAAGTCACTCCACGACCACAGAATAAAAAATAGTAAGTACCATTTACTAGCTACTATATTACCTTGACTACAAGTAAGTTTTATGAACTCAAATCATTACTGGCAAATAACGGAATGTATTCACAAAAAAATGGGACCATTGCTATTATATTCAGGATATCTGTGATTTCTTGACGGGAAAATTGTTCGTTATTTTGTTTTCACGATAAAATAATGACTTTAAAGTTATTTCGATAATTGGAATGTTCCGCTGTAATATAAGCATTATATTGTCTGCAGGTAGGTACATATCATCAGCCCGTATAACGTCCACTGCTGAACATGGGCCTCCTCCCGAGGAAGGGTCTTTGCCATAGGTGGTGACTATGGCAAAGAAAGGCTTGGCAGGCGGATTGGTGACCGCAGTGTTGTGTTGTAATACACAGGGGAAACGCTGCTGCCCGTTCCCTGGTTCGTTTGTTATAGATGATGTTACCTATAACAATCGGGACCAACGGCTTAACGTGCTTTCCGAGGCACGGAGGGTAGTCCCTCAACCAACCAGACCCGGAAAGAAATCTTAGAATTTACACAAATATTTCTTGTCCGTGGTGGGAATCGAACCCACGACCTCCGAGATTTAAAGCGAGCCAATTACAGCTACGCTACGGAGGTTTTCATATCTATACAAATAAATAAAATTTGAGTGTCTGTATATTAATATTAATATAACCGCTTGTAACGGTAGGGACGTATACAAAAATATATATTTTTTTAATTTGTCTGTCTGTCTGTTTTTGCGGCTCATCTCTGGAACGGGTAGACCGACTTTGACGGGAATTTCACAGTGATGTAATAAGAACTAAATTAAATAACTTTTTGTTAAATTCCACGCAGACGAAATAGCGGGCAAAGCTAGTTTATTCTATAAATTTCTAACTACTGTATGAATAATGTATATAATATAGAGTTCCCCAAAGACTCGAAGCAACCGCTGCGTCGCGTCGGTCTGACTGCGACTCTGTGTGGCTCCATAGAACAAATTGTCGGTCCAGCAATTTAGTTTTTTTTATCGCACATACTATTATGTAGTTAGTCACGAGGGATTTTCCACTTCACCGTGTGTAACAACGTGCAGGACTCCAGTCTAACTAATTGGTAAATAACTAACTAAGCACCAGTTTCCGTCGTAGAATAGACCCCCCGATGGGTATCGTAAGAGGTGTACATGCAGCTAATGGATAAGCAGCAGCATCCGCTCGAGCATACCTACTCACCATCTCACTGCGATCACCAATCCGCCTGCCAAGCGTGGTGATTATGACAATCTCCCTCAACTTCTAGGTAGCCAAGGTCAGTTAACAGAAGCTGTTCGGCAGTGGATCTAAACGGGCTGATGAAGGATGCAACCCCAGCCTCGGTCCTCGGCTCGGGCTGGACCCTCAAATCTCAAAATCTCGAAGTCTTCATTTATTATCTGGAATACGTATGTATTCTACTAGGTTTCATACAATAAAATGGACCCTAATAATGCATCGTCATCACTACATAGTATAAAACAAAGTCGCTTTCCGCTGTCTATCTGCCCCTATGTATGCTTAGATCTTTAAAACTACGCAACGGGTTTTTATGCGGTTTTTTTTTAATAGATAGTGATTCAATACGATATCAATATATACTGTGTGGCGCAAAAGTAAAGACTCAATTTGATTCAGTTATAAAAAAAAATCTAAATTAGAAAACTTGATTCAGGTAATTTTAAATGTATATTTGTGCCATTAAATTTCGTACCATTAGGATTTAAAGATGATGTCTTTTAAATGGTGACCTCTAGAGTTCATGACTTACTGAGGGACGCTTTTCCAGGCCGAGTTATCTCTCGTTTTGGCGATTTGCCTTGGCCTGCAAGATCACCCGATCTGACCAGTCCAGACTTCTTTCTTTGGGGTTTTTTGAAATCTCGGGTGTATGTGAACAAGCCACAGACTCACGCAGCTCTAAAAGAAAACATTTATCAAGAAATAAGGAACATATCGCAGGAAGTGTTACGGCTAGTTATGCAAAATGTCATAAATAGGGCTCAGATGTGCATCAACTCTAGAGGTCACCATTTAAAAGACATCATCTTTAAATCCTAATGGTACGAAATTTAATGGCACAAATATACATTTAAAATTACCTGAATCAAGTTTTCTAATTTAGAATTTTTTTTATAACTGAATCAAATTGAGTCTTTACTTTTGCGCCACCCAGTACAAAGTAAAATAATATCATTCATGTTAAACCTATTTGGTTAATAATGCCAACACTGGCAGTACAAATATTATTATTGTAAAAAGTATTAAATGACTTATGTCACTCGTATGATGATAGAAAAATATTATACATAGTACTGCACATTATTTGCTATTTTATTTAATTTTAATTATTCATACTCATTATTTTACATGAAAACTGGGATCGGAATCATGTTTTAATTGGTGATTGATTGCTTTGTAATCCCATTTGTAAATCCAGAATTAAATTCCCATTTCCTACGTACGAATATTAAGCTTGTAATTAACGATCAAATTAAAAGTAGGTAGATTCGTGTTCATTTTTTTAAAATTATATTCCCTGTGGGAGTGTGTTGCTCAGAAACAATACTGCTTTATGTAACAAAACCATATATTATTTAAAAAAAAGTTGTTTCTTGCCAGTTCTTCTCAGAGTTCAGTGGTAGATTAAAAAAAAGACGCATCATAAGAACATGAATTCAAATAATTTAAATGTGAATAAAGACTTTTTTGGGTTTTGAGTTAGTTGGTTGTAGGTATATTTATCGCAGAAAGCATCTTCATACTTAATATACATATAAAGCTAAGGATTTGTTTGCTTGAACGCGCTAATCTCAGCAACTACTAGTCCTATTTAAAAAATATTTCAGTGTTTGATAGCCTATTTATCGAGAAAGTTTATACGATGAAGTTACTATTGAAACTGCTGCCGTGTGGATTCCGGCTAAGAATAAACCGCCCCATGTCTTCCCATGGGTGTCGTAAAAGACGACTAAGGGACATATGGCTGATGGATGGGCAGCAGCATCTATTACCTCAAGGTTTACATCTTTCTGCGATCACCAATCCGTCTACCAAGCGTGGTGATTATGGCAATATCCCTCTACGATCCTGGCTTGACCAGGTCTATTAAGAGGAGGCCCATGTTCAGCACTGGACGTATACGGGCTGTTGATGACTATAGGAACGGGTGAAACCGCGCGCGGGAAGCGTTTAGTTTAACCCGGCGTCATTGTGGTAGAAAAATGATACATGGGCGTTGAGGTGGGTCAAGATTACCCGTGTATAAAATGTATAATATTTTGATTGACTTATAAAATATATAAATGTGATTTATTATATTGCATAGTATGTACTTTCGACTTACTGAGAAATAAAAAATAATAATAATGTTTCAACATTTAATCAACACTAATAAGTTTCTAATAATACTCACAAAAAAAGTAACAAAATTGAGATCACTTAGGCTTTAATCACAAAAGAATATTAATAATCAGACTCTTAAGTTTTAATGGCACTTTTATAATAGTAATTAAATATATCTATGAAAAAAAATCACTTAATGCTAGTCCGAGTCATTATTGTTGATGCATTGACTGCAGAAAGATACGATGTGTTCGGGGCAAATAAATTTGTTGCATCCTCGACATGTATGAGTCGTTTTGCGGTCTCGTTGTGCAGGACATACTTGGCATCGCTTACGGGTATTGGGTTTCTTTGGAGCAGGCTCCTCTGAGGATACACCAACAAATTGACCAATTCTTTTGCGCATTTCTCGTGGCAATCGATCCACATTTCGGCGACTTTTCAAGTGATCACTAACTAGAGCGAGACCTAATCGCTTCAGAAAATCCATTTTCGCAGTACCTTCAAGTTAAAATATGAAACATAATACAAATATGAAAAAAACTTTAATTTGGATATTAAAAAGCAAAACTATTCATTATATTTACAAAAAAACTGAATACATCACCAAAAAATACCAAGTGAATGAAGGCGCGAAATTGTTACATTGATTGTGAGGATGGGTCATATTTACCTTTTCCGGAATGATGCTCGTGTAGCTCCTAAAGCGGCAACCGCGCGACTGTTTTCTGTTCGGTAACGTTCGTGGCACACTCTCAGCTCCAGCTACTGAGAAGAACGGCAACGTCGCGCGCGCACATTCAAAAATAATTGCATTTAAAAACACGCTGGGTCATAATGACCCAACCTCAATGACGCCGGGTTAATAAACTTGGTCAATGGTCATACATAGTTCTGGTTTATAAACTTGAAACTATAAATATGATTAAGTTAATTTTTACTTGCTTAGACTATCAGATTGCAACATTTCAACACATCGTCAAACATATCTCAATTCAATACACGAACTTCAAAAACTCGCAGCAATACAACAAAAAACTTTATCACAACCCAGTCCATTCGTATTATACCACAGCAAGCTAATTTTAAAATGACATCAGAGTTCATATGACGTCACCGATGACGTGTGGCAATGGAGCCGCGCCGTCTCAGCGCGCGGCTATTGCCCCCGAGGTCGATTCATCGTACGGAGAAATTCTCCGCTAACAAAATGTTCATAGTACGTATCTATACATACGTAGGTAGTTAAGTACTTATTGCAATTGTGTAAAGGGTTAGAGCCAGTTTGAAAGGACGTTTTAAAGGGCTTTCGGTTTTCGTTGCTTCCGCGTGGTTGGGTAATAAATGCTTCTTCACATCTATTTATACATAAACGTGGTTGTTTAGTTCTTAGTGAGCTTGGATGTTAGTTATACAAGCACGCAATATTTACGCACGCAGATTATCGGCCTATTTTTCAATTACTTACCAAATAAAAAAAATTAACAGAATAAATATAAATTTCAACAAAATAGCCATATTAAATCTGTCAAATTTGAAATGAATTCCTCTGATAGTTTTGATCTGATGATTAAAAATTACAGACTTATTTTAAAACATAGGAACATTGTAGAGACCTCAACAAAGTAGAGAAGAATTCATGTGGCAGTCCGTAGGTAGATACTTAATAAATTCAGTACTCGCATCTCACACGATTTCATCCGTATAGATTCCGTCCCCGTGGGAACTTCATAATAAAATATAGCCTATAGGATTCCTCGATTCCTCGCGTGCTTGTATGCCGTGTGTGGTTTCCGGCTTAGAATAGACCACCCCATGTCCTCCCATGGGTGTCGTAGGCGACTAAGGGACACATGGCTGATGGATGGGCAGCAGCATCTATTAGCTCAAGGCTTACATCTTACTGCGATCACCAATCCGTCTGCCAAGCGTGGGGATTATGGCAATATCCCTCTACGATCCTGGCTTGCCAAGGTCTGTTAAGAGGAGGCCCATGTTCAGCAGTGGACGCAAACGGGCTGTTGATGATGATGATGAGGATTCCTCGATAAATGTACTATCTAATAGATCTGAAGGATTTTTTCAAAAAGGCCCAGTAGTTAGAGGATAAGCACATTCAAACAAACAAACAAACTCTTCGGCTTTTTATATTAGTATAGATAACGCCAACATCTATCATGATGCAATATTATGGTCATTACCTTCATTCAAAGACCTAATTGCCTATTATATTATCACAGACAAAATTATAATTTGGTACACATTCAAATGTCATTAGTACCAAGTCATAACACATTTCGTAACACAGTTACAAAGCGTACCCTTGTCACAAGTTTCACAACAACATTCTAACATCTCAACAAGGCCGAAACATCTGGACTGAGTGCTCCACTTATTTCCATCTTATTATTCCAACTTTTCATCAGATTGTATCCTCCATTTACTCGAGCACACAACTTTCCCAGACGATAAAACATTGTGTTAATAAAAAAAAACAAAGGAACACGGCAACAAAAGAAATCCGCCGTCCCACCATCTGGCCGGTTGGACCAATCCGGAAAACTGCAATGTTTATTGAGATAAAGTTATATCTGCCGACTGCGAAACTTGCCTTGTTTACTGCCGTGCCTCTAGGTTTCAAATAAAGAATTACTGCCATTTACTGCGATTGCTTTTTCTTAGTTTAAAGTGAAAAGAATTGGATATTTCAACTGGGGTGACAATTTAAAGAGTGTACGAAATAGGTGTAGTAAAGTCTACGTCGGTATTGTTATAACTCGAACATGTATATATCAGGATGTAGGGTACGTGATATCAGACTGCCCATCCATCAAATTTACGTCCTTCGACTCTTACGACACCCTTAGCAAGATGGTCCATTCTAAGCAGGAAACTACGCAGCCTCCTGGAACCACACGGCCAAATATTTGGTTATATACTAATACTATAAACAGGGAAAGTTTGTGAGTTTGTGTGTTTGTGACGTTGTAGGGGCTAATCTCTGGATCTACGGAACCTATTTTGAAAATTCTTTTACTAATAGAAAGCCAAGAAATTTGTGAGTGTCATCACTACATAATATAAAACAAAGGCGCTTCCCGCAGCCTGTCTGTCCTTATGTATGCTTAGATCTTTAGAACTACGCAATGGATTTTGATGCGGTTTGTTTTTAAATAGATTGAGTGATTCGAGAGGTACGTTTATATGTATAATACATCAGCATTACACCTGTGCGGCGCCGGGGCGGGTCGCTAATATACTATATTTTAAGTTTAAGTTCCTACGCGGGTGAAACCGCGCGTTTCAACTAGTCATTTATAATTCTGTACAATTTAAGCTTTATACAAATTCATTCAGTTATTTTTAGTATTGTCAATGTTCCTTGGCCTAGTGGCTTTGTGGTTCACACGACATACCCGAGGTCGCGGGTTCAAGCGCCACAAAGGCATGGGAGCGATTGGTGATCACATTCTTGGTGTGTTTCCAAGTTTTGTCAAAGCAATTACTTATAATTATTTGTATTTCGTTTCAATATTTATAGATATGTATAAATTATTTATTAACACGATTTACAATTCGATTATAGGTAAAATAAGGTGTTTCCACAATATATGCCGTTCCTTTCACCATATACAGTAATTACATTAATAAAGATTTTTTAGTAAAATCATTCAATTTTACTTATTTCCTACTAATATTATAAACGCGAAAGTTTGTACTGATGGATGTTTGTTACTCTTTCACGTAAAAACTACTGAATGGATTTGGCTGAAAGTTTGCACGCGGATAGTTTATAAGCTGGATTAACATATAGGCTACAATATATCACGCTCCGACCCACTGGAGCAGAGTGACGCGGGTAAAACCGTGGGGCGCAGCCAATCCATACATAATTTTCGTAAACGTGCAAGTTGGAAGCGGGCGACGTGAGGCGGCGGCGGACGACGTGTCGCGGCGACACTACTGGTTTGTATGTATTTCTATGAAACGCGTCGCTAGCTTCATGTCGCTAACTGCGAAGGGAATTTCATAGAAATACATATAAACCAGTAGTGTCGCCGCGACACGTCGTCCGCCGCCGCCTCACGTCGCCCGCTTCCAACTTGCACCTTAAAAGTTTTTGCTCCAAGTATTAATATACTTATAGATTACTTTACCCCTGAAGCGATGTTTTCGCGAAACTTTCGACGGCACGTCTTGTATTCTGATCAGGAGACAGTTAAGAGAGGTTTCGCACTACGTCCGATCCGAACCCGTGAAAATATTTGTCTAGAAATTTGGAACGAAATCAGATGACGGACATCGGATCTAGTGCGTAAATTACCATAGAAATAGTTCTACGGCTACTACGGACCATATTTTTACGGGTTCGGATCGGACGTAGTGCGAAACCGCTCTAACAGACACAAACATGATATTGAATATATCAAAGTGTAATAACAACAACAGTTTCATATATTCACTAACATGTTTCTGGCAGAATTATTTTTGTATGTTTTACTAAAAGCAAGTCTGGTTTTAGTGAGCTGTTATGTCTTCAGGAACTTTAAGAATTCTAAGCTTTGCACGAAGAGTGATGTTGTGTCTGTCGACAAGATAGATAAAATAACGTTACAAATTATTATAAATTTACTTTTGACACTGTTCAATTATGGTCCTGAAATGTCATTTTCGTAAAAAAGTGAAAATCTGCTAGTACAATGAGCAGGGCAGTACTGACGTATAGTGTCCATAAATAAGACGCTAAAATCCAACACACAAGTAACTTACGTTCAAACTTCGACACTTAGGGCTCCATAAGTAGCAGGCTCGAGTTCCTCATAAGAGACCCTACTAAGACGAGGAGAGCGGAGGCTCAAGGACTTCCGGGACAGACCATTAGCTATCAAGTTAGAAGGGACCCTCATTACAAGTAATTGGCGAAATACTATTACGTCATTCTATGTACTATGGTTGATAGACTTATTTTTTTTAATTTTATTATATCTATATCTTTCGCCCGCAGTTTTAGCCGCGTAAATCCAGTTACCGAAGGAACTTTATAATTAAATATAGCCTATAATCTTCCTCAATAAATGGGCTATATAACACTGGCAATTTTTTACAAATCGGACTAATAGTTCCTGCGATTAACGCGTTCAAGCATACAAACATACTCCTTAGCTGTATATTAACGATTCGTGGTTCTTCTTGTAACTTGGTATTGAAAATTGACACGAATGCATTCTATTCAATGCCTCTTTTTCTCATAAGATTTTCGAACTTGACAAGTGTTATACTATTTAGGCTCCCATGCTATTTAGGTCTTGTAGCGAAATGAAATTCTAGGTCTATAGTACTAATACCGCTATAACATCAAGAATATATTTCCATGATTCATCATCATCATTATCAGCCTGTACAACGTCCACAGCTGAACAAGGGCCTCCTCACGAGAAAGGGTTTTTGCTATAGTCACCATGCTTGGCAGGCGGGTTGGTGACCGCAGTATTATGTTGTAACATACAAGGAATAGCTGCTGACCGTTCCCTGGCATAAAACATAGAAAGAAAGAAAGAAAAACAAATGTTATAGATGATGTTATAACAATCGGCAAGGAGGGTAGTCCCTCAGCAAATCAGACACGGAAAGAAATCTTAGAATCAACACAAAGATTTCTTCCGCCGTCGGGATGGAACCCACGACCTCCAAGATTTAAAGCGATTAAAATACCGCTACGCTACAGACGTCCATGATTAGTTACGACCAAAATGACAGAACACTCATGTCACTATCACATACAGTACCTACCTAGTAACTGTAAACTGCAGTCTCCGGTTATTATAACTGTAATCAGCGAGTACTAAGCGTGCGTTGCGATTAAAAACGAGGTTAAGTGATAGAGTGCCTTCTTACTTGCAATTTGTGACTTGGGTATATTTGTGTAGTGAGGCTACTGGTGCAGTGGTTAAGTTTACGGGTTCGAAGCCCGACATGTGTTTAAGTACTAACGACTCATCCTGGCTTCCCCGGCAATGCTGAAGTATTACTTATAAACCTTCGTCTTGACATCTATCTATTCAAAAAAAAACATCAAAATCCGTTGTGCTATGTTAAAGATCTAAGCAAACATAAGGACAGACAGCGGGAAGCGACTTTGTTTTATACCTACTATGTAGTAAAGAAGACTGCCGCATTGGTGAAAATTGAATCTTTTCCTACATACAGTATGAATGCTTGACCAATGTGGGGCCAGCTTTAGAAACCCACAGCACGGTGCTTCTAAAACAAAGGGTTTTTAATTTTTTATTAAATATATGCTTACGCTTGACCATAATCTCGCTTGATGGAAGGCGAAGATAAGGCCTAAGATGATACATGCTTGCCTAGAAAGTGTCTGTTCACTTTAGTCTTAAAAATGTCTAGATCATAACGTTCCGGAAAAACTGACCCAAGCAAGGAATTCCACTCCTTAGCCGTCCGCATTATGAAAGACGAAGCAAATCGCTTCGTGCGTATTGAAGGAATGTCTACAACAAAAGGGTGAAACCGCTCGCCGCGCCTAGGTTTTAGAAGCAATTTCCATTAAAAAAAAAACACGCATATCTGATAACGGTTTCACCACTCCCGTTCCCGTAGGAACTTCGTAGTTAAATATAGCCTATAGTCTTCCTCGATAAAAAGGCTATCTAACACAGAAATATTTTTTGAAATCCGACCAGTAGTTCCTGAGATTAGGGCGTTCAAACAAACAAAGTTAATTATAGTGAGGCCCATTAGAAATGGAAAGAAGTTGATTATATAAATTAAATACATACATAGGTTTATTGCCGGTAGTAGGTAATTATCTCAAAATTACTAAAAGCGTTGTACACGGTCGGGAAGTAAAGGACGATTCGCGCTTGTTTTTTCTTTTTAATTTCCATTACGCGCGCTTTGTTCAGATTGCTCTATCGTCTATGATTGATGTTTTCAAAGGTTTTTAAATTTAGTTTATAGTATTTGTTTAAACAATAATAATGTACCTAATACAAATAGGATTAATGTAATTAATAAATATACTGTTACTTTCTTTACTTTTATTATTAAAAATGTACAAGAAGAACCCTAGCACACCTCTTTCGCTTAAGCGAAAGAGGTGTGCTAGGATCAACTCAGGTGGCATTCCTTTGTCTCTGTCTGCCCCTACGGAAGAAAGGGATGACGATATGTTATGATAATATGAAATATTCATGTTTATTAATTTATAAAGCCTATTCCTAGTGTGTGTATACCTGTGCTATACTCAGATCGCACGAACAGCGGAAAGCTTATGTTCAGTAACTATATAATATGAAGAATTATTTCCAATTAGAATTATTCTGCGTGAGTGCAAGATGTTCCAAGATTATGCATGGGAGAGGACGTAAAGTCGGTCGTGTCGGATTACTGTCGTATCGGATTATGACCCTGAGGAAATATTCAATGTAATTTTCTCACATTTGTGTGCACTGTATATCAAACCTAGGTCGAGATATTGAGACTTGAGACTTGAGATTTTATAGGTCAGGAAATTAAATACATTCAATAAATATGTGTACTAAAGTTAATATAATCTGCAATAGGCTAGTTGACACATTTTAGTTTGTACAGAAAATTGTTGTAAGATTGAGTTTATACAAACATAAAAAAGTTTTTTGAACAAAAATTATTATATTTAGGTTCTATATGACAAATACTCTTAGAAATTTACATCATTGTAACATAATTTCATATGTGTCAACTAACCTATTCTATCTGCTAGGGGTACCCTCGGGTGTCTGTCTCTTAGACACACACTACTCTTAGCTACACACTGTGATTTTTTAAGTCGATACTAATTTATGGGAGGACGATTTGACATCAGCATGGCTAGGTAATGTCATTATAGGGTCCTCTCCTCGTGGTATGAGTTTAGCATACCACGCTATGGAGAGGGCGAGTCCCACATACCCCACCGCCAGCGCGCGAATACGCTGCAGCGGCGGTGGGAATGCGTAAATGCATTTCCCCCCGGACAACAAAAAAAAAAAAGGTAATGTCATTTTAAAATAGACGTTTTTACACAAAAAGTTGCCGTCATAGAGAGGACAACGATAAATAGTCGGTGAAACTGCAATAAGTGACAGTTGCTAATAAAGTGTAATTTCGTGTGTCAACATATATTGTTTTTATTTACGTTTTAAAAGGAAACAAAAATATTGCTACATTTGATTTTCAACCTTATTATCTATTGTGTCTACCCCTAAATGTGCCTACATGGTACAATGAGTGCTTCAATTAAAGATGATCTAGGATGTAGGTAGGCAGGGAGAAGGCTGTAATGATTAATTATTTTCAAAAAGTGTTTAATCGATTGTACTATTTAAAAAATCACAGTGAATAAATTAAAAACTTTTTATTTTTTTTAATACGTATTACATTTGATTGCAAAGTTTTGTTAAATATTTTGATAGGTATATCTGTTACGGCTAATAACCGAAGTGCGGTTACACCTAGTTTTAGCCGGCTACAACTAGGTGCAGCCGACAACTTGCGGTTAAACTTAGGTCAACCTTAATAAGTTCCTCTAAGTTAACTCTAAATTAAACAATACCTATGCAAGGGACAAAAAGGTGTTGGGGTGGTTAAAAAAAAAATAACCTAAACCTAAACCAATGGAGTCGAACAGGGACTTATAAACGCATGTGGCCGACTGCACCTAGTTGTAGCCTGCTAAAACTAGGTGTAGCCGCACTTCGGCTATTAGCCGTAACATATCCATTAAGAAGCCTCATTAACTAACCGTTCTATTTGACATATAAGTATCGATTCAAAAATGTATAATTTTGAAGTAAATAAAAATGCAACCGCATTAAGAATATACCTACTCTTAATTAATTATACTATTCGCTAAAAATCACCACCAAAGGTATATCGTCATAATTATTAGCTCTTACAACAGTGTTATGTTGTAATACACAGGAAAACGCTGCTGCCCGTTTCCTGGTATACGCTTGTTAAAGATGATGTTATAACAATCGGGACCAACGGTTAGCGCTAGGGGCACGGAGTCCCTCAAGCGACCAGACCCGGTTAGATTTTTTAGAATTTACACTAAGATTTCTTGTCCGGTGTGGGGATCGAACCCACGACCTTCGAGACTCAAAGCGAGACTTATACTGCTACGCCACGGAGGTTGTTTTAATATATAAAACGACAATTTACCAAAAGTATGCTACTACAACCCAAAATGTGTACAATGTAACGTAGGTTCAAACTAGTGGTGCCTATCAATAGTCGACTATCGATAGACTAACGATAGTCTATCGATAGTCGACGTCATATCAATAGTATCGATAGTCTATCGATAGTATCGATATTAGTCATAGTATCTATACTATCGAGGACCAATTTGTGTTTAGGAGCAATACTATCGATAGTATCGATAGTATTGCTCCAACATGGGTTGGTCTTCGATAGTATCGATACTATGACTAATATCGATCCATCAATACTATCGATAGTTTGTAAAACTATCGATAGTATTGATAGTTTTAATCATTTAATGCAGCGATACTATCGATAATATCGATAGTATCGATAGTATTACTTTAAAAATATCGATACTATCGATAGTATTATAATGTAATAGTATCGATACTATTGCTTCCAATCAATAGTATTAGTTAATTTGTGATATCGATAGTATCGATACTATCGATAGTACTATCGATATTGTTACTATTTTTCGAGGTCAACTATCGATAGCGAAACTATCGATAGTTGGGCAACTCTAGGTCAAACTCCGCCTGTGTGAGTGAACCAAAGAGAATGGGTTACTGAGACATTTGAGGAGGACAACGACCTTTTCTTTCATACCATGTTTATGTGAAGTTAAAACTTACCGGTAAATGTTATTACACGCTTTTATAATAGTTAGGAAAATTATTGCTGAGAATGGACGGTCCCATACAAAGGTATTGGGTAGCGTAATCTCAAGCTAAACATCATCATCTGCCTATTGTAGTCCACTGCTGAACATAGGCCTGCAACCACTGACTCCCTGCAACCTTTATGAGGTCGTCGGTCCATCGTGCAGGCGGTTGTCCTACGCTGCGCTTGCCAGTTCGTGGTCTCCACTCGAGAACCTTTCTGCTCCATCGGCCGTCAGTTCTTCGAGCTGTGTCCTGCCCATTGCCACTTCAGCTTGCTAATCCGTTGAGCTATGTCAGCGACCTTCATTCTCCTGCGTATCTCTTCATTTCTGATTCGATCAAACTATTTAGTTTGAGATAACTCTACCGTGCCTTGGAAAACACTATGCCGTTGATCCACATGTCTATGACATCATCTTGAATAACATTTACTTGCATTAGCAAAACTCAGGAACTACAAGTCCGATTTGAAAAATTCTTACAGTATTAGAGAGCGTATTTATCGAGGTAGGCCATAGACTATATTTATTTACGAAGATGTTACGGGACCGAAAGTTATTAAGGTGAAACCGCGCGCGGGAAACTAGTTATTACAAGAAAATATTTAATAAATGTTCATTACATTTGAGTTTAAATAGGTGCGATCAATTCGTCTATATTATCAACAAACGATGTCATTTCATTGTACTTATGTTGTGAAATGATATTACTTAGAGTGCCTTTTTGCAAGAAGGACATATCGTCGGTGACACTGCAATACCGCGTAAGTGACAGTAACTAATAAGGTGTAATTTCATCTGTCAAGAAATATTTTCTTTACATACATGTTAAAGGGCAATGCCACATTTGATTTTCAATCTTATTAGCTATTGTCACTTACGCGACGATATGCAGACCTAATAAAAAGTTGTCATAATAAAAACTTGAATGTAATTACGTAAACCTTTTTTTTTTGTTTTCCGGGCGGATATGCATTTACGCATTCCCACCGCCGCTGCAGCGTATTCGCGCGCTGGCGGTGGGATATGTGGGGCTCGCCCTCTCCATAGCGTGGTATGCGAAACTCATACCACGAGGAGAGGACCCTACACCACTAAAACCCCCCGACACTCCTCCGATCCGCCGTTGGCGGGGGCCGGGTACGCATAAGCAATCCGGCCCTAATTACATAAACCTGACGAATATTGGAAGAGAACACAGTCGTTGTATTAAGTCTTGGAGCCATGAAGGTATATTAATTCACTAGATTCCCACGCGCATTTTCACCCGCTTAACTACCATTCCCTTTTTTTTCAGAAGGACGTACGTAGTTAGCCACTAGGCTTTTGCTACTTCACCGGGCATAAAGGCGAGCAGAGCTCCAGCCTTAATCTACCATTCCCGTAGGAACTTCATTATATAGCATTATATAGGCTATCTAACACTGAAAGATGTTTTCAAATCGGTACAAGTAGTTCCTGAGATTAGCGCGTTCAAGTAAACAAACAAACTGTTCAGCTTTATTTAGATTAATTCATTAGTTTACTTGCTAGTAGGTACATTAACAACTGTTCAATATATTCATGTATCTATAATTATATAATATTAGTTATTGCAATATTATTTAGAAACGTGTTGTTGAACCGCGTGATAGGTCATCCAGTGCCCCTCCTTACTAGTACTACACCTGAAGATTCACATAGATTGCCTAATATCTAGGTACCCACCTACCTTGGGTTCATCTATACTTCTATACTAACATATAAAGAGTTTTTTTGAAAGCGATAATCTCAAAAACTACCAGTCCGATTTGAAAAATTCTTTCAGTGTTAGAAAGCCCATTTGTCGGAAAAGGTTGTAGACTAAATTTTATGATGAAGTTCCCACGGGAACGGGATCTACGCGGCTGAAACTGCGCGCGGGAATCGTTATATATTACTATTTATTTTGGTAGCAATATACTAAGTATTTAGTTCCGGTTTAATTTTTAATAAAAGTTTACTTCAAGTTTTATATTATATTTTTTAGGAAAATAAAATGTACTAAGACGATTAGTTCTATGTCAACCATAATTATTATTAAACTAGCTGTGCCATGAGGTTTTACCCGCGTTACTCTGCTCCAGTGGGTCGGAACGTGATGTTTTGTAGCCTATATGTTAATCCAGCGTATAACCTATCCCGGCGCAAAATTTAGCCAATTCCGTTTAGTAGTTTTTGCGTGAAACAGTAACAAACTTCCATCCATACTTACAAACTTTCGCGTTTATAATATTAGTAGGATATTTGACTGAAATTCATTACATTGTCAAAATTAAACGGAACAAATTTCTTAGTAGGAAGGTAAAATACATATAATTAATTACTTACGCTGGATACAGAAAAACAGCTAACATAACACATTTTCAACACAGAAATATTCAAATATCTCTTTACCTTTTTTACTAGGTTTAGCAATAGATACTAACATAAATTGGAAATGTCATATCCAAAAAATACAAAAGAAATTATCAAAATTTACTTACGCTTTTCGTGAATTAAAAAAAAACACTAATCAACAAACTGCACTTGCTACATATTACGCCTACGCTTACTCCTGGCTAAGCTACGGTATCATTCTATGGGGAAACAGTACAGACGTACCAACCTTATTCACACTCCAAAAGAAACTTATCAGAATTCTAGCAAATATACAAGAAACAGATAGCTGTAAACCCTACTTTCAAAAACTTGAAATACTAACCCTACCTTGCATCTACATTTTAGAAGTAAGTAAATTTGTCCGAAAGCACCCAGAATTGTATAGTAAAAGAGAAGATCTACAAAGTAATTATTCCCTTAGAGAACGACATAAAAACAAACTTAACTTACCAACCTCCCGACTAAAACTACACTCATCAAGTCCTTTAGTCATGTCAATAAAAATATATAATAAATTACCCGCTTCCATAAGAAAAGAAGAAAAATATAATACATTTGCACAAACATTAAAGGTACATCTACTTAATAAATCGTACTATAAAGTATCCGAATATCTTGATGAAAAATAAACATTAGCCATTCATTACTCATTACAGACACACCTACACTTATACCTCACCATCAAAACACACAACACATAGACACAAAAATATAATGTATCATGTATATATTTTATATATAATATAAAAAATATCATATGTATGGATGTAGGTTTTCAAATTATTTATTATAATACAAATTAATTATATCTACTGCGTAATTCAGAAAAATTACGTAGTAGATAATCAAAATTACTGTAGTAAGCTTCCTCTCTCCTAAATTGCTGTGCCCAACAGGGTCCATGATTGTATCATAACTTACTAATACCTAACACCTTTCATAACATTGTGGAAATGCAATAAATGAATATGAATATGAATATGAATACCTGGAAAACCAACAACGCCTCCTCATACTACACCTTACGGACACGATGCAACCTGCGTCATTGTAATCCCGGATCCCGGGTTCCCGGGGGATCGATCAGACCGGGATGAAGAGGGATAGTTTTCAATTGGCCGGGATCAAATAGAATCTGTTTTGTTGTGAGATCCGCAGCTACAAAAATCTGGTTGGATATAAGAAGTAATCTTGTTAAGGCAGCCCTGATTGAATTGAGGCTTTATTGACAAGGGATGGAATAATACCTAACATCGGGGTTGAAAAAATGCGTGTCAGACAATTTAACCTAGAGTGTTAGTAGCCTAGTTAAACATCTGGGTCTTGGTTTCATGTGGTCATCGTTAAAACAAATCGTGTTACTATGAGAATAGATCATGCTGCATGCATGCACTTTAATATCTTCATATCTATAATTTGTTGAATAATTTGACTTTAATTAACCTTATGTAAAGTTATTTAGTGACTATAATTATTATTATGCTTATATAAAATGACATTTAAATTGCTTAATATCACTGTGACGTCATTATAGTACGAAAAATAATTTCCATAGACTAGAGACAGTAAATGATACACAAATCCGTAACACAGTTTGTATAGTTAGAGAACCATGCCTTGTGTTCATTCAAGTAGTACCATATTTTTTAAGACCAGCAGAACAACCAGATGTTGATGCAGGTGGAAAATTATATACAGTAATACTTACGCGATAGGTGGGACCACGTGATAGCCGTGTAAGTCGAATTCGCAAAAGTCGGGGTTCAACTTTCCCTATAAATACATATAATGTTTGTGTAATCGGGACCAGAGTCTGAAAATAAACAATAGATCAGAAGAAACATGTTTAATAGTACGTTGAATTATAAATCTTTACATTATCACACGATAATAATTCTAACATGGTTTCCATCTAAGTGATAATACCATGACGTCTGAATTAAAATAGAAAGATTTTCACTTATTATTTGGTTCGATCAAATATCGTTGGTAGTTAATTCCTTTTTTTTATTTTAGATTCAAAGTCCTCTCAAGGTTATAATCATAATATTTAGTTTACACTCAAAAATACAGTGTTTTTCTTTTCATGTTAGGTTAGGTCAGCAGTTTAACTTGCAGTAAACCGAACACGCCGCCGATGCGCGTGGTGTTCAAAAATAAAAACCGCGTATCTCCGAATTCGCATAAAACGGGGTAGCGTAAGTCGGGGTATTACTGTATTCAAGGTATTATAGGTATTGAATATGAATGACAAAATAGAAAGGCCTATAAGATGGACATTTTTCGGACGGTCATTTACGCTGTCAGCCACGACGCTTTTGCTACGTCATCGTACCATAAAGGCGAGCAGAGCTTCAGCATTAGCTTTTGAGTTTATTCGAAACAAACATCAAAAATACAAACTTTTCCTCTTTAAAGTATTAGTGTAGACTAATATATAAAGCAGAAGAGTTTGTTAGCTCTACTGTCCGCAGTCCGAGGTCCGATTGAAAAAAATATTTCAGTATTAGTTAGCCCATTTATTTAGGAAGGCTATATATAGCCTTCCTCAATGTAGTGGTTTGACTATGGTCATCATGTCATGTCCATTAAAAAATAAATTAGTTGTCAACCGAACTCATATTTGACTACAACACTATATGGGCTAACTATAGTAACATACCTAACTAAAGTTACGCGGCTGAAATATTAACCAACAAATATACGCAATGAGAAATAAAATATGAATGAAAATAATAATATTCTAACAAATTGTTAAAACGGAAATTTGGAGGCTGCAGGAGATTTCGTAATATCCGGAACTTCCCTTGAAAAATATAAAAACTAGAAAGATGTGCTTTTACATTTACATACTTACATGTATGTAGGTTAGGTTATGTATAACGTCAATAGCTTAGAAATACCCTTGCGAGTAACGCTCTGACGCCAGTATAACTCTGCGTGTACAATCAACAAAAGAGATAAGTTTACACATTGTGAAATGCATTTTAAATTTATATGCACACGTTTATCAGGAGAGTTTACAATTATGTGCATTTGTATAGATCTGGCAGCGAACTCTTCACCGATAAAGAAAACCGGCTGTCGTACTGACATAAACATATTGATTGACATTCTTTGATACTGACGGTGTATACCTACCTATTTTGTTGACTGTACATACACAGCTTACGCAATCATTCGTACCAAAACTATGTCTTACCTTGTCAACCGATCTGTCGCAGCTTCAAATGCTTGATGTCCTAAAAAGTCCTTACTAATATTATAAACGCGAAAGTTTGTGAGTATGGATAGATGGATGTTTGTTACTCTCTCACGCAAAAACTTCTGAATGGATTTGGCTGAAACTTTGCACGGGGATAGATAATAAGCTTGATTAACATATAGGCTATAAAAAGTCACGCTCCGACACGCTGGAGCAGAGTAACGCGGGTAAAATCGTGGGGCGCAGCTAGTCTATGCACTACATAGTATAAAACAAAGTCACTTGCCGCTGTCTGTCCGTCCCTATGTATGCTTAGATCTTTAAAACTACGCAACAGATTTTGATGCGGTTTTTTTTAATAGATAAAGTGATTTAAGAGGAAGGTTTATATGTATGATACATCAGCATTGCACCCGTGCGAAACCAGGGCGGGTCGCTAGTATTAAATAAAGAGGAAAGATTTGTATGTAAGTATGTTTGTAACGAATTGGGTCAATAAGTACTGGACCGATTAAAAAAAAACTTTCACCATTTAAATGCTACATTATCACTGATTAATATAGGTTATATTTAATTATGATGTTCCCACGGGAACGGGAGTTACGCGGGTAAAATCGCGGGGCGCAGCTAGTTAGATATATAATTGTTTTTGTTAGTCTTCTTTCATTCATTCTCTTTACAGTCTGTGCACTTTTTCAATAGCATTAAAATTACAGATTAAAATTACTTTGGACTTGTGTTAGGGATATTTAACCCTAACTTCATTGATGATACATCGTTCTGACCTGTGATAAAGTAACAAATGTCTGTTATAATAATAATAATATCTAGGGACAATGTCACACAGATCATCCTAGCCCCAAACTAAGCAAAGCTTGTACTATGGGTACCAGGCGACGATATACATACTTATATAGATAGATAAATACTTAAATACATAGAAAACATCCATGACTCAGAAACAAATATTCGTGCTCATCACACAAATATTTGCACTTACCGGGATTCGAACCCAGGACCACCAGCTTCGTAGGCAGGAGCACTACCAACTAGGCTACGGTGACCGTCAAATGTTGATCACAGACTCTTTATCTTTAATTCAAATTCTTTATAATCCTATAATACACTCTAAATTATAAAATCAAATCATCATCATCATCAGCCCGTATAACGTCCACTGCTGAACATGGGCCTCCGCCCAAGAGAGGGTATTTGCCATAGTCATCACGCTTGGCCGGCGGGTTGGTGACTGCAGTATTATGTTGTACCAGACAAGGAAACGCTGCTACCCGTTCGTTGATATACGATTATTGTTAGATGATGATGTAATAATCGGGACCAACGGCTTAACCCTCAACGAACCAGACCCGGGAAGAAATCTTAGAATTCACACAAAGATTTCCTGTCCGGAGTAGGGATCGAACCCACGACCTCCGAGATTAAAAGCGAATAAAATCAAACATCAAGTGTTAATTCCGTTCAAAAAGTGTCTAAATACAGCTAAACATGCACAACGAATATTAATATTCGTATCTATTAATCTGTTTGTCAAACCTTGAGAGATATATGAAGATAAAATATCATAGTAGGTAGTACCGGGGCTTAGCAGTCTAATTAGCTCTGAATACGTTGAACGTGTGCGTGAGACAGTCTAATTAAGATCATAGCACTACAGTAACATGTATGTACTAGTCTATATATTTAGTTACCTATGTAGAGAGTTCTGAATCTAATCCTTACTATCCATACTAATGTTATAAACGCGAAACTTTGTCAGTATGGATGGATGGATGTTTGTTACTCTTTCACGCAAAAACTACTGAATAGATTTGGCGGAATCTACTTGCATGGCGATAGATAATAAGTTCGATTAACGTATAGGCTACAAAAAATCACGCTCCGACCCTCTGGAGCTGAGTAACGTGGGTAAAACCGCGGGGCGCAGCTAGTAAAAGATATCTCAGAAAAACCCGATTGGATGTCCACTGCTGAACATCGGCCTCCTCTTAACATACCGTAGCAACTTGGGTTGTTAAGGCATATTGCCATGATCACTCCGCCTGGCAGGCGGATTGGTGATCGCAGTAAGATGATGAGTACCTTGAGCTTATAGATGCTGCTGCCCATCCATCAGCTACGCCGAATATACCATCCTATATCCACCCATGGAAATAGTCGCCTCTTTCGACACCCATGGCAATATATGGGATGGTCTATTCTAAAAACCTACCATTAGTGTTATGAATTACCGTCGAGCCGATGTTGCCGTGTGGTTTCCGGCTTAGAATAGACCACCCCATGTCCTCCCATGGGTGTCGTAAAAGGCGACTAAGGGACATATGGCTGATGGATGGGCAGCAGCATCTATTAGCTCAAGGTTTACATCTTACTGCGATCACCAATCCGTCTGCCAAGCGTGGTGATTATGGCAATATCCCTCAACGATCCTGGCTTGCCAAGGTCTGTTAAGAGAAGGCCCATGTTCAGCAGTGGACGTAAACGGGCAGTTGATGATGATGATGATTACCGTCGAATTGCAGTATAAAATTGAAGGAATAGTAAGTAATACCACATTTCCGTTATCACCTCAGGAACATGCTTACCCCACAGAGGAACATAGCCTTGAAGCAAACAAAACAAAAGATAAATTATTACACCCCAAAATACATACATATCGTACAATATTATTTCACTAATCATCCATCAGAATATCTTCCTTTACATATCTCTAACGACATCCGTTTCCCGTATATACATACATACATACTCATATAACATATGTATGTGTCTATAGATGTAGTACACAAACATGAAGGGTGTAAGGAACAATGTGTCGAAAATAATGTACCTAATGGAAGTTGTGTTCGTGTTGAACATAAAAACATAATAATGTTGAATATATAAAATTCGTTTCAAAAAAATATTAATGACTAGCTTCCCGTGCGCGGTTTCAGCCGCGTAACTCCCGTTCCAGTGGAAACTTCATAATAAAACATAGTCTATGTAATCAAGGTGAATGCAGCTTTCCAATGGTGAATTTCTTTTTGAAATCGCCGCAATTGTTTTTGATTTTATCGTTACAAACATGCACACATACACAAAAATGGATTAGGCTACTAAAGAGGGTTGTAACCTCGTCCAACCGCCCACAAGTTGTAGCGCAACAACGCAAATAAAAAAACATTTTTACTTTTTCTTTATTAAATTCCTCACAATAGGTATTATTGACAAGTCTGGCAAATTAGGCATAATTTTTAACCGCTTATCTCTAATTCATATGAAAATTTGCTCGTTCCTATGCGTTACACAATAATTATCAATATTTTTGATCTATTATTTCTGTATGAGCCAGACTGGAGCGATAGATCCTTTCTACATACAGGGTGTTTGGCAGAACGTTGAACATACGAAAATGGTGGGTAGGTGGGGTCATCTGCTACTTACTCAGCCCTAATTTATTTGGCCCTGGCCGACTGGGAATTTAAAAAAAAAAAAAAAAAGTTTTTTTCTTGTTTCACCACTTTCCTAACTTTAAAGTGTATTTTTTTTATTAAAAATGGGCAATAAAACAGGCAATTTTTTTTTTTTTAATCTTTGATGTTGGCAGATTCTTATAAAATTATTGCTTTGTTCAGATGTTAGCTAGAAAAAAAGTTATGAGTCCTCAAACTTACAGAAAGATGTAAAAAATACTTGAATGTTAATTTCAACTTGCATTTAAAAAAAAACAAAAAATGATTGAGGAGTTCCAATTCTAGCAAAACATCCCTAGTGTGTGAGCTTTCTAATGGTATGTAATTTGCTTTTATAAAAAAAAAACTTTAAGAGTTATTTCATAATTTTATCAAGTAGGAAATTTTTGACTAAACTCTACCTATACGGAAAGTTAAATGTTTTGCGAAATTTAATACTGCAAAGTTGGTAAAAATTATGGATCGACGGCTTGCCAGTAGCAGTGGTGCAAATTGACATTCACTATTCCCTTGAGATGGTTACACAAAGCAGGTAGAAATTTTGTTTCACTCTTGCGCAGTCATAGCGTATTTTTGCTCTCTTTCGCTCTCGTGGCACCGTGACGCGTCAGAATGAATTCTTGACGAAACTCTACCTTTACGGAAAGTTAAATGTTTTGCGAAATTTAATACTGCAAAGTTGGTAAAAATTAAATGATCGATTGAAATTATGCTGTACCAGTTAGGTGCGTTAATGAAACAATTAAATAATTTTAAATAATTTATTTAAATAATAAATCATATTAGATGTTCAAATTGACGCCCTTCATTCGCAATACAGGTGCGGCATCTACGTCTGATTTCTACAGTTGTTGTGCGCAGCAGCATCTCCTGTCGCATAACTTCGAAAGCAGCATTAATTCGATTTATCAAATCTTCCCGACTTTCTACTTCTGTAGTGTAAACTAGTTCCTTTGCCCTTCCCCACACGTGAAAATCGAGCGGAGTGAGGTCGGGCGATCGCGGAGGCCAGGGAATTGGTCCTCCCCTGCCAATCCACGAATTTGGGAAACAATTATCCAAATGCTCACGTACAACTAGACTAAAGTGAGCTGGGCAACCATCGTGTTGAAAGACAATAGGCCTGTTTATGTCTACTTGGAACACTTCTTCCACTAATGGTGGTAAATCATTTATCAAAATATCCAAGTAGTTGTTCGCGTTGATGTTGTCGGGCAAATAATGAGGCCCTATTAGCTTATCGCCAATCACTCCTGCCCAGACATTCACACTGAATCTCCTCTGGAAGCCTCTTTGTCTCTTCACGTGTGGGTTTTGATTTTTAAGTGCCCAATGGTGAAGATTGTGATAATTGACAATCCCTTCTTTGTCAAATTTGGACTCGTCTGTCCACAAAATACTTTTTAAAAAGTTAACGTCGTCCACATCGGTATGCAGCAAATGGCGACAAAATTGCACACGTCTCCCAAAATCACTGTCATCGAGACCTAGAACAAACAAAACATGTCTAAGAATTGATTTCAATACTGAATCTTTTCTTCCTCCGAGTTCAAACTCTACAATTATCCAAATTTTTCATCTTCAATTTTTAAGTACACTAATTGGCTTTATGGCTTAGCCATAAAGACGTAAGACCAAATTCACAAAAGGGCGTGCGACTTTCCAATTTTGTTCTAAAAAGGACCCATAAGTGCTGGCAAGTTTACCTACGCTGACCACCTGCGCAAACCGAATCCGAAATCCGAATCCTGTAAGCGCTGGCCGCCTGATTGTTACGTGAATGCGGCCGAATAGGAATAGTTTATTGAATTTAATTTGAAATTAGAATTGAATGCGCTAAAAACAACATGAGGCAAAACAACTAATAAAGAAAGTGACGAAATCAAGGTTAAATGGAACGATCAATTGAACTGTCTCATAATTTACTACATTCCACAAAATCGTATCAGATGCAGTGCATAAACGGCTTAATCTTACCTTGCACTGGAGTGTAGTGAAAAGCATGTCTACCATCTTGCCGGAGAACATACCACACTTTCCATATGCTTAAGCCAAGTATTGAAGCTATCTGTCTAATGCTTTTGGTAGGATCCGCGTCAAACTCGGCAAGAACTTGTTCGTCAATGGTAGCATCGGGTCGTGCTGCGTTCACTCGTGGTTCTTGTAAGTTCAGGTTACCGGTTTGTCGTAAACGTCGGTAAGTACTCGCAAACGTCTGATGACTGGGTACTCGGCGGTTGGGATAACGCTCTTGATAAATTCTTCGCGCTTCACGCGAATTTGTATTAGCGCTTCCATACGCTAACAACATGTCCGCGTATTCCTCACTGGTAAAAGCAGCCATTTCTTTACCAATAACAACAGGTAACAGTAATAACAAAAAACTTAACAAACTTAAACTTAAACTTAACTAGTGATAACAATAAAAGAAAACGAAGTGAACAAAAACAAACGTAAGCGTAACGGGCACGTGAGATCGCAGAGGCAGTTAAGTCTCGACTGAATAAAAGAAAAGAATTCATTCCGAGGCGTCACGGTGCCACGAGAGCGAAAGAGAGCAAAAATACGCTATGACTGCGCAAGAGTGAAACAAAATTTCTACCTGCTTTGTGTAACCATCTCAAGGGAATAGTGAATGTCAATTTGCACCACTGCTACTGGCAAGCCGTCGATCCATAATTTTTACCAACTTTGCAGTATTAAATTTCGCAAAACATTTAACTTTCCGTAAAGGTAGAGTTTCGTCAAAAATTTCCTGCTTGATAAAATTATGAAATTACTCTTAAAGTTTTTTTTTTATAAAAGCAAATTACATACCATTAGAAAGCTCACACAATAGGGATGTTTTGCTAGAATTGGAACTCCTCTATCATTTTTTGTTTTTTTTTTAAATGCAAGTTGAAATTAACATTCAAGTATTTTTTACATCTTTCTGTAAGTTTGAGGACTCATAACTTTTTTTCTAGCTAACATCTGAACAAAGCAATAATTTTATAAGAATCTGCCAACATCAAAGATTAAAAAAAAAAAATTGCTTGTTTTATTGCCCATTTTTAATAAAAAAAAATACACTTTAAAGTTAAGAAAGTGGTGAAACAAGAAAAAAACTTTTTTTTTTTTTTTTAAATACCCAGTCGGCCAGGGCCAAATAAATTAGGGCTGAGTAAGTAGCAGATGACCCCACCTACCCACCATTTTCGTATGTTCAACGTTCTGCCAAACACCCTGTATAATGCTTGCATTTTTATACTTTTTTTTTTCGGACGGTCCTATGTAGTTAGTTACGTGGCTTTTGCTATTTTACCGGGCATAAAAGCGTGCAATGCTTCAGCCTTAATAAATAGTTTATAAACTACAAACTAAGGAGTCTACCCAAGAGGCTGCCCCCTCTGGGGTGGAGACCTCGGCTCAAAGTGGTTGTTAGGGGGGGATTGAGGAATAATCATCATCAGCCCGTATAACGTCCACCGGAGGGTCTTTGCCATAGTCACCACGCTTGGCGGGCGGATTGGTGACCGTAGTGTTGTGTTGTAATACACAGGGGAAACGCTGCTGCCCGTTTCCTGGTTCGTTTGTTATAGATGATGTTATAACAATCGGGACCAACGGTTAAACGTGCTTTCCGAGGCACAGAGGGTAGTCCCTAAACCAACCAGACCCGGAAAGAAATCTTAGAATTTACACAAAGATTTCTTGTCCGGTGTGGGAATCGAACCCACGACCTCCGAGATTTAAAGCGAGCCAATTACCGCTACGCTACGGAGGTTGTCTCTAGGAACGAGGAATGATGACTAGATTTTTAGGGGAATTTTGTGCAACTGTCGCTCTACTTTACAGTTCGCGGGCCTCTCGGACTTCTCTTTTTTATTTATTTCTTGTGAGTTTTGTGTGACTGTCGATCTACTTTACAAAAAAGCAAGATGAATTTTTATGCACCTTCACATTAATACACCATGTTATGTAATTCTTTGAAATTCAGCACAATGTATACTCGTAGAAAGGAGTTTTCATCTCGTTTCATACAAACTAAGCCGGTATTAAGCCAGTGGGTAAACCCACGACGACGTGCTCGGTAATCTATCTCTACCACGAGCTTAATAATATACATTTTATAGCTGTAGGTATACATCACTAGTGATGGGACTCGTACGTTTCGCGAGTGCCATTTGCTTTCATTCTTTTGAATATTCGCTCATTCATTCATTCATTTGCTTTGACAATAGTGATCTTTGTAAGTAGTGGTCGTGGAATTGAGCCGCAAAGCTATTGTGATGATCGTAGGGTTAATCAACTGCTTCTGTACCGAATGTCACTCACTCCTAAGTTAGATACAAGTATTTTTTTTGTAATTTAGGTGATTTACAAATAATGATCAACCAAAATACATTTGCGACGTGCATTAGTTCTAAATATTATTATTGGGTATTTCGATGTAATTGAACTTAACTTATATACTTCTATGCAATTAAGTCCGTAGCTTATATTTAAAAAAAAACATTATTTTGTAATCCCCCACGCCAGCGATCGCCCAAAGCTGAGGTCCAAGAACACAGGGGCGTCTTCTGGTTGCTTAGTTTGTCATTTTTAAACCATTTATTAAGGATGGAGCTTACTCGCTTTTATGTATAAGACATTACTAACCGCCCATCCCAAATTCCCAAACAACCTTCAATTTAAATATCGAATTCAGGCCCAAAACTCATCCCATCACTACGCACAGTCTTATCGATCCTGACAAGATATAACACATATAATATATCTCCATATATATACTCACACACTCGTACATCACTGTCTCTACATTGGAAAACAATTCTTATCACGTATGGCGTATGATCGCTTCTCGTTTGGCACCCTCTGACCTAGAAAACATCGAATTAATTCGCCACAGGGTCGCATCCAGCTGAAACGTTTTTCGGGCGACGCCGTCGACGTGACGTAGGTAATTTAATAATGTTCGCGTCGACGAATGCGTACGTTCGTTATGTTCACTATGTTCTCATGTTTTGTTTCGTATTTTACTGTTGGATAAGCTATAGTATGTAGATGCATTTTTTTATTCTATGGCTGTCTCTATTTTTTTTTAGACAACTTCCTCACTAGACATATTAATCCCTATATTGCGGGGGGCTTTTTAATGACAAAACAAAAGACGAAGGCTCATTCTCGGTCACAATCAGTCACAAAGCACACCCAGACTCAGAGATCTGTGGTCTTTTGAACCCAGAGCACCAAGTCACAGATGCAATTAATATTTAAAAAAAAAAAAACGAAAAACATTCGTTCAATTTATTACAAATGTATACTTTTCTGAATATTGACATTCTAGAATACAATTTAAATTTCGACAAAATCTGTCACGCATTTTAAAGGGGAGGGGGGGGGGGTTAGTGTAACATTGTATGCTCGATATTCTCTTTGCAGGCTTTGACCGATGGGATAACTAGTCCATTTATCATGGCAGCCCGGCTGAAGTAATGTACTGGTCTTGCTTGGCTTAGTTTAAACTAGCATGTATTTAGTACGTATAGTGTACTAAGTATATCACGAACGAAACGGACAGTTTTCAACTAGATACATTTTAGTTCATGTAACATTAATTTTCTTATTAATATCTCCATAACTTAGGTATATATATCTTAGAAGTACAAAAGTTTGGGTTGAATTTTTTACTTTACCTTTACATAATTCACAAAAAAATCTTATAAATTGCTCAACACTTTAAGGTGTCACAACATAAACGCTTATATGGTAAGGTAACTTTAATGTAAATATAAAAGAAAATTGGATAAAGAAAAACTTTAAAGAAAAAAAATTGATTGAATGTCACAAAGAAAGGCTTTTAAAACTTTTTCAATTATATTGAATTAGTTATTTGAGTAAAATTACCAATAATCTTGCTATTTCTTCTTTGGAACGCCTACACATCCATATTAAAGGACTTCTGGGCTAAAATTTTTTTTTTTAATATACCTGTTATTTAGGTCACTACTTACATACAGTGCAAACTACTACTACGACTAGTGTCGTGTACAGTGCCTTGCCACATATCTTAGAGTAGAGCATCGGATGTTGAATCAGAACAATTTACGCAAAGAAAAAATAAACTATAGACTTCGAACGAAGTGTTTGTAAGTTGAGTATAGGTATCCACCTTTATAATAGCGTATAATAAATAAAAATAAATAAATAATGTCGCCTAACTACTGGAATAAAGTGGCAGTAATATTATTAATTTATTATTGTATTATCATCATCATCATCATCATCAACAGCCCGTTTACGTCCACTGCTGAACATGGGCCTCCTCTTTAACAGACCTTGGCAAGCCAGGATCGTAGAGGGATATTGCCATAACCACCACGCTTGGCAGACGGATTGGTGATCGCAGTAAGATGTAAACCTTGAGCTAATAGATGCTGCTGCCCATCCATCAGCCATATTTCCCTTAGTCGCCTTTTACGACACCCATGGGAGGACATGGGGTGGTCTATTCTAAGCCGGAAACCACGCGGCAGGTATTATTGTATAGCATGTATCAATAGGGATCAGGCTACGTGAAAGTTCAACAACATGTTTGTGTAAATCCTAACATTTATTTCCGGGTCGTTCTATCAATGCGATTTTCTATACGAACTGACATATTTACATACAATGGTAATCTGCAGCCCGCGGAGGAGCTCGTTGCAATGGCTTTAATGGTCATAATTATCTTAGTAAAAATTTTACTTATCCCTAAAAATGTACACTACAAAAGTAACACCTATTACAGAAATGCACTATCATTCTTCGTTAAGCTGTCCTTTCCGCCCTCACTAATCCTTTTAGCATAATTACTATGGTGTCGCACAGAGTTCCATTTAGTTTGGCCACTAGACTGGAGATCCAATTTCCACCTGGTTTCCATACATTTTCGACGACACCTAATATAATTACCACCTCACATTTGACAGTAGACCTTGTATCGAATGGGATAGGGTTTAATTTTGTGAAGGTCAGATAAATATTGATAGGCTGAAAGTCGGATGAGATTAAAAGGTATAGTGACGGTCACTCAACGTAATGGTTTGTGTTCGCCGGTTTTATTAATGGAATTGTATTACGTGTACAACGTGTGTCAATAATAGAGTTGTGAGTGTTAACCTAATATCTACGCTCTACGTGTCCCGACTGTATTCCTCTACAAAGGCCGAGGAGATTGTAGAGTACATACAGGTCAAGACGAAGTGGACTTTCAGAGTTGTGAGGTTGGAATCACGTCACAACGTGAGTTTTAACTCCTTTGTGGTGAGAGTGCCAACTGAGCACCTTTCAAAATTCACTTCACCAGAATTCTGGCCTAAGGGAGTTGTATTCCGCCGTTTCCGTGGCCGGATACCGGATCCTGCGCAATGCACGGCGCCGATACTGCTGAACAAGCAGTAATCGTGTATAATTTTAGTTATATATTTTAATTGTTTATGTATAGTATTTTATTTTATATTGTATAGTATTATGTATGTAATATGGGTCTTTGTAACCTGAAATAAATGAATAAATAAATAAAAAAATAAAAAAAATATGAGACTGTAATATATTATTATGTGACTGGTTGGTTGGCTGTATACTGAGAGCCTTGGCCATTTTTCAAATATAGAACACTCACGACGTTCTCTTGTTTATTTATAGGAATAAAAGACAGTGTGCTTATAACCTTTAACTGTTTAATTACAAACCCTTTTCATATATAATAGAGACTGAATTCTGTATTAGTTCTCTCGAAAAAATCTATACTAATATTATAAAGGGAGAGAAGAGATTTGATTGTTTAAGGGCCGTAGCCCAATGGCTAGGGCATCGGACTTACGATCTTGTGGTCGCCGGTTTGATCCCCACCCATTGCACTACCGACGTGAACCCACTCGTAACACAAGCATGTTAGCTTAGCACGAGGGGCTAACAAGAACAAAACTAAAACTAAAACTAAAATAGACTACAAAAACTCTGCTAATAAAACTGTAAAAGAAGAAACTTATGCAAAAAATTGGGTCCGAAACTACTGGACCGATTTCTAAAAATATTTCACAATAAGTATACTACGTTATTCATCAGTACGGCTACATTTAACGATGAAGTTCACGCGAGAGCCACGCCGGTCAAATCCAGCCCGGCTAGCATAGGCAGCGCGACTCAAGTCTACTCTACGGAGGCCGACCAATCACATTGCAGAAACGCACTGTCACGTGACACTTTCTGCAATGTGATTGGTCGGCCTCCGTAGAGTAGACTCAAGTCGCGCTGCCCATGCTAGCCGGGCTGCGGTGACAACTGTCTTACGATAAAGTAACATAGAAGAATTGTTTCTGAGTCTGATTAGTTAGTAGGTAGTCTCTCAGTAAATCACGTAAAGAAGTTTTATATAAGAAGTTGTTGTCTCAATTGTATATAACATCTATATATATAAAAGAAAGTCGTGTTAGTTACACTATTTATAACTCAAGAACGGCTGAACCGATTTGGCTGAAAATTGGTAAGGAGGTAGCTAAGAACTGGGAGAAGGACATAGGATACTTTTTAGGTAGGGTAGGGTAGGGTGAGGGTAGGGGTAGGGTAGGGGTAGGGTAGCGGTAGGGTAGGGGTAGGGTACGGGTAGGGTAGGGGTAGGGTAGGGGTAGGGTAGGGGTAGGGTAGGGGTAGGGTAGGGGTAGGGTAGGGGTAGGGTAGGGGTAGGGTATGGGTAGGGTAGGGGTAGGGTATGGGTAGGGTAGGGGTAGGGTAGGGTAGAGGTAGAGTAGGGGTAGGTTAGGGTAGATGTAGGACACCGCGTAGATTTTGAGGCGGTACGAAGTTTGCCGGGCCAGTTCGTTATCTATAAAAAATGTTTACCAAAATGCAGGCTTTTATCTATGTAAACCTTGATACTGCGGTTACTAACCCACCTGCGAGGGGAGGTAACCATGGCAACACTTCTTGTAAATGAGGCCCATGTTTAACAGATGACGTTACACGTACCGATGATGTACAAGAATCGAAATGAACCCCTCTGGGTAACAGGTAAGAAATATTACTGTCTACATTTGTCAGTGAATCCAATAACACAAGTAGGACAAAATCATCAATATCCCGGTCCGCAGAGAGCTTTGAACATGTCAAAGAGGACCGCATTCAATACTTGTTCGCCACAACGCTGCTTACCGCAGGTGGATACAGAAGCAGACATACATACTGAATCTTTAGCTATGAGTAATTACTTAAGAGATATCTTAATAATTTTGTTACAAAGGGAATATACAAATCTAGCTATATATAGATATAACCACAATACATGGTCATACTTTTTAATTTATGAGCCCGTTGAAATGTTGCCCTGTTTAAATGATTAAGTATGCAATCATATAAAAATATGGAAAATAATATAAACTATATTTTAATTTTATTTATTCTAATAAATTTACTTAATAAATAAACAAATGGAGTAAATACAAGGGCAAAGAAGGAATTTAAAAGTGAAAGGACGAAGGATATGGGATGAAATAACGTCATAAGGGAAAAGAGCAAATTAGGACAACTGATAAATATGTGGTCATTAAGAATACCTACTTAACCGCTATAAAAGTCCATAACAGAAGAACTAAACTGACCAGTATTCTCATAGAAGAACCTTTTCGGTCCTGCCGATGCGTGATGCCGTGACCATGGTAAATAGGGATTCATTTATATAGATTTAAAACTGTTATTCCATATACTCGTCGTAAATGACGTTCTACGCTATATGCTTGTACTAACTAACCTGATTTCCCAAGTGCTAAGTTCACACATGTCATTTTGCATCTGACAGCTTAAAAGGCTCGCAACCGAGGCCACTGGAATATCAACAAATTGATATGTCAGGGCTCGAAATATATTATTATATTCTTTTATGCTATAAACTACTGGCATTTACCCGCGGCCTCGCTCGCATTGATATTATACATGTACGGCCTTATTTATTGATTTAATTTAAAAATTGAATATGTTCAATTTAATTCTATATTCTATGTCAGGGGTCTTCAAACTGTGAAGCCTCAGGGCCTTAATGCTTTTTTCAGAATGTTCTAGAGGCCAAAACCGCTTATTTTTTTCTGCCATTAATTTACTCGTATTTCTAGACTTGTCGCTAAGTGTGCGATCGAGTAATAATTATTTTGTGTTTTCTTCTTAACTTAACTCAACAATTGGATATTGGCAGTCGCGGACAAGATTGAGACACTAGTCTTAAGGTCTCGCGGGCCGAATTGATGGCATTGGCGAGCCGGATTTGGCCCGCGGGCCGTAGTTTGGAGACCCCTGTTTTATCTCATATTGTCGTCGATTTCAGTGTCCAATAAAATGTCGACCGAAAAGCATGTTTTTTCTTTACGGGTTCGTTCACGAAAGAGTTTAATTTCAAATCACTCTCGTCCACTTAGGTAGCTAGTGAAAGGTTGCAGATTAGCTAGTGTAGGATCCTCGACGGCATGGCCGAGGACCGCGTTGTTGCTTATTCCCCGAACTGTGATCTAGTGCCAGCGATCATCACCACTGTTCGTAAATCTGCTCTTTACTCCAGTGGCACCCTGAGCGTTGGTCCTAACCCCTTAAGGGTGCCCTCAGGTGGATGTCGCTTAAACTTTGGCCGGATTCTTTGAAGTTAATTTTAATTATAGACCTGTTACCTTTAAGGCATCTTACTATACCTAATGTGTACATTTGTCATTTATCGCTCGACAGACGGACAGACTGATTAAAAATTCTGTAAGATCAAATAATTATAACAATGTTTTTAGCTACTTAAGTGATACTTTAGTGATTTAGTCTTATACAGTGTAATTTTGACAAGTACAAGTGTATGTAAATACCTAAGTGCTGAATAAATTTCATTATTTCATTATTTCACATTATATTCCATCAAACATTTTAGTCCTTCGAGTCTGATATGAACCAACATACTTACTTTTTCAATATCATAAAAAATACACATTAAAGTGACATCGAACCTGTGTTACGGACAAACGTCGTCGTGCCAAATATTAGCTTCGACTAAAAACCACGGTGTATAAGAATGTCAAATGAATTTGTTAAAAGACATTTGTGGTTTTTTGGTCAAAAATAACCATTTATCTAGGCTGGAGCTCTGCTTGCCTTTATGCCCGGTGAAGTCGCAAAAGCCTCGTCTGACAACAAATGACAGGCCGAAAAAAAAATGGTTTGAAATGAGTAGTAGGTATGCAAGAGGCAACTTTTTTATCTAGCTTAGATAAGCGGGGATCTAATCTATGTTGTTTAAAAACGACAAACTGCAACCTGCTAAATTAATTCTAGACCTCAGAAGCAGAGGTCTTAAGTGCCAGTTTACGATCAAATTTAATTCTGACCCATAATGGTACATCCGATCTTATGCTTTTGAGCTCTAAAAATTGCTAGTAAAAAACGAAATACTGTATCGTAGGTCATGAAAGTTCGCGTGAGTTATATACTGGCGTGAACTTAAGTACCTATGTGCACTAATTTGTTTTAAAACTATTATTAATAAGGGGCCATCCATAAATTACGTCACACGTTGACATAACTCCTTTTTTCTTAAACAAAAGTAAACTTTTCTTTAAAGTTAGTTATTAGCTGCTAAGCACCTCGTTTTCATATTGAAAATGAGGTGCTAAGATGAATGTAGTTGTCTCGTCAAGCCTTAAATGGACGGTTTAAGATCTGTAGTCGTATTGTATTGACATTTCACCTTCATCTATGCAAAAAAACACAAAAACTCGAAAATGCGACACATTACCTTCATCCACTCACGTCTTAAATTGCAAAATATGTTACGTCACACTAGGGAGGGGGTAGTCTTACAAATGTGACCAGCTGTGACAATGACGGGGGAGGGGTCAAACACTCATGAAATTCGTGTGACGTAATTTATGGATGTCCCCTAATTAACATTTAATAATTGACCTATAACCCATAAGTCCAAGGTCACATACATTATTAATTGAGATTTCAGTGGACCTTGAATGAATTAAATCAAGTACCTAAGGGTTGTTTGTAGTGTTACACTTTTAATCTATACTTAGAGCTAGTTTCTGAAGAGATGATCAATCAAGTATACAGCTATGGAAACTATTGTCAAGTGTCATATAGGTTTTTAAAAGCATTATAATCGAATGTTATTTGATTGTTGTATCGTGATTATGATTGGCAGTTACCTTCCAAACCGAATAACAAATGTCATTTGGAAGTTTTTCTTGATTCATGGTTACAAAAACTGAATTTAATTTAACAGCAAAGTTAACATCTGTTTTAACTTAATTCTCAGTTCTCCCCCGCCCCGAGCCGAAGTTCATGTCATTCATGTCGTCCCACAGGGGGCGCATTCCGCAGCTGCATGTTGCTTAGTTTGTAGTTTTTAATCCATTTCAATAAGGCTGATATGTCCGATGAAGTAGCAAAAGTCTCGTGACTGGTTAGTCTTATTTAAGTACATACGTACATACGCCTCTTTCCCATAGGGGTAAGCAGAGACCACTTCCAATTGTTACTATCTTAACATACCACTTTTGCCTCTTCTACATTAATTAATCTCCTCATGCATGGTCCTTTCATCGCCAGCGACCGCCCTGAGCCGACGTCCTAGCCCCACATGGGGCGGGGGCGCATGTTGCTTAGTTTGTAGTTTTTAAACCATTTATTAAGGCTGGCGCTCGCCTTTATGCCCGGTAAAGTAGCAAAAGCCTAGTGGCTAACTACAAAAAAAAGCATGGTCCTTCGGATTAGGGTCCTTTTAACCTAGCCTTTCTTAAGAACTCCCTCGATTTGAACGTGGAACGTCCGCCTTGGTCTTTTCCTTCCAACACTTCCGTTTCCAACGTGGCAGAAAAGTGGCTCACTGAGAAAAATTAACTATTACTACACTATGTTACTGATTGCATTATCAGAAGTAAGTTATAAGCTCATAATTTACTGATCCATCTACATTTTCTAGTTTATTTTAATGCATAGAATCCTTTTATATTTAACGTTACTCGCAGCTGTCATGCGTTAAGTCTAAGTATGACATCATTAATTTGTCAATGTCAAGCGCAGTTTACTTGACTCCGGAGCGAAGCAAAAACCTAATTATGACATAACCGCTTACGAGACCGACGACCCCGTGGTAAATGGCATTTGTACCATCAAAATACCTACATTACATTCCCTAATGATTTAATTGCCGATATTTACATTTTAAAATTAATATGAAGTTAAATGACTTAATCTGTATTCACTTTTCTATTTTTTTTAAACTGATTTAATTAATGATTGCAGTACACAAGTATATCACATTCGAATAAATAATTAGGAAAAGTCTCAAAACACTATTCATAAATAAATAGTATCTAACACTTATTTTTATCAATTTTAAACATTAGTGTATTCCATTCCTAAAACACCCATTTATAAAAGTTGCGCCCAAAAAAAAACACTTTGATGATTTTTTGTTTATGGCAGGCGTGAGGCGGTACGCAACAGGGTGGTTTCTGGGTCAGTGGGTGGGGCCACCCTGCCACCCCTTCTCCCTCGGAGCAACACCCCGTGCGTGCACCAATAGAGGGGATTTATACTTTTCGGCTCTCCATTTCTAGGAATTGCTAATTAGACCTTTCTATTTTTAGAAAACATTGGAGTGTTCCTTTTTTCCATTGGCAACACTGTTGTGCAGAAGTTCGGTGCTTAATTAGCCTGTTATAAAATCGGTATATTAATTGGTAGCAATACGGTATTGCCTTATACCTTCAATTAAGTTATTTGTTTGAAAAGTAAGTAGGTACCTATATTTTACGCTCCAACTCCATAGATAATAAAAAAAATCCATTTCACTTTTTAATTTTTTTTACCGCGTATGTAGACATTATGAAATGGGTTAGATTTTTGTTTTTATAGAATTATAAATTGTCTTTTTAAATGTATAATGCATGAAGTTTCTTTAGTAACACATATTTTAGTTTATGTAATAGGAGAAGCTTACTAGATGTATTTCAATCTTTAAAGTTTTATCGATTGATAACATATAAGTAAAGATATTCACATGAAAGGGTCGCTCTTCACCCTTTCGTATTTTGCCTCGGTCTCATCCACGAGATTAAGCTTAAGTAACATGAGACAGAGTATCAAATAAACCTAGAAATTAGTGGTTCACGTAATTGTTAGTCCAGGGATGCACTTAGCAGAGCTGGCGCGTCGCCCACGCTCTAATTAGTTTTGCAATCAGCCGTTAATCAAACTACGGGAATGCCGCTAAACTTATTGTAACTAAAATATTAATTTATAACCAACGTGGAGCGACACTAAACATAAATATGTAGTAAATTATAAATTCTATAAAATCACTAGCTGCTTCGACTTCTACTCTGCTACAGAAACGTTTTAGTCGATTATAATTTAAGACAAACCTGTTCAATAGTTGATGTGTGACAAAGTTACAAATATATATTCTACTGTAAACGTTCCTTGCTACGTAAACCTTCAAGTACGTAGGTATAGTAATTTTTACCAACTATCGCATTAATTAAATAAGTAGGTAGGATAGTAGGGCTAATATTGGGCTAAGATGAGAAGACTTTTCATGGGATTGAAAAGACTACAAAAGAAGTAGAAGTACGAAAATACTTTACCTTATTTATGTCGCGTCAATTTAAATGTTTTATTATGAAAATATCGAATTTACGTAAAATAGAATATGGACCTTAGATAAAGTAACAAAGTACTTTTATTTTATTAGGACTTATTTTACTTATATTAAATTTCCTATATAGGTACATAAAGCAATTTTTTTCAAAAAATACTTTTGTTTAAATTATTTATTCCTAATTTATTTTTATTATTACATTGGATACTTTTTGTGGATTTGGATTTTTGTTTTGTTTGGATAATTTAACGACAGTCATTATGCCGTGTTCAAAGTCTGCCCACGGTGTGACATTAACTGTCAGGGTTAACGCACGACTTTTAGTAAGCGTCTTAAACATTTGTTTGAAAAAGAATACTAAAACACTCCCGGATTCTCAACTCGATATTTAACTAATAGCTGATAGCTGTTAACTTTGCTGACAAATAAAATTCAGTTTCTTAAATATGACTCCACGAATCGTCATACGATTCTGAACGAAAATATTATTCGTAGATCAAATCAATTTATTTCATGCTTTCAGAAACTCATTTGACTGTTAATACGAGTTTTGACAGGGACTGTTTATTTTTAACGTTGATTACATTTTGCTGAAACTTGTTCGCTGAGTTTTAAATATCTATTCCTTTTGAACCATTTTATAAGGCTGCAGCCGTGCTCGCCTTTATGCCCGATGAAGTGGAAAAAGCCTCGTGACTGACTAAATATGAAGTAAGTGTAAAAAAATAATTAAAACATTCCTTTTAAATACAGCCGTATTACAAAAATCATATAATATGCCATGTGACTTATGTGTAAAAATGACACATTCAACACGTCAAACTTACGAAGTATATCTGCAAATACAGTCAAGGAAAGCGTTAGTTTAATAGAATTCGGACATTCGGTGCCATTTTAGTCAGGGAGTAATTACGGAAAGTATTCAGGGCCCTTCTTATCACAATGATCAATACGCCCACGTACAATGACAGCGGCCCACGCTTTCTGACAGGGCTGTCAGTGGGACATGCCTAATTTATATGTGCACAAATAAAGTTTACACTCGTCTAACTTAATTAAAGTTTCCCTGTTTATGTGGGAAGATGTATAAATAGACGTGACAATGCAATGGGTGGTAGGTAAATGCTAGTGGTACTGAATGTAAAACGAATAGTCAGTTAAATATATATTTTTAGCAAATAAGTCGTTTGTTTTATTGCAAAATATTGCAAAAAACAATAGGTAGAATGAAAACTAACTAACTACATACACTTAATCAATTTTAACGAATGTTAAAACAACATAAAATTGATTTAAAGCGAAGGAGATAGATTTTTTATTTTTTTATTTACTGAAAAATAATATGGTAGGTATTTAATTTTATTTAGTATAATTAGACATATAGACACATATGTCAAAATTTTGTTACTATAGTAAGAATCAGGTTTTACATAATATACGTGAAACATAAATCATATGTTTAAAAAAAATAAAAATAAATAATTAACATATATGTACTTCATTTAATTTCTTACACAAATCGACTCTCAAAGGGTACTCGAGGAAAACCAAATTTACTTTTTTTAAGTAGGTAATAGCCAAAATACATTACAAAATTGTCACAACAATTCATCTTCCCAATAGCCGCTTTTCACATTGCGCGGGAAAAAGTGTGGAAACATCCTTTCAGCGCGATTTTTTTTTTCTTTTTGTTGGCAGCCCTGTCCCGCCCGCTCTAATGCGAGCACTCAGGCTAAAGCAAAACCCGGCCGCGTTTTACTTTTTGTAATTTGACGGATTCCGGCAAGTTAAGTGCGCTTTTTAGAGTTATAGGTAGATATGAGATACATTTTTGCGATGTTCCTGGTGTGGAGCTGAGAACTGTCACTTGGGATAACTGATTTCTTTTTTTGTAAGCTTACGTGTGTAAGACTTGAAGTTTGGAACAAAACTCTATTCCGTAGACTCTATTCTAAAAACTCTGCCATTGACATGACAAAATTGTAGACCTATATACCTACGTGAGAAACTGCACTGAACTAAAGTTTTTTTAAGCTTTACCTTTAAAATACAGCATAGTAATGTATAGTTACCGAAAAAAAATTGAGAGTGAAGGCATAGAAAGTGCATCTGTATTTATGTACACACTTGTGCACTATAAAGTATCCTGCGCAGATAGCTAATTTCCTTAGAGATTGGCCGCCGTGGCCAATTTTTATCCACCACCTTTATTATAATATATAAGGCTGAAGAGTTTGCTTGTTTGTTCGTTTGCTTGAACGCGCTAATTTCAGAAACTAGTGAACCGATTTGTAAAATATCTTTCGGAGTTAGGTAGCCTATTTATAATGAAGTTCCTACGGGAACGGGAGTTACGCGAGTAAAACCACGCTCGGGTAGCTAGTAACACGTACGTGTACTTATAATTCTATTTTCCAATAACTCGATTAATGAACATCGATTGTCATTAGTTGCGGGGTCACAGGGCACGCCCGGGTACAATTGCTTCAATTGCCCTGGGACCCGGACCGCGTGCTAATAATGTGTTAGCACTTATATATATATAGGAACCTACTAGACACAGCTATGTATAAACTAGGAAATACGAGAAGAAAGGAGAAAAGTGAATATTAGAATCGAAGATTGTATCAGGAGTTTCCAAAATATATGCCTTCCCTAAAACATATTTAAGATAATCTATCTATAGATCATGTATTATGAAGAAGTTATTAAAGAAATTTCAAAAAAATATAATAATAGGACATCATTATGTGACGAACCATAACTATGGAACTACATTCTACTTTCAAATATTTCCATACCAAAAATAGTGTCTAGCTAAAAAGAAAAAAAATATATAGATTATTATGTACTGTTATGTTGGCAATACAACGTTTCAAATCGCTTCCTCACACCAGAGAAAGCTGAGCATTACTCAAATTAACCAAGGAAAATGTGAAAGGTGAGCAAAGCCTTACCTTAGACCGCTAGATTATAATCTGGAGTAATTACTCCCCGGACTGTTATCGGTCCCGCTATACTAAGACGTTACATTAATGTCAGTCATTACTTTCAACCAAATTGCTATCTAATTGAGTGAATTCGCTTTTGTTTTTAATTCATGAACTTTTGTTTGATAAAAATTACATGTCTTCATTATGAATTTAGAAACGAACGAATAAAAAAAAATGTTATTCTTTTTGGCTTTTGTAATTTTTTCGAAAACTGATGTCAAATTACTTTGGCATTTTAAGTACAAAACTAAATCTCATAAATCTACATTACACATCGAAACCTTTGCAGAGCTTTCAAGTCCTCATCCCTATGCAGGTCGTACAACCTGATAAGTATATGTCTAGTCATAGATAAATGGATCCACACGATATTTCCGCTAACTGGGGTCATCAAAAGTGCGGAAACCCGAGCAGAGCTCACTAAGTAATAGTAAACATTAGCTGGAGGACTCGTTCAAATTGAGGGAGACTTAGTCTATCTACCTACTAGATACTAAGTATATAGGTATTACATGGGCTACGCACAGGTACTCCATGCATTCTGTTAAAAGTCCTCAGTACTAAAATATTCGTTTTACTTTTCTGAATTAATTGAAATATTAGTGTAGGTACATAGATTGTTATCGCTTGCATTTCATGTATTTCGATAGGTATATACCTATTATCAATTTTATTCATAGTCCAATATTTCAAAACTTAATATTACATACTCTTTGATAACATTTATCTGAATGTAGTGCACTCGGGACTTGACTTAAACGTCCAAGTAACCAGGTCATTAAAAAACCAAAAAAAAAAGTGCACTCGGGATCATGCTGTCATATCATACAAAATTGAAAATTTTCGTAATAATTATCAACCCCGAGATAATTACTGCCTCCTTTCGCTTAGTTTAGTCCATTTCTATACAAATTTCATCAAAATCGGTTCGAGGAAATAATACCTAACAGTCTACTTTATTATCATTTCCGCATTTATAAAATTCAGTAAGGATTGAGCAAATAGATACATGGGAGAGAATTCCGAAAGGCCTGTAGCAAATTATTTAGTTTTTGTATTTTTCTCTAATGATTTTTGATATCATTTTTATAGATCGATATTTCGATAGTTATTGTCTGTGTCACTAACAAAAACAACATATGTCCGTACGAAAAGAAAAAATCGCACAAACCATTTTCATTATTCTATTTAACATTAGATTTTGAGGAGTTGCAAAATAAAATCAGTTAACAAAAGCTAAACAGTTCGCAAGAAGGTCTAAACTACGAACTTAAATTCTTATACACCAACATTTTACAAAAATCCTTATGCCAACACTTCAAACGTAACATCGAACTTTGCAAATTGACGTTTCATCTTGTTAATATATAGGTATCAGCTGATATTTCACGGTAATGTCATGATAAATCCATAGGCTAGATGATAGGTGCGCCGAGCAAATGTCAGCTCTTTGTTTTAGCCTTTGTAAATAATATCGAGTCATTAACCTCAAGTTTGAGAAATTTGACCTTATTGAACAGTTACAATAGGCTACTACTGAAAACTGGGTAAAGGGATATAGCATTATCATCATCATTATCAGCCCGTATAACATTCACTCCTGAACATGGGCCTCCTCCCAAAAAAATTGCCATTTTCACCATGCTTAACAGGCGTGTTGTGACCGCATCATTATATAAAATATTGTAACACACAAGGAAACGCTGCTGCCCGTTCCCTGGTATACGCTTGTTGTAGCTGATGTAACAAACGGGATCAACGGCTTAACATGCTTTTCGAGGCACGCTTTTTTTTGTTGATTGAACCCTCCATCTAACCTCCGAGATTTATACCACTACGCCACAGACGTTGTCAGTTATCAATTATATTATTTATCTACTCGATACTCAATAGCGGCACTAGCCTTCCTTGTATTTAGGCTATTCTGCCACTTAACATCGAGTGGGTTGGATTCATTTGTGGGCTCTCCTAACTCCCATGATAATACTTTCGTCCTAGTCACAGACGATGAAACTTTTTTCCACAGTTCTGTGGAAAATAAGGTTCATCATCTATGACCAGGGTAAAAGCTTTGAAATTTTTAGAAATTTGCACCTTCGTGGTGCTTTACAACTGGATTCTCTAGTTTTAAATAACCCCTCAAGGACTACTTAATGTCTTATTTTTTATTACCTTTTTGTTGTCTCCCGCTTTGCTATGGATAGATGTGAAAACGTAAGTCCTTCATACTCCTCCTTATCTCTTTCTGAATAAATTCGTTGCGGGTCACAAGGCAGTTTAACTATTTCCCGGGACTTGGTGAGCCTAGGTCCGCTGTTGATCCTGACTTACAGGAGTAGCAGTAGTGGGAGTATGTTACTTAGACTTCGCTGTGTGTATTCTTTCTTTGATTTTTTTTAAAGGGACCTCTCAGACCCCTTAAAAAAAACAAACAAGAAACCAAATATTACAGAAAGAATTTGAATTAAACAAATTCCTTAATTCTTTTAAGTAGAAAATGCATTAAAGTTTGCTTGACAAAAATAATTAATTAATGATTAATATATGTATACCGCTTTTGGTAACACATGTTGTTTCTAATGAATATTCAATATGTATAATATGCATCAACTATTGTATTCACACCTGTTTTTGACAAATAAACGTATCTCTATCTTTTTACATATACAGGGTGTCCCAAAAGATTACGTAGCTGGGAAGGGGGGTGATAGGGATGGTCACAAGGGTCACCAGAAAAATATAAAAAATTCCCTCTGGGTGTTTAAAAAAATAAATGGCATTTTTTAAAAGACTAAAAATTTTACACCTTGTGCTAACTGTACCTACAAATATGGCTGTATTTAAAAAAAATGCTGTTATGTAATCTTCAATAACAACAAGGTCATCAACAACACATCAAAAATAACAAGGTGTAAAATTTTAAGTTTTTAAAAAAATGCCTTTTTTTTTAAATACCCCTAGCGGTTTTTTTTTTTTCTAATGACCCTTGTGACCACCCCTATCACCCCTCTTCCTAGCTACGTAACCTTTTGGGACACCCTGTATGTAACTGTTTGCTAATTACAACATTTAAAGAACGGGTGATCATTAAGTGCCCAGGGTCCTGTATACATACCACAGTATTTATAAACATATATTATGTGTACAAACACACGGACATCTCAGCGGGACACAGGTTTCACCACATTTTTGCAATGAAGTGCCGTTAGCAAACCATTACCATAATATGTACATAGGTTATTTGCACAGTTATAAAATGACAATATGCTAATATTTGTCAATTAACATACAGGGGTCAGATGCGCCTGCGCCGCTTAACCTTTGTGCTGTTTATTATATTTCGACCCCCATACTAGACGACGTACGTAACAAAATACATACTTTAAGCTAATATTTAATAATAGGTTTATACTTTTTAATATATTTTTATGGTAATAAAAGATCGTAGGTTATCTTACCAACAAGAATTAAAAAAAAAATAACTGTGTAATAACTTTTGTAATGACTAATAACCTAAATACGGTGATGAAATAAAGAAAAAAAGTAGGTAGTTCCTTACAAATGTCACGTAGGTGAATTTTTTTTTCACAAATATTGTTATATAAATTCATATACCTACATAAATATTAAAAAACATTAAACTACCTACTATACACAACAAAATTAAATAGCTGATTCTGCTTTTTCAAAACTGATTTATTTAATTTTCCGGAGTTTCTTATAGTCTTTCTTCTCCGGATGTCACACCGTAGGTAGATAGAGAAAGACTCGTAGGAAGCTAGGATAGGGACGGTGGTCCTCGCGAGGCGAGGTTCGCGACGCGTTCTTGGCTTGGCTTTAGACCTGATCCCAGCCCGCGCTGGTTGATCTAATTTCTCAAACCACGCGACTTATAATTATTATTTTGTGAACACTCGTTTTGCTCGCGACAATTTTTCATTTTATTTTATTTATAAATATCTATATATATTTTATTGATCTTTAAAATAAGATTATAATAGTAGACCATATAAAATTATTGTTCTTAATTAAGTATAAAAAAATGTACTTTAATGTGTATGCTTTGTAAATGACGTATAACAAGCGCGAATTATTCGTCTACGTTACTAATAAACTATTTCATTTCATTTCAACGTAAAATATTTTAAGCGCCAAAAGAGTTAAATATAAAGCTAAAAAAAATTCAAAAAATAAAGAAAAAGATACTTTACGAAAGACTCATTTTCTTCAACATTTATCATTCCTCAAAGGATCAAAAAATATCTGTGAATAAGTCACGAACGTTTTATCGTATTTCCGTTCGATTCTCAATTTTCATAAAACAAATATTAACTACATTGACTGAATGCATAGTTATGTAAGTACATGATCTGTATGGCTGTCCATCTGGACATTATGATAGTTTGATAGTATAACCGATCTTATTTCTCGAATAAATCAATCGATTAACGACAATACAATGCGGGTTTCATTAATTTGAAGATGGTTTGTAAAAGGATGGGTGTGCCACAACTATCTATTATAGATATATTTATTATGTAGCCTTCTACATAATATTATATGTTATTGATAGTTGTGTCTTAAAAACAAACATTACTTTTGGATTATTATTTCGATTTCAAAACATCTACGTATCAATCCAGAATTGATTTGTAGAACTTTGCTGTTTGTGTCAGTGCGACAAGTGTCATAAAAAAAACAACAATGCGCGCCATTTATTATCAAAAAGGTCAAAGAGTAACTAAACATATTTTTTTCAATTTGTCAAATCTTAACGTCTTCTCACGTATTTTTTTCTATACTATTGTAGAGTTTTTGTAGTAGACCAATAATAATTAACTTTAAATTTAAAAATATTTACCGGAAACTTAAAACCGATAAAAAAAGAAATAATAACTCTATGGACCCATAGAGTTATTATTTCTGTTTTTTTTAAGTCCATCGCAATCCTCCAAATTCTGCGTTAATCGAGTATTACTAGCAAAATATTTTGACATGACATTATTATTCCTCATAAATAATACTATAATATCACTCGTAATAAAAAATTTAGCTTTCATTTGTCTTTTCTAGAATATCGACAAACAGTAATTCACATTTTCATAACAAGAAACGTCATGATTAAAAGTGCATAATATTCCTTAACTAATTACTGGCTATTAGCATTAACACTTGTCGTCGGAATCACAAAAGTAATTAAATAGACTGTAAATCACACAGCCACGAAACTCTTGAATAATGCTTATTTTACACGCATACGTTAATGTACTTGCGTTGTTTTATTAGTACGGTGGTTGAGAAATTGCGAAGATTAATCTCAAGATTGTATATATTAGTCCGAATAAATGTATGTTGCATCATTCAAAACATCTTCTACGATATTGATTTATTTAGATTGTTTTCCTACTAAATCGAGTTGGTTTTGGGGTAACAATTCTACTAGAAAACTAATTCTATTCTAGATATTTAACGTAAAAAAACATATAGGTACCTACTGTCTATGTTATGTGTAAAAAGCCTCTGAAAAATATGCTTCCCGCTGTTTATCTAATAAAAAAAACAATCCCGATTTTTATCAAGAGTGGTTTCGGAAAGAAAACGGAACCTAAATAATGAGTAAAATAAATAATTAGGAAAAATAATCATAACAATAAGAAAGCGTGAATCTATCAAAAATACCATCTATCATAAGATAATTTACGCACGTAGATAGATACGCGATGGCATGTTTTTTTTTCTCAGTAACATGCAACAGTTTTTTCAAATCACTGATATTCCCGTTTTTGTTGATGTATTTGCGTGATACTCTCATTTCCTCGCTCATTAGTATTGGCGGTATGTGATGATTGCTGTTTAACATCGTATATTACTGTTTTGCTTGTTAATTCGAGTCTAGTGTGAATAGAAAGTGTACACATCTATCTATCTTATAAAGTCGTGATATGGAAACCGCCGTGCTATAGACATTTGCCAAAAAAGTCTATCCTATCTATTTAATTATATGCTCGATGTTAGACAGTTGTATTATTTTTCTTTTAATATCTTGACTTAAAGGTCCAAGTGACCAGGTCATTAAAATACAAAAAAAAAAATCTTTTAATATTGAAAAGGTTGGTTGCAGTGATCTTTTTATGTTGCCTTTTATACGAATTTCAATGGAGTACTTATACAAAAAGCAACAGTGTTTCAAAAGGATGCTTAAATTAATCTAAAAATATCTATTATGGAGGAAAATATTAGATTAAAAATAACTGAAAGTAGCAAAACATAACCAAATAATCTGGATTATTTCCTAAGTATTAGTGGAAATTCTATTGTAAGAAGATAATAGTATGTATTATCTTCTTACAATAGAATTTTATTCATACTTTACAGAACTATGGACCACCTACAATATACAAATATTGATAATTTGAATAAATATGTTGTTAATACCAAAACTATTGGCGTGCATTATAATTAATTAGATATTTACTACCGGCTATAAAGCTATTGAATACAGTCCACTATTTCCTTCCAATTGGGCCTGAACATACCTACTTCTTAACGATGACAAAACTAAGAACACAACATAAAGTTATTCTTGATAGCTTCGTTATGTTTAGCGAAATAACTCATTTATTCTGTCCCCATTAAAAGAACGAGATAAGGAAATTTCGTACGAACCAGGTCACGGAGTTGTCGTACATCAAAGTTGTACCCCAAGGAGAAGTTCACGTGTTCAACTTTTGACGTATGTTTCTCCCTTACTTAAGGGTAGGACATACCGAAGCTGTTTTGTAACAAATAAAATGACATTTTCTATTTATTCGTTTTTTTAACCATAGAGAATGATAGTAGTTAAAACATTATTCAAATGTCGTGAAATAAAAAAAAAAGCTAACATCGTACAAGTTTTATAGTAGGAGGATTGTTTATTATAAATACTTCTTTGTAATGTAATACCTGAATCAGTTTTGCATACAATAACTCAAAACTCACTCACTCATTCTTATTTAACTTAGGAGAACTTCATTCTATTTTTATGTCTCCCCGCGCTCTTTGACCCTCGTAGCTCCCGTTCCCGTGTGAACTTCATAATAAAATAGCTATACTTCTGGATAAGTTCCTAATGGTGAAATATTTTTTGAAATGCGTCCAGTAGGTAGTTTTGAAGTTTATTTGTAACAAACATAATTACATACAGAAACGTAAATCTTTCCTATTTATAAAATAAGTTCAGATCTCAGACCAAATGAAAAGTAAAGACGGAGCACTCCGTGTAACGCACTGAAGCCCGTAAAAACTGTGCCTTGGTGTGTACATACACAGCTCACGCACCCACGCGTGACCAAAACTATGCCTTACCATGTCAGTCGATTGCATATTATTATTCTGTTTATTTGTTAACAAAAATGCCGAATTGTGTCATAGAAGGGTGTACAAATCGAAGTACAACGTTATTTTTATAACATTGGGGTAATGTGAAAAATCATAACAACAATTTAAAACACACTAATGACAACCTCCGTAGGGTCGTGGGTTCCATCCCCACGCCGGATCTTTGTGTAAATTCTAAGATTTATTTCCGGGTCTGGTTAGTTGAGGGACCTCCGTTCATACTCGGAAAGCACGTTAAGCCGTTGGTCCAGATTATTATAACATCATCTGTAATAATCGTATATCAAGGAATGGGCAGAAGCAGCGTTACGTCGTGTAACATAATACTGCGGTTACCAACCCGCCTGCCAAGCGTGGTGACTATGGCAAATACCCTCCCTCGGGAGGAGGCCCATGTTCAGCAGTGGACGTTATACCGGCTGATGATGAATGCTTGAAAAATGCTCGGCCTCAGTGCATTGTTCAACAGAACTCTTGTCTTTTGTTTTAATTTGTTCTGAGGTACAGATATAGATAGATTTATACTGTACGTTTTTCTTGCCAAGTAAATTACATAATATGATATGTTCCAGTGAATTATGCACATAAGTATTTCATAACATGACAAACATAGTGTGATATAAGTCTGAAAACATAACTAATAAGAAATACACTGACTGCAACCACAAGCCACAAGTTTACAGCAACATACTATAAATTCCTGCGGCTTTGCGTGCGTACCGTACACACCTAACATTCCTAGCCACGCTGTTATCTAGGAAACTTATGATAATTATATTCTTACTGATGTTTTACCAACCATTATCATATATGATGAGACATTGTGGGAACGGCAACAATATTCCAAAGTTTCATTTAATGTTTGCAAACTACTAGCGACCCGCCCCGGCTCCGCACGGGTACAATGCTGATGTATTATACATATAAACCATCCTCTTGAATCCCTCTATCTATTACAAAATACCGCATCAAAATCCGTTGCGTAGTTTTAAAGATGTAAGCATACATAGGGATATAGGGACAGAGAAAGCGACTTTGTTTTATACTATGTAGTGATATCAAAGGATAGCGTGTGGTTTCCGGCTAAGACTAGCCCACTTCATATCTTCCCATGGGTGTCTTAAGAGGCGTCTAATGGACTTAAAACTGATTGTGACTAGACTAAACTAGACTGCACCACCCTTAGGTTGACTGGCAGAAAAAGCCTTTGGCATTAAGCCCGCCTTTGTGCGCTAGTAATCGTGCGTAAAATGTTTAAATAAAATATATAAATAATTTGATGGGCAGCAGCATATATCAGCTCCCATCTTATTGCTATCACCAATCCGCCTACCAAGCGTGGTGATTACGGGAATATCCCTCAACCGAGAAGACCCATGTTTGAACATGTAACAGGCTGTTGAACTGAATGTAATCTCACATCTTCATTGAAGTGCAAAGAAACGGGAAAAAATGTAATTGACACAGTATAACAAACACAGCAACAGTAGGCCATCTAAGATTCGTATCAAATGCTTTCTAGCAATAAATTCTGAAAATCGCGATGATCGTTTTCCACATTTTAAATGTATTAACGTTAATCTCACATCCATTTATGCGATATCATCACAATTATCTTTATCTTATTGTAGGTAATAACCCATTCAATGAGCACGGGAAAGTAATGGACTGAAGTCTAAGTCAGTATTATAAATAGTAATTAGCATTATACACGTAACTATAAAATTCTTTCGCTGCGGGAGGTAAATGAATGCTGTTAATAGACTTACACCGTGTGGGTACGGCACTAAACCTAGTTTATGTTACGACACGCGATGCGCGAACTATGAAATTGTTATGTCTTTTTTAACACGGCCGTTAACATTTTATCAATAACAATTACGTGCCTTATTTGGTTGGATGTTGTTGCTTGTTGCATTCGGTTGTTGTTGATGGTGTAATTATGTTAGGTACTTATCCGACGTATGCTGCGATGAAAGGCTATTAAATTGTAGGTATCCCACCTACAATACACTGCCTTTCATCGCAGTGTTGAGGATGAAAAGTGTCTTATCATCATCATCATCAGCCCGTATAACGTCCATTGCTGAACATGGGCCTCCTCCCTACTTGCCATAGTCACCACGCTTGGCATGCGGGTTAGTGCTCGCATTGATATGTTGTACCTCACAAGGAAACGCTGCTGCCCGTTCCTTGACGATACGATTACTATAGATGATGTTATAACAATCGGGACCAACGGCTTAACGTGCTTCCCGAGGCACGGAAGGTAGTCCCTCAACCAATCAGACCCGGAAAGAAATTTTAGAATTTACACAAAGATTTCCTATCCGGCGTAGAGATCGGACCCACGACCTCCGAGATTTAAAAGGAGCCAAAATACTGCTTCGCTACGGAGGTTGTCAGGTGTGTTATAGACACCTTGAACAAAGTCTAGATGCATTCATAAACATTTTTTTATTTTCTCACCTCATTAAATAAATAATAATAATTAATATTATTTTATGATAATTGAATGTATTTAGATTTTGCTCGAGGTATTTGTAACACACTTTTTATTACCTGGCTTAAGGCTGCGATGAAAAAAATTTACAGGTTAAGATTTCATGTGCAAATTGGTTGTAGTTTGAGGGTAGGTATTTTTGTTTAGTAAAATCATAAATCGCAAGGTACCTATGCGATAGCAAAACCTTAAATAAAGACCATTTTATACAGGGTGTCCCAAAAGATTACGTAGCTGGGAAGGGGGGTGATAGAGATGGTCACAAGGGTCACCAGAAAAATATAAAAAATTCCCTCTGGGTGTTTAAAAAAATAAATGGCATTTTTTTAAAGAATTAAAAATTTTACACCTTGTGCTAACTGTACCTACAAATATGGCTGTATTTAAAAAAAATGCTGTTATGTAATCTTCAATAACAACAAGGTCATCAACATCAACAAGGTGTAAAATTTTAAGTTTTTAAAAAAATGCCATTTTTTTTTTAAATACCCAGAGCGGATTTTTTTTTTATTTTTCTAGTGACCATTGTGTCCACCCCTGTCACCCCCTTTCCCAGCTACTTAACCTTTTGGGACACCCTGTATACATCAACAGGAAAATATGTACGCATATTATTTTTATATTAGCGACATTTCCCATTTCAACATCTTGTTTTTTTATACTCAACGGGAAATCCATCAATCTCCGGGCGGCCATAAATCTTGGCATCCAAACGGCGATCAATCGCACGTTTCCTGGAACGCTCCCCTCACTGCACACACGAACTTGACCTACTTGGTAATTATGAATTATTTACTGTATGCATTATTCTGTGGCGCACGCAACGTGCATTCTTTCGATTCGGTCGCCATGCGTGAACGAGGTAGGTACGGGTGGGAAAAAAAGACGTAGGTAAATAAAAGAAAAAAAGTTTCTTTATGAAATTATTAGGAATTAATGAAATCTGAGAGACTCAGTGCCTCGGAAAGTAAAGCGTTACGCCGCTGCGTTGGTTCCGATTGTTATAACATCATCTATACTATTAACAAGTGTATACCAGCATCATCTATTAGCTCAAGTTTACCTACCATCTTACTGCGGCTACCAACCCGCATGCCAATGTGGTGACTATGGCAAAACAGTCCCATGATCAGCTGTGGACGTTATATGGGTTGATACAGTACAGTACAGAAGACAAAATAATAACAGAGTCCTCAGATAGAGAGAGATTATGTCCTTACAATTATTTAAACATATTTTTATACATACATCTTACTTATATTATAAACGCGAAAGTTTGTAAGTATGGATGGATGTTTGTTACTCTTTCACGCCAAAACTATTAAACGGAATTGGCTGAAATTTTGCACCGGGATGGATTAACATATAGGCTACAAAAAATCACGCTCCGCACCCACTGCAGCAGAGTAACGCGGGTAAAACCGTGGGGCGCAGCTAGTAACATTCTTAGACCCCGGTTACTATATTATTATATCTTATTGTAATTGGGTTTTAATGTGCAGTATTTAAACAACAAATACATGAAAATAGCAGCAACATAGTTCCATAATAACGAATTAATATGAATACCAGTATTTACCATATTAACGCCTCTTTAACCTTTGCGTGTAAAACGTAGATAATGTAAAGATTTCCAATATTTGCGCAAAGGTACTTACAACCAGTTTGACGGCCCTGAGGGCGCAAAGGGCGCGTCTAGACCAGCGGCTCTCAGTCGGTAGGTCACCACCTGGCAGCGGGCCAGATGCATTATTACCTGGTCGTATTTTTCACTACGACATTTTCTTTAACGTTTTTCTACATATTAATAGCTTTAGCACACTTGACTGGGGAAGAAGGTCATCATCATCATTTCAGCCGTAGGACGTCCACTGCTTGACATAGGCCTCCCTCATAGATCTCCAGTTGTTGCGGTTAGAAGCGGCCTGCATCCACCGTGATCTCGCGGCCTTAACCAGATCATCTGTCCATCTAGTAGGTGGACGTCCTACGCTACGCTTGCCGATCCGCGGTCTCCATTCGAGAACTTTTCGGCCCCAACGGCCATCTGTTCTCCGTGCTATATGGCCTGCCCATTGCCACTTCAACGAACTAATCCGTTGGGCTATGTCGGTAACCTTGGACTTGGACTCATATGGCATCATCAGGTGGGACTTGGGAGATAGATAACTCTTTAAAGTACACGTAACAAATTACACAAAATACATAAAGAAAAGTGGAACATAACATAAATAAATAGTATAGGTACAATTGGCGGCCTTATCGCAAAATGGGATCTCTTTCAGGCAACCCAGACAGAGAAGTACCTAATACAAAAGAATTATTGAGTAACTGAGAAGTGAACATTCATGGAGAGATCAGGAGTCAGTTTACTGATCAGGAATATAATTACAACGCAAAGCAGACGCGTCTCGTTCTAAAGAGTACTGGTAGCACTGGTGGTTTCCGGCTATGCCGTGTGGTAGATATAGATCAACCAATGTATTTCTATGGCTATCGTAAGAGGCGAGTAAGGGAAAGCAACATGTATAGGCTGCAGCATCTTTTAGCTCAAGAATACTCTGCTACGCGTGGTGATTATGAAAAAATCCCTCAAAGACCTTTTTTTTGTCCTATTTTAAATGCATTTACACATTCCCACCGCCGCTGCAGCGTATTCGCGCGCTGGCGCGGCGGTCGGATATGTGGGATTCGCCCTCTCCATAGCGTGGTATGCTAAACTCATACCACGAGGAGAGGACCCCACACCACTAAAACCCCCCGGACACTCCTTCGATCCGCCGTTGGCGGGGGCCCGGGTACGCATGAGCAATCCGGCCACCCGACGGCACCCGCGGCCAATATGGTACCGCGGGATCTCCTATCCCGCAATGACCCGGACTTGTCATCTCTGTTAAGGGCACTTTTACGTCCATTTATGAACATGGACCTCACGTTCAGTAATAATGGACGTAAAATTGTTGATAAAGTAAAGTAAAAATAATCAAAAATGTCTGTGTGTCTCACTATTAACAAGGGCCAACAATCTACATGCTTTAACGTATTCCCACAGAACTGACAAATAGAAAAACAATTAGGCTACGGTGGAACCACAGCCGGTCATCGAAATTGATTAATCTCTTTGTACCACGTCCCTAAGGGAGACATTTCGATGACCGGCTGTGTTCCACCGAAGTCTAATTGATTAAGGCATTAGGGGCTTTACCTAAGATGCAGGTTCGAATCCTGCCGGTAGTCGAATTTTATTAATCTCAATTTTGAAAGATACCTAGTATGTTACGTAAACCTTTTCATAAAGTGTTCAAAACATTTAAAATAGAAAAACACCTAGACATTTAACTATGTGAAGTAAAGCGTAAAATGATTGCTCAAACATATTCATTTGTATATTTTTATTTTCAATGTTCGCAGACTGCTTACTTACAGTTAATTTACTTTCAAAGGCAGACGGAATTGAACGGAAAGCTTACTTGACTAATAAATGCTATATTTAAAAAAGGCAAATACATTGATTGAAAAAGGTTGCATTTGTGTTTTTATCTATTACTTAATATTCAGTTTTTTTTCTTTTTTCTATTTATATAATGATTACCGCCTGACGAAAAAAGTCTATACTTACCTCTGTAGCTTAGGGATATAAGTCTTGATCGAAGTATCTGAGTTCGAGGCCTCGTACGCCGAAAAAGAAATCTTTGAGGAAATTCTAAGATTTCTTTCCGGGTTTGGTTGGTTGAAAGACTCTCAGTGCCTCGGAAAGCGCGCTAAGCTGTTGGTCTGCAATGTTGCAATATCATCTATATAATCTATAATAATCGTATAGGTGGAAGGGATAGCAGTGTTTCCTTGTGTGTTACAACATAGTATTGCGGCCTTCCTAGGGTGGTGTGATGGTTACTATGGTACAACCCTCCCCCGGGATTATACGGGATGATTGAACAGCGGGACATTATTTTAATTTTTTTTTCTTATGGGCCTATGTAGATATTAAAAGAGAAATCCTACTCTGTGCCTCGGAAATTCCATAAACACCCATTTTCTGAAAAGACGATGAAAGTTGAAATTATCTAATTAGCCGAACTCATTTGACACTTATTAAAAAATTTGATAAGTGTCAAATGAGTTTCCGAAATCTTAATTAACATGATTTCATTGTTGTGTCAGTAATCTGTGATTAACGTTTTCGTTTAGAATCGAAAAACAAATGTTTTCTTCAATCGAATTTTAGAAAAAATCTTTAATTTGATAGCGAAGTCACCACCAATATTAATTCTCGTTACTTTGATTGATATTTGACAAACAAAGTTTTGTTTTGAGTATCTAAATATCATCTTCTTTTAATATTTTTAAACTTAATGATTTGTAGGTACATAAAATTAATGTTTTAACTATAAAATACGTAGAATTTTATTATTAGTTTCCTAGCTTTCGTTTAATTAATTAATTTTATCGACAGTTCTGCAGATTAATCACCTTTGAGATAAAGTTAGATTAATTTAATTAGATAGTTGCGCGCTCATGTTGAAAGTGCGGATAAATTACGTATAAACTTTGTCTAATAACAATGATATATAGGTGTTTTATGTACTTATATTATACCTACTTGTATCGCATAGTAACACTGAGTTTCTCAAACGATGATCAAAGTCAAAATTTGCTATCCAGCTTTCAATCAAAACTTGTAAGTGTCAAAAGTGTTTCCGAGAGCATGTTTAACTAATTTTATTAGATTATCGTGTCAGTAAGTTGATCTGAAATGAAGTCTTGTTACTTTAGACTGCCAAAATAAAAGTACTCACATAATATCAACCTAATAGTATTGAAATAAAGTTCAAAATATTTGGTCACTTTTTAAATTTCAGAATACTGTAGACCAGTGAATTTTTAATACAGTGCTAACAAAAAATAGATGAAACAAATTCACGAAGCCTTTTAAAAGTTTTTACCAAACATAATAATATGTCTGTTATTTATTAACTTGTACATTCGCAAAATAAATAGGTAATATTTTAATTAAGGAAATACGAAAATCCATGTTTGGTGTAATTGACACCGGGTATGAATTAAGCTCTGGATAAATTTAATAGAATTGATAGTCGAGAGAAAAGTAAATAGTTTTACTGGAGATTACCACGAACATCCAAACTCACTGACTTCCTTTTTATAATATTAGTATAGAGTCTACACCATATTATTCTAAAGTTTATATTTACACATGTTTTAGTTGTTAATAAGTTTTTTTTTCATTTACATTTTTAGTGAGAGGTACAATTATGCCCCTGTTCTACCAAAGGTGCTAAATGTCTCCTATAAAATAAAATTAGCCATTCAAACGTACGTTATTCCATAATATGCGGGACGTTTTTTTCCTCATGACTTTATTTTCTATACGTCATTGGATAATAAGAATTGCGGATGCCATTAATTTGACAGGATATACCATCGATTGACCCCCGTAGAGTTAATTAAGCTCCAACCCCTTTTGAAAATCTATCTAAGCCCGGAGTCACACTCCGACACAGGGACTTAAGATGTCTTGCTAATTGAATTTCGGGGTTTATAAGATTTGTGTCGTCCACCTGCTTGACAAGAAAATCTTTATGGACGGAGAGCTGACAACCGAAAAGGCAAGGTAATTTGATCATTCATAAAAATGATTGATCAGCTTACCTGGAGCATTCTAAGCATAAAGACGTCGACCTGGCAGGATTCGCGTGGTGGATGTGGGAGTTATGGGGTGGGAAAAAAATAAAAAAAAAAGGTAATGTGATCAGGATTACTTTTTATGCCAAATGGTTTGCCTACCTCCCCAAAGCACACAAAAAAAATCTGGCGTCATTTGGTTGGTGGAAAGGTAGCGCCAGGCTTAATTAAAGTGAGGAAAAAAAATAATTATTTTTAGGTAATAAGAACAAGGCTGGCTTTTTTTGTGCTTAAAGTTTATTATTCCCAGAGGCTAGGAAAAAAAAGCCAGCCAATAATAGTGGTGGGAACATGTCGAAAAAAATAATTGAAAATTTATATTTTAAATTGTATTTTGCTCGAGAAAGAGCTAAGGGGCATGAAAGAGCGCGTGGAGGGGATACACGCGACGACGGCGTCCGTGCTCTCTCGGCGCGTCGTTCATGTTCGGTAAACCGAACGCGCCTGGCTGGTCTCGTCGCACTCGTTGAGCGGAAAGAGCCGAACGTTTCCGGAGCGCCAGCTGTTTCAGTTTAGCGTCTATTTTACAGCGCGTGGACGTGTTTTTATATTCTGTTTAAATAAAATAAAATAAAATAAAAATCATATTTATTTACGTAAACCAATTACAGGCACATTACCGAGAGAGCACGGACGCCATAGTCACGTGTAGCCTCTGGAAATAATAAACTTTAAGCACAAAAAAAGCCAGCCTTGTTCTTACCTACCTATTAATTTACCTAAAAATATTTTTTTTTCCTCACTTTAATTAAGCCTGGCGATACCTTTCCACCAACCAAATGACGCCAGATTTTTTTGTGTGCTTTGGAGAGGTAGGCAAACCATTTGGCATAAAAAGTAATCCTGATCACATTACCTTTTTTTTTAATTTTTTTCCCTCCCAATAACTCCCACATCCACCACGCGAATCCTGCCAGGTCGACGTCTTTATGCTTAGAATGCTCCAGATAAGCTGATAAATCATTTTTATGAATGATCAAATTACCTTGCCTTTTCGGTTGTCAGCTCTTAGTCCATTACGTCCGTTACGTCAACTACATCTAGCGCCGCCCAGTTATGCTACGTTTTAAAATGAACATTTTAGAACAATTAAATGATAAAATTATAATTTATTATAAAAAAATCTCATATTTAAATATAGTTTTAATATTCTCAAATTGAATTTAAAACTTCAAATATTGAATTTCAAATTTGAGAATATCATTAAACTTTTTAAAATAATAAAACTAGACCACCAGAAACGATTGTTACGTCAGCCCTCTGATACCTTGACCATCCAACCACTGTAAGCCCTAATCGGCTTTTGAAATTTATTTACGTTCTACGTTTCGAAGAGGCAAAATATTTCCGCAGTACCTACCTACAATTAATTTTACGCTTACGGAGTAAAATAAATCTGGTGTCAGTTATAAGTCCTATCATCCTATCATCAAAAACGTATAAATGATTAAATTTATCTTATTGATTCACAGTAAAAACCCTTTTCCATGACATATTATCATTTCTGTGTGTCCCTTAGGTAAATATTACTGATAATTATTGTAGGATAATTATTAACTTAACTTTAAGTTCATATTGCATACTTAACCAAGGCAAGGCCAAAAAGTATTAAGTAACTCCATTGTAAATAAAAATGTAGATTATGAACTTTTGATTCCTAATAGTTTTTTTTTTCTATCTTTCCAGCCAAAAAAGCTACAACAGTCCATGGAGTTGGACGACGGTGACTGCGACGGGCGACTGACCAAGGGCCCCGCGCGGGCCGGCGCCCGCGCACCCGCACTGAGCGCGACCGCCCACGGGGGAACGGCTGGGGGTCTCACTTTGGAAACCACTGCACTTGGTCTCAACGGGAACCACCACCACAGAACACTATTTTTGTATTAATGTTTAAGTTTTACCTGCATAGTTTTAAGCCTCAGTTATTATGTAATGTTGCAATTAAAGTCTCAACCTTTATGGAAGTATTTTGACAGATCATTGATATATTATGTCAAAAAAAAGTTTGTTAGTTTTTTTTTTTTGTTTATGGTAATTATTTTGTGTATCTATTCTAAATTATATTTAAGTAGTAAATAGTTTGTTGTAATCTCATGTTATTTTAGCTGTGATCTCTTAATTATTTTCTTTGTATCGTTATGAAAAATATCATCAAATTGTTCAGGTTGTATTATAATATCATTATCACACGTTTAAGTTTTTTGTTCGATTGATATTTCAAGCTTGTTACGTTATTAGTTGAGGTAACTGATTTGTCTTAAGGAATATGTATTATTATTATAATATTTTTGAAACAGTACTGCATCTCAAGGCGAGTGTATCTACGTACATTTTTCTTTGATGATGTTTTTCATAACTGGAACTAAAAGCGTGACACGCGCCGTAACAAATCCAATTCACGACAGCCTCATGTAAAGTTGTTTTATGCATACCACGGTACACGGATTATATTAATGTAATAATGATTTCTGTACATATAAATAGTTTAATCCTATAGAAAACTGAAATTCTAATATTTTTGCTGGATATAGAGCTGCTTTTTACCGGCACTCGCAGTCTTTATAAGTTTCATTTGATCACGAATACATCTGTATATGTGAGTACCTATAGTAATAACGATCAGTGAGATATGTCAACTAAATTTTAGAGGCGGCAACGTCGTTAAGTTTCTTTGTTTCATATCATTTAGTACAGTTTGTAGATATAATACAACAACCACGTGGCTTTGCCAAACTATAGTAAAGTTTATTTTAAGATGTTTAAGGTTGAATGTTGGTGGAGACCCCCAAGCCCGAATGGTGAACGAATTGATCCGTCCGATGTTGTGAAACCCCCGCGTCGTCGCTCATTGCGGTAGTCCTGTCCGTGGACTGACTCCTTACAACCACGCCAGCCGCACTCGACGAAATCGTTTACATTCTAATACTATAACGACCAACCGCCACTTATTCAATTTGAGAGTGCAACATAACCGTCGATGTATATAAAATTAGAATGATTTCTCGCGAACCGGGGCGTGGTACATAGCCTGTGAACTGATCTGTATTTAACGTTCTTATGATCAAGCCAACTTTGACGGCGATAAAGTCGTTTCTATCTTTAGAAAGCTTTAATTTTTGTAGATAAAATTTTTAAAGAAAACTAGTTTCTGGTAGTTTTCTTAGTAATATTTGCAGGATAAAGTAAGCACGATACATATTGAGAAGAAGTAAATATTACAAGCAATTACTGAGTCAGTTTGAATTAATTGGTGTAGCGAGGTGGATGTTACGGTGACGTAGATATCATTAGATGTCCGCGACAGGACAGTCAATTGAGACAGGGACAGGGAGCGTCCCTTCCCGACACAACTATAGGTACCTACTTCGTGTACTATATAGCAGGCCAATTACACTCGACAGACTAATTTCCATGTTACGAATGGTAACGTCAAATTGAAAGGGATTTATGTAGTTAAATAAAATGCTTGACAACGGACAGACAGTCCAGTGACGACTTCAAAATTATAACAGTACGTATGATTATAGTCCGTAGTAAAATAATTTGATTGACTAATTTAAAAATAAAAAATTATGTTTACAAAATACCGGATGGGCATAATTTTGTTTAGCTAGATTGTCAATATGTTACATACACTGTATATAACTACAACAGTAAAACATAAGGATCATTCCTACTATCATATCGTATATAAAAAAGTGACGATACATTTTTTTCTTGACTATCAAAAAATAAATAATGAATGAATTCGGGTAGGTATTAAATATAGCTAGGTACGTCACATCCACTGAATATACCAGTATTATTTATTTAGATATTGAAATTATTTATATCTCTGTCAAAAAGTTAGTAAAAGTTGTAGATTTAAGTACATACGAAGTACCTACACTTATTGTTACATACTTATTATTGTATAGAATTTGTATTTCTTGTTATTTATTTCAATAATATGCAGATAAGTTCACATATTCTATGAGTGTTCACTGGAACGGAATTGCTAACCCACCTCTTTGGAACATCTACAGTTTATTTAAATGAAAGATAAACATATCCTTAGTAAAGATTAAAAGTCATTCCCTGACTATATTATTCTAGTTTGTTGTCTGGTTACATATAATATATCAGCAACCATAGTTCATTCATAACCTATCACTAAATTTATATCATGCTCCAATTTCAAACTATAAACTTTTTTTTAAGCTATTTGTAAATCGAATTCCAAGTCTTGAAGGACTACATCCTGTTCAGATAGCCTACGAATATTTTACAAACACATAGATATTTGTAAATTCTAACCTATACCCTTCAGCCGGCATCCATGACGACCATTTGAGCTCGTTAAGCGCAGTCGTGTTCACAGTCACTGCACATTATTCCGACAGTAGATCAAAATCGATTAGACACGCCATAGACAACTGCGTCTGCCAGCGTAGCGTTCTGGCAACATGGAAAACAGGAATTATTATTGCATTTTATGGAATATACAAAGTAAGGATAACGTGGAGTACAACACTGTTAGACATAACGAGCGATTTGAATAAAAACCTAAAGCTGCTTTAATTTGACAGGGAAAGACAAAACAATAGCAGAAATGTCTTTGACCTAGGAAATATTATCCTAACAAGTTTAAATAAACTGTAGATGTTCAACCAACCATATCCCTAAATATAAGATGGTGCGTCAAATTGGGTACAGTTATACGCTACGTGCGTAGAGCATAATATTTTATTGTTTAGTTGTGATATAACAACACGCGCGCCAGAGGGCGCTAGTTCCAAATAAGTGCAATCCGAGTCGGAGTGTAATGTATATCGTAGTTAGACAAGATAGGCGGAGGTACGATGCATTTAATTTATGTGTAGGAGCGAGGTGCAGGCCGAATTTGTTATTTAAATCATTGTTCAATGTATTTAGACACCAATCATGTTATTTATGTATGCAAATGTTCTGTCCGTTCAAATTTTAATTAACACTTGCAGCAAAATATTAAAACCACGGTAAATTAAATGTGAATATTTAATTATAATTATAGGTAAACGATTCGTTCTGCACTTACGGTTCATTTTATATTTATAAACAGAACTTCAAGATTACTACTGTTAGCTACATTGACCGGCTAAAAGTAGTGAGCCTGGCGTGTGAATATCTGGTTAAAATGAGAGTAGGCAAAGTAGGTAATCCTGTTCTGAAACGATTTGTGCAATAAAATATAAGGAATTTGCGATGGGTAATTGATGTTAAAAATACCTACAAATAAATATAATTACTTACAATTGAATATGATTAGAAATCACTTTGGTAAAGTAGACAGTGCCGTAACATGTTTCAATTACCGTTCAGTGTTTATTAGAGCTAGTAGAAAGCAAATAATTTCACATAATTTTAAGTTAGTATGTGCAGTTATTGCAAATATGTATAATATGCAATGAAAGTCACGTACCACAGTTTATCAATATTTACCGTTTATAATAGCCGTAATATCAGTGTCCGTTTGTGTCAATGTGAAGATGTCTATTTTCGCTAAAGTTTAATAAAATAAATACGCTCTGAATAATTATATATTTATATAACCTAACTACATAATGTTGTAATATAATGATGTCTGTAGTCGTTGAATTATTCTCATTTTAGCCAGTGTAAGTCTGTGTTAGCGTCGTAATTATGATGTCGATTTGTGTTCTTATAACTTTTACATGTTGTTCGTATTATACAATTTACCCATTTTGTCCGAATAATAAATTATCTGCTCAACCTTTTGGCCTACATAAATAAAAATGAATTAAAATTGCTTGAAGTTGTATTTCTGAACCACTTTTAATTTATTTATATACGATTGGAGCACAATAATGTATTGATGAATGATGAATTTCTTACACTATAAAAGTTATAAGAATACATAAACCGATATACTTAAGTAATTTAAAAATAATACCTTTTTATTTAAAAAAAATCTATTTATTTCGTTATTTTTTAAGTTTTCGATTATTTTAATTGTTCTCGTTACTTTCCTTGGGAATCTTTATCAATTTGTAGTAATTAGTAGTTACAATTCTCGCGCAGTTGTAAGACGGGGATCGACCGGTGTATAATAGTAATAAATAATATAAGAAATTATTGATATAAATAAAATAAAAAACTACTTTTCTAATGTACAATTCCATTTTTTCTAATCAGGTGTCAATAACTTTGTGTGTACCGTATTTACCGGTGATTGTCGACTTGGACCGGTTCAATCCCCGTAAGAAAGTCAATGTTGGTTGTATCGACTCACTATTCAAATTCCTGATAATGTAATTTATTGACTTGAATAATGAAATTACGCTTCTAAAGTGTATTACGTATGTAAATATAGGACAAACTAATACCTATTATTGATAGTGAATGTTGTAATTTGTATATAAGTAACGAAAATTAAATTTTAAATACATAGATAACATTGTGCGTATTCATTTTCTTTTAATTATCTCATCAGTAGGAACCTTGAGTTGTCAGAAATATGTTATTTTTGAGAATGAATTGGGGGAGACATTTGCCCAGCAGGGGGACAGAAGGACAATAATACATTTGCAGGGACCCCCGCTGGCAGGATGGACACACGTACTAGCAATTTTCCCTTGGTTAGCCGTTAACCAATGCCCCATTTTGTAGTATTAGATACGACAAAAAAGGACATAGAACCAAGATTCTAGGATGGAATATTGCCTGGGGCGGTTTAAATGAAATAATCTCAAATAAAATTTACTTTACGTCTAACATCGAGAGTGTACCTACACTGGACATAAATTCGTCAATTCAATAGTACGTATGTGTATGTTCAGTAGTACGTAGGTATATAACACAAAAACGTATTGAGATTAATTTGAAATTTGATGGAATCCTTAAAGGCCTTGGTTCTGAATATAAAACAATGGGTATTTTATTTCGGTTCACACATCTCCAAAAATACTAGGTCAGGTGTTGGGGTGCAACTACATTATTCATAGAAACTCGCATATTCATAAAGCCACTGGGAAAATTAACATAGAGAATACATTAAAAATATATTTTTGTATTATGCAAGCACCCCAGTCTTTTACAGTCACATAACTAAGCTAACACGTTTATTTATGATGGAATAAATAAAACAGAAAACTCGTTAAGAATGAACGCAGTCAAAAAAGAAATTTATTTATAAAAAATCTTCGAGTGTATGTTTACAGTTAAGTATCCTGTGGCTTTTCGTATGTTATGGCTAGCCTTTATTAAATATCGGTTCTACTCGACAAGCGAAAGCGTGCCCTGTGCGCCGTCTATACACGGTAAACAGTAAACAAGTCAACAAAATATATACCGTGAACTATAGCAACTTATACCATTATAAGAACTAATTATAGATAATATTAGAACCCTAGAACCTAGAATAGATCCCAGAAGGGTTCCCTTAAGGTAATCTTAGTAAGTTTTATAGCATAACGATTGACGGCTCGATATGTTTTTTGAATGTCGCCTGTATTTCAAATAAGTTAAATTGATTTATCGTCAATGAAAGTAGACGGGAAATCAACATTCTCTGTACTGGAGTAACTCCGCCGTGTCAGTCAGTCGCTACTCGCTCGCCAGCGACCGCCCTGAGCCGAGGTCCAAGTCCCGCATGGGACGCCTTTTTGCGCAGGTTGCTTAGTTTGTAGTTTTTAAACAATTTATTTAGGTTGGAGCGCCGCTCGGCATTATACCCGGTGAAGTAGCAAAAGCATTATGGGAAAGTCCATCCGAAAAAAAAGCAGTCAGTCTGTGATAACGATGAAAGTAGTTACATTGATTGATTGTTTTTATGATTATGTGATGATATTATATGTGAAATAAAAACAAATAAATGTTTTCACGTTAATATAATTATGTTACCCAGTAACCTAAAAGTGGACATCACACACTTTTTTCTTATGAACTGACGAAGAAAAACAAAAGGCCCGTCCAACTAACAACAGGTAAGTCCAACTGAAGGTAAGTGGTATCTTACAAGTATTATTGATTTTATAATGGATATAGATTATGGATTTTAACAATCAAATGCAAGTTGAAATAGCGAATTTATTATTTTTAGACACTTACGTGAACTTGGCAATAATAATAAGTAAGTTTATAAGTAAGTTTACGTAACATATAAGTTTACGTAAGTGTCGTAAGTTTACGTAACATATTATGTTTCCAATATGTTCGATTCGTTACATACCTAAAACACAACTATGAGAAAACTTCGAATACATGAAAATAATTAATTTAACCAATATCTACTGTAAATAAATATCCATATTTTTAAGTTGTTTATTGTTATGTACAACATAATTCTGACGAAACTTCGAATAAATCGAACATAATATAGCCAACAACAACCAACTTAGACAACCTCTGTAGTGTAGCGGTATTTGGCTCGCTTTAAATCTCGGAGGTCGTGGGTTCGATCCCCACGCCAGACAGAAAATCTTTGTGTAAATTCTAAGATTTCTTTCCCGGTCTGGTTGGTTGAGGGACTACCCTCCGTGCCTCGGAAAGCACGTTAAGCCGTTGGTCCCGATTGTTATAACATCATCAGCAGCAGCGTTCCCTTGTGTGGTAAAACATTATACTGCGGTCACCAATCCGCCTCCCAAGCGTGGTGACTATGGTAAATACCCTTCCTCGGGAGGAGACCCACGATAAGCAGTGGAAGTTGTACATGCTGATGATATAACTTTGATCTTCTCAGACCAGCGCCTTTTATCACTAAAAGTACCAATATCTATAATAAAAATAAATGTATTTCTTTCTTTTAATGCGTACAGCGCAGCGTAATCGACAGTTTCCGTGGTGTAGCGGCATAAGTATCACTTTAAGTCACGAGGATCGCAGGTTCGATCCCCACACTGGCCAAGAAATCTTTGTGTAAATTCTTAAGATTTCTTTCCAGGTCTGGTTGTTAAGGGGCTGCTCTCCGTGTCCAACCAATTAGAGAAAGTCATTACAGTGAACAGGAAGTCAATAAAACAACAACTAAAAATCAATATACATAAAATATAATTGTAATAACACATTGTTATATACATTGGACAGGGTTGTACATGGTTTTAACTGGAATTGGAAATATAAAGAATTGAAATAGCTTTGTACAATACCTATATGTATACCATTGTATCAAGTCATGTATTCAATATTTTGTACACATTATGAGTAACAACCCGACATCTATAAGTAGGTAGATTTAGATTAGCCAAAATAAAAAAAAAAATACGTATATACAGGGTTATTTGTAAAACACCGGTAACCTCTCAGGACTACGTTACTAACATCATAATCAACAACTTTTGTTCTATGACTTTTAAAAATTCATCATATTTTAATTCATCAGATTTACACACAAAAATAAAAATATTTAAATTCAACGCTCTAAATGTTACGAAGTCTATGCGAAGCAAAAGAAAGCGATAGTACCGGACAGTGCGCGGCAATGTATGTAGGTACAGCAAAATACAGAGTTGAAATATGTTAGATAGGACAACGAAATATTGAAGGTTTGTTTTTGGTAAATGTATTATGTTTTGTAAAAAGTCGTAGAACAAAAGTTGTTGTTTATGATGTTAGTAATATAGTCCTGAGAGGTTACCGGTGTTTTACAAATAACCCTGTATGTTATGGACCAAGTGGGAAATTGGGCATTATACATAATGCCCGGTCATTATGAAAAAAGCACGGACACTACTAAGTTCAATGGAACACCATTGGTTTAGGCTTAGGAATTTAGCACCCATAAACCTTTTGCGCTGCTCGTATAAAATACGCACAATTATTATATTACTAACCTAACCGACACGGTGGCGGTAACGCAATGTATATAATAATGACCGTGCAATGTGATAAATATTGAAGTTAAGATAGTATTAGTCACTTAGCCCGATATAGCTAGGCATTATTCATAATGCCTGCGTTAATCACTTGGTCCATAACATATTATATACCATTTTATGTGCTATCCTATTGTCGGTGGTAGTGCGACAATGCGATGTATCCAAAGAAAACATCTCAAGTGCGTTCAAAATCAAATATCTACTAAATTTCCTACTTAAAGCCACGTGAAAGATGCAACTATATGCGGTATTTTACAGTCTACTAGTATTCTTGTTAACCCCTCGTGCTAAGCTAAACTGCTTGTTACGAGTCGATTGACGTCGGTAGTACAATGTCAAATGTCCGACCATCTCACCATGAAATGATATCGCATCATCACACTACCATCGACAATACAACAGCATCTTACAATGGCCGCCTTATCATATATGTATAACCATTGAAAACGGTTGTTCATGTTAAATTTAAATATAATATTAACTAACAAATATTTGTTCGAATTAATTGAAAAATTAGTGTCAATTTTACAAAAAGAATAATACTTTTACCGCCAATAGATGGCGCTGAATCAACATTGCAGTTGTACTTCAATGCCGCTAGATGGCTGTTTCGAACAAAATTGCAATTTGAATTTCGTCAAATCTATATTAATACTTTGTTTTATTTTGGAATAATATATAATACTACTTGAGATCAAACTGCATAGCTATTGATATAAATAGAACCATTCGCAAGCGTTTCAACATTCCATATCTTTGGATTAACATACAAAATATTCAATACATTTATCTTAGAATTAATATATGTAGGACCACAATCCATACATTACTCTCAAAAACTAGCTGTCTTTCCAGTTCTACATTTATTAATTTTAATTCTAGGATATTATTTTAAATATAAAATCACAGCTGAGTCGCTAGTCATGTATACAGCGCCGTACAGTGGCCTAATCATACGAGGAAATGGTCAAGAACACGCCAAACGAGGACACGAGGGGAAAAACTAATTACTTTCATAATATTTACAAAAAAAATACTTAATAATTTATACATAAAGTAAATTCTACATGACCACAACATTAAATATGTCTTTTGATGACCAACATTTTAAAAATACAGATACATTGAGAGACACGTTCAATATATTTTACTATTACAATAATAAAACATTATGTTCGTAATTCTGCGTAAGTGACAATAGTTAATAAGGTTGAAAATCCAATGTAGCATCATTTGTTTCCCCTTTGAAACATATATAAAGAAAACATTTCTTGACAGATGAAATAACACTTTATTAGCAACTGTCACTTACGCCGCTTATGTTAATCACCGACGCGACGATAAGGTTCGAAATTTCTGATAAGGTTCAAGTGTTATAGAAAATTCACAGAGGTGTATAATTAAAATAATAAACCTCAGAATGCGGATGTACTATTTCCGTGAGACGCTTTTGGTCGTAAGCGCCAGTTTACGATAAAGGCACATACGACGAATGTTTCTGACGTATAATGGCACATCCGACTCTAGAAATGATTTTCATCTTAATTATATCATTGAAACGATATCCTTGCATGCAGTAAAACAACAACAGTAACAAACAGAAGCCGTCTTATTACTCAAACTTGTAGAGTTAATGGAAAATAGAATTCTTATTCAATCTAGAGAAATAAATAGGTATCGGCTTATAGGAACGAAAAGAAATGATAAATAAGAATAGCACCCTCTTTAAAAAAACCTACATTTGGAGAGCTAAAGCTATAGGTGAAATTCAATTATAATAGGGTACAGATAGTTCAACTCATCTATGTGTAGATAAACTTTATCTAATTTAAAAAAGGCTAACTCACTTCGGTGCAGCGTCATAGATGAGTCGAACTAATTACGAACGCGATTAAAAAAAATGTGAAGTTTAAAATATCCAGCACATATGGAATAATGCATTATAAATTATTCACAGCGTTTCTTCGTGAAGCCTCTGTGCAAGATTTCCGTAGTAAATATACGAAGATAAAAACACGTGTGTATCGTACGTACATAATAAAATAATGTAAAAACTTAGACGGCTTCGATTCAATACACAATTACTAAAAACATTTAATTGACGGAATAAAAAGTGCTGACATTTAACTGATGAACAAAAAAATATATGCCCGGTGAAGGAGCAAAAAGCCCCGTGGCTAACAACATCAAATGTCAGTCCGAAAAAAAAAACAATGGACAAAAAAATTAGATATCTCTCATTTTTATTATATATTTATATCTGTTGAAAATTATAAAAAAACATACCTTTTTAACTGTCGTTTTCAATCTTCGTACAAGTTGTACCGACAAAATTATCAAGTGTAGATTTGTTTAAGTCATTTGACATATTTTTAAATGACGACTACGTAGCCTAATTTCATTGTCCACCAGTATACAACACACATAGAATTTATGAATTACACTAATATTAGACGACAAAATCAAAGAAACAAACTCAATTTTGAAACTTTTTTTACTTTCTATTTCAAGAAATATTCCCTGCATTTTGTGAGACAATTTTTATACTATTATAATAAAATGTACCTTACATCGATCATAATAAAATACACAATGGCCTACTACTGCCTGATACAGTTATATAGTCAAAGATAATTTACATTGATATATTACATTATTGCACAAGACATTTATCTTAGTCAAATTATTGCCAGAGTAAAAAATAAATTAATCGCTGCTAAAATAAGGTCTTACATACATTGATATTGGGTTTCTACGTCTTATAGGTCTGTAAAAATAAGCATAGCCTTGAACATAACAGAGAAACAGAGAAAGATATACCGCTGCGTTGATCGTTATATTTTATCATACGATTTTAATTGCCATAAATTATGTACATGCTGCATAATTATATCTACACTAAATTCTTGCGTCCGGTTTTACTCGCGAAGCTCCCGTTCCCGTGGTAACATCATCGTTAAATAACCTATGATACTCCTGGATGAAAGGGCTTATAGTAGTGATCGATTTTTTTTAAATTAGTTCGTGCATACATTTCAATCTATACTCAGGAAAGATGTGTTTGACGTTTGTTTGCATTAGAGTTGGGTGATAAATAATGTCACAGTAAAAAAACCACTGTGATCCGCTGACTAAAGTGATCACTGTGATCTTTCAAGAAGGAACTACGTTCCAAAGTAACGTGTGTCGTTCCATGTCACAGCAATTAACCACCTCTCATTGAATCGTGTACCTAATCGTGATCGAAGTGACAACAGTGACGATAACTACCTAAATCAAAGGAACCTGTTACCCTGTATTTGTGATGAGAGTGACTGACGTGACAAATAACGATTTCTTTTAACGGTTACTTTCGAGTTACTGGAACGACGGACACGGTGACGAAAAAGTAACAAGTTTGCACACCTCTAGTTTGCATTGTTGTTGTTATATAGGATTACTAGCAAAGAATTGCATTCTATTAGTATTCTTGTTAACCCCTCGTGCTAAGCTAAAATGCTTGTGTTACGATTGGCTCCCGAACTACTTGACCGAATTCACAAATTATTTCACCATAAGGAAAGTTCGTTATCCTGAAGTATACATAGGCTATATTAAATTATGCAGTTGCGACGGGAGCAGGAGCTGGGATAGCTTCTACTTTGAATTAAAATTAATATTAGTAGTAAGACTTTATTTCGGCATAGTTCAAGAGTGTAGTTAAAATTTACTAGTTGTTGGAAAAATACACATACTATGTATACAGGGTGTCCCAAAAGGTTAAGTAGCTGGGAAAGGGGGTGACAGGGGTGGACACAATGGTCACTAGAAAAATAAAAAAAAATCCGCTCTGGGTATTAATAAAAAAATGGCATTTTTTTTAAAAACTTAAAATTTGACACCTTGTTATTTTTGATGTTGATGTTGATGACCTTGTTGTTATTGAAGATTACATAACAGCATTTTTTTTAAATACAGCCATATTTGTAGGTACAGTTAGCACAAGGTGTAAAATTTTTAGTCTTTTAAAAAATGCCATTTATTTTTTAAACGCCCAGAGGGAATTTTTTATATTTTTCTGGTGACCCTTGTGACCATCCCTATCACCCCCCTTCCCAGCTACGTAATCTTTTGGGACACCCTGTATAAGATATAATGTACAGTTTGGGAAGCTGGTCGTTTCAAATACTGTAGTACAATCTATTTTTTTAAATTGTGACATAAAATATTGTTTTTTTAACCCCTGGCCCTCTTACTCATACCGGGTGTTATAACGCCTCAAAGAACTTACTTTTACATAACTTTTGTTTTCATCATACCCTTTGTACTAACAAATTTGGGATAGTAGGGCTTTCTCCTACAGGCCGTTGTATTACAATTAATCCAAATAAACAGGTATTGTTTTAAATATATTTTTTTTCTGAAATGGTAAGTAGTTTCTGGAGTATCTTGGTTAAACCAGGCAGCGATGAAATAGCAACCATCATATTTTGAACTCTATGTACAATTTGTAATAAAGTTTAAAACCAAATATCTATACATACCTACTGTCTGGTCGTCTGGACAAATTATAACACAATTTTTTCTAAGAACATTAATATTGCTTCGTACTTGCACAGTTTACACTATATTGACAAATCATTGAAGAAATCCCGAACTTCAAAATATTTTGTACCATACATCAGATACAGAGATTGAGCCAATAATTCTAATGCTCAGAAGCATAAGGTCGGATGTGTCATTATACGTCAGAAACATTCGTTGTATGTGCCTTTACCGTTAACTGGCACTTACTACCAAATGCTTGTGAAGTATAATAAATATTACATGCGCATGCTTCTGAGGTCTAAAATTGAATATTAACCAATCATTTCGACATTACGTTTCGTAAAAATTAACGTTGTTTAAAACAACCCGCTTCCTAATTTTTTTCCAATACAGATCCAATTGAATGTATCCACCAGAATAAGTAATTTTAAATGGACGTCATTATGCGTAACAGAACCAACCCACACGATTAGTACAATTTTGAGATATTTAAGAGTTTTATAAACCGCTGTATATTTTAGCAAAAGAAGTTACCAAATCTGAGTCTATACTAATATATAAAGCTAAAGAGTTTGTTTGCTTGAACGCGCTAATCTCAGAAATTACGGGTCCGATTTGAAAAAAAAATCTGTGTTAGTTAGCCCATTTATCAAGGAAAGCTAGGCTAAGCTATTTAAATTATGAAGTTCCTACGGGAACGGGAGTTACGACTGCGGTAAGCTATAAAACACATGATTTAGGACCATACCGTGCACTCAACCACCATTTTGAAAGTTGCGGGTTGGTTCTGGTTTGCATAAGAGCGACCAATTAATTAATTACAAAATTATTTCTAATAAATCTTACTCGTATATCGATAATACTAACATACATCATCATAATTACATAACGGCCAATAAATATTTGATAGTCAAAGAACTTCGGGTCGAGTTTTCATTGTATTGGACAAAATACTGAAACCATACATATGCCATTTTAAGAATAATAATACACCGTGATATTTTAGGCGTTGCTTATGATTGGCAGCACGATTTCCCATCAATATTATCAAAACGTAAGATTAACATATTATAATAGACATCATTATGTTTTTTTTTACAAAAAAGCGTCCCCCAAGGGGACGACTTGTCAACAAAATTGATAGGTTTACACATGCATAAAAAGGTAAAAGGCATTTTAAATGTATATGTACACGAAAAGAGAAGAGTTTATATATGTTCTTGTACGCATCTAGCAGCAAACTCTTACTGTAGTACTGACATAAACATATTTATTTACGTTATTTGATACTGACGGTGTAAATCTAACTCTTTTGTTGACTGTACATGACGAAATCAGCTCTCGAAACCACTCCCGGTTAAATATAGTTCAGTTATATCCTACTTGGTGGTTTATTCAGTACTTAGTACCAGTAGGTATACTAATTGTGCTCCCTATTTTCCGTTAGGACTTCGTCCCTGAACAAGTGGCTTGCAATAAAAGATGAAACGTCAATTTAATCTGTAATTTTTTATAAAAAAAAAGTATTATACAACCAAAATTAAATCATTACGCAGAATATTAGGAAAAAAACACGATGTATATTAATATTATTACAGTTTTCTTTCCCATCGGCGCGGCGTTGCAAATGTGAGATTTCGCATTTGCAACCAAGCCAAGATAAAAAAGGTCTCAACAACAAGAACATTCAGTTTTCTTATTAAGGAAAAATATACCATTCGGTATGGTGTGGTTTCAGTATTTTGTCTCAAAAATAAAGATATAGATAAATAAAAAGTTACTGGCAGTTTTGAAACTTACTTATGGTAACTGTACAGTTTTATACCAGGGCTTTAAATACGAAAGTACATGTCAATCATATTTAAAATTTACTTTCATATATTTTAGTTCATAAGAGATTCGATTTAAGTTTTGTGATCATGATCAAGAAAGTCAAATCAAATCTATTTAATCTTAATTTTATGAACCTAGAAAATTTGTGTTTATGGTCCAGATTTTTAATCTATGATTAGTGTTATCTTATTTGACTATTATTTGGTATTACCACACAGAAATGACCAATTTATTAAAACAGTCAAATTATATTATGTGTTTATGATACAAGTGCAGTAACATTTATGACGACGCTGTGTTATTATTATTATTTGTTATAAAAAGGTACACTTTTTTAATATTAGATAAGTCTGCTGTAGAAAGTAAACTAATTCGCTAACTAAAAATCTCTTTTTTATACTCATAGTATCTCGTTTATGGTATATTTGATAGTCTTTGAAAACTCGCCCATAAATAATAATTCAGCTACTAGAAGTACATGAGGCGTAAGTCTTGTTTTGGCTGGACGCTTTATAGATATACATTTGTTGAAATGAGATCTGAAAACAAAAAAAAACATCATTTTAGTGAAAATATTTCTTTTTTTTAGAAAATATACAAATATCACGTGTAAAAGCTGGAAATAATTAAGATTTACCAACTATTAATAATAAAACTCCGAACAGAGTAGCGATTCACACTTTTACCATCACTCACTTGGTAAATCTTAACATAACCTAATCTAACCTAACCAAAGTTACCTAACCTATACTAAATCTAAAATTCTAATGGTAAAAGCCCGAGAATATCATAGCATTTTCATTAATCCTTACTTTCACCAACTCGTGTCGGTAAATCAGCGCTGCTCGGCCGCCGGCTGCTGCTGCTGCAGCTGCAGTTCGCGAGCCGACAGCGCCAGCAGGTGCAGACAGAAAGTGGTGCACTCACCAGTTAGATACTTAGTGATCGAGGAGCGAGAGTCTGAGCGCGTCGTCGAGCGCGCGCTGCTCGGCCGCCAGCTGCTGCTGCTGCAGCTGCAGTTCGCGAGCCGACAGCGCCAGCAGGTGCAGACAGAAAGTGGTGCACTCACCAGTTAGATACTTAGTGATCGAGGAGCGAGAGTCTGAGCGCGTCGTCGAGCGCGCGCTGCTCGGCCGCCAGCTGCTGCTGCTGCAGCTGCAGTTCGCGAGCCGACAGCGCCAGCAGGTGCAGACAGAAAGTGGTGCACTTACCAGTTAGATACTTAGTGATCGAGGAGCGAGAGTCTGAGCGCGTCGTCGAGCGCGCGCTGCTCGGCCGCCAGCTGCTGCTGCTGCAGCTGCAGTTCGCGAGCCGACAGCGCCAGCAGGTGCAGACAGAAAGTGGTGCACTCACCAGTTAGATACTTAGTGATCGAGGAGCGAGAGTCTGAGCGCGTCGTCGAGCGCGCGCTGCTCGGCCGCCAGCTGCTGCTGCTGCAGCTGCAGTTCGCGAGCCGACAGCGCCAGCAGGTGCAGACAGAAAGTGGTGCACTCACCAGTTAGATACTTAGTGATCGAGGAGCGAGAGTCTGAGCGCGTCGTCGAGCGCGCGCTGCTCGGCCGCCAGCTGCTGCTGCTGCAGCTGCAGTTCGCGAGCCGACAGCGCCAGCAGGTGCAGACAGAAAGTGGTGCACTCACCAGTTAGATACTTAGTGATCGAGGAGCGAGAGTCTGAGCGCGTCGTCGAGCGCGCGCTGCTCGGCCGCCAGCTGCTGCTGCTGCAGCTGCAGTTCGCGAGCCGACAGCGCCAGCAGGTGCAGACAGAAAGTGGTGCACTCACCAGTTAGATACTTAGTGATCGAGGAGCGAGAGTCTGAGCGCGTCGTCGAGCGCGCGCTGCTCGGCCGCCAGCTGCTGCTGCTGCAGCTGCAGTTCGCGAGCCGACAGCGCCAGCAGGTGCAGACAGAAAGTGGTGCACTCACCAGTTAGATACTTAGTGATCGAGGAGCGAGAGTCTGAGCGCGTCGTCGAGCGCGCGCTGCTCGGCCGCCAGCTGCTGCTGCTGCAGCTGCAGTTCGCGAGCCGACAGCGCCAGCGCCGCCGCCAGGTCCGCGTCCGTGTCCGTGGCGGAAGGTGCAGAGAGGCTCACGGACGCGAGGGACGCCTCTATCGCTCTGCGGGCGGACTAGCGAGTGAGAACTAGCTTACGGGTGCAGTGGATTCTTTTTATTTACTAGCTGTGCTCGCGACTTCTTTGCGCAGAAAAGTGACTTTGAGAAGCAATTTTAATAATTTAGGCTTAAAAAATGACGATACTTCCATACAATCTTCACCCCACCTTTTAACCCCCTACAACCCTTTCTTAGCTATAAAAAGTAGCCTATGTCCTTTCACACGTTCTAAACTATCTATGTACCAAATTTTATTAAAATCGGTTAAGTAGGTTTAGCTTGAAACGCCGTCAGACAGACAGAGTTACTTTCGAATTTATAATTTTAGTAAAGACGTATGCATATCTTACAATGTCATTTTTCATCTAGCATGTAACACTCTTTACAGGATCGACATTGAGCTAGAAGTATTTACTTAATAATGACTTTCACGGTTTAATTTTTAAATCCTAATCTTTATCGGTATTAAAATAAATTATGGTTTAATTTTTTTTTTTAATTATGATTTTCAGAAATTCCAAATACCTATTGTTTATAAAAACGAGTGTCACAGTAATACTGGATTACTTTTTTTATCGTCTTGAAAATAATAGGGCGTGATATGTATATAGGAAATAGATGTGTAAGGCGTAACCGTAAAAATGCGTACCTAAGTAGATAGGTATGCTAATTCGCTCACTCTTTTCATTAATATTTGATTGCGGCCTAGTATTATAGGCACCTATTTTAACTAACGTAACGTAACAACCTAATTAATTACGTATTTTTATCGTTATGATTTTCACACAGTCAGTAAAAAAAAAGATAAAATAACTATGCCTTAGACATCTATTACATTACGCCCTATTTTCAAGACGGTAAAAAAGTCACCCAGTATATTTTTATGTACAACTAATCTAGTCAAATACCCACTCCTGTTATCTATGCCGCTCAACTAGGCTGAGAATTGATTGCGTTCCCAGCATTAAAAAGCCTACGACCTATGCTTGAGGCAATCATATTTATCTTAATTTTCCATAAATAATATCAGTATCTGCATTTGGACAATAATTACAATTTAAATGCACGAGTAGTGACAATAGTAAAAGAGATGAGAGAAGAAGAAACATTAAAGTTAATGGATTCTAATCATACCAATTGCCCGTATAAAGAACTTCCACACATTATTTTTTTATACATAGTACACAAATCATGTATTTTCTGATAAATGTCCAATTCCAAAATACTAAATAATCCTGTCGTTTAAATTGAAATGCTGTACGTCAAGTTAAAATTACTGTACGCAGTTATCGTATTATGAAATAAAATTGACTAAATAAGCCCAAAAAATAGAAAAAAATTATTTAATTTTTTTTTTATTAAAGAGCTATTTACCCACGCATTTCTTTTTTAATTATATGTATCCTATGTCACTTCTGATACCTCCAAGAATATGAGTAGAAAGTTTCATGATGATCAGTTGAGTAGTTTCCGCGTGAAAGCGTAAGAAAAGTATTCACGAAATACAAGCTTTCTGGGCAGAACTGCGCGAGACAGGCACGGATAAACCCAAAGAGAAAAAATACTAGCAAAATACATATTATAATACATCTTACTTGACAGAAGTCGATTTAAATGGGCTTTTCGAATGTTTTCCTCTAAACAAATTAAAACAAAATAAAATATATAATATTCAACTTAAGGTGAGTACAAAACGTAACCCCATTATGGAGGTTAAATTAAGTAAATTTGTCATAGATATTATTCGAGGAGCAAAAGACTGACTGAGCTAAGCGACACTATGAGCGATATTTAATTATATACCTTATGAAAGTATTACATAAAATATATAATTCAATGTCGTCTACGATGGCGTTTAGCTCGTTAAGCCGTTTACCTGTCCATATGGTGAGGGTTAAAAGGTATTCAAACCATCTTTATTGTATACTATGCATACTGCATTCTGAAGTAAAAGAACATAAACTAAACCATAGTGCGCCATTTTTTAATTTTTCATGGTTTTCTTTTATTTCGTTGCTACAATTTTGCGAGCACATAATTTACTAGATAACATTTCTTATCATATTATACTCTTATTTCCGTATGCAAGAACAATTGTGACAATAAGTTTACTTGGAATTGTCAGGTGTCACTTTGATGATTTCTATCTCCATAGCCATAGAGACCAGGGGTCTCCAAACTTTGAAGCCTTAAGGCCATAACGACTTGTTCAATATCTTCGAAGGGCCAAAACAGTTTTAATTGTTCTATCCTTAACTATACTCTTATTTCTAGACTAGTCGCAAAGTGCGCGACCGAGTAATTATCATTTTGTGTTGTCTTTTTCAACTTATCACAGCAATAGTTACAACAATAAGACATAGGGTGTCGCGGGCCAGATTGATGACAGTAGTCTTAAGCTGTCGCAGGCCGGATTGTTGGCACTGGCGGGCCGGATTTGGCCCGCGGGCCGTAGTTTGGAGATCTCTGATAGAGACCACGATGAGACAATGCTTACTCAAGTGAATACTTAAAAGCTAAATATTCTTCTTGCATACAACTGTCAGTTTCAGTAAGTTTATTACATTTTCGATTATATATCACAACGTGCAGCTACGCTTGAAAATCCATCTTCACACGAAATAATTGCAGTACAAAATATAGCTTATATAAATATATCACACACACACACAAAAGCGATAAGATCTACAATCGAAAACGCCATCGCGGTCTGTAAGAATTTTGTTCTCATTTAATTATAAATTGTTAAATTAGTAACAAATACACGAAGACACAGTGGGCGGTAAAACAACGTAGGAAACATTTACTATATTGAAAATTGTTGGTATTCCATTTCATCTGTATTAGCCCGTTTCCGTCCACTCCTGAACATGGGCTTCCTCTTAACAGACCTTGGCAAGCCAGGGTCGTTGAGGGATATTGCCATAATCACCACGCTTGGTACTGCTGCCCATCTATCAGTTGTAGTTGTATGTTTCTTAATCTCCTCTTACGACACTCATAGGAAGGCATGGGGTGGTCTATTCTAAGCCGGACACCACGCAACTTTACCATCATATACATAACAAGGGACTTTTTACAGTTCACGGTAAATTATACCATAAATATAGCATCGTAAGGTGTTAAATATTCTTATACCATTGCATAGAAGACAATGATGTAGATCCAAATCTGACTACGGAATAATCTAACAATTAAATCACTGTAACATTCAAGTGGTGGAATGTTGTGATGATTTCATTGGTCGATTGATTTTATATAGTAAGACTTGACAGTCACAAACGCAAATCTCTGCGATGTGATTGGCTAAAACTAATAGTGTACAAGCAACAGCACGTACCTCTGCAGTTGTCGCTCGTCGTGATCCAGTAGCGGGCGGGGCGCGGGCGAGACGGGACGTGCGCCACGCAAAGCCTCCCACACGTCCACCTGTACGTGGTTATAACATTATACGTTACGTTACGTGATACTCGCTTACCATATATTCAAAAGTATTATTGGATTTTGTAACTTTGGATATTTATTTATTTATTATTTGTACCACCATCTATAATTTATTTTGTAAATTGTAATCATTAGTTGTTTTAATAAATGTGATGTTTGGTGCATTTTAGTATTGGCTCGCATTTCTAGATAGTCTTTGACGGCACACTTTTTCCATAGAAAACATTGTTGAATTCATTGTCAAATGACCAGAGATATTTTCGTTGCAAAATTTATAAATTCATTATTGAACGTACGAAATATAGCCGTGTACTAAGCTGAACCTTTCGTGTTTACCTAAATTACGTGTTTCATTTACCATTTTCCTTAAATTTTTTAGCAAGAATCAGAAACCAACTGCTCAAAGCACAGAATAAACAATAGTGCAACAGAAAATTCACCCCGCAACATCAATTAAAGAAATAGGGACTCTTGTTGCGATACAATAAAGTGCAATTCAGACCGCACGGCGCTAGGCTACCTACAATTATATTCACCTACATGTTCCTTTTCTTTCTATCGCATATCGCTTAACTCTGCTGTCTTCATTAGGGTTGTCTTCGTTTAAAGAATTATGTAATCTGAATATTCGATTACAAGTTACGTAGGTACGTGCCTATCACCTTAATTTTGTGAAAAATGAAGTTTCAAAATAAACCTAGGTTAGATCTTAGTAGTATGTACGTAGATCAGAAAACTGCTCTGCTTAGGTACTAACCTAATAAGTTAGTCATACGCAATATATTAGTGTGTACTTGGTTTATGAAATGAAATATCTTATTCAGGTGTTATGATACTGGTTCTCAACTATTTTCAGTAGCGCTAATTATATATAAAAGTATTATATTTTAGAATGGTTATACTGTAGGAGTTCGCCGGGTGATTTGTATGTGACTTAAATACCTAAATAAACACGTAAGAAATATCTAGGCACCACTTAATGTGTATTTTGTGACCTCGTTGAAATGTGTCCCCGTATGCAATGCGTAGTTCCGTTATGTTCATGCCTTGATATTTCGCAAGTGTTGTAGGTACCTACTAGTACCTAAAACAAAGACATTCAATTTCTACCGAAGTCATAAAATAACTATAATAACACCTAATAGTCCCGTCAATCTAGACATTCGAAGATGCATAAATTCCCAACGAGCTGACAGTGAATAAAATTATCAAAACATAATTAAAAATAAAATTCCAAAATTCCCCATCGTTCCGGTACACGGAAAAGAAATACTCGAGGTCAAAGGTAAAAATATGGTTTATCGCGATTTTCTTCAAAGCGGTAACTTTTATCGCCAAATTACTTAACTTAATAAAAATTGTAAATCATAAAATTATCTGTAAAAAAGGTATTAATATTTTTTTTCCTAAAAGCCACCGTTTCTGAGATATAAACGATTCAAAATGATTTCAGCATTATTATATGAATAAGCACGTCACGTATATACATCTTTGTAGCTGTAATATATTCTATTGGTGCGATGATTCAAATAATTCAACTCCACAAGAAGTTATCATGGTACGGTACGGAGCTCCTAAAAAAACTACCTGCAACTATAAGCAGGTCGTTTTTTAGGAGCTCAGAACTCAGAGCAGTGTTTTTAACAAAACATGCACGATACTTACCTAAGTATATCGATATGCATGTTTTGTTAAAGACATTCGGAATAAAACAAGTGCATTTAGCTTGTCTTCCTCCACCCACAGTTGCTACTCAACATCTTTTGATACTCTTACTCATTTCGGGTATAGTATCAAGTTCAAGTATGGCTTGGTTACCAGTTAGACCCATAAAACTAGGGTTGTTCAAAATCACAACAGACCTGTGGAATAGGCCTCCTGGGAAAACCACGTTAAAATAACGCGCTAAGTTCACTACCTCAGAGGTGGCGTGGAAACGTGCGCATATAATAACGCTTGCAAAATCTTAAATCGTTATATCTCAGAAACGGTGCGTTCTAGGAATAAAAATATTGATACCTTTTTACAGAAAATTTGACAATCTACAATTTTTATCTGAGTGATTTTGCAATAAATCTTACCGTTTCGAAGAAAATCGCGAAAAACCCATTTATTTTTTATATTTAACCTCAAGTAATTTCTTTTCCATGTACCGGATCGATGGGGAATTTTGAAATGATATTTTTAATTATGTTTTGAACAATTTTACTCACTTTCAGCTCGTTGGGAATGTATGTACCTTTACTCTAATTTTTTGGTCTAATTTGACAGGACCATAATTATAGGATGTATTTAGTACATACCTATTTTTCTAGCCTTTTTACGCTATCGAACAGAAAAAAAGTGACATGAATGAATTATATACACTAACCGAGTATAACTTCCTACGTTCCTACTTATATTTGTTACCATCATTTCATTTCAATATTTATTTATTTTCCTAAATCAATATTAGGTTACAATTAAAGTTTAAACCTAAGTTCTGGTATATATTAACCTAAGTATACTAAGTAGGTATCTAATATGACGGATTATTTTATAATAAAATTAACCATTTTAAAGTAGATCCATTTTAAAAATGTTAAATTTGGATCGCAATTCTTGTTTAAACAATTAAACACTGCACAGTATATCTTTTTGCTTTTTTTCGTTTCTCCATTTTTAACAAAAAAAGTTCGTGCGTGCGTCTCTACTCGCTCGTGAGCGCACGTACGTACATGTTCGCTACCTACACGGAGTGAAACAGCTACAACAACGCCCTAAGCGGAGGTCCAACTCCCAAAGCCTGCCTAGCTTGTTTAGTTTGTCTATACTACTATTATAAAGAAGAAAGATTTGTATGTAAGTATGTTTGTAACGAATTGGCTCAAAAAGTACTAGACCGATTTTAAAAATTATTTCACCATTTGAATGCTACATTATCACTGATTAATATAGGCTATATTTAATTATGAAGTTCCCACGGGAACGGGAGTTACGCGGGTGAAACCGCGCGCGGGAAGCTAGTAGTTTCTAAACCATTTTATAATACCCTGCTTGCCTTTATGTCTGGTGAAGTAGCATGGCAAAATATATGTCCATCGCAAAAATAAATGAAAATGTCGAATCTACAAAAACGAAGAGTTCTAGTAGTCGCACAATACTTCTAAGCACTGATCCATCACAGATGAGAGCGTATATCCCACATCATGAGATGGGTTATTACCTGGTCTTCATGAGTGCCAGCCTCCATCAAGCTCTGCTGTATAGCATACTGCAGCAGACCCTCCTCGTCGTCGATGCCACAGGATAACCGGTCGTCTCCCGTGACCCCCGACTCCTTGTACCCGCGCCCCACCGCGAAGCATTGGTCGTCCACCACACAGGAGAGCCGGGCCCCCTCCTGTATGCACTCGATGTGTGGCACGGGAGTTTCTGTGGCGAATATGTTGCCGAACGTGATACGAGAATTGAGCACGTGGAAGAGAGGGATCTCTGTAAAAGGAAAAAGACAATTTTTAAAATAAAATATTACTATTTCAATTAATTTTCATCGTTATTGTTTCACAAATTTAAATTTTCAATAAACTTCTATAATTAATCTATACTTCTATATAACAATATTATAAGGAGGAAAGATTTGATTGTTTGTTTATATTGAATAGGCTCCGAAACTACTGGACCGATTTTTAAAATTCTTTAACCGTTGGAAAGCTACACTATCTCCGGATGACATAGGCTATATTTAATTTTGAAGTTCCCACGGGAACGGGAGTTACGCGGGAGAAACCGCGCGCGGGAAGCTCGTATATCATAAAGAGGCAAAGTTTGTAAGTTGTGAGAGTTGTCACGTTGTGACGTTGTAGGGGGTAATCTCTGGATCTACTAAACCGATCAAAATTCTTTTACCAATAGAAAGCCACGTTATTTGTGTTCATTTTATTTATTTATTTAATTGCCAACAGTTGTTACAAGTTAAAGTACAACTAATTAAAGGCAAACACCTCATGCTTATTATTTCCATAGAATCAAATATTTAGTTTTATTAAAGAATTGGTACTTAGTGCTAATGCGTATTATAAACTATTATGTACAAAGCATATAAAGGAGGGAATATTAAATATTAAGGTGCCGTACAATGGTCGTTAGTTTGAAACTGATTTGTAAAGATACTGACAAAGATGATATTCCTATATGAGAGATATCAAGGTTCTCTACACAATATTTATTAAAAGTATATATTTATTATAAGCAACAATTAATTCAACTAACAAGATAGATCTTACAATATAATATTACTGACAAAGTTATTACGGAGAATTTAAAATCTACCCTAGTCACGGACAGAGTGAGCTATAAAATTCAAATCAAACTTACCGATTTTAACAGGGAATCCAGCGGGTAATTGCATCTGTACGAAGTCTTTTAGTTTCGCGAAGTGTGGTGACGATATCGCTGCCATTAGGTCCAGGATTGGCATGATTTGTTCCTGTAACTGTAAAATACATCACAAGTAGTGAATAACATTGTTATAAAACAGGTCTGAATGTAATCGATCATAATTATATAATTGAAGGAAAAATGCTTCAACTATATAAACATGATATAATTGTCTACTGTTAAAGGCATGGCATACATTTTGGAGGCACCTCATATATTTGAATTTTACGAAAGCCTTTGATACTGTTGCAGTCTCCACTTAGACTTATTTTTTAAACGTATCATAAATAAGGGTTACAACTAGATCTTTGCTAAAGTATCTGACGAATTGCAAGCACACAGTTGAGTAGGACCGGTAATCATAGTAAAAAATAACTATTTATATAGTAGAAAGTGACACAAGGAAGCGTAATTGGTCCCATTATTTTCCAGTGTTTTTCAATGTCTCAAAACATGCTTTATCTTAAAATGTATCAACATATTATAATCTGTTTATAAACTTGTGCCTGAAATAAACTTATTAAATTTTTTTTTTTTTAATCTTCTTACATCTTCAAATGTTCTTATTTTTCTTGTGATGCGAGTGGAATTCAAAGAATCCTAACATTCATGTGCGGGCAGCACTTGAATGTCATTATCCTTCAAGCCCTGTATTGTTCTTGATATCTTGAGATCTTCAAACACAGAATTAACGTGAACATGATGAAGTGAAACGCCTAAACAACACATAAGACAAACATGATTACTACTCGTATCTTCAAAATTATCATATGGTAGTGAAATAAAACACAATTTTACAAAAGATTGAAGTAAGATGATGACATACTTCTAGTAACAAAAATACATTACAATTAACGCCATTTTATTTGAATCAAAATATAAATTGAATAATATACAAAACATATAATGGTGACAGACATAATCGATGATATAAGGTATCCAAAATGTCGACCATACCTTTTTTTTTAACCTTTCGTGTTTGCTTGTGTAACGAGTGGGTTTACATCGGTAGTGCAATAGGGCAGGTATCGAACCGGCGACTACATGATGGCAAGTCCGGCATCCTAGCCATTGGGCTACGGCCGCTTCTACATTAATGAAGAAGTTTGAGTAAATATTGTTTAAGAAGTAGAGAGAATAAGATTTTATTACAATATGATTTCAATAAAATTACTCCCCAGTTCTAGATATTCTTTCCGAACCTCTCTGTGAAACGCGGAATGAACATTTTTATTTTCACTAACATAATTAATACATTATAATTTGTTAATAAAATGGTGCCTGAAATAAACATACTAAATTAGTTCTGATGTCTTCTGGTGATGAATGATTCCTTCTTGTGATGCGAGTGGTATTCAAAGAATCATTACCTTTATGTGCGAAGATCACATAAATGTAATTATCCTTCAAACCCTGCATTGTTCTTGATATCTTCAAACACAGGTTCAGCATGAACACGATGAAGTGAAACACATAAGCAGTGATCGGATATTTTTGGGGGCAGCCCACAATCTTAGTATGGATATATCGTATTTTAAAGTACAGTCAGCATCAAAAGTCGTGATACCCTCGTCATCATGTGCAATGGAAAGTACTCATAATCACAAAACAAACGAGCCCAAACTCGACTATCATAGCGCTTGCATTAAGGGCGTACCAGTGGTAATGTCCCTGCTCCTCATTAGACCCTCGTCACCATGTGCAATGGAAAGTACTCATAAATATAAAACAAACGAGCCCAAACTCGACTATCATAGCGCTTGCATTAAGGGCGTACCAGTGGTAATGTCCCTGCTCCTCATTAGACCCTCGTCATCATGTGCAATGGAAAGTACTCATAAACGCAAAACAAACAAGCCCAATCTCGACTATCTTGTTCAGTACAGGAGTGAGTTCCTATGACCACCTTCCGACTCCATCATCGGATCAGTTCCATGGTACCAAATTATTGCATTGTCACGCGATATACATATATGCTTGCAAAATTTTAGCTCTATCGTAAACCGGGAAGTTGGTCAAATTTAACTTGCAAGATTCCACACGAACAAATTACGTACATACGTACATACATACATACATTGCAAGTCAAAAAAAAAGCTTGTAAAATACACACACATATTAAACCCAAAAAATATTTCATTTTGTTCAGGGACTTTAAGAGATAAACGATGGCATGCTTTTTTTGTCAAAAAGTTGTTCAGAGACTTTAGAGACGAAGAATGTTATGCTTTTTTTACTATAATTTTGTTTAGCGACTTTAGAAAAGTGATTGTCACCTACTTATGGCTTTTTATGATAATCATTCATTTCTGGCGCTTGTCATGTTGAACGATTTAGGTATAATACGGTTTACAGCGATTTTGGAAATCTAAATGTGGTCATTAACTTTTGATGCTGACTGTACATATTATCGTGACTAGGTATGTATGCATTTGGGCCGGATTGCTCATGCGTACCCGACCCCCGCCAATGGCGGATCGAAGGAGTGTCCGGGAGGTTTTAGTGGTGTAGGGTCCTCTCCTCGTGGTATGACCTTAGCATACCACGCTATGGAGAGGGCGAGTCCCACATATCCCACCGCCAGCGCGCGAATACGCTGCAGCGGTGGTGGGAATGCGTCAATGCATTTGCACCAGGACAACAAAAAAAAAAAAAAAAAAAAAAAAAAGTATGTATGCATTTGTATATATTTTAAAATACTATTTCCAAAACTGTATAAGAATAAATGTTTATTCATTTGTCAAGATGAAAATAATTATTGCTGGCAACTCCGAAAATGCGTTTGGGTAAACCGTAACGGAGTTTGTAGTTAATGTAGAACTAAAGATCTTTTTCCGGATCTGCGTCCGGTAAAAGTCGTCTTATCCATACTAATATTGTGAGCTGCCCACAAAAAATTCTGATCACTGCACATAAGACAAACTAATTAATACATAATTTCTAGATATTTTTCAAGAAGTGAAGAGAATAAGATTTAATTTTTCGATACAATAACTAAAATTATTTAAACTACGATACAATATGATTTCAATCCATCTGTGAAACGCAGAATTAACGTTTTTATTTTCACTAACATAATTAATATATGTATTATAATTTGTTCATAAAATGGCGCTGAAATAAACATACTAAATTAGTTCTGATGTCTTCTGGTGATCAATGATTTCTTCTTGTGATGCGAGTGGTATTCAAAGAATCATTATGTTCATGTGCGGGGAGCACATGAACATATTTATCCTTCAAACCCTGTAGTGTTCTTGATATCTTGAGATCTTCCAACACAGGTTCAGCATGAACACAATGAAGTTAAACACATAAGCAGTGATCGGATATTTTCCCACAATCTTTGTATGGATAAACCGTATTTTAAAGTACCATACAACCATTTGCATAAAATGTGGTTACAATACGATCATTGTGACCACATTTTATGCAAAGAAAAATGAATAGAATTGATATGTTGTACTACTCACTTCCAGAGGATAGTCCTCGCAGAGCCACAGCGTGGCCCTGAACTTCTGCACCTTGGTGGTGACCTCCCGCGGCCGCCCGATGTCCCTCTCCAGCGGCTCCGAGGAGAAGTACTCCTGCCACGTCACCGGCTCCCAGGAGGACAGGTCCTCGCGGGACCGACTCGACCCAGGACTGTCTTCCTGGAAACGTATAAAAAATAAATTAAATGAAAATAAAAAAGGTTTGTATGAGTATGAATAATATTTTCGTTCAGAATCGTATGACGATTTCTGGAGGGAGATTCATATATCAGAAACTGAGTTTTACTCGTCAGCTAAGTTAACAGCCACTCAGTATGGGGCAGTACCGTGTCCGGGGTGAGCAGGGGGGAGTGCGCGGGGGGCTCGGCCAGCGCCAGCAGGCCGGCGAGGGGCGCGAGCGGCGCGCGGGGCGCGGGGCGGGCGCCCCCCGGCACGTGCTCGGTGCGCGTCTTGGACACGAGCTCCACGTTGTATAACATAGACAGTACCGTGTCCGGGGTGAGCAGGGGGGAGTGCGCGGGGGGCTCGGCCAGCGCCAGCAGGCCGGCGAGGGGCGCGAGCGGCGCGCGGGGCGCGGGGCGGGCGCCCCCCGGCACGTGCTCGGTGCGCGTCTTGGACACGAGCTCCACGTTGTATAACATAGACAGTACCGTGTCCGGGGTGAGCAGGGGGGAGTGCGCGGGGGGCTCGGCCAGCGCCAGCAGGCCGGCGAGGGGCGCGAGCGGCGCGCGGGGCGCGGGGCGGGCGCCCCCCGGCACGTGCTCGGTGCGCGTCTTGGACACGAGCTCCACGTTGTATAACATAGACAGTACCGTGTCCGGGGTGAGCAGGGGGGAGTGCGCGGGGGGCTCGGCCAGCGCCAGCAGGCCGGCGAGGGGCGCGAGCGGCGCGCGGGGCGCGGGGCGGGCGCCCCCCGGCACGTGCTCGGTGCGCGTCTTGGACACGAGCTCCACGTTGTATAACATAGACAGTACCGTGTCCGGGGTGAGCAGGGGGGAGTGCGCGGGGGGCTCGGCCAGCGCCAGCAGGCCGGCGAGGGGCGCGAGCGGCGCGCGGGGCGCGGGGCGGGCGCCCCCCGGCACGTGCTCGGTGCGCGTCTTGGACACGAGCTCCACGTTGTATAACATAGACAGTACCGTGTCCGGGGTGAGCAGGGGGGAGTGCGCGGGGGGCTCGGCCAGCGCCAGCAGGCCGGCGAGGGGCGCGAGCGGCGCGCGGGGCGCGGGGCGGGCGCCCCCCGGCACGTGCTCGGTGCGCGTCTTGGACACGAGCTCCACGTTGTATAACATAGACAGTACCGTGTCCGGGGTGAGCAGGGGGGAGTGCGCGGGGGGCTCGGCCAGCGCCAGCAGGCCGGCGAGGGGCGCGAGCGGCGCGCGGGGCGCGGGGCGGGCGCCCCCCGGCACGTGCTCGGTGCGCGTCTTGGACACGAGCTCCACGTTGTATAACATAGACAGTACCGTGTCCGGGGTGAGCAGGGGGGAGTGCGCGGGGGGCTCGGCCAGCGCCAGCAGGCCGGCGAGGGGCGCGAGCGGCGCGCGGGGCGCGGGGCGGGCGCCCCCCGGCACGTGCTCGGTGCGCGTCTTGGACACGAGCTCCACGTTGTATAACATAGACAGTACCGTGTCCGGGGTGAGCAGGGGGGAGTGCGCGGGGGGCTCGGCCAGCGCCAGCAGGCCGGCGAGGGGCGCGAGCGGCGCGCGGGGCGCGGGGCGGGCGCCCCCCGGCACGTGCTCGGTGCGCGTCTTGGACACGAGCTCCACGTTGTATAACATAGACAGTACCGTGTCCGGGGTGAGCAGGGGGGAGTGCGCGGGGGGCTCGGCCAGCGCCAGCAGGCCGGCGAGGGGCGCGAGCGGCGCGCGGGGCGCGGGGCGGGCGCCCCCCGGCACGTGCTCGGTGCGCGTCTTGGACACGAGCTCCACGTTGTATAACATAGACAGTACCGTGTCCGGGGTGAGCAGGGGGGAGTGCGCGGGGGGCTCGGCCAGCGCCAGCAGGCCGGCGAGGGGCGCGAGCGGCGCGCGGGGCGCGGGGCGGGCGCCCCCCGGCACGTGCTCGGTGCGCGTCTTGGACACGAGCTCCACGTTGTATAACATAGACAGTACCGTGTCCGGGGTGAGCAGGGGGGAGTGCGCGGGGGGCTCGGCCAGCGCCAGCAGGCCGGCGAGGGGCGCGAGCGGCGCGCGGGGCGCGGGGCGGGCGCCCCCCGGCACGTGCTCGGTGCGCGTCTTGGACACGAGCTCCACGTTGTATAACATAGACAGTACCGTGTCCGGGGTGAGCAGGGGGGAGTGCGCGGGGGGCTCGGCCAGCGCCAGCAGGCCGGCGAGGGGCGCGAGCGGCGCGCGGGGCGCGGGGCGCGGGGCGGGCGCCCCCCGGCACGTGCTCGGTGCGCGTCTTGGACACGAGCTCCACGTTGTATAACATAGACAGTACCGTGTCCGGGGTGAGCAGGGGGGAGTGCGCGGGGGGCTCGGCCAGCGCCAGCAGGCCGGCGAGGGGCGCGAGCGGCGCGCGGGGCGCGGGGCGGGCGCCCCCCGGCACGTGCTCGGTGCGCGTCTTGGACACGAGCTCCACGTTGTATAACATAGACAGTACCGTGTCCGGGGTGAGCAGGGGGGAGTGCGCGGGGGGCTCGGCCAGCGCCAGCAGGCCGGCGAGGGGCGCGAGCGGCGCGCGGGGCGCGGGGCGGGCGCCCCCCGGCACGTGCTCGGTGCGCGTCTTGGACACGAGCTCCACGTTGTATAACATAGACAGTACCGTGTCCGGGGTGAGCAGGGGGGAGTGCGCGGGGGGCTCGGCCAGCGCCAGCAGGCCGGCGAGGGGCGCGAGCGGCGCGCGGGGCGCGGGGCGGGCGCCCCCCGGCACGTGCTCGGTGCGCGTCTTGGACACGAGCTCCACGTTGTATAACATAGACAGTACCGTGTCCGGGGTGAGCAGGGGGGAGTGCGCGGGGGGCTCGGCCAGCGCCAGCAGGCCGGCGAGGGGCGCGAGCGGCGCGCGGGGCGCGGGGCGGGCGCCCCCCGGCACGTGCTCGGTGCGCGTCTTGGACACGAGCTCCACGTTGTATAACATAGACAGTACCGTGTCCGGGGTGAGCAGGGGGGAGTGCGCGGGGGGCTCGGCCAGCGCCAGCAGGCCGGCGAGGGGCGCGAGCGGCGCGCGGGGCGCGGGGCGGGCGCCCCCCGGCACGTGCTCGGTGCGCGTCTTGGACACGAGCTCCACGTTGTATAACATAGACAGTACCGTGTCCGGGGTGAGCAGGGGGGAGTGCGCGGGGGGCTCGGCCAGCGCCAGCAGGCCGGCGAGGGGCGCGAGCGGCGCGCGGGGCGCGGGGCGGGCGCCCCCCGGCACGTGCTCGGTGCGCGTCTTGGACACGAGCTCCACGTTGTATAACATAGACAGTACCGTGTCCGGGGTGAGCAGGGGGGAGTGCGCGGGGGGCTCGGCCAGCGCCAGCAGGCCGGCGAGGGGCGCGAGCGGCGCGCGGGGCGCGGGGCGGGCGCCCCCCGGCACGTGCTCGGTGCGCGTCTTGGACACGAGCTCCACGTTGTATAACATAGACAGTACCGTGTCCGGGGTGAGCAGGGGGGAGTGCGCGGGGGGCTCGGCCAGCGCCAGCAGGCCGGCGAGGGGCGCGAGCGGCGCGCGGGGCGCGGGGCGGGCGCCCCCCGGCACGTGCTCGGTGCGCGTCTTGGACACGAGCTCCACGTTGTATAACATAGACAGTACCGTGTCCGGGGTGAGCAGGGGGGAGTGCGCGGGGGGCTCGGCCAGCGCCAGCAGGCCGGCGAGGGGCGCGAGCGGCGCGCGGGGCGCGGGGCGGGCGCCCCCCGGCACGTGCTCGGTGCGCGTCTTGGACACGAGCTCCACGTTGTATAACATAGACAGTACCGTGTCCGGGGTGAGCAGGGGGGAGTGCGCGGGGGGCTCGGCCAGCGCCAGCAGGCCGGCGAGGGGCGCGAGCGGCGCGCGGGGCGCGGGGCGGGCGCCCCCCGGCACGTGCTCGGTGCGCGTCTTGGACACGAGCTCCACGTTGTTGGCGCCGAACACTTTGCACTCGTAGCCGTTCACGGACTCGCTCTTGTCTTGTCGCCAGCCCCAGATGCCGCTTTTATTCCTGAAACGTTAATAATGATAATACAATTAACTTAACAATGGACCCTTACCGGTGACCGACCGAGAATCGATGAACGATCGATGACATCGGTGGACGATGATCAAATATACTTGTATAGGAACGGTTGGTAGTGTTACTCCACAGAAAATGAAGATCTTCTTCGCCGGGCGAGTTGGTATTCCATTTGTTACTGTTCGGAACTTGTATATGTTCGAATTGGCTTGCGAACTTGTATTGCGCGATGCAGGTTAGTTGGGATACTAGATGGTAGATGGCGTTGATAGTCTACTTGTAATATTGTGCGGCTACCGTAGATGTCGCTACATACTCATAAGTAATATTTTACCTTAATTTTCGGATATTATGTAGTTAGCCAGGAAGCTTTTGCTATTTCACCGGGCATGAAGGCTTAAAGAGCTCCAGCCTAAATGTATGGTTTAAAAACTACAAACAAAGCTACCTGCGCAAGCGCCAGGAGCTGCTCAAGCGTGTAGGACTTGGACCTCGGCTCGGGGCGGTAACTGACGGAGGGATTATGACTGTTAATTTTTTAGGGGAACTTTGCGCAACTATCGCTCTACATTAGAGTTCGCATGCCTCTTGGACTTTAGGTATACGAGGGTATTGAAAAGTTATTTGCAAATTAAGAGTTGGGAAGGACAGATTTTACCAACTCATATAAAAACGTCAATGCGTCCCGGATTACTTTACTAAATCGAACCTCACATGTACCTCCAAAAAAGCAAATCGATTACGTTGTTTCCGTTTGACACAAGTATACAAAAAACCTGCCGTGTGGTTTCCGGCTTAGAATATACCACCCCATGTCCTCCCATGGGTATCGTAAAAGGCGACTATCCCTTAGTCGCCTTTTACGATACCCATATGGCTGATGGATGGGTAGCAGCATCTATTAGCTTAAGGTTTACATTTTACTGCTATCACCAATCCGTCTGCCAAGCGTGGTGATTATGGCAATATCCCTCTACGATCCTGGCTTGCCAAGGTCTGTTAAGAGGAGGCCCATGTTCAGCAGTGGACGTAAACGGGCAGTTGATGATGATACTAAAACCTTAATTTATATAGATAGATACTTAATAACTCACCTCTCGAAACTAATTTTGTCTGTATCCAAGTAATTGATCGCCAGCGGCGCGGCTAGTCTTTTCGCTATGACACTGGTTGGGGGGGCAGGCCACTCGCGGATCCCCTCCAGCGGCTCCAAGTAATCACACCAGAAAGTACCCAGTTCATGGTCTAGCTCCGTCAGACTTGCTGTTTGACCTACAATTTTAATAAAATATAATAAAAATGGGTCGATGGTATTTTATTTCTATTTATTTATTAAACAAATAACTTAAATATATATAAAGGTACTACTTATTTTTAATGAAATCTCTTCCAGAAGATATGCTAAAGGAGAAGTCAAAAGATAGAATAATTTAAAAGTTTGTAGCGAATAGTCAATGTTTGTATGTAAAAACATACATACGATGTACAAAATCCTACTAATATTATAAACGCGAAAGTTTGTAAGTATGGATGGATGGATGGATGGATGTTTGTTACTCTTTCACTTAAAAACTACTGAATGGATTTGGCTGAAACTTTGCACGGGGATAGTTGATCAGCTCGATTTACAAAAAATCACGCTCCAACCCACTGGAGCAGAGTAACGTGGGTAAAACCGCAGGGCGCAGCAAGTAGGTAAAATATGTCTTACTGTTGACATTAATCATTATGTTTTGTTTATGTTTATTTTTACAATATTCGACAACTGAGCGACCACTAGCCCAGTGGTCAAATTTTTAGTACATCCGAACCAAGTATAAAAGAGCTAATTGTTCTCAACAATTTGAGTGTTGCCCCGCCACTGATTAAAACTAAAAGTCATAATTGTCCAATGGATCTGAGCCGAGGTCTAAGTCCCACAGGGGGCGCCTTTTGTGTTTTGTTTGTTGCTAGTTGCGTAGTTCTAAAACATTTAATAAAGCTGGAATACTGTTTGACTTTATATCCAGAAAGTAGCAAAATCCAAAAGCAATAGAATTAGGCGTTACTTTACGGAAATCCATATTAATCTATTTTAAAAAGACAAAATATCTAGTGTTAATTCCGAAAAAAAAAATCCGCAAACGCATGAGTCAATCCAATCCGGCCCCCCGACGGCACCCGCGGCCAATATGGCTCCGCGGGATCTCCGGGGCCACACTAACAGTGGCCCATTTGCCCAATTATAGGGACGCCTGGAGTGTAGAGGCGTCCCTACTCCTCATGGGTACGTGTTTCACTCCTCCACGGAGCATCATCAGGGTGATGTTGACTACTCGAACCCAACTGTGCAATTGCGCAGTAGCTTAGTTGTTCTAGTATTTTTTTCTTTTTAAATTAGATAACATAGGTTAATCCTACTCTCCACTGATTATTGCTTTAGTAGAGTAAATTATCAAATCTCTCTTCATTATCCACATAATAAAGTAATATTAAGAACACAACAAGTAAACACTGACCCTGTCCTTTAAATATGTAAGTTCTGTCGCCTCTCTGCCAGCGATTGTTCTCGAAGCCGACGAGAGTTGTGTCCACGCGCACGTTCCCGCCGCGCTTGTACACCTTGTACGTGTCGGACGGACACATGCGGGACACCAGAGGGACTGGAAAACACTCAAGTCATCATCATCATCATCATCATCATCATCATCATCATCATCATCATCATTAGCCTAAACTTTCCCACTGCAGGACAAAGGCCTGCCTACTCTCTTTCCATAAATCCTTCCAAAGAGCCAATTATTTTAATACTTGTCTTTAATTAGTTCATGACATGTGAACGGAAGGCGGTTAAAATCGAGGACGTTTTTAAGAAAGGCTCGGTTAAAAGTACCCTAACCCGAAGGAAATGCGTGAGGAGATTAATTAATGTTGAAGAGGCGAAAGTGGTTGTCAGGATCGTAACAAAAGGAAGGAAATAGTCTCTGCCTTCCCTATGGGAAAGAGGCGTAGATGTATGTATGTATGAAATAATGAAACACGGGAGAAAGAAGTTGTTGAAGTCCAAATTACCCTCTTACCTTTAGTTTGCAATATATAGGGATGGCAATGTTTATAAGAAAAATCTAAATTTACGCAGACGAAGTTGCGGGCCGCAGCTACGTTAAAAAAACAGAGCTGGAGTTTCTTTATAGGACAGACTGTCCTATAAAGAAACCTATCCAGCTCTTTACTTAACCAAACTAGGTCTTGAATTACCCAAATTTTACATGGGTACTATGAACCCCCCAAACTATGCCTTCCCAAACCATTGTTTTCAAAGAACTTTCCGAAGTCGACCCGAAGTCCGAGAGCCCGCGGAGAGCAAAGCTCCCCTAAAAAAGCGAAAAGTCAAAATTTTGTAATTTATAACATTTATTAAGGCTGGAGCTCGGCTCGCCTTCATGCCCGGTGAAGTAGCAAAAGCTTCGTAGTTAACAACATGTCCGCCCAAAAACACGTCCTAATAGTTTCTTACTTACCCCAACTAGTGAACTCCCACTTCATCTCGACGTAGAAGTCGGGCGCTAGACTCAACCGGCGCAACAAGTCCGGTATACCACCAGAGCGCAGCACATGTCGTTGGTAATCCCTCCTAGATAGCACCAATGATAGCAACTCTGCGTTACCCGTCGCTGTGGCTTCTTGGACCGCTGAAACAAATGTTTTCAATATAAATTTTGAGAATAATATAGTATAGCTCGTCTAAGCCGAAATGATGCACTACTTCATTTATTGATTTAGATGTGTGAGTAAAAATATTCATCACGTCATCTATGTGGAAGCGCACAGTGTGAAACTTGCCCGCAAAAACTTCGACAGGTTTTCGGCTGGTGATTGCATTTTTGCATGTTTTGATTATCCTTCAACAACCTCCATAGCGAAGCGGTTTTTGGCTCGCTTTTTCCGGTTCCGGTCGCGAAAACGTCAACGCCCATTCTAGTAATCTCCACAAATTATATACGAATTTATTGGAAATAAGTGTCAACGCAACTTGTTGTGTAGTGATTTATCAACCTTAAAGTGAAACGATTGCGAAACGAACAAAAACTGTAGTAGAAATTTGTTAAGTTCAACATAATATTCACTAAAAGTGTTTGGCGCCATAACGTAAAACGGTGTGTGATAGTCACCGCTGCAGTTTTGCTAAATCGATTATCGAAACAAGTGTTGCCACAGAAAAGTTTATATTGGCCTTTGCCAAAAGGCATACCGAAATAAGAGACATTTTTTAGCAGAAGTGTGTTTAAATTACAATATAACAGTTTTCCAAAGTTTTAACATTTTTATATGTTTATTTTTAAATATGTGAAATTCTGTAAATTTTCGGAAATAAAGGGCTTATTATTATTATTATAAATCCCGGAGGTCGTGAGTTTGATACCCACGCCGGACAAGAATTTTTTGTGTAAATTCTTTCCGGGAAGCACGTTAAGCCGTTGGTCCCGATTGTTATAACATCATCTATAACAATTGTATACCAGGGAACGGGCAGCAGCGTTCACTGGTATGTTACGACATAATACTGCGGTCACCAACCCGCCTACCAAGCGTGTGACTATGGCAAAAACAGGCCCTTGTTCAGCAATGGACGTTTACGGGCTGATGATGAGTATGATGATGGATATTACCCTTCCAGCATATTGTGCATAACCTTTAGCGGAATTAACACTAGATATTTTGTATTTTAATTTAGTTTACAAAGTATGTTAATTAGTATGAACATGCTTATCATGTACTGAATCATACAGTTAAGAACTAAGAATAACATCCATGCTAAATACAAATAACAAGTAACTTCCAAGTACTTTATGAGTCAATCTTTACTAATATATAAAGCAGAAGAGTTGCTTTGTTTGCTTGAACGCACTAATCGCAGAAACTACTGTTCCGATTTGAGTCATATTTTCAGTATTAGATACTCTATTTATCATACAAAGCTATAGGCTATATTTAATAATAAAGTTCCTACGGGAACGGGAACTACGCGGGTGAAACCGCGGGAAGCTAGTCCATTATAAATGTCTCCTACCTGTCCACCCATCTTTTTCGCAGTTGACGTCAGCTCCAGCCTCGATGAGAAGGCGCACTGACTCAAGGTGACCTAGTGTGACGGCTAAGAGCAGAGGGGTGCGGCCTCTGCAGTCCTTTGCTTCTAACTCTTCAGCTGTGAACTGAAAAAATAATAATAATGTTAAGAACGTCTTCACTCACTACTAGTATTCTTGTTAACCCCTCGTGCTGAGCTAAACTGCTTGTCTTACGAGTGGGTTCACTTCAGGTGTGCAATGGGTGGGATCGAACCGGCGACCACAAGATCACAAGTCTGACGCCCCTAGCCGTTGGGCTACGGCCGCTTCAATAAAACTAAAATGGATGGTGTGTATTTTAGAAGTAACCAATATTTTACACTGTAGAATGTAATAAATAATTTAACAACTTAAGTATTGTTAAAACATTGTCGTGGGTTCGATGTTCACTCCGGACAAGAAATATTTGTGTAAATTCTAAGATTTCTTTCCGGGTCTGGTTGGTTGAGGGACTACCCTCCGTGCCTCGGAAAGCACGTTAAGCCGTTGGTCCCGATTGTTATAACATCATCTATAATAATCGTATATCAAGAAACGGGCAGCATCGTTTCCTTGTGTGGTACAACATAACACTTCGATCACCAATCCGCCTGCCAAGCGTGGTGACTATGGCAAATACCTTCCCTCGGGAGGAGGCCCATGTTCAGCAGTGGACGTTATACGGGCTGATGATGATGATGATGATGATTGTTTAAACAATTTGATAAATCATTTTAATTTAAGCTAAATAATATTTTGAATTAGTTGAAACTATTTTAACATCTCAGCTAATAATATGAACAATTGTATTTCTGTTGATTCATGAATTTGATTAACGATGTTGCATGATATGATAAAGGTTCGTTTCCATAAATCCTGCATTGTAAACTAAATTTATTTATTCAATGTAATGAAATATGTTTATATTGTGAAATAAATAACATTTCTAAAACATGCCATCTTATTTTTCATGGAATAGAATATGAATCTGTAAGACCATGCGTTTCATGGTCACTAAGAGACACTTAAGTTTAGAGACTTAACCAGCATTCTGAATCTAGAATGAACCAACCGACTTATAACAATAGATAAGTCTAATGTAAGCTTATTTATTTCTACCAACAAATGTACATTCGTATTTCCGTCTACCCATAGTAAGATCTCATTTTCAGCTTTATGGTCACTTGTGGTTGCCGAAGCTCGCCAAGGCAGTAACGAGAAACGAGAACAGTAAAACATACATTTATTTAGATTTTCAATTAAAACAACTAAATTCATAAATTTAAGTGCATTCAGTCTTCAAAATCCAGTATAATTATTTTGCAATTGTACTTTGAATATAATTGAATTTACTAATATTTGGTAATAGCTTAATTAGTTTTATGAAATAAAATTACCTAATAAAAACCTTACATTCCTACCTTTTACTATCATACCATAAATAACAACTATACCTTTATCCTAGGCTTGCCCTGCTTTCCTACTTTCCTAAAAGCTCTATTTTAAACGTGAATGTATTGCCTATTCCTAAACTCGCTATATTGAGCTGGCAAACTCAGTGTACCTACTTCCTAAACCTCCCAAAGGGTCACGGAAGAGTATTATAGGAATCCGAAGATTCACCTAAAGGTCGGAAACAGGACCTTAGGCGGGAATATTCCACCAACCGGACAGTTATATTTTAGTGAATATATACATATATAAAGAAAGAACACAGTATTCAAACGTTGCATACAGAATCTCGGCGCTAACAATAAGCATAGATCCGCTTTGACTGACCTTCGAGATTCCGGTATACAAAATCAGAACATGTGTAGGGCAATTAGACTGATCCCAATGCAAGGGTAAAATCAATCTCTCGAGGCGCCCTAACCTTTCCGAGTTCTACCACTAGCTAATGTTAGAGATAGTTAATCCTCACAAGATATCCTAACGAATAGCTAGATCGGATTAACCCAGCACCATGACTGGATAATTAATCAGTTAAAAGATAATTTGCACATCTTCTCCCGCACATTCAAATAATGTGTAAATCCATTCACATAGCTTTTACTTTGATTTCACTATTAACTCCGCCCAGTCGCCATTATTCCCGCATTATTTCTAAATTTGGGACTAAGACAACTTCACAATGAAAAGAATAAAATAAAATTATGTCCGGAAAATAACTCGACCAAATTATAATAGGCCACTTAATGTTCGAAATACTCTATATTCAAATAATCTTTTATTTTTGGTCGGCGAACATTTAAAAACTAACAAATAAATTCTATCCTATGTATATTTTCAATAACTTAATATTTTTGTTGTTTAAACTTTTTGTTGAAACGAAATTCCTAAATAATAATTATTTAAATCACTACATAGTATAAAACAAAGTCGCTTTCTCTCTCTCTATGTCCCTATGTATGCTTAAATCTTTAAAACTATGCAACGGATTTTGATGCGGTTTTTCTTAATAGATAGAGGGATTCAAGAGGAAGGTTTATATGTATAATACATCAGCATTGTACACGTGCGGAGCCGGTCGCTAGTATTAAATAAATATGCATTCTCTCTTTTATTCAAACTGTTAAAAAATAATTGTTCATAAAAGAAGATTATGATTGACTAAGATTTTATAATTATCTTTGATTGATGACTATAGATTAAAAAGGAGTATTGATCATATATTTTATTTATTTTAGTCCGGTCAATCTAGACTAAAAACTGAGAGTAAGGCCGGGACTCCACCAAAGCGGAGACGAGACGAGCGGAGAGGAGATGTTTTTTAAACAACCAATAGGCCGGGACACCACCAAAGCGGAGATGTGAGTGGTGTGCTGTGCGAGAAGAGATGTTTTTTAGCAAACTCGCAAGGCTAGCCAGCACACATCTCTGCAACACTACGCATTTCCGCACAGCTTCGGTGGATTCATCCGAGTTGAAAAACAGGTCTTCTCGCACAGCACAGAGCACACCGTACACATCTCTGCTTTGGTGGAGTCCCGGCCTTAAGGTGTATACAATCCCAACAATCGGTTTTCTAACTATTTTCTTCTTATAACCAGGAAAAGCTCAATATCAATCGGATATATATTCATCAAAAAGTTTATCTATTTTTGTAAAGTGTCATGTACTATTTTTACACGCAATAACTGGCTGTGATACGACATTTGTTTCGTTGAAAATACTGAAAATAAAAAAAAAGTTCAATTAGCTTATCTTCCTTCAAGCTCAGTTGCAGCTCATCAACATCTTTTTCGGGTATATAACCAAGTTCAAGTGTGGCTTGGTTATCAGCTAGACCTTACAGACTGGGGTTGGTAGTTGGTCAACAATATGTTAGAGCCAGTTCAAACTTTACTGCCACCTGCGCCGGAATAAACTGCTGAACACAATTTTTTGCAACTGCAAGGAATGCATTTCAGTTTGCAAAAAAGTCGGACTGTTTTGTTCTCTGGTATGCACAAATTGTCTAGGCCAGTCATCCTCTAATGTTGAATCACAAACAGTGGAGGATTCGTTTGATTCCAACGAAGTGGCATACGATACATCGCTATTGACGCAATTTACTGTACTTATCCAAAATGAAGATGAAGAAGAAGCAGGAGAAGAAGAAGAAGAAGATCAAGAACAACAAGAATTTGAAATTTGATTTACATTTGATTTTTGCTTTTGTCTTTTCCAATTTTTGAAAAATTCCGTTATTTTATCATTGTTTCAAATTAAACAGGATCACAACTGACCCATGGAGAAGGGCTTTTTTTTCGTCCGGGGGGCAATGCATATATGCATTCCCACCGCCGTTGCAGCGTATCCACGCGATGGCGCACGAAACAATCCGGCCCCCCGACGGCACCCGCGGCCAATATGGCGCCGCAGGATATCCTGGGCCACTCTGAATGTGGCCCATTTGCCCAGTTATAGGGACGCCCGGAGTGTGGAGGAATCCCTACTCTTCATGGGTCGGCCTCGAAGGGAGCGGTGCCCATGTGCCCCAGTCACCGAGGCCTAGGGCGGCAGGCAGCTGGTACCCTTGGAGTAGGCCTACTGGGGAAACCACGTTAAAAAAAACGCGTTAAGTACACTACCTCATAGGTGGCGTGGAACCGTGTGCATATTATGAAGATAACAACTTTTACAACTTTTTGAATCATTATATCTCAAGGATTGATACATTTTTTTATAGATAATTTTATGATCTACAATGTTTGTCTGGGTACTTTTATGCTTAAACTTTCCGTTTTGCTGAAAATCATGGAAAAACTCATTTTTTTGACCTATGACATCACTAGATGGCACTGATTAACCTATCTATAAATCGCTATAGATATTATTATCTGTTCATAGGGGATCTTAATCAATATCCTCCGCGAGAGGGCGCTGTAATGTAAACATTCAATTCTGTCAGTTCCGTATTAATTAATCTTTAAAAATATAATTAGTTCAATAAAAGTTATAAGAAGTGTATAGAAGTGAAAACAATAAACTCATATGTCTGTGGAAGTGTTATCTTCACTTGAATGAGCTTATAAACTAAAAACATAGTGATAAAAGTGACGACACGATTTATCCAGGGATACCGAAATCTGTATGTACTTTCTGTTCATAAATGGTGGTGACTTCAAGAACATTACCTTACACACTAACTACAAGTATTGTGGGAGCTATTCCTATGGCAAAATAAACAAAAACATACTTGTAACCAAGGTGAAAAATTATAACGCCTCTAGTGCTTAGTAGCGAAAGCCTTTATTCAAAATCTCGTCCGTTGATGTGACAGTTCGATAGATGCCACCAGTAGATGGCATTACTTTCTTCAGTGATTTACGATAATCCGCAAAGCGACATCTATTGCTGAGTGGCAGAACTTGAGTATGGTGATCTGCTTCTCGTCAATAATAACACACGGATCACGTATAGAGGGCACTTTCTTCAGTTGTTGAAACGACATACATCTATTGCTGGATAGCGGAACTACTTACACTGTTCACTGCTCGGCTTTACTACCACATGGATATTGAACATCGTCGCTAATAGAGGGCACCACATACCACATACAACATCTGCTGACAAATAGGAAGACCTCTTTGAGTACCCATTGCATTGCACTAATTAGTTCCACAAATTTGCTATAGGGGGCGCATAACGATGGAAGGCCTGGATAATGTAACTCATAGAAGACCTTTAAAAAAGTGTAAATCGCTAGAAAAAATGGATATGAGCACCTCCATTAACTCGTCATATTCGGATGAATCTTTTAGTAGAAGACTAGACGTTTCTTCGCATATTACAGCATTATGCAGAGACGAAATGGATTCCGAAATCAGCAAACTCAAGGCGGACTTACAATCTACGCAGGATGAATTAGAAAATGTCATTCTCGAAAATGTAGAACAGAAAAAACAAATTGACCAACTATCTCAGGAAGTTGAAATTTTAAAACAGATCTGCCGAAGTCCACGAACAACTTTACGTCAGTCAACCATGCAGAAACATAAAGTCAAGCGTCGGCTTACTGAGTCATTTAGAAACTCTCCGCTCATGATACAAAGCTCACCTAGTGAGCAAAAACTTCATGCCCACACTCATTCACTGGTCCAACAAGAAGAAACCCAAAGCAATATACCCACGACAGCACTGGGATGTTCTGAGCAAAGTGTTACAACATCAGTTTTTGATCCACATAGCGGACAATCATTAGAACGCAGTATAGAGATCCCATGTGCTCAAACTTCGTTCACTTCATTAACACAACTAAATAAAAGTGATCATCAACGATCGCAAAATTCAACAACAATTGGTGTTCCAAAAATTATTATTTTAGGTGACCAACAAGTTCGAGGTTTTGCCAGTCAAATAAAGTTTCAGAGGGATGCCAATAAGTGGAATAACGTGTATTCTGTGTCAGGAATTTCAAAGCCAAACGCAACTAGTACACAAATATTGTATAATTTAGACGATTATTTAAAAAAATTGCATAATGATGATATAGTGATATTGGGTTTAGGAAGCAATGACACAAACCCGTACAAATATCTATCAGAGTTGATTCCAGCCCTTCATAAACTAAGAAACAACCAAGTATTTATAATAAATATTATTAATAATCCCTATTTAAATTTTAATTTGTTAAATCAATATATAAAACTATTTTTGCAAAATTTTCCTAACTGTAAGTTCATTGATACAACTGAGAATATATATCATAATAATTACAACTACACATTCAAGGAAACACTGTGTTATAAAATAAATATAGAAATTGATAATGTTAATTTTAAGAGGATTATGGACACAGCTTGTACATTAAAACACACGCGCACTTCATCGAGCTCAAACATAAGTAGTAGTCACACAAAAGGAACAATTCCATATTATTTTAAGGTACAAACAAAGAACCCCCATCAGCTATTAAAAGCTAGTGAACCTACTACGCCTACACCGACCCCTAATGAAGCTAGTAAATCCACTTTTTTTCGAGGTTAAACGTAAATGTACACTATTTCATCAAAATATTGCCGGTATCTTAAATAAAACAGATTTATTAGAAATAACTTTACAAGAACTGCATGCAAACGGTACAAACATTGATATTCTATGTTTTTCTGAAACTTTCATAAAACGAGGATCAGAAGGTAACTTAATACTAAAAAATTACAAGCTAGTGTCATCTTTCTCAAGGCCTCACCAACGGCGAGGTGGAACCTGCATAATGGTTAAAAAGGATCTTGAATGTAAACCTATCCCTAACTTGGTTCCGCCTTTAATATATGACTTCGAATATTGTGCAATAGAAATTATCACGCTTAAAGTCATTGTTATTTGTATCTACCGCACTCCAAACTCAAATTTAAGTCTGTTTTTAAAAAACCTAGAGGATATTTTAAGAAAAATAACAAAACGAAATAAAAATAAAATAATACTTTGTGGAGATTGGAACATTGACGCATTAAAGCGTAACAATAATTATAAAGAATTAGAATGTATCTTACAGAACTATAACATCTCTAACCATATTACTAAACCCACAAGAAAATCATCATGTTTAGATCTCATCGCAAGCGATATACCTAATGCACAGCCTGAAATACATACCCTTGCATTATCTGATCATGAGACCGGTCAGTCCATATGTTTCCATTCGTCTGTAGATATTGCAAAACGCAGAAAACAATTTTGGTTTCAAAAGAGAAGAGATTTGAGTCAACACAACATAGAAAAGTTTATATCATGCATATCGTCTCTCTCCTTTTCAGAAATATACGAGTCAGATGATACTGATATAGCATTCAATCACTTTCATGATATACTGTCCCTTTTTTATAATCTCTGTTTTCCCATACTAAAAGTAAAAATTACAAACAAACCGCCAAAAAATAAATGGATAACTAAAGGAATAAAAAGATGCTGTGTCAGGAAACGAAGTATGTACCTAAAATATAGACTATTAAATTCCAATAAAAATCAAAACCTAAAAAACTACCAAAATTATACTAGAATACTGAGACGATGTATATTACATGCTCAGAAAATTGATAATACTCGTTACATCCTTCAATCGAACAATAAATGTAAAGCCGCCTGGGACATTATTAAAAAGAATAGTACAGATATCGATAATAACGCTGAAATTACGTCGATCATAGATGATCAGTGCACATACACTAATGCCGACATAATTGCAAATAAATTTAATGACTTTTTTATAAACATGACAAACAAACCTAATATCCCTAATTCTGAAACACACATTGACTACAAACATACCATCACTGACATATCGGATACCATTTTCTTGACTCCAACTAATGAAGATACTGTATATAAAATAATTAATTCTTTAAACTCAACTAACTCAACCGGGTATGACGATATCAATACAAAAATTCTTAAACGTTGCTCTAAATATATATCTCATCCACTCGCCCACATAATTAATCTATCATTATTTCAAGGTTTATTCCCCGCCAGGCTAAAATTTTCGATAGTCAAACCGTTATACAAAAAAGGAGATAAAAAAGACATGAATAACTATCGACCAATTACTCTGATACCCGTAATTTCTAAGATTTTTGAAAGAATTATGTACGATAAACTTCACTCCTTTATAGTAAAACATTCTATTTTGAAAGAGGAACAGTTCGGTTTCAGAAAAAATAAATCAACAACCCTTGCATGTTTCTCTCTTGTTAAAATGATTACCTCTAGCCTGAATGAGAAAAGGCCAATAGCATCGATATTTCTCGATATGTCCAAAGCATTTGACTTCGTAGATCACAAACTGCTTCTCTTTAAACTGAATCGTTATGGTATTAGAGGAAACGCATCACAGTGGATAGAATCTTATCTAAATAATCGCCAACAATGCGTAGAAATATCGAGGCATACAATATCAGAAAAAAAAATACATAGATCCGCTTATCGTCAAAACTCATGTGGTGTTCCCCAGGGGAGTATATTGGGACCCTTTTTGTTCTTGCTATATATCAATGATTTGCCCAACGTAACCCCATATTCATGCATTCTGTACGCCGACGATACAACTCTTAGTATCGAACTCACCGATGACAATATCAACAAATACGAAAATGAGATAAATGACACGTTAAACAAAATAATAGAATGGCTGAAAGACAACAATTTACATGTCAATATTAGTAAAACCAAACTTATGCAGTTCCAAACTTACAATAACAACCGTCAAAAATTGGAAATTAGATATGCAAATAACGCTGTAGAAGAGGTTGAAAGTGCAACTTTTTTGGGTATAACATTAGATAAGTATTGCAACTGGAAAGTACACATTGACAAATTATGCACTAAGTTGCAAAGATTTGTATTTGTCTTAAATCGAATAACTCGCGTAGCTGGTATCAATGCAGCACTTTATGCTTATCATGGTTACGTAGCATCAGTTCTCCGCTACGGCATCATTATATGGGGAAATTCTGTGGATACTATTAAAGCATTCCGAGCCCAAAAGAAATGTATTCGATCAATGACTAAAGCCCAACCATTACAAAGCTGTGTCCCAATCTTTAAAAAATTAAAAATATTACCACTCCCATCTTTATATATATTCGAACTCTGTATCTTTGTACGTAAGAACTTAGCTTTATTTAAAGTACACAATGATGTTGTAATAAGGAAAAGTCGAAATATCCACAAATTATGTGCACCACAACAAAGAATTAAACTATTTTCGAATAATGTTTACTGTATGGCAATTCAAATTTATAATAAATTACCTAATGTCTTTAAAAGTCTTAACCTTATGACATTTAAGAATAAACTATTCAACTTTCTGTTGCAAAAGTGTTACTACTCAACGAATGAATTTTTAAATGAAAAATTTGATTCAAAATTAAAATTAGACAACGAATTACCTCACAATAATTGAATGGAATGTCATTTCTATGACATTATATTGTTTTTTTCTCTTCATTATATTTAATCATTAGTGACATTTTATTTAATAACCATTGACATTGTATTTAATCATTCATAACATTTTAACTAATAAGCCTTACATTATATTTAATCATTCTTGACATTATAATTAATAACCCCTTAAATTGTATTTAATAATTCTTACATTATAATTGATAACCCCTGATATTGTATTTGATAGTAGTTAACGTTTTCCTAATTCCCGACATTGTATGGTTTATTATTAATTTTAATTCTTTGAAATATTTGTACGCTGGAAACAGCAGAATATTATGGACATTGTATTTTGTGTAACACCTATGTAACAACAATATTCTAACAAATAAATAAATTTATTATTATTTATAATATATTTTATCATCCCCTCAAAGAAGTTCTTCAGTAAGATACTAAATTTAATGACAGTCCGCAATTTAATGATAATTAAACTTACAAACAAGTTTGATTGAGGTAAAATTGGACAAATTAAATAAAAGATATACATAAATCACGTAATGTATGAATGTTCTGTTACAATCTTCTGACTCAAATGACTATTTTATGAACATATTTTGTTAATTAATACTAAAATTCTAACTATAACTTGGTATGAGAATAGACAACAATCCCAATAAATTTTCAGCATTATTATTACAAGCCTAAAGACTATAATAGATTATAAGTTATCCTTTTCAACTCTAATATTACTTTAAAACATGCTGTAAAAGCTAGTTCCTCATGTATTTCGTAACTGTAACCTTCATTACTCATAAGGCTTCATTGAACTTAATAAGATTATTTTTGTATTAGTTGGCTTCTTATCACCTTGATGCTTTGTTTCTACTAGTCAATCTTATATTAGTAATTAAAAATAATTTGTACCAAAGTCATGTTTTTATACAATTATTTCATATGAACAGTTTTCTTATGAAATTATTTAGATTTATAAATGGGTCATTTCTTATGAACAGTAAAATCTCCTTCGCATAGTGGTATTTAGCTCACTTTAAATCTCAGATTTTGTGGGTTCGATCCCCACACCGCGCGCCGGACAGGCTATCTTTGTGTAAATGCTAAGATTTCTTTCCAGGTCTGGTTGGTTGAGGGACTTCCCCTTCGTGCCTCGAAAGCATGTTAAGCCGTTGGTCCTGATTGTTATAACAGCAGCGTTTCCTTGTGTGGTAAAACACTGCGGTCACCAACCCGCCTGTCAAGCGTGGTGACTAAGGCAAAATACCCTCTCTCAGGCGAAGGCACATGTTCAGCAGTGGATGTTACACAGGCTGATGATGATGATAATGGTATAATTCTTGCCTTGAAAATTAATGGTTATGGGTTCAACTCCCACTCTAGAGCAAACATTTTTGTTCAAAAGCAAAGATTTATTTCTGGGTTTCTCATTATAGATTTCATAGACCTTAATGTTGTAAACTATTATATAGAACTGGTTCTTCAGTTGTTATTGGTGCAAGAAACATTTTTTTTTAATAAGTAGAGTTAATAATAATTATTTTGGTAAATTGCAATAAATGTCACAGGACAGACAGACGGACTATGTACTCTGATTTGCTATTGTCTACCTACTACTGTTAGTTACCTAGTCCAATATTTTATAGTGTAAGAATTATCTGTTAGTCTTAGTTTTTTTAATAATTTCTCTGCTTACATTGTAATTCCGACAAGTGCAAGAGTATGTAAATACCTATGTGCTGAATAAAAATAATTATTTCATTATTATTGGAAGAAAATAGTAGCTTATTGCACATTTTCGAAAACATAACAGTGCATTGTACACACTACATATTTATTTAGAAATCTTTAAATCTGAATTACAAGCAGATGTGAGTCATATTCATTAACATTGTTACTTATTAAGATTTCAATGATAAATAGATTTTTTGTTAGATTAAGTTTAACATATGCAGCCTTGAAAATAGCATTGTTACTTATTTTCTATTTTATGTTTATTAATTGTTTTAAATGTTAGGTTTATTTATGTTTAGGAAGATTTTCCAGATTCCTTTGTTTGGATAATATATCTTTATATATCTATATAATACTACAGTATGTGTGTATGTCACTGAACTCCTAAACGGCATGACCGATTTGAATGTTTTTTTTTTGTGTGCAATTGGGTGGCAACCTGGATGGTTTTGATTCACAAATCTTATATAATATATATTAAAATATAAGATGCAGAACAACGTCTGTCAGTTTAATATAATTGTTATATTTTTGACAACATAATAAAAATTCTGAAGTAGACAGGCAGGGTTATTACAATTGTATGTAAAGAACTTATAATTAATAATGTTGTACCCTTTTGTGTGTATGTAATGTTCGTTTAAACAGTAGAGCATATAACATTTTAATTTGTTGGAACAGTTGAATCGAAAATCCTTTTTTACGATGTATTTATGTAGCATTGGTAGGTCATGGTAATGTTGTTATAACAGAAGCTTGTCAGGTGATTAGCTCCATTCGTGTAGGTGCAGATTAGATAAACATTCTGTAATGATTTTCGATGTAAATAAAAGTCTGACACCCACACACAAATTTTGTACCTGACATCAATAGCCGGTTGCCGATCCCAAGTACTTAAGTACACTTAAGCTTTGTCGGACAATAAAAATATAAAGAAAAGTTTTATCTCACCCTATTAGCATCGAGTGCATCCTTCAATTTATAGTATTCATTATTCCAAACCAGCCAGTGTATTGGATAGCGTCTCATAACATCGTCCGCAGTTGCCATAATGTCAGTACATAAACTTAAGTTTCACAAATAAATAGCACAACAATCTATTACGCATATATAACACTACTTAATTACCAGTAGTCACACTCACAGCGTTAATTAATTGCAATTAAAATACAAAAATACGCCAATTTTACTCTCCATTGAAAATGTCAACTACACTTAGAATAGTGATGTAGATATTTTTTATTAACTATCGAAGTAATTTATATCGTATCGATTCCAGGGAGCAATTCCTTAATTATTTTGTTCTTTTTTTTACTTACTATTCTCGTGATCAGCGTCTGATTACAAATTAAATAAAATCTGAATATTAAAAAGGCTCCAATAGTACGCTTTATGTACTATATAATATGTCTCCTGCGCTGTGATATAGTTACAAATGTAACTCATATCAAGTGTTTTTTTTTTTTCATATTTTTAATTTAATGTATTAAACAATATTATATAAGTATTATTTTGTTTCAAAATATTTTGTATTGTCTTTTTATGCGTACTATTCAAAGAGTACGATTCTTTGTTGCGTAGCATTGTAGGTAAGGGCTACTGACTACTCTACTATGTCAAAAATGTCAAAATCATCTGTAAGAATCGGAAATTTTGACAAGCAAGTATAGGCAGGTACATACAATACATTTATTTACGTAACATAACAAAAATGCGCATTTCAGAATAACATGAATACAATAACTACAATTACACGCTTCGATAAAATATATACAAACCCTTTGCCGCTTATTCTTTCCACAAGAAGAATAACCTCAAAATCAACTGATAAGATAATCGCAGTAAGTTTGTTTTGTTACAAAAAACATCGTTCAACAAATTTAGGTACAATAACATGGACAGACCGATAAACATACCTACAGAATTGTTTCTTAATTATCCAAATTTAATATTCAAAACTAATAATATCTTGTAAACAGCAATAAAAATTATACTTTTTTTATTGTTTGCAGGAATGCTATCAAATTCTGAATTTACCGATAAATTCGAAACAAGATGCAGTCCGCAAGGCTTTCTTGGAGCTCGCCAAGAAGTATCACCCAGACTCCGGGTCCCAGGAGGCAGATATGGACAAGTTTGTAGCAGTGGATCATGCTTTTCGAACTCTCACTAAACATAACACTGGCGTTAGTAACAAGGAGGAGGTTGAGAAGATTGTGTATGATATCAGGGTATGTGGTTTATTAGCATAAGCTGACTATTTCACTTACTTTGTGTTGCTGTTCAGTTTAGTAGGTAGCTAACTACTAGTTCAGTAAGAATACTATAGCTGGAGAAGTTGCATGTAGGCAGATATTTTATTCATCAATGTGGGTTGAGTCAAAATATAATGTATTAATAATAATAACAAAGATAGAAATTGAATTAAATAACTCTGGGATCTCCAAAAAGTAACAATAGTCCCTACAGCTCTTTCTACCACCAGAGTATGTCCAATGCAGTTATGTCAATCTTTAAAGTGTAAAAATCTTCCTCTAACACATATTATCTTTTACAGAAAGCAGTCATACTCAGTACTAGGTGCACAGTTCGTTTTTTTTTTAAATAGACCCAGATTGTATACATCCTTTGTCCTTACTACTCTTCACTGTCACACCCACTTCACAGAACTTTAATAGCCCATCTGCAATACACTAGGCTTAGGTATTACAGCATACCAAAGACAGACTGAGAAAAACAAAAAAATTATAATAATAAAATAAAATTTATTACATACACAAGATGACACTCAAATAAATAATAATTTAGAAACTTTGACTATGGTTTAACTCTGTTTTCTAGTGTCAACTAAATCAATTAATTTCCAATACACATGAAGCAGTCACCGGGTGTGGATTAAGACTCAGGATACCACTTACACATCAGCATATAAAACATTCTAACAAACGCTAAATAAGACACATTCACTTCACTTCAAATTTATGCATCATGATTATTTTTATTACCTTTATTTATAGCATACAGCACCTCAGCATCGTCAGTACCTGAGTTACGAAGGCTATGGTCATGGCACTCCATTCCAAAGACAAAAGCAATACACCCAAGCCAGGGCTCAAAAGGCTGCCATTAATGTCATGGAACACCGGATGGAAAAGGCGGTAGCCTCAGAGAAAACCTTAATGAAAAAAGGGCAGTATGGCAAAAAACATGATATCAAAACTAAATATGGCTTCGATAGACTGGTTGAGGATTTGATACAAGAATCAATGAGCAAAGGAGAATTTGAAAATCTTAGTGGTAAAGGGAAGCCTTTAAAAAATCAAAATAGTAATCCTTATGTAGATTTTACAACACATAAGTTGAATGAGGTAATAAAATATGGAATGTACTGGCTTAGTTAAGAATTTATGATAATTTTGTTGACATGGGCTGTCTTGCATAACATTCAAAGTGTAATGCAAAAGGCATTCTATCTTGTCTATTATGGTACAAATAATGTTAGAATTGTGGACAGGTCTGACTGTCTGAGTGTATTCAATGAGGTATAGCTTTAATTTAGTTAACAGCCTTATTATTACACTTATTTCCACAATATATTCATAGTAATTTCATCGATTTTTTCAGGTTCTGATCAACAATGGATTTACACCTGAATGGATTACTATGGCTAAAGAAATAGACTTAGACATTGAGCAGCTAAAAAACGACATAACTACTGAACGGAAATATCTGGGCCCATATCCTTTACAAGACACAGACATAAACAAATGGGAGAAAATTTACAACAGTAACAAAGATCTAGCAAAATCTATTAATAATAAAATAAATACGTACAATTTAATAGTACCATTAATCAATAAACAGAAATTTCATGTTGAATTTGACAAAATTTGTGAAGATATTCTAAAGCATGGGGTGCACTCAATGATTCGAGAGGAAAAGAGGGATTTAGTTCAACATCATACTGTTACTAATAATAGCGATGACTTATTTGGCGTGTTTTTTAAAGCTTTAGGTGATTTGTTGACTTTTAATAGTGGAAAGAAAAAGATTTAGAACTTGTTAGTATGGAAATAACCTCAGACAGAAAGCTTTTTGTTAATAAGATAGTTACATCTGACAGACTGTCTTGTAGATATGAAAAGCTGAGTACAGTGTAAATTCAGGCAAGCATTGACTATTTTGATAGTAATACACATTAATTTTGTGTAATGTAAACATTGTATACAAACTTTATAAAATCGAAAGGCCTCTATTATGAAACAAATTTATTTCAAAGATTTACAATTCTAATATTGAATATAATCAAATCAAAATTATTTTAAAAATATAGCCGAGTTTTAGTTAGGCCAACTTTAGACTAATAATTATCTGTGATATGTAGAGAAATATAATAATATTAAAAGAAAATAAAACCATAAATATGTATACAAACACTTTTATTTGAAACATACTGTAAAACTTAACATATCTTATATAAAATGGCATTTAAAAACATGCGATAATCTTAAGTTTCATATAAAAATAATTATTTAGTTAACTTTTATAACAACCTGTTTATAAAAATATGTGCTTATTTTTATGATTTCGCAACATAATATCATAAGATTTTTACAATCCATTGAGCAAGAGAAATTGCCAATGTTTTTATATTATAATTTCTAAATAAAATAAGCGAAATATAGACTATTTAACATAATATTTTAAACTTTAATAACAGCTACATATCTTTAATAAAAAAATCTTAATGTGATACATTTTTATATACAAACATATTATTGAATTTGATATTTAGATGATGCCATTATTTATTATTTGCACTTTAACCCAACTCCTGACTAAGAAAAGGAATATTAAAGTGAAATACAGAATAATCTAAATCTGTCCCGTCATGCCATACTATTAATGATATAATCCGTCGGGCTCGTCCCTTGATAGTGGTTATGTATTTGTGCCTTTTGGTGTCAAAACATTGGGGCCGTGGGGACCGGGAGCCAAATTAATTTATAAATACCTCGCAGCGGCCCTCTTAAGTGCGGCACGTTCTCCGAGTGCTAGTTTCTACTTTGCACAGCAGGTAAGCATTGCCATTCAACGTGGTAATGCTGCCAGCATTCTGGGAACCTTGCCAAGTAGAATAAGTTTAGAATAGTAGTATATAAGTTAGTTTTATTTTTAATTAGTTAGTTTTAGTTTGTATTTTATTCATGTTTATAAAATGGTATATGTCTTCATAAATGAATAATCTATGCGACCCCGCATCTCTTAAGCAGAAGTACAGATTTAAATGTGGTTCATTAAAATCAAATGACTTGGAATATGGCTGACACTATATTTTATTATACAAGTACAAGTGTAAGTGTAAGTATTCAAATGCTGTGCAAAATTCATAATTATATTAATCCAATAATTAGTTTATAAATCACAATATTTTGTAACACAATAGCTAAAAATTATTTTAGAACAGATTGTCAATAAATTGGTCCCAAAATCACAATTTTGGTAGTTAATGTACTTAATATATTACGAATGTAAGGCATTCAAGTTTGAATTTTTTGGTTGAACTACATTGGTGTAAATGCAGTGAGTACATCTTTTATATATTAAATTAAATAATTTATTTAGGAATTTTTCTATCATCAATAAGAAGTTTCGCTTAGAAATGGAATGGTTTTAAATATTAGTCTTAGTATAATTTATTATGGAACATCGTTTCTAGGAGAAATACAAAAAATCCTTACTGTTTAACTTTAATATATACAAAATTAGCTGACCGTGCGTTGCCAGTCATCAAATTTTGTTACGAACACAGTAACAAAACTCTCAAATTGGTCAGTTCGTTCTCAAGTTATGCTCGTACATATATTTTGGCAATTCATTTTTATTTCTAAAGTAGTTATGTAGTTATACTTAAGCAGTTTAATCTGTACAAACATCCTTTAACGTTAATATGCTTGATCTATATCAGTTGACCTAACAAATGAATACTAAAGATTCTACATCATTTCACATAGTTGTAAATGCTCAGGAAGAATATTTAGAAATAATAATGTTCAGAATAAACAATCAAAATTTATAATTTTGATTCAGTAGGTAATATAATAGAGTATTATTATTCAGTTGTATTTAAACTATTGTATAGGAAGTGTGATAGTATCATCACATTAGTACGTAAACCTAGATTTACATGTTCAATCTTAGAGTATACATAACACTGCTTTAAAATGAGAAAATAGCTAATTATGATTCGATTGACTTAAACGATACATAATTCAACGTTATATATACCATATGGTCGGTGATACTGCAATACCGCGTATGTGACAGTTGCTACTAAGGTGTGATATCATATGTCAAGAAATATGTTTTTTCTTTATCTTTTAGGGCAAAAAATATAATTTGCTATATTTGATTTCAACCTTATAAGCTATTGTGACTTACGCGGTATTGCAATATCACCGATGATATGGTCGATCGTACACACTAAACAGACGATCTTAGGTCTTTTTAAGTTGGCCACCACTCTAAGTGATCAAATACAGTCGGTTAAATACAGTATACAGATCAATCTCCTTAAATATATTTAATTAATTTTGTTGATATGTGTAATTACTTAAAAGGGAGAAGTCCTATGAGTACCACATGAGAGTGCCGTTTTGTCCGAGTCGCACTCGTCCGGTGGCCACCAGTCTCAGGGCCCGGGGGAAGGCGCGGTGCTCCGCGGAGTGGATTCGCTCGGTGAGGGACTCTACTGTGTCTCCATTTAGCACAGGTACACGTTCTTGCAGGATAATGGGGCCCGTGTCCATGCCCTCCTGTAAATATGACAACATTTTATTAATTAAACATTATTGTTAGTTTGAGCAACCATTTTTATAATCTATATATATAAAAGAAAGTCGTGTTTGTTACAACACTTATAACTCGAGAACGGCCGGACCGATTGCAATGGTTTTTGATTTGTTGGATTTGTTTCCGTCCCGAATAGCAGAATACATTTTAAAAACAAAAGAAAGTCGTGTTAGTTACACTATTTATAACTCAAGAACGGCTGAACCGATTTGGCTGAAAATTGGTAGGGAGGTAGCTAAGAACTGGGAGAAGGACATAGGATACTTTTGGGTAGGGGTAGGGTAGGGTAGGGTAGGGTAGGGTAGGGTAGGGTAGGGGTAGGGTAGGGGTAGGGTAGGGTAGGGGTAGGGTAGGGGTATGGTAGGGGTAGGGTAGGGGTAGGGTAGGGTAGGTGTAGGGTAGGGGTAGGGTAGGGGTAGGGGTAGGGTAGGGGTAGGGGTAGGGTAGGGGTAGGGTAGGAGTAGGGTAGGGTTAGGGTAGGGGTAGGGTAGGGCAGGGGTAGGGTATAAAAGTCCACCCGTGCGAAGCCGGGGCGGGCCGCTAGTTATTTATAAATGTTTATAAATATTTTGTGCTGACTGTTAATTATTATTAAATAGGCTATTAGTATTGACTATCAAAATATTTAAATATAAAAAGTATTACTTTTTATATTTTAAATATTATGCATAGGCATCATAATAATGTGTATTGCTTAAAATTATTATATAACTGCCCGGTCCTGAACAATTATAATTTAATTTACAGTTTGCTAGCTTAAACCCTTGTTGGTATAAATCTTGTAAGTCGTAAAGAATACACCATTAGCTTAATATTATTATATAATACAAAAGTATTAATTGTAATCCTTTTTATTTTGATATGATTTAATATTACAATAAACATTCATTAAATTATTAGTTATCATTACTTATAAGTGTAAATGTTCTTATCTATGTTTAGGATTTTGAATATATATGCTACATAACCATTAATTAATAAATATAAAAAAAACGTGAGAACTAAAACGACTTACATCAACAAAGTGCACCGTACATCCGGTCTCCCGGTCGCCCGCGTCCAGACATTGTTTCTGCGCGTTGAGTCCGGGATGTAGCGGCAACAGAGACGGGTGGATGTTCAGCAAGCGACCGTACCATCTGTATAATACACATTATTTATTTATATTAATGTATGGACAGCTCACAGCTTACAACAATGTTTAGTAACGATAGTGTAGAAACAGTAAAAAAAAGTCCACTAAAAAAAACTAAAAGCCATAATCCCTCAACTCCTCCGTCAGCGACCGCCATGAGCCGAGGTCCAAGTCCCCAACCTGCACAAGTAGGCGTCCCCGCCTACTTGCGCAGGTTGCTTAATTTGTAGCGTTTAAACCATTTATCTAGGCTGGAGCTCAAAAAAATAATATTATATTTTTCAAATCGTCAGTGTAATAAAACCCCTCCAAATCAACCTCAGGATTATAGGTCAGGCAAATTCGACATCAAGCTGAATTAAATAATCTTCTATGCATATAATAAAACTGTTGAGGTCAAATGTCTGTACATAGAAAAAAATGCTAAAAACCGAGCCAGGGGGATGTTAGAAGTAAAATAGAACACATCCAGTTTTTTTTTTCTTTTTGTTACTTTGACTGTTTGTTCGGGCTAAGGTCCGAAACTTTTCATGTCCGATGAAATTTTGCATGGTAGGTCAGGCAAATTCGACATCAAGCTGAATTAAATAATCTTCTATGCATATAATAAAACTGTTTAGGGTCAAATGTCTGTACATAGAAAAAAAAGCTAAAAACCGAGCCAAGGGGATGTTAGAAGTAAAATAGAACACACACACAGATTATTTTTATTTTTTTTGTTTCTCTGTCTTTTGTTTGTACGGGCTAATCCCCGAAAGTAGTGCACCGATTTAAATGAAATTTTGCATAGTGGTACCTTACATCTCCGGTCAACATTTTAAATACTTTTAATCACAGAAAATTTATGAGTTCCCGTGGGATAGTTAAAACACCGAAGGAATAACAAACACCTCGCGGTCATCAACTAGTTATACAATAATATAAAAGCATACTAACTTCTTAACAAATTCTGACGATAGTATCCTCATGTACCCAGCGAGGCAGACGATGTCAATCTTATGTGTCTCTAACGCTTCGGAAACCGCGCGGTCGAACTCTTCCCGTGAGGCGTAGTCCTTGTGGTTGAATACCTGTAGATCATAATAATATAGTTAATTAACAAGAGAATTATTCAAAAATATTAATTTACTAGCTGCGCCCCGCGGTTTTACCCGCGTTACTCTGCTCCTGGGGTCGGAGCGTGATGTTTTGTAGCCTATATGTTAATCCAACGTATCCTCATCCCGGTGCAAAATTTCAGCCAATTCCGTTCAGTAGTTTTGGCGTGAAAGAGTAACAAACATCCATCCACTCGTCCTTACAAAATTTCGCGTAAGTATTAGTAGTAATTTTAGAGATTTCTAATGTGATGTCGTAATTTGCACTTTTTTTGCGCTTTAAAATGCTGGCTGAAACCTACGAGATAGATTAAAATAATGTACTACAGTATTGTACACCTTAAAAAGATCTACACAAAAGTCTGTGATGGTATATGTCTATCTTTTAGGTGTAACCCGCAATAACCATTTTTTATCATTTACTTTTTACATGTAATTTTAATGAATATTTTAGAAGATATTACAGATTTAAAATGCAGGGACATAGCGGTTGCGGCACCGGTACAGGCGCGGCACGGCGCGTGCCTACAAATAGCATTGCACCCGTGCGAAGCCGGGACGGGTGCTAGTGTACAATATAAAGAGTTGTAATAATATAAACATACCAGCGCGGGTATCCCGGCTCGCTCAGCCCGCTGCAGCGCGTGCGCGTCCCGCTTGTTGCTGATGACGAGCGCCACGTGCGCGCACATGCACTGCGCCTTGTCGCGGCACGTGTCCACCAGCGACTGCAGGTTGCTGCCGTTGCCGGACACCAGCACTGCCACCTGCCACCAAACAATCATACTCATTCAATATAATAGGTTTACCTATTAAATTGCCGTTTTGTATGAAAAAAATTAAACGAACGATTAATTTTTGTATTAATCGAAGAAATCACCCATGCAATCAATGCATCTTTGCCAACGCAGTTTATTGATGCCCTTCTTAAAGAAATCAGCTGGACGGGAGGCAACAAATTCTTCAAAGGCATTTTGTACTGCCTCTCGGGTATTGAATTTTGTTCCCGCCAAGAAGTTATCCAAATTCAGGAAAAAGTAATAGTCTGTAGGCGCAAGGTCTGGTGAGTAGGGCGGATGACGGAGAGCTTCCAACCCCAGTTCTTGCAACTTGGAGACCGTCTGCTGTGCAGTAGGAGGTCGCGCGTTGTCGTGCAGGAGCAGCGGAGATAAGCGATTGACCAATGCTGGTTTGAGATGTGCCAGCTTCTCCATCATTGTGTTCAGTTCTTCACAGTACACATCTGCAGTAATGCTCACCCCGTTTGGTAAGAAGCTGTGATGAATCACACCGGCGCTAGACCACCAAACAGTGACCATCACTTTTCTAGGGGTAAATTTTCGTTTAGGGCATTGTTTAGGTGCTAAACCAGGATCCAATCAACTTGCTGAGCGCTTGCGGTTATCAAACAGAATCCATTTTTCATCGCAGGTAACAATGCGGTTCAAAATTCCTTCATTTGTGTGTCTGTTGAGCAGTGCAAGGCACGTCTCGACGCGTACTTCGCGCTGGCGATCATTAGAGTTCGTGGGGCACCCATTTGTCAAGCTTTTTTACCTTGTCAATTTGACGCAAATGGACCAATATTGTTTTGACGCTAACGTCGAAAGCTGCTGCTAATTCAGCCGTAGATTGTGTATCATCAGCTTCCACAATCGCCTTTAATTCGTCATTGTCGACCAAAGTCTTCGGACGACCGCGAGGTTCATTTTTCAGGTCGAAATTTCCAGAACAGAAGCGAGCAAACCAATAACAGGTGGTGCGTTGGTTTGTAGTGTTAGCTCCGTAAACGTCGTTGATGTTGCGTGACGCTTGTGCCGCGATGCTGCCACGACGGTACTCATATTCAATAATTACTCGAATTTTTAACGTATCCGTGATGACGAAAAAGATTGAAATGCGATGAAAATGTAACACTAATCAATAAAATTATCAAATGACTACATTTGGAAAAAAAAATCCATGTTTTAAAATAAAATTAATTTGAAATTAGAATTCTTAGCCAAACAAAAATTATTTTGATTTGAAATGGCCAGTACTGCAGAACGGCAATTTCATAGGTAAAGACCTAATATAAAAAGATAGTTTTTGTAGGTTTTTTTCTCAAACATTCTTCGAATTAACATAAATTATATATTAAGTATAGTGTATAATTGGTTATGAAATTGCTAAATTTGATTAATTTATTATTATAATTTTATTGAATAAGTCTCTAATTTAAAATCTTATTTATTTAATTATTTGTTTTATATTTTTTTTAATTGTAGTTTTAGAAATAAATTTATATTCTATTATTATTTTAATTTTATGTAAAATATCATAATATTATTTCGAATTTAATTAATTGACTGTTTTATTTATTTTTTAGTTTTCTTATAAACGTGGCGTCATCAATGGGGCCAACTAGAATACCAGCGCTACATTCATACGCATATGTGTGGATGTAGCATAAAGCTGAAGTTGGTGCCTATTTATGGTGCACATGGAATTAATGTATTAATTTGATATTGTATTTTTACGGAAGACAGTGCATTATAAATAAATATTTTTCTTCTTTCTTTCTTTCATAAACACTTGAATGAAAAAAAAACAAGATTGTAGAAAGAATCGTAATCTACAAATTTAATAATATTCATAAATTAAGAACTGTAGCTTTATCTGAAATTTAACTTTATAAAAAATAATCATAATACCTATATAGGACATATGTTTTAAATATAGAGAATATTATATGACATTGTTCAATGGATGCACATTGTAGACGGTGGCGTTTCCTTTGCAGTATCTTTGTAAGTTGCAGCAATGTTAGTCAGTTCAGGGCACTCACTTTTTTATTTTTATATATAGAATGCTATGAAATTGTGCTGGACACATATGCTGCATGTCGGACTATCACTACACACTGCAAACGACAGCGCGGTAGAACCATACGGGTATGAAGAGGATGAACTCGCGTCCTGGACGCCAGCGGGCGGAGCGGGCGGCGCGGGCGACGGCACGCGCGTCTTTATCAAAGTTCATAGATTTGTGTGAAGCTGTTCTCGACGACAGCGGTGCGGGCGGCAGGTTTTCCTTAGGCACCGCCCGCACCGCCCGTGCCGCCCGCTCCGCCCACTGGCGTCCAGGACGCGGCCTTACTCCTTCCATAGTAACTGGTTCCTTGGTGGTGTATCTGCACGGATTTCTGGAAAGAGATTAGGAAGGCCTTTGCCCTGCACTGGGAAAATTTAAGCTAATAATGATGATAATGATATAGTATGTAGAATGCGTCACCTTCTTCTTGGGTAGCAGCGGCATCCTGCGCGTGAAGTCCATGGCGGACGCGAAGTTGTCCACCAGCACCTGCGGGCCGCCCGCCGCGCGCGCCTGGATGCTCCCGATCACCATCGCGCCGAACGCACGCGTCGTGTTCATCACCTATTACATCAATCTTTTTTAAAAAGATACTCATTCGCGGGGGACTCAAAACATCTAGTGCCATCCATAAACTACATCACACGTTTAGAGGGAGGGAGGGGGTCGACGAAGTGTGACAAGGGGACTAGGACTTATAAAACTAAGATTCAAATGGTTCTGATATGATTACGCGGCACGTACCCACGAATTTTAATTCAGTAATGCCTAGGTGTGAAAATTCACAAACGTGACCGGCTGTGACAAGGACAGGGGAGGGGTAATCAAATCATCAAATTCGTGTGACGTAATTTATGGATATCCACCTATTTGTGGCTCACACAAATAATTGTCCCGGCCAGAAACATCAGATCTCGGAAGCAGCTACTGTAACCACTGAGCCACCGGTGAAGTCATTGACATAGTGTTACTAGAGTTCGTCGAAACTGAAATGACGCGCCCCACTATCTCGCTTTTACGTACACAAGAAAGTTTCAAATATTGACCTAACGCACATAAAAATGGCATTGTTAATTGTTCTATCCTTTTAGTCAACTACCTCCGTCATTTATTCTTGGATTTGTTGTCTGACTACCATAATATGTCTGAACGTGACCAAGGTCTGTTGAAGTGGAAGGCTACGTTTAGCAGTGGACTTCAACGGACTGATAAAGTAAGTAAGTATTTGCTGACATACCGATTTGAACTAAATGTCCTATCTATATATATAAAACAAAGACGGGTTTGTTACAACACTTATAACTCGAGATCGGCTGGATCAATTTTCATGGTTTTTGTTTCGTTGGATTTGTCTCCGCCCTGAATAGCAGAATACAATTATAAAAACAAAAGAAAGTCGTGTTAGTTACACTATTTATAACTCAAGAACGGCTGAACCGATTTGGCTGAAAATTGGTAGGGAGGTAGCTAAGAACTGGGAGAAGGACATAGGATACTATTGGGTAGGGGTAGGGTAGGGTAGGGGTAGGGTAGGGTAGGGTAGGGGTATGGGTAGGGTAGGGGTAGGGGTAGGGTAGAGGTAGGTTAGGGTAGGGCAGGGGTAGGGTATAAAAGTCCACCCGTGCGAAGCCGGGGCGGGCCGCTAGTAGGATATAAAACGCAAAGCGACGCGTAGCACAAAAATCACGAAAACTTATACACACTATAAAAGTACATAGGACTTAATGTAATTCAGACCAGTAAAAATAAGTAAAAGTAAATAGAAAAAAGGAAGGTAGTACTGACATGCGCCTGATCCTCGGGCGACACGATGAGCACCATGCCGATGCCGCAGTTGAACGTGGCCAACATCTCCTCGTCCTCCACCGCGCCAGTGTCCGCGATCCACGAGAACACCTGCAACACACAACGGGTTATTGTGGCGGGGCAACACTCTAATTGTATGTGGGCGAGATAGTAGAGGTCCCCGATGGAAAATATACTTTTTTAGGAGTACCCGGGGGTTTTAGTAGTTTGGTTGTAATGTCGCACGACGCGCGGGATGTTGTGCAGCAGGCCGATAGAACAAATAGTACATACGGGGTGCACGTGCCACCAGTGCGCGTTGAGGCGGGCGCGCACGCTGGCGGGCACGACGCGCGGGATGTTGTGCAGCAGGCCGATAGAACAAATAGTACATACGGGGTGCACGTGCCACCAGTGCGCGTTGAGGCGGGCGCGCACGCTGGCGGGCACGACGCGCGGGATGTTGTGCAGCAGGCCGATAGAACAAATAGTACATACGGGGTGCACGTGCCACCAGTGCGCGTTGAGGCGGGCGCGCACGCTGGCGGGCACGACGCGCGGGATGTTGTGCAGCAGGCCGATAGAACAAATAGTACATACGGGGTGCACGTGCCACCAGTGCGCGTTGAGGCGGGCGCGCACGCTGGCGGGCACGACGCGCGGGATGTTGTGCAGCAGGCCGATAGAACAAATAGTACATACGGGGTGCACGTGCCACCAGTGCGCGTTGAGGCGGGCGCGCACGCTGGCGGGCACGACGCGCGGGATGTTGTGCAGCAGGCCGATAGAACAAATAGTACATACGGGGTGCACGTGCCACCAGTGCGCGTTGAGGCGGGCGCGCACGCTGGCGGGCACGACGCGCGGGATGTTGTGCAGCAGGCCGATAGAACAAATAGTACATACGGGGTGCACGTGCCACCAGTGCGCGTTGAGGCGGGCGCGCACGCTGGCGGGCACGACGCGCGGGATGTTGTGCAGCAGGCCGATAGAACAAATAGTACATACGGGGTGCACGTGCCACCAGTGCGCGTTGAGGCGGGCGCGCACGCTGGCGGGCACGACGCGCGGGATGTTGTGCAGCAGGCCGATAGAACAAATAGTACATACGGGGTGCACGTGCCACCAGTGCGCGTTGAGGCGGGCGCGCACGCTGGCGGGCACGACGCGCGGGATGTTGTGCAGCAGGCCGATAGAACAAATAGTACATACGGGGTGCACGTGCCACCAGTGCGCGTTGAGGCGGGCGCGCACGCTGGCGGGCACGACGCGCGGGATGTTGTGCAGCAGGCCGATAGAACAAATAGTACATACGGGGTGCACGTGCCACCAGTGCGCGTTGAGGCGGGCGCGCACGCTGGCGGGCACGACGCGCGGGATGTTGTGCAGCAGGCCGATAGAACAAATAGTACATACGGGGTGCACGTGCCACCAGTGCGCGTTGAGGCGGGCGCGCACGCTGGCGGGCACGACGCGCGGGATGTTGTGCAGCAGGCCGCCGCCCGTGACGTGCGCCATGGCCTTCACGCGCCCGCTGCGCAGCGCCGGCAACACGCTCTTCACGTAGATGCGCGTCGGCTTGATCAGCTCCTCGCCTAGACAACCATATACCATGAGCATACAAACAACCATGGACTAGTTTACACATTTTTGAAATTGCTTTTATATATCTAGATGGTCGGATGTGCCTTTATACGCCAGAAATATTCGTCATATGTGCCTTTATCGTAAACTGGCACTTCAACCCATAGTCCGTTAAATCTAGACATAAAAATAGTAGTCAAATAACATTAATTCCCGGAAAGCTGAAACTTCGTGGAGAGCTTGGCTTTACCATGAGAAAGGAAGTTTTAAAAGTCCCTATCAATCCCATGTGCGCTACAAAAGTTACAATCGCGATATCTCAGAAACATTTTTGTAGATGATTTTAAGATCTACAACTTTGGTAAATTTTAAATTTTTGGTATATTGTTTCGATAAAACTTACCGTTTTCGAATAAAATCCAAAAAACCTCAAATTTTGACCTTTGACCCCGAATAACTTTTGTAGCGCACAATTAATGTTATTTCAAATGTCTATATTGACCGGACTACAAATGATCATAAAGTACAATAGACATCTGCCATTATGCTTCTGAGATCTAGATATCGTTCATGATTTTACTTAACCAGAAAAACAATGTTTTATTGAGGACTAGATATCTCTATACACTAACATACAGACACGAAAACGATCAACCATTATAGTCTATAATTTTATCTGAATTATGGCGTCATTGCTGGATAAAAAGATCGGATACAATTGTATATTCTTTATTAAAAAGGAATACAGTAAGTACAGCTTTTTTTTGCAATACTCACTGTTACATTAATAAATAAAATTTAATTAAAATACCTGTGATAAATTAGCGTTGACAAGCTCAAAAGGCTCGAAACCAGAGACGAAAACAGGGCATGAAGTGAAAGTTATTTTGACAAATATCACTTCGTTAAGTAAAATTACGATATATCAAAAATGACTTCTAAAACTCTCCAAACGCAAATTACTAATATACGACAAGTGCTGCCACCTAGGCTACCGTATCTTTAACTTCATGCGCTATTTTCGGGTCTGGCTTCGAGCTTTATGAGCATGTCAACACTAATTTGTCTGAGGTATAATTGATCCGAGACAAGTAAATTATTGCTATTGCATTTTTCAAGTAATTGGCCTGATAATCAAAAAACCGTAGGTTTATTTCTCCATAGATATAAGCAAAATAGCGGAAGATATGCCACGTCCTCATATTTGTCAACTGAAAACGGGCATGATGCACAACTACATGCACGCACACTCACACTGCTGTGATTCTTTATAACGTTGTACGGTATTAAAATACAAAGACAAACCGATTTGTTTTGCCGATTGTGTGAGTGAGACATCGCGCTACTGATGTACGTCAAATTGACATAAGAATAAATGAAGGGCTAGTACGTTATTTCGTAAGTTTTTTATATATTTTCTAGCGCTAAAAATAACTAATTGATTTTTTTTTAATTATAATAACACATAATAAAAATATCTCTATCTATTAATATATTTAAGAATATATGTTTTTTTCACTACAATTATTATAAAGCATATTAGAACTTGACCCAAGTTTACATTTTTAAGGTAAATACGCATAGGTATGTAAGTCTGCACAGTTATGTTTACATGTAATTTTAGTAATTTTTCTGTATACATACATATTTACATAAGCTCGCGCCTGTTTCTCAGAGGGGTAGGTAGAGACCTGGACCTCCACTTGCTACGATTCCTACACACATCTTTTCTGTATAATTATGGCGAAAAGGGTAGTTAATAATTATTTTATACCCAATAAATAAATGACATGAAATAAGAGACCGGTTTTGACACTTTTTCCTTAGTTCAAGACAGATAATGGTAGGTGTATTTTATCTACCACACAGACCATTATGTAATGGATGGAAATAGTAAGTTTTATCTTAAATTGTTTTAAAATTTACTCGAATGTTCTCAACTCCATTGGTTCTTTTTAATTTGAGGGGCATGCAACATTCATAATGCCATACCATACCAGAAATGATAACGATAGAAGTCTCAATAAAAACCGTAAGCTTAATCTCTAAGTGGCTTAATGTGCCAAAACAGGGGACACTTACCTTATAGGTACGCAACGCAAAATGTCGATCAAAACATTAAATAAATATCTGAAATTTCAAGTTTTCATGTAATTATGAGTGAAATATGATTCCATGAGATTTGTTTTTTCTTTTAAATTTTTTTGTACAACGCATATAAGCGAACAAAAGCATTTTGGTAACCTTTATCCCACTTAAAACAATAAATTATCTATTTGCATAACACGTCCGCTTGTGTCACACGGCCAATTGCGACTATGTCAGACTGAATTCAATTAGGCGACGGGGACCTGATTCATGCGGTACACTCGTTAGACGCGAGTCACCTATCTGCCGCTATTTCGTTTAAATATATGTAGGTATGTTTATTTCATTAATAATATCATCACATGCTGATGTTGATTTATGACCACATTAAACAATAATAAATCTAATGTGTATAATAACATTAAATACCCAAAAAAATATACTACGTACCCAAAGTCAATCCCTCAATGCTGAAAGGTGCCTTGTCTAATAGCGTAAGCCCTGACTTCTTCATCAGCTTGTGTATCAAACTGAATCCGTTGCTGTGCACACCGTTTGATGGTAAACCGATGATAATGTCTCCAACCTGGTTAATATATCATGTTTATCTTATTAATAATGTTGAGGGGGTTGGTGCGTCTTATATTAGTTCTGTTACAAAGGACATTAAAACATATATTTTACAAGTATGTTAACCTTGGTATAGTTAAATGTAGCTTGGTATAGATAAATGATCAAGAAGATCAATCTTGGTTAAGATATTTTAATAATATCTTAACGAATTTTTTAAAGTCAACTCTCACACTTCACGTATTTGCTACTTCACTGGACATACGGGCGAGCAGGAATTCAGCCTAGGTATCCAATAGGTCAATAGGTATCCCAGGCAAGCCCGCAAAACAATGTAAGTGAACAATTTTCATTTGATAAATTTCATTTCATTGACTTTTAGTCTATAAATAACTGAGATAAGAAGGTTAATTCGGTTCATTCATTTTATAGTAGGTACAGTATAATTCAATATATTTTACCTAAAAATAGAACTAACAATATTGATTTACCGTAATATCGTTGATCTTGGGTAATATCTGTGAGCGCTCCACTACGCCGAGAGCGAATCCAGCGATGTCGTAGACTCCAGGCTCGTACATTCCCGGCATTTCTGCTGTCTCGCCACCTGTGGGGTAATTATAATTTGATAATTACTATTGTAGACAAACCCTTAAAAAAACCCTCAAGGAAATGATGTTTAATCATTTCCGTAAAGGATTTCATGAAGAGTTTTCAGAGACGACACCTCACTGGAGTAAACACTAATTGATAAGTTTTACAAGTACTTAATATAGTAATGATAAAGAAAACCTCGACACGACGCTGTGCGCGACGCCGTTACACAGTCGTAGCGGACAGTCCCACGCCTATGCCCATGCCCACGTACTCACCGATGAGCGCGGCGCCGGCCTGCCTGCAGCCCTCGGCCACGACGCTGTTACACAGTCGTAGCGGACAGTCCCACGCCCATGCCCATGCCCACGTACTCACCGATGAGCGCGGCGCCGGCCTGCCTGCAGCCCTCGGCCACGCCGGACACGACGCTGTTACACAGTCGTAGCGGACAGTCCCACGCCCATGCCCATGCCCACGTACTCACCGATGAGCGCGGCGCCGGCCTGCCTGCAGCCCTCGGCCACGCCGGACACGACGCTGTTACACAGTCGTAGCGGACAGTCCCACGCCCATGCCCGTGCCCACGTACTCACCGATGAGCGCGGCGCCGGCCTGCCTGCAGCCCTCGGCCACGCCGGACACGACGCTGTTACACAGTCGTAGCGGACAGTCCCACGCCCATGCCCATGCCCACGTACTCACCGATGAGCGCGGCGCCGGCCTGCCTGCAGCCCTCGGCCACGCCGGACACGACGCTGTTACACAGTCGTAGCGGACAGTCCCACGCCCATGCCCATGACCACGTACTCACCGATGAGCGCGGCGCCGGCCTGCCTGCAGCCCTCGGCCACGCCGGACACGACGCTGTTACACAGTCGTAGCGGACAGTCCCACGCCCATGCCCATGCCCACGTACTCACCGATGAGCGCGGCGCCGGCCTGCCTGCAGCCCTCGGCCACGCCGGACACGACGCTGTTACACAGTCGTAGCGGACAGTCCCACGCCCATGCCCATGCCCACGTACTCACCGATGAGCGCGGCGCCGGCCTGCCTGCAGCCCTCGGCCACGCCGGACACGACGCTGTTACACAGTCATAGCGGACAGTCCCACGCCCATGCCCATGCCCACGTACTCACCGATGAGCGCGGCGCCGGCCTGCCTGCAGCCCTCGGCCACGCCGGACACGACGCTGTTACACAGTCGTAGCGGACAGTCCCACGCCCATGCCCATGCCCACGTACTCACCGATGAGCGCGGCGCCGGCCTGCCTGCAGCCCTCGGCCACGCCGGACACGACGCTGTTACACAGTCGTAGCGGACAGTCCCACGCCCATGCCCATGCCCACGTACTCACCGATGAGCGCGGCGCCGGCCTGCCTGCAGCCCTCGGCCACGCCGGACACGACGCTGCGCGCGACGCTGACGTCGAGCGCGCCGCACGCGAAGTAGTCCAGGAATGTGAGCGGACACGCGCCGTTGCACAGGATGTCGTTCACACACATGGCCACCAGGTCCACGCCGATGGTGCTGTGCTGGTTTATCTTCTGGGCTATCTTTAGCTTTGTGCCCACGCCGTCCGCGGCCAGAACTAGGACTGGGTCCTGAAAATGAGCACGATGTTACTATGTTACTTCTTATGAATCGTTCCCGTTGGAGATAGATGAGCGAGTGCTATGTTCAGCGATGAACTTGTATAGCAGATATTATGACATGAAATCAAAATGGCATAAGGACTAATATGAACCACACAAAAACATGGGGTTTTTTGTCATTTAAATGTAATATACTTAGTCTGGCCATAAATACAATTACAATTAAAAATGAACATCAACAACATAATATTACATTTCAATTTGGAATCTGTCATTTTTATATGATTGTTCATTGTGTTTTCTCATTTCCGCGCCATTACATTGCTAATTATTTGTGATATTAAAACAGAGTAGGGTGGATTCGTGGCCATCCTGACTCCAAGAGGTAGTGCATTCCAGAGATGTATGGGCTTTACAAAGAAAGAGGAATGAAGGAAATTGGAACGGTGTTGAGGACAGTGAAGGAGACGGTTGTTTGAAGAACGCAAGGATTTGTTGTGATTGGAGAAGCAATATTGGAAATGAGATGTCAAGTAGGAAGGAGAATCAAGTAATTCAGTATTCAGTAGATAGCATTTGGCAAATCCTCAATACTCTCTTGAGTATATAGTTGCATGTCATCGGCATACAGGTGGTACGCACACTGAAGATGATTAGTGACAAAATTAATGAAAACTGAAAATAAAAGAGGAGAGAGAATACCGCCTTGAGGGACCCCAGCGTCTAAGTTACACCAATTCGATGAACATTCATCGACGCGAACTGACTGCTGACGGCCCCGAAGATAGGAAGAGAACCACTCCAGCGCTTCGTTAGAAATCATAAGATGTGTGAGGATGGAGAGAATGATGTCGTGACTGACGGTATTAACCCATGCAGTAGTTTTTAAGTTTATCGCAAATATACTTTAGACTTTTTTTTTTAATTTATTTATTTATCTTTATTCTAAAATGGTAAGTAACTTTTAAGCCAAGCCGCACAAACCGTTGCATTGGTTTGACTGTGAGGTCAATGAGTCTCTAGACATACTTAAATGTACTTAAAACTAAATATTATTTAAACTAAACACACACTTAAATAAAACTTAAAACATTTCTAAATAATATAATTTTAATTTATGTCTAAATCTATTTGTTTGTTTAACTCCTTATGTCTGCCGGCAGACTGTTCAATAGGTATGGTATTCTCTTGTTTAGTGTTCTCTGGGTATCTTGAATCTACCTGCAGCCATAGATTTTGTATTATGATTGTTGTATACTCAGGTGGTTAACTAATAAAATATATTTATGTTCGAAAGTGATCGGTAGAATTAATAATTTGTTTAATAATATGAAGTGCTGAAATAGCTTGATCAATAGTCAATAAAAAACTGGAATCCAATAACGTACATCCATTACCTTGTATTCCTGTTCAATAGCCTTCAACTGGAAGCATCCACCGAACCCGCCGAGACCACCGAGTACTCCTGAACGCGATGTTGTTCTGTAAAGAGAAACATTATTGATGATGCCTTTATAGCCTCCATTGTTAAACATGGGCCTTCCGCGGAGGGAACGTGGTAGTGTATTTGTAATTGAATTGTCTTTAACAATAAGTATCATATTAGTGTTAAGACAGCAATATATTGATATACTAGCTGCGCTCTGCGGTTTTACCCGCGTCCCTCCGCTCCAGTGGGTCGGAGCGTGATATTTTGTAGCCTATATCGCACCCCTAGATGAAGACTCCGGCAACTCAAAAAACCTCATTTTTCAGAAATGACGAAAAACTGTTTTTAGAGTATATAAGAAATATATCAAAGCTACGAACTCAAAACTCGTACTTTTTGAGTTAGCGGAGTCTTCATCTAGGTGTGCGATATGTTAATCCAGCTTATAAACTATCGGCAAGCAAACTTTTATTTATTTATACTTTATTGCACACAGCAAATTACATGAAATAAATGTTATAAATTGGAAACAACATGTACAAAGGCGAGCTTAATTTAATTATGAATTCTCTTACAGCAAACCTTTAGGAAAGAGATACATGATAATGAGTGCATAACAAGTGTACAACAGATTTAAAATAATTGTTACCAAATTGGTAAATACATATCTATAAACATACACACTAATAGTTACATATACAACTACATACTAATAAATATGCCTGCTATTTTTAATAAACTACATATACCAACTAACTTATATGTCCATATTACTTTAAGCCAAACTTTAAGCCAAATCCATTCAGTAGTTTTTACTTGAAAGAGTAACAAACATCCATCCATCCATACTTACAAACTTTCGCGTTTGTAATAGGCATGAGGCCTAAAAATATCTATTTAGTCCGTCAGTTAGATTACTAAAATAATATATTGGACACGTTTTTTTTTTTGTTCCTCAAACAAAAAATGACGAAGATACAGCGCGTTGAAATGTTGTGTGACGTCACTATTAGGTTACAATTTTACCTAATAGTGACGTCACAAGCCCCCCTCTCCTAAACTTTATAGCTTGTTTTTGCTCTGTATCTTTGAATTTTTTTATTGATTTGATAAATAAAAAAATACGTCACCAATATTTTTTAGTAATCTAACTGACGGACTAAATAGATTTTTTTAGTCCTCATGCCCATTAGTAGGATTGTAATTCATTCAATAAACGTTGTGTGTAGGTACTTAAAATATATAATGTTATTATTTAAAACTCTTTCCCAAATTACCACCACTTTAACGTTACCAAACCCACCAAGTTCAGCAGGCGAGTTGGCTATCGCAGTATAAAATAAAATAAAAAAGTTTTTTTTTGCACGAAGTCTTATTACAGCTCTTTGTAGATATAGAACATGTTATTTTATATGATTTTATGATAAACTTTGGTCTCGAAGGCTTAAAGCCAAATCTTCTTGGAATACTAAATGTATAACAAAAAGTTGAATAAATATAATGAAAAATTGATAAATCGCATTTTTTTGACAGTGTTGAAATAAATACGACAATTCTCCAAAACATAAAAATACAGAACCATCACAGTCTTGACACTTATGACTAACATTACTCAAAAATGTTATAAAACAGAATTGTAATTTTTATTTTTTTCGCTTTTGTTATTATTCTTTTTTTTCACTACTTCTTTCGCAGGTCTACTGGAAGATATTTTATTAGAATTAAGAAGCACCGTTGGACAAGCATTTCTAGTTTGTATTTTATTTCCTGTATGTGTATTTGTGTGTTGTACATAAATAATTAAAATAATGTAATCGCCCTGACCTGGCCAGAGGTTTGATGAGCGACACGAGTGAGTCCCCGGCCTCGATGTCCACGCCGCTGTCCTTGTACGACAGGGACTTGTGCGGAGACACGCGCGCGTCGCTCGCGTGCGGGCCGGTCAGCGGGAGCATGGCCTCCTGGAACCTCTCCACCACCACCTGGTGACCGCCTGGTGGAGATACATTACGTTAAGTTCACTATCAAATATACATTTTTATTTTGTTCAAAAAGATAAATATCCAACCAAAAAACTATACTATACTTTTTGTGTCGCGAGGAACACATAATTCACGGACACAATGTAGATTCAGACCAATAGGCTAGTTGACACTTTTTTGAAATTATTTTTATATGGCGAAGAATAGTTTTACTAGATCAAGAAAAAAATGGCATTTATTTGAGATCTAGAAAGCACTAAAATAAATATTTTAATATTGGCTTGACATTTAGAGATGAAAACGATGTCAGCCATGTTGGTCTATATACATTATCTGTGTCCGAGATTGATGACGTCATGACTCAGAAAGTGTAAGAGCAGTTTCGCACTATGTCCGATCCGAACCCGATCTGAACCCGTGAAAATATTTGTCTAGAAATTTGGAAAGAAATCGGATGACGGATCTCGGATCTAGTGCGTAAATTACCATAGAAATAGTTCTACGGCTACTACGGACCATATTTTCATGGGTTCCGATTGGATTCGGATCGGACGTAGTGCGACGAAACCGCTCTAATAGTAAAGGATCGCGTTCATGTTTTTTAACAAGATGTATGACGTCACAAAATGGCTGATAGCGTTTTCGGAAGTTAAAAACATAGACAAAAGAAATAATTTTCATATTGAGTTTATACAAACATATTCAAGTTTTATGTAAAACACATAACAAATACTTTTAAAAATAGACATAATTGTAACATAATTTCATGTGTCAACTAGCCTATTATCTGTGTGTATACTGACCTTCCTTCCCGATATCCTCGACCGTGCCCACCACCGCTATGTCCTGCACGCTGGCCAGCAGCTCGGGCACGAGCGCGCGCTGCACGATGAGCACCATGCCCACGCCGCAGTTGAACGTGCGCAACATCTCGAAGTCCGACACCATGCCTAGGTAATAAGGAAATACACTTATTTCAAGACTAGTTGTATTTATAAATAAAGTAAATATTATATTATTATTATTAAAATATAACCCATGTTTGTTAAATAAATTTCATAATCCGATCAGTAGTTTATATCTTTATAATATGATATTCACGTATTGATACGTGAAGCCAAAACGTTGGCCCCGTTTTTACGAAAACTGCGCGGACGAAGGACTATGACATTTCCTACACTTATAGTGCATAATGCATTTTTTTTTAATAACTGTCCAATTGCGACCACTAGTTAGAATAGAATGCTAAGGTTGGAATAGGTTAACTTTTTGTATAGTGCGTATATTATGTCGTCTTAAATTTAAATATTAATGTACGGTACAACCCATTTACTATCATCATCATCTTCCTGCCCTGCTCCCATTATTCGGGGTCGGCGCAATATGTCATCCTCTTCCATTTTTCCCTATAAGACGTCTCTTCCATACTCACACCTTTCTTAGACATATCATTTTTCACACAGTCCATCCATCTTTCTTTTGGCCGTCCTCTTCCAACATATCCCTCCATTTATCTTATAAAATTATCTTATACGTAATAAGATAATTATGCATGCGTTAATAATACTTGTCAACAGATTTTCATGAATTACTACTGAACAAATTGTTTCTAACCACGAAATATGTTATACTTATGTGAGTGGTCAGGTATAAACACAAGTTAAATCTTACTTAGCCATAATTGTATATGCAGAAACAAAAAATAGTTAACAAACCATATTGCGCTATTAGTAGTTTGAATGCAAAAACAAGAACATGGTTTATTAAATACGACAATTATACTAGGTATGTTTTATTAACCTTGTCATTGAGTTTATAAGTAAGATTAGGATTCATAAAATTACAATAACTTTTCTACTATAAAATATATCACCTTTAGCCTGGAGCCATCCGAAGACCGGCTTGATAGTAAACTTGGTAGCATCCAATTTGACTCTGACTCCTGGCGGTAAGATCCTCGGTATATTCTCCAGTAGACCTCCCCCCGTGATGTGGGCTAGTCCTTTGATCAGCTGTTTCTTGATAGCGGGTAGTAAGCTCTGCACGTAGATACCGGTGGGCTCTAGGAATTCTTCTCCGAAACTCTTGTTCGTAGTGCTGAAGGGTGCTTTTTCTTCAAATCTGGAGGGAAAGGAGTTAGTGAATATTAGTTTTGTATGTTAGCGTAGGCTAAACTCCACTCTTCATATCTGTGCTTGATCCGCTGCATTTTCCAAAGGCATTAGGACCTTTGCTGATGGTCTAAATTTATTAATGTCAAGCTTTCTTTATGTAGGATATGCTCAACAATGCCGTGAAATTTTGAAAAAGTAATCTGCTAGTAAAGTAATTCTTAGAATTCTATAAACAACAGTGAACAAATGCAAACGAATACTGAGTATTACGTCTTTAGAATGTACAAATGATGTAGAATGATGTAGTAGTAAGTTCATTATTCATTCATAGGTGGTCTAATATAAATGGCTTAATGCGATAAGACCGCCAATTGTACCGTGTTTACAATATTTTCGCTCATGTTTCTTGTCTTGTCTGCTTATGTGTGTGTAATGTAGTGAGATTAAGGTTTTAATCCCTCACTACATTGATTGACCGGTATGACGTACTGGCCGTATTCTAACTATTTTTATATTCAAATAAATAAAAAGAAATTAATCGAGACTTCAAAAACGATTTTGTTGTAAGTCGGATATACGAATTATTATTAATATTGAAAAAAGTAAATAATATTTATATTAAACAGAGAGATTTGTGCAGTCGAGAAGTTGGGACGTGAGCCCGTTATTAATTTATTGTTATAATAAAATGTGTTGTGTGTTAAGTCAATAATACAAAGTTAAAAGTTTACCATCTTTCATTTATAAAAGAGTGATAGTGTATAGTGTTCGTACCCCTCACACACCCTCTTCGAGGACCAACAGCAGTGAGCCCTGCTGAGCTACGCACCTCGCAGTTGTTACAGTACACTAAAGAGTATTAGTAAAAATATTGTACTACCCTCCCTCCCGCGCACCGTTGCAAACGCGATAGTTGTTATTAACTGTCAGTTATAAGTGAAAAATAAAGTGTAAGAAAGTAACGCCGTTCGTTATTATTTGTAACTCTTTTAGTAAGGATCATTTCGCTACCTGTGTCCGGTCTCGTGCATGATCTTCTGCACGAGGCTGTAACCGTTGCTGTGTACTCCGGTGGAGGGCAGCGCCAGCACCACGTCCCCGGCTCGGATCTCGTGCATGCGCGGGAGTTGCTTGAGGTTGTCCACCACGCCCACCGCGAACCCGGCCAGGTCGTATTTACCTATCTCGTACATTGAGGGCATTTCTGCGGTCTCGCCACCTGCAAAATAATGGTTACGTGTAATATATGACTATTGTTTTTAAGAGATTACTACCCTACTAGTATTCTGGTAAACCCCTCGCGCTAAGCGGAAATGTTTGTGTTACGAGTGGGTTCACGTCGGTAGTGGAATAGGTGGGGATCGAGCCACATCCACATGAAGTCCAACGCCCTAGCCATTATATAATTTATGGCCGCCTTATATAATTACATAACTATAACAACTCATCATCATCAGCCCGTTGTAGTCCACTGCTGAACGTAGGCCTCCCCCATCGATTTCCGTTGGGAACGATCGCTAGCGGCCTGCATCCACCGACTCCCCGCGACCTTTATGAGGTCGTCAGTTCATGGTGCTGACGGTCGTCCCTGAAAGTTCGTGGTCTCCACTCGAGAATCTTTCTGCTCCATCGGCCGTCAGTTCTTCGAGCTATGTGTCCTGCCCATTGACAATGACCTTCGTTCTCCTGCGGATCTCTTCATTTCTGATTTGATCACGCAGGGATCTACTATACCTATTATATTAATGAAATAACTATGATATTTATTGCATAATTCTGGAATGATATAATTACACTTAGCCCTATTTTTTTTGTTGTATATGTAATATTCACCGTTGTATTGCAGTGTCACATACCTAACAAAGCACATCCGGACAGCATGCAAGCGTCAGCAATTCCTTTCACAATAGTAGTAGCAACATCCACCTAAAAAAAAACATCATTTTATAATGTTAACTCAAGGAAACAACAACAATTGAACAAAACTTTTATTTTAAACAATTTGGATACTATAAACCAGGAGTTACTAAACGTTCAACATAAAAAAACACATAGAGGTAAGAACAGTGATGTACAAGACTCGAGGCGTCCGAGTCTCTTTGCCTAGAGCTCGGTGTCGTTTACAGGGCTCGCCTCGTATGTATGGCGCCCGACGACTCGGAAGTCTTTTTCAGAGCTCGAGCTTTTTTGAAGTCTCGAGTCCTTTTTGAAGGCTCGAGCCCTTTTCGAAGGCTCGAGCTCTTTTTAAGGTTCGAGTTCTTTTGAGGACTCGAGCCCTTTTTGAAGGCACGAGCCCTTTGAGCGCTTGATCGATCTCACAGCATTTCTCTTTAGCGCACTGGAGGGTTGGGGTAGGGTAGGGGTAGGGGTAGGGGTAGGGGTAGGGTAGGGGTAGGGTAGGGGTAGGGTAGGGATAGGGTAGGGGTAGGGTAGTGGTAGGGTAGGGGTAGGGTAGGGGTAGGGTAGGGGTAGGGTAGGGGTAGGGTAGGGTTAAGGTAGGGGTAGGGTAGGTGTAGGGTCGGGGTAGGGGTAGGAGCACTCATCGCTAAAATTGACAGAAAAATGATTAAAGTCCCTGTAATGCAAAACCAAAGCGATATACGATAGTATAGCTTGTCTCGATATTCATCACTTGCTAAAACAAAACGTCTCATCAACCGCTCCAAGTCAAAGCCGCAATGTAATAAGAGAGTTTTATTTTTCTCAGATTTAGTATTACCAGGTATTACTGAGGGTATTAGATTAAAAATAATTGTTTTTTAAATTAATTACGCATAATCTTAATCACAAAATGACTTAACGATGGAAGGAAACGTTTCCTTTATTTTTTCTCCTCGCATTTGAACAGTTTTTACAAATAATAACAGTACAATTTAATCTTTTTTTTCGCACGGACATATGTTGTTAGCCCCTAGGCTTTTTCTACTTCACCGGGCATAAAGGCGAGCAGAGCTCCAGCCTAGATAAATGGTTTTAACACTACAAACTAAGCAACCTGCGCAAGAGGGCGTCCCCTGTGGGACTTGGACCTCGGCTCAGGGCGGTCGCTGACGGGGAGATTTAGGGATTATGGCTTTTAGTTTAGGGGAGTTTTGTGAAACTGTCGCTTTACTTTACAGTTTGCTCTACTTTACAGTACCCGAAGTCCGAACTTCGGGACTACGAGGGCATCGGAAGGTTACCAGCACAATTAACCATTTTAATATTTTTAACTGACGTCCGACTAGCGCTGTACACCGAAGCAGACTGATCGCGAAAGTGGCCACTTACGATTTTTGTACGTAAGCTAGGCACGCGAAGTAGTTCACGTTGCACAGGAAGTAAAAGACAAAAAAAAAGTGTCCTCTCCTCGTGGTATGAGTTTAGCATACCACGGTATGGAGAGGGCGAGCCCCACATATCCCGCCGCCAGCGCGCGAATACGCTGCAGCGGCGGTGGGAATGCGTAAATGCATTTGCCCGGATAACAAAAAAAACTACAGCTGCGTCAAAGTTACGGCATCTTACAGTTTGCATACACTGCTGAGTGATAGCGAGATGATGACAATTATCTCGTTAGCCAATAACAGAGTTTCACGACATTCATAAAGCTAGGTTAACTAGAAAGTAGCGAGGGAAAACAAAAGAAAAAACTTAGGTAAATAAGTAAATTCAGCAATAATAGGCAAAATGCGAGTTGACATTTTATAAAGTCATCGTTTTTAATATCCGAGTTACAAACCACGCAGGATAACATGTTGACGATAATTTGGTACAAGTGCACTGAAGCGAAACTCAAACACACGCACTGGTATGTTAGACCGAGACAGCAATTATGGCTACTATCTCTTATCGTAGCGGTGAGGAGCGCGGGTACCCCGCACGCTGCAGTCAAACACCAATACACCACTATTCACTTGTGTTTGTAGAATTATCCTTTATAATTGGCACAGACTTCACACAATAATAACTATTTTTGCTTAAAGGATTAAGCACTATTATCGCTTAAACTTCCAACGGTCAACATCCGCCACGTTCACATATAGCGACAGTTGCGGGTTAGAAGGCTCTTTTGAAGACTCGAGTTCTTTTGAAGGCTCGAGCTCTTTTGAAGGCTCGAGCTCTTTTGAAGGCTCGAGCTCTTTTGAAGGCTCGAGCTCTTTTGAAGGCTCGAGGCTTGGCTCAAAAAGATCGCGGCTCGGTTAGGCTCGGGACTCCGAGCTTACCGAGCTCACTGAGTCTTGCGATTCCGCCTCGAGGCTTCACAAATAACGCTCGACGCCTCGAGGCTTGTACATCACTAGGTAATAAATGTTATCATAATTATCATTGTATATGACTTATAATAGGTACGACCTATTCGTCAAAATCAATAAACGATTTTATTTAATTACATACTAAAAACGTTACAAAAATAAATAAAACCTTATTTTCTTAAGGAATGTTCCGCGGAAACTATTATAGGCTAAATCAGCTCCATAGTATAAAAACATTAGTTAAAGTGTAAAGTAATTTTAAGTTAAAATTCATTCGAGTCTTTAGTAGACCTGAACCAACTTCAACTTAAACTTTTGTTAAATTTCTATTTAATTTATCTCATTTTTTATTTAAACCAATGCATGCATGTGTGAATTTAAATTACTATTAACAATAACAAATCTTGTTCATACTTGCAATCTGCCGCAAGCCATGTAGTCTAGGAAAGCGAATGGCTCGGCGCCGGCGCAAAGGATATCGTTCACGCACATAGCAACCAAGTCCTGCCCTAGAGTGTCGTACTTGTGCATTATTTCGGCTATCTGTAACAAGGAAAAAAATCAATAATGTATTGTTTGAAATATCAGAATAAGGCAGTTTTTAAACTTCTGAGCATTTTATGGTCAGCTCTTAGGTACACATTAAATCATAAATTATATCAAAATAGTAAAACTGTGCTAAATTCTGAATTTTTAAATTTTATTACAACGCCATCTATGTTTGAATGCCCGTAAAAAAATAGTTTCTAATTCAAGTTCCCGATTACAATTTGAGGATTTTAGAATACAAATTAGATTCAGCATCCAGAGATTAGTCTTTTAGATATTTTATGTTCAGAATGCTTCAACATGTTTCTACCGTGCACGTGCGAACATAATAATGTCTTTCTTATTACTTACTTTTAGCTTAGTGCCCACACCATCAGTTCCCTGCACTAACACTGGATCCTTCAGGCTAGGGTCCATAGCGGAGAGCTGGAACAACCCACTATAGCACCCCAATCTTCCTAAAACCCCTCGTCTGTGAGTGGCAGTAGCAATGGGTTCTATCTGACGCACGAGGGTGGCGGCCGCATCGATGTCAACCCCACTTTGTAGGTAGGATAGCCCGTTGATTCTATGAGGGAAAATTAAAAGTTTTTGTACATATTTTAAGAGTGATAGATCATTTTTTGTAGTATTTTAAAGTGCTTCCTATATTATGATTATATTATAATTTGTTAAAAAAATACAAATAAAACAGTGAAGCACAGATCAATTCCTGTTTGGACAGATATTAATATACTCTTTTAATATGTGCATTATTAGACGATAAAATGCCCCCCGTCTAGTTACCTAGTTTTTTTTGCCAGCCTGAATAAATGGTTTAAATACTGAACGTAAGCAAGAGGGCACCCCCTGTGGGACCTCGTCTCAGGGCGTATGTTATTGGGAGTTTGAGGAATGATGAGTTTTGATTTAAAGGGGAGTTTTGGGCAATTGTGTCTATACACACACATTTACAGTTCGCAATCTACGCGGGTATATGATCGAGCTACCTTCTGAATTATTTTAGGTCTTAGATACGGTATTAGAAATATAATCACTCAAGCTTTCAATTTTTTCAATTCTGGGCACATTGCTTAGTAGCATGGATTTAGCTTTTTTATTTGTTACGAATAGAGATTATTAATGGACGATTAATTTAATAAGTTTAATGAATATTTTAAAATTTCATTTTATATATGAAGTAGTTAATTTTATTTATATTTATTCATCACTACATAGTATAAAACAAAGTCGCTTTCTCTGTCCCTATATCTCTATGTCCCTATGTATGCTTAAATCTTTAAAACTACGCAACGGATTTTGATGCGGCGATATTTTTTAATAGATAGAGGGATTCAAGAGGAAGGTTTATATGTATAGTACATCAGCATTGTACCCGTGCGGAGCCGGGGCGGGTCGCTAGTAATAAAATAAAATATATTTTTATTTTTATCTCTATCTATTTTTATAACTCATTTTGGTACACAAATCCTAAAAGGCGTATTCAGTGAGAAGAGATTCAGAGAGTAAAAGATTTTCCGTACAACTGTCTTAAGACTTAAGTTTGCTTGGACTTTTTACACTTTCTCAAATTTCTTCGCAGTATTTTCGCTTCATCTTCTGTTCCCTAACCAAGTAAAATAAATAGAATAATAAGGAATTCTAGCAATTTCTGTGCCAGGTTTAGGACATACATGGGTAGTGATTTTATTAATTAGAAATTTTACAATTTTTATAAGGTGATTAGGCAAATATAATTTTCATAAGATGTTATTAAATTTACTGTATTGTTTTATGTTTTGCAAAGTGGACTTCTTCTTCTTACGCAAAAAATATCAGCAAAACGAACTTAAGACTAGGTAAGGTGCCTTTAGGGAAGTCAAATAGCACACATGTTATCCCATGTAGAAGTAATCAAATTTAATTTTAGCTACATACTTATTTCATTAGCGTCGGTAATATTGCAATACCGCGTAAGTGACACTTGCTTATAAGGTGTAATTTCATCCGTCAAGCAATATTTTTTTATTTATGTAGTAAAGGACGAAATATCAATTTGCTACATTGATCTTAAACCTTATTAGCTGTGACGTGGTATTTGCACTATCACAATATGCAACATTGACGTTCAGATTATTCTATTTCAGTAGTCTTGTGTAGTTCGTGAACGATGAACGAATAGGAGCCGTATCTTCGTACTGTACTAGAAGAAACGTTTCCGAACGCTGATTTGTAATCGGTCTAATAGGTCAAATAGCTCTTTTCGTACTTCGTACATTGTAAACCGCGAGATCGTATAAGTGCGAGCGAGAACGAATAATGAAACTGACTGATTGTTTTTGACAAGTACGTCATACAAATTCATTCATAATAATGTATGTAGGCGGTTGATCAGAATGACAGTCCTTGAGTCCTAAGCCTGTTCAAGTATGAAGGAAAGTCAAATATGTTAAATTATTACAATAGTAACCATAATTTGGTCACCGTGGTGATTTGGTGGCTGCTCTGTGGTCCGCAAATACGCTCTAAGTACTTAACAATGTTTCTAGAGAACGTATTTACTCTGTGGTCCGCGCTGTCCTATATGGAAATGCTGACCGAGCGCAAAGACCGAATAGAGCTGTTAGAGCTTATAGAACGAACTAGTTCACTGTCCGAAATGAACTAGTACGGAGCGATCTTGAAAATGACCGAGCAGGCACAAGACTATATTTCAGTACACAATTAAAAAATGAAACTGACATTAAACTACACTTTAGTGAAATTAGACATTAAAGGGAGTCACAACAACTATTAATTATAGAAAACACTTAGTTTAAAAAAGGGTAGTTAGTCAAAATAAGTTCAACAGTACAGCCTAAAATTAGATAAAGACTAACGTATACAGCAATACATTACAGACTAAATCTGATTAAGTCTTTACTATTTTGATTTATTTTTACTTCTTTATTCTAGGCCAAACCAGTTTACTCTAGGTCAAACCTGTTGATTCTAAGAGGTTTAGAATTAATCACCAGTTTCACCTCTTTCACTTTAGACTGGGGCAAATAGTCTAACGTGAAAGAGGTGAAACCCAAATGTCAACAAAATAAACAAGCCAATAAGATGAAATAAAAACTTTATTCCAAAGAAAAGCGATATACAAAAATGAGTTTTATGAAGCTTACCAACATTGTTCCACTACAGAATGAAGGCACAAACAAACAAACAAATGACGTATATTAGGAATGTTATATGTAATAAAGTTATATTATTTATATATAATTCAGGAATGTTGTTTGCAGATGTTTACGATTTCATGCTGAAACAAAATTGTTATTTTAATTATTTCCCATCATGATGGTGAGAAAGTACATTATTTATAGGAAGATAGCGTGAATTTAACATTAAATATTATCTCTTTATGAATTACAAGTTTACGAGTACGAGAATTACTTAGTGACTCTAAGTACATTTGTAAATATTAGAAAAAAACATATCGAGCGATTTAAATGGTAATTGAGCTCAGTGATAGAATGACCGATGTTGATTTATATTACTTATGAAGGGTATAACATAAGGTTTAAAATTCAATATCAATCATGGTGTCACTTTTCTTCATTAGCCCTTTATCCCTCGATACCAAAGTCGCCTGAAACGTGTTACATATGTTTAAGCATCAAGAGTGGACAAAATGGACGTAACACTTTGTTTAAGTGCTTCAGGCATCTGTGTCTAGCATAAAATACTAAACGAAAGAAAATGATATTTCTTCATTTATAAAAAAAACGATTACTCTATTTGCAATATAAATTTGTTTATATTGGGTTAATCATTAATTCATTATCTTCATATAAATAATCGACATAATGCAATAAGTTGTTCATGAGAATGATTACTTACATATAATATGTGATTAATTTTTTTTTTCTTGTTAATTATGATGAATAATGAAATGTTATTGCTTAAAAACTGTTATGAATTTTCATCAATTCATATTTAGTAGCACAATAATTCAGTTCGCTGTTCCATTAGTGTAGGTGCACAATATAGTAATATTAAAATTTATTCAAATACCTTATGGATAGTCAAATGAATTATATTTTTTCTTTACTTCAAAATATTACTTATAATAGGTTTTATTTGATTGTTGTACTAGGATTGTAATTATTTTGTTCGGTAAACTATTAAATATAATATAACATTTGATTCCAATTTACACGTTCAATTATGTTTATTGCTTCGTAAAACGTTTATTTTTAGGTCATCAGTCCATCGTGCAATCGGTCAATGAGGACCTTTTTGCTTCATTGGCTTTTATTCGGTGAAGTAGTAAAAGCCTCTTTGTTTCAATGGCCATCAGTTTTTTGAACGGACCGAATGTAGAATTTGTTTTTATTTATTTGGAAAGATTACTAGCTGAGTTTCGTTCACTATTAGTATTCTCATTAATACCTCGTGGTAAGCTAAAATGCTTAAATATTATTGTAACGAATCGAACATATTTGGAACATTGTTTATTTTAAATTTTATATATTAAGTCATAGTGGAACTACGAGTAGCGCTTTTTATTCCAATAATATATCAGTGCGTAACAATAGGCATGAAGATTAAAAAAAAAAATAGTCCGACAGTTAGATAACTAAAAAAAAAGAGTAAGAACAAACCATAAAGTTTAGGAGAGTCGGGCTTGTGACGTCGCTACTAGGTAGAAGTGACGTTACGCGAAATTAGATCGTGCCGTATCTTCGTCAGTTTATGTTTGAGGAATGACAAAAAAAAAATACTTGTCCCATATTTTATGGTAATCTAACTGACGGACTAAATATATTTTCTTATTTCTCATGCCTATTACGTAGAAGTACAGCGCTGGTACAAAGGGGCACTCACTTGGTGAAGGCCCGATGCCCGATGTCCTTCCTGTAGTGCGCGCCCGGGAAGTCCACCATGGCGGCGGCCGCGGTGGCGGCGGCGGCAGCAGCCCGCAGCGCGCCCGCGCGCGCGCACACGGCCAGCACGCGCCCGCCGCGGGACACCAGCGAGCCGTTGGCGCCGCGCGACACGCCGCTGTGGAACACCACCACGCCCTGCTGCGCCTGCACGCGGCTCAGCCCTGCGCACACACCACCACACACGTGTCAACCCACGTGTACTACAGGCATAGATTCATTGTTCCACACGAGTCTCTTTATTACTCGGTGGTTTATAAGAGCGGCCGCATGATGAACGGCGGTCATATGTGTGTGGAACGATTTTAAAATAATTAAATACACTTTGTTGCAAAATAAAAACATGATTATGATTGACCCTTCCAGCACATTAATATAAAAGACACACATGTGGAACACAAATGTGAAAGAATGGATTAATGAAGTACGATTTATAGCGAAATAAATAAAAAACCTACACAATAAAAAAATATTACAGACGATCGATCTCTTCCAGACAAATAAAGCAAAAAGTAAACGTAGGGATAAAATATATATTTGAAAAGTCAAAATGATTCAATATATGTAATATCAAAACAATAAAAAATCATTACATGCAAAAAGAACTGAATATAATATGGAAAAAGATATTCATCACATCAATATGATATAGTTACCTAATTGAAAAATACCAAAAAAGGCAAGGGCAATGTACTAAAACAGTTAATACAGGACTCTAAGATCACAGCTTAATAGATATTTGTTATACAAGAGTGCAAAGTTGCTTTTTAACCGCATGTTCAATTTTGATGACCGAGCAAGCGAAGAATTCTAAAATTGAATCACGAGCGCAGCAAGTGATTCAAAATTAGAATCCTGAGCGTTAGCGAGGGAATCAAAAGAGCACGAGGTGTAAAATCTTTGCACTCGAGTGCAACGCGTAACTTTTCATTCCACCTCAGCGAGGAAATGCGTACAAAGCAAATTGAAAAAAGAACACCAAGAAGGTTCCGAGTCTGAGTTTTTAACAAATTAAAAAAAAGTTGTATGATATATTCGGCACCATAGAGGTAGCAGTAAATAGGTTTAATGTTTTTTTTAATTCACAAACTTAATGCACACGATGTTCTAAATTCAATTTACTTTATCCTCTAGAGAATAAAAACGGCTTTTCCACTCAGATATTGAAGATTAAAAATACTCTTTCCGAGATGGTGGGATGAAAAGTATATTTTGCTACACACCGCTAATCACACATCCCTTGGTGGATGTTTCTGGGTAGCCCTTGGAAGCGATGACGACCGCCACGGCAGACAGCTTGGTGTTCCACATCACTTGTATTTGTTTCAGGGTACCCTCCACACACGCCTAAAACAGAAACATATACCATTTAATATATCAAAAATAAATATTCATACTAATATATTAAGTCAAAGGGTTTATTTGCTTATCTCTCCTATATTTCAGTGTCAGATTGATATATGTTTCATTGGCGTGTGTTCAGTGGTGAACATATTCAAATAGATATTTTCAATAAAATTGAAAGTAAAATATAAACAAATTTATTAAGAGACTAGCTGACCCGGCAGACTTCGTACTGCCTCAATCGATACATACCCTACACTACCCCTACCCTACACTACCCCTACGCTACACTACCCCTACCCTACACTACCCCTACCCTACACTACCCCTATCCTACACTACCCTACCCTACACTACCCCTACCCGACACTACCCCTACCCTACACTACCCCTACCCTACACTACCCCTACCCTACCCCTACCCTACACCTACCTCTAATCCACCCCTAACTTTGTCTGAAAAATAAAAATAAAAATTTAGGGGTGGACTACCCCTAACATTTAGGGGGATGAAAAATAGATGTTGGCCGATTCTCATAGATACCGGATAAGCACAAAAAATTTCATCAAAATCGGTTAAGCCGTTTCGGAGGAGTATGGCAACGAAAACTGTGACACGAGAATTTTATATATTAGATAGAGAAATCCGAGTGTTAGGGTGCAAAATTATAAGAGACTTAAGTCCAACCTTATACATAATAATTTTATTTTTTATTTCCTCACCATAATACAAGTTGTTACAATTAAGTGTGAACAGGTTTACATTTGTCATTATACATATATTATAGGAGACTGGTGCCTGGGCTAAGCTCGAAGCCTGTGTGTTTCAAGACGCCAGGATCCCACTTTTAAGTTTTATACATTTTATATTAGAAACTTGGGCCTTTCTATTGTTTTTTAAGCAAATTTCGTATTTGTGTTAAAAGTATGAGGTGTGTGTGTAAGTGAGTAGAGAGGTGAGTGTGTGCGTGTTTCAAAACTCGCCATCTCTTCATAATAATTCAAGAATCTACCTTCATAATCTTGTACAGGTCCGACTCTAGCAGCGTCATCAGCACCTGTGTCTCCGGATCACCGAAGCGACAGTTGAACTCCAACGTCATCGGACCTGACTTGGTCACCATCATACCGGCGTAAAGGACACCTGAAAAGAAACCAAATACATTTTCAACACATTATCTATACCAACCTTTTTTTTACTTTTACTTTATCGCCCCGTTTACGTCGACTGCTGAACATTGCCTTCCTCTTGAACAGACCTTGACAAGCCAGGGTCGTTGAGGGATATAGGATAGGGATAAGTTCTGCAGCATATGCTGTAAAAACAATTAGACGACTCACTGATGTTGATACGGCTAGAATAGTTTATTTCAGTTACTTTCACAGCATAATGTCGTACGGGATTCTTCTTTGGGGTAGCTCCGCGGATATTAACAGCATTTTTATTTTGCAAAAGAGAGCCGTGAGGGCTATTTATAAGCTTGGTCCCCGTGAGAGCTTGAAAGAAAAATTTAAAGAAATAAATATTCTAACCGTTGCATCGCAATATATTTTCGAAAATTTATTATATGTACATAAAAATATTGATTTATTTAGTAAAAAAAGTGATACACACAACATTAATACTAGATATAAGAATAATCTTGTGCTACATGCTAGTCGTCTCCGCAAAATAAGTAACTCTTTTATGGGGCTGTGTATACGGTTCTACAACAAACTTCCTCATAATATAAGAGTATTGTCAATAAATAAATTTAAAACAACTATAAAAGCCAAATTGTGTAGCAGGGCTTATTATAAAATATCTGATTATATTAGTGACAAAAATGCTTGGGATTGAGTCGCTCCAATTACAATGTAAAATAGAAAATTATGTATAAATTTAATAAAATATTATTATAAAAAAGAGGGTTCTACTGAGTTTTTTGGCAGTGTTTCTCAGTAGTCTCCACGTCACGCACTGCACGGTAGGGGAAAAAATATGACGATTCCAAATAAATGTAACCATTTTTACGGAATAAATGATATTTGACTTTGACTTTGACTTTGCCGTAATCTTGACGCTTGGGAGGCGGATTGGTGATCGCAGTAAGATGAGAGCGTCTTTGAGCTGATAGGTCCACGCATCTTACAGCACCCATGCGAAGATATATGGCAGTCTATTCTAAGCCGGACTAATATATCAAGTTACGAGACGTTTGCTGCTTCATTGTGCTATGTAGAGTCAGTAGCTCCAGTTTAAAAACTAAAAATCTTAGCAACGTATGCAAGATGGCACCCCCTGTGGGACTTGGGTCTTCAGGTCGGTCACTGCCAATTTTAGGTTACTTTTGGGCAAAGTAGAGAGACATCGCTTTACTATACAGTCAACGGGCCTCTTGGACTTTGGGTCTACAAGGGCATCAGACCGTTCTTTGCAAGTAATGATCGGGAGGGCAAGGAGAGGCTATTCGAAGCTTTTTCCTGCATTTTTCTTTTTTGGAATATTCAAGTCAAGTCTCCTGTGGACCCCTGGGGGTCTATCAAGACCACTTTGGGAATTACTGATGTAGAAGCACCTTATAGTAGAAGATAGTTTCGTTAAATACTTTTATGAGACTTAATTTTAATATTTTTTTGGGATTATGGAAATAATTCTTTCTGTCACAGGGGACTTCACATAAATCAGGGACATAAAATACATCCAGACTCAGAACAACTATCCGTGGTTCCCACAGATAATTGTCACAGGTGGGAATCGAACCCAGAACGCCAGATTTTACTAGCAACCACCGTAATCATGGAGCCACCAGTCATAAATAGTAAGCAATGGACGTATGCAAGTAATATAAATAAAATAATTTCATTTATTTTTTGAGTATAGTCCAAAACCTCAACATAAAAATCATAGTTTGGATACAGAAAATAGGTGTCAAAGGACAGCAGAATCCAACATTATAAAATACTGGCCGTAAAGATAAAAGTAGGTATGATGTAATCAGTTAATCACCTACTTTTTATAACCAACTTATTCTTTTAAACACCTAATTAATTACATAACGCCTTGGTAACTGCAAAACTGAACAAACAAACAAACGCAATAACGAAAACAATTGCCATCGAAAAACCGTTAAATAAAAATCATCTTTATTCCAATAACAATAAATGTGATTATCGTATGAGTTTTTTTGATATTGTTTATTACGTACCTACTTGAAATCCTGTTTATTGGTCTTTATCTAATGTCAACAATTGCGAGTATGTAGTTAATAACAATGACAGGTCAAGTGCCATTGACATACGTAATACTGTGGATAGGTTAATTCGTGACGTAAAATGGCAGATAGTTGGGTATACGGCAATCTGTGCAATCTTAAGCTAAATATTACTGTTTTGTGGTAAACAATAGCTTGTATTGCGATAGAAGTCATCTTTAATAATAAAACTTTTTTTTTGGATGGACATACGGAGGTAGATGCGAGACTTTTGCTACTTCACCGGACATAAAGACGAGCACAGCAACCTGCGCAAGAGGGTAGGTACCCCCTGTGGAGCTTGACCTCGGCTCAGGGCGGTCGCTGGCCATGAGATTGAGGGATTATTACATTTAGTATTTAAGGGGAGTTTTGTGCAACTGTCGCTTTACTTTACAGTTCGCGGGCCTCTCGGAATTTGGATCTACGAGGGCATCAGATGGTACTTTGCACTTTGAAACTAAGGATCAGGAGGACAAGGGGGGAAGTAATAATAATAAGTAGTAATAATTTAATTGTGTTCGAATTTCCACCATTGGTCTAGTTTTTTTTAATATACCAAATAAGTAAGGTCAAGGCAAGACAAAAGGAGTCTTTAGGGGAGGTTTACGAACCGCTATGATCTACAGATTGATGATGTGCTCAGATATCAGAGTAACGAAATGATGGTTGCCACCTAATTAGGGTTCCGTACCCATAGGGTAAAAAAGGGACTCTGTTACTAAGACTACCTGTCGGTCTGACTTTCACCATTAATAGTGAGAGCTAGACAATTGAAATTTTTACAGATGATGTACCTATGTCTATCGAAAGGGGCTTCCATTCAACAAACGAGTTTTTTTTTTCGCTGTCACGAAACCTTTCGTGCGTTAGCCATCCTTAGTTCGACTTGCTCTTAGCCAATTTTTTTTATTGGAGATGAACATTTTCTGCAATGTACACTAAAAGTGCTTTTTAGGATAAAAATCATATCTATCTTAAATTATTGTTCAAAATATCAAAAATATTATCAATTTATGGTCGTTTTTGTTGTTATTTCTTTAGTACACATCTATACGGGGTAGCGATATTTTTATTCTCTAATCTTAAAAACGTCGTTACCCCGTCTTTTAATTTCTCTAACAGTTCGGAAACCGCGGTAAATCATAAAATGCCACGAACCACGAAAATAGGTTATCTATAATCACAAATTGATAGTCTAATGACCTAGTAGGTATCTACAATATATGTAGTTACGCTAACATTATTATCAATAGGCGAGGATAAAACTTAAGTACTAAAGTCTGCAAATTCATTAGGACTTAAAACAAAATAATATTAATAGATTATTTGCGTGTCTATAAAAAGGGAATACACATGATGTTTCCTTGTGTGGTACAACATAATACTGCGGTCACCAACCCGCGCCTGCCAAGCGTGGTGACTATGGCAACTACCCTCTCTCGGGAGGAGGCCCATGTTTAGCAGTGGACGTTATACGGGCTGCTGGAACGTGCACGAATAATATGGGATCAACCATATTATGACGGTTAAGCCACAAATTTTGTTAACTTTAATAAACTTATTTTATAAACAGACTTACTTTTCCATGAATTTCATGGAATTTTATACCGATAATTGATTTATTCGTTATACCTATTTACCGGCGTGAAAAGAAGAAATATTATAATCTTTAGAGAGAATTATTGAAATACGTTATGCCTTAAATTTAAACTTAAAGATCCTCCCTTTGCAAAGAACCATCCGATGCCCTCGTAGACCCTTCCGAGAGGACCGCAAACTGTAAAGTACAACAACAGTTGCACAAAACCAGTTGCAAAAAAAAATGTCATAATCCCTCAATCTCATCGCTAGCGACCGCCCTGAGCCGAGGTCCAAGCCCCACAGGGGGCGCCCTCTTGCGCAGATTGCTTAGTTTGTAGTTTTTTAAACCATTTATTAAGGCTGGAGCTCTGCTCGCCTTTATGCCCGGTGAAGTAGCAAAAGCCTCGTGGCTATCGAGTCCGAAAAAAAAAACTTAGCTTTGAGCATTCACTTCAATAATTAGTCTCTCGCTGTTCTGATTCCCAAGTCAAGGATATTTTCTTATACAGTTGATTTTCAATCTAAAAATAATTATATTAGGATTTACTTTGCTCTATTTGGACGCTTAACAAAACTACTAAATCGTTTATCTAACATCTACATCAAAATATTTCTAATCTATTAACAAAATTTCAAATTCCCGTAAGTGTGCATTAAACACAAAAAAACGTAATCTACATATTAATTCAATATTAAACAAATTAAAAAAAACTTTGACTATTAGGAGGCAGCGTTATGTAGGTATACAGGGTGTCCCAAAAGGTTAAGTAGCTGGGAAAGGGGGTGACAGGGGTGGACACAATGGTCACTAGAAAAATAAAAAATAAATCCGCTCTGGGTATTTAAAAAAAAATGGCATTTTTTTAAAAACTTAAAATTTTACACCTTGTTATTTTTGATGTTGATGTTGATGACTATGTTATTGAAGATTACATAACAGCATTTTTTTTAAATACAGTCATATTTGTAGGTACAGTTAGCACAAGGTGTAAAATTTTTAGTCTTTTAAAAAATGCCATTTATTTTTTTAAACACCCAGAGGGAATTTTTTATATTTTTCTGGTGACCCTTGTGACCATCCCTATCACCCCCCTTCCCAGCTACGTAATCTTTTGGGACACCCTGTATAGATAAGACTGACAATCTGCTACTCAGTCGAAACCAGACAGGAATACTAGTGTTGCACCAAGAGGCGTGACATATTTACGATTTGAGATGTTTATATTATAATATGGGCGGTCGTTAAGACTGCCTCTAACTGCATCAACCTTTGATAAGCTAAGTGGCACGTGGATATTACTAGATTGTTACAAAGAAGAATCTAGAACTTGCATCACACACAAATATATTAAAGTAATATGCTTGTATTATAGACCTAGCTATTGCGTGCAGTTTCACACAAGTAAGGGGAAAAACGGGCTTTCTGTAGGAATCATCATAAAATTTTCGTACATAGTAATGTCAATAATATGGCAAATAGTAATGGAATTCACGCGAAGAAAATTAACATCGAACCTTATTAATTGTACCGATAGCAATTATTACATATAAATCGACGGATAAAAGACTAATTGAGCTATGCGACACCATGAGTGTTATGTAATTTTAGACTTAATGCAGGGCTTACATAAAATATATAATTCAATACCGCCCATGGTGTCATTTAGCTCAATTATCCTATTACCCATCGAAATAATGTTATTCAGTGGATTCTTGGTAGCCACTAAAATAACACTAAAAGTCGTCCACTTAGGTAGCTAGTGAAAGGTTGCAGGTTAGCTAGGGTAGGATTCTCGCCGGCGAGGACCGCGTTGCGCCCCTACCCCTGCCCTGTAATTGAGCGCCTGTAGTCGGTGCCTGTGATCATATCCTCTTTATATCTACCTTTTTTTACTTCAGTGGCACCCTGGGTCGTGGTCCTAAACCCCATAAGGGTGCCCTCAGGTGTGTGCCACTTAGATATAATGTGACCACTTGCAATTTGGATGCGGTTTTAATTTCTTCTTATAATAATAATGATTGGTTAATTGCAAAAAATGCCATAGGACAGACGGACGGACTACGCAATCTGTAGATTTGCTATTGCCTACCTACTACTGTAAGTTACCTAGTCGGATATTTTATAGAGTAAGAATTATCTGTTAGTTATAGGATTGTTTTTTTTTTTAATTAATTTATCTTCTTACATTGTAATTCTGACAAGTGCAAGTGTATGTTAATACCTAAGTGCTGAATAAAATTCATTATTTCATTATTATTTCATTATAATAAAAAGCCAATAGGACGGTGCTTATAGTTTAGTGAGACGTTTCGCTTAATTTGCTTTTTTTAGTTTTTATGATCAAATAATGAATACTACATTTGAAGCGGCCGTAGCCCAATGGCTAGGGCGTCGGACTTGTGATCATGTGGTCGCCGGTTCGATCACTACCCATTGCACTACTGACGTTAACGCACTCGTAACACAAGCATTTTAGCTTAGCCCTCATGGCTTAATAAGAATACTAGAAGACTGCAAAACTCTGCTAGTAATCATTAAAAAGAAAACTAATTTACTATGTGAGATAATAAACTAAATTAAATTCACGGAAAATCAGGAATTATCACACCTCAAAATAAAAATTGAAATCCGATAACAGACTTAAATTTTGGCTAGATTCCGATATAATTTGAAGGGTACACCGCGCGCGGGAATCAAGTTTATGAATATAAGAGTAAGTGATCGCTGGTAGGCCCTCCAAGCGCTGAATCACAAGGCGAGAATCCCTATCCCTAGCTAATTAAGCATGTTTGTGTAATAACAAAAAGTATCTACAACTTACCAACATATTTAATACCCTCAGCCTTCAACCCATCCACGGCTCTCTGCAACACCTGGTCCTTAACATCCAGCAGCTGGTCGGGAGTGATGAGAGGACATGGACAGTAGGCACCCATGCCCCCTGTGTTGGGGCCCGTGTCTCCGTCCCCGACGCGCTTGTGGTCTTGAGCGGGGGGCATCATGGATACAGTCTCTCCGTCGGTGAATGCAAGGATCTAGAAATGAATGTTTTATATTAAGTGTTAGATAAAAAAAATGTTATTTGTAGATTTGTTATTCATTTGCAATTCCAGATAAAAATAAAACATTATTTTGGAGTCGAGTGAATGTTGGAATGATAGTTATTTAACCTATTTACCAAAATACTTATTTTAAACTTCCTGACCCTGTGGGAACTTTATAACTAAATATAGCCTATGTTATTTTTAAATCGGCCCAGTAATTTCAGAGTTTATTCAATGCAAACTAAAGATAAGTAACTTAAATAAACTTTACACGGGGATTACACCTTAAATATATTCAAAGCTGCCAGCATTTTTGAACGATGCCCACTACGAAATAATGGGCAGCATTCGATTTCGAATAGTTAGTAATTTATTAGTTAGGTTTAACTATAGGTTACATTTATTATAATATTATAAAGCTTCAGAGTTTGTTTGAACGCGCTAATCTCAAGAACTACTGGTCCGATTTCAAAAAATCTTTAATTGTTGGATAGTCCATTTATCGAAGAAGGTTATAGGCTATATTTTATTACGAAGTTCCCACGGGCACGGGAGCTACGCGGGTGAAACCGCGCGCGGGTAGCTAGTTTATTATATCGAGATTTTTGCATGTAGTTACATAGTAGCATACTTATGTATCATGTCATATTGAGTATGATAAACTATAATCGTATGCCATAAGAATTGTAAAAGGTAGTTTCTGAGTAGATAGGAACGTATATTTTAATAGTCCGTGTGGGTTTCCGGCTTAGACCACCCCATATCTTTCTATTAGTATCGTAAGTGGCGACTATGGGACATACACCTGATAGGCAGCAGCATCTATCACCTCAAAGATACTTCCATCATACTGCGATTACAATCCACCTGCCAAGCGTGGTGATAACGGCAATATTCTTCTACGACCTTGGTTTGCCATTCTCTTTACGAGTAGGCCTTTTTTTTTCTTTTTGTCCGCGTGGAAATGCATTGACGCATTCCCACCGCCGCTGCAGCGTATTCGCGCGCTGGCGGTGGGATATGTGGGACTCGCCCTCTCCATAGCGTGGTATGCTAAACTCATACCACGAGGAGAGGACCCTACCAACCACTAAAACCTCCCAGACACTCCTTCGATCCGCCGTTGGTGGGGGCCGGGTACGCATGAGCAATCCGGCCCCCCGACGGCACCCACGGCCAATATGGTACCGCGAGATCTCCAGGGCCACACTTACAGTGGCCCATTTGCCCAATTATAGGGACGCCCGGAGTGTAGAGGCGTCCCTACTCCTCATAGGTCAGCCACGAAGGGAGCGGGGCCCATGTCCCCCACTCCCCGAGGCGGAGCCTAGGCGGCGGGTTTCAGCCCGCCGCCGACGGCCAACACGCCGTCTGCGAAGCGGGTGGGCGGAGGGATCTACTTCCCTCTCTCGCTCCGCGGCCTCCTTCTGTGACATTACTTGTTTACAGAAGGAGGCAACCGCCTCCCACGACCTCTCGCTTTGGACCATATTCGAAATGATGGTCGGCAGCGAGAGGTCGTCTCCCACCACGCCAACGAGCTCCTCCCGCTCGTTGGCCCACGCCGGACACTCCACCACCGTGTGCTGTGCCGTATCGTCGGCACAGTCACAGTGGTGACAGCGAGTGTCCGGCTCTCTCTGCGCCACGCTGCACAGGTAGTGGCCGAAGCAGCCATGGCCTGTTACTACCTGTGCAACGTGGTAGGTGACGTCGCCGTGACGGCGACCGGCCCACTTTTTTAGATGGGGCCGAATCTTTACGAGTGGCCTATATTCAGCAGTGTAAGAAAAGAAGCTAACAAAATAATGGTTCCTAAAACAACCGATTTTCGAATTTAACTACTGTGTTCTATTTTCCTTCTTGGGGAGGAGGCCTTTATTGGACATCAGTAGCAGTGGACGTCATACGGGCTGATGATGATGATGAAATAAAAAAAAGTCCCATTACGTAATATTGTCATAAAGTATGACGACTATTACAATATAATTTACAGACACAAACATGTTTGTTTTTTTCATCGATCTTAAAGCTTATCAACGAATAACATTGCTAATTATATACTCCACGATTCATTATCAGAACCGTTGGGGTTCCAGATAATAATTAATGGTATACATAATTAGTTTATAAAAAAATATGTCTTCGACTGACCTATGAGTTATTATCACAGAAGTTAAAATTCATTGTTACACATATAATACTAATTAATTTCATACCATTATTTTATAACTCAAGTAGATTATTATTTTTATTCTATGAATGAATCTAGCATACCATGATCAGTTTTTAAAATATGTAAAAAAAAATAGTTATAAGTGCCACACTACTTAAAAAAAAGGATTCCTCTGAGTTTTTTACCAGTTTTTCTCAGAGTTGCGACGTCCAGAACTTGTGGTACAGAAACAAAAAAGAGACGCATCTTGAGAAAATGATTTAAAATATTTCAAACGTGTCTATATGAATAAATAATATTTTGACTTTTTGACTTATGACTACGGCCCAAGGTGCCACTTATTTAAAGTCAGATTTATGAACATAGGAGGAAGTGATTGGTGGCACGGCCTACATGTACTGGATCACAGGGCAGGTGGCAGGTGCGCAACGCAGTCCTCGCCGGCGAGAATCCTATCCTAGCTAATTTAGCATTTTTTTTTTTGTAATAAGATTTGCGTAGTTACTAGTTACTTACTTTATCAATTTGTTACACTTCGTCGGTGATACTGCAATACCGTATATGTAAGGATAGCTAATAAGGTTGAAAATCAAATGTAGTAAATTGACTCTTTACTTGACATCACCTATAAAGAAAATATGTCTTGACAGACGAAACTACACCTTATTAGCATTTGCCACTTACGCGATATTACAGTATCACCGACGATTTGATATTTAACCTGAGTCGCGGGTTAAATACTTATCACTTCTTGCTTCCAATAAACAAATATAAATATCGATTGAAAAAATAAAAAAGGTTGGAAAACTAACAATACATTTGCACCTGGAGTATAAAACAAGACTTACCGAAACCTCTTCTCCTTCCAACAACTCTTCGACGACGACAGTGGAGCCAGCTGTTCCATACTTGGCATCGGTAAGAATGTCGTCTACAGCCTGACAGGCCTCCTCCTTGGTGGATGCTACCACCACACCCTTGCCGGCTGCGAGCCCTGACGCTTTTACCACCAGCGCTGGGAATGGGGCGCTAAAATGAAGAATTAATAAGTTAAGTAGGATAGAGAAACCTTGTTCGGCATAATATATTGGTTTCTTTTTTTATAAAATAGAAGTGCTTTTTGTTTTTACTTTATGTTTATTATGAATGTGTAGTGGCACTTATAACAAAAATACTGTTTAAATAAAATTGGGTCTGTTTGTTCCGGCTAATGTCCGTAACGGCTGGACCGATTCTTTTTTTTTATATAAGTTACTAGCAGAGTTTTTCAGTCTACTAGTATTCTTGTTAACCCCTCGTGCTAAGCTAAAATGCTTGTGTTACGAGTGGGTTCACGTCGGTAGTGCAGTAGTGGGTGGGGTTTGAACCGGCGACCTCAAGATCACAAGTCCGACGCCCTAGCCATTGAGCTAATGGGTTCTAATGGGACATTCCCTTTGGTAGGTAGCTTTTTTATAAGGTACAATATGAGATTTCATTTCATTTTGTCTGTCTGTTTGTCCATGTATTCCTCCTAATCTAAAATGGTAGTACCGGTTAGGCGGGACTTTCATTGTTTGTTAGTTTATAAAATCCTTATTTTACGAAAGAAGTCGCAGGAAGCAGCTACTTGCTTAAATATTAGTAGATTTAAATTTCATCAATATTTTTAATCTATATTATAATATTATAAAGCTGCAGAGTTTGTTTGTTTGTTTGAACGCGCTAATCTCAGGAACTTCTGGTCCGATTTCAAAAATTCTTTCAGTGTTGGAGAGTCCATTTATCGAGGAAGGTTATAGGCTATATTTTATTTTCAAAAAAGTTAGGTATCCGTAAGAAAATTGCGATTTTGTAACCCAAGGTGTAAAAGCGAAAACCTATTTATACGTGCGCTGCAAAAACTATTGACAATAGAACAAAATGATGTACTACGGGTTTGTAGGAAGATCTACAAAAAAGTCCGCGAGAGCATATATCTAACTATCATAGTTTAGTCACAATAACCGCTTTTATGTTCATAAAAAAATATTAAATCGTCTGAAGAAAGAAACTACGTTAAATGTATATCGTAATATAGAAAGCACCTTTGAAGCGCGATCAGATAGGACCAACCCATTAATCCTTATCCAATTAAGCATAATGGCATATCCAATCAAGCGTATTTATGTAGAAGTAAAATACTTTTTGTTATATTCCAATCAGACATTTCGTTGAGAAATTATCACGAGTATAAAAACGCAAGGAATTGGTACCTTATCATTAGTAATTTGCCATAATATGTAGATAAAGCTGAAGAGTTTGTTTGCTTGAACGCGGTAATCCCAGCAACTACTGGTCCGATTTGAAAAATTATTTCAATGTTAGATAGCCCATTTATCGAGGAAGGTTATAAGCTATATTTTATTATAAAGTTTCTACGGCAACGAGAGTTACGCGGGTGAAACCGCGCGCCGAAAGCTAGTAATATTATAAACGCGATAGTTAGTGTGTATATGTGAATGGATGGAAGTTTGTTACTTTTACACGCAAAAACTACAGAACGGATTTGGCTGATTTGCATGGGGATAGTTTATACCTAAGCTGGATTAACATATAAGGTACAAAACATCACGCTCCGACCCACTGGAGGCGATTAACACGTCTACTCCCAGTTAACTTCGTAAACTTATCCAAGGTCACAAGGAGTATAAAAATATACTTTTAATTGTACAGACATTGGTCCACTTTGGACATCGTAGTAAGTGATGATACATTACAATAGGTATGGATGTCATTCTGTCCCACGTTTACTAAGTACCTTTCGTCCCTATCCTCGTCCGTTTTCACTAATTCCATCCCTCATTGAAGCCCTTTTGTCGTAATATACGGTACCAAAGGTCAAGTCTATATTTGGTACCAAATTTTATCAAAATTGGTTTAGTGGTTTAGGCGTCAAAGCATAATAGACAGACAGCAGGAGGCTTAAATCTCTTCGCTACTCAGAGTTTACTTCTAAGTATTAGGTTTGTCTAACTTCAATAACGCGTTACAATAATAGACCTACAGTGATTAAGACATTTTTTTCGAAGTGATATCATGAAGTCATCAGGTTTTTTTTTAATTTGTAATCATCGTCATCGTCAGCCCATATAACGTCCACTGCTGAACATGGGCCTCCTCCCGAGGGAGGGTATTTGCTATAGTCACCACGCTTGGCAGGCGGGTTTTTGACCGCAGTAATATGTTGTATCTACAACACAAGGAAACGCTGCTGCCCGTTCCATGATATACGATTTCCTGTCCAGCGTGGGGATCGAACCCACGACCTCCGAGATTTAAAGCGAGGCAAATACCGCTACGCTACGGAGGTTGTCATATACAACGACTTTCGATACAGGGCCTGTGTAAGACTGGCTATGCTTCTGCCTACAATCCACTATACTGATAAAATCTAGGTTTCAACCAGTTATATCTCGATCTAGCAGACCTTACTTAATGACATGTCAACATTAATTACAACATACATGGCACAAGAAAGAACATAATATTAATAGCACAGAGAAATATCTTTGTTTACACAGCATTATCAACATTGAACCGGACCGAATTTTAATAATTTTCACCAGTTGACTTACAAAGTCATTATAATTATAAATTACTAGCTTCCTGCGCGCGGTTTCACCCGCGTAACTCCCGCTGCCGTGGGAACTTCATAATTAAATATGACCTATGTCACTCAGGGTGAATGTAGTTTCCAATGGTGAAAGCATTTTTGAAATTGGCACAGTAGTTTTTGAGTTTATTCATTACAAACATACACACAAAAATACAAATCTTTCCTCTTTATAATATTAGTATAGATGGTGATATATATAAACAAGCGTAACTCCCGTTCCCGTAGGAACATCATAATGAAATATTAGCCTAGTGTTAGACAGCTCATCTTTCAGTTTTAGATTGCTCATCTATCGAGGAATGCCTTCCTCGATAAAAGAGCAATCTAAAACTGAAAGATTTAATCAAATCAGTGAAATAAGCGCATTCAAGTAAACAAACAAACTCATTTATAGGTATATATTAGTATATAGAAAATAAACAGGTGTACAAATAGATGGGACTGAACAATGTTTGCAAGAACAATACTTGGCTTTAAGTATTCACGAGTAAGTAATGTCTCACTGTTGTGATCAATATTGCTATGATAATAGAAATCATCAATAAAAAAAAATAAAAATAAAATGTTCCTGTTCCTACAGGAGTAAGGTGTGTTTTCAAGGAAGCGGATACGAGACGACGACGACGAATAAAATATGTGTTTCATCATCATCAGCCCGTATAACGTCCACTGCTGAACATGGGCCTCCTCCCGAGGGAGGGCATTGCCATAGTCACCACGCTTGGCAGGCGGGTTGGTGACCGCAGTATCATGTTGTAACACACAAGGTAACGCTGCTGCCCGTTCCTTGATAAACGATTATTATAAATGATGTTACTTGTTAGACAGGTATCACTGTGTCGAAATGACTAAAATTGAAAATAATGACAAAATTACAAGCAGATCAAGTTTCAAACTAAATAAATTTGGTGTCCCTCAAGGGAGCGTACTGGGACCCTTTTTTATTTCTAATGTACATTAATGACCTACCGAATATTACTCACCACAAAACAATTTTATTCGCAGATGACACGACACTCATTATCAGGTGTGAAAATAAGGACACATATGAGACTGACATAAATTTGACGCTTAATAAGACAATTGAATGGCTAAGTAATAATAATTTAAAAATTAATGTGACTAAAACACAAATGATACAGTTCCAAAATTATAGAAGACAACATATTGATTTAAATGTAACTTATAAGAACACTAAAATAGAAGAGGTAAGCACTGCTAAATTTTTGGGGCTGATGCTTGATAAGCACTGCAACTGGAAGGAGCATGTAGAATATGTCTGCAATAAACTTGATCGATTCGTATATGCTATTAAACGTTTACGACAGACAGTGTCAACGGAAGCGGCACTTAGTGCGTACCACGGATACGTATCCTCGGTGCTCTCTTATGGTCTTATGATGTGGGGTAACTCGGTTGAGATTGAAAAAGTATTTCGGGTACAAAAGAAATACGTGAGAGCAATATGTGGAGCCTGGTCTACAGACAGTTGTAGACCAATATTTACAAAGTTCCATATTTTACCACTGGTTTGCATGTACATTAGAGAACTATGTGTCTTTGTCATCCACAATTCTTTAGTAAATATTCTGAAAATATGGGTAGAAATAATAGATATAAATTTAAGCTTCTCCGACCTAGGTGTCGTTTGGTTATTTATGAGAAGAATGTCTATGTGAAGGCGATAGATGTATATAATAAGTTACCAGATAATTTCAAAGAATTAAGACTTACTCTGTTTAGGAAAAAACTTACAGCGTGGCTGTGGGTAGGTAGTTGAGGCAAGCTGAAAAGTTGTCATACACTTCTCCTGCTATACCCCAACACGGAACTGCAGACCTGGCTGGTGGGTAGCGGGGCTAACTCGAACCTTAACTTTTTTTTTCAAAAAATATATTTTAGGCTAAGGCATTTCTTTTCAAAAATCTTAATTTTTAGTTATAAATTATACTCTTTTAAAATTTCATATTGCCTCAATACATGTTTATATATTTTTGCAAAATATGTTTGCATGCGTCTGGCAATGTTAAAATCCCGACAAAATGGTCTGGCTTATTATTTTTTAAATTCTTTAAACATTAAACTACAACATATGAAAATTTCATACTAGCTCGAATATATTTTTAATATAGTAGAACATTCAAACAAAATTAGGGGCCTTAGCCCCGCTATTTACCAGCCTGGTCTGCAGTTCCGTGTTGGGGTATAACAGGAGAGGTATGTGACAAGTTTTCAACTGGCCTCAAATACCTACCCAAAAATTGGTACCAGCTCTCCTACTATAAATTCTGATATATATTTAAACTATAATTACTTACTTATTAATAAACTCCTTAGCTGCCGCAGCGTCGGTGAAGGACTTATGTCTAGCCGTTGGTATCTGGTACTTGTTCATGAAACTCTTTGACCAATCCTTGTCGGCTTCGATTTGGGCTCCTGCCTTTGTAGGTCCGAAGCAAGGGATCCCTAAGGGTGTGAGACCATCCACAATGCCATTGGCGAGAGGGTCTTCGGGTCCGATGACAACTAAGTTTATCTCGTGTTCCTTGCACCATTTTGCAATTGCCTGTGAAAATTTATTTCATATATAATAACACTACTAACAATTAAGGCGCGGTGAATAGACGACTTTTACGTATTAGTTTTGTCACTGTTGCTCCGCGTAGAAATGAAAGAGAAGCGAAGAGACGCCGCGATGGCGCAACGTTTCGTTCGACTCGTTCGAGTTATTTAATACATTAATCCTTGCAAATATCTTATTCCAATCGATAAATAAAAACAACAGTTCCCTTTAATTAATATTATCAAGATTTGTTTATAAATAATACAGTTACAATTGCTACAATTTCAATTTAAATGGTTATTTTATGGTTTTTTTTTTTATCGAGAAAATTTTCCGAATACGTGTTTTGAACACAATGGTTCCCCCATAAATATGATCAAGATTAACATATATTTTTTAGCTGCTCTAAAATGTAAACATTTGGCTAAAAAACTGTTTTGTGAAGCCTATTTTGACTAAGCGCCTTAATTGATTCCAAGCAATTTTGGGTTGCATGATTCAATCCTTATACAATATTCTAAACTTATGACATACAGGTCACAATCAAGAAACTTTTGGATCAGGATATGGATAACTTATCAACTGATCAATATGAAAAAATTTGAACTGTCTGTTAGATTTTGGATTAAAAGTAAATTATCCTAGACACAGATTTACTTGAAGATGGTAGCCAAATCTTTAATCGAATTGTAAATTGATATCTATAAATTAAAATAATTAAGTTAAGTATACATATATATGTATACTATAATTCGAGAGGACTGGTTCGAGGTGGCGCGGGAAAAGAATTCATGGAAGAATTTGGGAGATGCCTTTGCCCAGGAATGCGACAGTATGGATTGGAAAAATAATACTATAATTCTTCCATGAATTCTAAAATTCTAAACCTTTTGATAAGTTACTAAAAAATTGCAAATTGGATGCCATTTCTTATGAATGGGACCCTATAACATTTAAAAATCTCTGTACGAGAACAGATACACGTATTCAGTAAGAGCGAATATATCTTCTGTATTTTCATACCTTGTCAATAAAGTAATTTGTTTACAATAAACTCTCACTTATCAAAAAGATTAAATAAGTACCTATCTCTCCGTTTAAATTATGGGTTTGCACCAGACAGACACGTGTCGCCACATGCCCGCAAAAGATAATATGAGACTAATTAAGACGTCTTATACCCCACTGTCACTTATTACGCGTTATCTAATATGAATTTAAGACCGTGCAATTTAGTAGCTGACACAATTTTGTAGGTATGCATCGATCATTCGACATACAAGGACCACACACTCTGAAAGCATATAGGTAGATACTTCTATACTGTTCCCTTTTTTTTCGGACGGACATTATGTAGATAGCCAGGATGCTTTTCTTCTCTTTTTTTCTACTTCATCGGATAAAAAGGCTAACAGAGCTCCAGCCTTAATAAATGATGCAACCTGCACAAAAGGGCGCCCCCTGTGGGACTAGGACTTCGGCTCGGGCGGTCGCTGGCGAATTGAGGAATGATGACTTTAGATTGTTTGTCGAATTTTGTGTCTGTCGCTCTACTTTACAGTTTGCAGGCCTCTCGACGTCGGGTCTACGAGGGCATCGGAAGGTTCTTTGCAAACTAAGGGTCGGGAGGGACAATTCATAAAGCTGAACAGTTTGTTTGTTAATCTCAGAAACTACTGGTCCGATTTGAAAAATTCTTTTAGTGTTAGATAGCCCATTAATCGGGGAAGACTATAGGCTGTATTTAATGATAAAGTTCCTACGGGAACGAGAGTTATGCTAGTGAAACCGCGCGTGGGAAGCTAGTCTATACTAATAGTATAAAGAGGAAAGATTTGATTATTTGTTTGTATTGAATAGGCTCCGAAATTACTGGACCGATTTGAAAAATTCTTTCACCGTCAGAAAGCTACACTATCCCCGGATGACTTAGGCTATATTTAATTATGATGTTCCTAGTGGAACAAGAGTTATGTTAGTGAAACCGCGCGTGGGAAGCTAGTTGGATAAATAAAATGATAATGTACAGTTGCATGACAACAATGTAGACTAAAATATTTACATAAAATATGGAGTTATGAAAACATCGCCAGGTTCGTCGAAAAGACAACACATACTTCGATACAAATAAATGTAAATTAAAATGTTTGGAAATGAAAATAACATGGTTTGAGTAAACCACAAACAAAATGTCGTTTTGTCATTTTGTCATTTTTCTACTGAAAACATAATTTAAAAATCGATAGTAACGGCTGGACCAATTTTGATGGGACTTTCATTGGTACATAGCTAATTTTAGAAGGTATAATATACGCTACATTTAATTTATTGTGATGATGATAGATGGGACTTTCAATGTTTTAATAGCGTATATTCGCTTCGTGTATTTATTCTACACGAAGTCGCGGGCAGCAGCTAGTCTACAATATCATTGAAAAAAAGTTGTAGCAAGGAGTCCACAATACCTATTCATGTATATTGTGAATGGCTGACGAAATAAACTATACTTTTCAATAATCCCTACACTTATTTTTTTTACTATTAGCTTTATTTTTAGCAGCGCTACAAAATAATACTGCGGTCACCAAACCGCCGGCCAAGCGTGGTGACTACGGCAAAACCCTTCCTCGGGAGGAGGCCCTTGTTCTGCAGTGAAGTTATACAGTCAGATGGTGGTAATATCAATCATGCTTAACGTAGAAATTGTTGGTAAGGGAATCGTTTCCAGAACATTCCCAACTATTCGCTAGTCAAGCAATAACTAATCACACATCAATAATGCCTATTAAAACGATCTACGTATCTAACATTATTCGAAGTGATGTACCTACCTAGTCTTATTACTATCGTTAAAATAGAGACGCTTGCGCATCGATAGCCTTTGATCTCATATCGTCAAGTTCAGTACTTAGGCAAGTTCATTTGTCAGGCCGAATGCGCAGTGTTGCCAATGACAGATAGTCAAATATAACATGAAACATTTCTAAAAGTTATATATTAAGGGACTAATTACACTTATTCAGCTCAATTCAGCTTATGTCCATAGAAAACGCCAGTTTTGTACGGGATGCGTACGCGTCTGTTCAGCTGAACGCGTGGTCACGTTCACGTACGCGTCCCCTACAAAACTGGCGTTTTCTATGGACATAAGCTGAATTGAGCTGAATAAGTGTAATTAGTCCCTAACGAGAAAAGTAACATTAGGTACCGTATTTATTACAGAAAATGACACAATATAAGGCATCTTACAATAATGTGTACATTTGTCAGCACAGACGGACAGACGAATAAAAAAATCTGTAAGATCTAATAATGTTAACATGATTATTCAGTGATACTTTTGTTAGATTTAGTTGTACATTGTAATTCTGACAAGCACAAGTGTATAAAAAATGTAATTCAACACTTAGGCATTTACCTAAGTGCTGAATAAATTTAACGAAAACTGGGAGAGGGCACTGACTTCTTTAATACAGGTTCTTACCTAGCTAAGCAGTCAAGGACTTCATAGTAAGTCGTGTATAAAAAGTTTGTGAATAAGTGAATTTATTTTATTTATTATTATTAATTATTTCATAAATTTCATTATACTTTATTAAGGCACTTAAAAAAAACCTAAAATAATTACAACAAAACATAAAATAAATTTAATTTCTTCTAACTTTTGTTAAACTTCGAATGGTTGGTGTAAAATATAATAAATAACACAAAAGTAACACATTCGAGTCGTGTAAGAGGGTCAAAAGTAACGTAAAATGTTACTTTTGTAACATTCAGGCAACGCTAGAGTGCGTCGAAAACATTTTACAATCTGATGTCTGTTGCGAGGTAGGTAGATATTGCGGTGTCACTGAACGTAACAAAGTTGTCTTGCAGATAAACTTTAGCCCTTTCCCTTGTGGGGCTGGGGTTCGAGTTCCTCGTGTGCTATGTTGCAATTTGTGTACAGATTTCTGACTATGCTTGGAATATAATAATATGTACGGTATTATGATAAAGTAATAACTTTTTCATACACAATATAATTTTAGATTATTTTATTGAGTTGACTTCAATTTAAATTGAATGTTGAATGGGCAAAATATTTTTTATAATGATAAACAAAGTTCTTAAGACACTAAAATAATTAAAAAAAATAAATTTTAGTGATAAAAATTAAAAAAAATGATTCTGATGTCTCTTGACCGATTGAACGAATACCTATATAGGTATTTATAGTATTTATTATAGTGCTTATTGTAATTGTTATAAAGTATAAACTAGCTTCTCGTAAACTTATTATAAAACATCTACTTTGTGAAATACCTTACATCCGTTTCGTAGGATTTATATTCAAATATAAGAGCAGTGTATGAGTATAAATAGAATCACTTTTAGATTTTGTAACTAAGAAAGATTTTTATATGCCTGTAAAAATTGATTGGGGCCTATTTTTATGCCTTGAGCCACTTTGAATGTCTATAAAGAAAACCTAGTGTGGAAGGCCGAAATTATCAAACGAGAAAAAAGCATGGTAAATTGATACTTATACCTTTTATACGAAAATTATTTTTATTTTCAATGGATTTTATCATGATTTTTCTTTAACAACAAACCTTGTACTGGTTATTAAAAACATAATTTTAAAAAAGAATGCATTTTTATTTATATAATATTTAAAAAAAAATCTGTTACCAGAATTTTTTTTCCAAAATAATAGCAAACTTATTACTGATATGTTACGAACACATGATGATGTAAAACTAAGGTCATTGGAGCACATTTCGTACGTATAATCTAAGGTCGTCGACTTCGTATCACGGCGATAACACAGTTTGAATGGACAGGTCCCAATTGGGATATCGTCACTAAGTGCCATGTCAGCCGAAGGCATTAATTTTTATTGGGGCATTACCAGCCTAATAAAGAAATAGAATTTTACTATAAATTTAGGTGTTTTAGGGTTCCGTATTAATCCTTATCCGAAGGGTAAAAATTGGACCCTATTACTAAGACTTAGCTGTCTGTCTGTCTGTCACCAGGCTGTATATCAAGAACCGCGATAGCTAGACAGTTGAAATTTTCACATATTATTATGATGTATTTCTATTGTCGCTACAACAACAAATACATAAAATAAAATAAAATAAATATTTAAAGGGGGCTCCCATACAACCAAGGTAGACGCTTGAAAATGGTACGGAACGGAACGCAATTGAGCAGTTATTTTTAATTAGATGCGAAAGTGTTGAAAATAAGCATGATGTAAGTTGACAAAGCTTTTTGCAGGCGACTCCCTGAGTTTGGCTTCGCGACCCGCCTGGGGGTCGCGACCCACAGGTTGAAAAACACCAATTTAAATAAAAGATATTACTGATTACAGACACTTAAATTTTATTAACTTTATTGCGTATTTAGTAAACAATGGGCACAATTGTACGCCTTTCTGAAAACAATATTAATTTAGAAAACCTAAATGTTTTTAATTCTTGCTAACAAAATGCCTAAAATAATTATTTTGATTGCCAAAAAAACATCTTAAAATGTTACTCCTGTCGAATTACAGTAATTGCAATTGAGCCCTTGTCATACCAAAGACCAGATGTATAGTTAATTTTGGTTTGATATGCCTATGCTAAGATATTTGATATTGTGTGTTTGTGCATAGATATTTTTTAGAATTTCTTAAAATTAGCTTAAAATTGTAGCCAAAGTGAATTGCCATGAATAAAATATTTACGTAAGTATGCTATTATTGAATTCTCTTTCTGTTACCTTATGTTTATGAATAATGTTATTATTAGTTTAATTAGTCCAATTTTACTTTACTACGAATCATAAACTATATTTATTTTTACGTAAATTTCATCCATTATTTTATTACTTGTTTACTGTTTTCTAATGGAAATTATGCCGTTAACAACAATTAATAATAATTTGCTACTTCACTGGGCATAAAGGCATGCAGGGATAGAACATAATTAAATGGCAAAACATATTATGCATAAAATATCCAGGCGGCATTCAAATATTGCATCATTTGTATTGTACAATATTCTTACATTTATTACTAATGGACAATCATTTAATAAAACAAACAAGCTTTTGACCTTTTGATATGATACATACTTTGTGTACATTACATCAATCGGCTTATTTATTTAGTATTTATTTATAATTTAAATATTTTGATAGAGATTTGTATAAACAAATTAGTTAAGTGTGGTATATGGGACTGTATCTGTTAACCACCATGGAAAGGACTGTTGATGGAAAGAGAATTCTGTCTGTCTTTTACCTACATGTTATATGGGACCATATTGGACAAGGGTTGCAGCTGACAGGGTTCAGTGGCATGAGTTGGAGGAGGCCTATGCCAAAAGGCACACCAAATTGCGAGATACTATATATACTATATACATATATATGTTGTATTGTATTTGTGTAACTATGTAATGTTCGAAATTCTGAATAAATGGCTATATTAATATATAGAGGTAATACAGTGAAATTTAATTAAGTGAGACTTGAAAATTTGTCTCACTTCTGTTATGGTTTCATCTGTGAAAAAAAACAATATTTAATTTTAATTCAATCAATATAATGAAATTCACAATATCAATGTGGATTTTTCACATATTCATTACAATGCTGTTGTAAAGGTGTATACAAAAATGTAGCTCACTGGAAATTTTTCTGCAAATTGGGGTTTAAAATGACTGGACTATTCGCAGATATCCAGGTATAAATAAATTGCAGTCTCATTTACAGAGGGTTCCATTAATAGAGTACTTAAGCATGAGTTTCACTTATAGAGGTTTCTCACTAATTTGAGTCCCACTTAACCAAGTTTCACTGTATATTGTATTGTATGGAATCTAGAGCGAAAATGGGATAAAAAAAGGACCCCACTAACTAAAGCACTCTCAATCTTGAGATGTGTATAAACAAGATGAGCATTACAAAGATAACAAATAATGAAAGGTTAATAAAAATATATAATATTGTTGGTAGTTTTTTTGGATCATGATGCTTTTGTATATGAATAATAAGAGTTTTATATATATTTCAAGACCTCAGAAGCATAAGGACAGATGAACTATTATACTTGAGAAGCATTTGGTTGTAAATGCCAGTTTACGATAAAGGCACATACGACAAATGTTTCTGACAAATATTGGCTCATACAACCTTATGTTTCTGAGCTATAGATTTATATAATCCTCCGAGGTACAGTTGAAGCACAACCATTTCCCATACGTAGGACTGGGGCTTAAATTTTTCTAAATGGAATTTTTCTATTAAAACTTATTATTTGCTTGACTCAAGTATTGAACCTGACACCTTGTTAGTTATGGTCAAACACATTACCACTTGACTTTAAGAGGTATATGTTAAAGGCAAGTGGAAATCTATGATTTGTCCGAAGAACTTTTGAAAACAGGAGTGTGTTTATTTACTGCTATTTTATTTTATTGTATAAAAAATTATTTTGGTTTTATTCCACTTATTTACATTGTTGGAGTAAAAAACTGCCTCGTAAAAACAAATTTAAAATATTTTAATTGTGTCTGTATGAATAACAAATATTTCGATTTTGAAATTGAATTATTATGTGGAACTTGTTTTGTGTGAATAAATAACCTTAATTAAAGTCTAGAAATAGAAATAATAGGTTCTATTCAAATTGTATTAAAACTTGTTATACTATTTCTGGTTAAAAAAAAAAAACAAAAATAAATAACCATAGAAATTATTGGTACCTACAGTCCTGTTAGAACACCTATGTTAGTTTCCTATATTCTTGTAAGTTTTAAGTTTCCAAAACTCGGAATTAAGAATAAATTAACCTAATTTAAAGATTTAACATTTTATAAAAAAAAAAGAATCTGTAACCCTCGCAATTAAAAGGTTAAAAAAAATTAAGTCGGTTGTCATTTGTTTTCGGCTAGGGTCGTCTCTGCTTGTAGTTACTAATAAGATGTTGCTTAACCAATTAGATACTTACTGGAAAGTCTTTGAGATCGAGTTCCACACTCTCAACTTTGTTTGTTGTGGATATTCCCACACTTCCCGGGGAACAGTATACTTGACGCACAAACGGAGAGTCGGCCAGCTTCCAGCACAGCGCGTGCTCCCGGCCCCCACCGCCAATCACCAGAACATTGCTACCAGACATTCTGCCTTGTTTACTATCCAAGCTTAAATCACGTGTCAATAATATATACAAAGAAACCTTATTAAATAAAATGTAACTTCTAAATGCGTCTTGTTCAGATTGCTATACTCAAATACGAGTTTAAGCAACGACGCAGTAATAAACTAACAAATAAAACTTATATTTTATTATGAGCCGCCGTCTACGACACGCGCAAACTTTTAAATGAGTGACGTTTAGTGCGGCACTGATGGTACTTGCTATCACGATCCGGTGTACACGACATTACTAGTGATGTGTACAATTTATCAATTTTATATCGATAGTGAGTCAGGGTTCCGTATATATTGTTATTACTTTGAACATAATCACAATCAGTGGAGTCCTGTGATCACGATTAATATTCAAGTATATATAAGTATACTCTTTTGAAATAAAATGATTATTATTATTATTATTATATTCTTTTGTAATTATCAGAAGACATACTGGTTTCCCCGCATTGAACTAGTCCTATGCTCATAGCTTTATTTCAAGACCATATGTCGCTGCTTTGCGAGAATAACGGTACAATTTAAAAAAAGTATGTATGGGGAAAAATAACTTTAATGCCTGAATCTTAAGATCCGTTTTTTCAATGTTTCTCTTTTTGAAATGAAACATTGTCTCTCTCGTTCTTTCCGCAAAACAGCGATGTATGTAATGCAAGTTTTAAACTATTTCTGTAGGCCTGCCTATCAGATTTTATCTAGATCAGGTTTGTAACGTTGTCGTCGACCTAAAATCTTTGTCTCGCCTTTTTGCCTCGGTTTTCTGTGAAATTGTGCTGTCTTATGGAACGTAAAATATTTTGCGCATAAGTACTAAATAAACTATTCCCAAGACAGCAAAAATCGTAAGGAACGATTCAATATTTAAAAACTATAACACTTAAAAGACGCACTGTTATATTTCTAGTGTTTCTAATAATTATCCTTTAATTTTTGGGTCTTGATAACTGCGTTAGCTTCGCCCCCTAAATCACCTCTCGAAATAAATGAATGGCCTTTAGGGTGGTGCTACCAGACCATCGATGGTAGAATATAATAGTTGACGTCGATTAATAGTTTCCGATACAGATCGATTGATAGACGTCGTAGATCGAGCGTCCTTTGACTGATCGATGGTAGATCGGACTAGTCAACATCAATCGAATATTGCTGGACGATTTGGTTAATGGATTAACATCGTTCGATTCCATCGATCTATCACATATTATTCACATTTCGCAATTCTGAAAATAATAATCGAACCAGTGGCAGACTTACACATTTGCCGCCAGTAGGCTATTCAAATTTTGCCGCCCCTATTATTGAACAAGAGAAAATGTTGCTATTGAAAATTTTAGATATTAAGTATCTTTTTTCTGTAAAAAAAAAATTGTTGGCCAAATTTGACGCCACCTACATTCTGCTACCCTAGCTCCAGCCCACTCAGCCTGCTAGTACATCCGCCACTGAACCGAACATTAAGTAAGTTTGCTAGCACACTAGATGATATTTAGGTGCAATATACATATGTCTTGGCCGAGGACTAAGCACATAAACAACGGGAGGGAACGCTGCGTGTTTCGTTCTTGGGTTTGCCTTACGATGAAGCTTTTATGTCACCATTAGTGGTGGAGTCGTAGCGTGGTTTTTAGTAGAAAAGTTGGTTTCCCATAAGAATTTCATCATAAATTCTGTTTTGCTAAACGTCCTATAACCAATTTCATAAAATCAACGTTAACATCTTCTAATATTAGATATCGATAATATCAACAACTAGATGTTTTTGAGTATTTAATTTATTAAAAATAAACATTTAATTTTATCATTTCTTACTCAATTCTAGTGTGTGCAAACTAACAAAGGTCAACCGTTTCGTGTAGTAAGTTTTACATCATTGTTATCAAATAATAATTTATCTATTTTATTATTTATATAGGAAAATTTTAACCAATATAATATGTTTTTCGAACTTGAATGTCTATTGCATGGAAATCGTCTTTATAATGTTTAATGGCACCGCCAATGTGGACCTACCACATTGGCGGCGTCATGGGGGAGGAAGGGTGTTGGAGAAATGCTTGTTTAAAATAAATATTGTGCAATGAACTGTAACCTTCCCTCACCGAAATATTTGTCTTAATGAAAAATACATACATTTAATCACGATATATTTAAATTCGAGTCGAATTAAAATCTATTGTCTATTTTATGTTATATGAAAAACACACACTAACACTGTACAAAACTGTATATTACGGGGCGTATTGGAAGTAATTGTGTATAATAAATTCAATGTTTTACTACTATTGTGTATATAACCTAGGTAGGTAAAGTAGTTAATTTTACAATAACATTTTCTCTTTCTAGGGATCCCGATAAGTATTATGGATTTAAGTAGGTAATAAAAAAAGATCATACAATAAAATAAATACTCTGCAAAACCAATATATATTATTACGTGTACATGGCGGTTGGGGGATATATCTGCTAAAATAAATCTAAATTTACTAAAGAGTGTAATTTTACATCGAGAGTCGTCTACCGGCCCCTTCAAAAAAAAGCCCGGTAAATCCGTTCCGTTTTCTATATTGAGCGCCTTGATCTTTCAGTTTTATCTTGCGAGAACTGAATTTTGAATTCGAGATTAGATATGTTATTGTTCTATTGTATATAACTGAATCTAATAACGCTTAGGCAGCAATGAATCAATAAATTATATTTTTACAAAAATATGAAATTTTGTAGGTAGATTAAAAATATACTGAATGAGTACGGAACGCATCTAAAATGGCGAACTTATTCGTTCTTGTCATTTTGCTGTGATGCTTGCTTGCTGTGAAAAAACTTGTATTTTATTGCTATAAAATGGCTGACACTGGACTGCGTATGAATTTTGCGGCGCTAAAGAGGGCAGATCCATATGCACGAGAAATAATAGATAGTGCTACCCACGTTGCGCTTTATACATTCGAAGAAAACGAATGGGAGAAAACTAACATCGAGGGTGCTTTGTTTGTGTACAGTAGAAATGGTGAACCGTACCATAGTTTAGTGATTATGAACAGATTGAGTACGAATAACCTAATCGAACCAGTGTCAAAAGGAATAGAATTGCAATTGAAGGAACCTTTCCTATTGTATCGGAACGCCAAGTGTCGCATTTACGGCATATGGTTCTACGATAAAGACGAGTGCGTTAGAGTAGCTACAAAACTAAATTCTTTGATCAAAGATTCTGTTAAACAAGTACCTACCGAAAACATGCCGCAAAACGCAGTGTACAATGTACAACAACCTACGAGTGCGCCCGTCGACATATTCAGCATGCTGAGCAAAGCCCAAGACGATTTTAATTCTAATAAGGGGCAGACGGCTAATAAGAGTGACATGGCCCAGTCTCGGGCGCCGGACATGACTTCGCAAAGTGTGATGGACTTCTTCGCGAAGGCGGGTAGCGGCGCTGCGTCCCAGATGCCGGCCGTGTCGTCGCTGCCGTCGCCCGGCATCTTCGGGCCGCGGCCCACGGACGCACGTGAGGTTCCGCAGTTGCTTCAGAGGTTAATGAGCAACCCGGCGCACTCTGTGGAACACATAGAGAAGCAGCAGCGCTCTGTTACACCACAGGAGGGTCAAAGTTCTAATGGTAACATGAATTTGGACTTAACCATGAAACAGAGCTGTGGGTTCCCATTAAAATCGACGCCCATTGAGAAACATAGTCAAAAGAGGATATCTGGTGTGAAGAAAGGGCAACTAGATGGTAGTGACTCCAATGGCATCATGCCACTAGAGAGTGAGCTGAATTTGTTGCATATATCATCTCCGAAACCCACCTCGCCCCTGGCCTCATATTTGAATCAATCACATGATATAAGCCACACGGTAAGCACTTTTAATGGTAGCAAAATTGAGGATGTAGGAAATTATCCTTTCATTGACTCTGTGTCAACTCAGCAGAAGCCGGCGCTGATGCCTCCGACCATGTTCACTGCGAGCACAGGGAGTGATGTGCAGCCAACGCCTGAGCCTCTCACTAGAAATCAGCTGCTGCAAGCTTTCAATTACCTGCTGAAACATGACACTGACTTTGTCAATAAACTGCATGAAGCTTATGTAAAATCCTTTTCAGAAAAGGCATTCTCTGTGTCATAAACTTCATTGTTAGAAGTGGTAACCATCACTGATATTTGATGTGTAATATGTACAGCCGAAATTTAATTATTAACTATTAACAGTATCAACTGAATCTTTAAAATGTTGTGTAGACCCTCTAGTTTTGTAGTCACTCAATGTTTGGAGTAACTTTTAAATTAAGTTTTAAACCTTTGACTGTAACCTGTACAGAGAATGAATTTTAGTGACTAATATTAGATTGGAAAGATCTTCAAAAGATCCCTTAAGCCGCTATTTGTGATATTTATATTGGCTTCAGCTTAAGGTTTGATTCTAAATTCATTATAACAGAGCATGTACCTACACTTAGTTTTACATAAATAAGCTCATTGCAATATACTTGTTTGTACATATTGAATGACAATACCTACTTTGATTACTTTGACAAATGTTCTTTCTTGTTATACATTTTTTTACTGACATGATGTGCTGCATTCAAACTAGTATTATATAATTTGGAAGTAAAACAGGCATATTTTAATGTTACAAGGACTGCAAAAAATTTGCTATATGTTTACAAGAAATGTTCTTATGCATTACATAATAGGCATTCATTGTTTTTTTAGCTTTTATGGTATGTTATGTATTTCATGTAAAATGTCAGTAGCATATATAATAAGATCCCTATGGTTTTTATATCTCATTTTTTCAGTAAAATTTTAGTATAAATGTATTAAATGTTATACAACTCAGAAGACTTTAATATACATTAGATACAGGGGATAATCAAATGATAAAAAAAATATTTTTCTTTATGTTGTAAAATTAGCTACATTGTTTAGGGAGATAATAAATAATTTAATAAGTCATATTTCTCCTAAGAATCAACTTTTTTAGGATGTTTACGTGTGTTAATAAATCACACTAAAATATATACGAAACTTACAAGGAAGTTGTGTAAGCTTCCCAGGGGCAATTATCACCTTAGTACCCTGTTCTTGCCATTTTACAGCTAAAATGGACAAATATCTTTGCCAAACAAAATGTAACCATCTTCCAATTATAAAAATGGTCTTACAAAATTATAAACTGAGACCACAATGATTACATTAAAAAATATATATATAAAGCCACACAATTTCAACTATCTCTGTGGTTTCCCATCAATGCTGATTGTATTTGTTACCTGTATGGATGGCCATTATTATTGAGTATAATAATATTTTAAGTGTAAAGGAGCGTTAGATAAAGGTTTCGACGAAAACTAATTTTGGCCTACATGATGTTTATTCTGTACATATTATTAGTTTGATCATTATACAGTTCAATTTAATTGTAAGCTCCCACCTTTCTTTCCTGTTTTGTATCCAAATGTAGATCTGGCATTATGATTTGACAATTTCCAGTTAGAATTACCATCGAAATAGTCTCAAATTAAAGGGTTCATCAAAGTAATTTCGTGATTTTATTTCTTGGCACCTTATTTCGACCTTGTACAGATTTAAATATTGTCTCATTTGAAGACATTCATAGACTTTGTCATCCATTTTATGACATAACAAGGCACCGGCTTAAATCGAATATATGCCGATAGTAGGTACACAAGTTAAATTCGTATCATGAGACACGCTTTAGATTGTGATGATAACACTGCTCTGCTCTGGGAGGTATATGGTTTATTTTTTAATTGAACTCTGGGTACCTACCTTGAATCTCTAAAATCGGTTCCTTGACACATGCAATGCCTATTTGGAACCCCGTATTTTTTTTCTCTTCGTAACGTTAGCCTTGGATTCATAAGGAAAGGTAACTATTAAGTGCGGGCTGTCAAAAAAAATGTTTCAAATAGCACTTCTTTCTCGGACCACATGCGGCCCACGGGCCGTAGTTTGACAACTCAAGACCAACATAATATGCTGTTTCTTTGTGTCCATGCACTGGAGCATTGTATAAGCAAGGCAAGATGAGTCATCTAATGCATAGCACAATGCCCTAATACCAAAATAATATTATGAATCCGCTCCGGGCGTCTATATCTGCGTTTGTGCTTGTTTTTTAGACTAGTAAAGAAGGATACGGCCTGCTTGATAAAAGCAAATTACATTTCCAATACCAAAAGATACGCTTTCCGATCCTAATAGCCCCATCAGCTCCATCTTATCATTTTAGTGGTACTATCTTGTAAAAGTGGAGGTACTACAATGCACTACCTCCAAAACCCGCCCAGACGTTCGTGCTCAATTAGCATAAAAGTCTGAGCGGCATTATTTAAATAATCAATAATATTAATTTATTAATCGGTTTATATTTAGATTAAAGCTCCATTATCCAACTAACGAAGTGTCACCTGTAACGTAGAGAATGATTACTTCAGTTTCAGTAGTGAGTAGCAGAGTAGAGTGACATTTGCATAAAATTTCCCAAAATCTTTAAAATTCCACAATCCACCCGCTCCAATTGAACCTTATTGCGCAAGTGACTTAGTTTGTAGTTTTTAAATTAAATTACTATACAAATAATTTAATAAGCCTGAAGGCATGTTTCTCGTGTGTCCTAATACCGTCAGGTTGAGTGCTTAAATAAAAAATGTGTTATATTAAAACAAATTCATTTTTGAAATCGATTTAATATTGCTATATTACAAATCGCTTTTTGAACTTTGAACAATCAGTTGACACCGTTGTATTACAGTTTTCAATGTGTAATCGCCGCGTGGCGAGTCGATGTCAATTATGTTTTCTAACAATAAACATTTATCAAATTTTATAGCCATAGTTTCAATATTTTAATTACAAACCTTCTTTATTAAATTACTCATTCATACAATTAAAAATGTTAAGTTGTTTAATACAGGAGACATCCCTAAAGTTATTAGTGAAATAACAAAAGACGATCTTTGCTGTCATATCTTTTGTATTAGTGACTAGATAAGCAATTCTATTGATTGCATCGTGACTTAATCGCTTCTTTTCGATCCACTAATAACTTTAAGGGACGTAACGAAAGCTTCTGGAGTTTAAACATCAGGGACTTCAATACAATAACTACAGGCAAATGTATGGATACCGTGACGTTAGAGTGAAATGAAAACTTTTTACCGTTTATAACAAATCTTTTTACTGCACTATAAAACCAAGGTGTAGGCTTGTTTTATCTTTAGAATATGAATTAATAATAAAAGGGGATTTTGTAAAGGACTGTAGCTAAATTACACTTTTTATTTGTTATATTTTATACTGAGTTTACTGAATACTGATATTTATGAGTTCGTAACTAAAATATTGAAAGGTGTTCATACAATACAATTTTACATGGAAATCTATCTTTCTCATTTTCCCTTTTTGATATTTACAAAATTAAACAAACATGGTTCGGGAATATGTTTAGAAAAAATAATAACTTGCGATGCATTCGATACAATGTTATATATTGTGCTATGTGTTTTGTGAATATGATTATATTAAGACTTTCAATTTCATATGTTTTGTATTGACTTCTTTTTCAAATAATTTTAGGTTAAGAATCTAAATATAAACATCATTTGAAGGAGTTAGAGGATATATTTGAGGAATCGGCGACGCTTTAGATTTCATATTCTTAAATTATTTAATTATGAATACCGGTTCGTAATTTTCTATTTCAGTGTATTAAGTACTAAATATTTTTTTATTGTTTATACATACTATAATGGGAGAAAGTATACAAAACATATGAAAACGAAATCTATCAATAATAACATCTTTTACGTGGTCGTCATCAGAAAATTATTTTAATCTCACTGTATAAATAAATCACCCTGTGAATTTCAAAATGGAACTATGATATGCTATAGATAAAACATATTTACAATGAAATAAAAATTGTATTTATAATCCCGTTTATGGATATAAAAACACAATGTTCTTGATTAAGTTTCAGTGATTTGTTAGTATATACAAAATGCGTGTATGGGATCATCACTTTAATATTATAGAAAAGCAGGTACATACTTGTGTAGAAGAATTAAATATATACGGAGTTGTTACGTGTCCCTTATATTTACATGGTGGTATCATAGGCCTAGTGGTATATTGACAATTTACGTAGTGACGACTCCCAATTGAAGATCCGTCATTGAGCTACGACTACGAAAAAATAAGGTATTAACAAATTTGTATATAGTAACATTACCGAGGTTAACTGTGGACCTCAGTATCATACAATCAGATTCTGTATATAACTTCAATCGTTGACAATTTCTGTGTTGTTAAATACAAGTAGTACACTCCATATTATGTGAGTGTAGCGCCCGGATTGCTTTCAGTTCAGACTTTAAGAATGTGTTGTAATAAAAAACAATGTAGCAGACGCAAAAAAAGTATAGCTGATCATTAAAATGTTCCTTTGACATCGATTATTTATATTGTAATATATCCTATAATTGAAAGTTACGTCCCATACAGCATTAAGATAGGCGAGATCTAATTTTCTTGTTTTCTTCAGCACAAATTATGTAAAGTAAAATCAACCTTATGAACTAAGAAATAAGGTTACTGAAGATCTTTCAATCATACCGCGTTCAACCTCATCACAATCATTGTATAATATAATAATATTACAATTTAGTGAACAGTCCAGTTATAAGTAGATATGATTTTTGCAAAAAGCTTAAGTAAACATTTAAACAAAATGTTGTTCGGGACATCTTACTGTATAGTGTATATTAAATTAATTATTACTACAACCTTATGTAGTATTATTGTACAAGAAATGATAGACGTTGAAATTTACCCGCGAAAGTTGGTCGATCGATGTACTAAACCACAACGAGCAGGGGTTAATCAACTTTGAACTTTATCGCGACGCAATACGGTTTCATATTCTATCAATTATATAGATTCCTGCTAGTTAGCTATTATACTTCAGAAGCATTTAGTCGTTAGTGCCAATTTACGATAACGGCACATACGACGAATGATTCAACTTATCCTCCCGAGTTCTAGATAAGTATAATTAAGAGCCTTGTCATTTAGTGGAACTAACTCAAGCGAGTAATCTTCATCGATATCAAATAAACATTAATTAGTAAACGTAAAAAGAAAAGGAGTTTAATTTTTTGCAAAAATCACCATCAATAGTGAATACCAACAGTTTATTTTTTTTAATTACTAAAACCTATTTATTTTAACTATTTGGTTTTTAAATGAAAATTTATTTCTATATAGAAACAATTTTAATATAAACTAATCATTATACACGATATAATTGTATTAAACTAAGAAGACTTGGCCGAGTCTTGACGTTATTAATAACAAGTTTTAAAACTCTAACGTCATTATGTTCGCGATAAACGCTTTACAAACAGGTACAACACTAAAATAGCCTTAAAAACGCAGGATTGTTCGTTATAAAAAGTCATATCCTAATTCTAAGGAAGCGTTAAAGTATTACGTAACGAATTTTTGAAGATTTTTGACCCCCCCTTGTAACGCACCGTAACGTTTTTCGGGACCCCCCCTCCCTCTCTCTAAACGTTACGTAACACTCAAGTGATCATTTTTACCCTAAAGTCGTAAGAAGTTATATAATAGTTTTTACACTTGGTATAGTTTTAATCTACTAATGAAAACAAGAGAATTTTAATTCACATTTTCATTATATATATTTTTTTTTTTTTTTAATTCCCAAATTTTTTAGAAACAATGTTACGTAACGTGTTGTAAGCAAGAACCCCTCCCGCCCCTGTAACGCATCGTTACGTTTAACGAGACCCCCTCCCCCCCAAATTGCGTTACGTAATACTTGAACGCTCCCTAAGACAGTTTTGGAGGAAAAAGTAAGTGAAAAATCTGTTTCATAAAGCGTTTATACAAACAAATAATACAATTCTAGAGCTCAGAAGCACAAGGTCGGATGTGCCGTCGTTATACGTCATAAACATTCGTCGTATGTGCCTTTATCGTGAACTTGCACTTACGACCAAATGCTTCTTAAGTAATAGTACATCCGCCATTATCGTCGGTAATTCTGCAATAACGCTTATGTGACAATGACTAATAAGGTCGAAAATCAAAATCGATTGTTTCCCCTTTACAACATATATGAAGAAAATATTTCTTGACACATGAAATTACACCTTATTACATATCACTTACGCGGTATTACAATTATTATCAACGACGTTATGCTTGTGAGGTCTATAATTCCTAACTGATTCGGCTTACATTTGTACCAGATAATGTAACGTATCCTATTGTCATAAGGAGAGGTTCACAGCGCGTGTCACTTACACCGGTTATAGTTGCGTTGCACCGCCAAGAGTTACATCAGTGTGAAAGCATCCTATTTGTTATTGTGATTTGCCGATTTTCAAATTATTGTCAATATGTTTTACAGTACATTAAATCGGAGTGCATAAGAATGCAAGGGGTGAATAGGACGACCCTTAAAGTTGATATTAGAACTTGAATAAGCCTACAATATTATGGCCATAAAGTTTTTTTAAATTATAGTAGACTATATTAATGGAGTTATATAATATGGTAGGCTTATTCAAGTTGTAATATCCACTTCGTTTCGTTTCTTTTCACCCCAGCATTCATATTCACCCCATTTGACGGTAGAAATTTCATAAGTACGATCTCCCTAAATGTTATTAAGGTAAAATAACTCGTTTCCACTACACATGTACATACCAATGAAATTCCAGATAATTTTCTTTGTGTAATATAATTGGTCGTTACGTATAGGTAGTATCGATTACTCTAACCCTATTGGTTGTCGTGAGTTGTAGAAAGAACATTCTAGTATTAAAGCGATGAGTTACGTACATGTTATATTGTCACTCATGTTACTACAATAAATTACCCAAGGGATCATAAGTCTTTTTTTTTTAAGATTACTAGCAAAGTTTTGCAGTCTACTAGTATTCTTGTTAACTCGAGCTAAGCTAAAATGCTTGTATTACGAGTGGGTTCGTGTAGGTAGTGTAATGGGTGGGGATCGAACTGGCGACAACAAGATCACAAGTCCGACGCCCCTAGCCATTGGGCTACGGCCGCTTTAATAATAAAGAACACTTTCCTTTGGCAAGTAATAGTAAAAATCAATACATATCGATAGGTAAAAAGCTTATTGAGCTAAACGAACCCATGCGTGATATTGAAATATATATTTAAACTTCGGAAGCAATACGACGGATGTACTAATTATCTTCAGAAGCATTTAGTCGTAAGTGGCAGTTTACGATAAAGGCACATACGACTAATATTTCTGACGTATCCGCACATCCGACCTTATGCTTTATCTAATCTCATCATAAGGCATATAATTCAATATCGGTCATAGTGTCGCTTAGCTCAATTACCTTTTCACCCCTCAATATAAAATTATCAGTTAATAATTAAATTTCGTTTCAACCTGTATTCTAATTGACTATTAAAAGAAGCGATATTGAGATAGTAATAAAATTACATAATGCAGATAAATAACATGTCCACAACCACAGTTATTAATAGGTTTTTTTTATGGTAGTGTTCTAAACCCGGCTCTTAGTAACTTCTGAGACACAAATGTAGAAAATACTATATAGCTAAGAGATCATTGTAGCGCGTTCAAAAATAGGCAAATCACAGGACTGTCCATTAAAATATATTTACAATAAATTCACTGGAAGATATATCTTTTATATGTACCAATATTTGACTTTTACCTTTTAAGTATACTGCGAATTAGATAAGTTTCGTATAAAAATGTATTTTTGTGGAGATCTATTTAATATTTAGCACTATTTATTATTAACATTGGTACATATAATATTAAAGTACTGTTTGAGCACTGCACCTCACTTTTGTTTCAAAAATGTAAATCAAGAATTGAGAGGGATGAAAGGATAAAACGAGGTAGACGTATACTTTTTATTCGCTCGTTTAAAATCATATCTCAGTAATTCATACTGAATAATTAAATGTATGAAAATTGTTACAAGAGTGAGGCGACTAGAATAAAATGAAACAGTTCTGTAAGCATAGATTTAGGTGGGCGTAACGTGTATAGTTAGTCCTAAGCCCTTCTAGATGTGACCATAGAGTAGAAGCCTATAGTTTTTTTGCTATTACCTGGTTTATAAGCTATGGTATATCGTATTTATTTTTAGTGTAGTTAAAAAAAGTATTATAATTAAATAGAATTATAAGTTCTGGCTTATAAATAAACTCTACTTAATTTCCATATGGTTTTAACCACACTATAAATAATGATAGTAATATAAATCCGCCCCTTATGTGGGTAGTCCACTGAGCAATAGTATTTTTTTTTTTAATTTTGCATTTCTTTGCCATTAACAATCCCTCAAATAAATTATTTGTACTAAAGTTCATGATATTTATAAATTTTATCGAATTATACCAAAGTCGAGGTCACAAAAATATGCCGAATTAATATTCAAGTCATGCGGCTCAGTATATTAGCTATCTTAGTACATTAGCTATTCATGTAAGCACCATTAATTTATATCGTATGACAAAATAGATATTAAAAGCATTACCGTATATGTATTTAGATTTTTGAACTTGTAATTCGCTTCTAGGTCACTATGATTACATCTACAAGGACTTCTGAGAAAAAAAAAATGGAAAAATATCCTAGGGCTGTCCAGAAAGAAACGATTTCAACAGAAAGCTAAAAGTATTACCTTTACTTCACCTTCAACACACAATCCATACAAAAAAAAAATAGGCTGTGTCCATATAAAAAGTTAAAAATCACATTATTATTGTTTTACACACAACCATAGACAACAAACAAATGGATTTAACATCATAAAGCCTACAAAAACAATGACGTCATAATTTCATCGATACAAAAAACGAATATTTACTCTCGAAACATACACAATTTCTTTACAATAATTTACTACCTAAGTATCATACGCTCACATACGGAAAATAACGAAATAAAAAATCAAGAATTTCGATAAACATAATCTTATTTGACTATAACAGTCAATTGATTAAACATCTAGACAGCCCTTATAGTGCAACGATAAAGTTTCAATATTACAGTCTTTACATTTCAAACGGCGCGAAAATTTAAACAATATTCAAAGATATAGAAAGATACTGGCACTGCTTTAGCTAATTTGATTGATGTTATTTTTTAATTTAGCTAACCAGCTACTATATGGACTTCTATTTGTGAATTGTAGTCCTCCTTTGATTATTGGTAAAGTCATCGTCCGTAAGACTGCTCATATCAATTTGAGTACGACCTCACTGAAGCCATCGTCTGGACAAAATATTCAATGTTATTTCCTGATTTAAATTAAAATATTATATTGATTCAGAAGGCAAGTAAGGGAAATTAGATTTGACTTTACATGATTGGTTCAA